>CM036880.1:34524077-37092390 GCA_020796165.1 Pantala flavescens | reverse complement strand
GAATTTGAAATGGAAAAAATAATTTAAAAAATAAAAGGAATTCCTTTTCAATTTATTCAAAAAGAACCATTTTATATAACTTACAATTACTAACCCGATGATAATCTTATCGAAATATTTAATTTAAAGAGACTTAAATTATTCCTATCCTTCGAAATAGGTCATATTTTTAGTATACCCGCAAAGTAACGAATCACAAACGAAACTTACCCAATTGAAAATTATTTAATCATTTGTAAACAGAAGTATTCAAAGATATGTTTTCCTGAAGTAGTAAAAGAAGGATTTAGTGAAACAAGATCTCGCTTTTAGGAATCCAATCTACGATTCGCCGCCCATTTGAAAGAAAGCAGTCTTCATCGGAAAACGTTTCTTCATTCCATTCTTAAGTCATCACGTGAAGAATCGTGAGGAAAATAGTGGGCATGTTTTCGAGGTTCTCTGGATAGCCAAACAAAAGCGGTAAACAAAGGAAGGCAGAGATATAAGGGATTTGGGAATATCTGAAAGATGAAAATTGAGGGATTGGAAACCCGAGGGAAGTTATAGCTGCAAACGAAGTGAAAAGCAAAATACAGAAAAGAATGAAGGGAAAATGTAAGGAAGAGATTATAAATATGTAGCTTAAGGCTTAAGGAGTAGTAAAGATAGTACAGTGTTTGGAAGAGCTTCATCCTGAAATGAAAGTATTCTTGTGGGAAACGTCCTAATCATAAATCAAATGAAGTAACGACGAAGGAGAACTGAGTTAAGATAATTATCAGAAAAACATTCTTATTTATCAAAATAAGTCACTTTATGGAGACTTAGTATTGTTGTGAAGAAAATGTAGATATTTTTTTAACTAAGACTAACAGTTAACTTTTGCGGGATATTTGGGAGTAAAATATTTTACGATTTTCTGATTACTTTATAAATATGTCAAAACACAGTATTACTACAGTATAACAAAGTATTAATTTCATAATGCTTACATCTTATCCATGGGTCGGGCCAAATAATACATAAGATGATATCAAATATTGCACCAATGAAATTCGCTCGCCTCGTGGTTAGATCATTAATCTTAGAATCGGATGTAACTCAGTTCCTCATGCGTTATTCATACGACACCATTTAAATGGAGGAACGCTTATTTACGAGCAGCGAAAATCTTACGGTTCTAATTGGAATCGGAGTCGATACATCCGCTAAAGGGAGTAGGTTATACGATTAACGGGTCAGCCTTCCAACTCTGACCTCACCATATATCTCCATTTTCTTTCTTGTACCTGTCGAATGCGGCTGCACGTACTCCGCTTTGGTGGCGGAGATCATGTAATTGGTCGAATTTCTGTGGCGAAGATGCGTTTCTCTTCGAACGAACTTGCCATCTGACGCTACCATCATCGATGCGAACGAGTATTCGTTCCACAAGTTTATTGGATCTCGTAACAGGTGAATGACTCCGACAGACATTCTCATTTGCATATTCATGACAACTTTCGTCTTCATTATTCGACTTGCTTGGAAAATTCGCTAACAAGATTTTGACTATACAGATGTTCGAGGAAAAATCGTAGAGGTGAAACTGTTGTAACGGTAATTCCTTCTGAGATAACAATATCGGCTCAATATTGCCAAGGGCAGAATGTTCTCATGCGTTACGATTTCCTTCCCAAAACTTACCGTTTTCAGGCACATAAACTCAGCTGTATGAGATATTATGTTTCCCAGAGTATTTAACGCACCAAGTGAAACTATGATAATAAACCATCGCTTACTTTATGATCGTTTTTTGTCGTTGCTTTTGGGAGTAAAATGATAAATAGCAAATTGTGGCTTGATGATTTCAGTTACATGTTTTCTTTTTAAGATTTTGAACGAAATGTTTATCGTACTTCTCGGTATTGACTTCTTGTTTCAATAATCACAGGGAATTCCATCAGAGTAGCAATATTTAATAAGGACCGTTAATTTCTCTAGAATAAAATCGGTAAAGAAGTTTAGAAAATTTTTTAATATACGCTTTTTGTTTCCAAATATGTAAGTAATTTTATATAACATTATAAAAAAATGAAATTAGTTATGTCATGAGCTTTGCAAAGTGGCAGTAATCTGAGTAATTAGGCTTTTATTGCTAAATATGTTTAGAGAAATCACATTTGCGGGTGCGGGTGATTTGTGGTGTCACCTGGCTTTCCTGTTAATTCGTTAAAAGAAGCTTTAAGTCATAGGATGTATTTACTTTCAAAATATGTTCTTTTTTACAAACAGAAGACGATATCAACGTTGCATTGATGGAAAATAGACCAATTTCACGTCTTTTTCAGCTGAATGCAGTTTATAGTGCAATTACGTAATTGTATTAGATTCTAGCATATACTCAAGAATGTAGCCATTCTGATTCCCACTACGCAATAGCCATTTTCTCATTACTATCCGAATACTTACATCTCAATAGCACCAACGCAGTTGCGTAACAATGGCGTACTTTTTTGGCGGTGCGTTGAACCCCAAATCGGCGGAAGGAGTCAAATGTATGATCGAATTCTTACGAATCTCTCAAATTCCCTCTTCGCCTTTCCATCCATCACCTTCCCACACACATCTGTCATAAACATCCACGAAACTACTTCTTACTCCATCCACACAAACCCCCGTCAACATTTTCATGCATCATCCTTCGTGGTTAAACTTCCCCGTCGAATATTCCTTCTTTGGGATATCTCATGGGAATTTCTAATTCCTCATCTTTGTAAACTTGGCAGCCGTGAGGGCTCTCCGATGATTGTATTCTGCATGTGTATCAGCGGAGTATTCGAATATTCCGTAAGTTGGGCTGACGTGAAAAAATTATTTCCCATTTCTTCGTGAGTTGGGTTTACAACTCTTTCAGAGTAAATTATACTTTTCATTTACATAATAAAGAGAGAATCTTGTCATGTAATTTATTTATTAATATATCGATATTTAATAGAGGAAGGAATAATAGATTATCAGCTTCCATAGAGAATGTATGAAACTGGAAGAATACTTTCAGGAGATAGAATTAAGCTGTGTAACAAGAGGAAAATGAGGTTATGGAATAGTGGAATAGATATTGAAATGTTGATCAGATTTATAAAATGTTTGGGAAGACATTGGTATACGTTTAAATCTAATAATTACTAATTACATATTTATATAAATATCGTCGTAAGGAAACGTTCTATAGCGATGACAGGTTCATAAATAGCTTTTGCTATCCCGCTATTGATCTATCTCACCGTCTGCCTCTTTGATTGCTGTAGATCTAATACCAAACCATTCCTATAAAACCTTCCCTTGACAAAATACCTCCTCCCTTCAAAATCAGATTAAAAAGGCATCTTCTTTTTATTCCATATATTTTGCAGGATTCATGCCTTTTATTTTCCTTCATATTTACATACCCGCTATTAGTTTCCCTCTCTTTTTAATAAAAGCAAAATCACTATCTGCTTTTACCCTCTCCTTACCAAACTCTTTCTTATTTTCACTTCTGAACTCATACCTTGGCACATCTCAGCGATCGATTTTCCATTCGCCAGGATTCTTAGCTCTTTTGCCAATTCTTTTTGACGCTGCACTCAGTTTCTGCAAATATTGAGAAATCCGCCCGTTTTTCCATTCGCCGCACCAAAAGTAAATGTCCTTCAATAATTCTCAAGTAATTTTAATCACTAACATATACTGCTTACAATGTCTAAGTTTTATTTTGAGTTTCGTGGAATATTTTGCTTCATTTGCAATGTGCATCTTCTATCAATTCATGAATTTCAAAAATTATAAAATTACTATTTTGCTGAAATAAAACTTATTAGGCCTCGTAATTTATTGAAACGGAAAATAATGAAGCTTCCTTTTACATGAATTTTTCTATTAGTATGAAATACGTGTATCCCATCGTCGATCTAAGGTTTACAAAAATGTCATTAAGTGTGGTTTTAAGGCGATTAAATTAAGTCTTTTATCGTTAGTAGTATAATTTTATAGTTAGTAGTTAATAACATTCCAATACAATTACTCTTATGAAATTAAAGGAGGATTTAAAGTCCTTTTTCTTGTAATTTATAATTCTCAATATTATTCGATTATAGAAGAATAACGAACACATCGATTGATGGGTTTAATTGTAAGTAAGCTGCACCTCAAATTTTAAATAACAAAAATTTCTTTCCTTATTCATTATACCCAGAAGTTTTTTCAATCATTTCGGTAATATTATGCGGATATTATTTGTGTTGCATAAAATTACTTCATTCTTTGTGGTTTATAAAGGGTTTTAATTAACGGTGATTGAATTCACTTTCACGTAGAAAATATTATTCAAATTATTTATTCAGCATAAGAAGATGGATTTGTTGCTCTAAGATTTTCCTTTCGTGCAGAAAAAGACTGGATGATCGCCATCGTATGAATTGGCATCATCCCCTTCATTCTCATTGGGGCGTCACATTCACTCATTCAATGCGTATAGATTAGAATTATTACGGAAAAGACTTCATCATCCCTTTAGCTTCTTCACCTTCTGAATTATATAAAAATCGAGTAATTATTCTTTTAAGAGTAAAATCTTACACCTGGAGTTGTGAGAGAGACTGTCTCTGAACAAATCACGAAGAATTGCACCGAATGTGTTCAGGGATCGTCGACTTTAGAAGAGATCAAGAGAAATTAATAGCTCTCCATTTTACAAAGGCATTCTTTTTTAAAACATGGCGGAATATTCAAGTTAGTAACGAGACGATTTATCTGGAGCTTCCTCCGCGCAATCTCACGGAATGCTAATGCGTAAGACGCGTTATTCCGTCATTCGGACCACCCCTCCCTCGTCATTCGTCTTTCCCCAGAACGTGACGGACTCTTCCTCCTAATTTTTCCCCTCTTCACCCCTTTCCCTCCTTTCATTTGTACTCGCACACTTCCTATGCCGTTTCCGTACTTTCGCCATTTGCTATGATTTCGTTGTTTGCTTTCTAAATATGTAAAGCTCTTTCAAACTCGACTGTCCTCCGTTTCGACCTTTCTCATCTATTTGTAAATCATTGCAAAGTATGGACCGATTCAATTTTGAGCTTTGAAGTGTTGTCTTTATTTACTATTAAGTTTAAGAATTATATTCTTCTCTTATATTATACTCTTCGCGATTCGTGAAGAGTTTTATGATTTTAATGGTTGAAGTCGGTTAATAAAAGTTGACGATTCATTGCCGTCTAAATAAATCTTCAATTGAGAGAAAGTTGCATGCTCGATGGTTTTATCGTAATTCATATAATTCCTTTTCATATATTTCGTGCAATAGAGGCGTACAATTTTGGAAACTTAGAAATCAAGTATAAGAAATGAATTTATTTTACAATGATTTTTCATGCTCCAATTCGAGTATTTTTTATTTAAATATTTTTATGGGATCATATTTAAAATAAATCAATACATTAGTAACTTCAATCAGCAGGAAAATTTGAAATTTTTATTTGGATTATATTACAAACGATCTTCTACCTATCAATTATATCCTAGAAACAGAGAAATATTATTAGTATTTTGCGGTATAATGTATAGAGCAATGGAACGCATTGCCTACGAAAATCTTTGAGCCATTCCCTCCTCGTGTGCAAAATTTTAATGCAAAGCTAAAAAAGATTGTGAAACATAGTGACTGAATTAGAGTATAATAGAAAGATAGTAGATCATAGAGAATAATTTAGTGTATAATGTGAAATTATTTTTAATTATTAGATGTATTGTTTGTTGCATTCGTTGTGTGACCTCGTTGTTGATCCTCTGTAATTAATTCGCTGTATTTGTTGCCACCGGACAGTCGTCCAACTGCAACATTTAAATAATAATAATGATGTATTCTCTTTTGGTATTCTAAGTAATTGAATTAAATCCTATTTATTTGATGAAACGAACACGGTTGAATGTAAAAAAATCTTTCAAACTTTTCTCTCGCCATTTGATTAAAGAATAAATACCCTATAAAATAGTATACCCTCACATCTCCAAGCGCCCCTTCAAGCCGTCTTCGCTAATTGTTTTTCAGATGACGCCCTCTCGCGACTCATCACTCAACTGCGGTCACCACCGCAACGAATGGAAGTGGGAAAAGGGGTGATCGGATCCAAGGAAACAAGATTTGAACGAGGGAAGTGGGGAAAATAAACAAAGGACGTCGGGGAATAGAGGGATGTCAAAAACTGTGGATAGGGAAGAGGATTTATTAATGCGAAAGACGGAGGGCTCAGGGGAAATAGAAGAAAAGTAGAAGAACACTTTCGCTTGGAAACCGCGTTCGAAATTTTTTCGATCATCGTTTTCCGTTATATCGATTCACTGAATTATTCTTCAATCTTCAATTATTTACTTCGATACTTTCCTCATATTATCAATTTTAATCCCAAGATGAAAGAACTTATTTACTCAACTTTAATCCCGTTGTCTCAAAACCCATTTCTTCCTGAGAAAAGGGTTTTGAAGGAATTTCATTCCTACATCCAATTTTTCTTTTCGCAGTAAGTATATTAAAACGAAGAATAAAACGAGCATGTTTTGGTAAAACTTCTACAATGAGTTGCAATTATAAATGTATTGGTTTAGTTTCTTCATCACAGTTAATGAAGTATGAAAATTATTTAATTCCTCCAATTTAATCCTAGGAATCTGTAAACTGTAAAAGTAAGCGTCTCATAGATCTAGTGGTACAATGAAGTGAACTTAATCAAATATAGCTTTAGTGAACTAAAAAACGTAACATTCTATAGTAAATACATGATTCAGTGAGTCCACTTACATTCGGACGTAATTAATACAATATTTTAAATAATTTCAATGAATTAGACAGCGCGAGATAATAAATTTTTAAAAATGCCAACCTAAGCCTGATATTCGAAACAATTTAGAACGGAATCCTGGGATAGTTGCAATATATTAAGTTAAATCTGAGAAATCTGGGAAAATTCAATTTACTACAGAAATCAAGAAAAGAGTTAAATTTATTGCTTTTATTCCTGTAGTACCGCGTCCACACATTTCCGTCGAGTAATGAATCACATCTCCCGATTTATCATTTTACGAAAGTTCAGTTATGATTTCGCACACCGCTGCGAAATATAGAGTTCCTCGGAAATCACATTAGCAGCTTCTCTCGGCGATGAATTTCATTGGATGCATTCGCTGAAGGGCTAATCTCTCGAAGTGCACGGGGATTCCTAAGGGAAAGTAAATATCCCGAAAGGAAAGAGTTTGGGAGAATAAAGGGGATATCGACAAGAGGGCAGAGAAAAACCCCTCCTTGTTATTAAATTTCCCAAAGGGTGAGGGCGACCAAATGAGTTTAATACCTGCCTTCTTTCCTTTCTCTCCCGCATCTTGCGAATGGCGCTTCTCATCTTCCAACTCCGCATTCCTCCGACCATTATCTCTGTGGATATCGCCATTGTATCATCCACAAAAGAAAATGCCTCTTTTTTGCCGCCATCTTCTCCTTCTCAGCCTCGTATGTCCCTTACTCCGGTGGTTTACTTCGATGAAGCAACAGAGGAACGCGATCCAAGTAAACAATGGCTTATTATGATGTGAAATTATGATTTAAGATGAAACGCATCTTACACAAAAAGTGAGTGAATAGGTACAATGAATTATCCGGCCTCGGTGGCCGAGTGCGTAGCGCATTGAGTGCTGGTACTCTAAGTCTCGAGGTCTCAAGTTCGAGTCCTGGCGGATCGGAAAATTGTCTGGGATGGGATGTATTTGGGTTATATGTAAGAGTGGTCTATATAGACTAAATTTCGCCCTGATTCAATAAAGGCAGATTATTATTAATTTAATTAATTTTGATGTTTCTTCTTCAAATTCACTATTGTGTTCGATCAGCGTCTTTAAAGTTTCATAAATTAATTTACGTATCTCATTTATCTTACCTTTTCTATCGTTTGAAGGTTATCTAAATTGAATCAATATAAATGTAGTTAATAATATCAAAATTAAATTTTTAGGATTGAAACTTAAATTTACAATAAAACAGAAGTGAATGAAGTATAAATTTTGAGCGATGAACTAATTCTTTATTAAAAATATTTTTAAAACATTATAAAGTTGCATAGAATCAAGCGAGATGTTATAGAAATCTATAATTTGAAACGAAGGAAATACTTTATTTCTTTTTTGTGCAGTTATATCGCTTTATCGCCAAATCTGTACAATAAAATTTATTATTTTTAGAGTCGCGATAATTTCGTTTCAGTTCGATCTGATTTTACTTAAAGAGTTGGATTTGTATGTATTAAAACTGTTTTAATGTGGTCCTCAGTTAATACCAAGTTAATTAAGTTTCTGTAGTAACTATTTCATCAAAGTTAAAGATTTCACTCCGTTTCTTTAAGTCTCCAAACTTTCCAGCCTTAGGGCCATAATGATTACTCTAGCAAGTTCCGAGAGACAAAACCATATTATACCAATTACATAAATCTCATTAGTATTTCATTATACTTGTTATAAGTTAATTTTTTATTTCAAATGTATAAAATTATAGTTGGATTCATTTCAATAATTTGTTAGTTATTATATACTGAAGTTAAATTTTCTGCATATTATGCATGCCTACAAAAACAATAAGCCTATAACAATGTTATGAGAAGTTAGCCCATTACCATATCAATGTAGATGTCATATTAATAATTATTCAACATAAAATCAGAATTCTTCAGTAAACTAAATTTAATGTTCTCTAAAAAATATATTCTCTAAAAGGAGTTTTCAAGTAGTATGGCCGGCCGTGGCCCTCCGCGAGCCGGATGTGGCCCTCGGGCCGTAGTTTGGAGACCCCTGCTTTAAGTAATGAGAGAGATATGGATTTTGAAATTTTTTACATATGGTTTTAAATTACTTAATATGTATTGAACACTTTCTTTTGATATTTAGTTATGAATATTAAATTTAGAATAAAAATTTTTAACAACATGAAAGAGTATTTAAATTAAATACATTCAATTTTGGCTCGTTAGCACAATATTTCTTTATAAATGGAGGCATATGAGAATAATTAATAATAACATTTTTGTTTATGAATATAATTTATCCCTAATAAAGAGAGAGATAAAAATGAAATATTTCATATTCTCAAATAAAAATTAGCTTCAAATATATCGATATTTAACAACGAAACAGAATACATTGGTCACACGATTCATGCGAATTGAGATTACTTAGAAGTAAAAAATCAATAAATGAAAAAATCCAGACACAGGTTACGTTAATTGATAGATCTGTAGATATATTCCTTATTCCATCATTCGGAAGAATACACAGTTCACTTCTCTTCATTTTCACTCTTCACAAACATTCGCTCGTCGATCTCTGCTCTATCCCACTCTCTTCATCCGTTTATCTTTTCATATGACACGATTAGTCTTTTCAGATTTAATATTCCTTCTTCCCGACCGTTTCTCGAAAATTGCTTATTTTCAGAACATCCCTCTCATGTGCATTTTTCTATTATTATTTTCCTCTTCCAATGCGTGATACGTTCCCCTCCAGCGCTGCTAGATGGCCTAAATGCAGCGATCATTTTAATAAATTATTTTAACCTTTTGATCTATTTAATGTATTCACAAAAAACTGCAATGATTTATGAGAGAATTTATTCATAATACAAGTGCAACAATTTACGAGAGTTGTTAGATTTTTCTTTCTTGCGATGAAATGCTGATTGAAATTCATCACAGCTTCCGGATTGTATCGTTATCATTTATTTCTTTGCGAGTAAATACTTCTATAATACTACTTTAGATTTATTTTAACTTTCAGAATACGAAGAAACAAGAAATATTTCAGTAAGAATTTTAAAAAATGTACATTTTTTCAAAACGTTCATCACAAATATTAAAGATATAAATGTGAAAAATCAAATTCTTGTACAACAGATTTGCATTGAGAATATAATTCTCAATACTCCTTATATTTCTCCTATTATTCCCAAAATATTCGTTGAAAGGCAGATAAGTCTCTTTTTTGAACAAAGTGCCTTAAAAACTTATTAGGTCAAACTGTCTTTGACTTTTCGCTTTTATCAGAGCCCCCTTTCCTTCGCATTGAACATCCATTAAATCGTGACTTCTGTGCATCTGTTCCGCGCACAAGTAATTCCCACTCATGTGTTTACTTCACCTACTTTCCAAATCCCCGTTTTTCTTTCTTTTCCTTAGTTTCATTTTGTTTGGATTACTCTTCTCATCCCCAATTACCCTCATCCAGCACGATTTCCCATTCTTCCTTAATCCCTTATCATGCGATTCCGAAATTTACTTCGATATATTCTTAATGGGACGAAATGCTTCGCTTTGCATTCCTCGAAGAGCATTATCTCGTTATTTACAGCATTAGCGTCATTATGGTGCAATCATCCTATGGGGAGGGACAGCTGCAATCCCTTAAATGATAACATCTTTACGTTCCTTTTCTAACATAAATTTTCTCCAACATTTGTTCCGGTATCTTTTCTTAATTTTTATTCGTGCATTTTGGATAGCGCTCAGAAATTGAAATTCTTATTTTTATATTAAAAAGCAACAATTTGCAGACAATAACAAACGCGGGTGTATAAAATGTTTAATTATCAGAATATCAAATTTAAAACCTCTGAATTTAAATTTAAATATAATAATTTATTAAATTATGGATATATCTTGATTTTTTTGGAGAGGTTAGTATATGAATAAATAAATAACATTAAACAGAAGCTGACATTTATGCAACGGATAAGAAATAAAATACATAAAAAATCTGGGAGTTGACCATAGAACGAGATGTCTAAATTGACGGTGTTTGATATCAATTTGAATGAGCCAAACATAAATGTAAGATAAATGATGTTATCTTAGGAAGAAATGGATAAAAAGTGACACTCGATTCATGTTCTCGAATAGTATTCCAAAGTTTATCACAATATTAGAATTCCCGAAACGAATTATTCGGACTTTAGGCTGCTTAATGTTGATATATTAACTGTGTGAATTCACGAGATCTCTCTTAATTCTCCGTAACTGATGCTTATGGAGGATGGGTTAATTATTCTTCGTCTAAAGTTCAATTCCGTTCATATTCATCGGAATGCGTACCATTTCCGCTTAATTAAAAATTTCGCAGTTTGAAAGTAGAGGATTAGTTTCTTATTGAACTTAGTGTCGCAATTTTATCCCAAAATTAAACGGTTATTCCGCATTCCAGCTTCTCTAAAGGGTCCAGCGTAAAATTGCTTTTTCCTCTTATCGCATCTTCTCCTCGTTGGGAGCTCTCCACCTTCCATCTGCGTTCCTATTATATCCATCTCCTGCCCTCCTAAGCAGCTCTTCATAGCTCCAACATTTCATTCTCGGATTAGCCACACCAACCACTGTTCTTTTCACTGTATATTTCTTCTAATACCATCAATCCAGATATAAATGCTGTGGTCATTTCATAATCCTAGAGTCACCTACACATAAGTTTAAAGCTAAGAAATGATCGGGAAAGTCATGAAATATCTAGCTTAAGAGTTACTTTTTTAGTAGTCTTACACTTCGTATTTTCAATAATGCACAATATAATATAGGCTTTAAATAATGTTTCAAGGTCAAGGCCAAAATTTGTTTAATATAGAGATATTTCAGAGAAATATCGATTAATTTACCTAAAAGAGTATTCCGAGGATAGTAATCATGTAATGTCACTCAAATATTTTGATTCAACATTTAGGTCTGAATATAAGTATTACAGTAAACGGAATACTCTCTTTATTTGAAATACTGAGAATATCAATCAGTTTGGCCATCTCAAGCCTGAAACTATATACTGTGTCCTGTGATATCTATTTATTATTATATCTACAGAATTTAATATGTATTTCTTTTTGATCAGGAGCAAAAATATATGATAAATTTTGTGATGCATTAGTTCATGTAATATGAAATATTTAATTTTCTATTGTATTTCCGGAAATTCTTCACTGTCTTTTTTTATCTATCTAAGTACTGGAATATTTAATCTCGCTAGTCAATATTGTTATGATATATTTTCCTAAATTGTTTTAAGAGAAAGAGCGTATATGCATGTATATTTATCTTCAATGCAATTTATTTTATATCTACCAACTCCTACTGTTTAAAATCTATTATTTAAATATAAAAAATGACTTATTATAAATCGGTCAACGAGTAGAATTCCATTGCAAGTCGTATTTCACAATTAAAAATAACGCTATGCACTACCTTAAACAAAAGAAAGCATTTAAGATATCCTTAAATTCCTGCTAAGTAATGTGAAAAATTAGATGCTTATTTAGATGATTTAAAACGCATTTATTTTTCAAATGTAGGAATAATTTATCTCGTATAAACTTTATCGCTTATAACCTTTTTTAGAAAGATGAACGATTAATTATAAATATATTTAAAATGTTTATAGACAAAACAGATATTAATCGATAATTTGAATCACGAATAATATTGATTGAAGAGGTCCTTTTAGATAGAAACTAAAATGGTTGTATCATAGAATCACAGTGCCTTAGAACACACTCCAATTGCAACTCCTTGAAGGGATTAGAGGCGCATCACGTGACTGGGGAAAGGAGATACATCTCGCTTCCGGAAACATCACCTCCAAAAGAAGATTCTATTCGGAAGCAGAAATATATCGCATATGTTATTTACTATATTCCGGAAGTGTTTCTTAGAATCTGCATAAAAAACTTTATCCTTAAAATATTCACGTCTCATACGATATTCAGCTTTGAATTCTCATTGGTGCTTTTACATAAGAAGCAGCCTTAGTTTCTTTTATAGGTTTTGGAAACCGTCATTTAATTCAATTTATGGTTTTCTTGGTTTTCCCGTTGTACACACAGAGTAAAACAAAGAATATTCCTAAAAAAATGTATTATTAATTGAGGGACAAGGAAAATACGCTGCCATAAAAATTTAAATTTTTTAGAATTGAAAGAATTTTTTAGAAATGAAATAATTAAAAAATTTAAACAGAAATTTAATTTTTTTAATTCTTCATGTTAATTGAGTGACATTAACATCTTCCCTATATGTTATTATTGTATAAAAACAAAGGAACAATTTTATCGGAATAATTGTGATGAAAATTTTTTTTCAATAAAATATAGCTCAAATGTCAATAGTAAATTCACTATTAAAGTACTGAATTCCCAAACAAAGACGATACCCAAATAGAAACCGGAGGGAATCATATATAACAATGAAATATTGGAAGTCATTGAGGAATAGGGACTATATTTACTGAGAATCAAAATATCCTCCTAATCGGCTAATAGGATATTCGTAAAAATGATTTTCAAAGCATTGCGATGTTTTATACTTTCTCTAATATACACAGTCTATTACTAATTTTTTTCGGTATGAAGAGAATTCTCTTCATTGATATCTGTGAGAAGTAATAGCAATATTTCAAGAATATATTATTCTGTTTGAATGTAAGTTAATTGAAGATTCACTGTACTCGATAAAAATCGTATAATTATAAAATAAACTATTCTTTAAACGATAAATAAAATTTTTAATTATTATGATGGCGTTGAATTTCTATCTCGAGTAAATTGCTATTTCCAAATATTTCGTAAGAAGAAGATCTTATATAAAAGAATATCTTATTCAGATAACAGAATTGTTTCATAATTCAAAAAATAACTGTCACTTATCCAGAAGAGAAATGACAATAATTTATAAGTAAATAATATCCTTTTTGTACAAAATTGAGTATTTAACAATAATATCTACAATCAAGCTTCTGTTTAAATACGTAAAACTTCAACTTCTGAATTTTGATTTTAGACTTGAATGGTACATTAGAAAACAGCCTTTAGATTCAGATCCGAAGAGTGACTTATAAAATGCATTCTCCAATTTAAATGAAGAAGTTGGAATTTTATGGAATTTAGTGGAGAATTGTCGCGAAAATAAAGAACATCCGCAATAACCATTCGTTTGAAACAATGTACGTATGTACTTATATCCTGTACTTACATTGCGTGTTTATTTATGATAAAATTGTTTTAATTCTACGTGGTGTTAAAAATTGATGCTTGATTCACTAAACGTGTAAAGAGCAGTTGTACTTTGTGTTCTCTAACTTTAGGGGAAACATTTGGACTTTAATACGAGGGAGCTGTTGCTAGGGGAGGTGACCGCCTCAGGTGCGGCTCCAAGCGACGCATATCCATTCGTCCACTCACTAATTAAGCCGGCGCTCGAGGGACAAAAAATGCGTACGCAGTCCTCCATTACACGCGTACACGCCTTTTTGCCGCCGGTTTTTGTCACGCGAATGTCACCTCCGTCAGGAGAAAAAGGAATCTCTCATCCGTGGACACCTGACAGATTTATAGTTGCCATTTCCTCCTTATCACTCACTGCGAACTCCTCCTCAGCTTCTACTTTACGACGAAAGGAGCACTTAAACGCCGTATCTTTATTTTCCGTCGTTCGACCATACGAGCAACCTGCGCTTCTCTGAGGGATACCAAAAATGGTACCCTTTCCGTGGCGCCACGTGTCCCTTTCGAATGCTGCAGACGACCGTAAAAAGCGATACCACGAAGAGCTTATTCAGGAATTCTTAAAGAGTAAATATTTCGTAAGTTTGAATACTATACTTTTCCTGTCAAGTAAACGTCAGATGGTGAATTTCGGCATCCAAAATTAAATGTTTAATTATTCTGCTCTAAGGAGTAGTGCCTCCGATATCCATAAATACGGTAGCTAAAGTATTTATCGTCGACCTCGATGGCCGCTCTCGAGGTCCCAGGTTCGAGTCCTGGCGGATCAGAAATATCTGTCCGTGATGTATTCACGTCTGTCCTTTGCATGTTTAAGTATAAGAGTGGTCTTATCATTCCATATTTCGCCAGAATTGATAAAGGCGCAACAACATTATTATTAAATGAAGATATCGAACGAATGATAAAGTCTATTCTCTTTTTGAAATGAAAAATAATAAAATTTGGAAAATGAGCCAAAGGCATTTGTAAAAATCTGATTCTCTCTTTCTGTTGAAATATGAAGACTTTAGAATGAGATAATTCGTAGCATTTCGCTTCTAATGATGAACGCAGCAGATTATTTTCTTTTGACTCAATATTTATGTTTCATCGTCTTTATCGTTCTTTTATATTGCGTTCTAACATGTCTTATATCTATCTGTAGTTTTTAGATGACCGTAAGTTATGAAAATGGCTGACTTTGGCTATTTCAAAGGAGACCATATCAAACTCGTTTCAGAAATCGTTCCTATTCATACGACGCGTTCAATTGAAATGCAATTTAAATGCCGAAATACTTTTCAGTTTTTCCATAACCAGCTCGGAAAATATTTCAACAGTTTTAATCTTTCAAAACGTTATTTGTTCAGATGAGTCGTAAGGGGAAATTAGATTGTAAGATGTGTTTTATGGACGCATTTTTGTGTCAAAATCTCCTTCGAAAGGACGTTTTTACGAGACGGTGCTAAAGTGGGAGTAAAATGGTCGTCTTATCGACCTTATCACTTTATATCTATTAAATCACTACCCTTTGGAAAAAACTCTGCTGCACGACTCGGATTTATGCGCATTTATTCTCGACTAATTCCTCCCAAAATGAGGCCCTTACAATTGTACTACAATCATTGTATGCAGATGTTGTTCATTTGTTACATTCGCTTATGGATCAGAAGGATTTGGTCAGAGATTTATTGCTTGTGACAACGAAAATGTGGCATCCTCACTTTTAAAAAACTTACCCCTACTAAAATTTCGATAGCCCTTTTAAAAATTGAGATCAGTGTAGCTGAAAATATGTAATAACATTTTGTATTGTTTTTATCGCATTCGCTATTTTTTGAGTCGCAACTCTGTACTTCTTATATATATTTTCTGTAAATCAAAGAGTTATATTCATTCAAATATAGTTGTGTATTTTCCCATAAAATTCATACAGTCCTGCAATGTCCATAGACTCCTAAAGGCTATTGATTTATTTGCATTTACTGTATTGCATTTGATTTATATTTATAGACTTCAGAGAATATGCGAGAACATTCGATGGCATTTCGCTGAAAATATGATCTCAAAATAAAATACTTCTTTACACAGTGTATCGTTTTTTCGGTTTAACTAGGATGAAAAACCAAAATGATTTATCGAAGGAATTTTTTCAAAACACGAACGGAAAAGCGCTAAATTTATTGCTGAGACAGGGAAACGCCCACTTGTTTCCAAAATAAAAACCATTGCGAAACTTTAGCCTTTAAGTTTCGTATTTATCAATGCAATCGCTACGTCTCGAGAGTTATCCAACCTTTCAGCATCTTTAACTTTCTTATTGCTCCCAGTAATTATTCCTTGATAAATCCAGCAAATAATATGTCCTTTGAACGAAAAAATTCCCTTCCTCGATTTTTTTAAACTTTCAATTATCTCAATTCTTGTTTTTGAGAAAAGATTTTTTCTGATCTTCGAATTTCACAACAATGGATTTCACTATCAGACATTGCAAAGATATTATAAGCGAGATTTTATTAATTATTTTCATCGTAATGTAATGGCCTACATAACAGCATTACAGCAATAAAATACCTTTGGAAATATATTTTGTGTATTTTTAAGGTAAATTCTTATAAATAATAAGAATAATCGTTCCGACTTCACGAGTTTCTAATTCTAAGAATTATTCTCTCATTTTTGTAAATTAAACAACCACAAGAATTATCTTCAATATTTTTCAAAAACAGAATCCATCTTATAAAGGTCTTTTTTATATCTGCAAAAGGAAATTTGAGAATGGAATGCCGTAAAATTGCTCCTTGAAAATAATTAAAGAGTTCGTAGAGTTCGTTTTATGTCTTTTGGTGTTGAGGTGACCTAAATTTCGATAAAACAGAAGAATACAAGCAGATATTAATTGACGGCCGATCGTTGAAAAGATGGAGGCAAAATTTCTTTCAGCTGCGATGTCTCCAATTACTGCAAAGTTGCTCTCTCAAACCATCCTTGTTTGACCTCAATAATTCGAAAACCGGTCCAAACCCTATCAGGCCCTCTGCCGTCTTATCGAAAGCCGCGATTACATCCACTATCCGCGTTGCCTTAGAAACGTGCATTCGTGATAGAAAGAGGCTAACATCGTATTTTGCGTCGATTAGGAGGAGCGTGTTCAATTTCCCTTTTGTCATGAAGGATTTCTGGTTTGGAAGGGAGAATGGCACTCGAACGTTACGACATTAGAGTGTCTTCAAATCTATTCTTTCATTCATCTTGGTACGACGTCATCAGATGACAAGAGAAGAAGGAGGTCTTCCATTTGTAAGTACGATTTTAGAATCGTCAAACAGGATGAAATGATTATGGAATCTAATAGAATAGCACATAATTTGCTTGCATGATCATTCATCATCTTTCATTGATACATATTTTTTATTCCTTTCTCCATATTTCGACAATATTTTCGAATTTTGCTCTTATTCTTCCCATTTAAATTTTCTTGAAGATCGTAGAAGTATGCATCAGTTTAAATCAATGCTTAACATACATTACCTCTGGAAGATAACTTTTCAAGTAAGGATAGCACACAGTTTTGTGGTATTTACGACAAGTTATATTACCCGTATCTTCAGAGGGGAGTGAATGAGGAACTAGAAAAGTCAACGTTTGATTTTACTGTCTTCAAAATGTCAAATTCCTTCACATTCCTCTTAGCTGCAAAGGATGAGTGGTTCCGAGGTAAAATGGTTTTCTCAACCTAGGGAAATAATTTCCCCGTCACTATTTCCGAAGAAACAGCCCATTGATCATCGAGGTCTCAGCAGTTTTAGGTGCACGTCTCACGTTCAGTCACTCTTACTTGTGAATCGCTTCGATCTTCATTCATTGCGGCCTCATTTTGGTTCCCACTGCAAAGGTACGTTACTGAAGTAAACTCACTTTTAAAATGGCTCATTCGTGTAAAGGTCTTATTGTTGTGGATGATGATTACCGCTTTTATGTGTATTAACTTGTTTATTGGGTAAATTCAGAGCCGACAAATACATAATAAATAAATATATATATTTATTATAAATGAATGAGAATAATAGTTATAATTACGACTGCTGCTATTTATTTGTATCAACGGATTATGAAGTTTAAAATACGCACGTTGTATTTATCATAGATGAAACGTAATAGATGGTAAAAGTAAAAATAATACAATTATTTGTCGTAGTTTACTGATTAATGCAGTTAATTTAAAGGGCCCCGTGTATGCAGTGTGCAAATTTACAAATATTCTGTAACTTATATACGTGTATTTTAGTACATGCATGTAATCGTGTGTATGTATATCTGATGTCTGTAGCTGTTAGAGATTATTATTGCCAGAAGTAATTCGATGTTAAAGATCATTTACTGCATTAACCCCATATTATTCAGAAAATCAAATATCGTGGATAGATAGCTTTACTGAGAATGATTTACGCACATATCTTGCATCACTCGAGTAACATCTTGTAAAATTGATCGCTGTAGATTCGCATAATAGCAATTTACGCCAATCAAAGATACGCTATGAGTGGAAGGTATGGACTGAATATGGATGTAAATTTGAGAGCAAAGAAAGACGAAAGCATTGGAGTGTTTGTGTTAAAAGGGAGCGTCCGCTGTATTTGGATAACATTCCGTCGTCCAATTGTGCGGGCAACATCCATTAGACTCCGGTAGCTGTATTTTGCTCTCCACCAAGGAGTCCCTCTAACACTGAAGGTATTTCTTGGGTCATTGAAATATCGAGTACGTTTTAGGTTAAAAAGGCTTCAGTTATCTTTAACGCTAATTTGATTTTCGTCCCATTTCCCTTGAGCTTCATTTACAAACACATACCTCTCACGGGGGTTCATTTATCCCCGCGTCACTGTCAACTACTCAGTTTAAAACAACTTTCCTTTAATAATATTCTCCCAAAAGATAAACGTGTCCTATGCAAACAGTTTGTTTCGACCACAGCTTGACGTTTTTTCTGATAAAAGGCAATGCTTTGTGCTCTAGTTGACCGAACTAATTAGCCCGAAAGGAAGCGTTCTCGCTTTTGCCATTATAATTAGGGATTAGTTTTGATCCGGTTTTCGATGTCTTCGATAATTGGATGAGAAGTTTCCTTTCATTTACGTTTACTGAAATCAAAGGAATTAAAACAGGAAGAGTTGAATTCAATTGAAGGAAACTAACAAGTGTCTTTTTAAATCTGAGCAGAATTTTCAACTGTTGATCTGAAGTGATAAAATTGTCGCGTTCTTTGATAATTTCATCCCATGGTTTCCTATGCAATTGATTTTATTGAAAGAAAAAAGCGGATTTCACTTTCACTCGCATTTCTAATTGAAACTTTTATAACATGGATGCTGAAAATATAGAGATTTATATAAGAGAAAAGAATCATTCATACATTGATACAATTCGAATAAAAATATATTAATTTGATAGTTTTCATTATAAGCGATATTTTTACTATTAACTAAACAATTTATTTGAATATCTTTCTAACTTTTTAGATTCGGGTAATTGAACGATTAATTGGATAGTTTATTTTTAAAGTCAATTAAATTTATTTATTGGGTATTGGGAGAATATGTTCCTTCAGATTAGCACTCAAGAGGGATAATTTTTTTAAAAAGTCGATTTTATTATTCTATAGCTGATTCTCTTATGTAGGGAAGTGCCCATATATCAAATACGGCCATTGATACGTTTAATTGTAGCGCCTTATATATCAACAATGACTGCTCCCTTATAGAGCCAATATTTCTTTTTTAAATTGCTCTACATTTAAGCCTAACATATATTAAAGCTGCTTCTTTCCTATTAATAACAGTTTACTGCTGGTACTATATTCTTATCTGAGGGAGAAATATATGTATGCCAGAATATAAAACTTTTTAAATATGTTTTTCTAAATTCAATAATGTTTAAGATAGTAATTAAAGTGTGAAAATTCATGCTTGTTTTTTTAAATTCCTTTTATTTTCGCATCCTACTTTTTCTCGGAGAACCAAACATTTTTCTTTTCACCTCTTAATGTCTCCGAGTCTTTCACGGAAGTGAAAAATGGGAGCAGTATTTCTACAAGTAATTAAAAAAGGAATTTTATTTTGATTACCCGTTGAAAATCTTTTCGCAGCCCTTTTTAGAGGAATAGTAATTACCATCAGTCGCACCTTTTAATTGCAGAACAGACGACACCTGGCGTCTATCGTGAATGTTTGCCGTAATTCCTTCGGCACTTGAATTAATGATTCTTCTGACGTCACAGATTTCCTCTCAAGCCTTTGAAACTAAATTATTTTAAAACCCGATAAGGATTTAAGATAAGCAGATAAAACTTAGCAAAGTTTATTGCATAATCGTATGCTATACTAGGAGAAAATTTATATAATTTTGAAAGGGGAAACACTAGAAACAAATCGATTGAGTATAATTCACTGAATATAGTTGAATCTATTTGGAATAGTATTATTAAGATATGATAATACAGTAAATAACAGAGATTACTAAAGGATTTTATCTGATATTTATATGGTTTGATTTATTTCTTTTCCTTGTATGTGCGGTTCGATTCTTATTAGTAGCTTATTTTTTATTCTATCAAAACAATTCGAGTTATTTAGGAAATGTGGTCCTATATTTCTTAAGGTCAATTTCCATTGCATTAATTCATTTTTGAAAAACTACAGTCTTCTTTCTCCGTCGCATGGGGTGGTACTTAATGACTTTATTTCAAACTACTAAATACTTTTGTGTGCATTTATGGCGACGATTAAAGAAGAAAAGTGAATTTAATTTGGCGAGTATACTTTTTTTGTTTCAATTTTGATTAAAAACTAAATAGTAAGATTTTGAGGCTTTTAATTTCTGTCATTCTACTGGTATATTATTGCACCACAAATGTATCAGTGTAGCTAATTCTAAAACTACGAGAATAGAAAGAAGGCATTTTTCTCTTATATATTCCTTTTTAGGAACGTCCTTTTGATAGCTTCTCTAGCAATCTTTTATTGCTCGATTCAAACGTTCACCGATTCAATAGATATGAGTTCCCTTATTCGTCATATAAGTGTTAATTTTCTTCAGCTCAGTGCATCACAGCCTGATCATATCCGCCATGTCTTTAAAATGGATCTACCGTTTATTTTAATTCCACATTCTTGATATTAATGGCAATAATAATTCTTCTCCATCATACATTTGATTATCTTAATATATCCATTATGAACCATAGGAGGAAAAATTTCAGCTAGTCTATCAGTGTATACATACATATATTATTATTATTCTTAATCTTTGTGTAAATAGTCAAAGTTGCTTCAGTGGAGGGAAGGATGTCCCATTCACATAATTATCGTTTAATCTCGTGCTTATCTATACCAAATCCATCATTAAATTATTTAAAATGAATTAAAAGTTGTATTATTATTATTTTCTCCAACCTTGCAAGAGTGTTTTTTACAGCACGTAATTAAGAGTTAAATTTAGGTTTTCAGACTGCAGATGCCACCTTATTCTCTTTGGGTGTATTCAAAAATATTCCCAAGGATAACACGAATATTAGATATGTGAGGAGAATATTCTATTTTATTATAATAGATTGAGTGATTTAAATTTGATGAAAACCAAAGCAATCAAGTTGTTCCAAAAATTTCGAATGAAATAGGAATAACTGAAAATTTCTCTGTTCGCATTTTCAAGAGATTTTTACGTTCCGTGACATTTCTCTAGTCGACATGAGTTATTTATCGCAGCTGAGGATAAACAGTTTAAAGTTGGCTCCAGTGAAACATGATAGAGACCATCGGCTTTAACGTGACAATCTTTTTCCGAAAGAACAGCGATGCGGAATTTGTGCAATGTCGGAATGAGGTCGCAGGTGTAAGGAAGCAAGGAAGTCTATTAGCATAGAAGTAGCAATTACAGAAGGTGGAATTCCACATTCGATCCGTTATGTGACAAATCGCTCGATCCTTCGAAATACTCTAATATGGTTTATTTCATTGACTGTTCCTCCTCAGCCTCTGAAGTGGAATATAGGAGATATAAAAGGCGATGGAAGGCTGTTCGTTTAAAAGCGAAACTCATGATCACTCATCAGTTTCATTATAAGTGCAGAGAAAACGTTTGAGGTTTATCAAAACGCTAAAATAAAGTTTAAAATACAATTTTGTCGATGCTCTAAAGTCATACAATTGAAATTGCAGTACTAATTTCATGTTAAACTTATTTAGTTAGGAAATAATAATTTAAATTTTATATAAGTACATTAATGGATTTATTAATCTCTTTCAAATATCTAACGCGTAATTTTTTTCATAAATCGTTCATAAAAGAAATTCTCCTGAAAGCGGCGTTTTCCATAATTTATCAGATAAAACAATAGTAAACTCAAAATAGCTCTTTATTGGTTCAAATTAGTTATTCTGTACAGTTTAATAGTAAAAACAGACGACTTTCGAATAAGACGACCTACAGCATCCAATCACGTGAAATTATTTACATTCCAAATTTCAGGATCCGTCTTTTGGGACTAAACGACTCAAAAATGTCCACTAAATGCGCACTGTTTCCCTCAGTAACGAGTTGTTTATTATTTGGGATGAAGTTTGTTGATGCCAACACAACATCGATTTGCGCAGTAGCGTTGTTCCAGTGCAGATTCCTGGAAGAGAAAAGTCCTTCCATCTTGTTTCATCATCTCCCTCGGTGGCATAAAAGTATCACCTCAAAGTACATCTCTTTCGTATCCTCCCGCTATCTGCAGAGGTCGCTCGTTAAACCCTCGTACCCTTTTCACTGCCGTTGCCTTGGTTACACCTGTCTTTAGACCGAAAAATAGAAACAGCGAATCACCTCAAATAACATTTCGTTTCGACGCGATTCCGATGGGAGCGCCTTTACTTTGTTTACGATATTTATTAAAGCTCGAATTGCACTGGTTATTCCAGTTCCTCATCCGTTACTTTCCCAATGAATGTTTGGATGGGGAAACCTCGAAGGAGAATATATATGTGGGTGTCAGATTGTTATGGATAAGAGGTTTTGCCATCGGTATTGTTGCCTTCTACTAATGATGGCTTTTACTTGCTATTTACGGATCTTATTGTGGATAGGTTATAGATGGGAGATTTATTTTTGTTCAGCCAGACATTTTATGGAAATGAATAAACTGAATTTAGTCAAAATCCGCTCTCTTTTTCTCAAAGAAACCCATTTAAGTGTTTCAACTGGAAAATATAATTATTATGTACATGAGTTCTGCTGAGTGCAAAAATGATTTACTCGACAGATATTAACGTAGGTGTTTTTTAATACTGGCTGAACTTTTGAAATATTACCAATCATCCTAATGGTTATCTTTATAATAGACGATTTAAATAAAATTCAGAAATACTATTTTCTTCTAAAATTTGAATTGAAACCCTAAAACATCGAATGAGTATTTAATAACATTATATTACACATATCACTCTACTTTAAACTTGTTCGGTTGCTATATTTTTTGCGAACGGTTTGAACAAGAACTTTTAAATTTTAAATTACTGCAGACAGTATAGGTAAACTGATCATTCGCTCCTCATTCAATAGCATCTTCAAAATGCATAATCTCGCCTCAGATACATCAAATGAAGTGAACAGGGCACATCCTCGTTTTCGCTCCCACGCAGACAATCCCACGCGAGTTGGGAAAAGGTCAAAAGGGAAGATGAATTAAGAAGGAAACGAAGAGGAATTCAAGTCATTTGAGGAAGAACTTGTAACGAAAAATAGATTATGATAAAAACGATGTGAAAGGGGTCCAATGATATACTGCTAAACAATAGATCTCGGGAAGTGTCTACTAATACATTCCGAAATTTCTGACAGTTATTTATTGCGATCACAGATGATCTTCGAGGAATGGTTACAGCAAATAGGAAAGACAGATGAAAGGATTTGCAATAAAAACATAAAATTACAAAAGGGAATCGATGGATGTTTTTGATGCTTGAACAGATACGTAATTACATTTTTTGTTGATTTTAATTGTATCAGCATGCAAGCAGTAATAGAATATGTAATATATCCGTTGAAACACTCAAAGTCTCACGTAAAAGAATTATGGATAAGAAAACCTTCTTTGAAAGGCCAAACTGGAGATCGATTTTAAAAAAGAGTGGGCGGAGATGTCGACGAGATTATTCGTCAGATGGGGTCACAGAAAGACAGAATGATGTAGAAATAAGATCAAATTGAAACGAAAATTACAGGCGGATCAAAAGTATCAAGGAATATGCTAAGACTATGAAGTATAGCATTTATCAACGTCATTTTATCAAAAACAGATTCAATTTTTATCTTTTATATAATAAAGCTGTCAGTCCATGGAAATATATGTCAAATATTATTATGAAAGTATTCACTTGGATAATTTGTATAGAACTTTTAATTTAAAATTCACTTGATTAATGTCACAAATAATTTCTCGTAGATTAAGGTTCTTATTTTGTTTTTAAATGGAAATGATCTTCGATTCGTAAAATATTATTTCCAGATAATTTTAATACAACTTTTGATGAAATTTATAGCTTCTGTCGAAATAAAATTCAAGATTTTTATTTATAAAATGAAATTTATGAATATTCATATTCTCTCCCGCTTCAGATGTATTCTCTTATTCAGATGATTCCGATGAATAATGATGTATTGCAAAATCAGTAGAGAGTTGTATTTAAAAGGCAGAGTTCAGCTGATATAAGAATGACTGTTTTGGTGAGAGATAGATAAAAAATATTGCGTATCAGTTTATTAAATAAATTTCAAAGCATGAAAAGTAAAAATCATACGTTTAGTGAATATAAATAGAGGTTTGATTTTCCGAGTAGAATGTTAGTTACTCTGAAATATAAAAGGCTTTTGATTCAGAAAGAGGAGAAGATGCAGAAGTGCTATGACAAGAGTGGATTTCTCGGAAAAGAAATAACAAGAGAAAGGGTATGCAAATAGGGGATCCGAAACGCCTGATGCGAAAGGAATACGAGCCATAATTGAGATATTGAGCGTGAAAAATACAGAACTCGAAGGAGAATAAATAAACTCATAATGTGCCAAAGGTTAGAGTTTTGTTGAGAGAAAGGAATCGCGTTGGGAGGGTTTGTTATTTCCTCTATCATTTATCCGAGGAAGAGAGCAGATTGACGCGTGATATCACCTCATCCATAACAATGAAGGCTTTCGATTATTGAAATATCTAATAGAAGCAACTTTTGGATGTTATAGATATTTTTAACGGTGGGAAAGATATAAAGTAGAATGTCATTTGCTCAAATCAATCAAGATCGCCATGATGGAAGCTTATAAATTTGGATTGATCATTGGCTAAACATGAACAGAATTCGCAAGCAAATCCATCTCTTCTTTCTCTTTGCTTAGATCCATTTTAGCAATTCGTTTCCTTTTTGAACGATATCGTGTTTATGTTTGCTTCATTCAGCAATCAATATTTCTCCCGTTTCTTCACTTTCTGTATTCATAGAAAGAGCATTCAATTTTAAACATATTTAAAACGTAAACGAAATAAAGTCATCTTCATAAATTTCTTATCTGTTAGTTATTGATAACATATTGCATTATACTGCGCCTCTCAAAACTATCGATTCATAAAATGCTCATTTCGAACCCATTTATTTCTCTTGTTTCGATGTAATTCGTTTTCATCTGCATTCGATTCTGCATTACTCATTCAGTCAGTGTTTGTGGTCGGTTGTGTAGGAATACTTTTACGTG
Organism: Pantala flavescens; assembly: GCA_020796165.1. Taxonomy (NCBI): domain Eukaryota; kingdom Metazoa; phylum Arthropoda; class Insecta; order Odonata; family Libellulidae; genus Pantala; species Pantala flavescens. The sequence goes on along the minus strand of CM036880.1, from coordinate 37,066,568 downwards.
AGGATTAATTAACTCAATAAGTGATTGTGCCCCGAAAAGTGCCCTCTTTCGGTAGTTTAAGTCATCCGTCTCCCGGATAACATTCACTCAGAAGTCTCATTTATTCTCGAGATTCGGAGCCAAGACATGAAAAATCCTCTGCGAAAGATTCCTCCCGAAATCGGATTGAATAATCGCATTATCGGGTTTTCTCTGCCAATTTAATCGGAGGAGTCGTCCTAAAGACGTTTGAACACGTCTCATAATCGTGAAGAAGACGGAATTTCTCTTTGCGCTCGTGTAGCGGTAAGTGGATTATTTTCAGAGAAGAGTTTAAGAGAGACATTGAAAGCGGGCGATAACAGTTCCTCACATAATTGTGCAGAGTAATAGATTCAAATTATGGAGTAACTTAGAAGAGAGGAATTTTAAGCAATCCCATAGTAAAGAATCAAGCTAATATCTTAAAAGTCGTTATCAGGGCATATGTTATAGGATACTGTTCCTTCACCTTCAATTGCAACGCGCGGTTTAGAACTTGTATTTTAACATTTTTTAGACGCAAAAATTATATAAACTATATTCATTTCAGGTCTAATTCCTTCTTAGTGAAATTACGTTTGAGAAGTAATTAATGACGAGATGAGCGTAAATTACGATAATATGGATCGTATTAATAAAATTACGATAAGGTAAGAACGCGCTACGTTATTGTAACAGTAATTGTACCATTCGATTACGTCACTATGAACTTTAAATTATTCAGATCCTATGCCTATGAAGATATTCTGCAAGCCACCCGGTGTGTGGCAGGGGTCGCAAGTACAGTGACTCTAAATAATTATTCTCACGTATTCTCCGAGAGACTAACGAATTTTTGAATCTGTTCGTTATGCATTTATTTATGCATCTATTTCCCTTACTTTATTCGCTTTATGCTATCGGCATACGAGGGATCGTATATATCGTATATAGCAGGAAGGGCGCATGATCTGTACTACCTCTTCTTTGGACGTTCCTTCTCTGAATCTATTTAGAAAATCTAATCTACGCTTTGATCGTATCTGTTCTAACGATTCCTATCCCGCAAATACAAATTTTCGGTTTTAATATCAGTCCTTCAAATGTAGTGATGAATACTTCACAACATTTCTTCAGTATATGATGAAATATTTAAACAAAGATGTATATCATCGAATCATGTAACTGACGGTATTAGCGCAATTTGGATTTTTCCGTATCAAAGATCAGCTACGCTAATGTCAATCATATTCGGCTATTTGTCAGTATCTTGTTTCCTAATATTAAGAGATAGAGTTAATTGACACATCGGCAGTATATTCTTGTATAGTCATTATCTCTCCTCAATGGCTTCCTCTTCAGTCCATGCATCCTTTGGCCTTAATATGTTTTTGGAAGCTTGTACCCTCGGTGACCTACACATCCTCTCAATTGTAAACATTAATTTTAGTACTTGCGGAAGGGTAGGATCTTTGACGAAACGTAATTTATGCCTAATTAATATTCTTTTGCTTTAATTCAATCAACATGAAAGAGACGAATAACTGATTAAATTGAGGTCATATACGTAAAACATAATATTTTATCCTGAAAATAATTTACTACTTTTTTTCGGGGAAGATTTTTTAGGATTTTTTCTCCTTGATATTTAGCATAAATGCCATTTAGAATGCGGAAACAGATTTAGAGTTAATTCATATGACGTAAATTGGACGGAGAATCGTTTGAGTGTCAATTTGATAAATTCTTCACTCTATTAAATTTGTTTACGATGCTTTTTATCCAAAATTAGAATAATTGTTGAATAATTTCAGCTTCCGCTGAATCGAAGAGATATTTGCTGATTTGCATAACGTTGCACGCGAACCTATCATTCCTCAAACTGTTATCTCACATTCCCTTGAAGACGGAAGCTAAGACTTTCCGTTTGTGATACCTGTAGGTTAAATCATTTCTAATTTTTGTAATTTTTTTAATCATTTCATTTTTGTAACGATGATTAACCAAATCTTTAACTATCATCGTAACATAATTGTGTGTATCTTCCACAAAATTTAAAAATATAGTCTATATTTAGTTCATGATTAAATCTTACATGCTTGGAATTTAATAAATGCATGCCCGTGCAATTAACTAAAAACTTCTCTTTAAGGATTTTGATTAAAAAGCGTGACTCTGATTTGTTATTCCTTAGAATATTTCTCTTTTATCCTTCCATTATTTATGTCTATCATAACAGGAAAAGTTACGCTTTGTTTTTTTATTCCTCACAACAATACATTTAATCGATATTAGGCTAAGATTCTAAACTCCACTGAATCAGGGGAGTTCTTGTGGTGATCCAGAATAGAAATGATTATAAAAACTAAGTACTTTAATCACAAAAATTCAATAAACCAAAATATGACCAGTTTCGACGAATGATCATCATCTGGTCCGGTGATGCTTGTCAAGCTCGTGAACCTTTCTGGTGAAACCCATTTGTTCCGGTGTGATTATGTTATCAGTAGAGATGTTAAGTCTATTGAGAATAATCTGTTCGAATATTTTAGAAAGGGATGAAAGAAGTGTGATAGGGCGAAGGTAGTAAAAACACTAATTATATTATTAATTTTCTGTGATAAAAGTAGTAAGGTTATTTCCAATCATTCTGAGAGTTTTTAAACAGATGTCATTTAGTAACAATAAAACCGAAACCAGCTGTGTTGTACATAACATAATGGCAATGGTTTAAAGTCACTTTGTAGCTGATTTCAAGAAATATTTTCTGATAAAAAGGAGTATTTTTGGCTATGATAATTTTTGTTATAACTGCATTTCAATGGTTGATTGGTGATTTTACACAACCCTAAATTATTATACAGTATACCTCATTTGTATTCCCCTAAAGATGATCTACTCAAAGATGATGAAGGTAATTTGAGACGTTGAAACATTTAAGTGGCCATGATGTTAATTTAGGGAACAGTTATGCGGGGATAAAGTTAACTTGGAATTCGAGAGGCATAACTAGAGAAGGTGAGAGGGGTTCGTGGAAAGGGATTCTGGATAAGGTATAATGATGGAGGTGAGGTAATTCAAGGGATTAAGCAATCTTTTTAAAAAATAATATTTTTAGAGTATTTGTAAAATTTTAAAAACTGAGAGCATGCAAATCTTTGCTCGGGACAAAGTTTCCGTCGAAAAATGGATAAAAGTAATTGAGTTCATCAAAAGATACAAAATATCCGTCATAAATATTATCAGTTTTCCCGTCACTAATAATTATCAAACGAAACTAAATCTACGGATCTTTTATCTGACTAATCGAATGCGAAGCGTTCGTGATATAATTTATATTTCGTACGACGTCAAACGGAAAATTTTATTAGAGTTTTGGAAAAGAGTAATTTGTTTATGGATTTTTGAGATAATTAACCTAGTTATTTATGGATTGAAATTTAACATGATGAATTGGAGCGTTCATTAATATTTACATTTGAAATAAAATTGTATTAATTTAGTCCGGTGCTTGACCAACATGGAAACGTATTTTAAATGATTAATGCTTTTTATTTCTAAATTGACTATCATTCTCCCTTAAATAGAGTTAAGTACATTTTCAATTGAATTATATTTATTCTGATTTGAAGTGAGTTGTTTTTTGAAATTTAATATAATTACAATCATCCACTTTATTCCTCTTTAAATATACGAAATATTCTACATAAATCTGAAATAAAGGAATTGGTATATATATTTTTAGAGGAAAGATATTTCATAATGGTTCGAGTGAGAAGGTTCATTTAAGTCTTAACGATTCATTTTAAAGGAAATCGAAAATAGGAGTGTTGAACCACATGAATCACTCAAATTTAAAGACGAGAGATGGACGAATGGACCATTTTTAAGTCGAGTTATTTATTCTCGTATTATATATGTATGTGAAATGTATTCGAATATAGTCTTCCAAATAGCAATGTACTTATGGGGCGATATCGAAAGCTTTTCCACCAATTGCACCCTATAAAAATGTCTCTCTCTTTATTGGCCTTCGTTAGGGAAAATGGCGAAGCGTGGGCGAATGTGAAAGGTGATAATTCGGTCCCCTCTGGTAACGTCACTGTTTCCGGTCTGGAAGTGTATCAGTCTGCGAGAAAATGGCGGACTGAATGGGATGAGATCTCGAATTTGTTGGATGGCTGTGAAAGGGGTTTCCGAAAATGACAAAAGAAAGGGAGAATTGCGGAAAGTTTTACGGCGTCGGAAAGTGTAAAGAAACATTAAGGAGTTACCTTAGTAACAAGTGAATGGGGCAATTGGATTGAAATGGAGTCAGGGAATTCAGCGGCATATTGAGTTTACGATGGAGGATGTGTTTCAAAATTAACATTCGGAAATAAATTTTTGATAAAGGGAAGGTATATGTGTACTGGATGCTGAAATTATGTTGGCATTATCTGTTTGTTCTAAAAGTATATTTTTCATTCAAAGAGAAGATTATTTGTGAGTTCGGGAATGACTTTAAACGAGAATACTGGAAAGCCTAAATATAAATAATATAATCTGAATATATTTAGAATATTTTCTATCCATTTTATTAAGAGCTTTTATTCCCCTATATTTTTTAATTTTAGAATATAGTTTCTCGATATTATTTAAGTCAGAATTATTTCATTAAATCACATTCAAAGATTAAAATACAAAATTCTACTGCCGGTAAAGAATATAAATAATCATCGAAGGTAATTTATTAATTGGGTGAAAAGGATTATTGTATTATACAAGTGTTATTTTATTTTATTATTATTGCATTATAAACTCCTTACATAATTCCTCTTATAGTACGTATTAATGGTTTAATGTAAATTTGAAAATTTCCCACTTAACTCTTCCTCCTGCTGCTGTTCAAAATATTCAGACGATTCAGGGAAAAGATTTTTTATATATAATCATAACTCGTTGATGAAAGATAAATTGACCACAGTATTACTCATCCTTTAAAGTAATTCATTATCTATGTTACACCAACGAGTTTTTTATATTTATTTTCTTTACTTACTACAGTTGTTACCAAACGAAATCTTTCATATTTGCTTTTAACGGATTTGTAAATAATTTTGATTTTGTAATATGGAAATCTGAATGTAGACTAAAGCTGAAATAAATAGATCTTTTATGTAAGATGTTCTAAATGGTAAAATACTCCTCTCAAATTTCAATAAGAAACAGAAATCAGTACATTTATGCATTTTTTGAAATAAAAAAGGATCTCCAACGAGAGCAGGAAAAGTGCAAACTCTTGGCAAATATATATATATAAGAGGAAATAATATGATGAGGGAGAATATGATTGAAGAACGTAAATGAGTCTAAGAAAGTAAACGAAATGGGAGTTTTGACGAAAGATGGGGAAGTAAACAAAAGGGGAGAAAAAGAAATATGAGATTGGATTAAATGGCCCTTTATTAGGGTAACATTGAGACTAATAAGGGTATCCGGGACATAATGCAGGAGGAGGGGAGGGTTTTTGTTAGTGAAGAGAAAGGGGCATAAGGAAAAGATTAGTGGTGCAAGAAGAAAAGAGGGCATTACTCATAAGTGTCGGGAGAAGACGCATCTTGGGAAGACAATTAATTAAGAGGATGGATTTCAAAAGAACGCTCGCTTTTGATTCCTATTGCTTTTAAGATTTAACGCAGTAGGATCCTCTAATTAGCGTAGAGTGTGAATTCTACTTTCTAGAGAACTTAGAAGATTCCTTTCGTTTAATTTTGCTCTCGTACTTTTCGTTTCTAAGTCCTTCTTATGTCCTAAATACGGATTTATGGGTGTAGATATTTTTATAATACTTAAGGTGTCTACAAGTATGTAGGAGCTGTTATGGCAAATGGAAATATTGATTTTGGGAAACTTCTCTCTCGTATCATTACCTTTTACAAATAATTTTGATATTGTACTATTATAGAGGTACCTCTTCATGTAACCAAAGTCTTTACAAAACGTTGAGAACTTTCTGCCATTCACATAACCGGCTTTTGCCATATGTTACATGTATTTCACACAAATAGTACTACTCATAGTTTGGGGATTCTAAGCTCGAACACGTCATTGGCTAGTCCTTTCTATTCTTTTTGAGTCCCGATACCCTATGGATATCGGTCATAGGAAACGGGTTTGACTCTCGGGTAAAATATTTCCAATTCATTTCTTATGAAAGGAGTGCGAATTTTCAGATATTTGATTTTAGTATTTTCCATGGCAACAGGCGATTCAATAATATAAAAATAAAGAAAATATCTCTAAAACAATAGAGATTAAGAAAATGGGAAGCAAAAAATTTGTGGTTTCCACAGTACATGTATACTTACTGTGGAAACCAGTAAGTTTTTGCTTCTCATTTAAAATGTCCTTCCAAGAAGTACGGCCAGACCGAATCGAGTTTATTAGAGATGAAGATTTAAATGATGATTTGATAAGAAGTTACGTATACAAACACACAAAAATTGACAACTTACAAAGTTAATTATACTCCATTAAAATGTGTATTATTCTTGGTCACTATTCATCAACAACAAATTAATACATTCATTCATAAAAATCTATTTTAACCTAATATATTATAATTCCTCAATTAATTTTTCGTCTTACAAAAATTAATGGCAATATCAAATTTATTAAACAAGCTATAAATACCCCTTTTTTGTGTTATCTCTACAGTAACTTAACATTTTATTTTGAATCATCTATGAGAGTAAACTAACGCTCAAGACGATGAAGCAGCCTGCTTCGGAATAGTAAAGCCTCAATATGCATATAATGCATATATACATATCATAAAATTTCTTTCACGCCATATTCTAATTATCGGTTAAATTACACAGTCGATGCAAACACTTTTTTAGATACTCCTTATAAATGAAACGAAATAAAATTATTTGACACATTCTACTGAAAACTAGGACTAACGTTTTGTGTTAACAGTGAATTGAGTTGAATTCGACAGTCGTAAAAATCAAACAACATTAAAAATCACATTCATGTTTTTCGGGAATAATTCTTTTGCTCGAATATGCAATCGCATTCTGAAAGCTTCATCTTATTCAATGCATCAATGATTCTGGTATCACATTGTGTCCTCTTCAAATCCAAAGGAGTTCTAATACACAGAATCATAAGAAGTATTCAGGTCGAGAATCAACGGTCGTTCGCAAAAAGTGGTCTCTCTAGGGATATCTCGGAAAGAGGACCTCAAAATGTTTCCTCCTCCCAGTGATGTTTTTATTGAGGAAGTTAATTGGACACATTTTTTGCGGTCCCTTTGCTCAAATCGTTATCTAGTTTGCATAGGTGGCGATTTTAATTTGCCTCAGCGTTGAAGTCGTTAGCTCAAACTTTTAATTAGCGAGTTAAGAAAACACAAAATGATAACAAACAAAAATAGAGGGACGAGACGTAACCTTACAGAAATATTTGCTTGGAAGAAATATAAGTCTATGGATATTCTGTAAAAAGAGCTATTTTCCGAGTTAATCTAAGATTTTATGTTAAGGCTTAAAAACATATCTTCACAATTTCGTTTGAAGAAGATACTAATATATATATATAGTTAGAGTCGCTTTTATTCAGAATTAAGTAGAGTAAAAATAGAGTAGAGGAAAAATAAGATTGTATGAGGTCTATGTTTCCCGTGTTGATTATCTGCTAGTTAATTTTTCTTATCTTTATAATTCTTTAAAAATACTTAATTCTTAATGTAGGAATGTAGTATAAATGTAGGAAATTGTTTTACAACGAAAACAAATTTCTACATTTTAGGTTTCAACTTTTCCTGTACCTTTTTCGTAGTAATTTATGCTTTTTTATGGACGTTTCCTGAAATGAGAATCTTCTTCAACTTACGTGACAACTGTTTTAGTGAGATAACAAAAATATTTCATTTCAACCAAATATTGCACATAATGTACTCTAAAAACTAAAGTAATATCTTTATTAATAAAAAAATTACATAGGAGCATAAGGTTGAATCAGCTTTTATATAGTAGGTAATAAGAGGATATTAATTACATCGATCGCATTTATTATAATTTTATAGTAATAGCAATGGTAGAAAGAGTGCCTATTATAACACATTTCAAAACTATTTTAAGTATGGATTTCTTGGATCTGTTTCCAAAGATTTCTAACGCTGTAAACACGGTGTGAAAGGGGTCTCACCTTTTCCATAATATTCTTTGGGGTATCTCGAACGCATCGACCAAAAATCTTCACCTCCGCCGTGGACCATGAAATTTCGCTCAGCCAATGCTGAGGGGAAATGTTTTTGGGGAAATGGCACCGCGAGTAACTGAGAAAGAGCAAGATTTTTCTGGAGGAATGTATGATGGCTGAAAAGGTTGGAATGTTGAGCAACGGAGCGGGAAAAAAATTTTGGAGCCAAAAGTGAAAATGTACGTTCGGGATTAGGGGTTGAAAGGGGTGGAAGTGAGGGCAACAAAAGGAGACTGAATCAAGGGTAAGAAACAAAGGCCCTTACAAACGAATATCCTCATTAAACTGGAATGGCCGCCAGAGCAGGATTTTTGCGAAGGTCTCTGGGTTTTTAAGGCATTGTTTTTCTGGCCGAAATGTAAGAAAACCTAAGGCGTAGTATTCTTATGGCGGAAAAGACCACGACGTTCATACTTTTGCTCATTCACATTACAACTGCTATTACTAAATTATCAGTGATAAAGCATCAATCATTTATTCCTCTCACTCATTATACTCCAAGAGAAATAGTAGATAAGAAGTAGTTGGAGCTCCTCATCAGAGGACAATTAAAATAGGGAATTACTCTAAACTATTAATTTATCCTCCAAAAGTAACGGCTTTATTTTTTCATTCAATAATTGAGATTTTTTTAGGTTATTATAATACTGGCTTATGATTCTTTCGGATCTGGCGGATGATTCTTTTACAATCAAAATATAGATGTTAGAATTTTTATGTTGCAATATGGGTTCCGCTATCATCTATTAATTCCTTCTTTCTCAATTAATATGACGGAGAGAAAGCTTTACCTCCATTACCATGCCTTGGTCTCTATCCCACAATTCCTGTAAATGGGTTACATTTATTTTCTCCTTTTTATCTCTCTTCTTATTCAATTCCATTTGATTCGGACATTTTATGTTTCTCCTTTCATTTAACCTTGTTTAATTCCGAAGGTGATTCGATGGATAATGGGGAGGAGTGGATCCCAAAAAATGGGAATCGGTTAAGGGAAAGGGTTTTACCGGTCAAGGGTCAGAGGGATATAAAAAAGGATTGGAAGGCCTTTTCGGAAAGAATTCAGAGGGATGTCGTTAGAGGGTGTTCCGGATGAAGATGTAAAGTCGAGTGCTAAAGATGGTGTTCAACTCGGCAACGATGAATTTGGGAAAAGTAATTCCTTTAATCTTTTTGAACTCTGAGAGAATTACAGGTATTTTCTATTGCGTCCGGTGACGCGAAGCAGTCACTCAAGGTATGTCGTTCCTTTGAAAAAAGCACGTAACAGTTGAGGTAATGTAATTTCGTGTGCGATTTCGAAGGCGTTGGTAAATGACGCGTTGAGCACGCGTGCGTGCGGAATCGAAAAGAGAGGAAAATGTCCATGGAAAAGAAATTGATACCAAAGAGTGTCCATCGGAAAACCTTTTTCTCAGCACTTAAGCGTTCCTATGGGAATGGAGTGGGTGTAACGGAGGGAGGTTCTTACTCGTTTTACTGATTCCATTGTCAGTTAAAAGGCTAAATTAATTATAAATCTCTATTCGCCTTTAAAAGGTCCTTCAATTGAGGAAAAAGGTGAACTTATTTCTAGTACTTTGATGTATCTCTGAGAAAAAGGGGAAAAATCATAAATGAATAAGGTCACCTTAAATTTTTAACTTTTTACTTTAGTCTTGCAAGTAGAGAATGCAGGATGAAACTTTTAAAAGATTATTCTATGTACTTAATAATTTGTCGAATAAGTGGGTTCATGAAGATGTTACTTTTATTTTAGTGAATCCATTCCGTTTCAGATGAATATTTTGTCCATTTAAATCGTTCTCTCATACATTAATTGATATCTTAAAATGATTTTTTCTGTTCTCTTTGATAGTTTTTGAATTGTTAACATTTTAAAAATTTTGCGTCATGATTAAATCGAAAACCTGGTAATACTAAGAACTTCGTTACGTATTTTACTTTCACTATTATTTGTTTAGTAATAATAAACAAAACAAAAGATATTCCATTTGAATTCGGAATATGATACCTATTGCTCTATAAAGTATTTTAGTAATAGCTGATGGATATAGACAAAATTACAATGTTAATAATTAAGGAGAGGTTAACTGGTTTTACACGATAAATCGTAGCACTTAAATGGAAGGTAAAATTAAACAAAAAATAAAAACGTATTTTCATTTGTTAAAAAATTGAGTTAAAATTAAATAATTACATTTTTATTTAAAATTTTAGGAAAATGTCTTACCTGTTTTCAGATCCACATGCGCTCCAAATTTAGTAGTTGGTAAACATTTTAAGCACAACATTAGCGTCATATCTCATCTCTTCTTCAGTATATTACGTTGCGGAGAGAAACTTTCCGTTCTTCAAAGCGAGCCATTCTCACAAACAAGAGGTTTTTTAGAGGGGGTTTAAAAGTAGAGAGCAAGTTCTTCAACCGAGGGATTGGAGAATGAATTAATTTTTAGTGCGCCCATTTTCTTCTGTTCTGGGGTGAAATTCCACTCAAAAAGTAAGGGGCCCGATGGAGTGGATTCCTCTTTTTGGGCCCTTTGTAATGTTACCCCCGAAACGAGTGTTAAAAGCACACGTAATTCATCTCAACTGCAGTAACTGACCGGTAATTCACTGATTACAGAGGCTAATGAGGTGGTCATAAAAGAGCACTAGCGTCCGAAAAAATTATAATGGAGACCAATTTTTTTGTTATAGTGTGTGGTGATGAAATATCATGACGCTTTTATGGCAAAAATGAGGCTATGTGCTTCAAATGGACGTAAAACCTTATGTATCTTCCTAATTTTATGTTGTGCCAGTGTTTTGGTCTGATATTAATTCTTCTTAGTGTTATGTAGTTTAACGCCCTTTTTTCGTTGTATACTCTCTCTTAATATATATTTCTCACGTTTTATACTTCATATAGTAAAATATTAGTTTTTTATGCATATTTGATCAAGTTTTTAAAAATGTATCATTAAAAATTAAAAAGAATATAATTAGAGATTCTATTATTCAAAATAGTTGGGTTTATGTCTGATAAAGTAGGATAAGTTAATTAAATTTGACATTTTTCTTCTGAAATAAATCTTTTAGTTTTTATAACTGCCGTGACGTATCCATTTTTTCTAGATAAAATTAATGGGAAATCTCTTATAGTTAAAAATAACTCTTAGTATTCATTTTCCAAGTAACAATAACCTCAAGTAAAACCGAGTGGAAAGGAATAGTTGTTTGAAAAGAAATAAAAAGTAGATATATATCTTCGGAGTTTTTAAATACAATTGTTTTTACAAACATCAAGAAACCCTCAATATATTGTAAATGAATAGCTCAAGGTACCGTCCGGTTATAGCGAGCTTAAGGAAGCTAGATATATTTCTGTATACTTTGTAAAACGGAGGGAAAATCAATCGATTAGATCATAGTAAACGATACTTGGCAATAATATTGCAAGTTGAATATAAGTTTCTTCATATGAAAGTCTCTCGTTCTTAAATGTGGGAAACTATGCGCAATTTTAGCATTCAGTTCACCAAATAATCGTGTATTACGATAGAAGAATCGAAAAAACAAGAGAAAATTGAATGTCAAAGTGCGATAAACGTGTAAATTGGAGGAAGTAGTGTGAAAAGAAAATTAAAGTTTCTAAGAGGGAAAATGCAGAGGGAATAGAGATATAAATGAAAGAGAAGTGAATGGTGTCGAGGATTGATGGAAGAGGTGAGAGAAACCTATTTAGTTTTTGTGGATTGGGAAGAAGGAATAAGTTGGAAGAAGACCTCTGCAGGAGAAGAAAGATTATGAGAAATTAGGGGAAAAAACGTTGTTTCGGAAGAAAAAGTGTAATTTTGTTTTTAAGAAAGTGGCATTTCTAAGGAATTCTTCCGTTCGACAGTAGTTTCACAAGAAGTTTGTGACGGATTCTATGGAAAGAATTAAAAAAGGAGCAAACGTAATATTAAGGGATTGCCACAATAAACAAGTTATGTTCTATGATCTTTTTCACGATTCATGTTTAACTCATTTTTTAGAAGATTTTTGTTGCTGAATGTTTGCTTTAACGACCGAACTCCTCTAAGATATGAAGTCATCGATTTTTCTTCTATGAAATATTTATATACTTGTCTTAAGATCGAATAATGTATTGTACAAATAGATTCTATAAGAAAAAGAGCATTTACAATTGATAATCGATGAGAGTAGTCTGAATTATTATTAACAATTGTAAAAATAAGAATTCTAAATATTCAATATTAAATATATTAGTTTACAATTATAAAAAAATTTTAATATTAAAATACATTTTCTTTTAAAATTTACTTACCTATCTTACTTACATAATAATCGAAATATTCTTTATATTATCAAAAGGAATAATTATTACAAAAAAATAAGAGGAATGATTTTAAAAAAGGTTGACAACTATAGTTATGTAAATCATATACAATAAAAGATATTTTGGTTTTCCTGAGGGTGATGATGATGAAGTTCAAATTGAAATGGACATGATATTGTTTGTTGGCAATTTCAGATGTGAGGATAAACACGGAAGCTTAAGGATGCGAGGGAAGGATAAATATTTAAAAGGAAATAGAGTTGAAAGAAAGTTTGTGGAGGGAAATCTCTGAACAAGGAAAGAGTGTCAGGGAACAACTTTATTACAGAAAAGGCAAAGAAAGTTATTTTGAACTGATGGCAAATTAGAGAGCTTGAGAGTAGAGAATTGCGATGTGCAGAAGTGAAATTTGAATATGCAAGGATGCTAACAGACAATTGATTATTTAATAAAATTTGAGCCATAAATTCGTAAACTAATTAAGTGTTAATTTTGGTCAATTATAGCCTTAAATGACCTCAAGGTCGATTTTTTAAACAAAATTGAATACTTCTCAATGTTATGCAAACCCAAATGCAAGTGTGGAATGCGGGTTATATATTGAAATCAATATGAGAAGGCGTGACTTCGTGGAATGCCATAGTAATAAAAACAACTTTGTAAATTTCCACAGAAAAAATTGGTATATTCGCGACCGGTTTCGTAATATAAAATTAATGTAGATGTAATTTTATACACAATACAAAAGTGTCTGTTCGAATAAAACAACAGATAAAGAATCTGCGAGACTGACGGATTTGAGGAGTGTATGAAGTACTGAAAAGTGAAAGTTATCGGGGCAGTGGAAGTAAGAGATCCGCGGTTAGGGATTTACGTGGATTGATGGGAAATTATAAGAATGGGAAGTTGATGAATGGCGATGATGGGAAGTGAGAAAAATTTTGAGAAGAGGAAATGAGTGCTGGAGTGGATCGTGAGGAAAATTAAGTACCATAGGAGGAAAGACATTTCGTGGAAAAATCAAGAAAAAATGTAGCAAAATGGAGATAGAATTCCTTACCAGGATTCCGAGCAGTTTTTTGTGTTTGTTATGTTGTAGCCAGAAAAATAGGGTTACAAACTTTTATGAATATCGAAAATATAAAATCAGAAAATAAATTAAGCTTAAATTGGTTTTGTAAGTCTGTGTAAGTTTTATCAATGTTATGAATCTACTTATGCGTTGGCTTCTGCTATTAAAGTTTAGGAACGTTCTAAAAATTTTAGCATATGTAATCTGAGATTTATGAAATATATCTAAATTATTTACATTTTAACGTTTCAACGGCACACATTTATATAAATTTTATATTGAAATGCTCAATGGAGTAAAGTAGGAAGACTTGCCAAACACAAGCCGTGTATCTGCATACAGATAATTACGTATTGTGACAACGAGTTCTCAGTTATTTGAGAGCTTCAGAAGAGTCTATTTGCCGTTTGCAATAACTTAAATTAAAGTAAAATGAACATGTAAAAATAAATTCCCTGAACAGTTTTTCTATGAAATTTTCATAATTTAGAAAATTTATAATGAAAACGATCGGAAGAAAAACTCGTTAATAAACGTTGCTTTTTCAAAATTAAAAAAATAATCCAATTTTAATCTAAGTTAATGGTGGAATACTGCTATCAATAAAGATTCACACTTTAATCTTCCTTATAAATTCTTTCATTACGTATATATAACGGACATTCTCACTGGTGAACGACACAAATTCAACTGAATTTTATGAGAACTAAATTTACGTCTTCCAAGTAGTATATTATGCTGTATAAATGACTTCTTTTTTCCTAAAAGTACAAAGTCATTTATTCAGTATGTTACCATTCCACAAAGTAACCCTTGAACATGTCAACTTTATAGTATATAATGATTATGTCCTTGAAGGAATTGTATTTATGAATTAAATATAATTTCAGAATTTACATTTGAGATATATTTCTCAAAAGTCATAGCAATTTAGCATATTTATCTTTCTTTGGGAGCATTTATAGGCAATTGTATTCAATTCAAATAATTTATTTTATCAGTAGCCTTTTCCAAAACCACACTGAATTAAAGCCACATAAAATGTTTAAAATCTCATTATTTAGACTTTATTATCGCTAATATATTCGTTTTCATTCATTTATGCTCTTAAACTTATAACTTGTTTTGGTTCTTCTCTTCTTCTTGAACTTTTTTCCTCTATTGGCTTCTCGATCGATATTTCTGTATATGTCTCTCTTCGAAATCCGTCTAAAAATAAATAAGATAACGTAAATAAATATTTCACTAAATATTTATATACCTTTTTTGAGAATCTAGCTCATAACTCACGTTGTAAATATATCCTTGTGCTCTACGTCGTCTTTTATTCATAAATATGTCGGAAATGGAGGACATTCCTTATTTCACCAATTATCTTTCTTATGAAATTCCCTGTACTCCGCGTTTCGCATTAACCTATTTCAGAGGAAATCCCGATAAAGAATTTGCCGTAAATGCTTTATCGTGTACATCTGCCCTAAAATGAGGTATTGGAAGGCATCTCTTGATATTTCTCATCAAGGTAGGCACACAGGATTGGGAGTGAATTTGATTATGCAGATCCGGAAAGATGAAAGAAAGCCTTCGGAATTTCCATCCCCCGCGGACAATTTGCGGGATGGTTGTGACATGCGATTGCTTTTTCGGGGGAAACGCATGCGATGAAGAACAAGAGAAGGGAGACCGGAAGGTTGAGATGATGAGAATGCTAAGGCAAAGGGGAACTTCCGAAGACGCTGCTGGATTGAGTTTGCTCGGGTGATGCTCCTCCAGCATCTCCCTCAACTTCGTGAATCCTATTTTTCCATGGATCAATATCCCCGATAAGGATGAGTAAATATCTTTTAGGAATGACTATTTATAGAGTATCCGAAGTATGTAAGATTAATATAAAAATCTAAGAGAGAATATATAATTTATATATCCTGCACTGACGATAGAGAGATGGCCTCGGAACACTGATTAGAGTAATAGATTATAGATCCAGATTTCAGTAAACTTTCCTTTATTTCCTGTTATAATTTTCCCCGTCCCAACTCAAATTCCCTAGTTCAATTTCCAAACTCCTTTTATTAATAGCTTATATACTTGTCTAACACAAATTAAGACTTAGGAGTAAGGTAAGGTTGTAGCAGAGTAACGCTCTGCGCCGTGGATGAGTCCATTCTAACTTCAGAATCAATTTAAGACTTTTGGAGTATTTATTTTCGAATACTTTTTTGAATCCGTATTAAAGTAATTGATAAGACCGTAAGAGATGAATATTTTGGATCTAAATTTAGATCCACATTTTTAGAATGACCGATTAAATATTGCTTTATCAGAGTTATTTAACTACAACATAATAATTATAATTCCTTTCACATTGTTAAAATAAAGAGTGAAATATCATATACTTTATATATATATATATATATATATATATATATATATATATATATATATATATATATATATATATATATATTTATTTATTTATTTAAAAATATATTTGTTGAAAAAAGGTTTTTACTTCGCATACTATACTTTTGTATTGACATATTTTGGATAAGTGCGAAATTAGATAATGCTTCCGAAGCGTTTTCTTTTTTTGATAATTAACTCCAATTTTATGGAAATTTTAAAATTAAATAAGGCTGAAATTTTATCCACTAGTTTTTACTGATTTAGAACGTTTTAAAGTCGGAATTTAGTTATTGAAACATATAGACATCTATCTATAGGGCGATGGGAATAGAAAATATAATAAAAGTACACATTCTCATTAACAAATGGACGTTATAATAAATACTCGCATTGAATTATTCGTCTTAAACGTGAAACATTTTATATTAATAAACTACTAGGATTTATAAACGATCTCATCTTTCAAACATGGCGATATCGGACGCAAAAGTGAAAGTTAACACATAAATAATGCATTTAGCCCTTATTCCAATCGCTCCAACAGAAAGCGCGATTATGATTGCTCGTCGACGAGCGGTTGAATCCACGTATCGGAGGGAATTCTTGAAAATAGAGGAGTTCAAAGGAAGTAGATGATGAAACCCTTTTATTCTTCCATGGTCGCTACGGATTTTCACAGAAAACAACCCTTCGAGGCCCCCAGTCTATTGATTTGATGGCAGCTTCTTTTCCCCGAATTTACAAAGTGAAGATTTTTTGGTCTCCGACAAACAACTGTTTTGTGGCCATCGAAGGATGCTCAAAGGAGTAGCAACACAAGTTGAGGAGGGAAAATCTCTATGTTTGCTTAGGGTGTTTGCCGTTTTTGTTAAAGGAGAGTTTTTCCCACATTTAAACATTCTCGATGGAGGCAGTGTTGTAAGTCGAAAGACAACGACGAATCATATCCATTACTTACGCAAATGGACTCATAGGGAATTGTCGAGGGAAATACTATTTAAGCTTTCTGGTAATTGAAAATGAAACAACTTATCGCTCTTTTCCCTTTAAAGCAACTCTACTATTGGATATTGGCACTGATCGATTGATGAATGGCTTTTGAAAGTTTCAATACCTCGAGTGCAATCAACGTATGGGAAGAACGCCCTCAGGAGACAATAAGGGAGCCTAGTAATGGTCGGACCCAATAACTTGAGTGCACCGAGAGTGTTTATATAGAATGTTCCCAACTATTCTTCTCGAAACGAATTTCACCGTTACGTCTGAGAAGAGGAATATTTTCAAAATGAGCCTCTCTTTTCCAAAATCGATTTTTTTTCTTTTCGAGTTCTAAAGGAAAGATATATGTTCATGATTTAAGTATGTTGCCACAAAAAAAATAAAGAAACAAAAAAATCATATAAATTCAATACTTTGATTTATGGCACAGAACTATGAGTTGTTTGAGGGAGAAACATTCTAAAGATTTCTTTTAATTTAAAAGGAAAGGATTTGAGTTAAAAATGTTTAATAGCGGAAGGTTTTTATTTGATGGGTAAACTGATAGATTCTTACAGAATGAGTATTGAATTTCTCTTGAAATGTAGGACAATGTTTTTTTCGTTTCGTTTATTTCGATTTTTCGGAAAACACGGAAATAATATCAGAAATGTTGAATGTAATTTTTATTTTCGGGTTTAGAAATAATATTATTTTAAATTTTCGCCAGTAATTAAATCATATCAAAAATTTTACTTAAATGATTTTACTCATAATTTATGATAAGCATATATACTAAATGTAATAAGCATATTTTTATGGCTTAAAAAACATCTTATGTAGAGTTATTAATTTGGCTTGTAAATTCTTTTTTAAAATTTAAATCTTATCAAGAGTAGCAATGGGACCACTTCTAGGTTTTTCCTTAGCTTAAGAAAGGAGGTAATAAGCTGCTTCAATGATTATAAACATCCAGAAGATTATTAATTCACGTTTGTTTTAAATGTTTTCGTGTATTTATGTGCAATTTAATCATTTATTTGCGATACACTCAGTCAATGCAAACTTTTTCTCACTCTCTACTCATAATTGTTTAAAAGATATCAGCAGTGAAGATCGCATTGTTTTATGAGCATTACTTAAACTCAGATGAATGAAAGTCCAAAATCGATCTCATTAACTTGAATCTGAGGAATTCTCAAAGAATAACCTAATGAGAACAAGGAAATTTTACCCCCACTTCAATAAGTCTTAATGACTTTCATCTTTCCAATCTCTTTTATCCCATCGAAGTAGTTTGGCCGATTTTCCACACCATAAGCTTCTTCGATCCCCCAGCGAATGAATTCCTCACTTTGGTCAAACAGATGTCCTCAAACACTTTACGGTCGCCTTCCTCGTGACCCATGAAAATTTGAAAGGGGAATCGGTTGTAAAGGGAGGTGCAGTTTTATGCTACCGAGTTTTAACTTACAGAATGTCGTCACAAAATGCCCGTGCGAACTGTTCTTTCAACTCCCCCGTTACAAGGGAGTATAGAGAACAGATTTTGTTACCCTCAGCCGAAGGAAATGGGTTAACACTTGAGGGAATTCGAGGAAATCCTTCGATTACTGAGCAGTGGATATGTCTTAGACCTTTTTTCGTTGTAAAGATATTGCTGTGTATTCTAAATCACGCGTCTCGATTTTTCGGTTAAGGAAAGGCCTTTGTTCATATAAATAATACCTCTACGATTGTCATACTCGATATGCAATGAAAGTTTTGTTTGTTCGATTCCATTCAGAAAAAGGGATGTACTATAGATGAAAATTCCATTAAAATGGTTTAAATGAAAGGAGATCAATCTATTTTATTTCTATATACTTCGTTTTGAATCGAAAATTGATATATACATCTGACAGCTATCAACTATTAGGATACAAATTGATAGGAAACGACATCTTTAGAGTCAAAAAATTGAATGGACGATGTGAGCAATGAAAGATGTCAGTCTAGACCTAATATGTATAAAAAAAATTTTTTTTAAATCATCAAATACAAAGAGGAAAACTGTAGAGTAATGCAGCGTACACTTCATATACGGATACAAAACCCTTCACGGTTCGAAAAATCTGTGAAAATCTCAGGCTCATACGTTTAAACGGGAGAGTTATCGAAGCAAATAGGATTTTCCCAGTTAGCCTGTTTGCATTTTTCAAGGCACTTTAGGGTCTTTGTAGCCTCCTTTTCGGTGGTTAATTATTAATCCGTCCCTTTGGATCCCAAAATGTTAAAACGGAAGTTACAATGAGGACATAATGCTCATAGAATTTCTCTTTGTACGCCACTCATCCACAGTATACATTGTCCAATCAAAAGGACATTCCTCTCACAGCTTTGTGACCTAATATAATTTTAAATGGCTTTTTAGTGATTCGTCCACCCTCGTTAATCAATTTGCGATCGGTCTTTGTTTTTAACTATTACATATCCAATTGTTGTCAATTATTACTGCTCTGACATCAAAAGAGGCTCATTATAAAAGAATGCATTCATTAAATAACCATTTTCTGGATTCAATTCAGGGTTTTTAGGATTAAAATTCACTTGAAATCGAATGGACCAGTTGGAACTTACTTTATTCCAAAATGTTAACATAATTACAGATGGAAACTACAAAAATTTCAGAATATTCGAAAAATTTGGAACTATGAAAACTTTGTAACTTTTTTGTAACTTGTGTTTGACTTTCGTCAATTGCGATGTAAGGACTTACGATTTGAGGAAAAGGTTCAGAAAATTATTGATTTGAGCCTCCTGAAGCTCTTTACTATCACGCTTGTTTATATGTAATAATATAACCATTTATTATTTTACATGCAGTATTGTTATTTCCAGAATGTTTCTAGCAGTTTCCATTTTAATTTTTCTCCTCAATTTAACTATCATTGAAGCTCACCTTCAATTTGATATTCTTCCTAAGAGATTATGTTCACTTGCTGCTTTCGTTAAACATTTAGTGAATAATTTTTACACAAATGTTAATTTTTATTTCGTAATAACAGATGATTGTTTATTTAAGTTTATTTTTTAATTTTTATTTTCCTGTTTATACTCAATTAGCTAACGAACTTAAGTTACTTACCTTTATTGACTTTAAATATATTAATAGAAAATAAAATGCTAAAATCCGTGTTGAGAGTAACTGAGTTGCAAAATTATATACGTATGTGTATATGTATATAATATTAATATATCAGCATTGTCATTTAACAATGTAGCTATATGGTCATGTAAATACATTTAATATATTTCCTTATGAGATCCTCAAAACTTAGGAAAATTAGTACGATTGATATTCAAGATAACGTATTCGTAAGGAATTGATTTTTTATGAAGGAGCGTTATTTACTTAAGAAATTCGAACTTCTGTAAGGGGGATTCTTTTCCATTTCATTGAATTAAATATTAAACTCTTATCTGTTTGTAATCTGGAGATTACTCAAGAACTCACCATTCCCATTCTTTTATCCTTTTTTTGATTCCTCCCGTTCTTCTTCAAAGAAGTTTGGATTTAAGGAGAAGCCCTTTGATCTCAGTGGTTCTATCGTTATTTCTTGGGAAAAACCCCTTCCCTTTAAAACTCACCAACCCTTTCTTAGGGATAAAGTTCACGCACACCTCATCGCAGTCCTATCTGTCCCAACAGAATTTAAAGGAAATCTCTCTTTCGCCAGCGAAATTCCTGATTTCACTGATTCGCAGATTTTCGAAATGTGATTCCGTTTGTCGCTTACGTGAGATTGCGATAGCTATTTATTCGAATAAGAATTCTATTCGAACTGAACTGTAATTATTTTTCCTTTATAAGAAGCATTCGAATACAAAAAACAATTCCATCGGTAAGCATGTGGTCATTATCTTCCGCCATTCCTATACAGATTCAAGTAACTATAGATATATTGTACATTATATATCCCTATATAAGATATATATATATATATATATATATATATATATATATATATATAAGTGTGTGTGTGTGTAAATATATATCATACCTCATCATAATCGTAACCTATCAATATCTTTTCTGTTTAACGCTATCAAGTTATGGAACGACCTCCCAATAGATTTAAAACACTAAGCTTCTATTTATTCCTTCAAAAGAAATTGCCTCAACTATCTCTTACAAAACACATCCCAAAAACAAAACATCTCCCAGGGTAATGATGTATGGCTACATTCAACGATTAACTACTAACCTATATATTAATAGTTTTATATTCTTCAGGGCTTATACCTCGCATCATATTTTTATAATCTTGCATCATATTCATAAAATCTCTGTCTCTATAGTTTCGCATGATTTGTTTAATTACTTTTTCTTTCCTTTTTTGGTGGCATATATTCCGATGGAAGGGATCAAACGTCTGATTGGAGCACTTCCATCTCGTCTTTTGGTTCCTTCTTTTACAAATCAATGTCGCACTGTAATTTAATTTCAAAATTTTATTTTTCTAATTTAAATTTATTCTTCGAAAGGTTTTATGGGTTTTTATGCAGTTATTTCCATGCCCAAAAGAAATACGAAAATTCAAAATGTCTATATACCTATTTGGTATATAGACATCGTGTTTATGATATATATAAAACAAAAATAATGGAAAAAAGAGTGGATACATGTGCAAGGTGCAAGTTAATTGTTCAAATGCCAACTCTCCATCGAATATTTCAACGTTTCTCTCTTCATTAAGGCTTAATTTTTGTAGTGACTCAGGTAATTTAAGGATTTTTATTACCTTCGCGTCCCTAATTAGCCGTATATTTGATCTCAATTCGTCGGAGGGAAATAAAAATTGCGCGTGGTTCGTGACAGAGTGGAGCTTGCATGAGTTGCCATTCGTTAATTAAAATCACGCCAAATTATCAACTCTGGCACCACAGCGAAACGATACCAATAAATCTTAACAAATATCCTCTAATAAAAAAATCCGGGCGATGTATTTTTAAGGTTTTATTTTGACATCAAAACTTAAACAATTTGATCTCTGGTGAGCACGTTTTTTTGCACAAATTAACTTCATGCTCTGATTGAGTAGTTGAGTAGTAGTAGACTGAATAGTTTCGCTTTGTAACTTTAAGTGTATAAAATACATCAGACTAATCGAACTAAATGAATGCAAACGAAAGAACTGACGATTTTCATCAGTGTTTTGTCAACCGATACTTCCCAAAGTATAGGAGAACGTGTCGTAGAATTTCTATTCGAATGAATGTATCCGATTCAAGAGTCGATTTCCGAGAGATATTTCGTCTCGCTTCGACTCAGTCTCGATTCATTAAGTTCGGAATGAAAAGCCGTATCCTGGGATACGATTATTGATCTAACGGCTAATATCTCTTCTTCGGCGCTTTCACTTTTCGAGAGCAGATTAGGAAGAGATTTCGCCGACGGTCCCTTTTTTTAATTTTCCTTAAAGTTTTTTAACGGAAAATTTTAGAAGATTAGATAATCACTATTGAAAGTTATGAAAAACTGGCTCGAATTCCGTTACTTCTTTTGAGTCATGCAAGAATTTGCACTACACCTTTAATGCTTATGGACGAGTTACTAAAACCATATTCGTAGAAAATAATTAATTTTTAATTTCGTTACTTACAACCATCTCTGGAATATAATTAGATGATTACAAGCTGATGAAGAATTGTAGTTTTCATCTCTATGATATTCTCAGAGGAGAAATAATGATATAACGTACGATGTGTCACATCTAGTTTTACTTCTGTAGCCTATCAACGTTTTGTACCTAAATACGCTATTTAAATATATTATGACCGCTTGTAGTTACAGATTTAGTTATTGATTTTTATATTTTGCCATTGATATCCCATTTCATTCAGAGCGTTTAGTTTTTTAATTCTATTATAGCTGTTGAGTGAAAGCGAGAATTTGATATACTTTATTCATCATGAAATTGGGATAAGAAGATATGACTTTATATTAGCGATGGAACTGAAACCGGAAATAAGGCATTTTCCAATTCTCTATTCCAGCATATTTTCTATTTTGTTGAATGTATAAGAAATCAAGTCTCTGAGTATTCCAGGAATAATATCCTATCCATTTCTCTAAACATTTATACAAATAAATAATATCGTAATATTAATCAAAATATTCATTTGAAGATTTAAAAAGTAAAAAAATATTAAATAGGGAAAATTATAATCGATCATACTTAATTTTCTATTTAATAAATGTCTCAGACTTAATATTCTTTATTATTTAAGATCCTAAATAATAGTCGCATGAAATTTACCGGAACAGATGACATTAGAATGCGGTCAATTTGCAAAGCATCAGCAAATGAGCTGTAGAATAAACAGTCTCCCTGTGCAAATACTGGATGTAGAAATTTCGTAATATAAAGCAAACAGCTCGGTCTAATTGTGTCAATTGAAATGAAGTGGAAGTGAGGAAGATGTTTGCTTTAGTTGAATTAAGGAAAACGAGAGAAATCACAAAGCTTTGTGTCCTGGGATAGTCATATTGAATTCTGCAAACATAAAGTAAAATAAATTGTGGATTTGTTGTATTAGGAATAATGAGTAACTTTAGATTTAATAGAAGGTAAATATAGCGGAATGGATAGTCCTGTAGCTCTACGTAATAGAACCAAATTCATCGGGAGTAGAAAATGTTCATATCTCAAGTTTTTGCTGTAGACGCCAACAATGTAATAGAAATTCCCTCCTTTGATTCAAACTCAGTCAAATATTTCTCTATACAAATTAAACTATATTCTTATATTTTATAAACGTCATCGAGGTAAAATTCGACTAAAATTCGTTTTGACAATTGAAAGTTCATATAGAGCTCTTTAAGGTAATCTTTTTGTTTTGGCTTAATTATGCCATTTAAATTGCATTTCTGTTAGTCGGCTGAATTCGTTGTAAAATATTCGCTTAAAGCCATACCAGCTTTATAAAATCAATGTATTAAATAAATGTCGACGAACAATTGAAATAAAAATATCATGAAATTGTAACATGAAATAATTCGAGATTAATCATTGTAGATGATTCGTGCACTTTATCCTCATTCATTCTGTCTTTATGTTTATTATAAACAGAAATTTTACAATGAAAAGAATTTTCAAAATAATGATCGTAAGAGAATATAATTAAATAAACTGCAATTTGAAATTCAAGAATCGAAATACCTATTAAGTACTAATAATTTTTTTAGTTTTGTTTTATGCTTTAATAGTGTATCATTCTTTTCCTCTTTCAAATTCCATTATCTAATCGAAAGAAAGTCGATTTGAGAATCTTCTGGAAAGATATTCGATCATACCCTTGAAGCTGAAACCAAAAAAGAAACGTTATAGAAATATGTTTTAGGTGAGCATTAAATGGAAGCAGTATATTCCACTTTCACTTGAAATTTCCTTCATACAAATCAATGCGTTTTTCTTCCAGTGTGCCCTCAATCATCTTATCGCTTTCAATTCCTCCCGAATTTCATTAATCCAACACATCTTCCAATTCGAATGGGAGTCCTTATCTTGGATCATATTCTCTTAAAGAGATTTAGAATTTGATTCACATCATTAATATGCATCGGTCATATAATCGCAATGAATTGTTTGTCTGTTTATCTCAATCACATTTTTGACGCTCCAATTCGCTAAATATCGGAATCTATATTTTAAGTTATTCGGATGCCATAGTTATTCGTATGGCCTAATATAGCTTTTATCTGTAAGAACGACATTTTAAACATATCATTGTGTTTTTATTGGGTTGAGTTTCAGCTCAGGATTTCGTCGAAATAAATTAATATAAAAATCGAAGAATAGGTTGAATTCAACAGTCAGTCAATTTCCCTTACTGCATTTATTATAGATTAATTATATACTATTTAAGTTCATCAGAACTATTGGCGTTTAACCAAAATAAACATAAAACTATGATGCACTTTCTCCAAATTTCAACCAAAATGTTTCATGAAATTTCACCATAGTACATTACGTTGCTTTTTCGATGTGGAAATGAAATAAAACAAGGATTGTTTTAGTTTTCTTTACTGAAATTCTATTTTTACAGCTTTATATCGATTGCTGTTTAATGAATAAAGCAATGAAATTCGATTCCTTTAATTTGCCATTCTTTTTCTTATTGCTTTATATGTACGTATGTGTGTATTTATTATTAAAGACCGCATAAACATCCACTTTCTGGACAATTACAGTGTGGTCGTAAACTTAACAACGGACGTCACAAACATCCAGACCATGAGAGGGAAATATCGTCATCAGCCGGGGCTTGAACCCGAGACCTCAGCGTTAGAAGATTAGCATGATAACCATTCCGCCAACGATGTTTATATAAGTTTTTCTCATTCGTTCCTACCCCTTAAAATTGTGCATTTATTTGCCTTATTTCAACAGTAGAGTGACAAAATGTTTTAAGGGATTTTTCTCTAGCAATGGAATCACTAGATATATGAACGGCTACATCATAGTGATTTTTAACGAAAACTTAGAAGCTACGAATTTACTGATAGAAGAATCTGGTTACTTCTCTTATGAAAGAAGGTTCACTTGTGAAAAGAATCTCTCGAAGTTTAAAGATATAAGAAGAATAAAAAATATTTTGCAGCCTTCAGTTACTCTAAAGTGGTTTTTTTAAAGTTGCACCTATAATTCACGAGGGAGAGCACTTATCTACGTCATATCTAACGATACCCTTTCTTTGGAATTGATAGGTGCAGACCACATATTGGTACGTGGAGAATAGAGTTGGCTTGTGTCCAGCACTGGATATTCTGTTGATGATTTTGATCCATGGAGGTAATCAGAAAAAAGTTGAAAGATTACTGTATCTCGGAGGCTTAAATTGGATATCTTCGTGAAAAATGAATCCAGTAGCAATTGGAAAGATGTGCGGATTAGCGACGCTCGAATCTCTGATCATTTTCTATCTTGCTTGTATAGAAGCTGATGAAGAATTCGAACAAGTGATATCCGTGACATTTTTATTGGATCCTAACTGTCAATAAGATAAACCTCGTAAAATCACCGTAACTTAACTTGATAGAATATATTTTTTCATTTTCAGGGGAGGATTAAACTTTTGAAATATTATAACAGTTTTCTCATATTGTACCATAAAATTTAATACATTTTTGCGTAAAATATTCCTTTTGAATCTCACTTGGTTTTATAAAGGATAATTAAAACTAAATACATTATTTTATTATTTATAAATAATTCATTCGATGTTTCTCAAATAGAAATTAATGGAATATGCGCATTTTCCGATATAATATTAAAAATATAAAGAAGTCTCAAAGGCCATCTCTGATGTGATAGATGAGTTTTACTCGATTTGCGTTTGCCTTGACTACGTAAGTACGAGCCTTGGAACGATTCACTGCAACTATACGCTTTGTTACTTTGCAATAATATTTTTATCGCTGCCGCTTCTGCATAAACCTCTTGCATTTCGTTCTGCCTTCTTTAATTGAGCACATTACTTACGCAATCTTAAACAGCTCATTCCGTAAGGTTTTCAACCTAATTTACTTTCGTCCCAACGCTGACCGCAAACTTCTCCCCATTCCACTCTCCAGTGACAGATTTTCTCCGCAAACTCCCCAAACCGCCGTTCCTTTTCCACCCTATTCTTTATCCGTGGGAAAAACGTGACTCCTTCCGCTCGTTTATCTCTCCACCACTTGAATCCTCATTTCTCTTCCCCCCCTGTTTCGTGCGATATTTGCCAGCGTTATAGTTCCGATACGCACTCTAATCCGTCTACTTTCCGGAGAAGAGAGAGAAAGCGTAAATCTCCCTTTTTTACATTCAGGGACGCTCTTTAAACACAAAAGGAATCCTTTTTTCCGCCATTAAACAAATTCATACCATCCGCTTTTTTCCAACTATTCCCTTCTTTACGAAACACACTTTTCCTCAGCAACAGCCATTTTCAGGATGTGGGAGATATGATTGGAAAGGAAATATGCTGAGGATGGAATGATGATCTCCCTGAGGCGTTTAGGCCAATGATTGTTGATCTTCCTTAAAGGAAGGGTTCGATATAAAGGCGTAAACTGAAAATGGGAAGAGACTCCAATCTCGTCAGCCTCTTTCGATATTCGTGTCTCCAAGCACTTCGTTTTACAAGGATGCTCTCGTAGTTTTCCACTGCATCTCTTCTATCCGTGCGGTGATCGAAGGAAGCGCACCGAAAATGAATATAAAACCATCACATAGCCCATGAGCCTTCGGAGGGAGTGACTGGAAACAGACATTTTCCTGTGAATAAACTTGTTGCCATGACAATATAACATTCGTTTTTTGTCAAACATACTATCTGGAAAGTAGTGATTGTTGAGTGCTAAAATAGTAAATTCTTATTACGTATCGAACATAATAGATGGTTATCTAATTTGAACTAATTACTTTGGAACGACTTTGAATATGAAGAGTTATGAGCATTTCTGAGAAAAGTAACTAATGTAGCGTGTCAAACGGTCACTGTGTAAGAAAGAGTGCTCATACAGTCTGATTGCAGTGATGCAATTCAATCTCACTGTATATTGGAGCGATTGATTATTAGGTTCAGAAACAGGGAATCAAACATCAAACGGACCACTCCAAAGATGTTGACGTTCGTTTGTATCACATATATTGCCCTTTATAGGCCTTTGGTACTAACCAGTATGTTAAGCTCATTTACAGTTTCTATAACAAGGCATTTAACGTAATACAATTCGTTTTTCGATATCATTAATATATTAGGTACGAATTATAGAATAAAGGAAACAATTTATTGGAAATAACTTGAGATACTTTATTTTTTGTAAGAGAATGACTAGGTTATATATTCAAATAGTAAAACATCATGTGATATATCTCCAGATTGTTGAATACACTTGTGAATAAGAGGCATTATTAATCATGGACAATATAAACTACTGGAATAAAATACTTAGTTTAAGAATCGAACGGATTGTATGAGTTGATGAACATTGACTTGATTTATTATAATAATATTAATTTATAATTCATTTATTCTGCATACGGAATAACTATTTAAAAATCATTTTTTGATACTATTTAGTGATTTAGTAAAAATTCAGAATATAATAATTGCCCAAGTTGGCCTTATAAAGTCTACAAAAATGTAACTAGAACATTATACCTCTTATAAAATCTGTAAGGAAAATGAAAAAATGTTTTGAAGGAATTCTATATTTTATTGATGGTTTGATTGGTGATGAAATGTTGGATTTGAGGTCTGCACTCGTATTCAAGAATGCATGCCTATTTATTATTTTAATCGGAGAATTAATGCATCGATGGAATTATTAAAAGGATTGAATTATTTTCATTGGAAATATTAAAAGGATTGAATTATTTTCAGGATTCCAGTTTTAGTAAAAGTCTATTAAAGTGTTACTGTTCCACTTTACTTTTTGATTTGCACTCTAAATTATTCACTCAATAGATTAATGAACGATTTTATATTATTGAAATGATAACCTGTTTAAAAAGGCCAATTATAATAATTTCAGGATGTTTTGAATTACTCTTATTGATATATTATGAATGCAGGATTAAAAAATAATTCATCTGCAATGACGTTTTCAATTTAAATAGAGACTCTCACACAATCCTTTATTCGATTGTGAGAGGAATCGTTGTATTGATTGTATTTGAAAACGAAAAGTAAATGCGTTTATATAAAACCCAATCGCAACTTTTAAATCAAATAATACTTGCAATATTATGACTTTATTGAGAGCAAAATATAATTTTTAATTACACGTATAAATAGCGTCTTTGAGATGATTTCAAGGAATCTAAATTAATAGCATATATTATATTACTCTTAAAATAACGGATTTGATAATCTAGTTTGATTTCAATGAAATTCAGTGGAATGTCATCTTATGCAATTATGAATTATAATTAAGTATTATTAGTAGTTAATATCTGATATGAATTAATTTTCCTCAAATTAAGTATTTAAATTACGAACTAATTATATACGCAGATATAAAAACTCAATATGATTTAAAGTTAAAATTTATAAGATATTCCTGAAATAAAAATGGCTTCTATTATTAGATTAAATCATAAAAAATAAAAGTTAACGACCATTAGAAAATCTCATGAATATGGAAATAAAATCATAATATTTCAAATTTATACTCTTAAATAATCATATTTGCATACCTGTTAATAATTATCCTGATAATATGAATGATATCGAAGATCATTATTATAGATATTGACATTTAAAGTGATTGTGTGGTAGGATTTTCTGTTTTATGTTATTGTTCAAATTTTATTGTTTCCCTCACTTTAAAACAGGTCTAACACTATTAAAATAAATTTATAACCTTTTAAAATATATATTTGAATGATAAATTTGAATCGATGCTGCAATATTGAACTAGGAACATGTTGAGAACCAAAAAGTTCACACTGTTTGTTTTCTTGGCAAAGAGTGGAAATTATCATAAGACATAATCCAACTAATATGCTGATCCGAAACCCTTAATAGATTCAAGAAAGAAGAAATTCAATGATTCTACTTTTAGTCAGATCAGAATTCACTCGCCTTTGGATAATCCTTTCATCTTAGAGAATAGGAGGAAAGATTCAATCCAAAAATACTCTTCATTCCACGAATTCTCGCTCAGTATTCTGAGACTTTATTTTCTCAGAAATGTCACTCCGTCGTTTTTTGAAAGTCTGAATTTTAAAATGTTGATTTACCAAAGAAAGTCTTCATTCATCTCGAATGCAAAATGGTTGGTAAATGGCTCAAATTACCTATCCTACTCCTATCCGGGTAATTCCAAACTAGTTATTGGTAGTGAAGGAAATTTAGTTTCCCTATTCGCGTTTTCATATTGAACTACGCCTAATTATCTCTTCATGCATAGAAACGATTGTTAACCTTTTCGAGTCCAGAATATCATTCTATTATTTGGGGTCATCATAAAAAACCAAAAGTATTTTAATTGTTTTTTTTTTTAATTCAAACAGCTTTTTGAGCCAAGTTTTTATTTTACCATATGAATTTCCAAATTTTTATTAAAAGAATATTTTGTAAGATAACCATTACATATTTACTATATTTACTATATATTTCTTAGAATTGTCGTTCCTCGAAATACATTCCATCCTATTTTCATCCTATGAGTAACAATATGACAATAAATAACGAAATCACAGAAATTTATGACTGTTTCGTGGATCCACTAAAAATAATCAAATCTTTAGCTAACCAATGTTTTATATTTTATTCAGTTATTTTCAATTGCTCTGAAAAATCGAGATATTATTCTTCAAAACCCGTGATTTGCGTAATGTATCAGCAAAGGAAATATTAGTTCACTATTTACATTGAATCCAAGACCCGTATGTTGTAAAAGATCAAATATCAATTATGAATAATGTAAAAAAGTTAAAACTTAGAAAACCTTAAGGATATCTCTTATAGGTTTATGTATTCCTATTTCTATGTCTTGTGTCGAGATGAAAATTGCGTTGCAACCCCAAGTTAATTTATTATGATTCTCCATGTTTCAAACATATCTCTTTCTCGAAATACAATATTCATAGCTTCAATACCCAGTCCTTTTTGACGTTCAACATCGAAGAATTTAGTCGACTATCATATTTGAACGAACGATGACCTCTATTGTTGCCTATTTTCCGCGATCACTAGAAAATGATAGCGTTCGATATTTGAGATGCTTTTCATTTGTGAATAACCCGTTACATGCATGAATACTGTATCTTTCCCTCCACTTTTCGCTAATCAAATGCTCCTATTCTGCCATTTGAGTGTATCCTTCATTGTCTGATTATTGCCTTCGGAAGGCATGGAATTGGGGCGTTACGAATGGAAGGAGAAAGAGGCATTTTTAGAAGGTCGGGAAATGGAGTGTAAAATTACGAGTTGGAGGGTGAATATCTCAAATAGAGAGATTAAGGAGACATCGGTGCGGGGAGTGATTAAGGAGGAATTTTAAGAATTGAAATAACGAGATCGGGTGTGGTAGATTAGGATGCAATTTACGACGTAAGATGTTGCCTTTAATGAGTTATTTTTGATTCCACAAGATATGTGACATTTAATTGTGGTAGAAAAATTCAGTTTCCCACTGTATCATTTCCATTTGGGTCAAGGTTATATGTTGATTAGCTAGCATATATAATTATGAAGAGACTTTATTAGAGAGAATTATTATTAATAATTGGTTAAGAGACCGAATTTTTCTTATAGCGTGAAAGTCAGGTGACACTCGTCGCGTAAAATGCAGGTTATGATACTATTTCTTAAATCGTCCTAGTTCCAAGTAAAGCTAGATGTCTCATGAAAGAGGCTGATTATTTATTTCGTGTAACCGATAAAACTAAATATGAATGAACCTTATGAAGAGTCTATCTCATAATAACTAATAATTTTTGGTGAAAACGGTTTCTTGATTGTGTACACATGCATAATCGCTTGTAAAACTGCAAACTTCTTTTGCTATGCTTCATGTAAGTTGTTTGCATTGCATATTTTTATTGGGTTCAATGGCCCATTTTCATGCTTACGATGTGCAATTATTTTTATGGAATACTCGAATGTTGCGACATCAGTTTTAACAAAAAAACTTTCGTAAGCTACTTTTCGGTAAATCCTCAATCTATGTTATGTGTAAGACTGCAAGGTAGGCTCGTTAGTCGCGTCCAGCTTATGTACATAAAGACCTTTGTTTGTTCTCCGACCTAGCTTTTATAATGAAGCGATTGCCAATTTGCTGACTGGTCCGAGAAAAATAACTCCTTTCCATTGATGTTTCAATCTTCAGCTCTGCCCAAATAATTTGTGAATTCAATCGAAGTAAATATTTTTACGTTACATTTTTATGCACCAGATACATTGGTTTCTTGCAAATAGAAATAAGTACATGTGTGTCTGTTTCCATTGTGGCCTCTCTTTATTATGATACGAGATAAATGAATAAAATTTTACGTGTATTTTATTATTTACATAGCATTTGAATTGCTTGGAGCTGTATAAATACTGATTTAATGAGTTTAAAATACCCTTACTTTGAAGTTTTGAAACATATTTACTTTTCAAATAATTCTCCAGATTCAGTTACTAAAGTCTATCATTTATCATGAAATGAAACTTCGCAAGGATATTCATGGCGTGTAATTAGTTTTTCTTTAGACTTAACTTAAAAAAGTCCAATAGATCCTTGATGACTCTTTCGGTGCATACTCTTCTTAAGTTCGGTGAAAATGTATTCTGTCTCAATAAAATCTATAATTTCCACCTTGAATTTTTCCTATTATAATTAAGTAAGAAAATACATTATTTAGAGCAATGTAGAATTATTCTCACTCTAATTACATCTTTCCATCACTCTATGAGATGGAGCATTTCAAAGTTTTTAAATTCACATTTAAATATACATAAACAGCCATTAATCTGTTGGAATAAGGAAAGGAAGTTTTTGATCCTAATTTTAAATATTAGTCAAATGGTAGCTATTCCGAAAATCTATCAGATTAATATGAAAAGTATTTTTTTAAGTTATTACTTTATGAATCAGATGAGTTTTTAAATCCTTCCAAGGGAGTTACCATGAAGTTTCCAAGTCGTAGTAATTTGAAAAAGAGGATGGAAGTACAAGTTCCTGGCCACATCTCGGTAGACCATAGTGAGGGTGGAACGCGTGTCTGTGATGGGCAATTAGAGGGCATCAGCAACCATTTGTAACACAAGGAGCCGTGCATCACTTCCAAATCATTTATGTGGTCCCACATTCTAGAGAGATACTTCCGCGGAAGATTGACAAATGCAACAAGCGTTTTACTTTTCTTATTGTACTATCAATTTTGAATTGATTGCTATTAAGTTATCCTGAGAGAATATCTATCAACTGGTAGACCAGGCTTCTAGTTTTTCTTTCGTAAATAATTCTTTAAGGGATTCGCACTTTTCTTGTTACATGTGCATGAAACCTGAAATATTTTTAATGTGCGACTCAAGCGTTTTTAAGCTGAAATATTAGATGATAAAATTAAAAAGGAGCGAAAATCGCTTCGAGTGCTAAAGTTAAAATATATTCCTCCCTTAGATTGAAAAAATAATACGAGAATAAAATGCTATATATATATATATATATATAGCATTTTATATATATATATATATATATATATATATATATAGCATTTTATCTATAAAATCTAAATTGCAAACTGAACCGGTTAAAAAGATTAAACATTTACTAAAACTGTTAATCAAGTTGATCCTATGATTTTAAACCAATTATTAATCGATTATTCTTAGCGTGGCGAGTGCTTCAGAGGTGAACAGAATCCAGACGAACATGAGCAGCGACGTCCCTCCAGATGGAAGCATTCCACAAGAACGCCCTTATATTCTATCAAATACACGTGGCCAGCCGATCGTGAGATGGCAGCATGAACGACTTTTCCACCTGAATTCACTTCAGGTGATCCCTTGGCATACGGGGACCCATTCCTCATTAACACAGAGGTCCATGATTGAACAGTGGTAAGTCGAGCCTCTTTTTATTTACCATCGAATTCGATCAAAGGAATACATCAATTCACTAGAAATGCCCACTTCACAAGAAGTAATTATCAAATTACATTTATCCTATGTTTGGGAAAGGCGACGATATCGTAATTAAATAAGCCCACGCAAACGATAAGGAAACACAGACAAGTCGCAGTTGTGGAAGTAAACGAACTCTCTCCGAACGCCACTGCTGAATATGACAACTATCCGAATAAAGTTGAAATATTGTTTTGAAATACAAATAGTATTCTACTATTTCAGGTTTCATTTGAAGTTTGAGGTTCATTACTTTGTTTAAAAAATTTAAATTAAATTAAGAAATTAAGAAATTTTACCCCTAATTTTAGTTAAAGTATTTAATGTAGAGGGAATAAAAAATATGCCATGCACTATTCATCTCGAAATTTAATAACGTTGAGTAGTTAAATCTTTAATTTTTCAAATAAGAGTATTGGACGGTATGAAAAAAGTCTTACTATACCGGGATGTAATTCATATAATCCATAGTAGATTTTGTCTATGAAATAGTGCGATTCCAAATTCAAACCAAAATCTTTATTAATACTCTCTTATGTCTCATACGAACTCAATATTAAGCTGAAGTTCTTTATAAACAACTTGGAACTTGAATGAAGATAAAAAGTTCTTTTGAGTGAAGTAGAATATATCATTTTGATGAATGAATAATTTTCAAAATGGCGATTTATTAAAAATCGGAACGACTTATGAAGAAAAGGAATCAAGAAACTGTCCAAAAACATTTTGAAGCTTTTCTTTCATTTCAGAACCTTTTTACATAAAGCTGTTTCATTCTAAACGACTTCCTAAACGTCTTCCAACCACTTCCTGCAAAACCACCTCTTCATAAACCCTCTTTTAACATCCTCCGCCGTCTCATTGCTTAAAATTCCAGAACATCAATCTCACTATTCCGAAATTCATATTATCCAGCCAAACATTCCGAGGGGAAAAAACCATCAGGGCTCCGGAGAGTTGCTTCCTCCTCATCAATTCCAGTCTCCAGACGCCGTTGGAATGGGGTCGGTCTCCTCTGGCGATAGATAGAATACGCCCTCACACACTTTCACTCGGACATCGTATAAACATGGCGAAAACCGGAATTCGATTGTTCGCATGGATTACTCGCGCCGAAGTAAAAGATTCTTGAAATACTTATTGATTCCTAATTTATCGATAGACCCACAAATATATAAATAAGTATATCATATTGGAATAATAAATAAATCTACAAATTCTCTACAAATTTTCTCTAATGTATAATTGTATGATAAGACGTAGCTGCAAAACAAACTCGATTTAAAATAGATGCAGGTAATATAGTTCCAAAATCTAATGCATACAAGTTAGTCATATTTAATTTAAAATATTCTTTTGGATCTATTATTATTATTAGACTAATAGGAATTAGTTTTAATCCTTAACATAAAAAATTTATCATAGTAATTAAAACGGAAATTAAACGAATTTTCCCAAGGAGGAATTTTTCTTATTGAATTGTAAATAATTACCTATGAAAATTCCATACTATGCCAAAATAAACATTATAACATCGTTTAAATTTATTCTTTACAAACTTAGAATTTTTGTTACGAATCCTTCACTCTTCCAAACTATCAATTTATGTAGCCAATTGTAAGTGGCCTTGAAACCCTTTTTTAAACGACAGCCGATATAAAGGTGGTAAAAAGTGCGGTCGTTCTCCATCGTCTGTCCGAACAAACTCTCGTCGAAACCATTGAAGAGCAGTTTCGGAAGAGTTCTCTAGACGCATTTGAATTTCCCTCGGATTCACTGGAAACCAAAGAGGCTGAACTTCTCTCCGTGACAAAGTTAAAATTCAGACGAAATCCGTTATTCCACGAATCGGTTGTTCGAATGAAATCTCTTTTATAAGTCCTTATGAGTGTCAAATGGAAGTCATAATAGCATCCGATTTGAAGTGGATGCTTCTTTTGATGTCTTCTGCTTAAACTTCGACATTTTTAATCTCCTTTGTGTAAAGGATAATTAATAAGTGATTCAGTGGGAATGGTGAGTGAGATACAACTTGTATGTCTATATCTGCATAAATACCCTAAAACCGTCTTTCGGCATGTGGCAGGGGGAGTGTGACAATAAAGCTCAAAGTTTTTGCATCTTTTACCTTTTATGAAAAGAATCAGATGTTGCAATTCCTTTATCTCTAATCTTCAAATATTGGCTTTCATATCAAATAACAGACGTCTTTTAATCAATTTTAGTGATCAAGTACTCTTAATTTATTCAAAATCTATCATTTTATTTGCATTCAGTAGTAGATTTATAAATGGCTTTTTATGCTTAACAATTGGTGTTATGAATCTCGTGGTTCCATTTAAGAAAGTTTAGGGAAAAGGTTTTTAAGTCACCATCAAACCACATCCTTGTATCCGAAAAAAATACTTATTTTATTTTCTAGTAGCTACTTTCTATCTTTCTAGCCATCGTTTATTCGTGAAACATTAATTTAAATTAATGTTTCGCAACCTTTTCACCCACTGTTAAATTCTATCATAGATCCGTCGGAGATCCATATCTAGTTTCTTAATGGGTTCCATTTTCATATTAAGTGTATGGTATATGGATTAAATCATCATTTTGGTGGTAAAATATACTATGCCTATGTTGATACCCTGTGAGTCACCTTTCGGTGTGTGGCAGAGGGTGCATGCACCATGACTTTACTTCCCTGGACGATTATTCTCGCGTATTGTTCGAGGGAAAAACGATTTTTTGAATCTGTATAGCACGCGTGATCTGTACTATGTCTTCCTTGAACGTTCCTTCTCTGAATATATTTAATAAATCTAATCTAGTATTTGATCGTCTCTTTTCTAACGATTTCTATTCTGCATCCTTGAGCATTTTAGTCACGCTTATTAATTTACCATAAATATATTTCTATAGACGCACAAGAAATTTCATGTATTTCCCCTTTATAACTTTATTTAGATACATTGTTGTACATTCAGAAGATACCGTTGAATTCCGTCCTTTATCATGTTCTCTTTTGCTTGAAATTCTATCTCGTTTCTTTGCGCCCAACACTTTTAACCCCATGACTGCTTCATCTGCGAACTCCCAATTGGGGATCTTAAAGGAGATTAAAAGAGGTGCATCACTTAGGAAAAAAGGAAAGAAGCGATGGATAGGAACAGAGAGAGAGGTGTGAGGATGTTTTGACCTTCCCAAACGAGAAGTTAATCAGCATTGCCTTTATAGAAACTAAAAGAAAAAGATGGAAACTTTCTAGCTCCGTGTGTGGGGCAGTGCGTGGGATAATGAAAGGGACCTTGATTAAAATGTTTTTGGTTTTATTAAAATATATTTATCTTCCAAATACCTCGCTATAATGTTATTACGATATCACAAGTAATTTATATCATTGCAGAAATTAAAATAGATTATTTTACTTAATCAGTTAAAGGTTTATACTCTAAACGATCAAATCTAAACTTTAGAGCATCAACATTAAGAAATAGAATCAATTTGACTTTTAAAAATTACCTAACGTCAATTTATTCACTTCAGTAAAGTTCATTTTTGTTGCTTTAAAATAAATATTTCAACCTTTTGGCATCATCGTAGATTTATTTATTGGGCTAAATTGAATGATCTTATACATTAAAATTTATTGCGCAATTTCAATAATCTTATATTTATATAGTATACGTATATATTATAATATAATGTAGGTAGGGCGGTGGTCGGAACCACTGTTTTGAGCACTGTATAGCGTTGGAGCATTGTGGCGTCAACATACCTGCCAAGAAAAGGAAAAATAAGGAAAGAATAATCCCAAGTTTTTCTTATTTAATTATATTACATCATTTTTATCTATTGTAAGAAAATCAACAAAACAGGGTACCTTCTGTCTTATAGATTGTTTTATCCTTTAGAAGGAGTTGAGGTTCTTTGTACCGGGAAATATTGTTAGATATAAAAGAATTCTATAATTACGGATAGAACGTCATACATAATGTACCAACAAATTCCGCATCAATGAGAAGTCCTCCTTGGACCAATACTTGATTGCGGAATCATATTTTCAAATGTAGGGTCTCAAGTCTTTTCTTTGAGATAAAATTTCCATGGGAAAGATTGATAGGGATCTGATTTTGTTTCGTAAAAGGTGTGGAAAATCAAGAAAGGAAATGGCGCCTGATGAAAAGGAGCCGAATTCTTATGAAACCTCGTAGTATTCAAAATTAAGCTGAGAAAGGGAAAAATAACCACGAGATAGAAGGTTCGACTATTGTTATGGTAATAATTTGAGTTAAAATTGACTGAGCAAAAGTGATGTATGACTGTGCTAATTGTTGTGTTGCTGCCGAGTTTTGAAAGACCCCAAAAATAAATTACTCCTTCCTTTTGTCATCAATCAAAGTTATATATACTCATCTTTCTTCAAGGAATCGTTTAGTGACGTCGCTAATGACAAGCTCTCGTGAATTTCAGTTTGAATGACATTCCGATTTTCATACTAAAGCCCATTTAATTGAATATTTATGGTAAATAAATCTCATTGTCTTCTATTTCTCTCATCATGACCCTTTAGTTGATTTCGCGAAAATCGGTAAACCACAGGGATCTCACTAAATTCAATTTAAGACTTTTGAATTGAGAACAATAGTAATTAATTACCTGTTCAACCAAATCGTTCATTGGCTATTAACAGTGTGAAAATTGAATTCGATGAAGCGCAGTTTTTTAATCTATTCAACTGTTTAAATGTTACTATCTCCTCAGTTGTCGAGTGTTTAGTTACATAGATACAGCAGCTAAGGCCATAGGTTCGAGTTCTGGCAGATAGAAAATCTCTGGTCTAAGAATGGTCATATCTGTTATTTCTTTGCTTAGTATGAATTATAAGAGTGATCCGATTTAACTAAATTTCATCCCCAAAATTGCAGTTATAATTTCATAATTGCTTTCTCAATAAACAATTTACAGTAAATATTAACATTTGATTCTTCGTATAAGAATAAAGGTACAAATATGTTACTAGAGTATAAAATTTTAAGGTTTCTAATCTCATCAATTAATTGGGAGCAATCTTATCTCTTTCTTCCGAACCCTTTTTTACTTAAGCGAGGTGCTGAACAATCAAATGGAGTTACTGCTCTCGTAGCTCCAGATTTTTCTATTCCTTTCGTTCGTCTGCGGAATCGACCGGGTTTCCGTTCCCTCGTTTTTATTCTCTTCCACAAGATCCCTTCCTCACAAGAACCACAGCGCCAACACGACAATCTCCCAAACTTCTTTCGCGGAAAAAGCTCACTCATTTCCCTTTTCAAAAATCTTTTACTCACCGTTGCTATGCGACGCAAACGAATTATTTGGACCATCGCCGCATCCATTACGATCTCTTCCCCAGCATCCCCGAAAGGAGCTTTACACTTCCTTTCTCCCGGGAGAAAATTCCACCCTTCGCCCTCCGGAAATGCTTAAAAGCTGTGAGGGGTTGTCAATGGCTACAAGTTTAGCAAAGGTATACGAGGGACGTTGAATAGGAGGGCAGATGAGAAGGTTCTTTGCGATAAAGATGCAGAGAGCTCTCCTTGGAATCTCTATATATGCAAGAATGTAGCTCTCATAGTTTCGCAGAGGACAAGGTACGAATCAAGGGATTCTTCTTTTTGATATTAATGAGTTTGTCCGAATTATATCTGATGAACACAATTCAGGAGATAGTGCCCTTGATATATATGAACTGGATGTTGTTAAACGAAATACATATACTATCGACATGTGTCCGAATGAGTATGGTTTCCTTCAAAATGAAAGAGTAAGCATTTTTAAGTAAAGTATGCATATAATTCTTTCATATTACTGTACCTTTGATCTTCAAATGGTATATGGTCGTTAACGGGTTATTAAGGAATCAACCATTTATCTGATAATGAGGGATGTGACAATGCTCCGTTTATTTACAGAATCTGACGTATCTGGAGGTTATTGAATGAACTATTGCGGTAATGTATCTTTACCACAACAAGCTAAACTCGAATTTTTGATGAACCATACGTAAATGCGGGGTTCTTACTCTATGGGTTTATATGAATGAAAAGGAATTGCCTTCACTGATAAGTTGCATCATCATGCCGTCATATTAATATCTTCAAATTCTATGCAGATATTATTAAAATATTATCATCACTAATGTTACAAATTTTCTTTCTATGCATTTTTATGTTTAATCCGTCATCATCTGGTGGTACGTTGCCAACTATTATAAACCAATTCATTACGTTCAATTTAAGTAAATATATAATACATTCCTTCAAAAGGTCATATAAAAATCAAATATATAATATATGAAATAATGAATTAAATAAGAAATAATTGTAGAGTGTACAAATTGTACTATAACTCATTATTGAACATTACTTTATAAAGATAATAAAGTAAATTGTGCGCCCACGAAGGATGTACAGAAATATAGCGATAAATCTGAGTCTCCCTTGGAAAGCCTTTGGGAAAGGGAAGATCCATTAAGGAAGAGGGGGTCGGAGGCGTATAATTTGAAAGGTAGAAAGAGTGTTAAGGGAATTTGTTATAAAATGGTAAATTTTGCGGTACGTGAATCAGGGTTATTTTTCTTAGAGTAAAATGTAGATTATATTTCTGAAAAAGGTTATGCAAGAGGTACCGAAAATGTCATTTCGGGAGTACAAAGAAATTCTTCCTTATTGAATGGAAATGCTGTTGAGGAGAGTGGATTCCAATGAACGAGAGGGCCATCCAGGAATGGAGATGTTCAGAAGAAAGAGATATTCCTGAGAAAGATATTCCGAGTCCTTGAATCGCTTTTGTCATTCCTATTCCTTTCATCATGTACCTATTAAATAGATCAACTAATGATTGGAAAGTAACAGAAAATTATTAATAAATTAATAATTCGACAATCTGTTGTGTATTTCCAATTTGGTACTAAGTAATAACTATTCAATATTATTCCCTTTGAAATCAATTTTGGAAGGCGTGATTTTGTGGAAACTCATAGTATAATAAAAAACTTGGTTATTTCCACAGATAATTTTTTGCGGTCGGTTTCGTAATATATATTATATTTCAAGGATTCAATTTTAAGATTTAATCTTCAGAAGGAAGACGTAATGTAAAATATGATAGCGGTTGCGATTGAATTATCTGTGGAGATTACAATTTTTTTCATTTTATTATAATATTTCCCTAATAATGGAGATTAGTAATATTTTCTTAGCTATATTGAATTAGAGATTTATTTAAAGTCTATCACAATATTTTCTTGCAATGTTATTCGTCCTCTATTAATACAAGGTCCAAATATTCAGTACTATGTCAAGTTACGTTAGTTTATTCCCGTGAATATTTTCCATATCTCGCACACATCTAAAATCCTTGCTCCTTCTCATAAACTGCAAATAGCGAATAGTTGCTCGACTCCATCGCATTCATAACCTTCACAAGTATCTTTCGTAACCCAAATTTGCATTAAAATTCCAACTTTTACAGGTCTAAAATATTTTTTATATCTTTATCACGATATTAATATTAAAAAATATTTCGTAGGATATTTTTTTAGAAAATATAAAAACGATGTATAAACTAAGTCTAATACGCATAAAAGCAATGAAAATGTTCGGTTTTCGATTAATCGAGTAAATAAATAATTTTCAAAGAAAGAATGGCAAGATAGTATTGTATTTATTTTGCAAAAATAATAATAATAGGTGAATCATTACATTTTGAGTTTCAATTTATTAGCACTTCAGATAGTAGAGAAATGTTAAATAAATTGTGCAGACGCATTAGATAGAAATATTGGACAATAGTGTGACACATTTGGCTCACTCACTTTATTGTTGTATATGTACTTTGAAATATTGAACCTAAATAAGAGTTTTTCATCAAACAAGACATACCGTATCGTTATACATGTGGGTTAATCGTAGCGTATTCATTTCCTTTTACCCGTTTTATTTTAATATACCTGTAAAGCAAAGCATCTCTTTAATTTCCTGTCTCCCTTTTCTCCTTAATCCCATTAACGCAGTCTTCATATTTATTCCCCGTATCCGTGTGTACTTATAACTTACAGATAATACTTTGGAGCATCAACACTTTTATCTTGTGATGAACATTGGTACAGTTCTTCCACTTCATTCCATTCCAACATTTTGATGGTTTACTTGATAAGAAAATTAAATCTATTGCTAATTAAGTGTATGAAATATTACATGTGATTAAATCAATAATTCTTATTAAAACCGAGCAGACAGGTATGATGAAGATCAGCGAATTTTATGAAAATTATTCATTCTTAAAAATTACGATACGAAATGGATATACTATTTTCGTAAATAAAATTAATATATATCGAAGCTTAGGATGAATCATAGTAGCATTCCCGTTTCGAAATGAAGTTCATTTAGGCATCCTTTTTTCCTTTGAGCCTTTCAGCGATGCAGTATCATGGCATGGGAGCTTCAAGTTTTGACAAATCTTCAAATCCATAAATGTAATTTTACGTCACAAAAAACCCTCTAATACGGAGGCGTAACGAAGTTGTTGGAGGGAACCTCCTTCAGGATTGCCAACTGTGACAAATGTTGAAAATCGGATCCATGCTTAAAAAGTGAATCAGCAAACACAATTTATCACAGCAACACTTCTTTACTCAGAAATTTTGAGCTGCAAGTGCGCGATACTTTTAGTCGCTGAAGAACGGTGATACTCAAACTCATTACCCGAAGATCTTTCCTCGGAAGAGTCTACGGAGCTTTACATTTTTCATGCGAAGGTAAAAATTCTCCGTTGAAATTTTGGGAAGAGAACACCTGAGAAGAGACACAATGGCTACAAAACGGATATTAGAGGAAAAGGCAGCACTGGAAAAGTGGCACACACACGAATGAAAATTATTAGGTAGTGCGAATTTAATAATATTATTTATCCACCGATCCATAATTATTACATCCATCGCTGAATTTTTGGTCTAGTTTATAGTCT
This sequence comes from Pantala flavescens, assembly GCA_020796165.1. Taxonomy (NCBI): domain Eukaryota; kingdom Metazoa; phylum Arthropoda; class Insecta; order Odonata; family Libellulidae; genus Pantala; species Pantala flavescens. The sequence continues at coordinate 37,023,888 of CM036880.1, read as the reverse complement.
AGTCCAGTATTTAATATATTATTGAATTAATAAGATATTTAAATTATAGATATTTGGCCTATAGTTGTTAGTTGAGATATTATTCCTTTGATGGAAGTTTATAGAGAGAGCAAAACAGCTGACAAAGAATAGCAAACTAAAGTAGAACATAAAGTGATACCTAAAATGAAAATCTTTCTGGTCTTTGCAAATTCATAATGCCATTTTCTCTACGGGAATCCTCCAATATAATTCTTCGAATATTTTCATACGAAAACTGCTTCTCTTTGAAATTTATCTTCATTCCTCAGTTCAACGTTTTTCATTATTTCTTTTTGAAGCTTTTCGCATCGCATTTACGTTGAATCAAACGGGAATCTATTTCGGACGAATGTTTGAAACATCATGCATTTAAATGAAATGCAATGAAGCTTCCAGGATTGTTTTGAGCTCTCAGGTCATAATGTTTTTGCTTCAACATAATGGGAAATTATATGTGTAGCAAAAAGAGTGCACGATCTCTTTGCAAACATTTAGGCTGAATCATGTTCTCGTATGTTTAGTTCTTAGATCATGAATTCATCGTTTAAGTGCCTAAAGATCTACTGCTCCAACTATATGTTGTAATAATAAAGAATGCTGAATCTCTTCTAAGAGTTTAAACTTTCATCGACAAGAGGGCCGAAATTTATATTTTACAGCATATTTAAAAGAGACATTTTTTGTTAAACAGTGAAAAATACAATTATATAACAAGTATTTTCTCATGATTTCTCATGATAAAAACTTCATTTATAACGGATATTTTTTCTTTTATTAATAATATTTTTTAATGATTTCAAAATAAATTTATTTGTTTTATACAATTTTTGCCCAAATACGGATATATACCACATTCTCGAAGATAGAATAATTATTTGTCAAAGTCAAAGGATTTAATATTTTATCTATGCTATTGTTTTCTATTTCTGTAATCTATAACGGATATAGCAATATATGCGTATGAAATTATCAAAATTTATTGATATTGATTCCTTGCACTTCATTATTATAGCAATATAATCTATATTTGTGTTATCTTTCCTGTAATATATAAAGATGCAATAACGTCTTTGTCACGAAGATATAAGAATTGTTTGTATAATCGTTAAAAGGAAAGTTATCCATTTGAGTCACGTATTCAGGAGTTAAATTCCCAAAAATCAAATTTTAGCGTGTTATATTAATGATATTGTTCAAATATTTAGATAAAAATCAAAGAAAAAACTGAATTTATATGATGTAAGAAAAAATATATTTTTTAGAATTACACATTATATCTATAGTTAGAAGATTCTCATTACATAACTATATATTAGATTATTTTTTATGAAGGGAACATTTTTGAAGATGAGCATTTAGCATCAAATTATTAGGCGCAATAGTTACCTTTCCACTAAAACAAATACGCGTACTTATATATTCAGCATTCCGTCACCTGAAACGCTCCCACGCAACCATCCGATCTAAAGAAACGCCCTTCAACTTAAGGAGACAAATAGTTGTACGATTCCTCAACTGATTGCACAGTTGGTCGACTAATGTGGCGAATGAGTGAGGCGTGGAGCGCCGATGATCGCAGAAGATATATTCATTGGGCGTGTAAATCACACGGGGCCATTTCTTAGAATGGATACGCCCCTTTTATCTCTCCACGCTCTCCATCACTATTTCAACTTTTTAAGAGATCCCACACACCTCTCATTTTTCTCGTTTTTTTCCCCACTCATTAAGAATCACTCCCCCTCAGCGGCGTTTTTGGACACTTTTTAGGTTTTATTCTTTCGCCTTACGACGGAATAGCTCTCGTCGCTCTTTTTTCCAGCGATCGCTCTCCTTCCAAAAGGAACGATTTTCTTCTAAGTCTAATTTATCGAGGCCATGATTTTCTACGCTGTAAATAATTACTGATAAATTTTGGCTTTCTTTTAACACGTGATATAATGTCCTCGCGTTATTTGAAAGAGTTGATCTTCGTTCAATTTACGGGTACATTTATCAACATGTCTCTAGACGAGAGATATCTCTTTTTGGGATATTAGTATAAAGATATTTTTTAGAAATTCTAGAACAAATTAATTTTCAACACAACTTTAAACTCGAGATCTGAAAAATCAGGAAATTAAAATTTATTATATTTTGAATTTTATTTATCCAATTATTAATGAAATGACGGTTTAATAAAAGAGTGGGTATAAAAATCGATTTGTTTAGGATAGATAAATGGGACATTATAGAAGTGAAAGTAAAAAAATTATGGCAGTAATTCATTAAATTGCACAAATTAAATTCTCTTCTCTTTAAAGTTTCATATAGAGTACTTAGATAATGTTTACCATAAAGTTTAAGTGAAGGAACTTCAAAAACATAATAGCTTTATAATTGACTATAACAACTAACACTAAATATATCCGAAAATTTTACGTAGAATTGTAGTTAATACATTCAATTTCTTCTTTCCACTTGGATATCCAGAACTTTGATACATCAATTCAGCCCCATCTTCTTTTCTAAGAACGTTCATATCATTTTTATTCGAAAAGAGACAAAAGAATTTTATCAATTAATATTAAATCATAACCCAGTTATTTCTTTTATTCCTGATCATGTTTTCTTTTATCATTTCCATTCAAGATTATATTATCTTTGTCTGAAATAATATATATTTCCTTTATTTAATATTTATTATTGAAATTATTTAAATTCCCTTTACATAATTCAGTTTCAATACTCGTATCTTTTCTTTAAACCGCCACCTTGTTATCCTCTAAATTTCTCTCTTTCTAAGAGGGCAATATTTTCTCATCATGATGAGTTCCCATTTTTTCATCATTTCCGTTAATCTTTCTGCTCGTGTATCTTTTCCTCCGAATGTTATCTCAACTATTTCCTTTGATCTTCAAAAGCCTCTTTTTACAGGTATTTTATTTCCATGCACGAGTGAAATAAATATAAATTAAGAGTGAGTCGCCATAGAATATTCATCGCTTCTTTAGCTCCGTTTTCATCTTTTCAATTCACAAATCGCTCCGATTTGATTTATTATTTCCTATTCTGAACCCTTTTCTCAAAACATTGAATTGGAGGGAAATTATCAGCGATAAAAATTGTATTTCTTTAAATTCCACTTTTCTCGATTACTCTTTCATAAATGAAAACTATACTTTTTCGCTCATTTTAAAATAAACTTTCTCCCATTGTATTAAAAAAAAGCCATATTGTCTTCTGAATCCCTTCTCTTCCTTCAATTTCCCGCTAATCTCCACCCTCATTATCCTCCTTTTTTATCTTTAATTCTTTACACAAAATCATATTTCCTTTTTTCTCGGAATCTTTTCATTAATCTTCATCTCCTAACCTGGACCCCTCTTTTCTAGAAAACAGTTTTCATTTTCACCGATGTCCTTTCAACCCTTTTTTTAATATCTCTTCTTTCATTTCCTCACTTCGGAGATGATTTCTGGTTCCTCCTCGTTTTATTGCGAACTCATCTCAAGTTTTCTCTAGCCTCGTCTCTCTGATAATTAAACTCTCCCTCAGAATTCTCTATAAATATATGACTCATTTCGAAAGTAAATCTCGAGTTGCGTAACTGTTTCATAAAATACATTTAAAATATTTGCGATGAAATTGATTCTTTACGTTTCCGATTAACTATCTACTTTAGTCTGTTAAGAAATATATATATCTGTTGAGATATTGATACCATTGGAAAAATAAGAAAAAAAGTTTTTCAGACGAATATCAAATTCACTTTTTTTCCTGATTTAGTAGCTTAAGAATTCGATTTTTAAGGATTCATTTTTGATTTAATCTTATTACAGTCCCTTTTTACAAAAAGCACGCCTTTTCAAGAAATTCAAACATTTTTATTAAAATCTAATAAAAGGAATTCATGTTACTCAACATTTCTTTAAATTAAAAATCGTGGTTATCTGCCCTGTTCGTAAAGCTGATTTTACGTTTTAAATTGTAAAAAATGCCATATATACAATAGATTTATTCCGGTTTACATTAGGAACTGGACTAGTCATTACATCCAACAAGCAATATATGTCAGTCCTAAAATAACTAGCATTAAAATTTTGAATTGCAATATCAAAGTTAATTTTTTCCGCTAGAAACCCATTTCCGGTGCCTGACATCAAACGCAAATCGGAAACTCAATCTATATTCTGGACCGATGACAGCCATAGATTCTCTGGAAAAAGAATTAAAGGTACATACGAAAAATGTGTTCTGTGGCGAGAAAAAGTTCATATTTCTTCTGTATCCTCTTCCTGAAAGTAGCACCATATTACACTATCATTTAACCGCCTTCCGTTTCTCGCAATTTCTCATGAAAACAATTAGAACAGAAAGGTGTGAGTTTCACAACGCATACTCTCGGAGGGAACGCGTTTTTAGTAGCCGTCCCGCGAGAGTTTTTACAAAATGTCGGCCCGTAAAGTTCTTTAATATGGAGCAATAAAAAGGTAGAACAAACAGTAAAACGAGAGAGGCCACACGTTTTCATACTTTTCTTTTATTCACCTGTTCTCCAAGAGTTTTATTTCGAATTTAACTTGCTTCCGTAAATTTAAGTCGCTGCGTTGTAAAATACAAAGGCGTAAAATATGGACGCGAATAAAGTTGCAGTAAGAAGCGATCTTTGATTCGAGGGAACGGATTTCTGAGATAAGTCGGTCTTGAGGGACTCTGAATGATAATGGCGATTGTCGTATCAATTTAGATATATGATGTACACACATATGCGCACTTAGATATACATTATAAGATCAACTTAGTGCATTTTTAATAAATAACTAATCTTCGTCTCATTATAAACAGTATATCATCAAAAAGTGATTTTTAAATATTAGAGTAAAATAACCTATTAAGTAAAACTTGTATTTGTTTTTCCGAATTGTGTTCTATATACTTTATAGTTACTCAAGTTTACTCCTCATTATTCGAACATTATATCTATTATGTTCTTGAATTTTCAAAAAATGGCTGAAAATATAAAAACATCGGTTTAAATCATAAAATTTTCCATAAAGTTTTCAACGACTTTAGCAAAAAGATTTTAGAACCAATTGTTTTAAAGACTAAATAAGAGAACGCTTAAAATAAATTCGGTTATTTTTTAGGTATTCTCGTAATTGATGTTGTTATTAATTATAATAATTATTATATTATGATAATTAATTATTGATAATTGTATGATTTTGGTGCAGTTTCCCCTATCATAGATATGTTTTTGATGTTTTTGTGAGTACTTAGCTTACAAAAAATATCGTAAAAATTCGCCCTGCGGATTGGAAATTGATTTTCGTTAAACCATTTTAAGTTTGTAAGTAATGCATTAAATTAAAGAAGTGATATGCGAAGAAGAAAAGTCGTGTGTAAGATAAAAGATGACGCAATTAAAGTATAATATTCTGTGATATTTAATGCATAAGTTGATGAAATAACGAAATGTTCAGTTATTGTTGAATAACTAAGTTATCATTCTTTTCGATATTTTGCCCATAATTTGCACTGTATTGTGACCGTAAGTCCGTAAATTAGAAATATAATGGAATAGTCGAAGTATTAACAGAACACACATTTCGCATAAGTTTCAGTTTAAATTCTATGCAAGTATGACATTATTTATCTGTATTCATTCATTATACTTTGCTAAGATTTGATTTCATAAAAGATATGAATGAGCCCAATTCTCATGACTTACATTTCATATACATATTCTAATATTTGAATGACTCTAAAAAGTTATGTCCGAATTTCAATGACATTTGTCAAAAATGGAATCAGAATTTCGACTCTCCTTCCACGACACCGCTTTTCGTATCCCTCCGAGAATAATCCTATGATACGCTCGCCTCATGGAACGTCAACATATGACATGTACCACTTTGACCCCTTCCACTGGAGATTATCTCGACCTTTGACCGCGTTCATGACGGCCTTGCATTCATAGAATTTCGCGTTTCGGTAATCCTTCGTGTCCCACTCTTTGATGGCCACTGCTTTTATTCTCCACCGAATGACGGCAAAGTATAGGGTTACGCGTCTTTCTGCTTATCTCCAGGGACCCCCAGATGTTTGGCGTCTCTCCGGGATATGAAAGGGGAATTCTTGATGTGGATGGAATAAATTGGAGGTAATTGGGGTTGCTAAGGAGATTATACCGGCACTCCTCCACGTGTTTACCTTCCGGGAAGATTTTTCTCATCTCTAGGTGGAAGGCGAGATGTAATGCGCCTACGTTCACGTGAAGTGTCATCATGGTGAGCGAGTGCCTACGCACGCCCAATTAAACGTGACTTTAGACGGGATAAATAGAAAATGTTTCAATAGGAGAGACGGTAAGAAGCACTTTTAAAACCGTCTGCCAAAATTTTCTGTCATATATAATTGACTTCAAGGCGTTATATTTAAAGTTGGAACGAATCAAATTAATTCGCTATTAACTATAAATTTATAGAGATTATGTACATTTACATATACATGAGAAGGAGTATGTATTGCTTTATACTTTGGAAATTTAATCGAAAATATAGGATGACACTTGTTTCTCTGAACAAAACATTTAATTATAAATATTTAACGTAATAATTACTTCAGAGTCGCTAAAATCAAATATAATTAAAGTTTAAAAGAATCCATAATTTCGGAAAAATTATGAATCTTTTTTAGCTTTAGAAATAATGTTGTTTGAACTTGTATATCGCTCTTCTTACTGACTCATTTACGATTCGAAAAACAGAGACGCATTTTCAAATTGTATATTTCTTCAAGGTGCGATATCTTTTCCCTCATTCATAACTATATCATTTGAACAAAGATATCTATCTTCATTTTTAGCAATTCTCGGAAGAAATTTTGCACTTAATCTTCTAAAATAAATGAGAAGAAACACAACGGGAGATTGAGATTTTCTGTCGAAAAACACAACGAACATCCGAACAATGTTAACGAGATGAATTCGGGGGAACGCGTCGAGCGTGTAAATAATGGGGAGAATTCGATAAGGCCTTCAATGCATCCTTTGGAGTCCTTTATCTGAAATGAAAGGCATCCTCTCATGCGGACAGACCACACCTTCTCGAAAACGGGTTTTCGCAGAAGCAAATTTGCGTCTTCGACAATACTTAATTCACGCAAATTCATCTTTTGTATTCCGAATCTTTTCCTTTGATCTCTCTAAATTAAATTAACACATTTAGCGGAGGTCGAGAGAAAATAATATTAACGAAACAATAATGAAATGGCATTTATTCGTCTTTCACAATTGCAACCTTTCTTTGAAAGTGGAGATGAAAAGAGAGGGGAAATGAAAAGAGCGATATCGGGTGGAAGAAACGGTGGGAAATCGAGATAAAGGAGTGAATTCGGTACTTCCATCGGAAGAGTGCGCAAACAGCAATATACTCGAGATGGCACATAATAATTAGCCAATGTGTGAGTAGACACTCGGAGGCAAATAAAAGTGAAAGAGAGATTGTGTACCAATGAATTTCGATACGGACGCAGTGGAGTGCCTATTTTAGGAGATTTATTGGTTTATAGAAGTAATGAGGATGAGAGTTGATTTGAACGCGGTTGGAGTAGAAAAGTTTCGTTGATGAAACTCAATACGGGAACATTAATGGAAGCGTATGTTATAAGAAAGATTAATCACGATATCTACTAGGGTTTACAAATTTGAATTAAAAGAATTTGGTTTAAATGTATAATTATATCAAGCATTAAAAATTATACAGTTCGAATAGGTTGAATTATTAGCATATTCATTGAAAAAAATTTCCATTTTCAACGATAGTAAGATTTTAAAATTTATTCACGAATTAATCAAATGATAGCGACTTTTTCAACAACGAGACCGACTCTTCTCTAAGATGAATATTGAAGCGTTAAATCAAAATAAATTTATCGTTTCCAGATTCTCAACAAATATTGAGTATATATTAAGTATTTAAGTATAAAATATGTTTGTAATGATGTATTATGAGATCAGAAGTTGGTTTTGTTACGTTTACACTTCAACAAACGTGTTCTTCTTTCGATTAAAATCAAACAGAATGTAACTTAGTTAACCTCGTTGTGGAAACTTTCACATAGTAGAGGCATATATTGCTTGGATACAGGGTCTTTGATCTTTTCTGCCTTCCCAGGAAGCAAAGGAAGATAGTAAGAAAGACCGAAGGGGCAAGTATACTAATTCTGGTGTCGAGGGGTGTTTACGACATCCGAAAATATATATGAATACTCGGAGAGATGAAAAGCCACCGGCCAAAGGGAAGGGAAAAACACACCCTTTGAAGGCTACGGGATTAATTTGTAAAAGTTTGAAAAGGATACACGATCGGATCCAAAAGTGCGCGAAAGAGTCGGCGTATCGGCAATTCGCAAAGGAGATGTTAGGGGAAGCAGGTGGGGGCATTTTATAGTGGGAGATGTTAACACGCGCATGGAAGTGGGTTCGCGAAGAAGGATGGAGGTTATAAAATGAAGACGGGGTTTAGTCGGAACTCCTCCTGCGGCTTAAATGCACCTCTCGGAGTTAATATCGCGCACTCTAAAACCAGTTCCGGGATACAGTCCATACGTAACCCTCGGTGGTGTGTGTGCAGACCAGTCATATTTCAAGGAAGAGGAAGTGGTACTTGATAGAGGACACTAGAGGACCGGAGATGTCTATCAGAAGAGGGAAAGAGGCCTTGGAAGTTGGGTGTTCCAAAACATGGCGCCCCTTAAGTGCCGTGTTCACCACGGTGCTTGTAGAGTGATAGTGAGTGGCCCGAGTATGTTTAACTTGAAAGATGGGGTGGTGCACGATGATGACGTAAACTCTAAGACGCTACCTATTTCACTGAGACAAAGATATATATTCTCACTTGGGAGAGTATGGAATTAAAAATTGACTCATAGTATCAAGTATGTGTCCTTTCCTTTTCACTGAAAAATTCCTCCTATTGAAAAGAACCTTCATACACGCCGCAGTTGATTTGTCTTTAATTTGGCCTTTTACTTTAAGAGTGTTGTCCTTATCACTGCCCCTTTCCGTCTTAAAGGCGAAAACGGGCTGATGTCCTTCGCTTCAGGGGAGAAGGAAAGTGGCCGAAGAAAGGTACTATTTCCACGTGGAAATATCTCCCCAATGCGAATTATCCTTTTTGTCATGCTGGATATTGTTTCAGATGCTCGCAATGGGAAATTGGATGCTTCGATCAAAGATCAGAGAGAATTGATATTGTTTTCTTTTAAGGGAAAACGAATGAGATTTAAGATAAATTACATTAAAACAATGAATCAGGAAATTAAAAATGCGTTCATTATCTTTATGATTGTGAAAAAAGACTCTGTAAATAAAAGTGAGGTCTCGTATTCTTATAAATACATAAACTGTTCATTTATGGTATTCGTTCAATGAAAATTGTCAATTACTTGGATTCATGACCATTTAAAAAAATCCTCTGTAATATTGGCTGCATGAATGCGGAACGATCAGAATCTTTAAATGACGACGTAAATTTTTAAAGATTAGCTGAAGTTTGTTTTATCGATCCTAAAAAAAACTAATTTTCCCTTCATATAGTTAAAAATCTCTGAGTATATTATTCAAACATAAACTTACTCTCGTATTTCCACATTAAAGTTCTTTTCTATTATATCTAAAGATCTATCTACCTGTGAAAGTTTTCAATTGACGAAAGATTCCCTTTATTTTTTGCTCATAAAGCAGTTTCACTCAGTTTGATTCATCAATGAAGAATAATTCATTAGACAGCTCCACTGATTCCGTTCGAATGATGATATCTCGTTTTCCGCACAATGTTAAAGATATTTCAAAAGCGCCCAAAAGTGGATCCCATGGCGCCTATTACTGAAAACTTAATATCTCTGGAAGAAAGCTTACGATCGGAGGGAACTCGATTCGCAGGAACTGCACCCACGCGCCCGAAGTAGTGAAGCGATGAGAATATCCCATTCGCGACTTTCTTTCTCGAGTTGGCACACTAATTATCATAAGAACTGTCAATGCCACGTGTCCACTCAAATCCGCTTCAAAATTCAACTCAAATTGTGGCTTTAATTTTATAAGATTGATCGGCGTATTTGTCATAAATCGATGGGTGAGAATATTTATATAATAAATTACCAGAATATCTACAGTGGTAGCTTAGGTCCTCGTGAGAATCATATTATTTCTTTCAACAAAGCTCTCACGCTTAAGAATTTTTTAACTTTTTATAGTTATATATACTTACTATAGTTAAGAAGATAAAGGATATTCAACTTTTTTCGTCTGCCACGATTAAAGTGAACGGAAATCTTGAAATCTGGAAAAGATAGGCTATTTTTCTATAAAGTAGAAAAAGAGAGGATATTCAATTCTTCGACAGATATGTTTGCAAGTTAATGTCTCAAAATGAGCAATTGAAAGGAAATTGAGAGAATTTATACAAATTTGAAATATAAGGCGTCTTAATACTGCAAACTGTCTTAAATGGTGTAATTTTTAAGCCATTTACTTTATATATTCATCATATCATCACTGATATCAATACTTCCTTGAGGTTTATATAATTTCGTTAATATATGAAAAGAATGTTAAGTCATAATTACTAGTCGATGTGCTTTTGATAATCTAAAAGATGATGAACATCATTAGAGTTTATCGAAGTAATTATATGGCCATTATTCTTTAGATGTTCAGCTGTACTTTGTTCTCGAATCATTTTTACGAAAGTAATTGGTTTAATTTTAAGATATCGGAATGATTTCTAAAATTGCGTCTTATAATGTTATTTATCACATTAGAAATCATTTTCTTTTAACAAGTTGCAACATAACGATGATTATACTCGGACTCTGAACGATCACAATATATTTTACAGTTACGATACTTGAATTCTTGTTAAGCAAGCAGTAATTCAGGCTAAAGGCAAGGGTTTAAGTGAAAAGATAAAGTTGGTTCATAAGTTCGATGGATACACGTTTAATTTTTCAGTTTAGTAGAGATATCCAAGCAGAATGGAGGAAATGCGAGGGAAATGAAATTCTGGAATGGCATGGTGAATGTCGAGAAGGAAGTAACATTATGTAGATTTATCAGCAGAAAAGGGAAAATGGGAATTAAAACATGAATGGGCGCATTAAAACGAATACAATGAAATGATAAGGCAATAGCGAATCAAAGGAGGAGAAGTTGTTAATGAAAGTGTTTCCATGTGGAATAAGAAGAGAATTCTTCGCTGAACGGCCTGAAATTCTCTCGAAAGATGTTTTACCTTTCAGGTACAGGATCACTTTCTTGACACCGATGCCCACTTCGAACTTTTCTTAGGTTTAATTTTCTTAAGAGAATGGACATTCACCCATTAAATTATTCAATGAAGCACATTGTACGTGATGGAGATAGAGAATAATGAACTTTAATAGTTGCAGTTTAAATCTAAGAGGCTCTTATGAGCCTTTCAGTATATATTTCATTTTATATCAATAATAGTGAATCTTCCTAATTTTATAATAATTAAAAATAATTGATAAAATCCAACGGACGATGGTCGAGTAATTTGTAAGTTCCAAACGTTGGTATATGACAACTAATTTTAGTGAAAAGTGGCCCATAATGGCCTCTTTCAAGTTGGAAGATGGACTTTTTAAATGGATGGTTGGCAAGAATATTAAATTATTGAACCGAGCTGATATTAATTTTAAGGGAAATTTAAATTTGATTCATAAAATTTTCTCAACTGATCAAATCCATTTAAGTTATTTATTAATTTTTCCTGCTATTAGCGAATGCAACGAAAGCTTATTAGCCGAATCATTTGAAAACGAAATAGAAATATTTAACTCAAACCTCACTGATCTAGCCTCTTTCTCGTGGAATTAAATTTCGTTTGAATGTGAAATGGAGTATTGGATATTTCGGACTCACGGCGTTGGAAATCTATCAGCAAAGAGATACTTTGAATGGGATATGTACAAGATGTTACTCAGAAATGAAAAATCAGCCAGCGCAATAGGGAAACCTGGCAACGAGTTCTAGTCGCTATTCTTCACTTCTGTTTAGCATTGTGAAAAAGTCGCTTTCTCGTGTCAAATATGGAATTCTTCCTTTCTTTCTTTATTTATTCTATAAAATAAACATCGATTGCGTTGCTTACCTTAGAAAACATGGCTTTCAAGTTACCTATCCTCAGCCCTTCTGAACTAGGGTATATCTATATAATGCCCTTTTTACCAAAAACCAGATATGAGAAAATCAATGGTCATCAGAGTAAACCATTAGTTAAAATGATTATAATATTTCTCAACAATCTGATTGGTATACGAAGATGAAGAGAGCATTGCTTTTACTTATAGAATTTCAAGCTTGGTACAAATTCCGAAGGATGAACAAGTAATTGCATAATAGAGATATTTTCAAAAAGGAATACAATTATTAATATAACATTTTTGAGTACCTTTTCCTCTTATTATACTTTTTTTAGCGCATATACCACAATTGGATAAATTCTATAACCTTCCTCTCATCTTAAATGAACTCTACTGCAATTGAGTTACATATTTAACATTTATCTGTTTACTTAACTTAAAATAAATTCTTTAAATATCTTTATTTACATATTAGATATAAATTCAGATGCAGTGGATGACGAGAAGTTTAACTCAGTGTATTGCATCACATATATTGATTTAATCAGCGTGATAAATGATCCAAAGCGCTTTTAATTTAGTTGTCAATAAATGCGTTGAATATATTCCGCATCAATTGAATTGGCTGTAAACTAAAAGGTCGAATGAATTATTCCCCAAATTAAACTGCTGGGATCAAATATAAATTGGCTTTTCATTTATGTTTAAATCAGCAAAAGTTAATGCATATTAGTCCAGTAACAAAAAAAATTACATTTGAAGTGAACCCTGTGTGTTTAAATGCATAAAATACGCGAATTTTGATATGGAATACGTAAAGATCAAAACAACCTTATTAATACTAAAACGAATTCTCTCCCCAATTATTCCATCAAAATTTAATCGTATCTTATTACTTTTTATCAGTTTTCATGGACATATTATTCTCGATTATTTCTAGATCATAGTTTTACGATAGTATTTCACTGAGAAGTTTAAACAAAGGATAATTGAGTCTAATGCGAGAATTCCGAGTAAAGGATTCCTCGTTTGAAATATTAAATGAATAAGAGGATTGGAATTCTGGATATGTCACACGGCTTTTGTAAACCCTTCACATAAAGATATTCAATAAACTCTAATAACAGACAAATCTCAAACAGTATTCACAGGTGAACGATTTTTACGATTCGGTATACTTTTGAAAGTCCTTTCAAAACAATCGCGTCTCTTGGAAATAGCAGTTCTTTCATTAAATAGGAACTTCAAAGCAAATTTTGAAAGTCCCTCTAAGCGTTCGTAGATGAATGAAAGAAGCGAATCCGTTGCAAACGATCCTAAGGTATTACCTTTTCAGAAAATATTATTCTAGATTTTTTCGTTTATGTTAAAGATCTTTGGAAAAAGAAAAAATTAAATTATGATATAAAATTCCTTTGTGATCAGCATTTCTACTTTCATCCATAATTACTTCTTGCATACTTTGAAACATTTCATGCTTCCTCATTTTGGAAAGGCCGCTATATATCAAGCAAGAATTCTACTTTCGTGTTTTTTAATTATTGATGGGCATCACGTACAAAATACCTGATCCTTTGGCTGGTTATTTTTATAAAAAACGTTCATATTTTTTCCTCTCGGAATTTGTAAGTCATCGACCTAAAAAATACAATGCTCCCGTTCAAACCAAACATTTTTTGCTGATTTATTTGGCCGAATTATAAGCGGAATTTCGTATATTTTTTGGGTTAATATCGATGGATTGGAATATGCAGCTGTGGAAGTTCCATCAATCTCAAATTTTGATCCGATTTTGTTTTAAAAGTGGAATTTATCTGACAAATATCTGTAAATTCAAACCGGACATTGTTTCGGCTCATCTCCAGATGTATCAATTTAGTAAATAATCGAAGAATGGAGATACGGATATATATCAATGGGACTGTTCTCTCGTTATTTAGTTAAATTTAAAAACGTAAACGAAAGAATTTTTGTAATGGGAAATGCTTTAAAATCAAACATCAAACTACATTTCAATTCAATATTCGTGATGTACTTTGATGACGGATATTTTTCGATTAAATATTATCTCGAAGCCCTTGAATGAAATGATTGCATGAACTCTGATGTCTACTCTAAAGAAAGGAATGCACGCCGAAATATGGGTTCCAAAAATCATCTTTGAGATCTTAAGATAGAACTCGATGTTCTATTTCTCTCGTATTTATCGGTTTAATATCGTTTATTCCGCAAATAAACAAAATATTTCTACAAATGATCTTTTTTACTATATTTCAATCATATTGTATAAATGATACGAATCTCGAAAATCTTTGGAGTTTTTGCTAAAAAAAACGATGGAGACTGATTTAAAGATTGAGCGTAACTTTTTCAATTTCAAGTATATTATGCAGTAATTCCTTAAATTACTTAAAAACTTGTGTGGAATAATCTTCGTTGCATCTTTGAATCGTCTAGCACATTGATTGTAGACAAATTACGTCATGAGCCTTTTTCGAATGGGCAAGTGAGTGTTTTCATATCAGTTCCCTTAAATCTATAGACGGGATTCATCTTGCGATCGGAAATTCTCCAACTAAGGACAAATCGCTATGATATCCGCTATTCCTTTCTTTAAGATTGTCGGAGAAATGGGATCCACGTGGAATCCACGGCAGTGCCTGTCGTTTCGAATGAGACACCGACGTTTTTGGACGACGCGAATCTTTTTGCTAAACTCTGCTGTGAGAGTAACTTGGTTTAACAAGGAGAAATTCACTTAGCGCGGTTGATTCCCTATTCGCTAAGTGGCTGCCATGTTTCAGCTAATCGTCGCCTCCACTTGATTGTCAACACTTGCATCTGAGTTACCCATGCATTAGTCTGCGCCACCGTGTTATTGATCTGGTAGATTATTAAATGCGGTTATCATCTGAAAATGAGAATCGTTTGCTTAAATATGAGATCAGTTTACGTCGATATTAATAATCTCTTGTTCATAATTTCAAGCAGTTGAATACTTCGTGTAAGGTTTTGCGAAGAGACTCTAGCAAATAATTTATTTTTGTGAAAAAAGAATTTCAGTTTTTTAATTTCTATATTTTTTGATTTTGTTTAGATAGAAATATGAAAGGATTTTGAATATCGGCAATAAGAAGAATTATTTTCAGCCAATACAAAATAAAATGAGGTATTTTCGGCTTCATTTCTAGGAAAATGAAAATATATTCTAAATCCCCCGAATTATCTCTCTCTAAATGATTAACTGCAGTTTAAATATTAAGGAACCGTTTTACATACTTATATCTCAATGAAAAAACTTTTTGCGGCTACATTTCTAATTTTATCCATCTTTTTTCTGAATTGAAAGAGGGTATTTTTATCTTTCCGCTAAATTATTAATGGCACAGAATCAAAATATTTGTTTCAGCCTTTCGAATAGAGGAGAAATTTATTAGAAATAAATTAATATGTAATCTTATCTTTATTATAGTGCACGTTTTCATATTTTTAATTTTGAATAATTATGACCTAAATGAACTTATTTTATTTCAATAAATTATTATGATTCATTTAATTGTTTTACTCAATCGATAAATATATACAATGCAATACAATAATCATATCCTATAAATCACTCGATTATCTTTTAATATTATTATTAATATTAAAAATTCATTTGCCTAGTCTATGAAAGAAGACTCAGGATTATCATTTTTCTTTCAGCAAATTGCTTTAACTTCAAAGCGACTCCAAGTACCAAATAGACTTAAAGGAAAAACGTAACTTTGCGGTGGAAAGTTTTCAAATTTATTTCTCTCGTGCGACGAATTTATGACGACAAAACTTGCATTCTTCCGACATAAGTACAATTTATTTCACTAATATTCTCCGTAAGCTAGTGCGTCCAATACGAAGTTTATGTATGGAATTGCATCATTTATGACTACATTTCGCATAATGGCCATCCTTGCACTCTATTATGTTAATGCGTTCCTACTGCACATGTGATATGAAACTAGAAATGAAGTACTTCGTATACTCTAAAAGAGTTAATAAAAATTTAGCTATTTCAAAAATACTATAATATTGACCTAAATTTGAAATGATGTCATTCTATAATCATACTTAAATGGAATACGTAAGCATTTTTCTTATCATGGCAGCTAAAGAGAGTTACGTTATCATATCATGAGAGAGTAAAAAGAGAATTATTTCATTTTTAGCTTTGCAAAAAAATTATATGCTAGTGTTGAATGTGTTTAAAAAATCCCTGTCGTCTTACTGCATAATAACTCATACGAAGTTAGTTAACATTGAATATGGTACGTAAACATTTCTTTAGTAAAATGTATGATTTGATAAATTATTGTGCAACGATGTATTTATGGAACTAAATATATTTTATAGGTTTAATAATGGCATAATTTTTTCACGACTGCTCTTCAATTGGTATGTTTTACAACCGTCAAGATCTTTTATTACACACCATTCTCCTAAATTCGAATTATCTAACCAAGATTTTAATTATCAATTTATAAAATAGGAATTAATTCAGACAAATTATTCGGCTAAATATCATTAATAATAGCCTCATAGACCATTTTACATCGCGTTCTCACCCTAAAAAATCAATTACTTTTATTCTCATTAAACGTTTTTGATCATATAGACTAGAGTAGAAAACGAAATGATGAAAGGAAAACTTGGGTATGAATACAATCATAGATTTTAGAATGATATTTGTGGAGAAGATGTGAACTTAGCTTCCAAATATTTTATTGACCTGTATCATGACGTAGTCTGTATTTGGGGTTAGTATCCCAACAGGAACAAGTACGGGCATCCATCCTCTCGTGCTACATTGGAGAAAAAAGCGGTAAATTCCCTCGAGATATAAAGTTTCTTATGTCTATTGCTAACATATGCATTTGCTAGCGATGCCCTCCCAGTAACTTGTTTAGACCCAAAGTTCTCTTAATTATGTGCGAACTGTTAACATTCGCTAGCCTTTCACCGCGAACATGCAGCCGTTCTTTCGCGATAGTTGTCTCGTAATATCGCGAAGGAATTTCCTCTCGGGAATCCACAAATAACGCCCCAGAAATTTCATAGAGACACGTACAGTCCTGGAAGCCTGTATATGACGAGATGAAAAGAGCATAAATATTAACGGCTTAATTGAATGGAAGTGAGAATTTTTAATGGTGCATTCCCTTTACCTTTTTCTTTCTCATATACATTCTGCTATTTTCTATTGATAAAGGACCAATAGTTTATTTGAGGGGAAGAAATAATAATTTTATCAGTTTCTGCTGAAAACTCAATTTCTCTATAAGTGAATGAAAGCCATCATCTTGAATTGTTTAAGAATCCTTGATATGAGAGTTCTAAGTTTCATAATAAAGAATCGTAATGTTATTCCGTCGATAAAATGAGTAAGGGGTAATCGTAATTGAAGTAATAGATAAATAAAATATTTAGAAAGATAAAGAATATATTATGTGGTGTTTAAGTAGAAAAAATCAAGCAAACACATTAGTCGAAGAAATACATTGGGTATGAATTACTTTTATAGATGAAAAAATGATACTTATGATGATAGATTAAATGTCGCTGAATCTTGGAAGGATGAATGTTTTATCCTATTTATATATATTATATTATTATTATATATTTATATAATGAATTTAATGTTACGAATATCTGATATTCTCTGGAATATATACTAGCACTTTTATAATTAAAACCAATAAGGTAAAGCGGCAATTTGAGCTTCCAATCAATCGAACGAATACGTTCGTATTACGAGAGAGTGCTTCGTGACACATTCGCCTACAGTTAATTGGGCGATGCGTAATGAATGTTAGAATTTTTTAAACGGTTTCACAAAAATTTAACTCATTTTTTGAGAATTACACAGTATTGACAAATGACAAATCTAAATCAGCTTAAATATTATATTAATATATCCGAGTTTTCAAATTTTAACCGGTTAATGTGAGAATCAGTTGTATAAATAAATTAGTTTCACATGCCCTTAATTTCCGGTCACTAGCATCGCGAGAGATTTCCTTCTTTTTTCGATTTCTTGATTTTGTACACGTCTGATAGCCTTCCAGAAAGTGCACTCGTTCATCTGTCTCCGGAAAATACACAGGATATCCATCGAGATCACATATTTGCCGAAAGAGTCCTCCAATAAAACAACTCCACGCCTAGTATTTCTGCTCGGATTCTGTCGAAAAGATTGTAAAAATGCCTCATAAAATTGACGATGTGGACCGCGCGGTATCGCTGTTTCTTTTTACGCCAATGTTATTCGGAAGCTCCGAAAAACAACATGGGAAAAAGTCGTTTCCACTTCTTTTATAAAGCTTTTTAGCATTCGGAAAAAGAGGACCCAGCTGGCGAAAACTTTTAATGCTTTGCCGTCGACGAAATACCCGCGAATACGCGACAATATTCTCGGCTAATCGCGGATGGAATTTATGGACGCTGATCGCTCTGCGCCGAGGATGCATGTAGATCGCAGATAGGACATTTTCGAATATTTATTGCAGCCTTTCTTTAAGTGCCACGATAAAAAGTCTACCGCATCATTATTGTCGTTTGGCGTTTATTTTTCGTGTTATGTCTAACGTATCATTTGAGCTATTGCTTGTGTGTCTCTTCTCACCAATTGATTTATGCTGTCAATATCTATAATTTCATACTTTTTAACCATCCAAACTTTAATAAATCATCGAAATTCACTGTGAATGAACACTAATTTGATGAATTATTTATCAAAACGTATAATAATTAAATTTCCAGTATCATCACCACCTTATAAACAGTTATATTTCACCCAAATACGTATCGTTTACTATTCCCGTTCCTCTCTCTAGAGAAGATGTATCCCGAGCATCCATTATTGTAATATTTCCTTATTGAATTCCTCCAAAGGCCCATCTTTTTCAAAGGAGCTAATGTATGAGAATCCCTCTAGCGAGAATTCTGCGCTCTTGTTTACCATGTTTTGGACTACGATCCAGAGCTCCCACGTTAATTCTCTGTTGCAACGGAATTTTTCAGAGTACAGCCGATACGACGCATATCAGTTTACCTTCCCATTTTAGCAAATTACACCGAAAGTCGAAGATATATGATCTGTTGATACTCTTAGGAGCACTAGAGCATGTTGCTTTGTGCAGCACGATCTCAAGGGAAGGTATTCGTTATACAAAAGCCAACTTCTGGAAATTTAGCGAAACGTTTGATTTTTTTAATTCAGCAAACAGCGTCACTCGAGTTGTGCGAATATATGTTCCTAGAACATACATGATTATGTCAGTGAAACCTGGAACTCTGAATGTGTATTTTCACAGTTCTTACTGAATGAAAATGTTTAAAACGCATTAATATTTTTATTGGTAAATTTTGTTGTTTAAGATATGCTGGAAATCGAGCTGAAGTATTTATTTAGTCTTAATTAAATGTTAAATATTGATCTCAATTTATTTCATGGTTAATGACCATCAGTTTCTCGAGAAGTGAATGAATTACATATTTCCTTATAAAATAGAAAAAAATACTTTTCGTTATCTAAGTGAAATTTTAACAACAAAGTATTTAAATAAAACATGAGCTCCTTAATTATTTACGATAGAAAAATAATAAGCATTACAGTGGGTTAGAATAATCATTCACAAATTGCATACTTTCTGTTCCTCTGCATTTTTTAAATAATATAGTAAAAAACCTTACTGCTATCTTAATATTTAATTTTATCTTCAAATTTAATTATATTTTTATAATAATCTTGATTCATCATAATTGTTCTTTTATTATACACTGATATTTTATTTAACCTTTTCAGGATTCATCATCAAATCTTGATGATTTTCAAACATTAATGGTTATTTTGAGTGAAATAATTATCTCTTATCCGAGTGTCGTTCTTATAGTGTCTGAATAGAGTAAACAAAATCAATAGCCTGAATCCTCACTGATTCTATGGAATGTGTATTAATATTTAATTGTTACCAACAGATAATAATAATAATAATAATTTATTCTACGTAAACAGGTTGCCCCAATTCTATACAATTAATAAAAAAATCGCAAAAAATGTTAACCTTATAATTGCGTCTCACTATTCAATAAAATGATCAAAAGAACGGATGTGCCACATATCTACATACAGAAAATCTTGAGAAAACAATCTTCCAATATCTCGGAATGATTTAGGCGCCGGCGTTGGCACGGAAATCCATTTCTTCGAAAACGACTCTAAAGAATTCGTGACACGGGCGCCGTTTCTTTTCGTGAGTCACGAGTGGCTCTACCGTCCAACTAGCACGCGCGTGCTCGAGTGGGCAAATCGATCTCTCATAAGAGTGCCTTTCAAATTGCTTCTCAATTGAAAAGGGCGGATTAGCGAGGATCTGCACGAGCGAGTGAATGTATGGGGAATTGCTGAGGAAAAGGAGTGAATGGTTTCTTATGAAAATTGTATAGTGAAAGCAGTGTGAGTAGTTGAATCAATAAATAATACTATATTTATCGTATTTTAAAATAATTTTTATTTCAGTAAAATCCGAGTAAAAAGGAAATTACTTTTCTCTCTCACCAAATATCAAAAAAAAACATTTATTAAGATAGGGAATGGGATAAACATTACATTACAAAATTAACCTGAATAGTAGGACTGATATAAATGGAATAGTAAGTGAGAAATAAGATTAATTATTAATTAATCTTATTTCTCAAGAATTAAATATTAATAAGTAAGAATATAAAAGTGTTGGGGAGATGTATGTGTTGTCGAGGAAGAGATGTAAACTGTGATCTTTGGTCCATCAACAAGTTTAATGCTGCGCATGTGTTTTAATGGAATACACACAACTTCGCGAAATTAACCAAAGATTAATGAAATAAATGTGAAGCATAAATCATAAACAAATATTTAAGCGATGCGTTGCTTTAAATGTAAACATAAATTTCAATAAGGGTGTGAATATTAGAATTTTATGCCAGAAAACATAATAACTGGCAAATATGAGCTAAACGGAGATAAATATTTATTAGCTTTGAAGAATACATGAAAATAGGACTTAAACAGATACACTAAATATGATCTTAGTCAATGCTAAACGAAATTCGATGTTTATATACCTAATTACATATTCTTTTAGCTGCTGGTAATTTATATATTTGATATCATTCACTGCAATGATGTTTTTATTCGCTACAGAATATTATAAGATATATAATACATAATAATAAATTTCTTTTTAAATAATAAAGAATTCGAAGCTTACCAGTCTCTGGTTCCATTTTGATTCTTCGCTGCATTTTGTTGACAGTCATGAATAAATGTAATGAAATACACCCACAATAATGGGATGATTTGGGAGTAAACATTAATAAATCTCTAAATTCTAATTTCCTTTTTATAAAAATGATAAAACGTTATTTGCATTATCTGAGCGGAATTTCCTGATATAAATATAAGCTATATTTCTTATGAGTAATAAATGTTATTTTATGATAGCATAGGTCATGCTTGACAATTTAATAATAATTACAGTGAATATGAATCTTTTAGGCTTAAAAAATTCAAACTAGCCTGAGTTAAATCTTCAAAATAAAATTTCTTGAAAATGAAGCAACCAAACAGTAATAGATCCGCAGTAATATTGACGCAACTATCATTAATTTAGTTATCCTGTTTACAGAGATATTCTTCGTATTTAATAGCGCAATTCAATACGAATTAACTCTCAGTCATCAATAAATCCGTACTTTTCACTAAATTTTCAGTCTGAATGAAAATAGTATATAATTTAATGTTAATTATTTGTCTCATATAAAGCCATTAACTGACCCCGTTAATTAGGCTATCAATAATTAAAGTTTTTCGGTAATCGCAGCGTGAAGGAATTGCTATTGACCGGAAACCTTAATTGGGAATTCGTAGCAAAGGCCTAAGCATAAAAATTTCATTTTGCCATATTATTTCTCTTAGTAACAGTTTCACATCTTAGTGTTAATATCAATAGTTGAAAATTTGGTATAAGATTTCTATAATAAAAAGCAAACGGGTCGATTTGGTCGGGATTGAAATTTAACTTTTCAGCATAAAAATCTAGAGATGTGATTATTCCAAACAAGAACATTGAAAGTAAAGATAGACAACCAATATACTTTATCCATGTTAAAGTGTTATGAAATTTCTTCCACTCCATAATTCGAGTTTTCCGACCAAATAACATCCTATCTAACCTAACCTAACCTAAGCTCTATGAACCGATAAAAGATTCACAGCAATATCACACTCGGTGTGATGCATTTATTCGCTCACCGCCGCAATTGTGACTCGAACCGGAATTTTAGAATGCATCGGATTCGACTGCAACATCCCGTTAAGAGCGTTTACGAGGGAGCGGTCGGGTGCAGAAGAACAAGGGAAAGAAGTGGAAATCCTCGGACGGTGAAGTCTGTAGTCAACCAAAAATGTCAATTTAGATTTGTTCCAACTGTACGTGGGCATTCTGATCTGCTTAAAATAAACGGATTGAGCCTTTCTTTGGAATGAATGCAAGAGAATAGGCGGTAATTAGGCTCAATATATAGAGAGTTAATCGGATTGAATAAACGCCTTTCGCTCAGGAATTTTGTTAACAAGTGAAATCCTTTTGGAGATGTTATATGCAAAAGGGGATGAACGTGGAAGGCGATTTCTCCAAGTCTCGCAGAGCGATATTGCCAACCAACAATTTAAATTGCCATTCATACTTTAAAGACACACATGTTTGAAACGAAGCAAGAAAATATTGTTGCTAATCAGCAAATATATTCAGAAGAACACAAAATTGTTATTGAAACAATATCATATAGATTTAATATATTTAGCTGCTTTTGATTTTCCTTATCGTTCCTCATCGGCTTCTTTCCTTTGGTTACTGTCATCCACCTCGAGAGTGAACACACGCATATTAATGCTATCTAAAGAGGAATCTCTTTCCTTGGTGTTATATATTTAAATAGTGATTGAAGAACGATGAAAAGAAAGAACTTCTTCAAAAATTTCGCATTTAGTTATTTGAAGAAGAAATATGAAAGAATTTAAAACCCGAAAATTCAAATATACGTAATATATATAAGTATAATTTGCGAATTTTTGCAGAATTGCGAGAATTTTCATAAAATCCATACAGTAATGCTTAGCCATCTTGGAACCTGGGCCTATGAAGCGTTCCTAGAGCGCCATCGATATTTTCCTAAATGAACGAACTGTTCACCGCAATTTGCAACAAAGTTATCCACAAACGCCGCTCTTCATATATAAATAAATAAAATGCCTGAAATAAATTTACCTTTTAAGGGAATCTTGTGAACAACTTTTTTCGCAATGATTTTTGTGAGAGCTTTTCCAAGCAACGGAATCAAATATCCGAATAAGAAGAGAAAATACCGACTCTTGTGGAATTGTGCACTTGGAGACCAAGTATTTTCCTCTCTTACGGCATATAGTATCGTACCAATGGACTCTATTGCAGTATTCAGCGATACGTAACTTACGAGTATTTCCAATACAATCTGAACTACCTTTCCTAGCGCCAAAGCGTTAGTTTGATTATTTCAGACTATTTTTGTACTATTTTCTTTCCCATCCCCTTTACCTCTCATTATTTGTTTCTCTTGAGATAAATAAAAATAACTCTACAATTTATTAAATATATCAAGGAGAAATTTTCGTAATAAGGAGGCATATTTTTTCCGATAGCGTATACTGTAATTTTAATTTATCCCATCAGTATTGCTTTATATTAATGCCAAAATATCAATCATTATACAGCGATGTTATAAGGAACACCGACAAGAGATGAGCTGAGCGTGGATAGTTTACGCGTCTGGAATAATCCCGGGATTCTAAGTAAAGTACCTCAATGAAGCAGTATGCCTTTCTGATGGAGCATCAATGACTGCAAAGTATACCTTGATTTGTATTTAAATATTTTGACAAAACTGGTATATTGCTAAAGGAACAGATCGGAAATTCAGATATCTGAGTTAGAGTCATGGTCCGGTTTTTTCACTACTATTACAATTCCAGGAATATTTTACGTAAGAAATTTAGTGTATATCGGAAATATAGGCTTCAAAAATAAAAGGAAAATTTTTAAGCTGATTTTTTGGCCACCTGTTCTGTAATTTTTTATTACCTCTTAAAATGAGAAATTCAGTATTTCAATTAAGTGTAATGTCTTTCCGATGTTGAGTTTACCAAGTTCATCATTCTACTCTGGTTTTTAACGAAGCCTACCAATATTAATGTGAGCAGAACCGTCTTCAATAATACTCTCTCACATTCAAATCTAGTGACTGTTGTTTTTGTCCATTATTTAATTCATTCAATAGAGAAAAAATTCATCACCTTGCAATGCAATTTCTTTTCTTTGATTCCCTCCTCTCAGAATTCTTTTCCTTGTGAAAAGCTTCATTTACATCAACCCGAAATATTTCCTTTTGTTTCTTTGCATCGGTGTTCTTTTTTTCATCGGCGTTTTTCCTCCAATCACAGCAGCTGATGCAACATTTTCACTTTTTCATCTTCTGTCTCCGGGATCCGAATAGAATTGCACCGTGTTTTCTAAACCGCCTTCGTTGGGCTGAATACAGAAGTACTGGAGATTCTAGTCTCCCGCACTGCCTTTCTCTTTTCCTACTCATTTCATTCCAAATATATTCTGGTGACAGCGCTTATGACTCTTTGGTCTTGACCTCGCGACTGCTACAGATCGCGTGGCCAAACGTGATCAGAGTGACGATTCAAGGGTTAAGTTAACCATGCAGATGCCATTTGGAAACACGCATGATTTCATTGAGCTCTGTTTACTATCATCATTATTTTATGTATTCCCATAAGTATACGGCCATACGTGTCAATATATTTCACTTTCATTCCAATCAATTCAATTGTAGTTTCTTAGTCTGTGAAAGAGGATAATAACACATCGTTAGAGGGGTTTATTAATTAATAAGATTTCCTTTTATTATCCTAAACGTCAAGATTCGGCGGATAGTAGGAATTGCATAAATCACATGAAGTTGATTTTCAATTGTTTTCTTAATTTTTACATAGAAATTTACCAATATTGAATATTTTCCTTACCGTATCGACGCTTACAATATCGTTAAACAAATAAATTAAAATAAGAAAACACAGCAAAAAATTATTTCATGTCACACTGTTCATTATGGAGAGCGAAATTTCGTAATAACAAACAAAAATGGATATGATACAAAGTAGAAAAGTTGTCAGAAGCAAAAAAATATTGGTTGTCCCTTAAGGACTGTAGTATTCTCAGAAAACATTCAATAGGAAGAGGAGAGAGTAAATTTATTGTATACTTTAATAATTATTGCATTAATGTGAAACTTTTGAAATACTCGATGGCATAACCCCAAATGCCTATATAGAGACAAAAATCATTCGAATGAAAAGTCATCCTTTCCTAACTTTTCCGCCATCTTTATGTGTTTCCTTCTAAATCTATTTCCTCACACAAACACATCCGTCTCGAGTGAGATATGTTCTGCAAAATGTGCACCAGATAGCACCGATGCATCCAGACACGGATTTCGCACCATGCGATATTGCGTGCATCTCCCTCGTTTTTTGCAGATTTCGCTGCGGTGGAAAAATGCGACCGAAACAGTCTACCGCTGCACGAGATTATTTTCGCAAACAAGGAAGCGCGCGGTGGATGGAGAATTGCAACACGGGATATTTTTGCAGCCGTGTTTTCCCACAGAAGCATTGGCGTGGATGATTAATTTCCCATTCGAATACGTTTCCGGGCGTTCATTCCGCGAATGGAAATTTATGTGGAAAAAGTGGAGCCTTTGAGGAAAAACAGGTGATCACAACATGAGAAGAGTTTAAAAATGTCTATGAAATGGTTATGCCACTCTTTTTGGATGTCTCTAACGATGCCTTTGATAATTATTCGCTTGGAAAATTCTTTCATGTTTTGACTTTCTTTATTTCGTGAATATTCAGAAAGATTAATTAACGACGCGTATCTTAAACTCCGTTAGAAATGTTAGCTGAATTATATAATTACTTTGAAACACTTTGTTAAATTATTCGTCATATTTTTGGATCATTAAAAATCTTTAGCAACGACCTAAATATAGATTATTATTGCGTTTAAAAAGCATTTATTAGAATATTGTCTTTTTGCTATACATAGTATATAGTGTGAACGTTATTCTGTCAACTTTTAAAGTGTTTGTAAGGATAAAGAGAATAAACTCAGATTTTTATTTTAATGTCAAATTAATAAATCAACAAAAAAAATTATTTGAGAGATTTAAACACTAATATAAATCGACTTAAAGCTGGAAAGAGTTTATATTTTATGGTGCAAATTACTCGACATAATTTAATGATTTATAGGAAAGCTAGAAATTTAGAAGAAATTCCTCTGATTGGAAGAAGAAAACTTTTCGGTTAATGCATAAATTGCCGAGAAAAATTGTGAAAGATTACATTATCTCATCAACGGATAAGTTTTTCTTCGGAAAAGGTTGTAAGTAAATAAGAAAAGTTGTAGGATTGAAAGATTTTACGGAGTAAAATTAATTTTTGTAATTACACTTTCTTGGAATTACAAAAGCTGATTACTCTGCTCAAGCTGAATTCAAGGGATCATCAAAAATTGCTATTAATTCTGTGTTTCATGATTTCACCTCATAATAATATTAAAAAAGCATTTAATTATCCGTATCTTTCTCGAAGTGGCTTTTAAACGCTTGCTGCGAAATCTTTTTTATCTTTAGAAACTCTCTCTTAGAGAATTTTGGTAAATGCCTTAAATGAGCCGTTCTGACTGATAACTCTTCTATTTTTATTATGATTAATTGAGTTTAATTCTTTAAGTGTGTCCCATAAGAAAGTTTCTAAACCAAATTTCGTTGAAATGAAGAATTGTGTAGCTGGCGAATATGGTGTTTGTTAGATTCCTATATACTTTACGTAAGTTGCTTTACGTGAGTTCACGTAAGAATCATACACAAAAATGAGTAAAAGAAAAATTAACAAAATAAAATATGGCATAGCTTAACAATTGAAAATGTTTCTAGAGAAAATTTACTTTCAGAAATTCTCAGAATAAGAAGCTTCAATTATAACGCTAAAGAGATTTCTTACTTTTCAAATTTCCTTTAGTATAAAATACAGGAAGGCACGTGGGATTTTAATTTATCCTTAAATTGAATTTTAGTTAACCTGAAAAGTTAAAGTACGAATTTTACATCATAGGAGAAAGTTATTTCTCCAGCAACTGATTTATCACAAAACTTAGAGCTTTTCTTTCTTACTATTCCAATTCCTACTTTTCGCGTGCATTATATTTTCTGTTTTTATAATTTCAAAAAAAGACCTCTATTTCCTAAAACAGCATCAAAAAATATCTATTTTCCTATTGTGCGTACTTCTATTCAACCATAATAAAACCATATAAAAATATTTATATTGCTCAGAAGTTTGAATTCCATATTAATACCGAAAAATATTAAAATATTCTTATTTGAAATTATATCTCTTATAATACTTTCAACGCTATTTATATCCCTTTTCTCCGTAACGTTTATTTCTAAACGAGTAGGTTTTGAAAATTAAACTAATATTCTTATGGAAAAAAGCGATTCAGAAGGATACTTAACTTTCGGAAATCTAAGACTGCCACGTGTCAATCGGAGGGTTTATATGTAAACGCAAATCTAAAACCAATTAAGAAACCATTTGCATCTTTCTCAAGAGATTATACATTTTTTTCGAACCTGGAAACCACTATATTTTTTTAGCGTGAATATGAGAAATTTATTTCTTCGGGAGGAGAATCATTTTATCAAACTTTCACTTTTGATACTCGTTTATGATGTACGATTCAGGTTCCTCGTTTATTAATGAGAAAAAGATTATTTAACTATTTTTCTTTAATCTTCCCCGGGTTCAAGGTTAATCCGCTCAGAATGAATAGGCCAATAAATCTTTGGCAATGAGGGAATTTTGAATGAACGCTTTGGAGAGAGGCTTGTGTTTCCAGGTTGTGAAGGGCAGATAAATATAATGGGTGGAATAGGGTGCCCCATAAGATAAGTGAGGGGAGAAGAGATTTCATAGAGGAAAAATGCAAAAATTAGATAAATCCGTTGCTATGGCGAACGACAATATAATGAAACGAACTATCGTCAGTTATCGAGATGACAATAGCCATATTACCGACAACCTGTTGCGACAGTAAGCAAATTGAACTCATTACTTATTTCATAATTGTATATGTGATTGATAGACCATGATTTAATAATATGTGATCCATAAGTCCTTCCGTATCCCTATTTTACTCATAATATGAATAAAATCGGTTCAATATACTTGAAGTTAGTTTGTACAAATCTCATATATATTATTATATCTTTTAGTTTAAGGCAGCCTCACTTGTAATATTTATATATCAATATTCACAATGTTTTAAAATTGTAAGTATTAATGATGAGCTTTGAAATGCCCAAGGCTATTTAGCAATGAATTTCACTTTCATACGCAATGTGATGATGTGCGAGAAACTGAATTGTAAATAAAAGTATATGGTTCAAGAATCTTAGAATAAAATTAAGTGTAATTCTGTTTCACTATTTTACGGAGAACTGTTGTCAAACATCTAATATTTGAATGTAAGATTCGATAACTTAAAGTACACATCTGAGCAATAGTTAAATTAAAATTAGACGATAAAACAAATGTTTTCGTAAAATATTATGGATTCAGTTTAGCATCTTAAGTGGGACTGCTGCTTCTGCTAAATTACAGTGGAATCCACACTTTTAAGAATTTAACTCGATATATACATGTACATGTATATTTAGCAAAAGGGAACATTTCCTTAGCTTTTCATGTTTCATGGTATAATTGACTGCTGTATATATCCGCAAACTTTTCCAATTTATAGCCAACAATAATACTAAGTGTTGATAATAGAGAGAACGCCTCCGAAGTGAGAAGAAATAACGAAGAGGCGAGGGAAAGAAGTTTCTCTGATGATGGATTGTGGTGTTGTTGCAGAAATGGGAGGAGAGTTGGATGGCAAATAGAGATTGGGGATCGAGTATCTTGGATCGGTTATGATGTGTGGGTTGTAAAAGTTGGTTTCATGTGTGGCAGGGGAGCCTATAGAGAAGGGACGCCTTTCATCCAACAAGACCATTGCGGCGAAACGGACATGCTTCTGAATAAAAGCTTTTCTGCGATAGTTTCCTCTCTTTCCCTTCGAGTTATAATTGAATGGTCAGTGGATATATTCTTATCTCTTTTCCGTACATTTTCTGAGATCGATAAAATCCAAGAGTTTTAATTCCACGTGAAACTCTACACTCAAAGACTGGTGATATATAATCTCCAATGTTAGAATAAAGGTAGAATGAAATCTTAAAATTTGCAGTTTTGAAGATATGAATTCTGAGGGCATAGTATCTTGTGCATAAAATCTAATTCATGGAGAAAATTTCTGCGTATAATTTGAAACATTGATTTGACATCATTTTCACGGATATACTTAGATAAATTTATAGAGAGAATTTTAAATTGTGATATAAATTGCCTTTGGAAATATGATTTAGGGGCATCGGAAACAAAACTTCCAACTACATTCACTAATGACACAAACTTTACTCGCTTGACTTTTCTCTTGTATGGTTAAGTAAAGAAAATGTAATAATAAATGTATTTCATGTTTAAATAATATCGGGCTAACGTTTAATATTGTGTTCGTTCACTGTTAATATAAGTAATCTTATCTTAAAACTTAAAATATTATGGTGTAATACTGAGACACTCGTAATTACAAATATTTTTATAGATAATACGTATTCTGAGCAGTTTCCAAGTTTAAGCCAAAACATCCGTACTCGAGGAAACTTTCTTTATACGGAATATTTTCCAGGTAAAATATTTATCGTAAATCTGGAACCTCTTATGTTTGCGGTCATTTAGAGAGCACATACCGTTGTCTGTAAAGAGAGGCAATATCGGTGGATCGTGACCACTGCATTTAGTGCACTTTAGAGAGCTTTTTGAAATGGTCGTTTGGAGCGTATCTCGGGCAAACAGCATTTAGACATGTTTCAGATTGCAGCCGGTTTATCTAAATCCAGCATTTAGTGTCAAATGATACAGCGAACATGAATCGCTTCCTTCGAAATATTGTTTCTTTTCGCCATGTCCATACACCCCTAAATCAATTTCAGTTTATGTACCTAAAATATATGCAAACGGAAAAGGAGTTTTATGTGTTTCATATTTTCTTTGCGTGAGAATTTCTATTCTCAAGTTGAACGGTAATTATTCCGTAATGTTCCAGTTATTTATTAAATAGCGCTCTAAAGTTACATAGATCTTGAATTAAATTTAAAAATATTCTTCTCGTAAGATAACTCGCAATGATAAATCTCTCCGAAGCACACCTCGGCGCCCCAATTCACCCGCACGAGATAAATATATCAGGAATATGGAGGAATACGTCATCTCATGAATGAAATAACAAATATAGCGCACTAAACCTAACGCTGGTTCCTTGTTTAGTGCTGAAAAATATCACCATCTTTATTCTTCGTAATAAAATCGGAGCACATAAATATTTTGGAGTGGTGATAAAATGGCTTTTGGGTATTCAAGAACACGATTTTTTTACGATGACAAATTTTTCATTACACTATTTTTATAAGTGGTATGTGCAATAAATGTTTTGTTATCGTGAATTAGATCTAATCGAGCACATTTTCCCAAAGTAGTAAATGCGTTAAATGATACTTTATAAAACTTCGTCTTTTGGATACTTCAGGCGATTCCGTAGATTTCTATACTTCAAAATCAATCGATTTGAGATCGATGTCACAAGTCCTTTATTCTTCTCTTTGAGATTGCTCTTCATAGTAACAACCGGTTTCAAACTTATGACTCTCCATTGAATGCTTAATTTAAAGCCATTAAAAGGTGCGCAATTTTAATATTTCCCAAAAGCCCCTTAAGAATCAAATAAAACTTTAATTTAAAAATTCTACATGTAATGCTATGTATTTTTTATCTCTTATTTAAGTCCATCGAATCGACGAGGATAAGTACCTGTCTTATTTATTTCATTCTCTGCACATGTTTATTTGCGATATTTCAGAATAAAATCAATGCTTCTCACGAATTCCTCCAACGCTGAGTCAGTAATCGTACTTTTTGGCCGCTATGAATCTGTTGCCATGCTACAGCATCAATAGGCTTCATCGTCTTCATCTCTGAAACCATGAAAGACTCCTTACAAAACCAAAATTTCATTACTTGCAGATGGCCGCTTCTCTTTTCGCCATGTGCAGTTCAGTGCTACATCTGTATACACTAGGAATCTACCGACCTATAACCGTTATATGTCCTCCTCACGTTACGGATACTACACTGTGTTTTCGGAATGATAGTCGTGTTAGTAGGGCTGTTTATTGACCATGAAGGATGCTTCGCTTAGCTGCACCTCAGCGCTGTGGAAGGGCAATGGAATTATGTTCATGGAAGCGTTCCCTGAGCTTTCAAACGGAACTTTTCCCAGAGGGTGAAGCATTCATTCAATTTCTGAT
The DNA here is from genome assembly GCA_020796165.1 of Pantala flavescens. Classification (NCBI taxonomy): domain Eukaryota; kingdom Metazoa; phylum Arthropoda; class Insecta; order Odonata; family Libellulidae; genus Pantala; species Pantala flavescens. Next base: position 36,992,064 of record CM036880.1, on the reverse strand, counting down.
AACTAGTCCAATCAGAATAATTATCAGTCATCTTAAATGACTATTTACAAAGGGATTAAGGCTAAATTTAGGCTATTAATAATTAGCTTTTCACAAAAATTGATATGATGATCTCTGTAATTATTGATATTATTGTAATAAAATTCAAATTATTAACATAAAAAACTCAGCTATATTAAAAGCTGTTGCTTTAGATTGAATTGCGTTAGAATGTATCAATTTTGACAATATCAATTTCTAAATGTAAATTGTAAAAGATTTTCTTTTTATCATTACCTTTAAAGAGATGTAACTTTATGATGCTTCTCTTTCCTTTTAAAACAAAAAGACCGTAATCTGTATGTTAATACATACAGATCACGGTCATTATATGTGAATATTTAAAGAAGTTAATGATTGAAAATTAACATGTTTATCGCATTTTACGAAACTGTTGGTGTTATTCCATTTACAATCTAAATCCATTTCTCTTATCAAACTAATGCAATATCCACTATGGAGCTTAATTACAGCTCCCTCAAAAGATTGTAGACTGAATAGACCCATAACACCTAAGGAAGAAGCACAGAATAATGACTCCTTTTTCATCTTTAAGAAGTCTATGTGACGATTCGAAAGTGTTTCATTTTTGAAGTCCCTCGTTCTCTCACGCCCTTAATTTTCCCTCCGTAACTTTCTTAAGTAGCTTCCTTCGCGTTAATCTTTCTTTTGAGAGGAAACAAGGATTCGCGTAATGGGTTTATACGCGACCTCTGTGAGCAAAGGTTTCCGATCCCTTTTCATCCACAATTTATTCTTTTATGTTTATACTTAAAATTTAGCTATGAACACGATAAAAAGAGGATACCATTTCTCCTATGCGTTATTCATTGGCTCTCAGAATTAATGCAGTTTAATCTTTGTCTAAATTTCTTCACTTTTAGATATATGATCCTTATTTTAATTATGATATTTGTACATTTCGATTGTTAAAAATAAAAATTTATTAATATAAATCACGCGATAAAACAGCGAAATAAGTTACTTCGCTGAACTTATTCGCTGCAAAAATTGAATAATAAAATGAACAATTCTATTTAAATACATATTTAATAATGTATATAGCTTCACTCAGAGCATCTGATTACCTAATTCTTCTTTAACTTTTGTAAATCCCAAATATAACACGCGATAAAATTAAAAATAAACCAATTTATAAGCTACAACATCATATAAAATTTACACAGAATTATTTACAATTCAACAATGCACATTATATATGTAATCACGCGAAATTAATAATCATACTATTACATGTAGGATATTTTTACTACATCCCAAACTTCCTAGAAAAGGGTTTTTAATTTCTTTCTTTCTCTTCCTTCCCATACAATAGAGGTTACATGGAAGTTTGTTGAATGGCTTTTACCGTTCAATTGTAAAAGTTATTCTGCAAAGTCAATCATTTTGTGTTTTGAAGCCTCCATTATCTATGGAGCCCTCAAAACTATTACATATTTCTACTTCTAGATGAGAATACAAGGAGAGATTTAGTACTATTTGAATGTAACCGTAAATCCCAAGGTCAATAGAGAGGTCAAATAAATCTTTCTCTTGATTCCGTTGAAAACAGTTCTTTAAAGTCTACACAATAAAATAGGATTCAATGTTCTGGAAGATAATTAGAGAGGAAACCCCAAAGATAACGCATTGAATGGACAGAGTTCGTGTCTAGAATTCAAATCCCGTATCTCTCAGTCGGAAGTATCCCATGACGACGTTGATTATGTCCACTTTTGTATTCTGCTTAATCTGTGCAATTCACTCTGAGATTCCTTTGTTCTCATTAATGCAATGTTTCAGAATTTGAAGATTGATGAATCCGTAATTATAAATTATTACGGATGATATATTTTACGTAAGAAATATATTTAGGAGAAAATATCGTTACTTTATAAATTACATCATTCATCATTATTTTTTATAAAAACTCTAATCGTTAAAAAGTAATATATTTACATATAAATATTATGAATGTTTTCAAAAATATTTCCAAACGAAATCTGAAATTAAAATTGAACAAATTTAAATAAAAAGCACATTCTTTATCTTTCACCTATGTTTTATTGACTTCATTTGCATTAAAAATGAAGAGATTGCACAAGATATCGCTTGATGTCCCCTTTATTTGATACTTATTACATGAAATTAACTTTCTAAATGTATCATATTGATAGTAAATGACGTAAAAATATAAAAAAATATTTGTGAAGCAAAATTCACAGATTCCATTGAAACCAGCGCAGTAAAAATTACTTAGAAAAGTTACTCGTATATATATTGGAATCAGTTATATAAAAAATATCCCGCAAAAATAATTTGTTTTGAAGGAGTCCTACTGATCTTAGACTATACATGTATATCGGTGTTCAAAATTAACCTAAGATTGCGGTGTTGCTTAAATAAAAAATTGATGGCAAACTCAGGAAAAGCAATCTCAAGAAGCGTTACCACAATGAAGTTTGGGAACGAAGAAGCAATTATTTAATCTCGGATATTTCAGCCTTTGAGCATCTATTTTCCTACAGTTTATTTCGTTTGAACAGGAGAACTTAAACAAGAGAGGAAGAAGAACAGCTCGCCTCAGCAGAAACTGTTTTCTCAGCTCATAAATAACCCTGATTGTATACACAAGAGCCGCGTTGGCTAATTGATTCTCAAAATAAATGCTTTAACGAGAAACTCCTCTTTCCGGACCTTGTTCTCGAAAACAGTCGATCTTTGGATCTCAAAAAGAGGAATGACGATCGAAGGGCGTTTCTAGGGACTCATTGACGGCTCTCGACGCACCACAGATGCGAAGATGAGTGCAAACACAGGGACGGATATGGCACAACCCGGTGTTGACGGAATGTGCATAACGTTAAATGTTGATTTGCTGCCGTTGATCCATTTCGAACGATATAGTGCAAGTGTCTGTTATTCTTATTCGATTGGACGGACAAACACCGCGGAATGGATTGTGTTTGAATAGAGCGAAGTTTGCATGACTCGGAAACCATCTTCATCGTTTCGTGTTTGACTTCTTTGCGCCCTTCGAAAACAAATGGTGGTTTTATTTTCCATCGAATGCAGTCGAGGTGATGCAGTACAGATGGAACGCACATCTCATTTGAAGGATTGTGGTTCGATTACACGACTAATATCTCTGAATAGATGGGTTTTCCAAGAGTGGATTAAAATATTCCATCGTTTGACTTCGTTTAATATATTTATCCTATCATTCATGTATATTATAATCGTGAAAGAAGAAATAATAAAAAATTTATAAATTACGAAATAATTTAGTGGAGGAAATGTAACTTATAAAATTTCTACATCATTATAAACGGAAAATGTCATCTATCAGTAATTTTGAATTTTGTTTTTTCCTTTTTTTGTGAAATCGGAAGCAATTGAAAAGTTGTATTATATCTCTGGAAATTTCTTGGATTAACTTCCAAAATGATTATTACCAGGATAAGCAACTATAGCACCCCTATAGATACGGTGATCTAATTATTTCTGGTAATCATTTCCACAACAAAAGCATTTTTCTTTGTCGATCTAGAAATGCATTACTTCTTATCATAAATTCTTCTGAGGATGATATTTACAATTTGAAATGATGGACTGAAGAAAATTTTTCCGAGAAATATTTTGCATCACTAATAGCCTCGCAAATTCTTTTGGCGAAGAAAATCGTATATGTGAAGCGAAAGAACTCCTTCTGTATAACCTCCATCGTGAGAATGGAGCACTTTTTGCCCTCGTGTTTAATCTCATCAGCGAAAGTGCCTTCCGCTCAAACTGTAAATAAGGAGAATTCGGTCTACGTTTGACACTGCATAAATATGCTCTGCCAATCATATTCTCTGGACTGCATTCGCCTCTCTTCCGTTAATATCGTTAATGGAAATTCTGAGACAAAACATGTTCGCAAAACAGTTATCGTCTCGAGATTTTGCAATCTTGTGATGGAAAGGCATTCATCGGAAGTGACATCCTTGATTCCGTTCATCCTGTAAATGAGTTTTGTTCGGTATATTCCTCATAAGAGATCGGTCTCCTGAAATATTCCGCAGATGCGAATATTTTGTTTTGATTAGTCATAAATCGTCAACTCAAGTAAATCGAGAGAGCAAAACACCCTTCACAATCATGCAATAGTTTTAAATCCCAGGATCAGATGGGGTACCGACCGATACCGGATGAAAGAGAATAACTTTATGGATGAAAATTCTTTGTATTTTTATTAAGAAAAACAAACCTGAAAGTGAAAATTAAATGTATGGCCGCGTTTAACATCTGTGAAAATATTTAAAACTGCCATTGATTACATCCAATGCTGCATTTTCCTTTGTATCATGTGAATGTAAAGGGTTACATGAGATTGGTGTTCAAGTAGCCGAAGTTCAGTAAAAAATACTGAAATCGATCTTAACTTTAGAAGTATAGAAAGGAATATAATGAACAGTTGTTAAATCTTTGTTCATTCCAAAAATAAAAATGCAGATATGAAATATAGATTTTTATATAATCAAGAATGAACTGTTTATGTACACTTATTCTCCAAAAAAATCTCAATTTTGCAAATAAATAACTTTCATTAATATTTTATTGATAACAAATTATAAATTTCAGCTATCGATTTAAAGTTTCACGCGAAGCGAAGCCAACTGATTCTTTGCATTGAGAATTGTAAACATTTCTTTGCCTATTCATTCAGAGCATTAGTAATTTTATTCAAGCAAAACGTAACAAGGGCGTCGCTCGAACGTCTTTTCCTGTCGATATACTTCGACGAATAATACCTAATTATTTGTATTCGTAAGAAATCAGGTTCTTATAGAGTTTGTTGCTTGATCATAAACCATATACCTATATTACTATATCAATTTCCGAATTTCCTTACCTTTTGATTCTAAATTCACAAAATGTATCCCTTTAAAATGTTTACCTTTTTGACGTAGACAAAGAATCGTTCACGTTGATCTGAATAAGTCCTTTTGAAATCCACTGTTATGTATATATTTGGAATTCGGGCTGAGGTCTTCTTCGAGTCCAGCATCTCCTTCCACTTTATTCCTTCAATCTATGAGGGGAAATTCCCCACTTGCATTTCCAAAAAAGCCCGTTCCATTCACCTTCATAACCTCCGCTTACCCTCTATACCAATCAAATCCGCACGAATTTTCATCCAACCGCTTTCCCCTCTCACATTTTATTTTCCCGTTTGATATAGCCTTTCCATGTCCAAGCAATCCCTGTCCCTCCAAAACCCAAAACACTAAAACAATACCTAACGGAGGGATACTCAAACCGGAGGAACTTCCTATCTTAACACGACCCGTACAACCTCCTTTGCCCGAAGGGACGCTCGCCCATTGGATAAGCCCTCCTTAAATTTCTCCCGCTACATGCTGCCAGTATGAAGGCGCTACTTTCCATGCGGCACACATGGGACCGTACTGTTTTCTGATGTACCCTAGAAACCCTTGCTTTTTTCCAAAGACACAGTTATTCTCCATAACCGAGGAACGGTAGTATTCCTTTAAAATTGCTTTTTTATCATAATAAACGGGTGGTTTCATAAGCGTGCATTTTTACTTCGCCATGGAGGGTTGTTCTGAATTAGGTGTGGTGAACGATGAAGTAATAGCATAAGAGAGAAAGGAAGAGAGAAAAACCAAGGGTTGAGTAATAATGAAATAGGGCTATTAACAAAAAGGGATAAGTTTCCTGAATCTACAGTTTCTTAGATGTTGTTAGAAGTTATAGACGTAAACCTAATATAATGTAAGGAAACAGATAGAGAGTAATTCTGAATGAAATTTTTACTTTTTCTTTTTAAATCTTTTATCTTTTTAATTTATCACTTTCTCAGTGTCACGAATTTTATAATTTTTATAAACATTTATATCATTGCTCATTTTTCATATTCTTTTCGTTAAAAATTTTCTCTACTCTGTTCAGATGCGGCCTAGTGAATGGAATTTTATAGATTCTTTCGTTTCGCAATATTGCTCCGCTTAGGGCGGATACGTCTCTCTTTCAACCCTTCAAATCCTGCGCTTTCCTTCGCTTCCCGATCCGCTGCAGTTTTCATCCAATCGCCCGTTTATTTCCGTCCCTTCCTATTCCGAGGAAACTCTCTTCTGAATAAAACCTTCACCTGCTGCACCCTTCTGTTCAGGATGTCACTCATAAAAGGAATGATAATAATACGATCCTCTTAGAGTACAACATTGTTTACGTACTTGTCGTGTCTTTTAAATTTATTAGATATTTTAAAAGATAAGAATTTAAGAATTAGGGCATATAGTTTCTTCTTTAAGTACAAATTGAAGATGCTCAATTTCCAGAACGGAAATGCTTATTGTTTATCTTATTTAAGGAGGAGAAAAATGTAAGTCTCAATCTCAGTAAAATAGAGACATTATCATTATTATTTTAGTTTGATACAGCAATATATATATGTATATATATATACAGTAATATATATATGTATATATATATATACAGTAATATATATATGTATATATATATATACAGTAATATATATATGTGTGTGTGTATATATATACATATATATATATATATATATATATATATATATATATATATATATATATATATATATATATATATATATATATATATATATATATATATATATATATATATATATATATATATATATATATATATATATATATATATATATATATATATATATATATATATATATATATGTAATTGATGTTCGCTCGAATTATTTCAAAACTATTTGGTAAAAAAATATCTAAATACATATTATGAGTATTCTGAACCAATAAACTATAGATTCCTGTTCTTCCGAGTTTTTGTTTCTGAAATTCATAAATAAACGTCAATTAAATTGATTCTTAGGCTCAATTCGAATGTCATGGCAATTTCAATACACATCAATTGGAATATTAAGAAACACCTTTTTCGATATGTAAATATACAAAGAGTGATAATTGAGTGGAGCTTATTTCAACTCATAGCAAAACAATTATAACGAGTAAAATAGCGAAAATGACAAAAAATATAGTAATGCGCATAATTATTACGCTAAATTAATGCATCAAAATTATTAAATTTAATTTATTAATATAAAAATTAAGCCTAAGATAATTTAGGCTTGCTGCACATAAATTTGAGGAGAACTTGCTTGTTCATTTTAAAATAAAAGAAGGCTTCAACCGTATTGCATCATCGTCTCGCCCGCGAACTTCTCAAAAAATGAAAAGAATTCTTTCTCCTCAAAATTACCTCCAAAAACCTCATCTTTCTTTTCTTCGCGTTATTTCGCAAAACAGAGTCTGCAACCAGCGTCTCCTCACTGCATTGGATGTCTATTTCGTTCTGTCCATACGAAACAAGTATTTTTTACGCAAAGGAGTGGAGATAGGGCTTTGAGAATGTTTCTGTGGCAACGTCACAGAGCAACGGCGGAAGTTCTACAGTTGAATCTTATCAGTTTTGGGGGTAACAAAGGAGAGGGAGACAAAGGGAAGTCGTGTTTAGGGTTGCAAGATGAAGAAGGGATCCGTAAAAAAAATTGGGGGACGCGTATCAAATGGTTTTTAAGAGGTTCATATTTGATTATTTATGAGCTCAAAGATTCATTCCTCTTTTCTTCATATCTTCAGCAGAATATTTTCATTTTAATTCATGTTTATATCGTTGAATTGAATCTACCTTTTTGATTTCACATTAGCTAAAGCAAATACTGCCCTTTTCGGCATCTATCGAATGATTCAATTATCACATCTGACGCTTTTATCCGAGAACTCACTGGAATACTAAAAATTATCTGCAGAAAAGATTTTATTATTGTTATGTACTTTATAACGAGTTTCTATTAATCAGATTATATCAATTTTCACAGAATAACTATTATCGTATGTATTTGTTATAGTTTCGTATAGAGGAATGTTTGAATTCAATTATACAGGGATGTTTGGGGAAGGATTAGATGTGAGGAAATGGTTTTCCCTTCATCCTCCTCGATCATAATAATTCTCATGCTTCAAACTCGTAGCATATGACCAACGGATAATGATGCTTCTCATTTGAATAAGTCATCGGCATTATACGGGGCCTCCATCTGCATTAACTTATGGAAATTAATAAGATCGAATTGGGCGAATTGAGGAGGGGTTCGATCCTTAGATACAACACAATTGCAATGCTTTGCATGAAATTAGCATAGCAAATCGGTTGGGGAGAATTTAGTCCAAGAAACTAAGCCTTTGTCTATCGCCCTTCAAAGTATACATTTTAACCAAATAATTAAATTTCGGGTTGTCACTGAGCCGTGAATACGTTTTAGCTAGATTAAGGGGAATTATATGCTAATCTACAATTGTTTTTTATTGTTTTAATTGTAATTGCCACTCCTATTTTGCGGTTTAATCGTAAGATGAAAATATTTAAGAGTTTCTAAAACTTATCAGTTTAGAAAAAATTAAATATATAAATAAAAACTTTTATCTCTCTTTTTTATTACTCTCAAAGTATTTAAAACTTTATTCTGTTTTGTTTGAAATATTGGTTTCATCTTCAGTGAAATATTAAATGTACTATAATGATATTCGATTTTTAATTTCAATTTAATATTAAATTCAAATGTATATATCGTCTATTGTTTCACCAGTCAAGAGTATTGACAGCATTTTCAGAAAACATCGAATTTTTTAGGCTCATTTTTCAAGCAATCGCACCAAAAAACTATAGATAATCATTAAATTTGAACTATAAATTATTTCTCAGCACTCATCTCTGCCCATTTGAATGAAAGGCAGTCGATTAAGAGATTCCCACATGAAGAAGGTTTAGGTAAATTATGGAATTCATCCAATTCTTAAAGTGCGGAACGGAATGAGATCAAGTATATTAATTGAAAAGATTCAGTGGAAAATACATACAAAAGGCATTTCACATGAAAATATTTTAGTAAATTACACCCCCATCTATGAAAGTACACAGTACTTTAGTGTAAAACAAATCCTATTTTCCATGCATTCATGAACTTACAAACTGGAAACGGTAACTAACTTGAATGTACACCAAACGATATCTTTTCATAAAGGATGCTCACTGAGAAATATAATGCATTTATAATTTTATTGTTTTAATAAAAACAGTGAGACAAGCAAATGGATTTCGTTTGAGGAAAAACTGAGCAATTTTGCTAAATTAAAAATGCATTAATTTTATATTCGAATCGATTTTTAAAAGAAAACATCTGTAGGTTATGAAAAATGTAAATATTTTCCTCGTTATTGTCTTGTTTTCAAGGCAAAAACATTTTATGAATATATGCTGATATTTCCGAATCTCAAAGTGAGAATTCTTTTGTTTCCTGATATGAAGACTATTTTTAGATTGAATTACATTAAACATTATACATTCCTTACAAATTAAATCTTCTATATCTTATTCTAAATATTGACATAGAAAATGTACAGCTACTCAATACATTCTCCGGTCAAATTATTCAAAGATTTGTTGTTAATATAAAATCAAATTTAAACTTTAAATACTTCAGTAAAAACTTATATTACAGACTTCTATCATATAAATTAAAACTGATATTTATTAAGAATTAAAATAATATTCAATTTAGAATCCATTTTTTAATAACTTCACGAATATAAACCTATTACGAAGATATTCATGGGAAACATTAGTAAATAATGCCCTAAAATTTTAATAAAACCTATATTTGCTATGGATTCGATGTTTTCGACAGACACGAAGGAAAAGATATCGATGTGTTACTCCTTCGAAGTTTCGCCATTCGCTGAGAGTGCAGCCATAAAGTTCAAAGGGAAGAAAAACGCCTGTTATCGGAGAATCGTGTAATGTCGGCACTTGTTTCTAACGGTGATTCTGCAATTAGTTCCATCTATCGGATTAAAAGTCTCCACACTTTCCCCACCGAAAAACACTTCTCCTTTATAACTTCTACTTTTATGATTGTTTGTTCTCTCAATCCATGGCTTTTTGTCTTTCGCTCTTCAAAATGCTTTCACAATCCATATCTTCTACGAACTTTGAGTTTTAGGCTCTTCCTTCTTCTATCTCGAATGTGTTTTTTATTTCAACTCTTCATTTAAAGGTTCCCATCAGCCTATTATAGTATATGTCGCGCATGAATTTCGTCACATCCTTTGTCAATGATACCTCTGAATGACATTTAATCAAAATTCTTCTTTTCTTTTTTCAATAATATTAGCACTTTAAGTCGGACATATTAGATTTTATAAAGAGTTTATAGAAATATTTATAGTGGTAATCTAAAATTTGCCATTGCATTCGAGAAACTAAAATTTGATATTATAATCTTTGATGCAAAATGATATGATTATTGTTTTACGCTAAACTGTGAATGAGCCTATGAATTAACAAACTATGAATGAATTAATGAAATAGTGCTATACAAAGAGATGAAGCTTTGAAAATGTTTAATATATTTGGAGCATAAAGTTTTGATTCCACGTGGAAGCATTCATTTAATCCACTTTTGAAATATTCCCAAGTGAATAACGTATTTATCTTTCTGCAATCGCTCCATTCCAAGAAAGTGATTTTACTCTCCATTGGGTCGCTTTCGAAACTTTCGGGTACTTCTCTTAATTTATCCCTCATTTATACAACCCATTTATGTTGATATCAGTTCATTTAAACCTTCTGCGTTTCATTACAACACTCTTTTGTTTCTCACAAGACCCGCTTTTCTCTTTTTTTCTGCATCCCCTTCATTTCCACCATCTTCCCAAATTCCTCCCGTTCTTTGCCATAATTCTTTCACCGCCCCCACGTTATTTATTCGCCCACCCGCCTCCCCCTTTAATTTCTTCCCGAGGCCCATCAAGTTTCGCAATTTGTTTCCATTCACCCCATATTTTCCTCTGGAATCCATATGTAATAGCTCTACCCTATTATCGCCGCCATGTTACATTCATGTTTTCACGGGCATTTCATCGCGGAGAGTGCACCGGTGGCGCCTCGAGCGGCGATGGGAGGCGTTTCTTACCCTCTGTTTGGCGACACAAAAAACAGCTCCCTTGCGTAATACGCACGTTTAATCGCTCAGATTCCTTGTTTGTTGAGTTACGGCTCATTTCACTCACTCCGGATTTTAATTCTACAAAGGCTCTGAGCTCTTTGCGTAATTAAAAGTAAGGAAGAAGTTCTGATTCCTCGAGAGAGATTGATTCTCTGAAGACTTTCTCCTCCCAAGTGAATCATAAATAGTCCTTGATTGAATATTGTCGCACGGAGTCTTCGATTTACTCTGCGAAAGGGGAATCGCTCGTTCGTTTATGCGAACGGATTTATCCGGTTCTTTATGATTGTCTTGGATAAGTTCATATCGTATTTATGAAAACGTCAAGGTAAGAAGTGTCCATAGCCATTGAGTGCATTGTCCTCGTTCACAACGACTAGACTTCCACTATAGCTTCATCAGTTTTGAAATATTCGGACGAAATCTATGGCAACTGTTTTGATTATAAGTCCTGATTTTTTGTATAATTCGCCTTCATATAAAATCTGAAGTTCTTACCCGCATATATCACTTCCTTTCATTTATGAACATTTACATCGATTATTGAATGTATAAATAAACTTTACAAATTTATACTTGAAACATACTATTCATAATTTCATGTTTCCGATCTTTATCGAATTTTTAAAGTATATCATCGCATATCTGTACATCGAATAAAATAATATTAGTCACTTTGCTTTTTCTCAGTATTTGCGATCAGATACAATTCGAGGAGAAGGTTGTTAGTAGTTCTATAGATGGATTATCTGGAATGTCATTGAATATTAATAATGAATGAGATTAAATCTAATCATATTAAATATAAAACTTTTGAGTATGATCGTCTACTTAAAAGTACCCATGTTCATTTTAGATAAACCTTAGTTTCGTTTCGCCTAAGAGAGAGAAAAGTGTGAATGACACAATTCCCAGAGTTTCATATGACAGCATTTGAAGGAACCCAAAGTTAAGGGAACCCGAGATTGGCGAGGCAAAGTGTGCAATTTGAAAATCTTTTTTCCCTACCTTCTTTGGTTCGATATTAAAAAATCTTATCAGGCATTTATCTTACATTATTGTTATAATGATTTTAATCAGGTTTATTGTTTCTGATAGTATTTCAAATGAAAATGTGCTTAATATTTGTGCAGTATTGGTGGATAAAATTAACCTCCTAAATGTTGATCATATAATGTCTGTTATATTTATGTGTATGTTTCATATTTGCTTGTTCTGTGTGAATAGCCTCATATGTCTGTAATGATTGCATAGAGCATTCTAAATCCATTACTTGTCTTAGATTCGTGTTTATTCGGCGATACATAGTAACGGTCTCTATACATCATAAGCATTACTGTGTTTTACTTTGGTCAGTATGAAAAGAAACGCCCTGCATATTCTGATTTAGAATCCTTTCAAATCCACTGACAGATGCAAAGTAATGAGATTAAACAAAAACATTAAAACAGTTTAACGATAAATGAATCTCTAAATTAGATCAGAGACTTTGCGATTTCTATTCTAAGGATAAAATGCTTAAAAATAGGCTTTTGTCTTTGATTGCGGGCGAATTATAAAAAAAACATTAACTCGCAAGAAAAATTCCCAATTTCTAATCAAAACATTGATTAAATATTTTCAAAAATAGTACAGAATCAATTTCAACGTCTGCTATTTCATTTGATTTGTAAGTTCTGATGTGTAATTAAAACCTCCTTTTCTCATTTTTAATATTTATATAACTGTTTCCGGTGAATAATGACAGGAACTCGTTATATTTTTAAATTCAAATATCGATTGCAAATTTTCCGACTTCTGTTCGCATGATTTTGAACGGATTCTGCAAATTAAACTTAAAACGGAGAACAGATAAAATGCCCAATGAATCTGCATCGTTATATAGACTTAGTTCTCCAATCTTTAAATTTTAAAAGTATGGATTTTATTGCTTTTTCTTATTTTTAAACGGAAACAGAAATGTTTGAAGTACTTCGCGGAACTGTAGCTATTTCGTATGTTTAATATGCGTTGTATTTATAGAGGTACGTATGAATGTCGATACAGGTAAATATCAGCATAAAATATTACTTATGCTAATAATATACGCTGTGAAAAAACTCATACTCCTCTTAGTTGTTTGGATGATTTTTCCAAAAATATTAGCATTCTCATCTTCATTTGGCGGAGACAACTGCTCTACTTCGACAAACATTCACTTGTTTCGACATTGAAGAGACGAGGATTTGAAATTAATCTTCTAACAAATCATTATAATATTCAGATGAGAGATCAAAGGAATAGATTTCTTGAAAGCTCCTTTGAGTAAATAGGGATGTGTCCGATGTGCCAATTACATTTGTTAGACATTCACCGTCGGGCCATTTTAATATTCTCGATATAGTTATCGTTGCGTTGCTTATGAATTGAATTGATACTGATTATGTGATTTTCTCTGCAGTTGCAGTATAAAATTATTGATTTGCAGATAAAGTATTATCATTTTACAATGTGAACCAATTCTTTGGTCACATTACAATACATCCGAAATCGAATCGTAAGTAATTGAGCGTAATATTCGTCATCATCGAATATTTTCAATCCGTAATCGGATGTCACTTTTCCATTCCTAATCTGACCCGTTGCCACTTTATAATAAGTACTTGATATCTGTTCCATCCTACGGTCTTCTCCTTAGTCTCTTTACCTCGGCATCCACTTGACCATTGCTCAAGTCCAAAAGTTCTCGTTTCATTTCGTCAGACGACCACACCCATTCCCAGTACTTTTTTCTCTATTCTGTAACACATAAAAATAAATGAACTTTACATACACTTTTGACTCAGTGGATGTGTATTTTCTTTTCTTAAGATATTCAAAGAACCTTATTTGTCCAATTTCCTTTACTATTTCATTTAAATGAAAAACCACTGAAAATTTTGCTGTTATTCTCAATGAACAAAGAATGCAACGAAAAAAGGGTTAATTTTAAGCAAACGCAAAAGAGTGAGCCACGTGCGAAATAAAAGTCGTTTACCGTCAAATACTTGCTCCAGGATAATTATCCGCACTTTGAGAAGCGTACGAAAATAGCGCTGTTTGAGGAGCTTTCGTATTTATTATAAAAAGGAGAGCAGAAAAGGACGAAAAGAAACTGCACTTGAATAATGCTCCCGAATTGACAGTGAATTTGGATAAAATGGAATATATATAAATAGAATAGAATATATATAAATAAAATGGAATATATATAAATAGAATAGAATAGCTTAAGACAATCGAAGGAAACGCTGAGAAATAATTAGGAAATTCGAGTGATTTGTTGAGTCAGAAGACGAAATGCTAGAAATATCTCAGCCATTTTTATGTCTGAAATAATAAAGTCTTTGCTAAAATTACTCAAAAATTAAAAGATGTGCAGAAACGAGTCGAGCATTGAGTATATTCAAATGCTTTTCATCAGTTTTAATACGAATATGGTTTCCCCTCTTTCTTCTCCAATTCATTCTTCACTTCAAACAAATTAAGTTACGCCATATATTCTTAGCCTTTTTTCTATCTCTGGAGACTTTTTAATTTCTAGAATTTTGCGATTTCCGAAGAACTTTTCTAATTCCGTGGCTCAGGGTTTGCATTGCGACATTTCGTCCTATGAAATGAGTAATTACAAGTAGCGTTTTGAGAAAATGTATTTTTCTTTCGAAGACTTTAATAGACTCTGCACTTTTTCATTCTTCGACTGAAACATTTGCTCTTCTTTGTTCCACAATTTTAAAAAGAACGTTTTCCACCATTTTATTTCTTTGCTATAAATGGAATCCGATTCAATCAATTTTAATGGAATGAATACATTTGTAATCGAACATGAAACGGGGACATAACGTAATAAGTGGCATAATGATAGCGAAGTAATCAACTAATGACATTTTCGAAAGAAAGAGAAAGCTAACGAATTATAAATTGGAAATCTTGCGAAAATGATAAACAAATCCACTATCGGCCCAATACTTATTTATACTTCAAAATGCTCTTCGTAGAACATTCTTTGCGGGTTTTCCATAACGATTAGGGTTCTTTTTCCAGAGATAGTAGAGTCAAGAGTAATAAAAACAAGCTTTGTTTATTTGAGCATACGACCGGCAGTTGGTATATCCGGGTTCGAGTCCCGGTCCTACCACACTTATTTCACATCTATTCATTCATGTTCTATTGGCCAACTATTATCACGAAGTCCACCCCTTTAATGTCTTTATTTACGATGGGTATCTCCTAATCGGTTGGGGTTTAGTCAATAGGGACGCTTTTTAAAACGTCACCTCCCAAGGAATGGGAAACCATTGCACGTTGTTGATACACTCTCATTCTACTCACGCCAACCAACTTCCCCTAAATTCTCGGGCCTCCCTTCTTTTCCGTTTCAGCAATTTTCCCCGAATCTTTTTATTTCTTCCCTCAGTTATATTTCTTCTACTTTCTTTCTGCTGATGTGGATGCTCACTTAATTCCTCGTCGGCTCACACAAATTGAAGTTCCATTATATGCTCGTTATGCGCTTCGGTGAGGGATTTTCTACAAATTACAGAAGACTATTTCGCAGTTCTAACAGACGCCTACGAATATATTCTCGTGAGAGTTTAAACTATGGTTAATTATCTTATTTTCTCCAAAAACTGTGTGTTATCAAAATTTAGACGGCAACAAACCCAACAGAAACCTTTTCATAACTTAAGAAATTAGTGATGTCAAGGAATTGTTTTCGATATTTTGATTGATATAAGGTTTGGTATCGTTGTTGAATATTTGCTATAATTTTCGTAATTATTACTAGAAAAAGCAACTCCAACCAAAAGAAATCTTTTGGTTGGAGTTTATAAATCTCAAATACATAAGAGAGAGCTAGGATTATCGAAGGTAATTTATTGAATGAGGGAGTAAAACCATTTCGAGCGTGAAATTCTAAGCTTACGAAGAGTCGTAGAGCAATGAACGTATCGTTTAGGATTCCCATTGCCTTCAATAGGAATATCTAGAGATCGTTGTTCTCAAGCGAACGTAACGAGTGTTGACGCTGAGTTATTGGTTCTTACGAAGCAAAAAGCATTGCTGGAGGAATGACTTCCAGCGTTAAATGATGTGACCCGAGTCACGACAAGCAGACGACTCCAGAGAAAACAGATGGAACTCCATCTTGTGTGAGGTTAATAGGGGCCGAGGATGAAATTCCAAACTAGACTCCATAGACAAGATAACAAGAATGGTAATCATCCGACGCAAGATATGCGCGCTATTTGAATGTGTAGCGAATGATTTGAAACAACAGCCTCTTCGATATGCAGTTGCAGTCTGATGTGGATATAAGACAGTATATTTCCATGTAAATTATGCTATTATTATATTCATAATTAACAAATTCCATAAAGTTTGTATACATTCATTTGCAAGGGCGCGTATTCATCCACTCTTTGCTTCATTTCTAATATAAATTTAATCTCTTTCGAATAGTCACTTCGCATTCGAACGAGTTTTGAGAAAGATTTCACCTCTTACGTACTTACATTGTGCTCCTTCAAAACTTTAGTTTCTTCTTTTCCGTCGAATTACTTTTGTTCTCGGATTTTCACTCCCAAATTCCAATTAACACGTCCATTCCATTTGATCTCTCTTTCTTCCGAATCTCTGCAGAGTTACGCTCATTTGGGTCCATTGAGGTTCTTCAGCAGCGGCAGTATATCGCAGTCGGAAAGAAGATGATTATGAGATAATGAATGACGGCTCCCGAATAATAGTTCGCAGTATTAACTTCGTCTATAAATTTTAATTGCTAAAAACGGTCCCAAAAGGGGGCCTTGCTTCCAAATTCGGAGGGAACGAGTTGCTAACATTTAAGAATTCACGGAAGTAAAGCGAATAGACTAAATATGTATATATCGCCATATCCTTATATGTACGTAAATTCCGTTTGGCGTGTGTCCGGTGTTTACGCTATTTAATGAATGAGTGTCTGTTTGTTAGTCAAAAATCAATCGTCCTGAGAATTTGAGAAATTATTACGTAAATCTTCGGAATGGTTTTTGAAAAAAAAATTCTTAATTTGGAGTTCTCAGTTCGACTCCAGAAGCGAATAACTGTTCCCATAAGATATACATGTAAACTTCGATTTCTCACTGGCATGCTTCCTTTCTTTTGAAAAATTAAATTAAAAATAACCCACGTATAGATTTGAAGGTAGCACCAAAAGAGAGGAAATTGAATAAAGTTTCTTATTTTGGTCATGAAATATAGTTTACGATTGCATTGCGTGTCTGTCTACCGCATTAACTCCTTTATATATAAATGTTGTTTGTCGTCTTTAATTAGATTACGCGCGCCTGTTAGGCGCAGGCACAGCTAGTATTAATATAATTGCATATATTAATTTTTGCACGATATAAATATAGATATGAGTTTAATAATTTCTAAAAAATTGCCCATTTAATTCTGCCCAATGGTTAAAAACTTCAACTAAACTAATCCAAAACCTCAATTTTATACAATTATTCATGTTGTCTATGTAAAAACCTCTTCGAATGTTTTCCTCAATAACTATAGTAGGAAGGGCTGTTAACTTCCTTTTCTAAATGCCTGCAAAAGAACTTTTTATGGAATCTTAGACTCTACATCTTAAGTTTCGGTTATGAACGATATGAAGAATAAGCAAATACCGTATTTCCCAGCCTATAAGACGCACCGGCGCATAAGACGCACCTGAATTTTTCAGTTTAATTTACGAAAAAAACTAAAATACTTGGATAATGCAGAAAAGAATTCTAATGATAACATTTTTCATAAAAACGGAACTTTAATATTAAAAAATTAATTAACAAATGTTCATTTTTTTATTCATTTATTTATCATAGAGCCCCAGAAATTCCTCACCACTATTGCTAAAATCATGCGACTAGATATTTTCCCGGGAGTCGTCACTTTCCTCATACAAAATGTCATGTTAATCAAATCAAATTCATGTCATCCAGCTATTTCACATTTTTAGAAAGACTTTGTGATTGAGCAGCACACATTGCAAGATTAAACTAAACATGTTACATTGTATGCATTTCTGATTTATCCGGGAATTTTTTTGAAGGAAGTTAGACATCGACATATTAAAATTTATTTCTAACAACCTGTTCAAAAAAGTGTTATTATCAAAATTTTTAATGAATTGAACTATTTTCAATGCCTGATACACTAAAAAATACTTAATGGTATTTATTTATATCCTGTCAAAACTGTTGCTTATTTTAGGACGAAGTTATAATCGTGAAATCCGTATACCATCGGCGCATAAGACGCAGGCTAATTTTACAGCACATTTTGGAGAAAGAAGTTCGTCTTATCGGCCGGGAAATACGGTAATTATGCAATATTCCATATTTTTAATTTTAACGAGTTTACCGAATTTTATTTGGATTTATTTACGAAACATTCCGTGAAATATGTTAATTTCCTCAGATACATTGAATTGAACAGGTCATCAACTTCTTTCAACCCAAAATGCATTCGACTGGTTATATATATATATATATATTCAGATTAAGAAACATAATTGCGGACGAACACTTTATTGGTAACAAAGTACTCGATGGATCTAAATCCATTTATTTTGCTTGATGCAGCCATTTATATCGCCAAAATTTGCTGTTTTTGCGTGAAGCTTCTAGTTACAGCAACTTCTGAAGCATAACATTTAATACGCAACCTTCGGGTGATCACACCGAATACACATGTCACGGAGATAAGCAATTGCTCTCCTCAAGATGAATGACGAGCATTCATTCGTTCAAAAGTTGTGCTAAATATGTTGTTGTGCACCGAATCCTCCAAATGTCCGATCTATACAATAAATAGTTAAAAGTGGAGATGCGGCACTCGAAATGGCAAAACCACACTTAACTGAAGAGACTTGAGATGATGATCAGGAAGGAGCTTTCAAAGTGCAGCAGACAAAAGATGTGGCATTCATTAAAGGCGCCTTAGAGTCGAAAATTAATGAGCTCCTGAAGCCTTTGTGACGCGGAATGAGTGATGGGTGCACATTTTTAAATGCGAATGAAGATTTTCTCACGGCGCTTGATTATATCGTCTGATGTAACACCGATTCCATTTAAATGCTACTTGAGGACATTGTAATTCCTATCGTACGCAAATATACTCAAAGAGATCTAGAGTCGAATGATCATACAATAGGTAAAATAAGATTATAGCAAAAACTTCCGTTTCAGATCTTTTGATTACATTCTTAAAATTCTAATATTTTTTCATAATTTTTTTTCATATTACATGCTAATTTTTCTAGTGCATGATAATTTATATTTGAAAAAAAAAACGCTTTTAACCTATACTTGTACTTTTTAAATTTATATAAAGAGCGGCATCTGAAGTGCAATAATTGAATCTTTACTCCTCATCGGAGGATTGCAAATTGAATCTCAAACAGAACTCTTTGATGTATGAAATGTTCTTTAATTCTCTTAATCTCGAACTTTGTCTAAAAATACCGAATAACGCTTTATTAAACCAAGCAACCATGTTGAACAATCAGGGACAATCTTTTTTTAGAGAGTTTTGCCTTTCCATCAGGACGAAGTTTTTCCCGAAGTCATATCCTGACTTAATGCCGCGCCCCTGATACTGTATCTTCTTCAATATCACTCTTTTATGGAAAGTTTTTGTAATGTATTCCCTAAGAAGTTAGCGGCATAAATCCTTTCGTAAAACTCTCCCCATCATCTTTTCCAAGATCCCCATAGTAACTTGCATAATCTTCGCATTTACCTTTCCTTCGATCGGATCCATTTTTCTATCGGAATTGACTTTTTCCCCAATTCTTCGATGGCCCTCCTCCTTTCCATCTTGCATTTCTTCTCGTCATCTATATTACTTTGTTTATGGTCGCAAATTTTACTGTACCAATTATTTTGTGAGTGCCGTCCTCTAGTTCTACTTTCGAGGCCTTCCTCGCTGCCCAATTTGCTTTTCATTACCCAAAGATAGAGCAGCAACTGGAGAAGTATTTCTCCTCCATTTATAATTATTTGCCGAATTTGACTCTATTTCTGCCTCAAATAGTAGAAGGGAAGGCTCTTCATTCATTTTCAAAAACGTCTATTCCTTATTTATTATAATTAGTTACCAACGGTTTTGAATGAGAAGGTTCAAATTTAAGTATTGCTCGTGAACTCGCCTTAGAAAATAGTTTTATTATACACATGATTTGATGATAATTTAATTGTCATATCATTAATATAGTCTGATAATTATCATTTAGAAGCCATCACTCATCAAAAATTATTAAATTATTGTTATCAGATACTTTCAATTATTGTAATATATAATTTCATATTCCCATCATCATAATTGGAAATGGGCGATTGACTTTTAAAAATTAACCTTTTGTCTTTGAAACGTATAGAATGTTTTCTTTTCTATTGTGCGTGATCCAATTAAATTTCTATTTTGATTTACGAGCAACAATTCGAAGAGAATGAATACGTTATTAATCCCAATATTTATTCATGCCCTTTTCCATACCTTGGCGGAAAACGCAAGCCATTGCAACTAACAGTAAAATACAACACTTATTTTCAACTAACCGCATAAATAATACGATAGTTATGATAACCTTTCTTGTTCATACCATGCAGGTATTATTTTTTAAATAATATTTTAATATAGGTACGAATTCAAGCGATGACTTTAAAAGTGTAATTCTAACTGCAGGGGAACCTTACCTATTTAAATTATGTCCCCCTATTTCATACCCTCGTGAAGGTCACGGATTCATTCCCATCCAACGCCACCTGTCCGTTGTCATGTGTTTATTAAAGCACTCCCTTTATTTCCGGAGGCAGACAGCGACGTATTGTACAAATTCTGCACATGAGGCTATGATTTTTAATTTAATGACACTCGAAAAATACGAAGACAGCATTAATTGTAAAGCATTAAACCTCACTCGAAAAACTTCACCACCGCCATGTACATCTTCATTATTCCTCGCGTCACACCACATTTTTTTGAAATCCCTGTGAATTAGCCTTTCCGAATAAAATCGCAGAATTTCTCGAAATATTCATCTCTGCCATTTTTTTCGCGAGACTTCGTATCAAGTTTCAATAGGCGACTTTTGAGTCACCAATTGAGGTTCGATGGTATCTCCTTCTGAATCCACAAACGTCACTGTCACACGACCTTCTTTCCTCGCTCATATTTCATCGCTCTGTCTACACTTCGTCCAATGGCGTCGTTTTAGCGGATTACGAATTCACCGATTGATTTAGCGGAGTAATAGGCTCAGACTCCGATTCTTAGGCGGCGCCACTGTAGCTCTCTCGTTCAATTACGTTTACCGCGTTGAATCTCATTCTCGTACATCGGATACACGAGGTTAACGACGTCGGCTCTTTACCGGAAGAATAAGTGCAAAGGGCCAAATTACCTTAGACGACCGTGTTAACTTTAGCGTTTCGATGAAACTGAGAACCTGTTGATTTTTTCCTCAAAGTAAATTCTCATTTCTGAGCACTATTTCTAATGGTCTTTAAAACCACCATCTCTTTACAAAATTTCTAAAATTAGCATGCTTCTAGTTGTCCTATAAAATGTATGATTTATTTGAAACCTCTTGTTGGGGATAAAATAAATTAAGTTAAATTAAAATGTATTGCTCACTTTTAAAGCCTTCTGTTAATAAACGGTTTGGGCGTAATAACAGGGATGCAAAAAAGTTAAAGCACGAGAAAGGCTTTGGATGAATAGAAGAAATCCCAAAAAAATATTTTCAGAAACAGAAAAATTAGAAAGTTATCATTAAATACTCATTCTAAAGACAAGTCGTGTGGCGCAGTATGAGTGGATAGTTAACCTCTCATTGGAAATGAAGGAAGGAGTCTTTTTACAGAAATCATTATAACGACCTCAATGGATAAGCGTCATCTTAGGATGATAATTCATAAAATACAGGAGTATTTATTTGAAGAAATGGCAATTTAATAATTCAAAAACTCTTCCAACATTCAAAAATAGTCGTTTTAATCTTTATAGAAAATTTTCATCGATAAATTATTCATAACGGAATCCTCAATCTAATTTATTTATTACGTATAATTCACATTCCTTGAAATGAAGAGCTCCCCATCCGAGAATTCTGAAGTATATTTTAATAGACAGTGTAATCAATAGTAAAAAATCGGAATAAATTCCTTTGTATATACCTTTACAATTCTAAACACTGCAATAATGTAGTAGAGTTTGAAAATTATACATTATTTACTTATTTTATTCGATGTTTTATAAATTTGAATATATTTATTAGGCTCTTTTGTAATTTATTTAATTGAGAAGTTGGAATTCTTTAATGGCAAATTGATTTCCAAAGGATTCATTCAATAAATAAATAGGATATAATGTAAGATTAGAGTTTCTTTACAGCCGAAAGATACGCCGAAATTCTATCAATTGCCGATCCTCAATTTGACACCCTTCTTCAGCTACCACTTTCCTTCATTCAAATTCCCGCATTTTCTCCATGGCTTCTTTTCGTGTTCGTGGAAATGCTTCTTAATTCTCATAAGCTTTTCTCTGCACCAATTGGAAATCCTAACGTCTCCAAGAACTACTTTATCTGTGGAAATAGCGCTTTCAATACTGATTCACTCTTTTCCTTCAAACAAAAATAGAATCGAAGAATCATTTTCTTTCATCTCCAGGGATTTATTATTTCATAAAATCATGTTTTCCTTTTAAATCCTTTTTTTAGTCGAATAAAACCTCCCTTTGGAAAGATTTTGGATTGGAAAGTACTTACAATATTGATTTGACGTCTTTTACATCCAAATTTCTACTCCGAATTCAATTTATTTCTCTTTCCTTGGTTCAAAGAGAGTTTTATATTTTTATTTGTTCAGTATGTTTTGATAGGACTTATTAATACGTTGATTAAAGATTTTAGTATTTGAAATATCATTTCGTTTTAAAACCTTACTTTGTTTTGATACACGAGCAAATATAGAAATTTTTAGAAAATCAGTCGCACAGTTTCTGAGAGAATATTTTAAAAATTTTCTTTCATCTTCAGCTGAATTTCATCTTGCGCTTCAGCTGTTTAAAATCAATGAAAACGTTTCAATTTCCATCTACGCGTGGTAAAATATCCTAATGGGATGGAATTCAATGAAGTCCATTTCAATTTTTTTTATTTAGTTGTAAGTTATATAATTGCACGCAGTTTATGCATTTCGAAGTTCTAACATCGTATGCTTTTTACTTACAACTGCATATTCTCCGTATGATTCATGAGCCTCTAACGATGAAAACTTCAGTTAGTAACTTCAGCTGGCGTCTTAGTTAATGGGTTTTTAGAGCTTTTCCCAAATGTAATCCTATTTTATTTAAACTGAGGCTTTAGATAAATCGCTCGATGGCGGAGCCTCAACTGCTCGAGTCCATTGAAGTCCTTTCTCATTTTTTCTTCGGCAGCTTTTCATCTAATCTCTATTTTCATTATATTACAAATCGGAAGCCCTCAACGCCCATCTTTTAAAAAATTCCCTGGCAAAGAGCTCCAAAAGGGGAAAAAAAGAAACATTTTCATTCCGGTGTTGCCCCTCGAAACTTTTTAATTTGCCCCTACACACCGCCTTAATTCGCCTTCTGTTTTGCACCGTTAAACTTTTCCCCTCTTTTCCTCCCCAACTTTATCAATTCCACCTTTCGATTTATTTCCCTCACGATAATCTCTTTCGTCTGCTTTTTCAATCGCATAATAAACAGTGCTAACCCGAGTCACTGCCTCCGGTGCGTTTCTTATGTTCCCTCCTTTCGCAGAATGTTCCCTCGGATTGCCTCTTGCGCTGATGGAATTCAGCACAAGTGGAGCGCATGCATTGTATTTAACGTTCAAATTCTTTCAATCATCTTGTATCATTAGCAATTACTTATTTGTTATGAAATCACAAATTATTACAATACTTGAGAAGAGTTGTTAGGATTATTAACTTGTACTTCTTAGTATTTTGTATAATGAATATTGCAAATATATGTTTCTGCTACATTAATCCCTGAGAAAAGATAAATGCTAAATAAGTGTGGATCATACAAAGGCAGGGGTCGGCAAACTTTTGAGTCGGAAGAGCCAAACATTACAATTTTCCAAAATTTCAAAGTTTTAAAGAGCCACTAAAATTTTTCTTGCCAACAATACGAGGTTTGATAAAAAGTATCAGGAATTTTGAACTATTGCAGGCTACGTAATTTTCGATTTTTGATCTTTTGGTGGCATTATATTGTTACTTATGTCCCTTATTTATTCTGACAATGACGGCTATTTGGAATGTTTAGTTAATTTTTGGCTGCTGTTTTGCTTGGATGTGTTTAGGCTTGTTTCGATTTTCGTCTATTCAAAAAAATGGATAAAAGAATTTGTGTAAAAACAAAAAAAGTCACAGAGGGCCAGGTCTGGGGAATACGGTGGCTGCGGCATTATAAGAGTGTTGTTTTTGGCCCAGAATTCGCGCAAAATAACGATGTATGAGCAGGGGCATTATCATAAAGTAAAAGGCGATTTTTGTTCTTCCACAAATCCGGCCCTTTCTGGCGAATTAATTCTCGCAAATTGCAAATTATTTGAGGGTAATATTCCTTATTGACCGTTATACCCTGCGGCAAGAACTCATAATGCACCTAGCCCAAGCAATAGAAGAAAACTGTCCGCAAAACCTTCACATTGCGGCAGCTTCCATTGGGATGAAAAGCTTTGGTTTCTACGTCATAACCAAAAACCCATGATTCGTCACCAGTAATGACTCTGGGAAAAATTTGGGTCGCCGCGGACAGAATCCAACAGCTCATGAGCAATGTTAATGCGATGCTGTTTCTGGTCGAAAT
Source organism: Pantala flavescens (assembly GCA_020796165.1). Taxonomy (NCBI): domain Eukaryota; kingdom Metazoa; phylum Arthropoda; class Insecta; order Odonata; family Libellulidae; genus Pantala; species Pantala flavescens. The sequence goes on along the minus strand of CM036880.1, from coordinate 36,967,040 downwards.
TGTGCAATTTCCAGAAGCAAAAGTCCGGAACGCTCTTCGTCGCTCACATCTTCTCGGCCCTCTGAGAACATTTTCTACCACCGATAAACGTTGTAATTGCCCAAAGTAGCCTCAAAGTATGCAACAGTTCTGAATACGTCCGCGCACTTTAAGTTGTTCCTCACAAAAAATTTAATATAAATTTTTGGATCCATTTTTTGACAACAGACAAAAATCGAAGACGAGCAAAAAACATTCAACCAAAACAGTGGTCAAAAATTAACTAAACATTCAAAACGGCTAACATTGTCAGCATAAGAAAGAGACATAAATAACAACATAAAGCAACAAAAAAAATGAAAACTGAAACATACGAAGACCGCGGAAATTAAAATTCGCAAAAATAAAAAAAGGCACACGCATAATTATACTTTTTGGTAAAAAAACACGAATCTGTTGATTCATAAGAAAAATGTATATTTATTCTTATAAAAGCAGTCTTTTTAAAACAAACTAGATAATAAATCAGGAGGATGTAAAAGTCTTATCGAATTTTTCGGAAAAAAAACCAAATGTTATTTCAAGCACTTACTAAATGATTAAGGTTGGACGTAAAACGAAGATGACTTGAAAGGGTTGATAAATACTGGAGGTAGCATCCGCTTTAAGCGGGTCGGGAAGGGAATGATTATGAACTATTGAATTCTGTGGCAATTTGTTGGCGCCTTGTGGAAGACATTCGAACGTTTTCTTTTCACACTGAAAATAATGAAAGTTTCGGGGAAGGCTGTTGAAATAACTCGTTTAATTGAAAGATGCTGTTCGATCAGAACGATTCAGTCAACTTTTTCACATTCAAAGCCGTACTAACCGTTTGTGCTCGAGAATTAGACCTTTAATGATCCTTCCAGCTCGTTTATGAAACATTGCTCTATGAATTTGGTGGGTAATGAAACAAGAGTATAAGGTTTTTCACGGTTGGAGTTTATTCAAACTGCCATAATATACATCATTAGCACTTCATATCACTCATGTTGGTGCATTACTAAAGCTAAGGTACTCCTTCCCGCTTGTCTGTCTGCATGCGACCAAGTTCGATCCACATCATGATCCGCCTCCTAATCCATCGTCTCTTGACTGGAATCCTCTCCTGAACAGGAATGCGAAGTACCTGAGATGAAGGTGAAATGGATATTTCAAATTGATGCACTGAATTAATGACAATAAGGCAATGAGGGAACGAAGCTTCACTTCAGGAATTTCGTTTGTGGATAAAAGCATGGCATGAAAACGTTGGCATAGATCAATGGAAAACGCCCGTTGCATGTGGGATAGCTATGGCTTGTAGTAGGACTGATTGACACTTCAGCCTAATTTCTCCAGTTATGAAGTGTGAAAATGGCTGTGCTGAAGCTGAAGGACTCTGCTGGTCCTTCTTATAAAAGAAAAACTCCTACCTGTGATGAAGGCACTTTGCAAACACCCCAGAATGTACTTGCTGAGACTCAAAAGTGAAGTATATGAAGGGAAAGAGGAAGATGGGAAATCGCTCACTGTGGGGAGAAGAAAACTGCTGCTTGTAAACCGACGAAGAGGGAAAGCTGCAGTAAGGTTTATTTTGAATTAAAACACCCGAGAAGTTACCTTACACTCGATGGGAAAAGAATATAATTATGTCAAGAAGAAAGTGGGCGAGGTCGCTGAGGATGGAATAGTAAAGGAGCTTCTTTATGATCCAATAATGAATGCTAGAAGAAAATTGAAGGATTATCTATTTAAAGCAGGCTTTGAAGCTTTCTGTTCGTTCTGTGAAAAAGGTGTAGAGAGTGGCAGAGGAGAGTTAAAATCCATTCCATGGATCAACTCGGTCCTTGTGGACATGGTGGTGTTGTGGAATATTGGAGATGGAAATGAGAAGAAGGTGGCAGCAACGTAGAAGAACGATGAGAGAGCAACTATACATCCGCAAAGGAAGTTTACTAGAGGAACGATTGGGCTGCACTTAATTTGCAAGGAATCCACTTAAAGAAAGAGAATATGAAAAACATGCCAAAAGCATTGAAAGAGTTAACACAAAATCCACCTCATGATAGCATGGTAAAGGATGACAGTGGGAGGGATCCTTACATTTTTATTCTTCTTAATATCATTCATCCACTTGAGAGTATTCTCCATTCTCAATCAATGTGCCATGTTATCTAACAGATGGCTAAAACATATTTATAATCACATAATTATGAGTATACCAGTACCTATTTAATAAGCTAGGCATGTGTTCATCAATTCATCCCAGCACCACAACCATAAATATCAGTAAATTATGCAATTATATAACGATTTCACTTGAGTATAATCACAAATTAGAGCTAAGTCCTAGGAATTGCTCTGTGACAACACAATGGTAGAAAGGACTGGTAACTTGAAATGCTTTTCATACTCACATGTTCCCATACTTAATTCATGTCTCTTACTCTCGAAGCTAATCATGTAGGAGTTGCAATCCATTGGGTAGAGTCATCACTGTTCTCGTCCCGACATTGGTTAGATTTCTCCAAAAGCATGGCATCCTGAAATGGAGAAAATAATTATTTCATTAGAAAAGAAGCAAGGATCCAAAGCGAGCCTTTCCCCTACCAGACGCAGAGACACCTCGCTGATGTGAAAACGATGAATCGCCATGGATTTAAGCGTCACTCTCCTTAAAAGTAGTTCTAGTCCAATATGCATAAGGGCCAGCGGTGGGAAATGCATATCGTAAACTTATTCACGAGGGCAATAATAAAGAAAATAGTATCATTCGGGTGTCTGGAAATTACTGCATTACTCTAGCATTGCTTGGAAGAACGGGGAGTAATTTAATATTCTCCTAAAATTACAATTCTTAAAAATTGTTAATTAATACCATTTGAGGTCCCGCTAAATAATTATCTCGCTTCTGATTGGCTGAGGAATATACCACCGCTGTCAGTGCAGACGCTGTATTGTTAAATTTTAAGCCACATATTCCTTTAGCGAACGAACGATAGCACATCGTTAAAATTTCTCTCTCCTTTTATGCCGACCGCGACTAATGTTGGTTTTCTTGTATTCATCAGAAATCCGTTGCCGATACTTATGAAAATAGTAAATTTGTTCAGTAAGACTCACGTAGTAGGAAAAAATCATAATAAATACTAGTCTTCATGTAATTTTTATCGTTTTCGATACACCTCACGTTCATTTCGAAAAATCTAATTTCAATTTTAGACCCCCGCCGGTAACAGTCACAACTCCCAACACCGAAAGACATATCTCACTTTCCTCTTGCATCTCACCGCGATCACATCGTCCGATCACCAGTTGTTTAATTTCCATATATTTCCAATTTATAGCGTTTAAAAGATCCTAAAAGCATACCCATACCAACCATAATGCCATCACGGAGGGCCCCCTTGAGGGAAACGGCTTTGGATTCTTAATTTTATATTACAATTCGATATCATTCTACGTTCCATATGCATGACACGTTCGAGGAAAGAATGCATTCTCTCCAAATCGTTGATAGCTAAGCTCGACACTTAAGATATCTGTGGCGATGACTGAATGGAATCGTTCGTCGTCACTTCGAAACGATCAGCAGGTAAAAGTTCGGGAAGACAATATTTGTAAACACAGAAGAAAAGGGCGTTTTCTAATGGGACTAGGTTTCTTACCTGAATTTTTCCTTCGAACCTCACTCCAAGCTCTTTCGCTTCACATGCACTCAAAAGGCGAAGGCATCGTGGCTTGCGTCCGCGTAACAACCGTATCCATCAAATCTTGCATATTCTCCGGTAACAACACTTGGCACAAAGATTTGGTAACTGTCACTTAATCCAAGAGGAATCGTAGGGATTTCATAGGCAAAGGCTTGGTGAGAAAAGGCGTAAAGCACCGGGAAAGGCCACTCGAATCACGAGGAACCTCCGTTCCCAACAAAGACCAGCCCACTTAAGCCGCGTGGAAGCTTCACCTCGCCATCTACTGGAATTCAGTTTAGCAAACGTTACTCATGGCAAGCGAAAGATGAACGTCGACCTATTTTCGCTTCGCCTCGTCCAAGACTGCGAGGCGTGTGTCATAACGAATGCGTAGATATTAAATAAATTCTAAATCCTTTTAACAATCGCATTATCTAAGTGAGCGTAAGGGAGAAAAAGGATCGGGTCGCTCGAATCGCTAACCGACTAAGGTTGGACGTGGCTCGTCACTTGCGAAAAGTTTGAAGTGAAACGGAGATGACTTGAAAGGGTTGATAAATTCTGGAGGTAGCATCCGCTTTAAGCGGGTCGGGAAGGGAATGATTATGAACTATTGAATTCTGTGGCAATTTGTTGGCGCCTTGTGGAAGACATTCGAACGTTTTCTTTTCACACTGAAAATAATGAAAGTTTCGGGGAAGGCTGTTGAAATAACTCGTTTAATTGAAAGATGCTGTTCGATCAGAACGATTCAGTCAACTTTTTCACATTCAAAGCCGTACTAACCGTTTGTGCTCGAGAATTAGACCTTTAATGATCCTTCCAGCTCGTTTATGAAACATTGCTCTATGAATTTGGTGGGTAATGAAACAAGAGTATAAGGTTTTTCACGGTTGGAGTTTATTCAAACTGCCATAATATACATCATTAGCACTTCATATCACTCATGTTGGTGCATTACTAAAGCTAAGGTACTCCTTCCCGCTTGTCTGTCTGCATGCGACCAAGTTCGATCCACATCATGATCCGCCTCCTAATCCATCGTCTCTTGACTGGAATCCTCTCCTGAACAGGAATGCGAAGTACCTGAGATGAAGGTGAAATGGATATTTCAAATTGATGCACTGAATTAATGACAATAAGGCAATGAGGGAACGAAGCTTCACTTCAGGAATTTCGTTTGTGGATAAAAGCATGGCATGAAAACGTTGGCATAGATCAATGGAAAACGCCCGTTGCATGTGGGATAGCTATGGCTTGTAGTAGGACTGATTGACACTTCAGCCTAATTTCTCCAGTTATGAAGTGTGAAAATGGCTGTGCTGAAGCTGAAGGACTCTGCTGGTCCTTCTTATAAAAGAAAAACTCCTACCTGTGATGAAGGCACTTTGCAAACACCCCAGAATGTACTTGCTGAGACTCAAAAGTGAAGTATATGAAGGGAAAGAGGAAGATGGGAAATCGCTCACTGTGGGGAGAAGAAAACTGCTGCTTGTAAACCGACGAAGAGGGAAAGCTGCAGTAAGGTTTATTTTGAATTAAAACACCCGAGAAGTTACCTTACACTCGATGGGAAAAGAATATAATTATGTCAAGAAGAAAGTGGGCGAGGTCGCTGAGGATGGAATAGTAAAGGAGCTTCTTTATGATCCAATAATGAATGCTAGAAGAAAATTGAAGGATTATCTATTTAAAGCAGGCTTTGAAGCTTTCTGTTCGTTCTGTGAAAAAGGTGTAGAGAGTGGCAGAGGAGAGTTAAAATCCATTCCATGGATCAACTCGGTCCTTGTGGACATGGTGGTGTTGTGGAATATTGGAGATGGAAATGAGAAGAAGGTGGCAGCAACGTAGAAGAACGATGAGAGAGCAACTATACATCCGCAAAGGAAGTTTACTAGAGGAACGATTGGGCTGCACTTAATTTGCAAGGAATCCACTTAAAGAAAGAGAATATGAAAAACATGCCAAAAGCATTGAAAGAGTTAACACAAAATCCACCTCATGATAGCATGGTAAAGGATGACAGTGGGAGGGATCCTTACATTTTTATTCTTCTTAATATCATTCATCCACTTGAGAGTATTCTCCATTCTCAATCAATGTGCCATGTTATCTAACAGATGGCTAAAACATATTTATAATCACATAATTATGAGTATACCAGTACCTATTTAATAAGCTAGGCATGTGTTCATCAATTCATCCCAGCACCACAACCATAAATATCAGTAAATTATGCAATTATATAACGATTTCACTTGAGTATAATCACAAATTAGAGCTAAGTCCTAGGAATTGCTCTGTGACAACACAATGGTAGAAAGGACTGGTAACTTGAAATGCTTTTCATACTCACATGTTCCCATACTTAATTCATGTCTCTTACTCTCGAAGCTAATCATGTAGGAGTTGCAATCCATTGGGTAGAGTCATCACTGTTCTCGTCCCGACATTGGTTAGATTTCTCCAAAAGCATGGCATCCTGAAATGGAGAAAATAATTATTTCATTAGAAAAGAAGCAAGGATCCAAAGCGAGCCTTTCCCCTACCAGACGCAGAGACACCTTGCTGATGTGAAAACGATGAATCGCCATGGATTTAAGCGTCACTCTCCTTAAAAGTAGTTCTAGTCCAATATGCATAAGGGCCAGCGGTGGGAAATGCATATCGTAAACTTATTCACGAGGGCAATAATAAAGAAAATAGTATCATTCGGGTGTCTGGAAATTACTGCATTACTCTAGCATTGCTTGGAAGAACGGGGAGTAATTTAATATTCTCCTAAAATTACAATTCTTAAAAATTGTTAATTAATACCGTTTGAGGTCCCGCTAAATAATTATCTCGCTTCTGATTGGCTGAGGAATATACCACCGCTGTCAGTGCAGACGCTGTATTGTTAAATTTTAAGCCACATATTCCTTTAGCGAACGAACGATAGCACATCGTTAAAATTTCTCTCTCCTTTTATGCCGACCGCGACTAATGTTGGTTTTCTTGTATTCATCAGAAATCCGTTGCCGATACTTATGAAAATAGTAAATTTGTTCAGTAAGACTCACGTAGTAGGAAAAAATCATAATAAATACTAGTCTTCATGTAATTTTTATCGTTTTCGATACACCTCACGTTCATTTCGAAAAATCTAATTTCAATTTTAGACCCCCGCCGGTAACAGTCACAACTCCCAACACCGAAAGTCATATCTCACTTTCCTCTTGCATCTCACCGCGATCACATCGTCCGATCACCGGTTGTTTAATTTCCATATTTTTCCAATTTATAGCGTTTAAAAGATCCTAAAAGCATACCCATACCAACCATAATGCCATCACGGAGGGCCCCCTTGAGGGAAACGGCTTTGGATTCTTAATTTTATATTACAATTCGATATCATTCTACGTTCCATATGCATGACACGTTCGAGGAAAGAATGCATTCTCTCCAAATCGTTGATAGCTAAGCTCGACACTTAAGATATCTGTGGCGATGACTGAATGGAATCGTTCGTCGTCACTTCGAAACGATCAGCAGGTAAAAGTTCGGGAAGACAATATTTGTAAACACAGAAGAAAAGGGCGTTTTCTAATGGGACTAGGTTTCTTACCTGAATTTTTCCTTCGAACCTCACTCCAAGCTCTTTCGCTTCACATGCACTCAAAAGGCGAAGGCATCGTGGCTTGCGTCCGCGTAACAACCGTATCCATCAAATCTTGCATATTCTCCGGTAACAACACTTGGCACAAAGATTTGGTAACTGTCACTTAATCCAAGAGGAATCGTAGGGATTTCATAGGCAAAGGCTTGGTGAGAAAAGGCGTAAAGCACCGGGAAAGGCCACTCGAATCACGAGGAACCTCCGTTCCCAACAAAGACCAGCCCACTTAAGCCGCGTGGAAGCTTCACCTCGCCATCTACTGGAATTCAGTTTAGCAAACGTTACTCATGGCAAGCGAAAGATGAACGTCGACCTATTTTCGCTTCGCCTCGTCCAAGACTGCGAGGCGTGTGTCATAACGAATGCGTAGATATTAAATAAATTCTAAATCCTTTTAACAATCGCATTATCTAAGTGAGCGTAAGGGAGAAAAAGGATCGGGTCGCTCGAATCGCTAACCGACTAAGGTTGGACGTGGCTCGTCACTTGCGAAAAGTTTGAAGTGAAACGGAGATGACTTGAAAGGGTTGATAAATTCTGGAGGTAGCATCCGCTTTAAGCGGGTCGGGAAGGGAATGATTATGAACTATTGAATTCTGTGGCAATTTGTTGGCGCCTTGTGGAAGACATTCGAACGTTTTCTTTTCACACTGAAAATAATGAAAGTTTCGGGGAAGGCTGTTGAAATAACTCGTTTAATTGAAAGATGCTGTTCGATCAGAACGATTCAGTCAACTTTTTCACATTCAAAGCCGTACTAACCGTTTGTGCTCGAGAATTAGACCTTTAATGATCCTTCCAGCTCGTTTATGAAACATTGCTCTATGAATTTGGTGGGTAATGAAACAAGAGTATAAGGTTTTTCACGGTTGGAGTTTATTCAAACTGCCATAATATACATCATTAGCACTTCATATCACTCATGTTGGTGCATTACTAAAGCTAAGGTACTCCTTCCCGCTTGTCTGTCTGCATGCGACCAAGTTCGATCCACATCATGATCCGCCTCCTAATCCATCGTCTCTTGACTGGAATCCTCTCCTGAACAGGAATGCGAAGTACCTGAGATGAAGGTGAAATGGATATTTCAAATTGATGCACTGAATTAATGACAATAAGGCAATGAGGGAACGAAGCTTCACTTCAGGAATTTCGTTTGTGGATAAAAGCATGGCATGAAAACGTTGGCATAGATCAATGGAAAACGCCCGTTGCATGTGGGATAGCTATGGCTTGTAGTAGGACTGATTGACACTTCAGCCTAATTTCTCCAGTTATGAAGTGTGAAAATGGCTGTGCTGAAGCTGAAGGACTCTGCTGGTCCTTCTTATAAAAGAAAAACTCCTACCTGTGATGAAGGCACTTTGCAAACACCCCAGAATGTACTTGCTGAGACTCAAAAGTGAAGTATATGAAGGGAAAGAGGAAGATGGGAAATCGCTCACTGTGGGGAGAAGAAAACTGCTGCTTGTAAACCGACGAAGAGGGAAAGCTGCAGTAAGGTTTATTTTGAATTAAAACACCCGAGAAGTTACCTTACACTCGATGGGAAAAGAATATAATTATGTCAAGAAGAAAGTGGGCGAGGTCGCTGAGGATGGAATAGTAAAGGAGCTTCTTTATGATCCAATAATGAATGCTAGAAGAAAATTGAAGGATTATCTATTTAAAGCAGGCTTTGAAGCTTTCTGTTCGTTCTGTGAAAAAGGTGTAGAGAGTGGCAGAGGAGAGTTAAAATCCATTCCATGGATCAACTCGGTCCTTGTGGACATGGTGGTGTTGTGGAATATTGGAGATGGAAATGAGAAGAAGGTGGCAGCAACGTAGAAGAACGATGAGAGAGCAACTATACATCCGCAAAGGAAGTTTACTAGAGGAACGATTGGGCTGCACTTAATTTGCAAGGAATCCACTTAAAGAAAGAGAATATGAAAAACATGCCAAAAGCATTGAAAGAGTTAACACAAAATCCACCTCATGATAGCATGGTAAAGGATGACAGTGGGAGGGATCCTTACATTTTTATTCTTCTTAATATCATTCATCCACTTGAGAGTATTCTCCATTCTCAATCAATGTGCCATGTTATCTAACAGATGGCTAAAACATATTTATAATCACATAATTATGAGTATACCAGTACCTATTTAATAAGCTAGGCATGTGTTCATCAATTCATCCCAGCACCACAACCATAAATATCAGTAAATTATGCAATTATATAACGATTTCACTTGAGTATAATCACAAATTAGAGCTAAGTCCTAGGAATTGCTCTGTGACAACACAATGGTAGAAAGGACTGGTAACTTGAAATGCTTTTCATACTCACATGTTCCCATACTTAATTCATGTCTCTTACTCTCGAAGCTAATCATGTAGGAGTTGCAATCCATTGGGTAGAGTCATCACTGTTCTCGTCCCGACATTGGTTAGATTTCTCCAAAAGCATGGCATCCTGAAATGGAGAAAATAATTATTTCATTAGAAAAGAAGCAAGGATCCAAAGCGAGCCTTTCCCCTACCAGACGCAGAGACACCTCGCTGATGTGAAAACGATGAATCGCCATGGATTTAAGCGTCACTCTCCTTAAAAGTAGTTCTAGTCCAATATGCATAAGGGCCAGCGGTGGGAAATGCATATCGTAAACTTATTCACGAGGGCAATAATAAAGAAAATAGTATCATTCGGGTGTCTGGAAATTACTGCATTACTCTAGCATTGCTTGGAAGAACGGGGAGTAATTTAATATTCTCCTAAAATTACAATTCTTAAAAATTGTTAATTAATACCGTTTGAGGTCCCGCTAAATAATTATCTCGCTTCTGATTGGCTGAGGAATATACCACCGCTGTCAGTGCAGACGCTGTATTGTTAAATTTTAAGCCACATATTCCTTTAGCGAACGAACGATAGCACATCGTTAAAATTTCTCTCTCCTTTTATGCCGACCGCGACTAATGTTGGTTTTCTTGTATTCATCAGAAATCCGTTGCCGATACTTATGAAAATAGTAAATTTGTTCAGTAAGACTCACGTAGTAGGAAAAAATCATAATAAATACTAGTCTTCATGTAATTTTTATCGTTTTCGATACACCTCTCGTTCATTTCGAAAAATCTAATTTCAATTTTAGACCCCCGCCGGTAACAGTCACAACTCCCAACACCGAAAGTCATATCTCACTTTCCTCTTGCATCTCACCGCGATCACATCGTCCGATCACCGGTTGTTTAATTTCCATATTTTTCCAATTTATAGCGTTTAAAAGATCCTAAAAGCATACCCATACCAACCATAATGCCATCACGGAGGGCCCCCTTGAGGGAAACGGCTTTGGATTCTTAATTTTATATTACAATTCGATATCATTCTACGTTCCATATGCATGACACGTTCGAGGAAAGAATGCATTCTCTCCAAATCGTTGATAGCTAAGCTCGACACTTAAGATATCTGTGGCGATGACTGAATGGAATCGTTCGTCGTCACTTCGAAACGATCAGCAGGTAAAAGTTCGGGAAGACAATATTTGTAAACACAGAAGAAAAGGGCGTTTTCTAATGGGACTAGGTTTCTTACCTGAATTTTTCCTTCAAACCTCACTCCAAGCTCTTTCGCTTCACATGCACTCAAAAGGCGAAGGCATCGTGGCTTGCGTCCGCGTAACAACCGTATCCATCAAATCTTGCATATTCTCCGGTAACAACACTTGGCACAAAGATTTGGTAACTGTCACTTAATCCAAGAGGAATCGTAGGGATTTCATAGGCAAAGGCTTGGTGAGAAAAGGCGTAAAGCACCGGGAAAGGCCACTCGAATCACGAGGAACCTCCGTTCCCAACAAAGACCAGCCCACTTAAGCCGCGTGGAAGCTTCACCTCGCCATCTACTGGAATTCAGTTTAGCAAACGTTACTCATGGCAAGCGAAAGATGAACGTCGACCTATTTTCGCTTCGCCTCGTCCAAGACTGCGAGGCGTGTGTCATAACGAATGCGTAGATATTAAATAAATTCTAAATCCTTTTAACAATCGCATTATCTAAGTGAGCGTAAGGGAGAAAAAGGATCGGGTCGCTCGAATCGCTAACCGACTAAGGTTGGACGTGGCTCGTCACTTGCGAAAAGTTTGAAGTGAAACGGAGATGACTTGAAAGGGTTGATAAATTCTGGAGGTAGCATCCGCTTTAAGCGGGTCGGGAAGGGAATGATTATGAACTATTGAATTCTGTGGCAATTTGTTGGCGCCTTGTGGAAGACATTCGAACGTTTTCTTTTCACACTGAAAATAATGAAAGTTTCGGGGAAGGCTGTTGAAATAACTCGTTTAATTGAAAGATGCTGTTCGATCAGAACGATTCAGTCAACTTTTTCACATTCAAAGCCGTACTAACCGTTTGTGCTCGAGAATTAGACCTTTAATGATCCTTCCAGCTCGTTTATGAAACATTGCTCTATGAATTTGGTGGGTAATGAAACAAGAGTATAAGGTTTTTCACGGTTGGAGTTTATTCAAACTGCCATAATATACATCATTAGCACTTCATATCACTCATGTTGGTGCATTACTAAAGCTAAGGTACTCCTTCCCGCTTGTCTGTCTGCATGCGACCAAGTTCGATCCACATCATGATCCGCCTCCTAATCCATCGTCTCTTGACTGGAATCCTCTCCTGAACAGGAATGCGAAGTACCTGAGATGAAGGTGAAATGGATATTTCAAATTGATGCACTGAATTAATGACAATAAGGCAATGAGGGAACGAAGCTTCACTTCAGGAATTTCGTTTGTGGATAAAAGCATGGCATGAAAACGTTGGCATAGATCAATGGAAAACGCCCGTTGCATGTGGGATAGCTATGGCTTGTAGTAGGACTGATTGACACTTCAGCCTAATTTCTCCAGTTATGAAGTGTGAAAATGGCTGTGCTGAAGCTGAAGGACTCTGCTGGTCCTTCTTATAAAAGAAAAACTCCTACCTGTGATGAAGGCACTTTGCAAACACCCCAGAATGTACTTGCTGAGACTCAAAAGTGAAGTATATGAAGGGAAAGAGGAAGATGGGAAATCGCTCACTGTGGGGAGAAGAAAACTGCTGCTTGTAAACCGACGAAGAGGGAAAGCTGCAGTAAGGTTTATTTTGAATTAAAACACCCGAGAAGTTACCTTACACTCGATGGGAAAAGAATATAATTATGTCAAGAAGAAAGTGGGCGAGGTCGCTGAGGATGGAATAGTAAAGGAGCTTCTTTATGATCCAATAATGAATGCTAGAAGAAAATTGAAGGATTATCTATTTAAAGCAGGCTTTGAAGCTTTCTGTTCGTTCTGTGAAAAAGGTGTAGAGAGTGGCAGAGGAGAGTTAAAATCCATTCCATGGATCAACTCGGTCCTTGTGGACATGGTGGTGTTGTGGAATATTGGAGATGGAAATGAGAAGAAGGTGGCAGCAACGTAGAAGAACGATGAGAGAGCAACTATACATCCGCAAAGGAAGTTTACTAGAGGAACGATTGGGCTGCACTTAATTTGCAAGGAATCCACTTAAAGAAAGAGAATATGAAAAACATGCCAAAAGCATTGAAAGAGTTAACACAAAATCCACCTCATGATAGCATGGTAAAGGATGACAGTGGGAGGGATCCTTACATTTTTATTCTTCTTAATATCATTCATCCACTTGAGAGTATTCTCCATTCTCAATCAATGTGCCATGTTATCTAACAGATGGCTAAAACATATTTATAATCACATAATTATGAGTATACCAGTACCTATTTAATAAGCTAGGCATGTGTTCATCAATTCATCCCAGCACCACAACCATAAATATCAGTAAATTATGCAATTATATAACGATTTCACTTGAGTATAATCACAAATTAGAGCTAAGTCCTAGGAATTGCTCTGTGACAACACAATGGTAGAAAGGACTGGTAACTTGAAATGCTTTTCATACTCACATGTTCCCATACTTAATTCATGTCTCTTACTCTCGAAGCTAATCATGTAGGAGTTGCAATCCATTGGGTAGAGTCATCACTGTTCTCGTCCCGACATTGGTTAGATTTCTCCAAAAGCATGGCATCCTGAAATGGAGAAAATAATTATTTCATTAGAAAAGAAGCAAGGATCCAAAGCGAGCCTTTCCCCTACCAGACGCAGAGACACCTTGCTGATGTGAAAACGATGAATCGCCATGGATTTAAGCGTCACTCTCCTTAAAAGTAGTTCTAGTCCAATATGCATAAGGGCCAGCGGTGGGAAATGCATATCGTAAACTTATTCACGAGGGCAATAATAAAGAAAATAGTATCATTCGGGTGTCTGGAAATTACTGCATTACTCTAGCATTGCTTGGAAGAACGGGGAGTAATTTAATATTCTCCTAAAATTACAATTCTTAAAAATTGTTAATTAATACCGTTTGAGGTCCCGCTAAATAATTATCTCGCTTCTGATTGGCTGAGGAATATACCACCGCTGTCAGTGCAGACGCTGTATTGTTAAATTTTAAGCCACATATTCCTTTAGCGAACGAACGATAGCACATCGTTAAAATTTCTCTCTCCTTTTATGCCGACCGCGACTAATGTTGGTTTTCTTGTATTCATCAGAAATCCGTTGCCGATACTTATGAAAATAGTAAATTTGTTCAGTAAGACTCACGTAGTAGGAAAAAATCATAATAAATACTAGTCTTCATGTAATTTTTATCGTTTTCGATACACCTCACGTTCATTTCGAAAAATCTAATTTCAATTTTAGACCCCCGCCGGTAACAGTCACAACTCCCAACACCGAAAGTCATATCTCACTTTCCTCTTGCATCTCACCGCGATCACATCGTCCGATCACCGGTTGTTTAATTTCCATATTTTTCCAATTTATAGCGTTTAAAAGATCCTAAAAGCATACCCATACCAACCATAATGCCATCACGGAGGGCCCCCTTGAGGGAAACGGCTTTGGATTCTTAATTTTATATTACAATTCGATATCATTCTACGTTCCATATGCATGACACGTTCGAGGAAAGAATGCATTCTCTCCAAATCGTTGATAGCTAAGCTCGACACTTAAGATATCTGTGGCGATGACTGAATGGAATCGTTCGTCGTCACTTCGAAACGATCAGCAGGTAAAAGTTCGGGAAGACAATATTTGTAAACACAGAAGAAAAGGGCGTTTTCTAATGGGACTAGGTTTCTTACCTGAATTTTTCCTTCAAACCTCACTCCAAGCTCTTTCGCTTCACATGCACTCAAAAGGCGAAGGCATCGTGGCTTGCGTCCGCGTAACAACCGTATCCATCAAATCTTGCATATTCTCCGGTAACAACACTTGGCACAAAGATTTGGTAACTGTCACTTAATCCAAGAGGAATCGTAGGGATTTCATAGGCAAAGGCTTGGTGAGAAAAGGCGTAAAGCACCGGGAAAGGCCACTCGAATCACGAGGAACCTCCGTTCCCAACAAAGACCAGCCCACTTAAGCCGCGTGGAAGCTTCACCTCGCCATCTACTGGAATTCAGTTTAGCAAACGTTACTCATGGCAAGCGAAAGATGAACGTCGACCTATTTTCGCTTCGCCTCGTCCAAGACTGCGAGGCGTGTGTCATAACGAATGCGTAGATATTAAATAAATTCTAAATCCTTTTAACAATCGCATTATCTAAGTGAGCGTAAGGGAGAAAAAGGATCGGGTCGCTCGAATCGCTAACCGACTAAGGTTGGACGTGGCTCGTCACTTGCGAAAAGTTTGAAGTGAAACGGAGATGACTTGAAAGGGTTGATAAATTCTGGAGGTAGCATCCGCTTTAAGCGGGTCGGGAAGGGAATGATTATGAACTATTGAATTCTGTGGCAATTTGTTGGCGCCTTGTGGAAGACATTCGAACGTTTTCTTTTCACACTGAAAATAATGAAAGTTTCGGGGAAGGCTGTTGAAATAACTCGTTTAATTGAAAGATGCTGTTCGATCAGAACGATTCAGTCAACTTTTTCACATTCAAAGCCGTACTAACCGTTTGTGCTCGAGAATTAGACCTTTAATGATCCTTCCAGCTCGTTTATGAAACATTGCTCTATGAATTTGGTGGGTAATGAAACAAGAGTATAAGGTTTTTCACGGTTGGAGTTTATTCAAACTGCCATAATATACATCATTAGCACTTCATATCACTCATGTTGGTGCATTACTAAAGCTAAGGTACTCCTTCCCGCTTGTCTGTCTGCATGCGACCAAGTTCGATCCACATCATGATCCGCCTCCTAATCCATCGTCTCTTGACTGGAATCCTCTCCTGAACAGGAATGCGAAGTACCTGAGATGAAGGTGAAATGGATATTTCAAATTGATGCACTGAATTAATGACAATAAGGCAATGAGGGAACGAAGCTTCACTTCAGGAATTTCGTTTGTGGATAAAAGCATGGCATGAAAACGTTGGCATAGATCAATGGAAAACGCCCGTTGCATGTGGGATAGCTATGGCTTGTAGTAGGACTGATTGACACTTCAGCCTAATTTCTCCAGTTATGAAGTGTGAAAATGGCTGTGCTGAAGCTGAAGGACTCTGCTGGTCCTTCTTATAAAAGAAAAACTCCTACCTGTGATGAAGGCACTTTGCAAACACCCCAGAATGTACTTGCTGAGACTCAAAAGTGAAGTATATGAAGGGAAAGAGGAAGATGGGAAATCGCTCACTGTGGGGAGAAGAAAACTGCTGCTTGTAAACCGACGAAGAGGGAAAGCTGCAGTAAGGTTTATTTTGAATTAAAACACCCGAGAAGTTACCTTACACTCGATGGGAAAAGAATATAATTATGTCAAGAAGAAAGTGGGCGAGGTCGCTGAGGATGGAATAGTAAAGGAGCTTCTTTATGATCCAATAATGAATGCTAGAAGAAAATTGAAGGATTATCTATTTAAAGCAGGCTTTGAAGCTTTCTGTTCGTTCTGTGAAAAAGGTGTAGAGAGTGGCAGAGGAGAGTTAAAATCCATTCCATGGATCAACTCGGTCCTTGTGGACATGGTGGTGTTGTGGAATATTGGAGATGGAAATGAGAAGAAGGTGGCAGCAACGTAGAAGAACGATGAGAGAGCAACTATACATCCGCAAAGGAAGTTTACTAGAGGAACGATTGGGCTGCACTTAATTTGCAAGGAATCCACTTAAAGAAAGAGAATATGAAAAACATGCCAAAAGCATTGAAAGAGTTAACACAAAATCCACCTCATGATAGCATGGTAAAGGATGACAGTGGGAGGGATCCTTACATTTTTATTCTTCTTAATATCATTCATCCACTTGAGAGTATTCTCCATTCTCAATCAATGTGCCATGTTATCTAACAGATGGCTAAAACATATTTATAATCACATAATTATGAGTATACCAGTACCTATTTAATAAGCTAGGCATGTGTTCATCAATTCATCCCAGCACCACAACCATATATATCAGTAAATTATGCAATTATATAACGATTTCACTTGAGTATAATCACAAATTAGAGCTAAGTCCTAGGAATTGCTCTGTGACAACACAATGGTAGAAAGGACTGGTAACTTGAAATGCTTTTCATACTCACATGTTCCCATACTTAATTCATGTCTCTTACTCTCGAAGCTAATCATGTAGGAGTTTCAATCCATTGGGTAGAGTCATCACTGTTCTCGTCCCGACATTGGTTAGATTTCTCCAAAAGCATGGCATCCTGAAATGGAGAAAATAATTATTTCATTAGAAAAGAAGCAAGGATCCAAAGCGAGCCTTTCCCCTACCAGACGCAGAGACACCTCGCTGATGTGAAAACGATGAATCGCCATGGATTTAAGCGTCACTCTCCTTAAAAGTAGTTCTAGTCCAATATGCATAAGGGCCAGCGGTGGGAAATGCATATCGTAAACTTATTCACGAGGGCAATAATAAAGAAAATAGTATCATTCGGGTGTCTGGAAATTACTGCATTACTCTAGCATTGCTTGGAAGAACGGGGAGTAATTTAATATTCTCCTAAAATTACAATTCTTAAAAATTGTTAATTAATACCATTTGAGGTCCCGCTAAATAATTATCTCGCTTCTGATTGGCTGAGGAATATACCACCGCTGTCAGTGCAGACGCTGTATTGTTAAATTTTAAGCCACATATTCCTTTAGCGAACGAACGATAGCACATCGTTAAAATTTCTCTCTCCTTTTATGCCGACCGCGACTAATGTTGGTTTTCTTGTATTCATCAGAAATCCGTTGCCGATACTTATGAAAATAGTAAATTTGTTCAGTAAGACTCACGTAGTAGGAAAAAATCATAATAAATACTAGTCTTCATGTAATTTTTATCGTTTTCGATACACCTCACGTTCATTTCGAAAAATCTAATTTCAATTTTAGACCCCCGCCGGTAACAGTCACAACTCCCAACACCGAAAGTCATATCTCACTTTCCTCTTGCATCTCACCGCGATCACATCGTCCGATCACCGGTTGTTTAATTTCCATATTTTTCCAATTTATAGCGTTTAAAAGATCCTAAAAGCATACCCATACCAACCATAATGCCATCACGGAGGGCCCCCTTGAGGGAAACGGCTTTGGATTCTTAATTTTATATTACAATTCGATATCATTCTACGTTCCATATGCATGACACGTTCGAGGAAAGAATGCATTCTCTCCAAATCGTTGATAGCTAAGCTCGACACTTAAGATATCTGTGGCGATGACTGAATGGAATCGTTCGTCGTCACTTCGAAACGATCAGCAGGTAAAAGTTCGGGAAGACAATATTTGTAAACACAGAAGAAAAGGGCGTTTTCTAATGGGACTAGGTTTCTTACCTGAATTTTTCCTTCAAACCTCACTCCAAGCTCTTTCGCTTCACATGCACTCAAAAGGCGAAGGCATCGTGGCTTGCGTCCGCGTAACAACCGTATCCATCAAATCTTGCATATTCTCCGGTAACAACACTTGGCACAAAGATTTGGTAACTGTCACTTAATCCAAGAGGAATCGTAGGGATTTCATAGGCAAAGGCTTGGTGAGAAAAGGCGTAAAGCACCGGGAAAGGCCACTCGAATCACGAGGAACCTCCGTTCCCAACAAAGACCAGCCCACTTAAGCCGCGTGGAAGCTTCACCTCGCCATCTACTGGAATTCAGTTTAGCAAACGTTACTCATGGCAAGCGAAAGATGAACGTCGACCTATTTTCGCTTCGCCTCGTCCAAGACTGCGAGGCGTGTGTCATAACGAATGCGTAGATATTAAATAAATTCTAAATCCTTTTAACAATCGCATTATCTAAGTGAGCGTAAGGGAGAAAAAGGATCGGGTCGCTCGAATCGCTAACCGACTAAGGTTGGACGTGGCTCGTCACTTGCGAAAAGTTTGAAGTGAAACGGAGATGACTTGAAAGGGTTGATAAATTCTGGAGGTAGCATCCGCTTTAAGCGGGTCGGGAAGGGAATGATTATGAACTATTGAATTCTGTGGCAATTTGTTGGCGCCTTGTGGAAGACATTCGAACGTTTTCTTTTCACACTGAAAATAATGAAAGTTTCGGGGAAGGCTGTTGAAATAACTCGTTTAATTGAAAGATGCTGTTCGATCAGAACGATTCAGTCAACTTTTTCACATTCAAAGCCGTACTAACCGTTTGTGCTCGAGAATTAGACCTTTAATGATCCTTCCAGCTCGTTTATGAAACATTGCTCTATGAATTTGGTGGGTAATGAAACAAGAGTATAAGGTTTTTCACGGTTGGAGTTTATTCAAACTGCCATAATATACATCATTAGCACTTCATATCACTCATGTTGGTGCATTACTAAAGCTAAGGTACTCCTTCCCGCTTGTCTGTCTGCATGCGACCAAGTTCGATCCACATCATGATCCGCCTCCTAATCCATCGTCTCTTGACTGGAATCCTCTCCTGAACAGGAATGCGAAGTACCTGAGATGAAGGTGAAATGGATATTTCAAATTGATGCACTGAATTAATGACAATAAGGCAATGAGGGAACGAAGCTTCACTTCAGGAATTTCGTTTGTGGATAAAAGCATGGCATGAAAACGTTGGCATAGATCAATGGAAAACGCCCGTTGCATGTGGGATAGCTATGGCTTGTAGTAGGACTGATTGACACTTCAGCCTAATTTCTCCAGTTATGAAGTGTGAAAATGGCTGTGCTGAAGCTGAAGGACTCTGCTGGTCCTTCTTATAAAAGAAAAACTCCTACCTGTGATGAAGGCACTTTGCAAACACCCCAGAATGTACTTGCTGAGACTCAAAAGTGAAGTATATGAAGGGAAAGAGGAAGATGGGAAATCGCTCACTGTGGGGAGAAGAAAACTGCTGCTTGTAAACCGACGAAGAGGGAAAGCTGCAGTAAGGTTTATTTTGAATTAAAACACCCGAGAAGTTACCTTACACTCGATGGGAAAAGAATATAATTATGTCAAGAAGAAAGTGGGCGAGGTCGCTGAGGATGGAATAGTAAAGGAGCTTCTTTATGATCCAATAATGAATGCTAGAAGAAAATTGAAGGATTATCTATTTAAAGCAGGCTTTGAAGCTTTCTGTTCGTTCTGTGAAAAAGGTGTAGAGAGTGGCAGAGGAGAGTTAAAATCCATTCCATGGATCAACTCGGTCCTTGTGGACATGGTGGTGTTGTGGAATATTGGAGATGGAAATGAGAAGAAGGTGGCAGCAACGTAGAAGAACGATGAGAGAGCAACTATACATCCGCAAAGGAAGTTTACTAGAGGAACGATTGGGCTGCACTTAATTTGCAAGGAATCCACTTAAAGAAAGAGAATATGAAAAACATGCCAAAAGCATTGAAAGAGTTAACACAAAATCCACCTCATGATAGCATGGTAAAGGATGACAGTGGGAGGGATCCTTACATTTTTATTCTTCTTAATATCATTCATCCACTTGAGAGTATTCTCCATTCTCAATCAATGTGCCATGTTATCTAACAGATGGCTAAAACATATTTATAATCACATAATTATGAGTATACCAGTACCTATTTAATAAGCTAGGCATGTGTTCATCAATTCATCCCAGCACCACAACCATAAATATCAGTAAATTATGCAATTATATAACGATTTCACTTGAGTATAATCACAAATTAGAGCTAAGTCCTAGGAATTGCTCTGTGACAACACAATGGTAGAAAGGACTGGTAACTTGAAATGCTTTTCATACTCACATGTTCCCATACTTAATTCATGTCTCTTACTCTCGAAGCTAATCATGTAGGAGTTGCAATCCATTGGGTAGAGTCATCACTGTTCTCGTCCCGACATTGGTTAGATTTCTCCAAAAGCATGGCATCCTGAAATGGAGAAAATAATTATTTCATTAGAAAAGAAGCAAGGATCCAAAGCGAGCCTTTCCCCTACCAGACGCAGAGACACCTTGCTGATGTGAAAACGATGAATCGCCATGGATTTAAGCGTCACTCTCCTTAAAAGTAGTTCTAGTCCAATATGCATAAGGGCCAGCGGTGGGAAATGCATATCGTAAACTTATTCACGAGGGCAATAATAAAGAAAATAGTATCATTCGGGTGTCTGGAAATTACTGCATTACTCTAGCATTGCTTGGAAGAACGGGGAGTAATTTAATATTCTCCTAAAATTACAATTCTTAAAAATTGTTAATTAATACCGTTTGAGGTCCCGCTAAATAATTATCTCGCTTCTGATTGGCTGAGGAATATACCACCGCTGTCAGTGCAGACGCTGTATTGTTAAATTTTAAGCCACATATTCCTTTAGCGAACGAACGATAGCACATCGTTAAAATTTCTCTCTCCTTTTATGCCGACCGCGACTAATGTTGGTTTTCTTGTATTCATCAGAAATCCGTTGCCGATACTTATGAAAATAGTAAATTTGTTCAGTAAGACTCACGTAGTAGGAAAAAATCATAATAAATACTAGTCTTCATGTAATTTTTATCGTTTTCGATACACCTCACGTTCATTTCGAAAAATCTAATTTCAATTTTAGACCCCCGCCGGTAACAGTCACAACTCCCAACACCGAAAGTCATATCTCACTTTCCTCTTGCATCTCACCGCGATCACATCGTCCGATCACCGGTTGTTTAATTTCCATATATTTCCAATTTATAGCGTTTAAAAGATCCTAAAAGCATACCCATACCAACCATAATGCCATCACGGAGGGCCCCCTTGAGGGAAACGGCTTTGGATTCTTAATTTTATATTACAATTCGATATCATTCTACGTTCCATATGCATGACACGTTCGAGGAAAGAATGCATTCTCTCCAAATCGTTGATAGCTAAGCTCGACACTTAAGATATCTGTGGCGATGACTGAATGGAATCGTTCGTCGTCACTTCGAAACGATCAGCAGGTAAAAGTTCGGGAAGACAATATTTGTAAACACAGAAGAAAAGGGCGTTTTCTAATGGGACTAGGTTTCTTACCTGAATTTTTCCTTCAAACCTCACTCCAAGCTCTTTCGCTTCACATGCACTCAAAAGGCGAAGGCATCGTGGCTTGCGTCCGCGTAACAACCGTATCCATCAAATCTTGCATATTCTCCGGTAACAACACTTGGCACAAAGATTTGGTAACTGTCACTTAATCCAAGAGGAATCGTAGGGATTTCATAGGCAAAGGCTTGGTGAGAAAAGGCGTAAAGCACCGGGAAAGGCCACTCGAATCACGAGGGACCTCCGTTCCCAACAAAGACCAGCCCACTTAAGCCGCGTGGAAGCTTCACCTCGCCATCTACTGGAATTCAGTTTAGCAAACGTTACTCATGGCAAGCGAAAGATGAACGTCGACCTATTTTCGCTTCGCCTCGTCCAAGACTGCGAGGCGTGTGTCATAACGAATGCGTAGATATTAAATAAATTCTAAATCCTTTTAACAATCGCATTATCTAAGTGAGCGTAAGGGAGAAAAAGGATCGGGTCGCTCGAATCGCTAACCGACTAAGGTTGGACGTGGCTCGTCACTTGCGAAAAGTTTGAAGTGAAACGGAGATGACTTGAAAGGGTTGATAAATTCTGGAGGTAGCATCCGCTTTAAGCGGGTCGGGAAGGGAATGATTATGAACTATTGAATTCTGTGGCAATTTGTTGGCGCCTTGTGGAAGACATTCGAACGTTTTCTTTTCACACTGAAAATAATGAAAGTTTCGGGGAAGGCTGTTGAAATAACTCGTTTAATTGAAAGATGCTGTTCGATCAGAACGATTCAGTCAACTTTTTCACATTCAAAGCCGTACTAACCGTTTGTGCTCGAGAATTAGACCTTTAATGATCCTTCCAGCTCGTTTATGAAACATTGCTCTATGAATTTGGTGGGTAATGAAACAAGAGTATAAGGTTTTTCACGGTTGGAGTTTATTCAAACTGCCATAATATACATCATTAGCACTTCATATCACTCATGTTGGTGCATTACTAAAGCTAAGGTACTCCTTCCCGCTTGTCTGTCTGCATGCGACCAAGTTCGATCCACATCATGATCCGCCTCCTAATCCATCGTCTCTTGACTGGAATCCTCTCCTGAACAGGAATGCGAAGTACCTGAGATGAAGGTGAAATGGATATTTCAAATTGATGCACTGAATTAATGACAATAAGGCAATGAGGGAACGAAGCTTCACTTCAGGAATTTCGTTTGTGGATAAAAGCATGGCATGAAAACGTTGGCATAGATCAATGGAAAACGCCCGTTGCATGTGGGATAGCTATGGCTTGTAGTAGGACTGATTGACACTTCAGCCTAATTTCTCCAGTTATGAAGTGTGAAAATGGCTGTGCTGAAGCTGAAGGACTCTGCTGGTCCTTCTTATAAAAGAAAAACTCCTACCTGTGATGAAGGCACTTTGCAAACACCCCAGAATGTACTTGCTGAGACTCAAAAGTGAAGTA
This sequence comes from Pantala flavescens, assembly GCA_020796165.1. NCBI lineage: Eukaryota > Metazoa > Arthropoda > Insecta > Odonata > Libellulidae > Pantala > Pantala flavescens. The sequence goes on along the minus strand of CM036880.1, from coordinate 36,943,738 downwards.
TATGAAGGGAAAGAGGAAGATGGGAAATCGCTCACTGTGGGGAGAAGAAAACTGCTGCTTGTAAACCGACGAAGAGGGAAAGCTGCAGTAAGGTTTATTTTGAATTAAAACACCCGAGAAGTTACCTTACACTCGATGGGAAAAGAATATAATTATGTCAAGAAGAAAGTGGGCGAGGTCGCTGAGGATGGAATAGTAAAGGAGCTTCTTTATGATCCAATAATGAATGCTAGAAGAAAATTGAAGGATTATCTATTTAAAGCAGGCTTTGAAGCTTTCTGTTCGTTCTGTGAAAAAGGTGTAGAGAGTGGCAGAGGAGAGTTAAAATCCATTCCATGGATCAACTCGGTCCTTGTGGACATGGTGGTGTTGTGGAATATTGGAGATGGAAATGAGAAGAAGGTGGCAGCAACGTAGAAGAACGATGAGAGAGCAACTATACATCCGCAAAGGAAGTTTACTAGAGGAACGATTGGGCTGCACTTAATTTGCAAGGAATCCACTTAAAGAAAGAGAATATGAAAAACATGCCAAAAGCATTGAAAGAGTTAACACAAAATCCACCTCATGATAGCATGGTAAAGGATGACAGTGGGAGGGATCCTTACATTTTTATTCTTCTTAATATCATTCATCCACTTGAGAGTATTCTCCATTCTCAATCAATGTGCCATGTTATCTAACAGATGGCTAAAACATATTTATAATCACATAATTATGAGTATACCAGTACCTATTTAATAAGCTAGGCATGTGTTCATCAATTCATCCCAGCACCACAACCATAAATATCAGTAAATTATGCAATTATATAACGATTTCACTTGAATAATCACAAATTAGAGCTAAGTCCTAGGAATTGCTCTGTGACAACACAATGGTAGAAAGGACTGGTAACTTGAAATGCTTTTCATACTCACATGTTCCCATACTTAATTCCTGTCTCTTACTCTCGAAGCTAATCATGTAGGAGTTGCAATCCATTGGGTAGAGTCATCACTGTTCTCGTCCCGACATTGGTTAGATTTCTCCAAAAGCATGGCATCCTGAAATGGAGAAAATAATTATTTCATTAGAAAAGAAGCAAGGATCCAAAGCGAGCCTTTCCCCTACCAGACGCAGAGACACCTCGCTGATGTGAAAACGATGAATCGCCATGGATTTAAGCGTCACTCTCCTTAAAAGTAGTTCTAGTCCAATATGCATAAGGGCCAGCGGTGGGAAATGCATATCGTAAACTTATTCACGAGGGCAATAATAAAGAAAATAGTATCATTCGGGTGTCTGGAAATTACTGCATTACTCTAGCATTGCTTGGAAGAACGGGGAGTAATTTAATATTCTCCTAAAATTACAATTCTTAAAAATTGTTAATTAATACCATTTGAGGTCCCGCTAAATAATTATCTCGCTTCTGATTGGCTGAGGAATATACCACCGCTGTCAGTGCAGACGCTGTATTGTTAAATTTTAAGCCACATATTCCTTTAGCGAACGAACGATAGCACATCGTTAAAATTTCTCTCTCCTTTTATGCCGACCGCGACTAATGTTGGTTTTCTTGTATTCATCAGAAATCCGTTGCCGATACTTATGAAAATAGTAAATTTGTTCAGTAAGACTCACGTAGTAGGAAAAAATCATAATAAATACTAGTCTTCATGTAATTTTTATCGTTTTCGATACACCTCACGTTCATTTCGAAAAATCTAATTTCAATTTTAGACCCCCGCCGGTAACAGTCACAACTCCCAACACCGAAAGACATATCTCACTTTCCTCTTGCATCTCACCGCGATCACATCGTCCGATCACCAGTTGTTTAATTTCCATATATTTCCAATTTATAGCGTTTAAAAGATCCTAAAAGCATACCCATACCAACCATAATGCCATCACGGAGGGCCCCCTTGAGGGAAACGGCTTTGGATTCTTAATTTTATATTACAATTCGATATCATTCTACGTTCCATATGCATGACACGTTCGAGGAAAGAATGCATTCTCTCCAAATCGTTGATAGCTAAGCTCGACACTTAAGATATCTGTGGCGATGACTGAATGGAATCGTTCGTCGTCACTTCGAAACGATCAGCAGGTAAAAGTTCGGGAAGACAATATTTGTAAACACAGAAGAAAAGGGCGTTTTCTAATGGGACTAGGTTTCTTACCTGAATTTTTCCTTCGAACCTCACTCCAAGCTGAGAAATGATCTCGGGCTTTCCCGGCGTAACTGATGTAGAAATGTTTCGCGGGTTTCCAACCGGGTGCAGGCTTCGGCGAGAGCCGACGTTTCGGCCACATCCTTCGTGGCCATCCTCAGGTGAAGTGGAGGTGCACGGAGACGGTGGTGTTATATATCTGAAGGGTTCGTATCCCTTTCACTTCTGCGATTGGTTGCGATCCTGTTTTGTGCTATTTTTCTTAGAATCGGTTTCCACGCATTGTTTAAACCGATACCTTTGTCACGGTTTAAGTTGTTGTCTTCTAAGTAGATTTCTATTGCTTCCTTTGTTTTTCGTTCCCAGAACGAAGGGGCCTTCCACAGTACTTTTGTTTCCTTAAAGGAAATTTTATGTCCATTTTCTAGTGCGTGCTCAGCGATGGCTGACCTATCTGGCTGTTTTAGCCTGATGCATCGCGAGTGTTCGGATATCCTAGTGTCGATGGCTCGGCCTGTCTCTCCTATGTATGTCGCCCCGCATTCACAAACCAATAAGTACGACCGCCTATCCACCCCCAAATCCACAACAACACCTCTGGATCAAGACCGGATAGTCATCAACCTACTCGGAGAAGACATCGATAAAGACACCAAATCCGTCCTGGCCAAAGGATTAAACTTCGCACCGGCACCGAGAACGATAAATTACAGCAATTACATCGGAGCAGTAGAACCCGCGATCCGATCCCTCCCTCAAGAGATCTCAGAGGAAGTAAGGAGTCAAATCGCCTTGGTTCTGAAAAAAGCAACACCACCCAAGACCAACATCTCTAAAGGGGAGAGGGACGCCCTACAACGTTTAAAGGACAATCCAAATATCGTGGTCCTACCTGCTGACAAGGGGAATGCGACGGTCCTCCTCAAATTGGAGGCCTACCACGAGAAGATACGTCTCATACTCGACGACCCGGCATTTCTACGTATACAACGCGACCCAACAGCCTCAATAGTCAGGAAAACCTCTTCACTCCTCAAAATGTCAGGCCTCCCACCGGATACATGCAGGAGTCTTCTACCACAAGCTCCCGTACCGCCGAGACTATATGGGTTACCGAAGATCCATAAGATAGGTGTTCCATTAAGACCAATAGTCAGCGCGATTAACTCCCCCACATACCTCCTAGCCAAATTTCTCTCCAAACAACTTTCTCCATTTGTGGGAAGAAATGAACGACACCTTAAAAACTCCACGGAGTATGTAAACAAGATCAAGAGTATTAAAATTGGACCGAAAGACTTAATGGTGAGTTTTGATGTCGTTTCTCTTTTCACCCGGGTGCCCATAAAAGACACGCTCATCATGTTGGAAGAACACTTCGACAAGAAGTTGATTGATCTTTTCCGGCATACTCTCAATTCTACTTATTTCTTGTACAAAGGAGAGTATTACAAACAAACAGATGGCGTGGCAATGGGATCGCCACTCTCACCTGCGATAGCCAATTTCTTCATGGAACGGTTCGAGGAAGAGGCGCTGAACACCGCACCGTGGAAGCCATTATACTATTTCCGATACGTGGATGACACGTTCGCAATATGGCCCCACGGAGAAGAAAAACTACACCAATTTCTTGAACACCTCAACAGCAGGCATCCCAACATTCGGTTCACCTGTGAAATGGAAGAGAACGGCCAACTCCCTTTTCTTGACGTCCTCCTGAGAAGACACCCAGACGGCACCCTAGGTCATAGTGTTTATCGGAAGCCGACGCACACCGACCTATACCTGAACGGCGGCAGTCACCACCATCCTGCCCAATTAAATTCCGTAATTAAGACCCTTATACATAGGGCATATTCCGTGTCTGATCGGGAAAGTCTTCCTGAGGAATTAAAACACCTGAGGACGACCTTCCTACAGAACGGATACCCACTAAGGGACGTCAATCGCGCCCTTAAGAGGGCCGCCTGCGGCGCTACCAACAAAACCCCAGAAGAAAAACCAACGGCTACTGCCTATCTGCCCTACACCGCCCCGGTGTCTAGAGTCATCGCGAGGATATTGGGTAGACACAATATTAAAACCGTGCACTTGCCCCCCAGAAAGTTAGGGACCCACCTCACAAGAATAAAAGACCAGCTTGGGCTGAGGACCCCCGGGGTGTACCGCGTCCCCTGTGAATGCGGGGCGACATACATAGGAGAGACAGGCCGAGCCATCGACACTAGGATATCCGAACACTCGCGATGCATCAGGCTAAAACAGCCAGATAGGTCAGCCATCGCTGAGCACGCACTAGAAAATGGACATAAAATTTCCTTTAAGGAAACAAAAGTACTGTGGAAGGCCCCTTCGTTCTGGGAACGAAAAACAAAGGAAGCAATAGAAATCTACTTAGAAGACAACAACTTAAACCGTGACAAAGGTATCGGTTTAAACAATGCGTGGAAACCGATTCTAAGAAAAATAGCACAAAACAGGATCGCAACCAATCGCAGAAGTGAAAGGGATACGAACCCTTCAGATATATAACACCACCGTCTCCGTGCACCTCCACTTCACCTGAGGATGGCCACGAAGGATGTGGCCGAAACGTCGGCTCTCGCCGAAGCCTGCACCCGGTTGGAAACCCGCGAAACATTTCTACATCACTCCAAGCTCTTTCGCTTCACATGCACTCAAAAGGCGAAGGCATCGTGGCTTGCGTCCGCGTAACAACCGTATCCATCAAATCTTGCATATTCTCCGGTAACAACACTTGGCACAAAGATTTGGTAACTGTCACTTAATCCAAGAGGAATCGTAGGGATTTCATAGGCAAAGGCTTGGTGAGAAAAGGCGTAAAGCACCGGGAAAGGCCACTCGAATCACGAGGGACCTCCGTTCCCAACAAAGACCAGCCCACTTAAGCCGCGTGGAAGCTTCACCTCGCCATCTACTGGAATTCAGTTTAGCAAACGTTACTCATGGCAAGCGAAAGATGAACGTCGACCTATTTTCGCTTCGCCTCGTCCAAGACTGCGAGGCGTGTGTCATAACGAATGCGTAGATATTAAATAAATTCTAAATCCTTTTAACAATCGCATTATCTAAGTGAGCGTAAGGGAGAAAAAGGATCGGGTCGCTCGAATCGCTAACCGACTAAGGTTGGACGTGGCTCGTCACTTGCGAAAAGTTTGAAGTGAAACGGAGATGACTTGAAAGGGTTGATAAATTCTGGAGGTAGCATCCGCTTTAAGCGGGTCGGGAAGGGAATGATTATGAACTATTGAATTCTGTGGCAATTTGTTGGCGCCTTGTGGAAGACATTCGAACGTTTTCTTTTCACACTGAAAATAATGAAAGTTTCGGGGAAGGCTGTTGAAATAACTCGTTTAATTGAAAGATGCTGTTCGATCAGAACGATTCAGTCAACTTTTTCACATTCAAAGCCGTACTAACCGTTTGTGCTCGAGAATTAGACCTTTAATGATCCTTCCAGCTCGTTTATGAAACATTGCTCTATGAATTTGGTGGGTAATGAAACAAGAGTATAAGGTTTTTCACGGTTGGAGTTTATTCAAACTGCCATAATATACATCATTAGCACTTCATATCACTCATGTTGGTGCATTACTAAAGCTAAGGTACTCCTTCCCGCTTGTCTGTCTGCATGCGACCAAGTTCGATCCACATCATGATCCGCCTCCTAATCCATCGTCTCTTGACTGGAATCCTCTCCTGAACAGGAATGCGAAGTACCTGAGATGAAGGTGAAATGGATATTTCAAATTGATGCACTGAATTAATGACAATAAGGCAATGAGGGAACGAAGCTTCACTTCAGGAATTTCGTTTGTGGATAAAAGCATGGCATGAAAACGTTGGCATAGATCAATGGAAAACGCCCGTTGCATGTGGGATAGCTATGGCTTGTAGTAGGACTGATTGACACTTCAGCCTAATTTCTCCAGTTATGAAGTGTGAAAATGGCTGTGCTGAAGCTGAAGGACTCTGCTGGTCCTTCTTATAAAAGAAAAACTCCTACCTGTGATGAAGGCACTTTGCAAACACCCCAGAATGTACTTGCTGAGACTCAAAAGTGAAGTATATGAAGGGAAAGAGGAAGATGGGAAATCGCTCACTGTGGGGAGAAGAAAACTGCTGCTTGTAAACCGACGAAGAGGGAAAGCTGCAGTAAGGTTTATTTTGAATTAAAACACCCGAGAAGTTACCTTACACTCGATGGGAAAAGAATATAATTATGTCAAGAAGAAAGTGGGCGAGGTCGCTGAGGATGGAATAGTAAAGGAGCTTCTTTATGATCCAATAATGAATGCTAGAAGAAAATTGAAGGATTATCTATTTAAAGCAGGCTTTGAAGCTTTCTGTTCGTTCTGTGAAAAAGGTGTAGAGAGTGGCAGAGGAGAGTTAAAATCCATTCCATGGATCAACTCGGTCCTTGTGGACATGGTGGTGTTGTGGAATATTGGAGATGGAAATGAGAAGAAGGTGGCAGCAACGTAGAAGAACGATGAGAGAGCAACTATACATCCGCAAAGGAAGTTTACTAGAGGAACGATTGGGCTGCACTTAATTTGCAAGGAATCCACTTAAAGAAAGAGAATATGAAAAACATGCCAAAAGCATTGAAAGAGTTAACACAAAATCCACCTCATGATAGCATGGTAAAGGATGACAGTGGGAGGGATCCTTACATTTTTATTCTTCTTAATATCATTCATCCACTTGAGAGTATTCTCCATTCTCAATCAATGTGCCATGTTATCTAACAGATGGCTAAAACATATTTATAATCACATAATTATGAGTATACCAGTACCTATTTAATAAGCTAGGCATGTGTTCATCAATTCATCCCAGCACCACAACCATAAATATCAGTAAATTATGCAATTATATAACGATTTCACTTGAATAATCACAAATTAGAGCTAAGTCCTAGGAATTGCTCTGTGACAACACAATGGTAGAAAGGACTGGTAACTTGAAATGCTTTTCATACTCACATGTTCCCATACTTAATTCCTGTCTCTTACTCTCGAAGCTAATCATGTAGGAGTTGCAATCCATTGGGTAGAGTCATCACTGTTCTCGTCCCGACATTGGTTAGATTTCTCCAAAAGCATGGCATCCTGAAATGGAGAAAATAATTATTTCATTAGAAAAGAAGCAAGGATCCAAAGCGAGCCTTTCCCCTACCAGACGCAGAGACACCTCGCTGATGTGAAAACGATGAATCGCCATGGATTTAAGCGTCACTCTCCTTAAAAGTAGTTCTAGTCCAATATGCATAAGGGCCAGCGGTGGGAAATGCATATCGTAAACTTATTCACGAGGGCAATAATAAAGAAAATAGTATCATTCGGGTGTCTGGAAATTACTGCATTACTCTAGCATTGCTTGGAAGAACGGGGAGTAATTTAATATTCTCCTAAAATTACAATTCTTAAAAATTGTTAATTAATACCATTTGAGGTCCCGCTAAATAATTATCTCGCTTCTGATTGGCTGAGGAATATACCACCGCTGTCAGTGCAGACGCTGTATTGTTAAATTTTAAGCCACATATTCCTTTAGCGAACGAACGATAGCACATCGTTAAAATTTCTCTCTCCTTTTATGCCGACCGCGACTAATGTTGGTTTTCTTGTATTCATCAGAAATCCGTTGCCGATACTTATGAAAATAGTAAATTTGTTCAGTAAGACTCACGTAGTAGGAAAAAATCATAATAAATACTAGTCTTCATGTAATTTTTATCGTTTTCGATACACCTCACGTTCATTTCGAAAAATCTAATTTCAATTTTAGACCCCCGCCGGTAACAGTCACAACTCCCAACACCGAAAGACATATCTCACTTTCCTCTTGCATCTCACCGCGATCACATCGTCCGATCACCAGTTGTTTAATTTCCATATATTTCCAATTTATAGCGTTTAAAAGATCCTAAAAGCATACCCATACCAACCATAATGCCATCACGGAGGGCCCCCTTGAGGGAAACGGCTTTGGATTCTTAATTTTATATTACAATTCGATATCATTCTACGTTCCATATGCATGACACGTTCGAGGAAAGAATGCATTCTCTCCAAATCGTTGATAGCTAAGCTCGACACTTAAGATATCTGTGGCGATGACTGAATGGAATCGTTCGTCGTCACTTCGAAACGATCAGCAGGTAAAAGTTCGGGAAGACAATATTTGTAAACACAGAAGAAAAGGGCGTTTTCTAATGGGACTAGGTTTCTTACCTGAATTTTTCCTTCGAACCTCACTCCAAGCTGAGAAATGATCTCGGGCTTTCCCGGCGTAACTGATGTAGAAATGTTTCGCGGGTTTCCAACCGGGTGCAGGCTTCGGCGAGAGCCGACGTTTCGGCCACATCCTTCGTGGCCATCCTCAGGTGAAGTGGAGGTGCACGGAGACGGTGGTGTTATATATCTGAAGGGTTCGTATCCCTTTCACTTCTGCGATTGGTTGCGATCCTGTTTTGTGCTATTTTTCTTAGAATCGGTTTCCACGCATTGTTTAAACCGATACCTTTGTCACGGTTTAAGTTGTTGTCTTCTAAGTAGATTTCTATTGCTTCCTTTGTTTTTCGTTCCCAGAACGAAGGGGCCTTCCACAGTACTTTTGTTTCCTTAAAGGAAATTTTATGTCCATTTTCTAGTGCGTGCTCAGCGATGGCTGACCTATCTGGCTGTTTTAGCCTGATGCATCGCGAGTGTTCGGATATCCTAGTGTCGATGGCTCGGCCTGTCTCTCCTATGTATGTCGCCCCGCATTCACAAACCAATAAGTACGACCGCCTATCCACCCCCAAATCCACAACAACACCTCTGGATCAAGACCGGATAGTCATCAACCTACTCGGAGAAGACATCGATAAAGACACCAAATCCGTCCTGGCCAAAGGATTAAACTTCGCACCGGCACCGAGAACGATAAATTACAGCAATTACATCGGAGCAGTAGAACCCGCGATCCGATCCCTCCCTCAAGAGATCTCAGAGGAAGTAAGGAGTCAAATCGCCTTGGTTCTGAAAAAAGCAACACCACCCAAGACCAACATCTCTAAAGGGGAGAGGGACGCCCTACAACGTTTAAAGGACAATCCAAATATCGTGGTCCTACCTGCTGACAAGGGGAATGCGACGGTCCTCCTCAAATTGGAGGCCTACCACGAGAAGATACGTCTCATACTCGACGACCCGGCATTTCTACGTATACAACGCGACCCAACAGCCTCAATAGTCAGGAAAACCTCTTCACTCCTCAAAATGTCAGGCCTCCCACCGGATACATGCAGGAGTCTTCTACCACAAGCTCCCGTACCGCCGAGACTATATGGGTTACCGAAGATCCATAAGATAGGTGTTCCATTAAGACCAATAGTCAGCGCGATTAACTCCCCCACATACCTCCTAGCCAAATTTCTCTCCAAACAACTTTCTCCATTTGTGGGAAGAAATGAACGACACCTTAAAAACTCCACGGAGTATGTAAACAAGATCAAGAGTATTAAAATTGGACCGAAAGACTTAATGGTGAGTTTTGATGTCGTTTCTCTTTTCACCCGGGTGCCCATAAAAGACACGCTCATCATGTTGGAAGAACACTTCGACAAGAAGTTGATTGATCTTTTCCGGCATACTCTCAATTCTACTTATTTCTTGTACAAAGGAGAGTATTACAAACAAACAGATGGCGTGGCAATGGGATCGCCACTCTCACCTGCGATAGCCAATTTCTTCATGGAACGGTTCGAGGAAGAGGCGCTGAACACCGCACCGTGGAAGCCATTATACTATTTCCGATACGTGGATGACACGTTCGCAATATGGCCCCACGGAGAAGAAAAACTACACCAATTTCTTGAACACCTCAACAGCAGGCATCCCAACATTCGGTTCACCTGTGAAATGGAAGAGAACGGCCAACTCCCTTTTCTTGACGTCCTCCTGAGAAGACACCCAGACGGCACCCTAGGTCATAGTGTTTATCGGAAGCCGACGCACACCGACCTATACCTGAACGGCGGCAGTCACCACCATCCTGCCCAATTAAATTCCGTAATTAAGACCCTTATACATAGGGCATATTCCGTGTCTGATCGGGAAAGTCTTCCTGAGGAATTAAAACACCTGAGGACGACCTTCCTACAGAACGGATACCCACTAAGGGACGTCAATCGCGCCCTTAAGAGGGCCGCCTGCGGCGCTACCAACAAAACCCCAGAAGAAAAACCAACGGCTACTGCCTATCTGCCCTACACCGCCCCGGTGTCTAGAGTCATCGCGAGGATATTGGGTAGACACAATATTAAAACCGTGCACTTGCCCCCCAGAAAGTTAGGGACCCACCTCACAAGAATAAAAGACCAGCTTGGGCTGAGGACCCCCGGGGTGTACCGCGTCCCCTGTGAATGCGGGGCGACATACATAGGAGAGACAGGCCGAGCCATCGACACTAGGATATCCGAACACTCGCGATGCATCAGGCTAAAACAGCCAGATAGGTCAGCCATCGCTGAGCACGCACTAGAAAATGGACATAAAATTTCCTTTAAGGAAACAAAAGTACTGTGGAAGGCCCCTTCGTTCTGGGAACGAAAAACAAAGGAAGCAATAGAAATCTACTTAGAAGACAACAACTTAAACCGTGACAAAGGTATCGGTTTAAACAATGCGTGGAAACCGATTCTAAGAAAAATAGCACAAAACAGGATCGCAACCAATCGCAGAAGTGAAAGGGATACGAACCCTTCAGATATATAACACCACCGTCTCCGTGCACCTCCACTTCACCTGAGGATGGCCACGAAGGATGTGGCCGAAACGTCGGCTCTCGCCGAAGCCTGCACCCGGTTGGAAACCCGCGAAACATTTCTACATCACTCCAAGCTCTTTCGCTTCACATGCACTCAAAAGGCGAAGGCATCGTGGCTTGCGTCCGCGTAACAACCGTATCCATCAAATCTTGCATATTCTCCGGTAACAACACTTGGCACAAAGATTTGGTAACTGTCACTTAATCCAAGAGGAATCGTAGGGATTTCATAGGCAAAGGCTTGGTGAGAAAAGGCGTAAAGCACCGGGAAAGGCCACTCGAATCACGAGGGACCTCCGTTCCCAACAAAGACCAGCCCACTTAAGCCGCGTGGAAGCTTCACCTCGCCATCTACTGGAATTCAGTTTAGCAAACGTTACTCATGGCAAGCGAAAGATGAACGTCGACCTATTTTCGCTTCGCCTCGTCCAAGACTGCGAGGCGTGTGTCATAACGAATGCGTAGATATTAAATAAATTCTAAATCCTTTTAACAATCGCATTATCTAAGTGAGCGTAAGGGAGAAAAAGGATCGGGTCGCTCGAATCGCTAACCGACTAAGGTTGGACGTGGCTCGTCACTTGCGAAAAGTTTGAAGTGAAACGGAGATGACTTGAAAGGGTTGATAAATTCTGGAGGTAGCATCCGCTTTAAGCGGGTCGGGAAGGGAATGATTATGAACTATTGAATTCTGTGGCAATTTGTTGGCGCCTTGTGGAAGACATTCGAACGTTTTCTTTTCACACTGAAAATAATGAAAGTTTCGGGGAAGGCTGTTGAAATAACTCGTTTAATTGAAAGATGCTGTTCGATCAGAACGATTCAGTCAACTTTTTCACATTCAAAGCCGTACTAACCGTTTGTGCTCGAGAATTAGACCTTTAATGATCCTTCCAGCTCGTTTATGAAACATTGCTCTATGAATTTGGTGGGTAATGAAACAAGAGTATAAGGTTTTTCACGGTTGGAGTTTATTCAAACTGCCATAATATACATCATTAGCACTTCATATCACTCATGTTGGTGCATTACTAAAGCTAAGGTACTCCTTCCCGCTTGTCTGTCTGCATGCGACCAAGTTCGATCCACATCATGATCCGCCTCCTAATCCATCGTCTCTTGACTGGAATCCTCTCCTGAACAGGAATGCGAAGTACCTGAGATGAAGGTGAAATGGATATTTCAAATTGATGCACTGAATTAATGACAATAAGGCAATGAGGGAACGAAGCTTCACTTCAGGAATTTCGTTTGTGGATAAAAGCATGGCATGAAAACGTTGGCATAGATCAATGGAAAACGCCCGTTGCATGTGGGATAGCTATGGCTTGTAGTAGGACTGATTGACACTTCAGCCTAATTTCTCCAGTTATGAAGTGTGAAAATGGCTGTGCTGAAGTTGAAGGACTCTTCTGGTCCTTCTTATAAAAGAGAAACTCCTACCTGTGATGAAGGCACTTTGCAAACACCCCAGAATGTACTTGCTGAGACTCAAAAGTGAAGTATATGAAGGGAAAGAGGAAGATGGGAAATCGCTCACTGTGGGGAGAAGAAAACTGCTGCTTGTAAACCGACGAAGAGGGAAAGCTGCAGTAAGGTTTATTTTGAATTAAAACACCCGAGAAGTTACCTTACACTCGATGGGAAAAGAATATAATTATGTTAAGAAGAAAGTGGGCGAGGTCGCTGAGGATGGAATAGTAAAGGAGCTTCTTTATGATCCAATAATGAATGCTAGAAGAAAATTGAAGGATTATCTATTTAAAGCAGGCTTTGAAGCTTTCTGTTCGTTCTGTGAAAAAGGTGTAGAGAGTGGCAGAGGAGAGTTAAAATCCATTCCATGGATCAACTCGGTCCTTGTGGACATGGTGGTGTTGTGGAATATTGGAGATGGAAATGAGAAGAAGGTGGCAGCAACGTAGAAGAACGATGAGAGAGCAACTATACATCCGCAAAGGAAGTTTACTAGAGGAACGATTGGGCTGCACTTAATTTGCAAGGAATCCACTTAAAGAAAGAGAATATGAAAAACATGCCAAAAGCATTGAAAGAGTTAACACAAAATCCACCTCATGATAGCATGGTAAAGGATGACAGTGGGAGGGATCCTTACATTTTTATTCTTCTTAATATCATTCATCCACTTGAGAGTATTCTCCATTCTCAATCAATGTGCCATGTTATCTAACAGATGGCTAAAACATATTTATAATCACATAATTATGAGTATACCAGTACCTATTTAATAAGCTAGGCATGTGTTCATCAATTCATCCCAGCACCACAACCATATATATCAGTAAATTATGCAATTATATAACGATTTCACTTGAGTATAATCACAAATTAGAGCTAAGTCCTAGGAATTGCTCTGTGACAACACAATGGTAGAAAGGACTGGTAACTTGAAATGCTTTTCATACTCACATGTTCCCATACTTAATTCATGTCTCTTACTCTCGAAGCTAATCATGTAGGAGTTGCAATCCATTGGGTAGAGTCATCACTGTTCTCGTCCCGACATTGGTTAGATTTCTCCAAAAGCATGGCATCCTGAAATGGAGAAAATAATTATTTCATTAGAAAAGAAGCAAGGATCCAAAGCGAGCCTTTCCCCTACCAGACGCAGAGACACCTTGCTGATGTGAAAACGATGAATCGCCATGGATTTAAGCGTCACTCTCCTTAAAAGTAGTTCTAGTCCAATATGCATAAGGGCCAGCGGTGGGAAATGCATATCGTAAACTTATTCACGAGGGCAATAATAAAGAAAATAGTATCATTCGGGTGTCTGGAAATTACTGCATTACTCTAGCATTGCTTGGAAGAACGGGGAGTAATTTAATATTCTCCTAAAATTACAATTCTTAAAAATTGTTAATTAATACCGTTTGAGGTCCCGCTAAATAATTATCTCGCTTCTGATTGGCTGAGGAATATACCACCGCTGTCAGTGCAGACGCTGTATTGTTAAATTTTAAGCCACATATTCCTTTAGCGAACGAACGATAGCACATCGTTAAAATTTCTCTCTCCTTTTATGCCGACCGCGACTAATGTTGGTTTTCTTGTATTCATCAGAAATCCGTTGCCGATACTTATGAAAATAGTAAATTTGTTCAGTAAGACTCACGTAGTAGGAAAAAATCATAATAAATACTAGTCTTCATGTAATTTTTATCGTTTTCGATACACCTCACGTTCATTTCGAAAAATCTAATTTCAATTTTAGACCCCCGCCGGTAACAGTCACAACTCCCAACACCGAAAGTCATATCTCACTTTCCTCTTGCATCTCACCGCGATCACATCGTCCGATCACCGGTTGTTTAATTTCCATATTTTTCCAATTTATAGCGTTTAAAAGATCCTAAAAGCATACCCATACCAACCATAATGCCATCACGGAGGGCCCCCTTGAGGGAAACGGCTTTGGATTCTTAATTTTATATTACAATTCGATATCATTCTACGTTCCATATGCATGACACGTTCGAGGAAAGAATGCATTCTCTCCAAATCGTTGATAGCTAAGCTCGACACTTAAGATATCTGTGGCGATGACTGAATGGAATCGTTCGTCGTCACTTCGAAACGATCAGCAGGTAAAAGTTCGGGAAGACAATATTTGTAAACACAGAAGAAAAGGGCGTTTTCTAATGGGACTAGGTTTCTTACCTGAATTTTTCCTTCGAACCTCACTCCAAGCTCTTTCGCTTCACATGCACTCAAAAGGCGAAGGCATCGTGGCTTGCGTCCGCGTAACAACCGTATCCATCAAATCTTGCATATTCTCCGGTAACAACACTTGGCACAAAGATTTGGTAACTGTCACTTAATCCAAGAGGAATCGTAGGGATTTCATAGGCAAAGGCTTGGTGAGAAAAGGCGTAAAGCACCGGGAAAGGCCACTCGAATCACGAGGGACCTCCGTTCCCAACAAAGACCAGCCCACTTAAGCCGCGTGGAAGCTTCACCTCGCCATCTACTGGAATTCAGTTTAGCAAACGTTACTCATGGCAAGCGAAAGATGAACGTCGACCTATTTTCGCTTCGCCTCGTCCAAGACTGCGAGGCGTGTGTCATAACGAATGCGTAGATATTAAATAAATTCTAAATCCTTTTAACAATCGCATTATCTAAGTGAGCGTAAGGGAGAAAAAGGATCGGGTCGCTCGAATCGCTAACCGACTAAGGTTGGACGTGGCTCGTCACTTGCGAAAAGTTTGAAGTGAAACGGAGATGACTTGAAAGGGTTGATAAATACTGGAGGTAGCATCCGCTTTAAGCGGGTCGGGAAGGGAATGATTATGAACTATTGAATTCTGTGGCAATTTGTTGGCGCCTTGTGGAAGACATTCGAACGTTTTCTTTTCACACTGAAAATAATGAAAGTTTCGGGGAAGGCTGTTGAAATAACTCGTTTAATTGAAAGATGCTGTTCGATCAGAACGATTCAGTCAACTTTTTCACATTCAAAGCCGTACTAACCGTTTGTGCTCGAGAATTAGACCTTTAATGATCCTTCCAGCTCGTTTATGAAACATTGCTCTATGAATTTGGTGGGTAATGAAACAAGAGTATAAGGTTTTTCACGGTTGGAGTTTATTCAAACTGCCATAATATACATCATTAGCACTTCATATCACTCATGTTGGTGCATTACTAAAGCTAAGGTACTCCTTCCCGCTTGTCTGTCTGCATGCGACCAAGTTCGATCCACATCATGATCCGCCTCCTAATCCATCGTCTCTTGACTGGAATCCTCTCCTGAACAGGAATGCGAAGTACCTGAGATGAAGGTGAAATGGATATTTCAAATTGATGCACTGAATTAATGACAATAAGGCAATGAGGGAACGAAGCTTCACTTCAGGAATTTCGTTTGTGGATAAAAGCATGGCATGAAAACGTTGGCATAGATCAATGGAAAACGCCCGTTGCATGTGGGATAGCTATGGCTTGTAGTAGGACTGATTGACACTTCAGCCTAATTTCTCCAGTTATGAAGTGTGAAAATGGCTGTGCTGAAGTTGAAGGACTCTTCTGGTCCTTCTTATAAAAGAGAAACTCCTACCTGTGATGAAGGCACTTTGCAAACACCCCAGAATGTACTTGCTGAGACTCAAAAGTGAAGTATATGAAGGGAAAGAGGAAGATGGGAAATCGCTCACTGTGGGGAGAAGAAAACTGCTGCTTGTAAACCGACGAAGAGGGAAAGCTGCAGTAAGGTTTATTTTGAATTAAAACACCCGAGAAGTTACCTTACACTCGATGGGAAAAGAATATAATTATGTCAAGAAGAAAGTGGGCGAGGTCGCTGAGGATGGAATAGTAAAGGAGCTTCTTTATGATCCAATAATGAATGCTAGAAGAAAATTGAAGGATTATCTATTTAAAGCAGGCTTTGAAGCTTTCTGTTCGTTCTGTGAAAAAGGTGTAGAGAGTGGCAGAGGAGAGTTAAAATCCATTCCATGGATCAACTCGGTCCTTGTGGACATGGTGGTGTTGTGGAATATTGGAGATGGAAATGAGAAGAAGGTGGCAGCAACGTAGAAGAACGATGAGAGAGCAACTATACATCCGCAAAGGAAGTTTACTAGAGGAACGATTGGGCTGCACTTAATTTGCAAGGAATCCACTTAAAGAAAGAGAATATGAAAAACATGCCAAAAGCATTGAAAGAGTTAACACAAAATCCACCTCATGATAGCATGGTAAAGGATGACAGTGGGAGGGATCCTTACATTTTTATTCTTCTTAATATCATTCATCCACTTGAGAGTATTCTCCATTCTCAATCAATGTGCCATGTTATCTAACAGATGGCTAAAACATATTTATAATCACATAATTATGAGTATACCAGTACCTATTTAATAAGCTAGGCATGTGTTCATCAATTCATCCCAGCACCACAACCATATATATCAGTAAATTATGCAATTATATAACGATTTCACTTGAGTATAATCACAAATTAGAGCTAAGTCCTAGGAATTGCTCTGTGACAACACAATGGTAGAAAGGACTGGTAACTTGAAATGCTTTTCATACTCACATGTTCCCATACTTAATTCATGTCTCTTACTCTCGAAGCTAATCATGTAGGAGTTGCAATCCATTGGGTAGAGTCATCACTGTTCTCGTCCCGACATTGGTTAGATTTCTCCAAAAGCATGGCATCCTGAAATGGAGAAAATAATTATTTCATTAGAAAAGAAGCAAGGATCCAAAGCGAGCCTTTCCCCTACCAGACGCAGAGACACCTCGCTGATGTGAAAACGATGAATCGCCATGGATTTAAGCGTCACTCTCCTTAAAAGTAGTTCTAGTCCAATATGCATAAGGGCCAGCGGTGGGAAATGCATATCGTAAACTTATTCACGAGGGCAATAATAAAGAAAATAGTATCATTCGGGTGTCTGGAAATTACTGCATTACTCTAGCATTGCTTGGAAGAACGGGGAGTAATTTAATATTCTCCTAAAATTACAATTCTTAAAAATTGTTAATTAATACCATTTGAGGTCCCGCTAAATAATTATCTCGCTTCTGATTGGCTGAGGAATATACCACCGCTGTCAGTGCAGACGCTGTATTGTTAAATTTTAAGCCACATATTCCTTTAGCGAACGAACGATAGCACATCGTTAAAATTTCTCTCTCCTTTTATGCCGACCGCGACTAATGTTGGTTTTCTTGTATTCATCAGAAATCCGTTGCCGATACTTATGAAAATAGTAAATTTGTTCAGTAAGACTCACGTAGTAGGAAAAAATCATAATAAATACTAGTCTTCATGTAATTTTTATCGTTTTCGATACACCTCACGTTCATTTCGAAAAATCTAATTTCAATTTTAGACCCCCGCCGGTAACAGTCACAACTCCCAACACCGAAAGTCATATCTCACTTTCCTCTTGCATCTCACCGCGATCACATCGTCCGATCACCGGTTGTTTAATTTCCATATTTTTCCAATTTATAGCGTTTAAAAGATCCTAAAAGCATACCCATACCAACCATAATGCCATCACGGAGGGCCCCCTTGAGGGAAACGGCTTTGGATTCTTAATTTTATATTACAATTCGATATCATTCTACGTTCCATATGCATGACACGTTCGAGGAAAGAATGCATTCTCTCCAAATCGTTGATAGCTAAGCTCGACACTTAAGATATCTGTGGCGATGACTGAATGGAATCGTTCGTCGTCACTTCGAAACGATCAGCAGGTAAAAGTTCGGGAAGACAATATTTGTAAACACAGAAGAAAAGGGCGTTTTCTAATGGGACTAGGTTTCTTACCTGAATTTTTCCTTCGAACCTCACTCCAAGCTCTTTCGCTTCACATGCACTCAAAAGGCGAAGGCATCGTGGCTTGCGTCCGCGTAACAACCGTATCCATCAAATCTTGCATATTCTCCGGTAACAACACTTGGCACAAAGATTTGGTAACTGTCACTTAATCCAAGAGGAATCGTAGGGATTTCATAGGCAAAGGCTTGGTGAGAAAAGGCGTAAAGCACCGGGAAAGGCCACTCGAATCACGAGGGACCTCCGTTCCCAACAAAGACCAGCCCACTTAAGCCGCGTGGAAGCTTCACCTCGCCATCTACTGGAATTCAGTTTAGCAAACGTTACTCATGGCAAGCGAAAGATGAACGTCGACCTATTTTCGCTTCGCCTCGTCCAAGACTGCGAGGCGTGTGTCATAACGAATGCGTAGATATTAAATAAATTCTAAATCCTTTTAACAATCGCATTATCTAAGTGAGCGTAAGGGAGAAAAAGGATCGGGTCGCTCGAATCGCTAACCGACTAAGGTTGGACGTGGCTAGTCACTTGCGAAAAGTTTGAAGTGAAACGGAGATGACTTGAAAGGGTTGATAAATACTGGAGGTAGCATCCGCTTTAAGCGGGTCGGGAAGGGAATGATTATGAACTATTGAATTCTGTGGCAATTTGTTGGCGCCTTGTGGAAGACATTCGAACGTTTTCTTTTCACACTGAAAATAATGAAAGTTTCGGGGAAGGCTGTTGAAATAACTCGTTTAATTGAAAGATGCTGTTCGATCAGAACGATTCAGTCAACTTTTTCACATTCAAAGCCGTACTAACCGTTTGTGCTCGAGAATTAGACCTTTAATGATCCTTCCAGCTCGTTTATGAAACATTGCTCTATGAATTTGGTGGGTAATGAAACAAGAGTATAAGGTTTTTCACGGTTGGAGTTTATTCAAACTGCCATAATATACATCATTAGCACTTCATATCACTCATGTTGGTGCATTACTAAAGCTAAGGTACTCCTTCCCGCTTGTCTGTCTGCATGCGACCAAGTTCGATCCACATCATGATCCGCCTCCTAATCCATCGTCTCTTGACTGGAATCCTCTCCTGAACAGGAATGCGAAGTACCTGAGATGAAGGTGAAATGGATATTTCAAATTGATGCACTGAATTAATGACAATAAGGCAATGAGGGAACGAAGCTTCACTTCAGGAATTTCGTTTGTGGATAAAAGCATGGCATGAAAACGTTGGCATAGATCAATGGAAAACGCCCGTTGCATGTGGGATAGCTATGGCTTGTAGTAGGACTGATTGACACTTCAGCCTAATTTCTCCAGTTATGAAGTGTGAAAATGGCTGTGCTGAAGCTGAAGGACTCTGCTGGTCCTTCTTATAAAAGAAAAACTCCTACCTGTGATGAAGGCACTTTGCAAACACCCCAGAATGTACTTGCTGAGACTCAAAAGTGAAGTATATGAAGGGAAAGAGGAAGATGGGAAATCGCTCACTGTGGGGAGAAGAAAACTGCTGCTTGTAAACCGACGAAGAGGGAAAGCTGCAGTAAGGTTTATTTTGAATTAAAACACCCGAGAAGTTACCTTACACTCGATGGGAAAAGAATATAATTATGTCAAGAAGAAAGTGGGCGAGGTCGCTGAGGATGGAATAGTAAAGGAGCTTCTTTATGATCCAATAATGAATGCTAGAAGAAAATTGAAGGATTATCTATTTAAAGCAGGCTTTGAAGCTTTCTGTTCGTTCTGTGAAAAAGGTGTAGAGAGTGGCAGAGGAGAGTTAAAATCCATTCCATGGATCAACTCGGTCCTTGTGGACATGGTGGTGTTGTGGAATATTGGAGATGGAAATGAGAAGAAGGTGGCAGCAACGTAGAAGAACGATGAGAGAGCAACTATACATCCGCAAAGGAAGTTTACTAGAGGAACGATTGGGCTGCACTTAATTTGCAAGGAATCCACTTAAAGAAAGAGAATATGAAAAACATGCCAAAAGCATTGAAAGAGTTAACACAAAATCCACCTCATGATAGCATGGTAAAGGATGACAGTGGGAGGGATCCTTACATTTTTATTCTTCTTAATATCATTCATCCACTTGAGAGTATTCTCCATTCTCAATCAATGTGCCATGTTATCTAACAGATGGCTAAAACATATTTATAATCACATAATTATGAGTATACCAGTACCTATTTAATAAGCTAGGCATGTGTTCATCAATTCATCCCAGCACCACAACCATAAATATCAGTAAATTATGCAATTATATAACGATTTCACTTGAGTATAATCACAAATTAGAGCTAAGTCCTAGGAATTGCTCTGTGACAACACAATGGTAGAAAGGACTGGTAACTTGAAATGCTTTTCATACTCACATGTTCCCATACTTAATTCATGTCTCTTACTCTCGAAGCTAATCATGTAGGAGTTGCAATCCATTGGGTAGAGTCATCACTGTTCTCGTCCCGACATTGGTTAGATTTCTCCAAAAGCATGGCATCCTGAAATGGAGAAAATAATTATTTCATTAGAAAAGAAGCAAGGATCCAAAGCGAGCCTTTCCCCTACCAGACGCAGAGACACCTTGCTGATGTGAAAACGATGAATCGCCATGGATTTAAGCGTCACTCTCCTTAAAAGTAGTTCTAGTCCAATATGCATAAGGGCCAGCGGTGGGAAATGCATATCGTAAACTTATTCACGAGGGCAATAATAAAGAAAATAGTATCATTCGGGTGTCTGGAAATTACTGCATTACTCTAGCATTGCTTGGAAGAACGGGGAGTAATTTAATATTCTCCTAAAATTACAATTCTTAAAAATTGTTAATTAATACCATTTGAGGTCCCGCTAAATAATTATCTCGCTTCTGATTGGCTGAGGAATATACCACCGCTGTCAGTGCAGACGCTGTATTGTTAAATTTTAAGCCACATATTCCTTTAGCGAACGAACGATAGCACATCGTTAAAATTTCTCTCTCCTTTTATGCCGACCGCGACTAATGTTGGTTTTCTTGTATTCATCAGAAATCCGTTGCCGATACTTATGAAAATAGTGAATTTGTTCAGTAAGACTCACGTAGTAGGAAAAAATCATAATAAATACTAGTCTTCATGTAATTTTTATCGTTTTCGATACACCTCACGTTCATTTCGGAAAATCTAATTTCAATTTTAGACCCCCGCCGGTAACAGTCACAACTCCCAACACCGAAAGTCATATCTCACTTTCCTCTTGCATCTCACCGCGATCACATCGTCCGATCACCGGTTGTTTAATTTCCATATATTTCCAATTTATAGCGTTTAAAAGATCCTAAAAGCATACCCATACCAACCATAATGCCATCACGGAGGGCCCCCTTGAGGGAAACGGCTTTGGATTCTTAATTTTATATTACAATTCGATATCATTCTACGTTCCATATGCATGACACGTTCGAGGAAAGAATGCATTCTCTCCAAATCGTTGATAGCTAAGCTCGACACTTAAGATATCTGTGGCGATGACTGAATGGAATCGTTCGTCGTCACTTCGAAACGATCAGCAGGTAAAAGTTCGGGAAGACAATATTTGTAAACACAGAAGAAAAGGGCGTTTTCTAATGGGACTAGGTTTCTTACCTGAATTTTTCCTTCGAACCTCACTCCAAGCTCTTTCGCTTCACATGCACTCAAAAGGCGAAGGCATCGTGGCTTGCGTCCGCGTAACAACCGTATCCATCAAATCTTGCATATTCTCCGGTAACAACACTTGGCACAAAGATTTGGTAACTGTCACTTAATCCAAGAGGAATCGTAGGGATTTCATAGGCAAAGGCTTGGTGAGAAAAGGCGTAAAGCACCGGGAAAGGCCACTCGAATCACGAGGAACCTCCGTTCCCAACAAAGACCAGCCCACTTAAGCCGCGTGGAAGCTTCACCTCGCCATCTACTGGAATTCAGTTTAGCAAACGTTACTCATGGCAAGCGAAAGATGAACGTCGACCTATTTTCGCTTCGCCTCGTCCAAGACTGCGAGGCGTGTGTCATAACGAATGCGTAGATATTAAATAAATTCTAAATCCTTTTAACAATCGCATTATCTAAGTGAGCGTAAGGGAGAAAAAGGATCGGGTCGCTCGAATCGCTAACCGACTAAGGTTGGACGTGGCTCGTCACTTGCGAAAAGTTTGAAGTGAAACGGAGATGACTTGAAAGGGTTGATAAATACTGGAGGTAGCATCCGCTTTAAGCGGGTCGGGAAGGGAATGATTATGAACTATTGAATTCTGTGGCAATTTGTTGGCGCCTTGTGGAAGACATTCGAACGTTTTCTTTTCACACTGAAAATAATGAAAGTTTCGGGGAAGGCTGTTGAAATAACTCGTTTAATTGAAAGATGCTGTTCGATCAGAACGATTCAGTCAACTTTTTCACATTCAAAGCCGTACTAACCGTTTGTGCTCGAGAATTAGACCTTTAATGATCCTTCCAGCTCGTTTATGAAACATTGCTCTATGAATTTGGTGGGTAATGAAACAAGAGTATAAGGTTTTTCACGGTTGGAGTTTATTCAAACTGCCATAATATACATCATTAGCACTTCATATCACTCATGTTGGTGCATTACTAAAGCTAAGGTACTCCTTCCCGCTTGTCTGTCTGCATGCGACCAAGTTCGATCCACATCATGATCCGCCTCCTAATCCATCGTCTCTTGACTGGAATCCTCTCCTGAACAGGAATGCGAAGTACCTGAGATGAAGGTGAAATGGATATTTCAAATTGATGCACTGAATTAATGACAATAAGGCAATGAGGGAACGAAGCTTCACTTCAGGAATTTCGTTTGTGGATAAAAGCATGGCATGAAAACGTTGGCATAGATCAATGGAAAACGCCCGTTGCATGTGGGATAGCTATGGCTTGTAGTAGGACTGATTGACACTTCAGCCTAATTTCTCCAGTTATGAAGTGTGAAAATGGCTGTGCTGAAGTTGAAGGACTCTTCTGGTCCTTCTTATAAAAGAGAAACTCCTACCTGTGATGAAGGCACTTTGCAAACACCCCAGAATGTACTTGCTGAGACTCAAAAGTGAAGTATATGAAGGGAAAGAGGAAGATGGGAAATCGCTCACTGTGGGGAGAAGAAAACTGCTGCTTGTAAACCGACGAAGAGGGAAAGCTGCAGTAAGGTTTATTTTGAATTAAAACACCCGAGAAGTTACCTTACACTCGATGGGAAAAGAATATAATTATGTCAAGAAGAAAGTGGGCGAGGTCGCTGAGGATGGAATAGTAAAGGAGCTTCTTTATGATCCAATAATGAATGCTAGAAGAAAATTGAAGGATTATCTATTTAAAGCAGGCTTTGAAGCTTTCTGTTCGTTCTGTGAAAAAGGTGTAGAGAGTGGCAGAGGAGAGTTAAAATCCATTCCATGGATCAACTCGGTCCTTGTGGACATGGTGGTGTTGTGGAATATTGGAGATGGAAATGAGAAGAAGGTGGCAGCAACGTAGAAGAACGATGAGAGAGCAACTATACATCCGCAAAGGAAGTTTACTAGAGGAACGATTGGGCTGCACTTAATTTGCAAGGAATCCACTTAAAGAAAGAGAATATGAAAAACATGCCAAAAGCATTGAAAGAGTTAACACAAAATCCACCTCATGATAGCATGGTAAAGGATGACAGTGGGAGGGATCCTTACATTTTTATTCTTCTTAATATCATTCATCCACTTGAGAGTATTCTCCATTCTCAATCAATGTGCCATGTTATCTAACAGATGGCTAAAACATATTTATAATCACATAATTATGAGTATACCAGTACCTATTTAATAAGCTAGGCATGTGTTCATCAATTCATCCCAGCACCACAACCATAAATATCAGTAAATTATGCAATTATATAACGATTTCACTTGAGTATAATCACAAATTAGAGCTAAGTCCTAGGAATTGCTCTGTGACAACACAATGGTAGAAAGGACTGGTAACTTGAAATGCTTTTCATACTCACATGTTCCCATACTTAATTCATGTCTCTTACTCTCGAAGCTAATCATGTAGGAGTTGCAATCCATTGGGTAGAGTCATCACTGTTCTCGTCCCGACATTGGTTAGATTTCTCCAAAAGCATGGCATCCTGAAATGGAGAAAATAATTATTTCATTAGAAAAGAAGCAAGGATCCAAAGCGAGCCTTTCCCCTACCAGACGCAGAGACACCTCGCTGATGTGAAAACGATGAATCGCCATGGATTTAAGCGTCACTCTCCTTAAAAGTAGTTCTAGTCCAATATGCATAAGGGCCAGCGGTGGGAAATGCATATCGTAAACTTATTCACGAGGGCAATAATAAAGAAAATAGTATCATTCGGGTGTCTGGAAATTACTGCATTACTCTAGCATTGCTTGGAAGAACGGGGAGTAATTTAATATTCTCCTAAAATTACAATTCTTAAAAATTGTTAATTAATACCGTTTGAGGTCCCGCTAAATAATTATCTCGCTTCTGATTGGCTGAGGAATATACCACCGCTGTCAGTGCAGACGCTGTATTGTTAAATTTTAAGCCACATATTCCTTTAGCGAACGAACGATAGCACATCGTTAAAATTTCTCTCTCCTTTTATGCCGACCGCGACTAATGTTGGTTTTCTTGTATTCATCAGAAATCCGTTGCCGATACTTATGAAAATAGTAAATTTGTTCAGTAAGACTCACGTAGTAGGAAAAAATCATAATAAATACTAGTCTTCATGTAATTTTTATCGTTTTCGATACACCTCACGTTCATTTCGAAAAATCTAATTTCAATTTTAGACCCCCGCCGGTAACAGTCACAACTCCCAACACCGAAAGTCATATCTCACTTTCCTCTTGCATCTCACCGCGATCACATCGTCCGATCACCGGTTGTTTAATTTCCATATTTTTCCAATTTATAGCGTTTAAAAGATCCTAAAAGCATACCCATACCAACCATAATGCCATCACGGAGGGCCCCCTTGAGGGAAACGGCTTTGGATTCTTAATTTTATATTACAATTCGATATCATTCTACGTTCCATATGCATGACACGTTCGAGGAAAGAATGCATTCTCTCCAAATCGTTGATAGCTAAGCTCGACACTTAAGATATCTGTGGCGATGACTGAATGGAATCGTTCGTCGTCACTTCGAAACGATCAGCAGGTAAAAGTTCGGGAAGACAATATTTGTAAACACAGAAGAAAAGGGCGTTTTCTAATGGGACTAGGTTTCTTACCTGAATTTTTCCTTCGAACCTCACTCCAAGCTCTTTCGCTTCACATGCACTCAAAAGGCGAAGGCATCGTGGCTTGCGTCCGCGTAACAACCGTATCCATCAAATCTTGCATATTCTCCGGTAACAACACTTGGCACAAAGATTTGGTAACTGTCACTTAATCCAAGAGGAATCGTAGGGATTTCATAGGCAAAGGCTTGGTGAGAAAAGGCGTAAAGCACCGGGAAAGGCCACTCGAATCACGAGGGACCTCCGTTCCCAACAAAGACCAGCCCACTTAAGCCGCGTGGAAGCTTCACCTCGCCATCTACTGGAATTCAGTTTAGCAAACGTTACTCATGGCAAGCGAAAGATGAACGTCGACCTATTTTCGCTTCGCCTCGTCCAAGACTGCGAGGCGTGTGTCATAACGAATGCGTAGATATTAAATAAATTCTAAATCCTTTTAACAATCGCATTATCTAAGTGAGCGTAAGGGAGAAAAAGGATCGGGTCGCTCGAATCGCTAACCGACTAAGGTTGGACGTGGCTAGTCACTTGCGAAAAGTTTGAAGTGAAACGGAGATGACTTGAAAGGGTTGATAAATACTGGAGGTAGCATCCGCTTTAAGCGGGTCGGGAAGGGAATGATTATGAACTATTGAATTCTGTGGCAATTTGTTGGCGCCTTGTGGAAGACATTCGAACGTTTTCTTTTCACACTGAAAATAATGAAAGTTTCGGGGAAGGCTGTTGAAATAACTCGTTTAATTGAAAGATGCTGTTCGATCAGAACGATTCAGTCAACTTTTTCACATTCAAAGCCGTACTAACCGTTTGTGCTCGAGAATTAGACCTTTAATGATCCTTCCAGCTCGTTTATGAAACATTGCTCTATGAATTTGGTGGGTAATGAAACAAGAGTATAAGGTTTTTCACGGTTGGAGTTTATTCAAACTGCCATAATATACATCATTAGCACTTCATATCACTCATGTTGGTGCATTACTAAAGCTAAGGTACTCCTTCCCGCTTGTCTGTCTGCATGCGACCAAGTTCGATCCACATCATGATCCGCCTCCTAATCCATCGTCTCTTGACTGGAATCCTCTCCTGAACAGGAATGCGAAGTACCTGAGATGAAGGTGAAATGGATATTTCAAATTGATGCACTGAATTAATGACAATAAGGCAATGAGGGAACGAAGCTTCACTTCAGGAATTTCGTTTGTGGATAAAAGCATGGCATGAAAACGTTGGCATAGATCAATGGAAAACGCCCGTTGCATGTGGGATAGCTATGGCTTGTAGTAGGACTGATTGACACTTCAGCCTAATTTCTCCAGTTATGAAGTGTGAAAATGGCTGTGCTGAAGTTGAAGGACTCTTCTGGTCCTTCTTATAAAAGAGAAACTCCTACCTGTGATGAAGGCACTTTGCAAACACCCCAGAATGTACTTGCTGAGACTCAAAAGTGAAGTATATGAAGGGAAAGAGGAAGATGGGAAATCGCTCACTGTGGGGAGAAGAAAACTGCTGCTTGTAAACCGACGAAGAGGGAAAGCTGCAGTAAGGTTTATTTTGAATTAAAACACCCGAGAAGTTACCTTACACTCGATGGGAAAAGAATATAATTATGTCAAGAAGAAAGTGGGCGAGGTCGCTGAGGATGGAATAGTAAAGGAGCTTCTTTATGATCCAATAATGAATGCTAGAAGAAAATTGAAGGATTATCTATTTAAAGCAGGCTTTGAAGCTTTCTGTTCGTTCTGTGAAAAAGGTGTAGAGAGTGGCAGAGGAGAGTTAAAATCCATTCCATGGATCAACTCGGTCCTTGTGGACATGGTGGTGTTGTGGAATATTGGAGATGGAAATGAGAAGAAGGTGGCAGCAACGTAGAAGAACGATGAGAGAGCAACTATACATCCGCAAAGGAAGTTTACTAGAGGAACGATTGGGCTGCACTTAATTTGCAAGGAATCCACTTAAAGAAAGAGAATATGAAAAACATGCCAAAAGCATTGAAAGAGTTAACACAAAATCCACCTCATGATAGCATGGTAAAGGATGACAGTGGGAGGGATCCTTACATTTTTATTCTTCTTAATATCATTCATCCACTTGAGAGTATTCTCCATTCTCAATCAATGTGCCATGTTATCTAACAGATGGCTAAAACATATTTATAATCACATAATTATGAGTATACCAGTACCTATTTAATAAGCTAGGCATGTGTTCATCAATTCATCCCAGCACCACAACCATAAATATCAGTAAATTATGCAATTATATAACGATTTCACTTGAGTATAATCACAAATTAGAGCTAAGTCCTAGGAATTGCTCTGTGACAACACAATGGTAGAAAAGACTGGTAACTTGAAATGCTTTTCATACTCACATGTTCCCATACTTAATTCATGTCTCTTACTCTCGAAGCTAATCATGTAGGAGTTGCAATCCATTGGGTAGAGTCATCACTGTTCTCGTCCCGACATTGGTTAGATTTCTCCAAAAGCATGGCATCCTGAAATGGAGAAAATAATTATTTCATTAGAAAAGAAGCAAGGATCCAAAGCGAGCCTTTCCCCTACCAGACGCAGAGACACCTTGCTGATGTGAAAACGATGAATCGCCATGGATTTAAGCGTCACTCTCCTTAAAAGTAGTTCTAGTCCAATATGCATAAGGGCCAGCGGTGGGAAATGCATATCGTAAACTTATTCACGAGGGCAATAATAAAGAAAATAGTATCATTCGGGTGTCTGGAAATTACTGCATTACTCTAGCATTGCTTGGAAGAACGGGGAGTAATTTAATATTCTCCTAAAATTACAATTCTTAAAAATTGTTAATTAATACCGTTTGAGGTCCCGCTAAATAATTATCTCGCTTCTGATTGGCTGAGGAATATACCACCGCTGTCAGTGCAGACGCTGTATTGTTAAATTTTAAGCCACATATTCCTTTAGCGAACGAACGATAGCACATCGTTAAAATTTCTCTCTCCTTTTATGCCGACCGCGACTAATGTTGGTTTTCTTGTATTCATCAGAAATCCGTTGCCGATACTTATGAAAATAGTAAATTTGTTCAGTAAGACTCACGTAGTAGGAAAAAATCATAATAAATACTAGTCTTCATGTAATTTTTATCGTTTTCGATACACCTCACGTTCATTTCGAAAAATCTAATTTCAATTTTAGACCCCCGCCGGTAACAGTCACAACTCCCAACACCGAAAGTCATATCTCACTTTCCTCTTGCATCTCACCGCGATCACATCGTCCGATCACCGGTTGTTTAATTTCCATATTTTTCCAATTTATAGCGTTTAAAAGATCCTAAAAGCATACCCATACCAACCATAATGCCATCACGGAGGGCCCCCTTGAGGGAAACGGCTTTGGATTCTTAATTTTATATTACAATTCGATATCATTCTACGTTCCATATGCATGACACGTTCGAGGAAAGAATGCATTCTCTCCAAATCGTTGATAGCTAAGCTCGACACTTAAGATATCTGTGGCGATGACTGAATGGAATCGTTCGTCGTCACTTCGAAACGATCAGCAGGTAAAAGTTCGGGAAGACAATATTTGTAAACACAGAAGAAAAGGGCGTTTTCTAATGGGACTAGGTTTCTTACCTGAATTTTTCCTTCGAACCTCACTCCAAGCTCTTTCGCTTCACATGCACTCAAAAGGCGAAGGCATCGTGGCTTGCGTCCGCGTAACAACCGTATCCATCAAATCTTGCATATTCTCCGGTAACAACACTTGGCACAAAGATTTGGTAACTGTCACTTAATCCAAGAGGAATCGTAGGGATTTCATAGGCAAAGGCTTGGTGAGAAAAGGCGTAAAGCACCGGGAAAGGCCACTCGAATCACGAGGGACCTCCGTTCCCAACAAAGACCAGCCCACTTAAGCCGCGTGGAAGCTTCACCTCGCCATCTACTGGAATTCAGTTTAGCAAACGTTACTCATGGCAAGCGAAAGATGAACGTCGACCTATTTTCGCTTCGCCTCGTCCAAGACTGCGAGGCGTGTGTCATAACGAATGCGTAGATATTAAATAAATTCTAAATCCTTTTAACAATCGCATTATCTAAGTGAGCGTAAGGGAGAAAAAGGATCGGGTCGCTCGAATCGCTAACCGACTAAGGTTGGACGTGGCTCGTCACTTGCGAAAAGTTTGAAGTGAAACGGAGATGACTTGAAAGGGTTGATAAATACTGGAGGTAGCATCCGCTTTAAGCGGGTCGGGAAGGGAATGATTATGAACTATTGAATTCTGTGGCAATTTGTTGGCGCCTTGTGGAAGACATTCGAACGTTTTCTTTTCACACTGAAAATAATGAAAGTTTCGGGGAAGGCTGTTGAAATAACTCGTTTAATTGAAAGATGCTGTTCGATCAGAACGATTCAGTCAACTTTTTCACATTCAAAGCCGTACTAACCGTTTGTGCTCGAGAATTAGACCTTTAATGATCCTTCCAGCTCGTTTATGAAACATTGCTCTATGAATTTGGTGGGTAATGAAACAAGAGTATAAGGTTTTTCACGGTTGGAGTTTATTCAAACTGCCATAATATACATCATTAGCACTTCATATCACTCATGTTGGTGCATTACTAAAGCTAAGGTACTCCTTCCCGCTTGTCTGTCTGCATGCGACCAAGTTCGATCCACATCATGATCCGCCTCCTAATCCATCGTCTCTTGACTGGAATCCTCTCCTGAACAGGAATGCGAAGTACCTGAGATGAAGGTGAAATGGATATTTCAAATTGATGCACTGAATTAATGACAATAAGGCAATGAGGGAACGAAGCTTCACTTCAGGAATTTCGTTTGTGGATAAAAGCATGGCATGAAAACGTTGGCATAGATCAATGGAAAACGCCCGTTGCATGTGGGATAGCTATGGCTTGTAGTAGGACTGATTGACACTTCAGCCTAATTTCTCCAGTTATGAAGTGTGAAAATGGCTGTGCTGAAGTTGAAGGACTCTTCTGGTCCTTCTTATAAAAGAGAAACTCCTACCTGTGATGAAGGCACTTTGCAAACACCCCAGAATGTACTTGCTGAGACTCAAAAGTGAAGTATATGAAGGGAAAGAGGAAGATGGGAAATCGCTCACTGTGGGGAGAAGAAAACTGCTGCTTGTAAACCGACGAAGAGGGAAAGCTGCAGTAAGGTTTATTTTGAATTAAAACACCCGAGAAGTTACCTTACACTCGATGGGAAAAGAATATAATTATGTCAAGAAGAAAGTGGGCGAGGTCGCTGAGGATGGAATAGTAAAGGAGCTTCTTTATGATCCAATAATGAATGCTAGAAGAAAATTGAAGGATTATCTATTTAAAGCAGGCTTTGAAGCTTTCTGTTCGTTCTGTGAAAAAGGTGTAGAGAGTGGCAGAGGAGAGTTAAAATCCATTCCATGGATCAACTCGGTCCTTGTGGACATGGTGGTGTTGTGGAATATTGGAGATGGAAATGAGAAGAAGGTGGCAGCAACGTAGAAGAACGATGAGAGAGCAACTATACATCCGCAAAGGAAGTTTACTAGAGGAACGATTGGGCTGCACTTAATTTGCAAGGAATCCACTTAAAGAAAGAGAATATGAAAAACATGCCAAAAGCATTGAAAGAGTTAACACAAAATCCACCTCATGATAGCATGGTAAAGGATGACAGTGGGAGGGATCCTTACATTTTTATTCTTCTTAATATCATTCATCCACTTGAGAGTATTCTCCATTCTCAATCAATGTGCCATGTTATCTAACAGATGGCTAAAACATATTTATAATCACATATTTATGAGTATACCAGTACCTATTTAATAAGCTAGGCATGTGTTCATCAATTCATCCCAGCACCACAACCATATATATCAGTAAATTATGCAATTATATAACGATTTCACTTGAGTATAATCACAAATTAGAGCTAAGTCCTAGGAATTGCTCTGTGACAACACAATGGTAGAAAGGACTGGTAACTTGAAATGCTTTTCATACTCACATGTTCCCATACTTAATTCATGTCTCTTACTCTCGAAGCTTATCATGTAGGAGTTGCAATCCATTGGGTAGAGTCATCACTGTTCTCGTCCCGACATTGGTTAGATTTCTCCAAAAGCATGGCATCCTGAAATGGAGAAAATAATTATTTCATTAGAAAAGAAGCAAGGATCCAAAGCGAGCCTTTCCCCTACCAGACGCAGAGACACCTTGCTGATGTGAAAACGATGAATCGCCATGGATTTAAGCGTCACTCTCCTTAAAAGTAGTTCTAGTCCAATATGCATAAGGGCCAGCGGTGGGAAATGCATATCGTAAACTTATTCACGAGGGCAATAATAAAGAAAATAGTATCATTCGGGTGTCTGGAAATTACTGCATTACTCTAGCATTGCTTGGAAGAACGGGGAGTAATTTAATATTCTCCTAAAATTACAATTCTTAAAAATTGTTAATTAATACCGTTTGAGGTCCCGCTAAATAATTATCTCGCTTCTGATTGGCTGAGGAATATACCACCGCTGTCAGTGCAGACGCTGTATTGTTAAATTTTAAGCCACATATTCCTTTAGCGAACGAACGATAGCACATCGTTAAAATTTCTCTCTCCTTTTATGCCGACCGCGACTAATGTTGGTTTTCTTGTATTCATCAGAAATCCGTTGCCGATACTTATGAAAATAGTAAATTTGTTCAGTAAGACTCACGTAGTAGGAAAAAATCATAATAAATACTAGTCTTCATGTAATTTTTATCGTTTTCGATACACCTCACGTTCATTTCGAAAAATCTAATTTCAATTTTAGACCCCCGCCGGTAACAGTCACAACTCCCAACACCGAAAGTCATATCTCACTTTCCTCTTGCATCTCACCGCGATCACATCGTCCGATCACCGGTTGTTTAATTTCCATATTTTTCCAATTTATAGCGTTTAAAAGATCCTAAAAGCATACCCATACCAACCATAATGCCATCACGGAGGGCCCCCTTGAGGGAAACGGCTTTGGATTCTTAATTTTATATTACAATTCGATATCATTCTACGTTCCATATGCATGACACGTTCGAGGAAAGAATGCATTCTCTCCAAATCGTTGATAGCTAAGCTCGACACTTAAGATATCTGTGGCGATGACTGAATGGAATCGTTCGTCGTCACTTCGAAACGATCAGCAGGTAAAAGTTCGGGAAGACAATATTTGTAAACACAGAAGAAAAGGGCGTTTTCTAATGGGACTAGGTTTCTTACCTGAATTTTTCCTTCGAACCTCACTCCAAGCTCTTTCGCTTCACATGCACTCAAAAGGCGAAGGCATCGTGGCTTGCGTCCGCGTAACAACCGTATCCATCAAATCTTGCATATTCTCCGGTAACAACACTTGGCACAAAGATTTGGTAACTGTCACTTAATCCAAGAGGAATCGTAGGGATTTCATAGGCAAAGGCTTGGTGAGAAAAGGCGTAAAGCACCGGGAAAGGCCACTCGAATCACGAGGGACCTCCGTTCCCAACAAAGACCAGCCCACTTAAGCCGCGTGGAAGCTTCACCTCGCCATCTACTGGAATTCAGTTTAGCAAACGTTACTCATGGCAAGCGAAAGATGAACGTCGACCTATTTTCGCTTCGCCTCGTCCAAGACTGCGAGGCGTGTGTCATAACGAATGCGTAGATAATAAATAAATTCTAAATCCTTTTAACAATCGCATTATCTAAGTGAGCGTAAGGGAGAAAAAGGATCGGGTCGCTCGAATCGCTAACCGACTAAGGTTGGACGTGGCTCGTCACTTGCGAAAAGTTTGAAGTGAAACGGAGATGACTTGAAAGGGTTGATAAATACTGGAGGTAGCATCCGCTTTAAGCGGGTCGGGAAGGGAATGATTATGAACTATTGAATTCTGTGGCAATTTGTTGGCGCCTTGTGGAAGACATTCGAACGTTTTCTTTTCACACTGAAAATAATGAAAGTTTCGGGGAAGGCTGTTGAAATAACTCGTTTAATTGAAAGATGCTGTTCGATCAGAACGATTCAGTCAACTTTTTCACATTCAAAGCCGTACTAACCGTTTGTGCTCGAGAATTAGACCTTTAATGATCCTTCCAGCTCGTTTATGAAACATTGCTCTATGAATTTGGTGGGTAATGAAACAAGAGTATAAGGTTTTTCACGGTTGGAGTTTATTCAAACTGCCATAATATACATCATTAGCACTTCATATCACTCATGTTGGTGCATTACTAAAGCTAAGGTACTCCTTCCCGCTTGTCTGTCTGCATGCGACCAAGTTCGATCCACATCATGATCCGCCTCCTAATCCATCGTCTCTTGACTGGAATCCTCTCCTGAACAGGAATGCGAAGTACCTGAGATGAAGGTGAAATGGATATTTCAAATTGATGCACTGAATTAATGACAATAAGGCAATGAGGGAACGAAGCTTCACTTCAGGAATTTCGTTTGTGGATAAAAGCATGGCATGAAAACGTTGGCATAGATCAATGGAAAACGCCCGTTGCATGTGGGATAGCTATGGCTTGTAGTAGGACTGATTGACACTTCAGCCTAATTTCTCCAGTTATGAAGTGTGAAAATGGCTGTGCTGAAGTTGAAGGACTCTTCTGGTCCTTCTTATAAAAGAGAAACTCCTACCTGTGATGAAGGCACTTTGCAAACACCCCAGAATGTACTTGCTGAGACTCAAAAGTGAAGTATATGAAGGGAAAGAGGAAGATGGGAAATCGCTCACTGTGGGGAGAAGAAAACTGCTGCTTGTAAACCGACGAAGAGGGAAAGCTGCAGTAAGGTTTATTTTGAATTAAAACACCCGAGAAGTTACCTTACACTCGATGGGAAAAGAATATAATTATGTCAAGAAGAAAGTGGGCGAGGTCGCTGAGGATGGAATAGTAAAGGAGCTTCTTTATGATCCAATAATGAATGCTAGAAGAAAATTGAAGGATTATCTATTTAAAGCAGGCTTTGAAGCTTTCTGTTCGTTCTGTGAAAAAGGTGTAGAGAGTGGCAGAGGAGAGTTAAAATCCATTCCATGGATCAACTCGGTCCTTGTGGACATGGTGGTGTTGTGGAATATTGGAGATGGAAATGAGAAGAAGGTGGCAGCAACGTAGAAGAACGATGAGAGAGCAACTATACATCCGCAAAGGAAGTTTACTAGAGGAACGATTGGGCTGCACTTAATTTGCAAGGAATCCACTTAAAGAAAGAGAATATGAAAAACATGCCAAAAGCATTGAAAGAGTTAACACAAAATCCACCTCATGATAGCATGGTAAAGGATGACAGTGGGAGGGATCCTTACATTTTTATTCTTCTTAATATCATTCATCCACTTGAGAGTATTCTCCATTCTCAATCAATGTGCCATGTTATCTAACAGATGGCTAAAACATATTTATAATCACATAATTATGAGTATACCAGTACCTATTTAATAAGCTAGGCATGTGTTCATCAATTCATCCCAGCACCACAACCATAAATATCAGTAAATTATGCAATTATATAACGATTTCACTTGAGTATAATCACAAATTAGAGCTAAGTCCTAGGAATTGCTCTGTGACAACACAATGGTAGAAAGGACTGGTAACTTGAAATGCTTTTCATACTCACATGTTCCCATACTTAATTCATGTCTCTTACTCTCGAAGCTAATCATGTAGGAGTTGCAATCCATTGGGTAGAGTCATCACTGTTCTCGTCCCGACATTGGTTAGATTTCTCCAAAAGCATGGCATCCTGAAATGGAGAAAATAATTATTTCATTAGAAAAGAAGCAAGGATCCAAAGCGAGCCTTTCCCCTACCAGACGCAGAGACACCTTGCTGATGTGAAAACGATGAATCGCCATGGATTTAAGCGTCACTCTCCTTAAAAGTAGTTCTAGTCCAATATGCATAAGGGCCAGCGGTGGGAAATGCATATCGTAAACTTATTCACGAGGGCAATAATAAAGAAAATAGTATCATTCGGGTGTCTGGAAATTACTGCATTACTCTAGCATTGCTTGGAAGAACGGGGAGTAATTTAATATTCTCCTAAAATTACAATTCTTAAAAATTGTTAATTAATACCGTTTGAGGTCCCGCTAAATAATTATCTCGCTTCTGATTGGCTGAGGAATATACCACCGCTGTCAGTGCAGACGCTGTATTGTTAAATTTTAAGCCACATATTCCTTTAGCGAACGAACGATAGCACATCGTTAAAATTTCTCTCTCCTTTTATGCCGACCGCGACTAATGTTGGTTTTCTTGTATTCATCAGAAATCCGTTGCCGATACTTATGAAAATAGTAAATTTGTTCAGTAAGACTCACGTAGTAGGAAAAAATCATAATAAATACTAGTCTTCATGTAATTTTTATCGTTTTCGATACACCTCACGTTCATTTCGAAAAATCTAATTTCAATTTTAGACCCCCGCCGGTAACAGTCACAACTCCCAACACCGAAAGTCATATCTCACTTTCCTCTTGCATCTCACCGCGATCACATCGTCCGATCACCGGTTGTTTAATTTCCATATTTTTCCAATTTATAGC
This sequence comes from Pantala flavescens, assembly GCA_020796165.1. Classification (NCBI taxonomy): domain Eukaryota; kingdom Metazoa; phylum Arthropoda; class Insecta; order Odonata; family Libellulidae; genus Pantala; species Pantala flavescens. Next base: position 36,907,573 of record CM036880.1, on the reverse strand, counting down.
GTTTAAAAGATCCTAAAAGCATACCCATACCAACCATAATGCCATCACGGAGGGCCCCCTTGAGGGAAACGGCTTTGGATTCTTAATTTTATATTACAATTCGATATCATTCTACGTTCCATATGCATGACACGTTCGAGGAAAGAATGCATTCTCTCCAAATCGTTGATAGCTAAGCTCGACACTTAAGATATCTGTGGCGATGACTGAATGGAATCGTTCGTCGTCACTTCGAAACGATCAGCAGGTAAAAGTTCGGGAAGACAATATTTGTAAACACAGAAGAAAAGGGCGTTTTCTAATGGGACTAGGTTTCTTACCTGAATTTTTCCTTCGAACCTCACTCCAAGCTCTTTCGCTTCACATGCACTCAAAAGGCGAAGGCATCGTGGCTTGCGTCCGCGTAACAACCGTATCCATCAAATCTTGCATATTCTCCGGTAACAACACTTGGCACAAAGATTTGGTAACTGTCACTTAATCCAAGAGGAATCGTAGGGATTTCATAGGCAAAGGCTTGGTGAGAAAAGGCGTAAAGCACCGGGAAAGGCCACTCGAATCACGAGGGACCTCCGTTCCCAACAAAGACCAGCCCACTTAAGCCGCGTGGAAGCTTCACCTCGCCATCTACTGGAATTCAGTTTAGCAAACGTTACTCATGGCAAGCGAAAGATGAACGTCGACCTATTTTCGCTTCGCCTCGTCCAAGACTGCGAGGCGTGTGTCATAACGAATGCGTAGATAATAAATAAATTCTAAATCCTTTTAACAATCGCATTATCTAAGTGAGCGTAAGGGAGAAAAAGGATCGGGTCGCTCGAATCGCTAACCGACTAAGGTTGGACGTGGCTCGTCACTTGCGAAAAGTTTGAAGTGAAACGGAGATGACTTGAAAGGGTTGATAAATACTGGAGGTAGCATCCGCTTTAAGCGGGTCGGGAAGGGAATGATTATGAACTATTGAATTCTGTGGCAATTTGTTGGCGCCTTGTGGAAGACATTCGAACGTTTTCTTTTCACACTGAAAATAATGAAAGTTTCGGGGAAGGCTGTTGAAATAACTCGTTTAATTGAAAGATGCTGTTCGATCAGAACGATTCAGTCAACTTTTTCACATTCAAAGCCGTACTAACCGTTTGTGCTCGAGAATTAGACCTTTAATGATCCTTCCAGCTCGTTTATGAAACATTGCTCTATGAATTTGGTGGGTAATGAAACAAGAGTATAAGGTTTTTCACGGTTGGAGTTTATTCAAACTGCCATAATATACATCATTAGCACTTCATATCACTCATGTTGGTGCATTACTAAAGCTAAGGTACTCCTTCCCGCTTGTCTGTCTGCATGCGACCAAGTTCGATCCACATCATGATCCGCCTCCTAATCCATCGTCTCTTGACTGGAATCCTCTCCTGAACAGGAATGCGAAGTACCTGAGATGAAGGTGAAATGGATATTTCAAATTGATGCACTGAATTAATGACAATAAGGCAATGAGGGAACGAAGCTTCACTTCAGGAATTTCGTTTGTGGATAAAAGCATGGCATGAAAACGTTGGCATAGATCAATGGAAAACGCCCGTTGCATGTGGGATAGCTATGGCTTGTAGTAGGACTGATTGACACTTCAGCCTAATTTCTCCAGTTATGAAGTGTGAAAATGGCTGTGCTGAAGCTGAAGGACTCTGCTGGTCCTTCTTATAAAAGAAAAACTCCTACCTGTGATGAAGGCACTTTGCAAACACCCCAGAATGTACTTGCTGAGACTCAAAAGTGAAGTATATGAAGGGAAAGAGGAAGATGGGAAATCGCTCACTGTGGGGAGAAGAAAACTGCTGCTTGTAAACCGACGAAGAGGGAAAGCTGCAGTAAGGTTTATTTTGAATTAAAACACCCGAGAAGTTACCTTACACTCGATGGGAAAAGAATATAATTATGTCAAGAAGAAAGTGGGCGAGGTCGCTGAGGATGGAATAGTAAAGGAGCTTCTTTATGATCCAATAATGAATGCTAGAAGAAAATTGAAGGATTATCTATTTAAAGCAGGCTTTGAAGCTTTCTGTTCGTTCTGTGAAAAAGGTGTAGAGAGTGGCAGAGGAGAGTTAAAATCCATTCCATGGATCAACTCGGTCCTTGTGGACATGGTGGTGTTGTGGAATATTGGAGATGGAAATGAGAAGAAGGTGGCAGCAACGTAGAAGAACGATGAGAGAGCAACTATACATCCGCAAAGGAAGTTTACTAGAGGAACGATTGGGCTGCACTTAATTTGCAAGGAATCCACTTAAAGAAAGAGAATATGAAAAACATGCCAAAAGCATTGAAAGAGTTAACACAAAATCCACCTCATGATAGCATGGTAAAGGATGACAGTGGGAGGGATCCTTACATTTTTATTCTTCTTAATATCATTCATCCACTTGAGAGTATTCTCCATTCTCAATCAATGTGCCATGTTATCTAACAGATGGCTAAAACATATTTATAATCACATAATTATGAGTATACCAGTACCTATTTAATAAGCTAGGCATGTGTTCATCAATTCATCCCAGCACCACAACCATAAATATCAGTAAATTATGCAATTATATAACGATTTCACTTGAGTATAATCACAAATTAGAGCTAAGTCCTAGGAATTGCTCTGTGACAACACAATGGTAGAAAGGACTGGTAACTTGAAATGCTTTTCATACTCACATGTTCCCATACTTAATTCATGTCTCTTACTCTCGAAGCTAATCATGTAGGAGTTGCAATCCATTGGGTAGAGTCATCACTGTTCTCGTCCCGACATTGGTTAGATTTCTCCAAAAGCATGGCATCCTGAAATGGAGAAAATAATTATTTCATTAGAAAAGAAGCAAGGATCCAAAGCGAGCCTTTCCCCTACCAGACGCAGAGACACCTTGCTGATGTGAAAACGATGAATCGCCATGGATTTAAGCGTCACTCTCCTTAAAAGTAGTTCTAGTCCAATATGCATAAGGGCCAGCGGTGGGAAATGCATATCGTAAACTTATTCACGAGGGCAATAATAAAGAAAATAGTATCATTCGGGTGTCTGGAAATTACTGCATTACTCTAGCATTGCTTGGAAGAACGGGGAGTAATTTAATATTCTCCTAAAATTACAATTCTTAAAAATTGTTAATTAATACCATTTGAGGTCCCGCTAAATAATTATCTCGCTTCTGATTGGCTGAGGAATATACCACCGCTGTCAGTGCAGACGCTGTATTGTTAAATTTTAAGCCACATATTCCTTTAGCGAACGAACGATAGCACATCGTTAAAATTTCTCTCTCCTTTTATGCCGACCGCGACTAATGTTGGTTTTCTTGTATTCATCAGAAATCCGTTGCCGATACTTATGAAAATAGTGAATTTGTTCAGTAAGACTCACGTAGTAGGAAAAAATCATAATAAATACTAGTCTTCATGTAATTTTTATCGTTTTCGATACACCTCACGTTCATTTCGGAAAATCTAATTTCAATTTTAGACCCCCGCCGGTAACAGTCACAACTCCCAACACCGAAAGTCATATCTCACTTTCCTCTTGCATCTCACCGCGATCACATCGTCCGATCACCAGTTGTTTAATTTCCATATATTTCCAATTTATAGCGTTTAAAAGATCCTAAAAGCATACCCATACCAACCATAATGCCATCACGGAGGGCCCCCTTGAGGGAAACGGCTTTGGATTCTTAATTTTATATTACAATTCGATATCATTCTACGTTCCATATGCATGACACGTTCGAGGAAAGAATGCATTCTCTCCAAATCGTTGATAGCTAAGCTCGACACTTAAGATATCTGTGGCGATGACTGAATGGAATCGTTCGTCGTCACTTCGAAACGATCAGCAGGTAAAAGTTCGGGAAGACAATATTTGTAAACACAGAAGAAAAGGGCGTTTTCTAATGGGACTAGGTTTCTTACCTGAATTTTTCCTTCGAACCTCACTCCAAGCTCTTTCGCTTCACATGCACTCAAAAGGCGAAGGCATCGTGGCTTGCGTCCGCGTAACAACCGTATCCATCAAATCTTGCATATTCTCCGGTAACAACACTTGGCACAAAGATTTGGTAACTGTCACTTAATCCAAGAGGAATCGTAGGGATTTCATAGGCAAAGGCTTGGTGAGAAAAGGCGTAAAGCACCGGGAAAGGCCACTCGAATCACGAGGAACCTCCGTTCCCAACAAAGACCAGCCCACTTAAGCCGCGTGGAAGCTTCACCTCGCCATCTACTGGAATTCAGTTTAGCAAACGTTACTCATGGCAAGCGAAAGATGAACGTCGACCTATTTTCGCTTCGCCTCGTCCAAGACTGCGAGGCGTGTGTCATAACGAATGCGTAGATATTAAATAAATTCTAAATCCTTTTAACAATCGCATTATCTAAGTGAGCGTAAGGGAGAAAAAGGATCGGGTCGCTCGAATCGCTAACCGACTAAGGTTGGACGTGGCTCGTCACTTGCGAAAAGTTTGAAGTGAAACGGAGATGACTTGAAAGGGTTGATAAATACTGGAGGTAGCATCCGCTTTAAGCGGGTCGGGAAGGGAATGATTATGAACTATTGAATTCTGTGGCAATTTGTTGGCGCCTTGTGGAAGACATTCGAACGTTTTCTTTTCACACTGAAAATAATGAAAGTTTCGGGGAAGGCTGTTGAAATAACTCGTTTAATTGAAAGATGCTGTTCGATCAGAACGATTCAGTCAACTTTTTCACATTCAAAGCCGTACTAACCGTTTGTGCTCGAGAATTAGACCTTTAATGATCCTTCCAGCTCGTTTATGAAACATTGCTCTATGAATTTGGTGGGTAATGAAACAAGAGTATAAGGTTTTTCACGGTTGGAGTTTATTCAAACTGCCATAATATACATCATTAGCACTTCATATCACTCATGTTGGTGCATTACTAAAGCTAAGGTACTCCTTCCCGCTTGTCTGTCTGCATGCGACCAAGTTCGATCCACATCATGATCCGCCTCCTAATCCATCGTCTCTTGACTGGAATCCTCTCCTGAACAGGAATGCGAAGTACCTGAGATGAAGGTGAAATGGATATTTCAAATTGATGCACTGAATTAATGACAATAAGGCAATGAGGGAACGAAGCTTCACTTCAGGAATTTCGTTTGTGGATAAAAGCATGGCATGAAAACGTTGGCATAGATCAATGGAAAACGCCCGTTGCATGTGGGATAGCTATGGCTTGTAGTAGGACTGATTGACACTTCAGCCTAATTTCTCCAGTTATGAAGTGTGAAAATGGCTGTGCTGAAGTTGAAGGACTCTTCTGGTCCTTCTTATAAAAGAGAAACTCCTACCTGTGATGAAGGCACTTTGCAAACACCCCAGAATGTACTTGCTGAGACTCAAAAGTGAAGTATATGAAGGGAAAGAGGAAGATGGGAAATCGCTCACTGTGGGGAGAAGAAAACTGCTGCTTGTAAACCGACGAAGAGGGAAAGCTGCAGTAAGGTTTATTTTGAATTAAAACACCCGAGAAGTTACCTTACACTCGATGGGAAAAGAATATAATTATGTCAAGAAGAAAGTGGGCGAGGTCGCTGAGGATGGAATAGTAAAGGAGCTTCTTTATGATCCAATAATGAATGCTAGAAGAAAATTGAAGGATTATCTATTTAAAGCAGGCTTTGAAGCTTTCTGTTCGTTCTGTGAAAAAGGTGTAGAGAGTGGCAGAGGAGAGTTAAAATCCATTCCATGGATCAACTCGGTCCTTGTGGACATGGTGGTGTTGTGGAATATTGGAGATGGAAATGAGAAGAAGGTGGCAGCAACGTAGAAGAACGATGAGAGAGCAACTATACATCCGCAAAGGAAGTTTACTAGAGGAACGATTGGGCTGCACTTAATTTGCAAGGAATCCACTTAAAGAAAGAGAATATGAAAAACATGCCAAAAGCATTGAAAGAGTTAACACAAAATCCACCTCATGATAGCATGGTAAAGGATGACAGTGGGAGGGATCCTTACATTTTTATTCTTCTTAATATCATTCATCCACTTGAGAGTATTCTCCATTCTCAATCAATGTGCCATGTTATCTAACAGATGGCTAAAACATATTTATAATCACATAATTATGAGTATACCAGTACCTATTTAATAAGCTAGGCATGTGTTCATCAATTCATCCCAGCACCACAACCATAAATATCAGTAAATTATGCAATTATATAACGATTTCACTTGAGTATAATCACAAATTAGAGCTAAGTCCTAGGAATTGCTCTGTGACAACACAATGGTAGAAAGGACTGGTAACTTGAAATGCTTTTCATACTCACATGTTCCCATACTTAATTCATGTCTCTTACTCTCGAAGCTAATCATGTAGGAGTTGCAATCCATTGGGTAGAGTCATCACTGTTCTCGTCCCGACATTGGTTAGATTTCTCCAAAAGCATGGCATCCTGAAATGGAGAAAATAATTATTTCATTAGAAAAGAAGCAAGGATCCAAAGCGAGCCTTTCCCCTACCAGACGCAGAGACACCTTGCTGATGTGAAAACGATGAATCGCCATGGATTTAAGCGTCACTCTCCTTAAAAGTAGTTCTAGTCCAATATGCATAAGGGCCAGCGGTGGGAAATGCATATCGTAAACTTATTCACGAGGGCAATAATAAAGAAAATAGTATCATTCGGGTGTCTGGAAATTACTGCATTACTCTAGCATTGCTTGGAAGAACGGGGAGTAATTTAATATTCTCCTAAAATTACAATTCTTAAAAATTGTTAATTAATACCGTTTGAGGTCCCGCTAAATAATTATCTCGCTTCTGATTGGCTGACGAATATACCACCGCTGTCAGTGCAGACGCTGTATTGTTAAATTTTAAGCCACATATTCCTTTAGCGAACGAACGATAGCACATCGTTAAAATTTCTCTCTCCTTTTATGCCGACCGCGACTAATGTTGGTTTTCTTGTATTCATCAGAAATCCGTTGCCGATACTTATGAAAATAGTAAATTTGTTCAGTAAGACTCACGTAGTAGGAAAAAATCATAATAAATACTAGTCTTCATGTAATTTTTATCGTTTTCGATACACCTCACGTTCATTTCGAAAAATCTAATTTCAATTTTAGACCCCCGCCGGTAACAGTCACAACTCCCAACACCGAAAGTCATATCTCACTTTCCTCTTGCATCTCACCGCGATCACATCGTCCGATCACCGGTTGTTTAATTTCCATATATTTCCAATTTATAGCGTTTAAAAGATCCTAAAAGCATACCCATACCAACCATAATGCCATCACGGAGGGCCCCCTTGAGGGAAACGGCTTTGGATTCTTAATTTTATATTACAATTCGATATCATTCTACGTTCCATATGCATGACACGTTCGAGGAAAGAATGCATTCTCTCCAAATCGTTGATAGCTAAGCTCGACACTTAAGATATCTGTGGCGATGACTGAATGGAATCGTTCGTCGTCACTTCGAAACGATCAGCAGGTAAAAGTTCGGGAAGACAATATTTGTAAACACAGAAGAAAAGGGCGTTTTCTAATGGGACTAGGTTTCTTACCTGAATTTTTCCTTCGAACCTCACTCCAAGCTCTTTCGCTTCACATGCACTCAAAAGGCGAAGGCATCGTGGCTTGCGTCCGCGTAACAACCGTATCCATCAAATCTTGCATATTCTCCGGTAACAACACTTGGCACAAAGATTTGGTAACTGTCACTTAATCCAAGAGGAATCGTAGGGATTTCATAGGCAAAGGCTTGGTGAGAAAAGGCGTAAAGCACCGGGAAAGGCCACTCGAATCACGAGGGACCTCCGTTCCCAACAAAGACCAGCCCACTTAAGCCGCGTGGAAGCTTCACCTCGCCATCTACTGGAATTCAGTTTAGCAAACGTTACTCATGGCAAGCGAAAGATGAACGTCGACCTATTTTCGCTTCGCCTCGTCCAAGACTGCGAGGCGTGTGTCATAACGAATGCGTAGATAATAAATAAATTCTAAATCCTTTTAACAATCGCATTATCTAAGTGAGCGTAAGGGAGAAAAAGGATCGGGTCGCTCGAATCGCTAACCGACTAAGGTTGGACGTGGCTCGTCACTTGCGAAAAGTTTGAAGTGAAACGGAGATGACTTGAAAGGGTTGATAAATACTGGAGGTAGCATCCGCTTTAAGCGGGTCGGGAAGGGAATGATTATGAACTATTGAATTCTGTGGCAATTTGTTGGCGCCTTGTGGAAGACATTCGAACGTTTTCTTTTCACACTGAAAATAATGAAAGTTTCGGGGAAGGCTGTTGAAATAACTCGTTTAATTGAAAGATGCTGTTCGATCAGAACGATTCAGTCAACTTTTTCACATTCAAAGCCGTACTAACCGTTTGTGCTCGAGAATTAGACCTTTAATGATCCTTCCAGCTCGTTTATGAAACATTGCTCTATGAATTTGGTGGGTAATGAAACAAGAGTATAAGGTTTTTCACGGTTGGAGTTTATTCAAACTGCCATAATATACATCATTAGCACTTCATATCACTCATGTTGGTGCATTACTAAAGCTAAGGTACTCCTTCCCGCTTGTCTGTCTGCATGCGACCAAGTTCGATCCACATCATGATCCGCCTCCTAATCCATCGTCTCTTGACTGGAATCCTCTCCTGAACAGGAATGCGAAGTACCTGAGATGAAGGTGAAATGGATATTTCAAATTGATGCACTGAATTAATGACAATAAGGCAATGAGGGAACGAAGCTTCACTTCAGGAATTTCGTTTGTGGATAAAAGCATGGCATGAAAACGTTGGCATAGATCAATGGAAAACGCCCGTTGCATGTGGGATAGCTATGGCTTGTAGTAGGACTGATTGACACTTCAGCCTAATTTCTCCAGTTATGAAGTGTGAAAATGGCTGTGCTGAAGTTGAAGGACTCTTCTGGTCCTTCTTATAAAAGAGAAACTCCTACCTGTGATGAAGGCACTTTGCAAACACCCCAGAATGTACTTGCTGAGACTCAAAAGTGAAGTATATGAAGGGAAAGAGGAAGATGGGAAATCGCTCACTGTGGGGAGAAGAAAACTGCTGCTTGTAAACCGACGAAGAGGGAAAGCTGCAGTAAGGTTTATTTTGAATTAAAACACCCGAGAAGTTACCTTACACTCGATGGGAAAAGAATATAATTATGTCAAGAAGAAAGTGGGCGAGGTCGCTGAGGATGGAATAGTAAAGGAGCTTCTTTATGATCCAATAATGAATGCTAGAAGAAAATTGAAGGATTATCTATTTAAAGCAGGCTTTGAAGCTTTCTGTTCGTTCTGTGAAAAAGGTGTAGAGAGTGGCAGAGGAGAGTTAAAATCCATTCCATGGATCAACTCGGTCCTTGTGGACATGGTGGTGTTGTGGAATATTGGAGATGGAAATGAGAAGAAGGTGGCAGCAACGTAGAAGAACGATGAGAGAGCAACTATACATCCGCAAAGGAAGTTTACTAGAGGAACGATTGGGCTGCACTTAATTTGCAAGGAATCCACTTAAAGAAAGAGAATATGAAAAACATGCCAAAAGCATTGAAAGAGTTAACACAAAATCCACCTCATGATAGCATGGTAAAGGATGACAGTGGGAGGGATCCTTACATTTTTATTCTTCTTAATATCATTCATCCACTTGAGAGTATTCTCCATTCTCAATCAATGTGCCATGTTATCTAACAGATGGCTAAAACATATTTATAATCACATAATTATGAGTATACCAGTACCTATTTAATAAGCTAGGCATGTGTTCATCAATTCATCCCAGCACCACAACCATATATATCAGTAAATTATGCAATTATATAACGATTTCACTTGAGTATAATCACAAATTAGAGCTAAGTCCTAGGAATTGCTCTGTGACAACACAATGGTAGAAAGGACTGGTAACTTGAAATGCTTTTCATACTCACATGTTCCCATACTTAATTCATGTCTCTTACTCTCGAAGCTAATCATGTAGGAGTTGCAATCCATTGGGTAGAGTCATCACTGTTCTCGTCCCGACATTGGTTAGATTTCTCCAAAAGCATGGCATCCTGAAATGGAGAAAATAATTATTTCATTAGAAAAGAAGCAAGGATCCAAAGCGAGCCTTTCCCCTACCAGACGCAGAGACACCTTGCTGATGTGAAAACGATGAATCGCCATGGATTTAAGCGTCACTCTCCTTAAAAGTAGTTCTAGTCCAATATGCATAAGGGCCAGCGGTGGGAAATGCATATCGCAAAGTTATTCACGAGGGCAATAATAAAGAAAATAGTATCATTCGGGTGTCTGGAAATTACTGCATTACTCTAGCATTGCTTGGAAGAACGGGGAGTAATTTAATATTCTCCTAAAATTACAATTCTTAAAAATTGTTAATTAATACCGTTTGAGGTCCCGCTAAATAATTATCTCGCTTCTGATTGGCTGAGGAATATACCACCGCTGTCAGTGCAGACGCTGTATTGTTAAATTTTAAGCCACATATTCCTTTAGCGAACGAACGATAGCACATCGTTAAAATTTCTCTCTCCTTTTATGCCGACCGCGACTAATGTTGGTTTTCTTGTATTCATCAGAAATCCGTTGCCGATACTTATGAAAATAGTAAATTTGTTCAGTAAGACTCACGTAGTAGGAAAAAATCATAATAAATACTAGTCTTCATGTAATTTTTATCGTTTTCGATACACCTCACGTTCATTTCGAAAAATCTAATTTCAATTTTAGACCCCCGCCGGTAACAGTCACAACTCCCAACACCGAAAGTCATATCTCACTTTCCTCTTGCATCTCACCGCGATCACATCGTCCGATCACCGGTTGTTTAATTTCCATATATTTCCAATTTATAGCGTTTAAAAGATCCTAAAAGCATACCCATACCAACCATAATGCCATCACGGAGGGCCCCCTTGAGGGAAACGGCTTTGGATTCTTAATTTTATATTACAATTCGATATCATTCTACGTTCCATATGCATGACACGTTCGAGGAAAGAATGCATTCTCTCCAAATCGTTGATAGCTAAGCTCGACACTTAAGATATCTGTGGCGATGACTGAATGGAATCGTTCGTCGTCACTTCGAAACGATCAGCAGGTAAAAGTTCGGGAAGACAATATTTGTAAACACAGAAGAAAAGGGCGTTTTCTAATGGGACTAGGTTTCTTACCTGAATTTTTCCTTCGAACCTCACTCCAAGCTCTTTCGCTTCACATGCACTCAAAAGGCGAAGGCATCGTGGCTTGCGTCCGCGTAACAACCGTATCCATCAAATCTTGCATATTCTCCGGTAACAACACTTGGCACAAAGATTTGGTAACTGTCACTTAATCCAAGAGGAATCGTAGGGATTTCATAGGCAAAGGCTTGGTGAGAAAAGGCGTAAAGCACCGGGAAAGGCCACTCGAATCACGAGGAACCTCCGTTCCCAACAAAGACCAGCCCACTTAAGCCGCGTGGAAGCTTCACCTCGCCATCTACTGGAATTCAGTTTAGCAAACGTTACTCATGGCAAGCGAAAGATGAACGTCGACCTATTTTCGCTTCGCCTCGTCCAAGACTGCGAGGCGTGTGTCATAACGAATGCGTAGATATTAAATAAATTCTAAATCCTTTTAACAATCGCATTATCTAAGTGAGCGTAAGGGAGAAAAAGGATCGGGTCGCTCGAATCGCTAACCGACTAAGGTTGGACGTGGCTCGTCACTTGCGAAAAGTTTGAAGTGAAACGGAGATGACTTGAAAGGGTTGATAAATTCTGGAGGTAGCATCCGCTTTAAGCGGGTCGGGAAGGGAATGATTATGAACTATTGAATTCTGTGGCGATTTGTTGGCGCCTTGTGGAAGACATTCGAACGTTTTCTTTTCACACTGAAAATAATGAAAGTTTCGGGGAAGGCTGTTGAAATAACTCGTTTAATTGAAAGATGCTGTTCGATCAGAACGATTCAGTCAACTTTTTCACATTCAAAGCCGTACTAACCGTTTGTGCTCGAGAATTAGACCTTTAATGATCCTTCCAGCTCGTTTATGAAACATTGCTCTATGAATTTGGTGGGTAATGAAACAAGAGTATAAGGTTTTTCACGGTTGGAGTTTATTCAAACTGCCATAATATACATCATTAGCACTTCATATCACTCATGTTGGTGCATTACTAAAGCTAAGGTACTCCTTCCCGCTTGTCTGTCTGCATGCGACCAAGTTCGATCCACATCATGATCCGCCTCCTAATCCATCGTCTCTTGACTGGAATCCTCTCCTGAACAGGAATGCGAAGTACCTGAGATGAAGGTGAAATGGATATTTCAAATTGATGCACTGAATTAATGACAATAAGGCAATGAGGGAACGAAGCTTCACTTCAGGAATTTCGTTTGTGGATAAAAGCATGGCATGAAAACGTTGGCATAGATCAATGGAAAACGCCCGTTGCATGTGGGATAGCTATGGCTTGTAGTAGGACTGATTGACACTTCAGCCTAATTTCTCCAGTTATGAAGTGTGAAAATGGCTGTGCTGAAGCTGAAGGACTCTGCTGGTCCTTCTTATAAAAGAAAAACTCCTACTTGTGATGAAGGCACTTTGCAAACACCCCAGAATGTACTTGCTGAGACTCAAAAGTGAAGTATATGAAGGGAAAGAGGAAGATGGGAAATCGCTCACTGTGGGGAGAAGAAAACTGCTGCTTGTAAACCGACGAAGAGGGAAAGCTGCAGTAAGGTTTATTTTGAATTAAAACACCCGAGAAGTTACCTTACACTCGATGGGAAAAGAATATAATTATGTCAAGAAGAAAGTGGGCGAGGTCGCTGAGGATGGAATAGTAAAGGAGCTTCTTTATGATCCAATAATGAATGCTAGAAGAAAATTGAAGGATTATCTATTTAAAGCAGGCTTTGAAGCTTTCTGTTCGTTCTGTGAAAAAGGTGTAGAGAGTGGCAGAGGAGAGTTAAAATCCATTCCATGGATCAACTCGGTCCTTGTGGACATGGTGGTGTTGTGGAATATTGGAGATGGAAATGAGAAGAAGGTGGCAGCAACGTAGAAGAACGATGAGAGAGCAACTATACATCCGCAAAGGAAGTTTACTAGAGGAACGATTGGGCTGCACTTAATTTGCAAGGAATCCACTTAAAGAAAGAGAATATGAAAAACATGCCAAAAGCATTGAAAGAGTTAACACAAAATCCACCTCATGATAGCATGGTAAAGGATGACAGTGGGAGGGATCCTTACATTTTTATTCTTCTTAATATCATTCATCCACTTGAGAGTATTCTCCATTCTCAATCAATGTGCCATGTTATCTAACAGATGGCTAAAACATATTTATAATCACATAATTATGAGTATACCAGTACCTATTTAATAAGCTAGGCATGTGTTCATCAATTCATCCCAGCACCACAACCATATATATCAGTAAATTATGCAATTATATAACGATTTCACTTGAGTATAATCACAAATTAGAGCTAAGTCCTAGGAATTGCTCTGTGACAACACAATGGTAGAAAGGACTGGTAACTTGAAATGCTTTTCATACTCACATGTTCCCATACTTAATTCATGTCTCTTACTCTCGAAGCTAATCATGTAGGAGTTGCAATCCATTGGGTAGAGTCATCACTGTTCTCGTCCCGACATTGGTTAGATTTCTCCAAAAGCATGGCATCCTGAAATGGAGAAAATAATTATTTCATTAGAAAAGAAGCAAGGATCCAAAGCGAGCCTTTCCCCTACCAGACGCAGAGACACCTCGCTGATGTGAAAACGATGAATCGCCATGGATTTAAGCGTCACTCTCCTTAAAAGTAGTTCTAGTCCAATATGCATAAGGGCCAGCGGTGGGAAATGCATATCGTAAACTTATTCACGAGGGCAATAATAAAGAAAATAGTATCATTCGGGTGTCTGGAAATTACTGCATTACTCTAGCATTGCTTGGAAGAACGGGGAGTAATTTAATATTCTCCTAAAATTACAATTCTTAAAAATTGTTAATTAATACCATTTGAGGTCCCGCTAAATAATTATCTCGCTTCTGATTGGCTGAGGAATATACCACCGCTGTCAGTGCAGACGCTGTATTGTTAAATTTTAAGCCACATATTCCTTTAGCGAACGAACGATAGCACATCGTTAAAATTTCTCTCTCCTTTTATGCCGACCGCGACTAATGTTGGTTTTCTTGTATTCATCAGAAATCCGTTGCCGATACTTATGAAAATAGTAAATTTGTTCAGTAAGACTCACGTAGTAGGAAAAAATCATAATAAATACTAGTCTTCATGTAATTTTTATCGTTTTCGATACACCTCACGTTCATTTCGAAAAATCTAATTTCAATTTTAGACCCCCGCCGGTAACAGTCACAACTCCCAACACCGAAAGTCATATCTCACTTTCCTCTTGCATCTCACCGCGATCACATCGTCCGATCACCGGTTGTTTAATTTCCATATTTTTCCAATTTATAGCGTTTAAAAGATCCTAAAAGCATACCCATACCAACCATAATGCCATCACGGAGGGCCCCCTTGAGGGAAACGGCTTTGGATTCTTAATTTTATATTACAATTCGATATCATTCTACGTTCCATATGCATGACACGTTCGAGGAAAGAATGCATTCTCTCCAAATCGTTGATAGCTAAGCTCGACACTTAAGATATCTGTGGCGATGACTGAATGGAATCGTTCGTCGTCACTTCGAAACGATCAGCAGGTAAAAGTTCGGGAAGACAATATTTGTAAACACAGAAGAAAAGGGCGTTTTCTAATGGGACTAGGTTTCTTACCTGAATTTTTCCTTCGAACCTCACTCCAAGCTCTTTCGCTTCACATGCACTCAAAAGGCGAAGGCATCGTGGCTTGCGTCCGCGTAACAACCGTATCCATCAAATCTTGCATATTCTCCGGTAACAACACTTGGCACAAAGATTTGGTAACTGTCACTTAATCCAAGAGGAATCGTAGGGATTTCATAGGCAAAGGCTTGGTGAGAAAAGGCGTAAAGCACCGGGAAAGGCCACTCGAATCACGAGGGACCTCCGTTCCCAACAAAGACCAGCCCACTTAAGCCGCGTGGAAGCTTCACCTCGCCATCTACTGGAATTCAGTTTAGCAAACGTTACTCATGGCAAGCGAAAGATGAACGTCGACCTATTTTCGCTTCGCCTCGTCCAAGACTGCGAGGCGTGTGTCATAACGAATGCGTAGATATTAAATAAATTCTAAATCCTTTTAACAATCGCATTATCTAAGTGAGCGTAAGGGAGAAAAAGGATCGGGTCGCTCGAATCGCTAACCGACTAAGGTTGGACGTGGCTAGTCACTTGCGAAAAGTTTGAAGTGAAACGGAGATGACTTGAAAGGGTTGATAAATACTGGAGGTAGCATCCGCTTTAAGCGGGTCGGGAAGGGAATGATTATGAACTATTGAATTCTGTGGCAATTTGTTGGCGCCTTGTGGAAGACATTCGAACGTTTTCTTTTCACACTGAAAATAATGAAAGTTTCGGGGAAGGCTGTTGAAATAACTCGTTTAATTGAAAGATGCTGTTCGATCAGAACGATTCAGTCAACTTTTTCACATTCAAAGCCGTACTAACCGTTTGTGCTCGAGAATTAGACCTTTAATGATCCTTCCAGCTCGTTTATGAAACATTGCTCTATGAATTTGGTGGGTAATGAAACAAGAGTATAAGGTTTTTCACGGTTGGAGTTTATTCAAACTGCCATAATATACATCATTAGCACTTCATATCACTCATGTTGGTGCATTACTAAAGCTAAGGTACTCCTTCCCGCTTGTCTGTCTGCATGCGACCAAGTTCGATCCACATCATGATCCGCCTCCTAATCCATCGTCTCTTGACTGGAATCCTCTCCTGAACAGGAATGCGAAGTACCTGAGATGAAGGTGAAATGGATATTTCAAATTGATGCACTGAATTAATGACAATAAGGCAATGAGGGAACGAAGCTTCACTTCAGGAATTTCGTTTGTGGATAAAAGCATGGCATGAAAACGTTGGCATAGATCAATGGAAAACGCCCGTTGCATGTGGGATAGCTATGGCTTGTAGTAGGACTGATTGACACTTCAGCCTAATTTCTCCAGTTATGAAGTGTGAAAATGGCTGTGCTGAAGCTGAAGGACTCTGCTGGTCCTTCTTATAAAAGAAAAACTCCTACCTGTGATGAAGGCACTTTGCAAACACCCCAGAATGTACTTGCTGAGACTCAAAAGTGAAGTATATGAAGGGAAAGAGGAAGATGGGAAATCGCTCACTGTGGGGAGAAGAAAACTGCTGCTTGTAAACCGACGAAGAGGGAAAGCTGCAGTAAGGTTTATTTTGAATTAAAACACCCGAGAAGTTACCTTACACTCGATGGGAAAAGAATATAATTATGTCAAGAAGAAAGTGGGCGAGGTCGCTGAGGATGGAATAGTAAAGGAGCTTCTTTATGATCCAATAATGAATGCTAGAAGAAAATTGAAGGATTATCTATTTAAAGCAGGCTTTGAAGCTTTCTGTTCGTTCTGTGAAAAAGGTGTAGAGAGTGGCAGAGGAGAGTTAAAATCCATTCCATGGATCAACTCGGTCCTTGTGGACATGGTGGTGTTGTGGAATATTGGAGATGGAAATGAGAAGAAGGTGGCAGCAACGTAGAAGAACGATGAGAGAGCAACTATACATCCGCAAAGGAAGTTTACTAGAGGAACGATTGGGCTGCACTTAATTTGCAAGGAATCCACTTAAAGAAAGAGAATATGAAAAACATGCCAAAAGCATTGAAAGAGTTAACACAAAATCCACCTCATGATAGCATGGTAAAGGATGACAGTGGGAGGGATCCTTACATTTTTATTCTTCTTAATATCATTCATCCACTTGAGAGTATTCTCCATTCTCAATCAATGTGCCATGTTATCTAACAGATGGCTAAAACATATTTATAATCACATAATTATGAGTATACCAGTACCTATTTAATAAGCTAGGCATGTGTTCATCAATTCATCCCAGCACCACAACCATATATATCAGTAAATTATGCAATTATATAACGATTTCACTTGAGTATAATCACAAATTAGAGCTAAGTCCTAGGAATTGCTCTGTGACAACACAATGGTAGAAAGGACTGGTAACTTGAAATGCTTTTCATACTCACATGTTCCCATACTTAATTCATGTCTCTTACTCTCGAAGCTAATCATGTAGGAGTTGCAATCCATTGGGTAGAGTCATCACTGTTCTCGTCCCGACATTGGTTAGATTTCTCCAAAAGCATGGCATCCTGAAATGGAGAAAATAATTATTTCATTAGAAAAGAAGCAAGGATCCAAAGCGAGCCTTTCCCCTACCAGACGCAGAGACACCTTGCTGATGTGAAAACGATGAATCGCCATGGATTTAAGCGTCACTCTCCTTAAAAGTAGTTCTAGTCCAATATGCATAAGGGCCAGCGGTGGGAAATGCATATCGTAAACTTATTCACGAGGGCAATAATAAAGAAAATAGTATCATTCGGGTGTCTGGAAATTACTGCATTACTCTAGCATTGCTTGGAAGAACGGGGAGTAATTTAATATTCTCCTAAAATTACAATTCTTAAAAATTGTTAATTAATACCGTTTGAGGTCCCGCTAAATAATTATCTCGCTTCTGATTGGCTGACGAATATACCACCGCTGTCAGTGCAGACGCTGTATTGTTAAATTTTAAGCCACATATTCCTTTAGCGAACGAACGATAGCACATCGTTAAAATTTCTCTCTCCTTTTATGCCGACCGCGACTAATGTTGGTTTTCTTGTATTCATCAGAAATCCGTTGCCGATACTTATGAAAATAGTAAATTTGTTCAGTAAGACTCACGTAGTAGGAAAAAATCATAATAAATACTAGTCTTCATGTAATTTTTATCGTTTTCGATACACCTCACGTTCATTTCGAAAAATCTAATTTCAATTTTAGACCCCCGCCGGTAACAGTCACAACTCCCAACACCGAAAGTCATATCTCACTTTCCTCTTGCATCTCACCGCGATCACATCGTCCGATCACCGGTTGTTTAATTTCCATATTTTTCCAATTTATAGCGTTTAAAAGATCCTAAAAGCATACCCATACCAACCATAATGCCATCACGGAGGGCCCCCTTGAGGGAAACGGCTTTGGATTCTTAATTTTATATTACAATTCGATATCATTCTACGTTCCATATGCATGACACGTTCGAGGAAAGAATGCATTCTCTCCAAATCGTTGATAGCTAAGCTCGACACTTAAGATATCTGTGGCGATGACTGAATGGAATCGTTCGTCGTCACTTCGAAACGATCAGCAGGTAAAAGTTCGGGAAGACAATATTTGTAAACACAGAAGAAAAGGGCGTTTTCTAATGGGACTAGGTTTCTTACCTGAATTTTTCCTTCGAACCTCACTCCAAGCTCTTTCGCTTCACATGCACTCAAAAGGCGAAGGCATCGTGGCTTGCGTCCGCGTAACAACCGTATCCATCAAATCTTGCATATTCTCCGGTAACAACACTTGGCACAAAGATTTGGTAACTGTCACTTAATCCAAGAGGAATCGTAGGGATTTCATAGGCAAAGGCTTGGTGAGAAAAGGCGTAAAGCACCGGGAAAGGCCACTCGAATCACGAGGGACCTCCGTTCCCAACAAAGACCAGCCCACTTAAGCCGCGTGGAAGCTTCACCTCGCCATCTACTGGAATTCAGTTTAGCAAACGTTACTCATGGCAAGCGAAAGATGAACGTCGACCTATTTTCGCTTCGCCTCGTCCAAGACTGCGAGGCGTGTGTCATAACGAATGCGTAGATATTAAATAAATTCTAAATCCTTTTAACAATCGCATTATCTAAGTGAGCGTAAGGGAGAAAAAGGATCGGGTCGCTCGAATCGCTAACCGACTAAGGTTGGACGTGGCTAGTCACTTGCGAAAAGTTTGAAGTGAAACGGAGATGACTTGAAAGGGTTGATAAATACTGGAGGTAGCATCCGCTTTAAGCGGGTCGGGAAGGGAATGATTATGAACTATTGAATTCTGTGGCAATTTGTTGGCGCCTTGTGGAAGACATTCGAACGTTTTCTTTTCACACTGAAAATAATGAAAGTTTCGGGGAAGGCTGTTGAAATAACTCGTTTAATTGAAAGATGCTGTTCGATCAGAACGATTCAGTCAACTTTTTCACATTCAAAGCCGTACTAACCGTTTGTGCTCGAGAATTAGACCTTTAATGATCCTTCCAGCTCGTTTATGAAACATTGCTCTATGAATTTGGTGGGTAATGAAACAAGAGTATAAGGTTTTTCACGGTTGGAGTTTATTCAAACTGCCATAATATACATCATTAGCACTTCATATCACTCATGTTGGTGCATTACTAAAGCTAAGGTACTCCTTCCCGCTTGTCTGTCTGCATGCGACCAAGTTCGATCCACATCATGATCCGCCTCCTAATCCATCGTCTCTTGACTGGAATCCTCTCCTGAACAGGAATGCGAAGTACCTGAGATGAAGGTGAAATGGATATTTCAAATTGATGCACTGAATTAATGACAATAAGGCAATGAGGGAACGAAGCTTCACTTCAGGAATTTCGTTTGTGGATAAAAGCATGGCATGAAAACGTTGGCATAGATCAATGGAAAACGCCCGTTGCATGTGGGATAGCTATGGCTTGTAGTAGGACTGATTGACACTTCAGCCTAATTTCTCCAGTTATGAAGTGTGAAAATGGCTGTGCTGAAGCTGAAGGACTCTGCTGGTCCTTCTTATAAAAGAAAAACTCCTACCTGTGATGAAGGCACTTTGCAAACACCCCAGAATGTACTTGCTGAGACTCAAAAGTGAAGTATATGAAGGGAAAGAGGAAGATGGGAAATCGCTCACTGTGGGGAGAAGAAAACTGCTGCTTGTAAACCGACGAAGAGGGAAAGCTGCAGTAAGGTTTATTTTGAATTAAAACACCCGAGAAGTTACCTTACACTCGATGGGAAAAGAATATAATTATGTCAAGAAGAAAGTGGGCGAGGTCGCTGAGGATGGAATAGTAAAGGAGCTTCTTTATGATCCAATAATGAATGCTAGAAGAAAATTGAAGGATTATCTATTTAAAGCAGGCTTTGAAGCTTTCTGTTCGTTCTGTGAAAAAGGTGTAGAGAGTGGCAGAGGAGAGTTAAAATCCATTCCATGGATCAACTCGGTCCTTGTGGACATGGTGGTGTTGTGGAATATTGGAGATGGAAATGAGAAGAAGGTGGCAGCAACGTAGAAGAACGATGAGAGAGCAACTATACATCCGCAAAGGAAGTTTACTAGAGGAACGATTGGGCTGCACTTAATTTGCAAGGAATCCACTTAAAGAAAGAGAATATGAAAAACATGCCAAAAGCATTGAAAGAGTTAACACAAAATCCACCTCATGATAGCATGGTAAAGGATGACAGTGGGAGGGATCCTTACATTTTTATTCTTCTTAATATCATTCATCCACTTGAGAGTATTCTCCATTCTCAATCAATGTGCCATGTTATCTAACAGATGGCTAAAACATATTTATAATCACATAATTATGAGTATACCAGTACCTATTTAATAAGCTAGGCATGTGTTCATCAATTCATCCCAGCACCACAACCATATATATCAGTAAATTATGCAATTATATAACGATTTCACTTGAGTATAATCACAAATTAGAGCTAAGTCCTAGGAATTGCTCTGTGACAACACAATGGTAGAAAGGACTGGTAACTTGAAATGCTTTTCATACTCACATGTTCCCATACTTAATTCATGTCTCTTACTCTCGAAGCTTATCATGTAGGAGTTGCAATCCATTGGGTAGAGTCATCACTGTTCTCGTCCCGACATTGGTTAGATTTCTCCAAAAGCATGGCATCCTGAAATGGAGAAAATAATTATTTCATTAGAAAAGAAGCAAGGATCCAAAGCGAGCCTTTCCCCTACCAGACGCAGAGACACCTTGCTGATGTGAAAACGATGAATCGCCATGGATTTAAGCGTCACTCTCCTTAAAAGTAGTTCTAGTCCAATATGCATAAGGGCCAGCGGTGGGAAATGCATATCGTAAACTTATTCACGAGGGCAATAATAAAGAAAATAGTATCATTCGGGTGTCTGGAAATTACTGCATTACTCTAGCATTGCTTGGAAGAACGGGGAGTAATTTAATATTCTCCTAAAATTACAATTCTTAAAAATTGTTAATTAATACCGTTTGAGGTCCCGCTAAATAATTATCTCGCTTCTGATTGGCTGACGAATATACCACCGCTGTCAGTGCAGACGCTGTATTGTTAAATTTTAAGCCACATATTCCTTTAGCGAACGAACGATAGCACATCGTTAAAATTTCTCTCTCCTTTTATGCCGACCGCGACTAATGTTGGTTTTCTTGTATTCATCAGAAATCCGTTGCCGATACTTATGAAAATAGTAAATTTGTTCAGTAAGACTCACGTAGTAGGAAAAAATCATAATAAATACTAGTCTTCATGTAATTTTTATCGTTTTCGATACACCTCACGTTCATTTCGAAAAATCTAATTTCAATTTTAGACCCCCGCCGGTAACAGTCACAACTCCCAACACCGAAAGTCATATCTCACTTTCCTCTTGCATCTCACCGCGATCACATCGTCCGATCACCGGTTGTTTAATTTCCATATTTTTCCAATTTATAGCGTTTAAAAGATCCTAAAAGCATACCCATACCAACCATAATGCCATCACGGAGGGCCCCCTTGAGGGAAACGGCTTTGGATTCTTAATTTTATATTACAATTCGATATCATTCTACGTTCCATATGCATGACACGTTCGAGGAAAGAATGCATTCTCTCCAAATCGTTGATAGCTAAGCTCGACACTTAAGATATCTGTGGCGATGACTGAATGGAATCGTTCGTCGTCACTTCGAAACGATCAGCAGGTAAAAGTTCGGGAAGACAATATTTGTAAACACAGAAGAAAAGGGCGTTTTCTAATGGGACTAGGTTTCTTACCTGAATTTTTCCTTCGAACCTCACTCCAAGCTCTTTCGCTTCACATGCACTCAAAAGGCGAAGGCATCGTGGCTTGCGTCCGCGTAACAACCGTATCCATCAAATCTTGCATATTCTCCGGTAACAACACTTGGCACAAAGATTTGGTAACTGTCACTTAATCCAAGAGGAATCGTAGGGATTTCATAGGCAAAGGCTTGGTGAGAAAAGGCGTAAAGCACCGGGAAAGGCCACTCGAATCACGAGGGACCTCCGTTCCCAACAAAGACCAGCCCACTTAAGCCGCGTGGAAGCTTCACCTCGCCATCTACTGGAATTCAGTTTAGCAAACGTTACTCATGGCAAGCGAAAGATGAACGTCGACCTATTTTCGCTTCGCCTCGTCCAAGACTGCGAGGCGTGTGTCATAACGAATGCGTAGATAATAAATAAATTCTAAATCCTTTTAACAATCGCATTATCTAAGTGAGCGTAAGGGAGAAAAAGGATCGGGTCGCTCGAATCGCTAACCGACTAAGGTTGGACGTGGCTCGTCACTTGCGAAAAGTTTGAAGTGAAACGGAGATGACTTGAAAGGGTTGATAAATACTGGAGGTAGCATCCGCTTTAAGCGGGTCGGGAAGGGAATGATTATGAACTATTGAATTCTGTGGCAATTTGTTGGCGCCTTGTGGAAGACATTCGAACGTTTTCTTTTCACACTGAAAATAATGAAAGTTTCGGGGAAGGCTGTTGAAATAACTCGTTTAATTGAAAGATGCTGTTCGATCAGAACGATTCAGTCAACTTTTTCACATTCAAAGCCGTACTAACCGTTTGTGCTCGAGAATTAGACCTTTAATGATCCTTCCAGCTCGTTTATGAAACATTGCTCTATGAATTTGGTGGGTAATGAAACAAGAGTATAAGGTTTTTCACGGTTGGAGTTTATTCAAACTGCCATAATATACATCATTAGCACTTCATATCACTCATGTTGGTGCATTACTAAAGCTAAGGTACTCCTTCCCGCTTGTCTGTCTGCATGCGACCAAGTTCGATCCACATCATGATCCGCCTCCTAATCCATCGTCTCTTGACTGGAATCCTCTCCTGAACAGGAATGCGAAGTACCTGAGATGAAGGTGAAATGGATATTTCAAATTGATGCACTGAATTAATGACAATAAGGCAATGAGGGAACGAAGCTTCACTTCAGGAATTTCGTTTGTGGATAAAAGCATGGCATGAAAACGTTGGCATAGATCAATGGAAAACGCCCGTTGCATGTGGGATAGCTATGGCTTGTAGTAGGACTGATTGACACTTCAGCCTAATTTCTCCAGTTATGAAGTGTGAAAATGGCTGTGCTGAAGCTGAAGGACTCTGCTGGTCCTTCTTATAAAAGAAAAACTCCTACCTGTGATGAAGGCACTTTGCAAACACCCCAGAATGTACTTGCTGAGACTCAAAAGTGAAGTATATGAAGGGAAAGAGGAAGATGGGAAATCGCTCACTGTGGGGAGAAGAAAACTGCTGCTTGTAAACCGACGAAGAGGGAAAGCTGCAGTAAGGTTTATTTTGAATTAAAACACCCGAGAAGTTACCTTACACTCGATGGGAAAAGAATATAATTATGTCAAGAAGAAAGTGGGCGAGGTCGCTGAGGATGGAATAGTAAAGGAGCTTCTTTATGATCCAATAATGAATGCTAGAAGAAAATTGAAGGATTATCTATTTAAAGCAGGCTTTGAAGCTTTCTGTTCGTTCTGTGAAAAAGGTGTAGAGAGTGGCAGAGGAGAGTTAAAATCCATTCCATGGATCAACTCGGTCCTTGTGGACATGGTGGTGTTGTGGAATATTGGAGATGGAAATGAGAAGAAGGTGGCAGCAACGTAGAAGAACGATGAGAGAGCAACTATACATCCGCAAAGGAAGTTTACTAGAGGAACGATTGGGCTGCACTTAATTTGCAAGGAATCCACTTAAAGAAAGAGAATATGAAAAACATGCCAAAAGCATTGAAAGAGTTAACACAAAATCCACCTCATGATAGCATGGTAAAGGATGACAGTGGGAGGGATCCTTACATTTTTATTCTTCTTAATATCATTCATCCACTTGAGAGTATTCTCCATTCTCAATCAATGTGCCATGTTATCTAACAGATGGCTAAAACATATTTATAATCACATAATTATGAGTATACCAGTACCTATTTAATAAGCTAGGCATGTGTTCATCAATTCATCCCAGCACCACAACCATAAATATCAGTAAATTATGCAATTATATAACGATTTCACTTGAGTATAATCACAAATTAGAGCTAAGTCCTAGGAATTGCTCTGTGACAACACAATGGTAGAAAGGACTGGTAACTTGAAATGCTTTTCATACTCACATGTTCCCATACTTAATTCATGTCTCTTACTCTCGAAGCTAATCATGTAGGAGTTGCAATCCATTGGGTAGAGTCATCACTGTTCTCGTCCCGACATTGGTTAGATTTCTCCAAAAGCATGGCATCCTGAAATGGAGAAAATAATTATTTCATTAGAAAAGAAGCAAGGATCCAAAGCGAGCCTTTCCCCTACCAGACGCAGAGACACCTTGCTGATGTGAAAACGATGAATCGCCATGGATTTAAGCGTCACTCTCCTTAAAAGTAGTTCTAGTCCAATATGCATAAGGGCCAGCGGTGGGAAATGCATATCGTAAACTTATTCACGAGGGCAATAATAAAGAAAATAGTATCATTCGGGTGTCTGGAAATTACTGCATTACTCTAGCATTGCTTGGAAGAACGGGGAGTAATTTAATATTCTCCTAAAATTACAATTCTTAAAAATTGTTAATTAATACCATTTGAGGTCCCGCTAAATAATTATCTCGCTTCTGATTGGCTGAGGAATATACCACCGCTGTCAGTGCAGACGCTGTATTGTTAAATTTTAAGCCACATATTCCTTTAGCGAACGAACGATAGCACATCGTTAAAATTTCTCTCTCCTTTTATGCCGACCGCGACTAATGTTGGTTTTCTTGTATTCATCAGAAATCCGTTGCCGATACTTATGAAAATAGTGAATTTGTTCAGTAAGACTCACGTAGTAGGAAAAAATCATAATAAATACTAGTCTTCATGTAATTTTTATCGTTTTCGATACACCTCACGTTCATTTCGGAAAATCTAATTTCAATTTTAGACCCCCGCCGGTAACAGTCACAACTCCCAACACCGAAAGTCATATCTCACTTTCCTCTTGCATCTCACCGCGATCACATCGTCCGATCACCAGTTGTTTAATTTCCATATATTTCCAATTTATAGCGTTTAAAAGATCCTAAAAGCATACCCATACCAACCATAATGCCATCACGGAGGGCCCCCTTGAGGGAAACGGCTTTGGATTCTTAATTTTATATTACAATTCGATATCATTCTACGTTCCATATGCATGACACGTTCGAGGAAAGAATGCATTCTCTCCAAATCGTTGATAGCTAAGCTCGACACTTAAGATATCTGTGGCGATGACTGAATGGAATCGTTCGTCGTCACTTCGAAACGATCAGCAGGTAAAAGTTCGGGAAGACAATATTTGTAAACACAGAAGAAAAGGGCGTTTTCTAATGGGACTAGGTTTCTTACCTGAATTTTTCCTTCGAACCTCACTCCAAGCTCTTTCGCTTCACATGCACTCAAAAGGCGAAGGCATCGTGGCTTGCGTCCGCGTAACAACCGTATCCATCAAATCTTGCATATTCTCCGGTAACAACACTTGGCACAAAGATTTGGTAACTGTCACTTAATCCAAGAGGAATCGTAGGGATTTCATAGGCAAAGGCTTGGTGAGAAAAGGCGTAAAGCACCGGGAAATGCCACTCGAATCACGAGGAACCTCCGTTCCCAACAAAGACCAGCCCACTTAAGCCGCGTGGAAGCTTCACCTCGCCATCTACTGGAATTCAGTTTAGCAAACGTTACTCATGGCAAGCGAAAGATGAACGTCGACCTATTTTCGCTTCGCCTCGTCCAAGACTGCGAGGCGTGTGTCATAACGAATGCGTAGATATTAAATAAATTCTAAATCCTTTTAACAATCGCATTATCTAAGTGAGCGTAAGGGAGAAAAAGGATCGGGTCGCTCGAATCGCTAACCGACTAAGGTTGGACGTGGCTCGTCACTTGCGAAAAGTTTGAAGTGAAACGGAGATGACTTGAAAGGGTTGATAAATACTGGAGGTAGCATCCGCTTTAAGCGGGTCGGGAAGGGAATGATTATGAACTATTGAATTCTGTGGCAATTTGTTGGCGCCTTGTGGAAGACATTCGAACGTTTTCTTTTCACACTGAAAATAATGAAAGTTTCGGGGAAGGCTGTTGAAATAACTCGTTTAATTGAAAGATGCTGTTCGATCAGAACGATTCAGTCAACTTTTTCACATTCAAAGCCGTACTAACCGTTTGTGCTCGAGAATTAGACCTTTAATGATCCTTCCAGCTCGTTTATGAAACATTGCTCTATGAATTTGGTGGGTAATGAAACAAGAGTATAAGGTTTTTCACGGTTGGAGTTTATTCAAACTGCCATAATATACATCATTAGCACTTCATATCACTCATGTTGGTGCATTACTAAAGCTAAGGTACTCCTTCCCGCTTGTCTGTCTGCATGCGACCAAGTTCGATCCACATCATGATCCGCCTCCTAATCCATCGTCTCTTGACTGGAATCCTCTCCTGAACAGGAATGCGAAGTACCTGAGATGAAGGTGAAATGGATATTTCAAATTGATGCACTGAATTAATGACAATAAGGCAATGAGGGAACGAAGCTTCACTTCAGGAATTTCGTTTGTGGATAAAAGCATGGCATGAAAACGTTGGCATAGATCAATGGAAAACGCCCGTTGCATGTGGGATAGCTATGGCTTGTAGTAGGACTGATTGACACTTCAGCCTAATTTCTCCAGTTATGAAGTGTGAAAATGGCTGTGCTGAAGTTGAAGGACTCTTCTGGTCCTTCTTATAAAAGAGAAACTCCTACCTGTGATGAAGGCACTTTGCAAACACCCCAGAATGTACTTGCTGAGACTCAAAAGTGAAGTATATGAAGGGAAAGAGGAAGATGGGAAATCGCTCACTGTGGGGAGAAGAAAACTGCTGCTTGTAAACCGACGAAGAGGGAAAGCTGCAGTAAGGTTTATTTTGAATTAAAACACCCGAGAAGTTACCTTACACTCGATGGGAAAAGAATATAATTATGTCAAGAAGAAAGTGGGCGAGGTCGCTGAGGATGGAATAGTAAAGGAGCTTCTTTATGATCCAATAATGAATGCTAGAAGAAAATTGAAGGATTATCTATTTAAAGCAGGCTTTGAAGCTTTCTGTTCGTTCTGTGAAAAAGGTGTAGAGAGTGGCAGAGGAGAGTTAAAATCCATTCCATGGATCAACTCGGTCCTTGTGGACATGGTGGTGTTGTGGAATATTGGAGATGGAAATGAGAAGAAGGTGGCAGCAACGTAGAAGAACGATGAGAGAGCAACTATACATCCGCAAAGGAAGTTTACTAGAGGAACGATTGGGCTGCACTTAATTTGCAAGGAATCCACTTAAAGAAAGAGAATATGAAAAACATGCCAAAAGCATTGAAAGAGTTAACACAAAATCCACCTCATGATAGCATGGTAAAGGATGACAGTGGGAGGGATCCTTACATTTTTATTCTTCTTAATATCATTCATCCACTTGAGAGTATTCTCCATTCTCAATCAATGTGCCATGTTATCTAACAGATGGCTAAAACATATTTATAATCACATAATTATGAGTATACCAGTACCTATTTAATAAGCTAGGCATGTGTTCATCAATTCATCCCAGCACCACAACCATAAATATCAGTAAATTATGCAATTATATAACGATTTCACTTGAGTATAATCACAAATTAGAGCTAAGTCCTAGGAATTGCTCTGTGACAACACAATGGTAGAAAGGACTGGTAACTTGAAATGCTTTTCATACTCACATGTTCCCATACTTAATTCATGTCTCTTACTCTCGAAGCTAATCATGTAGGAGTTGCAATCCATTGGGTAGAGTCATCACTGTTCTCGTCCCGACATTGGTTAGATTTCTCCAAAAGCATGGCATCCTGAAATGGAGAAAATAATTATTTCATTAGAAAAGAAGCAAGGATCCAAAGCGAGCCTTTCCCCTACCAGACGCAGAGACACCTCGCTGATGTGAAAACGATGAATCGCCATGGATTTAAGCGTCACTCTCCTTAAAAGTAGTTCTAGTCCAATATGCATAAGGGCCAGCGGTGGGAAATGCATATCGTAAACTTATTCACGAGGGCAATAATAAAGAAAATAGTATCATTCGGGTGTCTGGAAATTACTGCATTACTCTAGCATTGCTTGGAAGAACGGGGAGTAATTTAATATTCTCCTAAAATTACAATTCTTAAAAATTGTTAATTAATACCATTTGAGGTCCCGCTAAATAATTATCTCGCTTCTGATTGGCTGAGGAATATACCACCGCTGTCAGTGCAGACGCTGTATTGTTAAATTTTAAGCCACATATTCCTTTAGCGAACGAACGATAGCACATCGTTAAAATTTCTCTCTCCTTTTATGCCGACCGCGACTAATGTTGGTTTTCTTGTATTCATCAGAAATCCGTTGCCGATACTTATGAAAATAGTAAATTTGTTCAGTAAGACTCACGTAGTAGGAAAAAATCATAATAAATACTAGTCTTCATGTAATTTTTATCGTTTTCGATACACCTCACGTTCATTTCGAAAAATCTAATTTCAATTTTAGACCCCCGCCGGTAACAGTCACAACTCCCAACACCGAAAGTCATATCTCACTTTCCTCTTGCATCTCACCGCGATCACATCGTCCGATCACCGGTTGTTTAATTTCCATATTTTTCCAATTTATAGCGTTTAAAAGATCCTAAAAGCATACCCATACCAACCATAATGCCATCACGGAGGGCCCCCTTGAGGGAAACGGCTTTGGATTCTTAATTTTATATTACAATTCGATATCATTCTACGTTCCATATGCATGACACGTTCGAGGAAAGAATGCATTCTCTCCAAATCGTTGATAGCTAAGCTCGACACTTAAGATATCTGTGGCGATGACTGAATGGAATCGTTCGTCGTCACTTCGAAACGATCAGCAGGTAAAAGTTCGGGAAGACAATATTTGTAAACACAGAAGAA
The DNA here is from genome assembly GCA_020796165.1 of Pantala flavescens. Lineage (NCBI taxonomy): Eukaryota > Metazoa > Arthropoda > Insecta > Odonata > Libellulidae > Pantala > Pantala flavescens. The sequence continues at coordinate 36,878,214 of CM036880.1, read as the reverse complement.
AAGGGCGTTTTCTAATGGGACTAGGTTTCTTACCTGAATTTTTCCTTCGAACCTCACTCCAAGCTCTTTCGCTTCACATGCACTCAAAAGGCGAAGGCATCGTGGCTTGCGTCCGCGTAACAACCGTATCCATCAAATCTTGCATATTCTCCGGTAACAACACTTGGCACAAAGATTTGGTAACTGTCACTTAATCCAAGAGGAATCGTAGGGATTTCATAGGCAAAGGCTTGGTGAGAAAAGGCGTAAAGCACCGGGAAAGGCCACTCGAATCACGAGGGACCTCCGTTCCCAACAAAGACCAGCCCACTTAAGCCGCGTGGAAGCTTCACCTCGCCATCTACTGGAATTCAGTTTAGCAAACGTTACTCATGGCAAGCGAAAGATGAACGTCGACCTATTTTCGCTTCGCCTCGTCCAAGACTGCGAGGCGTGTGTCATAACGAATGCGTAGATATTAAATAAATTCTAAATCCTTTTAACAATCGCATTATCTAAGTGAGCGTAAGGGAGAAAAAGGATCGGGTCGCTCGAATCGCTAACCGACTAAGGTTGGACGTGGCTAGTCACTTGCGAAAAGTTTGAAGTGAAACGGAGATGACTTGAAAGGGTTGATAAATACTGGAGGTAGCATCCGCTTTAAGCGGGTCGGGAAGGGAATGATTATGAACTATTGAATTCTGTGGCAATTTGTTGGCGCCTTGTGGAAGACATTCGAACGTTTTCTTTTCACACTGAAAATAATGAAAGTTTCGGGGAAGGCTGTTGAAATAACTCGTTTAATTGAAAGATGCTGTTCGATCAGAACGATTCAGTCAACTTTTTCACATTCAAAGCCGTACTAACCGTTTGTGCTCGAGAATTAGACCTTTAATGATCCTTCCAGCTCGTTTATGAAACATTGCTCTATGAATTTGGTGGGTAATGAAACAAGAGTATAAGGTTTTTCACGGTTGGAGTTTATTCAAACTGCCATAATATACATCATTAGCACTTCATATCACTCATGTTGGTGCATTACTAAAGCTAAGGTACTCCTTCCCGCTTGTCTGTCTGCATGCGACCAAGTTCGATCCACATCATGATCCGCCTCCTAATCCATCGTCTCTTGACTGGAATCCTCTCCTGAACAGGAATGCGAAGTACCTGAGATGAAGGTGAAATGGATATTTCAAATTGATGCACTGAATTAATGACAATAAGGCAATGAGGGAACGAAGCTTCACTTCAGGAATTTCGTTTGTGGATAAAAGCATGGCATGAAAACGTTGGCATAGATCAATGGAAAACGCCCGTTGCATGTGGGATAGCTATGGCTTGTAGTAGGACTGATTGACACTTCAGCCTAATTTCTCCAGTTATGAAGTGTGAAAATGGCTGTGCTGAAGTTGAAGGACTCTTCTGGTCCTTCTTATAAAAGAGAAACTCCTACCTGTGATGAAGGCACTTTGCAAACACCCCAGAATGTACTTGCTGAGACTCAAAAGTGAAGTATATGAAGGGAAAGAGGAAGATGGGAAATCGCTCACTGTGGGGAGAAGAAAACTGCTGCTTGTAAACCGACGAAGAGGGAAAGCTGCAGTAAGGTTTATTTTGAATTAAAACACCCGAGAAGTTACCTTACACTCGATGGGAAAAGAATATAATTATGTCAAGAAGAAAGTGGGCGAGGTCGCTGAGGATGGAATAGTAAAGGAGCTTCTTTATGATCCAATAATGAATGCTAGAAGAAAATTGAAGGATTATCTATTTAAAGCAGCCTTTGAAGCTTTCTGTTCGTTCTGTGAAAAAGGTGTAGAGAGTGGCAGAGGAGAGTTAAAATCCATTCCATGGATCAACTCGGTCCTTGTGGACATGGTGGTGTTGTGGAATATTGGAGATGGAAATGAGAAGAAGGTGGCAGCAACGTAGAAGAACGATGAGAGAGCAACTATACATCCGCAAAGGAAGTTTACTAGAGGAACGATTGGGCTGCACTTAATTTGCAAGGAATCCACTTAAAGAAAGAGAATATGAAAAACATGCCAAAAGCATTGAAAGAGTTAACACAAAATCCACCTCATGATAGCATGGTAAAGGATGACAGTGGGAGGGATCCTTACATTTTTATTCTTCTTAATATCATTCATCCACTTGAGAGTATTCTCCATTCTCAATCAATGTGCCATGTTATCTAACAGATGGCTAAAACATATTTATAATCACATAATTATGAGTATACCAGTACCTATTTAATAAGCTAGGCATGTGTTCATCAATTTATCCCAGCACCACAACCATATATATCAGTAAATTATGCAATTATATAACGATTTCACTTGAGTATAATCACAAATTAGAGCTAAGTCCTAGGAATTGCTCTGTGACAACACAATGGTAGAAAGGACTGGTAACTTGAAATGCTTTTCATACTCACATGTTCCCATACTTAATTCATGTCTCTTACTCTCGAAGCTAATCATGTAGGAGTTGCAATCCATTGGGTAGAGTCATCACTGTTCTCGTCCCGACATTGGTTAGATTTCTCCAAAAGCATGGCATCCTGAAATGGAGAAAATAATTATTTCATTAGAAAAGAAGCAAGGATCCAAAGCGAGCCTTTCCCCTACCAGACGCAGAGACACCTTGCTGATGTGAAAACGATGAATCGCCATGGATTTAAGCGTCACTCTCCTTAAAAGTAGTTCTAGTCCAATATGCATAAGGGCCAGCGGTGGGAAATGCATATCGTAAACTTATTCACGAGGGCAATAATAAAGAAAATAGTATCATTCGGGTGTCTGGAAATTACTGCATTACTCTAGCATTGCTTGGAAGAACGGGGAGTAATTTAATATTCTCCTAAAATTACAATTCTTAAAAATTGTTAATTAATACCGTTTGAGGTCCCGCTAAATAATTATCTCGCTTCTGATTGGCTGAGGAATATACCACCGCTGTCAGTGCAGACGCTGTATTGTTAAATTTTAAGCCACATATTCCTTTAGCGAACGAACGATAGCACATCGTTAAAATTTCTCTCTCCTTTTATGCCGACCGCGACTAATGTTGGTTTTCTTGTATTCATCAGAAATCCGTTGCCGATACTTATGAAAATAGTAAATTTGTTCAGTAAGACTCACGTAGTAGGAAAAAATCATAATAAATACTAGTCTTCATGTAATTTTTATCGTTTTCGATACACCTCACGTTCATTTCGAAAAATCTAATTTCAATTTTAGACCCCCGCCGGTAACAGTCACAACTCCCAACACCGAAAGTCATATCTCACTTTCCTCTTGCATCTCACCGCGATCACATCGTCCGATCACCGGTTGTTTAATTTCCATATTTTTCCAATTTATAGCGTTTAAAAGATCCTAAAAGCATACCCATACCAACCATAATGCCATCACGGAGGGCCCCCTTGAGGGAAACGGCTTTGGATTCTTAATTTTATATTACAATTCGATATCATTCTACGTTCCATATGCATGACACGTTCGAGGAAAGAATGCATTCTCTCCAAATCGTTGATAGCTAAGCTCGACACTTAAGATATCTGTGGCGATGACTGAATGGAATCGTTCGTCGTCACTTCGAAACGATCAGCAGGTAAAAGTTCGGGAAGACAATATTTGTAAACACAGAAGAAAAGGGCGTTTTCTAATGGGACTAGGTTTCTTACCTGAATTTTTCCTTCGAACCTCACTCCAAGCTCTTTCGCTTCACATGCACTCAAAAGGCGAAGGCATCGTGGCTTGCGTCCGCGTAACAACCGTATCCATCAAATCTTGCATATTCTCCGGTAACAACACTTGGCACAAAGATTTGGTAACTGTCACTTAATCCAAGAGGAATCGTAGGGATTTCATAGGCAAAGGCTTGGTGAGAAAAGGCGTAAAGCACCGGGAAAGGCCACTCGAATCACGAGGGACCTCCGTTCCCAACAAAGACCAGCCCACTTAAGCCGCGTGGAAGCTTCACCTCGCCATCTACTGGAATTCAGTTTAGCAAACGTTACTCATGGCAAGCGAAAGATGAACGTCGACCTATTTTCGCTTCGCCTCGTCCAAGACTGCGAGGCGTGTGTCATAACGAATGCGTAGATATTAAATAAATTCTAAATCCTTTTAACAATCGCATTATCTAAGTGAGCGTAAGGGAGAAAAAGGATCGGGTCGCTCAAATCGCTAACCGACTAAGGTTGGACGTGGCTCGTCACTTGCGAAAAGTTTGAAGTGAAACGGAGATGACTTGAAAGGGTTGATAAATACTGGAGGTAGCATCCGCTTTAAGCGGGTCGGGAAGGGAATGATTATGAACTATTGAATTCTGTGGCAATTTGTTGGCGCCTTGTGGAAGACATTCGAACGTTTTCTTTTCACACTGAAAATAATGAAAGTTTCGGGGAAGGCTGTTGAAATAACTCGTTTAATTGAAAGATGCTGTTCGATCAGAACGATTCAGTCAACTTTTTCACATTCAAAGCCGTACTAACCGTTTGTGCTCGAGAATTAGACCTTTAATGATCCTTCCAGCTCGTTTATGAAACATTGCTCTATGAATTTGGTGGGTAATGAAACAAGAGTATAAGGTTTTTCACGGTTGGAGTTTATTCAAACTGCCATAATATACATCATTAGCACTTCATATCACTCATGTTGGTGCATTACTAAAGCTAAGGTACTCCTTCCCGCTTGTCTGTCTGCATGCGACCAAGTTCGATCCACATCATGATCCGCCTCCTAATCCATCGTCTCTTGACTGGAATCCTCTCCTGAACAGGAATGCGAAGTACCTGAGATGAAGGTGAAATGGATATTTCAAATTGATGCACTGAATTAATGACAATAAGGCAATGAGGGAACGAAGCTTCACTTCAGGAATTTCGTTTGTGGATAAAAGCATGGCATGAAAACGTTGGCATAGATCAATGGAAAACGCCCGTTGCATGTGGGATAGCTATGGCTTGTAGTAGGACTGATTGACACTTCAGCCTAATTTCTCCAGTTATGAAGTGTGAAAATGGCTGTGCTGAAGTTGAAGGACTCTTCTGGTCCTTCTTATAAAAGAGAAACTCCTACCTGTGATGAAGGCACTTTGCAAACACCCCAGAATGTACTTGCTGAGACTCAAAAGTGAAGTATATGAAGGGAAAGAGGAAGATGGGAAATCGCTCACTGTGGGGAGAAGAAAACTGCTGCTTGTAAACCGACGAAGAGGGAAAGCTGCAGTAAGGTTTATTTTGAATTAAAACACCCGAGAAGTTACCTTACACTCGATGGGAAAAGAATATAATTATGTCAAGAAGAAAGTGGGCGAGGTCGCTGAGGATGGAATAGTAAAGGAGCTTCTTTATGATCCAATAATGAATGCTAGAAGAAAATTGAAGGATTATCTATTTAAAGCAGGCTTTGAAGCTTTCTGTTCGTTCTGTGAAAAAGGTGTAGAGAGTGGCAGAGGAGAGTTAAAATCCATTCCATGGATCAACTCGGTCCTTGTGGACATGGTGGTGTTGTGGAATATTGGAGATGGAAATGAGAAGAAGGTGGCAGCAACGTAGAAGAACGATGAGAGAGCAACTATACATCCGCAAAGGAAGTTTACTAGAGGAACGATTGGGCTGCACTTAATTTGCAAGGAATCCACTTAAAGAAAGAGAATATGAAAAACATGCCAAAAGCATTGAAAGAGTTAACACAAAATCCACCTCATGATAGCATGGTAAAGGATGACAGTGGGAGGGATCCTTACATTTTTATTCTTCTTAATATCATTCATCCACTTGAGAGTATTCTCCATTCTCAATCAATGTGCCATGTTATCTAACAGATGGCTAAAACATATTTATAATCACATAATTATGAGTATACCAGTACCTATTTAATAAGCTAGGCATGTGTTCATCAATTCATCCCAGCACCACAACCATATATATCAGTAAATTATGCAATTATATAACGATTTCACTTGAGTATAATCACAAATTAGAGCTAAGTCCTAGGAATTGCTCTGTGACAACACAATGGTAGAAAGGACTGGTAACTTGAAATGCTTTTCATACTCACATGTTCCCATACTTAATTCATGTCTCTTACTCTCGAAGCTTATCATGTAGGAGTTGCAATCCATTGGGTAGAGTCATCACTGTTCTCGTCCCGACATTGGTTAGATTTCTCCAAAAGCATGGCATCCTGAAATGGAGAAAATAATTATTTCATTAGAAAAGAAGCAAGGATCCAAAGCGAGCCTTTCCCCTACCAGACGCAGAGACACCTTGCTGATGTGAAAACGATGAATCGCCATGGATTTAAGCGTCACTCTCCTTAAAAGTAGTTCTAGTCCAATATGCATAAGGGCCAGCGGTGGGAAATGCATATCGTAAACTTATTCACGAGGGCAATAATAAAGAAAATAGTATCATTCGGGTGTCTGGAAATTACTGCATTACTCTAGCATTGCTTGGAAGAACGGGGAGTAATTTAATATTCTCCTAAAATTACAATTCTTAAAAATTGTTAATTAATACCGTTTGAGGTCCCGCTAAATAATTATCTCGCTTCTGATTGGCTGAGGAATATACCACCGCTGTCAGTGCAGACGCTGTATTGTTAAATTTTAAGCCACATATTCCTTTAGCGAACGAACGATAGCACATCGTTAAAATTTCTCTCTCCTTTTATGCCGACCGCGACTAATGTTGGTTTTCTTGTATTCATCAGAAATCCGTTGCCGATACTTATGAAAATAGTGAATTTGTTCAGTAAGACTCACGTAGTAGGAAAAATTCATAATAAATACTAGTCTTCATGTAATTTTTATCGTTTTCGATACACCTCACGTTCATTTCGGAAAATCTAATTTCAATTTTAGACCCCCGCCGGTAACAGTCACAACTCCCAACACCGAAAGTCATATCTCACTTTTCTCTTGCATCTCACCGCGATCACATCGTCCGATCACCGGTTGTTTAATTTCCATATTTTTCCAATTTATAGCGTTTAAAAGATCCTAAAAGCATACCCATACCAACCATAATGCCATCACGGAGGGCCCCCTTGAGGGAAACGGCTTTGGATTCTTAATTTTATATTACAATTCGATATCATTCTACGTTCCATATGCATGACACGTTCGAGGAAAGAATGCATTCTCTCCAAATCGTTGATAGCTAAGCTCGACACTTAAGATATCTGTGGCGATGACTGAATGGAATCGTTCGTCGTCACTTCGAAACGATCAGCAGGTAAAAGTTCGGGAAGACAATATTTGTAAACACAGAAGAAAAGGGCGTTTTCTAATGGGACTAGGTTTCTTACCTGAATTTTTCCTTCGAACCTCACTCCAAGCTCTTTCGCTTCACATGCACTCAAAAGGCGAAGGCATCGTGGCTTGCGTCCGCGTAACAACCGTATCCATCAAATCTTGCATATTCTCCGGTAACAACACTTGGCACAAAGATTTGGTAACTGTCACTTAATCCAAGAGGAATCGTAGGGATTTCATAGGCAAAGGCTTGGTGAGAAAAGGCGTAAAGCACCGGGAAAGGCCACTCGAATCACGAGGGACCTCCGTTCCCAACAAAGACCAGCCCACTTAAGCCGCGTGGAAGCTTCACCTCGCCATCTACTGGAATTCAGTTTAGCAAACGTTACTCATGGCAAGCGAAAGATGAACGTCGACCTATTTTCGCTTCGCCTCGTCCAAGACTGCGAGGCGTGTGTCATAACGAATGCGTAGATAATAAATAAATTCTAAATCCTTTTAACAATCGCATTATCTAAGTGAGCGTAAGGGAGAAAAAGGATCGGGTCGCTCGAATCGCTAACCGACTAAGGTTGGACGTGGCTCGTCACTTGCGAAAAGTTTGAAGTGAAACGGAGATGACTTGAAAGGGTTGATAAATACTGGAGGTAGCATCCGCTTTAAGCGGGTCGGGAAGGGAATGATTATGAACTATTGAATTCTGTGGCAATTTGTTGGCGCCTTGTGGAAGACATTCGAACGTTTTCTTTTCACACTGAAAATAATGAAAGTTTCGGGGAAGGCTGTTGAAATAACTCGTTTAATTGAAAGATGCTGTTCGATCAGAACGATTCAGTCAACTTTTTCACATTCAAAGCCGTACTAACCGTTTGTGCTCGAGAATTAGACCTTTAATGATCCTTCCAGCTCGTTTATGAAACATTGCTCTATGAATTTGGTGGGTAATGAAACAAGAGTATAAGGTTTTTCACGGTTGGAGTTTATTCAAACTGCCATAATATACATCATTAGCACTTCATATCACTCATGTTGGTGCATTACTAAAGCTAAGGTACTCCTTCCCGCTTGTCTGTCTGCATGCGACCAAGTTCGATCCACATCATGATCCGCCTCCTAATCCATCGTCTCTTGACTGGAATCCTCTCCTGAACAGGAATGCGAAGTACCTGAGATGAAGGTGAAATGGATATTTCAAATTGATGCACTGAATTAATGACAATAAGGCAATGAGGGAACGAAGCTTCACTTCAGGAATTTCGTTTGTGGATAAAAGCATGGCATGAAAACGTTGGCATAGATCAATGGAAAACGCCCGTTGCATGTGGGATAGCTATGGCTTGTAGTAGGACTGATTGACACTTCAGCCTAATTTCTCCAGTTATGAAGTGTGAAAATGGCTGTGCTGAAGCTGAAGGACTCTGCTGGTCCTTCTTATAAAAGAAAAACTCCTACCTGTGATGAAGGCACTTTGCAAACACCCCAGAATGTACTTGCTGAGACTCAAAAGTGAAGTATATGAAGGGAAAGAGGAAGATGGGAAATCGCTCACTGTGGGGAGAAGAAAACTGCTGCTTGTAAACCGACGAAGAGGGAAAGCTGCAGTAAGGTTTATTTTGAATTAAAACACCCGAGAAGTTACCTTACACTCGATGGGAAAAGAATATAATTATGTCAAGAAGAAAGTGGGCGAGGTCGCTGAGGATGGAATAGTAAAGGAGCTTCTTTATGATCCAATAATGAATGCTAGAAGAAAATTGAAGGATTATCTATTTAAAGCAGGCTTTGAAGCTTTCTGTTCGTTCTGTGAAAAAGGTGTAGAGAGTGGCAGAGGAGAGTTAAAATCCATTCCATGGATCAACTCGGTCCTTGTGGACATGGTGGTGTTGTGGAATATTGGAGATGGAAATGAGAAGAAGGTGGCAGCAACGTAGAAGAACGATGAGAGAGCAACTATACATCCGCAAAGGAAGTTTACTAGAGGAACGATTGGGCTGCACTTAATTTGCAAGGAATCCACTTAAAGAAAGAGAATATGAAAAACATGCCAAAAGCATTGAAAGAGTTAACACAAAATCCACCTCATGATAGCATGGTAAAGGATGACAGTGGGAGGGATCCTTACATTTTTATTCTTCTTAATATCATTCATCCACTTGAGAGTATTCTCCATTCTCAATCAATGTGCCATGTTATCTAACAGATGGCTAAAACATATTTATAATCACATAATTATGAGTATACCAGTACCTATTTAATAAGCTAGGCATGTGTTCATCAATTCATCCCAGCACCACAACCATATATATCAGTAAATTATGCAATTATATAACGATTTCACTTGAGTATAATCACAAATTAGAGCTAAGTCCTAGGAATTGCTCTGTGACAACACAATGGTAGAAAGGACTGGTAACTTGAAATGCTTTTCATACTCACATGTTCCCATACTTAATTCATGTCTCTTACTCTCGAAGCTAATCATGTAGGAGTTGCAATCCATTGGGTAGAGTCATCACTGTTCTCGTCCCGACATTGGTTAGATTTCTCCAAAAGCATGGCATCCTGAAATGGAGAAAATAATTATTTCATTAGAAAAGAAGCAAGGATCCAAAGCGAGCCTTTCCCCTACCAGACGCAGAGACACCTCGCTGATGTGAAAACGATGAATCGCCATGGATTTAAGCGTCACTCTCCTTAAAAGTAGTTCTAGTCCAATATGCATAAGGGCCAGCGGTGGGAAATGCATATCGTAAACTTATTCACGAGGGCAATAATAAAGAAAATAGTATCATTCGGGTGTCTGGAAATTACTGCATTACTCTAGCATTGCTTGGAAGAACGGGGAGTAATTTAATATTCTCCTAAAATTACAATTCTTAAAAATTGTTAATTAATACCGTTTGAGGTCCCGCTAAATAATTATCTCGCTTCTGATTGGCTGAGGAATATACCACCGCTGTCAGTGCAGACGCTGTATTGTTAAATTTTAAGCCACATATTCCTTTAGCGAACGAACGATAGCACATCGTTAAAATTTCTCTCTCCTTTTATGCCGACCGCGACTAATGTTGGTTTTCTTGTATTCATCAGAAATCCGTTGCCGATACTTATGAAAATAGTAAATTTGTTCAGTAAGACTCACGTAGTAGGAAAAAATCATAATAAATACTAGTCTTCATGTAATTTTTATCGTTTTCGATACACCTCACGTTCATTTCGAAAAATCTAATTTCAATTTTAGACCCCCGCCGGTAACAGTCACAACTCCCAACACCGAAAGTCATATCTCACTTTCCTCTTGCATCTCACCGCGATCACATCGTCCGATCACCGGTTGTTTAATTTCCATATTTTTCCAATTTATAGCGTTTAAAAGATCCTAAAAGCATACCCATACCAACCATAATGCCATCACGGAGGGCCCCCTTGAGGGAAACGGCTTTGGATTCTTAATTTTATATTACAATTCGATATCATTCTACGTTCCATATGCATGACACGTTCGAGGAAAGAATGCATTCTCTCCAAATCGTTGATAGCTAAGCTCGACACTTAAGATATCTGTGGCGATGACTGAATGGAATCGTTCGTCGTCACTTCGAAACGATCAGCAGGTAAAAGTTCGGGAAGACAATATTTGTAAACACAGAAGAAAAGGGCGTTTTCTAATGGGACTAGGTTTCTTACCTGAATTTTTCCTTCGAACCTCACTCCAAGCTCTTTCGCTTCACATGCACTCAAAAGGCGAAGGCATCGTGGCTTGCGTCCGCGTAACAACCGTATCCATCAAATCTTGCATATTCTCCGGTAACAACACTTGGCACAAAGATTTGGTAACTGTCACTTAATCCAAGAGGAATCGTAGGGATTTCATAGGCAAAGGCTTGGTGAGAAAAGGCGTAAAGCACCGGGAAAGGCCACTCGAATCACGAGGGACCTCCGTTCCCAACAAAGACCAGCCCACTTAAGCCGCGTGGAAGCTTCACCTCGCCATCTACTGGAATTCAGTTTAGCAAACGTTACTCATGGCAAGCGAAAGATGAACGTCGACCTATTTTCGCTTCGCCTCGTCCAAGACTGCGAGGCGTGTGTCATAACGAATGCGTAGATATTAAATAAATTCTAAATCCTTTTAACAATCGCATTATCTAAGTGAGCGTAAGGGAGAAAAAGGATCGGGTCGCTCGAATCGCTAACCGACTAAGGTTGGACGTGGCTCGTCACTTGCGAAAAGTTTGAAGTGAAACGGAGATGACTTGAAAGGGTTGATAAATACTGGAGGTAGCATCCGCTTTAAGCGGGTCGGGAAGGGAATGATTATGAACTATTGAATTCTGTGGCAATTTGTTGGCGCCTTGTGGAAGACATTCGAACGTTTTCTTTTCACACTGAAAATAATGAAAGTTTCGGGGAAGGCTGTTGAAATAACTCGTTTAATTGAAAGATGCTGTTCGATCAGAACGATTCAGTCAACTTTTTCACATTCAAAGCCGTACTAACCGTTTGTGCTCGAGAATTAGACCTTTAATGATCCTTCCAGCTCGTTTATGAAACATTGCTCTATGAATTTGGTGGGTAATGAAACAAGAGTATAAGGTTTTTCACGGTTGGAGTTTATTCAAACTGCCATAATATACATCATTAGCACTTCATATCACTCATGTTGGTGCATTACTAAAGCTAAGGTACTCCTTCCCGCTTGTCTGTCTGCATGCGACCAAGTTCGATCCACATCATGATCCGCCTCCTAATCCATCGTCTCTTGACTGGAATCCTCTCCTGAACAGGAATGCGAAGTACCTGAGATGAAGGTGAAATGGATATTTCAAATTGATGCACTGAATTAATGACAATAAGGCAATGAGGGAACGAAGCTTCACTTCAGGAATTTCGTTTGTGGATAAAAGCATGGCATGAAAACGTTGGCATAGATCAATGGAAAACGCCCGTTGCATGTGGGATAGCTATGGCTTGTAGTAGGACTGATTGACACTTCAGCCTAATTTCTCCAGTTATGAAGTGTGAAAATGGCTGTGCTGAAGTTGAAGGACTCTTCTGGTCCTTCTTATAAAAGAGAAACTCCTACCTGTGATGAAGGCACTTTGCAAACACCCCAGAATGTACTTGCTGAGACTCAAAAGTGAAGTATATGAAGGGAAAGAGGAAGATGGGAAATCGCTCACTGTGGGGAGAAGAAAACTGCTGCTTGTAAACCGACGAAGAGGGAAAGCTGCAGTAAGGTTTATTTTGAATTAAAACACCCGAGAAGTTACCTTACACTCGATGGGAAAAGAATATAATTATGTCAAGAAGAAAGTGGGCGAGGTCGCTGAGGATGGAATAGTAAAGGAGCTTCTTTATGATCCAATAATGAATGCTAGAAGAAAATTGAAGGATTATCTATTTAAAGCAGGCTTTGAAGCTTTCTGTTCGTTCTGTGAAAAAGGTGTAGAGAGTGGCAGAGGAGAGTTAAAATCCATTCCATGGATCAACTCGGTCCTTGTGGACATGGTGGTGTTGTGGAATATTGGAGATGGAAATGAGAAGAAGGTGGCAGCAACGTAGAAGAACGATGAGAGAGCAACTATACATCCGCAAAGGAAGTTTACTAGAGGAACGATTGGGCTGCACTTAATTTGCAAGGAATCCACTTAAAGAAAGAGAATATGAAAAACATGCCAAAAGCATTGAAAGAGTTAACACAAAATCCACCTCATGATAGCATGGTAAAGGATGACAGTGGGAGGGATCCTTACATTTTTATTCTTCTTAATATCATTCATCCACTTGAGAGTATTCTCCATTCTCAATCAATGTGCCATGTTATCTAACAGATGGCTAAAACATATTTATAATCACATAATTATGAGTATACCAGTACCTATTTAATAAGCTAGGCATGTGTTCATCAATTCATCCCAGCACCACAACCATATATATCAGTAAATTATGCAATTATATAACGATTTCACTTGAGTATAATCACAAATTAGAGCTAAGTCCTAGGAATTGCTCTGTGACAACACAATGGTAGAAAGGACTGGTAACTTGAAATGCTTTTCATACTCACATGTTCCCATACTTAATTCATGTCTCTTACTCTCGAAGCTAATCATGTAGGAGTTGCAATCCATTGGGTAGAGTCATCACTGTTCTCGTCCCGACATTGGTTAGATTTCTCCAAAAGCATGGCATCCTGAAATGGAGAAAATAATTATTTCATTAGAAAAGAAGCAAGGATCCAAAGCGAGCCTTTCCCCTACCAGACGCAGAGACACCTTGCTGATGTGAAAACGATGAATCGCCATGGATTTAAGCGTCACTCTCCTTAAAAGTAGTTCTAGTCCAATATGCATAAGGGCCAGCGGTGGGAAATGCATATCGTAAACTTATTCACGAGGGCAATAATAAAGAAAATAGTATCATTCGGGTGTCTGGAAATTACTGCATTACTCTAGCATTGCTTGGAAGAACGGGGAGTAATTTAATATTCTCCTAAAATTACAATTCTTAAAAATTGTTAATTAATACCATTTGAGGTCCCGCTAAATAATTATCTCGCTTCTGATTGGCTGAGGAATATACCACCGCTGTCAGTGCAGACGCTGTATTGTTAAATTTTAAGCCACATATTCCTTTAGCGAACGAACGATAGCACATCGTTAAAATTTCTCTCTCCTTTTATGCCGACCGCGACTAATGTTGGTTTTCTTGTATTCATCAGAAATCCGTTGCCGATACTTATGAAAATAGTAAATTTGTTCAGTAAGACTCACGTAGTAGGAAAAAATCATAATAAATACTAGTCTTCATGTAATTTTTATCGTTTTCGATACACCTCACGTTCATTTCGAAAAATCTAATTTCAATTTTAGACCCCCGCCGGTAACAGTCACAACTCCCAACACCGAAAGTCATATCTCACTTTCCTCTTGCATCTCACCGCGATCACATCGTCCGATCACCGGTTGTTTAATTTCCATATTTTTCCAATTTATAGCGTTTAAAAGATCCTAAAAGCATACCCATACCAACCATAATGCCATCACGGAGGGCCCCCTTGAGGGAAACGGCTTTGGATTCTTAATTTTATATTACAATTCGATATCATTCTACGTTCCATATGCATGACACGTTCGAGGAAAGAATGCATTCTCTCCAAATCGTTGATAGCTAAGCTCGACACTTAAGATATCTGTGGCGATGACTGAATGGAATCGTTCGTCGTCACTTCGAAACGATCAGCAGGTAAAAGTTCGGGAAGACAATATTTGTAAACACAGAAGAAAAGGGCGTTTTCTAATGGGACTAGGTTTCTTACCTGAATTTTTCCTTCGAACCTCACTCCAAGCTCTTTCGCTTCACATGCACTCAAAAGGCGAAGGCATCGTGGCTTGCGTCCGCGTAACAACCGTATCCATCAAATCTTGCATATTCTCCGGTAACAACACTTGGCACAAAGATTTGGTAACTGTCACTTAATCCAAGAGGAATCGTAGGGATTTCATAGGCAAAGGCTTGGTGAGAAAAGGCGTAAAGCACCGGGAAAGGCCACTCGAATCACGAGGGACCTCCGTTCCCAACAAAGACCAGCCCACTTAAGCCGCGTGGAAGCTTCACCTCGCCATCTACTGGAATTCAGTTTAGCAAACGTTACTCATGGCAAGCGAAAGATGAACGTCGACCTATTTTCGCTTCGCCTCGTCCAAGACTGCGAGGCGTGTGTCATAACGAATGCGTAGATAATAAATAAATTCTAAATCCTTTTAACAATCGCATTATCTAAGTGAGCGTAAGGGAGAAAAAGGATCGGGTCGCTCGAATCGCTAACCGACTAAGGTTGGACGTGGCTCGTCACTTGCGAAAAGTTTGAAGTGAAACGGAGATGACTTGAAAGGGTTGATAAATACTGGAGGTAGCATCCGCTTTAAGCGGGTCGGGAAGGGAATGATTATGAACTATTGAATTCTGTGGCAATTTGTTGGCGCCTTGTGGAAGACATTCGAACGTTTTCTTTTCACACTGAAAATAATGAAAGTTTCGGGGAAGGCTGTTGAAATAACTCGTTTAATTGAAAGATGCTGTTCGATCAGAACGATTCAGTCAACTTTTTCACATTCAAAGCCGTACTAACCGTTTGTGCTCGAGAATTAGACCTTTAATGATCCTTCCAGCTCGTTTATGAAACATTGCTCTATGAATTTGGTGGGTAATGAAACAAGAGTATAAGGTTTTTCACGGTTGGAGTTTATTCAAACTGCCATAATATACATCATTAGCACTTCATATCACTCATGTTGGTGCATTACTAAAGCTAAGGTACTCCTTCCCGCTTGTCTGTCTGCATGCGACCAAGTTCGATCCACATCATGATCCGCCTCCTAATCCATCGTCTCTTGACTGGAATCCTCTCCTGAACAGGAATGCGAAGTACCTGAGATGAAGGTGAAATGGATATTTCAAATTGATGCACTGAATTAATGACAATAAGGCAATGAGGGAACGAAGCTTCACTTCAGGAATTTCGTTTGTGGATAAAAGCATGGCATGAAAACGTTGGCATAGATCAATGGAAAACGCCCGTTGCATGTGGGATAGCTATGGCTTGTAGTAGGACTGATTGACACTTCAGCCTAATTTCTCCAGTTATGAAGTGTGAAAATGGCTGTGCTGAAGCTGAAGGACTCTGCTGGTCCTTCTTATAAAAGAAAAACTCCTACCTGTGATGAAGGCACTTTGCAAACACCCCAGAATGTACTTGCTGAGACTCAAAAGTGAAGTATATGAAGGGAAAGAGGAAGATGGGAAATCGCTCACTGTGGGGAGAAGAAAACTGCTGCTTGTAAACCGACGAAGAGGGAAAGCTGCAGTAAGGTTTATTTTGAATTAAAACACCCGAGAAGTTACCTTACACTCGATGGGAAAAGAATATAATTATGTCAAGAAGAAAGTGGGCGAGGTCGCTGAGGATGGAATAGTAAAGGAGCTTCTTTATGATCCAATAATGAATGCTAGAAGAAAATTGAAGGATTATCTATTTAAAGCAGGCTTTGAAGCTTTCTGTTCGTTCTGTGAAAAAGGTGTAGAGAGTGGCAGAGGAGAGTTAAAATCCATTCCATGGATCAACTCGGTCCTTGTGGACATGGTGGTGTTGTGGAATATTGGAGATGGAAATGAGAAGAAGGTGGCAGCAACGTAGAAGAACGATGAGAGAGCAACTATACATCCGCAAAGGAAGTTTACTAGAGGAACGATTGGGCTGCACTTAATTTGCAAGGAATCCACTTAAAGAAAGAGAATATGAAAAACATGCCAAAAGCATTGAAAGAGTTAACACAAAATCCACCTCATGATAGCATGGTAAAGGATGACAGTGGGAGGGATCCTTACATTTTTATTCTTCTTAATATCATTCATCCACTTGAGAGTATTCTCCATTCTCAATCAATGTGCCATGTTATCTAACAGATGGCTAAAACATATTTATAATCACATAATTATGAGTATACCAGTACCTATTTAATAAGCTAGGCATGTGTTCATCAATTCATCCCAGCACCACAACCATATATATCAGTAAATTATGCAATTATATAACGATTTCACTTGAGTATAATCACAAATTAGAGCTAAGTCCTAGGAATTGCTCTGTGACAACACAATGGTAGAAAGGACTGGTAACTTGAAATGCTTTTCATACTCACATGTTCCCATACTTAATTCATGTCTCTTACTCTCGAAGCTAATCATGTAGGAGTTGCAATCCATTGGGTAGAGTCATCACTGTTCTCGTCCCGACATTGGTTAGATTTCTCCAAAAGCATGGCATCCTGAAATGGAGAAAATAATTATTTCATTAGAAAAGAAGCAAGGATCCAAAGCGAGCCTTTCCCCTACCAGACGCAGAGACACCTTGCTGATGTGAAAACGATGAATCGCCATGGATTTAAGCGTCACTCTCCTTAAAAGTAGTTCTAGTCCAATATGCATAAGGGCCAGCGGTGGGAAATGCATATCGTAAACTTATTCACGAGGGCAATAATAAAGAAAATAGTATCATTCGGGTGTCTGGAAATTACTGCATTACTCTAGCATTGCTTGGAAGAACGGGGAGTAATTTAATATTCTCCTAAAATTACAATTCTTAAAAATTGTTAATTAATACCATTTGAGGTCCCGCTAAATAATTATCTCGCTTCTGATTGGCTGAGGAATATACCACCGCTGTCAGTGCAGACGCTGTATTGTTAAATTTTAAGCCACATATTCCTTTAGCGAACGAACGATAGCACATCGTTAAAATTTCTCTCTCCTTTTATGCCGACCGCGACTAATGTTGGTTTTCTTGTATTCATCAGAAATCCGTTGCCGATACTTATGAAAATAGTGAATTTGTTCAGTAAGACTCACGTAGTAGGAAAAATTCATAATAAATACTAGTCTTCATGTAATTTTTATCGTTTTCGATACACCTCACGTTCATTTCGGAAAATCTAATTTCAATTTTAGACCCCCGCCGGTAACAGTCACAACTCCCAACACCGAAAGTCATATCTCACTTTCCTCTTGCATCTCACCGCGATCACATCGTCCGATCACCAGTTGTTTAATTTCCATATATTTCCAATTTATAGCGTTTAAAAGATCCTAAAAGCATACCCATACCAACCATAATGCCATCACGGAGGGCCCCCTTGAGGGAAACGGCTTTGGATTCTTAATTTTATATTACAATTCGATATCATTCTACGTTCCATATGCATGACACGTTCGAGGAAAGAATGCATTCTCTCCAAATCGTTGATAGCTAAGCTCGACACTTAAGATATCTGTGGCGATGACTGAATGGAATCGTTCGTCGTCACTTCGAAACGATCAGCAGGTAAAAGTTCGGGAAGACAATATTTGTAAACACAGAAGAAAAGGGCGTTTTCTAATGGGACTAGGTTTCTTACCTGAATTTTTCCTTCGAACCTCACTCCAAGCTCTTTCGCTTCACATGCACTCAAAAGGCGAAGGCATCGTGGCTTGCGTCCGCGTAACAACCGTATCCATCAAATCTTGCATATTCTCCGGTAACAACACTTGGCACAAAGATTTGGTAACTGTCACTTAATCCAAGAGGAATCGTAGGGATTTCATAGGCAAAGGCTTGGTGAGAAAAGGCGTAAAGCACCGGGAAAGGCCACTCGAATCACGAGGGACCTCCGTTCCCAACAAAGACCAGCCCACTTAAGCCGCGTGGAAGCTTCACCTCGCCATCTACTGGAATTCAGTTTAGCAAACGTTACTCATGGCAAGCGAAAGATGAACGTCGACCTATTTTCGCTTCGCCTCGTCCAAGACTGCGAGGCGTGTGTCATAACGAATGCGTAGATATTAAATAAATTCTAAATCCTTTTAACAATCGCATTATCTAAGTGAGCGTAAGGGAGAAAAAGGATCGGGTCGCTCGAATCGCTAACCGACTAAGGTTGGACGTGGCTCGTCACTTGCGAAAAGTTTGAAGTGAAACGGAGATGACTTGAAAGGGTTGATAAATACTGGAGGTAGCATCCGCTTTAAGCGGGTCGGGAAGGGAATGATTATGAACTATTGAATTCTGTGGCAATTTGTTGGCGCCTTGTGGAAGACATTCGAACGTTTTCTTTTCACACTGAAAATAATGAAAGTTTCGGGGAAGGCTGTTGAAATAACTCGTTTAATTGAAAGATGCTGTTCGATCAGAACGATTCAGTCAACTTTTTCACATTCAAAGCCGTACTAACCGTTTGTGCTCGAGAATTAGACCTTTAATGATCCTTCCAGCTCGTTTATGAAACATTGCTCTATGAATTTGGTGGGTAATGAAACAAGAGTATAAGGTTTTTCACGGTTGGAGTTTATTCAAACTGCCATAATATACATCATTAGCACTTCATATCACTCATGTTGGTGCATTACTAAAGCTAAGGTACTCCTTCCCGCTTGTCTGTCTGCATGCGACCAAGTTCGATCCACATCATGATCCGCCTCCTAATCCATCGTCTCTTGACTGGAATCCTCTCCTGAACAGGAATGCGAAGTACCTGAGATGAAGGTGAAATGGATATTTCAAATTGATGCACTGAATTAATGACAATAAGGCAATGAGGGAACGAAGCTTCACTTCAGGAATTTCGTTTGTGGATAAAAGCATGGCATGAAAACGTTGGCATAGATCAATGGAAAACGCCCGTTGCATGTGGGATAGCTATGGCTTGTAGTAGGACTGATTGACACTTCAGCCTAATTTCTCCAGTTATGAAGTGTGAAAATGGCTGTGCTGAAGCTGAAGGACTCTGCTGGTCCTTCTTATAAAAGAAAAACTCCTACTTGTGATGAAGGCACTTTGCAAACACCCCAGAATGTACTTGCTGAGACTCAAAAGTGAAGTATATGAAGGGAAAGAGGAAGATGGGAAATCGCTCACTGTGGGGAGAAGAAAACTGCTGCTTGTAAACCGACGAAGAGGGAAAGCTGCAGTAAGGTTTATTTTGAATTAAAACACCCGAGAAGTTACCTTACACTCGATGGGAAAAGAATATAATTATGTCAAGAAGAAAGTGGGCGAGGTCGCTGAGGATGGAATAGTAAAGGAGCTTCTTTATGATCCAATAATGAATGCTAGAAGAAAATTGAAGGATTATCTATTTAAAGCAGGCTTTGAAGCTTTCTGTTCGTTCTGTGAAAAAGGTGTAGAGAGTGGCAGAGGAGAGTTAAAATCCATTCCATGGATCAACTCGGTCCTTGTGGACATGGTGGTGTTGTGGAATATTGGAGATGGAAATGAGAAGAAGGTGGCAGCAACGTAGAAGAACGATGAGAGAGCAACTATACATCCGCAAAGGAAGTTTACTAGAGGAACGATTGGGCTGCACTTAATTTGCAAGGAATCCACTTAAAGAAAGAGAATATGAAAAACATGCCAAAAGCATTGAAAGAGTTAACACAAAATCCACCTCATGATAGCATGGTAAAGGATGACAGTGGGAGGGATCCTTACATTTTTATTCTTCTTAATATCATTCATCCACTTGAGAGTATTCTCCATTCTCAATCAATGTGCCATGTTATCTAACAGATGGCTAAAACATATTTATAATCACATAATTATGAGTATACCAGTACCTATTTAATAAGCTAGGCATGTGTTCATCAATTCATCCCAGCACCACAACCATATATATCAGTAAATTATGCAATTATATAACGATTTCACTTGAGTATAATCACAAATTAGAGCTAAGTCCTAGGAATTGCTCTGTGACAACACAATGGTAGAAAGGACTGGTAACTTGAAATGCTTTTCATACTCACATGTTCCCATACTTAATTCATGTCTCTTACTCTCGAAGCTAATCATGTAGGAGTTGCAATCCATTGGGTAGAGTCATCACTGTTCTCGTCCCGACATTGGTTAGATTTCTCCAAAAGCATGGCATCCTGAAATGGAGAAAATAATTATTTCATTAGAAAAGAAGCAAGGATCCAAAGCGAGCCTTTCCCCTACCAGACGCAGAGACACCTCGCTGATGTGAAAACGATGAATCGCCATGGATTTAAGCGTCACTCTCCTTAAAAGTAGTTCTAGTCCAATATGCATAAGGGCCAGCGGTGGGAAATGCATATCGTAAACTTATTCACGAGGGCAATAATAAAGAAAATAGTATCATTCGGGTGTCTGGAAATTACTGCATTACTCTAGCATTGCTTGGAAGAACGGGGAGTAATTTAATATTCTCCTAAAATTACAATTCTTAAAAATTGTTAATTAATACCGTTTGAGGTCCCGCTAAATAATTATCTCGCTTCTGATTGGCTGAGGAATATACCACCGCTGTCAGTGCAGACGCTGTATTGTTAAATTTTAAGCCACATATTCCTTTAGCGAACGAACGATAGCACATCGTTAAAATTTCTCTCTCCTTTTATGCCGACCGCGACTAATGTTGGTTTTCTTGTATTCATCAGAAATCCGTTGCCGATACTTATGAAAATAGTAAATTTGTTCAGTAAGACTCACGTAGTAGGAAAAAATCATAATAAATACTAGTCTTCATGTAATTTTTATCGTTTTCGATACACCTCACGTTCATTTCGAAAAATCTAATTTCAATTTTAGACCCCCGCCGGTAACAGTCACAACTCCCAACACCGAAAGTCATATCTCACTTTCCTCTTGCATCTCACCGCGATCACATCGTCCGATCACCGGTTGTTTAATTTCCATATATTTCCAATTTATAGCGTTTAAAAGATCCTAAAAGCATACCCATACCAACCATAATGCCATCACGGAGGGCCCCCTTGAGGGAAACGGCTTTGGATTCTTAATTTTATATTACAATTCGATATCATTCTACGTGCCATATGCATGACACGTTCGAGGAAAGAATGCATTCTCTCCAAATCGTTGATAGCTAAGCTCGACACTTAAGATATCTGTGGCGATGACTGAATGGAATCGTTCGTCGTCACTTCGAAACGATCAGCAGGTAAAAGTTCGGGAAGACAATATTTGTAAACACAGAAGAAAAGGGCGTTTTCTAATGGGACTAGGTTTCTTACCTGAATTTTTCCTTCGAACCTCACTCCAAGCTCTTTCGCTTCACATGCACTCAAAAGGCGAAGGCATCGTGGCTTGCGTCCGCGTAACAACCGTATCCATCAAATCTTGCATATTCTCCGGTAACAACACTTGGCACAAAGATTTGGTAACTGTCACTTAATCCAAGAGGAATCGTAGGGATTTCATAGGCAAAGGCTTGGTGAGAAAAGGCGTAAAGCACCGGGAAAGGCCACTCGAATCACGAGGGACCTCCGTTCCCAACAAAGACCAGCCCACTTAAGCCGCGTGGAAGCTTCACCTCGCCATCTACTGGAATTCAGTTTAGCAAACGTTACTCATGGCAAGCGAAAGATGAACGTCGACCTATTTTCGCTTCGCCTCGTCCAAGACTGCGAGGCGTGTGTCATAACGAATGCGTAGATATTAAATAAATTCTAAATCCTTTTAACAATCGCATTATCTAAGTGAGCGTAAGGGAGAAAAAGGATCGGGTCGCTCGAATCGCTAACCGACTAAGGTTGGACGTGGCTCGTCACTTGCGAAAAGTTTGAAGTGAAACGGAGATGACTTGAAAGGGTTGATAAATACTGGAGGTAGCATCCGCTTTAAGCGGGTCGGGAAGGGAATGATTATGAACTATTGAATTCTGTGGCAATTTGTTGGCGCCTTGTGGAAGACATTCGAACGTTTTCTTTTCACACTGAAAATAATGAAAGTTTCGGGGAAGGCTGTAGAAATAACTCGTTTAATTGAAAGATGCTGTTCGATCAGAACGATTCAGTCAACTTTTTCACATTCAAAGACGTACTAACCGTTTGTGCTCGAGAATTAGACCTTTAATGATCCTTCCAGCTCGTTTATGAAACATTGCTCTATGAATTTGGTGGGTAATGAAACAAGAGTATAAGGTTTTTCACGGTTGGAGTTTATTCAAACTGCCATAATATACATCATTAGCACTTCATATCACTCATGTTGGTGCATTACTAAAGCTAAGGTACTCCTTCCCGCTTGTCTGTCTGCATGCGACCAAGTTCGATCCACATCATGATCCGCCTCCTAATCCATCGTCTCTTGACTGGAATCCTCTCCTGAACAGGAATGCGAAGTACCTGAGATGAAGGTGAAATGGATATTTCAAATTGATGCACTGAATTAATGACAATAAGGCAATGAGGGAACGAAGCTTCACTTCAGGAATTTCGTTTGTGGATAAAAGCATGGCATGAAAACGTTGGCATAGATCAATGGAAAACGCCCGTTGCATGTGGGATAGCTATGGCTTGTAGTAGGACTGATTGACACTTCAGCCTAATTTCTCCAGTTATGAAGTGTGAAAATGGCTGTGCTGAAGCTGAAGGACTCTGCTGGTCCTTCTTATAAAAGAAAAACTCCTACCTGTGATGAAGGCACTTTGCAAACACCCCAGAATGTACTTGCTGAGACTCAAAAGTGAAGTATATGAAGGGAAAGAGGAAGATGGGAAATCGCTCACTGTGGGGAGAAGAAAACTGCTGCTTGTAAACCGACGAAGAGGGAAAGCTGCAGTAAGGTTTATTTTGAATTAAAACACCCGAGAAGTTACCTTACACTCGATGGGAAAAGAATATAATTATGTCAAGAAGAAAGTGGGCGAGGTCGCTGAGGATGGAATAGTAAAGGAGCTTCTTTATGATCCAATAATGAATGCTAGAAGAAAATTGAAGGATTATCTATTTAAAGCAGGCTTTGAAGCTTTCTGTTCGTTCTGTGAAAAAGGTGTAGAGAGTGGCAGAGGAGAGTTAAAATCCATTCCATGGATCAACTCGGTCCTTGTGGACATGGTGGTGTTGTGGAATATTGGAGATGGAAATGAGAAGAAGGTGGCAGCAACGTAGAAGAACGATGAGAGAGCAACTATACATCCGCAAAGGAAGTTTACTAGAGGAACGATTGGGCTGCACTTAATTTGCAAGGAATCCACTTAAAGAAAGAGAATATGAAAAACATGCCAAAAGCATTGAAAGAGTTAACACAAAATCCACCTCATGATAGCATGGTAAAGGATGACAGTGGGAGGGATCCTTACATTTTTATTCTTCTTAATATCATTCATCCACTTGAGAGTATTCTCCATTCTCAATCAATGTGCCATGTTATCTAACAGATGGCTAAAACATATTTATAATCACATAATTATGAGTATACCAGTACCTATTTAATAAGCTAGGCATGTGTTCATCAATTCATCCCAGCACCACAACCATATATATCAGTAAATTATGCAATTATATAACGATTTCACTTGAGTATAATCACAAATTAGAGCTAAGTCCTAGGAATTGCTCTGTGACAACACAATGGTAGAAAGGACTGGTAACTTGAAATGCTTTTCATACTCACATGTTCCCATACTTAATTCATGTCTCTTACTCTCGAAGCTAATCATGTAGGAGTTGCAATCCATTGGGTAGAGTCATCACTGTTCTCGTCCCGACATTGGTTAGATTTCTCCAAAAGCATGGCATCCTGAAATGGAGAAAATAATTATTTCATTAGAAAAGAAGCAAGGATCCAAAGCGAGCCTTTCCCCTACCAGACGCAGAGACACCTTGCTGATGTGAAAACGATGAATCGCCATGGATTTAAGCGTCACTCTCCTTAAAAGTAGTTCTAGTCCAATATGCATAAGGGCCAGCGGTGGGAAATGCATATCGTAAACTTATTCACGAGGGCAATAATAAAGAAAATAGTATCATTCGGGTGTCTGGAAATTACTGCATTACTCTAGCATTGCTTGGAAGAACGGGGAGTAATTTAATATTCTCCTAAAATTACAATTCTTAAAAATTGTTAATTAATACCGTTTGAGGTCCCGCTAAATAATTATCTCGCTTCTGATTGGCTGAGGAATATACCACCGCTGTCAGTGCAGACGCTGTATTGTTAAATTTTAAGCCACATATTCCTTTAGCGAACGAACGATAGCACATCGTTAAAATTTCTCTCTCCTTTTATGCCGACCGCGACTAATGTTGGTTTTCTTGTATTCATCAGAAATCCGTTGCCGATACTTATGAAAATAGTAAATTTGTTCAGTAAGACTCACGTAGTAGGAAAAAATCATAATAAATACTAGTCTTCATGTAATTTTTATCGTTTTCGATACACCTCACGTTCATTTCGAAAAATCTAATTTCAATTTTAGACCCCCGCCGGTAACAGTCACAACTCCCAACACCGAAAGTCATATCTCACTTTCCTCTTGCATCTCACCGCGATCACATCGTCCGATCACCGGTTGTTTAATTTCCATATTTTTCCAATTTATAGCGTTTAAAAGATCCTAAAAGCATACCCATACCAACCATAATGCCATCACGGAGGGCCCCCTTGAGGGAAACGGCTTTGGATTCTTAATTTTATATTACAATTCGATATCATTCTACGTTCCATATGCATGACACGTTCGAGGAAAGAATGCATTCTCTCCAAATCGTTGATAGCTAAGCTCGACACTTAAGATATCTGTGGCGATGACTGAATGGAATCGTTCGTCGTCACTTCGAAACGATCAGCAGGTAAAAGTTCGGGAAGACAATATTTGTAAACACAGAAGAAAAGGGCGTTTTCTAATGGGACTAGGTTTCTTACCTGAATTTTTCCTTCGAACCTCACTCCAAGCTCTTTCGCTTCACATGCACTCAAAAGGCGAAGGCATCGTGGCTTGCGTCCGCGTAACAACCGTATCCATCAAATCTTGCATATTCTCCGGTAACAACACTTGGCACAAAGATTTGGTAACTGTCACTTAATCCAAGAGGAATCGTAGGGATTTCATAGGCAAAGGCTTGGTGAGAAAAGGCGTAAAGCACCGGGAAAGGCCACTCGAATCACGAGGAACCTCCGTTCCCAACAAAGACCAGCCCACTTAAGCCGCGTGGAAGCTTCACCTCGCCATCTACTGGAATTCAGTTTAGCAAACGTTACTCATGGCAAGCGAAAGATGAACGTCGACCTATTTTCGCTTCGCCTCGTCCAAGACTGCGAGGCGTGTGTCATAACGAATGCGTAGATATTAAATAAATTCTAAATCCTTTTAACAATCGCATTATCTAAGTGAGCGTAAGGGAGAAAAAGGATCGGGTCGCTCGAATCGCTAACCGACTAAGGTTGGACGTGGCTCGTCACTTGCGAAAAGTTTGAAGTGAAACGGAGATGACTTGAAAGGGTTGATAAATACTGGAGGTAGCATCCGCTTTAAGCGGGTCGGGAAGGGAATGATTATGAACTATTGAATTCTGTGGCAATTTGTTGGCGCCTTGTGGAAGACATTCGAACGTTTTCTTTTCACACTGAAAATAATGAAAGTTTCGGGGAAGGCTGTTGAAATAACTCGTTTAATTGAAAGATGCTGTTCGATCAGAACGATTCAGTCAACTTTTTCACATTCAAAGCCGTACTAACCGTTTGTGCTCGAGAATTAGACCTTTAATGATCCTTCCAGCTCGTTTATGAAACATTGCTCTATGAATTTGGTGGGTAATGAAACAAGAGTATAAGGTTTTTCACGGTTGGAGTTTATTCAAACTGCCATAATATACATCATTAGCACTTCATATCACTCATGTTGGTGCATTACTAAAGCTAAGGTACTCCTTCCCGCTTGTCTGTCTGCATGCGACCAAGTTCGATCCACATCATGATCCGCCTCCTAATCCATCGTCTCTTGACTGGAATCCTCTCCTGAACAGGAATGCGAAGTACCTGAGATGAAGGTGAAATGGATATTTCAAATTGATGCACTGAATTAATGACAATAAGGCAATGAGGGAACGAAGCTTCACTTCAGGAATTTCGTTTGTGGATAAAAGCATGGCATGAAAACGTTGGCATAGATCAATGGAAAACGCCCGTTGCATGTGGGATAGCTATGGCTTGTAGTAGGACTGATTGACACTTCAGCCTAATTTCTCCAGTTATGAAGTGTGAAAATGGCTGTGCTGAAGTTGAAGGACTCTTCTGGTCCTTCTTATAAAAGAGAAACTCCTACCTGTGATGAAGGCACTTTGCAAACACCCCAGAATGTACTTGCTGAGACTCAAAAGTGAAGTATATGAAGGGAAAGAGGAAGATGGGAAATCGCTCACTGTGGGGAGAAGAAAACTGCTGCTTGTAAACCGACGAAGAGGGAAAGCTGCAGTAAGGTTTATTTTGAATTAAAACACCCGAGAAGTTACCTTACACTCGATGGGAAAAGAATATAATTATGTCAAGAAGAAAGTGGGCGAGGTCGCTGAGGATGGAATAGTAAAGGAGCTTCTTTATGATCCAATAATGAATGCTAGAAGAAAATTGAAGGATTATCTATTTAAAGCAGGCTTTGAAGCTTTCTGTTCGTTCTGTGAAAAAGGTGTAGAGAGTGGCAGAGGAGAGTTAAAATCCATTCCATGGATCAACTCGGTCCTTGTGGACATGGTGGTGTTGTGGAATATTGGAGATGGAAATGAGAAGAAGGTGGCAGCAACGTAGAAGAACGATGAGAGAGCAACTATACATCCGCAAAGGAAGTTTACTAGAGGAACGATTGGGCTGCACTTAATTTGCAAGGAATCCACTTAAAGAAAGAGAATATGAAAAACATGCCAAAAGCATTGAAAGAGTTAACACAAAATCCACCTCATGATAGCATGGTAAAGGATGACAGTGGGAGGGATCCTTACATTTTTATTCTTCTTAATATCATTCATCCACTTGAGAGTATTCTCCATTCTCAATCAATGTGCCATGTTATCTAACAGATGGCTAAAACATATTTATAATCACATAATTATGAGTATACCAGTACCTATTTAATAAGCTAGGCATGTGTTCATCAATTCATCCCAGCACCACAACCATATATATCAGTAAATTATGCAATTATATAACGATTTCACTTGAGTATAATCACAAATTAGAGCTAAGTCCTAGGAATTGCTCTGTGACAACACAATGGTAGAAAGGACTGGTAACTTGAAATGCTTTTCATACTCACATGTTCCCATACTTAATTCATGTCTCTTACTCTCGAAGCTAATCATGTAGGAGTTGCAATCCATTGGGTAGAGTCATCACTGTTCTCGTCCCGACATTGGTTAGATTTCTCCAAAAGCATGGCATCCTGAAATGGAGAAAATAATTATTTCATTAGAAAAGAAGCAAGGATCCAAAGCGAGCCTTTCCCCTACCAGACGCAGAGACACCTCGCTGATGTGAAAACGATGAATCGCCATGGATTTAAGCGTCACTCTCCTTAAAAGTAGTTCTAGTCCAATATGCATAAGGGCCAGCGGTGGGAAATGCATATCGTAAACTTATTCACGAGGGCAATAATAAAGAAAATAGTATCATTCGGGTGTCTGGAAATTACTGCATTACTCTAGCATTGCTTGGAAGAACGGGGAGTAATTTAATATTCTCCTAAAATTACAATTCTTAAAAATTGTTAATTAATACCGTTTGAGGTCCCGCTAAATAATTATCTCGCTTCTGATTGGCTGAGGAATATACCACCGCTGTCAGTGCAGACGCTGTATTGTTAAATTTTAAGCCACATATTCCTTTAGCGAACGAACGATAGCACATCGTTAAAATTTCTCTCTCCTTTTATGCCGACCGCGACTAATGTTGGTTTTCTTGTATTCATCAGAAATCCGTTGCCGATACTTATGAAAATAGTAAATTTGTTCAGTAAGACTCACGTAGTAGGAAAAAATCATAATAAATACTAGTCTTCATGTAATTTTTATCGTTTTCGATACACCTCACGTTCATTTCGAAAAATCTAATTTCAATTTTAGACCCCCGCCGGTAACAGTCACAACTCCCAACACCGAAAGTCATATCTCACTTTCCTCTTGCATCTCACCGCGATCACATCGTCCGATCACCGGTTGTTTAATTTCCATATTTTTCCAATTTATAGCGTTTAAAAGATCCTAAAAGCATACCCATACCAACCATAATGCCATCACGGAGGGCCCCCTTGAGGGAAACGGCTTTGGATTCTTAATTTTATATTACAATTCGATATCATTCTACGTTCCATATGCATGACACGTTCGAGGAAAGAATGCATTCTCTCCAAATCGTTGATAGCTAAGCTCGACACTTAAGATATCTGTGGCGATGACTGAATGGAATCGTTCGTCGTCACTTCGAAACGATCAGCAGGTAAAAGTTCGGGAAGACAATATTTGTAAACACAGAAGAAAAGGGCGTTTTCTAATGGGACTAGGTTTCTTACCTGAATTTTTCCTTCGAACCTCACTCCAAGCTCTTTCGCTTCACATGCACTCAAAAGGCGAAGGCATCGTGGCTTGCGTCCGCGTAACAACCGTATCCATCAAATCTTGCATATTCTCCGGTAACAACACTTGGCACAAAGATTTGGTAACTGTCACTTAATCCAAGAGGAATCGTAGGGATTTCATAGGCAAAGGCTTGGTGAGAAAAGGCGTAAAGCACCGGGAAAGGCCACTCGAATCACGAGGGACCTCCGTTCCCAACAAAGACCAGCCCACTTAAGCCGCGTGGAAGCTTCACCTCGCCATCTACTGGAATTCAGTTTAGCAAACGTTACTCATGGCAAGCGAAAGATGAACGTCGACCTATTTTCGCTTCGCCTCGTCCAAGACTGCGAGGCGTGTGTCATAACGAATGCGTAGATAATAAATAAATTCTAAATCCTTTTAACAATCGCATTATCTAAGTGAGCGTAAGGGAGAAAAAGGATCGGGTCGCTCGAATCGCTAACCGACTAAGGTTGGACGTGGCTCGTCACTTGCGAAAAGTTTGAAGTGAAACGGAGATGACTTGAAAGGGTTGATAAATACTGGAGGTAGCATCCGCTTTAAGCGGGTCGGGAAGGGAATGATTATGAACTATTGAATTCTGTGGCAATTTGTTGGCGCCTTGTGGAAGACATTCGAACGTTTTCTTTTCACACTGAAAATAATGAAAGTTTCGGGGAAGGCTGTTGAAATAACTCGTTTAATTGAAAGATGCTGTTCGATCAGAACGATTCAGTCAACTTTTTCACATTCAAAGCCGTACTAACCGTTTGTGCTCGAGAATTAGACCTTTAATGATCCTTCCAGCTCGTTTATGAAACATTGCTCTATGAATTTGGTGGGTAATGAAACAAGAGTATAAGGTTTTTCACGGTTGGAGTTTATTCAAACTGCCATAATATACATCATTAGCACTTCATATCACTCATGTTGGTGCATTACTAAAGCTAAGGTACTCCTTCCCGCTTGTCTGTCTGCATGCGACCAAGTTCGATCCACATCATGATCCGCCTCCTAATCCATCGTCTCTTGACTGGAATCCTCTCCTGAACAGGAATGCGAAGTACCTGAGATGAAGGTGAAATGGATATTTCAAATTGATGCACTGAATTAATGACAATAAGGCAATGAGGGAACGAAGCTTCACTTCAGGAATTTCGTTTGTGGATAAAAGCATGGCATGAAAACGTTGGCATAGATCAATGGAAAACGCCCGTTGCATGTGGGATAGCTATGGCTTGTAGTAGGACTGATTGACACTTCAGCCTAATTTCTCCAGTAATGAAGTGTGAAAATGGCTGTGCTGAAGCTGAAGGACTCTGCTGGTCCTTCTTATAAAAGAAAAACTCCTACCTGTGATGAAGGCACTTTGCAAACACCCCAGAATGTACTTGCTGAGACTCAAAAGTGAAGTATATGAAGGGAAAGAGGAAGATGGGAAATCGCTCACTGTGGGGAGAAGAAAACTGCTGCTTGTAAACCGACGAATAGGGAAAGCTGCAGTAAGGTTTATTTTGAATTAAAACACCCGAGAAGTTACCTTACACTCGATGGGAAAAGAATATAATTATGTCAAGAAGAAAGTGGGCGAGGTCGCTGAGGATGGAATAGTAAAGGAGCTTCTTTATGATCCAATAATGAATGCTAGAAGAAAATTGAAGGATTATCTATTTAAAGCAGGCTTTGAAGCTTTCTGTTCGTTCTGTGAAAAAGGTGTAGAGAGTGGCAGAGGAGAGTTAAAATCCATTCCATGGATCAACTCGGTCCTTGTGGACATGGTGGTGTTGTGGAATATTGGAGATGGAAATGAGAAGAAGGTGGCAGCAACGTAGAAGAACGATGAGAGAGCAACTATACATCCGCAAAGGAAGTTTACTAGAGGAACGATTGGGCTGCACTTAATTTGCAAGGAATCCACTTAAAGAAAGAGAATATGAAAAACATGCCAAAAGCATTGAAAGAGTTAACACAAAATCCACCTCATGATAGCATGGTAAAGGATGACAGTGGGAGGGATCCTTACATTTTTATTCTTCTTAATATCATTCATCCACTTGAGAGTATTCTCCATTCTCAATCAATGTGCCATGTTATCTAACAGATGGCTAAAACATATTTATAATCACATAATTATGAGTATACCAGTACCTATTTAATAAGCTAGGCATGTGTTCATCAATTCATCCCAGCACCACAACCATATATATCAGTAAATTATGCAATTATATAACGATTTCACTTGAGTATAATCACAAATTAGAGCTAAGTCCTAGGAATTGCTCTGTGACAACACAATGGTAGAAAGGACTGGTAACTTGAAATGCTTTTCATACTCACATGTTCCCATACTTAATTCATGTCTCTTACTCTCGAAGCTAATCATGTAGGAGTTGCAATCCATTGGGTAGAGTCATCACTGTTCTCGTCCCGACATTGGTTAGATTTCTCCAAAAGCATGGCATCCTGAAATGGAGAAAATAATTATTTCATTAGAAAAGAAGCAAGGATCCAAAGCGAGCCTTTCCCCTACCAGACGCAGAGACACCTCGCTGATGTGAAAACGATGAATCGCCATGGATTTAAGCGTCACTCTCCTTAAAAGTAGTTCTAGTCCAATATGCATAAGGGCCAGCGGTGGGAAATGCATATCGTAAACTTATTCACGAGGGCAATAATAAAGAAAATAGTATCATTCGGGTGTCTGGAAATTACTGCATTACTCTAGCATTGCTTGGAAGAACGGGGAGTAATTTAATATTCTCCTAAAATTACAATTCTTAAAAATTGTTAATTAATACCGTTTGAGGTCCCGCTAAATAATTATCTCGCTTCTGATTGGCTGAGGAATATACCACCGCTGTCAGTGCAGACGCTGTATTGTTAAATTTTAAGCCACATATTCCTTTAGCGAACGAACGATAGCACATCGTTAAAATTTCTCTCTCCTTTTATGCCGACCGCGACTAATGTTGGTTTTCTTGTATTCATCAGAAATCCGTTGCCGATACTTATGAAAATAGTAAATTTGTTCAGTAAGACTCACGTAGTAGGAAAAAATCATAATAAATACTAGTCTTCATGTAATTTTTATCGTTTTCGATACACCTCACGTTCATTTCGAAAAATCTAATTTCAATTTTAGACCCCCGCCGGTAACAGTCACAACTCCCAACACCGAAAGTCATATCTCACTTTCCTCTTGCATCTCACCGCGATCACATCGTCCGATCACCGGTTGTTTAATTTCCATATTTTTCCAATTTATAGCGTTTAAAAGATCCTAAAAGCATACCCATACCAACCATAATGCCATCACGGAGGGCCCCCTTGAGGGAAACGGCTTTGGATTCTTAATTTTATATTACAATTCGATATCATTCTACGTTCCATATGCATGACACGTTCGAGGAAAGAATGCATTCTCTCCAAATCGTTGATAGCTAAGCTCGACACTTAAGATATCTGTGGCGATGACTGAATGGAATCGTTCGTCGTCACTTCGAAACGATCAGCAGGTAAAAGTTCGGGAAGACAATATTTGTAAACACAGAAGAAAAGGGCGTTTTCTAATGGGACTAGGTTTCTTACCTGAATTTTTCCTTCGAACCTCACTCCAAGCTCTTTCGCTTCACATGCACTCAAAAGGCGAAGGCATCGTGGCTTGCGTCCGCGTAACAACCGTATCCATCAAATCTTGCATATTCTCCGGTAACAACACTTGGCACAAAGATTTGGTAACTGTCACTTAATCCAAGAGGAATCGTAGGGATTTCATAGGCAAAGGCTTGGTGAGGAAAGGCGTAAAGCACCGGGAAAGGCCACTCGAATCACGAGGGACCTCCGTTCCCAACAAAGACCAGCCCACTTAAGCCGCGTGGAAGCTTCACCTCGCCATCTACTGGAATTCAGTTTAGCAAACGTTACTCATGGCAAGCGAAAGATGAACGTCGACCTATTTTCGCTTCGCCTCGTCCAAGACTGCGAGGCGTGTGTCATAACGAATGCGTAGATAATAAATAAATTCTAAATCCTTTTAACAATCGCATTATCTAAGTGAGCGTAAGGGAGAAAAAGGATCGGGTCGCTCGAATCGCTAACCGACTAAGGTTGGACGTGGCTCGTCACTTGCGAAAAGTTTGAAGTGAAACGGAGATGACTTGAAAGGGTTGATAAATACTGGAGGTAGCATCCGCTTTAAGCGGGTCGGGAAGGGAATGATTATGAACTATTGAATTCTGTGGCAATTTGTTGGCGCCTTGTGGAAGACATTCGAACGTTTTCTTTTCACACTGAAAATAATGAAAGTTTCGGGGAAGGCTGTTGAAATAACTCGTTTAATTGAAAGATGCTGTTCGATCAGAACGATTCAGTCAACTTTTTCACATTCAAAGCCGTACTAACCGTTTGTGCTCGAGAATTAGACCTTTAATGATCCTTCCAGCTCGTTTATGAAACATTGCTCTATGAATTTGGTGGGTAATGAAACAAGAGTATAAGGTTTTTCACGGTTGGAGTTTATTCAAACTGCCATAATATACATCATTAGCACTTCATATCACTCATGTTGGTGCATTACTAAAGCTAAGGTACTCCTTCCCGCTTGTCTGTCTGCATGCGACCAAGTTCGATCCACATCATGATCCGCCTCCTAATCCATCGTCTCTTGACTGGAATCCTCTCCTGAACAGGAATGCGAAGTACCTGAGATGAAGGTGAAATGGATATTTCAAATTGATGCACTGAATTAATGACAATAAGGCAATGAGGGAACGAAGCTTCACTTCAGGAATTTCGTTTGTGGATAAAAGCATGGCATGAAAACGTTGGCATAGATCAATGGAAAACGCCCGTTGCATGTGGGATAGCTATGGCTTGTAGTAGGACTGATTGACACTTCAGCCTAATTTCTCCAGTTATGAAGTGTGAAAATGGCTGTGCTGAAGCTGAAGGACTCTTCTGGTCCTTCTTATAAAAGAGAAACTCCTACCTGTGATGAAGGCACTTTGCAAACACCCCAGAATGTACTTGCTGAGACTCAAAAGTGAAGTATATGAAGGGAAAGAGGAAGATGGGAAATCGCTCACTGTGGGGAGAAGAAAACTGCTGCTTGTAAACCGACGAAGAGGGAAAGCTGCAGTAAGGTTTATTTTGAATTAAAACACCCGAGAAGTTACCTTACACTCGATGGGAAAAGAATATAATTATGTCAAGAAGAAAGTGGGCGAGGTCGCTGAGGATGGAATAGTAAAGGAGCTTCTTTATGATCCAATAATGAATGCTAGAAGAAAATTGAAGGATTATCTATTTAAAGCAGGCTTTGAAGCTTTCTGTTCGTTCTGTGAAAAAGGTGTAGAGAGTGGCAGAGGAGAGTTAAAATCCATTCCATGGATCAACTCGGTCCTTGTGGACATGGTGGTGTTGTGGAATATTGGAGATGGAAATGAGAAGAAGGTGGCAGCAACGTAGAAGAACGATGAGAGAGCAACTATACATCCGCAAAGGAAGTTTACTAGAGGAACGATTGGGCTGCACTTAATTTGCAAGGAATCCACTTAAAGAAAGAGAATATGAAAAACATGCCAAAAGCATTGAAAGAGTTAACACAAAATCCACCTCATGATAGCATGGTAAAGGATGACAGTGGGAGGGATCCTTACATTTTTATTCTTCTTAATATCATTCATCCACTTGAGAGTATTCTCCATTCTCAATCAATGTGCCATGTTATCTAACAGATGGCTAAAACATATTTATAATCACATAATTATGAGTATACCAGTACCTATTTAATAAGCTAGGCATGTGTTCATCAATTCATCCCAGCACCACAACCATATATATCAGTAAATTATGCAATTATATAACGATTTCACTTGAGTATAATCACAAATTAGAGCTAAGTCCTAGGAATTGCTCTGTGACAACACAATGGTAGAAAGGACTGGTAACTTGAAATGCTTTTCATACTCACATGTTCCCATACTTAATTCATGTCTCTTACTCTCGAAGCTAATCATGTAGGAGTTGCAATCCATTGGGTAGAGTCATCACTGTTCTCGTCCCGACATTGGTTAGATTTCTCCAAAAGCATGGCATCCTGAAATGGAGAAAATAATTATTTCATTAGAAAAGAAGCAAGGATCCAAAGCGAGCCTTTCCCCTACCAGACGCAGAGACACCTCGCTGATGTGAAAACGATGAATCGCCATGGATTTAAGCGTCACTCTCCTTAAAAGTAGTTCTAGTCCAATATGCATAAGGGCCAGCGGTGGGAAATGCATATCGTAAACTTATTCACGAGGGCAATAATAAAGAAAATAGTATCATTCGGGTGTCTGGAAATTACTGCATTACTCTAGCATTGCTTGGAAGAACGGGGAGTAATTTAATATTCTCCTAAAATTACAATTCTTAAAAATTGTTAATTAATACCGTTTGAGGTCCCGCTAAATAATTATCTCGCTTCTGATTGGCTGAGGAATATACCACCGCTGTCAGTGCAGACGCTGTATTGTTAAATTTTAAGCCACATATTCCTTTAGCGAACGAACGATAGCACATCGTTAAAATTTCTCTCTCCTTTTATGCCGACCGCGACTAATGTTGGTTTTCTTGTATTCATCAGAAATCCGTTGCCGATACTTATGAAAATAGTAAATTTGTTCAGTAAGACTCACGTAGTAGGAAAAAATCATAATAAATACTAGTCTTCATGTAATTTTTATCGTTTTCGATACACCTCACGTTCATTTCGAAAAATCTAATTTCAATTTTAGACCCCCGCCGGTAACAGTCACAACTCCCAACACCGAAAGTCATATCTCACTTTCCTCTTGCATCTCACCGCGATCACATCGTCCGATCACCGGTTGTTTAATTTCCATATTTTTCCAATTTATAGCGTTTAAAAGATCCTAAAAGCATACCCATACCAACCATAATGCCATCACGGAGGGCCCCCTTGAGGGAAACGGCTTTGGATTCTTAATTTTATATTACAATTCGATATCATTCTACGTTCCATATGCATGACACGTTCGAGGAAAGAATGCATTCTCTCCAAATCGTTGATAGCTAAGCTCGACACTTAAGATATCTGTGGCGATGACTGAATGGAATCGTTCGTCGTCACTTCGAAACGATCAGCAGGTAAAAGTTCGGGAAGACAATATTTGTAAACACAGAAGAAAAGGGCGTTTTCTAATGGGACTAGGTTTCTTACCTGAATTTTTCCTTCGAACCTCACTCCAAGCTCTTTCGCTTCACATGCACTCAAAAGGCGAAGGCATCGTGGCTTGCGTCCGCGTAACAACCGTATCCATCAAATCTTGCATATTCTCCGGTAACAACACTTGGCACAAAGATTTGGTAACTGTCACTTAATCCAAGAGGAATCGTAGGGATTTCATAGGCAAAGGCTTGGTGAGGAAAGGCGTAAAGCACCGGGAAAGGCCACTCGAATCACGAGGGACCTCCGTTCCCAACAAAGACCAGCCCACTTAAGCCGCGTGGAAGCTTCACCTCGCCATCTACTGGAATTCAGTTTAGCAAACGTTACTCATGGCAAGCGAAAGATGAACGTCGACCTATTTTCGCTTCGCCTCGTCCAAGACTGCGAGGCGTGTGTCATAACGAATGCGTAGATAATAAATAAATTCTAAATCCTTTTAACAATCGCATTATCTAAGTGAGCGTAAGGGAGAAAAAGGATCGGGTCGCTCGAATCGCTAACCGACTAAGGTTGGACGTGGCTCGTCACTTGCGAAAAGTTTGAAGTGAAACGGAGATGACTTGAAAGGGTTGATAAATACTGGAGGTAGCATCCGCTTTAAGCGGGTCGGGAAGGGAATGATTATGAACTATTGAATTCTGTGGCAATTTGTTGGCGCCTTGTGGAAGACATTCGAACGTTTTCTTTTCACACTGAAAATAATGAAAGTTTCGGGGAAGGCTGTTGAAATAACTCGTTTAATTGAAAGATGCTGTTCGATCAGAACGATTCAGTCAACTTTTTCACATTCAAAGCCGTACTAACCGTTTGTGCTCGAGAATTAGACCTTTAATGATCCTTCCAGCTCGTTTATGAAACATTGCTCTATGAATTTGGTGGGTAATGAAACAAGAGTATAAGGTTTTTCACGGTTGGAGTTTATTCAAACTGCCATAATATACATCATTAGCACTTCATATCACTCATGTTGGTGCATTACTAAAGCTAAGGTACTCCTTCCCGCTTGTCTGTCTGCATGCGACCAAGTTCGATCCACATCATGATCCGCCTCCTAATCCATCGTCTCTTGACTGGAATCCTCTCCTGAACAGGAATGCGAAGTACCTGAGATGAAGGTGAAATGGATATTTCAAATTGATGCACTGAATTAATGACAATAAGGCAATGAGGGAACGAAGCTTCACTTCAGGAATTTCGTTTGTGGATAAAAGCATGGCATGAAAACGTTGGCATAGATCAATGGAAAACGCCCGTTGCATGTGGGATAGCTATGGCTTGTAGTAGGACTGATTGACACTTCAGCCTAATTTCTCCAGTTATGAAGTGTGAAAATGGCTGTGCTGAAGCTGAAGGACTCTTCTGGTCCTTCTTATAAAAGAGAAACTCCTACCTGTGATGAAGGCACTTTGCAAACACCCCAGAATGTACTTGCTGAGACTCAAAAGTGAAGTATATGAAGGGAAAGAGGAAGATGGGAAATCGCTCACTGTGGGGAGAAGAAAACTGCTGCTTGTAAACCGACGAAGAGGGAAAGCTGCAGTAAGGTTTATTTTGAATTAAAACACCCGAGAAGTTACCTTACACTCGATGGGAAAAGAATATAATTATGTCAAGAAGAAAGTGGGCGAGGTCGCTGAGGATGGAATAGTAAAGGAGCTTCTTTATGATCCAATAATGAATGCTAGAAGAAAATTGAAGGATTATCTATTTAAAGCAGGCTTTGAAGCTTTCTGTTCGTTCTGTGAAAAAGGTGTAGAGAGTGGCAGAGGAGAGTTAAAATCCATTCCATGGATCAACTCGGTCCTTGTGGACATGGTGGTGTTGTGGAATATTGGAGATGGAAATGAGAAGAAGGTGGCAGCAACGTAGAAGAACGATGAGAGAGCAACTATACATCCGCAAAGGAAGTTTACTAGAGGAACGATTGGGCTGCACTTAATTTGCAAGGAATCCACTTAAAGAAAGAGAATATGAAAAACATGCCAAAAGCATTGAAAGAGTTAACACAAAATCCACCTCATGATAGCATGGTAAAGGATGACAGTGGGAGGGATCCTTACATTTTTATTCTTCTTAATATCATTCATCCACTTGAGAGTATTCTCCATTCTCAATCAATGTGCCATGTTATCTAACAGATGGCTAAAACATATTTATAATCACATAATTATGAGTATACCAGTACCTATTTAATAAGCTAGGCATGTGTTCATCAATTCATCCCAGCACCACAACCATAAATATCAGTAAATTATGCAATTATATAACGATTTCACTTGAGTATAATCACAAATTAGAGCTAAGTCCTAGGAATTGCTCTGTGACAACACAATGGTAGAAAGGACTGGTAACTTGAAATGCTTTTCATACTCACATGTTCCCATACTTAATTCATGTCTCTTACTCTCGAAGCTAATCATGTAGGAGTTGCAATCCATTGGGTAGAGTCATCACTGTTCTCGTCCCGACATTGGTTAGATTTCTCCAAAAGCATGGCATCCTGAAATGGAGAAAATAATTATTTCATTAGAAAAGAAGCAAGGATCCAAAGCGAGCCTTTCCCCTACCAGACGCAGAGACACCTCGCTGATGTGAAAACGATGAATCGCCATGGATTTAAGCGTCACTCTCCTTAAAAGTAGTTCTAGTCCAATATGCATAAGGGCCAGCGGTGGGAAATGCATATCGTAAACTTATTCACGAGGGCAATAATAAAGAAAATAGTATCATTCGGGTGTCTGGAAATTACTGCATTACTCTAGCATTGCTTGGAAGAACGGGGAGTAATTTAATATTCTCCTAAAATTACAATTCTTAAAAATTGTTAATTAATACCGTTTGAGGTCCCGCTAAATAATTATCTCGCTTCTGATTGGCTGAGGAATATACCACCGCTGTCAGTGCAGACGCTGTATTGTTAAATTTTAAGCCACATATTCCTTTAGCGAACGAACGATAGCACATCGTTAAAATTTCTCTCTCCTTTTATGCCGACCGCGACTAATGTTGGTTTTCTTGTATTCATCAGAAATCCGTTGCCGATACTTATGAAAATAGTAAATTTGTTCAGTAAGACTCACGTAGTAGGAAAAAATCATAATAAATACTAGTCTTCATGTAATTTTTATCGTTTTCGATACACCTCACGTTCATTTCGAAAAATCTAATTTCAATTTTAGACCCCCGCCGGTAACAGTCACAACTCCCAACACCGAAAGTCATATCTCACTTTCCTCTTGCATCTCACCGCGATCACATCGTCCGATCACCGGTTGTTTAATTTCCATATTTTTCCAATTTATAGCGTTTAAAAGATCCTAAAAGCATACCCATACCAACCATAATGCCATCACGGAGGGCCCCCTTGAGGGAAACGGCTTTGGATTCTTAATTTTATATTACAATTCGATATCATTCTACGTTCCATATGCATGACACGTTCGAGGAAAGAATGCATTCTCTCCAAATCGTTGATAGCTAAGCTCGACACTTAAGATATCTGTGGCGATGACTGAATGGAATCGTTCGTCGTCACTTCGAAACGATCAGCAGGTAAAAGTTCGGGAAGACAATATTTGTAAACACAGAAGAAAAGGGCGTTTTCTAATGGGACTAGGTTTCTTACCTGAATTTTTCCTTCGAACCTCACTCCAAGCTCTTTCGCTTCACATGCACTCAAAAGGCGAAGGCATCGTGGCTTGCGTCCGCGTAACAACCGTATCCATCAAATCTTGCATATTCTCCGGTAACAACACTTGGCACAAAGATTTGGTAACTGTCACTTAATCCAAGAGGAATCGTAGGGATTTCATAGGCAAAGGCTTGGTGAGAAAAGGCGTAAAGCACCGGGAAAGGCCACTCGAATCACGAGGGACCTCCGTTCCCAACAAAGACCAGCCCACTTAAGCCGCGTGGAAGCTTCACCTCGCCATCTACTGGAATTCAGTTTAGCAAACGTTACTCATGGCAAGCGAAAGATGAACGTCGACCTATTTTCGCTTCGCCTCGTCCAAGACTGCGAGGCGTGTGTCATAACGAATGCGTAGATATTAAATAAATTCTAAATCCTTTTAACAATCGCATTATCTAAGTGAGCGTAAGGGAGAAAAAGGATCGGGTCGCTCGAATCGCTAACCGACTAAGGTTGGACGTGGCTCGTCACTTGCGAAAAGTTTGAAGTGAAACGGAGATGACTTGAAAGGGTTGATAAATACTGGAGGTAGCATCCGCTTTAAGCGGGTCGGGAAGGGAATGATTATGAACTATTGAATTCTGTGGCAATTTGTTGGCGCCTTGTGGAAGACATTCGAACGTTTTCTTTTCACACTGAAAATAATGAAAGTTTCGGGGAAGGCTGTTGAAATAACTCGTTTAATTGAAAGATGCTGTTCGATCAGAACGATTCAGTCAACTTTTTCACATTCAAAGCCGTACTAACCGTTTGTGCTCGAGAATTAGACCTTTAATGATCCTTCCAGCTCGTTTATGAAACATTGCTCTATGAATTTGGTGGGTAATGAAACAAGAGTATAAGGTTTTTCACGGTTGGAGTTTATTCAAACTGCCATAATATACATCATTAGCACTTCATATCACTCATGTTGGTGCATTACTAAAGCTAAGGTACTCCTTCCCGCTTGTCTGTCTGCATGCGACCAAGTTCGATCCACATCATGATCCGCCTCCTAATCCATCGTCTCTTGACTGGAATCCTCTCCTGAACAGGAATGCGAAGTACCTGAGATGAAGGTGAAATGGATATTTCAAATTGATGCACTGAATTAATGACAATAAGGCAATGAGGGAACGAAGCTTCACTTCAGGAATTTCGTTTGTGGATAAAAGCATGGCATGAAAACGTTGGCATAGATCAATGGAAAACGCCCGTTGCATGTGGGATAGCTATGGCTTGTAGTAGGACTGATTGACACTTCAGCCTAATTTCTCCAGTTATGAAGTGTGAAAATGGCTGTGCTGAAGTTGAAGGACTCTTCTGGTCCTTCTTATAAAAGAGAAACTCCTACCTGTGATGAAGGCACTTTGCAAACACCCCAGAATGTACTTGCTGAGACTCAAAAGTGAAGTATATGAAGGGAAAGAGGAAGATGGGAAATCGCTCACTGTGGGGAGAAGAAAACTGCTGCTTGTAAACCGACGAAGAGGGAAAGCTGCAGTAAGGTTTATTTTGAATTAAAACACCCGAGAAGTTACCTTACACTCGATGGGAAAAGAATATAATTATGTCAAGAAGAAAGTGGGCGAGGTCGCTGAGGATGGAATAGTAAAGGAGCTTCTTTATGATCCAATAATGAATGCTAGAAGAAAATTGAAGGATTATCTATTTAAAGCAGGCTTTGAAGCTTTCTGTTCGTTCTGTGAAAAAGGTGTAGAGAGTGGCAGAGGAGAGTTAAAATCCATTCCATGGATCAACTCGGTCCTTGTGGACATGGTGGTGTTGTGGAATATTGGAGATGGAAATGAGAAGAAGGTGGCAGCAACGTAGAAGAACGATGAGAGAGCAACTATACATCCGCAAAGGAAGTTTACTAGAGGAACGATTGGGCTGCACTTAATTTGCAAGGAATCCACTTAAAGAAAGAGAATATGAAAAACATGCCAAAAGCATTGAAAGAGTTAACACAAAATCCACCTCATGATAGCATGGTAAAGGATGACAGTGGGAGGGATCCTTACATTTTTATTCTTCTTAATATCATTCATCCACTTGAGAGTATTCTCCATTCTCAATCAATGTGCCATGTTATCTAACAGATGGCTAAAACATATTTATAATCACATAATTATGAGTATACCAGTACCTATTTAATAAGCTAGGCATGTGTTCATCAATTCATCCCAGCACCACAACCATATATATCAGTAAATTATGCAATTATATAACGATTTCACTTGAGTATAATCACAAATTAGAGCTAAGTCCTAGGAATTGCTCTGTGACAACACAATGGTAGAAAGGACTGGTAACTTGAAATGCTTTTCATACTCACATGTTCCCATACTTAATTCATGTCTCTTACTCTCGAAGCTAATCATGTAGGAGTTGCAATCCATTGGGTAGAGTCATCACTGTTCTCGTCCCGACATTGGTTAGATTTCTCCAAAAGCATGGCATCCTGAAATGGAGAAAATAATTATTTCATTAGAAAAGAAGCAAGGATCCAAAGCGAGCCTTTCCCCTACCAGACGCAGAGACACCTCGCTGATGTGAAAACGATGAATCGCCATGGATTTAAGCGTCACTCTCCTTAAAAGTAGTTCTAGTCCAATATGCATAAGGGCCAGCGGTGGGAAATGCATATCGTAAACTTATTCACGAGGGCAATAATAAAGAAAATAGTATCATTCGGGTGTCTGGAAATTACTGCATTACTCTAGCATTGCTTGGAAGAACGGGGAGTAATTTAATATTCTCCTAAAATTACAATTCTTAAAAATTGTTAATTAATACCATTTGAGGTCCCGCTAAATAATTATCTCGCTTCTGATTGGCTGAGGAATATACCACCGCTGTCAGTGCAGACGCTGTATTGTTAAATTTTAAGCCACATATTCCTTTAGCGAACGAACGATAGCACATCGTTAAAATTTCTCTCTCCTTTTATGCCGACCGCGACTAATGTTGGTTTTCTTGTATTCATCAGAAATCCGTTGCCGATACTTATGAAAATAGTAAATTTGTTCAGTAAGACTCACGTAGTAGGAAAAAATCATAATAAATACTAGTCTTCATGTAATTTTTATCGTTTTCGATACACCTCACGTTCATTTCGAAAAATCTAATTTCAATTTTAGACCCCCGCCGGTAACAGTCACAACTCCCAACACCGAAAGTCATATCTCACTTTCCTCTTGCATCTCACCGCGATCACATCGTCCGATCACCGGTTGTTTAATTTCCATATTTTTCCAATTTATAGCGTTTAAAAGATCCTAAAAGCATACCCATACCAACCATAATGCCATCACGGAGGGCCCCCTTGAGGGAAACGGCTTTGGATTCTTAATTTTATATTACAATTCGATATCATTCTACGTTCCATATGCATGACACGTTCGAGGAAAGAATGCATTCTCTCCAAATCGTTGATAGCTAAGCTCGACACTTAAGATATCTGTGGCGATGACTGAATGGAATCGTTCGTCGTCACTTCGAAACGATCAGCAGGTAAAAGTTCGGGAAGACAATATTTGTAAACACAGAAGAAAAGGGCGTTTTCTAATGGGACTAGGTTTCTTACCTGAATTTTTCCTTCGAACCTCACTCCAAGCTCTTTCGCTTCACATGCACTCAAAAGGCGAAGGCATCGTGGCTTGCGTCCGCGTAACAACCGTATCCATCAAATCTTGCATATTCTCCGGTAACAACACTTGGCACAAAGATTTGGTAACTGTCACTTAATCCAAGAGGAATCGTAGGGATTTCATAGGCAAAGGCTTGGTGAGAAAAGGCGTAAAGCACCGGGAAAGGCCACTCGAATCACGAGGGACCTCCGTTCCCAACAAAGACCAGCCCACTTAAGCCGCGTGGAAGCTTCACCTCGCCATCTACTGGAATTCAGTTTAGCAAACGTTACTCATGGCAAGCGAAAGATGAACGTCGACCTATTTTCGCTTCGCCTCGTCCAAGACTGCGAGGCGTGTGTCATAACGAATGCGTAGATATTAAATAAATTCTAAATCCTTTTAACAATCGCATTATCTAAGTGAGCGTAAGGGAGAAAAAGGATCGGGTCGCTCGAATCGCTAACCGACTAAGGTTGGACGTGGCTCGTCACTTGCGAAAAGTTTGAAGTGAAACGGAGATGACTTGAAAGGGTTGATAAATACTGGAGGTAGCATCCGCTTTAAGCGGGTCGGGAAGGGAATGATTATGAACTATTGAATTCTGTGGCAATTTGTTGGCGCCTTGTGGAAGACATTCGAACGTTTTCTTTTCACACTGAAAATAATGAAAGTTTCGGGGAAGGCTGTTGAAATAACTCGTTTAATTGAAAGATGCTGTTCGATCAGAACGATTCAGTCAACTTTTTCACATTCAAAGACGTACTAACCGTTTGTGCTCGAGAATTAGACCTTTAATGATCCTTCCAGCTCGTTTATGAAACATTGCTCTATGAATTTGGTGGGTAATGAAACAAGAGTATAAGGTTTTTCACGGTTGGAGTTTATTCAAACTGCCATAATATACATCATTAGCACTTCATATCACTCATGTTGGTGCATTACTAAAGCTAAGGTACTCCTTCCCGCTTGTCTGTCTGCATGCGACCAAGTTCGATCCACATCATGATCCGCCTCCTAATCCATCGTCTCTTGACTGGAATCCTCTCCTGAACAGGAATGCGAAGTACCTGAGATGAAGGTGAAATGGATATTTCAAATTGATGCACTGAATTAATGACAATAAGGCAATGAGGGAACGAAGCTTCACTTCAGGAATTTCGTTTGTGGATAAAAGCATGGCATGAAAACGTTGGCATAGATCAATGGAAAACGCCCGTTGCATGTGGGATAGCTATGGCTTGTAGTAGGACTGATTGACACTTC
The DNA here is from genome assembly GCA_020796165.1 of Pantala flavescens. Classification (NCBI taxonomy): domain Eukaryota; kingdom Metazoa; phylum Arthropoda; class Insecta; order Odonata; family Libellulidae; genus Pantala; species Pantala flavescens. Next base: position 36,833,264 of record CM036880.1, on the reverse strand, counting down.
AGCCTAATTTCTCCAGTTATGAAGTGTGAAAATGGCTGTGCTGAAGTTGAAGGACTCTTCTGGTCCTTCTTATAAAAGAGAAACTCCTACCTGTGATGAAGGCACTTTGCAAACACCCCAGAATGTACTTGCTGAGACTCAAAAGTGAAGTATATGAAGGGAAAGAGGAAGATGGGAAATCGCTCACTGTGGGGAGAAGAAAACTGCTGCTTGTAAACCGACGAAGAGGGAAAGCTGCAGTAAGGTTTATTTTGAATTAAAACACCCGAGAAGTTACCTTACACTCGATGGGAAAAGAATATAATTATGTCAAGAAGAAAGTGGGCGAGGTCGCTGAGGATGGAATAGTAAAGGAGCTTCTTTATGATCCAATAATGAATGCTAGAAGAAAATTGAAGGATTATCTATTTAAAGCAGGCTTTGAAGCTTTCTGTTCGTTCTGTGAAAAAGGTGTAGAGAGTGGCAGAGGAGAGTTAAAATCCATTCCATGGATCAACTCGGTCCTTGTGGACATGGTGGTGTTGTGGAATATTGGAGATGGAAATGAGAAGAAGGTGGCAGCAACGTAGAAGAACGATGAGAGAGCAACTATACATCCGCAAAGGAAGTTTACTAGAGGAACGATTGGGCTGCACTTAATTTGCAAGGAATCCACTTAAAGAAAGAGAATATGAAAAACATGCCAAAAGCATTGAAAGAGTTAACACAAAATCCACCTCATGATAGCATGGTAAAGGATGACAGTGGGAGGGATCCTTACATTTTTATTCTTCTTAATATCATTCATCCACTTGAGAGTATTCTCCATTCTCAATCAATGTGCCATGTTATCTAACAGATGGCTAAAACATATTTATAATCACATAATTATGAGTATACCAGTACCTATTTAATAAGCTAGGCATGTGTTCATCAATTCATCCCAGCACCACAACCATATATATCAGTAAATTATGCAATTATATAACGATTTCACTTGAGTATAATCACAAATTAGAGCTAAGTCCTAGGAATTGCTCTGTGACAACACAATGGTAGAAAGGACTGGTAACTTGAAATGCTTTTCATACTCACATGTTCCCATACTTAATTCATGTCTCTTACTCTCGAAGCTAATCATGTAGGAGTTGCAATCCATTGGGTAGAGTCATCACTGTTCTCGTCCCGACATTGGTTAGATTTCTCCAAAAGCATGGCATCCTGAAATGGAGAAAATAATTATTTCATTAGAAAAGAAGCAAGGATCCAAAGCGAGCCTTTCCCCTACCAGACGCAGAGACACCTCGCTGATGTGAAAACGATGAATCGCCATGGATTTAAGCGTCACTCTCCTTAAAAGTAGTTCTAGTCCAATATGCATAAGGGCCAGCGGTGGGAAATGCATATCGTAAACTTATTCACGAGGGCAATAATAAAGAAAATAGTATCATTCGGGTGTCTGGAAATTACTGCATTACTCTAGCATTGCTTGGAAGAACGGGGAGTAATTTAATATTCTCCTAAAATTACAATTCTTAAAAATTGTTAATTAATACCGTTTGAGGTCCCGCTAAATAATTATCTCGCTTCTGATTGGCTGAGGAATATACCACCGCTGTCAGTGCAGACGCTGTATTGTTAAATTTTAAGCCACATATTCCTTTAGCGAACGAACGATAGCACATCGTTAAAATTTCTCTCTCCTTTTATGCCGACCGCGACTAATGTTGGTTTTCTTGTATTCATCAGAAATCCGTTGCCGATACTTATGAAAATAGTAAATTTGTTCAGTAAGACTCACGTAGTAGGAAAAAATCATAATAAATACTAGTCTTCATGTAATTTTTATCGTTTTCGATACACCTCACGTTCATTTCGAAAAATCTAATTTCAATTTTAGACCCCCGCCGGTAACAGTCACAACTCCCAACACCGAAAGTCATATCTCACTTTCCTCTTGCATCTCACCGCGATCACATCGTCCGATCACCGGTTGTTTAATTTCCATATTTTTCCAATTTATAGCGTTTAAAAGATCCTAAAAGCATACCCATACCAACCATAATGCCATCACGGAGGGCCCCCTTGAGGGAAACGGCTTTGGATTCTTAATTTTATATTACAATTCGATATCATTCTACGTTCAATTATGCATGACACGTTCGAGGAAAGAATGCATTCTCTCCAAATCGTTGATAGCTAAGCTCGACACTTAAGATATCTGTGGCGATGACTGAATGGAATCGTTCGTCGTCACTTCGAAACGATCAGCAGGTAAAAGTTCGGGAAGACAATATTTGTAAACACAGAAGAAAAGGGCGTTTTCTAATGGGACTAGGTTTCTTACCTGAATTTTTCCTTCGAACCTCACTCCAAGCTCTTTCGCTTCACATGCACTCAAAAGGCGAAGGCATCGTGGCTTGCGTCCGCGTAACAACCGTATCCATCAAATCTTGCATATTCTCCGGTAACAACACTTGGCACAAAGATTTGGTAACTGTCACTTAATCCAAGAGGAATCGTAGGGATTTCATAGGCAAAGGCTTGGTGAGAAAAGGCGTAAAGCACCGGGAAAGGCCACTCGAATCACGAGGGACCTCCGTTCCCAACAAAGACCAGCCCACTTAAGCCGCGTGGAAGCTTCACCTCGCCATCTACTGGAATTCAGTTTAGCAAACGTTACTCATGGCAAGCGAAAGATGAACGTCGACCTATTTTCGCTTCGCCTCGTCCAAGACTGCGAGGCGTGTGTCATAACGAATGCGTAGATAATAAATAAATTCTAAATCCTTTTAACAATCGCATTATCTAAGTGAGCGTAAGGGAGAAAAAGGATCGGGTCGCTCGAATCGCTAACCGACTAAGGTTGGACGTGGCTCGTCACTTGCGAAAAGTTTGAAGTGAAACGGAGATGACTTGAAAGGGTTGATAAATACTGGAGGTAGCATCCGCTTTAAGCGGGTCGGGAAGGGAATGATTATGAACTATTGAATTCTGTGGCAATTTGTTGGCGCCTTGTGGAAGACATTCGAACGTTTTCTTTTCACACTGAAAATAATGAAAGTTTCGGGGAAGGCTGTTGAAATAACTCGTTTAATTGAAAGATGCTGTTCGATCAGAACGATTCAGTCAACTTTTTCACATTCAAAGACGTACTAACCGTTTGTGCTCGAGAATTAGACCTTTAATGATCCTTCCAGCTCGTTTATGAAACATTGCTCTATGAATTTGGTGGGTAATGAAACAAGAGTATAAGGTTTTTCACGGTTGGAGTTTATTCAAACTGCCATAATATACATCATTAGCACTTCATATCACTCATGTTGGTGCATTACTAAAGCTAAGGTACTCCTTCCCGCTTGTCTGTCTGCATGCGACCAAGTTCGATCCACATCATGATCCGCCTCCTAATCCATCGTCTCTTGACTGGAATCCTCTCCTGAACAGGAATGCGAAGTACCTGAGATGAAGGTGAAATGGATATTTCAAATTGATGCACTGAATTAATGACAATAAGGCAATGAGGGAACGAAGCTTCACTTCAGGAATTTCGTTTGTGGATAAAAGCATGGCATGAAAACGTTGGCATAGATCAATGGAAAACGCCCGTTGCATGTGGGATAGCTATGGCTTGTAGTAGGACTGATTGACACTTCAGCCTAATTTCTCCAGTTATGAAGTGTGAAAATGGCTGTGCTGAAGCTGAAGGACTCTTCTGGTCCTTCTTATAAAAGAGAAACTCCTACCTGTGATGAAGGCACTTTGCAAACACCCCAGAATGTACTTGCTGAGACTCAAAAGTGAAGTATATGAAGGGAAAGAGGAAGATGGGAAATCGCTCACTGTGGGGAGAAGAAAACTGCTGCTTGTAAACCGACGAAGAGGGAAAGCTGCAGTAAGGTTTATTTTGAATTAAAACACCCGAGAAGTTACCTTACACTCGATGGGAAAAGAATATAATTATGTCAAGAAGAAAGTGGGCGAGGTCGCTGAGGATGGAATAGTAAAGGAGCTTCTTTATGATCCAATAATGAATGCTAGAAGAAAATTGAAGGATTATCTATTTAAAGCAGGCTTTGAAGCTTTCTGTTCGTTCTGTGAAAAAGGTGTAGAGAGTGGCAGAGGAGAGTTAAAATCCATTCCATGGATCAACTCGGTCCTTGTGGACATGGTGGTGTTGTGGAATATTGGAGATGGAAATGAGAAGAAGGTGGCAGCAACGTAGAAGAACGATGAGAGAGCAACTATACATCCGCAAAGGAAGTTTACTAGAGGAACGATTGGGCTGCACTTAATTTGCAAGGAATCCACTTAAAGAAAGAGAATATGAAAAACATGCCAAAAGCATTGAAAGAGTTAACACAAAATCCACCTCATGATAGCATGGTAAAGGATGACAGTGGGAGGGATCCTTACATTTTTATTCTTCTTAATATCATTCATCCACTTGAGAGTATTCTCCATTCTCAATCAATGTGCCATGTTATCTAACAGATGGCTAAAACATATTTATAATCACATAATTATGAGTATACCAGTACCTATTTAATAAGCTAGGCATGTGTTCATCAATTCATCCCAGCACCACAACCATATATATCAGTAAATTATGCAATTATATAACGATTTCACTTGAGTATAATCACAAATTAGAGCTAAGTCCTAGGAATTGCTCTGTGACAACACAATGGTAGAAAGGACTGGTAACTTGAAATGCTTTTCATACTCACATGTTCCCATACTTAATTCATGTCTCTTACTCTCGAAGCTAATCATGTAGGAGTTGCAATCCATTGGGTAGAGTCATCACTGTTCTCGTCCCGACATTGGTTAGATTTCTCCAAAAGCATGGCATCCTGAAATGGAGAAAATAATTATTTCATTAGAAAAGAAGCAAGGATCCAAAGCGAGCCTTTCCCCTACCAGACGCAGAGACACCTCGCTGATGTGAAAACGATGAATCGCCATGGATTTAAGCGTCACTCTCCTTAAAAGTAGTTCTAGTCCAATATGCATAAGGGCCAGCGGTGGGAAATGCATATCGTAAACTTATTCACGAGGGCAATAATAAAGAAAATAGTATCATTCGGGTGTCTGGAAATTACTGCATTACTCTAGCATTGCTTGGAAGAACGGGGAGTAATTTAATATTCTCCTAAAATTACAATTCTTAAAAATTGTTAATTAATACCGTTTGAGGTCCCGCTAAATAATTATCTCGCTTCTGATTGGCTGAGGAATATACCACCGCTGTCAGTGCAGACGCTGTATTGTTAAATTTTAAGCCACATATTCCTTTAGCGAACGAACGATAGCACATCGTTAAAATTTCTCTCTCCTTTTATGCCGACCGCGACTAATGTTGGTTTTCTTGTATTCATCAGAAATCCGTTGCCGATACTTATGAAAATAGTAAATTTGTTCAGTAAGACTCACGTAGTAGGAAAAAATCATAATAAATACTAGTCTTCATGTAATTTTTATCGTTTTCGATACACCTCACGTTCATTTCGAAAAATCTTATTTCAATTTTAGACCCCCGCCGGTAACAGTCACAACTCCCAACACCGAAAGTCATATCTCACTTTCCTCTTGCATCTCACCGCGATCACATCGTCCGATCACCGGTTGTTTAATTTCCATATTTTTCCAATTTATAGCGTTTAAAAGATCCTAAAAGCATACCCATACCAACCATAATGCCATCACGGAGGGCCCCCTTGAGGGAAACGGCTTTGGATTCTTAATTTTATATTACAATTCGATATCATTCTACGTTCCATATGCATGACACGTTCGAGGAAAGAATGCATTCTCTCCAAATCGTTGATAGCTAAGCTCGACACTTAAGATATCTGTGGCGATGACTGAATGGAATCGTTCGTCGTCACTTCGAAACGATCAGCAGGTAAAAGTTCGGGAAGACAATATTTGTAAACACAGAAGAAAAGGGCGTTTTCTAATGGGACTAGGTTTCTTACCTGAATTTTTCCTTCGAACCTCACTCCAAGCTCTTTCGCTTCACATGCACTCAAAAGGCGAAGGCATCGTGGCTTGCGTCCGCGTAACAACCGTATCCATCAAATCTTGCATATTCTCCGGTAACAACACTTGGCACAAAGATTTGGTAACTGTCACTTAATCCAAGAGGAATCGTAGGGATTTCATAGGCAAAGGCTTGGTGAGAAAAGGCGTAAAGCACCGGGAAAGGCCACTCGAATCACGAGGGACCTCCGTTCCCAACAAAGACCAGCCCACTTAAGCCGCGTGGAAGCTTCACCTCGCCATCTACTGGAATTCAGTTTAGCAAACGTTACTCATGGCAAGCGAAAGATGAACGTCGACCTATTTTCGCTTCGCCTCGTCCAAGACTGCGAGGCGTGTGTCATAACGAATGCGTAGATATTAAATAAATTCTAAATCCTTTTAACAATCGCATTATCTAAGTGAGCGTAAGGGAGAAAAAGGATCGGGTCGCTCGAATCGCTAACCGACTAAGGTTGGACGTGGCTCGTCACTTGCGAAAAGTTTGAAGTGAAACGGAGATGACTTGAAAGGGTTGATAAATACTGGAGGTAGCATCCGCTTTAAGCGGGTCGGGAAGGGAATGATTATGAACTATTGAATTCTGTGGCAATTTGTTGGCGCCTTGTGGAAGACATTCGAACGTTTTCTTTTCACACTGAAAATAATGAAAGTTTCGGGGAAGGCTGTTGAAATAACTCGTTTAATTGAAAGATGCTGTTCGATCAGAACGATTCAGTCAACTTTTTCACATTCAAAGCCGTACTAACCGTTTGTGCTCGAGAATTAGACCTTTAATGATCCTTCCAGCTCGTTTATGAAACATTGCTCTATGAATTTGGTGGGTAATGAAACAAGAGTATAAGGTTTTTCACGGTTGGAGTTTATTCAAACTGCCATAATATACATCATTAGCACTTCATATCACTCATGTTGGTGCATTACTAAAGCTAAGGTACTCCTTCCCGCTTGTCTGTCTGCATGCGACCAAGTTCGATCCACATCATGATCCGCCTCCTAATCCATCGTCTCTTGACTGGAATCCTCTCCTGAACAGGAATGCGAAGTACCTGAGATGAAGGTGAAATGGATATTTCAAATTGATGCACTGAATTAATGACAATAAGGCAATGAGGGAACGAAGCTTCACTTCAGGAATTTCGTTTGTGGATAAAAGCATGGCATGAAAACGTTGGCATAGATCAATGGAAAACGCCCGTTGCATGTGGGATAGCTATGGCTTGTAGTAGGACTGATTGACACTTCAGCCTAATTTCTCCAGTAATGAAGTGTGAAAATGGCTGTGCTGAAGCTGAAGGACTCTGCTGGTCCTTCTTATAAAAGAAAAACTCCTACCTGTGATGAAGGCACTTTGCAAACACCCCAGAATGTACTTGCTGAGACTCAAAAGTGAAGTATATGAAGGGAAAGAGGAAGATGGGAAATCGCTCACTGTGGGGAGAAGAAAACTGCTGCTTGTAAACCGACGAATAGGGAAAGCTGCAGTAAGGTTTATTTTGAATTAAAACACCCGAGAAGTTACCTTACACTCGATGGGAAAAGAATATAATTATGTCAAGAAGAAAGTGGGCGAGGTCGCTGAGGATGGAATAGTAAAGGAGCTTCTTTATGATCCAATAATGAATGCTAGAAGAAAATTGAAGGATTATCTATTTAAAGCAGGCTTTGAAGCTTTCTGTTCGTTCTGTGAAAAAGGTGTAGAGAGTGGCAGAGGAGAGTTAAAATCCATTCCATGGATCAACTCGGTCCTTGTGGACATGGTGGTGTTGTGGAATATTGGAGATGGAAATGAGAAGAAGGTGGCAGCAACGTAGAAGAACGATGAGAGAGCAACTATACATCCGCAAAGGAAGTTTACTAGAGGAACGATTGGGCTGCACTTAATTTGCAAGGAATCCACTTAAAGAAAGAGAATATGAAAAACATGCCAAAAGCATTGAAAGAGTTAACACAAAATCCACCTCATGATAGCATGGTAAAGGATGACAGTGGGAGGGATCCTTACATTTTTATTCTTCTTAATATCATTCATCCACTTGAGAGTATTCTCCATTCTCAATCAATGTGCCATGTTATCTAACAGATGGCTAAAACATATTTATAATCACATAATTATGAGTATACCAGTACCTATTTAATAAGCTAGGCATGTGTTCATCAATTCATCCCAGCACCACAACCATATATATCAGTAAATTATGCAATTATATAACGATTTCACTTGAGTATAATCACAAATTAGAGCTAAGTCCTAGGAATTGCTCTGTGACAACACAATGGTAGAAAGGACTGGTAACTTGAAATGCTTTTCATACTCACATGTTCCCATACTTAATTCATGTCTCTTACTCTCGAAGCTAATCATGTAGGAGTTGCAATCCATTGGGTAGAGTCATCACTGTTCTCGTCCCGACATTGGTTAGATTTCTCCAAAAGCATGGCATCCTGAAATGGAGAAAATAATTATTTCATTAGAAAAGAAGCAAGGATCCAAAGCGAGCCTTTCCCCTACCAGACGCAGAGACACCTCGCTGATGTGAAAACGATGAATCGCCATGGATTTAAGCGTCACTCTCCTTAAAAGTAGTTCTAGTCCAATATGCATAAGGGCCAGCGGTGGGAAATGCATATCGTAAACTTATTCACGAGGGCAATAATAAAGAAAATAGTATCATTCGGGTGTCTGGAAATTACTGCATTACTCTAGCATTGCTTGGAAGAACGGGGAGTAATTTAATATTCTCCTAAAATTACAATTCTTAAAAATTGTTAATTAATACCGTTTGAGGTCCCGCTAAATAATTATCTCGCTTCTGATTGGCTGAGGAATATACCACCGCTGTCAGTGCAGACGCTGTATTGTTAAATTTTAAGCCACATATTCCTTTAGCGAACGAACGATAGCACATCGTTAAAATTTCTCTCTCCTTTTATGCCGACCGCGACTAATGTTGGTTTTCTTGTATTCATCAGAAATCCGTTGCCGATACTTATGAAAATAGTAAATTTGTTCAGTAAGACTCACGTAGTAGGAAAAAATCATAATAAATACTAGTCTTCATGTAATTTTTATCGTTTTCGATACACCTCACGTTCATTTCGAAAAATCTAATTTCAATTTTAGACCCCCGCCGGTAACAGTCACAACTCCCAACACCGAAAGTCATATCTCACTTTCCTCTTGCATCTCACCGCGATCACATCGTCCGATCACCGGTTGTTTAATTTCCATATTTTTCCAATTTATAGCGTTTAAAAGATCCTAAAAGCATACCCATACCAACCATAATGCCATCACGGAGGGCCCCCTTGAGGGAAACGGCTTTGGATTCTTAATTTTATATTACAATTCGATATCATTCTACGTTCCATATGCATGACACGTTCGAGGAAAGAATGCATTCTCTCCAAATCGTTGATAGCTAAGCTCGACACTTAAGATATCTGTGGCGATGACTGAATGGAATCGTTCGTCGTCACTTCGAAACGATCAGCAGGTAAAAGTTCGGGAAGACAATATTTGTAAACACAGAAGAAAAGGGCGTTTTCTAATGGGACTAGGTTTCTTACCTGAATTTTTCCTTCGAACCTCACTCCAAGCTCTTTCGCTTCACATGCACTCAAAAGGCGAAGGCATCGTGGCTTGCGTCCGCGTAACAACCGTATCCATCAAATCTTGCATATTCTCCGGTAACAACACTTGGCACAAAGATTTGGTAACTGTCACTTAATCCAAGAGGAATCGTAGGGATTTCATAGGCAAAGGCTTGGTGAGAAAAGGCGTAAAGCACCGGGAAAGGCCACTCGAATCACGAGGGACCTCCGTTCCCAACAAAGACCAGCCCACTTAAGCCGCGTGGAAGCTTCACCTCGCCATCTACTGGAATTCAGTTTAGCAAACGTTACTCATGGCAAGCGAAAGATGAACGTCGACCTATTTTCGCTTCGCCTCGTCCAAGACTGCGAGGCGTGTGTCATAACGAATGCGTAGATAATAAATAAATTCTAAATCCTTTTAACAATCGCATTATCTAAGTGAGCGTAAGGGAGAAAAAGGATCGGGTCGCTCGAATCGCTAACCGACTAAGGTTGGACGTGGCTCGTCACTTGCGAAAAGTTTGAAGTGAAACGGAGATGACTTGAAAGGGTTGATAAATACTGGAGGTAGCATCCGCTTTAAGCGGGTCGGGAAGGGAATGATTATGAACTATTGAATTCTGTGGCAATTTGTTGGCGCCTTGTGGAAGACATTCGAACGTTTTCTTTTCACACTGAAAATAATGAAAGTTTCGGGGAAGGCTGTTGAAATAACTCGTTTAATTGAAAGATGCTGTTCGATCAGAACGATTCAGTCAACTTTTTCACATTCAAAGACGTACTAACCGTTTGTGCTCGAGAATTAGACCTTTAATGATCCTTCCAGCTCGTTTATGAAACATTGCTCTATGAATTTGGTGGGTAATGAAACAAGAGTATAAGGTTTTTCACGGTTGGAGTTTATTCAAACTGCCATAATATACATCATTAGCACTTCATATCACTCATGTTGGTGCATTACTAAAGCTAAGGTACTCCTTCCCGCTTGTCTGTCTGCATGCGACCAAGTTCGATCCACATCATGATCCGCCTCCTAATCCATCGTCTCTTGACTGGAATCCTCTCCTGAACAGGAATGCGAAGTACCTGAGATGAAGGTGAAATGGATATTTCAAATTGATGCACTGAATTAATGACAATAAGGCAATGAGGGAACGAAGCTTCACTTCAGGAATTTCGTTTGTGGATAAAAGCATGGCATGAAAACGTTGGCATAGATCAATGGAAAACGCCCGTTGCATGTGGGATAGCTATGGCTTGTAGTAGGACTGATTGACACTTCAGCCTAATTTCTCCAGTTATGAAGTGTGAAAATGGCTGTGCTGAAGCTGAAGGACTCTTCTGGTCCTTCTTATAAAAGAGAAACTCCTACCTGTGATGAAGGCACTTTGCAAACACCCCAGAATGTACTTGCTGAGACTCAAAAGTGAAGTATATGAAGGGAAAGAGGAAGATGGGAAATCGCTCACTGTGGGGAGAAGAAAACTGCTGCTTGTAAACCGACGAAGAGGGAAAGCTGCAGTAAGGTTTATTTTGAATTAAAACACCCGAGAAGTTACCTTACACTCGATGGGAAAAGAATATAATTATGTCAAGAAGAAAGTGGGCGAGGTCGCTGAGGATGGAATAGTAAAGGAGCTTCTTTATGATCCAATAATGAATGCTAGAAGAAAATTGAAGGATTATCTATTTAAAGCAGGCTTTGAAGCTTTCTGTTCGTTCTGTGAAAAAGGTGTAGAGAGTGGCAGAGGAGAGTTAAAATCCATTCCATGGATCAACTCGGTCCTTGTGGACATGGTGGTGTTGTGGAATATTGGAGATGGAAATGAGAAGAAGGTGGCAGCAACGTAGAAGAACGATGAGAGAGCAACTATACATCCGCAAAGGAAGTTTACTAGAGGAACGATTGGGCTGCACTTAATTTGCAAGGAATCCACTTAAAGAAAGAGAATATGAAAAACATGCCAAAAGCATTGAAAGAGTTAACACAAAATCCACCTCATGATAGCATGGTAAAGGATGACAGTGGGAGGGATCCTTACATTTTTATTCTTCTTAATATCATTCATCCACTTGAGAGTATTCTCCATTCTCAATCAATGTGCCATGTTATCTAACAGATGGCTAAAACATATTTATAATCACATAATTATGAGTATACCAGTACCTATTTAATAAGCTAGGCATGTGTTCATCAATTCATCCCAGCACCACAACCATATATATCAGTAAATTATGCAATTATATAACGATTTCACTTGAGTATAATCACAAATTAGAGCTAAGTCCTAGGAATTGCTCTGTGACAACACAATGGTAGAAAGGACTGGTAACTTGAAATGCTTTTCATACTCACATGTTCCCATACTTAATTCATGTCTCTTACTCTCGAAGCTAATCATGTAGGAGTTGCAATCCATTGGGTAGAGTCATCACTGTTCTCGTCCCGACATTGGTTAGATTTCTCCAAAAGCATGGCATCCTGAAATGGAGAAAATAATTATTTCATTAGAAAAGAAGCAAGGATCCAAAGCGAGCCTTTCCCCTACCAGACGCAGAGACACCTCGCTGATGTGAAAACGATGAATCGCCATGGATTTAAGCGTCACTCTCCTTAAAAGTAGTTCTAGTCCAATATGCATAAGGGCCAGCGGTGGGAAATGCATATCGTAAACTTATTCACGAGGGCAATAATAAAGAAAATAGTATCATTCGGGTGTCTGGAAATTACTGCATTACTCTAGCATTGCTTGGAAGAACGGGGAGTAATTTAATATTCTCCTAAAATTACAATTCTTAAAAATTGTTAATTAATACCGTTTGAGGTCCCGCTAAATAATTATCTCGCTTCTGATTGGCTGAGGAATATACCACCGCTGTCAGTGCAGACGCTGTATTGTTAAATTTTAAGCCACATATTCCTTTAGCGAACGAACGATAGCACATCGTTAAAATTTCTCTCTCCTTTTATGCCGACCGCGACTAATGTTGGTTTTCTTGTATTCATCAGAAATCCGTTGCCGATACTTATGAAAATAGTAAATTTGTTCAGTAAGACTCACGTAGTAGGAAAAAATCATAATAAATACTAGTCTTCATGTAATTTTTATCGTTTTCGATACACCTCACGTTCATTTCGAAAAATCTAATTTCAATTTTAGACCCCCGCCGGTAACAGTCACAACTCCCAACACCGAAAGTCATATCTCACTTTCCTCTTGCATCTCACCGCGATCACATCGTCCGATCACCGGTTGTTTAATTTCCATATTTTTCCAATTTATAGCGTTTAAAAGATCCTAAAAGCATACCCATACCAACCATAATGCCATCACGGAGGGCCCCCTTGAGGGAAACGGCTTTGGATTCTTAATTTTATATTACAATTCGATATCATTCTACGTTCCATATGCATGACACGTTCGAGGAAAGAATGCATTCTCTCCAAATCGTTGATAGCTAAGCTCGACACTTAAGATATCTGTGGCGATGACTGAATGGAATCGTTCGTCGTCACTTCGAAACGATCAGCAGGTAAAAGTTCGGGAAGACAATATTTGTAAACACAGAAGAAAAGGGCGTTTTCTAATGGGACTAGGTTTCTTACCTGAATTTTTCCTTCGAACCTCACTCCAAGCTCTTTCGCTTCACATGCACTCAAAAGGCGAAGGCATCGTGGCTTGCGTCCGCGTAACAACCGTATCCATCAAATCTTGCATATTCTCCGGTAACAACACTTGGCACAAAGATTTGGTAACTGTCACTTAATCCAAGAGGAATCGTAGGGATTTCATAGGCAAAGGCTTGGTGAGAAAAGGCGTAAAGCACCGGGAAAGGCCACTCGAATCACGAGGGACCTCCGTTCCCAACAAAGACCAGCCCACTTAAGCCGCGTGGAAGCTTCACCTCGCCATCTACTGGAATTCAGTTTAGCAAACGTTACTCATGGCAAGCGAAAGATGAACGTCGACCTATTTTCGCTTCGCCTCGTCCAAGACTGCGAGGCGTGTGTCATAACGAATGCGTAGATAATAAATAAATTCTAAATCCTTTTAACAATCGCATTATCTAAGTGAGCGTAAGGGAGAAAAAGGATCGGGTCGCTCGAATCGCTAACCGACTAAGGTTGGACGTGGCTCGTCACTTGCGAAAAGTTTGAAGTGAAACGGAGATGACTTGAAAGGGTTGATAAATACTGGAGGTAGCATCCGCTTTAAGCGGGTCGGGAAGGGAATGATTATGAACTATTGAATTCTGTGGCAATTTGTTGGCGCCTTGTGGAAGACATTCGAACGTTTTCTTTTCACACTGAAAATAATGAAAGTTTCGGGGAAGGCTGTTGAAATAACTCGTTTAATTGAAAGATGCTGTTCGATCAGAACGATTCAGTCAACTTTTTCACATTCAAAGACGTACTAACCGTTTGTGCTCGAGAATTAGACCTTTAATGATCCTTCCAGCTCGTTTATGAAACATTGCTCTATGAATTTGGTGGGTAATGAAACAAGAGTATAAGGTTTTTCACGGTTGGAGTTTATTCAAACTGCCATAATATACATCATTAGCACTTCATATCACTCATGTTGGTGCATTACTAAAGCTAAGGTACTCCTTCCCGCTTGTCTGTCTGCATGCGACCAAGTTCGATCCACATCATGATCCGCCTCCTAATCCATCGTCTCTTGACTGGAATCCTCTCCTGAACAGGAATGCGAAGTACCTGAGATGAAGGTGAAATGGATATTTCAAATTGATGCACTGAATTAATGACAATAAGGCAATGAGGGAACGAAGCTTCACTTCAGGAATTTCGTTTGTGGATAAAAGCATGGCATGAAAACGTTGGCATAGATCAATGGAAAACGCCCGTTGCATGTGGGATAGCTATGGCTTGTAGTAGGACTGATTGACACTTCAGCCTAATTTCTCCAGTTATGAAGTGTGAAAATGGCTGTGCTGAAGCTGAAGGACTCTTCTGGTCCTTCTTATAAAAGAGAAACTCCTACCTGTGATGAAGGCACTTTGCAAACACCCCAGAATGTACTTGCTGAGACTCAAAAGTGAAGTATATGAAGGGAAAGAGGAAGATGGGAAATCGCTCACTGTGGGGAGAAGAAAACTGCTGCTTGTAAACCGACGAAGAGGGAAAGCTGCAGTAAGGTTTATTTTGAATTAAAACACCCGAGAAGTTACCTTACACTCGATGGGAAAAGAATATAATTATGTCAAGAAGAAAGTGGGCGAGGTCGCTGAGGATGGAATAGTAAAGGAGCTTCTTTATGATCCAATAATGAATGCTAGAAGAAAATTGAAGGATTATCTATTTAAAGCAGGCTTTGAAGCTTTCTGTTCGTTCTGTGAAAAAGGTGTAGAGAGTGGCAGAGGAGAGTTAAAATCCATTCCATGGATCAACTCGGTCCTTGTGGACATGGTGGTGTTGTGGAATATTGGAGATGGAAATGAGAAGAAGGTGGCAGCAACGTAGAAGAACGATGAGAGAGCAACTATACATCCGCAAAGGAAGTTTACTAGAGGAACGATTGGGCTGCACTTAATTTGCAAGGAATCCACTTAAAGAAAGAGAATATGAAAAACATGCCAAAAGCATTGAAAGAGTTAACACAAAATCCACCTCATGATAGCATGGTAAAGGATGACAGTGGGAGGGATCCTTACATTTTTATTCTTCTTAATATCATTCATCCACTTGAGAGTATTCTCCATTCTCAATCAATGTGCCATGTTATCTAACAGATGGCTAAAACATATTTATAATCACATAATTATGAGTATACCAGTACCTATTTAATAAGCTAGGCATGTGTTCATCAATTCATCCCAGCACCACAACCATATATATCAGTAAATTATGCAATTATATAACGATTTCACTTGAGTATAATCACAAATTAGAGCTAAGTCCTAGGAATTGCTCTGTGACAACACAATGGTAGAAAGGACTGGTAACTTGAAATGCTTTTCATACTCACATGTTCCCATACTTAATTCATGTCTCTTACTCTCGAAGCTAATCATGTAGGAGTTGCAATCCATTGGGTAGAGTCATCACTGTTCTCGTCCCGACATTGGTTAGATTTCTCCAAAAGCATGGCATCCTGAAATGGAGAAAATAATTATTTCATTAGAAAAGAAGCAAGGATCCAAAGCGAGCCTTTCCCCTACCAGACGCAGAGACACCTCGCTGATGTGAAAACGATGAATCGCCATGGATTTAAGCGTCACTCTCCTTAAAAGTAGTTCTAGTCCAATATGCATAAGGGCCAGCGGTGGGAAATGCATATCGTAAACTTATTCACGAGGGCAATAATAAAGAAAATAGTATCATTCGGGTGTCTGGAAATTACTGCATTACTCTAGCATTGCTTGGAAGAACGGGGAGTAATTTAATATTCTCCTAAAATTACAATTCTTAAAAATTGTTAATTAATACCGTTTGAGGTCCCGCTAAATAATTATCTCGCTTCTGATTGGCTGAGGAATATACCACCGCTGTCAGTGCAGACGCTGTATTGTTAAATTTTAAGCCACATATTCCTTTAGCGAACGAACGATAGCACATCGTTAAAATTTCTCTCTCCTTTTATGCCGACCGCGACTAATGTTGGTTTTCTTGTATTCATCAGAAATCCGTTGCCGATACTTATGAAAATAGTAAATTTGTTCAGTAAGACTCACGTAGTAGGAAAAAATCATAATAAATACTAGTCTTCATGTAATTTTTATCGTTTTCGATACACCTCACGTTCATATCGAAAAATCTAATTTCAATTTTAGACCCCCGCCGGTAACAGTCACAACTCCCAACACCGAAAGTCATATCTCACTTTCCTCTTGCATCTCACCGCGATCACATCGTCCGATCACCGGTTGTTTAATTTCCATATTTTTCCAATTTATAGCGTTTAAAAGATCCTAAAAGCATACCCATACCAACCATAATGCCATCACGGAGGGCCCCCTTGAGGGAAACGGCTTTGGATTCTTAATTTTATATTACAATTCGATATCATTCTACGTTCCATATGCATGACACGTTCGAGGAAAGAATGCATTCTCTCCAAATCGTTGATAGCTAAGCTCGACACTTAAGATATCTGTGGCGATGACTGAATGGAATCGTTCGTCGTCACTTCGAAACGATCAGCAGGTAAAAGTTCGGGAAGACAATATTTGTAAACACAGAAGAAAAGGGCGTTTTCTAATGGGACTAGGTTTCTTACCTGAATTTTTCCTTCGAACCTCACTCCAAGCTCTTTCGCTTCACATGCACTCAAAAGGCGAAGGCATCGTGGCTTGCGTCCGCGTAACAACCGTATCCATCAAATCTTGCATATTCTCCGGTAACAACACTTGGCACAAAGATTTGGTAACTGTCACTTAATCCAAGAGGAATCGTAGGGATTTCATAGGCAAAGGCTTGGTGAGAAAAGGCGTAAAGCACCGGGAAAGGCCACTCGAATCACGAGGGACCTCCGTTCCCAACAAAGACCAGCCCACTTAAGCCGCGTGGAAGCTTCACCTCGCCATCTACTGGAATTCAGTTTAGCAAACGTTACTCATGGCAAGCGAAAGATGAACGTCGACCTATTTTCGCTTCGCCTCGTCCAAGACTGCGAGGCGTGTGTCATAACGAATGCGTAGATAATAAATAAATTCTAAATCCTTTTAACAATCGCATTATCTAAGTGAGCGTAAGGGAGAAAAAGGATCGGGTCGCTCGAATCGCTAACCGACTAAGGTTGGACGTGGCTCGTCACTTGCGAAAAGTTTGAAGTGAAACGGAGATGACTTGAAAGGGTTGATAAATACTGGAGGTAGCATCCGCTTTAAGCGGGTCGGGAAGGGAATGATTATGAACTATTGAATTCTGTGGCAATTTGTTGGCGCCTTGTGGAAGACATTCGAACGTTTTCTTTTCACACTGAAAATAATGAAAGTTTCGGGGAAGGCTGTTGAAATAACTCGTTTAATTGAAAGATGCTGTTCGATCAGAACGATTCAGTCAACTTTTTCACATTCAAAGACGTACTAACCGTTTGTGCTCGAGAATTAGACCTTTAATGATCCTTCCAGCTCGTTTATGAAACATTGCTCTATGAATTTGGTGGGTAATGAAACAAGAGTATAAGGTTTTTCACGGTTGGAGTTTATTCAAACTGCCATAATATACATCATTAGCACTTCATATCACTCATGTTGGTGCATTACTAAAGCTAAGGTACTCCTTCCCGCTTGTCTGTCTGCATGCGACCAAGTTCGATCCACATCATGATCCGCCTCCT
Source organism: Pantala flavescens (assembly GCA_020796165.1). Taxonomy (NCBI): domain Eukaryota; kingdom Metazoa; phylum Arthropoda; class Insecta; order Odonata; family Libellulidae; genus Pantala; species Pantala flavescens. The sequence continues at coordinate 36,815,340 of CM036880.1, read as the reverse complement.
AATCCATCGTCTCTTGACTGGAATCCTCTCCTGAACAGGAATGCGAAGTACCTGAGATGAAGGTGAAATGGATATTTCAAATTGATGCACTGAATTAATGACAATAAGGCAATGAGGGAACGAAGCTTCACTTCAGGAATTTCGTTTGTGGATAAAAGCATGGCATGAAAACGTTGGCATAGATCAATGGAAAACGCCCGTTGCATGTGGGATAGCTATGGCTTGTAGTAGGACTGATTGACACTTCAGCCTAATTTCTCCAGTTATGAAGTGTGAAAATGGCTGTGCTGAAGCTGAAGGACTCTTCTGGTCCTTCTTATAAAAGAGAAACTCCTACCTGTGATGAAGGCACTTTGCAAACACCCCAGAATGTACTTGCTGAGACTCAAAAGTGAAGTATATGAAGGGAAAGAGGAAGATGGGAAATCGCTCACTGTGGGGAGAAGAAAACTGCTGCTTGTAAACCGACGAAGAGGGAAAGCTGCAGTAAGGTTTATTTTGAATTAAAACACCCGAGAAGTTACCTTACACTCGATGGGAAAAGAATATAATTATGTCAAGAAGAAAGTGGGCGAGGTCGCTGAGGATGGAATAGTAAAGGAGCTTCTTTATGATCCAATAATGAATGCTAGAAGAAAATTGAAGGATTATCTATTTAAAGCAGGCTTTGAAGCTTTCTGTTCGTTCTGTGAAAAAGGTGTAGAGAGTGGCAGAGGAGAGTTAAAATCCATTCCATGGATCAACTCGGTCCTTGTGGACATGGTGGTGTTGTGGAATATTGGAGATGGAAATGAGAAGAAGGTGGCAGCAACGTAGAAGAACGATGAGAGAGCAACTATACATCCGCAAAGGAAGTTTACTAGAGGAACGATTGGGCTGCACTTAATTTGCAAGGAATCCACTTAAAGAAAGAGAATATGAAAAACATGCCAAAAGCATTGAAAGAGTTAACACAAAATCCACCTCATGATAGCATGGTAAAGGATGACAGTGGGAGGGATCCTTACATTTTTATTCTTCTTAATATCATTCATCCACTTGAGAGTATTCTCCATTCTCAATCAATGTGCCATGTTATCTAACAGATGGCTAAAACATATTTATAATCACATAATTATGAGTATACCAGTACCTATTTAATAAGCTAGGCATGTGTTCATCAATTCATCCCAGCACCACAACCATATATATCAGTAAATTATGCAATTATATAACGATTTCACTTGAGTATAATCACAAATTAGAGCTAAGTCCTAGGAATTGCTCTGTGACAACACAATGGTAGAAAGGACTGGTAACTTGAAATGCTTTTCATACTCACATGTTCCCATACTTAATTCATGTCTCTTACTCTCGAAGCTAATCATGTAGGAGTTGCAATCCATTGGGTAGAGTCATCACTGTTCTCGTCCCGACATTGGTTAGATTTCTCCAAAAGCATGGCATCCTGAAATGGAGAAAATAATTATTTCATTAGAAAAGAAGCAAGGATCCAAAGCGAGCCTTTCCCCTACCAGACGCAGAGACACCTCGCTGATGTGAAAACGATGAATCGCCATGGATTTAAGCGTCACTCTCCTTAAAAGTAGTTCTAGTCCAATATGCATAAGGGCCAGCGGTGGGAAATGCATATCGTAAACTTATTCACGAGGGCAATAATAAAGAAAATAGTATCATTCGGGTGTCTGGAAATTACTGCATTACTCTAGCATTGCTTGGAAGAACGGGGAGTAATTTAATATTCTCCTAAAATTACAATTCTTAAAAATTGTTAATTAATACCGTTTGAGGTCCCGCTAAATAATTATCTCGCTTCTGATTGGCTGAGGAATATACCACCGCTGTCAGTGCAGACGCTGTATTGTTAAATTTTAAGCCACATATTCCTTTAGCGAACGAACGATAGCACATCGTTAAAATTTCTCTCTCCTTTTATGCCGACCGCGACTAATGTTGGTTTTCTTGTATTCATCAGAAATCCGTTGCCGATACTTATGAAAATAGTAAATTTGTTCAGTAAGACTCACGTAGTAGGAAAAAATCATAATAAATACTAGTCTTCATGTAATTTTTATCGTTTTCGATACACCTCACGTTCATATCGAAAAATCTAATTTCAATTTTAGACCCCCGCCGGTAACAGTCACAACTCCCAACACCGAAAGTCATATCTCACTTTCCTCTTGCATCTCACCGCGATCACATCGTCCGATCACCGGTTGTTTAATTTCCATATTTTTCCAATTTATAGCGTTTAAAAGATCCTAAAAGCATACCCATACCAACCATAATGCCATCACGGAGGGCCCCCTTGAGGGAAACGGCTTTGGATTCTTAATTTTATATTACAATTCGATATCATTCTACGTTCCATATGCATGACACGTTCGAGGAAAGAATGCATTCTCTCCAAATCGTTGATAGCTAAGCTCGACACTTAAGATATCTGTGGCGATGACTGAATGGAATCGTTCGTCGTCACTTCGAAACGATCAGCAGGTAAAAGTTCGGGAAGACAATATTTGTAAACACAGAAGAAAAGGGCGTTTTCTAATGGGACTAGGTTTCTTACCTGAATTTTTCCTTCGAACCTCACTCCAAGCTCTTTCGCTTCACATGCACTCAAAAGGCGAAGGCATCGTGGCTTGCGTCCGCGTAACAACCGTATCCATCAAATCTTGCATATTCTCCGGTAACAACACTTGGCACAAAGATTTGGTAACTGTCACTTAATCCAAGAGGAATCGTAGGGATTTCATAGGCAAAGGCTTGGTGAGAAAAGGCGTAAAGCACCGGGAAAGGCCACTCGAATCACGAGGGACCTCCGTTCCCAACAAAGACCAGCCCACTTAAGCCGCGTGGAAGCTTCACCTCGCCATCTACTGGAATTCAGTTTAGCAAACGTTACTCATGGCAAGCGAAAGATGAACGTCGACCTATTTTCGCTTCGCCTCGTCCAAGACTGCGAGGCGTGTGTCATAACGAATGCGTAGATAATAAATAAATTCTAAATCCTTTTAACAATCGCATTATCTAAGTGAGCGTAAGGGAGAAAAAGGATCGGGTCGCTCGAATCGCTAACCGACTAAGGTTGGACGTGGCTCGTCACTTGCGAAAAGTTTGAAGTGAAACGGAGATGACTTGAAAGGGTTGATAAATACTGGAGGTAGCATCCGCTTTAAGCGGGTCGGGAAGGGAATGATTATGAACTATTGAATTCTGTGGCAATTTGTTGGCGCCTTGTGGAAGACATTCGAACGTTTTCTTTTCACACTGAAAATAATGAAAGTTTCGGGGAAGGCTGTTGAAATAACTCGTTTAATTGAAAGATGCTGTTCGATCAGAACGATTCAGTCAACTTTTTCACATTCAAAGACGTACTAACCGTTTGTGCTCGAGAATTAGACCTTTAATGATCCTTCCAGCTCGTTTATGAAACATTGCTCTATGAATTTGGTGGGTAATGAAACAAGAGTATAAGGTTTTTCACGGTTGGAGTTTATTCAAACTGCCATAATATACATCATTAGCACTTCATATCACTCATGTTGGTGCATTACTAAAGCTAAGGTACTCCTTCCCGCTTGTCTGTCTGCATGCGACCAAGTTCGATCCACATCATGATCCGCCTCCTAATCCATCGTCTCTTGACTGGAATCCTCTCCTGAACAGGAATGCGAAGTACCTGAGATGAAGGTGAAATGGATATTTCAAATTGATGCACTGAATTAATGACAATAAGGCAATGAGGGAACGAAGCTTCACTTCAGGAATTTCGTTTGTGGATAAAAGCATGGCATGAAAACGTTGGCATAGATCAATGGAAAACGCCCGTTGCATGTGGGATAGCTATGGCTTGTAGTAGGACTGATTGACACTTCAGCCTAATTTCTCCAGTTATGAAGTGTGAAAATGGCTGTGCTGAAGTTGAAGGACTCTTCTGGTCCTTCTTATAAAAGAGAAACTCCTACCTGTGATGAAGGCACTTTGCAAACACCCCAGAATGTACTTGCTGAGACTCAAAAGTGAAGTATATGAAGGGAAAGAGGAAGATGGGAAATCGCTCACTGTGGGGAGAAGAAAACTGCTGCTTGTAAACCGACGAAGAGGGAAAGCTGCAGTAAGGTTTATTTTGAATTAAAACACCCGAGAAGTTACCTTACACTCGATGGGAAAAGAATATAATTATGTCAAGAAGAAAGTGGGCGAGGTCGCTGAGGATGGAATAGTAAAGGAGCTTCTTTATGATCCAATAATGAATGCTAGAAGAAAATTGAAGGATTATCTATTTAAAGCAGGCTTTGAAGCTTTCTGTTCGTTCTGTGAAAAAGGTGTAGAGAGTGGCAGAGGAGAGTTAAAATCCATTCCATGGATCAACTCGGTCCTTGTGGACATGGTGGTGTTGTGGAATATTGGAGATGGAAATGAGAAGAAGGTGGCAGCAACGTAGAAGAACGATGAGAGAGCAACTATACATCCGCAAAGGAAGTTTACTAGAGGAACGATTGGGCTGCACTTAATTTGCAAGGAATCCACTTAAAGAAAGAGAATATGAAAAACATGCCAAAAGCATTGAAAGAGTTAACACAAAATCCACCTCATGATAGCATGGTAAAGGATGACAGTGGGAGGGATCCTTACATTTTTATTCTTCTTAATATCATTCATCCACTTGAGAGTATTCTCCATTCTCAATCAATGTGCCATGTTATCTAACAGATGGCTAAAACATATTTATAATCACATAATTTTGAGTATACCAGTACCTATTTAATAAGCTAGGCATGTGTTCATCAATTCATCCCAGCACCACAACCATAAATATCAGTAAATTATGCAATTATATAACGATTTCACTTGAGTATAATCACAAATTAGAGCTAAGTCCTAGGAATTGCTCTGTGACAACACAATGGTAGAAAGGACTGGTAACTTGAAATGCTTTTCATACTCACATGTTCCCATACTTAATTCATGTCTCTTACTCTCGAAGCTAATCATGTAGGAGTTGCAATCCATTGGGTAGAGTCATCACTGTTCTCGTCCCGACATTGGTTAGATTTCTCCAAAAGCATGGCATCCTGAAATGGAGAAAATAATTATTTCATTAGAAAAGAAGCAAGGATCCAAAGCGAGCCTTTCCCCTACCAGACGCAGAGACACCTCGCTGATGTGAAAACGATGAATCGCCATGGATTTAAGCGTCACTCTCCTTAAAAGTAGTTCTAGTCCAATATGCATAAGGGCCAGCGGTGGGAAATGCATATCGTAAACTTATTCACGAGGGCAATAATAAAGAAAATAGTATCATTCGGGTGTCTGGAAATTACTGCATTACTCTAGCATTGCTTGGAAGAACGGGGAGTAATTTAATATTCTCCTAAAATTACAATTCTTAAAAATTGTTAATTAATACCGTTTGAGGTCCCGCTAAATAATTATCTCGCTTCTGATTGGCTGAGGAATATACCACCGCTGTCAGTGCAGACGCTGTATTGTTAAATTTTAAGCCACATATTCCTTTAGCGAACGAACGATAGCACATCGTTAAAATTTCTCTCTCCTTTTATGCCGACCGCGACTAATGTTGGTTTTCTTGTATTCATCAGAAATCCGTTGCCGATACTTATGAAAATAGTAAATTTGTTCAGTAAGACTCACGTAGTAGGAAAAAATCATAATAAATACTAGTCTTCATGTAATTTTTATCGTTTTCGATACACCTCACGTTCATTTCGAAAAATCTAATTTCAATTTTAGACCCCCGCCGGTAACAGTCACAACTCCCAACACCGAAAGTCATATCTCACTTTCCTCTTGCATCTCACCGCGATCACATCGTCCGATCACCGGTTGTTTAATTTCCATATTTTTCCAATTTATAGCGTTTAAAAGATCCTAAAAGCATACCCATACCAACCATAATGCCATCACGGAGGGCCCCCTTGAGGGAAACGGCTTTGGATTCTTAATTTTATATTACAATTCGATATCATTCTACGTTCCATATGCATGACACGTTCGAGGAAAGAATGCATTCTCTCCAAATCGTTGATAGCTAAGCTCGACACTTAAGATATCTGTGGCGATGACTGAATGGAATCGTTCGTCGTCACTTCGAAACGATCAGCAGGTAAAAGTTCGGGAAGACAATATTTGTAAACACAGAAGAAAAGGGCGTTTTCTAATGGGACTAGGTTTCTTACCTGAATTTTTCCTTCGAACCTCACTCCAAGCTCTTTCGCTTCACATGCACTCAAAAGGCGAAGGCATCGTGGCTTGCGTCCGCGTAACAACCGTATCCATCAAATCTTGCATATTCTCCGGTAACAACACTTGGCACAAAGATTTGGTAACTGTCACTTAATCCAAGAGGAATCGTAGGGATTTCATAGGCAAAGGCTTGGTGAGAAAAGGCGTAAAGCACCGGGAAAGGCCACTCGAATCACGAGGGACCTCCGTTCCCAACAAAGACCAGCCCACTTAAGCCGCGTGGAAGCTTCACCTCGCCATCTACTGGAATTCAGTTTAGCAAACGTTACTCATGGCAAGCGAAAGATGAACGTCGACCTATTTTCGCTTCGCCTCGTCCAAGACTGCGAGGCGTGTGTCATAACGAATGCGTAGATAATAAATAAATTCTAAATCCTTTTAACAATCGCATTATCTAAGTGAGCGTAAGGGAGAAAAAGGATCGGGTCGCTCGAATCGCTAACCGACTAAGGTTGGACGTGGCTCGTCACTTGCGAAAAGTTTGAAGTGAAACGGAGATGACTTGAAAGGGTTGATAAATACTGGAGGTAGCATCCGCTTTAAGCGGGTCGGGAAGGGAATGATTATGAACTATTGAATTCTGTGGCAATTTGTTGGCGCCTTGTGGAAGACATTCGAACGTTTTCTTTTCACACTGAAAATAATGAAAGTTTCGGGGAAGGCTGTTGAAATAACTCGTTTAATTGAAAGATGCTGTTCGATCAGAACGATTCAGTCAACTTTTTCACATTCAAAGACGTACTAACCGTTTGTGCTCGAGAATTAGACCTTTAATGATCCTTCCAGCTCGTTTATGAAACATTGCTCTATGAATTTGGTGGGTAATGAAACAAGAGTATAAGGTTTTTCACGGTTGGAGTTTATTCAAACTGCCATAATATACATCATTAGCACTTCATATCACTCATGTTGGTGCATTACTAAAGCTAAGGTACTCCTTCCCGCTTGTCTGTCTGCATGCGACCAAGTTCGATCCACATCATGATCCGCCTCCTAATCCATCGTCTCTTGACTGGAATCCTCTCCTGAACAGGAATGCGAAGTACCTGAGATGAAGGTGAAATGGATATTTCAAATTGATGCACTGAATTAATGACAATAAGGCAATGAGGGAACGAAGCTTCACTTCAGGAATTTCGTTTGTGGATAAAAGCATGGCATGAAAACGTTGGCATAGATCAATGGAAAACGCCCGTTGCATGTGGGATAGCTATGGCTTGTAGTAGGACTGATTGACACTTCAGCCTAATTTCTCCAGTTATGAAGTGTGAAAATGGCTGTGCTGAAGCTGAAGGACTCTGCTGTTCCTTCTTATAAAAGAAAAACTCCTACCTGTGATGAAGGCACTTTGCAAACACCCCAGAATGTACTTGCTGAGACTCAAAAGTGAAGTATATGAAGGGAAAGAGGAAGATGGGAAATCGCTCACTGTGGGGAGAAGAAAACTGCTGCTTGTAAACCGACGAAGAGGGAAAGCTGCAGTAAGGTTTATTTTGAATTAAAACACCCGAGAAGTTACCTTACACTCGATGGGAAAAGAATATAATTATGTCAAGAAGAAAGTGGGCGAGGTCGCTGAGGATGGAATAGTAAAGGAGCTTCTTTATGATCCAATAATGAATGCTAGAAGAAAATTGAAGGATTATCTATTTAAAGCAGGCTTTGAAGCTTTCTGTTCGTTCTGTGAAAAAGGTGTAGAGAGTGGCAGAGGAGAGTTAAAATCCATTCCATGGATCAACTCGGTCCTTGTGGACATGGTGGTGTCGTGGAATATTGGAGATGGAAATGAGAAGAAGGTGGCAGCAACGTAGAAGAACGATGAGAGAGCAACTATACATCCGCAAAGGAAGTTTACTAGAGGAACGATTGGGCTGCACTTAATTTGCAAGGAATCCACTTAAAGAAAGAGAATATGAAAAACATGCCAAAAGCATTGAAAGAGTTAACACAAAATCCACCTCATGATAGCATGGTAAAGGATGACAGTGGGAGGGATCCTTACATTTTTATTCTTCTTAATATCATTCATCCACTTGAGAGTATTCTCCATTCTCAATCAATGTGCCATGTTATCTAACAGATGGCTGAAACATATTTATAATCACATAATTATGAGTATACCAGTACCTATTTAATAAGCTAGGCATGTGTTCATCAATTCATCCCAGCACCACAACCATATATATCAGTAAATTATGCAATTATATAACGATTTCACTTGAGTATAATCACAAATTAGAGCTAAGTCCTAGGAATTGCTCTGTGACAACACAATGGTAGAAAGGACTGGTAACTTGAAATGCTTTTCATACTCACATGTTCCCATACTTAATTCATGTCTCTTACTCTCGAAGCTAATCATGTAGGAGTTGCAATCCATTGGGTAGAGTCATCACTGTTCTCGTCCCGACATTGGTTAGATTTCTCCAAAAGCATGGCATCCTGAAATGGAGAAAATCATTATTTCATTAGAAAAGAAGCAAGGATCCAAAGCGAGCCTTTCCCCTACCAGACGCAGAGACACCTCGCTGATGTGAAAACGATGAATCGCCATGGATTTAAGCGTCACTCTCCTTAAAAGTAGTTCTAGTCCAATATGCATAAGGGCCAGCGGTGGGAAATGCATATCGTAAACTTATTCACGAGGGCAATAATAAAGAAAATAGTATCATTCGGGTGTCTGGAAATTACTGCATTACTCTAGCATTGCTTGGAAGAACGGGGAGTAATTTAATATTCTCCTAAAATTACAATTCTTAAAAATTGTTAATTAATACCGTTTGAGGTCCCGCTAAATAATTATCTCGCTTCTGATTGGCTGAGGAATATACCACCGCTGTCAGTGCAGACGCTGTATTGTTAAATTTTAAGCCACATATTCCTTTAGCGAACGAACGATAGCACATCGTTAAAATTTCTCTCTCCTTTTATGCCGACCGCGACTAATGTTGGTTTTCTTGTATTCATCAGAAATCCGTTGCCGATACTTATGAAAATAGTAAATTTGTTCAGTAAGACTCACGTAGTAGGAAAAAATCATAATAAATACTAGTCTTCATGTAATTTTTATCGTTTTCGATACACCTCACGTTCATTTCGAAAAATCTAATTTCAATTTTAGACCCCCGCCGGTAACAGTCACAACTCCCAACACCGAAAGTCATATCTCACTTTCCTCTTGCATCTCACCGCGATCACATCGTCCGATCACCAGTTGTTTAATTTCCATATATTTCCAATTTATAGCGTTTAAAAGATCCTAAAAGCATACCCATACCAACCATAATGCCATCACGGAGGGCCCCCTTGAGGGAAACGGCTTTGGATTCTTAATTTTATATTACAATTCGATATCATTCTACGTTCCATATGCATGACACGTTCGAGGAAAGAATGCATTCTCTCCAAATCGTTGATAGCTAAGCTCGACACTTAAGATATCTGTGGCGATGACTGAATGGAATCGTTCGTCGTCACTTCGAAACGATCAGCAGGTAAAAGTTCGGGAAGACAATATTTGTAAACACAGAAGAAAAGGGCGTTTTCTAATGGGACTAGGTTTCTTACCTGAATTTTTCCTTCGAACCTCACTCCAAGCTCTTTCGCTTCACATGCACTCAAAAGGCGAAGGCATCGTGGCTTGCGTCCGCGTAACAACCGTATCCATCAAATCTTGCATATTCTCCGGTAACAACACTTGGCACAAAGATTTGGTAACTGTCACTTAATCCAAGAGGAATCGTAGGGATTTCATAGGCAAAGGCTTGGTGAGAAAAGGCGTAAAGCACCGGGAAAGGCCACTCGAATCACGAGGGACCTCCGTTCCCAACAAAGACCAGCCCACTTAAGCCGCGTGGAAGCTTCACCTCGCCATCTACTGGAATTCAGTTTAGCAAACGTTACTCATGGCAAGCGAAAGATGAACGTCGACCTATTTTCGCTTCGCCTCGTCCAAGACTGCGAGGCGTGTGTCATAACGAATGCGTAGATAATAAATAAATTCTAAATCCTTTTAACAATCGCATTATCTAAGTGAGCGTAAGGGAGAAAAAGGATCGGGTCGCTCGAATCGCTAACCGACTAAGGTTGGACGTGGCTCGTCACTTGCGAAAAGTTTGAAGTGAAACGGAGATGACTTGAAAGGGTTGATAAATACTGGAGGTAGCATCCGCTTTAAGCGGGTCGGGAAGAGAATGATTATGAACTATTGAATTCTGTGGCAATTTGTTGGCGCCTTGTGGAAGACATTCGAACGTTTTCTTTTCACACTGAAAATAATGAAAGTTTCGGGGAAGGCTGTTGAAATAACTCGTTTAATTGAAAGATGCTGTTCGATCAGAACGATTCAGTCAACTTTTTCACATTCAAAGCCGTACTAACCGTTTGTGCTCGAGAATTAGACCTTTAATGATCCTTCCAGCTCGTTTATGAAACATTGCTCTATGAATTTGGTGGGTAATGAAACAAGAGTATAAGGTTTTTCACGGTTGGAGTTTATTCAAACTGCCATAATATACATCATTAGCACTTCATATCACTCATGTTGGTGCATTACTAAAGCTAAGGTACTCCTTCCCGCTTGTCTGTCTGCATGCGACCAAGTTCGATCCACATCATGATCCGCCTCCTAATCCATCGTCTCTTGACTGGAATCCTCTCCTGAACAGGAATGCGAAGTACCTGAGATGAAGGTGAAATGGATATTTCAAATTGATGCACTGAATTAATGACAATAAGGCAATGAGGGAACGAAGCTTCACTTCAGGAATTTCGTTTGTGGATAAAAGCATGGCATGAAAACGTTGGCATAGATCAATGGAAAACGCCCGTTGCATGTGGGATAGCTATGGCTTGTAGTAGGACTGATTGACACTTCAGCCTAATTTCTCCAGTTATGAAGTGTGAAAATGGCTGTGCTGAAGCTGAAGGACTCTGCTGTTCCTTCTTATAAAAGAAAAACTCCTACCTGTGATGAAGGCACTTTGCAAACACCCCAGAATGTACTTGCTGAGACTCAAAAGTGAAGTATATGAAGGGAAAGAGGAAGATGGGAAATCGCTCACTGTGGGGAGAAGAAAACTGCTGCTTGTAAACCGACGAAGAGGGAAAGCTGCAGTAAGGTTTATTTTGAATTAAAACACCCGAGAAGTTACCTTACACTCGATGGGAAAAGAATATAATTATGTCAAGAAGAAAGTGGGCGAGGTCGCTGAGGATGGAATAGTAAAGGAGCTTCTTTATGATCCAATAATGAATGCTAGAAGAAAATTGAAGGATTATCTATTTAAAGCAGGCTTTGAAGCTTTCTGTTCGTTCTGTGAAAAAGGTGTAGAGAGTGGCAGAGGAGAGTTAAAATCCATTCCATGGATCAACTCGGTCCTTGTGGACATGGTGGTGTCGTGGAATATTGGAGATGGAAATGAGAAGAAGGTGGCAGCAACGTAGAAGAACGATGAGAGAGCAACTATACATCCGCAAAGGAAGTTTACTAGAGGAACGATTGGGCTGCACTTAATTTGCAAGGAATCCACTTAAAGAAAGAGAATATGAAAAACATGCCAAAAGCATTGAAAGAGTTAACACAAAATCCACCTCATGATAGCATGGTAAAGGATGACAGTGGGAGGGATCCTTACATTTTTATTCTTCTTAATATCATTCATCCACTTGAGAGTATTCTCCATTCTCAATCAATGTGCCATGTTATCTAACAGATGGCTAAAACATATTTATAATCACATAATTATGAGTATACCAGTACCTATTTAATAAGCTAGGCATGTGTTCATCAATTCATCCCAGCACCACAACCATATATATCAGTAAATTATGCAATTATATAACGATTTCACTTGAGTATAATCACAAATTAGAGCTAAGTCCTAGGAATTGCTCTGTGACAACACAATGGTAGAAAGGACTGGTAACTTGAAATGCTTTTCATACTCACATGTTCCCATACTTAATTCATGTCTCTTACTCTCGAAGCTAATCATGTAGGAGTTGCAATCCATTGGGTAGAGTCATCACTGTTCTCGTCCCGACATTGGTTAGATTTCTCCAAAAGCATGGCATCCTGAAATGGAGAAAATAATTATTTCATTAGAAAAGAAGCAAGGATCCAAAGCGAGCCTTTCCCCTACCAGACGCAGAGACACCTTGCTGATGTGAAAACGATGAATCGCCATGGATTTAAGCGTCACTCTCCTTAAAAGTAGTTCTAGTCCAATATGCATAAGGGCCAGCGGTGGGAAATGCATATCGTAAACTTATTCACGAGGGCAATAATAAAGAAAATAGTATCATTCGGGTGTCTGGAAATTACTGCATTACTCTAGCATTGCTTGGAAGAACGGGGAGTAATTTAATATTCTCCTAAAATTACAATTCTTAAAAATTGTTAATTAATACCGTTTGAGGTCCCGCTAAATAATTATCTCGCTTCTGATTGGCTGAGGAATATACCACCGCTGTCAGTGCAGACGCTGTATTGTTAAATTTTAAGCCACATATTCCTTTAGCGAACGAACGATAGCACATCGTTAAAATTTCTCTCTCCTTTTATGCCGACCGCGACTAATGTTGGTTTTCTTGTATTCATCAGAAATCCGTTGCCGATACTTATGAAAATAGTAAATTTGTTCAGTAAGACTCACGTAGTAGGAAAAAATCATAATAAATACTAGTCTTCATGTAATTTTTATCGTTTTCGATACACCTCACGTTCATTTCGAAAAATCTAATTTCAATTTTAGACCCCCGCCGGTAACAGTCACAACTCCCAACACCGAAAGTCATATCTCACTTTCCTCTTGCATCTCACCGCGATCACATCGTCCGATCACCGGTTGTTTAATTTCCATATATTTCCAATTTATAGCGTTTAAAAGATCCTAAAAGCATACCCATACCAACCATAATGCCATCACGGAGGGCCCCCTTGAGGGAAACGGCTTTGGATTCTTAATTTTATATTACAATTCGATATCATTCTACGTTCCATATGCATGACACGTTCGAGGAAAGAATGCATTCTCTCCAAATCGTTGATAGCTAAGCTCGACACTTAAGATATCTGTGGCGATGACTGAATGGAATCGTTCGTCGTCACTTCGAAACGATCAGCAGGTAAAAGTTCGGGAAGACAATATTTGTAAACACAGAAGAAAAGGGCGTTTTCTAATGGGACTAGGTTTCTTACCTGAATTTTTCCTTCGAACCTCACTCCAAGCTCTTTCGCTTCACATGCACTCAAAAGGCGAAGGCATCGTGGCTTGCGTCCGCGTAACAACCGTATCCATCAAATCTTGCATATTCTCCGGTAACAACACTTGGCACAAAGATTTGGTAACTGTCACTTAATCCAAGAGGAATCGTAGGGATTTCATAGGCAAAGGCTTGGTGAGAAAAGGCGTAAAGCACCGGGAAAGGCCACTCGAATCACGAGGGACCTCCGTTCCCAACAAAGACCAGCCCACTTAAGCCGCGTGGAAGCTTCACCTCGCCATCTACTGGAATTCAGTTTAGCAAACGTTACTCATGGCAAGCGAAAGATGAACGTCGACCTATTTTCGCTTCGCCTCGTCCAAGACTGCGAGGCGTGTGTCATAACGAATGCGTAGATAATAAATAAATTCTAAATCCTTTTAACAATCGCATTATCTAAGTGAGCGTAAGGGAGAAAAAGGATCGGGTCGCTCGAATCGCTAACCGACTAAGGTTGGACGTGGCTCGTCACTTGCGAAAAGTTTGAAGTGAAACGGAGATGACTTGAAAGGGTTGATAAATACTGGAGGTAGCATCCGCTTTAAGCGGGTCGGGAAGAGAATGATTATGAACTATTGAATTCTGTGGCAATTTGTTGGCGCCTTGTGGAAGACATTCGAACGTTTTCTTTTCACACTGAAAATAATGAAAGTTTCGGGGAAGGCTGTTGAAATAACTCGTTTAATTGAAAGATGCTGTTCGATCAGAACGATTCAGTCAACTTTTTCACATTCAAAGCCGTACTAACCGTTTGTGCTCGAGAATTAGACCTTTAATGATCCTTCCAGCTCGTTTATGAAACATTGCTCTATGAATTTGGGTAATGAAACAAGAGTATAAGGTTTTTCACGGTTGGAGTTTATTCAAACTGCCATAATATACATCATTAGCACTTCATATCACTCATGTTGGTGCATTACTAAAGCTAAGGTACTCCTTCCCGCTTGTCTGTCTGCATGCGACCAAGTTCGATCCACATCATGATCCGCCTCCTAATCCATCGTCTCTTGACTGGAATCCTCTCCTGAACAGGAATGCGAAGTACCTGAGATGAAGGTGAAATGGATATTTCAAATTGATGCACTGAATTAATGACAATAAGGCAATGAGGGAACGAAGCTTCACTTCAGGAATTTCGTTTGTGGATAAAAGCATGGCATGAAAACGTTGGCATAGATCAATGGAAAACGCCCGTTGCATGTGGGATAGCTATGGCTTGTAGTAGGACTGATTGACACTTCAGCCTAATTTCTCCAGTTATGAAGTGTGAAAATGGCTGTGCTGAAGCTGAAGGACTCTGCTGTTCCTTCTTATAAAAGAAAAACTCCTACCTGTGATGAAGGCACTTTGCAAACACCCCAGAATGTACTTGCTGAGACTCAAAAGTGAAGTATATGAAGGGAAAGAGGAAGATGGGAAATCGCTCACTGTGGGGAGAAGAAAACTGCTGCTTGTAAACCGACGAAGAGGGAAAGCTGCAGTAAGGTTTATTTTGAATTAAAACACCCGAGAAGTTACCTTACACTCGATGGGAAAAGAATATAATTATGTCAAGAAGAAAGTGGGCGAGGTCGCTGAGGATGGAATAGTAAAGGAGCTTCTTTATGATCCAATAATGAATGCTAGAAGAAAATTGAAGGATTATCTATTTAAAGCAGGCTTTGAAGCTTTCTGTTCGTTCTGTGAAAAAGGTGTAGAGAGTGGCAGAGGAGAGTTAAAATCCATTCCATGGATCAACTCGGTCCTTGTGGACATGGTGGTGTCGTGGAATATTGGAGATGGAAATGAGAAGAAGGTGGCAGCAACGTAGAAGAACGATGAGAGAGCAACTATACATCCGCAAAGGAAGTTTACTAGAGGAACGATTGGGCTGCACTTAATTTGCAAGGAATCCACTTAAAGAAAGAGAATATGAAAAACATGCCAAAAGCATTGAAAGAGTTAACACAAAATCCACCTCATGATAGCATGGTAAAGGATGACAGTGGGAGGGATCCTTACATTTTTATTCTTCTTAATATCATTCATCCACTTGAGAGTATTCTCCATTCTCAATCAATGTGCCATGTTATCTAACAGATGGCTAAAACATATTTATAATCACATAATTATGAGTATACCAGTACCTATTTAATAAGCTAGGCATGTGTTCATCAATTCATCCCAGCACCACAACCATATATATCAGTAAATTATGCAATTATATAACGATTTCACTTGAGTATAATCACAAATTAGAGCTAAGTCCTAGGAATTGCTCTGTGACAACACAATGGTAGAAAGGACTGGTAACTTGAAATGCTTTTCATACTCACATGTTCCCATACTTAATTCATGTCTCTTACTCTCGAAGCTAATCATGTAGGAGTTGCAATCCATTGGGTAGAGTCATCACTGTTCTCGTCCCGACATTGGTTAGATTTCTCCAAAAGCATGGCATCCTGAAATGGAGAAAATAATTATTTCATTAGAAAAGAAGCAAGGATCCAAAGCGAGCCTTTCCCCTACCAGACGCAGAGACACCTTGCTGATGTGAAAACGATGAATCGCCATGGATTTAAGCGTCACTCTCCTTAAAAGTAGTTCTAGTCCAATATGCATAAGGGCCAGCGGTGGGAAATGCATATCGTAAACTTATTCACGAGGGCAATAATAAAGAAAATAGTATCATTCGGGTGTCTGGAAATTACTGCATTACTCTAGCATTGCTTGGAAGAACGGGGAGTAATTTAATATTCTCCTAAAATTACAATTCTTAAAAATTGTTAATTAATACCGTTTGAGGTCCCGCTAAATAATTATCTCGCTTCTGATTGGCTGAGGAATATACCACCGCTGTCAGTGCAGACGCTGTATTGTTAAATTTTAAGCCACATATTCCTTTAGCGAACGAACGATAGCACATCGTTAAAATTTCTCTCTCCTTTTATGCCGACCGCGACTAATGTTGGTTTTCTTGTATTCATCAGAAATCCGTTGCCGATACTTATGAAAATAGTAAATTTGTTCAGTAAGACTCACGTAGTAGGAAAAAATCATAATAAATACTAGTCTTCATGTAATTTTTATCGTTTTCGATACACCTCACGTTCATTTCGAAAAATCTAATTTCAATTTTAGACCCCCGCCGGTAACAGTCACAACTCCCAACACCGAAAGTCATATCTCACTTTCCTCTTGCATCTCACCGCGATCACATCGTCCGATCACCGGTTGTTTAATTTCCATATATTTCCAATTTATAGCGTTTAAAAGATCCTAAAAGCATACCCATACCAACCATAATGCCATCACGGAGGGCCCCCTTGAGGGAAACGGCTTTGGATTCTTAATTTTATATTACAATTCGATATCATTCTACGTTCCATATGCATGACACGTTCGAGGAAAGAATGCATTCTCTCCAAATCGTTGATAGCTAAGCTCGACACTTAAGATATCTGTGGCGATGACTGAATGGAATCGTTCGTCGTCACTTCGAAACGATCAGCAGGTAAAAGTTCGGGAAGACAATATTTGTAAACACAGAAGAAAAGGGCGTTTTCTAATGGGACTAGGTTTCTTACCTGAATTTTTCCTTCGAACCTCACTCCAAGCTCTTTCGCTTCACATGCACTCAAAAGGCGAAGGCATCGTGGCTTGCGTCCGCGTAACAACCGTATCCATCAAATCTTGCATATTCTCCGGTAACAACACTTGGCACAAAGATTTGGTAACTGTCACTTAATCCAAGAGGAATCGTAGGGATTTCATAGGCAAAGGCTTGGTGAGGAAAGGCGTAAAGCACCGGGAAAGGCCACTCGAATCACGAGGGACCTCCGTTCCCAACAAAGACCAGCCCACTTAAGCCGCGTGGAAGCTTCACCTCGCCATCTACTGGAATTCAGTTTAGCAAACGTTACTCATGGCAAGCGAAAGATGAACGTCGACCTATTTTCGCTTCGCCTCGTCCAAGACTGCGAGGCGTGTGTCATAACGAATGCGTAGATAATAAATAAATTCTAAATCCTTTTAACAATCGCATTATCTAAGTGAGCGTAAGGGAGAAAAAGGATCGGGTCGCTCGAATCGCTAACCGACTAAGGTTGGACGTGGCTCGTCACTTGCGAAAAGTTTGAAGTGAAACGGAGATGACTTGAAAGGGTTGATAAATACTGGAGGTAGCATCCGCTTTAAGCGGGTCGGGAAGGGAATGATTATGAACTATTGAATTCTGTGGCAATTTGTTGGCGCCTTGTGGAAGACATTCGAACGTTTTCTTTTCACACTGAAAATAATGAAAGTTTCGGGGAAGGCTGTTGAAATAACTCGTTTAATTGAAAGATGCTGTTCGATCAGAACGATTCAGTCAACTTTTTCACATTCAAAGCCGTACTAACCGTTTGTGCTCGAGAATTAGACCTTTAATGATCCTTCCAGCTCGTTTATGAAACATTGCTCTATGAATTTGGTGGGTAATGAAACAAGAGTATAAGGTTTTTCACGGTTGGAGTTTATTCAAACTGCCATAATATACATCATTAGCACTTCATATCACTCATGTTGGTGCATTACTAAAGCTAAGGTACTCCTTCCCGCTTGTCTGTCTGCATGCGACCAAGTTCGATCCACATCATGATCCGCCTCCTAATCCATCGTCTCTTGACTGGAATCCTCTCCTGAACAGGAATGCGAAGTACCTGAGATGAAGGTGAAATGGATATTTCAAATTGATGCACTGAATTAATGACAATAAGGCAATGAGGGAACGAAGCTTCACTTCAGGAATTTCGTTTGTGGATAAAAGCATGGCATGAAAACGTTGGCATAGATCAATGGAAAACGCCCGTTGCATGTGGGATAGCTATGGCTTGTAGTAGGACTGATTGACACTTCAGCCTAATTTCTCCAGTTATGAAGTGTGAAAATGGCTGTGCTGAAGTTGAAGGACTCTTCTGGTCCTTCTTATAAAAGAGAAACTCCTACCTGTGATGAAGGCACTTTGCAAACACCCCAGAATGTACTTGCTGAGACTCAAAAGTGAAGTATATGAAGGGAAAGAGGAAGATGGGAAATCGCTCACTGTGGGGAGAAGAAAACTGCTGCTTGTAAACCGACGAAGAGGGAAAGCTGCAGTAAGGTTTATTTTGAATTAAAACACCCGAGAAGTTACCTTACACTCGATGGGAAAAGAATATAATTATGTCAAGAAGAAAGTGGGCGAGGTCGCTGAGGATGGAATAGTAAAGGAGCTTCTTTATGATCCAATAATGAATGCTAGAAGAAAATTGAAGGATTATCTATTTAAAGCAGCCTTTGAAGCTTTCTGTTCGTTCTGTGAAAAAGGTGTAGAGAGTGGCAGAGGAGAGTTAAAATCCATTCCATGGATCAACTCGGTCCTTGTGGACATGGTGGTGTTGTGGAATATTGGAGATGGAAATGAGAAGAAGGTGGCAGCAACGTAGAAGAACGATGAGAGAGCAACTATACATCCGCAAAGGAAGTTTACTAGAGGAACGATTGGGCTGCACTTAATTTGCAAGGAATCCACTTAAAGAAAGAGAATATGAAAAACATGCCAAAAGCATTGAAAGAGTTAACACAAAATCCACCTCATGATAGCATGGTAAAGGATGACAGTGGGAGGGATCCTTACATTTTTATTCTTCTTAATATCATTCATCCACTTGAGAGTATTCTCCATTCTCAATCAATGTGCCATGTTATCTAACAGATGGCTAAAACATATTTATAATCACATAATTATGAGTATACCAGTACCTATTTAATAAGCTAGGCATGTGTTCATCAATTTATCCCAGCACCACAACCATATATATCAGTAAATTATGCAATTATATAACGATTTCACTTGAGTATAATCACAAATTAGAGCTAAGTCCTAGGAATTGCTCTGTGACAACACAATGGTAGAAAGGACTGGTAACTTGAAATGCTTTTCATACTCACATGTTCCCATACTTAATTCATGTCTCTTACTCTCGAAGCTAATCATGTAGGAGTTGCAATCCATTGGGTAGAGTCATCACTGTTCTCGTCCCGACATTGGTTAGATTTCTCCAAAAGCATGGCATCCTGAAATGGAGAAAATAATTATTTCATTAGAAAAGAAGCAAGGATCCAAAGCGAGCCTTTCCCCTACCAGACGCAGAGACACCTTGCTGATGTGAAAACGATGAATCGCCATGGATTTAAGCGTCACTCTCCTTAAAAGTAGTTCTAGTCCAATATGCATAAGGGCCAGCGGTGGGAAATGCATATCGTAAACTTATTCACGAGGGCAATAATAAAGAAAATAGTATCATTCGGGTGTCTGGAAATTACTGCATTACTCTAGCATTGCTTGGAAGAACGGGGAGTAATTTAATATTCTCCTAAAATTACAATTCTTAAAAATTGTTAATTAATACCGTTTGAGGTCCCGCTAAATAATTATCTCGCTTCTGATTGGCTGAGGAATATACCACCGCTGTCAGTGCAGACGCTGTATTGTTAAATTTTAAGCCACATATTCCTTTAGCGAACGAACGATAGCACATCGTTAAAATTTCTCTCTCCTTTTATGCCGACCGCGACTAATGTTGGTTTTCTTGTATTCATCAGAAATCCGTTGCCGATACTTATGAAAATAGTAAATTTGTTCAGTAAGACTCACGTAGTAGGAAAAAATCATAATAAATACTAGTCTTCATGTAATTTTTATCGTTTTCGATACACCTCACGTTCATTTCGAAAAATCTAATTTCAATTTTAGACCCCCGCCGGTAACAGTCACAACTCCCAACACCGAAAGTCATATCTCACTTTCCTCTTGCATCTCACCGCGATCACATCGTCCGATCACCGGTTGTTTAATTTCCATATTTTTCCAATTTATAGCGTTTAAAAGATCCTAAAAGCATACCCATACCAACCATAATGCCATCACGGAGGGCCCCCTTGAGGGAAACGGCTTTGGATTCTTAATTTTATATTACAATTCGATATCATTCTACGTTCCATATGCATGACACGTTCGAGGAAAGAATGCATTCTCTCCAAATCGTTGATAGCTAAGCTCGACACTTAAGATATCTGTGGCGATGACTGAATGGAATCGTTCGTCGTCACTTCGAAACGATCAGCAGGTAAAAGTTCGGGAAGACAATATTTGTAAACACAGAAGAAAAGGGCGTTTTCTAATGGGACTAGGTTTCTTACCTGAATTTTTCCTTCGAACCTCACTCCAAGCTCTTTCGCTTCACATGCACTCAAAAGGCGAAGGCATCGTGGCTTGCGTCCGCGTAACATCAAATCTTGCATATTCTCCGGTAACAACACTTGGCACAAAGATTTGGTAACTGTCACTTAATCCAAGAGGAATCGTAGGGATTTCATAGGCAAAGGCTTGGTGAGAAAAGGCGTAAAGCACCGGGAAAGGCCACTCGAATCACGAGGAACCTCCGTTCCCAACAAAGACCAGCCCACTTAAGCCGCGTGGAAGCTTCACCTCGCCATCTACTGGAATTCAGTTTAGCAAACGTTACTCATGGCAAGCGAAAGATGAACGTCGACCTATTTTCGCTTCGCCTCGTCCAAGACTGCGAGGCGTGTGTCATAACGAATGCGTAGATAATAAATAAATTCTAAATCCTTTTAACAATCGCATTATCTAAGTGAGCGTAAGGGAGAAAAAGGATCGGGTCGCTCGAATCGCTAACCGACTAAGGTTGGACGTGGCTCGTCACTTGCGAAAAGTTTGAAGTGAAACGGAGATGACTTGAAAGGGTTGATAAATACTGGAGGTAGCATCCGCTTTAAGCGGGTCGGGAAGGGAATGATTATGAACTATTGAATTCTGTGGCAATTTGTTGGCGCCTTGTGGAAGACATTCGAACGTTTTCTTTTCACACTGAAAATAATGAAAGTTTCGGGGAAGGCTGTTGAAATAACTCGTTTAATTGAAAGATGCTGTTCGATCAGAACGATTCAGTCAACTTTTTCACATTTAAAGCCGTACTAACCGTTTGTGCTCGAGAATTAGACCTTTAATGATCCTTCCAGCTCGTTTATGAAACATTGCTCTATGAATTTGGTGGGTAATGAAACAAGAGTATAAGGTTTTTCACGGTTGGAGTTTATTCAAACTGCCATAATATACATCATTAGCACTTCATATCACTCATGTTGGTGCATTACTAAAGCTAAGGTACTCCTTCCCGCTTGTCTGTCTGCATGCGACCAAGTTCGATCCACATCATGATCCGCCTCCTAATCCATCGTCTCTTGACTGGAATCCTCTCCTGAACAGGAATGCGAAGTACCTGAGATGAAGGTGAAATGGATATTTCAAATTGATGCACTGAATTAATGACAATAAGGCAATGAGGGAACGAAGCTTCACTTCAGGAATTTCGTTTGTGGATAAAAGCATGGCATGAAAACGTTGGCATAGATCAATGGAAAACGCCCGTTGCATGTGGGATAGCTATGGCTTGTAGTAGGACTGATTGACTGAAAGAATTGTGACTCCCACTCCTTTTGCACAGCCGCATCACAGGGGCGACATCGTTCGAGAATTTGCTTCTACCATACTGTCGACAGTGACTACGCGTGTCACGGGGGAGAGGTGGAGTGAAAAGCGAGTATAATCGGCTGAGGGAGAGAGAAATGATGCCCTATCCTCGTTAGTCCATTCAAAATCGTTTTTTATTTTTTCTTATAAGTAATATATGCGTATGGAACTAAAGAGTTGCAGTTTCATATCCAAAGAGCTGCACGTGGCTCGCGAGCCGCAGGTTTCCGACCCCTGTACTAAGGTATTAATTTTCAGGTATGTATCCCATGAAATTTCAAATCCTAGAGTTCTTTTAAAACTTACAGTATTTTCTCTCTTTCATACATCATTCTCTCCCTTACTGTTAAGGGTGATTTAATATCGCACAAAATAAGAATACATTCCTCATTTTATTTGAAATTTTATGGAAAATTTAAATTTATTCAATTATCACGCAAATTGCAGAATGGCTGAAGTATTTTTTCATACTGAGTAATTTCTTTGAATAATGTTGGTATGCTCTTCGACTAATGGGCCGTAAGATATTTCAGTCATATCGCTGTTTTTCACTACTGATGAACTCTGTGAAAAGACGCACGCTTTCTCGTGCTACGTAAGAAACGTATTTTTCACTTATACTCGAAAGTTGAGATTCATAGGAAAATTTGCGTACTTATGTGTATTTTGAGTTTACGTGATCGCTTGTCATTCGATTTTTAAGATTTCCAATCAAAGGAAAACTTTCCTAACAAAACAGTTGAAATAGCATAATCGTGAATATTAAAATTATTATCTTGAGGGTTTTTACTGAGAATTATTTATCCTCTGCTTAAGAATTTCCCAATTTCTTGAAATTTTACGATTCGCTGAATCTTATGTTAGTTTACTTTTAACTACTTCTTCCAATCCTGAATATTACCAGTATTTTGAGGTATTTTATCTTACTTGAACTAAAATTAGAGTGACCTACTATACCTCTCAAATAGTTATGTTGTTTTCCGTATTTATGTTGTTCTAATGAAAGCACACATAACTCATCTTGGTTAACTCGACAGTTTGTTATCCCTTAGAGATATTGTTTTAATGACATTTGCTTTGAAGACCTTTCTTTGAATGAATTCCTAGATCTAATTTGGGCTGAACAATTAAGATCCAAAAGTAATTGGCTTATCTTCCGGATGCCTCTTCTCAACGCATTATTCCCTTCACAATAAAGCGGTAGATAAAACTCAGCCAATTAAGACATCGCCTCAAACGAGACTCAACTATTTCTCAAAACATTCTCCATCAACTTTCCCAACTTGCTCTCTCCCATTTCATCTAAGGCCTCTTCCTCACTTGCGATAGAAGCATTTTTCCACTCGATTATCCTCTCATCCCTTTCATCGTTGCCTTTCAATTTTTCGTGTTCCAAACTGATGCTGACCCACCGCTGTCAAATTATGGTTTACCTCGTAATTTCATTTCCAAAAAATCTGCAATGTAAAATGGAAAGTTTAGTTAAATGTCACAATTGCCATTTGATTATGTGAGAGAAGCTATACGCTTAAAGAAACAGTAAACACATTGCGGAGGATTTCTAACTTTTGCTATAAATGATAGTGGAAATTAATCAAACGCATGATTCAAAAGAAAATATTAGAATGTTCATTAGGGAATTACGTTTTTGAGTTTGACCATCAAAAGGCATCATAATATCGACTTGTGAATCTAAAGATTATTTCTCAACATGTGGGAGGTTAGGTATTCCCTTATTTTCCTTCTCCACCCGTCACATCTCTAAAAGTACAATATGAACTACAACCTGATGATCTAATAAGTATTAAAATCGTTTTCATTTATATGATGGATTTTCGTTGTCATCTGAATGGAAGCTTCTAATAATAATATCCATTATTATGTTCATTATTTACGCTAAAAATATTTATAGCATCATTTAAATAATAGATTTTGGACCAATTTAATTTGAATTTGATTGTTTTTTTGATCGTTCATTGAATCACGAGAGCTCCAGCAGGAAGTAGACTATTTGAGTTTTGCAGTAATTATATTGGAAAAGCCAATCCGGTCCTGGTTTTTTTGGAGTTGGAATTTATCGGTCTCAGATCAGAATCTAATGATCATACCCTCAGTTCAGATCCTCTTGTGCAATGTAAACGAAACATATTCACATAGAATAAGATCCTTTCATGAAACGATGAAAAGTGTTTTTGTCTGATTTGATTCCCGATTTAAGCAATCTTCCAATATTCGTAAATTAATCATAACGCTGGAAATTTGTTTTTTCAAATCTATTTTTTCTTTCGTTTCTAATTCTAGAAGTATGACAAGCTGAATGCACCGTCATTGAAATACTTTTTTTACCTAATTGAAAACCCAAGTATATTAGTAATGAAACTATTTCTTTTTAATTATATTTCCACTAATTTGAATGTACGCTTCAACTGCATTTATATTTCACAATAGCAAGATATTTTATGACAAACTTGATTGCTATACATTGAATAAGGAAGTGTCATAAGGCCTATGAAACATAATTTTACAATATATCTTATTCAGATATAGATATCTTTAAGAAAGTTATCCATCAAAAGAATATGTACTCCATTGTAAAAATGTATTGCTCCATCAAAAAATGAAGACACCCGTAAATTCCACCTAT
Source organism: Pantala flavescens (assembly GCA_020796165.1). Lineage (NCBI taxonomy): Eukaryota > Metazoa > Arthropoda > Insecta > Odonata > Libellulidae > Pantala > Pantala flavescens. Next base: position 36,790,603 of record CM036880.1, on the reverse strand, counting down.
AAAACCTCACTCGTAGGACCGTATCTGCGATATTCTTACTTCACTCTTTGACATCACTGCACTCTTTCCACTCGGATAACCAGGAAACGTAAGAGAGACGTGATAGAAGTCCATGAAAGATGGAACAAAATAAAGATAAACTTTTACAGACGTAGGGCTTTACGGCAGCGCGTTCCTCAAAGACACGCGAGACAGCTTTTTAAAAATTCCGCCGAGTAGACTGAAATTCCCGGCAGGGGCACGTTCCACCGAGTCGTAAAAACCCCGTACCATTTTCTCCAACATGGCACGTTCCAACGCACCAATGAGATCCCCTCTTTGATTTAAGGGATGAAAGTCGTGAATTTGCCTTTTTAGGATTCGTAATATTTCAAGACGATAAACTAATCAAAGAGGAAGACTTTCTGGGAGTAGTCCTACGTGAAAGGGATATTCCTCAGTAAGTGGAATTAAACCAGACTAGCATGAATGATGGTTGACTTAATAATAAGCATACTTTAATATCAGTTGTTTAAATTTTAGTTTCCGATGATCATTACAAAGTTTAATTTGTGTGTAGAAATTCATATTCCAAATCAGGTTTCTTAAAGTTTCATAGGAAGCCAAAATGAGTTGCTATTCAATCTTTCTGAAAATACTACAAATAATTACTATCAATTCTATTACTCACAAATGTCATGGATTCATCTCACACTCGATACTTTCTATAAATTTGGAAAATCAGTGAGTGACCGAAATTTAAGGAGTTTTATGAAATGAAGGTTATCAGTTATCACTTTCAATAAATATCATAGAATCTCATTTCAAGAATCAGTAGCAACATTAATATGGACAGGCAAACTCGCATATACTGCCACTACCATATTAAAGCAATTAATTCATTGTCATCAATGCCTCGCATAGGCCAACATTAAATACAATTCAGAATAGATATGTTTATAACCTTCACTGGGTGTGTTAAACATAATTAGAACATATCCTTGAATAAATACTATGTAAGGGATATTGTTGACAGAAACAATATATTTCCTTTTAATTATACACCGAAACTTCAAAAATTTGATGAAAGTTATATTGATAGAATAATGACAATTTTCTATCGATTCCAGTATAATCTGAGGAAGCTAGACTACCTTTGTATTTTCTCAACGTAGTTCAATATCCACAATATCTTTCTGTTGCCTTCACGTAATTTTTAATACCACAACTTTCTCGATTGATAATAATTATGGTTGCATCTTCAATCTTCTCTATTTGTATGTATATATCTTTTTCAAATCTATCATGAAAGACTTTAATATAAGCATTTTCCCTTAATAAAATAAAAGCTTACGAATCAAAAATTGCTGTGAAATTTTTCATTCTCATAATTTGTAATGGAATACCTTTTTTGTTTAATATTCATATACCATATTGGGACAGTATTTTAGCCTTTTATTATAAAATCAAAAGTAAGATTTAGCTTCAGTCAATGTATATAATGCAAAATGCGTTGAACTCATTTGATATTTGATCCACATTCAGTTATCATTTACTCTAGACCGCAGTTTGATTTTGAACATAAACAGAAAATAGTTTGTAGAAATAATATTCACCAAATGCATTAATTGTCATGAATTTTACTGTTTATTAGCGAGATGTTATCCTTCGCAAATGTTCCTCATCAAGTGTTAAATAGAACGTTCTCCAACTACGAGGGCCTAAATCGTGGCGATCTTGGTTGCCTCAATCTGCTTCTGCGGCCTAATCTCAGTAACTAAGTGCTTTAGCCTAATGCCAGCCGTGGTTGTTATGGCGCTCGTTTAAAATAACAAAACACTCGAGGCAGTTCAGCGGCATTCGGCCATCACCACCGACCAAAATTAGTCCGTCAAATTTCTAGGTGAAGGATTCGCAAACTCATGAGGGAATTTCCTTATAAGCGTTTCAGTGAATCCGGAAGTGAGACTAAGAGACCTTTGGAAGACCTACGGAGTGGACACGCAGTTTCGAATGATGTTAACATTTCATTCATGTTTAATGGTCTTGAATTCTTATGGGAAATCGTTCGCTTTCCTTGAAAGCTTTCCTACATAAATTACATTGTGTTTACTTCTTTTGGCCGTTCTTAATTTCTTTGATTCATTATTTCTGATCATTATGTTAATTATTTAATCAAAAAAATCTCTTTTTCTATCGGAATAATTTAAGCGTCAATATCTATTGGTTCCTGGCCATCTAAATATACGATCAAAAAGTGTATAAGCGATGGAAGGTCAAGGGAGAAATTAATTGAGTTCTCAGAAATCTATCATTTAGCCTAAAATAGCACTCATCTGCAATCGATTTTTATAATTTGTAATGGACGGAATTCTTAAACTACGTAATTTAGACTGAAAAGTTGCTCAAATGAAATAAGACAGATAGTTGCTCTGATATAATTTGGCAAAGTAAGCTGTTCAACTAGGATACCGTTTAAAGGATGACTAAGACCCCGCTTAACGCGGGGGTTACGTTCCAATAACTTAGAGCGCTAAACGAAACAGCGGGGCAGCTTAACACGTACATTCATATGTATATAATGGGGATCGGTGAAAAATAACAGAAAATAAGAAAATTTATCAGTTCTTTTTCGTTTTATATGTTTTGTAACATTTGTTGTTAAATTATTTTTAGAACATTGAGTATAGACTTACTAATATCCATTTTTATTCATAAAGCATTCATGAAGATAATACGAAGTTCGAGTAAGAATCTCATGTTTATGACGAGGAAGGTTTTCCTTGGATATTCTTTGTTTTTTTATGACGAATTCATTTAAAGTCGTCTGTCTTTTCCTGTTTCGTTCAGCAAGCAGTTGTCGATAACAAGATCAACGCATCAATGACACTTCGTCTTGCCTTTGAAATTCTATCAAAATTTAAATCATTGCCGATGACACGATCTTTTCCTTATTTTTTAAAGTTGTCCGTAGTGTTGAAGTTGATAAATTTAATGCAGTGGCGATATCAGATTGCCGTTGGCCTGCATCTAATTATCTTAACACCTGCATTTCAGTTTCTGTTAATGTTTTTTCTTGTCGCTTTGCTTTCACTATATTTGCAGTCACCCATCGTGAACATTAAAAATTGTCGAATTTATCACAATAAAATACACAAAAATCACACATTTTGGTTGGTGCATGGCCGTTTCCTTTGCACACATATACAAAAAGTATCAATATAGTGTGCATTTCAGGGGAACCCCAAAAAACCGCGTTATACTGAAACAGCGTTAAGCGGGGTCTTACTATATCTATTTTCCTATATTTTTTGCTAAATTAGATATATTATAATTACTTACTATTTATGATTTATTTAGAGATTAAATATATTTTTGAAGCAATCGATGTATTACATAGTGATCTAGATACAGCAAATAAATCTTAAACAAAATTATGTAAAAAAATATATCTTAAACAAATAAGCTAGCTACCATTGGATATAATGATAGGCAATGTGCTTTTAAAGTGTTTATTAAGGATAATGTAAAAGAATATAAATAATAACGCACTTAAATTGAACTCGAATCTTTTTCTCTGATACAATTGATATATTTACAATTTTCTAACGTCTGATTGTGGTTAATTTCTTTAAGAAAATTTTGCAGGCTTTGCAAGAAACTATACTTAGCACTCATCATTGAAAAATTCGTTACTTTCGATAATGGGATCACTATATTATTGGATGTTTCTGTGTTGTTACTAGTTATAAAATATATATATATATATATATATATATATATATATATATATATATATATATATATATATATATATATATATATATATATTTATTTATTTATTTATTTATTTAAAAAGATTTTTGAATTTTCGGTTAGGAAAAAAATGCAAATTTGTCCGGATATCTAGACTGGCAGAAACCTTACGAAGATAGAATCAGGATTGAATTTCTATCGTTTTCTAAAAAAACATATCAAAATGCTCGAATGTCTCGCTTTATCTTATTATATAAATCACAAAGCTTGAATTCGCTCACAAAATCATGGTGTTTAATGTGACGATAAGAATCGCAATTTGACGGATAATCCAATCATAGCAATGATAAGCGCAGCGATACTCTGTTCATGAATTGTCAATGACACAATGAATGGAAGATCTCAGCATTCATTAATCTCTTCATATCAGGTTCTCGGCTCCATCAAAGCATCTTTTGTGCCGATAACACACACAGCTTCTTTCCTTTTGTTTTCGCATATTAATCCCTGCCATCGCGACTAACAGAGAACGCAAAAAGATGGAATACCGATTGGCTTTCACGCGCTCGGACACGGGCTTTCCATCAATCGAGCTTTTACAAATTAAGTCCCTTCGCATCAATCAAGATCGCTGATATCGAAAGTATGACGCGAAAGCGATGCTTTACTTAATTCATACGCATAACCATCGTTGGCATCGACGAAGGAAACTGATTCGGCATGTGGTATGACTAGAGCACGATTTGTGGATTATGTTTATAATAAAGCAAAGGGTGTGTTCGGCTGTTTTAGATGCTCCATTCTCATGCGTAAGTCCATTCTGGTATTGTTCGTACAGACTAACCATGCACTGGAAGAACGCAGTTTTGAAGGATCGAATGACAATCTGTATGTAAATATATCATAAATCTATTATTATCATCTTTTTGTAATTAAATATATTATTTTAACATTTATAAGTCTAGATAAGATTTTTTGGCAAGGTTTTTTTCATAAACATTGACATGTTTCTCAGATATAATATGGAAAAGTCAAGTAAAACAAGCATCATAAAATAGGAATGAATGAAATGAATTCAGTATTGTATGAATAGGATGGGAAGTATATCATTTAGAATTTTTCACTTTAATTCTAAAGTGGTTTATTATTATCCATCATTTCTGAAAAGTTATTTTAAGTTGCTAAAAAGAACTTGGTTTAATATTTTTTGAATACTTAATTTTTATTAGAACTAATGAGCCTACCAGTTTACATGGTAAGACAACTTCTGAATTTTCATTCTAACATTTGAACTACTCTAAACAATCCGCCGAATTATCACTTTTTAGTTTATTAAATCGTTAGAAAAATTTAGAATATTTGGTATACATTTATACTAAATTAGTTCAATTTTGAGAACTGGGGCTTCACAGTTTATCAGAAGTTAAAACGAGCCGAATGTACTTATTTTGTGTACACCTCAATCTCATGCCATCTATCGATGTAAGGTAATAATAACCATGGGCAAATGTGTTCATATACTGCTATATACTTCATATACTGCTTGCTCCAGATATTTTTTATTAGACCTATTGTGTTTTAGAGCAGACGAGCTTTCACTGGTTCATTTCTAGAATATATTAATTTAAACTCCTCCAATTGGTTACATTTGCATTTTTTTTGTAACGAAGTTTTCCAAATTTTTATAACCATAATTTATTGTTCATGTGCGTTAAGAGAAAATAAAAATCGTTTTGGAAGCATTTTCTTTGAATTTCTGCAGTTTTTTATTACGTATTTCTCTTCGTCCCTATAAAGTCAAGGATGTCTGGTTCGCACCCTTTAAAAGCAAAGAAGAACTTAAAATGGTTTTTTGAGACATTTTCCCCATTTCAATGGCTCCATAATCCCTTCGATGGAATATTCTTAAAGAAGTCTCTAAGGCGGTTGTTCAACTGCTTCAAAGAATCAATTACCCAAAACAGCAATTCATTTCGAGTTGAAATCCATGCTCATCGTTGATGACTGAAGTACTGAGATAACTTCGATGGGTTCTAAACCTGACGAAGATAAAAATGACAACTATTTCCTCAAAACCTAATTTTCTGTTTCTTAATTACTCCGAGGGTAGTTGGAAAAGGGCGTCCTCATGAAGTACTGAGACATGCTAATCTGAGCCATATTTATCCGTATTCAACACATACTACGTCTTCATTAGATGCGGAAGAGGGATGCTGGAGAGTGATTGAGTTGTGGAGAAGATCCGTAAGAATTGAATTAATAGAGCTACCTGTGGAATTTTCACATCAATTGGTTGATTTCCCTCCGATTGTAGAAATGGAAGTGCATCGGAGGAAAAAGACTTTGATAAACATACACGAAGACGAGATAAGTAAAAATATGTATGAAAAAGATGCTCAGATCGGAAGGGATCATCTATACGGTAGAGATGGATGCTGGTTATTTGCTTCCACGATGTAATCCGTAATGAAATTGGATACGTGGCTGATTTCCCATTTTGCAGAGGTTTCCATTGCTGGGACTGCATCGTAATGCGATTGTTAGCGGATCGAAAAATTTCCCCTCGCCCTTCGTAAATGGAGTTATTCGGTGGAATCGGTCGATTTTGTTCCCGGAAGAGCGAACTAAACTAGATTAAAGACGCCCTTTCTTTCATGCCTCCGAACGCACCATAATTTGGATACAGGTGATCCGATTACCTGGCGGAGGGAGAAGTTCAATGCCCTCGTTTGAACATCTTACTATCATCTTCATTCTTCGAGTAATGTATATATCAGAATCAAAGTGTTAACGAAAATGGACAGTTTTCATTAAGATTTAAACCCTCATAGAAATTTTTTTAATTTTGGCAACGAGGAAATGAGCGCTTTCTAAAATTAAATATTGGCTATTTTTTTCGTGGAGAAATATTGTTGAGATTAGAAAAAAGGAACAGATAATAATGCAAATAAGACTATGAGGGATGCTTAAATGTTGTTTGTGTCGGAGATATTACGAAAATTTCGTGATTATTTAACCTTATGAAGGTGTATAAGTTTGCTTCTTATGGATTAAGACCGAAACTTACTTAGAAATAAAGCCGTAGAACGCATTAACCTGCTTCAATCTAAGGATAGCTGATTTAGGATAAGGGATTTAAAGAGAGAATTTTAACCATGTAAACGAAACTAGAGTTTATAGAGTAACTGTAGCGGAGAATATGGAAAGAAAATAATTTATCGAGATAAAAACTGTAGATTATAATTTCAACTTTGGCAGAGATGAAGACAGTTCTCGAATCATACAAACAATGGAATCAGATTAACGAGTGTTTTCGTGTGTGCGTGAAAATTATTCGGTTTGTTTCCTGAGATCTAACCAATTAGAGCAGAGATTGAAAATAGCATCTTAATCAAGGCAACGGAAGATGAAAGAGAAAAAGATACGAAGTAAGAAAATTGGAGAAAGAAAAAAAGGCGCAGGAGAGGGAAGGCTTAATGAGACACAATAAGATCCAATTAGTCGGGAAACGTTCATTCTCTCGCTACGGCGTGTAACGAGGAAGTTACGCTAATTCCGAAGTTATTTTTGTTTACCAACCTCGTTAAGTTACTCTGGCGTGAGTCATAATCGCCACGTTAAGCTTTATTCTTATTTGAAAAATCGACCACCGAATGTCTTGTGCAGCTGCTCCCCTCCAGCTCCCCCCCAAGGCGATATCCGCAAATGCCTCCGAATTCGTTTTAATTGTGAAACATTATTTGCCAGTCAAATTAAAGGCTCTCCTCTTAATGACGCGTTGTTAGCGTTGGAATCAAAAGATATCGAAACTTTTGTCTTTGAAGTATACGCAGCTTTGACGGTAGTATTATTTTATGTTCTTCTTCTTTATTTGTATCAAAATCCATCATTGCTGTTTTCAAAATGAAGTAAATTGCGTTTGATCTATAGTATACCGTAAAATACATTGAGAATGTAGTTTGAATAGAATTCGAAAGGAATGTTTTCAACAATAATGATTTAACGATTTCATCATGGGCGAGATTGGGAATATGAGGTCCCAAATTTATAATAATTATAATAATAAATTTATAATAATAATAATTTATATAATATAATATAAATTAATAGTAATTCATGTAAGTTAAAAATAAAATTGCTGTAACGCTAAACTATTCCTTCGTATTTCCCATGGAGGTTTTTTTTCCGTATCATGATAATAAATGTTCATCGTTCATTACTTATAGCTTGATTTCACACTTTACGGCGTCTTCCTCGTAGAATTACAAGGCTATCATTTTCCAGTCGAATTCCCGAAATTGTGATAAAAGATTAAATAAATACCCGATTCATCGAACATCAACAGCCGAAATCGGAAGCAACAGCCACTTTCATGAGAAGCATGGAAACCAATCAACAACATGATACTTTTATTGTCAATTTTCTCAGAAACTAGGGCCTATGTGGTCAAAACTTCCCTCATTTCAATATGAATTTTTCTATATGAAAAATGTTTTATCGTGACCCCAAACATCGACCTCTCCTAAGTACCCATAGAGTGCTGTTGTCACACGTATTTACAATCCTTCCCCGCATCGAGGGTATTAATGTAGATGTTGTACAATTTTGTATATTAGTCTCGTCCTTATTCTAGCTATAAGTCATTTTTGCAGTTAACCAACGTTCTTGGGAAATCGAGTGACAACTTGTTTCATTTTTTTTGAGTTATGATTACTATAAGTTATGTGTACCTCACAAACAATAAGAATGCATTATGACAGTGAGATAACTATGATCCTCTTCATTGTAACTTTTTCTAAAATCACCAATTTGAATGGCGATGTTTGCCCTAGAAATAGAATGGCCCACTAATAATTAACCTAAATATCTAACAATTTAACTATCCTACAATCCTCAATATTTCCATTCTTCATTTACAGAGATTTTCATGAATACCAGGGATTTATTTGATCTCCAAGGGATTTCATTATCTTTTTATTTAACGTAAGCATTAGGAGTTTTTCCAAAATCCGGATAAAAATTTCCTGGTCTTAGCAAAACGTTCATTATCTGAGAAAACTGCCTTAAAAGATGATGAATTAACATTCTTGATCATCGTTTCAGACAATGCAATCGAAAGATGAAGCCATTTTCATGGAAAATGGCCGTCCTAATACTACGATTAAAGGAAAGAGTTGATCTGGATTAATACAGAGTTAAAACCAGAGTTCCCTCCTTCAACCTTTTTTACTTCTACACAACAAATCACATCTGAAATTCCCATTGTAATATAAAGCTCATGGAAGGATAAGTAGGAAAAAAGAACATTAGCATGTTCAAGGATGCGATGGAAGTACTTCTGGGTTTTTAAATCTCTCGTCTTTTATCGATTTAATTCGAGGACAATCTCAGTTTTAAAATTTCAATATTTTGCTACATTTTGAGATCTGTTGTACTTTCCTTGGCTATTTTTCTTTTGCAAATTTCAATTAACATTATTATTTATCTTCATTTTATGTGTAATATTTCCAGTTGACTTAAATAAGTTATTTTCAAAAATAAGTTTTAATAAGGTTGCTGCATATCTAGATCTGTAAATGTTTTCTATGAAATCTTTAAGAAAATGAATACAATTGATGAGAAATGTTTATGAGCCGATCTCAATAGATGTTTGAAGTTTATTATTGGAGTGGATCTCAAAGTGGTCGCCACTTAATCTTATGGGTCAGACAGGGTACCCTTTCCGTTCACGATAAAATATTGGCGGATATATGTAAGTTTAAGAAACATATAGGTATCTTGAACATATTGCAAATATTTGTCACAATTGGTAGATATAAATCCAAACACCGATCTATTTCACCATACAATTGTTTTTAATTAAAATTTGTTTTTGTAAAAAAGAAATAAATGCTTAGAAACTCTAATTGGACTTAAAAGGAATTTTATAACGTTTTCTGTAAATAGGTTTGAAATTAGAGGCAATAATTCGTTGAACATAATTTTTAATTAAAAAAGGAAAAGCCTCATTCATAAAACACCTCATTAATTTAGATAATTGTTAAATCAAGGAAAACTTATTTCATTCTTACAAAAGTTAGATAAGAATTTCGTATAATTCATTGAACATTAAAATTTCATATGAATCCTTTATAGCTAATTAAAGGAACGACTTGAGAAGTCCGTTTCCTTTAAACTTTTTCATTTCGTAGAAAAATATCCAAGAGATTATTTATATAAAATTATTCTTGTTCCAATCCATTGAACACGGACACACGTGCGGGGGCTATAGAGAAATAAAACACGGTGCTCGATTTTTCCATTTTCTTCGATAAGACCCGCAGATCCCTTATTTATACCTTTTTGGGCCGCATTTTGGGGGCGATATCCGCTGATATATGAAAGTGGTCCGGAGAAATCAGGAACAGTCTTCTGAGTCACGCAATCATTTCACATTCAATATTAGTCGACCCATGGGACGAATGGGCGTTTATTACGCAAAAATGCGGAAAGGCATCTTCCTTTCGTTTTACGAGGAGAACCAAAGATAAAAAAGGGTTCCACTCCTATATATCCCCGTCAGTCAGGATTTCGGCTAATGCCATCGCGTATCTGGAAATATAGACAGGTTGTCAGAAATGAAAAGGATAAGGAATCCATTGCTATGAAAGACGCTGTCTTGATGTTTCCATTGATCACTCTTCTGAAAAAAATAATCTTTTTTTGACTTAAATTTATTTTGAGAAGCTGACGTGAATCCGACCTAATTTAAATTATGGTGAAAAACGATTCCGTTAAGATGATACGGCGATCATAAAATCTATCAATGATAAAATATTAATGAGAGTTTTTTTAGATTTTTCTACAAGAAACAGGCGATAAAAGTTGTTCCATTATTTTAAAATAATTATTATTTGTACATCCATACCAAAATGATGAATATAAAACTTGATAAAAATAATTGTGACCAATATATATTTACTTTGGTGATTTCAAAAATAATACAATATCTAGCATTTAATGTACGAATAATATTTTGATGAAAATGAAGAAACGGTCGTAGAATCCAAATATTAATCAACACCCTTGTAAATGGAATTTCATTCGTAATAATTTTATTTTCTCCAAATGACCCAAACTTGTTCTATGGCAAACATTCGAACGTCTGGTAAATGTGTTACGTCTTTTGTCCGTTTCATCATCAAAATAACTCGGAGAAGATAGATCTTCTATTCTTGTATTGCATATAAAATACACCTCCTCAGGACAAAAGATGCGAATTTGTTATGAAATTTTTAGCAGCCAGATTGCGTTTATTAGATAAGTTTAGAGAAAGTACGTTTTCGGAAGACGTAATTGAAATTATGCGACCCCCCTGCTATCTAGGCCGATCCGATAATGTAAAAATAAATAATGGTAAAATACGTGAAATAGATGCTAGGACGAATCGTTTTAAGAATTCCTTCTTCCTGCGCACGATATGCGACAACAATAGACTGAAATACACGGTAAAATAGATTAGGTGTTTACACCTCCTGCCACACGCTGAAAGGCGGCTTGCAGGGTACTTATGTAGATGTAGATCTAGATGTAGATGAAATTCCGAAAAAATGACGGAGAACGTGCGATATGGTTGTGAAGAAAAACTTTTCCAGTCTCATCACGTAATGCGTAGCTGTTGGTGATTTTCTCAACGTAATAAAACAGCGCATCCCCGCGTCTTATGAAACCTACACATCGCGTTGCCATGCCGACTCACGATCGTTTCATTGCATCATTCCTTTGGCACAATGTCTCCAATCCATTTGCTCGGAAATGAGCAGTTGGAAAGCGGCGTTATAAAATTAAAAGTAGCAGCTGATAAGGTGCCCTCCGAGATACGAGATTCGCATGTGAGAGATGTTTTGCTGTTTTGCCTAACTTGAGAAGAGGTAACGTCGCGAAACGAAAAATAAACACATTTAATTGAAATATCAGATAAAAGATAATTTGATGGGCTGAGAGAGTAAAGTGTTATAGATGAGGTTTTTTATTAACAAAACTTGATAATCAAATAATAGTTTAGTCCTTTTATATTTAGTTGAATTTTGCTTGAGTAGTAATGTCAAACTTGTACCCATATAAACAAATTCATACACTCAGGAGTGATTTCGAAGACCTCATGAAAAAATAAAAACAAATTATTTAATAACAACCAAAATAGGTTTATTAAAACATGTTCTCAAACAATAGTTCCTTTCGATAGAAGCACGTTTACAGGTAATTGTAATAATCGCATCGACGATTAAATATCCTAATAGTAATTATTTATCAGAGAATACTAAATAATTGAAAACCCTTTCCACAAATTGAGAAGATTCGAAAATAACACAGTAAGAATGACCACTAATAATTAAACTATGAATATGATTTTTTAATATTTGCTGGGGAAATTACTTTCGTTAGAAATAATGATAGATAAGACTCATTTTCTATTACGGGTTGTATTCTATTAAGAGTTATCTTAAAGAACAACAGCTCATTATTCTCTTCCATTACATTCTAGTATTATCAATTATCAATATCGATAGAGTGCATTTTAATTTACGAGGGTAACCCTCACGGAGACACTGCAACAGGTAAATCATTTGACATCATAATGCATTATCACCGTTCCTTTTCAATATATACCATTACAATTGGTTTTAATATTCTCATTCATAAACATCACGAGGGCATTCTCTTAATACTTTCAAATGAAGTTTTCCCTTTTAGAACCCTCTATGTATTTAAAAATCTTCAATAGGCGATTAGGAGCAAAGAAAGATTTTTAGTCTCCATTCACGATGAAAAATGGAACATCCGCGTCAGACGATGCATTCTTAGGCGTTTATTTTGCAGTAATGGGAGAATCCCCGTGACATCGTCATAAGTAGGCTTGGATAATGAAGGGTGAGGCATCCTCTCCAGATGTAACCATCTAAGCAGCTAATGTGGGAGCGCCGGAGACAAACATTAGTCCACAATCTGGAGCGCCTCATCTCCGGGTTAAAAGCGGCCCTCGGGGGACGCCTGATCCCAATTACAGCGCACCCACGACGAACAATGGCTTTTTTTAAGTGATGAAAATCAGCTTTTTATCATGTCTGTGTTGTTTTTAGAAAGACCATTTGAGAGACTATTTTGTTCGCTTTAATTTACTTCAAGTACAAAAGTATATATCCGAGCCAATAAATGAAATACATAATTAGTTGTGAATAATTCATATCAATCGTAATTTATTTATGGAGCTGAACTCTACTGCTCGCGATTAATTAATTAGGCAAGTAAATCGGAACATTAAAGTATCTAGTAAGTTTTAAGAGATACTATATCGAAATTTTTCATATCATTTTATGAAAATAACTGTTAAGCCTACGATTTGAAATTACGCAAAGTAAAACTAGAATTTTCATAAAAATTAATTGTATAGTCTTTTATTTTATATATAAATGCGTTTTTAGTGGAAAGAATGAATTCAAGGCCATAGAGCACCATGTTATTATACAGATCATAGCAATCGAATGAAAACGCGATAGTTAAATTGGTTTGAATTCGACAAATTATTATTTGAATTTCATCACAGAAATTCAACGGCTGCTCTACTTATGACATTTTCTATCATCCATGATAAAATCATTTATGAAAGTCATAAAATAATCAATATAATTACTGGTCGACCGTTTTTTAGAACTATTCTAAACGATATTATTAAGTGAGAACCGAACGAATAAATGGATGTTTTACGAAAAGCTGTCCATTTATTATAAAATAATCAAAATTTTCGTATAAATGGAATGTGCCACAAAAGGTTCAGCGATTTGTCAAATGAAGGTGAAATGGATTTCAGTGCATAAATACTAATTTCGACTTATCAGCGGGAAATAAGCACTCGTTAGAGAACAAACGTTGACTTTTTCAGCATCACGTGCATCGCCTACTGGGACACACAAAAACTCGCTCAAGACGTGTCTTCGGAACAAGGGATGAGCAATTAATGGTGGCGACGGAGGCTGTAGTTGGTAAAATGAAAGAAACTTCTGATTAACGAGACGCTATTAAGCGAAGTCGTGCTCAATTCCACACGCGACCTTGTTTTCGAGGCAAAAATGGCAGCGGTTACTTAAAGAGCGAAAAACTCCCGAATGACGGGAACGTGGCTAAGATACACGGCGAGATGGACACGCTCACTGCGGTGGACCGGAAAACCTTTGAAGGAGCACTCTTCCGTGCGAAATCTCTTGTTGCAAAAACTCTCTCCCCCAAACGACCTCTCCCATTCAAAATCTTCCTTTTGAATTTTATCTACCCTTCGCAGCATCACCTGGATCCATGCGTTTATCTGATCAAATGTCCACACAATGTTTGAATGCTATAGAAAAGAAGCCATCCCTGAAGAGGAATCGATTCGCCATTTCCAGAGATTGTTACTTTGTTTTTCAGCATTTGTAGAACTTATAAATATTATTTCGCTAAAAGTATGTGCGTTTTGAGGTGAATAGAAAAAATACGATTCTGAAGGAATGAAATATTTGAAACCCGAGGATCGGTTACTCTTGCAATGAAGGCACAAAAAGATTAAATGGGCAATAATTAGGAATTCTGTGCGTATATTTAAAGATAACGTGCGTGTTTTGCAGGCATTGGTATCTTAATTGAATACATTTTTTAAAATTATTTATTTGAACATGAATAATTTATTTTCGAAGCATTTTGCAATGTTATCATTCATCATAGTATAAAAATATACATCATTGTAATTTTCTGAGGGAATGCCACTTATTTGATATATTCGGATGGGCCTATTTCCAACTCTTACTACAAAAATAGAAATATATTATAAGCGCTAGCGTAGAATTGGCAAAAATTTTTTCATTATATTTGAAAAAAATCCTTTTTGAAATGAGTTAACAATTCTCATCCCAACCAATGTGGAGCAACAAATTTTGGAACATTGAATCAGATAAATTCCATTTCAACTTAATTTCTCGCGAATTTCGTGTGAAAAGTGTTCATTGAAGTTTGCGCTTTTAATTTCATAGTCCTTTTTGAAAATCATACTGACTTCAAATGTGAGGAATAAAGTTGTATAAAAGCTACTCATTCTGAAATTGTTAGCCATTCGATACCAATGTTATATATTTATTATTTAGCAGATTATACATAATTATCAAGTTTGCTAATTATATTTACCGTGTTTGTGGTAGAAAGTTAAGAAAAATTAATCTTTCGACGCGGATAACTTCAGCGTTAAATTGCTCTCGAGTACTTATTCGCATGAGCGTCCATATATCTATTAATGGGCAAGTACTGAAGTTTTTCCGAGCTCTACTAACGCATCCGTGTCACTAACCAATGGCACGTACTCACTTCCGCCTCAATTAGAAAAACCAATTAAAGGTTTTATCGGAAGCGTTTCCCAAAAAACGCCGTCGCAAACGACTGCGGCGACCGATGCCTAAAAAATAGAGAATCGAAAGATCGTTTTCCAACGTCGTGTCCTCGTTTTCGCTAATATTTCAAAGTCGGGATGCCACTTTATTCGATTGAGGCATTTTCAAATGCAAAATTATCCTACAAATGACACAAAAGTAATAAAACAGTAGTTCGCTGGGAGATTTCCATGGCAACGAGAAATTAACACGAGCTGTTCTTTTCGGGTAAAAGATGTGGTGATGAGGGGAAAACCAAAAGCCCAATGGACCACATCTGCGGGCTCGTCCACTCACAAGCCCACGAGTACCACAGGCCTTCCGTTTATTGAGAAAGAAATCGGTTGGTTAAGTATCGTAAGATTTGCGAGTTAGAAAAGCGAAAGAAGAGACAAGGAGAAAATAAATTCCGTGACATTTAATTAGATCTAGAAAGGAATTCTTAAAGATCACTCGAGTCGAAGCATTGTGTGGAATGTTTCGACCCGAGAATTGGCTGATGAAAATAAAGGAAATGGAGGAATGATTGAAACGATACTAATTCAGAGGTAACTTTTTGGTCGCTATCGATATTAAAAACATCAACGTAACCAATGAGGGTATAAACTTTTAATAGACCACAGAATTAATTCACGATGACAAAAATCTGTAGTATAGAAAATGTTGATACCCTGATTGAGTGTATTGATTCTTTTTGGAATTTTTTATGCATAAAAGGAAGTCGTTTTGAAGAAGATAAGAAAGAACGCGAATCCTTCGCTTAATCCTTTGCACCTCCGCTTTAATCGGTTATTTGTTCTGCTCTGTCTTTCCTCTGTTTCTCCCCTTTTTTAATTTCAATCTCTCGCCAGCGTTTTTCATATTGAAATTGCAGGGAACTTATTAAGAGTTTGAGAATTTTTGAGCGCATTTAACGTCGACATTCTTTCCAAATTTTCAATTTTAGAGCTAGATTTCATTTCGACCAATCTGTTGACAGGTCACATTTTATTACTGTTATTAAGGTCATACAGTCATTGAGATGAGGCGGGAGACGATGGTTTCCACATTCGGGAGTCAAACTTTTAATTAAATCTTGTTCAATAGGTCATTCAATATAAAAACTTGAAGGTAAGGAGATTTATCTCAGGAGTAATTAAATTTCAGATATTAAATTATTCCGTCTTGATATGAGTTTATTGATTTTGACGTATAAATTGAAAAAATGTATAAATTTAATTTAAAAGTGGTAAATGAAAATCTTTACAAAACAGTAATTTGAATCTTTTTATAAAAAGATTTTTGTTGATAGACTAAAATGAAAATATAGTGATCCTTTAAATGAAGAATTGAGCCAGAACACAGAAATAATGTGTATTGATTTCGTATATCGATTGGCAGACCATTTACTGGTTACAGTTATTCAGTGCACTCTACGCGATTTTGGAATGGATAACAACAAAAAGTGAGTTATTTGTGATAAACTCATATCAACTAATAATTTCAAGCTTCTTTAAAAAACTGGAAATTTTCATTAGTGTTACTACAATATTTTTAATAATAATCGTTTTGAATGGCATTAATATGTATTTATCGAAAGTACAGGTTTTTCCTATCATCAGAAATGTTTTCAAACATTCTTTTATATCGAATCCCTTTGCGTAAGAATTTACGCTACTTATTGCAAGACATTATTTATTGCAGCTATCAAAACATTTAGGAGATCAATCTTTGGACTTTGGACCGTTCATTATTTGTGCAATTTTGAATTCCACATTAAATTGATATCTACTCTTTGTGCAACAAATGGATCTCTGTATATCTCACACTTTTATGCGACAAATAGAGATGTAATGCTCACAGCAAATGGCAACTTATCACTTCTATTGGAGGAACTTGTGCTGTTGTCAAAGCGTACTCTAACGCTCATAGTGTAATCGCAAGTTGAATAGAGCTGCCTATGCCTGCGTCCTAGTACATCCCTGATGAGAATAGCATAACGTTTATCGATTAAATTTTCTCCAAAGTTAGCAATAATTATAGAATAACTTGTAAAGGAAAGCACTAAGTATATTCGATAATCTGAAAATATGACATTAACTGGTTAATGAAATTAATCGCCAATAGAAGAATGAGATTCTACTGAGAAGTTATAGATTAATGTTATATTAAATATTTGAGATCGCAAATGTTCTGATTTCGATGAATCTCTCAATTCCAATAAAAGTGGTTTAAGCTTTGTAATTCGGACCAAAGATGTACATACGAGGAAGGAAAATGTGCTTTAACCATTATAAAGTTTAGCATATGAATTAAAGGGCTCATAATATAGAAAAGACCGATGTATCAAAACGAGGATCGTCAAAAAGGACTCTTTATTGAGCGTCGTTATTCCCACTCATTCTGTTTCCCGCCTCATTGTCATCAAAATGGCTCCGAGTGCAAGAGGGTGTGGGACTCCCGGAAGTCGAAAAGCGTGACCTCGTTTCCATGACTTTCCCAAATGAAACGCGGCACCCGCGGCCCCCTTCATCACTCATCTCGACGAAGCTACATCTCGAAAACATCGCGGCTGAGGTTCGCGAAGTTCTGCTCAAAAATGATTTGTCCTACACGTTCTTGCTTCTTTCGCTGGATGAGAACATTTAATGATATTCGCATTCATCCACTGAGCGCCACTGAAACAGCCGCAATCACAGTGATTGAGAATCGAAAAGAAACGATTTTGGAGGGAAATATTCACCGCGATTAACTCTCATGATAAATGTTTCCGCGATGGAAAGAATTTCTCAGCACTTTTACATCTCTCCTTATTTCTTGCGATCACTAAAAATAAACGGTTTCATGAGTATAAAAAAGTGGTCTTTAAACTATTTGTTATTTGATTTACGGAATAAATTATTAAATTTTTCGCTTTAAAGCGCAACAAAAATTGATTCATAAAATGCACGCGCGTTTTGACGTCTAATACCAAAACAAATATGTATTTAACATGACCATCATGAATTTTAAAATAATGAGTTTTATTGGACATTTCCTATCACTGCTGTAACTTTCTTTTCGTTTGAATTTTCTATCCTAGTTTTCTGTAGCCGTCTTTTATTTCTGCCTATCATGACTAATATGTGAAAAAACCAAAATATATAAATCATATGCCACATAAGATGCACCAAAAACTGTAGCAATTTTAGGAGTAAATGTTTGGAATTAGCACATGGGTTTCCAACTAAGTTTGATTGCTTCAGTCTACTTGAGATGTAAATGATACCAAAGGACGTATTTATCGCCAAAATGTTTAATCCCCTTAAGAAAAATAAGTTAATTCCGAAAGATCGCATTGGATTTCAGAATAAATTATAATGTACTCGTTACTTATCTGTATATCACGAACTTCAGAGAAACAGTTACCTTAATCAATCCTAAAAAATTATTATTCAAGATAACTTTGTATTGTGTGAATTATCTTTGACCGGAAAACATTGTAACTATACATATAAGTTTATAAATCCGATAATTATCGTCACATTTCAATCAATGATTTGAAGTTCTTCGAGGGAGCTTCATTTCAGCCGTCGAGGGCCCCTAACAAACAAAAACTTACACATTCGCCGTGTTTGCGGTCAACAGCACTTTCCCGAGGACCATCCATCAACGTCGTCGCCAAAAAGGGCTTAATTCATGCACCAATTTGTCGGGCAAATAATCTGGGGTATAAATCGGCCCAAGAAACGCTGCATCGAGTGAAGACACGCGCGTATATTGACAAGGGCGAGCCGTTAATCACGGCACTCGTGATTTATTCGTGGCGAACGCACACGCGTTAGGGCGCACGCAGGAGTGTAAACAACACGGCTCTCATCGGAGGAGCAGAAATGCGAATTCGAGGAGATCCAATCGGGAATTTTCCTTTCAGAGACGCGTGTTTACTCGAGGATGAGCAGAGGAATTGATGTGAAAACCAGTGACTGCTCGTATTGCAGTTGAATGACGCACTCGTGAATGACGTCCTTTTCATCGGTAAAAATTAAGTTCCACGCGCGTCTTTAAACATTAAACTAATGAATGGATTACATTGATCTGAGGAAACGATAAAAGTACTGAAATAAAGATTCATTCCGGCTTCCATATCCGATTCTTTAGTCCATCGCGCATAAACATTATTTTACAGGAAAGAAAACTGATGATAACTTTTAAAAGTGTGATATGGTCTTCCACGAGATAACGCGGGAACATCTTTATTTTATAATTTCCTTCGGTGAAGTTTGTTCTGGAATCTAATGTAGAAATGAAACACTTCCACACCATTTATATTGCGCGACTGCTAAATGTCTTAGCATCGTCAGGGGAAGATTCTGAAATGTCCCTCCACAAAGTAACGCGTGAACCTTTTTCACAAGTTTGTGTTGTCGTAATTTATTCCTCACCCAAGTCTTACATAATAGTTAATGAATATGAATTTGTGCGACAAATAAATTGATCTCTCTGATTTAAAAAGCATTGATAAGCCATAGAAAAGTTTGTAGAAATAAGACGATTGAATATTCCAAACAAAAGCTGAACGTGGAACACACGTAAGAAAACGCTGAATGAGGAATGATATATAAAGAAAGATATTCTTCATATTCTCCTCGTATGAATGCGTTTTTAAAGGTGTAGTTGACTGAATTCTTTTCCTGACTTTCTTGAAACACCTATACATCATCTAAAACATATACTGTTCAGTAGAGTTACTTGCAGTAAACCAATGGAAACAACAGTCCATTATCGTAAAAGCCTATATCCTAAGGAAGAGTAGTTTGCATATGTAGGTCTGCACCTCTTGGCATATTCCTAACATGAGATGCGTGCATACCCTTAAGTAAGCGTGCAGTAGGTGTGCAATTCAAGTAGGCATACGAGGCTCATGGAAGATCCATTCAGGAAATTGAATATCATAGTGTTGTGTTGACTCCGTTCATCATAGTGCTCAATCCTGTTATTTGATGATAGCATCACATTGGCATCATCTTCGTCCGTGTTTTGTTGAGTGGGTTTGAAATAACATAGCAATTATCTTAGCAAAATCTTTCGTAGATTTAAATCAGGACATTAAATCAGAAACTGCAATGTAAATATGTAATATATAATTTCACGGAAAGCCTGCCAACCGATTCTTTAAACTAACGATTTCAAATATTTTTTGCAACGACGCCTATTCATTCAACTCATAAATAATTTTATGCGAGCGAGTTGTCGATCAGTTTCTATGTCGGTAAATGGAGCTGTCGTTCAGTCGATCCGTCGGTGAAGTATCGGTCAGTTGAGCGTCGGGCAAATGATCGTCGGTCAATAGGCGTACACCCAAAGAATTTATATTTCAAATTGATATACATGTATGAAGATGTTTGTAAAGCATGGTGACACTAAATCCTATTCATTTAAATCTACATTTTTGAAAGATACTTACAATCTCTAATTGTTTGTGTGTATTATAATTTAGGATAAGTATAAGTATGTGCATGGTGCCTACAAAAACAAGAGAAATAGTTTTCATCGTCGCAACCCTGAATGACTCAGAATTTTTTTAATAAAACGCCTTCTGATACTAAAACAGTTTGACCTGAATGATCATTTAAGAAGTTTAGGAAATGAAAAGTCTTTAGTTTAATTTAGATTCCTTAAAACATTTATATATTGCAGCTGAAACTGAGATTAAATTGACATCAATGAGTCGAGTAAAGTTAATATAATTTCAAATCATGACGAGCGAAATTGACATAATCATTGGGAAGACATTCCGGATTCACAATCTGCTGACGTTGCTAAGAGAAAATTGTTGATGTTAAAAAATGAACTGTCTGCACACAATGAAGAGTCGGAATATTCTGTTAAAAAACTCTTGCCGGGAATAGGCCACGATTTGAGAGGGGTTTTCGTTGGTGCCACAGTACGAACTGTCGATCTCAGAGAAAATTGGAATTGATCCGAAAGATAATCATGCATGACTGCTCCCAAAATGACGCTAAAAATCGATCGTGTGCCCCGAGCGATGAACTTCTCTCGCATGTTGGTCATTATTTCGATTTTACAACTTCTCGATAAAGGATTTCGTATTAATTCTCGTAAAAAATGTTACAGACCGAAACATTTCCCACAAAAGCAGGCGTATCGAGAATTTGAATTTATACCTTCGAATTTGAAGTGGAATAATTCAATTTTCTTTCTTTGATTAATGAGAACTCCATAATTAAATGCTCTAGGGTATTAACTTGGAATGTAGGAGATGATTTCATTCCGTGCATGGTACAGGTTATACTTTGAAATTTGTACAATTTTTGGTATATTTTAGAAGACACATTGTAAATAAGATACTTTTATTCTTTAATTTAAATAAGAACGATTAAATTTTATGTAAAGAACAACTTTATGCCCACAGCATACAGTTTCACTTAATTCTTTAATGGAATAATTCATCTCTTTCTTTTTTAAATTTTCAACGCTTTTCTCTTATTACTCAAATGATAAAGAAAAATGTTCCCTTCTTATGCCTTGAAATGTACTCTGCTCAACAAAGGTTGATTTTGATCACATACGCAGCGTGCATCGTTATCACCCTTATGGACCACAAACTCATCTAAACTTAAAGAGGCTCTTTTCCGATTCTAAACTAAAGAAATCGATAATCTCAATGGTAAATAAAGCTCTCTCTTAAAGTGATGATTCCTCATTTTATTCCTGAATACTCATCACAATCACGTACTGGTTCAAACCACGTTGTAACTCAAATTTCCTTTAATTATTTAAACGAACATTTCTGTTTTGAAATGTAAAATCGAGAATTTCTTCCGAAATAGGGAATGACTTCTTCTTTTTCTACTTTATTTTATGTTATTATCCATAATTATTAATTTTCTAAGTACATATTTCAAATAAAGCCTTATTACACGATACAAACCTTTCTTGCTTTTACCTATGTCATCTTCAGCTTTTACCGAGAGTTTATTAAATCTGAGTTAAAGTAGATGAAAATGTATACATTTATTTATGTAATTATCTATTAAACTATTCAATAACTCTATATTTAACAGTCTAAATGTTCATGAAAGTAGAGGGATGTGGTTCTAAAATTGCTTCAAATTGAATAACATTCTAAAATATTTTTATATTAGACACCATTTTATCAAAGAACGTGATGTTGAACTTTGAGAACGATAAATTATCCCTGAAAAGACATCTACGTTAGGGAGATAGATACTTGACGTGATTCCAGATAAATAGAGAAATAATCTTCTAAAAAATTTAGTTTAAACATAGCTCTCTTTTGGAAATATGGTGTACTGAATTTATTTATGATTTTAATGTACTATTTATGCAAATTGTTTTTTACCTGTACTTGCTAGATGAATCATCACGGATATTTGTTTTGCGATCACGATTATTATTCATAAAATCCTAAAAATTCATTACGAACAATTCACCTCTCTTTCCTGCGTCGTAAGATTGCAGAGAATCTGCAGTCAGACGTAATTCTGAGGCTCTTAAAAAACCTTCAAACAGATCTCCGTATCGTAGATATTTGTCAATGCTTTTGGTCCGATCACGTATCTCACAGCAGAAGGAGAACAATCTTCACAAGTTAGTGACGCAATAAAAACTAATTAAGTCCGTAATTTCGAATGGAGTGATCCTCAAAGTTAAGTATACTATAGGGTGCGTCCGAAAAGAAATTTATCACAGCATTCTTTTCTGTTTCGATGACTGAAATCAGTGTAAATAAATAACAGCCAAGAAATTAATAAGTCGTTTTCAAGAAATATTCAAACGTGTCGCTATACACTTCTATCTTTACATTCGATTCCCATATCTTTAACGCAACTTCCTTTCTCCTCGAAATCCTCTTACGTCTGCAGTACCATGTTTCGAATTCGCACTCAACAGACGTAATACATTTTCTTTTTTGCGTCTCTATATTTCCATTTCCTCTCGTGAATCAGACGTAGATGCTTGCACTGGACAGTTCTTTTGAATACAAATGGGAAGCTGTACGTGGAGCCGGGATTAGAAAAAATAAGTGCTCGGACGAATGCCAAAAGTCCTGCATTTTAAAATTGCCTCAGAACGGGCGTTTTCCTTATTCGGCTGGACGCCTTTTGTCCATTTGATATGTGCCGATTCGTGACGGTGATGAGAATTAGAAGGAAGAACATTTTCGGCAAACAATTACGAGAAGAACGTTTCGTGGCATTTAGCTGATACAAATAGTTTTATCTATATTTAAAAGTAAAATTTATCTGGGTAACTTTTTATGTGATTGAAATAGAATTTTAATTCACTCGGCTTATTATTTCTTGTGAAACTAAACGCAAATGAAATATAAATAATAAGTTTTCAAATTTGATAGGAAGGAATTGGTCAATCTTTGAAATTATTTTAGTCGATCAAAATGTAGCACTGCAATTCACAGATCTCTAATTTTATGCGAAGAGAGGCTTTAATCTAGTTTAATCGGTTATTTAATCATATCGTAGGACTTGTATGTACACTATATGTATATACTTTTATGTATATAATATAATATACACTTTAACATTCATTTGCTGCAGAACGCAAATGGATCTTAAATTTTATTTAATAATTTAATTATTCTTTTTTTATTCTCCCTTTATTATCATATTGATTCTCTCCATGTCATTCTATACGTATTTTCTTTGATAGAATTCTTAAAAGCGTTTATTATATGATTATGAATCGCATTATTTTACATTTGACACAATTTTTTAAAATGCCCTTCAGTTATGCTATACGTGAAGCAACATTTTAAAACATTTTTTTGTTTTGCGCACAGCTTTCATAAATGCATGATTTAGCGATGATCTTGTTTTCAATATGCAATAAAATTAACCATTTACAAATAACATCTAAAGTTTTACATCAATTGGGGATTAATAAGTTGTAATCTATTTGATTTTCTACTTACAGCTTTAAATTTATTTGTTTTTTTCCGGGATTTTGAAATTTAATATCGTC
Organism: Pantala flavescens; assembly: GCA_020796165.1. Lineage (NCBI taxonomy): Eukaryota > Metazoa > Arthropoda > Insecta > Odonata > Libellulidae > Pantala > Pantala flavescens. The sequence goes on along the minus strand of CM036880.1, from coordinate 36,766,454 downwards.
GCGATCAGACTTCAATTTTTGCTTTCTTCTTATGCGAGTATCTCATCCTTCCAATGCTTAGAGTAACAAATCCTCCGTATAATGGGAATATTATACGCTTCGTCAAGATGAATAATCTCTCGCTTCTAGAATGTGATTAAATGATAGACAGTAAGGCATTTAACCGGTTAAATTTTAGTGTCACTTAGAAAATTGAGGTATGTTAAACTTTACATCCACCAAAATCTTACCACAGATTAACAAATATACTCTCTGTCTTTATTGGTCTCACTCGACTTCGGTGCAGAGAGCATAAAAAGTGTTAATGAATTAATCGAGCGAAACATATAATTTATTTGCTGTCTTTTCTACATTTTGAATACGAATTCCCAATTTTCAGTTGCATCTCGTGATCATTGCGCTGGCTAAAGTATCATCGAATGTTTACAAAGAGCGTGTTCCTTAGAAAGTGCTCTATTTACTTGCAGTTGACATAAATCACTCGAATACGAAATTTACTTTTATTTTTTACGAAGAAACTTTTCAATGCAACATTTAACCTTATGCGACTTATTTGCATTAATTCAAGATTTTCCTGTTTATTTGGTCTTCATATCTTGGGTTTGATTAGAGTTTATCATCTTCTGAATAAAGAAAGATTGCAAGTTTCAGTATTAAGAATTTAAACGCCGAAAAGTCAAAATCATATTTAAACTTATTCTAATGAGAATACAATCAAAGTAAAATAAGGAAATATTTTAAGATATTATAGGAAATTTAATGCGCTTATTCGCATTTTAATCACTTTTTTAATTATTTTATGACGCACAAATATTCTTCAATTTTTTTCATCTACTTTACTGACAGTTACCACTCTTATGCGGTATGAGAATTGCATGTATTTTCTTAGAATTTACTTTATTTTTCTAATGCTAAAAGGTTAAATGGAAATATTCTATGGCAATCAATGGTATATTTAAAATGAACTAAAATTAATTAGAGTGACTAAAAATGTGTTCAAAATTATAGCTGAAGAAAGATTTACCTAAATAAGATGGGTTTAAAGAATAAGAAGTTAAACGATGTTAGAGTGACACTTGACCGTTTAACAGCTTAAAACTCAATTAATATTGCGGAAGTTCAGAATAGGCTTTAATTGAAACTGTATGGATGATTTATTGAGCGTAATATACTATAATTATGTCTTATGAAATCGGATACATGAATGAATATGTAAAATTTGCTAGTAAAGGAAAGTAATTAAGCTTCAAAAACAAAATAAATTATATCTGAAATGTCTCTAACTGAAATGGTATTTAAACAAATAGCTTATGATGATCATAAATATATTTTCACTCATTTTTTAAAATTATGGGATGCATACAGTACAGTCCTATAAGCTATAAAACTCAAAAGCACGTTCATTCTGAACTAAAGAAAGTTAATCATAAGGTGCCTATTTTATACCTTGTTAAAATATAATTTAAAATATCTATAATAAATACAATTTTTTATAAATTCCGCTACTTAATTAACTGCGTATAAATAAACTCGATAACGTAACTACTCTTTTGTACTTTTTAAAGAATAATATATCTTAAGAAAGTATTAAACGTAAAAGAAATAGGAAAAATTTAATTTAATCGAATATTCATTTTTCATAAAACCATTGATATTCTCGAGAATTTTCAATTTGAAATAATCGAGATACACATAAGAAAGATGTGCATCTTTATCAAAATTTCACCTAAAGTAAATGGTTTTCTGCATTAATAGAAGAAAAGTTAGCCAGAGGAAAACGTATTGGCCCACGATTCTAGATTTACGTTAGAATATCAGGAGAGACTGTTTGGTAAGAGAAGGAAATGAATATTAATGCCTTTCAGGACAAAACGATACTGCTATCCGAAATCCACTCTAGGACTTTGATTGGCAATGCGGGATTCCTTTTAGATGTATGCAAATGCAGAAATACCTTCGAATTTATTTTTACGACGTAAATTCAATTTTTACTTTGCATCCGAAGAGATCCTTGTTTCTGCAGAAAGTAAGGCCTCCAAATGTTGGCGCAATTTCTTCTAAAAATGAATTATTAACCAAAGATAAGGTCGTATGAAACTTTGGGTCCTCTCTTATCGAGGAAAAAAGACGAACCACGGAAGCGCATTTCATTCCTAAGGACTTCACTTTTATGGATGCGGTGAAATGACGTCATAATAGCGCCTCGAAATTGGCCCCGCGGTCGTAAAATTCGGAGGAAAATGAGTTTTCCCTTCTTGTTCCTCTTTGATTGATGGGCCGAATAAAATAGACTTATAGAAGAGATGCATCCGAGGGTATTAATAAACGGAAAGCATTTCAAGAAATAAAGAAGAGAAAGGTTGTGCGAATTTCGCAGAAAGATTTTCTTCGAAGAAATTTATGACGCCGATGTGTCTAACGACGATGAAAAGGGAAGGTAGAATATCCTGAGACTTTCTTGCTATTGAAATCTGAAGACTTCTTCTGGTCTCGAGAAAGTTATAACAACCCTGCACTGAGATTTAACGCCTAAAATTTTTGCATGTCCCAAATATTAACTGCGCTAAAAGAGACTCATTGTGGTGAAATTTATTTTTTAAGTGAGGTATATTTTCCGACAAACTCACGTAATGCCCCATTAAGATGGTACAGAGGAAACCATCACTATATATAGCAAGCGATTACTGCTTTCTCACAGAGCCCAAGCGCACTGTGCGAGGTGGGTTTTTTGAGAAATGCTAAAGATAAATGAGCACTATAGTTCAAAATAGAATTGTTCAATATTCAAAGCATAAGGGCAGAATATTTTCATGAAAAAGGCACATTTTTATAAAAATCGTTAGAATAACCAGTAAAGGGAGCACTATAAACATATAGTATCTATTCTCATAAAAACACCGAAGGCTTTCTAAACATTACTATGTTTTCCAAATTTTTCCATCAAAAGAATATTTGTTGCATCGATGAATGCATTCAGTGCAAAGAAAATTGCAATTATAAAAGGTTCTAACAAACGGAACTTATTGACATTTATAAATCCCAAAGGACATTTAATGACGGAAAGAATCATCGGAAGAATAAAGGGTTCGACAGTTGCTGAAAGAATCCGAATTAAAAAAAAAACAATATTTCTCGGGAGAAAAATCTTCGGAGAAATGCGATATCGACGGTGTCCCAGGAAAAGAGCGTCTCCATTTTACTCCATCGACTTTTATCCACCTGTCGACTGCGCTTTGTATCCTCGATTGAGAGACGGATGCCCCAGCGCCTCTCCCAGGACAGCGGCGCAAGGAGTAATCATTTTATGGCTACGAGTGTCTGTTTTTCCGGGGATAACAAGGGATGGCGCGATAAACTGAGATATCTTCCGGAGATTGGAAGAAAGGACGAAGAGAGATTAAAGGGAATACGAGATTGAAGAGTGTGAATACATGAGGGTTGATGTCCAGGCATTGATAAGGGCGGAACGCAGACGTAGTCGAATATGGAGACTGCGTGCATCTACTACGGAGAGGGCAAGAAACGGGTCTCTGCGTAACGCGACTGGAAGTCAAATGAATGGCTACTACCCAAAGCCAATATCAGGGTAAAAAGTCCATTGATCGCTTTCGAGGCATTAATCACAGCATTCTGCAGAATATAAGTCAGGATTCATGTTTTTTCTGCCACTGTTTATCTTCATTTACGTCCTGATTTTGATCGATCATAACCACGATCATTATAAGGGTAGATCGTGGGTAAGACTTAGGTTACCCACGATCGACGCCATAGTATTGTGAAAATATTTGCAATCTCCACTGGTTACTTATCTGTGGAAATTACATAGTTTTCATCAAATTATTGTGACTGAATAATCAGTCAAAAATACTCCACCGAGGATCTCTTTCTCCTTATTATTTGGATGAAAAACTCTGGTAACATCTCTAAGGGATGAAGTATAATAGGTTTGGAAGGAAGACAAAGGGAGTGGCAGTCAGAAATCAAAGGAAGACGCTTCTGTTATGATAGAAAGTGCTTAAGAAGAAGAATTTTTCATTGTTTGAGAAAACTCAGCATCTTTTAATGGTAATATCCAAAATAATAAAGACGTCTAATCGACACGGCCTTTGCAATCTGAGATGAAGCTCCGTATTAACGGGATTTTTAATAGATTAAAGAATTAAAAATAAATCTCTCAATTCAATTTCATCCGGCCGTACTTCGTGGAAAGACATTTTGAAATAAGAGAATACTAATAATAAATCTCTTACTTTATGAATCTTTAAGCGATGATCGCAGACTCCGTAGAAAAAGTATAATTTTAATGATTTATGTCTGCCTTCTCTTCTTAATAATGTCAAAAAGTTGATTATATGCCTGAATTTTTATCGATAAAAGACTATTTACGTACTTTGTTCGGGATGGCAGTTAACTCTTGCTTAATCGTACTTTTTAAGTTTGATAGAGATCATTAAAACAAAGTAAGATAATTTTACATAAACATCGATCTCAGAATATGACTGAAATGAACTATAAAATTAATTGGTGAATCATAGAATTACTGCTCACACAATTCTTTTAAAGGAACGAAACCGTGGAATTCACTTAAGATCGTTTCAAATGTAGGAAGCTACCTCAAAGGAAAACTTAAACTTCAATTAAGAGAAAAATGATAAACCCTCAAACAAGCTGTAGGGGAAATTTCTCGGAAAGAAAGATAGGAGATTGAGTCAATCAGATTAGTTTCTTAGACGAAACTTTAGTGTTTTATAATGAGCAAGTTAAACGGGCAATGATCTATGTTTTCGAGTGCCGGTTCGAAATTAGTGAGGGTATTTATAATGAAGAGCATCGCGTCTTTAGATGCATAGAAAAAGAGCAAACAGGTGTGAATGAGGAATTAAGTCTCAAAACAAAAACCCAAAAGTGAAAATCGAAAACGTGTTTCTCGGAAAAGACGTTCCAGTGGAGATATCGAAGTCGTTTCCTGAAAATAGAGGAGAGAAATCTTCACAGGGAGTGAATTTCAGAAGGAAAGAGGAAAGATAAAATTAGCAGAGGGAAGAAGTGGGTTTCGTAGGAGAGAGATCGTGGGAAAAAAGGAATTGGTTAAGGAAAGATCCCTTGATCTCTCATCCTCTCCATGGCGACGCTCCCTCTCCTCCCATTTATAACAACCACTCCCCTTTCCTTGTTCATCGAAACAACTCCCATTCCTTCAGCTAAAAACCACGTCTCTTCGATCTTAAACAAGGAGCTTCCACACGTCCGATCTTTATATAATATTTGGAGAAGCAAGGCTTACGCTAAAAAGAAAACTAAAATAAGGAAATTACTGGATTCTAATCCATGTGTAGGAAAAACCAAGCGAAGAGTGTAGGAATCAATATCATATTATTGTACGATCGTATTATACATTCAAATTTACTATGAAAACATTAATACGAATGTCGTTGTATGTCCGCTTCTTGTCGTTTAAGCTACCGAGGAATGTGTAGCGAAACAATGCGTACACAATCTGTACGTATCAAACTCTCTTTAAATTCACAATTTTAAAGAACCTATTAGACAAAATATGGATAGAGTTCCCTCTTTAAAAGACTTATTATGGAGAATGCTCGTTGCTTGCGGAAAGAAATCGAAAGACAATGATTTCAAGGTGTAGATGAATACGAGGAATAGTTTCCGCAGCGGGGTTTAGAATGGAATCGTGACAAACGTTGGAAAGTAATTGGCATTTACTGTACAAACATGTACAAAACTGGAAGACATTGGAATGTTTACATGCATACGCTTAAAATATTGCAAGCGGACAGTTTTAAGGAAGACTGTTGAAAAGATTTTGTTTCTGGAAGAGATTTTTGTAAGAGGATGATAAAATGCATTCCAACAAATTCAATCTGTGTACTTATCGTATATGCTTGATTATAGAATGCAGTTTCTCACCTCCAACTTTTCTAATTATTTGATCTCCGTCTTATATACCCCAAGTGGGGGACATGTGCAACATTCAGCCATCGAGTTTGTGAGGGTTAAACCTTTTTAATTTGTGAAAGACCACACGAGTGACCATTATTGTTTATTTAGTGAGTTTTTCACCAATAATTATCACGAAGTACGAAGCATGAGTTTTGAATGCTCACATTCACGAGGGAAAAGGTCAATTGAAGTGAGTCTTATATTTTAATTACTCTTGATTTTCAATTCTTTCTTGATATTTCTGTTGATACATATACGGCAACTACCGAATACTTTAACGTCAACATCAAATCCGTGTCATGAGCAGAGCAAACGAATCCGCGTATTACATTTCATTCTTGCTCATGAAAGCTAAGGAACTCTATCCCAGCTGTAGTTTTTTGTCCACATGAGACGAAATATCTTTCCACATCTGGAACATTAACCGTCCTATGCTATCAGCAATTGGAATCCTCCCTGAACAGTTATTCGATGCACCTGAAACAAAAGTAAACGGAATATAATGCAATATGCTTACTTCTTGGATCCAACCATCAGATTAAAAGAGAGTAATAGCGCCAATATTTGAGACGTGCTATACCGTGTCCAAGCAGTTTGAAACGGGCATAGAGAACGACATGGTTTCAGTATTTCGGTATCATCAAAACTGATGCATTACGACTTACATACAATCAAAAACGCTGTATAGAAGAATGATTCCAAATGAATTAATTATAACTATAGGATTCTGAGAGGTTATCTGAAAGATATAATTACAGGTGTAGAAGATTGAAAAGCTATGATGCTGATGCTAGGCTCCAAGAGATGAAATTACAGATACTCGAGCTTCTGTAAGGAAACTCAAGAACTCCAGGACTGATATAGCTTCATCCTTAACAAATAGCTACGGAACCAGATCCATGAAGTAAAATGAGAGCTAAGCAAGATTTGATTTATTCTACAGCTTCACTCCTCGAGTAAATTATCTTTCTATTCACATAATATTTGATGAGAGAAGACCTATGTACATCTTGAAAATATAGCCGCACGGAGGTAAGATGTCATTCACTCGATACCATCTGTATAATGTTAATAATAATCATGATATCTCTCTTGTCGACGAATCTAGGTATTAGATTATCGTCACTTCGAAACAATGAGTTGCTAAAATTTTCGATTAAAATTTTTTGAACGGGCTTAGAGGGTTCGAAAAATTTTCCAATGGGACTGCGTTCCTTAATTTTTCCCTTGAACCTTTCTCGAACCTCTTCACCTAAATTCACATGACGCCGCCACAGTGCTTTCCCCCACGAAACTTTCTTTCTATAAAATCCTATATGTGCTCCGATAACCACTTAACACAAAAATATGTTCACAATCACTTTATCCTTTTCAATAGCGAAAGGATTGATACGAATGCGACGGAAGAGGCTACTCGATTCTCAGGCTTCAAAAGCAAACTTCGTTCACAAGAAAAACCAGCCAACTGAAGCCGGAACAGCAACACCTGAAGAATTACTTGGCCTTCTTTCGGGATGAATTAAATAATAATTAGCTATGAAAACCAGAATACGAATATGTCCACTTCCTTCTCGTTTAAGCTTCCAAGGAAACTATAAAATAATATTATTTACTAGCTATTACAATTATATATTTTGCATTCATATAAAAGCTCCTTGCATTCATAAATTAAGTTTCCTATAAATTTATCATGTAAAAATTAAGAGAAAATTTAAAGCGAATAGGAAAGATTCATGGGAATTTTAAGAGAATATTTTTTGTAAATTGTTTCAATTTCATACTCGGGTTTATTATATGTCGTTCAATATATACGTTTATTTCACTAATTGCTATTCTGAGATGTAGGAATTTCTTTGTAGACTTTTTTCTAGTACAATCTTATCTTCTGTAGACCAAAAATCTTTTAATTATCTTTTGGGTGAAAAATCAAGCTTCTGGTGGTAACTCTTCTTTCAACGGCGGCATCGGATGCTGTCTCTCGATGTTGCATCGAAGAGCAATTCGGATGAGTGAAGTTACTGCTCCAGAATTCGTCTCCGCTATTCGAGTCTCTTTGCTCAGAGGCGCCACCAAAAGAGACGGTGGGATCTGAGAGAATCGAGGTAACGTATTTAATTAGAAGGAACATATTTCCTCATGGAAACGAGGCTTGCTGCATACGACACACCTCCAAGGTGATGAGCTTCAATCAGATTTCTCGTTTTGTAGTCTCCCTCAGCGCAACTTGACACATTCCTTTTCTCTCCAATTCTCACACGTATTCAATCGCTGCGACTCCCGCATTCTGAGCTCGCTATGTTATTGACGTGTCTCTAGGGCTACTCAACACTTTTGCGGCTTGTTAGCCTCATTCTTCGGTGGATCTCCAAGGTTTCCAACACAATGTGGACATCTGCATTGTAGGGTGATGTGAGATGTTAGGTGATGGCGTATTTTTATCGATCGGTGTTATCATTATAAGCGCTAAACGATGAGTTTTATTTCATATACTAAAATGTTTAAAATATAAATAATGCCACCATAGGAGTAGACATCTGTATAATTGAAACTTCGCTCATGAAAATAGAAGATAAGCAAAATGTAGAATGAATGTATCAAATAAAAAATTAATAAATTAAAATAAATAAAATAAGGGCAGGAATATATACAGAATTTATTCGACAATCATAAATAAAAAGGCAAATTTTGAGTTACAATAAAACAGGTTTTTAGGAAAATTACTAATATTCTTGTTAAAAAAGGGTTACATTTTATAAGGGTTTCCGTAGGGAAATTAATAAAATTGATTTAGTAATGCCTTTATGCTTGCTAATGGAATCAACAAAAAACGAAACCAGTATAAATTTTAAACATATTATTTATTTAAACATATTGAATCATATATTTCTCCTTTTCATCATCTATAGAAACTCTCGTGGTAGTGGTCACGGTGACTGGTTTTCGATATTTATGAGTATTAACGATCGCGCATTTCGAGATAAGGCATTTGCCGTCAAAGCGAACGATTTTCACGTCGTTATTCAGATTGTCCGCCGCTAGTTACCACCGCAGCGCTTAGTCCGTTTGCACGTCTCGTTTAGTCCGGAAATCCACCCAAATATCTCTTACTGCTCTTATATCCCCCTTCGCTACACCACAAATCCTCATAAGCCCCACAAAGCTCTTATTCTCTCCAAAAATCACTCTCTTTTTCCTCTCTTCTTATGAGCCTTCCTTAGATTCAACATGCACATTCCTCCGCCATCATGTTACGCATTTCTCTTTCAATGTTGAGTTCACTCTCTTCCAACAACTCATACGAGTACGTCTTTAATGTATTACCAGGATGTAATTTTTCACATATTGGTTTGTGATCACATTCACTCGATGAAGACTACTGATAAATCAAAAATAAATAGCGAAATTCGTGAGTGTTTACTCCTTAACGACATATCCATAATATGAGTAAAATAACTCATTTTAAGTTTTGTTTCCTTTATCTGCAATATGAAAAGTGTCATATGATAACAATTTTCTAAAATGAATTCATCTCCATTATTTCCCAATTATAAATAATAATATATTCGGTGTACCATTCTAAGGAAAACGATACATCCATAATTCAACATACAAATTGCAAATTGCAATTCTGTAAATTCACTCTAAATTAAACGTTGTAGAAGATTGCATTGCGCACACGCAATAAAGAGAAAATTTCAATCAGGAAAACCGCAGAGTGAATTCAAATGTTAAGCAGAGGGAATTAAATTGTGGAAAAGGATCTCATCAAATGGTGAACTGCTAATTATCGTTGATCGGTAACGCTATTAATTACTTAGAATGATATCACGCGTGGGTTGGGTTTCTTTCTCTTTTTTCTACAGTTAAAACTCTGTGCATCATTGACATGTAGAGAATAAATCGAAATTAACAATACTAATGAAAAATAGATTGTGAAATACTATTTATTTTCACATTTATTTATATTTAAATAATGCGTTGGATAGATTAATGGATTCCTTAAAGATTGCATTGCATTCAATATTGACCCGATGGACCAAGTGGATCAGCATTTCCTTGTTTGTCCGTGCGAACACCGAATTTCCAATTTCGCGGAAAATGGAAGCAACGTAAACTAGAATAACTTAAATCGATCTGGAATTATTATTTATAGTCTCTTTTATTATTTAGAGAACTATGATGTTTGCTTCAATTTTCTTAGAACATCTTTTCATTCATTTTCGGTATCATTTAGAAAGCTTTTGTATTATAGTTAAGCAAAACTCGATCATTAAAGCGGTTTTTACTCTCAGCTTTGGAAGTTATTGTTCTTGTACTAGGAAGTAGTTTGTATTGCTCAAATTTAATCATTAATATAAAGAGATAAAATGCTCAGATTTTCTAAACAACGCACAACTATATACTTGAGTTATATTTATAGTAATATGTACAGTAATATGTATAGTAAAGAGTGAAAATCTTTTTAGCTTCTATTGTAAAAGGGGCAGTTAAACAGAGGTTAGTTTTTATGACCGGTGTTTATGTAAGAGTTGATAATTTATCAAAAGAAAAGTTGCCAAAGGATTGATACGAAGCGGCGTAACACATTGTTAGAGAACTTTTTCATCATCTGAACTTCTTATTCTTTCGCACAGAAGTTTGTTTATTCGAATTTTATTTAATGGAATTCATTGAGTTATAATTCGGAAGTAATGCAGACTTCACTCTCACACTACCAAAGGAATACATTCTATGAAAAGGGGAAAATATTCTTGGAAGTGCACACATTTCCTCCAAGAATCTTTAAGGACAGAGTAATTTCCAATAGTTCTGTTTCTCGAGACGCAAACAGAATCCGGCAAGTTTCTCACGCATTATCTATTCATTCCGTGCATATGCAACGTGCACTAGTGTTTGTTGGAGGGAACTTGGGCGTGAAGTAGATTGTGTCGATTTCCTCTCTCTTCAGTTGTATTGTGTCCATGTCACGGAACTGTGGGACTTGCTATTCGCGCAATACTCTCAATGATTCAAGGGTTGAATTCGAACTGAGATTCTAAGATGATATGTGAAAATTGCGATCGATCTTTGGTGGAAGTCATTCCCTTCTCAATTCTTTTATGTACATGTAAGTTGCGGGTCGTATATATATATATAACGTGATTGAGGACACTTCTATACATAGCGATTGCGGTTCTAAACGACATGAATAATCATAACCGCGAATTAAAAAAAGAAAAGAAATGGACTTAATTAAAGAGAAATGATCAATCAGATATATGGTTCACTATTATCTTTCACAACTAGAAGCTACGTTTAAGTTTTGTAGTTTGCATTTCAAAAGGACGGATGGTTATATCTTAAGCTTAGAATATTTTGACTTTCACGACTAAATCCTAAAGATTTCTGGTAAATTGATAGAAAATAGACTAAAATTATGAAAGAGGTATCAATTGATCAGAAGATCATAAATACGAGTGGTAAATTTACATTAATTTAAAAGGCACGTTGAATTTCCTATATACTAATTTCTTATATTTCTGAAGCCTATGGTATGGAACAGATTTTCCTGCTTAATGGTAATCATAAATAGCTAGAAAGGGAATCCTTTACTGCAACATTTAGGCCTTTATTATATTTTTAATATTCACTTCCAAAGCTTTCACCGAGAGATTATTAATTTTGAATATATAACAATGCACAGTATCGCGATCATAAAGTATTTAGTTAATTTATTCATGTATATTGGTAAATAAACGTTAATTGCGCTCGATCATAATAATTTATCAAAGAGTTTAAATTGAGCCCACACTTTCTCTTTAATTTATTAATGAAAGCGTAATCAAAGGAAAACACCTAAGCGGATATACCTGTATATTTTCATTACTTTTGAGTTCATGTTTTTTCACATTTCTTTTATATTCCTTCGTTTAGAAGAATGGACGATTTACCGTTATTATTTATCGTTAATCTAATAGAATAATAATTTTATTAAATGAAATGAAAATTACATTAATAATAATTCCTAACCTATTATCATCGATATTGATGATATTAGGATAGAAAACAGAAATTTTAAACATTTTGTAGCTCTTGTTTTATTTTAAAGTATTGAGTATTGAAATTCGATGGAAAATAATTGTATAATAGATACCTTAAGTCTATGATTCGGTGTTGATAAGGTTATTTACCGTTTAACCATTGTTTCATTGGATCATCTTCATTGTCTACCACCAAATTAATATTCGATTCCTTGACTTCTTTTTTTCCATTTAATCGATCTCTCAATCTAAATAAATAATTTTAAATCAAGATTTGTTCGTTTTTTAATACATAATTCTATAAGATTCCAGAGGCATTTTTGCCATCACAGTAATAAATGAATCAAATAAAGTAACTCCCTGAAAAGAATGGGTGAAGAATAGATATTTCGAACCAAGAACGATAAAGCTCTTTTCAAAAGTTAAATAGAGTTGAAAAATAACGACATGACTAGGATTCGAATCCAGGTCTCCCATTTGACGCGTCGCTATTTTTCACTTCTGTTTAACTTTTAACAATAGTACGCTATAGTACCCTACGCATTTAAATCTTTCGATATTTAGATATCCTAGGGGGTCTTGAATCTGTGAGCGGCAACCTCTTAAGAGGACCGTCGGCCACTGTGTGGAGCACCATCGCTTTCCTCGCAAAACAGAAGTGGAATTGATGTGGAGTGGTGGTGTAGTTGTCAGCATACCTTCTCCGCAAGTGGGACACCTGGGTTTGAGTCCCAGTCATGTCGCTATTTTTCGCTTCTCTTTAACTTTGTAAAAAAGAGTCCACCTTATGTACATTCCCATAAAAATCCGCAGCAAAAATATTAGAATTGCTTAAATCATTTCCTTCCATTATTTGCAAAAGACAACTGGGTCTCTCATTTCATTTGCATCTCTTACTTAAAATGTACGATACTCTGTTTTTCGCTAAATGAGATATTCATTTTAGGTTTATGTAAATATTAGCCCAATATTTGAATTATTTAAGGTCTCTTAGATTATTTAGGATCGTAAAAGAGTCGATACAATTAAAAATACTTTCAAACTGGGTACACCTATCCTTCAATCCAATTTTATGCTTCATTCTAGTAAATTAAGTTGCACATAATTCTTCAAGTTCCACTATGGAAATTTACTATTCACATAACTAGTCTAAGTCAACTACTAAGTAAAAGTATTGCAAAACGAAACCACTGCACCTGACTCATTATGGACGAGTTTTAATTTTTCATCCGGGGGTTGATGATAAAAAATTCATTTGGAGAAAATGAAAGAGATATTATAATGAATGAGCACTTTAAAAAAGTTTTCGAGTTTCTCTTTCGGCCGCATATTCGCTGCAAAAGAGCAAACGTCTTTTAATTCCCGCAAATCTCCACGAGAAAAACCGAAGCAATTCCGGAAAGCGCATGCGCGTGTTGAAAGATTCATACGATGGAATCAACCGAATGATACATTTGAGATTTTTAGAAAACATTTTCCACACAGAGATCGCAGTGCCGGTGGCGTTTGCACGGTTTCATCAAATAGCTAAGTATTTGCGGAACTTCTATGGCAGTCATATCAGTTTCAGGATATTTTATTTGCGAGCGTGTGCCTGCTTAAAGGTTACGACTGTTTAAGAGGAAGTGTTAAAATAAGAGCAGAATAATGAAGAAACGAAGTTTCGTCAGCTACTGTTATTATGAGGGGCATTTTCATTTCTGGAAACAGCTGATGTAACTTCTAGCTAAGTATGTAATGGGTTTCAGTTGATCATTAGAATATACCTATATTTTACTCCTCTATGGTCCATGCAATAACTTAAGGTATTTTTATAAAAACATACAACCTGAGACATATTCTCTCTTTCCACTTTACGATGAACTGAAGTCCTGATGAAATTCAAAATGAAAGAATATTTTTTAAATTCCATCGAGGATTACTTCACAACATAATAGAATTTCACAATTGATGTTGATTGATAAAAATGAACAATAGAATTTGTTTAAATTCTAAATGTTTCCTTTTTACTCTATATGTTTTTGGCACTTTATTTTTAATTAATATTGAACTATTTTATTAAGCTGACAGTTTTAAAATCCACTCTGAGCATATTTCAATTCTTGTTAGCAAAATATTTAAATTTATTCAGTATACTCTTCTTTTTACTCAGAGTTTGTTGTATATTCAGAGAAAATTGTCATCTTCATTCAAAATAACAAATATTCGACACATCATTTAAATTCCATATTTACCATTGAATATGTTATTTAGCACCACTGAGAAAGAAATATATCTTTGGGATATCAAGAAGTTTATGTCTATGCGGATAAGCTGCCACACCTTAAGGTGAATAATAAAAAGATATTTCTAAAACATTTTTAAAAATTAAACAGCGAGATGTTAATAATATTTTTACAATGTTTCTAAAACATAATTACAACATTTCTATATGTTCTTTTACAAAATTTTTACACCAGTGTTTTAATCTTATTTTAATATTTTTTTACAAATTGTTTTCGACATTCTGGAACATTTCCTTTACGTTTTCGCATCGGTTTTATTGCAAATTTACATGATTTCTACATCTCATCTACAACATTATTACAAATAATTGACACTATTTTGAAGAAAGTTGATTTGAAATTGCTTGTAGAAATATTTAAATATTCCAGAAAAAATAGAATAAATAGATCTAAAAAGAGTTTATCTCGTTATCGGTAATTTGTCCGTCTTTGGTTCGAGGTTCCTTTGTAATTCATGACTTAGATTCTAGGGGCCGTTTCCCTCAGGTCCATAAGGAATATATGGGAAAATAAGGAGCAAATATAAAAAAGGTGTGACGGATGGAGTTCTATACTACGTTATGAGTAGTTCAGTTTCTTTTCATTTTGATAATACTTGAAAATCACGCTGTTAGCCTTTACTTTTCCATTATAACTTGTGTATATTGTGTAACTTGTGTATTTTTTTATCTAATCAAAAAGTACAATTTTGTTAAATAGTTGAATATTTTGACAACCTTGCATAAATGCATTCGTACTAAAGGGTGCCTATAAAAATTTTCCTGTAAATGTACTTTTACCTAAGTCTACAAACTTATCTGGTCGTAAACTTTCAAAAAAAAATTCCACGAGTAAAAAGTGATACGGTCCATTCATTCTACCTTGGTCCTTACTCGTATCTTTTATTTTCCGTCAGTGTTACGAAAACACTGCATACTGCAGGCCGTGGAGATTGGCTTATAAAATTCCAACAAGCACTTACGCTGAATTTATCGTCTCCGTACAAGCGTGAGTGGAATCTTGAATCCTGTGAAAGAAGCTGATGATCCAAGAGGAAACTTATTCGAGGAACTAAAGGTAACTGTTTTTAATTTCCATTTGAATAGTAAATAAAATTAGATGATATGATCGTTAAGTATATGTACTGTATTTCTGAACAGTGAAATTTGAATGACTTTAATCCGATCTATCTATTAGCGCTATTATTGTAGGTCAAGTAATATAATTTCCATTTCAGTTAAGTTTTCTCAACTGTAAAGTAGTTTAATGAAATACTATTCGCCAATTGAAGAGTTCTTTCGGAGTGTACATTGGACAGTTCATAAGATAGCATTTTCCGTAAACTTTTCTTTCTGAGGTTAACCATTCACTTTGCATGCTTACTCCATTACTCACAACCGTGAATTCAATAAATATGATAAATTATTGTAACTAGACGACTAATTTTGAGTGTTGCGTTGAGAGTTATATTTTTCATTACGTTATCGATTCGAATAATTTAAATATAAATTATTCTTCGATTGGTATTCATCGAGGATTCCATTCTTGGAGATCTTATTTAATGGGTCCCGATGTTCTAAAAAGCACTGATGATTAGAAGAGATTAAGATTTGGTAGATTGATAAAAAGATATTCGATATATAACCAAGCTTTACATTAGACTTTAACTACTTCCATGGAACATTGTCCTCTAGCTGTTACTCCAATCCACAGAACCAGGTAATTCAGGATTTTTCGATGACTCTAAATATTATTTAATATTTTAATGCAACAAGGATATGTTATGCATTATCTTTGTAGGCAAGAATTAATACAAAATGGCCTGGAATATTTTTGTTGATGTTATCGATTAAAAACTGATAAAAGATATATAATATAATTCAAGAATTTGTATAAAATAATATACAGTTCTTCTATAATAGCTTAAGTTCACTCGTTGGTGATTTTTTCAAAGATAATTCGGATAATATAACGGAATTTCTACTAAAGAGAACTCATATTAATTGCTCAATGCATTTCTCATCAGAAACTCTATAATTAATACGATGAAAAGTTACAGCAATACATTCTGCACGTTCTAAGTGATAGGCACAATGCAAACTAACTCATGAATATTGTACCTATCTGTACATTTTAATTAATCGACTCTAATTAGCAGATACGTCTGTGTGAACATACACATACTAAATGAGGTTAATCATTCGCTAAACACGAGTTTAGATGCATATTACATGATGGTAACAGTAATTTGTTTGCTTTCCTCTGCAATCAATTAGTTAATAATGCAAAGTGCACTATCCGAAAT
Source organism: Pantala flavescens (assembly GCA_020796165.1). Taxonomy (NCBI): domain Eukaryota; kingdom Metazoa; phylum Arthropoda; class Insecta; order Odonata; family Libellulidae; genus Pantala; species Pantala flavescens. The sequence goes on along the minus strand of CM036880.1, from coordinate 36,749,907 downwards.
ATTAAAAATGTGATCCGCATAAGCTAAAATCTACGAGAGGAGAGTTTGTATTATGGTAACAATTTTACTGTAAACTATTACCAGTGCTGATTATAATTAGTACAAATATATAGTATACATAGTTCTGATATTAAATCATTCTAATAATCTACATTAGAAAGACGAGTTCCTGGCTCACAAAAATCCACGTGAATAACTTATCGAGGAATTTTCCAACAACAAAGTAACTCATAAATTTCACTTAAATGCGACAGAAGCTTCCAATGAAATCGTCTGTGGTAAAAGAGGTGGCGAGATTTCGCAGGAGATTCTCATTTTCTCAAAAATTGAAAATGAAGCCCGTATAAATGTGAGAGCTTTTCACGAAGTTCTATTATCTGTTTACCTCAGATGGAGAAACACAGTTCGTATAGTGGTGCAGCTGATGATGCATATTCCAGCAAAAAACTCATTGGCGACCTTCGACATCCCCCTTTCATTCTTTCCTCCTTCCATGAACTCTTGCAGACATTTTGCAGTTTTATAATTCACAAGTAGCCGCGAACGTGCAAAATGGAAGTGGTTGTTTAGGAAAGGTTAGTACTAATGGAGGAAGGAAGTTTATTTTCTCATTAAATTGTCGGTCATCCGAACTATCACAAGTAATATGAGGGTTATGTACGCATCTTATGATCACATGGATTTTATATTCCTGAATATCGAAAATAGTTAACGGATAAATACAAAAAATGTATAGAATGTCTTGTCAATATAAAAACACAGTGTAAATACAGGTTTCCTCATTAATTATTCAGAATTATAGACTTTTGTCTTTCTTGGTCTATGAAAATATTTCAAAAAGAAATTTTAAACAAATCTTTCATGCGCTACATCTACATGAACAATGGAAAAAATGCTGCTACAAAAATATCGCTTTTCTTTAAAGTGAAATCTAGTATAAAATGTCGTTACTTCAGTTGCTTTCCACATTTCCACAGATGACACGGAATTCAAACCACCCAACTCTTTAATTCATTGATGATGAAATCTCTATCATCGCAACTGTAACGGTGAACTCATGTGAATGAATAGTGCAATGGAAAAATCATTCTATTTATGCCTGAAGTCCGATCTATTTTAGTATCGACAGTTCCAAGCAACTCGAAGGGAGAGCCAAAGTAATACCGAAAATTAGTCAGAAAAAAATAAAAACCGTAGTAAAGAAAGAACTCCCGGGATTCGTCTTAAGAAGTTATTCACTCACAGCGCCACCTCAAAAAAAGTTTGTTGGTAATAAAAGCATTCGGGGGATAATCTTCCTTATTTATTACATCTGAGTTTGAGATTACGCAGAAGAGTAAGGGAAAGAGGCCAGTGAAAGTAAAACTTCCTCGAGCAATAAAAAAATGATGCGAAAGAAACGAAGCGGCGTATTTTTAATTTGCGAAGGAATGCGACGAAACTTTTTCGAGAACAAAAAATTTTGTCTCTGTTTTATTTCTGCCACAGAATTTTTTTCTTTCCTAATTTGTTGGGAAATTGCGTAACGAAAGAGGAGAATCGTCAGCCAATTAAAACTTAATGATGTTCGATAATCCGCAAAATAAAATTATTTATGTTTGGAGAGTCTTTTCACGGTTCCCTTAGAGAAAGTAAGCATAAGTTGCAGCAAATATGCCATTGGGCGGAAAAATCCCATCTTTCGTTAGGCGTAGAAGAAATATTAGCTTATCATGTTTTATTTTACCTAAGGTTTTAAGATATAAAATTGCAATCCACCTAAAAATTAAAAATAAGTAGTCAGTTAAGTTATATTTCAATTCAATGTTATATTTATCCGACTCAAAATTTAATTAATTACCATTCTTGCCAAAATCATGCATCCATTAAAAATAATAAGCGAAAATTTAATCAAAAACTCAAATATTAGAGTAAAAAAATCTCTGTCATAATGGTAATTATATTCTCAGTAAGATGTACACTCCAAAAATAGTTAATCAAAATAAAATCTTTTAGTCTTCGTATGAAGGCCAAAAAGTTTGAGAATTTGATTATAGAAGTAGCAAAATAAAAGTAGGCTATTTTTTAGAATAGAATATCGCATATAAGACGAATGTATTTCAGCTTTCTTTTTATACATCAATTAATAAAATAATAACTACTTCCTGAGCTTTAAATATTAAATATAGTTTACTGCTCGCCGCTTTTTATTTCCATCATCTGAAAGAGCGGATGCGAGGGCTTCCCTTGCGTCACATCCTGAGGTCGTTCTTTCTGCTCAAAGCGATAACTTTCAGACGTGCAAAACTAATTTAGGCCTCGGAATATTCTAAAAAAAAGTCGACTTGAATCAAATCTGAAGAGTATAATTCACAGCTGGCAGCTATTTTTTGAAAAGCGGTTCATATGGACTCCAGAAAGAACTCATTACCAGTCACTTTGGAATCATTTTGGAGCAAAGCACTACCTAAGGCGACGAATTAAGACTCATTCGTTTCAGTGGGTTTTTTTTCAGGGTCAGGTTGTGCATAAATGCTCTTCACTCGCATTCCAAGTCACTCCCTGTCACGGAAATCATTCCCCAAAATAACGGGGGATCCAGAAAATGTGCGAGGTGTCATCCGGAGTCATTTCGTTACTCTTGATGATAGACTGTGCGTGGAATTTATATGGCAGACAGTTTTCGCACAATATCTAATCCTCCAATGAAACTATTATAGAACTGATATCAATTAATGTAAACTAGGAATGATATATGGATCCATTACTGAGTGAATTTATCTTTTTATCTATTATATATTTGTCATATATCAATATTATCTATATCCATATCATATCTGTTCACTTATTTTTATTGGTTTCTATATTCTTGTATTTTTGAAAAATGTATTGTCTACAAGATTCTTTATTCCCTTTGGAGAATTCGTCTTACTCTCAAATACTTGACCCTTCTTCTGTTGTTGCAGATAATGAGATTTGCTATAAACTTGTTCGCTCAAGAGCAACTTCGCCAAACACAGGGAAATAGCATCACTAAATCTCTCACATCACGAATTACTTCCCTTGAGAGAGTCTCGCCTCCTTTGGAAAGATATACGAAGATGTTAATATACGTGTGTATGAGTTATAATAATTTTCGATAAGAATGTAAAAATAATGTGTTTTCAACCGATCAAAATTCACTATTGATTTAATTTCTTAGGAATTGAACCAAGAATACAAGTCGTTAACTAAGCGTTGCAATTTAGCAGAGTGAAGAAAATCGGAATTTATAGAGGCGTTAAGAGAAACTAGATTCGAGAAGTAATTTGCGTTAGCCACGTCGTCGCATCGGGAGACATTTGGGATAACCACTTTCAGGATTCTGACAATAAATCGGGAGACTGCACGTTTTTCACTTTACGTAAATCTCTGGGAGCATGAACACTTGTTACGTACCTTGCACTGTACGGTACGAATTAGTGCCAAAAATTATCGAATTCCTCGATTACACGGAAAAGCACTCAGCAGAGGGTAGAGAATGCTCTAGCAGCAATCACAATGAGACATATGTGCATAGTATGTGCTCAGATCAGAAATGGAGATAAGATCGACATAAGTGAGGGTTCTCGCAGATGAAAATATAAGGATCTTATCTATCGAGAGAAGCTAATGATATTCACTTTTGATTCCATATGACTTACGCTGTTTCATAATGACGACATCAAATGACGAATCATTGCAAGATTTACACTTGCCCAGATAGAATTTGAAAATTTTTAAAAATCTTTCCGACTGTTGATTACTAGTAAAAAAGGTCGGAAATGCTAATATTTAACTTCATATATAAATATCGGGATTGTTAGCAAGAGACATTGAAAATGCAAAAGACTTGTCTCAATTTTCAGGACTGTTCTTTCTAAGCATTTAGGATGTTTTAACCCAATTTTGAACATTTTTGTTAAATTTTGTTTTAGCATTATCGGCTTCCAATTATTTGCTCCTCCAATTGTATTAATTTCGTCTTCTCGAGTCGACTTTTCCTCCTACACTTATATTTTCACTTGCAAGAGAACCCCTAGCTTTTTGTTTAAAATTGTTCGCAACCACATTAAATTAATTGAAAGTAGTGTTTTACTTATGACATGTATGTGCTTTAATATTAATGGTAGACCTTAATTTTCTCTGTGAACCCCTTCCTCACTACTTTCTGCATACATTCATTTAGATTTGTACGCGTCGCCATATGAACACAGATTCTCTCTTGAGTCGACTTCGGATGAAATGGACATTATAGCAATAAAATTTTATGCGCCTTATATCACCTCCTTAAATTTTCCAAATTTCTCTAATATTAATTTGGAAATTAATATGAAGTATTTGACTGTAAAATTTTGGATCACTTTCAGTGCGAAAAACTGCTCTCTTCCAAAATCTACAGGCTCTACTTAAAACTACTTCTCCGTAGATATCAACCTCTGAAAAACTATTAAAAATGCATTCAAATAAATCAAATAAACCGTCATCCATCTTAATATTATTAATATTATAGTAGAAAAGTTAAAACTAAAAAGCTTTTCCTATTTCTGATATACGTTGTCTAAATTTAAGTATAATATAGTTTTGAGTGACTATCTTATAAGGTAATTTAATACGTAATATTTCACCTTGCTGGCCATGCTGTCCTTCTAACTTTGAGTTCCCGGGTTCAAACCCGGCTGAGGAGCAAATTTTCCTCTCAGGATGTATATGTTTGTGACGTTCGTTGTTAAGTTTAGAACCATTTATTGTAACGGTTGTAATTGGGGTAACCTGTTTGCGTTAAATAAAGTATTATTTTTATAAAATGTGTTATGGGCTGAAAATTACCTGAACTGAAAACAACGTATCTGTAAGACGGTTTTCGGATTCTTGAATTATGGAACTGGACGCATGCCTCAGTGTAAAAGAAGTATGTAAATCTGCGGGGTACATCGAGGATTCCTATGAGAGAAAAGGTCAAATTGAAGAGAATAAGAGTTTGGAAGCAGCCGAGAATAATGAAGCTCTTGGGATAGTTATTGAGGTTACTCTGGAAGTAGCGTATGGTGGAGTCGTTTTGGTCATTTCACTCGATGTCGAAGAAGAAGAGTTGTTAGGGGAGCAATCATTAGGGAAGTGTAACCAAAGGGAAGTCGCTAATGAGTGAAGGGAAGAAGAGCACGTCAAAACAGTAATGAAAGATGCACATATATCGACACTGATTTTAGGAGATGTCTTGTATAGCCGAGCCTAGAAGAAAAACTAAGTTGTAAAAATTTTATAGTAGTTATAAAAGATTTGTTGGATTTGCTGAGATATTCCTTTAACGGTATGAATTTTATCTGTAAGAGACATTGACCAAATATACTGGCACATTTAGGATATAATTTTTCTATTTTGAGTTTAATGATGACATTTATTTTTTAGAGCGTTAATTGAGAGTAATGGTTTTATTCAAATTTAAAATTATTTCTTACATATTTTACGCATAATTAATTTTGGCACATGTTGTGATTCTCGGTATCCTTTCACTCCAATGAGTGGGCGAAGAAACGGAGCAGATGAAAGGAAGGGTATGCGATGATCGATAGATGAGTTTCTATGTTTCTGTGGAATAGATTTAAATGAAGTAAATCTGTTGGAAGAGGGCTGATTGCTCGCAAATTGAATGCAGCGTAATTGGTGCTTCTACGCATAATCTTTCATTATCAGCGCGAGCAGATATCGATTGTGCGGCTGAAGTCGAAGTTATCTGACAACCATTTTGGAATTCATTACGGACTGCAAATGGAAATCAATTATTCCCACTGTATTTTATCCATTGCTTTTGCCGAGGTAGTAAAGGGCTATATTTAACATCATATATTCACATCCAAGAGAACTTAAACTTAAGCTTTTCATCAAGTTTCAGGATAACTTCTACTGAATTCGTGGTCAAGGTATGCTTTACACTCAAACTTTGAAAGATATCTTTAAACTGTAAATTCCACTACAATTTATTCCTCGGTAAATTAACCGAAGATGGAAGTATTACACGTTTTAAATTGATTGCCATCTTCGAAATCTATTTATACCTCTAAATCTCGATGACTCTTGGGAAGAACTACTTAGATACGATAGCACTACTAGTAGACACCCAGGTAGGATTTTGCAGTAGGTACAAATGTGAATTTAACTAAACAATTCTTACAAACTAATTAAATACAACCTGATTCTGAAATCAAATAGCCTCCTTCAGAATGAGTTTGGCCTCGTCTTTGTTGTAAGACTCTTTTTGCAAATTATAAAAAAGAACGATCCTGCTAGATCCGCGGTTTAACCCTAGTATTACTCTAGTAAGGGGAGTGTTTTATTAATCTTCTCCTTTAATTAAAACCACTACGCCTAGGATCCCAAATCCGTAGGGAACCTCAGACTCGTCTCTCGAGATTTTACTGTTTTATCCTTTCAATTTTGACGAATTCCGGTGTAGCGGAGGAGTGCGATGAAATTACGAGAAACGATAATGCGATCGAAAGGGAAAATGAGCGAAGAAGAAATGTGTGAGAGCATATTTAACGAGATGGTGTATGGCAAGGGGTGAGAAGCAATAAAACCCTAAAAATTAAAACCACGAGGATTTACATTCTAGGGAATACAGTTGGGAAATGAGCTGAAAATGATACAATCGGATATTAAGAAGAAATAATTAAGGGACGAAATGAGACTCGTGTGAACAAATGTAATGTCGGGGATTGAAATCGGGTTATAATGTTCGGTGAAACCCTTCATGGAATTCATCCCGATCGCCCAAATGAAAGGAAATTATGATTTCAAGACTGAGATTCCAGGAATAATATTCCATTCATTTTCGTCGCTCATTTTCTATACCTAAACGGATCGAAAAGACAGGAAACAATTTCATTCCGGTAGATTGCATTTGTAAGCGAAAATTTTTTTTACCTCGTGTGATTAATTTCCTTTGGTCACTCAAAGAATTGTTTCCATTACAATTGTTTCCTAAATGACGCACACTCACATTATTACAATATTCCGCGTATTTCGGAGGTAACAAATATTGAACGCTTAACATTCACCTGAGATAGATGATTTTTCGAAATTAGTGCTATCGAGTTTTTCTTAAATATTTCTCTATTCCATCGATTTGTTTTTAATAAATTAGGTTATTATAAAATGTTTTCTTCTAATTTTGATGCTGTTTTAAAGATTTCGGAATTACAATGAAATTTTTCATGTAGTTTCTCAATTTGAACAAGTGTTCACGAATCATGTGCTCATCCTCATGATCATAGGAAGGATATTAACAAATTTCAATGCAAAAACTACGCTATTGCTTATCTTTTTTAAGTTTATTGCTCCAAATTCGTATCCTAACGTAAGTGCCTACTGGTTTTGGTATCTGCTCGGAAAGTCTTTTTTGTTAGTCATTAAGAACTACAAAAAGAACACAATTCTGTAGCATTAGATCTTAGGTGTGTGCGAGTTTAACTAAGGGATTAAAGGTTTAATTTTCGAGTGATTTGAACGCTTGAGTCCTTCTTTACAAAATGAGATATGATTTATATTAGGCATGTTAATTGTGAATAAAATCGCAAAGAAAATTTTAGGTTGAGGATTGAGAAGAAAATTAGAATGGAATCTTGATTTAGAATCCGATAGTATGTGGCAACTCACGCAATTATAAGAATCACTGTTATAGTAACGTCACCACATCAACTGCACGTAAAGTATAATATGCGTACGAAAGTAGGAAATTTGTGTGATATTTCTATAATTAGATCAAGAAAAGAGATAAATGGGGAGAAAACGAATGCCAAGAAGTGGAATATTACTGGAGAGTGAAGTATTGCCGAGAAGAAGAGGCTAAAAAACGGTTGGAAAGGCAAAAGACGAAAAGGGAAGAATGTGAAGTTTATACGAATGGAGAGAAGTGGACTTATGTTCGATGAGTAGTGAAATTGTATGAATGATGAGCATTCCTTATTGAACCGGGTGATGTATAAAAGTCGACTGTACTCAGAATATTCAACGTAATCAGAGCAAGGGTGATACAACACTTCATTTTTTCACGTTTTTACCTTCTTGTTCTCATTTAACAGAGATGCGACCGCATACACTTCCTCCAGGTCAAACCGGAGAGAACGTTTCCATGGAATAGAAATGCCCCAGAATTTTTAGCATCGTGCAATATAATTTTATCTTCCCGGAAACCATTAGCATATACTGCGTTTCCGGAAATAAAACACCTGCGCACCATTCCGTACGGAGAATTCTGCCCGCAACTGGACCAATTACGGAAATATTCCCCCCTACGCATGTACAACCCTATTCCGCCTTCTGGAAGGGTTCAGCGGAGGAATTGGTTCGGTTGAAACTGCAAAGGAGTGTGGTTAAGTCGATTTTCGTAATGAATTTTTCTCTTCATTCCGTTCAGCTGTTAAAAAAGACAATGCGTCTGCTGTCTCCTTCGCTCCCTTAATGCAACTTCTGGTGACCTATATAGACCAAGATTGCTCTATGGATATTTCCATGAATAATTTTGATTAATTTTCGGAAAATATCAACGAACGCAATTTGGATGAACTTATTTGATATTCATAACGATAAACTCGCGAACAGGATGAACTTATCACCGTACGAAAACGCTTTAATTCCCTAGGACTCTAATTCATCATAATGAAATGCATTAGAAATTCCAGTTTAATAAAATTTCCCGATCTATTTTTTCCTTTAATTTCTGAAGGATGGAAGAAGGTAATCAACTTTGGTCTCTAAAGTAAACTAGTTGTTAGAGAATCGTAGTAGTAAACTGTTGGAAATGTTAAAATGCTAAAAAATATCCTCATATTACAGCCTAGTTTAATTATAATATACGAAAAAAAGGTAAAAATTTAACAATTGTTTCAATGAAAAAAATGATTATAATTATTAGGTAGTATTATTTTTACCAACGGTTTTAAACGTACGATTTCGTCGACAGTATCAAAATCTAAAATTCTAATTAATAAATAAAATTTAAATAACCGATAACTTTTTGTAATTCGAACCTGAAAATTATATCATCTAATTATGAAATATCACTTTTATAAGCTTATCCAATGCTGAAAGGTAGGAATAGTAAATTTGTACTCTTTTAAGAAGGTGCGAATGTAACACAGGCGTACATCTCTTGTAAATATTATATAAATATAATATAAATATGTTCGCTGGCAATAAACAATTTAAATCAGTAGATAGTTATAGAGAATAACGCAAAGATTAAGTAGGAGTTTCTCATTATCCCAACAAACATCGACACTCCCTTTTTCTTCTTTATCTTGCGTTTCTCCTCTTCACTTCGCGACGCCTCTTTTCCCTTTTGAATCTCCCATTTGAATATTGAAGACATATCTCCGGCATCCTTAATTACGTCCTTCATCTTATATTCATTACCGCCTCTTGTCTTTCTATTAGAGGACCATCATAGGTGGTTTATTTTCCAAAGGACACCCCCTTTTTTCCTATCCTCGAGTTAAAATATTCCTCCTTTTTTTTCACTCCCAGTCGGAATTAATTACTCGAGTAACTGGGCTCTCGGTTTAAACTTCATAAAACGTTCTGTTTATTTCCGAGGTGGTGCTCAGGAGGCTGAAAAGCTTGATAATGGCTACAAATTAAATCTTTGACGGCCCGTATATTAGACGTAATGATCCTCACGGAGTGCGTTTTTGAAATGCTCCTTTAATGTATGAGCACGGTTTATTATTTATTGATGCTCCTTAGAGATTATGTTCAAGTTTTAGCAAAGAAAATGCTTCTGAAATATTATAATGCTAAAGTCTAAGTAATCTTGTAAAAAGATACGTAAAAAAGTGGTGTGAATGTCACTCTAAATTAAAACGAGATTGGTGCTACTGTATTTATGGCTTGCACCTTATTTCATCACAGATCAGCTAGAGATGATTAAATTGGGGTGTTTTAATATACTAGATGTTAAGAATTATATGATAAATCTTTTTTTTTCAAGTTACTTAAGATTTCAAATTTTAAAATATCTCAGGAAGTACTCGTTTAGAATCATCCCGGTTCGGAACTACTTTTGTACGCATATCATACACGTATACTGCAACTTTTGACGTAAGATTTATGGTTTTGTTAAATCCATTACGTTACTTTTTAAATATCAACATAATATTATCAAGTACACCGTGAACCGTAAATATTTATTTTATTATTTTATTCTTCTAATTTATGGACCACGAATTTTTGAAAGAAAGCATGCATATTCAACTTTCGAAATTAATAAGAACAAGAAAAAACGCATTTCCTTAACCCCCTTTAAAGCCATACTCGATTCTGTTTACCATCATATTAGGCATTCATTAAAAGCTATTCCATCGTAATTTCAATTCACTCTCCTTTAAAAGCAAATCATCTTATAATTTCTTAGATTTCTGTTTCTTTAATTCTTCTAGGATAATTACTATTTCAGCTATAACTTTTCTTGCATTCACTTTCAAATGTATTAGTTTACACATAGAAAACCTATTTATATTAATAAGGAGATCACTTTTGTTTGCTATGTTGCTGACGCTTTCAAAGAATCTCTCGTCTGATTCAGGATTACTGCCTTCAATTATAAATCACAGGTGATTCATTCTCAGAATAGCTCTGTGCAGATTCTAAATATTAGTCATATATGCATCATTTTCCTATCTATTTCGTTTCTTTTGTATTTGCAGACATTTTCAGGTTACCGTAAATGCAGAAACTTCCTCCGCTAGAATTTCCATTGGCCTTGTATCTTCATGTTAATTAATTATCAATACGACTATTAATTCAAAGAATGTTTACAGCACAGCTTCGAGTCCGTTTATTTATCCGTCATATGTTTAGTTTCAAATATTCTTTAAGGGGTTTTGTTTTATATTGTATAAATCGTGTCTTAGAAGTGTACTCTGTAGGGACGTTATATTTTACTCAACATGAATCATTTTCCGTTCGAAATAAACGAAAGCCATTCATAAATGAATGATTTGAAGGTGATCCTTGTTCCCACGACTCCATGAAACTTTAATGTGCGTCTTTTGGGACGGGAAGTTCGCATTCCAAAATAAATAAGTGAAACCCTTTTGGGATGAGTCCCACCTTTTGGGAATTCCTCTATAAACATGCATTCGGACACGTTAGTCGCAAATATTCTTCACTGGGACCTCATAATCAACGCGCACGTGAAACTTTAACGCGCCCCTTCTCTGGACGATTCACGCCCATTAGTTCAACCTAATTCCCTTTCGCCGAGAGCTCATTCACGGGCTCTCATAACCAGCAAAAATTGTTTTCATTACGTGGAAATCCTAGCGGATATGTCACGTGGTGGAAGAATACGCCGTAATTAATCCGCGCATTCAAAAGGACGTCATATACGACTCCTCCATCTCACGTCTCGTTATCTTTAAAACTAAAGAGAAGAAGCATCGCTCAAATGGCATTTTCTCGCAGATTGTGTTTGGTAACTTCTCTTCGGCGATTTTTGAGATAACCTAGGATACATAATTGCGTGAAATAGCCTAATATTTTTTGAGGGCTTAATGGCAAAGTACGTTGTAATGAATGGAGTGGTTTTTCAGACAAAAGACGGTAAATGAATCTTTGGAGAAATAAATCAATCGATATTTGTAAGATTTGTTTTTCTATAACAAGAAAAAGTAAATGAGAAATGCAGAGAAATCTCAAAGAAATGCTGTCGTAAATAGATGAAAGTAAGTTAGTTATTCAAATTCTATGAAATACTGATTGCTTCATGAACTTAAAACATCAATATCTTAGCAGTAAAAGGTTTTCCATTATAACATTTATAGTGGCAGTATTGACTTTGTGGAACGTTATTTAAAACAGCAAAATAACTTTGTATAAGTTTAGAAAACACACATCCCGAATTTGTATGTTTTTATATGAGATAAGTGGTATGATAAAGGAGAAGTATGGAATCGGTATCATTAAATTCAGAAAAGACGAACAGATTCCGAAACAGTCAGAATAATAGTGCAAAACAAGGAAATTTACCAGCCCCTGTCTCATAGGCGGAAAACAAGAATTGGGGTTAATCGGGCATAATCGTCGTCGCAAAAACCTGGAGATCTAAATTCAATACATCAAGGGTTAGGGATTCTCAGACAAACGATCTTCTTTTTATTCGTAATTTTCCCGCAAAATAATCGGAAGCCAAGGAATTCAGCTCTCTGCAAGCTCTCTTTCCAATATTTCACATTCACAAACGTATCTTTATCGTATTCCCTAAACCCTACACTGCTAGAATAAGTACTTTCCGTGTTTTGTATACATTTTCAAAAATTGTTCCCATTATTCTACAGCCTTCTCATAGAAATTCCCTACACCTTAATATATTCTTCTCCATCCCACTTTCTTGGCCCCTGTTCCTCCACTTCTTATTATCCAAACCCCTCATTTATTCGAGAAGAGGGCATTCCTTTTTTGTCTCGCAATTAAGGGAATCCACCCCATAAACCCCACGTGCTCTCATTCACGCCGTCGATAGAGAATCCCACGATGCAACCCCACGGCGTAGGACAAACATCGCAATTATATTCGTTATAAATTGCTCAATAAAACGCTTTTTTAGGAACGAATACTTTTTTGGATCGGTATCTGTTTTGTAGAGCGTATGTAGGGAAAAAAAACCCTGTACGATCGAGTGCTATGGGAGTTTATCGATGTCCGGGGGTGAAAATGTTTCGCAGAATTGATTTGGAATCGCTGCAGGAAACCACACTCCGAAATCAATCCAGCGATGGATTTCCCTGGAATTTTTCCCTTTAAAATATTGCCATTTCGATGTGCGACGGTTTACGGAAATGAGAATTGATTGGAAACGTGAGGGTTGATTGACTGATGAGGATTACGGAAATATTTCATTATCACTTACAGTTTTGCAATTTACTTCAAACTCAATTGTTTTTCCAAAGACATGAAGTTTCTTTTCTCTTGGAATATGTCATACATATAAATATATTTTCCAGTAAGTATGATAAAAATGAAGAAGTAGCTGAATAACGAATATTTTAGGCGTCTTTCAGTTCGTCCCTGTCTGTTTCTTCTACAAAGAGAAGAAATGGAAACGCGAATTAAGATATTTATGTTGGCGCATTTAATGAATTTTTTAATAGAGATTTTAGAATGAAAAACGGTTCTGTAAATGCTTTTAGAGCAGATTAGTAGAACTTTCAATCGAACACTAAAACTCAATTGTCTTACTCTCATCTTTTCCATTGGACATTGCAAATGGTTATCTTTCCTATGGATTCGATCCGCCATTTACAGCAGATTGTGTACACATATTTCCGAAGGCCTTCTGTAATCCTTTGGGAGTGGTGTCGTAATTTCATGAGAAGCCGCTTAAGAACTCCGTACACACGCGTTTCTCTCTATCGCCGATATTTCCTGCGAACGAGTCTTTGGTGCATCATTGCTCCTCCACCTATGGCTTCGTCTTCATCTTTTAAGTCGTCCAAGAACCTTCATTTGATCGCAATTGGACTAACGCATCTGCGTGCGACTTCTCTTGGAACATCTCTCCAACGGTTTACTGCTAAACGCCGTTGGTTACGTTCCGTGCTAAGGAGAGTGCTATCGAGAGCATCTCTTCAGCAGGAGAGAGCGTTAGAGGGCTATAGCGCTACGTACATAAATAACAGACACCTTGGGTAAATTTGTTGCGAAATACTTATATCTTTCTGTGATTTTATTTCAAATGCGAATATTTTACTAGCATCTTTATCTATCGGTTTATGAATTCTATTCTTAAGATTGTATATTCTTATATTATAAAATTCAGGCTCAATGAGGTACGCATGCAGTAAAAATGTGAAGTCTTATTGCGCTCAAAAAGTGGAGTCCAAAGTCATTAAAACTTTTAATCACCTTTATGTGATCGATTTGTATCTTATAAAAATCGTATTATAAGTAATAAGGCTAAAGAGAACTAAATGTAGAAAATGATTCGGCACTTTACTGCTCGTAATCGACCCACTTTTACTCTGCTCACTTTCGAATTTTCCTTATTAAATGCGATTGAATTTGAAGAATAAAGATTGTTAATTTTATTTTGTTGTTTTCAGTTGAATTCATTAGCCCCAATTTGCGACAGTAGCCGATATGTATGAAGGAATAAAGTGTAAATGCTATTAATGTCCCAAGATCATCAATTTCAACGAGTAATCCTCAATATTATAACTTTTCGCGCATTGATAAAATTATTTAAATAACCCACGGAGAATTAGTTTCCTCAAACACTGTAATGATTTGTGCTTGAAAATGTAATGATTTATAATTAAATTTCTCTGATAATTACTAAAAATTGTTCGTCCTTGATTTCGTAATTATTGCTCTTCAAAAACCGTCTCATTTGTTCGAAAGCAAATTAAAGTTGGAGCTAAGGCACAGTGCTGAATAGGAGACAAAATTGCTAATATTTTGGAGACCATTGGCCGCCATATTAAAATCCTCTCTTAGTTTCAACGAAGTAATCCTAACAAAAGGATTCTAAACCGTTCGGAAAAACCATTAAACAAGCACTTTCGCGTTAATAGTCCTCCATATAAAGATGCTCTCTACCGCCTCTCCCTTTGAAAAACCCAGCGATTCCGGCATTAAAACGAATCGTGATTTTTTCCACTAAATATGAATATTCTTGATCACGCAAAAAATGGGTCTTTTGAAGGTGGAATTTTTTCGAAAAATTTCCCCCGCTTTCATCCATCGGGATTTAAAATAAAAGGGAATGAAGAATTCGGGAGATAGGGTGAGAGCAATTCAACTAGGGACGGCCTCTCCAGCTGAAGCAGCTCTTCTGAAACCACCTTCGCCGGAGGTCAAAGTGAGAGTAATTGCGTCTTCCATTTGCCTCTTTCGGGTCAAAATGTGATCGTTTTCTATTACACGAGAGTTTGAAACATTACCCATACGAAGCGTTCTTGAAGTAAAATTGACGGATTAGTGAGGCGGCTTATGTTAATACGTGTCTGTATCAAATTAAATTTTTGCAAATTTAAATAGAATTGGGCATAAAACAGTCGCATGAGCCAAAGTATATTTAGAGAAAAATTATAGTTAGCTATTATCATTCTGTTAATTTTTACCATAAATTTGAATCTGAATATCTGAAGAAATATCTGAATATTTTCATTTGAAAAAAATTACGTTAAAAATATAATTATTCTTTCACGTCTTCAGCATTCAAAATTTTATGATAAAATTAATAACATCTTATTAGCTTCGTATGAATTTCTCTAAATGTACTCTGGCTCAAGCCCAATTATATTTAAATTTGCAAAAATTATTCTGAATATTTTAATTTGGCGAATTGAAAAATCGAATTTAATATTTAGAATAATATCTTTAAAATGTTGCCAAGCCACTTAAATTGCGAAAATTTATGAATTATCAAGGATAAATCAGAGGAGGAACTTTTTGCTGTCTGAAACTTATATTTAGTTGATGATTCATACCATTTGTGATGCACCTTCAATGAACCATTATAAAAAAAGAACGTTGTGAAAGTTCTTTATTCACTCACTGTGTACCAAGAATAACCATTCTTGTTTCATCACTACGTGGAGGATTTTGAAAGTGGTCTTAAAGAAAATGTGATGCGAAGGAAATGCATCGGTGAACGAATGATGGAGATGATGAAGAAAGATAGATGAACGTCTTTATTAGGTCTAGATTGAGATTGAAAAGGGCAAAGAAGGGGGCAAGATATTAGGCCAATTTAATGAAAAGAGATGGGAAAAAAATCTGGGAAAGGGAAAAGATGAATATGTTAGCACGTAGATACGATCCCCTTCTAACATATTTTACATTTTTATCGCTTTTCATTATACTGCTAAAGGCATCTACTTGTCACTGTCTTCGCATCTGTATAGCCTTTGGTAGTTATTTTGGAGGGAATTCAGTTATTCAGTTTATGAAACCTTCCAAAATATTTCGTTTTACTGTTTTATATATAAATAATTTCGAGAAGAATTCCACGTTTGAATGATATTCAATAATGTTTCGTATATATATATATATATATATATATATATATATATATATATATATATATATCGGATAATATTATTTTCTATAATCTTATGACTTAAGAGTCATCCCATACCACTGTGAGTGCTTTTCTTCCTCATTCTTACAATGCCATTACTCAGGGGCTCTTCTTATTACAAATAAATAAATCGATAAATTGAATTCCATGCATCAAACGATTTGAAATTCACCTGGAAGTCCTTCTATCGGAGGAAAAGGTCCTCAGAGATTGTCCATTGACTGTGATATGTATTCTCTCATCGAGTGAAGTCTCTTGAAAGTCAAATTTCGCCCGCAAAAATGAATTTCGATGGTTTCTCTGTCGAAGGTCAAATGAAGGTCGAATGGCATATGTCGACGGTCTGAACTCCAAAAGTGGAGTATATTCGGAAGGAAGTCATTCTTCTTCCGTTTGAAAGGAAGCATAGATCAGAAATTCGTCTTCATGCTCTTTCTATTCAAAGTATTTATTTAAAGATGGCCATTCCGGAATATTTTTTATAATTATTGCTTTACTCGCTCTTCCTGGAGTGACTGAATGACCATCTGTCTTTTAATAGTCATTGCGTGTGTGGGAATAATTCCTTCTAAACCTAAAATGTTTTTCACGAAAAGCTTTCTTTATAAATGAAATAATGACTTATATTTATTAAATAAACTTCTCTTAATTTAAAAAATTGTTGAGACGATTTATCCTTTAATTCTTTTTTACTTTTGCGAAACAATAAAAATATTTCTCTTATATCCTTTTAAATTTATAAGAGTGTGATCATATTTTAAATGTAAAATCAGAGACGTGGTAATAATTCTAAAATATATACTTTTTATTTCAAGAAAGAAAAGAATCTTTTACATATTTTAGTATTTTACTCTCATATTATTTTTACTTTTTAGTCAATGATAGTAATATATTTCCTGCAGTATGATCATAAAGATTTCCATGTAAAGCTTTTGGTGCCTTCGATATTAAAAGGCTTTCTTTGCAATCAGCATTTCATTCTTGATCTAGTATTATTATTTTAATTTAAAATCAGATTGAAACTATGTTTAACTCAAAAAAGCAAACGTATATATCAAAGGAAAAGAATTTGCACATTAATTAACGGAATTTGGCTCAAATATTTTCCTTTTTTCCTTTTTAGGCAAAGTCGCAAAATTGTACACCACAATACGAATCGAACTATACAACTATAATTAATATAAAGAACCTCAAAAATGTCATATTGTTTAAGGTTTAAAATGGAATATCGTGGAACTCACTTTATTCTCGGTCATCTCTATGAACCGCCAAAAATGGGATTCCTAGTTTCCCAGTGGACGCATCGCAAATTTTCACACAGAAGCTCTACAGGAAAAATATACGATTTCCATGCCAATACGTCATCGTGGGGAATGAGTTCAATTTTATTTATTTTCCCATCCACCTGTGCATTCAATTATTCATTTATCCTTAGCTTTAAGCGTCCATTCATACCGTAATTTTTCCGTTCGCTTCCAAAAAGCTTTATCTCACTTCATTTTTGCATGTTTCGTTAGGTTTTGAAAATCAAAAGGGTTTTCATGTTTAGCTTCCCTATGATTTCCCATTATCGTGCTTTTTAAAAAGATCGATTATCCTCGCAGATCAAAAGTTAAAGAAATAACAGTACTTTTAGAATGTCAGTGGAATTCGATGTTTCGGCCTCATCCTTCGTGGCCATCAATTAATTCCTTCAGTTTTTATGGTGTCTAACACTTTAAGCATAAATGTATAAATAAGAAATAAACAATAACTATTTATGTATCGATCGGAAAGAAAAATGTTCCATTCGATGATATAATTTCAAGCTCAATCAAACGGTATTTTTTTATCTCTTATTATCATACGCGAATATATATCTCTCTCATTGTGCGATCGATATACTGAAAGAATTGTACACTTACTACAATTCAGTGTGCAAATCTTAAGAAACGTTGAGCGAAATGGCCGACAGTTCTTGTTTTGTCAAAGGCAAGTAATTTCCTAACATGATTCCTATCTGCAATTTTTACAAACTTTCTCCAATTTTGGTAAAAGAGATGTATCTAAGAGATATCAATTTATTTCTATTCCCTAAAATTGTACTCTTACTGAAAGAATCGCAACGTTCATTTCTATATAAGCTTTGATTGAAGATCTATACACGGTTGAGTGTATTTGGGACTCTGTTGCTTGAACTTGGATTGCAATTAATATTGAAGTATTAAAGAAAAAAGAGGAAAGAATGAACAGAAGAATTTCTTCATGACAGTATAATAAAAATAATCGCGATTTTAAATTAAGATGATTAGTAATACTCTCCACTTACAAGTAAGGTACACTGGCGTAGTTTTGAACAGCAGAAGAGGCGGAAGAGACACTGAACGACCCGCTATAAATTTTCAAGCTTCAAAATACAATAAAGTCTCCGACTTTGGATTAAAAAATAACAAAAAAGGGAGTTATTTTTTAAACTCTCGTAATTTATAGGCGGTCGCTAAAATCTACGGATAGATTAATCGAGGGGAACGAATTCCGCGAAGAGAGGGCTTAATTCCATTGCACGCACACAGAGGGCGCTTTCATTGAAGATAAATATTTAGATGGAAAATAAAAGGAATGGCTGAGAATGAAATAGAAACGAGAATCTGAAAATGAGAAAAGATTAGTCGTGAGAAGAGGTGAAAGTTGAGCTTTATGTCTATAGAGTATTATGCTAACGAAAGCAGCCATTTTATACGAGTATTTATGGGAACATGTAATGACAATATTTCGATGCTGACACATTTTTGTGGATTTATAATTTAATAAAGAAAATTCTCTTCATCGAAAGATTTTATTTTGTACTTACGATAAAAATATTTATCAACTGTAAAGTTTTACCCCGCATTCATCGATTCTTTTGAACGAAACCCGGTAGGATTTTCATAATTTATCAATAAACGTACTATAATTACCGCCGCAAATTTTCTTTTATTCTAGAGCTGTTTGAGCATAAATTTTACCACTCTTCTAGGGATTGATATTAAGAGTATTATTACATGGTCCCACTTGTAAGAAAAGCAATTATAAAATATTTGTTGGTTTTGATGTTATCTTTTGTATAGTTTGCTGTATTTTTCTCACAGAGAAGTAATTCTTGTTTTAACTGTTGGCTTCGAAATCAAAGAAATCGTTGGGTAATACTCCTTTTAAAAGGAACTCTGTTTCTGAAGCCATTTCATGAAATGAGTTTGGATTCCCTCACTCCGTCTCCTTTTGGCATGTCTTAGTTAACGAAGGCAATATCTGAATTAGTGGGAAGTTATGTTTTCATTGAGTAATTTCAAGCCTCTATATCTTGAACTTAGAGTAATCACTCGAGACTTTAGGTCTCTTAACTCATGGATTCCATTAAATAGGACGAATTAGGAATATTAGGAAATCACAAATTCATGATGGTGTTATACAAGAAATAAGTATTGAATCTAAAAAGCCAACTAAAATAAAGATTTACAATCGCTAATACTATCTTATCTTGTTTTATGATGAACAAGGATAAGACCGAATTTGACAAGATATTGTAAAATGATGGAAAATATCTATTATCATTCGCTGATATATTACGGAAATATGATTGAGCTCTTCAACCAAAAGGTACGCATCTAAATTCATGAGATAGAAAACGACATTCTTATAAAAAATTCTGGAAAAAATTCCAGTCTAAAGTTGAAATGAAAACCACTATTTAAGTAAGTTTAATCTTGATGCTAAACAGAAGTGAAAAATAGCAATATGACTCGGACCCAGATCTCCAACTTGCCGAGCAGGGTGTAGTAGTCAGCATACGTGCAAGTATGCAGCATACGTGCAAATGGAGGCATGATGAACAATACACCCTGCCAGGCAAGTTGCAGACCTGGGTCCCAGTCATATTGCTATTTTTCACTTCTGTTTAATATTGTGAAGCGCACGCTTTAACGGGCAAGGAATTAAAATCAATCCCATCCTTATTAAGTTTAATCTTTATTTAATTTCAGTCATATCAAAGGACTAGCGATGTTTAGTATAATTTTTTTCATTTCATTTCAATTACAGTGATGAAAGAAAAGAAGTGGAATTATTACAGTAAAAGTTAGCGATCAAACTTTGAATAAAAATCTTTAGCAATAAATTCATTATTTATTTATCTCTCGCCTTTTCTTATACAGAGATATTTATATTTTCATCCAACAAATCTACATTTCGTTTAAATCTGCATAATACCCAACATTTAGAATGACAAACACATCGCAATGCGTATTCAAATCGAGAAGACGCATTAAATGAAGAGGAAAGAAAAAGATTTTCATAGAAACAAAGATTCAGAACCTCAAAAAAGTATGTATTTCAACACTAAGATAACAGCAGCATAACGTAATCGCATATAGATGACTTTAAAGACAAGGTTGCGGGAACATCGACCAAAAGTGAAACTGAAGCAAATAAATTAAGGAGACGCGTGATACACGCCAAAGATATAAAAAAAGGCGGAGATTGCGTCTCTATCCAGGGGAGATAGTGAGTGAGCATCACGTTCCCAGCAGAAGTGAAAGGGGAACGTGTTTTCAAATGATAAGGAAGAGCATTTGGAGACAAATAGGAAGAAAGGGTTAACAAAAGAGTGTCGCGGAGGGTAACAGGAGTCGGTTTTACATCAATGGCGCTCAGGATATTCTCCCAGTTTTATTTATCACGTTCATTTATAAAGCGGAACCAACGGAACAACGAATGTGTCGGGTATTTTTCCCCGAACTGAGTGTTGAGAGAGCAGTAAAACTCACAGATCCCTTCCGTGCTAAGTATTTCTCGCGTATCCAAAAGATCAGACTTATGTATTCAGGAGTTTAAATTCGAATTTTCTGTGCCTCATTCGACAGCCATGCGTCTTCTTTGTGCTCGAAAAAAAGTATAAAATTTCTTTTCGGAAGAAACCATTTTTTATAATGTAGAATATCAATGTTTATGGTAAATCCAAAGATGGTATATAAACATAATGCTTTATATGTATAAAGCCTTATGTTTAGACTTTGGAGAAAACAGTTCTTTCATTATTCTCAGAAATCCCTCCATTCCTAGAATATTAAATTGAGCGTGTTTTTAGCAAATATGATCTTTAGTTTAATATCTCTAAAGATTTATTAATGGTTTTGCTTAAAATCTGTTTTATTTTTTTCCGCTACTGTACTTAATGATATTTCTTCTAAACAATTAGTAATTATTTTAAAATAAATTCATTTTCCTTACAATCTATTATAATTATTATTTTTAGATATTCAAAAATACAGGTATTTTATATTTAACTACGATATATCACTCAAATAAATGAATTTTATCTTAAATCAATTTTCTCAGAATTATTTTCTAACCTGGCTAATTTTTTATTAAACTTTTTTCGTTACATTTTCCTCAGAGGTTTTTTTGTTAATCCTATACTTATTTTTATAAGGAATTTCCGAAAAAATAGAATCCTAAATTCTGAAGATTCTTTTTATATTTACAACTGATAACAGTTATTATCCTTAAAGGTATCATTTAAACCGAAGGATATTTATATAGTATCATTTTATTTATTTATTATTTTATCATCATCAAATGAATTGCCCTCTCTATTCAACTGAAATATTTAAGAACCCGCTCAATATTGATTTGTAACAATTGGCGATAGATAAATAATGCTCCGTTGGTATTTGAGCGTCAATTGACCTTAAGATGCTACGAAGAACTTAAACGCTGAGTAATGAAGTTCAGAAGCATTAAAGATTTTAATCTCAAAACTAGTTAGCTACTGATGGGAAACGGATGAAATATTTCCGTCATAATTCAGTTTGAATTGGCAATGTTATCTCTTTGAAAACATTTATTACCCTCATTACTCGAAGATGGTAGAAGATATCGTGACATTAATGAATAAATTAATGTGAAACTTTGTATCGTCATTAATTCAGTCACTTGGTATTCATAATCAAATCGCTAAAGGGAATAATGACTAATATATTCTTTCAAAATAAGTGTCTTGTGAAATTTTACTTTTCAGTGATTTATTTTCGCTGAATGTGTCGTTTTTTATGATTGTTCAATATATTGTCTCTATTCTCAACCATAACAATTCAGTACAAATATTCTTATGTTCTTGACATCGCAATACTTTTGAATCGCCACACACGAGTATGTTTAGTCATTCGACTGCAATCCATTATCTTCAACGCACCTCTTTCATACCGATCTCATTTATCATTCGCATTCACTCGAGATGTATTCCTCATATATACCCCTCTTGTCATATCCACTGCCTCTCAGCCGAACTGAAGGTAACGTAGCAAAATATATTCTAACCCCCGATGATCACTTCTCACCGACGCACCTTTAGAGAAGTTGAGAAATATTTAGAAATCTGAATTGATGTTTATTTGAGGGTAAATTTATTTTTTTCTTTGAAGTGATATCTCCGGCTATGGATGAGTAAATACTATAATCTTTTCTTTCAAATACTTATCTACATGGTGGACAAAATCATAGTTACCGAAAAAGAGAATGAAAGAAGAAATTTAAATCCGAGATGTAATTCAGTTACATTGCTGAATAAAATAAATAATGCTTTGTTAGCATTAGGTATATACAATATATTTAGATAAGGTTTCGCTTATGGTATTTAATTATGAATAATTTCATTCATCAAGGTAAAACAATGTATAATGATTATTTGAGTGCAAATTCCTCTTGATATAGCAATTGACGATATCAATTTTGCAATCTTAGAATTCAAATCAATTGAAAAATTAACTTTAATTCTGAAAGGTAACTATTAATTTTAATAGATCATTTGAAAAGCAAAAGATGAAAATTTAACGGCATTTATATTAGATATTATTATTATTCTCAAATTGTTGTATTTGGAAAATAATTTAACTATCCATACTATATATCGATAAATTAACTCAAGATGGCAGGATGTTGTTGAATGGTAAAGAGCCGTAGCTTACTTTCGATGTCTGAAATCTTAGGGAAACTGTTGTATATGTAAATTGTGAGGAAATTTATCTCTCATCCGAATTAATCTCATCCGTTATTCTGTTCTTGTAACCTCACTCCCTCTTTACATACGATCAGAGTATTATAATTACTGCATCACAAAGTTAACTCAGATAAGCTTCAATTTATTAATTTCAATTAAATTATTGAATTAAAGTTTTACTTATTTTTGGAAAATCATATTATTCTTTATTTATTCCTTTCAAGTATTTATTTTATATCCATTTTACGTAATTTTAACTCTTTTATGTAATAACCTTTCTTTTATACATTAACTGAACTTTTTCACTCCTCCCCAATATTTGCCGTCTCACAATGCATCCGTTCTTCGGCGTTTTTGATATGAGAACAAAAAAGGAGGCTCCAATAAAAAATCTTATAAAGAGAACCAAAGTCCTCCCCATTTATGAATATATATATACACACACCACTTGAGGAACCATAATTTATGATTTTTTCCATGGTGACAGGGTTCCTACTTCTTAAATTTTTTTACTTTATTCAAAAACTTTGAAAATATTATTTTTCTATCAAATATAATAAATATCTCATATTACAGATAAAATTTTCGTTTATTTTAGTGATATAATTCCCATGTTCCTTTTATATTTGTAAGCAAACAATAATTTGCAGGAAGCCGAAACGACGGGCTGGAAACCCGCGAAGACTTCCTGCAACATATTCACCGGGAAAACACGAAATCGTTACTAAACAATAATTTTCTTAGTAAATGACGAATACATTAAAGTACTTTTTCAATAGGATATTCATACGACGATTCCCAATCAAGTTATAAAATAATTAATTAAATCATATTGTCTATCGAAAAGGTTTCACTAATTTCGGAATATCTAAAATTAAGTGGCTCAACCTCATCTCTGGAATTGAATACGCACGGAAACGATAGTTATTTCAATGTAATCGAAGACTGAAAGCGAAAAAAGAATTTGATTTTTAGGAACGTTATTAAATCAACAGCGCCAAAATGTTAATGGATCACACCGAGCTGAAACATTATATCAACATTAGACTGAGGTTTAGTCGAGCGTTGATATTTCGCTGCTACGCATTCAAATTTGTCCCAAGAATATCCTCGTAGCATGTATCCAGGTTTAGCCGACCGTTGAAGCGTGTATTGTGCGATCGTAAGCTTTCGAACCAATATTTTCCGAGCCCCCGCAGCGGTCCCTCGACAAAGGGAAATATTTTATTTTTCCACGCCCTCCGGCTTTACGTATTGGAATGGGATTTTTACCAAAAGAAGAGAAAGTAGCAAATTAATTCTCGCCGCGATAATTTAATAATTTCTATGGAAGGATTAATACGTGATGGATGGACCCTTAAATGATTTTCGATGGGAGTTAATTAATTATTGTTCGACGGCGAAGAGCTGAGTTTGATATACGGATAACTAAAGGATTCTCGAATTGTCCCAAGGGTTTGGACAGTTTGAAACATTACTTTCCTCGTTGAATTGTCATATCTTTCCACTGAGATTCGGACAGAATATTGGATGGAACCATGTGTGGATTTTTGTTACTGTAGATGAAATACGTATTTGCGTTTTATACCTTGATCATTTCCTGTCACCAACCCACAAATATTGTTGTTCTAAATTTTAATTTTTGGTGTAAGAAGAAGACAGAGAAAATATCAAAGCTTTCAATAACTAGTTTTGTTTTTCACATTATACGCGTAACGATCATGTTATATACTTAAATTCATAAAGTTAGTGATGCGCTGAAATTGTAAAAGGGTGAAGCAAAAGTAACTAATGTAGATGTTGCCTTCCAGACAAACCGCGATGAGTAGAAGAGTAAAGAATTTTGGCTGAATTTGAAACACAAGAAATTAACAAAATTTTATGAAAATGGAGATGTTTCTGAATTAAAGAGTACAATTGATGCACAACCAGTATTTGTTTTCATATTCGTGACATAGTGAAATTTTCAGATCTACAAACATTTGTGAATGTCCACTCAACGAAAACTGGGCAAATGCAGCATATTTACAAATTCCTTCAATATCTGATGATCGAGTTCTCTTTAAAAGAAGTAAAATAAACATTTTCTTCTACTTCCCGAGGTAACTTTCAGCCACTGAAAAGCAGTCCAGTCCAGAAGCCTGGTTAAACCTATGATGACATATTTAGCTGTTCAATAAATCATTCTTCAGAGGTCTTATATTTCATTCTCGGCCTCCACTTTCGCCAGCAGCTGCATGTTTTGCCAACAGCCAAAGGAGAAACTGATGCAGCGTACGCCACTCATCGTCAGCGTCCAATTTCGCGGAATTTTCAATCAGATACCTGAGTTTGAGAGGAGACCAAAATATTTTTTATATCATTATGATAGACACTCAAATTGTGGAACGTTTCAGGATGAAATCTCTTTATTGTGACAGCCAATTCCCTTATCTTTGCGACATTAATAAGGCTTATAAATTTACGACATTAATCTAACTTCTTAATTACATTTCGATATTATCGATTTTCATTGTATTGTATGCAGTTCTGAAGTCAATCAATCATTCATAGTAAAAAATGGGTGTCCAATTAGATTCACTAGGAACTAAATTAATGAATTTCTATGAGTTTCTTGAGCTTAATATTCGTTTCAATAGGTTTACAATCAGGAGAAACAAGTAGAACATCATGATGTTTGTAATGAAACAATATAGTGGATATTATTTTAAATTAAAATTATGCCTTAAATCTGATCCAATGACATTTATAAAACACAACAATAACAATATTGATATTTCTGAGTAAACAGTTAAGCATCTGAATGCAAAGAACGTGGCACAAGGAGAATATCCAATTCTTCGTACGGTAAATGTAATTTAGGCAGGGGGTTAGACAAAATAATTCCATTAAATGCATTTTTATGCATAAAATAGTATATTATCTGTTATAAATGCGAAGTATACATCATGTAGATCGAAAATTACTCATCCAAGGGATAAAATTGGCGTCTTAAGATGTTACAAAGAACGAGATATTTATCAACATGAAATTGAATTATTTATGACCAAACAAAATGACCCTTACTGTTAAATATAGTTTAAATAATGTAAAATTGATATTATTTATCCTCTAAAGGGGCACTAGGATCCGTTTTTCTTCGTACATATCTGGTAGCCGAGATCGCCACGGAGGACGGAGCTCCGCCGCGCGGATTTCGCCGTTGTATCGTTGTACAAAAGTCGAATTATTTATCAATGACGCAAGAAGGCGCAGGATTTTATTTCAGATCCTTCTTTCGGAAGCTTCCACGAGTGCTGTGGTATAAGTAACTCCCTGTACATCGATGTCCCTCACAACTATTTTCCTTGCTTTATGCAAAACTCACCTCTAAAATAAGGGTCCGCTCTTTTGTCCTGTAAAATAGTCAAATTTTCAAGAATGATATTTCAAATTGATAACAGTAAAGCATAAAGAATAGTGTTATAATATTAAATAGTTTTTTATCCGATCCATTTTGGCTCAGCGTTGGTTTAAAATTGAAGATTTCTGCGAAAAATCGAAAACGGCCGTTTTTCCCAAAATTTGGTCAACTTTGACCCCTTGTAAAATGTAAATGCGCGGGAACTAAGTCAAATGACTTTAACAGTCGATGCACCATATATTTGAAATTGATTGTGCAAAGTTTCATTTCCGTACTCAAAAAAACGCACTTTGTATTTTGGCCAGCTTTTTTCGATTCTAGCCCACTTTGGTTGAATTTTATAGTAAGGTAGTTGGATATTATTGTCAATAACCATCGGCCGGCATTTGGATATTTAAGTTAGAGCCCCAAAATATTTTCTCGCCTGTTATTAACAGTTATCATATGCATCAATACTAAAATAAATATACCTTTTTCATTAATAATTACAGTAATCTTACCATATTTAAACTCGAATTTAATATTTGCATTTAATGAAATGCCCTCTGTTAAATTAATGTTTCAACATATTTTATATTTCGTTAATATGGGTGAAACCTATTACAAACCTTTAGGGAGTTTTTTAAATCCAAATAATCTTTTGAAACGAACTTGAGTAGTAATAATAATTTATCATATGTTTCGCTTATTGGCTGCTAAAAACTTTTTCTTCCGAATATGATATTGGATTTCAAGCATAATTTGATCACATTCAGAAAAATATTATCCACGAAAAAATCATTTTAATGAAATGTTAGATTCGGATGATATTTGCAGTCTTTATATAAAAATTTAGTCTGTAGCAAGTGACACCTTCCTTACATAATATGATCTAACGTCTATAAAAATTTCCAAAATTTGAATTTAAATTGAGTTTAACAAATGGTTAATTATCCACTTCAAGGCATTTTAATGCCATTTATAATCTCTAAATACCTTTCTATTGTATCATGCGTACCTACATAAAACACATTTAATCATATATTTCCTAAAAATATCATATTACTGCTTACATAATCTCCAATTACCAATCCCTTATAAAAAGAAGAATTCTATGGGACTGTTACTAAGGTAAAGTTTCAGTGAATCCAAGGGCTGATACTAAGGAATAAAATATTTTCACTCAAATACTGTACATATACCACTTTATTTTTACTTATAATTTAAGTCAATAAACATCTCGGAATTATAAATTTAGCAAACATTCGACTGAAATTAAAATATTTAACCAATAATTTACTTTTGGAAATAAAAATATGATAAAACAAATACCAATTGTGTCAAAAACAGAAAAGAACGCTTCTTGTCTAAAATTCTTTATAAGCAGTCACAAAATTAAATTGATTTCAAGAATTACTATTTTAAGCCATATTGATAAATATGAAGATCGTTGGTGATCTTTGAATTTCCTTCGCAAATTTCAATCTTTGACTAGTAATTCTTACTTATGGAAACCGTGCACTTCCTAATTGTTTCCGTAAATACATGTTCCTGTGTAAGCCTTTCGCAACACGTAATTAAGGTCTTTCCCTTCTGTCGATTTCCTTAGGAGGCAATCCAAACTTCCCGAGTACTTTTTACGCTAAACCCATCTAAACCACATCGTTAACGCAAGTTTCCGATCCTACTTACCCGATGATGGAATTCTCGCCAAGTTCGCATTCCTCATCTAATGACGTCAGGGGCTTTTAAGTATTAAATTATTTCTTCGACTTTTTCACCGTGGCTACTCTCAAATAACATTATCTTTGGTTCCGAAATATTTTATTACTAAACAAATAAATTTTTAAGATATTTATCTGAAGTAAAAATTGAGATTTTATTGAGTGAATTTCAAGAGTGAATTTTATTAAGTTCCAATTCAATTAAGTTTATTTTAAGTTGTGGTTGATATTCTTTATTAATTGTCAATTGGGTACATACACTTTTGTTTCCTATCATTCATTCATTTTCTTTGGTCACATTAATGTGAGCTCTAGCAGTTTCTCCGAAAGATTTTTATTATCAGGGATCAATATATTTTTGGAAATATTAGACCAGCATTTTAACTTTATTTCAACAAATTATTATTCATTGCTGCTTTTATAAGTTTACAAAAGATCTAAAAAAGTTTGAGAAAGAAAATTTAGCCGAAATTTGATAACGGTATTGTGGTAGAAATAATTTCAAAATATCTTTTCCTTTTGACAAAATCGATCAATACTTCAAATACCTATAGTGAGTTCTGTATTGAATATATTTAAAGAAAAGGATTGCGAGTCACTTGCAAGACCGATTATTTTGTACTCTACGACTGTTTAGAATCTTTATAAATATTCTCGAATAAGGAAATTTGACGAAAGCAAAAAAAAGCAGCTCGATGTGTAATGGGAAATATTGAGAAAACAGACAGCGTCACAGAAGTGTTACAAACTCTTGAGTGGTATACGCTAGAAAACAATATTCTCTGCTAACTCGGCTTTGTGTTCGTGGTAGTTCTCCATAATGAAAAGTGGGAACAACCAATAACTTACATCTTAAGCACAAGTTTGTGATAAAGGTATAAGTTTGTGTATAAAAATTGTGGTAAAGGTGCAAATTACTGATTTATTACCCTTTTTCATTAAAAATGTAAAAGAACTCGGAAGTATTTACAAGATAATATTAAAAAAATGTATGAGAAGTACAATTGATAAATCTTAATTTTGCGCTAAAGTCAATAAATTAAATATAAAGTCTTTAAAGGCAAAGAACGGGCATCGCGAAGTATTCAGAGGCATTTCGGAATGAACAAGTTACTTGTATTCCTCTTCAGACCTAAAAATGTAAATTCCATGAAAAGCAGTTTTAATGATAATTTAAATCTAATAAAAGTTATATATAAAATTTATTTTTCCATATATTTCAAATAATTTGCACTACACATTTACTCATTCTGTACATGATTCATCTGTAGAGGTGAGTTGATTATCCTTCAGAAAAGTGAAATTCCAGAAAAGGCGATAAGAGCCACGGATGTTTAGGATTCCAAGACAGTGGCTCTTTGAAGTTTCCCTGAGACATCATTAAAGGAATTATCTTGGTGGTTACTTTGGGAAATTTTAATGGGAAATAGTTGTCACCACAAGGGTGTAGGAAGTCGGAAAAAAGTTGAAAGTCTGGAGCTTCTATTGTAAAGTAATTAAATTGATGAATTATTTTAATCGACGAACTCATAGTAGTCTACTTCTTACGAAGAATACAAAAATGTGAT
This sequence comes from Pantala flavescens, assembly GCA_020796165.1. Taxonomy (NCBI): domain Eukaryota; kingdom Metazoa; phylum Arthropoda; class Insecta; order Odonata; family Libellulidae; genus Pantala; species Pantala flavescens. The sequence continues at coordinate 36,720,143 of CM036880.1, read as the reverse complement.
CGTTTCGTAAAAATATATCCTTAAAGAATCCAAAGGAATAAAAATCTTTGATTTTTCCTCTAAATATATTCAAGATCGAAATTGCAAATATTAGAAAATTATACCAAACGATACATAATAAACGTAATTTTAAAATATTATCTGAACTTCTAGAATTCTATATAGGAACTGATTCCTCATACATTTATCCAAACAGGTTTTAACTTACGCAAAATTTTTTAAACAGCTAATAATTTTAAAAATATATTTTCTACTCCTGTTTTTTCAGGTATTGAACTATAATAATTCATTACTTAAAACCGCATACAATTATTATAATTATATAAAATTAGAATAAAATTATAACTTGTAATATAATAATTATTATATTTTACAATACGTAATTTTACCTTTACACGTTAACCATTAGGAGTTGAAAATTTTGGAGAAAATAATTTGATATATAGATTCAAGAGAAAATATTTTTAAAATTTTATATTTCAGCTCTATATAATGATAAAAAAGAAGTGAAAAATTCTATTTATAATAATTTTATTGATATTTTTTATAAAGGTTATACTAATTTAGTTAAAATATTCCACCACTACATTCTGTTAGCAAAGCTTTATATATGTTAACCGTTGGAAGAAACTAATTAGATGAAGCGTAGATCCAAATATATAATTTGTATCAGAACATTATAATGCATGAAAGGGCAGAAATAAGCAAAGACCGATTCCAAAATACTCTATTTTACAATTTAAAATTCTGGGGCTACTATTTTTACGAGCAGATATTCTATTCTCAATGAGAGAAAATTCATTGTATATTAAATATACACAAATTGTTTCAAAGTCCAAATTCCAAAAATAATAATGGTACGAAAACAGAATTTCCCGCTCTAACGAGAATAATTTAAAAGGAACTATTTATTCAAAAATCGGCACATACATTCAGGTATATTTTATCCATAATTTACGGGAATTTGTCTGAAAACAAACTTATCAGAAACAAGATCTCGCTGGCATTAATCCCGTCCGCAATTTTTAGAGTAAGTTTTGGAATAGAATCGTGGGTAAACGCAATCAAGTTTAGAGCGAAACGCTTTACCGACACTTCAGTTTAATTAAAGGAAACAGCACAGAAAGGATAGCAGTGAGGATGAATCTGTAGTAAATGAGTCAAAATATTCCCTTAGGGAATCTGCCTAGTTGAACAGAGGTGATTTTCTTCAAAGAACACAGATTTTACATTCTGCAATCCAATTTCTCGCTTCAGCTTAAGTAAATTTTTATCGTTTCCGGTTGATGTTAATTTTACGTCCAAACAGTTGAACAGCAACCGGTTCAAAAGAGTAATCTTGTTTTAATTTAGTTTATCAATGGAGAATTAAACTCTAATTAAATCGTAGAGGTAAAAATTCAATTTAGAATCTGAGGAAAAGAGAACCTTGTGTCATATTTAATTGAGAGATACGACATCTGACAATAACTAGAATAAATTTCACATGAAATTCACAGAACTTTTCTGAGAAAAATCATCATTTGAATATAAATTAAAATCATGCGAAAAATCTTCTCAACAAAAAATTTGACTTCTCATATATTGCAATCATTCTCTAATACAATAGAAGATTAAAACACTAGTTTTCATCAAATATAGGTAATAATGGGATGTATATTCACCAATCACGATATTGTAATTTCCTACGAATAATTAAATTATTTATTCATTAAAATATACCCTCTTGACCCGAAATAAATTGAACCCCTAATTATTCAGGTGAATCGTATTATGGGCATGAAAATTTCTTTAATAAAGCTGAAGTTTATGTCCAATATATTTTCTATTTGGAAGAGGATATTTAAAAATAAATTTAATTTATATACCATTTAGATCGTAAATTAAATATTCCATATATATATATATATATATATATATATATATATATATATATATATATATATATATATATATATAATACATTTTTATATATCCACTTTGCCAAAAAATTTAATAATTTTATTGGCATCTTCTGTTTTTATGATGGAATTCAAACAATCCTAGAGAGAAAATGAGGCGTGTGCAAGGAAAAAGTAATAATAAAGTGAAAATTCTGTCTTTTATACTTTAGCATAATTAGCGAGATAAAAATGTGTCTGCTTTCATTAATAATTTTAATTACTATATTGTCACCACTTCGAAAATCGTTCACCATGGACGTGACGCAATTACATATTGTATAGAGTATCGCATTATTTTCATCAATAAAGTGTCCATTAATGCATCGCAAAAAATTCTTTGAATACGTCAATTTTTTCCTGGCGGCAAAAAGCGATCGCCAACGACCGAATTCACAAATATCCAGGATCGATACGCGTTCCACTCCGATTCTTCGAAGGATTTTTGGCACGAACGCCCGTCTGCAGATTCAGAGCCAAAAAAGGTTCATTTTTCGGGAGCCTCGGGTCGGAGCTCGCTTTATACATGTATATATTTAAATAAATTTGGTTCCACTTCCGAATCACTTCCGGAGGGAGCGAATCAGGTGTCCCTCGAGGCACTGCTCTGTCAGCACCTCTATCATTAAGTATCAAAAAATGGACACTTTTCCGATGTGTTTAGCACGATACTCACTTTCTCGCAGAGATTCGAATCACCGTTTTCTCCGTCGACTTCTCCTGTAAATACGGGCGAAATTCGATCGCATATTCCTTTGTCGCGAAACAAACACGGCGCGGATGTCTGAACAATGGTCCGTTGGCGGAGAAATGCCACAACGATGAATATTCAACGAAGAATGGGATGTTGCGCCGTAATTGCGAAAGAAGGGTCCAAAAGCATTAGCATTGCGCATCAAAAAGGATTGAGAAGTGATAATATTGGGAATGAAGGATGGAGATCGAATTATTTCCTTTAAATGGAAAAACCGTGTTGTGGATGGAAGAATGAGGAGTTGGAAAAGAAAACGATGAATGATTCGAAAGATAATGAAACTATTTATTGAGTGGTCTTTGATTTGGTTTTTAGTTAAAATAATATTTATGGTTATAATAATGCCAAAAACTTCGTTGATTATGAAGCGAATCTGGTTTCACTGTAAACCATTCTGACTATTTATTCAACTGACGAACTCAGAAAAGCTCGTTTTGCAATTTCTCTAAAAATTGGTGATTTCTGCTTCATGTGAAACTGATATAAATAAATGGCACTTCATGCAGAATATCTTATGCATTTCGATGTTATATTTGGGCCATATTAAGAAAGACAATCACTCAAAACTTACCATATATTATTAAAACTTGAAAGTGAATTAAAACTCAAGGTCATTTAATCGATTCGGGATCAATAATAATTAGACAAATTAGTTTCGAATTCGTAGACTCCATGTGAAATGGGTACTTTTATACTCTAGAATTAGAACGAGCATATTTTTACTCTTCTGTCGGTTCAACCCTTGTTCTGCATCACGAAAGAATTAGAGAACGAAAAAAAGTACGAGGCTGACTGAGATCATAAAGAAACGTTTATGAGAGAAATCCACATTCGAGATGCAGTTTTGAAATCGGAGAGTGAAGATGGGATGTCGAAAAACGGTAAGGAAATAGAGCAACTGGGGAAGAATTTCGAGTCAATGAAAAGGGAAGGTAAAAATTTGAGCTCAGATGAAAGGAGAATGGATGGATGAAATGAGGGAAGCCAGTTATCCCTTTTGTGCCTCGCGGAATAAAAGGCTCGCCTAGAAACCTTTGCAGAATCGATATTCTTTGGGATTTGTTGAGGGGACAAATCTGTGTATGGGTACAATGAAACCTCTAATTTTAATGGGACGTCGACTAGAACGATTTGACTTCCCGAGGCGACGTCGGTGCACTCTTGAGCGAAAGGATCGTTCTTTAAATACTCCTGGTGCCATTTATTCCGCACCATTTGGGTGGTCAAGGAAGATTTGATTGGGATGACGTATGCGAGCATAGGACTGTTTAACAGGGGAAAGAAATGAATCAGCTACATCAGGATAAATATGCTGTCTACGTTACGTAGGATGACCTAGATCACTTTTGTCTCAAATGAAAATGGTTACTATTCACCAACTTGTCAATCCTTCGTCGATTAAGTTCAAACTCCTGGCGTTATCTTAATTGAGGGGAAATATTAGATCCTTAAGGATATTTTCTACCTTCATCTCTCTTTGATTCCCATTTACGTATTCGATTATTTACGTGCTAAATCATTTTCCAATGAATCACAACAAATGCAAATTCCTAATTATGTCATAGATGATATTCTTTTATCATCTCTCACTCTTTATTATTTAGATAAACGTTAATTTCCTTATAGGTGATATTAGTTTTCATTAAATCACCTAAGTATATTGGTAAGTAAATAAGTGCCTCATTAATTTCACCGAGAAGTTATTTCTAAGAAATAATTGTCAATATTTTTAAATAAAAGAACTCAGCACCGATTGTTTACAATTAAATGGATGTATTTTTATTATTATATTAAAGCCCGAAAACAAAATTCCCATTCCCTAGTATTTAGCTGCAGATACCTAAAGTTGCTTAAGTATAATATACGTCTTTATTACGTCGAAATTATTTTATCAGTATCCAAGCGAAAAGATAGAGAAATTAATTCATTTTAATAAACTTAACAAATTAACATAAAATTTATACAACTACAGAAAAGAAATTTATAATATAGAATACGCAAAAGAAAAGAAAATGCCCACGTATTTATTAATCTTCAGTAAATAGAATATAAATACTCTATTAGGAAGCGAAAAACATTTTGATTCATTTAAAATGCACCTTCAAATCAATCTTTAAATATCTCAACTTTTAACTATAGCAAAATTTCTAGAGAGAAACATTTACTTCTACGAGCGGAACGAATTGAACTTTACCCAAATTTAATCTCAAAGAGATTTTTCTCTATCATCGCATCTGTTCACATTGAATTCAGTTTTTGTGTCTCCGTTCAGTACTTCCAACTTTGCCACCACCTTCATTCACCCTCTGTATTCGTTCTCTCCCCTGCGTTTTTGCAGCTGGACACGGGCATCGGGGTAACCGCGATCGATTGATGAACTCCCTAATGGAAAGAGAGTTCCCGCACCTGCAAGGAGTTCCTCGACGGAATATTTTGGCGATCCTCACACACGAGTGGTTTAGCCGAGAAACTGCGCTTTCCCGAATTAAGAGTCAGAAAGGAATTGGAAAATATTCGCTTTTTCCATATCATTTCGTTCCCACTTTTTGCCGAGCCCAGGTGCTTGGAGTGTTTTTTTGTCCTCGTGAGGATGGGACCACATTAATACTTCAAAAGAAGGGCGCATCCCCCTGGGAATGGATGATGTGACACGAAAGGTTGCGCGGAACTGTTTCGAGTTAAATATTCACGCTTGGAAAGAGGGAATTTTGCGAGCCCCTGATGGGAAGAAACCGTACCACGGATTAATTCTGGATTTAAGGACCCGATTTCAGGAGGAATTTCTAAATCTGGGATCAAAATGCTCTCTATCGCAATGTCTCACTCTTTCTTATAAATGTGGAAGATGTATAAATTGTGACTACATGCGGATGAGATGATAGTACCGGCTTCGAAAATTCGTGATCCTTAAGTATGAAATTGCACCTAACACTCTGAACGTAAAAGACTATTTTGAGCTATTTGTTGATTACAGCTCAAGTTTTAATATATAATTTTTATTCATCATTCATTTTATTCATCGAGGAAAAACTCGTATCTAAACATTCACCTCATTACATTTATTAATGCATTAAATTAAACTCACGTTACGGGAAGCCGATATTAAATGGAAACTAGAATAGAATGTAGAATAGAATAGAAGAAAATAGAATACTTTGATTGGAATAAATTGAAATGTCATTATATATGTAACTTGATGCCCCTTTGAGAAAATTATATTATTCATAGAGTATATTTATGCTAATTTGAGAAGTATCAACTTATTAAATAATTAAAGAAATATTATTTCATTAAAGTCTATAGCACCTTTGGTATTTAAAAGGTAACCAAACCAAATAATTAAACTGTCCAGTGCACTTAATAGCCTTGCATTTTATGACAAGATATTATCTCTCGAACTGTCATAAAATTTATTTTTTAGGCTATTAAATTAATTTCAATTATCTGGAAATTATTCCAGATTTATAAAAGTTACTTACTCTTCATGGATACTTCTAAATTTTATAGCTTTAGAAAAGAATCCATAATCATAAAAATCTTAAACAAATCAGCTTTATACGGTAGCGCATCTGGTACAAAGGAAAGTACCAAGAATGACTCGAATTCTATTATCTCTTCGAAATTGCTGATTTTAAAGAGCCCGCCGCTGTCATTTACAGGAAATCGTCTTAGTTCTCGGCAATCGTAATTGCATCAAAGATAAGAAATGCCCACAGTTGGAATGCAGAATCTAGAGGGAATCGTTTTGAGGTCTTTCACATTCCCTGCAGAGTGCATGAAACGGCATTCGAAAGTATGGTGAATAAGGCGGGTTTCAAATAACGTTTCCGAATCAATTGAAGACGAACTTAAGGGCAGACATATTTGACTAAGGTTTCAATTGAGATATATTCTATTTTTTATACTCTATTTCTACAAGACTCCTTTTCAAAGTTTATTCCCCTTTGCTGACTTATTTTCTTTAGATTTCAGTTGCATAGCTATAGAAAACAAAAATTCCTGCATTAATAGGATTCGGTTTTCCGCAAATAAATAGTATGTGTTCCTGCTAGAAGAGAGAAGGATATTTTACTTCATTATTGTATTAATCGATAATACTTCTATCAAACAGGGTTATTTTACGAAAAAAAAAACTATATCTGTTTCCTCATAAAACATGTGGATTTTTCGTATATCCCTTTTAAAGGAGAATAAATTAATTTCAACGAATATTCTTGGTTAAGGATTAACTTAAGCTTCTAGTATATAGGAGTTCAATTCGAATTTACAATAAAATTAATGTAAGAATACCTTCATTATATAGACTATGGTCTGAATATAAATGACGATAAAATATTATCCGAGAATAAGTAGAGAATATTAGAAAAGTCTCTAGGCAATTTTAGATCATTAAATATAATAATTTCCTACTTTTTCTATGCTATATTTATAAATTTTAACATTGTACAATCTTTAAAATCCTCTTCCTCAAAAAACTTCTTCATTAACCTCAACTCAGAAACATCTTTCAATGATACAGTATGTACTCTAATGTAAAGGATGTTAACTTAGCGCGTTAAAGCGTGCGTTTTTTCACAAAGTTAAACAGAAGCGACAAATAGTAATTAAAAACAAAGCATAATGATTTAGGGATACCGATCTTTATATATCTAAAGTATTTTCCTAAAATCTGTATAAAGCATCATTTTATCAAACTTTATCATTATCAAAAGCTCTTCATAAGTAAATCAAAGCTATGAATGAACGACTACAGACAATATTTAATCGGCCCCTTATGACGAGAAGATTCAATCGAACCCAAAAATGTTGAGAATATCGTATATTTTATGATTATCCTCAGCATTGATCTTAAATTGTACTCAGGCAACAATTTTTTAAGCCAACACTTATGTGAATGGGTTCGGAGGTCAACTCCCGAAATCGCCCCCTCTCCAACCCGAGGACGCCAATTTGAGAATAATCGCGAATGGCTGATTAGTTGAGAGGAAAACTCAACCCGATTGAAGTGCGGGAAAGAGGGAATCCAAGAAGGTGGAATGTATTCCCTCCGTCTTCCCTCGTTTGCACCCTTAGCACACAAATCACACCCCTTAACCACGGGGAAACTGTCCTCTCTCCGAGGACTCATCAGCTCCTGTTTAGGCTAAAGTGTCCGCTGGAAGCCTTCTATCCTAATCAACACCTTGTTCTGGGAATGGCCTCGCGTATGTACGCATACATCACTCTAATGGGAGGATTTAATGGGTCCCGATCCTCGAAGTTCATCGCCTGCGTACATACGGAGTCAACTGAGTTGGATCTGCAGAAGTTCGGGATCTAGAATTATTTGAGCCCTTTGCCCATTTCCATGGTCTCTTCGGTTGAGGAAGCGAGAATTGAAACTGGAAATAGTTTGAGGAAAAAGGTTCGAGCGATAAAGAATGAAGGATTATTCGGTTAGTGTGCGTTCAAAATGAACTTAATCAGTTACAAAAAGTGGAGAAAATCATAGTTCATTTGAATTAAGGAATCCGGATTCTATACTCCAATTCTTCTAAACTCCTTTCAAAATTTATTCCTGTTCGTTGGCTTTACTTATTTTCTTCAGATTTCAGTTGCTTAGCAATGGAAAACGAGTGTTACATTCAAAGAAATCGTCATCGCGCAAATAAATAGTATGTATTTGTATGATATTTTACTTCATTATCCTCTGTACGTTAATTTGTAGCGAATCATAAGCACAGTTGAAAATTGAAGGGCTTTGTGAAATCAATGAGTTGAAATACTTAAACAGAAGACTACCAGATAAGGCATTCCAAAAAATGGGAGATGTCAGAGTTTCATGAAATTGTAATAATTCTATTTAGAATAAAATATAAAACTAAATTTTAGGAATTAAAAATTAATACTTATTTATTATTATAGATTTATTCATTCAAGAGAATCAAATAACATATGTATGATACTAAAATATATCTGCTACAGAACAAAAAGCGCAAAGATATTGTTATAGTTTCTTTCAGATTTTGTAATGTAGATACAGTAGGATATAGAACCTAATTTAATTATTATGAAACAAGATCTTTTATCCATCAGATGCACTAAAGAGAACATTCAGTACTTCCGTTCACCGCCATCGACTAAGACCGGTAGCTATTTGGCGCTTTGTTTGCCATATTTCCTTGATGTAGAGGACCAGAAGCTCTATTGCGGAGGTGTTCAATTCCTAAGGAAAAATTCTTCCGTGGATTTCCTTCGTTAATGAGAGACACATCAAAAATCCCGCTTTTGGAAGCGATTCAGTCCTGTTCTATTTGTAAGCTATCTGTAGCGGAGAGTGTTAAGTCGAGCAAAAAAGTTTCCAAGGCGTTGAATCACGCCATTTCATAAATAAAGCCACTTGGTGGCGAAACTTTTGTTCCTCGTTAGTAGAGCTTTTGACGAAACTTCGCGATCTTTTAAAGTATTTTATTGGACTTCCGACTTAATCTCGTTTCGTCGACGTAATTTATGTATCCGACGGCGCTTTTTGTGATTCGTCATCTATTTAACATAAAAACATTTGAAAATAACTTTACACTATTTCAGGTGAATAATTTGAAACTTGAAGTAAAACAAGAACTATGAAATTCGAGCTTTAATTTTTCCCATTGAACATCTTTATCTGTTGAAGACAAATGTGTTTAGAAACACCGATTTGGAGTCTGGATAAGATTCCCGATCGTACTGAATGTCATTTTTTCTCGCTTCTCTTTTGAAAGTTCCTGTTTTATGGATATAATTACGAAGAAAAAATGATCAGGTCAATAAAATTCTCTTAAAAGCTGTGTTAGCCCCGATTTTTCAAACACTGAAATTTAAAAATCAACGTTTTTTATAACTAAATCATATTTAAAATCCACGTATTTATAGCTAAATTTGATTTTAAAATGACATATTTGTAAATAAATTTCATTCATTTTTTGTATAAAGCTTTGCGTTCAGTATTACCCCAATTACTCAGATGTGACAAATTTAAGTTTCTGAAGGTCTACTCAGTATTTAATAGTACTATTTAATTTTCTATTTTATTGTCGATCTTTCTAAATTTTGACGAGACTTGATTTCCTAGTAATGTAACAAATTTTAAATGAGCACTTAGCTCAGAATCGTAAATTATTACACGCGTCTCCGTTTTAAGCTTAATTTTGAAAAATTTCATCTTTTTGAAAATTGTTCAAACGTGAACGCGATTTGGGTGATTCCTTCTTGCAGCGAAATGTTTCAAATTTTAAGATCGCTTGAAAGATAAAATTGGTACGGTACAAGGAAGGACTGCTGTTTAAATGTTATTTTTTATCCGTTATTATGGTACCCGGTGGAAAATGTTCAGAATTTTCTTTTGTTGACAATAAGGTTTTTTATCATGTTTCGGTTTCCTGGTAATTTTAGTTTTTGGGCATTTCCTAGAATTGCTTAGTTAAGAAGTTAACAGAATCTTTTTCCCTTTATTTTCCTTTTTTAAGCAATTAGAATAGAGTTATTTTTTGTGCTCTACAAAAACTAATCCGTTTCCAGAAATGCTGAGATATTTTCATAACACAATCTCAGTTTCCTTTCAATTGCAAGGATCTACTTAAAAGCTTGATTTCTCAGCCAAATATCAATTAAACCATCGTTTGTTTGGAAAATTTCGCGGAAGAGTGTAATCCCCAGAAAATGCGTTATTTTTTCGAGGTTTTGGTCGAAGTTAGCAACATTTGATAGTACTTCTACCTATAAATTTTCCACATCGTGTTAGGTGAGAACAAAGGACATTATGAAGAGACAAAAGCCAAGGGCTATCCAAGGAAGCATGAATAGCCCCGGTACACGGTTTTCCCTTGGCACCGTCGGATAAGCATGCTGTACTTCGCTGCAAACTCCCAGTGCGGGCTACTTCTCACTTCTTGCTCTATGTTCCCATGCATACGAGTTTTGTCACCAAATTAGGCAATTGTAGCAACCACTCCAAGGTACGACATCCTCTGTGTACATGTTGCATCCCATTTGGTTAATGATGAAGCCTCCATCTAAATGAGTGACCAATGGAAATGTATGAAAATGAGAAATACTAAAATAGTTGCAGGTAGCATCCTTTTTACTTTACTTTAGAAGTATTAAATAGAATTCCTTTCACGTGCATTGAGAGCATTTTAAAGAAAATATCAAGTAAGGTTTTGCTGAGTTGTAAAGAAGTTGGTTGATTACATAATATTATTTAGATACTCGAGTGGAATTATATTTTACAATACCAAGCTTTTGCATAACTTGGAACAAAGATTATTAACCAGGTAAAGACAAGGTAATGCAGAAGTATACAGCTAGAAAATGTAACCATATATGTACGAGTAAAAGTGTGATTGCTTACAGCAAGCAATCGGTTAATATATCTAATAATGAAAAATACAGAATGTAACAAATTTTTAAATTGTACACGCATATTTTATCATAAAATAAAGAAAGTAAAGGAAATTTTCGCAACGTATTTTATTTGGGTTCGATTTCCCATATATTTCTTTTTGAAGCATACTATCCGCTCGGGCCACGAACTAAGGACATACTGCGCAAAATACATTAAACTTTCGTATACATATCGTCGTCTTTATGAAATCTCCGAATTTCAAACCAACATACATTAAGGAAGGGTCCTAAAAGTCTGATTTCCCTGCGCATTTCTTATGGAAAAATTTAGCCAATGTACTTTTATGGTCAAAATCGAGATTACGGGTCCTTCTGGAATCGAACTCATGACATATGCACACTTTTGGACATTTTTAAATTGACTATATACGAATCTATACGTTAACGAAGTTTCATTGATCTATATATCATATTAAGCGAGATTTCACATGACAGTAGGGTCAGTTTCCGATTTTTTCCCAAGTAAGATTTCGTTTCAATTCTTACCTGCAACAGCATTTATGGAAAACAATCTCAAAATCTAGAGACCGCAAGAATGAGTTTCTGAGAAGGTAAACTACGACTTCAAATCAACACAATAACCCTTCTAAAGAAATTCTCTTATCCTTTGTCTCCTTAGTAAATGTTTCATTCAGCACGTTCTCTAAATGTAAAGAGGACATGGAATGATACTTTAGATAAGATATTGTATGGCCAGAGTTGCTGCAAATAAACTTTATCATAGGTACAACGTAAATGTATTTCAAAACGAGTCACCTTCATTTTACATTTCATGAAAACATTCATTATTAATTGTATCACTATGCAAATGATTTTCATGCCCAAATTCTGAATTTGTATTTCTTAAATCGTATATAGTACTCGAAAATTATGTAATTTTCTTTAATAATAATAACAAATTTGATCGTTAGAGTTAATAAATCAATTAAAAATGACAGGGTTTGTAAAAAATGATATTTATCTCTTATTTTTATAGAATATATCCTATGTTAACTATGGCAACTATTTTTGCAATCTTAAACATATAGATATAAAATTCCCATTCCTTCAAAAATTCACTTTATTTTTCTAGTATAAAATTATATGAATTCGCGTTTTTCTTGAATTAAAATACGTGAAAAACAGCAATAATAGCGAATATCGAATTTTAAAAATTCTAATTTAGGGAAAGGAGATTTAAACAACCTATTGATTCGAATGCCTTCGAAATGTAGCACTTGTATTCACGATATTCCAAAGGAATGCCCCTCGAAATAAATTTCAGAAAAAAGGAATTTTAAACGAAGCTTTGCTTAATACATCGCCAAAAACTGACATCGAAACAAAAATATCCCATTAGCAAGACGTTCCTCGTAAAGAAAGGAAATCAGTTTGTTTGGTAACGAAGGTCGTTAGAGGCGTCAAGTAGAGGTGCGGTTATCCTGTTTTTTGTCTTTGATTTTATAAGAGGCGCTCAACGAAAGAAGGATCCATTTCAGGGCCTAGAAAACATAGCCAAAATCATTAACACTAATGGAACGATTGATTAATGAGAAGTAGAGACACAAGTGAAAGGGAAAGGTCTTTGGATTCAAATAGATCTCTCTTTCCTTAAATGCATAATTAGATCCGATATCTTTTATATCAATTCGATAATTACGAATACTGCAATCGGTCTCAAAAATTATATCCCGTAACTGCTCCTGTTATATATGGCGTGAATGGTGATGGATACTTTTGAATATGTCATTTCAGGATGCCAAAAAGTGAACTGTTTATTTCCTTTGCAACTCTAGAGTTTATTAACACGTTAATGAAAAGCAATTTTTATGAAAAAGCGCGGCGATTGAAAATAATTCATCCAGCAATATTCCAATTAATTTTCTTTAGAGGGATAACAGTAAAGTACTATTCATTGTAATGTTACGCATGTATAGCATAAACTTATATGAAGATAAGTCCCCACATAATTCATGTATAACAAAATCTACATGCTCATCGCTATTCGTAATGGCACAATTAAAAATTCCATAGCGGAGTCATAGCAACTGTAAGCAAACAAAAGACAACGGAAGAATCCGAAAAATTTTCATGTACCTCGCAACGAATTTCATTAAATGCACCAGGAAATCACGGTAATAAACTTCGAGAGATAATCAACGAGTATGGAAATAGAGGATGAAGTGCGGCGTGAATTTTGCGAGAGATACAATTTTTCCGTCAAAATATCGTTGGCTGAATTCTATACCACTGTTGCTACCATGAAACTAGGTTAGCTGCTGTTCAACCAGGACTCGAGTCAGGGACCGGAATCGTATCTCACAAAAAGAGAGACATTAATACACGTTTCTAAGCACTTGGTTCTGCCGATGTGCTCTATTTTTAAAGAAACCTCTTTACTCTTCCAGTTTAAAAAAAGAACAGGTAAATACTAATTCTTCCGAGTTTATTAACACTGACAAGCTTGTGCCCACTTCCTAGGTCGCTAAACAAAAAGGAAAACGTCTTTTTCCTTTCAAAAACGAACAGCAAAATAAGTCTCCCATAAGTGCGATGCCATTTATGAAAACTTAATATGATCAAATTATTTTGAGAAAATGGAGTTTAACTTTCATCAAGTGCAATTGGAAGGCTAATATTTTTGTACGTTCGGATTGGTTTCTCGTTATAACTAAAAAAATGTACACAGTGCTTATTTTCACTCCGTCAAAGCCATTTTCATGAATATTCAACGAAAGGACGTAATTTTAAGGTCTAGAAACATAGAGTAAATTAATTAATATTTTCCGTTCTTTTCTTTATTCCGATTTCTTTATAAGGTTTAAATTGATTTGTACATTATTATATTGAATAATATTCGTGATATTGAAAACGAAAACGCAGCATACTGAAGATTAAATAATGAAATGATTAAAACCATATCTCATATGTGCATAATTTAATTACAGGTCGAATACCAAAGATATAGAATTGAAATTCTTTCCTCAATTCCTTCGAAGTAAAACTCCTAGAAACATTTAAATCATTCCAAAGAATTCCTTTTGACTTTCCTCTCGTAGTATCCATTCCAAACGAGCAACCAAAAGATAAATTTACCACCAATTGAAGACGAAAAAACAAATCCAAAACTACACACATTCCGCAAGAACAGAGTGGAATTACCATAGCTATATCTATAGTAATTTTGAATTACTATCCCTTTATCTCGCCCATTCGCTGCGTTTCCATCTTGCTTGCATGAGCTCAAGTATCTGTATTTTTCCACCGTTGCAAGGTATCAGCTTTTTTGTCTTCACTTTAGCGCACCTTCATCTGCACGTCTAAGTTACAGCCTCTGAACTCAGGAGCCATCAAAACTTAAATGCGAATTATTCATCTCTCAAAACGTTGTTGTCGATGTCCAACTACTGAATCCAGGTTCTTGCCATTCCCATCTCAAAATATTTGAAGAAGGTGCATGAACTCTACACTTCCGTATTATTAATGCCTTACCACTCTCTCAATAAGTCCGTGAAAACCGAGCACTATGTCTCATAGTCGTTTTCCTTTCGTTCCATGTACTTCTTAAACCTATTCGGGTAAGGATAGCACAGGATGGTCCTGTTCAGCATGCGGAAGTTGCTAGAATGACCACAAGGGGGAAGGAGATCCTCTGATACCTTGAACTGCGAAGAATGAAATGTTGTATTGTGACGTTGAACATTGTACCGATGTAATAAACAGTATATTGAAATAAATTTACATTCGTGAAAGTTAAATTCGTAATAAAAATTTACCCACTATTCCAAGAACGATATTTAAATATAGTTCTTTATAACGGTACGTCTCTTCTGCTAAAAAGATAGATCGAAGGCAGATGTATCCACATGAGTATGACCCTTGGCATATGCCGAGCATAAGCTGTAGGAAAAAAAAAGGTTGAAATAATCGGTAAAAATACCGCGTCTTGTGTTCGACCCCGTACGAAACGCTCGGCGATCGAATTTCTCGTAACATATTACAACATTAAACATCGAGTTAAATCCTCCAGCACCCGAAATGGTCTAAGAATCTTTAGCTCCGACCGTCTGCTTTCAACACGTCTCGAAACAATTTTCCTGGGCCTTCTTGAGAGTGCCAACTACTTCTTCTTTAATACAATCGTTCCATTCCTTATCCATCTGCCGCGGAAACTATTTCTCGTTTTCATCTACTCCTTCAAGTCGTTATCTTAGCAAGTAACGACGAGCGTTAGTCGTGAGAAGTCGTAAGAACACCTGATGCGTCTGTTGGCTCATAGTTACTCTGAAAAACCGATTGTGACGAGACTTTAGAATGTAAGTACTGTCTAAGCTCGATAGGTCGCGGCAGTTTAAAAAAGTAGCGGATATATATCGACATTCATCCTTTCGTTGTCACGGAAACAATACTCCGAACTGAATTCCGGTAGAGGGCGAAGCAATCTTTCATTTTCATCTGTTCCTGACTTAGTTGCCGGGACTTTCTGTGAGAGACGATTGTTCTTGGAGTTTGTCAAGCGAGTGGCCTCTTACGTTGTGTTTCGTCATTTTGTATGAATTTCGCGGCATAGAAATCCTCCCCAATACTTCTGGATAAAGTGATTGTGACCATATAATTGTGTTGAGAGCATAACGGAGCTCATGGAGGAGTTAACAGATTTGCAGTAATGTCGAGAAAAGCATCGTGACTTTGTACACTGAGAGTGAGCAGGAAATCTTCAAGTGAGGAACGAGGTTCAAAGGAAACGTTCAGGTAAGAAACGAGGGCCCATCAGAAAATATTTCGAGCGACCTTTCCCGTGTTTACAAAAATTTGCTTCGAGGATTCATTGCATCGAACTGACGGTCGTTGAGCACCGAGATTCCTTTTCGTCGTCACCTTAGATTAGTCTTAATTACCAGCAATGGACTTGAATGGGATAGATATGTAGCGAACGCAAACTATCCTCCTTTCTGTAATGCATATGGACTCCGTAATTATAGATGAAGTGCACTTATTAATCGAGAATCGAAAGCGGTTTCTATTGACAGATCGCTGCTTCGGGGCATAAAAGTTCGATTAGGAATGATCGCAAACCCTGTCATTTGATGTTTATTTCAAATTTAGCAAAATTTATCTTACGTCCGTGCGAACGACGTGAACACGGCGAGATGCAGGCAGGAAGTGGGATATGCGTAACGCTGTTGTGAAGTGCGACTGTAACCGCCGGGACTCTAAAATTGAAATTATATTTTCAAAACTAAAGACTAGGCGTATCGTAAACGATAAAAATTACATGAACACTAGTATTTATTATGATTTTTTCCTACTATGTGAGTCTTACTGCACTTACTGCACAGAGATACTATTTTCATAATGTATCGTGCACTAATTCTTGCGAGTTCGAGAAAGCCGCCATTATTAGCGGTCGAGAGAAAAGAACAGAGAAGTTTTAGAAGGATTCACTCGGTAATTGCATGAAGAAATATTTGGCATAAAAACTTAATAATACAACGCTTGCACTGAGGGAGGTGGTGTATCCCTCAGCCAATCAGAATCGAGATAAAAGTTTAGCGGGAGCTTAAATTTAACGAATTCTCATTTTTAAACTTTTGTTCCGGCAAGGAGTGGATTAAAATATTCTTCGTAATTTTCAACGTTGCCAAGTTAATGAAAACACAGTATGGCTGGTGAAAAATTGCAATTTCGTATTTATTACCATTTAAAGCTTTTCTACGATGCGCATTAACGCCATCATCTGCTCTAATTCATGGATTACTTTCAACTACTTTTGAAGAGTTTGCGTCATAAATTAATCACGGTACATACTTATTGAATCAGCTGAGTATTTTTGACAGCGAGTTAAGAGGGAAAGAATGCCCTGAAAATGAGCCTGTCTTTTCAACGATACAATTATTTTTAATTTTAGGATGCCTCTTGCATGCAGGATGTGCAACAGCCTTTGGATGAGAGGAGTCTACAGCATGTGTTGCAAGCCTTTTCACCTTCCTTTGGTATTGGGGGAAATCAAGAAAACATTTTAATGTGTGAGTAATAATATTTCCTCTAGATTTTAATGCTTTCAAGAAATGGCTTGTTATAGAGTTAAATAGTACTATCTCTGAATGAATATGAAGCTCCAACTCTTAGTGCGTTCTATCTGTGCCACTGAAAACTAGGGATAGATTGAACAAACTCGGAATGAGGCTTTGCATTGATGGTTTTATATAAGAAAAATTGGACAATGCAATGCTCACCTTAGAAATGCTTTTCGGGCTATTAAGACGCATGAGGATAGCATTGATCCTTCAGTATATTATTTATCGTTCACTGTGTTATCGTGTTTCATTTCCTCCCTTATTTGGCCAGAATAATTATGCCTTCTGTCCTTCTTTGAGAATGTTTCTAGCAGTTAAACCCTCAGGATAATTCTACCGAATTCTTTTAAACTCTGCAGAGGCTCAATATTCTTTGCCGAGTGATGGTTTTTGCTATTGCTTCGTCTAACGTCCATTCACGAAGGGCGTCGATCCTCTCACCTTCTCCAACGGAGATGCTTTTGTGAAATCTCAGTAGAGTAGTTTATATCTGAATATATTTGTATGAAGTATAAGTGGTCCTCTATTTCTTAACCCTTATACTGCGGATGGGCCGATCTATCGGCCCTGTTTTTCTACTCAGAATACCTCTTCCATTAGAGTGTATATGTTACTTCTGCTTTTTTCTTTCTTAGCTCTGTTGGCTGTACGTGAGAAACAAACCGATATTCGTGCTGAATTATGAGTTAGGCATTTATATATAACATTTTTCATCTGATGTGATGGTAAATACGTATCTTGCTGAGCGGCGTGCACTTTAATACTGGAGGGTAAGGTGTTTCATCGTTTTCTCACGCATTTTTTGAATTTTTATGTTCTTTATAAAGAAAATCTACCCGCAGGCATGAAACCAATGAGACGCTTATCGTTTGTAATTAGTATTATATAAGACCTTTCCCACGACTGGCTTCAAGTAAAAAACCCGTGGAACATCAAAAGAATCCCTTAATGTGTAATTAAAGCTTTAAAAATGTACTCCAAAGAAAAGAGACATGTATAGTATGCTAGTTGCTAGTAAAAGAGGGAAAAGGAGACGAGCATGTAGCGTTTGTGCAAGATGTAAGAAATGACTTAATGGTGTATGCTTCCCGCAACACAAGTGCCAGAGGGTAGATATTTCTTAAAATGCAACTTTTCAATAAGCTATCGCGATTATTTCATGGAAATTATATTTCAATAGTAAAAAGACCAAGCTTTTGACTGAACGTGAAAGAACAAACATTTCTTTTGATTTTCTATGGCTAAACTATCGTTAAAATGCATATTTTGTATTATTATTAATTAGTTTCCAGATATGTACATTTTTGTAATATTAAATAAAAATGGTAAACGCGCAATTATTTTTCATTTTGAACCTTATGATATGATACAAAAGCTGTAAAAGTATAAGGATGAATAGCAGTATTTATAATTATTACAATTTACTGAACAAAAACCTGCATTTTTGCGGAAAACACCTCCGCAATTTTGGCATACACCACAAAAATTGGGTACACAGTAAAAGGTTAATCAAGTAAAAATTGCCTTCTGTAGAATTAGCTTGTTTCAAAAGCAATAATGAAGCATCAAACTTGATAAAAAATCATAAAATACATCGTCATTCCTGATAAAATCATTATATTGGCTTATATATTTTCATTAACATATAAAAAATATATGTAATTATAATTTTGACGATGGTTCTTCGCGGGCGAATTTATCTTTCCTACTATTCTGAAATGTTTATTTATGTTTATTGTGTAGTTTAAGGAAGCCTACAAGGCGAGAAAAGATTTGAATTCATATAAGCCTGCTTTTCTATAGAGTTTTCAATATTGCACTAATTTAAATATCTTCTAAAACATCCAGGAGAGATTCATTCTCGCATATTTAAAGTGATGTGAATATTATTATTGCTTCCTTTTATTTATGTTTTAATTCACTATCAATATTGGTTATCTAGCGAAAAGCATCAAAAACCCATTATTATCCAAGAAATTTTCCATTTGATTTATCCAGAGAGTGCATATTTCATCTCACGAACTTTACATTAGTTAATTAAACTTAACACACGCCATTTAGTTCTAAAATGTTCATTTTCAAATATTTATTAAAATTTTCGGCTTTAATTAATCAGTTAATGATAAACGAATGCACACATTGATTTAATTAATACATATTTAATTAACATTCACTAAATTCAGATATAAATCCTCGATTTTCAGCACAATATACAATTTTCCTTCGAAGATAAAAGATAAAGAAAAAATTATACAAATGAGCTAGTTGCCATTAAAAATTAAATATTCAACTTAAAAATTGCTAATTAAAGATATAATTTATCATATGTCTTCATTTTATCTAAGAACTACATTCGATTCAGCAATTTTTCGTTTATTCATCCACTTCTAAAATGTATCCTCTCTCTATATTTTATATATTAATTATAATCATATTGAATGAACTTCCCGTAAACTGTATTGGTCAATAACTGTAACTGTTGACTGAGACATTTACTTTCCTATTGACATTTTATAATGAATAATTAATCGAACGCAGCAAATACATTTTTAATTATCTATTGAATTATTCCCAAAATTAAGATATTTTTTCAGAATACAATGAAATACAATTCCCAGGAATTTCCATGTAATCAATATTCTATCATCTTTAAAAAGATTTCTCTTTTGTAACTCATATCATTTATTGTGTGTGACCATATTATGGGCAGTTCTACTGGATGAAAATGTGCCCTTCGTAGAACAGTATGCAAATTTCCCGTTTGCTATTTTAAATTCAACAAAATGCATAATAAAATGCTTGAACGAACAAAACTGATAATTAAAGGTGTTTTTAAATGTGACATAATATACTTATAACTCATATTTTTTGGTGTCATCGTTCAAATTTGATATATGTATGCTGTATTTTGATATATCTTCATGCATTATTAAGTTAGTGAATATTTTCGGTCCAGTTGAGAAGCAGTCAAAATGAAATATGAAATATTACTTACTAAAATACTCATACCTTTAAATAGAATCGATAATTTAAAAGCAGTATATTTAATATGATAGTGCAGAATGTGCGAATGGAACTAAATAAACTTTCATAATGCAGACTATACTTGTTCCGAAAAATTATTCGGTCTTCAATATAACATTTAATTTCTTTTTTTTCATGGTTGTAATCTTTTACAATTACATTACAATTTATCTTTGGAAATATCTACCTATTAATCGGAAACATACGTAATTTAGCATATTTATTTTCGACGTCGCATTTCTGTGATCTGTGATATTCTCGCATAAGAATCAAATGAAATTGGCGAACAATTGCTTCAAATTCCTCTTCTTTCAAGTATATCCTCCTATGGATTTCTCCAATTGTAAACCCAACCTTAACACGACACGAAACTGAATTCTTGAATCATTTCTCTGTGGAGTTCGTTGACCCCAAAAGTCGCATTCAAACAAAAACAGCAGTCCATTCGAACGCCGTCCAGATGCGCAATTACGTTGGAAGACGCGGTCAAATGGGGCGGTTCAAATTGCTCGCTCACAGACTGTACTAGCTAGCGGAACGTGCGTGCTGAAATCCCAAAGAGCACGTACGGAATCTATAACGTAGAGTTGGCTTGTCAAAAGACCAAGAGTGTAACGAAGTTCAAATAATCATGAAAAGCATATCTCGCGGAAAGATTTTCCAGCGAAAATTAGACTTATTCGATGCTCATTTCTTAATGATGTTGAGAAGTGAGAAACTCTCCCTGCACAGTATTATGCTTGATGAATCATGAAAATTTCTCTAATCCGATCGCTGAATTGATTTCCATAAATGAGAAGGAGTTTGTGTGACTGGGTTCCAACATATCTCTTCAAATTCCCGACTTTTTCATTTCATTAATTCCATCGAAGATTTTTATGTTTTATTCGTACGAAATCTATGTAGTACTGCAAAAAAATTACCAACCCTCTTTATATTCTATTTCATAATTTGTATGATTCTATTATTTTACCTCGTTCGAACTTCATGTTTTTCATCTCATAATTATGCACTACATGATTTCACTCAAAGTCTCAAGGGTACTTCCGCTGCGTATTTATCTTTTTTAAAATTCCATGAATAAGGTCCCTCGATTGTGTTACATTAGTTTCATTTGGTGATGCTTCTTCAGGAGTCGAAACGTTGTAGACGCAGCTTAAGCGTTCGAGACAGATTTTGATTAATTAAATTGCTACATTATTCGTATCATACGATTTGCGAATCACATGAATGGATTCTGAGAACTACTTTCTTAACGTGAAAACCGAATGAGAAAGTATTATCACACCCCATCGAAATGTTCTAAAATTAAGTGAGCAATAAAGTAGTCGGATTAATGAATATGACGTCCATCGCAGGACGTCTTTTAGAGGAACTTTTTTTCACGCGTCTCGAGGCGGTGACCGCCAAATTTCCACTGTTCTCTCCACTTGTGCCCAAAAGAGTCAATTCGATCGACTCATTTTCCTTCGAACCCTTGCGGTTCAAGAGCATTCAAATCGCGCGAGTCTCGGAAGGTTTAATCTCTCAAATTAATCACGCTCTTCGGGAGTTTTCGTCCCTTCACTATAAACGTATACTTATTCAGAACCCGTGATGGAGTTAACCGGAAGTGAATAAATAGCCTGGTTTCGTCACCCGCTACATCCGCTCCCTTGGAGAAGTTGGCATTGCATAGCAATCTTCCATCAGTTACGGTTAAATAAGGTTGCTCTTCCGAATTAAACTTCTAGATGCATGTGCTTTGCGTATTCATGGATCGCAGTAATGGTATGCTTTGATGTTTCTTAAGTCCCTCGTTATAGGCTCATCTTGACTGGAATATACTCTTGCGGGAAGTCCATTAAAAGTTTTCCGCCTCAGGGTGAGAGCAAATTGATTTCTTTAAGAGATTAAACTCTTTTCTCGTCTTTCACGAAAAACTTCGCGTTAAGATATTTGGCCCAATGTGCGAAAGGGCATTATTCTATTGTAGTCGGTGTTAGCTTCTTAAAGTCTTAAACAGATATTTTTTTATTTATATGATTTAAGAAGATGTTTTGTGCCTCAAATTGTGAATTGGAGGAATGAATACGGCAATCCAACATTATACTTGATATGAACATTTTTATCTGAAATTGTTTCAGTTGAACCATTATCTATTTTGTCTTTACTTTTTCACATTTTATCTTTATGGTGAATTTATAATTGGTTCTCAAATATATAAGAATTATTAGTATATAACCAATGGGCGCATTTTGTATTTTTTGTATGGGTGTTTTGTAAATAGCCTATCGCTGAATTTTTCCAATGGTTTACCCGATCTAATATTCATTCACAGTTATGCATCTGAATATTTATTTTCATTTAAAGTTAAAATAATCGAATGGATATTAAATGATCCAAAAAAATTTCCTTTTCATATTTCTTATTCAGGAAGCCCTAAGAGCGGTCAATTTCTATGGAATCATTCTCATTGACCCGTGTTGTATGAAGTTTAAGATAACTTAGTGATCTCAATAGGATATAAATGTATAGACTAAATATTTGCTTTTTAAATTTTATTCTATTTGCATTTTACTGATTCTGAAATACTCCCCTCCGTTATTTATACAACTTAAATTTTTTCAAGTCAGTAATGAATTAACTTTAAAGCATTAAACGATTTTGAAAAGATTGAATGAATGCAAAAATAGTAGATTATTAAACTTTAATGACTTGCAATTCATCAATTTTTCTTCTGACATTCACTTTTAATAATTTATTCTTAATAATTATTTGAAATTTTTTATTCTTTTTCTTTGATAAGGTAATCTGATGTATTTTAATGAGACTTTCATATTACAGTGAAAAAATTTCAGCAAACCTTCGTAGCTTCTCAGAGAAGACATCTCTGTGGAGATTTTTGAGCAAATCTATTAGTGATTTATATTTCTCAAGTATAATCCGCCATTTAAGTAGCTTTGTGTCGTCAATTATATATTTTTATTTACATAATAATTTTGAAGTGTCCATGTTTATGGCGCTCAGAAAATGCCTGATGTATACCTGACATTCGAAGATATGCTGAGTTGTAAATACCGTCACAGGAAGAAATCTCTAATCTTTACCTTAAAAATTTTATGAAATGATGTAATATTAACATATAAGAATCCATATCTTCTAGTTTCAAAGTATATCTGTTATTGGGTAAATTTATGAAAACATTATTGTTAATTTTCTGTTTCCTGTGATGATGATAATGCTGCTCTGTTCATTAGTGAATACTCTTCTTTCCACTGAGAGATTGTTGTTAATATTTGAAGGTGATTTTAACCTTTTTGGTGATTTGTAATTTTTTGATTTATAGCAAAGCATAGAAATTCTCTTACTTTTTCAGAAAAAAATATTATTTTACAGCGAAACTCATCGTTAAAACTACCCTTTAAATTTTAAATGATAATAATAGGAAGAGTGATTTTTTGTCAAAACAACCATTTTACTTAATGAAATAATCTGTGCCTTTGGAAGGAATCGAGTTGGGCACTGAAGGTTGCGAAGAGCGTCATACGTTACCTGACTGCATCTTCTTCTATACTCACCTCTCACCAAATTAACAGTTCTTCTGTTATCCATCAAATGATACTTTAAAACGAATTATTTTTAATTCTCGGGCTAAAATTAAAGGAACAGCCCTCCGAAATCTTTTTTCTTAAGAAGAGAGGTCAATTATAATAGTATTTCTCATAAACATAGTATTCAAGCTCTCGTGTTCTTTGTGAATTAAAAGTGGCATATTATTCGTTTCAATCTGATTTTCTCGTCAAGACAAAAGGAAGTATTTTCGAGAGGTTCAACTCTTCAAAAGTTACGAATCAGCTTGGAAATCCAATTCGCGGGGTATGAACAGATCAGCACAACAACAAGAAAAGATCTTTCGGCACTGGGAAAGGGGATAAGAATAAACCAATCCTTTTTCGTGTAAACTCATATTTGTATAGTACAGGTGAAAATGCATTGAACACAAAACCCATAGCAGCGTCGTTGGATGGCTCGAAAAATGGGTGTAGTCCGGCGCTGGAGTGGTCTCTGGACGCACCGGTTTTCCAACAGGACAACGGTGGAGCTGCGAGTGAAACAAGAGTTGTGAGATCAGCCACTTCTCCCGCCCTCCTAGACACCCAATCACACCCAGAGTGAAAACAGCGACAAAAAAAGAACAATCACATTCTAAATTTTTAAAATAGCCATTCAATGAATTCTTTTAGGCGAAGTTTTCCAAAACCTCCGCAACTAGAGCACGGATTGACCACATTTAGGCAAATGATTTTTTTTAAGTGATTACTTTTATGGAAGTAACATAAAGACACTACTACCGCACATCAACATTCATGGACGCCATGCTAACTATAAATTCTTCAGGGATATCCATTGCTGCATCACATTTTTGCTGCGGGTAGGTTTTTCTTTATGATGGTCGTGTTGAATTCATTTTAAAGATCCTGATTGTTATATTATTGTTATCTTTAATATTCAAGCAATTTGAAAAGGAAGGAAAGGTGAAAATTTCTTTTCGCCTCCTTTGCCATTTTATTTTACAATTTATAGTGCGCTTGTATCAGTTTAAAAAAGTTATTTTCAGATGCTTGCATGATTTATTTATCTATGATTAATTTATTATTAATCAGTTTTCAGGTTTTTTTGAAACAGTTGCAGATTTAGAGTGAGTTTTTGTTGATTAGAATGAAAGGGATTCGAATTTATAATTAGCATTGTTGAAAATGAAAAATAAATCAGCCTTCCCCAAGGACTGAGATTACACAAGCAAGAGAGAAGAGACAAAAAAGTACAAAACATAGATTATTTAAAATGGTTCTTTACCTGGCAAATTGGCTCCAAGCTGTTCCAACTTGATCCATTTATAAGAAAAGCGGGAGAATTTCTTTTTTTTTTAGGGTCCCATATTCGCGCTATGTTTAAGGCTGTGATTTAGTGATAAACGTTGATTGCTCTTCTATGAGTGGAAGGGATATATTGACGAGGCCGAATGAGCGGTGGAACACAGATGTGTATATAAATATTTGTATACATATATACTCAAGGAAGAAGATATAACACGTTTCTTTATTGACTTTTTAGGTTCACTTTGATACGGTTAACATCAAATACATAGAGCTTAAAGAAAATTCTTCAACTTTTTGACTTCATATTTTTTTGAAACTTACGAATGCACTTGGAGAATTACATTCATGGTTATAAGTAGACATTTCTGTAATAATGGTAATAAAAATTGATTTGAGAAATTAGGAGATCAGATTAAATTGTTTTACACACAAAATTCTACTACACATTATTTAAGCACATTTGTTTATTAAACCTAATATTAATTATTCTCATACTTAATACAAGACAGGTGTATATATGGAGAAAACTTGTTTTAATTATATTTATTAAAACATGGTATAGGGGAAAGCATTATGGTAGGGAACTTTTTATCATTTACTAATAAGGTCGATACCACATAGATATATATAGATATATATATAATATATGTAAAGATATAATGAGTGAAAAGCATCTATTTACACGCTAACATAGGGGATCCTCTATTAACCAAAGATGCGTCTTTAATGTTTTAACACAGTTTTAGCAAAAATTAGCTCTTCCCTTGTTTTTACAAACAACATAGTATTTTGATGCTATTTTTGTAATTATTTTCAAAAGTACAAGTAAGTAAATATAATTTTCCCTCCTTGCTAAAAAGAGACTGTTATAAATCCAGTGTGCAGAAAATAGAGGAATAGGGATGACATTTATACACATTAGACATTTCACGAAGTTTAAGCCAGCAACTTTTTGGCCTGCCTAAAATGAGAAAAGAGGGAGGAATGCCAAAGACCCCTCCACTTTTATTATATATTATATTCTACAAATGATCCATCCATGCACACACTCACACCCTCCACACAATCCCAACAGTTCCTCCTCCAAAATACACAAATCTACAAACTACGAGTCGAATCATGATCCCCTTTTTCCATTGAGCGTTCCTTAAAAAATACATTGGCCCAAATGTCTGCGGGAGCCTCCAACTGCCGTGGTCCGCCAAAGGACGTGATATAAGGGAGAGGAGGACGGCGCCGGGAAAGGGAGTGGGGATAGTAACGGAGGTCCCGAGACTCAAAAGAAGGGGTATGTGCGGCACTTTTCCGATCGGATGCGTGCACCCTACGGAGACGTGGAGCACTTCCATAGCTTGAGACTTTGAATACATCCATATATATGTATATATATACATACAGTGACACATACATATATCCATATATTTAGATTAGGATGAGATATCAAAACTGAACAGCACGACTTCCATTTTGATACGACCGCATCGATCAACACTAATACCTATATTAGCTTGTTTTAATACAACTCTAAAAATAAGAGGCATACAAAAAATAGGACACTTTGAAAAATAGTAACCATTGTGAAAACTGATGAAACCACGGTGGGGATATGAACTTCCTTTTTTTGCGTTTCACCACCTCTTGTCTCCGGTTGAGTTGGCAATTCGATGAAACGTTCACTTCACAGTCCTTTCGAACAAAATCCTCCCATTACCCTCCATTTTCTGTTTCCTCGGAATTTCAGTCTCTATGGAGACAATAAATCAACTTTCCCGCACTCGAAATCCGAAAATATTCTTAATGAAACCGAAGATTTCCTCAAATCTTCTCCGTCTTGACACTTGAAAAAGTTACGATATTTTCTGATTGCACACAAATTGCACACTGGAGGCCCAACTCGCGTTCCACCAACAGTTTCATCAGAGAACTTTAGAAGGCTTCGAGGAGATGATGGTTACTGAATCAAGGTGATGATGTTGAGGGAGCAAATCTAACGGAATAATTCATCTAGCAAAGAAAAGGATTCGAAAACTGGAATTTAGAAGAAAATCGATTTGAGGAAGATAAATCGAGTGCGTCGAAAGGAAATGTACTCGAATGTGATGGTCGCGTAATATTTGCAAGAGATTTCGTATTTGCGAGGAAACGGTAGAATATGATGAACGTCCACACTTTTCTCTCATACCCCGAACTGTTCTAAACGATCGTAAGGAAAATTTCACCGGTGCTCCAGAAAAGAAAAGAATTGAAAATGTGTGGAAGGAATAAAGGATCCCGTGAACAATCGTACCTGCTTTGATTCCCAACAACTAACGACAACGACCATTTTTAGACGAGTGAAAAAATATTCCAGAAAGACACGTACTTACACCTTACACTTATGCCTTCTATACAAAGTGCGCTGCGGCGCTTTCTAGTATTAATTAAGATAATATACACTTCTCTTTTGAAAACGACAAGCTTCGTAGTTAATATAGGGTTCTTCCTTGCGGTACCTCTTTCAAAAGCCTTCCCGAACGCAATTCGAAGCGATCGATTTATCGTTCCGATCGGCAAAAGCTCCCGAGGTCCCGTTAGAGAGCCACTCGCGTGGCCTTTTATGCCGAGAGCTATTGCCTGCAAAAGCACCATCGAAAGAGAGAAATCTCCTAAAGCCCTGATCGCCGCGTTGCATTGGTCCAAAAGGAGGTACGCGAGAAGGGAACAACAGGAGGAGAGTCAAGAGGATACAGTGACAGAGAGAGATACACAGAAAGTGGATATCTTCACAAGAGGACGGGTGCGTTAAAAAAAGGTTTTGAAGGAGACGCGTTTGGGATGGACAGTTTCTCCGAGGGGTGGAAGAAGGGTTAGATCGAGTCCTCTAGTGACCTCTCCCGGCAGCCCCTTGGAAAAAGACCATCCCCCTTCGAAAAAGAAATTCTCGTGAACAACACTCACTCTCATCGAGTTCTCCCAAAAATTCCCACGCTCCTTTTTTATTTTAGAAAAATCCTCCCCGGCACGTGAAAAACCGCCCCGCGGTCCTTCCACCCCCGTTACATCCCTCCCCCATGGCAGGATCCGCTTCTCCGGGGTGTGAATCGTTTCTCTGTTTGGGGGATGTTCTCTTCCCTCTTCTGCATCCGCGGAGGTTTACTTGGGCCTGGCGTACGGCATGGGCCGGAAGCGGTGTCTGTCGACGGCTCCCACGCCAATTCCGCTGCCCGCCGGGACCTTGAAGCCCTTCCAGCGACCAGCGCCTCCGTCTGCAGCGAGCCCACCACCGAGAAGTCAGCCCTCCCCGTTTTTAAGGGGGGCTGACCGCTACCTCTCGAGATATTTTCCTTTCCCACACACATACATATACAATCCTTTCACCCGTGTCCATTTTAAGGGTTTATATACGCTCTTCTTTTGCAGAGATGAGTTTTCAAGTCCGAAAGCAAGATTTCCGGAACGAAGATGTCAAGATTTCCCAGATCATTCGTGTTTCCCATTGGGCCAATTAAGTATCTTTTTCACTTCAAATTTAGTAGGAAGACCAAATATGGTCGGATACGAGGTAAGATTTTCGGTTTATACTTCTCCTAAAGGCTAAAGAATTAAAAATTACGAATAACAAATGTTAAACGCTCTTAAAAGGATCTTGTCCTGCGATTGACGGTCAAGAAATGGCAAATAATAGCCAAATGCAAAAGTTAATTGATTATCTATAAAAGGTGATATCTTCATTTCCGAAGGAAGAGATTTGAAAATATCAGAGTAATTAAAAGACTTTCAAAAACCATCTCAGAAACCACTCGTTCTTTCCGAAAATCTTGCTTTGAAATTTATACTTAAAAACTCGATCAAACATCGGCTCTCCCAAAAGCAAAGGGTATTTTGGACAAAAGTGATCGCTAACTTTTTTCTCAACTCTCTATTCCAAGGTTCATTCTTTCTCTTAAATATTTCAGCAAGTTTTCTACGTCGACAGGGTATCGAATTGCCAAGTATCTCACGGGGATCTGCTTTTCCCATAAGAGTCGATGGCTTCCTACATTTGGGTGGACGGCCGGGAAACGAGGTTTAAATTTACAGGCCGTCCTTTTTTAGGAAGGCTTCTCCCAACGCCATTCCTTCTTTTTCTTGTACATTACATAAATCTCCTACTTTTCGAGTGAAAACGGTCGTAGAACACAGTTCGACGTTATCACAAAATGAGGAAGGTTCGAACAGTGACAAGGAAGGAATAGAAAAGGGTAGGGGACTACGGCATTGGAAAAGCATAACTGTGGATTACGCACGGAATATCTCTGGAGGGAACTAAATAAAAGAAAATTGTAGAATATCACACCGCTGTAAATGAAGGTGCGATTGAATGGTGTAAATGGCGATTGTCGACTTTAATGAATGGGATCGATCATTTCTGATGAAATATAAAAAAATACTATGAGATGGTAAAATCGATTCCATAGATTAATCCGATGAGGTGATTGCTCCATTGGGAAGAGGTGAGCCCGTTTTCTATCTGAATTATTTTATTTGAGAAAGTGAATTTTAAAATGAACCTGTCCGTCATAATTTAATCGTATTATAGATGTAACCTTCGGCTGATAGTTAATGAAACCTTGTAGAGGCTGAATTCAAATATTATTTTAGAGAGAGTTTATCAGTCCTATTGCATTAACTGCAGTTATTTTACTTGGAGGGATTTAGTTTAAGAAATGAGGTAAGAGTCAACATATTAAGTAGAGTATGAGATTTTTAAATATAAAGAGCAATTTATTTAGTTTTTAGTTTATTTCATTAGATATTATGAATTGTTGAATTAGGTACTTTATAAGTTGTGATATTGGACTAGAAACTAGATTTTCACTATCTTCTAGTAATTAAATTTAGATTAAATTCCACCTACACCTTGACCATGCAATTGAAACTTTTAACTTACTGTTAAGATATCACATTATGTAATAATTATTTAAATTATTACTAATTACTAATGGAAAATGTTTCATTTGCATTAATTTCATCATAAAATTATAGTTTTGAGCAAGGCATTCTGGATTTTCACAAATATGCACTACATTTTTACTTTAAATCCATGCCAATCATTACAAAATCATGAAAAAAAAATCTTTTTCAGTTATATTCAAAAATTAAAGCAAATTTACTCTGAAAAACTATTGAAAGTTTTTCCATTTCAGGTAATGATAATATGAAAAGAGGTCTTTACAAAATTCTCTATTAAATTAAAAATAAAGGAAAATCAACTCACCAGTATAGCAATCTGCAGAGTCATAGTAGTCTCCTGTCCCATCATCATAATCCTCGTAGCCTCCGTACCTTTGGTGTTAAGGAAGAAGAACCAATGAATAACAAGTTAACAAACATTTCCTGAGTTTCTTTTCAAGGAAATATTATAACATGAATAATTCTATAAATTATTCCAAAAACATTTTAAGAAAATTTATTTCTTATTTGAAGTTATAACCATGGAAAGAGCACTTAGATTCCTTCATTTTCAAAAGCACTCACGGGAACCTTTAAATAATACCGCGATTGTCATTTATTATTACTTCTACGCTATTCTGACCATGAATGTGGTTGATGAATGATGTAATGGATACATTGTTCACGAAACCGTATCCTTATTAGATATCTCACGCCCTTTTTCTCTCTTCTTGTACTGCAAAGTTAATTTTAAGTTCCTTTTAAGAGATTCTAGTACAACATGATCGTTCCAATGAGACAGGTCATCATTGAAACACTGGGAGTGCGTTTTACCTAAAATGGTAGACTAGAAGTTTTCTTCGTGTTTTTTAATTCATTTTATATCTTGTGCTTCTCTCTGGACAAATTATACTTCCCCTTCATCTAGAGCTCGTATGAAGGCAGTATATAAAGAATATCGTATTTATCTCAATAGATTAAGCTGCTCCGATATTTTATTTGTTCAAAAGGCGATTTCCATTTTTCCTCCCAATTGATGAATTTGAGGGTTCTTTTGACTCCCCATTTGATCATTTGCTCTCGATTGCGCTACGTTACTCAGTAAACACGAGATTTCTAAAGTCACATTAAAAATATAGTTGAAGCGAAATTTCAGTTCGGTCGTCTCTTGAATTAAAGCAACAATTACAAATAAAATATCTTTTGTGTACTCCTTGTTGTAGGATACGTTTTAACGTTTTTCCTATGAAAAAATATTATTATTCTAATGTAGGTGAATAAATATCATTCTCATTTTGTCAATCGAATTTTAATTCACTTTATTCCAATAGCATATCTTTAATGCACCAACATCACCCGTCATAATCACAAATGGTGCCATTGCATACAGAATATGTCGAATTTCGTATTCGTACTCGCATCTTAGGATCTGCACTTTTTTATCTCCGTAATTTTTACAGCCGACCCTTAGACAGTATTTGCATATCTCCACCGGATGTGCTGCATTACGACCATTCTTCGCAATATGGCGTCCCTGCGAAACCAAGTCCTTCGGATCCTTAGAAATCGCGTTTTATGGGAGCGGATCCAAAATTCCGTCCGATATTTCTGGCTCGTCGCCACTTTCGATTTAATTTTATTTTTCATACGACGCTTTGAATTATTTCTCACACAATTTATAAAAGAATGGGAACTTCCCTTTACGCCCACGCTGTTGACCTCGCTGTTTACCATCTGAGAACTTGTTGAGCGTATTGATCTCGGATGAGGGAATGCGAAGAAGCACGATAGGGAAATGAATCTCTTAGAAAATCCAATGATAAATCGTGATATTACATATTCACTGCATTACTGCAGCCTTCTTTTATTCACGCATTCTATCTCTCAATAGATGCACTTGGGACTTCTTGGAATTCTTTTTCACTTTAAAAAACGAAATTTAACTACTTAACTATTATTTTTCGTGGTTTTATTTAGTCCGAAGTTTAAAGAAGTCCGAAGGATTTCGAAGCTTTAATATTGATCTGTTGTAAGACGTATCTCGTCTATTCTTTTTGAGTTTCACAGTAAGCTCGATGACTTTATTGTCCATATAGTTTCATTAGAAATAGACATTAATTATTAAAATAAATTTCATAGTAAGAGGCTTCATGGAAAGCTATCATGAGTTTTGAAGAATTCATTCACCGCTTAAATCTCCACTTATTTTAGACTTATTAATACATTCTTCAATTTCTACTGCATCCATGATAATTTTTGTCTCCATTAATTGTTATTGATTAATGGATAATAATCAGGTCTAAAGAATTCTGTTGAACGACTAAGAAACGACTGTTGATCTCGAGAACGGTTATAGTTTTTCAGGAAAAGTAAAAACGCCTCATGATAGAATTTCTTCTCTCGATACCTCCTAAATTTTTTCTTGTCCTGATTTACTTTTCACAGGTTTAAATCCATTTTAATCTTTATTCTGAGATATACCTCACGTACACAGATTTTCTATCCCCTTTGAGCCCATCCAATCATAGCTTCCAATCGACTGTCACTCGCTCAAAGGAAGGTCCGTCCTCAAGTAGTCATTATCTCTTGAAGAGAGCGCTTTTGGTAATTAACTCTGCATTCGAAATGCACCGCTCTTATCCATTCGGTGTGCTCTTCGGGTGACAACGGAGCGCGTCCTTTTGTGGCCGTAAACAATGAGCTCAATCGACCCTCTTATTTCTAGACCGTTTAGCGGTCTTTGGTTGCGTAACTGCAGCATCTGGCAGCGGAACTCCGTTATAAAGTTATCCATCGTGACTCAGGAGAGAATTTCAAGGATGGAAAGCGATTGGGGAAGTCCGCTTCTTGAAGAATCTTCTTTTACCTCTTTCAAACTTCGCCTATTTCTGAAGTGGATAACCGTGGGATGGTTGTCAAGCATATTAAAAGATTAGCACGAAAAAGGGATATGTGGCAGAAAATTGCACGAGAATGGCTCATACAATATAAACCATCATATTCGGCATCGTCAAATTAGAAAACATAAAGAGTCGGCTTGCATTCATAAGTTGGGAATCAATTCACATAATTTTATTCTCATTATTTTATATTTGACCGAAAGGAAAATAAGATCACGTAATAAAAGAGAGAAATCAATTCTAATTTTAATTCTCCAACGTGAAATGAATATGAAAGTCATCAACCTTCACCTTCATCTCTATGTCTGCTCTTAGAACCTCCTTTAAAACTAAATTATTCCTTTTAAAAATTGAATTAAAATTCGCATCATTTTGGATAAATTAGATCTTTGGATTAATTTCTCTTATTTTCACTGTATGTTTATACATATGATAAAAGCATTATGAATTATTTAATCTCTGTATAGTCATGCTTCATACGCAGAACAGTTGAGCACAAGCCATGCAACTCAGAAATAAAAATACGAACTTCGGTGACGCACACGGTAGAACCCGATGCCAAACGATGAAAAACAGTATGTGTTCCCAATTTACGACTTTCGGAAGAGACTTCTATCGTAAAACCGAATAACGATAACTATTGAAAGAGTCTACCATCAGAAGCACCCATCAAAACGAAATTTCTTAATCGTCTGCAGACTCCATTAAGATTTATGTCGATGTCTTAAATAACATATTTAATTGCTAAACTTCTGTCCAAAACAAAGTCGTTGAGATCAAAACGAAACAAACATTCGGTCGCAGCAACAGGCGAAATCCCCTAAACAGATTAGCGGATTCCAAAGAGGCCACGAAATCGGAGGTAAAATTTCCAGCTCGATAGTGTGTGCAAACAGATGTGCAGATGGTGGCCTACTCGTTCCAATTGACGAAGAAATCCAATTAATTCCCAACTCTGGAACAAAAGATGTCGGAAAAATCTCCTTCGTTTGCGAATTAACAAGTCCGGGTTGAACACACCGATATCAGTGAGGGAAAATTCTTTGAAAGGCCCCCTGATGTTCGATTGAATTTTTTCCGTCGCGAAATGAAATCATCGCTAAACTCGTCGTTGTTCTGGGGCAGAAATACCCAGAGGGCTTCCTGGCCTTGGCAGTTATTTGCACCAATTAAAGTCTAATTTACGGAAGGAATTGCCGCAACTCGCCGCGAGATGGCCAGCGGCATCCCACGCGGAGTAAAAGCATAAACTTGCGTCTGAGATATGGTCTAAATATATTCCTTAACCTTTCCATCCGGCCATATCGAGCAACCGAGGAATTCGCTCTGCATAAATTCCTCACAAATTTGCGTGGGCGAGGTAATGAGATGTGCCTGAAGGGTTTGCTCAGTTATATGATTAAAATACGGGGAACCTAAGCTACGTTCAAACTACGGAACATATTAATTATCTCGAAAGATTGTAGTCCTGGTAACTAACTTATAAACATCATAAACGAGTCTAATTAAAAGAAACAACCACTTATTTGAAGTCGGAACTGTTTGAATAGGTCGTCGAATTGCGTGTGAAATATAAAAATATTTCGCAGCATTCTCATGAATACAGAAGCAAATAAGTTAACAAGAATAAAAAATTCCATGTATAACTTTTATTGAAATTTATAAATATCACCATAAATTTTCATACCTATGAATATCTTTTATTCAAAATCAATTAATAATTGAGAATCGATTCTTAAATGTAAATAAAGATTCGTTAGGAGGAGTTCAACTAAAAAGTAAAAATAAAACCGCCTAACGAAGATGTTATTTTCCACTTAAGGTGAATAAATACAAAGATATGTATTAAGAAAAACAGTAGTGGAATTAAGAATGAAAATATACGTTTACTTTTACATGTTAGGATGCAGTAAATAAATGTTAGAAATTTCATTAAGTGCAAATGTAAATGATCGATTGAAAATTAAATCTAAATTTAAAATTATTTGCTTGACATATAGCAATACTATGATAAACTCAGAAAAAACCAATTTCCTATAAAAATGAAATTAAATAATTTATCTGCGCCGTTTATGCATTATATTCTTCTAGTTATATATTTATTCAGTTTTACACGCAATTTCATTTTTTATTCAATTTATTTATCATTCAATAACATATCCCTTCCTCAATTCTATATATATTAAGTCTACGCAAGAATTGATGTGAGCTTAATCTACTCTAAATTTTGAATTTTTCTCAATCTTTTTAGGAAGTCCCGACTATTCTTCTTCAATAACATAATAAGATTGAAAAGTTTGTATTGACGATTTTCAGGATATTGTGTAACTTTTTAAATAATTGAGCGGAACTAAGAGTGGAAGCTGACAATTTCTGTAGTATAAACGAAAGTATGGTTTGCAAATCAATTACCACCTGACTCATCAACCGGAGGATGACGTAATGCAAGGCGCGTGATATTGTAGAATAATAGAGTAGGCCGATGGCAAGGTTCCATCGAGGATTTAGGAGGAGAGGAAAGACGTCTCAGTTGGCTAAGGTGTGCAGCTATTAGATGAGAGAAGGCAGCTTCGATGGGAAACGAGATCAATGAATCGGGGAATCCAATGAAGCGACGCTGATGGAGGTAATAGCAGAGGAAACCGTTTGGAAGATACGATGCAAAGTGTGATCTTAAGGAGGATACGCAAGGGAAGATTAGGTGGAAGATGATTATTATGCCTTCTTGGGTAATGATGGAGTTAAATCTGCGATACCAACATGTAACTTTCGTCGTGCAATGTAATTAAAGCGTCATATAATTCATTTGATTCTAATATTTATGGCAATGTTTGTTTAGAGGTAAGAGTCCTTCTTAATTCAGGAATTTAATTCTTGGATTAAATGTATCAATAATTCAGTTTCCGCTGGAGGTAGTTTTGGTGAGACAGAATTAACAGAGGAACTTTTAAAATATGAAGATATAATAGAATATTTCATTTATGACTACTGTAATACTCAAGGTAAACTTTGAACGTTCTTTCAATGGATAAAAATTTTGCTCATGAGTAACTTTTTGCTTATTTATTATAAAGAATCTAGAAGTTGATGCAAAATATGAGAGAAGCCGTTCCGTTCTCGATATTTTGAATGACCAAGAAAGAATTCATTCAAAACATTAATTACAAATAATATATAAAACTTGAAACATTATTCCCAATAGGCAAAGAACGTCAAAATCCCTTTCGTGGAACTATTATAAAACAAATATTCATATAGGACATAGATAAGATTCAAAATAGCTGTAATATGAGTTACGTTAGATTTTAAGGCCGACAAACGACTTGAATAATTCGCATTATAATGATATTATGATTAATAATAGCAACAACGCTGGCTGGGTTGTCCTGATGTAAGAGTTTATGTTCCATATAATAATAGCCTTCTTGATACACATTGTCAAAGTTGGTCTTGAAGAAATATAAAGAAGAATATGAAGTCATAACAGATATTTATTTTTATGAGATACGAAATATGCCTCTTCCTTTCAACAAAAGCAAAAGCCTTGATCACAGAATGATAATAAAACATGAGTAATTCAAGATAATGTAGTTCCGCTATTTCATGAATGTATCATAAAAATGAATGCATATTTTAATGATGGAGCTTAAACCAACAGCGAATTATTTTTGGTTAGCAACAAATAGCGTGTTATAATATGATAGGTCTGAAAGTAAATTTAATAGAAAATATTGATTTTAGAGAAGATGTGTTTGAATACGATGAGATTCAATAGAAGAGGCCTTAAAACCATAGACGTTAGTCTTAGGAAGTAGTTTGGAAGAGGTACCAGCTGTAAAAATGAAGTCGATCGTTAGATATTTTAGAAGTGAACGTAAGTTTACCTTGGAGTAGATTCTAATTGGGGTACACGAAGATAGGAGAGTATGTGAAGATGGAAAAGTGATGAAGATTCAATGGAAAGGATGATGACTCGGCAAGTGTTTTGAGAAGGAACGGCTTGCTATTAAAAGAAGGCTACCAATTTAATCGGAAGAGGTTTCTGTGAAGTTTAATGAAAGTGTTGACGCGGAGAGGCTAAAGAAACTGTTATTGGCGACGGAAAAGTACCGTGAGAAGTGCGTATTCTTGGAAAAGACTACGTGACGGTGGTATGAAAAGGTATGCTGAGATTAATGAAAAGGAACGACTCAAATGGTGCGATTCGAAGTTTCAGCGTTCTCTTTCAAGATAACAAGCGGAGAATCAACAATGATCTCACTAAAACAATTCGCATGGTAATGAATGAATCAAAAGTGAGAGATGTTGTAATAAAAAGAGAAAGGTACGAAACGAAAGCACGTTATATTTACAATTTTGTATCTTTTTCTAGTTATGTAATTTCGGGATTCTTTCAGGATGGGCTCCAATAACGTGCAGAAATGTCCACCCTCTAGTGAACAGCTGAACATCGAAAGCATACTAAACTATGGTTCACTTCCGATTAAGACTGGGCAGTAATACGTGTGAAAACAACTCAATACAAAGTCATGGGTTATTCAAACTATAATTTTGCACGGAGTTCATGATCATATCACTAGCTATTAAATTTTTTGAGTGAGGTAATCAAAAGTAACTGCATGAAAAATTCCATGTACATCAACAATTAATTGGAATATATCGAAATATTCTAATTTCAGTCCTTAATCTTCAGTGCCTCTCATTAGTCTTCTTTTTAGAGGATATCCGCCTCATTAAATAAATAAGCAATTTCGAGCAATCGAATCCCTTCGTTACAACAGCTTGTCTTCGCACCTGGATGTTCATGCAATTTCATTACCAATAATATCTATGGTTTTCTATGAGTTTTTAAACCAATAGAAAACTTGTCTTTCTGTATTATTTCAGTAAAGATACTCTTTTGTAATGTCGTCATTGTAAAGTACGACACGCGTTGCAACCTCCTTTGAAATTATGCCACTTTACGAAGTCTTTGCGCTCGAATAGCCGCGAATTTTTTGAGAACATAAAGCGCTTCATTAACCGGCAAATCAACAGAAAAAAAGCTCTAATTCCCCAAAGTCCGGAAGGAAATTTATCGCCTTCGTAGAGGCTGTAATTCTTCCCGCAAGACATCAATTCCCAAACTTCCTCCTCAGAATTCCTCATATTTAATCGTCCTGTTTCGACACCAACAAAAACATCGTAAACTTTTAAAGTATTCGTGCGTATTTAGAGTCTTAAATTGAGAAAAAAAGAATCGGACTCACCCTGTAGGATCGTAGGTGTTATAGGCCCCATAGTACAGCCCGCCTCCTCCCCTGCCCCCCAGAAGGCCCCCTCCTTCTTCTGCGCCGTCCTCGTCCGCACCCGGAGCCCTCACACCTTCCATTCCGTACGACTCCTCCATCACCGCCCGCGCTCTT
This sequence comes from Pantala flavescens, assembly GCA_020796165.1. NCBI lineage: Eukaryota > Metazoa > Arthropoda > Insecta > Odonata > Libellulidae > Pantala > Pantala flavescens. Next base: position 36,681,870 of record CM036880.1, on the reverse strand, counting down.
TCCAAGATGCTCATCACCTTCTGCTTGGTCGGCGACGGACGCGGGTGCAGAACGGCTCCCGGTGGAGCTAGATGAGGCGGCGGTGGCTTCCTCATGGGGGCCACTATTCCTCCGCCTCCACCCCTGACGGGCATGCCCCCCGCCGCGCCCCCGCCCCTCATGAGGGGTGGGAAACGACCTCTCACGGAGCCGCCCGCCCTCACGGGCCTTCTCGGCAGTCCGAGGGGAACGGCGCGGCCTCCGTTCGCTGGGGCCGCGTCCACGGCGGACGCGAGGAGTCCGGGAGGTCCGTCGCCCCCTTCCAACCCCGCACCCTCGCCGTCTTCGCCCACCCCCAGTTGCGATGACGCCAGCTGAGGCTCCTGCTGCATCGACGACAGGATCTCCATCTCGCGCATTTGCTGCTGTCGGATCTCGTCGTTGTTGTCCGGGATTAGGTACTTGCGGAGGGCGGCCAAGGCGTAGGCCACCCTCGCGTGCGCTTCGGCGGGTGCCGCGTATCCCGTCACTTCCACATGCAGCTCTTCGTTGAGGTGAGAGTACTTGGGGTCGCCGCACGCCCGCAGTTCGGACTCCTGGGATCGGAAGAATGGTTCAATGAATAGGAGAGAGACATTATAAAACGATCCTCGCACACTTCCTTATGTATAGTTTATATGTAAAAATATATCACTTAAAACACTTTCATCGTAACGAACAGTATACGAACGATTGGGAGAGGAACATGAAAAGGAAAGAGGAGATTAAACGGAGGGCAAATGAGAAATGAAATAAAAGGGAAATAAGAAGTGAGAAACTGGCGGTGTGGGAAAAATATATAGAATCGCTAGAGATGAATAAGCGAGGAAAGAAGATACAGAGAAATTGCACCGGAAATGATGAAATGAAAAAGGGAGGAAATGAATTTCGGAGCTCTGAAATGACGCTACCGAAAGATTAGGGATGCGATTAAAGGGAAAACTATGTTAGAATAAATGAGAATAATATGAAAAAATAAGAGCGAATAAAAGACAGTGTTTGGAAAAAAGAATCGTGAAAAGGAAAATAAAGATAAATGAATAAAAGAGGGCGATAAAACGATGGCAGTACGCAATAAGACATAGTTGGAGAGAGAAAAGGAAATGAAATGTGCGAAACCAGGCGTCGCTTACAAAAAAGAGCGAATTAATTTCTGAGGTGTTTACGGGAAATCTCTGACCTTTTCGGGAATATGGGCGATTCGCCGACGGAGCAATCGAAAAAATCGCGAATTCTGTTGTCTCACAAGATGAACAATCGGAAGGAGAAAAGATCGTATTTCTCGCACGGAATTCCGAATTCTCCGCCTGAAAAATGCCCTCCCTTCTCTCATTATAGTGCTGAGCAACGTCATGCATAAAACTCTGATTTCCGTACAACGGACCGCCGAAGGAGGAAAAATTGATCCTCGGATCGCAAACAATCAGCTCCAACGCCAATCTCTCTTTTAAGGGGAGATTCCGTTTTCCCGTTTACAATGATTCAGTTTTGATACTCCTCGTGCGATAGAACCATTCATCGCAAACCCGAAAACTATGAGGTACTCCCAAATAGTCTTCATCTATGCCTTTTTAATATTATCATACTTTATAACCTTCATAGAAGTCACTTGAAATAATTTTTTACTGAGATACAAACTTTAATCTGTTACCAATTTGAAGATAAAAACTTATTAATTCACGGATGGGTAAAATTCGACAAATGTAGCGATTCGCAGAATCCAAATTCCCTCCAAATTAAATCCATTGGACGTGTAAATTTTGAGAGAACTAACCCGCGACACGCAAATGTTAATGGGAAGGAAGTACTTCGCCAAAGGGCGAAAACCTTTTCGTCCGAAGGCCACATTAGCCATTCGGTAGCTTAAGATAGGCAACACGTGGAGTCATTGAGAAGCCAACATTCGAATGATTCAGCATTGATTTTTCCTTTAATGAGGTCATTCATTCCAAAAGACATTCTCTTTTTCTTTGAGTGAGAAAAATTATCGATTTCGTTTTTAATTAAAAGTATATCAACTTTCGCGATGACTAGCGAATCAGGTAAATAACAAATAAATCTGCATTTCATATAAACAAGAGATACGCTCTTAAGTGAACCATTTTAAAATAAATTTATTCAATTTTTCGTCCAACCCTTGAAACCAGTCTTACCCTTTGGAATGTAGCTGAAAAGTTAATCATTTTGTGTTGCAATCAAAACATTAAGAACAAGAATTATATATTTTTGACTTATTTTTATAAATTATAATATCGAGCAATTATTATATTGATGTATTACTCAACCTTTTTACTTAGAGTTAAATTTCACAAAATTTAGTAAATCTTTATTTTAAAAGACGTACTTTATTTTTTCAAGCGTTTTGCAATTACCATTGAATTTCATTCATAAAATTAACTTCATAATCATAAAATACGAAGAGTAACCCAACTTTATTCATTTGTGGAAGGCTAAATTAACTCTTTAAACTCTCATTAATAGACTATATTTTTATTTTATCGCGCAACTTTGATAATCCTACTTTAATATCTGTCAACTAAGTTCCTTCTTGGAATTCTGCTCTTTTATTGACTTTATGAATCACTTTGTCTCGGATAATATATTAAAAAATTTTAATAAATTTCTTAAACTTACGAACATACTTATTCATCTCTTGATATTCTACATAATAATCGAGTTCTTAATTGCGGAAGGTTTGATTCTACTCAGAATTAGTCTTAACAAGATTGTATTGAGATTAATAGAAACCAATTCTTTCTCGCACAACCTAAACGTATAAAACTCTTATCATTAATCAGGAAAGGATCGTTCGTAATATCGAAAGAACAGATTGTGCAATAATTTGGTCTTGTATTCACGGAACCGATTCAATTCGAGGTAAGGTTCTTCAATTACAAAACCACTTCTAATATGATCTTTTATTCCGCAGCTTTACATCTTACTAAATTCAAAATTGTTGGCGAATTGTGCAATAAGCTCGCCTCGCTTTGGTGTATACCGCCGAAGGGCATCTCATCTTTAACGTCCGTTCCTTTAAGTCTGTGGGATTTCGTGATAGTCTCGATGACCATTTGCAATTTTACGGCAAATTCGGATGTAAATTAATCGAGATGTGGTAGATGTCCCAACGACACCCTTTAGAACGCACGCGTAGCATCTGTATCCGAAACGACACGTCACTCAAAATTGTTACTTGTGTGCTAGCGACACGCAGATTTACGATCTTCCGAATAATTCATGAGCCATTTGGATTTGAAGATGAGAATAAACAACAAAAGAAACGAGCATTGAAAACACTTCAGAGAGTAAACTGCTATTCTCCATTGCGGGAGGGAAATAAGTCGATGTAAAAAGTGAAGACTTTTCAACAGCTGTCAATGGTTTCACTCCGTTATTCTCCTTTAAATAAGGTTCATAAATAAATCATGTTGAAATGAAATTATGTTTCGTTAGGTATATTAGGAGTTACCTAATTAAAGTAATCTATTTCCTTAAGTAGGTTATGAAACAACCTCATAGAATCAAATAACACGGCCTTAACTTGGTGGCAGATGTGTATAATAGGAGGAATCTTTCTTTATTTACTACAAGGTCGTAATCGTTCAATGTTAATTTTGTGGTAAAGTATACAAGGGTCTTACTTTAATATTTTAAAAATAATATTATTCTTATAATAAAATGATTAGGATAAAGAGAAACTTCCTTTTCTATAGCAAGATTGAGACTGGAAAATTCTCTTATAAACAATACTATACAGTCCTTAATAAGATCAAAGATATTATAGTTGGTGATGATTGAAAAATTAATATTAAATATAATGATAAATACTGATGATAATATAAGTAAATGTATATGATTTTCGTTTATCATTTCCATAATTTAGAATTATGCCATAGGCCTCTGTAATAATTTTAGTAATAATTGAGTTTGGAAATTATCTTTTTGGACTTCAACTAAGATTTTTATGACAAGAAATATAGACTGCGAATTAAAACCGCCATGAGTAAGGAAATCTCGTGATTTAGTAAAAGTTTGATTTTTCTTCGTTATTATTTTTATGAAGTGTATTTATTGCATTCAAATTACATTTTAGTTTCATCAACATCATAGATTCGTCCATAAATTGGTTTCGAATTCTCAAAAGGGAGCACCGCTGCGGTTATGAATCCCCAAACAGTTCGCCGTAAATAAAAAGAAGTGAGAGATGCGGCGGAGGTAAACAGAAGATGCAAACTTATTAGTGTTTAATAGGGCCGTACTTCATTAGCAAGGCCAATATCCAAACGTCTCACTCGGAAACCAATTCTCGATTCTAACAGATGCATTAGAGGAGCTTCCGAAAAGTGTCGAGACACGCATAATACTCCCTTATCATCCGTAAAATTAGGATTATGATAAATGAACTCCTACAGAATATTACGATAAAATGACAAATATTGTAGTCTTCAAAGTTCCATATCACTCACAAAGAAAAATTGGAAATAAAATGTATAATGTAAATGTATAAAATGTATAGGAAAAATAATTACACGTTTATTATTTAAATTCTAATCGGTTCGTTTATTTTCCAGAGCATTTTGTGCATGCGAAGGTGAATAAAAGTGAGAGATGGGAAAAATTAAAGCTAGGCAGTAAATGTAGAAGTCCACGTTGGTTATTGATCATGTTTCGCGGGAATCGCGAGAATTTTTCGGCTTTAAGCTTTCAAACTCTTCAAGTAAGTTTTAATTTCCCCGCTCCGTGATATCTCTTTCTTCGTGCGAAATGAAATGACGGTACATTGTTTTCTTTTCCTCGGGTTAATCTCAAAGCCGATATTTTACACCTGAATACTTGAACCGCGAATGCCGAAATTGCATTTCCACGTGTTGAAAATTCTTCGCATGTTCTACATCTCGCACAATGGAATATCCACGGAATCCTTCTATTGTGACGACAAAAGTTACAGACGAAAAGATAAACGCATTATTTGGAGGTATTGTTGTCGGCTGGAATAATATTTCGCATAACGCGACGAATGTTTTTTAATATTTATTTCGCAGAAAATTTGCTCTCGCGACGACGATATCGCTGCTTCCGAAATTTTCGCAAGAGAAATACGGTTCGCGAAGCGAGAGGAATTTAATTCGCGGAATTTCTGCCGTTCGATACCAAAGAAGGTGCGCATATTTTATACCTCGGAAATGTGCAATTTATCGGGGCGTGATTTGGTCTCTGTTTAAAGGGTGCATTCGCTGGCAAAGGTGCGTAGAAAATTCGAACGCGGAGAGTGAGTGATTTGGTTACTCAGTTTGTGAGTGGAATTCTGGATTTTTGTGATCCATTTGAACAGAGGGATGAACATGGCCGATGGACTACAGTGGGGAGAAAAATAACAGATAAGAGGGAAGAGGGGAAGGAAAGGTAGCTGAGTGGGTGTGAAAGAGATCGGATGGATCTGGAAACATAATATTCTGACTACTTAAGCCGAAGGTTATTAGCGGCAGAAGAATCTGTAGTAGATCGGAGTGCTATCTAAGATGACTTATAAAATGAGTGGATAGTAAACGCGGTATTAAATGTCATAAGATTGCAAAGAGACTGCTTTTAAGATGAAATTAAGATGATGGAAAAAAAATTCTGCTCACATCTGTGATAATGATGAACTTAATAATGAGGACGTATCTTTTGGTTTCTTGCGGTCATAGCTCGTTAAGTGATAGTAAAAATAGATCACTCTGGACAAAGAGCCCATAAGAATTAAAGCTGAGGATGTGGTTTGGAGATATAGATTACGCAATTAAGCCTTAAGAATACTTCATCTCATACCGTTTCCCAAATACTTGCCTCCAAATCTCATATTTATTGTCAAATTACGAATTCATTGCAAAGAAGAGCAAATTGTGGATCGTAATGAAGACGTTTGCGTAGCAGATACTGTTCGCTTTAACTGATTAGTATAGGAAGATTTTATAATAAGTAAATAAAATAAACGAAGAAAATATTAATGAATGTTTCAATCTTTGTTTTAATGAACTATTTCACTCCTTTTCATCATCAGTATTCGTAACATAAATATTTTTCAAGACACGTGGATATTGCACGGACACAAAGAATGGCTATCGAATCATTTGCTGTTCCCTTAATTAATAGATGATGCGAAGGAAGTACGATTCTCTTTTCGAGGAATCTTGGGGATAATAGGGAAATGGTCAAATGGGCGAATGTTGATTAGAACAGAGGAAATTAAAGGAGAGGGAAACCCTTCTGCTAATTGAACCGCTCTCCGGGTGTTGTAAAACCCGTCAATCGGATCTGTAATTTCTCCCATCCGAATAATAGATGGAGCGATCGGCGAAAAAGTCTTTCTTTTTGAATATTTCACGAAGGCCGTTCCATTCGCTGTTCGTTCGAGGCGACGCAAGAGAGAAGCATTCGTTAAACCAAAGAGTTGCAAATGCGAAAATCGGCTATTTGACGATATTTGTCTAAATTCATTCCTGAGAAATAACTACGAAAATTATCATAATCAAATAGATAGCTCTCTACTTTGGATGTTGATATTTTAACTGGAATTTATATAGCAAAGTCTACGTAATAAACTCAAAAAACGTAGATTATGACTTAGCTATTATTACATTTTCTATTTAAACTCAATATGCAAATATATATTAAATCAAACTTTCAAAATCATTCTACCTCAAAAGCATCTCATAGATACCGAAATACTTAGTAACTAAAAACTATTTTTTTTGCAGTTTTTTAAGATACTTTCCATTTTTCTATTCTATTATCTATTGACCAACATAAAATATTATTTTTAGTTCATTAGTAATCGTATGCATAAATTCTAGATATTCTAATCTACTAAGAAAACAAAACAAGAATTATCAAAAACCCTCTCACACGAAAAACAAAAAATCTTTGTAATATTAAAATCTGTGCTAACTTTTCTACCGCACACTATGAGGTACCGTACGTGTACTAGAAAAAAGTGGCCTTTTTTGGCAATTATTTTCCGTTTCTTTTTTATGAACTCCCAAAAGAGTAGAAAAACATCGTCGATTTAGCTCGGCGATGCTTCTTAGTATCCTTTTGCCGCACTTATTTTCGGCGAATACTGTGATCTCATGGAAATGTGTTCCACCCCCTCTTTTCAGAATTGCTCATTCCGGCACCTTCTATTAAACAATGACTCCGTGCAAACGGTCTAATGAGGCCTTGGCAACTGAGATCATATTCTTCGTCGTTAAAGTGTGGGCCTCGTGAGGTGACGCGTCTCAGCGAAATACGAGCTTTGAAATTTGCGAAAATAAGGAATGCATATCATTTTGGTCTATGTATTAAGTGCCCATGTTCAATTTCGTAAAAGACTTTTTTATAACCAATTACTCTGAAGGAGAAATACCTCTGGATGCTTCCCAATATATTTATTTACAAAATTTTTAGAAAATCAGATCTGAAAAAATCAAAAATTCTGGAATTTGTTGCGCAGATAGACTCCAATGAAGTGATGTCCAAAGGAGATGAATGTTTTAAGTGTAGATTTGTTGGTTCGGAGGAATGATTCGCACGAGTGACACGTGAAATGGCAAATGAAAAAAGGCAAACTACGATGCAAGTGCTTCGGGGCAGCACAGATATATACAAGATCCGCAAAGTGCACAAGGGAAGTTGTCACGCGTGCGCAGTTGTGCCCAACGGGTCACCAGCGCTTTCTCTCTCTCATTCGGATTACACGAACAGACGAAAGTTTTAGACCTTAAATTATGTAACTCTAAGTAATCTAAGAAGGCGTTATTCGTTCTTCAGGTGGTCAGAGGGCGTTGAAGTACTTTCTTAAAGCTAAAAACCCTAATTTCCCAGATATTCAATTTAAATACTTAGTAAACATTTTAACAATTTTTTATTATTGATTATAAATTTTTATAGAATAAATTAATTATGTATGAACTGAAGGGTAATTAACGTTTATAACAGAAGGTAGAGTTTTTATTTTTCTTCCTCCCCATAATAGATTGAAAGTCTTTTAGGTAAACTAAAAATAATCAATAATCGGAAGTCAATCAGTCTGAATGCCCTAAAATTACTATTTCTTCTATACATTTTATATAGATTAATACTGCGAAATATAAATTATACACAGAAATGTTTAAAGGCTAAACAATGTCAGAGAAAGCTGGCACAATTCAAACTTATTTCTTTAATCATAATGAACGTCTAAACTCCGCTATAAAACAATCCCTCGTAATAGACACCTAAAAAGTTTTCAAAATCAACGTCAAATCAGTTACCAAAAAGATTTATTCGAGTTAGTCGCCATTCTTCAATCCATCCATTCAGACTGTTGAGAGGAGGCCCATGGAGGGTCTGTGGCGCTGAGGGAGACTGGTTTTTGGGGCCGTGTGTGGGCACAGTGCTCATCAATATCACGGAGGTAATTATTTCCACGAGGACGTGATTCGGAGGTCGGGGATGTCAGCCATGTCGTCCAAGTACTGCTTAGAGTACTCATCCGCTATCCATTCCTAACTATTGCTCAAATCCTTTTAACCGACAGATTGCACAAATGGGATTATTCAAAAAACGAGAATTCGTGGGTTTATCTCGTAAAACCCTTAATTGTACGAAGAGGAGGCATTCTCCAAACGTGGAAATTTCCATGAGATGAAGGGTTCTTTTGAGTGGGGTATATCAATCGGATGGCTGACAAAGGATATTCGATTTGTGGAGGAACGATAAAATCTGGGAAATCTCTCCGTTCGCTAAAACAATAAAGAAACGGTTTCGGGTGGAATTTAAATGTGATCGGAAAAGAAAGTATATCGCGCTCAACGAACGGTGATTTGTACAAAATCCACACTCTCCCGAGTAAGAGGTGAATTTAAGTGGATGAATTTCGTTTAAAATTCGACAATTTCCTTCGAAAATCTAGGTTGATCTAGTTAACGATTGGAAACCTTGTTAGCAGACGATACACGGAGATGTGCGTTTTTTGACGAAGCCTTCATGATTCTATTTACATGCGAATGTTGAAGTAAAAACCCGTATCTAAATACCTATCTGGTTTGAAAGATGATGAATTTTATCGTATATATGAGTGTAAACATTATGAATTATTTTGCCGAAAGATTTGCCTGTATCTTTTACATGCTCTGAATTTGTTTTAAATGCTTAGAAGTAAAATTGTTTCCTTTAATTGAAAATTGTCAGGGGCTTTTCTATTTTAAACTAAATTATTTATCTCTACGAAACACTTACTTTTATTGACTGTTGAGTTATTCATTCATCACCTTTAATTCTCTATGCTTCACTCTTCACATAATTTATTTCCTACTTTGTAATTTTATGAATTTTATTTTAATCTTTAATTTTACAATGTTACAGATTGTACAAGTTCCTATCTGGTAGAGGAGTTCTTGATGTTTGACAAAGATAAGTTTTTACTAAGGTATTTGGAAATATTTAAAAAAGGAGCGACTGAATAATATGTAAAGTATTTTTTGATAAGGCCTTAAATTAATTTAGAAATTCCTCTAATAAAAGAATCAAAAATATAAATATTAACTATTTAATTTCATATTACCCAGACAACCAGTGCTGTAAATTATACTAATACTAACACTACTAAGAGCAATGCATTCTTGAGGAAAATAATTGTAATTTTATAAGAATTCTCTTTACTGCGGAATCTATGAGTACGATAACTTTAAAATTCACTGTTTTCTGAAAACATCAATCATTAGGGGAACATTAAATTGACCAAAGTAATTAGAGTCTGCCTTTTCCTCAAGCATAAGATACAGTAAATTATTACATCTGCATAGTACCCTAGATACGTTACATTTAACTCTACAATTAACCGTATTAGGGATAATAATATGCACCCTTGGCTAAGTACATCGGAAGGGGTTTTATCCTTAATCGCTTCCGTACTTATGCGTTGGACCCAAGGAACGTAATAGCAAAGATAGGACTTATCTCAAAAGCACGGTTGAATCGACGTGGGCAACGAACTGTGGGTGAGAAAGATCGAGATTTCGTCAATTCAGCGAAGCTGAAACAAAAAAACATCGATAGGTAATGTGGAATTCACTGCCGCTGAGTTAGTAAAAATAAAAAGGCGCTGTTCTTCTTCACAATGAATCACGGTTTTTATGTATTATACAATGTTTATCGTTTCCTGCGTTACCACTGAGATTGGTTAATAAAACGAAGTATAGAAAGTATTTGATCAGCGCATTTCTTTTCCAATTTTAGCGTATATGCCCTATTTATAATAATCGTCCAAAACCTTCAAATGTCGATGGTTAGTGGCTGTAAGTCGCCGCACTGTTTTTCGAATAATCATAATTTATTTAACGCAAACAGGCTATCCCAATTATATACGTTACAATAAATGTCTGAACTTAAAAGACCAACACAATAAGGTCTTCTTTATGAATAAACTTTCGATGCAATTGGTACTTTAGGCCAACTTTCCTGCGTACAAGAGCGAATTTTGATGTAAGGAGTCGACTCTCTACACTCGATTTTTTTAATATTCCATTATAGATTTACAACTCGATCTTTCTAAAATAATTCGATATAAATTCTTTATTTGTATAACTATATATTATATAAATTATAATACGTATGTGATCTAAGGGAACTAGTTTTTCAAATTTGGGGTGAAAACTCTCATCTTAATACAGTCCTTGCAAAATATTAATCGTTCTACATTACGCATTAGATTAGGTTTTAAACAGTACCCGATTCAATCGATGGTTGAATTGAATGCAATTAAAAGGATATTCATCAGCCTTCGAACATTGAAACCTAAGACACGTGACAAAAAGAGACGCGTTTTCTCTCCGCAAGAGGTCCTTCCGATCGATGCTTAGGAGGGGAAGGACGTAAAAGAAACATCGGAAATGATAAGGTTTTAAAAGAGAGAGAAGATCGTTAAGAAGGGATCTTCCGCCCACGATTCCAAGTTGCGAAGCCATAGCAAGATGAATCGTAGCTCATTGACAAGAGAAAAAGTGACTCACATTTAAAGAACATCTAATAACATTGAATCTTGAGCGTGTCATATGAGGTAAAATAATCCTAGTAAAATAATATGAATGGTATCTTATTCAAAAGCATGTGCGATAGTTGATGTAATACTTTTGATGTGTGATCAGATCCACAGGAGCGCCATGTTGATCATGTTAAATTAAAAACCAGAGAAACGTTGACAAAATGGTTGGATATTGAGAGACGAATTCATAACGTAAATGGGTATTTATCATTAATCATATTTGCGAATATGCATTTACCGGAACTTGCTTCAACGATCATATATCCTTGTCAAAGTAAATATTAAAATCATAGATAGATATAGTTTTACTACAAATCCATCCATTAATGTACGCATATTATTTCACAATAATAATAGAGTTTCCTACCCATTTGCAACTTAAAGTATATATTTCGATCCGTCGGAAATAATTTGTAAACAATAGGTCATGACGGACTTTCCTATACGAATAACTAGTTCTTTGTCCGAAGACTCACTCTACAGATGGGGAAAAAATAATTCCTTTAGATCGACTGCTAAATTCGATTGGAATGGATGCCGTTCGGAATACGAAAGGCAGGGAAGGGAGAGTAAACACGAAAGGGGAACCGTTTGAGGGAGATTGCGATTTAGAAGAGGGAAGGCGATCTGGGAGAGGAAGAAAGTATAAAACGGGAAATATGAGAGAAAGAAAAGCGAATTTCCCGGAAACGTAAAGGAAGAAGTCCGGAAGTTTTGCGTTCAAAACTGATGGTTATCTAAATCAATGGGACGCAGTAGGGAAACGACTCCGTGTATCGGATTTGGGAAAGGCTCTGTCGTAAAAGTCTATTGGTCGAAGGGCAATTTGCAAATCCCTCCCACGCAGTAAAGAATGCAGTTGAGTGTGGACCTCTAAGATAGAAACGCTGGGAAAGCCTACAGGTGCGAGTTCAGTAAATGTGTGAAGAAACGATATCGTGTCTCAGCAGTCTCTTTCCTTTTTAATTTTGTTTTAGAAATTTATAAACATCGGAGAACGATGGCAGTTTCAAACATAAATATCAAAAATGTAAATATAGCTTCCACAAAAGTCCTACTACTTGAGAGAATGGTTTAGTATTGATAGATTTATAGATTACGAATGAGAAAGGTGATAAGTGTCAATTTATAACTAAAAGTTTCTTGGGGATTCTAAAATCATATACTAAAAATCAATTCTCAACTCCAAGGTCGCATTCTAATTATATAAATTTCCGCATTTCATAAATTATTGTACTTTAAAAATATTTGCCTTAATTCTAGAAATAAGTGTTATTTTTCGTTCTATATAAGTAATGGGACATCAGATATGACACGTTCATCAAATTCTCGGCATAACAAATTGCATATGCTGTTTATTTCACCTCAATAGACGAGTGGAGATTCTCTACTTGGTGACACGGGCGATTCTTCTCTGAACGTCGCATAACGAAAACAAACTCAAGGTCAAAAAAAAAAACAAAGAAGCGGATTAAAGGGCTGAAAAAACACAAAGTTCCTTATGTTTCGGGGAACGTAAAGAGAATATCCGTGCGCTTGTTTTAATAGAAACAGGCGACACGCTAACCCGTTTTGATGGAGACCTTGACGAATTTAGAATACACGCGCGTAAAATATATCTTCCATTTCCTTTTGTTTTTAGCCAAAGTTGTTTTTAGAAACTAAATCTTCCAAGTGTTATAACAGCTTTTCTAGGATACTTTACGATAGCTGGTATTGATACTTGTAAAAAGATGAGTAGACCAGAATGAAGCTCCAAAACTATACGAGCTGGATATATTATATAAATAAGGTATCATTTCCATTACACAAAGTAAATTCTCTATTCTAAATCATTTTCATAAGCAGAACATAAGCGGCATGATACAAGACGTGTACATCATTAAATTCACTGCTCTTGAGTGAGTTAACTTCCTTAAATTATTATTTACATTTGTACACAGTTGCAATATTTGAATATAAATTTATCGCCATTTATCATTTCTTTAGTCTAATTATTGCTCAAATTACAACAAACTTCACTAATAAGATGAGATATTCTAGCCACCCATTAGTGAATCTAGAGTAAAATTATTGCTTTTGTTAATATTCAATTTAATATATAAACATCAATATAAATTTTATTCCTATCCTAATCATTAAACGTATATCCTAATAGGTTATTCTTATCTTTTTACATAGTTATAAGTAATATCTTTGGATGGATAATTCCATATGCTAGCTTCTATAGAAACCCTGACCGTGCTCATTTTCCGAGGCATTCGAGGTAGATTCCCGAACATACGCAACCCGCAAACTCAAATATGTTTTGCTTGATGCTTGCATTTAGGAGCACCCTTTACTTCAATACGATATTAGGCCGTCTACGAAGAAAGAATGGAACGTAGTATTTCAATTCGTTTCTTCAATGTTATCGATCAATAGAAATGGATTTGTGAATGAAAACTAATCCCAAAGAAGATCGTTGATTCAATTCCTCTCCTCATCATGGATACAGAGAAGGGTCAAACGACGTCCTTTCCTGAAGATGTCCTCAGAGGGATACTGTCTTGCGTGTACCTCTCCACAGCTGATGGATATCGAGTGTGACAAAGAAGCGCTCACGAGGGTCTGCTCTGGAGAGGCTGCTCATTTGACGCTCAAAGGTACATTTCTCTGGACCAAAGGAAGGGAGGAGAGATGCTACTTTAAACTTATTGATTTGCAAATGGCGTTCGCAAAACAAGCAGGGGGAAGAGCATAGGTAAACAGGCGAATCAAGAAAGACGGCCTCTGTGATTGTTTGCGCTCGAGAAAGCGTTCATTTTCGGATTTACGTGTTTCTCGTCCCTTTGGTTGTCCTCGCAAATGACATGTTCCGAATTTATCGCCAACCCACGATCCGTTTCGACTGCGGTGTAGGGGAATCGGTGATTATTCGAACGCGGGAAGTGCAGGTGACGAGTTCCCATCACAATGGTGCAATATATAGAATATTTTTCAAGGAACCTTTCCTTGAAAATATTTGTAAGTTGACATGAAGAGTAAAATCTTAATTATTTAATGACATATCAGAATTTGTATCAAGAGAAAATAGTGGAGATAATGATGTTACCTCTTCTGCCTTATTTAATCGTATGTTTTTTAGTTTACAAGATTCCATACAAACAAAATATAAGGTAAATAAAGAATGGCATTTGAAGCAGTAAATTCCTCTCACATAAATATGTGAGGTAGAATATTCGAACACTTTTAAGTGGATTACTTGAATTCAGTTGTGGAAAGAGCTCTCTCAATATTTTTCTATTCAATAGCACCTTAAATTTGAGTTTTATTAATTCACTTCTTTTCTACAAATATTAAAAAACATTCAAAAAGTGTTTCGTTTAAGTGAACTCTACTTGGCTATCCTCGGATTTTTTTATGTCATTGCTGATGATATTAAGACCCGAGTAAGAGATTATCTCAAATCAACATTATGTTAAAGGTAAACAGAATTTATATAATAGAAATTATATACATCTAGTTTTGAAGCGTAAGGGAAATTCCATTTTCTCAGTCGAAAATTAAAAGAACTTCTTTTAGCTGCGACCATTGAACTTTACTTTTCCAAGTGGAAAGTGGTGCAAAGAAATGTCCTTTTTGCCCAACGCAAGAAATAAATCTTTCCCCGCGATTTTGAGCAAAAAATCGTACCTCAAATTACTACAGCCTGACGAAGGAGATTGTTCAGAGCAATCGACACCAAATAAGGTGAACATTTTTCCGATTCTGCTGAAAAGTTTTCGCCAAATTAGATTGCGAAAAATTTAGTGAATTTTTTGTGAAAATCCGTGGATTTCTTGAAAAGATTAAACCTCAGATCGTAAGGATACAGAGGCATTTCATTTATTGAAATGGAGCTCATTGTTTAGAGTAAACGGTACATACCGTTCGATGTAAGCCCATGAACTTCGATGAGTAATTTATCAAAGCTTCAAGAGTCTTTGCAAGAGAGTCTCAACCAACAGAATAGAGACCCAAAAAACCGAGTACTTCTGAGCAAACATCGCCGTTCGTCGATGAAGTGGAACAATTCGAGCGACAACCATAGAAGAAAAACGTGTAACATTCCGTAAACTTCCAAAACGAATAAATTTCCAGAAAAAGAGGAGATCGCTTAGAGGAATGGCCTGCAGGAGTACTCGGGAGAACGAACCTTTCATTGCAGCGATTCACATGCCTTCGGAAGGGGGATTTTCGGAAGATTCCCGTCTTTGCCAAGAGAGGGCTCGGTTTTATAGCTGAGGTGAAACGTTGAAAATACCCCTGAGAAGAGTTTTTACTTTATTGGGATGGCTTTTAGTTTTCTCTCTTCGACAAATTCAGCTTTTATTTTTATGGGTATCTTAAAAAACGAGTTAAAGGAACCACGGGAAGTTCATATTTTCAAAAGTTATTTCGAATATTTTTAATGAAATCGTTAATATTTCGAAACTTCAAACGCTGCAGTTCTATATGCATAGAAAAATATATTTTATAAGAAAACAAAAACATATAATAGAACTAAATATGCTGGATATATACTTTATCTAAAACTATAAACTATGTCGTAGAGATAATGGTCAATATCTCATTGATATCTATACAGATATAAAAATTCTGTAGTTTATTTTCCGAGAATATGGAATCCATGTTACGGATTCCGGTTGTTATTCCCGAAACTGAAAAAGGCAGACGCGTGAAAAAAGATAGTTCGCGATTTCTAAACCAATGAGGTCATGACGTAACGACCCGATCAGCGATCGAAACAAATGGCAAAAAAAAGGAAAAATATCAAATTTTTAACGCTTTAGGCATCCGAAAAGAGTGACCCGGTCCATCCATGTTTATTTTTCTTCAACCGCAAGTGTCCATTCCCATCGAGTGACCACGAAGGTGATAAAATTCGGCGGATGTATATTTTTTCTCAGGGCAATCGGCTTTCCATCCAACGCCATGATTCATCCTCCTCGTGAATGAACTAGCCTTTATGTCCGGAGAAGTAAATTTAGGTCACGGAGGTATTGAACGGGTGGAATCCCCAATTTGAGGTGTCATTACACAGCGTTCTACGTTGAAGAGGAGAAATAATTCGTGGGAATGTTTTCAGGGAATCGCTGTACGATTTTCTAGTTCTTTGACATTGTCATCATGTCGTTCAATTAACTCGACTGTAATTTGGTGGTTTTTCCTGTTTAAAATGAGTGGAACTCTCATTGGCACTTCATCAGCTGAAGTACCAGAGTACATCGAAGAGGTACATTTGTTTAAATTTTCTCTCATTATTTTGATTTATTTAAATCTTTGATCGATTTTTGCACAACTAAGCATAATTATTAGCTTACTTTTGTATTTTACATTGCAATCCGAATTTAATTTTCATACGTACGCGTTTGATTATCCCATAAATTCAAGATGTTCATCAATTCGATTTATTCGAGTTTTATGCAGGAGATGATAAATATATTCGTGTATTTTGAATATTTCATTATATGTATGTATCACATATAACATCAAGATCGAGATATATATCAAGATAACTTATATAGTAAATGCAATTAACTTATTATTTGATAATTCACATTCAAGTAATAAGAATTTCGGGCTCACGCTTATTTTTCATTATCTTTAATACAAATAGATTCTACCGAATAATGCATTCAAATGAGTGTATTTCCTAGCGAAGATCTTTGGAAGGAATCTTTTAATGCGTGGAAGAGTTACAAAACTGCATGGTTTGATAGCAGATAGTTTGATATGGATGATTTGAGGAGAGGAGAATTAACCCCATTCTCAGTTCTATTGCCATTTTGACCATTCAATATTTAATTATACAGCTTATGCCTTAATTAATTCCTATTGTCAAGGAATTTACTTCAGTTGAAAATCCGTTTAAAACGATATTTTAGGTAACTCAAAACACATTTTGAGAACTATTGATTAAATAGCGGAGGGATTCTTAAAGCAAAAAATGTGGCTCAAAGGTATCGTAAAGCAAATTTATTTGGAATTTAAATATTTAGAAAATAATAACCTACTTAAAATAAGAAAAATCTAGAAATTTTGTAAATGTTAAATTCATTAAATTTTTAATTTCCCATTTTTGTGTACTTGCTGAAAATGCATTATCGTTAAATATGTATTTTTATCAGTTTTGCGTAAATGTATAGTTCTGCATTTCTATAATCCCTGCATTATCCGGAAAACGACTAGAATCGAAAATTAACAGTAAACGAAATTGGAGACGCATTAAATTCCATCTACGATTACTATACTTTGAGTCCTGAGATTTCATATCATACGGAACATTTTGTCTGTCGCGCAAAAAATGACGAGATATTGAAAAACAAAATATTATAGAGTTACGATATCCGAGGATTTCTCGTACGAATAGTCAATCTGTATACATTCGCGATATAAATGTACTTCATTTCGCTGTCCGAGTTTAACGATGCATGAATTTCGCGAAAGCACTTTGGAATCCTTTAAACAAAAAAGAATAGAATATGAAGCCGGTTGGGGAATGTTTCGAAAGGAGCTATTCCATCGAACGTATTCATAAATAACGGATTCGTGATTAGATAAATGCGTATGAAGATCCGTATCACCCGCTGGGAGTATACATTTGGGCTTCCATTAATCCTTTTACGGGGTCATTGTACCTTTTTTGCCGCGGGAATGGATCGTAAAAAGTGTCAATTTCCCCATTTGTAATATACGTTGGGATCGATGCTCCCCATTCATTTCAGTGCATTTTATAAATACATTAATATTCTAATTATCGAGCTTTCACTCTCTCGATTTGCATTTTTAAAAGATCGCACTCAAGTATCAAAGCGTAATTTTTCTTTAGTTTCTATCGCCAATAAATGATTAAATATTTCTCTTTTTCAATCTTACAAATATTTCCAATCTAAAACCTAATAATGTCTTCTAATTATTCCCTATTCAAATTCATTGAATGTGGCTTCAATTCAAAAGAATATCGATTCTAAAACTATATTTACAAGGGAAATGTTTCATTTTCAGGAATAGTAAAACGGATTGGCGAACACCTTGCTGTTAATTCACGTATTTATACGAATATGCATCCTCGCGAAAATATATGCGCGCGTGCATTTTACTCGTTCTGGTTTCACGTTTATTCTTTACAGCATACTACCTTTCACTCTACTAAGTAAACAAACGGTTTTTTGCGGGAAAAACGAGTGAATGCCTTTGAAATTTCGGTCTTTTTTCCTCAATGTATGCGTCGACCGTTTGTTTCGGGTGGATTCACCCATCCTTTTGCTCTTTCTAATTGAAGTTCTCCTTTTTGCTCCAATGAGCTGCGTTTTTTATTCCCAAGGAAGAGAGATACGATTACTCACACAACGATGGCCTCAAGAGTAGATGGACGTTTTTCAAATTGGTTCAAAGTAATCGGAAATGTACACAAAGTACGGTCAAGAGATGCGACTCATATGAGTCAAGCGATAGTTGTCGTGCATAGAGTACGAAACGAGCAAGGTCATCCACTACACTCGAGGAAGCAAAACTCTCAAAGCATCACATTATGCCCTAGTAATTGTACTGTGCTCTTATAATGCCGTAAAACATGAATTTAGATGGAAGAAAAGATAGTATGTATGTAAAAGACAAGATAAATTATTAATATTACATAAGATTTATTCCCTATAATAATACATTGAAATCGATTATTGCATGAGATTAGCTTTAGGATAGAGAAAGGAAAAATTGATCGATATAAAGTATTAATGCAATATACAATAAACCAGGAATAATAAGTAGGTTTAACAATATATTACATTATTACTTGTTAGTGATATTCATGTGATTCCTGATGTAGATCAATTGCAATATAATAATAGTAATTTATTACAATCAAATCCAGATTCCGTTTCAATAAAGATTCGAATTTGGCGCAATATTTATTTGAAATATGTAATTTAAACATGAAATGTTATTTAATGAAATCTCTGAGCAAATATAACGATGCGAATGATTTTAATCATAATTTGGATATAAGTGGATAACTTTTCATGATATTTTGAAGAATCGTATAATTGTAATTACTATGTAAAAATTATATAACACAACAAATATTCATGGTTTTTTCTGTTTTCATAATCAGATTACCCATTGCTCTTAGAAATGATTAGCTTTCCTGCGTTTTAAAATGTTTTAAACACCCTTCGAAAAGTTAGAAGAGACTGATTATATCCATTATAGAAGAACTTAAGACGATTAAAAAAGAAATCATATTCACAAATCTAATCCATGTTGGTAGAATGATAGAGACAACGTCTCATTCCAAATGAAAGTTTTAATGAAAACTTGATATTCAGTATGCAGAGAGAATTAATTTAGATCCTCAATCGAATTAATAACCTAAATTGAATAATTACAGCATCCAAATCTCAATTTCCATGAATCAGTCAATTTGGATATTAATTACGAAAGCATAATATATTATGATCGATGCAAATAAACATTAATTTGGCTTAATTTACTATTCCCTTATTAGAGATTCTAATGTGAAACTAATTGAATTGAAGCTCGTAGTATAATCTGGTAGCTTTCTCGATTATTGTGAAATGGTCCAGTTTCTCATCTGCTCTTCACTTAATTAACTAAATTGTGTAATCATTATGATACGTAGTTGTAATTTAATTAGTTAGTAGAAAAAGGAATACTTTCCGACTGTTGATTATTGATCACGAAGAGGAAAAATTATTTATTAAAATCAAAATAAATCGTTGAACAATCAAATGAATAAAAATCTACTTTCTTATTATCAGAATTAGTGTACATTTTATATTCCATTTCGACATGCATGCCCAATTTAAATCGTTTAATCGACATCGAATTGGCTTACAATGAACTGTATCAAGTTGCCCACAAAAGGAGCATCTCTTTACCTCGAATCTTATCTTGCAATGTGGTCACTAAAGAAGTCATCTGCCATTCTTTCCATATCAACTCTTCCATTGGTCCAAAAGAATGGCAATAGATGTCTAACGAAGCTTCTGCAGAACAAAGAGCTTTCAATTCGTAAAACAGCATGAAGTCGTCCTAGCAAGATCTCTTTGGAATGTTAATGGGAAGAATCCATTGAATTGGCAGAAAACAAGCATCGAGAGCACAGAAGGAATGTTCTCGTTTCATTCAGTCGTCCATCGCTTGAAAAGTTTAGTTAAGAAAGAATGGAATCAGTGTCTAAGGGGAACAAAGGCAGACGCAGGTGCTTGGGCTCCGAACTGAGAGGTTGAAGTGGAAAGAACCCATAGCACTTAACAACAAGAGACTTTAAAAAATAAGGCGTCCTCACATGGGCAACCTGTGGATCCTGATACTAATCAAAATAGCTAAAACATTTTATTTTGTGAGTCATTTCAATTCTATGCAAATGCGAAAGTTGACAAATGTAAAATACGCTAGACTTCATAACATTTGATATTTGAACTTAATGGCAGAGTTCCCTCACATTGAATAATAGACACAAAATAACGTGAAAAACTCAAGTTATAAACTAAAGTTACAGAAATTAGAATATGACCATTCAATTTACAAACTTGGAGTTTTATTATCCATAAGTAAAACATGGAATTCAGAAGGACCACCATTCCTTCCAACTGTAAATGGCATTAGCCAAAAGCAGTTGTGTTTGAATAGCAAACGTAAATGAAACTATGATTCTCTTTCCATTTATGTTCGCAAGGGTTTTAAGGTTAATTTAAGGTTTAGAAAAACGCTCGAAGATAGGAACTGATAGCTCTAGAAATACGCTTAATAAAGTAACATAGAGGTTCAAAAACACTGAAGGCGAAGGGGTATCTCAAGATTACACTCTCCTCGTCATGTTCGAGACAATTGAAAGGTGAAAAACTTTGATTGGAATTCCTTCCGTTAGGGGCGCGTTATCATGCACAAAACTCACTCGACAGATGCTGCTAAAGGCACAAGAAGGAGCTCGCAAAGCAAAAGGGGATGAAAAGAAAGAAACCATCAGAAGGCGTAGTCAATTTCTGAGGAGAAAAACTCCTTGAAATCGGCTTTCAGAGGAAGATTAGAGAAGGAGCTCGGTCGGGAAGAGTGGTTTGTCTAAAGTGAAAGGAATTAGCAAAGGTAGACTTTTTGAGAGAGAAACTGGGAATTTCAATTCTATAGCTCTTGTTGCAGATGTTTGGTGGTTTAACCGAAGCGGAATTTTGCCATCGCTGTAAAGGAAAGCTATATTCACCAAAAACGAAATGCAAGTTGTGCATGAATGAAAGGTCTTAAAGAGAATATTTTTAGAATTATCCAAACATATTCCCTATTTACATTAAAATAACTCAAAACCAGTTGAATACCCAAAGATATCAAATAATACATCTATGCTACATGAATATAACACGACTTCTGCTTTTTTAAAATTAACATAGTCCCCTAAAAAGTGAGCGCAGCAAAATATCACAATCTCTAGCAATCCACGCATAAAACACATATGAAAAGCTTTTCATACACTCTATGAAAACTGGTGGGATGTATATGTATATATATGCATATAATAACTCTTTGAGGATGTTTTTTCGTAATGTATAAAACCTCATGTTCGAGCACTTTCCCTGGGCAGCAATTCGGACGTCCAAATGATTCCCCTCCTTTTACCAGCAAAAGACTCGACGACAGAAATTAGTATCCGTTAGAAAAAACAAAGGAAAAACAAAAAGAGGGAGACGGGAAGTAAAGGAACGAAGTGATGGAGGGGTACGAATTACGACTCCCGGAATAAGAGAAGAGTATTTTCCCGACGGATTGTCCGACTAAAAGCGGTACGTCGTCGCCAATTCTCAAGATTGCTCCAACATCCTCTTTTTCCTTAACTCGCGTTTTCCGCAACAATGCGTGCTTGAAATTAGCGAGGAAAAGCGAGGACACCAAGAGAAATATAGAGAAAAAAGGACGATTCGGAGAAAAAAACGTATCCGCTTAGAAAACACGTGTCTCCCGTCCTCTTATTGGATTAGGCGGACGTCTCTTTGACGGACGGCGAGATGAAAGGAGGGGGGTTGATTGTGGAGTGGCGGGAAATGACAAACTGCTCTCTCTGGTGGCGATTTCGCTAAGGGCCTATTTCTGTAATGGCACATCTTGGCTCGTGCCAGACGCGCGTGAGCGTCTTCGAACGCACGTGCGTGTTTCCCCTCCCATTTCTATGCGCTTTCTTGAATTGTAAATGCTCGAAACTTGGCCGCTCGAGCGACTGTGTTAATATAGTGTTAACGCGCCCCGTAAATCAATAAGTTATGTGGCATTTCCTGTGGTCATTAAGATTGAGTCTTTGAGAATTGCTCTTATAGAGTTAGAAATAACTTATGAATGTAATATTGACGCTTTTCCGAGAGTGTTTTTCAAGAATCCATTTTAATTAGGGTAATAGAGAGTGTACATTGACATTGTGGGCGGAATGAGCAATAAATGGTGCTGGAAATGCTTGTTTTATTTAGTGAATATGCTGTTTGTAACATTATAAAAAATACTGTACAAGAACAAATGAATCTTGAAGTGAAACATTATTAAAGGAAGTCTATAATATATCTTAGAACTATCGGAAATATTGATGGAAAGAAAATGTCTACAACAATTTATAGCAATAAAAGTTATGGAATACTAGAAAAAAGCATTGATGCGAATATATACTGAAAGAAAATAATATTTATAAAAGATATGGAGAGGGCTCATTGAGTGGTGGTTTAATTTCACGCCATAAATGCATTCAAGAATAGAAATGAGAATAAAAGAACTTGGCGAAGTACTTGCATTGAGAAGGAACATCGTGATTGGTATGCATCCATATAGGTCATTAAGGAAAATGAGATAAAACCTTCGACGAAGTCTTTCATAGCATTTATAGAAGTATAGTGCTTTATCGAGGAATTCTGAGGTCTTATTTCATGTTTCAGTGGTGCTGCTATTTTGCGGGTACATCCAGAGTGTGCGCTATATTGCCTTCGAATACCTTTTCTTTTAGCCTCAATGGCAATAATCCTAAATGGAGCGATTACACATTGTACTTTATAACTTTTTCTAAATGAAGATGCATTTAATTTACAATGTATTTTAATATTTAAGTGCTTTAAATATCTTTATTTATCTCTATAATCCATAGCATATTAATTTTCTAGTTTAATAATTTAGATCCCACATCTCGATCATTCGGGGTTCTTTTCACATATCCAATCTCTTAATAAGCATTTCAGTTGGAAAATACGACATTTCAGGAGAAACATTACAAATCTTCGATTACCTGTCCATTTTAAGTCAAAAATTAAATATATACGTTAAATAAATAGCATGTGAAGCAACTCGCATTTAAAACGATACTTCTTATTTGTATAATTTACCTCAAAATCGTTCCTAAAATTTTATCCCTTCAAGGAAGGAAAAAAAAACGAATTTTGTCCTTATCATTATATATGACGATGTCTTCAAATTGCTTATCAGGATTCATCTCCGCATAAGATAGGTAAACAAGAATAGTAACTTTGAGATGATCTTAAGGAGAACTCCTTTCCAATAAATCGGATTAAAAATCTGACAATAGAGCATCTTAACAGGTGCTCTTCCCTTCCGATTCATCGCGAATCTACTTATTTATTTTCTTCTCTTTCGTTTGAATTTCACCTGAACGTTATTCTTTTACAAAGAATAAGTATCAGCTGATTAGCAAAAATTTAAGGCAAATAATTCAGAAACGTTTGTTCTGTTTTGATTTTTATGTTATGTTGCTATTATTTCCGTATATCTTTGATGTAGTATGTTTTTTCGTTGGTTTTTACATCTTCTAAATTAGATTTTCATAAATCTTAAATCCTGCGACATTTTCACAAACTAAATCAGCTACCTTTAAAAACCCCTTATAAATATCCCTTATACCGAACATTTAAAAACCAGTTAAAAATCTGTTTGTAAAACAAGAGAGCAGGAAACGTTCCCAACAACCAGGATAGCCAACTCCGCCCATCTAAGAAATCCACGACAAGTAAAAATTCAAAACTTATTTTCCTCATTCGAATTCTAAATGAATCCGAATTCGTTGGTGAAAAGCGATCATAGTTTCTTCAGAAAGAAGACGGCTTCCGTCACAAAGTGGAGGCTTCTAATGAGCGAATTTGGGATTACAAAATGGCCGATGTGCCCTTGATTATGAAAGAAAGGAAAATGATGGAGGAGTTTCGGATGAAAGGGAATGGAAATGGAATAGGACGTAAGATCGCAGTGCACTGAAGAGGTGCAATCAGAAAATCGAAAAAAGCAATTTCGGAAAGGAAAGGTAAATGATCGTAGTAATGCGGAAAAAATATGTGATATTGGAAATAGATGAAGGAACAAAATGAGGGAAAAGATGAACCGAAACGCCCAACGCGGAATTCCGTATTATGTAAGTTTAATTTGAAAAATCAGTCTGAGGATAACTCACATTCAAATTCTAGAAATCTTTTTCGAGAAATGTTTATGAATCTTTGGAAAATTACTTTGTGTTAATAAATTATAATTTTTCAAATACTTCTCTAATCATTATTAATTGAGAATATTGTCAACTAAAGTCAATGCGTCATGAAAACATAACTCCTACATAATGATGCTCATTTTATATGAAAATTTCATTTTAGCTGAAAACACTTTATGCCTATTCACAAACCTCTAGTTTTTCTATTGAGCCACAGTTCTCATAGCAGATTTTCAAATGCCTCATTTCAATGTGCATTTTCTTCGTTAGAGCAACGCTTAGTAAATAGCATCGGTTATTCCCTACAACACGAAGAGATTCAAATTAAATAAATTTTAAAAAGACCAATTTATATATTTTGTATCCTACCATCGAAAATATTTAGATTATATCAAAATTATTATTACTCGATTCACGAAAAAAACTCGAGTTAACTTCTAAACACCCATCTTTTTGGGAAATCTCGCTGATTGTTTGAGAATTGCAGGAGAAGAGGCGGGAAGTCTCACTTTCGCTGATGTCATTATGAACTGCGAACGAAGGCGTCTTGCAGAAGAGTGTCAAGGACGGACTTAGGAATAATTCTTCGTGAACTCTTAACCCCGCGCTATCATTTTGCCAAGTTTATTATCGCTTTTTAAGGTCTTTGAGCAGCTGTTTGGGGGAATTGTGTCAGCGTCGACAATAGCAGTCTCCCTCCGAAGGCATTCAATTGGCTCGGGGCTAGAGATGGATATAAAGTGTGCGCATTGTTCTTCATTAAACACGCTTCTAAGATCACGGGTCGCAGTGGATAAAGTGGGAAATTTTATGTATTAGCGAGAGAAATTTTGAAAAATGAAAGTGAAATCTAATTGAAAGTGACTAACTGCTATTGTTAAGTAGGTTTAGCGTGTACGCCGCTTTCATACAGCTGAAGAATAAGATAATAATATAATTAAAAGAATAATGATAATAATTGGTAATTCGTGTTGGAATATCAGTTAATATGCCAGAAAGGAGAAGAAGGCGAGTTAATATCGTGCTTCAAAAACTGATTTACACATTGTTTGTTTCTTTTCAGTTTGGATTTATCAGTTCTCAGATGATGTTTCGAGCCATAAATTTATGAGTTATTCATCAATTGTAAGACGCGCCACAGAGAACATCTCCGCTTTATGATCCTTTTAAAAATTCATATTTCTTTAAAAGACAGTTTCACTTATCAGGCGAAAGTTAAATGGCTTTTTATTTTACTATTGCGCTATTGTTTGAAATAGTATTTCAATGAAAGATAAAAGTCCCACTGAAAGCTTAAATTTCCTGCCCTTTGAGAAAAAATATATTTTAGTGATAAATACAGTCATGGTAATTTCTAAGAATTTCCTCAAATATTTTTTGAAATTACATAATTTGTTTTCACAATTTTTGTATCATTGCAAATGAGTCAGTTTTCGCGATACAAGTCTCTTGATTAACTTCTGTGGGTAATTTCGCATGCTCAGTATAAAAAGCAATCCTTGGGATAAATTATCAATCATAATTAATCATGAATCCCTTTATAAATGCTGAAGATCTATAAATACAATTCGATAATTTCAATGAAAGTGAATGAATTGGAACTAAAATAATTATGATGATATCTCTTACTCTCATTTATTACGATTTACTTATACTTCGCTATTTTGAACAAGCTTTATCATCTTTATATGTAATTTTTCTAATGGATGTTTATTTAATAATAAAATATAATTAATTAATAGATAAATTTACTTCCATAAAGGACATTACTTTCAATTACTCATGCAATTCATAATTAAGCTAGCAGCTCAAATAAATATCAGTTAGAAAGTTGAGGGAGTGTAGGCAATAAATTATTTAACCCTTTTATCTTTTTCATCTGTGATTTCAACTTAAAATATACCGTAATGATGATATTCATCTGAAACACGGATGAGATTCTCAGAAGTCACTTCAGTCCAAATTACTTCTCAAAAAGATGTAAAATAATGAGAAAGCGTCTTGAAAAACTGGAATTATCAAGTTTAATCTATAAAGAAACGAGGAGAATTTAATTATCCAAATTCCAGGTCGAAATGTCTCCTTCATTATGTATATTTGCTCTTCAAAAGGAGATAACGAAATTCCTTTCTGAAGCAGATTAAGGTCTTTCCTTTAATAGAAGCTCTTTCTCTAACTACGCGCTGATTCGGAAATCTCAATAATCATTCCCTTCCGGTTCTTAATTCGTGTGATATAAAAAAAATCACTTAACTGTGAGTACAGTTAAAGGAAGTAAAAGTAATAACTATTTATTTCTTGTTGTAAGTCATAGATTTAACGGTGTGTGAATAGCATTTGATTGGAAAAAGAATCAAATGATCTCTACGAATGGGTCAGGATGCCGTTGAATTAACATTGGAGATAGAGAAGTGGGAAACCTCTGAGAATAAAATCAGGAAAAATAGAGTGGAGAGATGCGCGAAAAGATAAAAGGGCGAAAAGGGAAGAGCATAGAGATGGAGGATATCCTGGGAGAAAACGGAGAGAAAAGAAGAAATAGTGAACGCAATTAAGTGATAAAACACAAATTTACAGAAACCTTAATTTTCTACCTTTTTATAATCGTTTTATAATACACTAATACATCGTTCGGGATTGCTTTGACACTCATTGAATAAGTCAAGGGAGATCATAATGAGATAGATCTAAAAAAAAGTTTTTGTAACAATAAACAATTTTTTTCAGATATTCTGTTCATGGAACCTTATACATGTATTTTGTGTAAGAAATTACTTTATTCGTATTACAATATATTTTCTTTTAATTTATTTTATTTATTTAAAATGATACATTTCCAATTATTTTTACATTCCAATGAATAATGCAGCAATAGGAGTGCTATTTCCCTGCAAATATAATGCACGATATTTGCAACTCGTTCTAGAATGTTTCGAGTAAGACAGTATCGCAGCAAACCCACCAGTTTGAACTTGTTCTGCCGTATATGAAGTAGTAACAGAATAGTGGACAGTGAAGATACAAAATGGCAGAGCTCAAGAAGTTGATGCGTGCAAATAAGTCAAACTTTTATGAAATTTCAAAGTTATTGATTAATAGATTTTTAGTTTGCTAATCCCACAATGGTATGCTTCTAGAACGATTCTTTTTAAGGAAAGTGGTTGAGATATGTCAAAGCATTTTAGCATAGCTACATATTTAACAGTTTAAATTCAATTTACCATTAGAGCTGAGCAACATGATATTCTAGACGTGAGAAAAACTAGAGGAAATAAAATATTAGCTAGGAGAATAGCTCTTGCCTCATCCATATACTTTTCGTATTCTAAAGCGATACTCTATCTCCTTTGCGTTTAAAACATTCAATAGAATCCAGTGAAACCCCTATTCGTGAAAAATATTTGCGTAGAATTCAAAAAACTTTTTAAGTAGCACTTATATAACGTATGTAGAAAATCATCCTCCGTAAAATAGCAACAGGGATAAATAAGATGTGCATATTATGTTTTTGTAATGTTTTATGGTGGGTTATAATGTAGGAAAGACGAAGAGAATAGCTAACGCTGAGCACACGCCGAGATAGACTACGATGATGTTATTTTCGCATAATCTTATTTAATATTGTAGAAAGTAGGCAGCATTCAATAAAAAATGTAAGAAACTAATTAATCTGATATCGGTTACGATTCCACTACAAGGAGAAACAAGGGATCTTTCATAAAAACAAATCAATTTACAAACACGGGCTTTTTATCAAAATAATTATAATAAATTAGCTCCATTAGTTGGTTCTTCTGAATTCGACATTGAGGCCAAACGGATGGGAAGTTTAAAAAAAACGAGGACGCATTCTCTAAGTCTTTGGCAGCGTTCGAAAGGGCAAGTGCTAATAAGCTCTATCCGTCATAACAGGAGATTGTTATCAAAACTTTCGAGAGAAAATTATAAATAATTCACCTTGGAAAATAAGAATATCCGCATATGTCTTCTTGGGTATCCGTTTGCATTGGAAAAGAGTTCAATAGGTTGGACTTTTCTCTCTTTTTTAAATGCTACTTACGTTTCTAGAAGTATCTTTCACTTGGTTTTATCTAGAATTTACAGAATGGGTTAGGGTAGCTCTATTAAACTGTCAGGCGTAAATTTCATATTATTTATATTTTAATTGTTTTGTATAGTTGAATATAGTATTACACATATCCTCAATATAAATTAATTTAACGTTTGATATGTGAATGGTTTGATTATTGTACATCACGGTTAAAAATTAAGTATAGATTAAAGAAAATATTTTTTATTTGTTTCTTATGTAGTACAGCAATTCAGCCAATATTTACGATTAAATGTATTGTAAGTATTGTCATGCTGAGATACTGTCATGTCAGAGATGAAATTTTCAAGAAGAATTAAAGTTTTTTAGCGCTTATTGTACTGTTCTTACGTTAATACAGAATAAATAGAATCTGGAAATATATACTTTCACAATAAGATACTCTGAGAATTATATTCCTGAGAATATCGTTAGTAAAAAGATGATTTTTCCGATTCCCTCAATTGTGACCGGGAGTTCTCGTAATCGGCCATTGGCGTTTATCCGTTGCTAAGGATGAACAGTGGATTTAATAGAAATCGAGAAGAAGAGAATGGGGAAAGATGAGAAAGTGGAAAATTGAGAGGATATGGTGGCGAAAGAGAATCAGAGGCCCTATTGGCAACGCTCCCTGGCGACCGTCATTACGAAAGAGAAAGGGTTAACCCAAATCGATGTGCCAAAGGAAGAAGTGCAAAAACATCGAAAGAATCTCAAAAGAGATGAGTGACATATGAATTAAATCACTTTTCCACTTTCGAAACGCATAATGATTAATCTCGGATAGCTTCAAGGAGGACTCGTTGCAAAGAAGAGGCGTGTACCTGAAGTCTTAATCTCCACAAATGAGGCATCTCGCCTAATTAGTTGATGACCCATGACTAAGATGACTGAAGGGCGATGTGCAGCGTTGCCAGACCTCCATTCTAGCGCAGATCCTCCGGTGTTTCACAGGCTGTCAAACATCGCGAAGATATTTATCGAAGCGTAAATCACGGTGAGTGGGCCGAAGGTTCTAATGCACGAGGGTGCAGAACTCAGAAAATTTATTTTAATGGGCAATAATTCATCCGAATTGAAGAGGGAAATCGTTTAAAATACAACAAATTTTGAAAGCGTAAATAACTCAGAAATCCATACGTTTAGTTTTATTTGACAAGAAGGCATCTTTACTATTTGGATCACTTCTGAGAATTTGAAATACATTTATAAGAACACTAACAATTTAAAAAGAGATTTTGAAAACAGCATGCGGGATTATTGCTAATCAAAATAAATAGATAGTATATCTAAAGTTTATTTTTTGTAGACTCTTAAACGTATCGAATTCAGTATTATTTGTATTGAGTTTGGGAATGAATAAAAAATTATAGAGACAAGAACTTATAAGAATAAATAGTGAAATAAATAAAATTGCTATTGTTCAAAAGCCAAAAAAGCAAAAGAAACTGCAATTTGCTGCTACTCTCTCCGCCTGCGAATTATCAGCTTCTATTCAAAGATTATTACTTCAAAGAAAAATTTCCATTTGCATAACGGTGCTTTGGGCAAAAATCAATTTGGTGGAAAGTGTGAAGGAGCATTGTGGAGATGGAAAGAAGAAAAAGTGGCGCCATGGATTGGAAAAAAGAGGACAAATGTAAGAATTGGAAAAGAGGAAGCCTTTTAAGCAATAGAAGGAAAGTGATGGCGAAATTGGGAGGCCGAAACGCCCTTCGGATGTTTCAAGAGAGAACACCGTTAAGAAATGACATTCAGTACCGAAGACTCAAATAACGTTCCAAGCATGAAAGTAGACAATAGTAATAGTAGTCGCTTTGGGCAATGAAAACCTGTATATAGCTTTTGCCGGGAAAGAAAATGCCTTTATTAAATCCCTTATTTGCAAGGTAGGCCCGTGAAAATTTTGTCTTTCGAAATTCCCTTATGTCTTCTTTAACTCTCATGCGTGCTTTATACTGCTTGACTAGATCTCTAAAGGAAACATTTATTTTCACCCGATAACATTTTACCAACGAATTGAAAATTATACCCCATTGACATAATTCCACTATTTACTGTAAGGAAGATAAAAATTGAATCGCCATTTTCAGGTGAGAAATACCTCTTTCGAAAAGAAACAATTTATTGGGATACCTTGCTCGCACGCACGCACAAAACTGTAGAAATTAAACTTTTGAATTATTCTAAAGTGACAGATATTATTTCCAATGAGTTTACTGGAAGGATTTTAAGTGATCTTAGGTCAAATTAGTGTTTCTGCTTCTTCGCTACTTCTGAAAACAGTTTATTTTCATTTTTTAAATTTAACGTCATTAAATTACTTCATAACCCTTTATAACAGCAAACTATTAGCAATATTTATTTACATCACACTTTACTTTAGATGAAAAATTCTTCCCTTTCTTGCAAATGATTTTGCACTCTATCGAGCCACTTCCGTTAGTTAATAACACAATCTTATACTCTCATTTATTTAAGTCGAAATAAACGGGAAGCGCGTAAACTATTCGAAATCTGTTTTAGGCCGTTCATTAGATTCCATTACTTTGCAGACCTGAAAACGTCCTAATAATGGCTGAACTGAGGAAAATCTGATTGTTAATTATCAATTCCAACTCTTAATGCCTTAAAAAGAGGCTAATTAAAATTGAGCTGCAATTAGTTAATGAGGGGACACGAGATGAGCAACCTCGAGATGGTATCGGGAGTATATTTTGAGTTGACGAGAGAAGTGGATGAAAGATTAAGGACACGAAGTCAAAGGTGGGCCAAACACGGAAAGTGACGCGAATACGTAAGACACGTAATTTTGTGGAGTCGATAGTTTCCCTGTGGACATATTGCGTGAATGTGCCCATTCAAGAGCCAAGGGAAAGTGTGAATGGGCTTCACGTTCCTTGAGAGTAGGTCAAGTCCCACATGTTTCCACGGATTATAACAACCATATTTCCAGAGGTATTCTGTAAACTTTCATTTGCCACGCACCCGAACCTTTGACTGTCGACGGAATACCTTGTGAAGACGATCATATCTCAATTGAAATACATCACTCGAGAGAAAGCTTATGAATGTTATTTTGTTGCTGCTGCCGTTCTGTTACTTAGGTTCCAATTGGATGATTGAATTTGTTTTCAGCGAGATTTACTCGTACCCTTATCTAATTTCCTTGAATAAGATTTCTCATAGAATCTCTTAGTGTTGACGCTTCTAATATTTCTTAACTGGAACATAAGATAGAATTCAATTCTGAATATGAAAACAGGTTTCAAATAATTTACATTCAAATAGGAAGTAATTTATATTAAACTTTTACTAAAGAATGGAGTAGAATAACATTTTACCAATAATTACATTCAAGCAATAATTATTTGATTTTTAATATATTTATAGGAATATCTATAAATAATAAATAATGCAATAAAGCAATGCCCAAATATCTCATGAGAGATTTTTCAAATTCGTTTGGTTAACTTACAAACAGATTTGATTCGTATATAAGAGTAATTTGTGTATCTTGAGATTGCAGTTGCAGTTTTACTAAAATCATTTTTTTTCAAAATCATTTTTAAGGTTTCATTGCAAATTTAACTTCCCATCCACACGCCGAAAAAGATGGACACATAGACATAGATATGCTGAGTTTAAGCTTTCATATCGAAATTCTCGCTCCGAAAAGAAGAGAAAGTGCTTTCATAGGAAAAAGTTCTTAATTGACTCTCCGGTATACAATTATGGAAGTTATCGTTCGGCTGTAATTATAAATTAGCGTAATAAATGCCTTTTCAACGCTTATAACAGTGAAAACTCTCAGTGAAATATTGAAAATGCTTTATTCTTTGAAACTGAACATTTTCCGAGCGTTATGAGAGAGCTTTCCCAAACTTTAAAAGTTCCTTTCCACTGGATATTATCGATTGCCGCTTGAGGATTTTTCCATTCAACCATTTCCCAGCGGAAGATTAATCATTAAAATTAATAAATGATACTTTATCGAAAATCTGGAGCCTTAGTGAGGCGGAAATTTTTCCCTTAAACTTCTGTTCCCAGCCTCAGTTCCGCTTATACAGTTATTTGAGAGAACTTAGGCGTTGTCCCCTTTTTTTCTCTTAAGGAGACTTATTGGATCGTTCTGTCAAGGAAATCAGTTAATTAATTGAAGTTATCAAAATCATATTCATACATGAAAAAATATAAGGATATACACTATAACATTGACAGACGATTATCATGACTAATATTTGCCCGCCTAACTTAAACCCAAATTTAATAAAATAACAAAATGGACATAAACATTTCTAGAATAGAAACTTACAATGAAATTATAACTTTTTATTGGAAGATTCTGTGAATCAGTTACATCAGTTATAAATTAAAGTAAATTCGGAGGATATTTTTTTGATGTGATCACGTTATCTAAACCCATTTGAAGTATTTTAAGTTGGCAATATTTATGTATGATTTGAACTGTGAAGATTAAACAGCAATTGAAGAAGGCAAAATTCTTCTCACAAACTGCAACAAGATATTTATTCAAACCCGACTAATGATCTAGATACGTCCGGCTCATCTCTCCAAAGGGGATCTTGTCAGTTTGGACGGATACAAGACCTCTGCTCCACGTTGTTATGCAACGTTTATGACGGAGAAAGGTAAAAGGGAACAAACGTATTTTGGATTCTGTGACGGCCTCAGATGCCTCTTAAAAGGGATATCAGCAGTTCGGACCCATCCTCTGCTCTTGTCAACTCCATGATAGAACTTGGGGTCATTTCCCCGGGGAAAATTGCGATATCCTCCAACTTTAGATTGGGTAGTCATAAATAGTGAATTTCCATAACATTCTCATACTGTAAATTGATTATCTAACTTAAAAAATTAGCATACACGACAATGCACATCTTCAACATTTACAGTGATATTTATTTTCGAAATCGAAACTAATACACATATTTTAACAACTGCCTCGTTATTTTAATAACTCTGAAAAGTTTACCAGGTTTCATATATAATTTAAGTTAATAAAATTATGACATTTTCAGAGACGATTCTCCTTGTATTCGGTTGATACGATACAAAGTTAATAACAATAATTTTTGGAACCATTTAAGCTGAAGTTAGAAAGCAAATTGCAATTAGTTCTCTATCATTGTCTAACGTCTAATTATTTATTATATATTTAGGTTGATCCAATCGTAAAAGGAGTATTTAAGCATCTTTTTGACCACAATATCTTCTATATAGAACGATTTCAAATGGATAAGTATAAACAACGGCAACGATGAAGGAAAATATAAACAGTCGGATTTCTTTTGCAATAAAATGGCGAAAGACGATCATTAAATACCGTTTCATGTATCAATAAGCTCCTTTCAAAGCGAAACAATTTTGTCGCGTTTCATGTAATATCTCCAGCATTTCCTTAGATGCGAGATTTAAATCTCCGCAATTAATTGCTTTAGAGTTATATTATTAAAAGTCTATTTAACAACGAAATCTCGTTCATCGCAGAGGTGCTATTGTTGTGAGATATTCAAGCTTCTTTTCTTTGAATCTGAAATGGCTCCATCTTCAGAAGAGATTCCTCTTCTTTAGATTTTTTGAATCGCTGCTGATTTGAGGGAGAGAGTTCACAAAGATCTTTTTAGCCCTTTGAAAACTATAAATCCTTAATAACCGATGATAAACTGAACTGAGGGATTCTGAAAAATGCATTTGCAGAACCTCGCACTTTTCTTTTTATCTCAAAGGGAAACCGAAATGTTTACTGAATATGCATCCATTCGTTCTATAAGATTGATATCTTACATGGCACGCATCATTTCACTTCAAATGACACCCACGCAATGTAATTTTGCTATTCACATTCATCAACTCACGATGCTGCTTCCTTCCTGGATACATGATATCAAAGGGTACTAGGACAACTCCTCTCCCGATATTTATTGCGTTTGAGCCAAAATAGATTTATCAAATTAATTATCTTTGTATTTCCTTAGCAGTTCTTGACGTGAGAAATGAATCGTGGTGAGGCTACATTCAAATGCTTAATCACATGAGGAAGGGTAAAAATTACACTCCTCCCCAAAAGATAACATTGAGATATTAAATTCGGTTTTTAAATTCATCTACGATGTCAAAGTCGTTCAACCTTTTTTATGTAAACTAATTCTTCTTCTATTGAATAACCTAGGTTTATTTATCAATATTTTTAATTAATTTCCATAGGAATTTTCAAATCTTTGATAACAAAATTTGCGGAAAAAGGTTCGCAAATTGTATGCTAAAACATAAACGTAAACTATTTTCATTTATAAAAATTAAAATATTCCCAAAATTATTTTTCTATTTTGTTTTGATTTTGTATTCTAACCGTTTCTTTCGAGTGTTTTCGAGTGGCTGTATTTCCACATTCTATATCGAGAGGTAGCGATATAAATTAAACTAATTATTTTACGAACGTAATGATCCATTTATTTATAAAATGGTAGCCAAAACATAGTTCTCATGGAAACAATTCTTGCTGAAAGTTAATCAGCGGACTTTGGCTGGAGATTGGACCACCTTCATTTGATTAGGCGAAAAACACCGACAGTCGCTTAAATGGAAGGGCCGTTCGTAAATAATCTCAGCTCAGTAACTAATGGGACGTATCTGTTCGAATCAGAAAGGTATTTCCAACCCTCGGCATCGTTGGCACGGATTCGCTCTTCAAAGAGCGGGATAATACGAATGGAAAGAAGACGTTGTTCTTTACAATGTGAAACGCATTCCCTGGAGCAGGCCTTCACAAGAAGGGCTAATATTAAAATGAGTATTTTTTTCGATGGACGGAAGAGATGGAAGTCACTTAACAGACCATCTCTGTGTGTGAGAAGGGAGAATTCCAAAAGATTGCGGCGACCGAACTCTGCTTCGAAAATGGCTCAAAATTAAACATCTGCTGTCAAAATTAACTTCTCGTTACGGGACTAAATTATCGATATAAAAGTAAAATGCGCCATAGTAAAAGTAATATCAATATTTGAGATTAATTGCACGTAAAATACTGTGTACTCAGTCAGTCACGAGAATAGTTCATCGTCATCAGTCTCATTTGTAATAATTAAAAATAGTATTGAATTTCTATGAAAAATAGAACTTTCCGCCACAATTATTTTCATTGACTGTTACTGATAACCACTAGAAACGACGTAGATTTTCAAAGAACAGTTAATAGAATAGTCGGTTAAATGTATGAGGTAATGGAAAGACTAAATGGAATATTTGTGCTTATGAAGACTACGAAAGCTAAAACACAGTTTGTTCCTTTTTTATTTATACATCTATACAAGATGTGAAATTATGCATCATCCGATCTCGTAATGAAATGATTCACCTCTAGTGTCTTCATTATTTTGCTGCTTCCATTTTCACTTTACTTCTTTGATTTATAATTTTAAAATATGAATAACGATTCTTTTTTAAATAAAATCTGGCCAAATATTTTACCGCCGCATTGGCTGTAAATGTGAACGCATAAACCCAGCGTACATCTAGACGCTAGAATTTCACTTTAAGTTAACAAGAGTGGATAACCAAAAATATATTTTTTCATGGTACACGATGTAATTTTATTGGAAGTAAACCAAATGTGATGTTCCAGAATCTGGCGAAGAGACACGCGCATCAAAGCAGTCACTAAGTAGATAGCCATCGTACGGCGGAACGGACAAAAGTTTCAAAATGCGGACTTCGCAACGAGGACTTCATACATTTTGGCGGTAAGTCTCTTTGTTGAGAAAGATGAGTTTTTCCTCTTTCAACATTTTTACAGTCGCTGGGACGCGAATAGCTCTACAAAACCCAACGAGGAAGTGCCTGCATTTCGAAAATAACTCGGCGAAGAGAGAGGATGAGCTTGAAGGAGCTGTCCACTGACTCACATTTCTTCCACTAATTGCAACATCAGAAACAATGATGTAGAAATCATCGAATCAGCTCCACAATATCTAATTAAGTACTAAAAGATGATTGTCATTTGTTAAACAAAGGCCAATTTATTTCGAATGCGAGTACCAATTAATTAATTTGAAACTTTATTACTCGAAATCTTTTAATTTCCTAATCTTGATGACTATTTTTAAGATTTCTTCTCCAAATTGGTTTAATGTTTTTATTAGAAGTTCTTTCGTGATGATAAAATTTGAAGAAGTGATTGACGACTTCCTTTAAAGAAACAGTACTTCGAAACTCTTCAATTCTGACCTTTTACAGGCACCTTCATTTTACAGGAGCTCTTACTATCAGATAAAAAATTACTTGTATATGGTAGTCTGAACTATGTAAAAATTTAAAGCGAGGCACCATCTTTATATCAACCTTTATTTCTTATGACTTTCATAAATTACATAACATTAATTCGTAGCATGTAGTATGGCCCCTTTATGGCTCATCTATGGCTCTTCTATGGTCCCTCTAAGGCCCCTTGACCTCTAAAATAATGGTCTTATAATAGCGTTCATGTGAATTAGCTCAAAGGGATCATCAAAGGAAGCATTTCATGTTCCGAGAAATAATGAGCGACATCCGAAGTAGAGGCTACTTAAGGGTTAAGAGGAAAATAGGACTTCCAAGTCCATAAATATGTCATTTAAGACGATTTTGTTCCATTTTGATCAGATCTTGAATAAATATCAAGTAGAGCTGAGAAAATTGCCCTCATATACATCTGCTTTTATTCCTTTGCTCTAAAAACGTTCTAGAGTAAATGTAAGTGACGTTTGAGTTTAAGCTGTAAAGCAAAGGAAAGCCATGCGGACAGACACCGAACGAGACGGTGGATCTTAAAACCGCGAGCACTTTTGGTTCATGTTTCCCACTTCGGCCACTGGTGTCGCTCTTAAGACGTCCTCTTTCGGCGTTGGCCCAACCGCAACCGCCAGCGTCATTGCGTGTTTCACCATCTGAGCATTCATTGATGGTTCTTCGTCAGCACACGCCCAGGAAACGCCAGTATTTCGGTCCACCACGATAACCTTCCGACCCGAAGTTTGTACAGCCCTATCTCCACGTTTCCCATTTATCTCATAAATATAGAGAATTTCTTTTTTTCTACTTGGCATGTTATTTTCGTAATTAAAAGATTTCCTGCTGTCCTTTGAGTGTTCTCCTTTCCCGAATTTTCTTCGGACAAACCCCTTCGTTAGAGGATTCGTTAACAGTCCCACAGAGTCACAAAGGAACTTGCAGTTGAGAGACGTTTACTTTAAAGCGGAAAAACACAAGAAAGTTTCCCGATCGTAATCAAGTTTTCCAGCTTGCAGGTTATTATGAGGGAATGCCGCGATGTTTGTGTCTTTTCCATTCAAAAAGATAATTCCTTCAAAGCATTCGGTGTTAATTTTTCCGTTCAATGATCCTTCTTATGAAAAGATTCTAATTTTCAGAAAAGGGACGGTAATGATGATATTTTTTTAATTATATCTTGTAAAGGAATGAATCCAATGTAACGTTTGTGCCTTGGGTGGAATGCATAAAATCCTTTTTAAAGTATCTTATCCACATAATTTTCAGAAAAGGGTACTTTGTGTACAGCATCTTTAATTGTTGGAGGTTTTGAAGTCATTATAATTACAATACAGTCAGAAAAATTCTTTACGTACATATATAGGAACAGCTGATACCAGAGGTGGATATAATTCTTGTACATTTACTGCGATGAAGTTAATTTGGAATCCTATAAAGTCCAAGTTTACGATTGACTTAACGAATATTTTTTTAAATTTTGTAATTTTAATTAGGTATTCTGAAAATTCAAGGAACAGAATTATCCATAATTGAATCACCTTCAAAGTGTTCGAACGAGGAACAGTTGTATTTTTTCATTTGAAAATGACTTTTTCAAAATACGGAATAGAAAGACGTAGACTTTGCCTTTTATAATCATCAATTGCATTCGTCTTCATCCAAAGATTGTGAAACTCTTCAATTGCATTATCCAGTAATTTCGCATAATATGTTTTTGAGGATAGATAAAATAATAACTCTTTTTCCCCTTATGAGTCCGAAAATAAGAGGTTACTTCATCGAGAGCTTATGCAATAGCTGAATGCAACTTGGATGCAATTCGGAGCATACTTCCTTCCGAATTAAAAATAATCCTAGACAACCGTTTAAGGCGATTCGGGGGCAACGCATCTATTGTTGGCGTTTGACGAACGCTCCGATGAAAGGAAGACAATGCATAGAGGTGATTAATATAGGACGCTCACTATAGAGACATCTGGAGGAAAAAAGAATGGACCTTTGGGATATTGCGCACGGGCCTTATAACTAGATTTAGAGATGAAAACGAAACAGAAATTTATTTAAAAAATAAGTATATCACATTTAATTTCATGAAATAATGAGCCCTGGTTTATATATAATAATAATAAAACGGTAAAAAGTTATATAGGGTTGGTCCGAGTAGTGCAGAGTTCAAGGTAAATCTGACAGCAAAGATATTTATACGAGTTTATTCTTTACATTTACACATTTAAAACAGGTATTATATGATCGTTGATAAGAGATAAGACTATGGCTTGAAAAGGTGGAAATATTTTTTTACCTAAGTTTTGAATTTTGGAAAAAATCACTCGATGCAAGCGCGTACTTTATTTTAACTTTAATTTTAAAAATAAAATAAAGTAACATTTTAAGAATTTCTTCTTCGATTTATAAAAGAACTCATAATTTTTCTAAACATAAAACTTTGCGAGAATGTAAAAAGGCTTCCACGAATCGGTATATGTGGTTGAAAATAGTGAAGCAGAATAAGGGAAGCGAATGAGAAAAAGGAATAACTATTTAGAAAGAAGAGTTAGAAAGCAAGAAGAGAGGGGAAAACCAGTGGATATGGTGCCGGAGGGCTAATCATTCGCCGTAAATTGGATAATTACTATCTTTTCAGTTTGCTTTGACTCATTTTCCCCACGAATTTCGGTGGGCGAGATTGGATTTCAGGGGCAGATTAGCGACAGCTCCCGCTAAACGCCTTCGGAAATTTGTGCTCTTTCGACTGTGATTACAGTGATGAGAGGCGTGATTATCGTTCACGTTTCATCACGATACCCTTTTCGGCTGCAATTCTCACGCGAATTCGTTTCTTTAAACATCAAGGTTATGATAAGAGCAACATGACGGTGGAGATTATGTATCACTCAGCCGATATGAGTAACAGCGGAAAAGGAACCCACCAAAAAAGCAAAGACTGAGGAAGACTCGATAAAAAAAGGTAAACACGCTTCATTAATTATCTGTAATTGGTTAAAAGGAGTAAAGTTGATGTTTAATAATTGAGTAGAAATATACATTTACATAATGTTATGATGAGCAAATCAAAAGGAAACTCTATATGTATTTCGAGACACGCTTCATCCATTTCTCAAGTATAATCGAGCAATTTTTTGCAAAACTCTGAATTAGACTTTGGTCCATCGCCATGGAAACTGCTCTGAAAGCAGATCATTCGAGAAGCGGGACAAAGGACCGCCATCGAACAAAGAAGACGTCAGGACTCTTTGCAAAGCCTTTCGACAACCTTTGATCCGCGAAACAAAAGAAGCGGTCCCTCAAAAAACATATTTAAACGGCCCCAAGTTTATCCTCGCCCGGAGCGTAAACACGTCTCTTTTGCTGAATTCGAGGGAAAAACCATTCGAGTGCTTCCGAAAAAGAGAAGCATGAGTCATCATTTCGATCTGAACTTCGGTTGTCACGGAAACGCAGAATTGTAGCGATCGATGAGTACGTCTACGTAACGCTTATACGAATGGAGACTTGCGTCGTGGGGTTCCCGACGATAGAAGAGAACCAGAAAGCCTCAGCAACTGAAAATACGGCCCCTCACAGCGTCAATCTTCATCTTCCCCTTCTCTCCGAGTATTTTTTACTCCTTAACATCTGCCTCCACCCACGCCCAGACGTTTCTAGGCATGGACCCGCGTTGATCTATCGCCCTGGATGGACAAGGGATGGATACAAACGAGTGTTAAACAGGAGAGGAACTCATAAACAAAAAGCCCCCGGTCCATCTTCCTCGAATTTCCACCACTTTTTCTCTTTCCCACTCGATTTCCTCTATCTAACATAGATTCTCTCCATCTGTAACTCTTTACCGCTCTCATTTCAGCTATTTTTACCGCTCTTCTTTAAGATATCCATCGGAGATTATGAACATTTTATCTCTTCTTTTTATGTGAGAAGCCTTTCGCGTATATTTAGTTTTCCCGTTACCGTTTTATTTTATTTGAAGGACGACATCTATAAATACAATTTCCATTGCATCGAAATAAAGCAATAAAACCATCTTTGAAATGTTCTTATTCTCGTCTTTGGCCCTTCTGATGTACGTAAGATTAAGAGGGTATCTCGTCAAAACTAACATCCAGTGAGCGTTCTCTCTCTTGTACCGTAATTACGTCATCATTCATGAGCGTAATCAGAGGTCAATGTGATCGACACGGGCGTCATTCTGTTCGAGGAAAATAAACAGTAATCAGTGAACTTGACGTTTGATTATTCAGGGCCATCCATTCGGACAGATGTACGTCAATAGTGTACTCCAAATAATGTTAAACTGATATTATTATTTCACTTAATTCCTTAGGCAGTTTAATCCTCTTTGTCTTACAGAAACCTTGAGTAGTAATGAATTAAATTAAAACACGCAATACACATTACTCGAATGTTACGTCGCAAACCGTATTTGTATAGCTCAAGTTTTATTTACACACTAATATATTTTACTCATTTTTAGACACATTGTGTGCATAACGATTATTTAAGATGAATGCTCTTACTAAAGAGGTTAACTTGCGAATTTACTTTGATAGGTTCATTTTAAAAGCAAATTTATATGATTAACGATGAGACGAAGAGCATTTTGAACCGTCATTTACCTCTTTTCCTTCATCGAATTCGTCGCACTTATCTTCATCTCTCGGCGCCGCGTTAAACTAATACTCTCGGCGTTCAATATCTCCTCTTCAATAGTTGGGTAACGACGAGGTTCATCAATCCACTCATCCCCCCCTCTGACTCTCCAGAAATAGTTCGAACGCAGGAACTCCGTCAAGCGCCCCCCATCCGGCGGTCTATGGAACTATTTTTGAAACTCCATTTCACGGTATTCCACTTCGACTCCTCTAAGATTCGCTTTCTTTTGAAGTTACGTGAGGCTTCTGGAAGTTCGAGGGAACATCTCTAAATACGAACGCACTGTATGCTCCCGAATCACTCGATCTTTCTCCATAAGAAAACCGCCCTCTATCCAATCGCTAGAGATTCTGAGAGTGATTCATTTCTAGTGATAATTGAGGACGAAATCATTATCCACTGAAGA
Organism: Pantala flavescens; assembly: GCA_020796165.1. Taxonomy (NCBI): domain Eukaryota; kingdom Metazoa; phylum Arthropoda; class Insecta; order Odonata; family Libellulidae; genus Pantala; species Pantala flavescens. The sequence goes on along the minus strand of CM036880.1, from coordinate 36,639,857 downwards.
TTTCGAAGAACAAAGTGAAGAGGAACACAAATTACGGTGTGAACAGCATCAGAAAATGGAACCGCATGGGGCTGACGAAAGATCCTAAAGCACTTGGAGCAACCGGACTCTCAAAAGGATATAAGATTACAGGGACGGAAAACCGCCATTAAACCTCAGCGTTTCTATGCGAAGTAACTTCACCTTTGCATTCCTTTTGATGACGAAGAAATGTTTGATAAAGGATCGCAAATTCGAGCATACAGAGGGATGATCACTCCCTGATAGGTTGTTCCTTTACAGAGGAATCGGTAATTGAAGTTTAATCGGTTTAATATCCGTTTTAATACCTGTGAATTAGAGAGTAGTTTTACTGAAAATTTGTTTAGCACACTCCAAATAAAAATTATCTAATAGTGAAATCGATAGAAATGAAAGGTTACAAATAAATAAATATTCTTTCTAAATGAATCGTAATCCTGTCCCCCTATTTCGCGATCTTAACACCAAAATAACACTTATATTTTTATTCGGAATACTTATAATTTTTATGGCCATGCTACTAACTCAGAAGAATAATCAGCTGAAACTCTGATCTAAAACTCGACCACCCATTATCGCTGCAAATCATCTCCGAAAGCCAATGACGTGAGGAATTCCTTTCAGCTGCTCTTCGATTGAAAAATGGCTCTTATAAACCACCGATTCGGAATGCTAATGTGCGAACGTTTGTCTTGGATCGACGATCCGTTCGGAATTCCGTTTGAGAGGAGTTGCATTCGATCCAACGCTCATTTTTGAAGATACTCAGAACTTGGATGTGCAAAGTGGAAGAGCTCTTGGATTCGATAAGCAGCATGAAGAGCGCATCCCTCGACTTGTGCAGGACATTCTTTTGTTTAGCGTATCCTCATCTTGAGGAAATGCCAAGGAATCCCTTTGACGAGGCCATTGTCCATCTTGGACCACGTGCTCTGGGGGACGCGTGAGTTATGTATCGGAAGCCCACACGCGTCCTGCCATCCGCCTCCTCTTCGCTTACATCCTCGATTTTGCCTCCATCCAACCCTTGCATCTTTTTATTCCCCTTGATTCATTGACACTAGAACGAATGTGGTGGCATGTAAGGCGCAGAAAATCTTTAAAATAATTTATTTACTTGCTTGTATGTGTGAATATTACTATCTTTACCTTTTCCACATCTTCATATTGAAGGAGAAAAATACTTTGCAAGAAGTCGAAGAATTAACAGAAAATTTCATTTCGTTTATTCTTACCTTCAATTTCTGTTTCGTAAAAAAAACAAATCAACGTTTTACATTCAACTTGGTTCGAAAAAAAAACCTTCAATCCGTACACGATTTAATAAAAACAGCTTTGTAAATTTCCACAGAAAATTCCTGTGAATTCCTTTTTCTGGGGAAATTTACAAAGTTGTTTTTATTACTATGGCATTCCACGAAATCACGCCTTCTCACATTCATTTCATTGAACACGATTTACTTTTTAAGTTTAGTTCTCTAAAATTATGTTTCCACCATAATAATTATAGGTTAGATAGGATTATACTCTCATTACCTTTTTAACTTCTTGGATACTTCATTTTAAGAACCTCTGATCAATAACTCACATGTAGGGAACTGGTGTTCGGTATTCCCAAGAGCTTCTGTTTGAACAAACACAGAATTCTCATCTTCCATTTGACAGAATGGCACTCTAACGTAAAATATCAACGGCGTTTGAAGGTGAAAAATTCAAAGAGATCAGCGTGGTAACTAAGACGAACATCACTTGAGTAACGGCATCTCCGCGCCTCGTGTATTCTCGGACTGCCTTCCTCTACGTCAACACATGGACTCTTAAGACGATGTTCTTCCGAAAATAATTTGGTGAGAGGCAAGGAGTAGGTTTTCTCATCTGAGATGCATTAAGGAGATTGGAAGTGCGTTTTCTCACAGATGCGCGCGAAGAATATAGAGAGACTGCAAGCAAAAGGTGGTTGTCACGACCCGTACCTTAGAGTGATCCGAGTTGGCGGTGTTCGGAAACCATTTGATTGGGACATTTCTCTCAATTTGGGAATCAACGAAAGAGGGCTCATTGGAATCCCAATTGGAGACCCCTTTCGATATTTCTAAGGATTATATCTAAAGAGAGAGCGAATAATCTCTATATTCACTGGCTCATCAAAGGAAAGGCACTCATTTGCGAAAGATGTTTTCATTTTGCATTAAATCCGAGAGAAACGACATAACATACTTTTTACAGAATGAGACATTCTCTGATCTAATTCTCATGTTGTAACAACCAAATGATATTTGCAATCTCACTAATTTAAATTTATATTTAGGAACAAGAAACAAGTCGTCTAAAATCTAGGATCTCAAAAATCATAATATCTCAGGTCACATATTAGCATAAAATCTCCGTTATCTCTGTTAATTGTCAACTCTACTAATTGATCTTGAAAATCCCTTTTTTATGAGATGGAATCAGATCCAGAAAGAAGGAAAAATTCAAAACATTCGTACCATATTGATAACCTCGTTGTATTGAAACAAGTAATAATGGACTCGCTTTAAGTAAAGGATGTAAGTATTTCAGCCATTTTACGGTAATATATTCTAAATTCAGAATCTGCGTCGAAATTTGGAAATAGTCTCAATATTTAATTTTTCTTTCCTAATTATAAGTTTAATATCAAATTGAGCGGATATTGAATGCCCTTCGAAAAATAATATAATTGAACCGTCCACTTGCATTTAATTAATAATTACGACAATACTTATGTGCAAATTAAAAGTGATAAAATCCAAACTCTTCAATAGTATTTCGTCACATAAAGAGAGTAAATCTCGTTCACGATTCACCATAAATTCAATCCCATTTTCCTGGAATGTGAGGGTACAACTTACCTTCAACTTATCCCGCATGGAACCCCTCCCGAGGACGGCCATTTTGGTCATCGTCTCCTCCTGAAGCCTCTTCATGGAGTTCCCTTTTGGTCCAAGAAGTTTTCCCACGAAATTGAACTGCAAGAGGGGGAAAGAAGATTAGAGTGATAAGGGAGGAAATGTTAGCATTAGCGAAAGGAATTCTAGTATTTTGAATGAAAAAGGAACATTTATATAAACATAATACTTCGAAATTTCTAAAAGTTTTATTTTAAGACCGTCTTCTTTGGCGACCACCAACAGACCTGATTTGCACTCTTATTCTCGGTGTTTTATTTATAACTTTGACATGCCCTCCTTTGATATCCGAAGTACATCTCTTCATAATATTGTTATAAATATATACCTAACTTTTAATTAGAATGACTTTAATATATCTTTCCATGTAATTTAAGCAATTTAGAGAGACATAGATATATATATATATGTGCGAAATTTTGCGAAGTATTGCTTTAAGAACATTTTCGAAAGTCGGTCTAATGCATTCTTAATTGCTCTGTGATTAAAATTTCCTTAAAACGAAAGGTAATTGTAGAATTGGATTCCTGCATAATTGATAATAGAAAGTATAGCCTTCATCCATCATTCTGTACGCTTTAAAATCCTGGCTCTGTTACAATAATCACATAAAAATACATTACAATAGTAATCGCACAATAGTAAACATTTTTAAAAGCTCTGAAGATCTTAGCTACCTCACGAAAATACTCTAAAGTCTAAACTCTAGTGTCTAAATCTCTACGTCTAAGTTCTGTGATCTATTCTGTAAAGTCGATGATATAATTTCGATACCGAAAATCCGTCGCAATAACATGACATCTCTTTATTAGGGATCAAGATGGCGCTTGGGGATGGAAACAAAAGGAAGAGAAACGAGAAAAGTGCTACCAAATAACAGAGTCGTATTGTTAGGAAGCAGCAACAAAGGAAGGGAGTAATAATGTAATATTAAAGGAAGAGCAACGGAAGGAGCAAACAAGGGCTCTGAAGAGAAAGAGGATTAGAGAGCGAACGAGTTGGAACCTGAGGAGAGGATAAAAGGTTCTGGAAGAACGGGGAAGTTGGGGGTGAGCCCACAAATTTTTTATCTCATAAAATGGATAACTTTCGAGATGAGAAAAGGCCCATAGACGAGGACGGATGGGGAAATTGGGAAAAATGAGGCGCGCGAATGCATTCACCCGCGAAATTCTGCGGTTCTTAATCAGCAGGAATCTTTCCTCCTGGAGTTTTTCCGGCCAATTTGGAACATCTGGAACAATGACACTCGCTGGACGTTTTAATTACGAATGAAAAATCGGCAAACGTTTTCCCTCCTTTGATTCCACGCGCTTTAATCCGGTCAAAGTTCTTAGCGTGCCCACGTGGGAAGAGACAGTCTCCAGGGAGGTGGAGTCATCTCCTTGGTTACTATCTGGGGATTAGGTCTGTCGGGCGTTGAACGGAAAATGAGATGAAGTAGCTGTTGCCATACTCTAGGGATCCTTGGGGAAATTTTGTTAGGTTGTAAATAGCAATTGTGATCGGGGGGAGGAAATTTTCAAGGCTTAAATGCCTGTGCTTAACTTTTTCAACGCCTAAAAGTCGGCGTTTAATCTAAGGTACTGTTGAAATCGGTGTTTTGTGAAATTCACAAATATTATAGAATAATAGTCTTAACAGAATAGTCTTTGGTTCTTTCCTTGTGATTTTGATTAGATAAACAGTCATTTTTTCCGCATGTAATAGGATGAAATCTCTTACGCAGTGTATCATCGGCAATCGGTAATGAAGGAGTCCGAATAAATGGTATTTCTTCGTTGGCAGAACTTCGCAGCATGAGAATATTTCTGTAGCTAAAGAAACTAAAATTTTTGCTTTGGTATTTAATGTATCATATACATTAATGCTTAGATACATAAGCCTTATAAAAATTATAATTGAAATATAATTGTTTCTTTAAAAAGCAACCCCATGAAATAAGAGATGGATAACCCACAAAAAATCAATATGTTTTATTTGGAATATCAAAATATTTTCTATATAAATAGACTATTAATGACTGCAATGCACAAAAAGATGAATATACTCTATATACTCTCGTTCGGCCTTTTTTATTAAACCTCGCATTAGGGAATGGGAAATTCCATCCGAAGGCGATGCAGTCAAACTTATAATGCAACCCGTCGCTTCGAAGATATAAAATTTTACTTTCTCCGAACACGTAAATCATAAAACGGAGCTTCACTGAAATTCTCCTTTAATAAAAATTCCTTAAAAGAAGGGAGTTGGAAAGGGAGGAACATCTGATGGAAACGAGCGAAGAAAAACGAAAAAGGAATTCCTGAAAATTCCGCAATTTCCTAAATATTTCACACGGATTATAGTTTTGGAAAATCTGCAAGCGCTACTTTTCTTTACTTACTAATGATATATATAATATACAGGTACATATATACCATGTTACCTCTTCCAGTAAATTCTTTTTCCTGTATTTGATTCATACATCCTTCAAAACGGTTTAATTCTTCTATCGATCCGAATTACGCTATATCATTCGCTCAAAATAAAATCAGTACCAAAATTTTAATTTGTACACAATTATTGAACTATGATACTGTGTTAAAAAAACATTTGTAAATGTTTTGAACCGCACTCGAAGCAGCTTCAAAATTCCTCATCGATACCTTTTTTAAGTGCATCGATACAGGAGCACTAACCCCAGATGTTAGGAAACGGGATAAAGTAATGCATCCCCTACAGTACATATGCGTGTTCCAGTCTCCGTTGGCATGGTAACCCTTCGGGCGTGTATTAGTATCGAGGAAAACTCCTTTGGCATGGCTTCAACTCCATAATCGAGTGGCTTTCCTCGGGAAAAGAGCTCCTCCTCTCAAATGGGCCCTCACACGATCGGCCGATTTGGGCTGCACGTGTTCCCGATGAGGGCCGATTTATGATAGTAGATGCATATAAGGATAATGCGGTTTATATCAGAAGAGGAGAAAATATGATAGTGCTACATTTTAGATGCTGCAAAACTCCGGTTACATGATTAGAAGAAGGAAAGATGGGTTCGTTTGATCGAATGAGAGCCAATTAGGCGACCGGTGAAAGGAGAGATGAGCTCATTTGCTTTGGAATTTAGAATAGATTTGTGGAGAGTTGAAAGCGTGTGGGTAGCGATCGCGAATATAATTGAAAATTTTCAGTTCGAAATTGATCCATTTTAATTCTGAAACTCATGCTGTGGGAAATACGTTTAATTATCTGTATACTTTATACACGGGTTAGATGAAAGAAAAGACTTAATAGTCCCGATCATCGTCCATTATATATTTTCATTAAATGCATCTGATATTCGATCGAAAGGAATTAATTCGATTTTCTAATGCTATAGTTCAATTCGGATTCGAAAAGAAGAAATGCATTAAAGGATGATAATAAATTAGGGTACAATTTATTCCTGATTTAATCAGCACATGTTGTCTCAGAATAATGAGGGTCCTTAAATTTTAGTTTGTTATTCCGTTAAAAAATTTATAAAATCGGAAACCTTCAGATAGGCGAGTGAATTTTCAATACCTCTCGGAAATTGAGGCACAGATTCAATATTGAGGGTTTCATCTCCTATTAGACCATGAAATTTAGCCTCGTTTATCATCCGCAGGTAATCTGTTGATAGATCGATCATAGTAACCATATTACCAAGAGAACGCTTCGCGAGGCGATATTCGTGGATAATAAAATCCTCGAGTATAAAACTTAATCTTACAATAAGACTATTTATTTACGATATTTGTGAAAATTTGATGATCAATGAATATTGATTTCTTAAATTATTAAAGCAGTTCAGTTTTTAAAAGTTTTGCAAACTGAGTATCTGGAGATTTTCTATTTAGGATCATTATTAATTTTTAATTTTATATTAAGAAAAAAGATATTTCATTGAACTAATAATTTGGTGAATAAATATGAAAGATGATTTTAGTTTTTCCAAAAATACCCATCAAATCCCCCTTTGGATTTGATGGGTATTTTACTACTGGGTATTAACCAATACTGGTTAAGTAAAACGATCTGCGGTTCGAGTGGAAGTACAAAAGTAAATCAAATAATTCTACGGATTAAAACAAAAGTAATATGATTTCGTCGAACATAATATTCTATTTCTTTCGATTGCTAATATGCAGTAGAGGATTGCTTACTATTTTCTGCGGTAGAGTAATAGTTGATAAAGTAGAAGTTGATCTCTGGAAAGATACCGTTGACATCTAATGGTCCTCTCTAATGGAGTGGAATATATTGACGATAATCGATGGATATGTCAACCGATGCAATCAGCTCCCATCAATTTCCTTCCAATTATAATCGAAGCTTCATTTGCAATTTGCCTTAGGAAATCAATAGAGTGCAATAACTGATAAGATTTGGAGGTTTTTGGAATTAACATTTGTCGCTCAATCCATTAGGAACGCCATAAGTCAACTGTGCAACTCGCTTTCTAATGATAAGAGAATCAACCGGAAATTGGAAAATCCGGGACAACAGCCCTTTCGCAGACCTAAGGAAATCGTGTACAAAACAAATTTCCTGTGGACATAAAGGATTGGGAAGTGGAATGTGTTTGCGATCCTGAAACAGTTAGCAGCCAGTTATTGATTTACAAACGATTATGATGAAGTTGTAGTCCATCCGAAAATCACTTTTATCTTTCGCGAAAGAATATTTTGTGGACAAGAAATAAGTTAAAAAGTTTTTCTCATTCTCTCCTATTAACTCTCCGAAAAAGATTCTACCGCTGCGAAATCAAAAAATGAAAATTAGTATGGAATTTTAAATACTGGAAATAGGGACGTTAATTTACTTAGTATTCAAATATAATTGATAAACAATACATAATTGGAGGAAATACACATTTCATATGATATAGAATGTATTGAGAATGTATAACTGTCGAACTTTTGGTATATTGTTGTTAACTAGTTGAATTTCTTGTTATTTCTTCTTTAAATAAAAGTCCCTAACACATTAATCTTTCTATTTATATGCTATATAGAAAAATCCGAAAATATATATTATATATATTCTAAGGTTATTACTCCCTGAAGAAGTATGGCATTTCAATTATGTTCTCAAGGCATCCATATGCATCCAAACCGAAATAAATGACTGAATATCAACCACAAAGGCCGAAGTAGTGAATTTTGTAATAAATTTAACCTAAAAATTATAAAAAAATATCGAAATTGTCCTCATACGTCAAATTCCTTCGCTATTCATACAGCAGACATTGCGGTAGACATGTAGTGCTTCACATTGCGGAAGGAAATTCCGAACAGGCATCATTCAGCCTCTGGAATCCTTCATTATCCTTTACTATCCCAAATTCCGCTTATCCTATGCAACGGAAAGATAAACCGTCGCATTGTCTAAAACTCAGACGATCGATACTTTTGCACTTATTGCTCCGGACGTTAGCTCGTGTGTCTTTAAGAGCGTTAACGTGGGCAATAAATGAGGATTAGAAGGATGTTTGAGAAACGAAAGAAGCTCGATGTGAATCTCAGAGAGCGATGTGCATATAAGTGCTAAGTCCAGATCTTAAGAACCTAAATTTTTCTACGCAAAAGTATTAAAAAAGTATTCCCTTCAAAATTCCAGCTTTCTTAACATCAACCGAAATATAATTTAAAAATTGATAAGGCAAGGATAAACAAGAAATCTAGATAATAATGATGAGAATACGGACAATATAGAATAAATAATCGAATGAAGGCAGACAGATTAAGCGGAAAGAAGAAACGAAAACCATCTGCGATATCTATTCTGCTTTATAAATTAAGAGAAGTGAAAATACGAAGACTACAAATAAACAGCAGATGTAATGGAGTCATTTGAGAGAAAGGAAGGCTCGTGATGGAGAAGTAAGACATTATATTACATTATATTTAATGTGTCTAATGACACATGTTATAATAATTATATATATATATATATATTATACATAATTATGACGACGATACAGATGCAAAAGTTATGCTGAGTCAGATAGCAACGCTTTGCTATTCATGTTTCTGTGCGTACACAATCATTTTCTTAATAAATGCGTTAAAGTATCCCATTATAGTCCCCCTCAGCAGTTCTGTGTGGAACTGCAATTCACTGTTATTGTACTGAACTGTCTTCAGTCTTTTCAGTACTCAGCGAATAATTGGGCAGTACAAATGTCTTTGTCAGGAGAAAAAAGGAAGCGTTCGTATTGTTCTGCAATTAAATTATTGTTTTGCGAGTAACTTGAGTTACACTCAATTTGCTGCTTCTTCGTGCAACAAAGGGAAGGAGCTTTCGAAGTATAAAATGGAATCTATAATAAGTACGGTCACTTTCGTTTATCAGTGAATATTGAAGTTCGTATTCACTCGATTTCATTGGAAATCAGACGATGGATGAATCACACGGGTGAAGGTGAGAATCCCAATCCCGTGGGGCGTAATATCGTCCCATTTCAATTAGCCCTAAGAGATAATATTCCGTTCTCATCCGAGAAAGTGTTGACAGGTAGGCAGTGGCTTCAAAAGTTCATTCGCCCTCACCCGCAGCTATCGTTCAGACAGCCAAGACCCGTTTCCAGAACAAAGGGCTTTGCATACGAAAATGTAAACAAATTCTTTAATGACTTCGAAACGGATTTGAGAAAATAATTAGCAATAGACTCTTCACTGTCAGTGAAACTGGGATAGCTAAGGAACAGATGAAGCATCGAAGATTTATGATTAAAATGTCATAGAAAGTTTATATAAGGAGGCGATAAAGGAGGAATTATCATGGGGGATGATATAGAGATCTAAGCTCTCAGATTACTCTTAATTCTATTTTGTATCGAATATTTTTTACAATTTATATTAACCAATATCTTCTTATGTTTAGTTATTGACACGCTATGAAATAACACGTAGTATTAAATATGATACTTGTTTATTATTAAAATCTTCCTTGTATAATTTTAATTTAAGATATCATAGGGGACAATATTCGGGTCCATTTCCTTATTATTGCTCCTTTAAATGTGCATATTCATTAAAAATAGTGGATGTTATTAAGAAAAGAATTCGTTCTCCGCTTCAGCGACGGAGAAATTATTCCAAGAGATGAAATAAGGGCCTCCCTCAGTTCGAAGGAGAGCTGAAAAAGAGGAATTCGGATTAAAAGACGCCCTATTTACTCTTAGTAAACATCTGCCTTTCCTTTTTCCGCGTTCTGCCGTTTTACTCATCAATTCCACTTGCAAGTATTCTGACAGAGCATCTGTTCCATTGAGTGTACTTTCATAAAATAATTTGTCCGCCAATCTTTAGTAATGTGTATCTATCATCAGCCTCATCATCATATTTTCAAAGCCCATTAAAACAACTCGAAATAAGGAAATATTTTCCGAATAAGAAAATAAATATTGCATTCGAAGAAACATTCTCTTTAGAGATTGAAAAATAACAAGAATATAACGCAGAAAGTACAAATTTTATTTTCTCGTGTATCTATGAGAGATTAATGATAAACATTCATAAATATATTAGGGTAACTAATGACTTTGCAAAAGAAGTTAACATATTTTTGACCGTGTAGTTGAATATTGAAACAAGTTTTACTGTTAAATCTATTTTCGTTGTTATATTTTTCAATATTACCTCGATTGAAAATAGATTCTAAGTTTATTTAACGTTACGCAATTTTAATAGTGCATTTTTCCATTTAATTTTTATGAATTAAATATAAGTATTCAACTATTCGGTTGAAGATACAACTTTGCAATCAGTTTCGTATTCTCAGATAGTTTATGTGCCTTTGAGTAAAAGTCCCTTAAACTTCTTTCGTTCTATAAAGCCATTTGCAAACTTTCGGTACAAAATCATAGAGAATTAATAATTCACGAATAGAGAAAGCTTTTCAATTCTCGAATTCCGAACTTATATTGAGAAACCAATTTTTCGATTGACCTTATGAATATTGCGGCGTAAATAATATATTTTTCAATCTGTAAAATATTAAAACATCGATCGAAATAAACAGTAGAGTATAACAGAGAAATTATAATGACAACTATTCAAAACGGCAAATTGTTTATTCTGTGCATTCCTTAGGACCTATATACTTGTATTTTTCAAGGTAATCATGTTTGCCTTTTGAACTTTCCATCTGCTTAAAAAATAATATAAATACGTAATGCGCTTGTCTCATCCATGATAAATCATCCGTCAAGTGAATTGTGGGGCCGCCACAGCTTCGTACCATGATTCGCCGATCGATTTCAAAGCAATGAGCCACATTTGTTCTGCTTCACGGAGGAGAATGTTATAAGAAGACGAGTATGAAGAGTAATAATACTGTAATTGACATTTCTAAGGTTGTATGATATCCATATTAGATGACACGACTTCGTGGAATCCATAATATTATGAAAATCTTTGCAAATTTCACAGATAACTTATAAATTACAAATTTTTCATCATTTTAACAAAGAAATGGTATAATCGGATATTGGTGTTCAACAGCCGCACTTTTTCTAAAGTAGAAGAAAGCTTTCATGATATCTCAGGAATGGATGAAGAAGAAAAGAAATATGAACCTTTTCAGCATAATACTATTGTCAAAAGCGCAATAAATGGGAAAGTTATGTTGATAGGAGATCGATAATATTAAATAATATGTGGGATATCCATTTGAGGAGTATTTTTACTTCATTTCTCTTCTAAACTAATTGTTACAAATAAATGGAATACATGTTCACGATAGCATAGTAGAATAATTAGATGGAATTGACGTCGTGGTGTAATTATTAAAGAATTCCAAGAAATTATATCGGGAAAATTTATACTTTTACAATTATTATTTATGTCAAACAATACTAAAAGCGCCCCTTTGAAATATTATCTCCAAACCGAATTCCATCAGTTTTCCCTAAGTTCTCATGAGGACGTTTTCGGAATATCTCTTCACGTGATCTCCGACCCTTTTTCATATTTCCGAACCCTCAGATATCCCGAAACACTTCTCTTATTTAAGAACATCAACGAGTCCATTAAGACAGCTCTATTTATATCGGAAGGGGAATCCGCAACTAAATAATATAAGCCCGGAATGAAACATCGCCTCCTTCATGAATTGAATCCATAGAGGGGAAACAGGTGCAGAGGATGCTTAAGAATCTTATATATAAACCTCTCTTCCTTCCCATCCTTATGGAAGACTTTCTACGTTATTAAAGTTATTCAAAGTTATTTATTGCTCCACGATTGCGCCATAAAAATTGACCAGCGAAAGAATAAAAGAAAGTAAATAAGTAACCAAATTGTAATGACGCAGAAAATTATCGAATTTTCTCGGAAAGAGATTCGGGATAAAGAAGAAGGCGTATTAAGTGTAATATTAGCCTCATCTTCTCTTTAAACGAGTCTATTTCTGATTTCCGAAACGAATGTAAGTAAACAAACGATAAGGACGGAAGTGAGAATGGTTATTGCTTACTGATGACTGGTTAAGGAGGTCGGAAATAGCTGCTCTTTATTTTAAGGATGGTTGACTCTGGCAGAAGATGCAAGAGATGTTTATTTTAAGAAACAGGAACATTCACTCCAATTTCGCAAACTATATCCGGCGAGCGCGATTAAATCTCGAAATACTTCCTAGATGGCGGTTTCTTCGCCTCCGATTCATCCGATCAATTCTCCACGATGCCCTCTATCCCGAAATGTTTTTTTATTCACTATTACTTACGAAGAGATTTAAAATTGTTGGATAATACCTTCTACTGAGGAATTCAACGCATCTATGAGTCTTTTTTAATAATATTTGGAAGCGAAATGCCTCTAACTTTCGGTTAAATGAAACGTAAAGATCTTTTTAGCACTCATCTTTTCAGAGTGATTAATCACATTCGTCCAATGGAAATGACATTTGGATTAGTTTATTCCGCACATTCAAAATATTGTGATGTATCGCCGGGATTGGAGGAACGTGGTGACAATGGCGTGCCAAGAAAAATTCCCTCTCTTCGGGCACGCGTGCTATTCATATATCTTCCGTGCCTTACAGCCTGTGAACAGATGGGAGGAAAAAATACGGTAGAGTTTTATTGGGGATTAGGGGAAAAGAACAAACGGCCATCCATCATGATTTAAAGAAGATGGATGAAAAAGTGAAATTTAAGCGATTATTTAGGTAAATGGATCGAGATAATGGGACGATGTTCTTCGTATGGTGGAATAATGAGCCGTGGAATCGAGCGAAATAAGGCGGTGTAATGCGATAACTCGGTTTTTCCCTTTGAGTTAAACGAAATATAATCGCTCTATTTCATTATTCGAAGTTACTCTGAGAAAATAGATGGTGTCAAAATATTATTAATAACTTGTAGACGGTTTTAAGAATTATGCGAAATCTTTTACAAAAGTCGTACGTTCTTAATAGTAGTTTAAATGATACAAGATGTATTTTATGAATACACTTATTCTTAATTTCGATATTTATCATCGAAGATTTCTGCTAATAATAATAATTATTAGTTAGATATCTAAAATCGAAAAACGTACAAATTAATCATAGATATTGTTTAATATTTCTGAATGGCATTCTATTGCATGAATTTCAAAAGGAATGTCCTTTTTCTTAATATTTTAATATTTCATAATAATCTAACAATCTAGGAGGAATACTTCCCCAAATTAAGTCTCGATGAAACTGTTAAACTGATTAACTATTAACATATAACTTTTTACATTTCGATTAATTATTGATAAAATTGATAAAGTGATAGTACAAAATGAACATAACAATATGTATGTATGAATATGAGATGAATGTTCCCTGTACATGACTTCCCCAAAGAGACATTTTTCGTATTCGAAGAGACAACCGATCCTTTACGTGGTCTCTTTCAAATGAAAAGAATCGAGAGCTTTTTCGCAAACCTCGCAATTCGCGAGTGCAAAAGGAACAAATAGAAAAACCTCCGAAAGAAAACGGAAAAGAGGTTAAAAAATTCCGGTCAATCGCAAAAGCGAATGAAGAAGGAACCCGTTGAAAAATCTTAGCCGATTCAAGGAAACGAGCGCTCAAATGGACCATTCGAGGGATTGCAACATTCCGTTTGCAGCATCTTTGGCGACATCTCAGCGCAACTACGCACCCCAATCACTTTGTGGTCTCAGGAGATTTTCTCACAATATTCACTCTTCACAAATCTGCGATCAATCCTCACTACATTATGCGTTTTTTCTCAATTCGTGGGCTTCTTTTGACAGCAATCGTCTTCAACTGTCACCTACTCCATCTGAGTCTTAATATCCCCACCTCTTCCTTCTCTTTTATTGGAGTTTTATTCGAGTCTTTCATTTTTTTCTTTCTTCGGTCTCATTTAAGATCACAGATATTCTTGTGATTCCCATTATTGACGCTTAGCAAACAATGTCTTTCACAATTCGATGAATTCTTGAGACATCAGCGAAATTTCAAAAGTCAGAATTAAGGAGCGGAAATATTAAAATAAATATTCTATAGAATTGAATGAAATTGAAGATTTTCGGAAACCTCTGATTCAGCAATTACTGAACTATTAACTAATAAATAAATTTTTTTACTAAGCTGATTTAAGGAATAAATTTCTGCTTATAGATTAATTATTAAAGAGAAAACCCATAAAAATTTTCCGTTGATTCAATATGTAACTATTTTTTAAATAACCATCTTTAACCACATTTAAATTATTTCATCTCTAGTGATATTCACCCTTGAAATAAGTAATTAAAAATAAAATAGAATTAAAGTCTAACTACTGTATATTTAGGAATAGTTAACTTGGAAATCTCTAGTTCCTTATTATAGAATATATTAAATAGGTCGATTCAAACACACGTTGTTTTAAAAAAATCGATCTATCGAAACCTCACGTCAAAACGCAGTATTTATTCAATGAGAAATACAAATATCTATTCCAAACCTTTCGCTGTTAAAATTCAAACGACTGAGTCAATAACATGTAAAATTTTAAAAACTATTTAGCGAATATTTAAGTAAAAATAGTAACCCTTTTTAAGGATAAAAACTCTGTGGTGATTTTGAGAGAGTTCTAATACGAGATATTTCCTATGCCTTTGCTGGTCTAAGACACGTCTCTCTATGAACACAAAACTTGTGAGCACCTACGCTAATTGCCTCTCTTAAGAACTTCTCGTGGGATTTCAGAACAATCCGGTGACAACAGCGCAAAAATAAAGAGAGCTCACAAGGCCTCGACAAGCACTCAAAGTAATAGATTCATGAATGCGTGCATCTGCTGGGAAATTAATTTTCTTGGGTTTCGAAGGCGAAGTACGACGTCTTATGTAAGTCGAAGCTTAACAAGTATTTCGAGGTCATCTCTTGAAGAGAACTTCAATTATTTCGCCACTGTCTCATCCAAGTATTCCCATCAGAACTTCGGCTGCTAAAACTGGATTCTCGAGACAATCCTCCGGTGATTCCTGAACGAGTGTGACAGCAATTTAAACCTACCACGTGCCGTTGGTATTCTTCAGTGGACTCTGCATTTGGACTTTGAAGAACTAAGCAATTCATAGGGGATTTACTCGCTTGGATAAATAGGCAAAATTCAGCATAATGAAATTATAATCGAAATCTTGTTGACAAAGCAACTGCTGCTTCGATACAAGCAACTCCCAGTACTGCAAGCAGAGTTGGAAATGTTTAATACTATATCTCATTATGAGAAGGTAAAAATTATAAAACGTAACACTTACGTCTTTAACGACAAAGAAAAATCAAAGTCTTATGAACCACTCTATCTCTAACATTATTGTTTATTCTATTCCTCTTCTAAATAGTATATATCCTCGAAAATAAGTGATTCAGAATTAAAAAATGGAAATATTCATCCATCGATAGTCACTCTATGATTTCATGGTAATAACAATTAGTTTGATATTTAAAGTAAATATGCCTACGGATAGCAAATCAATTATATCGTTCAGCTTTGCATAAATGTTGCAGTTAATTAGAGAGGAAACCGCTGATTCATCGTTAAAGTGAATTATCCTTTTCAAGGTTTATATATACGAATTCAAAAAAATAATAGATGCATATGTCTGTCAAAAATACCTTCTCAATTAAGGAAATTTACTCACTTCTTTCTATAAAACATTCGTCTATGATAAGGTTACTTACTAAGTAATGTTTCCTCAATTCCTCAAATCAACACCCATTTTTATCCATGGGATGCATTCGTCGTCTCTTAGAAAGATCTTAAGATAAAAAAGGAAAGCCATCAATGGATGTGACAAAATGAAAGATATTTAAATGGAGCCGTATAGATAAATCCGTGGAATTCAAATCTTTTCAATCATCTTTTGGGGGGATAACATAAGCATAGGATTATTTGTGGTTATTAGCTAAGGCCATCTTAAATTTAGGTTGAAGCTTCAGGACAGATTCAGAGATATTGAAAAGAAATCTTTAGAAGACTTAAATTCCGATGAGATCTATTGCTTGTATCTCTCAGCAGAAAAGAGATGGTTCTTTTACCGCATGAGAGGAAATACGGAAAAGGATATCCTTCCAGAAAGGGATTGAGATTCAAAATACGTAAAATGAACTCTGAATTCAGTCTGGTATTTTCGGTTTATAATACGAGTTGTTCGTTACAAGATATTGAGTATGTTTTCTTTTTTAAATTAAGAAGCTCATTCAGTTTTAGATTTTACGTAGATCTAGATTCATAAAAATAATTTAAGAAGAAAAATGAGCGATGGTTTAGATAGTTCTTGTGCGATAGTTAGTTTATGCATAATCGCTTTTCATACTCTATATTACGTATCATTTGCAAGATAAGTTTATTTCTCTGAAATATAAAACCATTGTTACATCACAGAATAATTTCATCAAATGCATAAAGTATACAAAATCTTCGATAAATATTCTTGTCATTATATAAAAATATATTTCCACTCCATTTTGAAAGACTTCTTAGAAGTTAACTGACTAATAAACTCTATTTTTCTATAAAATATATTTATTTCAAAAGCAAATTCCATTCTCTTTTCTAGAATTTTAGTTTCTAAATTACATTTATTTCCAAATAAAAATAATCAGGTTAATGATTATCAGAAGATCAATTTCAATGAGCTATCTATTAATTAAATTCAATTTAATTTAAGTTAACTGTATTCAAAGTGTTACACATATATTTGCAAATTCAAGAAGACTATTTATACGCTCAAAGGATAACTACAAAATATTCTATTCTAAATTCGCGAGTTTTAATTATCTTTAATCGCACATTGTGGCATGGCAAATCCCGGAATCCACAAAGATATCTTTATTTTTCTTCCATTAGCAGTTGAGCCAAGCTGTTCAAAATCCGAAAATCTCCAAGGAAATCTTTTTGCGAGTTATGTTAATTGCTCTAATCTAAGGAAAGCAAACATTACTTCCGTTTCTTCCTTAATTGATATCTGTGGGATCAACTCTATGAAAGTCCTCGGATTCGTGGAGAACAACGCAATCAAGCCAAAGAAATAAAGGAGTTGCATAAAAATCCCGACGAGCAAAACCAGAAGAATTCCCTCTGCAGGAAGGACACCATCCTATTCCTTCACCTTTTAAAGAACTCCCAACGGACTTCACCGAGAATATATCCCCTCGTCACTTCAGGTAATAAGCTGGGATCGGAATGAGCGTTTTCAATAGGATTTCCCCTGAAAAACACTGAGTCTCCATGAGTTTGCTGGGATCACGAATGTGAGTGGCAAACCGCAGGATTCACCTGCGATTCCCGTCTCCTGCTTTCAGCCCAAAAAGGGATAAAGGAAAAAGCTGGAGGGATTATATACACTCGCATCGATAAAATCTTCGTAGACTAGAGTGACAAACTCCTAAGGAAAACATATCGCTCTATATCGTAGTTTTGGAGAGCTTGTGATGAATGCAACTTATTAATCATCCTTTCGAAAAGCTTAAATATATCCAAAAAGAGTAATGAAAAGGACAGATTATTACCTTCTTTCATTAAACGTTTTCCTAGAACTGAACAGAATGTTACAGTTGTAAATAATTACTAAATTCTTCCGCATTTCAAATTAATATTCTTTTATTGTTATTAGCTATTGCTTCATGACCGAGACTTACAAACATTTATCAACCCTTTGTCAAAACAGTTATTAGAAAGACTTTCCTAACCAATTTAAAGAATTCCTGAGCTGCTTAAGTACATAAAATATTCTTTAAAACTACGATCTGATTACGCTTTCTAGAGGGAAAGTGAGCCAAAAATTAATTGAGTTACTCAAACACATGGACTTTTCTAATTACCCCGTATTTCACATTCCAGTCGTAGCCAACATTCCTCACTCAGATGAACACTAACCTCTCCCAAGCCATTTGTCTGAGCTTTCAGCCAAAAATTCTGGAAGAGTAAATCTCAAAAAGTGTGCATCCCGGATATACATACCGAATATCACAATCCTGGCATCTCTTCGAGGCAATGGCGCCAGGAATTGCTACATCATCTTCACGCGCTAATTTTTGGTGCCTCGAGAAAGATTTTAGGAAATTTAAGAGTCTAAGATTTGATAATAAGAGAGAAGAAGGTTTTACGTGCCATTTATTATGTATTTTAACTTTTAAGTCAAATAAGTAATCCTCAAAAGGTTGAGGACCTTTTAATTTCAATAAATAATGTCACTGATTCAGTAAATGTATGACCTTTAAAGTTTAACTCTGACTTTAAAACATGATCAATACGTAACGACAAAGTGGTTGGATTTCTTTGACTTATTTTATGGGTTTTCCTTTAAAGAGGATAGTTTGACGGAATAAAAAGACAGGATCGATTGTCTACAAATAGGAGGAATACCACACAGAAACATGAAAAGAATCCTTTCAGTCTAATGGAGTCCGTTAATATCGATAAAGTCGAAAGAGAAGGGAGAAAGAATACGTGATTCGAATGTAAAAATGAAATATTTAAAAGAGAATTTGGACAGGTGGAGGCTGTACAGGATGGAAGCAGAGAAGAAGGCACAATTTGAAGTCATTAGATCCCGAATGAAGACAGAATTCTCGGATTGACACTGCTATGGTATCTATGAATTTTGTTTTACTTCTATTTGATAGATCAGTTGGGTAAAGTATTAGTCACCACGGACTGGATATACTCTCATCTCCTCAGAATCTAAAATCCACTTCTGTAGCTGACCAACTAGACAGTCAAACATTTTATTATAATCCTATTGACGTTTACAGTTTTAGCGTACACAGGAAGATCTAATTAAATATATAGAAAACGATGCGAGAATTTATTTTACGTTTTGATTCATTATACAGCATTAATTTACGCATGAATAATTAGCTCAGTGGCCGTCAACTATACAGAGCTGGGTTTGTGTTTGCTTCGAATGGCAAATGTGATATTTTCATTTCCACCCAATTAAACGTATAATAGTGGCAATATTTAAAATAAAAACAGATAAAGAGCATGATTAACAAGTCTTTTTCTTTAAACCTTGCTTCGCCATCCTGCATTCTTACAATTTCACTCCCTCTGAATAGTGAAAACGAAAAAATATTATTTCTGATTTTGAATCCACAGAAACCGCAAACATGAGGTTCTAACGACTGTTTATTTTGATTCGAATCGAGTGTTTTGCGTGAGTCGTTTTCGGAATCATAGCATCGAATCAGTCTTTATTTGAGTTTCCCTATCCTTATTTACATGAATTTCACAGTTCGCTGCGCCCCGAACGCATGATTTATCGACGTAAACAATTCGGTGTTTAGTTTAACGCTTCGGGAGTAACAAGTCTGCATTCCTGCGATTGTTTCGTAGAAAAAAGAATAACATACATATTCAACCGATCTTTGGATAGGTAAATCACACTCTCCCACTCTTTTCTATTCGGAATTATTCAAATCCTCGAATGATTAACGAGCTCCACTGTCCATACACAGCATCCTTAACTGCTCTAATTAGCGAAAAGAATTCACCGCAATTTACAAATGCTGTTTACTCGGATCGAGTAAATTTGCTCTCCATTCAAATCCGGCAATTGAAAAGGAAAATCCGTACATTTCGAGAGCAAGTAATATGTAAGAGGAAAAGGAAATAATACGAGAAATGATGTTCAATATTGATTCGAGCGTTTGGTATTAAAAATTCCAGACGGAACTCTTTCTTCGTCATGTTTTGTGTTCGGATCGGAATGAAGTAATATCAATAGAAAAAATATTATAGCCGAAAAATATATACTCTCATAAATATCATTTTACATTACTTTGCTAACAATAATAATAGGATTGTTGAGAACACGAACCAGTTAGTATAGTATAGAACTTTTAAAATAACATTATTTATATAGTTTAAAATAAATTCACATGATATCAGCGTAGGATATACTGAAGCTGTGATAACATCTTTGCACGCATTTAATTCATGCATTAGTACATAAAGATAAAGACGATCATTGTATCAAAGGTACGTACGATACCCGAAGAATAATTTGTTCACTCAAACATACAAGTGTATGGAAGTACTCAAACGACAAGACATGCGCACTACGCCCAAAATAAGACTGTAGATGTGCAGAAATGGCTTTCCTCGACCAAGTGCAATAAAAACGAGAGAGCTATTTACAAGAGAAAGGAGGCCCTTCAGATTGATGTAGCCTCTTGCGTCGTTCAAGATACCTCAAGGGGCCAAGAATACGACGCCCTTACGAGCGCGAATATGTACAGATTTTGTTGTGAAGCGTGGAAGTCTTTTCACCCAAAAGACAGGTGACCGCAGAGGAATTGGGTTTATCGATGTGGCAGATTCCTCCTTTCAATCGGAAGGGGAGGATGAGTGGAAACTAGTTCATTCTAGAAGAAAAGAAATGTTCCTTGGATTAAGTTTCGATCGGAGAAGGAACCATCTCCTTTTTTCTAAATAAACACTTTTCGAAAAGGAGAGAATTGGAATCAAGTGGAATTGTAGCAGTTTTTCTTTCGGCCGTTTGGGAAACAAATTACAGTTCGATAAGGGGATGGTATTAGATTGCATTATTCTGTGGTGATGTGTCTTATTTTTCCACTCGCAACACCATGCATAGGCTCCTATTTTCCAGTCCCTTCTCTTTTAACCATAGTCTATAATGAATTGCCAAGAACTGGAAACTATGGAACTATCTATTTATTTCACAGAATATTCTGAGAAAAAATAATGTTGATAAAATCCGTGTGCTCAAAATCGTACAAATAATAATATTTTTATTTCTTTTTTTAAATTATTCTCTGGTTTAATATTTGCTAATTTTCCTTAATACCCTTGTTATCCATCGTTCTGCTGAACTTTGAATATCTTCTCATGATGAAACCCGTAAAAATATATAAGCGAAAGTATTTTATTGATTCCAATTCTATTTCTCCATTGTACGTAATGCAGCCATTTTAAAATTCCATAATTACTCTAATTAATATTCATCAGGATAGTTTTAAAACTGGTGCTACTTAAAATAATCAAATCAGTGTTACTTTAATGGCATCGAGATCTATTTCAGGCACCGATAGAGAGAAATTCTCAATATATGATCATTAAAACAATTCGCTAATTGATGAAGCATTGCCTCTTTTCTATTTATGCTAATGAATTGTCGGACAAAATATTCGCCTCCGTAAACATTTGCTAATTAACGAGTAAAACATTTCGTGAGCGAATTAAATTCGAGTAACCGAGCGCTATTTCATGAATAATCATTCAACGTTTGTTAACGAAAATAATTAGTTGCACCGACTGATTTCGAGCGCTGAATTAAAACCGAATCCACGAGTATTTCAAATTCTGCCATAATTTGTGGAGAGAATATCGCGCCCTACAAATAAGTGAATTATAATAGAATTTAAATGTTCAAATGGAGAGAAATTACGAATTGATTACAAGCCAAAAATCGAATGGGTGCCTTTCTAAATTAACTCCTTTTTCTATTTCAACCTTTAAATTTTGCGGGACTTTTATGTTCATACAAATACAGGGAACATGATAGTGAAAATCGGATATGGAATCAGTATGAGCAAAAATTCAGTTAATTAGGGGTATTCACTATAAATAAAATTATTAATTTTCAAGTGGAGCCAGTTTAAGTTGGAAACAATTTAAAACGAAATTTGTATGACTCACATAATATATGAAATAACGGAAGCGAAAAAGGCATCCGAATTCCACTGCGGTTGCAATCACTAACAAAAGGCAGAAAGAGAGAAGTAAAAAGTATGAACGCGAATCTCTTAATTTCCATAGCAACATACTGAATATTGAGTGATCCAGGTTGGAGTCAAATCAATATTTTGACTTTTTTACCACCGTTACTGTTTGGGAAATTTGAACTTACGATTTGCATGCAATAATACTGGTTTGCCATTTCCATTCTTTAATTCATCTATTTGCAAACTATAATTTTGTATCATCAAACAAATATTGACCTAAAAGATGTGCTAAACAGAACTATATCGAACGTGTAATCGGACGAACAAAGTATCTATTGGAAAAGCGATCCTCCATTTCGGAATGAGCGGTTCCACGGTTTACGCATCGGAATTCTTTCGTGGGATGAATTACGACTCCGAAAATGCGGCCCAAGGGGAACATTTGGCGCCATCTTCCGAAGGCGATGCCAAATGATAATCCCAATGAGATTTAAGGCCGAAAATTGCCTTAATTATTTTCCACCGTTTAAAACCGGGTTCGGAAAAATCGATACCACTCATAACTTAATCGAGAAAGAGAAACTGGATGACTCTAATCCGCGGATTTTTGTCGTCATTTCCACGCTATTAAATTAACTTTCTGGGTACGTAATTAGGGGCAGATGAATTACCCAGAATTCTCATTTCCTTCACCTGTTCGCCGATTTATCACGATGATGTGAATCCACCAACGATTCCTTTTGTTTCCAATGCTTATCATAAGTCACATTTGTAATGAAACGAATCGCGAGGATTTCCACCATACAAATCGTTGAACTGTTAAATTATTGATTCATTATATATATTTGAGGGACAGAATTAAATATGTAGATAGAAAATTCCAGTAATTATTCTCTAAAGTAAAAATATCTAATGATGCATTGAGTGTATTAAATCACTCGATAAGAAACTAATAATAAATTCCGTATTTTACGAATCGAAAGTGCAGAATCAGGATTAAATTCTAAAATTCCCGGAGATGCGATATTTACAAAGACAAAAAGTTCTTGTGAATATCTTCAACAAAACTCTATTAGAGCACATTGTGGTCTCTTTGTCGCTCCTTTTCAAAGAAAACCCATCGATCTACGGCTCATTATCTCGACAAACGATTCCTTATGAAGATGAGTAAAAAAGTAACTCTCAATTCTCAACACACACGTGCGTCTCAGAAGTCCAGCACCTGGTCCATTGGGGAAAGGATTAAAGGGAGACAATTGGGGGAGGGGAAGGAAGAAATCAATAAAAGCTGGAAGAGGGCAGAATAAGCGCTCTGTTCCCATTTTCTCTCTTCTACGCTTTATTCTCTTTCTGTGGAATCCCATTTTCCTCTGAAGGCCTTCGCATACCTATATGATGTCGGTACATATTTATGTTTTTTTGGTCTCGTATTTTAGCTACATCTTTTCCTGTAAGAATTGCATTGCATTTTCCGAATGTATAGTCTACGTATTCCGTCGAACTTTGTTGATGTTTTATCCTATCAATTCAATTTAGAAATTTTATGAGCAAAATATCAAAGATGAGATTAAGGATGTAAGAATAATTTTTTCTGCAATAAAGTATCTTTATCCTTCTCAACTCGAAAACTCTAGTTTCATTCGAAAATAAAAGATACATTCTACATATGAAATGGATGTCAATAGTCTTTTATTTAACTATTTGCGGAAGATGTCCGTGACTATTTCATTGACATTAATTATAATAATTACTTGTAAGTAAATTGTTTTTTAATTTCAGATATTTGTTACAATAAGAAATCTATTACATCGACATAATAATCCGTTGTACAAGAAGTGCTGTCTGTGCTTTGAGCTTGTATTCGTTGGTCCATATTCTAAAGATCTGCCTCCGCTGTTCACCAATCCTCGCATCTCCTGAGTTGGAAATGTGAGCTATTTCATGTCGGCCCTGTTGTATTTTCGTTTTCTCTCTTATTTCACGTCTTTGCCTTCATCTTTCCCTCACCCAATCATATTGCTGCTTTATTTCTCCTTTTTCATCCTCTCGATTCTAAATTACCTGATTAGTATTTCAAAAACGAATTCTAAATCTCTCCATCGAAAGCTTTTTTCCGCTGCAAACACGACGTTCCATTAACTCTCTAATTGGCATCGTGAAATATTAACGATATAATGAGAAGGGAGATGCAAATATGATGGAAGCTTTAAAAACACTGAAATTGACGACGATGATACAGAAATTTTTTCCATATTAAAGGAGATGGATTAATGGAATATTCTACAGTTTTCAAGGAAAGCACTTTACTGCTTACAAAGTGAAATTTACACGGCATGAGGGTGTAGCGGTTTAGCACATCTGCCCTGCAAAGTGGGAACCTGGGCTCGATTCCCAGTCATGTTCCTATTTTTATTTCTGTTCTTTTTGTGATGAAGATTTCTGAATTTAGCGGGATACGCTTTCGACTTATTTTTTCTTCTCTATGAACTTCAAATCCTTGAATTCTATCGCATTCCTTCTCCCTCAAAGCCCACCTATCACATGTTATCCAACTTACTGTCATCTTCTACCTCATAAGCTTTTTTCCAATATCTCCCCCTTCATCTTCGTTCTTTGACTTTCCTTCTGCCTCTCTCTCCTATTGCGAATTCTTCTTAGATTAAGATCCCTCCTTTTCCACCATTTATTCCCATCTGACGCAGCTTTTTCATGATTTACTTATTCCCTCATTTTCTTGTCTCCAGTTTCTCCCTTGTTCATCTGACTTTTATCTGTTCCTTCGGATACTCCTCACCACATTTACCCTTCTTGATTGCTTCCTCATTTCATTCTCTTGAGTCGCTTTAGATGAAACTCAAAAGTTGCGTCGACGATCATTTAATTTTCACTTTGAATGTAAGAGACGAAGAAGCGTTGTTATTTTGCTCTAAATTGGCATTTGTAGATATTCGTTATTTTCAATTCGAATGCCCATAAACTAAAATAAATAAATGTGTGAGTTGTGAATGTATTTTTGTAAACGCCACCTTGGAAAGAGTATAACTCAAATGTTCAACTTGTTACACATTCCAATCGAATCAACTCCTTTACTCGCTTTATTCACACACCCGCTACTTCTCACTGCATTTAATGTTTCGTTATCTCCCCTCAATGTTTCTTCCCTTTTACACTCCTCAGTCCCTTTCTTTACATCATCCAAAACTTCCCAATCGGACCTCCACAATCTCCCCCTAAATTTTCATCTCCGAATCAACCGCGATCCCAACCACTCCGTTCGGTCCTTAACTTTTCCATTCCTCTTGTCCATTACTCTTTTTTCGAATAAAGTCTTTCTGGACGCCCTCCTTCATCTGCGCCGAAAAGTTTTTCCTCTTCCATAGAACTCGCAACCATCTGTCAGTCGCCTTCCATTGGATCCTCCGCATAACCCCTTCGCTCCAATCACGCGTAATCTCTCTTAATCTCACGCCATCGCCACATTCATCTCTCGGCTTTCAATTTACGCCCTTCTTTTGTCTTCCAACCCTTACGTATGTGAATACATGTCTTTGTGTGTATATTTTCTCTCGATCAGTCATCGTAAGGAGGGTGTAAAATCGATAAAAGAGGGCCAAAGAGAAAATTAAAGCTATTGAGAAGTATCTTTTGAAAGTAAATGTTATGAAACGCACAAGATTCGATTAAAGATATTTAAAAATTAGTTTATGTTCAATTTATCACTGTAAATAAACATAGCGATTGCCTTAGAAATTAGCAAGCGTGCTTTCCACAAAATTGAGCTGGACTATATAAGATATATATTTTCTTTGTAACTTTGTAAATCTAATCTAAGTGCACCAGTAGATGAATTGATCCTATTGAAATTTAAAAATATATTATTTATTATAAAAATTTAAAAAATCTTATTTCACCAATTCGGACTAGCAAAATAATATTACAAAATTTTCTCCCATTTTTTTCCGTTGATTTAAAAATGAAAACTTAAAATAACTACTAAGAATTTAGGAAAGGGAAACTAATCCCAGTTTTGAATTACTACTGAATCGTATTTATATAGCCCAAAGCAATCGGGTGATACATTGCGGTGAATGCTTTAATAAAACTCAGGTCTATTCCTCCTTTTAACTCCATTTCAGATGAATTATAAAGTGGAAATGAATGAAAGTGAGATGATGAATTGAGTGATTATGAAGTAATCGAGGCTTGGATCGCAGAGATTGATCTGCAGAGAACAAATTGGGGTCAAATGTACTCAATGCTTTCCTCAAAAAGGGATTTTTGTCTTCTAAGCACGCTCTTAGATCTATATTGTAAAATATTCCATTAGGATGTTAAATAATGATATAAAGGAAGGGGTAAAATAGTAGAGATCGTGGTAAATAAAAAATGCTTAAGCCGTCTGATAGAGTGATGAAGTAGAATTTCTTTTGAATTTAATAAAATGAGTATAAAGTTTTGATTTCTTTGGAGGTACTTTCATGATAATATTGTTAAAATAACAGTTCCAACTGAAGCATTCCAGATTCAGCTAATAGTTACAGAAGTATATTTTTTGTAAAAACATGTATTCATGTACTCAAGACATAGCAATTTGTTTTTATTGACACATACAGGTATATATTCTGTAAGTTCTTTTAGTATCTTCATTAGTATATTCCTAGGGATGCATCATACTGAACCATTGAAATTATTTCTAATCCAAAGATACCTAGTCATGATACATGTCATGAATATGATGGCATAATTTACAAATAAACAATAATTTTTTCACGATAAGAATTTTGTATAATGTTGTTATACATGTAGTATGTATATTACAAGATAAATGTTAATATTTCTATATTGACAGAAGGGAGGATCGTGGATGGAAGAAACGTAAGGGAAAAAGATTCTCCGTAAGCTAGAAATACTGGCGTCATATTGCACCGCTTTTGGAAGAATGGAATATATAACTATGGTAAAAAGTTTGAGGGACCAACATGTGCTCAAGAAGAATAGGATAAGAAAGGTGATGGAAACGAAAATGAAGATAGGAACAGACACAGTCATCCATAACGGCCCATAGTATGTTTCTGTTTCATATATGTTTCAAAGTCTGGAACAAATATTAAAGTGTAAACATTTAAAAGGTGAAGAATAAATTGAATTTTGATTAAGTCCTACGCTAAATGTTCAACTGAAAATTGAAGTACTACTAGACATCACGGAGTTGACTAATCATTCCGCTTATATGAAATTTTAAGCTACTTTTATCCTTATATGTTAGAATGCTTCATCGCACAGAGTTGGCGTTCCATCCCTTAACCATCCGTTTCATCATTACTTTTTATACCTCAGTATCCCATTGGATTTTTAATCAAGAGCCTCTATTTATGTAGGAATCCTGTTATCGGATGGTCGCATCAAAGAGTAAAACACGGAGCGCAGGAAGTACGACCGGGTTATTGCCTTCGAGGGAATTCGTAAGGATTCTTTTGGAGGCAAAATATAGAGGGGACTGGTGAAAGAAGAGTAGGAATGGAGACTTTTAAAAGAGGCTAACATGAAGTAAAAATTTCCACTCGAGAGTCGTCATGATAGAAGCACAGATTCAACTGTGAGGGGAGTTCCGCTAATCTGGCAGAACCGACGTGTTCTAGATCTGCTACAGAATTCACTCTTCTAAAATGGACGAAACTCCCCCGTCTAATGAAACCCTTCTGCGAACCCTCTCCCCACTTCGGTAAGCGGCCTTACATAGAATTATCATAGGATAAATTTAAAAATAAAACGGTCGATGAAAAAGGAAATGTTCATGCACATCTTTGAGTTCTTACTAAGGATAAAAGATTATAAGACGAATGAAGTATAGTTGATGGCAGATGGTGGAGGGTAGCACATCCTATACCATAAAACGATAGGCACTGAAAGCGACAGAAGAGGCTACTTGGAAAGGATTTGCATGAATAAAGATGTTTCGCAGTATTATAGCAATGAGGGGATTTGGCTTTTGAATTATCAGTAAAGAAACGTGTAAAACAGAGAAATAATTTTTAAACAGAAAATAACATATCGGCGATTTTCATAGGAATTCCTCATTCTTAAAAGGATTTCTTTGATATTCATAAAAAGAGGAGAGAAAACGATAGAAGGATTTACGTCCAATCTATTCCGATTAACACGATAATCGGATAACAACGAGAATTCTAAAAGATCCATTAGTGATCATGTGACTGAAATTTAGTTATAAGTAGGTACCATTTTGGTTTATCAAATGAGTAGAAAATTGAATAAATTCGATTACTCTCGCGTTGTGAGCATTGAAGAGGCACTTCGTTTGTCTCTTAAAAGCGTTGGAGAATGCATTGATATTCCTGAATGTAAAGAGATGCATGTTTGAAGTTAATAGGATACATTAAAAATAAATATGATTTTTTCCTGATATTGAATCAAATGATAGTTTCTGCAATCTCTCTGTGCATTTATAATTACATAAGTAGAACATGTATGTATAATTATATAATAGAAAACCGCCTAGCGGTGTATGGCAGGGTTACCTAGTAGAATATAGTAATAATATCTTCGAATATAAAGACCGAATTTCACCAAATATTAATTCACATTAACATTCGATCAGAATCTCGACAAAATGTTCGACCAAATCGATTGAAACCAATGGATGGCAAAACGAGGGATTGAACGCAAAAGATGCTCTTCATTGGAAAGGTCTTGTTTCGGATGTAATCCATTGGCGTAGCACGTAACAATTCGCACGGATTTTTCCCCCGATGGCATGAAAACGCCATCGACTAAGTCCGTCTTCATGAGGATGAAGAGAGTTCTTGGACATCCGAATTGCAGGATGAGGCAATTATGCGTACAGAGGAATAGAAAGTGTGGATACGATCCGTATACTTCATTTTAATGAATGCCAATTACACTTATATTTTATTTAGGCACAATATCTAGCTTTCAGCTTATTCCTTTATGAATTTCGCATTCTATTCTTCTGTAAAATACACCTATAAACTTAATCTATAAATGTTTCCTTCAATCTAAATGGTAATATAAAGATCCACCGATACCTGGATGTATTATTATTTTGAATATTTTACTAGAAAAACGAAGAATTTTAAGGGACATATTACATTAAAGTAGTCGTGCCTAGGCAGAATCTTTAGATATCGTAAAAAAACCATTTCGCATTTAAAGTCAAACCCATTTCAGTTGTGAAATAAATGCTCACAAGATATATTTCTTCTTTAAATTTGGAATTCCAATAGACACTCGAGAATGTAATGCTACCTCCACATTTCTTGTTTTATAGGATTTACGAGAGGGTCCCCTTACAAATTAAACTTAACGGATTCCTATTTCCTCCATTCGGATACGTACCGTTTTATCGAATGTACACCAAGGGATTATTGTTAATCTTCTTATTTCGAGATACAGATGAAACACAGTCCGTTCTTGAAAACATCCTGTCCTTTGTTTACGGATTATGGGGAAATACATATTTTTGATTCATTATTATCTGCATCTGATATGGGAATTATGAAAAAAGATGGAGTATTGGTCGTTTCTTTTGAATTCCAATATTTTGAAGTCGTCCATAGTAAATTTATTATAAACATTCTATGCATTTAAATCCTATAATTAATCTTATAGAATCCATTTAGAAGAATTCAAATAGAGAAAAATACAGAAATAAATGTAAAAAATGAATGTTCAAGCATTAGTATGTGTGCTAAACTTTTCAGTTTTTCATCAATGTTCATTTTATATTTTCCTTTTATTATTTGCCTTTCCAAAACACACTTTTGTATTGTTATACTATTCCATAAGAGCACTTTACATACCAATAGTTGTTTAAGAACTATTTATCATCAAATTTATAGGTTTTAATTCTATTCTAATGTATGCATATTTTCTCATGCAATAATACTAACCACAATGGTTCACTAAACTAACTACACAATTCTTCCTTTCATCCATGCGTTGCACAAAAT
The DNA here is from genome assembly GCA_020796165.1 of Pantala flavescens. NCBI lineage: Eukaryota > Metazoa > Arthropoda > Insecta > Odonata > Libellulidae > Pantala > Pantala flavescens. The sequence continues at coordinate 36,609,730 of CM036880.1, read as the reverse complement.
GAAGATCCATTCTGGGAAAAAGATAGCCCTTAAATGGATGCTTGTTGAAGGTAATGAAGTTGTGCAATCGACTCTAATTTGTCATTCAATTGAAAGTTTCAATTTGCCTCCAACCAATCAGAAATCGAACCACCATTCTGGAAATTAATTTGTATCCATCGACCGAAATCTGCTTCGTGTACTCTTTCCCCATTTGACTGAAACACAGTCGACAAAGATGATATTCATCCACAAACACGTATAATGGAAATCCATGGACCTTTTCAAGAGGAAACGTTGAGGACAAAGTCAAGTTAAATGTCAGGAAAAGTAAAGAAGAAGAAAGCCTTTATAAAGACGGAAGTGAAAGGATTACAAATGGTGGAAACAGAATGCAAGGGGACAGAAATCATCGGTGGAACTTCAGTAGATGTCGGTAAAAGGGACGCAAAGAACAAATAGGCAAGTCACAGAAGCGGACTAGAGATGCCCATTGGCAAAGGAAGTCCAAACAGTGGGGAAGAAAGACCCTCGGAAGTAAGCCTTATTCCGTGGTATTTCACTTACTTCGTATGGATGAACCGTAGAATTTTCACTTTGATTCACATCGAAAAGAGCGAAAAAACGTTGTTGAAATTGCCGCCATATTGACAGAGGGAATGCCGGTGTAGGAATTCCATGATTTGAGGCGATATATGAAAAACTGTTCCATCCACAAAATTGATAAGCGGTATTAGATTATGTAAGCATATGAAGTGAAATTCCATTACTAGAACCGTTATTTTTACAGAGTGATGGAATATGAAAGAACATCGATCGGAATTCAGATATACTGTGGTGAAAAGAAAAGAATGGAGAACGATATCGGTGGATTTCATCATGTTACGATACATTATTAACTTTTTATACATACATATGTTATATTAAGGATTCCTTATCACGTTTTTGAAATATTATCGATGAACAAAGACGTACTCCAATGAATAAACACTGGAATAAATTAACGATGGATCTTTATATTAGTATATACTTGTCTTTACTTGCAGGAAAGTTCTGATTTGAACGCGATTTTTTTAATTTTTGTTTATTTTTTCAAATATAAGGAGAAATTCATTTACCTCAATTTTATTGTTAAATATAATCGATATGCTTTTTTTCGATGACGGAAAAAAAAACAAACTGAGCATATCCAAACATATCAAACAATTTATTTAACAGCATGTATATTATTTTTCTCTAAAATCTAGTAGAAATTCTTTAATTTATAAACAAGTTTAGCAGAATATATGAAACACGTGATTATTTCCATTTGTTTTTGCTTCTCTCTTATTCGCCAGCCTCTCGCGTTACATCGCACTATTCGAGCAGATATACATTACCTCATTAAACTCAACAAAGGAAGCCTTCGAAGGAAGCGTTAAAATTATCTGCTTAACATGGAAATGCGGAGATACAATGAAGAGTGCGGTCCACGCAGCATCCCTCTTTATCTTGCGACTGTCACACGAAAGGTCCGCATAAAGCACGGTCAGTGGAGATTCCGTGTTTAACAACCCTTCGGAAGCGAAATTTTCATGCGCCGAACAAAAGGACGAGGATCGGAAAATAGCCTCTCATACATTGAAAGATTTCCTTTCGAAGGGAAATAAATAATAATGGAGCATCGGCCGGAATTTTTAAAAGGGTTCGTATCTTTATGTCTTTTTATTTTCGGAATTCGGGGCTTAGCACTGAATGGCGGCCCACAGGAACTTCCTAACGTAAACCTTCGGAAGATAAGTGAGCAAAAATGCTTCCGTTTCCTTTCCATTTACTTCGAGGACTCTGACGATAGGGAGGCTAAATGACCAGTAGGAGGACTTTATTACCCTTCTAATTCCACTGTTTTGCGAGTGGCGTAAACATTTACGATCAATAAAGTCGTATTTCAGGAAGTCTTGCAGATCGAGCGGGGAATTGCCAAAAAATGTCGAGTCTGCGTTTAGATGGACTTTTGGCCGATTTTTGGTTTAATCTTAGGCCATCGACTCAAATATTTTACGACCGAATAATAAGGAAGCTACTATTTCAATAATTGAATTAAAGTTTCATGATCTCCTTCCTTATGCATTGAATTTCAGAGTTGATTGACCAGAGAAAATAATGCAAAGATATTAGGAAATTCATGTAGCCTTTGCAGTTTTTATTAAAGTAATTTAAACGATGTTTTATTGATAAAATTTTTAACTTCTTGAACATATTTTTCATTCCTTGAATGTCGAATCATAGAACAGCTAAAATAAGAAGTAAATATTCTATAGTCCGTTCCACAAAAGCTGGCAGTACGGGTGGCTTATGGGGAAATAAATGCACGTAAATTCCCATAAGGGAGCAACCTAGCCTCCCAAAAGGAGTTAGTTAATAATTTATGATTTACATCTACGGATAAAATTAATATTTTCAACTAAGTTTGGTGGATTTTTTTCCAATTTTTTGATGAAATTTGGACGAGGAAGGATGGTTCTACATATTGACGGAGTTTTTTCAACATTTAAACAAAAGAAATAAATTTTACAGCGGAATTAAAAAAAAATGGTCACCAAACCAAACCTCACCGAGAGCGGGTCCGGATCAATCCGAATTACGCTTACGGGTCTATTAGTCTCGAGCAAAAAGTAACAATGATTAGCAATCGGAGCGCTAAATCAATTACTCCCTAGGTTATAAAATTCAAAAACTAAAGTTCTATTCAAGATATCGACTCAGAATAACCTATAAATGAAAATAACAACATTTATCTCAATTTCTCTCGCGACAAGTTTTTCGTAACGTAAGAAACAAAAAATTTTTAGGCGATGTATAAATTTGACTGCACGATTCAAATTTTCGGAGGTTGCGTTCCACTTAAATTATTTTTTACTGAAATTTTATCTGTCAAAAATTAATATAAGTTGACTTTTTTGTATTCATAAGGTATAAAGAGTAATCTAAGAAAAAACTAGCTCTTTATGTTGGATAGGATGTGAGAAATGGCAGTTTTAGTATTGTTCACGGCGGGTGAGGTGACCATTTTTTTTCATTCCGCTGTAAAATTTACTTCTTTTGTTTAAATGTTGAAAAAACTCCGTCATTATATAGAACCATCCTTCCTTGTCCAAATTTCACCAAAAAATTGGAGAAAAATCCTCCAAACTAAGTTGAAAATCTTAATTTCATCCGTTGCAAAGGCAAATTTTGTGGATATCGCGGATATTCCGGAAAAATGACCCGGCGTACGAGGCTATTCGATTTCTCCATAAGCCCCATACTGCCTAGAAAAGTGGAACAGACTATAGGAAAGACTTCTTTCTGTTAAAGCTCTTAAAGGTTGTACCGTTAAAAATAATTCGAATTTTACAAAAAATTCTATTATCGCTTTATTATTTTAGTAACATTTAGAATAAGTTTCTTCTTATGAATTGAAATTGATACAACACAGTTTATACGAATATTTTTGTAAATCGATTATACACTCGAAGAAGTAGAAAAAGGGCTTATTAAGAAAAAAATCTGCTTAGAATACAGATCATAGAAATTCCCATTTGAACATGACAGAGGAGAAAAAGTGATATTGTAGAAATGAAAAATTCATTGGTCCAAAATGGAGCGAATATATTGCGCAAAGATAAGAGGAAAGATATCTCTATATCATGGAAATGAAGAATGCTAAACAAAGAAAATGGTGAGGGAGATATGGAAACCCGAGACGAAAAATATGGCAACCGAAGGAACTTCCTCAGGAGGAAAGGAATCTAAAGAATCCGTTGGCAAAGTAAACGAGAAAGCGCAAGATACGACATTCAAAAATATTTCACTCGATAGCCGATTGAGAAAGGATACTCGTGGCCCTTCGATGTCTCTTCGAATCGAATTCCATATTCCCTTAGCAATTTGATTGTGATACGACCTTTACTCCATTCGCGTACTTATCGACTCACTTATGAATATTACTTAAACTTGTATAGTCATTTAGTTCACTACTTTAAAATTAAATTTGATTGGCATTGACAATCAGTATGATTCCATGGAGGCAATTAACGCGAGTATTTCCAATTTGTATTCAGTTACGCAAACCAAACATATTTCAGGAGTTAAATTGGATCGCTTTACAACAAAAGGTTTCACGTATTTAACGTAAGGTTTCCCCCTTTTTAGCGGACCGAGTATATGCATATGAGCATTGCAACCGCTTCGGAGTATTAGGACATTGTAAGGTTTCTCTCTTCTACCGAAATCGATTGCCAGAATTTTAATGAAGTTTGCTACATTCGTTAATACAATGTGATTTCAAATGGAATTTGAAGGAATTTTTTTCCTTTTAATAAATACATTAATTATGAAGTTTATTGGATACCGAAAATAAGCGATTATAAGAATTCATCTCTTTACAAAATGATCTAGCTCTCATTTCGCACATCCTAACCGAAAATATTTCCTTACACCATCATCGCTACTGGAAGATGAGAATCAATCTCAAGGTGAGCTTTATGCACATAATTTGGCGTGTCGCTCCGCACACATTCCAATGTAAAAGGAAGCTATTCCGCGAAACTTTCTCTAGTTACAGATGTTTGCTGCTTTTTATGACAACAGCCCCACTAGGTGCCAGCCGAAGTTGGCTTTTACCCGCGGAAGTTCGCGTATATGGATTAATTTGGTCCATTAACGTAATGGTGTTAAGGTGCAGATTAGCGAAGGAGTTCTAGCTAAATTTTAAGATTTCGCTCGACTACCTAACGAAGGTGAACTCGTCCGAAATATTCTCCCCAAAGACACCTCCGTTACGAAATCTCCTGTTTGATAGTATATTTCAAGAGCGTGGGGTTTCGGTACGAGACGTTGATTCGTTTCATAACTGATATCAGCGTAATACTTCCCTCGATACATGAAAAGTTCCCGGTATCCCGTCTAATTGAAAATTTCAATAGGTTAAACTTATTATATTATGAAAGCTCGAGATATCCATTGCCTGAGACTCAGATTTTATGTTCAAATCATCGCGCGCAAATATTTTTAAACATCAAACGTTACTGAGTGTTGTGCTTAAGATCCATCTATGACGCATTTTTATGTCATTTGCAAATTACACGGGAGCTGGATGAATTACACGAAAATTTATACTCTTTGCCATTTAAGATTAGTTTCAAGGAGATTTTCAAAGCGTAAATCACAAGACGATGATTAACAGAGACTAATTTTCATTAATGTTTTCGTTTCGAAGAATATTTTTATGTTTGATATTGATATTCGTGTATAGGAAAGATTTATCGGAATTTAAAGATGCTGTTCAACTAATGGAAGCGTATGAAACCTAAGAAATGTCTAGAAAAGATATCAATTATTATTAGATGTAAATCATTATTATACTATTAGATATAAATCACGTTCCAAAAACACCTTCCAGATACTTTTTTGCTCTTTTTCTGATAATGAAAGACGGAATGCCTTAATTACAAGCTATTCTTCGGTTTAAACTAGTCCTTTTAAGTGTCATTAATATCGCGAAAATTCTCTCTGTAATCTTATCGCAAGCGGGCGTTGATATACGCCAGATTTCTTCATATCTCGCATAATAAGGTTTTCCCTTAAATCCCTTCCATTAGTCAAGTGTGTTTGGTTAACGTATGCAGCACAGACTGGAGATAACCAGGCGAGTGTCCAGCCCTTAATGACTTTAGGCTCGCCTTTACGATAATCCTAAGGAATTTCCAACTCGAGCGAATTTATGCTCTGGAAAATAATTGGCCATTCCACGTACACTAATTCACATCATATATTCCGATTAACTTCCGAAATAATCTAATTCTCAGCGTTCTGATAAACTCAATCCGCTTTGTGCATTTTACGGGAAAGTTTAGTTTACTCAATGTGTCAAAATATCCTTCCCATCACGCTCATTCGTTTCTTATGGTTTCAACATATTAGGTTTCTTTTTTGATGTTTATTAAATGCATCTAAGAAAGTAAAGTTCGATATCATTGAAATATAAATACCAATAAATTAAGATGTTCTTTGACATGAAAACGTATACTATATGTTTAGGAATCAAGATTGAAGAATTCAATCATTAACTCATGAAAAATTATTCACCAATGTACGTATATTTTGAAAATGAAAGAATTTAAAAACTATATTATTGCGTTGATTTAGAAATTAAAAGGTGAAAACGACGTAAATTTGCTTCTTATATAAATCTGAAATTACATCTTCCGCTATACGTCTTAGGATTAGGATAATGATAACTAACCAGCAAGAAACAATAATCTAATGATTTACAGTTCTTTAATCTTTAAGGATAAATACTTATGATAATGACCAAATTACGCTTAGAATAGATGGATTATTATCCATAAAATTTAATTATTACTCTTCTATGAGGATAGTCTTTACGTTTATGAGCATGGTAACATATCTTTTATGTGAATAATATTGAATTGCACAAAATATTGATATCCTCCAAAATAATTCTATGAAACATGACTCTTGGCTACAGAGATAAATATGGTTTCTAATATCTCGACACGGGAAAGCGATCCTTTGAACGGATTAATTCGCTCACTGCGCTAATAGCATTCGTGCGAGTGACATAGGCTCTCGGGTGAACTGCATTTGACGAAAGACGCTATTGGCAAGCAACCTTCCTACAGAGGCAATCATATTACGAAGGTGCAGCCGTTGATTCATACTTTTTCCTAATGTTCCTTGCGTAATGGAAAGGGCTGGAGGACTGTGTACGCCAGTTAGATATGCCGTGGGATGCTGGATTAGCTGTAACCCAAATCATTCTCTGCCTCAGCACCGGTGTTTGTGAGAGGAGAGTTCCCACTAATGAACTCGTCAAACCATCCTATAACAATGGTTTCTATTTCACTGGACCTCTGCCGTTTTCTGAGTATTGATAGAAAGCATTGGAGAAATGACACACTTGGTTTACTTCCACACTATTTTTATTATGTTACCGGTTTCGTCAGCGGGTTAACATCATCAGGTACAGATATACAAGAAAAACCTGGGGAAGTAATGTAAGTCATTTCTCCAATACGCTCTGAAATGTCCCTCCACGACGTAATGCCTGAACATACTCCAATACTATCCAATTCAATACTATTCCTTACTTCTAAAAGAGGCTTTCGAACGGCATTGTAAAACTCTACAGACGATTTCGGTCACAATTTCTATTCGGAACCAAGCGGCCTTGTGAATGAAGGAATGTCGAAATTCGAGGAGAAAAAGGCGCGAAAACAAAGGAGCGTCGTGAGGAGGCCAAGGACGATGGAAAGGAGATGATTCGTAGGGAAGTAAACATCTCGGATGGAATCCATTTGGTGTCCGTCAAAGGACATCTGAATATGGCAACACGGAGGAGGGAAAAGTAAGGCTTCCCAAAGGCCTCGTGAGGGCATTAGACTTGCTAGCTAAAGAGGGAGTTAATTACACGGTCTTAATAAATAAAGCCGGGAAAATCCTTAGCAGGGGAGGTTTGAATTGCAGGGAACTTAGTTTCGCCATGTTGAGTCTTAAGAAGGATGAACAATGTTTGAATTCCCAACGTGCCGACGGGAAACTAGCACTTACGTTGGTTGGGTTGTTGGCAGAGGAACGATTAATGAATTTTTCGAAGAGCGCTGACTAAGTAACCGAATGAAAAGTGACGAAAACCGCGAACGACAGTAAATGTTTGAAAGCTCCGAATTTGCCGAGACTTGGTGATGAAATGAATATGCTGTTTACTGCTCGAGACATTTTCACCGACTTGGAGATTTCATGTCCTCATTTTGGGTTAGAAAATTTGAGTTACGACTTTGATGAGTTTCACTGATGATTCCTATAATAAACTCCGAGTCCCAAGTAAGAATGAATAACATCTGTTTTTTTCTTAAGCAAGGACAATTTCTATTTATTAGGAGAGGCTTCTGGTGGTAATGTTTATGAAGTAAACAAAATTGCACCTTCTTTCTCCTCTACATCTCGACAAATCTCTATTTATTAATGATTATAGTCAGAGTAGTAGAATGTTACAATGTTCCTTTATTTTGTAGTAATTAACTCACGAAAATTATATGGAAAAGGTGGATGGATTAACCATAAAAACGAAGTGAAAATTTTTATATATCCATAACTTATTATAACTTTTTATGGAACTCTGCCCGCTAAAAATATTCGCCGTGAAGAAATACTGTCCAAAGACCTTGGTGCTCGAGACTAGATGCGTAAAAATCTTCAGAGAAACATTTCTAGGAATCTTTCAGGTGCAATCGAGTTCCTGGCACATGCCCAAGCAACATGAGCATTGGAGAGGCCGCAGCATGAAGTGTGTCGAATGAGTCACAATGAATGCGAGGAGCTCTCTCGACACACTTTTGTGGGACACGAAATGATGAGGATTCGAACGACTCGTTGAACTCGGATGAGATCTTGCAATTAAGACCTCATAATTTGGTTATTTAATTAGAACTATGTGTAGAAATAAGGGTAGATACTATATCTGAAATACAATATTTGTTTACCGTTTTATTCTAAAGAAACGTAAACTTGAATTACATTCATACTTTCACTACACATAAAGAAATAATTGAATGATGTTCCTATTTCTTAATACATTATCCATCATATTACCTTTCATCTTGAGTTTTAAGAATAGATCAAAAGTGCAAATCAAGTTTTCTTACATCATATTCTATAAACATACACATAGGGCCATATGGATGGCTCGTCCTTCTTTCATAAGATTCAAGATCATTATTTACAAATCTGCATACTTATTACAGACGTATATTATTTTTATTTAACCTTTCCTGCGACATTCTTATGTGACGGAAATTTTATCGTTAATAAACGTATTCATTATAATTATTATTTCCCTTATAATCAAATATGTTGTTTGAATATGATGCACTGGAATAACTATACTTTTATTTCATGGAATATTTGAATAAATTTGGATTCCAAGTCCGACTTTGATATTTTTCAGTCAAAGCTCTTCTAGTATTAGATAATGTACGGTTGATGTGAAAAAATCCTTCCTTCGTGCACAGCATACGAAAGAACCAGATCTTTCTAAATCCTTCATTGTTCATTCATAAATCAATGAATCTATTAGAATATGATTGGAAAAATCAAGATGGGACACAACCAAATCAAAACATCATCGGATGATAGGGATCAAAATCGAACAGATGTCCCAAAATAAGCATCGGAAATAATTTTCTATCCAAATTGAAAGTTTTGTCCACCCAACTTATTCCCGAAATAGGTCTCCACAAACCCTTAAGGCCATCTTTCATTATTCATCGTCAAACTAACTCTGAAAATTGAAAACAGAAAAGCGAGCGTCGCTTTACCTATGGGAGGGAATAAATCTCCACATTCCATAAAAACACATCTTCGACTGCTTCATTCAATTAAAAGTTTCGATGCTCTGACAAAAAATAACCAGACTTCCCCAGAATTTTACAACTAAAAAGTCTTTTTTGGGCAGAAATCTTTCAAAACACTCCCCTCGAAAAAGTTTGTCCCATATGTTTGAATTTATCCATCGAATAAAAGAGGACAGCTTAAGGAAAAAAAGGATATTCGCATCATTTCCCGAAACGAAGATTTATGGACTATTATTAAACTTTACCAACGTTTCTCTTCTCCTCCAAAAAAGGATGCTTTATAAATTGTTGTTCTTGGTTAATCGGAACTTCTCACCTTTAATGCTACATGAATGAGTGCATAAGTCGAATTCTAACATTTTGAGGAGCGTTAATTTTTGAAATATCGTTGTTTCGTCTTGGGCTTTCTATGAGGTACTGCTGCAATTACATCAACCCTCACTTATGTGCCATTGCATACTTTCGAAAGTGATACAAATGGAATTAAGAAATGCAAATAAGCAACGGCCGTTTAAGGTAAATATTATTCTGAAATTCTTTTATAACATACGATTCAAATATAGAAAGTCATTATCTGTGGAATCATTGTTACACCTAGATTGAATTTAATTTTTGAATCAAAAATCTAAATCGCTTCATTCGGAAATGACCGCATTCATATATTAATATTATTAATTAGTTTAGTAAGAGTCTTTTATTAATATTCCAACGGGTTTTGGCGCTGTACCCTTTAAAACAATTCATCCGCATTAAGGTTGTTTGGAAGAGAGGACGAGGTACGAAACTGGACGTTAGGATTATAAAACGGAGAAAGCCTTTTTTCCAGAGAGGTGTTTGATGTCCATAACTCAATTGCACTTTGTGAATTCTTCGTGCTTATTGATCTGTGGCTCGCGATTTATAGCAAAAAAGGGTTCGCTTCCGACGTCCTAATTAAAACGTTTCCCTCGGAGTGATTCCCACAAGGAAACTGCTTCTCGAACTGCTCTCATTTTTCCCTCAGAAAAAGAAATAATCCGAACCCATGTTGGCTCAGAGGCGGGGGTTTTGTTATGATTACGAAATGTATGAGGTGTGGGAAAATGTGTCTCTTTTATTCGTCGAAAGGGAATTTGTTGATTCATTCCGAAGACGAGCGATGGAGTTAGAATCGGGTTCGATGTTTTGAGGCAATTTGATTCGAAAAAGATCATTTTTTTCTCGAGCAGTTTTATTTTATTTGTATAACACGCATCAGGCGCTCTAGAAATGTTTAGAATATAGATCAACCTGGGATTTCTATTGGATTTATGTTAGTAATAGAACATTGTACACAGTAATCTTTGAAACGTAATTTTTGAAAGAATGAACATGATCTAACGTAATCGGCATAAACGAAATGATTGCAGGAATAAAAATTCGTATATTTTCTTGACTGCTATTTAATTAATGCTACTTTCAGTCATTCTATTATCTTTATTAATATTTAGCTTTATATTTGGAGGACATATTTTATTTTATCTTCTTTTCATTATCTATATTGTAATATTATCATTACATATGGTATTTATATGAAAAGTAAAGAAAGTTCATCATTCAGCATACTTTAAATAAGATATGATTGAGGAATATCGCAGTTTTAACCGAATAATTTACTGAATGAACAGAACACTTCAAATTTTATTCGTTCGATTGATAACTTAATAACTAATCCAATAATAATTACTTTTCAACTTTTTAAAATTATATAATATATCTGTCTGTTATATTGGCTCAATACTCACAATTTGATATTTAGCTTAAACTGAGAATTGCGAATTGAGAGTAAAGATAATTTAACGAATTAGAAAGCATCACAAATGAAAGAGATGTAGGAAAAACGATAGAGCTGTAAGAGGAGGTCATTCCTATTGGGAACCATTTCTGCGAAACCCAATTTGCTATTCGTTATCCTCATGTTTGTCTGTGAGGGTGATCGGTCGGATAAAAAGTGAAATACAACACAAAAAGGATTTTGTACAGTAAAACATAACTTCATCGGTTGAACAGAGCTCTCCGAGTGGAAGCCATAAGAAGATTATGAAGGAGCTTCATTCTGCAAGAAATAAAACCGCTGTACACGAATAGAAAATATCAGTGTAGAGGGAGAGTGGAAAACAATCGAGGATTAAACCAAAGAGAAATCGCATTCAGCGCATCGTTGTGTGGTTGCCAGTCGACATTCGCTCCGTGTATGAAAATGCTAACGGTCAAAATAATCACTTTCCCCATCGAGACGCGAGAGGTCCCACCATATAAAATCGGCGAAGGAAACGAATTTTACCCTCGAATGCCCCTGAATAACGTTCCCCCTGGATAAATTTGTATACGTGTTGTGCCTGAATTAATTTCTCCTCCCACCACACACGCCCTCCGTATCTCGCAGATTACATCTGCGGAGAGATTCATTCCGGATTTTTCCGGTCCTTAATCCCACGGAAGCTTAAACCGTGGATCAGGCACGGGAACGTGGAGTACCGCAAGGCAACGTCCTTGCACCTCCCGCGCTTAAAAATATCTCTCCTACTACGACCCGTATCAAACGCGATCTGCACAGGTACGCTCCTCTTGTGACCTGTACATCATAAAAAAGGTCCAAATCCTCTCTCCCACGCAACTGGGAGCTCCTCTTCTTTGATGCAGGGTTTCCCAAGGCTGGAAACCGCCTTTCCCCTGCCTCGTCCTACTCTGACTGCCAGAAAGAAAATAATAGTAATAAAGTAAAAACTCCAGTTTCGATTGGTTTCGCACACTCGACGACGCAAGCATAAACGGGAAAACCTTCTTTCGATAACGGGGGTTTGAAGGGAATAAAAAAGGAGCTGGGAAATGAGAAAGGGATAGATAAAATGGGAGGAAGAAGAGGGCGTTTCTGGGAAAGGATTGGATATTTTCGAGGAAACAATTAAAAAGGGCTATAAACTGAGACCGGGTCAAGTTCTAACGATCTGAACATGTAACTGGAAATGAAAATGGCATATATATGTAAATAAAAAATGAGGATTGAAGGACCCAAGGATTATACGGTAGGTTTTAGTTAAATCTATTGTAATATTATGATACGTAATGTAGTGTAGCGTGTAAGACCATAAAATGTTTTTAGATACGACTCAATATTCCCCTAATGTAATTTATATTAAAAATGATGACGGAAGTTACTTTAAATGAATGGGAAAGTAGAAAATTTGTAAATATGGTAATTACTTCGAAAATCAATGGATAACCTTTCATGAAAAACAGCGTACTCGATGCATATTACCTAATAAAAACTAGCGGAAGAATTGATAAAATTTTAGAAGTAAAGATACTTAGATTAATGAAGTTAAATTTTTATTAATTATAAAGATTTTCGAAAGGAAATATATTGAAAAAAATATGTCTGACGTATTTATACCTAAAATGTTCTTTCTGACCATTCGATTATTCGAGTTAGTTATATAATCGAGTATTCTCAAATAAATAGAATGAGTCGAATCGTTAATCATCTTCTTTATTCTATGACGACCACTTCTTTAGGTTTAAATTTTGAAGCATTTAAAATGGTTTTTGTAATATTTAATACTTAGCGATCTCGAATTCTTTCAGGAATTCCGCATTTTTCGGTTCACTGTTATCACTTACTTGGCAAATGACAAACAATAATTTGCGTATAAACCCAATAATCTTCGAGAAAAGTTTATCAAAGCGGTAAAAATTGTCATAATTAAAACCAACTCTCACATGAGCAGTGTATGCAAATGACTGAACGACCCACGAGGGTTAGAAGTAGCAGAAGAAGTGATGAATGGCGTCAGAGAGAATGCTGGGTTTTATTATTCGTTTGGACTGATGAGTTAATTACTACATGCGTATTCAAAGGCAGCTGGAGTAAACTAACCTTCGGATGTTCCTTTACTGGCACCAGCACTTTAACCGTCACTCGGATCGGTTTTTCCCGGTATATGTCCACGTATTTGCCCCCAGGATTGGGCGACGTCCCCGCTCCACCGCCGCCTTCTTGCGTCACTTCCTTGGCCCCGCCGCTGCTCTTCGCCCCTTGGCCTATACTCGCCGCATCTGAAACCACGGAGACGTGAGTTAACACATCGTTCCACATTAAATGGGATGGCAACCTCAATTTCGTACCTTCTGTGTATTTTAACGAGCAAAAACTACGAAAAGGCTTCCTTATTAACAAAGCCGAAGGGATACTGACTTTTTCTCTAAATGAGTCGGTGCGTGTGGAATGGCTTTGAGAGGCCCACCTTACGGATGGCAAATTGTTTATACTGCCAACTGAAAGAAGTCCTATGGACAACTGATGTCCTCAATAACAAAAGTTTTAATAGAGAATTTAATATTACGAAAAGAGCTCAATAAGCCACGCATCACATTGTAATTACATTACATTAAATTGCATTTTCATTATTACATTGTGATTCGATACATTGTAATTACATTACATTAAATTGTAAGTACATTACATTGTAATTACAAACATTGCAATTAAATTACATTGTTGAGTAATATTTCCTAAATGGTTTCACTAAAACCGATGAGTCTGATTGACAGACGTGGTGGCTTTTTTTATGTGGTCTTCAATTGATTACTACAAGTTTTACTTTTACGAAAACTGCTGACTGACGCACAGATTCTTCTAAAAAATTGATTCTTCATTTTCTGAACGCGGTGAATCGAAGAGAAAATGATTTATGAGGTCAAGGGGTAAATGTAGTTGAAACCAAGTGTTTTCATGGACATTATGGGACGATTATGATAAACAGAAGTGGGTCTCAGAGCCCATCATCGTATCGGAGAAAACTTATGTATATTGTGGCCAAATGGCGGTCTCTCGCGAATATCCTAATATGCGATTGAAAAATGATGATTTTTTATCTCTGATCTGTTTTCTTCCTACCTTCATAGTAAAGAGAGAGGCACTGACCCAGAAGTTCCCTAGAAGATGGAGGAACTCAACTGCCTCCTAAGGATAGTCATTGGTGAGTTTTTCGGTAATCTTTTGAAGTTTTTCTATAGTCACGATTCGTGATGAATTGTAGAAATCCGAATATTCAGCTTTTCTGTGCGTTCTTTTTAGGTCCACTAAGCCATGATAATGCATCAATCCTGACTATGAGAAAGTGTATAGTTAGACTCGGTTCAGTCGGTTTGATTATGATATAATTATAATCTATACATACTAAAACACTCATTGCTTTTAATTATCGTTAAAGAAAATCATTAATGTGCTTGCTAATTTGAAATTATGTTATATTTTTGCTTCAGTATATTTTTACTGCGCATATGAAAATAGATTAAATGTACGAGCATTATCTCTTTAGCTCCCAGATTCCACATTTAAGAACAATTTAAATTGCATAATTATAAAGATATACAACTTAATGAAACTGATTTTTCCTTTTCTTAGAACTAGACGAATCGGTTATATACAAAGATATACTATGCATAGAATATGGTGAAAGTGTTTGGTTTTATAAATTTAATCGATAATCGATATGTGAGCAGAACTACCTTTCGATATCTAATAATATACTTTGACATATTTTTCGTTGCCATGGCTTGATTGTTTTCCAATTATGTTTGTAAGGCATTATGTGGCTAAGACCTGATTACATTTGAATTCAAAAGACACCTTTCGATGGATGATTATTCTCTTCGCAAAAGTATTTCAGAAGAGGTGTGCAAAACCTCTCACCTTGAGCATTTCCTTTCGTAAGAAAATACCGATATATGTGGAGAGGTTAAACAAAGAGACTTGAAGGTGCACACACTCGAACGAAAACAAACAAATAGTTTTCCGTGAGTGAAAGTACTGCAAACATGTAAAAGGAGAGTGCGAAGGAGGAGTGCACAAAAATAGCGACTTAATTAAGACTCAGCCGAGGAAAGCCATCGATTGGCAAATGTTTGCCATTCTTTGTTCTGTATTTTCGCTCAAGAGTGCACTGAAATTGAAAGCTTATGTTCTACGCGGAGATCGAGTTGTCTGCCCTCCGTTGATGGCTTAGGCACGTATTTTACACCTTTACTTTCTATCCCTCTTTCCCTTTCGTATCATTTGCATTCTGCGCTGATTTGGTTGATATGAAAACACATTTGTTGGGATATTCGCATATCTCGTATTTATTTACTCTGTGGTCAAAAAATTCGATATTACGTAAATTTAAGCTTTGTACGAAAATTAAATCTCGTTAGCCACTAATGTGATTCAAAATCAAATATAAAATCTTAAAATGATATTTAATTTTAATTTGTCCGAGTGAATGAGTGGCTATAAGTAAGAGTTTATAGAAGAGATCGTACGTCATTTACTATTTCCCATAAAGTTGAGTTAGGAAACGTCTAATAACAAAGTAATTCCATCGCCTCAAAAAAGGGCAAAGACGGGGGTAACTTTGTAAGGAAGCATTTGAGATGATCCCGAGGACTTTCCGTTGCAGTGTAAGTGGGGTTTAGAAGAGAATAAATTACAGAGATTTTGAAGGAGGAATTTATAAATGTAGTGAGCCTATTTGCGAGTGGAAACATGGGATGAGAACCGAGTGAGTAAATCTCGCGTGTAAAACCGCACGATCCACTCAAAGCGTCGCACGAATGATAATGAGGAATTAAATGCCGCTGGAGGAAATGAAGATATAGGAGAATTGAAGAGCCTTGGATAAAGCAAAGAGGTCATGGGAAGGAACTTCTTTTGGCAGTTAAACAGAAGAATCAAAAGGACGATAGATAATCGGCTTTATTCGACGGAAATCGAAGATGTATAGAGTCCTTTTTCACATTCATCGTGTCGTATGTGAGGAATAAGGGTTCAGGATGAGTTGAGGGAGAAAGAGTCCTTCGAAGGACAGGAAGGAGGTGACGTCGGGAATGATAGACGGAAATGTGCTAAAACTTGACCCGGAGTTAAAGAGATGAGCCACATGTGTACATTTTTCCATTCCGCTCGGGCGTCCTTTCCGAGCGGGTGAGAGTGCAACGGTGGGGAAGGAGATGTAGAGGATTACGGGAAGATGAAAAGAAAAAATGAGAGGAAAATGTAGGAGACATGGGAAAGAGATGGGGAATATCAAAGGAGAGTGAGCTTAATGAATAGAAAAGCCTTAAACAGGGGCTGTAAAGACTTAAAAAGTATGGTCAAGAAAGCTTTAGCTGAGATAAATCTTTTCATTAATGTGTCCTTATGTTTGAGTCTCGTTTCCATTCGAAGAAAGAATCTAATATCAGTTAAGCGAGATATGTAAGTGAAAAACCGGTTCATTCTAACACATTCTTAAATAATAAACAGATCCAAATAATCTAAATCGCGCTAAATATTAACCTATTTAATAATGTTAGAGGGCATGTTAAAATCAAAACCGACCATCGGACTTGCTGAAACCGTTATAATAATAATAATTATCTTTATTTTAATGAGACAAAAGAGTCTCCTCTTCCATTTAACCCGAAGCGGTAATCGGATGGAAAGTTCTATGCTAGATAAATTGAGTGAGGTTATTTTCAGCGCTTCAAATCAAAATTTAGTTTAATTTAGTGATATTCATATTTATTGAAAACTCAATTGGAATATATGTCACCGAAAATCGTTGTTTTAATTTCAATATTGTGAAAACGATTCCCTTCTTTCTGCTGTAAATGTAAATCCATAGACCTCATAACTGATGACAAAGTCGGTGAAATATGAAATGAGCATGTTTCTGGGAGAAGAGAAATTGCTCTGGAATGTGATAAAGAAGAGAAATATAGAGAAATTTGTGTGAAATGAGAGGAGTGGAAAGAAGGAGGGTTATAAATGAGGCAATAAAACACTGAGACACGTGAGAGAAAGAGATGAAAGGATAAAACGAGTGAAATACAGGGGCTCTTAAATGGGATAGACAAAAGAGCTCTTGTGGGGCCTTATGAATTTTCATGCGTTTACTCGCAATTCCATGGCGAACTGGTCAACATGTATTTAATTACACGGTCTGTATCGTTGTAGAGAGGCATTGTTCATGTCGTCGAAGCCCATATCAAAGGCACAGCTTAGATAAAGAAGATCAAGTGAATAGCCTCATATGGAAGCCTTATAAATGAGTTCATACTGTCGATTGTAGAGTATTCTCTAATTAATAAAAAGAATACTTTGTTGGTTGACTAAGCTTCTCTTCGTCTTATATGACAGTATTGTAATCAAACAATGTAGAGCTTCAGATGTGTTCTTAGTAAACAAAAACAATAATCAGAGAGGTAACCGACGCTGATAATAAGTAATTCTACTGAAAACTCGAAATTCTTTTCAAACATTTTTCCCGTAAATAAGTGAAGGGGTAAGTGAATGTTCCTAAAACCCTTTTCTTGCAACAATCCTACATTTCTCCTATTAGCAAAACTGAATGATGATAAATATCTATAAATCGGTCGTTTATAGAAGACTACAATTCCCATGACAATTGAAAATTAAGGAGAACCTATTTATTCCCTTAAAATCCAGAGCTCGACCTAGAGTAATAATAAAATTAAAAGTGCTTTCTTTTGTAAAATGCATATGAGGAAATGTGTGTTGTAATGCATAAAAAGTATGAGAATATAAACGTGTAAAAACCAGAACTCCAGTCACTACTCTTTGATTATGAGCCATTTGAATTTATCTCCGGATAAAAAGCGCATGAGCCGGAATAGAATATATTTTTGAGAATACTCGATATCTTAGCGACCCTTACGATTCTTAAAGAGAAGAGATCCTTGATACTACAAACGCGTCTTCACCATAATCACAAACCTATGATGAAGTTGAATTCGGAAAATAAAATAAGTTGTACGAAAAATGAAGAAATATCCGAAATGACGTTCACCTCGCGAGGTCGAGAGAACCGTTAAAAATAAAAACGTCGACGATAGAATGGATAATTTACGCCGCACTGGGCTTCACCCAATAACAAGGCTTCAGAACGACCGTCCGAGCCTCTCACTCCTATCCAAACGCCATTCGGTGGGTAATTTTCACCCGCATGAAGTAGCTTCCAGATTTTCCGCATAAAAAGGGAGAGAGTATCCTTAAATATTAAGTTTTATCGCGCAAGTGGAGAAAGGAAGGAGATGTGCAGATGGGGTCTTTCTTTCCTGCCTTTGGGTCGATGGCGCCTCGGTGATTGAATATGAAATCGATCGTGGATTTAAGAGGCAACGAAATTCCGACACCACGAGTTCGTTAAGGGTCGAATTCTGAGGAAATGAAGTCGATATGCAGCGTTTATCGGAGAGGGAAATCCGTGTCCTAAATGAAGTTCTAAAGAGGGGAAATTATTGACTGATGGTACACATTGGATGATACAAGAGAAGAAAGAACTGTTCCTTTCAAAGCCTTTGACGTCACTTAAAATAGCTTTCTCAAAGCAATTGTGGTTTTAAATTCGACTATCGAACTAGCAATTAAAATTATTTAAAAGTAAATTAATGTAATTCTATAAAACTCTCTAAATAGCTATGTCTGGAAGCTGAGAACACTGGATAAGATATATTTATAATGAAACACTACTTATGAATGAACCTCCACTCTAGTATTTTGGTAGTTTCATAAACTCAGACTGATTAAATTACATACCTCAGATATAATTGTGAATTATTTGTATGAAAATATAATTATTACTTTAATCTTTATAGTTATCTAGTTATCTTTCTTTCGATTGTAAATTTTTGACCTATAGAAAACGAAGTATTATTTAATCTGATTATAGATGAATATCTTTTTCTTCCCTCACGCATTGACATGATGTATAAATGATCGTGATCACATAATAATTTATGGATCATGAAGGATACATACTTCATTTCGCGAGAAAAAGAATCAGGAAACACTGTTCCCGAAACAATGACAAAAAAGAGAAGAACGAATCCTTATTAAATGGAAATCAAATGGAGAGATACACAAAGGGAAGAAACCTTGGAGATGAAATTCGGTGGGAATAGAAGGAAACGGATGAGATGGGAAACCATAAAGAACAAACATGAGAGAGGTGGAGTGATACCACATGAAAGGGAGGAAGAAGGGACGATAAAGAAAGCTAAATCAATAGGAAAAGAAGGCAAATGAAGCAGGCCTTCCATCGAAGCACGATGAATCGATTCATTCCAAATTTATCATATTTCATGGCGATGCAAAGTTTCTTTGAACGTGGTTCTTTTTTAGATTAAAACAATAGTACTTCATAGAGTTCCATTATGTATAGAAAACATTAGTGAAAGCTGAAACCTTAGTAAAATGATCTAAACACTAGAATTTTACCGTTCTGTTAATCATATGGCCGCTGTCGCTTGAAAGTAATCGAATTATTTTCCTTTTAAACTATTGAACTTCGCGGGTTTCTATTTCACCATTTTTGCGGTTTTTTCCTCATTTTCAATAATCCTCTCTTTTCAGAAATCTTTAAATTATGAATTTCAATGTAAAATTCTATCTAATAAATTTATTCTATTAAATAAATTCACTCAGTAGATATATTTATTTTGAATCACTTAATACGCAAAAGGAAATATTATACTTTCGTGAAAATTTACTACTGTGCCCTAAAATATCCTCTTTAAATTATGTAAAAATATTCTCAAGGTTTCTCGATCATCTACTTTTAGTATTCCCCTGTCACGTCATAACCCTCTCTTTATTCTGACTCCCTAATGCCTACATAATGGATGTAACCCTTCTTTAAAAACTCAAAGAATATAATACATCTATAAGAATGTTTTTTGAAGTTACTAAATTTGTATCATATATTTTTTCAATATTGAAATCATTCTTTATAGTATTCGATATTAAGGTGTAACCATAAACTTAATTTAATGTCGGTTTTGTACCTTCTTGGCAACAACCGGTTCAAAATAGTTTTTTCACATTAAAACATAACAATTTACAACAGCCATGAGATTTTTTATGACATGTAACCCACATTTACGTTAATTAAAACAAAATTTCCGGAAAATAGCTTTCAATGCAAGAATGTAATTGAGCAAATAATTACTGAACTTTCAATATTTTACTCCGCTAAGCAAACTTTGATTAAATATAATTGAACTCCAAAAGATGGCAACCACAGCATTCCCTGTTACGGAGACGAGAACGAATTCGGAACAACTCTTTCGAGGTCATTAAACATTCAGCGATGCGCTCTGTGTAATGAATCCACGGATTTATAAGCTAAAGAACCGGAGATAAATATTTGCGTCATTCGAAAGCCTAAGTAGTTTCCACGGATATTTTTCCATCCGAGTCTTCCCTTTCGATCGCATTTATTTCCATAATGATGTATTCATTCGCTACAAATAGACACATTCTGATTGTCTACTGAAAGCCATTTCACGCTCAAAAACCGGAACATTTCTCCGATTGAGTTTTTTATTGCAAAGAGACGATTCATTTTTGGACATTTGCATTGAGAATATTTATCGAACGAATCTCCATATCAACGGCTATGATCGAAATCACAAACAAGGGCATACAATTATTAACCGGGTCGAGTATATTTAGATGTTCCAGAATGACCAATTGGCAACCTAAGGGGCAAATATATAGGCTCTATCTAGCAACCGACGGATATATAAGAGAGCATCACTAAACGACGATTTTTACGATGGTACATTCGATTTCTCATTCATACGTCCTTCATACATTATTTACATTCGCATGTTTGTTAGATTTCAGAACTAATTCCGAAGATGAATATACTTATTTAGTATGTGGTCGTCTACTTCGATGGAAGAGGATCCATAGATTACATCTGTCGACGGGAATCGGTTTCTTAGGAGTAAAACTTCATGGAATAAGGGGAAAAGTTTTTATTCCATAAGATATTGGTGGGTGGGTAGTGGTAGACGAGGGTCTATAAAATGAAATCGGGAGGAATGCTTAGGTAGGCAGTGTTCAGACGAAGTCGCAGTAAAAAGATAATCCACTCCCGTCTCAGGTTGTCTAGAAATGTTGCGATGTAAAAGAAAAGACGCGAGACTTTAAAAATTCCTTCCTTAAAATGTGTTCTTCATGTCAAAATTACGGATGCGGAATGTAGCAGCATATCAGATGAGAACGTCCTTTTTTCTGTTAGAAAGAGCTTTTTTGGTGAGCAGAAGAGTGATATGCTTAGTGAGGAAGAATCGAAGGATATCTCTATAAGTGAAAAGCACTATTTAGGTTGCATTTTAACAAAGATTAATGCCGAAGGAACTTGGAATAATCAGGCAAAGAAAAGTATAGACCAGAGTATCAAATGCTTTAAATAAAGAGAAGGAATAAGTATTGAACGACGCATTCTTGAAATCAAAAGAAGAAACAGTGAGCATGGGCGAGAAAGATGAAAGAAATTACAATAGAAGAAATAAAAATCACTGATATGGATATGGGTCCTGTCCATATCCATGTAGTGGGATGAAACGAGAATTTCTATGAATATGAATGATGTGTTCGTCATTTACATTCATAGAAATCATTCAAATAATCATTATCAATTTCTGGAGAGAGTAATTTACAGTCTAATACAGCTTCTTCTATTTTTTACTGAAACTCTAGGATTTTTCCGAAATGAGAAGTTGGTCTGTATCAGGAACATCCAATGTTGAACTCAGAGACACGAAGAATCCGTGAATATCGATTCTTTATTTCTCTGTTTAGAAACTGATCCACATCGGTTTTGGAGGTTGATAATAGCTATCGGAGGTCAAACAAAAGCGGTCGGCGTTTCAAAATGTCGGCACAAAGAGCACATTTCAATCGAAGCGTCCATTTTCGTAACAGGATGAAATGAGAGAATTTGATGAGGAATTATGGAGGAGTGGAGAACTCGAGAATCACTTATATCCGATATTTGAGCATAAATCGAACGCCTTCTGAGAATCTTATGCATTATTCCGATGCTCCTTCCGAAAGGGCTTCTTAAATACCCACGATACCTGAGAGCCACCTTCCCTGATATGGATTGATTTATGTCACGAAGCAACAACTACCAATCTTTCGAATCGCTTTCTTCCGCATTTATCGACAATAGAAACGGCATCTTATGTCTCCTATGGAACCACTTCGCGGGAAGGTAACTCATTCGGCTCTTATTAATTCTTCCCACAATTCGATGGAATTTTGCCAATGCTCACCCGAGGCTCTCCTGTTGCTTATACGCCCTCAACAAGTTCTCGTCCATTAGTTCAGGTGAAAGATGGAAGAAATACAACGAGGAAGTCCTTGGAAAAGAAAACTCTGGAGAAAGTGAGGAAATATATTTGGAATCGTGTAAGACGATTATAGTGCTTTCTGGAATTGCTACTACTTCCATTAGAGAAAGCCGTATATTTACAAATTTTTCTTCTGTTTGAGATAAATCCTTCCTGCATGAGGAAGAAAAGGAATTCCTGATAATCATATCAGCAACGAAAACAACCCCCGATGTACTTCTAGACGAATAAATGCAACATCGATCACTCTAAATATCTGTCCGTATCGTTGATTTATTGGAAAGTAATATAAATTAGTTTTCTTTGTTAAATAGATGACTGTTTCTTTTTCTCTCATTCTAAATGCTATATTTCAATCTGTTCTTATGTCTTCAACTACTGTTACTCTTAACCATAAACAGCATACAAAATAAACTCAAATTTATATCTTCCTTTTTCAAGGCCACAAATGACTCCACTTGCTAAGCGAGGATCGAAGTGGTTCAGCTTAACATGTTTCCCTTATAATCGGTACCATTATAAATTAAATTCAGTCTCCTTATTTAATCCAACTTTCCTTCACTTTATTGAGTTGGTCCGAAGCCTCTTGCGTCCATTCGTGTCTGCAATAAATAAATAATCTTACAGAATGACCATTCAAGCATATTTCGCTCTATTTAGAGCTTAGAATCTTGCCAGAACGAAGATTCTTTTAGATTCTGAGTGAGGTATACCGCGTCACTTCGACGAGTGACGTAGAGAAAGATTTATCGTTCACATCCTCGTTGTAATTCCCGCTGAGTACACCGAAAGCAACAGTAGTGCATCGTATTGTCGTATTTACAAGTTGGACCGTATTGTATATTTAACACAAAACCGCCAGAGCCCTCACGATAAAACTTTCTTGATATCCACGAATCGATGGAATGGAAAACTGAACCGTCGAACCGAAAGTAATCTGCAGCCAATAAAACATCGCCATTCGATCGTGTGTTTGTCCGATGATTGTTCTAGCGAATGTGCAAACACCCACCAAAGGGTCTTCCGTGTGTTCCCCGTCAATCTCTACACCTTTCGAAGGGTTCTTAAGAATTCGTTTGGCGTTGAACGCGGGCTCCCCGAATATAAAAGAGAAAATGACCGTGTCTAGGAAAAGGACGTCCACCACGAGTCAATATTAGAAGAACAAAAAAGGGTCGTACACTGTGTACCTATGCCTGTTCTCTTGTGGATCCGTTGGATGGTGGGGAAAGAAGCAAGATTCCTATAATTAAATGGATTGAATCGGAAAACCTTTGGCATCAATGATTCCATGCCGTTATCAAGAGATCACTTTTACAAAGAAGAATAAAAAACAATGTTAACGATCCTGCAAATTAAGTACACTACACTTAGCAACAATTTGACAAAGTTCAGCTTTATCGAATCACGTATTTACTCAAATCACATACTTAACAGTTATTGATTTTAAATAACGTGATGAATCGATTATCGACTATAGAACGCTTTGATGACTGCAGGAATTAATCCAATAGTTGATATGAGTCATTCGATCCTTCACTTGATAAATTCAAGGTCAATGCAGTTATTCCAAAATTCTTTAGTTTCCTTGTAGAGAATATATCCACTTGATAATCATGTGATATTTTATCAACTGCAGATGGGAAATTTTCATGAACTAATAACTTAACCAAATAACTAACTTCATATTTGTATTAAAATAAAATAGTCTATTCTTTTGTATATCAACAACAAAAATAATTTAAGTTTCACATTAGTTCCTCTTTAAGAAATACTACGATTGCAAAGCGATGAGTAACGTTATTCCACTGCGAAAGATTCTCTCTAGGTATTTCAAGGCTGAAACAACAACGATAGAGGATTAATGAACTCGTAGCAAAGTATAGAATACATTTGAGTTTACCTTGAGAACACAGGGAAGAAAATGTGAGAGGATGATTTTCCACAGATGAATACGTTAGAATTCAAGAAAAGATCATTGTATCATCCAAAAGGTTATGCAAATACTTGACCATTCCTTAACTTTTATGCAAGAATATTATTATATTATTAAATATAAAACAAGAATTATAGGGCAAAGAACCCTTTCGTGTTCGTTTAAATATATTTGCTATTTTTGGTGTTAAATTATTAAGAGTGTATATCATAAGAATTTTTCAATGTAATACAAACTTAAAATATTTTTAAATATATTTCATAAAAAAATATTTCTTTCTTATACTGCAACATGATTTTGTATTTTTCAGATTGATTTAATCGATTGATTATCTAACGAGCTTCGCATATTGACATTACATGGTCTGTCCTGAAAGTAGTAGGACTGATTTTTTCCTGCACGCACGGACGGTCGGACGGGAATTTTTTGGATTGCAAATAGAGGGGGGGACTTTAACGAAGCGCTGACAACAATTGGAAGTCGATTCCCAGCTTTTGCGATCTGTGTATTTTAGTTTTCTCGGACCTCCGCAAGTGACCTCGTCACGGAACGCAATGGACCGTTTGCTGGAGCAGCGCTATGCAGTGAAATTCTGCGTTAAAAACTCGTAAAAAATGGCAAGGAGAGACACAAACTCATCAAGGCAGCTTAAGGTTTGATTTTTCAACCGTATTTGAGCGGCACAAGCTTTTTCGAGAGGGGAGAGAAGACGTCGAAGACGCCCAGCGCTCCGGACGCCCTTCGACCTCGAAAACGGACGAAAATGAGGCGCGAGTGAAAAAATTATTGAACACTGTGAGTGTGAGAATGTTATCGGACGAACTTTTTACGTTAAAGTACTCGAAAGACAGCGAAAACGCATCTTCCGTGTCCGACCCGCTATGGCCGCCTCGTGGGTCCTGCATCGCGACAATGCGCGGGCCCACACGCGCTCATTGTTTCCAACTTCCTTGAGAAAAACGGTGTTGCATCCCTGCCTCACCCACCCTACAGCCTAGATATTGCTCCCTCGTACTTCTTTCTCTTTCCAAAATTTAAAAATCCGCCGAAAGGACGTCACCACGGGTCGGTGAGACCGTGGTGACGTTCCGTGACGAGGTCACTTGACAGAGGTCCATGAAAACTAACATACACAGAACGCAAAAGCTGGGAATCGACTTCCAATTGTTGTCAGCGCTTCGTTACAGTCCCCCCCTCTATTTGCAATCCAAAAAATTCCCGTCCGACCGTCCGTGCGAACAGGAAAAAATCAGTCCTACTACTTTCAGGACAGACCATGTATTTCTATCCTTTCACAAATAAACACTTAGTGGGATAGTTAAATAATTATTAATAACTGAGAAAGAACCGTCAAATACCGTAGGTTATCGTCCAGGAGATACTATGCACACATCAGTTTATTGTTCTCGCATTCAAATCGATTTCTTCGATTTATCATACAAAATGTGGAGCACATTTATTTAGACTCGATCATTCGCCGCACGCCGAAGATTTACAGATTTCTCTAAATTCAGCAGCATTTCGGAACGAGAATAACCCCATTATCCGATGCATGTTTGAGGACGCTTTACCGTAAGAGAGGAAACAGATCGACATTGCGATATGGAACAGAGTTCCTCTTCCTAGTCATCCTTTACGCACGTATTTCAAACACACGCGTTTGGGAAATAGCAGATGTAAAATCCGAAACTGTTTTGATGTGGCAATAGTTAGTGAAGAAACCTCTCATCTGTGTGAGCTTTGATAAACGATCGAGACGTCGTAATCATTCGCTTTAAATAAGGCGAGAAAAAGGCTGAGGGGTATGAACGCAGTATGTGCATTTCGAGTGACGAGAAAGGTGAGACATCATCCAAGGTCTCGATCGCCTACTTTGGCCATCATCTTCACACGTTTGTTTGACCTCTTATCTGCTTTCCATTTCATGAGCGTTGCATCCATTTCTCATTAACCGTTGATATTATGCCAGAATCTCTGTGGTTCCAAAAAAAATCAACCAATCTCTCGAGTTTTACTTATATTTCGCTGGCGATACCTTATAGTGCTTTGCATCGATCGAAGTAAATCGACTATTTTTATGTACAATTCATTTGATCGGAAAATCTTTGCGTCGATGAGAATTAGAAAGAAAGAGCTGTTGGTCAATTGAGTGGTTATCTTTTCATCCGAAACCGAGAAGTTCCTCATTTTATATCCGCGGCAGATTCGCGCATTTATTCTCTAAATATCAAAGGAAAACATACAATAAGTTAATCAAGAACTATAATTTAGAGATTGTATCGTATTACGATCCGAGACCTTCATTTACTAAAACCAAAACAGAGGTATGAAATTGTTTGGCTATAAAACCACCGATTTACGGGAAAATTAAGTCATTTTTTGCTATTTAAACAACGACGAGGAATGGAAATTTCGGCCGTTTTGAGAAACGACCATTGTTTATCCAACTTATTACCCATAATCGAAACCCACGTACACAAGAGTTGTAGCAATCGCAACAGAATCGGCTGATACCAATAAATTAATTTATTAATTCTTAAGCTAATAAAAGGCTTTCGAGGCGTAACCGCCATTAAAAGTGCTCTATAATGGAACGCCAACATTTATTTTACCTCTCTCATCATCGAATGTAAACCATCAAGAGTGATGCAAAGTGGAAACGCACACCTTAATGATCTTAAAACTCCTCCGCAATTCAGTTTTAAGCGAAAAATGTTTACACGATGTTCAAAAGGCTTTGCTTTTAATAAAATGTTGTCATTTTTAGGGGTTCGCTTGTTCGAAATGACTGATAAGTTGGAGGAGCACCTAAAGAGCGTGCGTTTTTATGACTGTGCTGTATGAAATCGTTCGCTGACATCAAAGGTATCTTTATAATGTCATTTCCGAAAGAGGACATCGTCATGGAATAAAAGCCGAATAACGCGGACTTGTGAATTTTCTTCTCCATTCACCATCTTCCCTGTTTCTCTTTCGTCTCGGATATCCGTCTTCTCCATTCATAGCTTATGAAAAACAGAGCAAAAGCCGAGTGAATTAGGCTTTTTCTTATGAACTACAGCAATGAAGGATGAAAAGTGATTTCAGAGGGTACCTGAACAATTTCCATTCGTGAATTCCACTTCGCGTGAAATAGTGTGAGTACACAATAGTTATTCAAAAATTAATTCTTTTTCGTGAATGAAAACATAGTAGCATACTTACATTCAAGATAAAAGTACGACTATTTAGATGCTTCTATTTTTTCCATATCTGATGGAAAAATTTCTTTCCTTACTGTGGTTTAGGATCTCAATAAGTTACAATGTAATCAAAGCAGAGGAGAGAGTTTATGGGTAGTCTTCCAAGTATAAGAAACTGAATGAATGAATTTTAATTCATCTTTTTTCAAAGATTCTTTTGATTATAAAAGTTAGAATGTTACAAATATAGTTAAAATGTAAAATTTTAAGTATATACGATTTTATTTTAAACAGTAAAATAAATTTAAAAGATTGCGTATTTATGCTATGTAAATTTTTGAGTATTTTATAATATTGTTAACGTATCCTTTGAATAATTAATCATTTTATCACAGAAAATTATCAAAAAAGCATTAATTAAACAGAAACTTTCCCAGTGCAATATTCTTTTCTCATGCTAATCGTAACGAAATTCGCCAATTAGACGTCAATCGAGTTTTCTCCTCTCAAACATTCCGCTCTCATTCTCTGGTACATTAACCACTCCCATTACATGACCTTTGACTCATCCGAACAATGGCTTATTAAATGAGCGTTCTTTTGCGAGTCTCAAACGCCCTCACGACGTTTGACCAAGCGAATCGCATGAATCATCTCCAGTACTTCAACACAAAGACTCGAATGGAATTCGTAGTCACTCTATGACTGAATGCCACTGAAATCCATTTGATTTCTTTTTTCAGCCATAGATCTCACGGACTAATAGCGCGCGAAATTTTAATTTTCTTCGAATTCTTTTCGTTTGAATTGAAACATTAAAAAGGACATTCTTTTGGTAAAAGCAAAAATAGATATCCGATTCGAAATAAATATTTTATTATAAATAGGTATTTTTCTATGGGTATTTAATATACTGTGAAAACTCTAAGCTAAAGATTTTCCGGGATAACTCGCAAAATAATGAGAATGCTTAGAAATACAACATAATGCCCCAAAGTCTATCATTAAAAGGTCTTTCATTAAAAAAAAACACCAAATAAAATTCTGATAATTTGAACCTTCAAATACACCATTTGTACCGTAAATCCAAATATACACTTCAAGATGGCAAATTACGAGCATACACTGGTATATAATGCATGAATTTCATTAAATGATTCTATGGCCGATGCGTCATCGATACCTATTTCCGAAAAGAAACGAGTGCTCAATATAACTGCAAAAACGCTATAAATTTCGGAGTTGGCAGAGTTAACTCTCAATTAATATCACCGATAAATTATCCGAATAACATCGCAAATCTCTCCAATGAAACAAAGGTACACCTGGAGGGTGGAAACATCACTCCTCCCATATTTCCACTTGATTATTGCGAATAAATTGCGAAGTAGTGACGCGAAAGAGACAAACGCAGTTCTGCAAACGTTCGCTTATTATCGAACGAGATTTGCGCTTAACTGGAATTCAATCCCATTAACGTTTGCGGTATCGCCAACAAAAGGATAATTGTGTTGGCGAATATGGATGCGGTTTCCCTGGAAACCATCTTCATCTTCCACGTCGCTTTGCCCCTCAGATTATCAACCGAAGGTTCGGCTAACCCTCAAAATCGGATGTGCATATAATCCTGTAATCGGACAGAAGCGTACGGTGGTCCCGATATGTCATATAATATATCGAAATAGATTAAATTAATAGCACGAATACAAAGTATTATTTTTCTTAGCTGATTATTATAAATAAATATTAACAAAACCTACGAAGGTAACAAACTGACAAACGGAACTCAAGAAAAATATATTTCGCTTTGATTAATTTTATAATAATTAAGGTTTGTTCACTGTAAAATTAAATAGCTGTAGTCCATAAGAGATGCTTTTATCATTACATAATTCTATGTCCTCTATTCACTTCTTATTCGAAGGATACTGTTTCAAGAATCAACTGCGGAACCCTATTCTTTCACCTCTACTATAAACGCACCGGCATTTCATCGCACTCGACGCTCATAACCAATTCTGCCCTACGGTAGCCACGGAAACGAATATAGTAATAATCCGGCTCAGGAAGACTAGCAGAGGTTAGGTTGGGCAAACTTTTCAAACCGCGAGCAGTAAACCGCGGGAAATATCTCTCATCAATCCTCGGCTTCCTTCTTAAAGGGGCGGGTTTTCCCATATGAACAACCTCAAACCGACGGACCAATGTTAATTAATAGGGTGGGCAATGGAGGAAAGGGGGAGCGTCGGTTGATAATTCCCGGGCTGTAGTGAATTATTTGAGGGCCCCGAGGGAGAGGTGGGAGCAGTTGTGCCAACATTACGTTTTGTCCCTAAAGTTGGCGAGCTATCGGTAATGATATCCTCCGGAGATGTTTATCGGAAGGATCAGAGGGATTAATCCGTGGGATATTTTCGTATCCATGGCGCCGTTCACAAAACGTATTGGAAAATATTGCTCTAAGAATCTCTACGTGCTATTTCCATGGTTACAAGCAAACGGGTCGATTTGTAAGCGTAATACCGCACGCAGATTAAAATAGGGGTAAATGAGACATAGATGGAGTTTTTTGATGACATTAATTATTGAAAATTCTTGGAAGAGAGCTCATCAGTTAAGCGAAACATGAATCATCCTAATTACTCATAAACACCCAATCTACGTACTTATAACACATTATATACAACTACAGCGTTGAGATTGTCAAAAAGTAACTCATTTTTGCAATTTCTGTTAGAAATTCGATAACACTATATACTATAATATTCATTATCCACTGAACGATTATCATGAATTATTAATGAAACATTAACAGTATTTAAGACGTTAATTTGAAAGTAAATGTTATTTCCTCAGCAATTTAGAAGATATTCAAATGAATAACTAATTCTAAGAGCAAAAATGTATCCCAATCTTGCACTGAGTGAATGTAAATCGATTTTCAAAATGTAAAATTAGAAAGCAATTCCATAATTATGAAGCGACTCCGTAAACACTTTGCAAACAAATATTGGTGAATTATCGCTAGTAAGGATCCCTTCATGGAATCAATTAGGGAAAATTGAGCATCCATCAATAATGTACAAGAGGGAAGGATGATGTATAATACAGTAAAGAAGAGTCAAAGGAGGAATACAAGAAACCGTTCTTGTTGTTTCTGGAAAGGATGCGATGAAAGAGATATTGTATAATCAGAAGATTATCTTTGCCTCACTTCCATCACTTTGAAGGAATAACAAATAATTCCATCGTAAAAATCTCACATGAAAATGGCGTAGAATATTTGATAATTAGTGGTGATAAGGTGACGAAGATTATAGTTCATTTATTAGGTTACCTAAAAGTAGAAAAATTTTATTAATTTGCTTTTAAACTTATCTTTTTTCAACCACTACCTTTTCTGGACGGCTGCTATCATTTCTCCACGAAACCGTGTAGGAGTAGACATTTGAAATGAAACGACTTTACTCGAATCGAGATTTTTACCATAAAGTATTGCAATTCGTAGAATAGTAAGCCCCTCAGTTTATTTTTTTCGGTTGAGTTTCTAATTTTTGGTCTGAAAAGGTAATTTTACCAGTTGTTGGGATGTTTGGCCCATAAATTCGAGGAACAAACTTTTTCCACGTCGGTTTTCCATGTGAAGTAGATCCACAATTCTTAATCTTTCAGCGCTTTATATGGAATATCAAATGAAATTCACTTCAAAAGACTTTCATTCTTCAATTTTAAGAACCAGGGATAAGATCGTTTCGGTAGAATCAAAAAAACTAGACCAAAAAAAACCAGATGTCTGATTCGAAGGTACCATAGATTCCTCAAGATCTCCCATCCACACGAACTCCTCCATAATCATCCAATAAGAAGCCGCAATAGAAGCGAAAGGCGAAAATGGTTAGCAACAGGGCGAGAGAAACGGTGTTAGAAATGGAAGTCGGTGCGGATTGAGAGCGATATTAAGTTTGGGGAGCGGAGGTGAAATAAGAGCGAGAAAATAAAAGAGTGATGTAGAAAAGGGAAAATGAAAAACAGGTTGTTGTTTGGGGCTGAATGGAAAGAAAAGGAAGATATTAAATGGTAAAGTAGTTGGGGCCTTCTCAACCTTTCGCTGCTCGTTTTCGAATCCAAAACATGCCATTGCCAATCAGAAGTATTTGATTGTGCATTTCTCTAAGAAACAAAACTGCGGTAGAGAATAGAGATGCGTTCGGTAGCAATGAAGGCGAGTTTAGAAAGAAATAATAAAAAGGAAATTGTGAGTAATTTGTTCGGCAAATTGGAGAAAAGGCATCGACAGAAAGTGCTTTTTCAGAGAAACGGTTTCAAAAAAGAAGATTTCAGAGATTAAAAAGTTATTAAATACTGATTTGTAAGGTTTAATAGATTTAAAGGGTGTGTTTTTAAGAGGCGTTTGTAAGGAATTCTTTGTCAAATTCAACAAAAGTATGCGCAAAATATGCATATTTGAAATAAAATAAAGACACAAGGATCGAAGAAAAAGCATTTCGTTGGCTCTTTTTCAAATTTAATTTAATTTTGGAATAGCATACGAAAGAAGGAAGAATAATTAAAAGAAAAGAGATAAGGAGAGACGGTAGAGAAGTGAGTGTTGAAGTGACGGAAGCTCAAATCTACGGAGAGTTTTTCGGTGGAAATTTCGAATACAATACATTCCAATTCGAAAGAGTTCTGATGAACGTGTGTTTTGTTGAAAAGAAATATGTGATAAACGATACTTAAAAACCCATGTATTTAACAGACTCAGTCTCATTTGAACTCCAAATTCAAGACAAAGTAATAAATTTTATACATATTAATATCCACAACTCTAAATCAGTACAAGTTTATACTTTAAACCGGATGAATATGAAATATTCACCTGAGTAATATTAGGGAGCGAAATGATTTCCGATCTCTATACGATCATTGTCTTACACTTTTGAATTCTTATTCGACAAAAACTATTTCATAAAGATGTACTTACACAGTGAGTAAAGTTTGAACTTTATTCGTAATTGTGTTCAACCCATACATGTACGTATAAGATTTTCATTTTGTTGAAACACTGATTTGCCTTAATTTTACTCCTAACGTTCGTAATACTTGAAGTTATACGAATTACGGAAACAAACCAGATTTGAATAACTACGTTATCTCGCGTGTCAAGAATGAAGATTTTTTAAGTAAAATGAGCTTATATCAAGCTTATTTTCCTTATTCCGTAGCTTTTTCAGACATGGATACGCGTCAGTAGTATTAAAAGAGCATATTAACGAAAAAGCGCTTTTTATTGCCTAAAAGATTTTCATTAAAAAGAGAGTGAATCAAATTATCGTATCGAAATTAGACTCTTGAATATTACGAAGTAACTCATGCGGCTTGAATATTGGAAATAATCGATCCACGTATTGGCGAATTCACCTGCATTTGACAAAAGTACGAATTTCTTCTCGATAAATGTTGGCTAACCTGAAATTTCAGTGACAAACTTTGGATCGCAAACACAAAAATCGCTCTCCGAAGATGGAAACACGGTCGTAAAATAAGCTCTGATATTTTCCGAAATGATTTTTTTTTTTTCAACCTGTGATCTCGGGAGTACCGACGACGATTGAAGACTTCCAAAGCACTAAAAGGAACGCTCTTCGAGAAGACCACTTTCACGAAAAGGGAGAGATATGCATAGCCTTCGATAATGGCGGATGAAGACTTTCCTCGAATAAAAAAGATATCGCAACTTCAAAAGGGGGAAATGGGCAGAGCGAATTTTTTCTAAGAAATGAGAAAGACCTGAACCAAAATGTGGAATGGGAAACCAGTAATGATTCATCCGCAGAAATGAGCGAGTTGCGGTCACCTTACGTCAATCGAAATAATATCAGAGTGAAGACGATATTTCTGACGCCTTCAATATTTTTCTTTTTTCTTAAGTGAAATCGTGATAGTCTTACAGAAGACTTTAAGTATGAATATAACTATAAGAAATATTATTGATAGAGAAAAAAAGGAAAACGTTTCTGGATACGTAGGATGATGGTATATAGAAGAGGGAAATATCTCTTTCATGGAATCTAAATCCAACTTCGAGTAATCACAGAATATTGGAAAAGGAATAGGAACGGATACGTGTATCATCACGCTATTGATATTTGCGGAAAGATTACTACAGATATTTAACTTCCATTTTCGTATATATATGAAATATATATTTCCGTATATAGTTGAAAACGTACCATAAAAAAGCTTTACATCCCCAACAACGTGTCGTTCAACATTCTGGAGAATTTAAAAAGTATCTTGAGTTTAGAGGGAAGGAATTTCAAATGTTTATTACGCACACCTATCCAGTTTCGATGGGCTTAAAATACACGCAATTCCTAGTTAAAGGAAAGGGGTGGAGGATGGGAATGATATGGGATTTTGGAATGCAAAGCGGAAATTGGAGTGTATGGTCCGTTGGCATCGAAAGTTTGAAAATGCAGTACAGAATAAAGCGATTGGTGAATGAACCACAGAACGACTGAAAGGGAAACCAGGTTAATTCGTTCGAATGACATCTTCAAAATTTCGTGACGAAAATAGGAGAGAAAAAACCAGTAATTTATCTCAGTTACTGTCACATTTAAATGAAAATTATCGGTCAAAATGACAGTCCAAATAGACGACGATTTCATCAAATATTCACATTTACATTTAAATTCGTTAGTTTTTTACTGCAGTTAATTGCAGTTCAATCACTGATTTTATTAGGTTTCGTCATAAGTAACTTCCGTTTCTTTATCAGATTTATCAGATATTAAGCGCTTAATTAATGGAATCTGTTTTTTATCTAATCGCGTGATTTCTAAGTATTTATTCGGTGGATTCCCATTTCAAAGGCCGTAATTCAGAAGAGATGGATATTTAAATAACAAGTCAACCAAAAAAGGCGTCTTTCTAAGCGTAAATGTCCAGAGCGTAAAAGGGAGCTTCGATATCGAATTGCCTTGGAAACGATTGTGGCGACACCGTGGAAACTGCGTTAGGGCGCATAATTAGAGGGGCGGTGAGTTAAAAAGGTTCGGACGTTTGTCGGCTGCGAGAATTTACGGTAATTAGATTGCAAAACAACGAAGAGTGAATAATTGCCCATCCCGGTTATCTCGTGTGATCGTTCTGTCGTTTGTTTACATTTCGTAAAGATACAAAAGGGATTGAGATTTTTGAAAATGAAAGGACTCGATTGTCTGGAGGACGTTTATGGATTCAGAAAGTTTCGAATGTCCCTTGGATTTCGAAGTGTTTTGGTCTCATGCTGTATTCAAAGAAAGATTAGGCTGAAATACTCTGAAAATGAAATTTTTTAATGATCATAGGAACTTTTGAAATAAATGAACTTTTCAATCGTTAGACCTTCTCCAATCCATGGCTCGCATCATCTAATACTATTCATCCTCTATTATTATTATTAGAACAATACTCAATTCATTTAGAACGCCAAATTAAATCGTTTATCTTTAAAATTAAAATATTATATAAAATATATAATACATATACGTTAAACCAAACTGCTAATCCGTTTAGCATAAGAAATGAAGAACAATACGATAATACTTCAGTCTTCGATGATTTTGCGCTCCTCAAATTTTGTGAAATATTTATAAATGTAAAATTTAACTATTTTGTCGGACATTTATAAGAATAATTTCAACTCCGCACATTAACATGGAGGAGGCAAGTGTTTAATTCGTAAAAAATAAAATTTAATACGCGATCTCCATTTTGATAGCGATCAATAGATATGAGAGTATCAAAATCACTCTGATTCGTTTGAGGAATTTGAGATTAATTATTAATTCAATTATAAATAGTTCATAATTTTAGTTTATTTATAAAGAAAATACAATTATAGAACTTAAATCGTTTTCGTTCGAAGAAAATCGTATAGAATCGGGAGTAGGACTCAAATGTCTCAGTCACTTCCACTTTCCATTGAAATAACGTACGACGAGATTAAAATATGAACATTTGCTATTTCCTATAATTTGACTTCAATAAGATATTTTTATGAATGCATACGGGGGATAAAAATCCGGATTCGAGTCTCAATTAGGCATTTCTTCATTTTCTCAGTTGGAAGGATATTTCAAGGTATCCTTTCCAGTGTGAGTTGCGGCTGCCCTTGTTTGCCGCAGGATTAAGCAATCAATGTTGTACGAGATCTTAGAAAAAATCGCTTCCATTATCATTTAATTCACCCCTTTAACTCCCACGTCGACTTTAATTTTTAATTAGAGAACGTATAAGAAACCCTTGTGTTCCACCTGATAATTATTCACCTCTCATTAAGAATTCAATAGGAATACGCTTTTTCATACCATCAAAATCTGCTGATAAAACATAAATTGCGCAAAAAATAATTCCTTTCCATTGTTCACGACTCCCCGTGCTTCGGAGATTCCGTTATCGTAACAAGTTTGGCGTGGAATGGAATATTGATCGAAAAGGGAATCTGCTGTCATGGTTACTCTGGAACAGCTATTTCATTCCTTTTCCTGCATCATATTGGTGCAGAGTGAATCCATTACGGACACACGCTTATTTCCGATAGAATTGTTTACATTCTACACTCGAAATGCAAGCTTTTAAAAGTTGTCAATTATATTATAAAATCACTTTGTTAAATCGTCTTTAATTTTTATCTTTTATTCGTGGTTAATCGCCTCTTGGTGCTCTTTATATTTTCCAGTCGTTCTAAATTTGAAAAAATTCTTAAATCTCTATAGTGAGTAATTGAACCCCAATATAATTTGTTGAAAGTGCTAAAATATGTACAATAACCAAACAAATGTTTGTATCCGTATCATTGTTCTTTTTCTCGTAATCATGTTTATTTGTAGCTTATTCATATTCTTTATCCTCTTGTTTTCTACCTTCAAAAATGTTACGATATACGGTGTCGATGTAGGCGGAATTGTATCAATTTGATAAACTTGAACATGAATAACGAACGAAATAACAGCAATCTATTGTATAGAACAATGGAAAACAACTCCATTTCCCGTTCATACGCAAGCAGTACATGGTCTTCAGCCGAAACATCGAGCTATCGACCGAATGTCGTTAACGCCAATCGATAGTCGAATTCCGAGCTTGTTAGCCTCTCTCGCAGAACCAACTATTAAATGGACGACGGCAGCGATTAAAACGCTCTTTACTCATTTCGAACTTCAAAAGTAATTCGAATCGATAAAAAATTCTCTCCTGACGACCGGTAAATAAAAGAGACGATCCCTTCGATTTCGGGAGCCGCCCAATTTGTGCGAAAGAGAAAAATTAAAATCCGATTACCTCTTCAAATGGAGAGTGTGCTTAGCGAGGGTCCACGACAGTTGCTAAGGGACGAAGAATTATGCGGCGGCTGAAATTCACGATTATGAGCGAGAGATGTGCAGTGAAAGAGCGCATAAACTGTTTGAGAAGGAATGATTCATGATACATAATTCCGGCGGCTTTCGGATGTTTCATTAGACATCTCTCATTTGACTATTTCCGTTTCTGAGCGGAAATATATGGCAAGAGACCTTTAGTCAAACTCATAAGAGCAAGTAATATTTGTAAATAATTTTCGGAGAATTTATGGGCAATGCAATGATACCATATTCATGCATATGCTATGGGTGTAAATAAGTAATTTAAGAAAAACGCATTTAAAGAATTTCTTAATCAAGTTGAAAAAACATAAGTGATCGTTTTCCTATATGGATTAAATATATTAAAAATACGAGGTTTTTCTACCTGTTCTCTCTTTCTTCTATTTCCGAACCCAACAAAATTTCACGTCAAAGAATGCTTCTTGTTGTTATCGATTATAAAGAATAAAAGTGAACATTTATTATATTTCACTTAATTCTTTGTTCTCGTAAAAAATCCTATTGACCATTTCAATTCGCAGCTTCTTTCACCGAGACTTGTTGGTGTCCAATACTGTCAACTGCAAGAGAATCTAAGACAATGCCTTCGTATTATACGTCCGAAAAATCGTTACAGCACCTGATTCGAAGAGCGGCGAAAAAAGAAACCTCAAATACGTCAAGAGCAATGACGTGAGTCAACGGAGACTCACAAAAGGAAGGGAATGCTTATCGCAGATCCCGAAAATGTTTTATATTTGTGACGGAGAAGATGACTGAAGAAGAGCACAGTGGGAGGTTAAGGGAGAAACACATTCGCAGAGA
The DNA here is from genome assembly GCA_020796165.1 of Pantala flavescens. Classification (NCBI taxonomy): domain Eukaryota; kingdom Metazoa; phylum Arthropoda; class Insecta; order Odonata; family Libellulidae; genus Pantala; species Pantala flavescens. The sequence goes on along the minus strand of CM036880.1, from coordinate 36,571,815 downwards.
AAGGACGTGATAAGATGACCAAAGGAGAGACAATCGCTGCAAGTAACTGGGCGGCGCCATTGTTCACCGGAAGTACCCTTTCATGTGCCCCTCCATAGCAACAGAGTGGGAAAGAAGAGGGGGGGATGAGCTATATGAATAGGTGGGAGTAGAAGGAGAAATCAGGGAGAAATTGATCGCGAATGTTGAAGAAGAATGGTATAGAAGATGTTTTTTTGGAAAATATATCAAGCGAATATTTCCACTCAGTTCTTCGACACGATCTGTGGTTCGTTTAGTTGTTTCGTTCGCTATTCTCCTCTTTTTGGAAAGGAAGCTGTTTCCAAAATGTCCTCAAAATACGTCATGCATAAGCTGACCATTTGGAGTCATCCGCACGAGATAAATTGATGAATTTTGCGAGCATTAAATACCATAGAACTTTAATGGATGTGAAGATCAGGAATTTATCCCATTGTAAACAGGTTTGTTCGCTTCACGCAGATGTTAACTTGCGCGTGTCGGTATGAAGACGAGTGCCATTCTAACAATGAAGCAGTCGCTAAATCAATGTTTAAAGCGATTCTCAGAGAAACGTCTGAAATGCTTTAGTAATAAATTTTCATAATTGTACGTAAGTTCATGTAACAGTTGTGACAAGAAAGAATATCGCGTTAGTTTCGTAAAAATATAATTAATGAATTCTTTAAGAGGTGAAAGGTTTTTCTCGGTTATTGAATATTGCATAAGCATTATATGGGAATTTATTTTAATTTTATTGATGTTATTTTTACTAAGCACTATATTGAACACATTCGATGTCGATTCACATAGAAGACGTGATATGTCAGGATAGAATAAATATCAAAGCACATAGATTATAGCTAGATACACTCTAGTATCCTGGGATACAGGAAGTTGATTAAATAGCAAAACTCTCTCAGATTGAGAGCGTTTACGGTAATACCAATAAAATAAATGCCCTTGGGAAAAACTCGATCAGGAGATACCCCCTAAAGGGCCTTTTTTATGTCTCCTACGTGTATATACCGAAGGAACGGACGATGTGGGCAATTATCCAGAAAAACCCCAGAAGAAAGCCATCATTCACCCTTATCGAGGATCTTTCGAGGGCCGCAGAAGAAAGATATTCCGAAACACGTTAGAGGACTTCAATTTCGTTGCAGCTGCCAATTCGGAGAACCACTTCAAATCCGATATTGCGTCCGGAGGCCCTCTTCGGTGTTTGCCTCCGACTCCTTAAACGCGCGCCTCAATTCGGAAGCATTCTTTCTACGCTTTCCCCGCTACTACTATGAATTACATATTCTTCAGGTATTTTATACGTACGAAGAATAAATTCTTAGTGGAAATGAAATATGTAAAGCTCATACAACCTTCCAAATACATAGGTTAGTAAGCAAACTGTTTTGGATTCGATAGCGAATAAAATTTTGAAAGACTAGAAAATAGAAAAAAGTATTATCCGCTTCAAAGGTCATAATAATAACAAAGCGCCGAATATGTCTGAATTGCGCAATTGCTGCATCGCAAATCTGTCTCTACTCTCCATGAGCCGAATTCCGAAACCGAATTAAGAGGAAAACCACAAAAAATAAGGGAGATAAGAGAAAATGGATGAGAAAGAAGAAGCGAAAGAAAAAACGAAAATACTTCTGGCTGTGAAGAGATTGATATCCTCTTTTTTACTGAGGAGAGTGTGATGAAGCGGAAAAGGCAAGAATTAGGAAAAGAATTCGATGTTAGAGATGTGAATGGGGAGGTATTCTTGATGCGCTCGCCTCACCATAATGGCCACCCGCCGATGTCAATGTATACGAGAGTGATATAAAATAGTTAAATCGAAGGGTTTTACACATTCTTTGTAGAGCAACGTATCAATGTGAAGACGTCTTCCGTAAAAAAAACGAAGATGGATCAGCGATTAATTCCAAACGGATACTTTGCGAGTGTATTATTTCGGTAACAGAACATACTTAAGATAAACTGAATATGAATTCACAAAATAGATGTGAACTATTTTTTAGTAATTACGGCCAAAACGGTAGTTGCTCTATGGTTACAAAATAAACTTTAAGCCGCTAATATTTTCATCCATTTCAGATGGTAGAATATCAGATTGTGTTCGATTGAATCAGGGCTAATTAACAAGCTTTTCGAAGGCATTATACAGAAGTGTTAAAGACCTTTTTAACGGCTTTGTTCAATAGACTACTTTCAGACTCCGTTAAGAATTTAAGGAATTAAAATTCGAAGGAACCAAATTAATAGGTTAAGTGCCTTTTCATGTAAAATCTTTAAACGTCTATAGTCGCACATGATGATACTTCATTTCACATTGCTTATGAAAGTTTTTATACAAATATGCATTTACGCGTTATCTAAAATGAACGCACGGGCAATTTACATAAAGTACATTCCGCGATTTTGAATATATAGGTTAAATTTGCAGGAGCGAGGTTAAAGTATCAGTACTGGAGTGAAATTTTGTGAATATTGATTTTTTGCGTTGCAGGCAGGTAGCCAAGTTTTCCCTCTTCCCGTCTACTCTGCGTTTAAGTTATATTATCAGCTTCGCCTAATTTTCCGATTGCATCCTCAATCTTTGTCGTGCGAAAACTTGATATCAACGATGTAATATGAGACATTTCGCTCTCTTTAATAATTTCGCAAAGGATTTATTTCTTTTATAAAAGGGATGCCATTCTGGTAATTTTACGAATCTTTTTCGGTGAAATATTTGAGTAGATTTTTCTTAACCTTTTAAATGAACTACTTTAGTTGGAAAAAAATTCAACATTGAAAGATAGGATAGCTCAAAATTGATTTTCGTTGATATCCCCTTAGTTTATTCAAATTCTATTAAAAAAGATAAGCTCTAAAGGGCAACGATTCAATTCAAAGCCTTCTTCAACGTAAATTCATTAATAATGATGAATTTACGGATAAGTACGACTCTTCAAATACTTCGGTTGGAATAATTCAAGTACAGATTCGTGCTGAATCACGAACCACTGGAAACTGACATTAATGAAAGAAAACTGCTTTATCAATACCACGCAATGCATCCGTAAAAAGACAAACCGTACCGATCATCCGTCATGCACGGCAAACACGCAAAATTCCACAGTCATTTAATTCGAGGCAAATCTCTAATCAAATGCGGAAAATAATTAGCGGAAATCTCGTCATTGGATAGGAAGCCACTAACGCGGGCCTTTTTCGTTTAGCGCAAAGGATTTCCGCGAACTAATGAGGAAAATAAAATGACTCCGTAATCCTGTCCCAGCGACGGACCCATTCCGTAGGACGATTAATTCTCTGCCGAATGATCCAACATACAGCGGAAAATTATTTCGAGTTCCTTCGGATTGAATCGTCCTGAAAGCATTTGCGTGGGAAAGATGCCCTTTTGGACTGAAAAAGCCGAGTACCTGGATCTCATCAAATGGGAGATTACGGACGTGAAATATTTCCCACGTTATCGCGGGTCTCCGACAAACAGTAATTTAATCTCATAGCGCCGAGTAAATGCTACCTCGTGGAGTGATTTACTATGCTGAGATAAGCAATCGTTAGAAAATGCACGAGTGCGAATCATATTTAGATAACAATGGTGAAATAATTCACCACGGTGATTATTATTTTATCGTCTTCTTTTCGGATGCGAGTCACAAAAGATAGGTTCAACTTCTAATGATAGCGACTGATTACAAAAAGACAAACTGAAATCGCAATCTTTTATTATATTGATTTTATATTGATTATTATACTGTTTATATAGATGATTATCCTATCGTAGAATCGATGTTTTGGGTTTAATGAAACATATTTTTACGAATTTTCTGTAATACTTGTAGTCAATACTTGTAACATTATGTACATAGAAATTAAAATAATATGGTATAAATATACAATTTGATTATATGATGTTTAAATTGTTAAATGTAGAAATTTATAAAGTATCTTTTTTAATAATGGTTAAGCCTGTCTACATAAAGTTCGATATATATATATATATATATATCTTCACATTTCTGAAAGTTTTTCATTCATTCTCGAGCCCGTTAGACATTCTTTGATTGATGGGACTTCCTTTCACCATATCACTCAAGGAAATTTGACGGTATCCCCCTCTTTGACCCATTCAAGGGGATCTTAATGTTCCTTCAAATACCATGCATCGCTTTAGTGAATCAGCGATGATCCTTCGTAATAGGGTATCTCAAGAAGCTCGCACTTCGGATAATATCACCATCCTCCAACTTGAGTACCTTGTCTGACAGGCTTAAGTAAGGCATCCTATCCTTAATAACACCATACATTGTGCTTTCGAGCTTGATTAGTTCGTCTGTTTTTGATTTGATATTTTCTGAAAGAAAAATAACATTTAAGAAATAGGTGTATATCGTATATTAATTAATTTTTCTAAATTGATTGAAGATAATTGCCAAATACGTTTTAATTACATCTCTTTTAAAGTCACTTATATTGTATGTTATTAATAATACATCAGTGCAGGAATATGTTTCTTCTGTTCATTTCTCCAGTATTATTTCTCTTTCTTTATCTGTATAAAACGAATAAAATAATGAGTATAATTTTGAGTAAATGTAATACGAGTATATCGATTTTTAAATTCACACTAAAATCATTTTTGTATCCATATATGTTTGAGAGGAAGCAATTCCAATAATAACTATTTATAAAAATTGGATCTATCATTTATGTAATATGAAGATAACACTAGGACTCAATCACAATGAGAAAGATTACCTTCTGAGAAGAGTTTAATATTTTTCCTTTCTTTAAGTAATTCGCTACTCCTTCATGGGAATGGATGTAGTTCCTTCTTCGCAGGTGTCCGTTTGAGGGGACCTCCAATCACCCAATGACAGATGAACCAAATGCGATTTGCCGCGGTTAAAATTGCCGAAGAGAGAAACATAAAGATTTGCTTTGAATAGCACGCCAATTGGGGAACGACGTTTCTCAGTTAGAAATTTACTATCTTCCGTAGACTTCCTTATCCCTTTCGAGCTTCTGGTAAACAATATTCTGAATTGGAGCTAAGAGGAACAAGGAAGGGGGCAATACAATTGATTTCTCTTACGACGGTTGTTCCCGCAATGACCTCTTTTCGCAAAATGATCCCAATTAGTTTCTTAAAGCGTTCCTAACGATGGTCAAAGAATCTTCCGCTCATATTGGCCTCCGCACTAATTGTTTCAGATTGATTGTCTTGCGAAGGGTAAATAAGGAGAAAATCGTGGATTGGCTGGTGCCTTTAATGGGCGGCGTTCCCATAGTAATTGAGTGCAATGGGAATGGCAGAGACATCTTTGATCCCTTTCCACGACATTTCATTGACAACTAATGGAAAGATAGAAGAAAATCGAAGCCATCTAATACTATTCGAACATGGAATCTTGAGTTAAAGTTTTTAATCATACATTCTCATAGTGCATAATGTATACAGGAATAAATATAATTAGAAAAGCATAAAAGCACGTAATCTATAGACAAAAGAGTTCATTTCCATTACCTCGGGTTAAATTTAGTATTTTTGAGGAAAATAAAATCGAAACATCGGAACTAATAATTCCGTTGGTATATAATTTAAATGACGTCAGAAAAATATAATGGATTGCGCTCCGTCGTTTTGTTTTCGGGACGAAAGATTTGTAAAATGTACATCATGTAACAAAAATGGAGTTATTGATGAGAGGAGAACTATCGAATCAAAAACGCATTCTTCAATCTCTGAATTAAAATTACGACAGAGAAAATCCATTATAATCCGCAATCAAATCCACAGAATGATTTTTGGCAGAAATTGTCACCCCCGGACCTTTGCTATCAACGGAACACATTTTTCATTAAAACAGATAACTTTGGTTTGATAATAATCAACCAATTGGCAGACAAACAGCGCTACACGAGAATAATATTTTTCACGAGATTAAATCGGAGAATTGAGTCGAAAGCATTTCCCAATTTGGACACGGAATTGATTATGCGTTTCGTTTCATATGTTGGCGGGTGATTGCCTTCGAAAGTAAAAAGTCATTTATTTCCGCGAAATCGAAAAAAATATCAATACACATTTATATGTTGGCTCTCAATTCGTATATTCGACAATCGGTGAATCTTTGTCGTTGACCTATATTTTGCATATGTAGCAAAAGGACATGAACTGGGATTGCATGTTATCCCACATCTAGTATTGATGGATCGCAAAATATGTCAGGAAATGTCCAACTTGCTTCTTGCACTTAAATTTTTCTAACTTATGATTCATTTCGATAGATTAGAGGCTAAATATTATTGAACTATAATTTATTAACGAAGTTGCGTTCTTTTACTTCAAACGTCTTCTAAAACCTAAAGGGAATGATTATATGAATATAATGATGATATGAAATGCTATAAATCAATTTTCTAAATGAAATCGTAATAAAACAGAAAAATGACTGAAAGAAATGATTTATTACGCTCATCCTTTACTTTAGATAGGGAAACCGCATAATCTTTCAATTCCAAAAACACCTCTTCACACGTTAATGGCTCCATCAAGAAATAGCATTTCTTTTAAGAAATCTCCAGCTTTGCTCAATGTTTTGGAGATATGCATGAGCTATCGTAGCAAAGTAATCTTCAACGAGGCGAAGTTTGCCGAGATACAAGACTCGGAGGGCGAAAGTGTGTTCCAAAACAAAATGGATGATCGTGACCGTTTATTTTGCAGGAAAATTAAAGAATTTTTTTTGCAGACCTCCGCGAAAAAGTTGAAAAACTTTCCGGTCACGTAAGCGAGCATGGTCTCGCAGAAGTGCTGATAAGAAAGGGAAAGAAAGCAAATGGACAGAATACTCGTTCTAATTAAGAGGACTTAATCGAGATACTGCGAACGGCCTTCAGTTTACTGCGATGGAAATTCTCAGAGAAGGCTCTCGGGAAATAATGAAAACATCCCTCCAGTGTCACAAAATAAGTTCCACGAATCAAGAGAGTGGATCTTTACGTCTCGGAATTCTTTTTCGTTCGGAGATTTTACATCCCAATTCAATTCTTCCGATGTTTTATTCCCTCTTTTCCATTTACTTTAATGAGAGTCGCGTTAACATTTTCCATTATCGACTGCCATCTCCACTTTCGTAAACAGCATCGAAGAGAGCCTCCATATTTTATAATCCGTTCGATTCTTTTTTGTTTAATGGAGCCAATTTTGGGAAAAGAGAATGGATTCCGTCGAAGAGCGAGTTTTCCTCTCAATTTATCAACTTTTTGTTTGCGAAGGATTCAGTTTATTTGAACCCCGCATCGAATCGTCTTAAGCGTCTCATTTCACTCGAAAACTAATTTTGCGCTGAGGCGAACAAGAGTTGATTTCGTCGATTCTCTAGTTTAGAAAATTTCTTTCGGGTTCCGAATATGATCCCTTCAGACGAATCACTTTCCGAGTAAGACACGAGATGTTTAAATGTATAATAGATACTCAAATTAAAACTTCTTATGCTTTTATATCTCAACATTTGTAGGAAAACTGCTTCAATTTATCACTCGAATACTGATACTTTCGATATTTAACTATTTAAGAAAATGTTATTTTACTCAGGATTATGTTTTTGCCGATTTATGTATAATAATTTATTTTTCGAATATTTTATGTTAATTGTATATGTATATATGTAGAAACTAACTGCCACCAGGTTTAAAGCCAACTTGCAGTTAGTTTAATACAATAATAATAATAATATGGCATACCGGGAAGTGCGTACTTATACTATTTTTATCATAAGGGTACTTTATAAACATTTTATCGCATTATTTTTAATCCCTTCTTTGAATTAATTCCATGAAAATGTAGCAATATTCTTCTCTCGTTATTTACCAATACATTTCCTTAAATTATAAATCTTGCATGTTTCCCCTGGAAATTAAGAATTTATTATTTTATTAACTTGAATGTAGTTCCAGCAATTCCTCCTAATTTTATTTGGCCTAACTATTGTTTTGAAGGGAATCTTATATTTCTAAGAAAGATTATTTTTCGCTCCTTAATTTAATAAATAGTTTCCAATCAAAACAACAAATCAAAAATCATCTCTTTTTCAAATTCCATATAATTGATTATTCTACCATGCTTTACTCCGTTTCGCTTCTATCCTTAATTATTAATACAAATGCTGCAATCATATTCTCAGCATATACACTCCAAGCTTTTAATTTACGAAGCATAAATATGAAGTATCCTCTTCATTTACGAGACTTAACATACACATAGAATCCTCAACATACATAGCGTGATCCGCAAAATGACACGTTTTACACCTCTTTCGGAATTTCTGCAGTCGACAGAAAATCTTCCTTTTTCAACAAATAAAACTAAAAAGGATGAATTGCATCCAATATAAACAGCGATGAGTCACAAACTGAATCACCCTTAAGTTTCACCACCATTTGGTGCGAACGAAGCGCGACAACAAAAGACAGAGGGGGAGCGAAACCTTTTTTAAATCTCCCATAAAAGTAGAGATACCCTTCCTAAAACTCCCATCAAACGCCATACTTAATATTTCCACGATAATCCCATTTTTTCACCTCAGTTTTCGCTCTCGATCCAGGTATTCACCAAACAGAAGCCACATGCACATGGTGACAATGGCGGAAGGGTTTGCCCACCTTAAGCGGTTATGGCGTCAATCGAGGTCGCCTCCTTAATTCCGTTCGAGTTAACTTTTAATCGGCCCACGGAAAAGCCAATAGTGAAACCCCAAGGGACCCTTAATTGAAATCTGCGCGTCCAACTACGTAATCGAGTTACGGGCCTCTTTCGCGATCATCCCAAAGGCCCCGATTAAGGTGAGGACTTTATGAAGATCGACGGCTGATCGACCAAAATAATCTGAAGAGTGGAAAGTAATACCGTCGAACTTTTTTCTTTCGAAACTTAGAAAAATTGGTAAAATTGACTCATATATATTGTAAGCATCGATTCCCAGTTGCATGTTCTATTATTTTCTTGCTGAATAGGCTCTTTTTGTCGTTGAAACCTTATTCGAAGTTATACATTATTATAAAGGAAAAATCAATTAAGCGGAAGAGAAATACCCGTTCCCTGTGCATTCCATTCCAATTGATATACTCGTTTACCTCATTCACTGAACATTTTAAATTGACCGACGGCCATTGCACTAGAGAATCATCGCAATTGTGTGATTCCTTTTTGTTACTTTTTTAAAGTTGTTGGTGATTATTATAAAATCCTAAAGAGGTAAACACGAAGAGGTTAAGTAATTCGTAGCTGATTCTAACGCAGATTGCCACCTGATCAGCAAGTATATATATACACTCTCAGCTTGAAAGGAACGTAAGCACGTCATAAGTAAGATTATCGAAAAGAAAAACAAGAGAGCTAAGAATATTAAGAAAAATCTTATTTGGTTTTACGGAGAAATTGAGAGGGGAAAATAAAGAGCTGTTTCTCAAAAATTCATGAAATACCGAGAAGGTACTTTCTCTTGAATCAATCATCAGTTAAAATTTAATTCTTCGTTCCTAGAAAGATAACAGCATTCTTGAGGCCTATAAAAATAACGGACATTTATGAATTAAATTTACAGCACTACCATTTACGCAAAAAATTTGAGTCATAATTTTAATTCATTTGAAAGATATTTGTACGTTGTCGAATATCTAAATAATTATGATATATCAGGTCCAAGAAAATACTTGGTATGGCTCTGTAATAAACTCTTGAGCTCAAAACCCTTATAGAAAATAATACTATATACTAATAATATTGAGTATTTAGTAATTTAATCATATTTTCATTTTTAATATTACTATAAGGTTCTCGTTAATTTTTTAAAAATGGTAAACGGAGTGTTTTTTTAATTAGATGGCTCCGTATTTGTCTGAAATGAGAAACGCATTCGATAAGTGAAGGAAATATGAGGACAAATGGAGAATTGGATGAAAGAAGAATGATGTGAAAAGAATAAACAGTTGAATGAAACGACGTCGGAAGATTACGATAATGATGGTCCCTCAAAAGCGAAGATACGGTTCAGATAATCCAAAGGACCTCTGCGATGGCCTTGTAAAGAAGTCACCGAATATGGGTGCAGATTTGCGAGGCTTTCTCAAAGAAAGGAGAATAAGCCCTGGATATCCTATGATAATTGAATGGAATTGCATCTCACAAATCCTGGAAAGTTTTAGGGAATTATGAAGTGAAAGAAAAATCCCTCCAATCTAAGTCTTACATTTTCTTAATTCAAAGTAATATAACCGAAAGTTTAAAGGAATCGGTATATGTGAATAAGTTTACGATTCTTCAAAGTGAACTTTGGTACTGACGGAAAATATTGTGTTTTCCAATTTGATCGGATATTGACACCCATCAGCGGAAATGAAACATTCGTTCTAATCGATTTAATTGGCGAATATTTATTTCAGTTATCCACTGTAGCATAACCAACTCCTGATGCATGACATCTCGTTGACCTATGACATTCATCGGCTCAATGCTAATTGAAACTATTCCCGGGAATAATAGAAAAGCGATTAAATATGTCAAGGAAATGATTGTCTGAATTGAATCATAATGTATGCAGCGAACAGTTTTATGATCAAAATAGAAGTGATTTTCTTGAACGTATTTGGTTATTTTAACAAATGATTTTTATTTGATTCTCTATGAAGTTTTCAAATCCTTCATAACATCCCACGATCCATCTTCCACAGCGTATATGCAATTCAGATTTTAATGTAATAAATCAAATATGTCATTAAACCATCGATCCTATAATTAAAATTCGCACATTTTCTGAAAATTATTCTCTTTGAAGTTAGTATGTTCACAGCTTCTTAATCGTCGCTTATCTTAAGCAAAACTAATTACTTAGCCTTACTTTTAGTCCATCACACTACAAGTTGCAATTACAAACAATTCATTTAATCATTACTTAATTTTTTTCATTCTTTTAGACACTACACCATCATTTCGATTGTTTCTTTGTAGACTGCTGCTCTAAATTCGATAAATGCTCCCTCAATATTATAGATAACCTTTTATGATTGATTTTTTAACTTACTAATATTAGCCGATGACCCAGTTGCACTGCGATAGATTCGGTCGCAGTTCATTAGAACGCCAAAATACAATTTACTCAAACGAAAGACACACGTGAATTCGACGAACCGCAAAAACTAAAATGGAGGGATCAGAAGTAAGCCCATCCAGGGAAGGGAGCTTCCAAGAGCGAGGAGAACAGTACGAGGGATCGTGTTAAAAGAGAAAACACGCAAGGTGGCAAAACCTAAGGAGTTTGTCTTAAGCCCCGTTTCCTCATTCCGTCGAGGCCTCCTTTTCCCTTGAATTGGTGAACCCTAAAACCGTTTTCGCGGAAAATATTCCGTTTCGACTTAAGAGCACTGGATCTCGACGGAATACTGGATTCTGGAAACTGTTCTAAATCAAAGAAAAAGAGGAGAAGTTTAACTGTTTCGCGTCGCACACTCCTGGTCGTGGTGGTATCCCCCTTATTTACGAGGTACCCTGGTTGTGTTTGGATCGTAGTCCGATGAAGGCATCATCTCTCCTCCATTCATTTGCATGATTTATTATGTCTACAAATATTTACTATTTTTGCGTCTGAGCGAGAGAGATGTTTTATTCCGTGCGTTTACGAGTGAACAAAGCTACTTAATGTAGACTTTGAAAGGCGTCAGTTTGCGACAGAGCGAGGAATTAAGTGAAAATAGTTCAATGTTTCAATATCTGCAGCGGTTGTCCAATATAGAGTTTGCATCTGATAAAGTACAATTTATTAAGATGAGGAAAAATAGTTCCCCATATAATCACGAGGAAAATTGTTTTGTTATTAGGAATTACTTAAACGGATACCCGGGGAACGCGGCATTTTGAAAGGAATCATTCAAAAGCGTATTTTTAGGTACTTCGTCACTACAATTACGATTTAATTTTCACTTTTGGAAGCCTAACAGCTCAGTATAACTCAATAAATATATGGCAAATATAAAGATAATAATACAGTAATAATTAATTCTTCCGACTAAAGGAGGAAGAAATTGGAGGCGTAAGAACGATTTATATATATTTTTAAATATTAACTCCTATTAAACTATATATCTATTATATATAGACGCTTCGGGGGGATATATATATATAACATATATCTATACATATAGACGCTTCGGGGGGATATATATATATAACATATATATATGATATTAATGTTAGGCCCAAACCGCTTCGGCCACGGAGGCGCCGATTTTTTTCCGTAATGGCCCACTAAATCTCACTCAGGAAAAATTGGGAAATCCACCCTACCTATCATGGGTTCGATTCTAGGAGGCCCCAAAAATCGACTTTCCCCCGTAAGAATGCATGGGGCCGTTTTTCAAACAATTTAAAAAAATACTTTCCATTGAGATAGAACAATGAAATTTCATATGGCTATTGCAATTATATATATCTACGCAAATATGCTATTTTTTACGCGCAACCGGTCATGGGTTCGATGCCAGGAGGTGAAAAAGTTTCAAATTTCGAAAAATCGTAGCTCTCTTAATATGATACATAGATCATTAAAATTTTTTACGCTTATAGGTAAGTATATTATGTACCTCGAAAAAAATCAACAGTTGCCTACGTGTCACGGGTTCGATTCCAGAGCGTCCCGTAATCTCGATTTTCCCCGTTAGGAATGCATGGGGCCGTTTTTCAAATAATTTTAAAAATACTTCCCATTAAGTTAAAAGAATAAGATTTCATGTAGCTATTGCTTATATATATGTCTACGGAAAAATGTAGTATTTTACGTACAATCGGTCCTGGGTTCGATGCCAGGAGGTGAAATATTTTCAGATTTTGAAAAATCGTAGCTCCCTTAATATCGTACATAGATTATTCAAACCTTCTACAAATATAGATACATACAAAATGTAATTAGAAAAAAAATCAGCATTTGCCTATGTATCACGGGTTCGATTCCAGAGCGTCCCGGAATCTCGATTTTTCCCTTTTAAAATACATGGGCCATATTTCCGATAGCTTTTTATGACACTTTCCAACCGCGCAGAGGTTCAAAATTTCACACAGCCATTAAGGGGACCATTCTCATATAAAAGCTATCCTAAGACTATCGTAAAAGGTCGTTGGTTCGATGCTAGGGGGCGTTAACTATATCTCCATTTGAAATGTATAGGGAATTTAGGACTCATTTTAAGGTACTTCCTGAATGAATTTCCTTTTGTAAGTCGGGGTGTTTATAAAGTCCACCATACTCAAGCGAAAGATTACAGTAATTTTATCAGGATGACCTTGGTTCGACGCCGGGGCGGGATTTTAGCTGCCGAAAGAAATTCATCGGAAATCGTATTCAGTGCATTTTCAGCTGCGTTAATGCCCTTTACTTAATGTTTAGCAACGTTTGAGCAGAGTAATCTTTCGAAAAATTTTATTATTCACTAAAGATAAAATATTGCATTGCTTGCTGTAAGCAAGCGCACCTTTACTCGTATATATATATATATATATATAGGATATTAATGTCAGGCCCAAACCGCTTCGGCCACGGAGGCGCCGATTTTTTTCCGTAATGGCCCACTAAATCTCACTCAGGAAAAATTGGGAAACCGACCCTACCTATCATGGGTTCGATTCTAGGAGGCCCCAAAAATCGACTTTCCCCCGTAAGGATGCATTGGGCCGTTTTTCAAATAATTTTTAAAAATACTTTCCATTATGCTAGAATAATGAAATTTCATAGAGCTATTGCTATTATTGCTATCTACAGAAAAATGCTATTGTTTACGTACAAACGGTCATGGGTTCGATGCCAGGAGGTGAAAAATTCGCAAATTTTGAAAAATTGTAGCTCTCTTAATATGATACATAGATCATTCAAATTTTTTACACTTATAGGGAAGTATATTATATACCCCGAAAAAAATCAATACTAGCCTACGTGTCACGGGTTCGATTCCAGAGCGTCCCGTAATCTCGATTTTCCCCGTTAAGAATGCATGGGGCCGTTTTTCAAATAATTTTAAAAATACTTCCAATTAAGTTAAAAGAATAAGATTTCGTGTAGCTACTGCTTATATATATGTCTACGGGAAAATGTAGTATTTTACGTACAATCGGTCCTGGGTTCGATGCCAGGAGGTGAAATATTTTCAAATTTCGAAAAATCGTATCTCTCATAATATGGTACATAGATCATTCAAACTTTCTACACTAATAGATACGTATATAATGTACTTTGAAAAAAATCAACAGTTTCCTAGGTGTCACGGGTTCGATTCCAGAGCGTCCCGTACACTCGATTTTTCCCGTTTAAAATACATTGACCGTATTTCCGAATACTTTTTATAACACTTCCCAACCGCGCAGAGGTTCAAAATTTCACACAGCCATTAAGGGGACAGCTCTCATATAAAAGCTATCCTAAGAAAGTCGTAAAAGGTCGTTGGTTCGATGCTAGGGGGCGTTAATTAATTCTCCATGTGAAATACATAGGGAATTTAGGACACATTTTGAGGAACTTCCTGAGTTAATTTCCTTTTGAAATTTGGAGTGTTTATAAAGTCAATCATATTCAAGCGGATGATAACAGTAATTTTCGTAGGATGGCCTTGGTTCGATGCCGGGGCGGGAATATTGTAAGAAATGCATGGGAAATCGAATTCAGTGCATTTTCAGCTGCGATAATGTCCTTTACTTTATGTTTAGCAACGTTTCAGCAGAGTTATCTTTCGAAAAATTTTATTTTTCACTAAAGATAAATTATTGCATTGCTTGCTGACAGCAAGCACACTTTTACTCGTATATATATATATATACTAGCTGTGCCTGCGCCAAACAGGCACGCGTAATCTAATTAAAGACGACAAACAACATATATATATAAATGAGTTAATGCGGCAGACAGACACACAATGCAATCGTAAACTATATTTCATGACCAAAATACTACTTTCAAATCCATACTTGGGTTATTTCTAATTCAATTTTGCAAAAGAAAGGAAACATGCAAATGAGAAATCGAAGTTTACATATATATCTTATGGGAACAGTTATTCCCATCTGGAGTGGAACTAAGTACTCCAAATTAAGAAATTTTTTTTCAAAAACATTTCCGGAGATTTACGTAATAAATTCTCAAATTCTCAGGACGATTGGATGTATGGTTTTTGACGGACAAACAGACAGGCATTCATTAAAAAGCGTAATCACCAGACACACACAGAATTTATATATATAAATAGATTACAATACTGTTCACCAAAAATCGACTGCAGTTAAATTAAACGCAAGAAATACAGATCATATTTTCACGATTGGCTCAAAAACCTTTGCTTTCTTAATACATATTCTGGCACATTCTACCTATTCTAAAAGATAAAATATTACTGTTTTGTCAGTAAACTGAATAAATTTAACTATATTTCGTCATTTTATTATACATACATGTCTCCACGAGTAACTCTTAACATTTTAGTAAATAAAGCTCCAGAACTTCAGGACATACGTCTGAGATCGAATTGTCGGCTGCTGTTGGTCAAGGACCTCGAAATGATGCTGTAAATCTTAGCGACGAAAGAGGGATCTCACCGAACATCAATCCAGAGGAGGATTATATAGCTCCTTTCTTTAATCAAGACGTCAAGTGTAAAACAATGGTGCAAAGGGATGAGTGGACCCGATGGAAGGAGCTCATGACTAAAGTATATCGACGAGATTGCAGGGAGTGTTGAACAGCGAGCACAAAATGGCCAATGATAAATAAGCTGCGAAAGAAGAATAACGTAAAGGATATCTTTATATTGTATAAATAATAAGGTTATTCCATGTTACCAATTTGATGTAATCAAATCGACTCATATTAATAGTACAAGATTTACTGAACGGTAAAATGATATATGATAAACATTTAAACTTCAAAAGGAAAAATACATGCTTTGCATTCTCTTAACGATTGCCACTCGCACATACTCGAAAATCCCATCCACATCTTCTTATTTTCGCACGGGTGCGGTGCATATTCGGCAAAAGGTTTCACGATAGTTAGCTCCCATTCCTGTCGCCCTAATTACGTAATCAAAAATTTCCCGACACCGGTATGCACTGCTTACTCTCCCGTGTCTTCGTGTTAAACTTCAGATCACGTCAGCACTTCATACTTATTCGAAGATCTTGGGAAGTATCAAACAGTACCTCTCCTTCCATTTACTTCCAGCAACGTTTAACGAGCGCTCTCATCCTTACATATATTATATAGCTGCTACATCCTGTGTTTGTTTAATAAACATGGTCACTCAGGTATAATTTATGGTTTAAGGAGAAGTGAAAAAATTGATGACTCTCATATTGAATTAGCATAAATACCTACGATTCCAAATATAAGGATATCATAAAAAAATTTATGAATTATGAGTACGAATGTCATGCAAAAATTCATATTTGAATGCTTTTCTGAATCATTCAGTACCATAAACGTCCTTTGCCCTATAAATAAACCAAAATTCATTTTATGAAAATCTTTACTAAATTAAATAACAAAATTCCACACATTTCTGTATTGGTTTTAGCAACTAAATCAACATTTCACTAATCTTCCTTTTTTGTCAAATACTGAATTCAAATTACCTAAATCGCAAACTTCGCGATCGAAATAATCTCATAAATCGGAGTCCCTTTTGGATAAATGATTTAGTATCAGCCACTAAACGAGATGCGCCTCATATCGTCATGAAGCACTGTTGTGAGGAAACTAAATATTAGTCATAAATATTGACGAACACAGTTTAAGCGAGATAATACCTAAAAAGGCCGGTATTTTCCTCTTAATACTTTCCTCATGCTTAGATTGAAAAACCCATTTATGGCTTTTTTATGAAATACTCTTATTTTTCGATTTGACGGAAATATTTTCCTCGGGCAAGTCATTCGTCGAGAACTTTTCCATTTTATTCCTTCAATCAAAACCTTCCGGTGTGCCACCCTAAGCCTCCGCTGATCTTTATTGCACACGCAACAGTCGTTTCCTCGCAAAGTTTTTACATCCAGAGCTGTTATAAAACCAACTTGAAAGCGTGCTCTAGGATTTCTTTCCTTGAGACCTTTTAATGAACTCGCCGCAACATATTCTAATTATCAAGCAAAATAGCGCAGAGGAAAGTTTAATTACGAGTAAAAATATGCGCATCTACTTGAATCGTCAGCTGTTGCATTTAATTTCGTACCGTTGGCTGGTAAAATAATCCTCTGCCCCGCGGCATTCGAGTAAGTAGGCTCATTACGCGGCTTCTCTCGTGAAATTACTTCGCTAATCCAACCCGTCTCAGTTGCAAGGCTCCACAATTTACTTTAAAAGTCTCTCCTGATCTTGTTTTTAACAAAATGGTATCGTTTTGTCCGTAGTATTATGACCTTTTTGGTATAAATTTGGCCTTCATATAACGAATCGCAAATTGATCGTTTAATTCACCACGAATCCTAAATCAGTTATAGATTTCGAAAAACTTATAGAATATCAAAAAATTTAAAATATCATCACGTTTTTTAGTGTCTATATATATATATATAGACACTAAGTTTAATGTTCAATTTCGTATTAAACTTAGTTCACCAAAAAACACGGTAGAAAATTTTAAAAAGTGAGAAATATTTTAAAATGCTGCGACGAATTTTCAACTCCATAACCGTACAAACACTTCACGAAACGACATTAAGCACGTTTCACATAGAGAGCTCTTTCGCACTTTTAGAAACTCTTAAATGCTCTCAGAATACGTAATCGGAACGACATTGATATTCATGCTTATTTCGCGATGATCGTCGATGTCAAAAAGAGATCGAAGTCGGTTTCCGCCGAAAACATCTCGCTCTCAGGTTTTTCTCGTTTGCGAAGGAAAAAACAGTCCTTTAAGCAAAAACAAATGATAGTCTCATAAATAAACATAGCTCCAAGAAAAATAACAACATAATAAAGAGCTACTATAAAATCAGCGAAGAGTACGGAAATGAGGGCGGCAGTGAAGGGCGCGTGAGGGGTTAATGGGAAAAGTTTTTCGAGGAAGGAGATAAATAGATGGGAGGGGATGGTTATGAGGAGTGGTACAGCCAGATTTTAGATAGAGAAAAGTAAGAGCAGGGAGACGTTACCTTGGTTAACACTCGAACTCTATACAACAAAGTCACGGAGATAAATATGAAAAAGCTAGAATTAAGCGTCGTTTGTGCTATGAAATTAACATCTTTATCGGGAGAAAAACAATAATGGATTTCTTGATGTTATCGAGTAGCCATTCTTTAGATGAGATAAGTCGTAATTAATGCGCTTTTTCGGAGCTTATATCGTAAATGCGACAAGTAGGTGACGTAGATATTGCCACCGTCCACAGCCACCTCTTATGCATCACTGATTCCAATTATCTGCCTGATAATTTTATTGCTGTCAAATACGGAGTCCTCTAATCGAATTGTAGTATATATATATAAGTATACCTTGATTTTCCTTTTCTACAAGTTAAGGTCTCTATTTTGAAGTAACAATCTCTGCTACCGCAATCCGGTTGTTCTCTGTCTGTTATATCACTCTCGTCGATTGCTTCATCTCTTTGAAGACGTGCATCAGAAGCCAATGAAGCGATCCTCAAAAACAATCGAAGGGCGGATCGATCGGAGCGCCGCACTGGGCAGTCGACTCCCAAGGGAATCAATTGTATTTTGTGGAAAGAAGAGGATTCGAACGGGGAAACAAAAGAAAACGCACGAATTTTATCGACGCCGGGAAATAACAAATAATACTCACGCTTAAGGGATTTTTAGCAATCAAAGCCTTTTCAATGATGGAGAAAGAGAGCAAACTTCGCCGTGATTACCTGCAAAGAAAAGAAAGGGCTTGCATTAGTAAGTGTGCGTTCGGGTGCTTTTCAGAGAAATAAGAAAAAAAACATTTGAAAACATTCCGGGTCTCATTATACTCGTTCGAAAGAGAGGAAAGTTTAGAACAAAAACGCAATCGGAAATTTCAATGGAAGTTTTATTTCGTCCTACCGTAGCTCGTTAAGTTTGCAAAAGTTCCATTTCGAACGGATTAAGACGGAGACAAAGATCAATGGCAGAGATAAGCTTTTTTATAAAGATCCCAATACTGAGGAGCGATCTTTTTTTGCGGAGGGTAATTTCTCGCAAAAGGAATTGTTTAGAATCGTTAGTTTCACATACGACTTATTTTTATTTTATGATGCCATAAATGTTGATTGCCCTCATTATCGACAGACGCTTAAAAAGTCGAATTATATTTTGAAGTGATAGTTTCAGGTTGATAAAATATTGTAAGAGGTTCCTTTAAATCTTTTTACGGTCGAAATAAAAGCTTTGAGATGATCATTTTGGAATCGAAATAATCCGTTTGGGACGTTGTATAACAGCGATGGTAACTATTGTCATTAATCTCATAACTTTGATTCGTATTTAATATCCTTTCAGGATTATTATCATTCCAAGCATTAATTAAACTTTCTTTTATTATTTTATTATGCCTCCCTTTGAACATTCTTAGTGAGATATTACGATGCATTCATTCAGGACGATATGCTGATTCCACCATCTAAAACTTTAAAATAAAAACGAATTTCTGGACCAATTTTCCAATCTTCTTGAAAAATGAGAGTTAACAAAGGCTAATCAGCAGTAAACTAGTATTTTTCCCTTTCAAGAGAGATACACTACTTCTGTATCTCATCATACGTTCTTCTCGCATATATCTTTCACTAAAACACAAATATTCATCACAATACGTCAAAGCGAATACAATTCCTGAGAGCATCCTCTTGTGATAACTTATTTGCAAGAAAATATAATGGAATAAGATTTATTTGTCAGCAAAGAGAGGAACGAAAAATGAGATTTCAGCTATGGAAAGAGGGCTTAGGTGAAAAGGGTTTTAGGAAATAAAACCACCGGGTTTAAGTAAAAAAATGGGTTTTACGGAGAGTAAAAAAGGCGATAAAAAACAGCCTGAGGGGAAACACAGGAAGGAAAAAGTTTCAGGGAATAATGGCTGGGTGAGATTTTTTTAAGAGAATCGCTTTGATAAATGGATGCGCCGTGTGTACACAACTGTAATCCGTTGCATGGGCTGTATCCAATTACGATCTCCCCCACGAATTTTCCTATTTCGAGAATCAAAGGATTCTGACATATTCGCAGAATTTGAAGTTAACGCCTTATCGGCTTAGAGTTCATCCACATTTTAAGTCTTCTTTTCAAAATACTTCCGTTTCTCATAAAATATATAAAAAGAAGTAAATATGTAATGATAATTGAAAGTTTATATTTTACACTCATATATGCAGAATCAGCATCTTAAATATCTCTATTGATTCTAACCGAACCCTTCCACAGTAGTGGTATATGTTGAGTACGAATTGAAGTTTAGATGAGCTGACAACTTATACCCACACAACTGCGGTGGTCAGTTAATCTCTCCATGAAAATGACGTCCTCCCACAAAGTCAAAACCCAAATCAATAGATAGTTTAATTGAATAAGTTGAAGAATATTCAGATGGTGAGTAATATATTAAAGGACTAAAATATCGGAATTAAAACGTATTTTCACTTAAATTACTACAGTCTTCATAAATTTCGGTTTCGGGGTGTTATTCGTTGATTTCACAGCAATCTCATGCTAATTTCGTACTATAATGCAGTATTGCATACATTCTGAGAGAGCAAATTCGCAATAAAAATCTATAATGCGATTATTTTCTCTAAATAAAACGTACACTTCGAGTATTCCTTATGTGACGTCGGAAAGTAAAATGGAGTGGTATTTCATAAACCTCGAATGACTTAATCAGCCAACATATTGAACGAACCTTCTATAAAAACCTCTCCCAAATGCGATCTATCGCCGTTTGCAAAGAGCAGTTCTCTCTATATGATTCGGTCGAGATAAACCAACGCCCGCAAACAAAACCCTCGTTTAGCAGTTATAAACCGCGCGTCGCTTATTCTGATTAAATCGGGAAAACAATTACTTCCGATCGAAAACAGAGGCGCATCACAGAGAAAACACCGTTATATTTACTTATCGAGATAAAACGCGCTTAAAACAACACCGACGCAAGAATTGAGTTATAGGAATTCGATTAAAGGAGGCTTCCTATGCAGTGGTTCATTGTTGCAGACGAGTTGACGCATCAGTGGCATCGGAAAGGCGCTCGTTATTCGAAGTGGGACGGAGTAAAAAAAACGCTTTCGTTATCTCTTGTCCTGCTTCTTATTGGCCTTTCCTCTGCAGATTTCACGGGTGATGAAGGTCAGCAGGCGTACTTAGACACGAAATCAGAGCATATTAAACGTGCGTATTCATACGGAACATCGTCGTCGATGATACAGAAGAATGAATCTCGAACGGGAGTCTGCGAACAGAGCAGTTGCATATTTATGGGCGACTTTTCCTTTAGAAGTTTCGTATCGAATAGCAATCGAATCCTGTGTCGCAACGAAATTCGATTGAATTGGAAATGGAGGATTACTTTTCATCGGACCTTATGTCTAAAATATTGCGTATTGAATTGCAACATTTTCTGAAACGGGACGAAATTTTGAATTAGTATTTCGATCTAAAAATAATAAATCGATAATAAAACTAAATTTCCCTCTTTATCTACAGCTTGCTTATCTCAAAATAGTTATAATATACATCTGTTTCTATTTAATCCAAAAATATATATAAAAACATATTTTATAAAATGACTCTCTTCACATTTTTAGTCTTCTTACAAAAAAACGCAGTCTTTGGTGAATTTTACTGCATTGAAATATTATAAAGTATATACACTTTTTTCATTTGTATCGATTAATAAAAATGTTCAAAATGTTACTATTTCGTCGAATCCAATCGGTCACTTGGATGTGCGGCAAACAAGAGCACATGAAGGATTCCCAATGATTTTGATTGAATTATATCGCTACGTAAAAACTATCAAACACTTTTATGAATAAAGAATAAACTTCAATGGGATAATTAACGCTGTGTCTGAAGGATTAATCAGCTACAAACTTTGCAAAACGTTAATTCGATTTTCAATTGCGGATAGTAATTGAATTTCGCAAATTAATTTTGTTCGGAGAATTCAAATGGAAAAGCCTTTTTGTTTCTGTTTTGAGAGTTTTCTGTTTGCGCATCACTTTTGTAAATTTATATTGAATCCATACGATTCTTTTAATTCGCTGTTCACTTTAATGCATAGAAATCGAACTGTTGTTATTAATAAAGAGATCGAGAGAAGAGTCATTTCCCCTCTAAGAGATGCCATCAAATATCCATTTTCAGAGGGATATCACGTCATATCCGATGTTTTCCGGGAATTCCGAAAACAAAGTAGAAAAGTCGGCGACGTATTTGTTCCATTATCTTCATTTGCACTTTCCCACATGATTAATCGATGGATTAAACGGAGCTGTTTACCAGAATGCTTTCATTGAAAATGCATTAACTTGATAAGCTCAATTAATAAGGCTGTAAAGTCTATTTCATCGCCGCAAAAGTGATCGGTCCCTAATTTCAGGAGAATTTTAGATCAAATATATATTATATTTGATTATTATATTATTATATTATATGATTATATTATTGAATATTTTAGCGTAAATTAATGTAAATACGATGATAAAATGTAATTTTCTTGACTTAAGCTATTTGAAAATAACTTGTAATCTACTTAAAGACTTTAATATATTCCATCCATAGACATTTAACAAAGAGAGACTTCCATGAATTAACTCTGAAATGTTTCAAGAACGTAAGGGAATAAACATCAAGATAGAATGTACCCTTTCACAATCGATGAATTACATCCACTGATTTAATTGAAAAAAAATAATTTTCATACAAATCTTATCCGAATAAGTATGAGGACTGCATAGAATCCTGCGCCGGAATCCTTTTAGAAATACACCCTCTTCGTAATCTCTTCATAAATTTGAGCTCCGCAAAACAATCCACGGGTATAATAACTCTAAATTAATGGCGACACTGAGGGTGGGATCCTTCCTTCGTAAAAACCAAACTGTTTATCTCTGAGAAGTAAACGAAAAGGCCACATAATTTACGGGAAAGAAGTGGCGGGTGATTTAAGCGAACCAAATTGAACTTTCCAATCCGCAATCCCGTTATAAACTCCACTAATCGTTCGGCCTTTTCGAGTCCCGGGTGACCTCTGTTTAAAGCAAAATGCATCACGCCTCCCAGGCGACACCGACGAATACGCGTTCACGCCCACAGCTCCCGTGTTCGAAAGAGCGTGTTACACGAGCGATTAATTCCTCTGAGCAAAGAATCCGCACTCGGCATTCCCGGAATTCGTTTCCCGTCGTTTTAACGTGGCGCCAAAGTGGTTAATGATTACGCTCACCAAAATTATCTTCCACTTGTTAAATATACAAAATGTTCATCTCCGAGTCTACATTTCGTGATCGAATGCCGAGACTATTGCGCGAACCAAATTTCGGAGCATAGATTAGTGAAAGAAAGAATTATGGTAATGTCAATGTTCGAATGTAAGGATATTATTATAAAATTGATTTAGAGAGACGATAAGTCTTTATATTTTCTCCAAATTTGGAGATGAAGATTTCTTTTATTCTAAATTACTCATAAATGGAAGAACTAGTATTTGACAAATGGATGATTAAAAAAAATGTGTTCTGTGAAATCATTAATTTTTATGGAATACTTTGAATCAATAATGAAATTTAATATTTTTCTTTTTACTTTGATTTTAAATTTTAATCTACCAAAATTATCCATAGATAACTGTAGCGCTACCAGAAACAATTTTATTGTATTATAATTATTGTATTATTTATGTTTGAACATAAATTATTCCTCGAAAAAAGGGCCAAAACTAATTTCTCGTCAAAATATTAATACAAAACGGAGTAAATTCAGGAAACATATATTTTCAACATTTTCTTTTAGCCGATATTCTCACTCTTAGAATGTATGGCAAGATTCTATTGAAATATCTGAAAGTTATTCCATAATCAATTACAAACATATTGACTAATAAAAGTTAACATTGAAAAATACCCTTTCATCGTGGTTATGATAATACGGAATGCTAATGGAAGCAAAACGATATTAACGGAGAACATTAAATCACATTATAGGAATTCAATCGGTTGATTATGCATTGACGAAACTTTGAAGGACACCTGCGGTTGAGTGAAGTTTTCCATTTAAGTCATTATCATTCCATTAAATACGGGCATTAATGGAAAACGAGTTCGGTTATCGAATAAAGTTCTAAATAATAAAAAGCATTTGAAGGGAGAAAACATTTTGTTATTAAACAACTTTGTACATCGAAGGGAATATTCTAGCACCTTTATTCGAGTTAAAATCGCTAAAATGTTAGCGCAAATCAAGAAATGCAGGAGAAAATAAATTATCATCAAAAATAAAGTCGGAAACATGAGCATTTTTGTTGCTGAAATTTCAAAGCGCATTCGATGTAAAAGAGGAAATGATGAAGGGATTCGATCAAGCGAAGTAATTCGTCGAAATTGGAACAAAATGAATAAAAATTCGAATTCCGGTTGAGACGCGTAAGGAAACAGTTTTCAATCGAACGAATTCAGAGGATATCACAAAGGAAAATTAATTTTCCGCTTTCATTTAGAGTCCCGCCAAATAAATAAATGAACATCGGCACGTGGGTGCAGAATTAACTCTAATCGGAGTAATTATTCGCTCGTCAGTTGAATCATTTTTGAGCGAACATCCGATTCAATTTTCAACCTCGAAGCGGTAATTTTTCGCCCTTTTTTTCCCAAATTTTCTTCCCAATTCGATGTTCCCCTGTTTTCCATTATCTCCGCATAAAAAGGCCTCCATTTGTCCCCTTTTGCAATTTATGTCCGAAACCCGCATCACACAAACCCCGGAACACCTTGCCCACGTGGTTACCCCACATCTCTCTCGGTTTTGCCCTCCGCTGACTGCATCCGGGTTTAGAGCACTTTAGGGGAAGAAGGTTGAGAGAAACAATTGATAGGCAGTTAAACCCTTTCTGAATTAACGCTTTGAACTACCTTAAATAATAGAGAGCACCATCGGCCCGCAAAAATTGGGTGAGAGAGTTCAGAGGTGTTCCGAATGATTTTCGCTGATTAATTGGCGGTGAACCTGTTTGGGAAGACATTGCGGAGTTCCGAATTAGCAGTGGTTTATCCCTTAGAGATGAATGTATGTTACAAAGTCACAGAGATTTTAAGACATCGTCATACTTTAGTTAAAATATCGTACCGATTAAGAGAAATTCATATTTTGTATTTCATTCTATTGATAAATTATCCCTTTATAAAGGAGGTGTAACTATCTTCCCCCCTTATTTAAAATTCGTATTCAGAGGAGTTTGAATGTTTTATAATTATGAGGTTTTAACGCACTATATCAAGGCTTAGTATTAATAAGATTTTAATAAAACAGTTAAACCACAATTATCCGACCGAGTTATGATGAATTAGATAAAATATTTTACTTTTTAGCTCGCTCTCTTATATATAACTCAAGATATTACACTGATATGTAATTTTGTTAAATATATGAACCCATCAACCATGAATATATATATATTTATTTATTTATATATATACACACACAAAATACATATATGGTTTGATGCGATGTCTAACATTATGTCCACATTCATGATTATAATAGTATAATTTTGCTTTGCACATTACACATTACATATTTTTTTCAATATTATGGAATATTTATTAATTATAAAAGTTCTATGACAATTTAGGTTCATATTCACCTCTCGGTCATTCTTTTTATAAGCACTTACTTTGAAAATAGGAGTTCCCCAAACACATTTATTTATAGTACTAACGCCATTTCTTACGAAGTGCAGCTGTAGTGAGAAAGCCACACGCCAATGGCCCAAACAGAGAGCGTTGAAAAATAGAAAGTTTCGAGGGTAATTATAAAACATGAGAATGAGCGAGCTTACGCATTCCCATGCGTCTGTGATCGTGTGAGTCCATGCGGAAAAGCAAATGAACAACGAAACTCGGGGGCGTACGCTTGAAAGCTCGCATAAAGAGTACGTTAAAAGAAAAAGGGAAGTAATTCAAGCACGATATTTACAAGAGGTTATTCATGAAGTTCAAATTCAAGTGACCTAATTTAACCACCTTCGGCCACAACTCCAACAGATGAGAAATGCCAAAACTATCCGCAAAAAAGGGGAATTTTAATTGTGACTGCAGACATAAGCAGAATTTAGTTTCTCGGGTTTTCGGGAAAACTTGAACTCAACGATTTCATCGTTTTCAGTTTTTAGCTCATGTGAGATTTCGCACACGATCTATTAATCTGAACTTTGCACTTCTTCTGTCTTATGCAAACAATTCTTCCGTGGCGATAAATTAAATATTCGCGCTCCGATCGGGAATTACCAACGTAATTTTCACCGCTTCGTTAGAATGCATAAGAGATTCGTTAATTTTCCATAATCAGAACATTCACTATTGATCATATTATTAAAATAAAATTCCATTTTATTTTTTAACTATCCCTTTATTTAAATAATTCCTATGTATTCGATAAATATATAACTTCCGCAATAGCATATTAAATCAAGGCTCAAATACTTGCAAAATAAACTAGAACAGTATAATCTGCATGTTAAATCAGAAGCAGTCCAAATCCTTCTCAGTATACATAAATAAGAAGATTCCTTTTTATGTTGAAAATGGCAATATAACTAGTATCTAACAAATGAAGTTTTAAAATAAACCATCTTTGAAAAGTAGTTCTAACGATTTTTAAAATTTAAGATTTATTTTAAATATTTTATAATTTTATACTTTCAACCTAGTACACCAATGAAATATATACGAAATAATTCTTTAAATTGACATATTTGGGTTGAATATAAACACGTTTTCAGCATATTACGTAGAAAGTATATTTGTCGTAAAAATCCAAATCATTACATTCAAATGATTTAAAGAGTTCCAAACCAAAGGTTTTTCATTTAACCAAAGTACGGAAATAGAAGACAACTTCTACGAGAGACATATGAGCATCGTTTAAAAGAGGGGAAAGAGTAGTTTTAGAAATTAAGGTCATTTAAGAGGAAAGGGTACATTATGCGAGACACGGAACTTTTGAAAGAGATAGATTGGGTCCATTTTGTGTCATGTATATTTGGGAGGTTATTTGCACTGAATATTATTAAGCTTTTATGTGACCGAACAAAGAAAACTTTGTTTAATTATTTTGGAGTCCATTTCGCAGAAGTATGCCTGATAATGAAGCAGAGTGACATTCCCGTTCTTTTTTATAAAATCGGAAGTTTAAAGCATAGCCTAGATTTTAGAGGGACTTCGCATAAAGGATAATCGTCGAAGGAAATATTTCTTCGAAAGACGTTCTTCGATTCGAGATTTTCTTCTCCGTATCTCGTGTCGTGTGTCAAATAAAGATAAAAGTGAACATATAATATTGCATATTAGTTAGAAATAAAATACAGCTCTTTTTTCGTGTTAATCATTTAAATAAAATAGAGAGCACAATTTAATCCAAAAATATAAATTATGATGTTGAGTAAATGACTTAATATTCAGATAATCATAGATAAATATGAAAGATAATTATTTGTGAAGCTCTTTCTTCGAGAAGTATTTTGGGGTTTCCCTCTCGACTGGTCTCTCTCTCTCGAAACAACTACTCCTGGGTAAAAACCAGGAGTAGTTGTTTCGTGTATTTTCTTCCGCTAAGTTATAACCATCACTTGGCCAGTTGCCTACTTGAAGTCTTAACAGAAACAAATAAAAACATAATGATAAAATTTTACTTGATCTTGCTAAAATATTTCTTTTACTTAAAAGCTCATATGAATAATAGTAAAATTCAACAGTATTCTTTATCTTCATTTCTAGAATAATTATTATGATGAAATCAATGTGAGAAGGCGTTACTTCGTGGAATGCCGTCGTAATAAAAATAACTTAGTAAATTTCCACAGAAAAATTGTTATATTTGCAACCGATTTCGTAATATAAGGATGAGGATGTAATTTTATATTACGAAACCGGTTGCAAATATAACAATTTTTCTGTGGAAATTTACTAAGTTATTTTTATTATTAAGTATTATGAGTTAAGAAGCTCGAATTTTGCTCTTGTGCACACTCGTACGGACATCGCAGGCATTGCTTCTTTGAGAGACAATGGACCGGATGGATAGGGAAAACGATGTTAGACTCTTTGACGTATGAAAAACTAGAAAACATTGTAACGCTTGTGATTTTTGCCTTCGCAAGAATCTCGCTTTCAAGAAGTACTAGACCGAGATGATGGAAGCAACTTCGCAGGGGGCCCTGAAGGTTAGTATGGGATCGTTGGGATGATAAAAAAGCTCTGTCAATAGACGGAATCATGCGGGTATCGCTGGATTATACTCCGTTGGGCGGGTCCTCGTAATCCATTTGAGAATTGACAGCGTTTCAACCGGCGATTGTCAATTTATGTACATTTTTCTCCATTTCCGTGACGTGCGAACTAATTGAGTCTCCCATTAATAAGTAAACGACGCGTACGAAGTGAAAATGGCGATGAGAAATAGAGGCGGAATCAAGGAAAGAGATGGGTTATTTGATACATAAATTAATTAATAAAACCCTCAGAACAAAACCCGAAGGACATGCATTTTTCGTGAATACGGTAAAAAATGAATGTTTCTTAATTTTAATGGAACTTGTCTTTTACGTAATTGGATGAATATATTATTGTACATAATTAGATAAATTTAACACTTAGGTTTTTAGACATCATTTGGGGATGAAATGATCATGAGATTGAAAAAAATGGAGCCAAGTGAAAGGAAAGCAAAGTGAAAGGAACGCCAAAGTGATTATATGGTATACGAGGTCCGGAAATTCGTGTAAGATTCGAAAGAAAAAATCTCGTATAATTACATAGAGACATTCTGAATTAAGGTTACTGGCTTCTGAGGATCACAAAAGTGAAAGAGGAGTAAAGTGAAAGTTCACCAGAATCAAAAGAAAATCTTGAAGAGAGAAGCTCTAATTAAATAATGAAAGTGAAACGGCGATAAATCTGTATGCTTAACAGAGAAGTGAAAGGAGAGAGAGCACAAATGAAAGAGAAAAACAAAGAATATTTCAAAGGACTGAAAATATCATAGTCTGTCCGACACATAATGAGAGGTGTATAAAAAGAACGGATGGGTTTTAGAGAATGGATGTATTGTATGACGTCACTCGGAGGGATTAAACGTACGAATGGCTCCAAAGTGGACGTTCCAATTACGAAGGAATTCCGTCAGAGGAAGATACAAAATGTAGTAGCTTACGATATATCAAACGAAGCCGAGAAGCGTAATTTGGGGACGAAAAATTGAACTGTGAGCGGTTCATCTCCTTGTCACGTGACGATGATTACAGAAGTTTGATTAATTCATTTTCATTTGTCCGCGAGTTCTGTATCCTCATGCACGGTAAAGCCTGGATGATGGAAATTACATAGGATTAAGGGGAGATCGGCTGAGTTAAGATGACATATGTCGTTCACTTTAAATTCGTCTGAGATACGCGTATTTTCATTTTAATGAGGAAGTCACTCGGAACACAGGAACAAAAGTTTCACCGAAGACATGTAAAAGATAGAGCTTATTTATCTTATATGATGTAATTAAGTTTGAATATTATATATATATATATATATATATATATATATATATATATATATATATATATATATATATATATATATATATATATAATGGGAGAGTTTTGATCGTATTATCTACTATTTGATGCAATAAAGCCGCATGTAAATAGTAAAAATGTTTATAAGATGCAAATTGAAGTGGGAGAACATCTTGGAAATATTCCCATTGATAACTTCAGCAGAACACATATCGTTTTAAACATGATTAACGATACTTTCGTAAAACTTGAAATATATACCTGCGTCGTCAGAATCATTCTTCATCCTTAAAGATTGATAGCTTCTTATACTTCGGTATATTATAATAATATATGGAAGTTATTCTATACCTTTAAAAGCTGCGCCAGCCTTTACTTTAATCATATATTAAGAGATGATGGATATAACGAATTCTCATGCCAAATAACTGATCGTTTCTATGATACCTATTACTTTTCTTTATCAACATCCTCTCTCACTTATTTCCCAAAAAAATGAGTATCGCTGCTTTACTCACAATAAATGATTTATGGATTATGCGAAAAGAGTCGAAGATGGATGTTAAGCAGCGAGAATGATCCGAGGAAGTTACTTGGAGACTTTGGCACTCATCTTTCACGTAATTTCATCTAATACAAAATCCTCTTATACATAAGTTCAAATACTTGAAAGAGGAAGCAGTGGTACTGAGGGAGTGTGATGGAATGTTTGGAAGGTTCGACATAATATGGAAGTAATTAAAATATATTATCGCTGTTTGGATTTCAAATCCATTCTGTAGACAGTCACGAGGATGCATTTTATGGATACCCTTTACCTTTCTGGAATCAAACTAAAGTCGATAACTATAACTATTGTCGATTCAGAGGAGATAAAAAGAAACTTTCACTTCGAAAGGAGCCATTCGTACGCCATTTCTTCTCATAGAATGAGTCTGAAGTCTTTCTTTAGATTTGACGTGGAGTTAATGAAAACGAAGCCGTGCTGCATGATGTTACCATTTGATGAAGTTTAAATGCGATTGAAATTGCATATCTTATATATGACGAAATTTTAGATAAAAGATTAATGCAGTCCAATGTATCCAGAATTTTTATTTTGAGATTTAATATGTTTAAATTATTTCAATTTAATTTTCTTGAGGAATTTTTCCTAATAATAATGGTTTGTTGTCTGTTATTAATCAACATGTTAATATACTGCACATTATATCGCTATCGCATCATACAACGTCAGAAACAGTTGCTTAAGATTACTACATTAATGAAAACTTATACTATGAATTCCATTATTATTTAATTTATTAAATAAAGGGATGATTTTCATAGTTTTATAAAATTAATGTTCAGAGCCTACCAATTTTTCTTTGATACTCCATCAACAACTTTTATAAGATAACATAATGTTTACTATTCCAACAGCACTTTTGCAGGGTAATTCACTCACTCTAGAAACAACTTTATCCAGTTTGGTTTTTCAGAATTTAATCGGCCCTCTTCATTATTTACTCTGAATCTTGGGATCAGAAAAGTTAGATATTGCGCGACCAGTCGTGCAACTTCATCAAATAGGATAAACAAGAGAAAAAAAGCTGCATGACTGGTTAGAGATCCCTAGTCCCTTACTTTCGTGGCAGGCATACTGTGGGGGAAGCGGTATTTTTATTCTACTTTTTACTTCTGTTTAAACTTATTTTCTTCTTTGCCCAAGCTTTGGTTCTAAGTTACTCTTCTGAAAATCCAGTCTACCTCTGATTGTCCTTCGAAAGCTCTTACGTGTCCAAAGGCACGTTATCGCAAATGGCGATAAGTAGATTGGTGGTTGTAATGGGAAGAGATAAACTGAAACCGAATTCGGTGCTAGTTTACACGAAGGTGTTTCTCGAGGTTCTTTTTCTACTCACATATCGTCGAATGCTCAATCCGAGGATCAGAAAGAGCATTTTTAGGGATCCTGAATTTCGGCCCATCAAAAGAAAATTCATATCCTTCAATTAGGTGTTTTGAAAAAAATAATCTGAAGCATGTTTTGTTAAAGCTAGTAGCATAGTAAAACTGACATTATTGGTTGTGATTTCGTGGAAATAGGTAACAGATAATAATAACGCTGAATAAGCCTTCAGATTTTTTCATACTTGGTAACCGTTGACAGTTAATATAAGTTACGATATCAATTTTTGTTTAAAAACCTGGAAGTCATATCTTTGTAAAGGTCGAAGTTCACCAGCAATCCAAAAATATTCAGCGTTCATATATATGTAACTCTTTGTGATTAAATTTGAAAAAGGCCTAATCTGAAAGTGTACAACAGTCCTAAAAAATGCAACTCCTCTGCAACAGTTACACAGAATGAAACCGTAAAATCCGAAGGATAATAACTAAACGTGGGCAATAAACTTCCTAAAGCCTGAAAAAGTTCCTCGATAAATCATTTTGGAGAACCGAAAGTGAAGGATAATTTGGCGTTGAAAATTTCTCAAAACGATAAGAAAAATCGTAAAGGAGTCTAAAAATATCTTATTCTTGGTTCGAGAAATTTATAACCACTCTTGAAAGAGTTTCCTGTGTTCTGTTTCGTTGAGGTAGATTGAAAACAATTTCGTAAACTTCACAGAGCCGTAAAATTCACTAAATTTTATCTGAGTTATTTCGGAGAGGGCAACTCGTATCAAACTTCATTCCGTGAAATCTTTCTGCGTTTGTATAGATTTCATGTAAACATAACAAAAAGTTATTATTATTATTATACTTAATGAATATTCATTTCATACGCTTACACAACTCAATGGTTGCCATTTAAATTTTCAATTTCGAGTTAAAATTACTATTTAAATCCCTCTGTCATCATAGATTTTCCCTAAAAGAACTTTCTACAGCAGAAAGGATGTAAAACAGAATTCTAGAAGCAAAGCAATTTTCGATAATAAGTAGATAAACTAATGTTCCTTTAATATTGTCGAACTAAGGAAAATATCATATTCTTCCTCAAATTTTAACTAATTTCGAACTTTAATGAGGTATTACGTATTTATTTTCCCGCCGATACTTACTATCGCCTTAATCCTCCTATATTTCTTTGATTCCGGATAATTTTCCATCTTTATCTACTTCTCAGGAATAAACATTCAAATTAATGCGATTCGCGAGTGATCAGTGTGCGACGTCCAATAAAAATCATCCTTGAGAAGGTGGACCTTCTCCAAAGGAATTCCTTCTGTTGCGAACAATGAATTCGATTTATAAAAGCCTTCGATGGAATCGATTCATGGAACATCGCACGAGTTTCCATCTTCGATACTAAAAGAGTGCCATCGAAGTGACGTTGATTGATTTTCTTTCAAAGAGTGGATTTTTCTAAAAGATGCGCTCATCACTTCGCCGTAACTTGTTTCGTGAATCCGTCGCATATCTTGATAATTCGGAAACAGCGACTGGAGTAAAAGGTTTGCGTTGGTGTCTTTGTACCGAAATGAGAAACTCTAGTGAAAATATTATCAATCATCAAAACATATCATTGGCCCATACATGGTGACAGATTTATAAGGTGTCTATTTTTAGAATCAAAATATATTTTATCTTTGAATGGGCATTCTTTGAATGGCAAAGAGCATTTCGAAAGCATTTTCGAACATGTATGCCTGAATAGCATTGTTTTTCGTCGATGATTCTTACTACGATGCTTTTCTTATCATCAAAAATAACTGCTTATATCATTTATGAATATGCTTTAAATAAATAAATGGCAATATTTTTTTCGGGCTCTCGATTATTCGTCTTATTAATTTCTTCATCTGTATGTTTGTCTTTAATCGAATATGTTCATGAAACTTGACCGATACAATATTCCAATTCATTTATTTATAATTCCATATATAAATTGTATTCGCTTATTTTTATTGTAACATGAAAGTTAATATTTCATTAAATGTATCCGTGTTTCTAATGCAGCAATAAATTTTGGATCTTAATTACGGAATTCAATTCAGTTTATTTCCTTGAAAATGCACTTGAGATAAGATAATGTAAGTATAAAATGTAATCACTCGATTCATCACGGATGAACTTTGAGCTTTACCTTCTCAAAATTCCAATTAATCCTAATGAAGGTAATATTCTTTTATCATTTATACATATATTATTATTTTAATACCTTCCGTTCCATTTAATGCTCTCCATTTCAGAATAAAGTGAATTATATTTTCATTTTGGATAATTTTATGGCGATATTTTTGAAGAACATAATAATGAATAATATGATGGTTTCTGTACAAGAATAAAAGAGATTTAAACGAGACAACTCTTCTGCATCCTCCTGTAATTGAATATAATATCAATTAAAATAAAAAGTATTCATTATTATTAACTATTAATTATTATTGCCTTTTATCATCGGTATTCATTTCTTCTCCGATATACGTTTTGAACAAAATATATTTCATAGTATTTCGATTACAACCAACCACTTGTTTACTTCTAGACTAATTTTAACTCCTTCTAGACATAGGGAGTCATTATGAAAACAAAATTATTAATGAATAATCGTTTGCAATTCGCATATTAAATAAACATCGACTTCATTAATGATACACGATAAGTATTAAACAACGAGATTCATTTCTCGCAATAAAATTCCAGGAGCAAATGAGGCAAATCGCTCGGTGACGCGGTCAGTGGCTTATAAGTAAACAAGTGTCAATTCTCTCAGAATCCCTGCATATTTATCGCTTCGGGAGGACCTCTTCAGAATAAAATCCAACCTCTGACCCGCAACATTCTGCCTCCCAGAGTTCCTTTCAGGTGTCGCACCTTCAAAAAAAAAAACTCGTCCACCCCTTTTTTATTCTTGAAAGCCCCTGCTGCCACCCTCTCTGCCGGCAGTCATCCCAACTATCGATCGCTACAAACTCGCATAAAAAATGGTCGGAAAAATTTCCCCCACGAAAAGTTTCTCCCGTTGGTGGGTAATCGCTTTCCCACCACATGCGATGAATGACGTCGCCTTACAACCCCCCCCTTTGACCCGGGCTTTCGTTCACCGCTGACCCTCCTTTCATTGGATTTTGAACCTCCGCCTGACTTTTCCCACGACTGATGGCATCGCCGAATTCCGGGCAATATTACCGCTGCTTACTCAGGAAGGCTTTTCGACGGAATGTTTTGTGATTCCATTAAATTGGACGGACGTCGTTCCCAGATAGAATCAT
This sequence comes from Pantala flavescens, assembly GCA_020796165.1. Classification (NCBI taxonomy): domain Eukaryota; kingdom Metazoa; phylum Arthropoda; class Insecta; order Odonata; family Libellulidae; genus Pantala; species Pantala flavescens. Next base: position 36,536,810 of record CM036880.1, on the reverse strand, counting down.
TTCCACGCAAAAGAGGGACTCTTTGAATTATCTCGATCGAAGTTTTGCTATATTTACTAATACTTTAGTAGCTTTCGACTTTAAAGTATATAAATAAAGAAGCCTTTGAAAAAGAATCGGAAATGAATTTCTGCAAAGATAAAGGCCCGACGAGAAATTTAAAAAGTGCAAAACTTTGCTCTTCACCCACCCTTTAGGAGCTCTTTGATAAAAATTAAATAATCTCGAGGAAGTGAAGTCCCCTCGTACGTAGTTAAATCACTTCTCACAGCCCTCGGTTTCTTTTTTCAAAAGAACTCGACCCATGTCTGATGGGGGTGGTCCTAGACGGGTGCCCTGTGGGACTTCTCCCTCAGGAATATTAAGCCATAAGGCGACGCAACATGCGAGAAGAATGCGAATCGATTTACTTTTTAAGGGAAAGAAAGATTTAACGTCTTCGGCGATCCTTTCACCCGGTAATAGTCTATCGAGTAAAGAGGATGAACGAAGGGAATGCTTTCACGATTCGTACTTTGGTCTCGTTAATTCACGATCAAAAAGGTGACTCTCTGAAAACCTTGTTTTCCGAGAAATGAGGCGAAACAGGGATTTAAATTATAAGGGAATAGCCATGAAACGTGGAACAAATCGAAAACGACACTAAACACCGATATATGGCCGTATAAATTATGTTAGATATTTAATTGACAAAGGAAAAAAACTTTATAATACGAAGAAAAAGTAAATTACCTTATAATAAATTACCTAAAGCAATATTTTTACTCATTGATCTAATTAAAGTGTATTTGAAAAGAAGCACTTCTAGAGTTTTACAGCCAACTATTTCAAACAAATGTTTTCAGTAAGTTACGCATTATCGAGTACAATGTATAACTAAAAATCAAAATTTTCAGATATTTAGGTAAAATTTTAAAATTTATAACTGGAAATTACCAAGCGTTGAATTATTAGAAAAATTGTGAGACTTATAGATTTTTCGAAAAAATAAAAAGAGATTATTTGAGTTTTTTGGATACCTGGTGAAATAAATGAGAATGGGAATGCAAATCATTTGGCACTCCTAATGATTACTGTAAATGGATTTACTGTAAATTGAGGAAAAATGAAAGAAAATACATTTTCCCATAAATGAAACGTCTAAATAATTACACGAAAATAAGGAGCACGACTCTGATTATGTTGACACGAGAAGGAACAAATTGAAAAGACTTGCGTGAGTTGAATCTCCTTTAGAAAAAAGGAAGATACAGAACCAACTCAAATTCAAAACGGCTGAGTTCTCATCAAAGAAAATTCAGTCAGCCAAAAAATAGAATTCCACATGATTAATTTACATTTAAATTTGAAACTCGAATTAATTTTGGGCAATGGATTTCAAATTAAAGTTAAAACAGTGAATAATGGTAATCTGGAAAATGTCTTCGCGAAATCAACGTAGCTTTATATTAATAATTTTCCCGAAATGATATCGAAGTCTTCCACTGGATGCGTAAAGCAGTGACACGAAGAGGAGAATTTTAACATTCTGGCTTCGTTTTCTCAACAAATTGTGGTTTCTTCGCTGTAATCGCTCAAATGATATGAAATATGAATTAATGTAACCCATTTAAACTTAAACTAGTCGAAAAGGAAGCTCAAAATAATTCCGGAAAGAGCTAACGATTCCTGGAGGTGTCGCAACATCTACAATAAACGCCTTCATAAAGAAGAGGTAATCTAGATGATATCTAATAGTGATGTTTATTTTACGAAAGACGCTTTTCGAGGATTTGGTGGGAGAATTCATCAGGTACACAACAAAGTAAAGGAACCCGATAAGCGTTAATCGCCTGAAAGTGTACATAAGCCTTGGAGTCCCCAATAAATTAGGGGTCTTATTTGTGAACTGTCTTCTGCGGAGGAAAAAAGGAAACCCAGCATAATCACCATATAAGCTGTCAACAATTTTCCTCTGAAGATAAAAATTCTCGGGAAACTCTTTCGCCTAAAGTGCATTCTTAGGGAGAGTGTTTTATTTTGTCCACATGATCTTGCATTAATGAGAATAAGAGAAGGAATTAAACAAAGATTTCCGTCCAAAACTTTTTTATTACACGAGGAAGAATATAATCAAGCAAACACTTTTCTTGCGACGACGCAAGATATCCTTTTTAGACTTCCTTTGTTCCTAAATGAAAAGCTTTTGAGGATGATATCTTTCAATTCTTGGTCTTTAAAAATCACGTTTACTCTAAAATTCAATATATATATACAATATTGACATGACAAAGAAATGAGTATATCGATCAGAGAATTTGGAACGTTAAAATCAATGTGAATGAAAGTTTAAATCTGAGAAAGGAAATTCTGAACGTAAATATATCGATGAGGGAGATTTCTTGGGATTATTTCGTGCAATAAAATCCATGATATCCGAGATTAAAACGATAGAATACTATACAAATACTTTCAGTGAGCTTTCTCAAAGGAAGTACTTATCAGGAGATGTTCTGTGCAGGAGGCCTAATAAAATTTAAATTTAAATTCCAGCACATGTTCTACATATATCAAACCGCTAACAGCGCATCAAAGATGGAGGATCGGCGAAAGAAAGCCATATTTCACGTTTTACGATACAATATAAAAAAATTTACGGTTTCCGACGCGTTTATTTTACACGCGCGGCCATTTTGAGGATCATTAGCTAAAGGAGGAACCAAAATGGATCTCGTAAATTTTCTCTCCTGAATCTTAAGTAAGAGGTAGAATGGGTTCGCTTTCTTGAGAAGTGTTTGTGCAACAACATGATCCAGTTCAAAAAGAGCGACCATCATTTCCACTTTGTTACAAAGAGTATCTAAATTGTAGCCTCAAAACAAGATGAGTTTGACCTGAATCTGCTAGAATAAGATTATTCTTTGCCTGAAAATACATCAAATATACAGCGCGGAATTTGTACTTTATGTAATATCATTTTAGTGAACAATTTAATTTATCATGCAGTCAACTAACGTTCAATTATTATGGAATGATTTCAGTTATAGTTAAAACTTTGTATTCACAGGTATATCACATTCCTCAATTCGAAGACATTAAGGTTGACGTTACCAATGTCGAATGTTCGTTCCACAAACATGCTTTATTTTTCCTCGCAATACACATTTCGTTGAAAATCGAGGATTAAACATGAAAACCTTTTGATATTAAATGAGGTTCACTAAATTAATGAGAAATTATATGCAAAAAAGTAGTCTTAAAATATATAAGACGAAAGAATTATTTCTTGAAACCGATCTTAACGACCGCAGTCATGTGATGTGGCATTTTTAGAATTCACAAGGAATTTTAAAAGTTACTAATTTGAAATGTTGTATAGGACTAAATAGAGACCTTGCGAGTGTTTTACTCTTGATGCATACATTTAGAATATTGACCACATTCGGGGGAAATGGCAGACCTATCTTTTTTTCACATTTCATGAAAAGCAATCCAAAACTTTGGATTCGATCCATTTTTATTCATTTGACGTCCCTTTTTCCGAATTCCTAAGTCAGCGTATCGCGCTTCCAAAACTTTTGAATTTTAACCTCTCGCGATCGGAGCGCTTCGTGGTGAAAAATAGAACTTATGAAGAACTACGAATCCTTCCGCATCGCGGATGATTAAAAAACCGTGGAATAGTTGGAACTCACGTCTGCAACAATCTGTTGCGAAGATGGATCGAAGAAAGAGGGATCAAGGGAGCCAGATATTACAAGGAATTAAAGGTTTTTTTCTTCTTGATCGACATTTTCTGTACCGGAAACTCGTCCGTCATTGTCTTAGAATAGTCTTGTAAGCTCATTCGAGGCGTTTCGGGAAAACGTGGTCTCGCTTAGACTTTTTCAGAGCGAATAGAACTTGCTGAGAATGTGCCGAAATAATTGCTTTTTATTTCCGAGAGAAGTATCAGGCACATGAAATGCCATTTGTCGATCGTTAACTTCGGCTTCAAAATGAGCTTTTGGTATCAAAAGCTCAAAATAAAAGTAGAATTTTCTCTTCTAGTTTTTATTTTGTGTTTATCTCAGTGTCGAATCAGTCACGAAATATACTGCTAGAAATTGATAAATATGTATAAAGATTTCATTCAAATAAAATGAATATTAGTTATCTTGCCATATCTTAAGTTAAAATTGAGATCGAAATCCAAAATAATACTTTCAGATTACTCAATTATCGGTAGAATATCTATATCATAAAATGTCTCATACCAATTCATTGGTATACCATACCAATATTTTAGAATAAATATTTAAAGGACAGAGATTCTATGAAAATCACAGGATACTCAGTCCAGCTGGGAAATATAAAGACATCTTCGAGCTATGTTAAAACTTTTATTAATTAATTGTTTCTATGTTTAAGCTTTTACTAGTAGAAAACCTTTAAATTTTCTTTAAAGTTTTTATAAAAATCATTTATCTAGTAAGTACCATCTAGTATGTCTAAGTGGCCCATAATATCATCCAATAACCATTCATCAAAAGAATAGAGACATATTACAATATATTTGTACCACCCCATTCATTTTGCAAGGAAGGGGAAAACATCTGCATTTTCAACTAGAAAGTGAATGGTGGAAATGGATCGATAAATCCGGGAACAACACGAAGGGTATGTACTTCGTTAAAACTTCAATCGTTAAAAAAGAAATCCTCATTTTTAATTCAGGCATCGTGAACAGCCAAAGAGGTCTCTTTCGGCTTAAGTTTAACATAGAGTCAAAGCGCCTCAATTTTTAGATGAAATGGCAAAAGACGAAGGAAGAGCCACCGTTAACAACGGAGTGTCGCGTGAGACAGGTGGGACGAAGGAATACGTCCTTTTGGGGTCACGTGACGAAAGCGTCCGTGACGGGGGTGACCCACATGTCAAATGATCCATCTCAATCGGAAAAAGGCCTTTGGATCTATAAAAACGATAGAGGACTTTAAGAGGATCCCCAAAAGCTTATTCCAAATCTATCGCTCTCATATGCGTTCGATCCATAGATTTCCATTGATTTCCAGATTATGTTTATATCGAAGGACTGGAAATACTTCTGCCGGAAATTCAAAGTAAGACTTTTCCTGCTCATCGTTGTGAGCAATTGGAAGCAAAGGACGCTCAACCTATTCAACCGTTGTTATTTTTATAGGAAAATATATTGAAATTACATAAACTAATATTCCTTTCATCGTTCTAAAACAATCACCGAACGAAATGCATTTGCCGAGGTAATGACGAAAGCTACGTGCGAGGATAGGGGCAATGCGTCTTTACTGACACGAATCCAAAACTTTGGACTCCAAGAGGATGCTATTGTCAAACTTTGCAGAAAAGGTGACATAGAGGAATGGCGTGTCACAGATCAGGATGCCCCGACAGCTCGAAGTTTCACGGCCGATAGCTTTATATAAAGCAGTGCGAACACTTGAGTACGAGAACAAAGAAAGTTTCCGAGGAGAGAGGTGATCTGTTTCCATGCGGAAAATACCTCAAACAACTTTAAACTTAAAGAAAAAACAAATCTCGCAATTGCTTGTAAGAGGAACTGCTTCCGAAAGTAATTAGATTAGCCTTTATTGAGAAAAAGACAAGCATTTAACGGGACTCTTCTGAAGATAAAAGAACTATCGAAAATGCGAACTATTTCTACTAATAAAAGAGTATTTTAGCTCTTCTTTGAATGAAAGTGCTACATTTGTATGCTTTGATTTCATGTTCCCCGTTATATTGAAATATTCTTGGGACTCTTCAAGAAAATCGTAAAATAATAGTTTAATTTCATGTATTTTCCAGTGAACTTGGAATTACTTGGATGACTGAACCTTAAATGACATTTTTTTCTCTATATATCTAGATTCATATAATGCTTCTCCTTACGTAATGCCAAGAAATAACATACTTTAATGTTTAGATCATCTAATTTTATGTAAATTATAAATTATTAAAGGCTTAAGTTGATTGGTTTTATGTGAAGGTTTTCTTTAGCTAGGACAAAAAGCAAATCCTAGTGAAGTAAAAAACGTTATCAAAACACTATTTGCAGCTCTCAATTTTTTATCCTTCTTTGGAGAATTATCTGTGCGTAGGTAAATTTAATCTTACCCTATAATTTACTATTTTAGTAGTTCATATACTTTTTATCTTTTAAAATCCGCGGACATGGTTATCAGTGGTTTTTTGGAGTATTGACCAAAAATATGTCATTTTCCATCCTCAATAGAACTTCCGTTTTGAGGCATCGTGCATTTCCATAATATTCAGAAGGAAATTAAAATGAGGAAACCGATCTAATTTTCTGGTTACAGGAATAAATTACAGATTCTTTCCGTCAAATGCAATGCACCTTACATTTGTACCTTGTTTTGTACATTTGATCGACTTTGAATATCGCGAAATCCCGATGGATTACGAGGCAATAATGTCACCCGGAACACACAGCAGGAAGGATGATAAGGGATGTTTTCCGATTTCAATAGGTTCTATTCTTATTCCCATGGCTATCTGTTGCTCACGTACTTTTGAATCCCACTGTCGGTTGAGTAAACATGGAATCGTACGTGACTCGTAAACCAAGGGACCTTTCTCGTGATTTATAAAGGCGACGAAAATTTATTGCAAAGCATAATCGTGTCGCCAAAATGTAATGTATAAAACGTGTAAACACTCTAGAATGGAAAATTCAAAAGACGTTATGAAACTAAAGATATTTATGATAGCAGCTTAGTTTTAATGGATGAGCAGAGGGTATTTTACAACTTGCTCAAATAGAATCTTAATATTATGCTTGAGAAGAGGGCTATTTATTCTTTCGGCTTTGCACGACACACGCACTGAATGAGTACACTAATTCATTAGAAAGTAGAGTGTTAGATATCGATTGAAATGTGAGACTAATGATTAAGATCCTGATATTACTAATAATTAATTTATTGGTGATTGTAAAAGTTATATAATTTCAAGTTGAACTTCTACGAATCAAAAGTTAATTTTACAAATGCATCAACACTAATCCATGGAATTATTCCAATAGAAGAATAGACTAATAGATCAAAGGGAGCCGTAGGCTAGTCGTATACCATTAATAGAGGGAAATAGTAAATGAATTATAAGGTACAAGGAATGGGTGTTGTACAGGTGCGCTGTTTACCGAGGTTAAGTTCCTAAGGTAGAATGGACTTTAAAAAAGTCTGACGGGACCGGGAATCGAATCCGGGTCTCCCAATTGCTCCGTCAGATGAGCTATATCGGCAGAAAATTCAAAGTATTTATGAATGTGAGTTCGTTAACATTGTGTAATGCAGCTGTTTAGTGGAAACAGTGGGAGCTATTCCTCCGCAATGACGTGAATAATTGCAATCGAATAAAAATGGAGAATCTGATTTTGGATTTCCTTATAAATAGATGTCTCCAAACTTCAAAAACCTCATAACTAATTGGAATCCATGAAACAGTGGTTCGTTCACCTGCACATATACGACCATTTATAAGATTGAGAGTGTAGCTTTGAGAGAATATAAATTATAAAATCTACGTTTTTCATACTATCATTTTCACAACTTAAAAACAAAAGATGATAGGACATCTCCACATTCTTTTAATTTTTTAAACTTACTTCAGCGACCAACCGCAGTTCGAAGTTAATTCGAGCAATGGAATGCACAAGGGTTTAAGTTTAAGCATTTTTCTGAGAAATTCTTTCTCTTTCTAGGAAACGCATAACTGAATCACATCAGCGCCATTGTATTTTGCAGACTCGTTGCCGCTCTTGCGAGATCTCAGAAACCATCGACTCAATTCCTTGCAAAAGGAAACGCAATTTCATCAAAACAATGAAAATGAATAAAAATATTTGCGTTCAAACTCTTTAAAGGTTAATACCTTCGGAAGAGCTCTGTACGCATTATTAACAACGGTCACCATGGCAACTGGAAATAAATGGCGGGAAATAGCAGGCAATTCACAAAGGGAAGGTGGCGTACACTTGAGGGGAAGTGCAGGCGGACAAAGGGACTGAGAAAGAATAAGATGTATCTGAAAGATAACAATGCGGTGAACAAAGATCGGAGGAGACGATGCTTCTCTTTCAACTTTCATTTGGCGCGACATGAGGACGTACAGTTGACCCTAGAATTTAATTAACTCTCCCTTCAAAATAGAAACTTTTGATAAATGAACTGTTACTGACTCACGCAGAATTCAGAGAAATGCTAAATCATATTAGATGCTCTTATTATTCTCTATTCGTTGGCCACGTCTTGAAAGGAATGACATAATTTAGTGTATTTACCTGTGAATAATGATGTAAAATTCAATTTCTCGTCAACCGTTGTCTCGGACTTGCCTTTTTTAATATAACACGTAGGGAGGGTTAATAGTGAAATTCCCCCAAACAACTCCCTCATAAGTGCCTCGGAGTAAAAGAATACGAAATTTATTTATGAGGTCATTGTCCTATTTTAACTTTTATACTTAAAAATATGATAACTAATGATATGGAAACCACATCAGCTATTTCCAGCATCATATTCATATAAACAGTCTGACTTTAACAGTTATTTTCATATTCTTTACGATGTAGCCACGAGTAAGTCACTAAAGCATGCGGTAAGATATGTCCGCATGTATGCTAAGTTTCATTCAGAGTTTGTATTTATTCGCGTTACTACTTGTGACTTTTCAAAATGCCATCAGAATATAATGAATATTTAATCTTTGATGTTAATGAGAATAATCTTTGTATCCAAGAAAAGTTTACTCTCAAAAAGTTATTCTAATTTGTGAAACCTCTACAGCACTGTATGACCTTTGGAGCTTAAATTCTCCTTAAATTCCTCTCTGAAACCCTTTTATCTATCTTTCCTTTTTCCTCGGTATCTTTCCCTCTAATACCTGCATTAATATTTAAGGACCTCCGCTGTTTTGACTCCACTTGCACAATTAATGCTTCACCTTAATATTTGGTAATTTTCTCCTTCGTACCACTTTTTCCTCATTTGGAGCACATCTCTTACGCCTAAACTTAATTATCGTCATCTTTTATCCGGAAACCATCGCGTTGGAAAACATTACTGGATTTCTAATTACTAAACTCCTGTTGAAAATCGAATTTTCTATTCTTCAATACAATTTAATTGCTTACAATAATTTTCCTCCATTCATAAAACCACAAATTTCATGATACAAAATATGCTGTTTCCTCATCGGAAATATAGATTTCCATTAGCTAGAACTCTGTTCCTTCAGGGAACCATATTTTCTCTCTCAATTTCTTACAGTCATTTACCCAAATTTTACTACTAACTGCTCTGATAAATTTCCTCAAGGCACCTTCTAAGTGGCCCTCCAGAGTGCTGTATTCTTTACATCAACAGAAGCCTGTGAAAGCGGCAACGCATACGTTATAAAATTTCATCATTTACCATTTCTTACGATTACCAACCAGTAATTTGCTTACAGTGTTTAAACCCACTTTTCATAGTTTTCGGACCCTTAATCAAAAGTACTGAAAATCTCAAATAAAAGTTAACCTCTTGCATGAATTTTAATTACCATCTCTCGGATAATTCGCTCACTTGCCGATCCAAAAAGCTTTCTTTCGATTCTAATGAAAAACTATGTTGTTTTATCTTCTGTCTATTGCAAATTTAAAAATAAATATCACAACTAAACTAACAACAAATAAACTAGTGAATGATAATGCATACTTCTAAATGTTTCGAGCAAACGTTACAAACCTTATCTCCGCTGTAAGTAGAAAATTTTTAGGAATTTTCATAAGTTAGCAGTACCTTTTCTCAAGGGATCACGAAAGGTATGCTAAAATGTACAAAATTTACGAACTCAGCGTTAGTCATCAAGGCTCCATGTGTCCTCTAAGTGTGTCTAACTCCTCAACGCCCACCACTGCCTAGACCGATCCTAGTTTTGCCAGGGCGGTCGTTAAATGCGTGTAAGCATGAGCCCAACAATTAATGCACTGTCCCTGAGGAGAATATTCATCGTTCCAACAACTGTGACATCAAAAGAATAGAATTCCCTCGAGGGGCTGAAGGGCTAGAGGAAAATTTTCCGGATTAACGAGTACGAGTTTAATGAGTCAAAGGGTTGGGGTGATTAATAAGGGAGGGAAGAATATAATGTCAGAGGAAGAAGGAAACAGTGTAAAGGAAAACATTGTACCGAGGGATGGACTATAGAATGATTGAAGCGATTGCTTTTACTTACGTACGTATCAAGTACTAAATATTATAGAATGATTACATTTCTAACAAGATATCATTACTTTTATAGACACTGAGGAGGCATTAATTCAAATCTCCATAATAAGCCAATGGATCCGACAGCTCCAATCTGTGGGCCCAAAATGGTGTCCACTTTCATATCTGCACAGGGATGTTTTCAAGAATGGCGTCATTTTAGCTTGAAAAAGAATTTTAAAAATCTAAACCTCTCGGCAAATGACCCAGATATTCTCATTTTTCCAAAGCACTCGACGTGAATTTTGCAAAACTGCAGAGTGTCTTTGATCCAAGCAGAAGAGCGGTCAGATCCAACGATGTTAAAATACTATAACAATATTATTATTGTTATTGGCTTCATTATTGAATCTTTAATTTGATATTAAATTCAGAAATTCATTAACACATGTTCAAAAATGATAAAAGAATCTTTGAAAAAATGGTATTTTTTTGGATTTTTACTAATATACTGTTTTTTCTTGTCGCTCAAAGTCAAAATCTCGTTGTTATGATCCTGACGGGAGAAATTTATACAAAATATATTTAAAAATTAACTTGATATTTTCTATGTTTCACAGGAAGAACTCTTACCTTAGCTACTCTCAATTATGACCTCGATTATGATCTTCAAATTCTGTTTTTATCCTTTACCTTTTGTCAGAAACTCATGAGTATTTCACTGATTGGACTTCGTAATCGATATTTATTGTCTCCAATGACAAATAAATATGACTATAGTCTAGCTATATCGATGCATCCAAAATAAATAAACCAATGAGCCGCTCTATTAGAACGGCGATTGAAGCCAAATTGGTTCCGATCGACCGCTGCCAAACGCAGAGAGTGCCAAAGGAACCGATATGATAAATAAAAGCCTTAACAACTGCTGGGGATGGAAAGAAAACAAGGTCTAAGAGGCAAAGGGTGTGTTGTGGGATGAGAGGGCAGCTGAGGGTGGATTCTGGTCCATGGAAATAGTACATGAGATGTAAGCAAAAGATGCATTCGACCAGTGAGTTTAAAGAATTGAAAAACTCTATCCAATTCAATCTCGAAATAGTTACATTATTAAATCCGAAATTTCATTAAATCATGATGTTGTATTCTATATTAATCTCTTAATAAATAAATTCTACCTGTGAAAAATGAATGGCAGGGAATATAAACAGTTTGAAGTTCACATCCTTTCATTTCACTTTTGAATTTCATTTATCTCACTCCAGAGAGTAGGGCAACAATTTATTTTTGCGGAATTCGGATATTTAATGTACACTACATGTTATTAATTAAAAAAATATAAATACCTTAAACCAAATAAAAAGCGGAAATAAAAAAGGTCTGACTGTGTTTTAATGCAGGACCTCCCAATCGTTTGTCGGATGCTTTTGCTGTTGAGATATATATTATCAAAATTAGGGGTGCATTACGGGCATATCATACATACTCATATCGTCTCAATAAGATTCAATATATTATTTCGTTTTCTAAAAAAGATTAATTTTCCTAAATCACTTTTATGGTATTAACCTCAGATTCTACCAATTATTGCTGACAAGGAATCTTAGAATTCTTCAAGGACGAAAAACCATCTCAAAATGTATAAAAATTAATTTAATGTCTAAATTCAATTTAAATATATCCAACGAATTCGTTAAATTTCAGCTTTAATTAAAGATCAAGGGTCAAGTTTGGTCAATATTTACAATTACCTGAAAGGTCACAGTGTCCTTTACAAATATCCACGATAATAAAAGTTAAATGAGCAATATGAAATGAAGAATGAGGGCTTAAGAGGACTCAAGGGATGAGAATATTACGTCAGAGAGGAGATGAAGAATATTAAAGGGTACGTATTCTTAGAAATGATGAAATAATGTGATCTCGGGATGCGATGAAAATATATCAAACAAAGTTGAAAATATGTAATAGATTCATCAAATGTAAAAACGATCAAACTAGTCTGATTAAATAGATTTACATATTCAGAATATGTTCAGAAAGGATAAGCTCTTCAAGGACAATAACAATTTGCCGAGAGAATACTTTGAGAAATAAATTTAGAGTTATTTGGAAAAAAATAATACTGCAAATATATAAATAAAAAGAAAGTCATTCTTGAGAATGGTATAAAGTTTTTCGAAGAGAACTAAATGATACTTCTTAATTCTAACCGCATTTGCTTTCAAGACATATATTTTTACATTTGAAATTAATACTGAACTGTCGCAACTTAACGGATCTGCTATCCGAACCTTTTGCCAGGGATCAAATCCTCTACACAATTGCGATCACCGAATTCGATACGAGAGGAAATCGTTGATGGATAATATCTTCTCAGCAAAGAAAGAAAATGAAGTAAAAGGACTTCCAAAAACAATGGAAGGGAGATTAGCGCAATCCTCAGGAGATAGATCGCAAGGACCGTGTTTACGGGGATTTCGAAGGGCATCGCGTACAAGACTAAAGACCAATAGCACTTCTCCCGTCGGGGCATAATTCTTGAGGTGCTCGGGAAATTGATGCTTTGAATTGGGATTCCTGTTTTATACATGTGTTCTGGAACCAAATATTCGCGGGCTTGAATTTGAAATGAGCGCAAGAAGAGAGTATAACATTCGAAATCTTTTATTCTGATGTTCATTCACATTCACTGCTCACATATACGTAATACTTCGAAGTTCGTGTCGTGCAATAGTTTGGGTTGGTGCGTTTCGGTCTCGTCAAAGTGGAATATGCTCCATCCCATCAATTTTCTGCTTTCTAAATTCATTGATTATTGCGCATTTAAATTGCGCTGAAAAAGTTTAAAGTCGTTAAATCGTCATAATTGTATTAAATACGCAGCCATAGAGAAATTATTCAGTTCAGCGAATAGAAATTCGGCACACGCTCTTCTATTGGTAAGGTAAAAATATATATACTATATTCCATAATTAATTTATTTTAAGGCATTAAATATTACTTTTTTTGTGGAATAAGTAATCATTGTAAACAGGAAAACTTTATCATTTAAGTAATTCAACAGGTGTACTATTTCCCAACATAAAAATATCTTCAGGATAATTCCGATACGAAGCAATACGTACAGAGCACAAAGGCCTTGTTCTTTAAATTAGTTATCTGTTTATCTATTTTGTGATAAAACACAGATTAGTAGTCGTTTGCAGAAAAATACACTCCGTGGACATTTAATTTATTTCATGTCCATAAAACCTCGACCATTTAAAATACTTATAGCTATAATGAGTTTCTTCAAAGCGACACCTAATTAAATATTCGGAGGCCAGTAAACAATCTCGGGGGAATCGTGTGGTAGTGTAATCAATGAGTCCTTCGAGAAATGTCACTTTTTCACTCGGAAACCTCCTTCTTTGCGATGGAGATAATCAGAAGTATTTCTCGTGAAATCTCGAACGTCACAATTAATCAGAAGCGAAAGAGGGGCAAAATAAGAGAGAGTTCGAGAGCAGGATCGAATACTACTGCCACTTCTCATTCGAAGTAATAGAATCGGAAAAGGATTTTGACTTGAAAAACATGACACTTAATAGGAAAGATGGAATTCAATTGATTGGGGTCGTCGATAAGAGAGCAGAATGCTACGGGTTAGTTCGGTTAGAGAATGAACTGTTTTTAAGGGGAAAGTTAAAGGAATTCTAAGTATACTTCTGTTGTTTGATATATCTTCCGAAGATAACCGTGGAAGGGATCGTGAAATGAAACTGGTTTCTCATACAAACAAGATCAAATTGATACTACCTCCAAATGCATTAAAAAGTATTCCGCGTGTTATGGTCTGCTTAAGTTTGATAGTTATATATAAATGTCTATCTCATAAACGTGGAATTCCTTCTGGCACTACTCATTTAGAAATAACCTATTGTATTTTTTAAATAATTTATTTATATCAACTACGATTTTCTTAATCTTAATTTGATGATTTTCGAGGACATTAGAGAAAATATTAACTGAAATCTACAGGGTAGCTACGCTAATCTTAAAAGAAGAATGGCGACAAATAAATATATAAATATAAATAAATATATAAATATAAATATAAAATATAAATATAATATAAAATATAAATATAAATATAATATATAATATAAATATATAAATATAAATAAAATAAAGATTATAATTTTGCTTAAATTTTAAAGGAATTTGGTGATTTCTAACAAATCTTTTATAAATAAATAAAAAAGATTTATAAAATGTATATGAAATAATATTGAAGATAATTCCTTTAGTGGATGGAGCAAAATTTAAATCTTTGCAAAGATATTTTCATAATTTATTAATATTCCATCAAAGAGAAACGATAAATATAGATGTACAGAATGACTCTTAAATCTAGATTATTTAGTTCAGTAATATCAATGAAATCTTTTTTTAAATTATCAGAAAATGGCAGATACATAATTACATGCATGAATATTTCACTCATATCTTCCCCAATTACAAAATTAAAACGATATCTGATCGATTCAAAACATTACCATCCCCATTCAAAACCGCAATACCAATAAGGAACGAATATCTTACTCGTCTCATACCACCATAAATGGCGCACCACAATGAACGAGGAGAGAGTTCAATGAAAAATTCCAGGAGTACCTCAAATTTTAACGTGAGATTTTCCAAAATTACGGAACATCTTTCTCTTGATTCTACTGCCGCCGAACACCGAATCAGTAAATCACTGTAAATCAATGCCTCCGAAGAATTAGCTCAGAGACACTAAGATAATCCTCGAAACGATGAGGAAAAAGCAAAAACATGAAAGATAAGGAAAAATAAAGGAATAAATGGTGCGATGCTCACATTATTTTTCCTCTGAGATTTTCCTCATCTCCAAAAAGTGTGTCGGGTAAAGAGAAAAGAGCGGAAAAGTGGACTTCGCGTGAGAGCAATTTCGTGCGATTCGAGAGACACAAAGTAACATGGTACGGAGAGAATGCAAACATGTAATGTCGGCTGACATATTATGATTTGACTCATTAAGAAAATTGAGATTTATGCGTCTGACAAAGTCGAGCAAATTTACTGAAGGAATTTAAGGAAAGAAGTGGAAAAATGAGATGATTGCAAAACTCTATTGCAGCACTAAACTAAAATTATATAAAAGTAAAACTTTCTTTATCCTATTATGCGCAATTCAAAATGCTACGTTTTAACACCATAAGGAATTCTTCTCGTGCATTATTCTTTCGAAATGAAGTAATGAATGTGTGAGGTTTTCTTTGATCATAAGCTCAATATCTTCTCCAACTTCAAACGTTCGGTTGGTTATTAAAAGGAAATATTCGTGGAAAGTAAGAGAGTTACTAAAAATATCTGATATATACGAATTTAAGAAATTATCCACTTTAAATTTTTGATTCATCAGTATAATTCGAATAGGAAATTAAAACTTATCCAATGATTGTAGTAAACGTACAATACCTGGCCTCGTGTTTCCTTTCATATTCCAGTTATAAATTGTTTTCCACAAAGTGATTTTAATGAATTTAGTTAATTATTAATTAAAGATAAGACTGCCGAGCATAAATAAATATTTGGAGGGGATAATTAAAAATATATAGCCTTTTATCCATGAAATATTCGTTCAAACCTCAAAATAGCTGAAAAAATCAAAGGTTTCAACAAAAAATTCTTGCAATGGTGAAAATTTCAAGGCGGTACCAAAATACAGCAGCCGTAATAATCCAATTACTATATAACGCGAAAATATGAAACAATCCGTTCCCTTCTTGGGACAGAAAAATCGGCGTTGAAAAACGCTAGAACCATCATCGCTGATAAGCTGTGAATTGCGAAAGGAAATTGTACGGAATAAAAGGGTCAAATTTCGTGAGCTAAATAAATGGTCCTTAAACATCAGCTGAGTATTTAATTCACAGGGAGAGCAAAAGACTGGAAAAGTCTAAAGTACTCTTGAGAAGTTTATTACGTGGAGAACGTACGAGAATATACACCGGAAAAACGCACCTCAATCGTTAAATAAGTTGTGGGCGGTAAAGCTAAAAAGAGGGTCTTTTCATAATTAAATCAAAATAAGCGCCTTTAAAAATAAGAAGAGGATTAGGGGGAGAAAGAATATATTCTCCGGAGTTGAAATATTTCGGAAAGGAGGTCACGAAGCAGTACGGGAATTATTTCTTCTATCGAGTTTAATTTTAATATCGCTTTTATGTCGAGGACTAATGACTCTCTTGTATTTTGCCGCTAAACGGATGCACTCTGCAAGTCAGAGTACAGAATATACCGAATAATGAAAATTTGTTTCAGTCTCATTTTCCAGAGGTTTATGAACGTAATATTACCTTTCTGCTCACTGCGTATAGTATATGAACTTCTTGTGATACATAATTTGATGAGTGATGAAAAAATATTTCCCTTTATAAAATTCCAATAGGATATGCTAAATCTCAGGATTAAAATTTACCTGTTTGTTGCTCTTACTTTATCACAGAATATTTAGATCGAGTTAAGAAGATATGAAAAATGTATTGGAAAAGTTTTAAATAAGTTATAATTAACATTTTACAAAATAATATCGAGTTGCTCATTTTGTGAACTTACTATGAACAACTACAATAAAAAATAGCCAAGCAATATAATTGATATATTTTTCAATCCATAATAAAATTATATATAATAATACTGTAGAAACTGAAGATGAATCCCTTTCCCTCTATTTTAAATATTAAATGCGTTTCACACGTTTTACCCAAATTATTAAAATATAAGTTTTTTCTTATCTACGCACGTGTTGAAGAAACGGTGAAATAAATTCAAAATTTGATTGGATGTATATAAAGTAGACGAATAGAAAAAGGATTGTAAAGCGCAACATTATATTAAGTGGGTAATAATTATGCATATTCTATTAAGTGGATTTATATTTTCTAATATAACTGTACGTGTATTTCTATGAAATTTATACTCACAGAAAAGATTGGAAAACATCCGGTTCTACCTCCCACGAAATCAAAGGGTAAATACTGAGGCTGTGACACTCACCTAAAAATATAGAAACATTATTGTTAGTACATCTAAATGATGGATGAAAATCGATGACTTACACAGAATGAGCATTATATATCAACTACTAGATTTTTTAAATTGGTTCTATATCATTGTAAAATGTATCTTACATTATGATTAAGTAGTTATTATACAATAGTTATACACCACCCGATGGATTATAAAATAACATCTTCTTGAGATATAGTCATTTAGTATCACTTAATTCATATTCTTACGAAAGATAATTTTAAGTTTGTCAATAGCTTTTCAATTACAGTTTCAATAAAAGTTCCTGTGTATAAGATGATTAATACAAAATATTACTTAGAAATATCTTCAGTTCACTTAATAACCATACTATCCCAATAAGTGATATATTGTCTTTATCATGTGCATTGATATACCGTACACACATAAAAAGTAACATTTACGTTTTCACGCATATAATACATGTATATACCTTACGATGCCGTATATATCATTTAAAATCTCACAATATGCATATATTTTATATTCGTCAACTT
This sequence comes from Pantala flavescens, assembly GCA_020796165.1. Lineage (NCBI taxonomy): Eukaryota > Metazoa > Arthropoda > Insecta > Odonata > Libellulidae > Pantala > Pantala flavescens. Next base: position 36,519,004 of record CM036880.1, on the reverse strand, counting down.
CTTTCCATATATTCCTAAAGTAAGGTTTTTTAGCTTATTTTGAACATAAACTAGAATACAGATTTCTTTCATTTACCCCATTTTTTCATGTGTTTTAATCTCTTTTAGTACGGAATTGTCTAAAACGTTGAAGCAAAAGGAAAATATTCTTAGGGAATACATTCGTGTTGATTTCCCCATGCGTATCTCACTACTGTGTCTTAAACGTTATTATCATTCCCCATCTACTTGGGTCCAGACTCTGAGGGAATACCTTTTGCCTTCCTCTAATTAACTTTCCACCAAGGGAGATCCTAGCAGGAGCGTGTTCATTTCCAAGTTTCTAGACAATCGTTCGTCATTCCGCGAAGAGTGAACTCTCTTGCACTGTCTCATCGACAAAGGAAAAACAACTTGCGCCTACATCGTTTAATATTCTTTCCTATTGAGGAATATTAGTTCCTATCAAAGGAAAGTAGTCTCATTCCTTTAATAGCATTAGGAGAACATTCTTTTTTTCCACAGATAGATTATTAATTTCATTTAAAACATTTTAACCAACGCAACAAAAGGTTTTAGGACGAAAGGCGAAAATAAAACGTATGTAGCACAAACACCTTATTTTATCCTCATTTAATATTGCGAAATTTAATGCAGACGCTTTGACTGACGCATTTCTTCGGGAAACTGCGACGTATTTTCCTCCGGATTACAAATGGCCATCTGAGAAACGAGTCTGGGATTTCGCTCCTTCTTTGTTACTAAACTCGTGAGAAACGCGTTAAAATTAATTCCGCTGCCTCCATTTATATTCGAACGAAATAAATGGAAAAGGTAATTTATTTCCGTCGTAAAAGCGTTTAGTTAAACAAGGTGTGAATTTAGTCTACGAAGAATCCTCCCACCACATCTGTTTTATAGCTTAGGCAGTTACCGTAATAACTTACTTCTCCATTACGGCTTTAGCGCTTTTCCCCATAACTACTCTCCATAGACATCTCCAGCCGCTAGTGTCCGCCTGCAAAGCTTTCAGCGTTGAAAAGCCCCAGTAGTGCGCTCATCGTATTTGGAATTCCCATTCGAGGTTTGATGAACATTAAAGATTTTATAAGTAGCGAATGAGTCACACTGATTACACCAAGTTCCCTTATTTCGAGGATTGATATATAAATTGTGAGCGCTAAGAGTTATGTTCTTGCAGATCTCTTACAGAATACAGTGAGATACTCTTGAAATTGAACTTCATTGTGAAAGTTTAGAATTGTATATTTTTCCACAAATATTCATTAATTTTCCCGATGGAGAGTTGAAGATGGCATCTTTCGAAACGGATGATCTGCAATAAATACTTGCGGATAATTATATTTATTATCAGGAAACTAATTTTAGAATATTATTTCGATTTCTTTTCATTCATCGATCTCGATGAAGGTATCTAATGTCCTAGGTTCGAGTCCCGGTTAATAATGAACTGCTACAGAAAGAATTTCAGCTTTCTTTTAATAATTCAGTTTCCTAAGAAATTGATTTTTCAGATAGTTATGATGAATGAATGCATTAATTATCATTGCATTTTATACAATGAAACGACGAGGAAAAACATCTATACTGAGGTGTTATTTATAAAGTTATAAATCTGAAAACCCACAGCGCACTCGTGATTATCGCACTCGAATTATTACTTAGAGTGCTCAAATTTATCACCCTGTGACCTTCATTGTTAATTGGATCGCCTTTGCATCCTCACGAGAGACCGCCCAGGGACGGTGTTTGGACGAATGCAACTTCGGCGGCTTTTCCGGAGAAGATACGTTATTTTTGAGTTAATTAATTCGGGACTAATGAATTTTGTAGAGGAGCCATGAAAATTGAAACCCTGTTTCGCCGGAAGTTAGTCTACGGGCGGAGCGAAAATTGTTTCATGTAATATTCATAAGTCTCACTCTATCCGTCATTTTTTGGAAGACATTTATTATCTGCATTCCTTAAGGGATTCGAGCGCATTTTGACGAGAAAATAATCTGAATGCCTTTCTTGCACTGATCGATATTGGGTACAACGTTACCGAATTGAAATGTGAAGACGTAAATTTTATTAAATTGTTTTGATTTAGGAAAACCGTGTTCGCGCATCTTATAGAGTTATTATTTTTGAAATATTATTTATTGATCATACATAACTGACTATGGATTAGATTTAACAAATTGAATACTTCTTTTCGACGATGGTACATACTCAAATCATCGAAACTGAATTAAAAAATTAAGAAGCGAATGTTTCGTTCTTATAAAAGGTTTTAGGAGAGCATCCCGTCTTTAAGGGCGGACTGATAACAACATTCTCTCCTTCGTCACCTGGTAACCACTTCAATTAAATAAATTAATCAAACAAAATATTAATGGAGAATACTAACAACAATATCCCCGCAAATATCAATACATCTGGCAAATATACATGAGTTGCAGTTGTAAAAAAAGACCAAGTTAAAACGTTATCACTGTTACCCTCGATTAGAAAAAAGTATCCACGTTCGTTGAAAAGATGAGATAATTGCAGCTATTAGTATTAATCAGACATCCTTTTGCTCTCAACCTCTCGAAATGCATGATGATGGCTAATGCGTACCGAGGTAAGTTCAAAGCGGAAATCAGGGCTATTACCGTTTGCCAGAATCATGTAATGGGTTTCAAAATCAAAGAGAATAGGTGATGGCTTCATCCATATTTCCCGATTTTTCGAATGAGCACAATCATTTCATAGGAAACTGACCTTGGATTTTCATATGAATTCACACGGGAGAGCACAACAATCTTTATCTAAATGTTTCCTCGAATATCATATCAATCGATATTCGGTGGAATAAACGATTTTTAGCAAACTTGAGGGAGAATTTGTGCTGCACAATTATCAGAGCGTCACATTCGCCTTAAGAGAAAACATTTTTGCCTTTCGTAAAAGAAGATCCTGGAATAAATCGCTTTCATTTGATGCTAATGAAGATTTCGCCGTCTAAAATTCATCTCCATATTTAATGAAATAGCAGGATATAAAACGTAGTAACACAGGGATTTCAAATTAAAAGTATGAGAAGGAACTTTATATCCTAATAAAACGTTGATGGCAGGTGAAACAGCGTAGGATTTTTAGCAAACATAAAATTTGTCCCATCATCGAATTAAATCGTTTTATCTCTTGTTTTGTATTTAGATGCACTTCGTATACGAAAATTTAATTATTTCATTTACATTCGACGCCATAAAGCTCAGGGTTTATTGAAATTTTCTAATTTATTCAAATTTGAGAAACAATTCCACTTTTTCAGAAGCACTTAATCTTGTTACGATTAATTTCTTCTTTCTATCGCAAGAAAGGTTGGGGTTAAAAATCAGAGTGGGTATTAATTCATATGATCACATTAATATTTTTGAATGAAATAGATTTACTTCGTTTTTACTGAAAGGAATAGAGTTATGAGCCATTATTCCCGTGATATTAAATGAAATTAATTCTTAATTTTCACAGTTAACTTGCATCACAGATGATTTCCAATGTTACTTCCTCCTAAATCAAATAACTTCATCTGATCATTAACTGTTGCGGCATTTTTTACTATGAAAAAGTAAGATACTTTTTCATAAACGATGTACTCATATTAAATTGTGGAATAACTAATTTACCAACTTATAGAACAAGGGAATACGAAGAGGATAATACGTAAATGGTATGAGGTACGTCAGAACGGATCAATAAAAACACAAAAAGTTGTGGCGACAAACAAATCATTTCTCCGACAAACTTAAGCATTAAATCATGTTCCAACATCCCTTTTATCGAAGGTCGCCCGTTTCACAAATGAGTAATGCGCGAGTGCAAACTCAGTTTCGATAGTAAGATTTATAATCGTCGACACGGCGAAATCAAGCTTGTGTTCCCACACCCTTACTGACATTACGCTCGTGACAAACACGGGCATTCTTCCTTCTTTTTTATCCCAAATATTCGTTCCATTAACATGCAACTCTTCGTTGGCAATGACCCTTTCACGTCCGTTAAACAGCGTTATTGGATCGATGAGCTCACATCGAATCATTAATTCGTCACGCGTTAACAGTAAAATATTACGCCGCTCCCGTCATTTCGATTAATGCTTCAAGATGTCAATGAAAATGGATTTGTTGGACTAACGCTGAACGCGCATTAGTAGCAAATCAAAGGCCCCGTCGCTGGATTTTTAAAGGGGTGGATTTCAGATGCGAAGGAATAAATGAAGATGGAATTCAAGTTGGAAATAATTGCTGAGAGACCGGCAGCACATCTGAAATGAAGACTCCCATTGATACGGTCAACTTTATTAAATTTAAAATTCCTTGAAAGTAGTAAGAATTCTAGTGTTCTAGTGTCATAAGGAATTAGTCTATAATAAGTTATTCTGACGACAATATTAGATATTTTATTATTCTAGGCACCCATATGGATGGATGAGTTAGGTTATACTTGATTGTATTACTAATTACGTAACTATGATTGCATATACTTTGCATTAAGGGTTATGGTTCACGATGTTAATACTAATCGAATAATCATATCAATATCATGCACCAAACGAAATTTTTTAAATGCCTACCAAAATAATTTGTGTAAAATAACTGTAAAATAAAATAAACAAGTAGAATATTTCATAAGGTTACAAAATTTAATATAAAACATTAAAATTCATCAATTTTGATCAAGGTTTTGAGGAAAATTGAATGAATCAAAGTAGAAAATTTCCACGATAATGAATGAAAACTTTTTATAGCCATTCTATGAATTCTGAATTCGTTCTTTGTAAAATATAACTATTATATGATAATTAAATATAATTATAACGATTCAATAATGAAATAGAATCTTGTCTTTAGAAAATATGTAATATAATAATGTAATATTTTTTCATATTTTACGATAGAAGTTTTTGGAACGATAGAAGTATTTGTATTATAATTATATGAACCATAAAAAATATAATAATAAGTCAGCATTTAAATTGAATAAATTTTTGCCAAAAAAGAAAGTGATTGAAGAAAAAAACGAAAAGCATACGAACGATAATACGATAAACGAACCACGACCATAAAATACGATGTACGAACCACGTATACTAACATTAGCAATCCAACACACTAACACCACTCCACCATTTGCTTGTTGATGAGCGGTCGCCTCTGGGTTTATATTGGAAGCGGCTAGGATTGACGATTTTTAAACATTAATTATAAGGAAACGAGGGATCGTTGGCCCCTAGTATTTTCAGGCTTTATAAGTACGTTTAAGCTACACATCCATACCGGTTTCATCCAAATTCCCGTGCCGCAGTCCTAGAGTTCCCCTTGTTAGTGAAATTATTATTATTATTATTGCAGAATATCTTACAATTAGAGCAATGCTCTGGTGGTCACATTCACATAAGATTTAACTACTCTAACCAACATGCTAAATATAAACAATTATCCTAAAAGATACAACTATAGCTTACATGTTCTATAAAAAACATGCATAATATACATAAATAATTTTTAGGATTACCATCAACACTCTTTTTTGTACAGGTTTTTTCAGGGTTCCTAGCAGGCCTTCACGGCTACCGTAGCGGTGCCGAGGACTAATCCCCACCGTACATCACCCTACCAGGCAATCCCCTGTACTCGTCAGTACTCACTCGTCCTAAATTTTTATTAATCCTTTTTATCAATTCCCTGTGATTTTTTGGGAAGGGCTCCAAGACACTTGCAGGCAAATTGTTCCAATCTTTAATTGTACGATTTAGAAAAGAGTATTTACTAATATTCGTTCTCTGTTTAATTAATCTAACTTTATGCTTATGGTCCTTTCTGCCATGAAAATTTTTCTCATTGATTTTCTTCGATAATTCTTCTTACGATTTAACCCCTTTATATACCTTATAGAACAACGCTAACCTCTTCTTCTTCCTTCGCTCCTCTAAACTTTCCCAATTCCTTAATCATCTGAGTTACACTATCGAGCCTTGTGTACCTAACAAGAATCTTGCTGCTCTTCGCTGTACCTTTTCTATTTTTCGTTAAGTCCTACCTCATGATATACTAACGGTCCCACTACAAGATCATTGAAAGTAAAATTTCCTTTTCATCGTTATACTCTGTAGAAGAACAGTATTAATGGCAATAACTTAAAGACACGACCTCAGAATTTGCACAATGGAAGCTAATTCAATTTCCCAGATAATTATATAAGTACTTTGGTTATCATGGCGATGGTGCACATACGCAGGCATAACCTTCGGTGCCTCCAAATATTTTCTAAATTCCGAATTCATTCACAATTCATGGTTACTTCGTTCCAATTGAAAACATCTGCTGTCCCAAGGCAAAGCATGCGAGTTATATGACACTCTTGGAAATGTACGACAGCTCCTGCAAATCCCATGATACGAAGACCAGCAGCGAAACTGCACCTTTCGGGTTTCTTTCCCAGTGAGACTTCTTCCTCATTCCCAAAAGGGGAACGCCTTCTCCCTGTTATTTAAAGTCAAGCAAGTCAAATCCCTTTCCAGCATTAATGGATCCCTCAAATGATGTCGAGAGATATGCTCGGAGTATTTCCTCACGTTTTCTTCCCAAATACTACTTCAATCTCCTTTCGCATGTACTTCGAGCTATGGTCTGTCATCTTTTTCTGGGATCGAATATTTACGAAAAATGAGTGATGCTTAATTTTCTTTCGTTTACTTCAAAGAGGACAACAACGCCTCCAGAGCAATGAAACGACGTGGTAACGCCCAAAAATCCATACGTAAAGAAGTGTTTCCATTGTTCTAATCCTGTGCATAAATTAGTATTTTAATTGAGTTCTGAGGAATTAATCGAGATAATCCAAATAAAGGGGAAAATCTAATTATTTGCACTTTACCATTAACCTAATCAAATTCGGCTATGAAGTTTTCTATACGCAAACGTACAAAAACGAGAGGCAAGTTCTAACACTTTGTCACTAAGTTCATAACGTCGTAACGTGGCAAAATCGGACGAAATAAGCCTCTTCCTTAACTCGGGTTCCTCTGCGATCGAAACAGCCCTTGCGTTGTAATGCAACCGAATCTGGAGTAACAATCCTTTCACTCCTACGAATTTCCCCTGAACGACGCTCCTTAGGGGAATATGAAAACAATGGGAAACCGCCCTAACAACGTTATTAAAAAAGACGACGCACCTTTTCGTCCACTCCCTTGGAGAGTGCATATCACGAGGGGACGAAGCCAATTCTCTTATGAAACCCTTCCTTTTTTTATTTGGACGTTGCCATGTGCCTCCCAGAAGTCTCTTTCAGTCTGTTATCCCAAAGGGGCGGAATTTTAAGTCCCGAACAAGGAAAGAGATTTGTATCGGGGATTGTGTCGTCGGAGGTTCAATTGACGATTAGTGGGCATTTAAAGGCGTCGTTTTTGAGGAGGGAAAAAAAGAAGTGGAGGAAATTGGGTGGAGGAGGAGATTTTAGAGAAAATTGCGAATACCAACGCATCTCTTCTCCTTTCGTAAACTGCAATATTTTACATTTAATAATGTAAAATAAATCGGAATTCGGGAAAATGGAGGGAAGAAGAGGTAATGAAAAGGTCAAAGAGAAATGATCAAAGAATAAGATAGCATCTGATGATATTGTAATGATAATTTATAATTAAAATGACCAACGAGAGAGAAACAAATTCTGCGAAAAGAGAATAAACAAGAGGAGCAAAATACACGATGAAGTAAGAGCAGGAATAGAAAGGTGGGCAGAGAAGAGGAGGATGTGGATTTGATGCGATAACGCCAAGGAAAGAGAATTTCGGTCTCCGATACTTCCAATAAGACCCAATTCTTTTGCATCATTCGTTTATGAGACCCGGATGGCGATCAATGATGGACTTCGGGGGACACTCGCATGGTTATAAAAGAGAGCCACAATCGGTGGATAAGCCCACACAAAGATCTACGTTAAAGAAATATCATCCGCTTTCTATGAAGAAAGAAGTGCGTTTTCTGAAAGTTTTCAAATTTGAAAAACAGAATAATGCAGATAACTTTTGTCTTTCAAAAATACTAGATCAAATATAGACATTCTATGCTATATCAAATCCATTTCTAGATCCATCTTCAGATATTCTATTCTATGATCTTTTGCTTACGTTTAAATATTCTCTTAACATTGGAAACAAAGCATAAATGGCTCATCAGATTAAGAATGATCAGTTTAAACTCCGTATTTTATTTAAAAAAACTCAAGGACCTGAATTTCCGCTTTTTCTTCACATAAACTCATATTCCGTGATTTATGCTTTAATCTAATTGAAGCCATTGGCTGTCTGCAGAAGAAATAGCCTCTCTACTAGCTCGTAGATTAGGAAGCTGCTTCTATAACACGTATTTAATCCCTTGACCTCATAAATAACCCCCTGTATGACGCATAGATATTTGCACTCCACGATCACTTTATACTCTTACAGCCTTTTTCGTGTTCGGTCACTAAATTACTCTTGCGAATTTTGAAAAAGATGGAAAACTAATGATATTATTAATATTAATTTGTATATTGGAATATAAAAGTGATATAGCTGAACCTCAATTATCCATCCGTTGGCCGCGAAGGTTCCCTTTGATGAAATATATCCACTTACTACACACGGAAAACTACAAAAAGGGACTATAATTTTACTCCTTCGTTTGTTTGACTTCCCTCCCAAGGTGCGATGAAAATTTCATATCCGATATTTCCGTCCACACACGAACGGGAACAATCGCCAAGTAAGAGCAACGAAGTCCGTTACAAAGTTAAATAAGGAGAGCAACTTCCAAGTTACTCCATAATCTCCCTCGCGATTTTTCAAACTCTCCTTCAACAGGTCCCCCAATCCTCTTCGATATCCATTTTGTCGCATCTTTTGAAGATTTTTCCTTTCCTATAATCGCTTAGAATTGCGTTGTTTATGCCCGAATCTGAGTGGCTTTCCCATATAAGATTCCTTCTCTACAGATTTTCTTTCTTTACTTCTCCTTTCCTTTAGAGATCACGCGTTTGTGACGGAATCATCACCGTGCGTGGCTGTTTTAATGGATGCTCCACATCTAACAGTTTCCACGATTTTAACTCTTGCACTGTGAGTTCGATCGAATGTTAATGGCCTTTTTTATTTGGCACAATCTCACTTCTGCGTTTTCGTCTGACATTGAAATATAATAATATATAAAATAAAGGATGATAATATAAGACGGATATCGGATTCTAATTTTTAGAAGAAATTTTAAGCAGCACTCTCATCTTATGCACCTTCAGTTTACCTTTTATACTTTCAGTGAATCCCAAACACTTGTCTTATCGTATACCTTGAGTTAATCCAAGGTTTACTTTATTATGAAAAATCTCAACTTCGAACGTTTGGTATTAACATAGTGAAAATATTACGTCTAACGGAGTGTCTTCGAACGATGTATCTTCAATCGATTCTTTTCTTTCGCGTGTTATGACGCAGGAGTTACACTCGAAAGCAATTTGATCCTCGTTTTTCCTTTGAACTATTTTACACGTCTTCTGATAATGTAAAAGGTTTAGCCTACTTTTGGATTTAGAGGATCGCCGAGGATTTAAGATATGGGAATTTCTTTGGAGGCATTTCCATAATTTATTCGTTCTATTCGACGTTAGATTAGGAATTAAAAATTCCTAGAGTCGGAATTCGAGGATATATTCTCGAACGATCTGGAAATGCGCTTAAGGTAATCTACTGTTAATGACGGAAATGTTGGGAAAATGGGACGAGGTAGAATCTATATTTACTGCTGATGTTGTAGCATTACTTTCATGGTAGAAATCGACTTAAATATATATCTGCATGTTTCTCCGATCCTTAGCAGCAGTAAAAATGATCGTTTGAAGGCTTACATTAAAAGCAGATGAATATTTCTCGATGTTTAATTAAAAGATCCCTCCTTACTCCATTGATTGAGATTCAATGTTTGGATTTTATACACACGCGATCAGAACCACGTCTCGTAAAGAGGCGTTATCTGGTTACCGCAAAGATAAACGCGAAAATGCGATGGCCTAAGAACGGATTTTGAAGGTGGCCTCTGTTATCAATGAGTGAGCGGTCATAATTAGGTCTTTATGAATTTATGGACGATTAAATTCCCTGATTGCATCATCTTGACTCTTCTGCACCGTGATTATGGGTGAAGTGGTGAGTTCTGTGAATGAGATCGCGTGTGCAGCCTTGACATTTTGGACATTGCGTGATACAAGAGGGGATTCAGTAATCCAAAGGAATTACTGAATATCTGACTGTTTTCGTAATCTTTGGTCCTACCACGTGCGGAACTGTCCATTAGCTTTTATCTTTCTAAATTAAGAATTATTTAGTAAAATCATTTTTATTTTCTTTTAGCCCGACGAATTGACCTATGTAGTTTCTCTTCATTTTTGATAGAATTCCTACAAAAGAGTCTCAGTTATAGAAAAATATTTCTTAAAAACGGTATCGTCTTTCTTACCTTAATTTAGCCAAAGCATATTCATCGTCTGAAATGTGATTTATCCCATCAAAGCAACAGTTATGACAATTTTACTTATTGATTTTATATTTCCCGTCCATTCAAGATAGCAGAGTTTAATTTATGCTTTGAATTTGAAGGAAAACTGAATTCACGCTAAAACTACTTGTTGTGAAATTAATTTTATGGATACGTCACTTTTTATGCCTTTACAAGATATTCTTGATTTGAAAAATTACCATTATTCATCAATGACTTTTCATTCGTGCTTCCAGTGTTAAGAAATTGATCTATTTTAGATGCAAGGACGAAATAGTAGAGATTGACTAATACTAGGTTGCTCCATCTATTGTCTTGATTCATTAGTCATTTTATAATAACCATTAGGAAATCATCTAAAAAACACAATAAACCCGGCTGTTGTTAGAAGAATGCTGTAAATAAATATAAAAGATAAGTTTGGCCTACATATACTTTGGATGCTTAATAATTTTTATTATGTAATTTGTTTCTTCACTCCCGTTTTTAGTTCTAAAAGAAATAAGATTTATTTATGATATAACATTTAATATTCCAATATTTTATAGAGTGATAGAGAAATTCCTTCACATAACTCAACCAGTAAAAAAGAGAAGTTGAGAATAAGTTAAAGATAAGCTCTTTAAAATTGGAAAGGAATAATTCTTATTAAAAGCAAGTTCAAATTTTAATACTTCACTGATTTTTAAGAATGTATTATATATACGTACTATTCCACTCATCTCGAACCACTATATATAATATTAAAGCCTGAAGTTCAGAAGAAAGCTGTAAATTAATCATATTGAATTAAATAATTTTTATATTAAATGGTAAAAACTGATTTGGAGCCAAATAAAGTGTTCCTGAAAAAGACAGCACCATCTGTTTTCAAAGAATTGCTTCGAATTGAAAATTAAGGAAGATTTAGTACATCAGATATGAGAGTGATATTTTTCCATCTTTGAAGAAGCGCACTTCTGGAAAAGAATGTCTTCTTTTGAAAAACGTAGATTTGGGGGAACATTAGGAAAAGGATCAAATCAACACTCAAAAAAGGGAGAAAAGCTCCATCGGAAAATTTTGAGGAAACTTGAAGATTACAAGAGAAGAAAACTCCTAACAACTCGTAATACCTTAATGAATGGAAGAGTAACGAACTTTGAACTTGTTCATCGAGAAAGAAATTAAGGGGAAGGTAATTTTGAATAAGGTGCCCTTAACAAAGCGGGCAATAAGTCATCAGGCGCCGTAAAAATGCCTCGAGCGTAATTACGATAACTGGGTTAAATGCGATGTTTCTTCCATCTACGCTTTTTTCGAAAGTACGTATCAGCATTAATCTACTAGAATGAAAAGATCTTTGGGGCATATTGGATGATTCGAATAAAGGTTGAGTTTGAGGACGGCGCCAAAATTATATCATAGAGCTTCTTTAAGAGGTTAATATTTCTGGAGAATGGATACTTGTTCAATTTATTTAATGAGTAGTAGTATTTTCTCTATGATACAGATAAAGATACATTACTCTTCTATGATTTAGCAGAATTTTTCTTTTCTACGAATTTGATAGTGAAGGACTGATTTTATTTCAAACTTTTAATTGATTTTTTTTATTTTATCAAATAAATTGAATAATAAAATTTTATTAATGCGCACAATTCTCTCATTATTAATGTGTTACTATATATGCGTTATGTCTATAATTTTCTATCGGTAAAAAAGAAATGAACGCGATATAACAGCCTCTTATTTTACTTATCAAGAGTATACATATTCCCGGTCATAATGAGTTACTTTAAAATTTTTTTATAAGAATATTTTATTAATATTTCATATCGGACTCAAGAAAAAAATTCTACAGGCACCGTTCTTCTAAAACTCTTTTCGTATTCTTTACGTGGCTTTAAAGTTGAAAAGTGCTTTTGCCCATTGTATACTGTAGAATGTTTTTTCGAGGGAAATTAAATCGAATGCGAGAGTCAAAAATGCATCTTCGTCGAGAAATATCTGCTAAAGTAAAACCCCGAAAGAAGAGAAACTGAAATGGAAGTCGAAGAAAGAGTGAAACGAAAAGATGACGACATTCGATCACTTCCATTGGAATATTTCCCGATTCTATGAATGAGAGGAAAAGATTCAAACGAAGATTAGATTCCTTAAAACACGCATTAATATTGATCCTCGAACCAAAAATCCAGAGAACATGAATAAATGATTCGAAGGAGAAAATCAGAAAAATTCGGAACGAAAGAATTAAATTTCCTCAAATAAAATCGAAACTCCAACTCAATATCGTTTTTGTAACAATACAATTTTAACGTAAAAAATATCTACTAAAAGGAATTTATTATATATGTTTTTGTTAAAATTACGAATACATTTCTTATAATTCAATCAATTTCCTTGCAAACAGTGAAATAATCTAATTAACCAGAATAAGCAAGGAGGGAAATTTGAAATATTCCACATTATGTTGAGTGGTATGAAGTTGTAGGTCGTCTTATTAATAAAATACATTATGTGGAATTTTGCAAAATCATTTCCCTCCTTACCTAAGACTGAATCCCGCAAAGTTACGGCGTCTCGATTAACTGCATTATATATTAAATTCGATTAAATGCATTATACGTAATTATAAAATGGAACGGTAAATGTTTCAGCTATGATAAATTAAGAACGATGGAACATAGTTGATGTGTACTTTTATAGATAGCATCGTCCGAATGAAATTGCTGTGACGGATGGCGCCACGATTTGATCGCTAATGAATTGCCACTTTACGATGTCTTGTTAATTAACGACCCTTAACTGGGAACCATGAACTACTCGTAGACGACCAAATTACGAGAATTTTTACTTCCTCATTGCACTTTGAAAGGAGCGGATTAGGCCACAGAAATTCAGCGCTGGATGAATTAAAGAAACTAAATTAATTGTCGCAATGATTAAATTGACTGTGAAGTCATCAGCTCCAATTTTAGATGTTTTCTTATTGCTATTGTTAACGAAATCAGAATTCGGAAGGCAATGAGTCAAGAGCTTTGCTGCTCCAATGATTGTAGATTGATATGAAAAAAATAACTTAACCTTTTCTATTTTACCGGGTCTTTAACTTTCCTCTGCATTTTACATTTGCATAAAAATATTTAGGCAATCAGATGACTCCATTTGGAGAGAGATGGTCTCACGGGCGGATTTCTATTGAAAATGGCCGCGGAGAAGATAGCGAGTGAATGCTGCATAATTCCGCAATAATCGAAGAAAGAAGATGATATTTTATATAAAATCCATAAAATATACGTATATCCCACAGCCGAAAAATATAAGTCAAATAAATTTTTCATCTTCATTAGGGTTTAAAATAGAAATCGGTTACGGAAATGGAATGGGTATGAATACATCTATAAATTTCTCAAATTTTGACGAAAAGTCCTGGATATAAGAGCAGCATAAAACTATCATTAACATTTTTATGGAATAATAAGTCTCTATAAAGGATAAAAAAACCATCAATTAAAATTAGAAACTCTCATCATCACCTGGTGTCGTTTTTACAAAGCAGAGAACAGATAAAACACCGAATGTATGCTTTCCCGTTTTCTAATTCGAGTTGAACTCTTCTTCCGAATGGTGATTAACACTATAAAAACCTTTAGATCGATTTAAGGAAATATTTAATAAGGTTGAGATGAGAAGTTAAGAATATCTTAATTTATTTATAAGAAAATATAATGGTGATATTTATTATCAATAAAATTTAATATAGAAAACAGTGCATCTAAAAGTAACGTATGATGATACCGCACAGTTAATTTTCACGAAAATATTGAAATATTATTTCCCACTTGAAGAAAATAGACAAGAATTTTCGATAAGTACCTCAAATCCTTAAATAAGAATAAATTCATCACGAAAATAAGGCGTATTATATAATCGTTACCATCAATAGATTATATATTTTACTCGAGAAATCAATAAACCTCAAAATTTCCCTAAAAAAGTGATTGTGGTTGAGAATGGACCAATCGAAGCGGGACTTTCTCGAGACAATCGCATGGAAATGGAGGAAACGAAAAATTTTACAATTGTCCCGATTGAGCGATGAATGGGAGACGATAAAACATCCGATTAGCAATTAATGTGTTCTGCGGTCACATAAGCCCATGAGTACCTCGAATGAGGAGAAATCGTCTCCTGGTGCTTCACAAAAGAAAGCCCATTCCGAAGGGGATGTTTGCCAGTTTCCCTACTTCCGAAGAAATCCGAAGACAAAACAAGAGGTAGAAAGACTCCTTTGTGCAGGTACCACTTCCATTTATATCCTCGAACCCTTTGCGTGTAATGGAGGAGCGGTTGAAAGATGACGAACAAAAGGGTGTCGGAATTGAAAGATTAAGTGGAACTCTATGGGAAGGATGGATTTATTTGTCCGACGAAATTGATCGTAAACGGGGAAATGTGCAAATGATACGGTAAAGCCAATTATTCAGTATCAATACGACAGCTGAGGGTGGAATCGAATGTTTTATGCTGATCTGGAGAGCTTTTTATTGATTGAGAACACTTGACATTTTATATTCATCCGATGTATATGATTAAGTAATTTAAAGGGAGTCAAATCATCTTGAAAGGATGAATCCACTACTACAGGTTTGACTAAACATTGAAAAATGAACTATTTTTCTTTATTCTCCGAGAATTTTTGATTATTTATCCAATAAATCTCTTTACAACAGTTGAATTACAATGCGTGCTCTAATATTTAAGATAGTAATTTACGATACTATATAGGACATATTATTTATTACGTTAGATAAATACTTTTGTGGGTAGACCCATGGTTTAAGCTTCTTCGTTCAAAAATTTTAGCATTATATCAAGGATTACCTGAGTTGTGTTTTTCAATTTGTCGTAGCGATTCTTTAAAGAAGGAAAAATTAAAGCTGAACTATTAGCCTAGGATCTATATTGCGCATGAATTAAGTATTTAAGACAAATAGGAGAAGTAAATCCAAAAAGACTCCAACCTCATTTCAAGGAAAAGCAAAAAGTTACGGAATTTAATTTCACCGAATTCAGTCCGTTAATGGACTCGAAAACTCTTCGTTAGAATGACTCTTGATATCGACCAATAATTAATCTTTTCTTCAAGTACCAAAAATTTTAACAAAAAACCTCTACTAAGTAATTCAAACCTTGTGACGGTGAATCCTATGTCGAGAAAGAAAAAGAAAACTATTTTCCGGAAGAAGTTTCTTTTACGAATTTATGCCAAATTTGGGACATATCGCGGGTATTTCTCGGACTGCGTTAGTTTATCGAGAAAGAGGTCTTTCAAAGAGAATCGCCGCAAAATAGAACGTGAGAATGGACATCGATATGGTTCGAACGAAGAGCGCCCTTCGTTACCTCCACCACACATTAAAATCCTCTGATTCTTTAATTCTCTTTGATTCCCTCACGCACCCTCTTCAGATGTCTAGATATCTTTGCGAGACAATGTTCTTTTCATTTGGTCCCCTTCACACTTTCTTCTGTGAGCGCTCCAGACCTTGAGGGCCTCTTTTTCAAAGGATGCGCCAACTCGTGGAAACGGCGTTATTTCCAGCTTGAAAGGTTTTTTTCGCATTCAAAGATTGAGAAGATAAAAGCGGAAATAGGGCAAGAAAACTTTGTCGCCGGGACCGAGTGCAACTTTCCGTCACTTACGACTCCCTTTCGGACTCTCTTCGGAGTCGATTTCGAGAATTAGGACTTCGCCCATATCTTTTCAATGAGATATTCATATGTTTTTGTTGAAAGAAACTGTTCGCAAAGATAGTAACGCGTTATTAACACAAACTTGATTTCCTCGATACGGCAAATTTTTCAGTAAAAAAGAAATATAAATTGCCGATTTATTCCTGAGTAATTATTATTCATTTCTGAGTCATATTCACTAATTAACTCTGAAATACGGTATCAAATTTCCACATTTATATTATCATTTTATAAACTAATGAAATATATTGTATGGTCTTCTACG
Source organism: Pantala flavescens (assembly GCA_020796165.1). NCBI lineage: Eukaryota > Metazoa > Arthropoda > Insecta > Odonata > Libellulidae > Pantala > Pantala flavescens. Next base: position 36,502,438 of record CM036880.1, on the reverse strand, counting down.
TTCATTTCTTCTGTTTATATCATCTAATAAATTACTCCTTACATGAGCAGAAAGTTATTCTTCCGATGAAATACGATCTATCTATTAATTTCAGAGACCATTACACTCCTATTTATTACCCTTAGTATATTTTGATTAATATAATTAAAATATACTATTCACCATACAACGCATAGGGGGTACGATTTTAATCGTTTATAATGGATGTGAAAATTGAATATATAAATCGCGATGAGGCTGTTCCTAAAATGCAACACGTATTAACCTTATTTGTCATCCTTATTTTTACGTGCATTTTCTGTGGAAATAATTTACAATGTAATCTGAACTCATCTTCAAACGCATATACGTCCCTGAGAGTTTATTATTAACTCCGTTTAATAGAATTGCGCCTTATTTATCGATCACAAGGTAATTCGGGGAATCTATGTTCATATTTTGACTAAGAAGAAGCAATTTCATTAAGCTTACGAGGATTAAGTAAAAGAAGCTCAAGATGCCATTATAAGAAGCCATAAATGAAAATATTGCCAATTTCCTTGGGATCTCCGATAGAATGTTTCCTAAAATATCCCCCAAAATATCTTTTTTGATCGAAGTTTGACCAATCGTGCATAAAAGGATAGCTCCTCCTCTTTTAGAAGCATGTTGCAAAGTAAACTGAACGTATTAATATTGTTCCCAAGGAAAGGATATTTATTCTCATAACCCAATGATGATGTTTCCAAAGTCATTGAAAAGTTTAAGAGTTTGTGATATAAAGTAAGCTTTAAATGGTACTTCGGCTTGATGCCGATCCAGGAAACTTTGATTTCTCATTATAACGACTATCAAAACATCGAAAATTTGTGTAAAAAATGAATTTAATGTCACAAAAAATATAATAGCCTATAAATATGCGAAATCATTTTCGTTTAGAATAAAAGTCAAGTTGCCGCACTTTTCGTCCGTCGAGGAAATATTTTCTCTTTCCCTCCAATAATTATAATCAGTTCGGAGAGAAATCCATGCTTATTTAACAGGATACGATATTTACTCTAAATTAATCAACAACTATTTCCCATCTCAATCGAATCCTCGATCGGTAGTTTTTCCTCCTTTTTGGTCCACCTCCCATCTTCGATTCTCTTTCCTGTATTTTTTTCCTATATTTTATTTTGAGTTGGAATCTGCCATTTTAATTATCCAACCCTTTTGATGATACTTCTTCCCATGTGTAGCCTTTCCTTTGTGTCATTCCAACCGCTCCTTTCTTAACTCGGTCCTTTCGAGTTATTTTAGCCTCTACTAACATGTGGTGAAACCGACCGAATACAAGTTTCCTACACTCTGCTTAAAACAAAATCTCTAAATTATCACAATCATATAGTTAAACATAAATTTCATTTTCAAGTTTTTTATAATACAAAGTAAACGAGTAATTTCATTTTTAGCCTTGTTAATGAAATAATCGACTTACTAATAATTGTCTCTTTATTACAAATATCTGATATACATAAATATATATAGCTTCAAAACTAACATTTCTCCTCATTTTATGCGCTCCAAAATAGAGCATGAATCCCATGTTCGTAAAGTTCATACTGCATATATCTTGATATGTATTTATGAAACCAAATATTCATTTACAGGAAATCATTTTCTTATTTATACAAGATTGAAATACATGCTGAACTTGTAAAAATCTAATTAACAGTTCAAATTTTCACGGAAGATTTTCTCCTTATATTGGGTAAACTTACATCTTATTAATGTTCTAATGCAAATATATCAAAGAAATTCCATAAATTCTTGAACCTGGTATCGAAGATATTTTCATTCACAGCATTAAAAAAACTTCAGTAACCGAAATAAAAATCTGACGGTAAGAACGGAAATTCTGTTCCGAAATTGAGATGCTACGAATGTTCAGCGCCAGATTCGTCTTTCGTTCCTTTGATGCCTCGACGCGAACTAAGGAAAGCTGATGGGCAGAAGTTACAAGCGCTCTTATTCCTGTGAAATAATTCCCGGACAGAGATGGAATATATAAATGATGCCTACGAAAGGATCATTAAAAGCTGTTCCGTTAGAATCGAAGTTATTCTCGCTCCTTAAATATTCTGGTGATGCATTCGAAGAAAAGAAACACATCTTATCGATTGGTCGGCGACCCCATTTGGCTCTTCGCGCCCTTTCTCAGGACCCTTCTCACAGATCTCTCGCACAAGCTCTTGCGACGCCCACACAAATCAAATGACGTACACAAATCTTAGAACCGCCGCAGCATTACTACGTGCGCATCGACGCAAATTTTGATCGACTGAATTTATGAGCGCTTTAATGATCAAGCATGGACAAAGTTTGAGAAATTTGATTCGAATTAACTAGCGATTTATGTAAACCCATCAATGAATTAAAATTTACGATTTTATGAATAAATATGTCAGTAAGTGTACATACGTAAGTTTGGTCTGCCCACACTTTCAACGATTGACCAGAAGATTAGTAAAAGAAACCTCCTCAAGTTTCATTTAGTTTAATAAAAACTGAAAGAGATACGCTAATTAAATTATATCATATATTATCATCATCATTTAATAACTAATATATGATAATTGTATTAGTTTTATTACTCATTTTATGAATGTTGAGCTGATTGCTTACAGTTCAATTCAACGTGAACTACGCACTCCTCATTCAACTTAGTTTTTCGCCAATTACATAAAAATAATCAGCAGAAATCTAAAACGAGTAGCAAATTATCTCGGTTCAAATTAGATCCAAATTTGCCTTTAAGTAATAAACCTTTGTTCTTGAATACGAGATGAATATACGAGGAATGTCACCACATCGTCCTCCTTCGGCACATTAATGGAACTCTCAAAAGAAGAACACATTCGGTTCTCTTTGAGAACGGCAGAGGATAAACGCAAAAATGGACGGAAAGAAAAACGGGGGTTGAAGTTGTAAAGAGGAGTAATTAAGCAAAATTCCGGGCGTGCCTTCGGTTCGACCTCGGTAAAGTATCGAAAACCTTTGGAGAGATGCCAATAGACGTTGACTGAGGCGGAAGGTCCTCTGTCAGGAACACGGGTGTAGAACACGAAGAAGGTGTCTGTGGAAGAGTATTTAAGGAAAGTGCCACGAAGTCTGGGATATTGACGGCTGACAAACAGGGAGTGGAGAAGGGACTCCCTCTGAAGAGGGATGATTTAGAAAAGTGATTCGCTATTTGTTGGAAGATGCGGACAAAGTGTTCCTTTAACTCTGAAAATTGTTGCAAACATGTAAAGAAGGAATTTAAATGAGAAAAGAGACGAAATTGCAAGACCTTCTGGGTAATAAATAATGGTCCAGTATTATGAGAGCGGAAGCTATGAGATATAAAAATAAAGAGGACAGCGTTTATGAAAATCTAGGCCGCTCTTTCATAAATTCAGCAGTTGGGTAAAGAAAAGGGTAAAATTTCATGGGATCTTATAAAGTCGTACCGTATTGTGCGTACCGAATAATGAATGTAAGATATTGAGTGATCTACTCCGATATTTATTGTGCTAATGAAATCATGGAATCTAATATTCATTTACAAAATTCGTTTAAAATCTAAAAGATGTAGAATTGTTAGTTTACCTCCTACGGATCGGAGACAGAGCTGAATCAATTTACTTAAATTATTAGGAGGAGAATAATTAACGTATTAAACATTGCCAATATTAATTTGAAAATCGCTTTTTATCGGGTGTGGTAAAGTTGAAAATTTAAATCCCAATGAATTATTCGCGTAGATAGAAGACACTCGGAGCTCATCTTCACTGAACTTAGCCACGACACGTTCATTAAAATTAAATAGATTACAAAGTCATATCTTTCTAAAACATTTTCTTAGTTAAAAATGATCAGGATTTGCCCCTGCCTTTGATTGAAAGAGCCAACGAAAAGAGATCGTTAAAAAATATTCAAAGGGCCGAAGGAGATCTAAAAGTTAATTAACAGAGGAAGTGTCCAAATGTTACTAAAAAAAGGAATTCGAGTCACGTGCACCGGATACAGAGAGAGCGTTTTTCTTGCTGCATAAAAAAAATAATAGCGATTTGATTTCTGTATCTGTAGACTGATTCTTGAGGATGAGATCCATGTATTCCCTTTGCATCACCTTCTGAATTCCATTCTACTCAAATTTTTATTCAATAGAGATAAAATCTTTTCAATGCATTTGATCGTTTACTTGAAAAAATAACTGAGACATCGAATATTTAAAACCTTAAAGATACACAAATTATGTCATAAAATTTTCTCTTGAAATATAGTATTTGTAGATTAATTATTCAAATTTTTTACGTTTTGACGTCAAAGTACGTACAGTTCAAATGTGAAACATCAAAGAGAAATCAGAAATGCTTTAATTAACATTCATTAGGATTCTGAGTGAGGGAAGATGGTTCACTAACACCTTAGCTTAAATGATACCTTTGAACTTAATACATCTACATCAATATAAGTATCCTGCAAGCCGCGGCGTGTGGCAATGGTGTGTAAACACCTATTTTATGTTATCGTATTTTAGCCTATTATTATCGAGTATCGTGCGCGGGAAGAAGGAATCTTGAAATCGATTCGCATCTATTTCTTGTATTTTACGCGCATTACTAGTTCGGAATAAATCATAATGTGATCATCTCTTTCGATCCGTATCATTGTTATCCTTCGTAACTGCTATGTATTTTATTTGGAAATTCAGAGCTTCAATTCACTATCGACAGTGAATAAATCCCACTTGGAATGTCATGATAAACAACTCTTATACATTGTAATACAAGTATTGCATATTTGAGCATGTATTGACGACGTTTATAGTTGGGGCCTATTTCGGTACTTCACACGTCTTTCATTTCCTCTAACACATCATTTCGGACTGCAAACATACCAAAACATCGATCACCTCGTCGAACACGTGAAGAATCTGATCAAGCGCATGCGCGAGAACGCGTATACACAAGAGACGGATGAAAAAGGAAGTGATGGGGGAGAAAAATGGAGGTGCGTATTTCTGGGCCATTTTACGACCTCTGGGGCCGAGTGTCCGCGCTGCCATTTCCCGAGTAACGGCGGCGATAAACGCCATCCTGCGGCTGCCCGATTTCGGCGAACTCGCTCCGAAAGCGTTCGCGTTGAATCGGAGGATTTCCGAGCGTTTTTTCGAAAAACGAAGGAAAGAGTGAAAACGTAAATTGGGAAGAGATGCAAATGAACTGACGATCTCCTTCCGATTCACGAGCAGCAAATGCATGAACAAAGCAAAAGTTGATATCTTATTCATGACATCGAAAGGGATGGAATTTTGTGTTAAAGAAGTTAATGTTAATCTGATTTGGAGGGTGCACTCGCTCTCTGCACTTGGAGGATGTAAGTCATCTTTCTATAGTAACCCTTGGTTTCCTGCATTTCACCATCAGAATTTCGATACACAATACGAGAAGTGCAGCCTTTCGATAGTTGTAGTAGAATCACTTGGCTTAAGTGTCGTTTGCCATAGAAACGATCATGCTCTTCGTGATTTAGGTTTGTGCTCCTAAAGCGGAGTTTTTATTCATGAATATGATGTCTGTATAGTATCTTACGATATCATATGATCTTAGCATCAACGCGTATACATCTTAAATATATATATATATATATATATATATATATATATATATATATATATATATATATATATATATATATATATATATATATATATTTATATATATATATATAATTACCTAGTAAGACAAAGTTACGAACATATAACTAACAAGTCCTCTTTCTTTAATATTTAAGACTTTATTCAAGACAGTAGATGAAGCCGATACGCCAAATGTAGACTTTACCTATTTTAATGAATTAAACTCTGAGTAAGAACAGCCATACGTTACACGAAGCGGAATTGTTCTTATTTTAAACGTATCATGTTAACATGAAACCTTCTCCCAATTTCGGCCCTTGTTATAGCCGATGGGAATTTAAACATGCAAATATGATAAGAGGACTTAATATGCATGTTTAAAGACTTTTGGATAATCCTATAATATTACGATTAAATTTAGTTGCTTAGAGAATAAAATATTGAATGTATAATAATTGGTCCTACAATTATAGGTACATGTTTATTTTTTACCGGGAAAAATGAACTCATATCGTTGGTATTCATGTGAGCGATAGCAAATGGCGGCGCATTCACAGAAAATTACTAATATAATAATAAATAATACTTCTCACTTTCTTTCTCAACTTTTGCAAATAACAGCAAGTCTCAAATTAAAGAATCTGAGAGTATGAAAATTTATCAAGAATTAAGCTTTAAACTTCTCAAAGTATGATAAATTCCATGCGCCTAAGCTCGAACCATGATTCGTTTGTTATCATCCTAGTTACCGGAATACTTCTCAATGACTTCCCCTTTAGAAAGCCGTTTTATTCCTGCACATGAATCTGTTCTAAGGATGCAATTAAACCACAGATTATCTCACATGGACATAAGAGTGTCGAACGTGAAAATGGCGTTCAGAAATTGAAAGTCGTTTTCCTACGAAATGGAACAGCAACGGAAGAAGTTTAGAATTACGAAATACGTAACTGACTCATGGCGGAAAAAAGTAACTCGACCTGAGAGGAAAAAAACGAGACTTGGACGAAAGCCAGCGATTCGCTCCTTTGTTTTGCTCTTCCACCAGCGCTCGCGAGTTTGCGAAAACATTTTTGTTTACCATATTTCGCACTCTTTACGGCAGAATATATTCATAAACCATAAAGATATGCACTCGAAGGTTTTTTCCCTCCGCGAAATACTTCAGAGGGGCGCTAAACATTTCCCGGAGATATTTCTGAAGGTCGTTTTTTGGATTTGGAGAGAATATTAGGGATGTGCTCCTTCGGATGGCCTATTATCGGAACTTTCACCTTCATCTGCTAGTGCCATGGAGACGAGAAGACGTAGATAGCGCATTTGCGTAGAAGCATCTCCTTTTCTTGCGAAAAGAGCTGTGGAAGGAAATAAGCTGTGGATGTATGGGAATCGGATGTTTTTCAGGTTCGAGGAACATTATAGTTGGGAGAAAGGAAAGAGGAACAAAAAACCTGGAGAGCAAACAATATTTAAAATAACTGTTTCACCTAGATTACCTTCTTCGAAAAAATTCTGTTTGAAAGGTCTAAAAAAGAACGTTACAATCTCAATCGTTCATCAGTGAATTTAATGACTCACAGAAGTTTCCAAATGCACAGCCCATTCTTCAAAGTCAGCGAGAGACAACGAGAAGGTTGTCTCTGAAGACTAAGCTGCCAAGAATGGACTTCCAGAGATATACTGTAAAGATGATAAGGACTCGTGGGAATTTCTGTATGCGAAGAGTGAAAACCTACGTCGGAAGCCTTATCATAATTACAAGGTGATGGGTAAGAACGTTATCCTCGTTTAAATGTAACAAAAAAGGACCTAATAAATTAATATTTTTGTGGTTAGAACATAATATAATGGGTTGATATAAGAGAAAAAACGTATTTCAATGTGTGATGTACTAAAATAATTTTATTATTATTATTAATATATTACAAAATATTATTATAATAGATACAGTTATTATATGAGTATTGTTATAAAATACGTATCAATAAGTATGTCAATTTTTTATAATATTTATTTATAGGCACAATATACATATTTCAGTTTATCTATCTTTTTTTAACGTGGTATGACTTATCTAATTACTATTCAATTCTATTTTGAGCACTATTTTACTCTCAATCAATTATATCTATTAAGATGATAAAATTATACCAATTAATTCAGATTCGATATAACACTTAAAAGGGAGACAAATCATAAGAATCAGAAAAAATATGTAATAAATAAATATTTTTCTAGGATTAATTTTCAGATAATGTTGTTCTACAGAATTATTCTCCATTCACGCCGTTTCTTTCAATCGATGGTTTTATTCTGATTTGAGGATGACACACCTGTAACTGTACCTAAAATACGGATGACTGCACTTTCTAAAATTGGTAGTCTCTTCCATAAACATCGGCCCCTTTTCTAACCCACGCAGCGTCGAGTACAGAGAACGCCAGTGTTCCGTTTATCAATAGAAGGAGAGCATTTTCATTTTATTCTCTGTTCCCGTCTTCATTCGACGGCAGGTAACTTGTTTATTTTGGATAGCAATTGATAAATCTTTCTTATCCAGATGGTTTGTTTTGGGAGCGAGACCCGGAATTTTTAAGGTACATATACATCATGAAAGTTAACATACATTTTATATCTATTTTGCTCATTTTAATAAATTTGAATTATCAAACTTTATTTGAAGATGATTTTAATGATATTTTTCCAGCATAAACGAGCAAAAGATATTTTCTGCAGTTTCGTTATCGCGAGGAAAGAGGTGTAGCTGATCATAATCGGAGGGCGAACTCTATGTTTACTATGTGATTATGATTCCGAATGGATTTCACAATAAAATTAACGTTATGAAATCGAGAGATCATCAATCAGAAGTTATTCGGAATTAATTTTCTCTTTTTTAGTAAAGAATAGAAATCAACTAAATTCGCTTCAAAGGCAAATACATACCCTTTATTCTCAAGAGAGCGTGAAAATAGCTAAACGTGTATTATTTAGCAAAAAGGAATACCGGTAATGGATATAGTTGAGTAATCATACCCAATCCTCATCACAAAGAGCAATATGACGCAATTCTGGCAGTATTCGGAGATCAGAAGGAGGAAATAAACACCCTTAGGGTTTGCTTTCAACTCCACCGTCAGCCCCATCTGGATTCCCTTACTTTGGCACATGCGAACACCGGAATCCCCATTCTTTCGTTAGGCCCACCGACGTCTTCCTATATCTTGGTCGAAGTTTATTTCTGCAACGTTAACCGTAGTCACAGGGGTCGTCTCGAATGAGAATAGCAATGAAAGTTTTTTAATTTCCTTTAAGACCTCAGTAGCAATGCTCCTCCCAGGTTGCTTCTCGTCACTGTAAATTATGCGCGATTCTAAGAGAGAGGAATGCACATCCTTGTGGAAGAACCTTTCGTCTCCGCGTCAACTTGAAAGTTATGGAAATTCGAAGGAGAAAATGAAGGATAATCGTTGGAAACGAGTTGCACAATAATGAAAGAGGGATACATTACACTGTTCTGCAAGATGATCGATTCGACAGATATTCAAATAAAATTCAGCTTCGCTATCGAAAATGTAATGCATTTTATCAGTCACTCCTATAAAATCAAAAGAGGAAATTAAATATCTGAAATTTATGACAACGAAAGCTAATTAAAAGGACTTGTGATAGATTCAAACGTGTTTTCCCATAGAGTGTTTAAAAACCCCATAAGCGAGAATACTGGACAATCCCTCACCAGGAGTAAGGAAAATGAAGGCGATTCATTTAATGCTGCAAATGAACGAGTTAATGAGCGTCTTACCATGGATGTAATGAAGTCTCCGAATCTCCACATTTTTTCGTATCTTTCTACGTTCATGTATAAATAGAGACAAAAAACAGTTGAATGACGCTGATCAGTACTGACACTTATTGTTCGGTTTAATCTTCTGGTGCACTATTTTCCGAATGCAGTGTCAGTAACTTTCAAATTAATAAGACCATATTCTTCACGGAGACAACGGTGACAAAACCTGGGACAAATTTTGGACCAAACGAATAAGACGCTGAAGTGGGATCTTTCGCAAGGAAAGGAACAACAGTGAAGAAAATGTAATTAAGGGAGGGTTTTTAATGCGACGAATCATTTATCTTTATTTTTGCCTCCCTCACACCTCGCTTTGGTGCATATTAAATGAGGGACAATATTGATGAGTTCGCAAAAAAAATTAAACATTGTTGCTGCATAATGAATAAGATGTGCTCGAGTGAACAAGAAAGGGAGGTGTCTCTAGATTGATTCCAGCAGAAGTGATAAATTGAGAAGATTATCATCAAAATAATTCCGTCGAAAGAGGAACGAAAAATCTCGTGTTTTTGAAATTCACGGCGAAAATCACAATGAAAATCCTTCGACTGCATTTGTTTGAGCGTCAGCGGCCGTTAATAATTCTCTGAAGTTTCAAAGGAAATAAAGAATGCGTGTCTGTAAACATTCCTCAGAGGATAAACATCAGAAGATGAAATATTTTCTTGACATAAATTTTATAACTTTTACTACTATTTATAATTTTCAATTCTCCATAAACAAAATAATATTATTTCCTCAATAGTACCATTGTATTGCAACTTTCGTAATTATTTGTTTAATAGTTAGGCTTTCTTAATCCTCTTTACTGTCTTCCAAATTTATGCACACGACTTAATGAAAAGGTTTACTAATTTCTATCTCCTTTCTTCTATATTTACTTGTTAATACAATAGTCACTATTTTCTCTTAAAAGTTATACGCTCGTAGACTCCATAGTATGAGACCCAGGAACTGGTCGTGTCTATCTGTAGTTGATACATCATTTCATAGTTACGGCAACTCAGAAGAAAACAATCACATTAAAGCGAAAGTACGCAAAAAGGTAGAATAATCGATAATATATTAGTACGTCATAAATACTTGAGCAAATATCACGCGGTGTAAGGTAACGATTTGTGGGAAGCGCGTTCAAAATTCCGACCTCGGAATTGCTATTCAAGTCGCTTTGTTCACTCGGTGCCGCCCACGCACGATATTTTCGATTACAGCGTGTTTATTTATGCCTCAGAATGCGGTCCATAGCACGAATCGCCGTGGGCGATAACGGAGACGCCATCGAACGGGTGACAACATTCGTGTGATTTATGCGGTGATGTCTTCCGCCGAGTTATCACCCAATGCTTGTAAAAGTGTACGCACAAGTATAAGTTACAATTTTCGTTGAACAAACTGATAAATTGAACAACACTCGGAAATACTGTTGTTGATCCTTTTATCAGAATATACAATGTTTCCCTACAGTTTGTGAATCGACTTATTGACAATAATTCAAGCACCACACTGCTTATATATATATATATATATATATATATATATATATATATATATATATATATATATATATATATATATATATATGTATTATACATAATAATTCAATTTTTAATTCTTTACGATAAAAATTTCAAATCAGAGCCCTATTTTAACACTTGAGAATCTTTTACGAGAGTCTACCGTATTTTCATTACGTCCTAACGAAATATTAATCGGTAATTCCCAAAAAAATAAAGGGGAGTTTCATGAAAACAAAAGACTAAAACGCAATCTTTTTTTAAAAATTGAGACACGCTCATGTTAATAACATAGAAGGATGCATCTATTTCTATAATTCACAGGGGAGACTAAGTATTTGTGCAATATTTTGGTAGCGTAATCCTTACGAAGAATGTAGCACAAAATGTATTGAAAAAGCACCGAATAGCTTCAAAGAAGATCTGCGAGTTTGAGAAGGGCAGTGAAACTCGGAAAATAATTCGTAGAGGAGTCAAGAAAGAGAAACAGCAAGAACGCGAAAGACGAACGCCTCCAAAATGTCCACCAAAAGAAAGCCATCGCTTGTTTCGAGAAATCGCGGTGCTCTCTCTGGAGCAGATGGAACGTAATTTCTTAAATGAAAACTTTTTGGGCATCCGACAGAGAAAGGGTGGACTGCGTCCGGTAGTAAAAAGGGCATCAAGAGAGAAAGTTCGGTGAAAGGGTAGTGAGGGGGAAGAAGATACGGGAGAAGGTAAATAAGTTGGTTTAAGGGTTGGAGCAGCGAGTGAGTAATTGAAGGGAATGTACGTGGGAAATGGAAACGAGATCGGAAAAGAGGAAATGCTCGAAGACGGTAAAGAAAGGGACAAATTGGATCTTTTGGTTGTAAACCTCAGACCAAAAGAGGGAAAGTAATGCAATGGAATGTGACTTATCGCTGGAGATTCGTCTTGCGCACCATATCTGCCACGAAGAGATGCATCCTCCAACAGTTTCTTCGCAAAAGAAAGATGAGGTTTAGAGGAATGCATGTGAAGGAGGGGACACAAAGTTGGTGGAGAAAAATAAGAAGAGAGATGCTGTGCGTTAAACGCTTGGGTGATACAAAGAATGGTTTAGAAGCAGGGGAATAATTACAGGTGAGGACATGTAGAGAATAATAACCGATCGAGTTTATCATGAATTATGGAATACGACGACGAATAGAATACGACCTATTGGTGAACATGAGCTGTCCTACCAAATTCTCCATTCTTAAAAGTCATTTTATTTTAAATAATGGAATATTTTGTGCTTAATAGAACGTTGCAACAGGGTATATTGAATTTTACCACCAGAAGAAATTATAATTAAATTATTCTTTATATGAGGGATCGCGAATTAATTCCTTCTAATTAAAGGAATTTTACGTTTTTCTATGCGTCTCCGAGCAAAAAAATATTTCAGTACAGCGTGTCTCATGGATTTGTGAATATTAATTTTCATCAAAGTCTAGAATTGTGTTGGCCAAATTCACTAACTTCTGCAATTTGTACTGTGTTCTTAAAATATGAGCATTTATGTAAAAACATTTATTTCCAATTTCATTTGATTTATGGGAGCTTATTGTGTATAATGTGATGCATGATGTAGATGATAGATTTAGATTTTCATCACGTTTAACCATGAGAGATACAATAGAGTTGTAGACTCTTGAAACACATTGTAATTAATTTTCTAATGGAAAACGGTTTAAGGGAAACAAGTGAACGAAGAAGAGGAGAACATAGCAGACCCTTGGCTGTGTAAGAATATTGAAAGAAAGAGTCGTCAAAATCCAAGGGATAAGAGCGGAATAGGGGATGATTTATTGTTCGTCAGCTGAGTGCGTCCGCACAATGAATAAGAAGTGTGGATTTTTTGGCTCAACCGCTCTCCGGAAAAATGTAAGATTTCGCAAAAAATCATTGCTCAGAGAGCAGGGGTTTCTCTTACCGATGGCTCCTCCTCCAAGACGGCAATTTGGACATAAAAGATGGATACGTATCACAGAGAAGAGGATGTCTAAGAAAATAAATGAAGAAGCGCCTCTGGTGTATTCAATACACGTTAAGGCACTTTAATGGGAAGATTTGTTTTTAAAATTAAAAGATACTCGAGTCAAAGGACATTGAAGGAGTATTGAGTGTTCATTGAGTATTTACTTTTATTTTTTGAAGTGTTCGTTAACTTGTTTTAGTATTTACATTCTTTCGTTGGATTACTATTAATTATTCTCTTCTTTAGTTGCATGTGGCAATTTCAATTGTGCTATTTATTTGTTTATGAAACATTTCGCCATGCAAACATTCAGGTATCGATTCTATTAAATTAAAATTTGGCCAAAAGTACAAAAAAGGACGTTCCTATTTATGGTTATTTATGGGTTCTTTTTGTTGATTAATTCTTTGTCTGTCTTAAAAGATTGTAAATAAACCCTGCATTGAATGTTTCTCATAAAATTATAATTAGCTATTTCGTGGTACAAAATAAACAATATTTTCTACCATCTATAGCTGGAAATCACCAAAATAGATTATTCGTTGTAAATTATAAGTGAGTTTGAATGAGAGAATTCCATTTTTACAAACTAAAGTTTTATGTAAATATATGATAGGTGTACAGAAACGATATAACAATGAGGAAATATTTTAACGAAGAAAACTTCTGAAATATTAGCCAATTTTGCTTCTTCTATTATTATTTTGCCCGATTCACTGTTTGAGACATCTTGTGATAAAAGCGAACTAACTGAAGGAGTTTTTTATCGTGATGCTTAAAACTCCTAAATTAAGGTTTTCATTTTTCCAAAAATACGGTTAAATTACCTTTGGATGAGAGAGGCAACCTGATTGGTTGAGACGTCTTTTGAACGATGGCTCGTGCACTTGGCTGCCGAAATACTCCCAGATTCACTTCTACCCCACATTCTCTAAGAACGAAGTCTTCACAAAAGCATGTGCAATAACATCTAAAACTTGTGGAAACCTTAAAAAATTCAGACAGCACCTAATTTCTTTTGTTTTATCGTATTTCTTAAATAATATGTGAATATTGTGGCGCCCGAAATTTTTGATTTTTGTATCGTCCAATGGAACGGAAACTTGAGAATTGTTGAAAAATGCCGTTGGGACGGAGATTTCAATAACTACGGCCGACCGAAAATCTAAACCTGGGACACGTCAATGTCTTAACTCTTCCCTTATTTTGGCCCCTTTCGGAGGTCTATCCGGAATTCTTCCTCTTTCTTTATGGATCGCATTCACCGAAAGGTGAAAAGAATATCCCTCGAATTGAAAATTCCTTTTCGAACATATAAATCTCATTTCCATTCTCTTGTCGCGAAATTATCCTCGTCTAGATTTGCGGAATACTAGCATTCATAACAATTCCTTTTTAAATATGGGCACTCAATCATCACTTTGATAAAGTGAGGATGTGCGGGGGAGCCAAATTTTTGGAAGACTTCTGTTTCCTAAGCTTTTTTGAAACGCTTTGACAGATTACGTAAGGAATGCATTTACGCAAGACTGGGAAAGGGGTTTTCTGAATCGACAACCTTATTGGCAGTCAGAAAATTTTGCAATAACGCAATGAGATCAAAATTTACACTCCATACTTTGGTCATAAGTTTTCATTTTTATGAACTTGAAATATAAGAATTCAATTTAATTTAAATTTAGAGTTATCGATCTTAAAATGAAATATTATAATTACATAAGGAATTTTCCCGAAAAAGAACAGACTTATTTTAAAGTACACCTCAAAATCTTCGACTTTAATCAATGGTTTGAGGCGATAAAATCAATAAAAGCTTTGGCTTTGGTTAGATTAAGACAAAATATAGCTCTTCTATAAAACCTTTAACTGAATAGTTTGCAGTAATCAATTTAAAACTATACTTATAAAGATTATAAAACTTTACTACAGTTAAAAGAAAGTTGTTTTTCTTATATGGATGATGCTTGCTTACGTATTAACAATATAAATTTTAAAATAAACAAAGTCTTTTTAAGCTTATAAATTGAAATTTGTTCAGAATTCAACAAGAGAAAGTCCAAGCCCAAAATAAAAATACGTGAGAACATTTTCTTTCTTTATCTATTCAATAATTAAAATGTTGAAGACTAAAATGAGGGCACATGAAATCTCCTTGAAAATTGCACACATTGGTCATTCTTAGTATAGGAATGTTCTAGTAATGCAACTAGAAAAATCTTCTGTTTATAGACCTCGTACTGATCATTTGTAAACCGATGTATATTATTTATATACGCACAGAACCTTTTCGAGGAGAGAAGGGTCTTTCCTAAAGTACCTATCTTAAACGCGTTCAGCACGTCCATCTAAAAGGCGGTCGTCAACCATTTACATTCTATGATCTCGTTTTTTCTTCGCCTCGAAGGCATTTGGGGAGATATCAGCTGAAGGGAGAGAAACTGTTATAGGGAAGAAGGCGAGTGGACAGCGAAACAGTTTTGTGGCTCTTCCAAAATTTCTCTTTCTTTGTCACATCAAAAAATCTTCAAGGTCTAAAAATAACGCCGGTCTGTAAAGAAATGCAGTTAAATAATATTCATTTGCTTGCGCGTGAGGATGAAAATAATGGTCTGCCTTTCGCCAGTGACTTTCCAGGTCAACGACGGACAGCTTTTAGTATATTTCCAACACGACACGTGATCTAAAATCATCACTCACGGATATCAAAGGCAGTATCTCTGTCTACAGCGGTCAATGAAATAGTATTATAAAAGAGACCAATCCAGGTGTTTCCGTCTTGTGATGGATGCATTATTCACACGTTCTTCATAACACGAGTTAAGCCTTATTCTTCGTGGTTAAAGCACCGAAAGTCAATCACAGCAATCCCTTTGCTTCTGTGAAATGCTACAATTTTTATAACACAGTCATAGGCCTTAACATTGGTTTCATATTTGTGGCAAACAAAATTGGAATTCACAATATCCAATTCTCTCTCATGATGAGTACAGTAAAATTCTTGGGGCAAAAGACCAAGTATGTATAGATGTGGATTAATATCAGAACATTACTTTATTATTTATTGCGTTATTTGCCTCGAACTCAAAAGTAAAAATATTTCTCCTAAAATTCCGTTCGCTTGAAGTTGGAAAACACTTGTCCTTCAAATGTATGTGAGCAACAAATCGCATGAAAATCTTAACTGCTAATGCTGAAAAGAAATTTTCGATCTACAAGAAATAATTTTCACGGAATTAATTTCTTGAAGCTAACTTTTCGCTAAATTGGCAACCAAGGGATAGCACAGTGGTAGTCAATAGATGTGTGACATAAACCGGGACTTGGAGAGAATTTTAATCATCACAGAAGGGCTAGGATCTCTAAAAGATGGGCATAGGATGATTAAAGTTAGAGAACTTGCGAATAAAACTTTCTTCATATATATACTTGTAAAATATTTATTTATTTTTTTATTTTCACTTACCTCAAAAACGATGTAAGGCTATTCTAACACATCTTTGCCTAATATTTTTATTTTTAACGTTATTTTACCCGTGAGTAATAAATAACGGTATCATAACAGAAAATCTTCTTTACTCCAAATATCAAGTATGTGGTGAATGAGACCGTTTGCTACAAATAATTTCAAATTGAGATGAATTGAAATCCTTCGGTGTCTTTCAACTTCCCACCGTCGCATTAAATGGAATCGAATTATAACATTCTAAAATTAATCTTTTTGTAGTAATTTCATATATTTTGAATACCAGCAGAAAGACGTACCGGAAACACATGAATAGGAAAGTTACTTCATTCGTCGAGAATTGGACTGAATTATTATTTTCCATTTCCGGCCGAGTTTGGGATTGCACAATATGATAAAACTTTGACTCCATGTTTTCAAAGCCTCTGATCTTATTCCCATGGCTTCCATCCCCTCAAAGGGAGAGATATTGAAGTAATGATGTTGCGGCTATTGTTAGCGATTAATCTGTCCATGAGAGATACGGAATTACATTTCTGGGATTCTTCGAGAATATGCCTTTGATGTAGCACGATCAATAATAAGAAATAATTTGCCATTTATTCGTCATGTAAGAGGTTTGAAATCGAATGCAAATTCAGGGTAAATAGATGAAGCATTCGGGCTCAGCAGTGAAACATTAATGGAAATGTAATGGAGATTTGTTAGGAAATTATTGAAATCCAGAATCACAAAACATTCAAAATAAAATACAATGTATTTTCCAACTTGAGATGGGATATATTTAAAATAATATTGAAGACAAAAATCCTTATCACACATCACATAAAATAGCTAACATATTTGTAATCAGAATAAATTGACATCCTTAGCCAAAGGCGGATATCTGCTTCTATTGCACTTTCTCACATTTTTGCGATGTACGCTCCAACATCTACTAGTACAAAATTCGAGGATTTCATTTGTATTTAAATCTATCGATTGGACTTCGAATGCGATATCACACCTGTTCGGAAGGAATGCGTGGAACAAGGGTTCTCTCCTTTGGAAGCAAATGGTTCGCTGCGATTGGTGGGAAATCGCAGTCTCCCGGGAAACTATTGGAGGATCGTTTAAACGAAGGGCTCTTGACGACTGACGATTGAGAGGAACGGAAATAACAAATTCCGTCCTCCATCTAAACAGTGCTCTTCAGGTTTATCGCTCTACAATCAAATACGTCAACTGTTTCGTTCGGAAGCCAACAGGTAACCGAATAGAGATCCTAAATATTAATCATTAGCTTCCTATGATATTTTATACAAATGCTTTCAAATCATAAACAATTAAATTATACTTCTATGTTGCAATAAAAGAAAACAATGTTTTATGAAATAACAGAATAAGATAGAATCTTCGTAAATTTATATTCATAGACGATTCGTTACGTAACCCGATTCTGCACACATTAAAACTTGATAAAAATATTTTATCTCCCTTAGGTACGGAAAAATCAGAGTAACAGTAAATAATAAAAATCAAGCAATTCCACATTTACAATAACTTCATTAAAACCACTATCATTGGCTCCATTATGATTCCTTTGTTGTTGCACGATTTGTTTTCTTCTCGTAGCAAAACTAAAAACTCGTTAAAATCCTTTTCAGATCATCGTTTTTTCACCACACTTCTTGTTTCATCACCTTTTGGAGTGAGTATTAACGGAGGATTAAATCAGGATGAAAACACATTCTAGAACGCAATTTCTCAATACTTCATACCGTTCTTCGTTTAATGGCGTTCACCCTCTATCATGATGCTATTCTCTTTCGTTTATTCCATACGCTCGTTTCCCTTCCACTTAGTATCCACGGAATACTTCTTGACGCCTACGGACTGAAGCCGCTATAAACACCAAATGAAGGAATCCCTTTGTTCACTATTTATAGGCCCACATTAGTAAATAGCCACGGTTGATTTGAACGAATCGCGTATTCGTGATATTCTTATGTACCAATTATAAATTATAACTCGTAAGCAACGTTCAGAGAGCAAAATTGCTCAATCAGCGCTGACCCCATCCGTTTCTTTTGAGCTCCATCATCTGGAATGAGCGTACCCTTTGTCTAGATTCTGTAAACAAACTGATGCTCAACGGGATGCTTCTTTCTGCGGTTGAATTTAAGATACGATTTTCATTGTGAGCATTTGCGTTGAATCGATACTAAGAAAAAGAAATCAAAAACACGAAATTCGAATTAAAAGTAAATGAAATGTCATATTACATATTCACGCGAAATACGATTAAATACACCGTTTTAAAGGAGATTAAGAATCACCATTTCCTTTGGATTTAAATAAAAATAAGAGCTCTCAGTTGAAGTAATGATATTTTTATTGAAAGAGGTCGCTCACGAAGGAAGAAATGCGTTTTTAGCAATGGTACGAAAAGAAGCAATATGACGAAAAGTTACAAAATGCTCTTTTTATGTACATAAGCATGATTACGCAGCATAAATGTAGGTAAATATGGGCCTTAGTTCCTTCGCGAGATATCATATAAATGATGGAGAAAGATTCATTTCACCTTATCGCAAATTATACGTCAATGACTCTGATAAAGATAAACACGGTGCAGTACTGGAAATACAGACATTTAATGCATTCATCTTGTAATAAAGTTTTATAACTAATCGGAAAGAAAACACACACAAGCAATATTGTCTATCTACTTCTTTTCATTAAAAACCAAATCCCAAAGCGATAGTACAGGATGAATGTATCTCATGGCAACCCAACACAAACAAAGATTCCCGCTTCTATTGGGGACAATGACACTGCAAATTCGCGAAGGGGGACTGATGTAATCGTACTCTTCCGAACGCTGGCATTTTAACACACGAATTGCGACCCAAAAACAAACACGTTTGAATTCTGTTGACTCAGGTTATGGGAATGAGCTCACCCCTCGCCGAAGACGGTACTTTTTGAGATGCGAAGTTCGATAAATCTCGCGTGAATATCAAGCGACGTCCACCAAAAAACCAACGCAAAACATCCTTCGACCAAACGATGGACGACGACCGTGAGGTTAAAAATCCAGACTTCCATTCACTAGAGTGCATCGATTGCTTCCACATGTACAAAAGGAATCCAGAAAGAGTCGGCATTTTGACCCCTTTAATGTTTCCCATTTGATCTTGAAGATCGGAAAAAGACTTGAGAAAGATGATGAACGAATGATTTAGGCTCTTTTCTCGATTGATATTTTCTTAGTGTTCTTAAAACTAAAAAATATACTATTTCTTGTATTTATCGATAAAGCATTCTTTTAGGCGGTGTTTTGTAATTTTATACATTCTGTAATCGTTCGTACATACCACGGTGAATACTTTTCATATATTAAAAAATAAAAATTTATGGAAATTGCAAATCAATATACGTATAGTAAAAGTTGCTTGAAAGTAATTATAATCGGTTTGTTAAAAAAACGCAATTATTTCATCATGATGCCGTTGAAAAACACAGATACTGCATTGCTGGAGCTGGAGTACCACTCTGTCTGAATGGAACCGAACACTTAAGGAATGATTTGCAGAAAGTAATTCATTTGTGAGCGTGTTATCTTCAAACAGTCAAGAAAAAAATCCATTGCTCGATATTCATAATACCAAGAAAGCTTTAAAGAAAGGACGGCATTTGTAATATTTTTACCCAAAGGAAACGGGTTCAATCAATGCTATTGGATTCCTTCGAAAGGATCTCGGTAAGATTTTTACAGAAAGATCATTTAGAAAGATGCTATGGACTTTTGGAACATCTTTAGAGTTTTAATTTAGGATGGGGAGAAGAATTTTCACCCTCGAAACCTCACGTTACTCACTGTTTTCAAAACAGTAAGAAGCAAGAGGATGCATACAATTGCTAAGCCAATTACCAGGTATTTGCATGCAAAGGGATCGCCAACTACCTCTTTTTGCTTCGTGTCCTAAGAAAATAAAATTTTGTTGTCCTTTGCCGATCCAGAACGGCGTTAGGATTCATACGAAGAGTATCATGGTGAAGGGGCAACGAAGTCAAAGCCGAGTATCATAGCCTAACCACCGAAAAAGGTGGTTCCTTCCTCTTGATTAGTCATCCGGTCATGCCAATCTGATCTGTTGTTTTTTAACACGATGCCCATGTAAACGGTGGTGGAGTGGATAGATGAATTAAACAACAACAGAGTAAACCATGCGGGATGTATGATTCTCGGGGATAAAGGAAAACAAGTCCGTTTGTTTATTTTATGGGAACATTAGCAAAGCAAATCATCCCGTCCACTGCCTAAACATCGAGTGTTTCCGATACATTTACAGCCTTTTCTGCGTTCAAAAATCCATTTGCATCAAAGCGCCAGTAAAAGGCGTAGAGACGGCAAATTTATCTCCGGATCGCGGTCGTTACCATGGCAGCTACTGCCGAGCGGCGAGATTTTTAAAGGGTCGACATCCCGAAGACATCAGCTTTATCCGGCGCCATTGGTACGTGACCCGAACAGCCTAAAGGGAAACAAGCCACCGAGAGATGTGGAATCTCCAAAGAGATAGGAAAAAGCCAGAGGTGGCTAAGTAAAAAATAGAAGAAGGCTTCGGGACGCCTCATATTCCCCCGAATGCACAACAACAAACTGCCAGCGTTATCTCCCGGGAAAAGAGCTCTTTAGGTGATCCCGCATCAGCGAGAGAAAAAAATCCTGCGATGATAGAATCACAAGCGGCAGAGGCAACGCCCCCTCCACCCACTCGTAAATACTTGCCGGGGGACTCGGGCCCCCGCGAAGATCGCCATTTTAAATTATTCAGGGCGGAAAAAACGACGTAAATAACCTCATCGCCTAGGGATTCTTTGGAGGGAAGCTCCGCCATTGCCCCCACTCCCCTCAGACCTCCCCGCGACCCTCCAGCGTTTGACGCCTCCGAAACTGACCTTGATCGAGGGTTTCCAACTCCATGGGACAGCTCGCCGCGGTGGTCTCCATGGCCATGTTCTTCGCCCCTTCCGTTGGGTAGCCCTGGGCCTCAGCGGCACCCGAATCGCAGTTTCGGAGTCCGCGGTTGGGGACGTTGTTGGCCGCGATCGAAACAGACACGGGAGACAGCGCAGAGGTGCTCGTCTTGCCAAGGTTGGGACTGCCGGCCGCATTCTTAGCCTCCACGTCCCCTCCACCGGGCCGCGCTGCGACGTTGCCAGCGGCGCCCGCTCCGTTGGTGCTCCTCACTCCTCCGCCGGTGGAGTTCTGTACAACGACCGGCACACCGATCATCCCACCGGCGAAGCTGGCCTCCGTCCTGAAGTCCGACATCGTCCGGGTGTCGTATGTTCGGAAGCCCGCGTGGTGCCGCGCGGGTCTCTTGAGCCGATGTCGGGCGCGGATCCTTGCGAATGACGTCAGGTGTCGCGGATTCAACCTCCAAGCATCCGCTCCTCGAGATCCCTTCTGCCCGACTGAGGAATAGTGAGAGTGAAAGAGACGCTCCCCCCTTCGGGAACCCCCGCGCCTGCCCAGGACCCGTTGCCCCTACCGCGCCCCTCCCACCGCGCGTCGTCCCACGCGGACTCCCTCCATCGGATGCTTTTTTTACGCCCACCGCCAAGAGACTTCGTCCGCCGCCGCTGTATCGGTTTGGGCGCTGTGTGTCGATGCGTGGCAGACGGAGGGACACGACGCGAAATTTGAAATTTCAGGAGGCGGAAGGTGATGTGAGTTAACATTTTGACTGCGTGATTTTAGCTTTCAAAAGTCTCGTTTTCTTAATTCTTGTTTGTATAACGCATTATAAAGAACGGCTTTTTAATGGCGACATTGAGCGATAGCTCGTGAAAGTGCGCAGAATATAACTGATTTTTAGATTGAAGAACTAAGTTAATTGACTATAAATCTAACGCAAGAAATAGCTAGAAAGGAAGCATGAAAACATGAGAATTCAACTGTTATTCATCTAATTTTGATAGTAAGAGGGTAAAGCAAAACTAGTTTTCTCGAAATAAAATATCTTATTTCGTAAACTTATACGAATAAACAACTGGTAAAATACACTTCCAACTAATTCTGATGCTGGACTCGTGTGTTAATAAGTTAATGCAAACATGAACAAGGTCTTAAATGCTTCACTTTGATAAAATTATTTCGGATAGAAGACAGTCTGCTTAGAGAACTGAGATAATTCTTTAAAAGATGAAACTTTAATCTTCATACACGTAAAGTTGGAGACACAATAAATGATAATGATTAATTTACGCAATTCATGACGAAAAATGAGGATAAAACAGAGAGAATTTGGCACAAAATTTTCTATGAATTACAGACGTTTTGATATTTTTCTATTATCTGTCACACTTATCAGAAATTTTGATAATCCTTAGAATCAATAATATTGGAACAACCACACCTTTGAAAACACAAATTTATAATTATTTCGAGTATTCATCTATTTATCTATCTCATTCGAAACTTCCAAAGGTTTAAGGAACACTGAACGTCTGATCGTTACAGAAAATTATATATAATTATACAATGTTTCCAATATGAAAATTATGAAAACTAATGGACGCCAAATTTTGTCCTCTATCCTTTTCCATAAATGTTTATTAAGATCTATGAATATCGTAAGATTACTTCTTGGAATGAAATAACAAAGGTCTCTTCTGATTTATAAATCTCCCTAAAAATATAAGCTGAACAAGTTTCGTATTTGAAAGTATAGATTATCAAATGCATATTAGTCCATGAACAGTTTTTTGAATAAGCAGCGATGTATGTTAATGATTTTCTCTTTTCCTAATTACCATAAATTTGTCTAGCCATGAAAGAATTCGTTATGGTACGAACATTTTGTGACTACAGTGAAGTTCAACTTTTCCCATTTCTGTGCATATTGATGAATTGGACTCAACGAAAGAAGAATCGATCGCGGAATTGGATGCCACTAAAATTCATGCACTATTTTACATTTACTCCTATCGATAGTAAATATTAAACTCTCGCCACCGAAAATCCCTCAGAGATTTCTGAATGCATCCGAAAGCCATTCGAATGAAATAATGCGCAGAAATTATCAATTCACAAAATGTGTCCCTTCAGTGCGAATAGCAAATTTTCCTTTGGAAAGATCGTTATTCGCTCGAAATTTACCTTCTTTTCCGATAAAACATGATTGATAAGCATGCGTTACATATTCCATTCCGTAATGAAATTTTGATATTTGAATACAAAGGTAAATTTTGATTGAAATTTTTACCTGACATGATAGAATTTCCCTCTTTTGTGCTGTCAATCACTCTTTTGTTTATGAACCAATGAATTTTTTTTATATCCGCGATGAATGAAATGCCTGGATAAAACAAAAATTCGATGAATTACGCGTATTAACAGTGCTGCAGACTGGTCAACATTAATTTGACATATTCTAAATCTTGTCTTTCTCACAAAATTAAAATTTACGTTACACAAAAATAATCTGTTCTTTCAATCGTTAATAATTTGATACATTTGAATTTTGAAAGATTTGAAATATTAGACCCATGCTCTTTATGTATAAATTATTTCGGGGACCTTTACCAATTAATGGCTACCATTATCTGAAAATATCCCTTTTGCTTCGCAAATATGCACCATTGATAATCAGCAGAATGTGTTTGAATTTTTAGTTTATTTTTCGAATTGTAATTTTGAATCTTCAATTTTTGTTTCGTGAGGAGAAGAAAGAGAAGCCCCGACTGAATTTATCATAAAAATGCAATTAAGATTTGGAATGTATCGACGGAGAGCGTTCTCAAAAGATTCAATGTAAGAAAAGAAAATTTCCATCTTCATACTAATTAAAGAGTGTTCATTGTTCACCGCGTTCATCAAGTTATTTTGGCAAACTTTATTCACAATCCATGAAAGATCAAAAGAAACTATTCCTATAACTTTGATATGCAAAAGACTTTCGTGATATATCACCTTCTGAAAGTAGCGTACAGTCATAAACCCTTTCAAAAGAGGATGCATATATTTTCAACATAATGTGATATGAGTTCAATGAAATTCTGTTGACAACAGATGAACGCACATATTACTAAGGAAAAGCATCCTGTTACCACTTTTTGGCGATTTTTGGCTATCATTTTACTGGCTTAAAATAGTACAAAAAAAAATAAATCGTGAAAAAACATCTTAAAGTTATCCGTGATATTTGTTAACTTGAGTGGTTCAAGATGTACGACTATATCAGCACAAGGAATTTTTTCATTGGACCTAAATGAAGGTTTAATAGTAATTAATAATAAAATATCGTTAATTATATGAGAATACTATAAACGAAGTTAAACTGAGAAATCGGATTGATCTCGTAAATTGTTTATAATCGATTATAATGGCTTGAGTATTTAGACGGAGTTTTTAAGGATTACGTGTATTTTTTCAGTTACTATTATTCTGTTGTAATGATCAAATTCCTTAATTCTAGTATGTTATTTATATGCTGACTACACTAGCCTAAAATTATGCCATGAAATAACGGTCCTTTTGAAAATATTTCAGGTAAACTCCAAGAGATTCCTTTTCATTCTAATGAGTCATTTCTTTTCATTTCGAAAAGGAGACCCTGATACTGATTAAAGCTTTATGATTGATATCAATAGGTGCCGTTCACTATAAATCTTCCTCTTTTCTTAATTGGGCGGAATTTCAGAGTGTGATCCCATCATCAAGGGGCTAATATAATTAACTTTATTGCCAAAGGTTGGTGAATCTTTCGAAGCTGTTCTCTGATATAAGGTTACCAAAAACGGTCAATTTTTTGGACGGTCAAGCTGCAATTAACTCTCATCGAACTTTTACGTTTCTGAATGTTCATTCCATGAGTTTGATATTCTCCATTCCGTTCCATTCCTGAGGAAACAAAAGGGTGAAATAGCAATTAAAAATATACACATATAGTAATAAAACATCGTCCCCTTGGAAATTGTAGCAAATTGTTGCGAACATATTAACATTACCACGCATAAACACAGAAAATACGACTCTTTAGATCAATCAGATTATACTAATTATAATGTCCTTTAAAATATTCAACAAAAATGTTACTTAAAAAGTCAAAAGTATGTTCTCTAAACAGCACATAAGTTCTTTTTTCTCCTGATAACACCAATCCAAAGATTCACTTACGGTTATTATGAGAGAAAACAATTGAACAGAAAGTTGGTAACGATTATCGCGCCATATCTCGCAACCAACTTTTACTCGGTAACGGTAACATAAGTGGAAATTATTCCAAAGTACGGAAAAACGCGCTGGAAATCGACTGTGGAGACATTAGAAAATCTATCCGAACTCAGGCAAACATATACCAACTCAAAATTATAACGAGAAATTAATCTCTTTGGGATGGAATTCTTTAAAGGGCAGCATGTTTAAATTGGCAAATGAGATCGTGAGTAATGAGCAACTTGGGAGGAAGGCAAACAGGAGGCTGATTAATTATTCCTCTTCCAGAGCACATATCGTCCTCGCGATTGAAGTGTACGCTGACACAGCGAGAAGTTTTTAGAAGAGAAAAAGCGAGACACATCCGTAAGAGAGGAGATTTCATGCCGTGATCGCAGCGCCTCCAGGATTCTGGCGGAGAAACGGCGCAATGTCCTCCCACAGGGTACTACTTTAGGTCCCTTGTGTCGTTATAGGGCGTAAAGAACTCATCTCCAAAACTACTAAAATGCTTTCGTTTAAGGACCCACAACGCGTTATATAACTATGTTGAATGTACGAGGAGGCAAAGTTCCTCGAAAGGGATTTTATAACTTTGAGAAGAAGAGAATCAGAATGCAGTTATAGGCATCGTTTATTTGGGGGGAAAACGAGTGGATTTTTTTTTATTTATCTCTATGCGTTATCATATATGCTCCAAATCTCCACTCTTTTATTTTCGTTCGTGTTCGTATTATTTGATTCGTGTGCGCATGAGAGGAAGTATGCAGAAGTAAATTCCACAAGTTCATCGTCTATTTTATGACACACTTTTACTCGAGTTTCACACATAATTTTTCATTTTCAATGCGAAACATGCTCCCGCTACAAGCATATCAATGTCTCCAGATGTAATCTCAAACACTTTTTCAAATCTTTTGAATGAATTGAGGGTGAAACAGTTCGTTGAGTAGATTAAGTAAATTTCTATTTCTGAGTACTTTGCTGTCATTAATTTCGAGCAAAAACGTCTTGTTTCTTAAGCGTTAAAGATTCCAGAATTTTGATCGTATATTCGTGAGTTAATTTTAAGTGCTTTCCAAGGCTTTCTTGATTTTCTCTCGAGACTTGCAAACCTCAGTCGGGGACGCTTGCTTTACATTACAGGAATCGATCAAATAATTTAGGAAAGGCAAAATTCTAATGAACATTTCCATTAAAAAAGATCTCAAATGTTGAATTAAAATTGTGTTAAATACGCTTTCACACACTTCTTAATTTCCATGGGATATTCATCTCTGTTTTAATAGTGAGCATAAGCATAAGTTAGCATGGTTTGCTATTACGTTTAATAGTGAGCATAAGCATAAGTTAGCATGGTTTGCTATTACGTTGTTCATACTTAGAATACGAATAAATGAAAATTCATTTATTTACTATGAGCGTTTTGTATGACTGAATAAAATACATAATGTATTCATTCAGGGAATCTTTCATTTATTACGGTGATCTTTTTTTAGAATATCGGTAGTAAAGTGTCGATTCTTTTAATACTCAAACGCAAAGCCGAAGTACTTGTTTCTGTAATTTCGTATGCATTATTACTATCGGCTGAAGCGCGACCAGACAATCATTAAAGTAACGGCTGTTTTGGAATTCGGAAATATTTTACGATTTGAGGAGTAAGAGAATTATGGGAGTAATTCCTCTTTAATACCTCAACCATTATTTTATGCGATGAATTTCCACTTCAGACAGCGGAGTCTGCTTACGATACCCTGTGGTGCTATAAGTTGTCAGTCTTCCCTGAGTTGGGACGTTTCTACACAAGATCGCATAAACATTGATATTCCATAGAAAAGAATTGCCCAGATGAATTGGATCATTTCAATTATATTTGGTCATAAGAACTTTAAAATTGGATATTAATCTCAACCAACGCAACGATGAACATATTCGTAAGTGTTGCGTCCTCTGTAATCTTAAATGAACACATGAATCATATATATCTAAATTATCTAATCCCAATACCTTTAAAATATCGCTTACATTTTCACAATTTCTGAGTATTATTTTTAAATTTGAAATCATAAAAATATACGTATAAATTCAGAAAAATCCCAATTTATTTCATTGAAATTACATTAGTACTTTTAAATTTATGTTGCTGATATGTTCGTTTATATTTAAATCATATGTTATTGAGTATATTCACCCTTTTGAGTTAAATAAATTATTATTTTTAAATTTGAGAGTATAAGGAATGTATATTGTAAATAAATTAAATGATTGCTATCTCTTGAATAATATCGTACTAATCATATTAACTATCGTATCTTCCATATGAAAAACAGATGCTAATATTTATTTGCTCTTTACGAGTGAGCCAGGTAAATAATCATATAAAATATTTTGCTTTTCATTTTAGTTTTCGCTCCTAACTTTTCATGTTTCAATCATAAAAAACGACGCCTAATTTAAACTACAATTCTGCGATACAGTACAATACAGAGAAAAACATAAATAACTCAATCCCTTTAAGACGCAGGTAATAGTATTTAGTATCTCTGAAATTGATTTTCCAAGTCTTTCAAATACCATATTATATCAAATCAGGCTAATGACTAATTAAGCTAAAGAAAAAGAAATTGTTCCTCGGAAATAGAACAAAAACTCTATAAAAAATTAGAAAATAGTAATTATGTCGTATTTTCGATATTTATAAGATTATTTTATTGACGGAATTAGATTTTTTGTAAGGTAAGGAATCAAATTTTAAAAAACACAAATGAATGAAATATAAATTGTGTACCGTTGTTTGACAACGTTGATCCCTACAGTTATACAATCAAAGCAGTTCCAAGGGAGTGCTATAAATTAGCATTTGATAGGTTTTTAGCGATCCTCTCTGTATTTTAGTAGAGTTCTTATTATCAGAGATACAGAAGGAGAAGGTAAAATTTTATTTTTTTCTCGGTTAAATTTCATGTTATTCAGAAAAGGTAAGTTCCATAATTAACTATATTATTTATTATATGCATAGATATTTTTTTCATATGTACGCACTACTCTCGATCGAAGAATAAAAATGCACTTTTAGTTTTTTTTATTTTTCTGAAACTCTTTCATCAAAATTTTAATTAAGCAACATAAAGTTTGAGCTATATATAAATCGTTGTCATTTTTACTTATACCCTAATCTGAGAAAATAAAAAGTTTATAAGAATTCCCGATATTTCACATCTTATTATCATATATTATTCAATACTTGTCTCTTTTCCATCAAAATGTCAAAATCAAATGATTATCTGAATTTATAGATACAACTTATGCTAAATTCACTCAGAGCAAATAAAAGGATAACATCGAAGTAAAGTGTTTCCCTGTATCTCAGTCACAGTTCAAGATGTTGCAACGGAGAACTCATTAAAAATCCATACGAATCTTTCTTTAACGTTTCAATCTGAGACAGGAAAAACCTCTAACTCTGGTGTTGCAACTGTGAACGTGAGTCGCATATCCGTAACACATCGATATCACTTCCTTTTCATCTTCTCTCCACTTGATCCTTCTCCCTTTGCGTTCTCATTTATCGCCGGAATAGAGTATAAGTTGTGATGATCTCAGACTTTTTCGATAAATATATCGAGGGTAAACCTACGCGGGATATTTTACAGCTAATAAAATACCACCGGCATCCCAAACCCATCTCTCGTAGCCCAATATGTCCGCCACAACCCATTTTCAATCGACCCACTTTTCGTTTACTTCTCTATTTTGAACTCGATCATGAGGCGAATTCCAAAAACTTCCATCGGAGGCGCTCACCTCAATGAACCCTTTCATTAAAAAGTGCATTTTGAATCATTTATTTTTCAAATTACATTTTCGGAGTCTGTTGCGATTTTTTGATCGCTAAATTGAGTTTTTTGAGGTCGCTGATAAATTAAGACTTTCGTTCCTATGGCGGACGAGGTGTCCTTTCCACAATGGGTTACAAATTCTCTCACATTATTGATGCATTGGTTCAAATCGATTTAAGCTACGATACTGAATATTTTATTAACAATTATGGACATTGAACTTTTATTCAGCCTGATTAAACATCAATATACATTAAATCAAGTTATATTTTATTAGAAAGAGAATAGTTTATAATTCAGATATCGACCCTGCATCTAAATTTTTAATTAACAATTACTACTTGCAAGATTTTCATTACGCTGAATATTAATTTTCAATTAAAATCGATTAAAGAAAATTTGAATTGCCATTTTAGTCTCCTAAAAATATTTTATCGATAAGAAAGTTTTAAGTGAATTACAACTCTTCTATCCTCATTACCACTCATTTTCAATTGGCATCTTTCAACAAAATTTATGATGTATTCGAGTGAACCGTGAATCTATAAAACCAGTTTTGAAATTCAGATTTCAGACAGAATTCACTCTCTGTAATCAAAAGAGCAGTATCATTCGAACAATCATTACATTTTGACATTCATACTCAGTTGTTTCCAATGAGTATTACCTAATTTTTATCAACCTTGATACCCAATGATGAAATACAGTGTATGCAATGACTGTTCGTCTTCTATGGAACATGAACGCTTGTGAATATAGCAGTAATAATAAAAAAATTAGGAAAGGTTCCATTTGATGAAAACAGACTGTCTGGCTCCTGTAAGGATTCTAAATGCTTATTTCATTCATGAAGAATATTTTCCCCCTTGCCCGCCACTAACTTATGGTGTCGGATCATGCAAATAAATATATAGCACCACCAGCTATATAAGATGCAGGGGCAAACAGGTGCAGGTAGCCAACACCGTTTGCGCCTCTGGCGGGTGTATCAGGTAACCAAGCAACGTGCATCACCTGACGTATAAGATGCAGGGGCAAAGCATAAGCTCGCACAGGTGATATCCCTAAGGATAAACGATATCAACTTCAAGAGAACACATTCACCAGAGAAAGAGAATCCTTTCTATGTAGGAACAAAAACAAACAGTTCGTTGGTGAGAAATGATTAGAGGCATCTCCCTGCTATTTACTTTTATACAAGATACTAAAAGGCAAAAGCAAAGTCTATATTCAGATAGTCATAATTTTATATATTGTTATCTATACTTTCTGAATTTTGGGTAGAATACTTCTGTAATTGATTTTCAATAAGAATTTTCTTCCTTTTTATTTTCAGGAATTATGACTTAATTTTCATGCTTGATTCCTAGAAATTATTATTTTTTGGAACTATCCTAAGTTTCTCTTCTTGTAATATATTTTAGGAGATTTCCGCATAAATTTATATTTCACGATTTTGCAGCTCTAAACTATCTAAAATAATGATTGATATTAACGATATTCTTAATATTCTAACGGAGTTATAAATCATTCGTGCGATTGTTAAATTTCCAAGACGAAATATAAATTATATGATAACATAAAAAAACATCTGCAAAAATGTTGTAAATTAAAACACATAAACATGAATAAACATAGATTTTAAAATGTAAACAGTCAAAATACTAATAAATCTTTTCAAACATTTATTAAGCAACAACTCAATTACAGGTAATGCAGTAATAAGGGATATTAAATTCGTTCCGTTTGTAAAGTCATCTCATCTTCTTACGGCACCTATAAAAGCAAATTGGCCTTTTAATCATTTTCACGGAAACTGTAACTTATTTGCATATCTCATTACTATTGATAAAAGTATCTACTGTGAATAATTTATCTATATGAAAGACGCATTTTTATATATCTCACAGCTTTATTTAGTTTATTTTCTTGTTAGTATTTTGAAAGAAATGTATAAATAAGCATAGGATGCTCAGCAAAAGCTTTTTTATCTACAGCTGATTACTTAATATAAACTTCGTTTATATTACATCAAATATTCATTTACTCTGATTGAAAGTGATGATGTAATGAAAGAACTTCATTGAAAATTCCTATTTAGATGCTCTTATCTGTTTACCGTGCAAGTCGCCTTTCTACATTTGGCAGGGGGTGCATTCACCATGACTCTACTTTGCTAGGCGATTATTTTTGCGTATAGATCGCAGAAAAAAAAGGATTTTTTCAGCAGCATATCAACATATGGATTCTCAGAATATCTGAAAATGACAGTTTTAGCCAATAACGAAATTTCATATCTTTTCTTAAACTCTTTGTAAAAATCAATTCCTAAAAAATGATCGCTTTCAATAGTATAAATCCCTCCATTAATTACAAAACCATCTATAAAAACGCATTGATAGACGCAAAACTTTAGTTCACTAGTTAAAGGTGAGATATTTCTCAAAACTGAAATTTCTTTCCTCTTTTCATTTGTGGAATTCCTTACGCCTTTAGTGTTTCGAATATATGCATTTAAATTAGCAACAAAGTTTGTATCAAAAGATGTTCTGAATATTGCAATAAAATTTTAAATTTACTAAATGAGAACTTTTCATGCATTGCTGGGGTTATTTCATATCTATAGATAAGCCGTATTACTATATAAAACGGCTATATTTTTTTGCAAATGGTGATATGCTCGACGCCTTTTTGAAATTCCCCATTTAAAATATATGGTGAAATTTAATGATTATTTCGCATTACTTATATGAGAGATAGACAATTGCATTAGGATAGCTATTATAATTTAGTTTTGTACGATAAACAGACTATTTCGTAGAATGTTAGATTGCAGGGGACGTTATCTTATTTCCATAAAGAATGATTGAGAAAGTTGGAATTTAACTTAGCTGTACTTTCAGAAAAAGTTTGACTTTAAAATTTGGATAGAAACAATGAGTGAAAATTTTGAATTTTTTGAATTACCGAATTAAATAATTCAGAACAATATAAACTCTTTTAAAGGAAAAAATTACTATGGATAACTGTTCTGTTTTATCAAACCAATTTGACACCGAATCGGAAATTTCTCTACTGAATCTACCTCTCCCATCTTTTCCTAAAAACAGCGCACTGAGGGTCTGCGGGATGACCGATCCCCGCAATATTTCCACTTTCCTGTTTACTAATTATAATTCGGCCATAAGCACATAGAGGGCGCGCAAAAGGCATACATATTAGCTATGATTTGTAACGCTTTCGTAAGCCGAAAATGGGCAATTTTGTGAGATGAACATAATGCGCACAGAATGAAATAGGTTGTTATCTATAATCTGTTGGAGCAATTAACCCAATCTCTTACTATTACAATTAACGAGAAGCATTTATATCACTCGTAATGAGAAGATAATTCTCTTAACATTACCGAGTAATAAATGGAAGCATCTTTAAAAAAATCCCTCCCTTTCTTTTATCCGCGTTACGTTTATTAACAGTTCAAATGGCGATTACGTAGAGAGATTTTTTCTATTCTAAATTCTCCTGAAATCACTTTTAAAATATTTTGAGTTCTTATTTTCTTTGAGGTATTCATTTTTTATTTTTTTGTGGACGATTCTAAATTAACAATTCAATTTTAGAGAACATGATGAATTTTACACTTATGTATTACTAGAGCACTCAATGCTAACTCAAATAGCTAACTAAAGCATGTGATTAGATAGCAAATATTATTACTTTTTCCAAATTCTCATTATTTTTTTACGCAATCAGACCTTCCGAACGGAAGCGCTCTTGAGGTTCACTTATTAATTATGAGGATTTCCTGGCATTCGCTCAACGGAGAGGAACCTGTTCAGAAATCTCCCTTAAGCAAATCAGTACAATTTATAAAATTACATAATGGGTACATTCTCTTAGAATTCTTATCTAATATTTATTTATAAATTCATTCGAAAAAGATCGACCATATTTTACAACAAAGGCAAGTATAAATTTTACAAGAGATAGAATTTAAGCATTTGATACTTTTTAAAAATGAGTGTTTCAAACATTATATTTCTCTGTTTCATTATTTTTACCAAGTATTCAAATAAATGTAGATTTTAACATAAGTGAATTGTGCATATATAGCGTAATAGAATATAATAGCTTTCTCGTTCTAAGTAAAAAATCCCATTGTTCCCTTATATGAAAATATTCAGATAAATTTTTATTGCATAAAATCAATATAACGAGAAAAATAATAACTTTACATAGATACGAAGAATAAACTTATATAATCATCATTTAGTTTCATATTCTAAGAGTTGAAGTAACATTAATTTCATGTTTTCCTTGTCATTTCAAGTTTCACTTCCTTCGCACCAATTATGTTCGATGTTAAATTGATATCCACGAAGTAAGTTGATGATTTTTTTGGTGACTGTTTTCAATTGATCATTGATATGAGACATTCAATTAATAAAAAATTCAAAAGAAGTAATATTATTTAAGAAAGGTAGATAGATTTTTCAATAGAGGGAGATGTGGAGATGCCAAAATGTGATTGGTTAGTTGGATGTTGTTTTCAATTTTTGTAAGTTGTTATCACTATTTTGTGATAATTGATTCTATTTCAGTTCTTTTAAAGCTAAAAAAGTGATTCATTTAGTTTTTTAACTTCCTCAGGATAGAATATACAAGGGCGCACTCGTTTCAATAGCCTCTAATAATGTGCTGCAGAGACAATGGACACGCGAAACAAAAACTGCTAAAATTGAAAGGCGCTCTGGGTGTCATAAATCATGGCCGCTTCGAAAGCCTCGCTTTTAATAAACGCTCAATCGGACTCAAGAGATCAATGTTGATTGCTTTCCCTTGCAACGGAGGATTGTTTTTCGCTATAGGAAATACAAATATCAGAACCCGTTATATTTTGTACATGCGAGCTCGAAATTTTTTTGATCGCTACATCTTATAAATCAGGTTTTATAGGATATGATTTAATTCGCTGAACGAGAGTTCTATTGCTACCGAAAGTATCCTTTAAAAGAATGGACTCATAAGTTTGGATGAAACCAGAGTTCTGTAAACGGATAATTTTTTAGGAATACTCAATTTAACTTTACTAATTACCTTGAAGTACAATGGCACGTAAAAAAAGGATAAAAAACCCTTAAAAATCTGATGAGAAAATCTGAATGTAAATGTTAAACAGAAGATAGCGACATGACTGTGACTCGAACCCAGTTCTTTCTTCTGCTATGCTGACCACCACCATCGAAAAACCTGATCCGACTCTAAATGACTTTTAAGACAATATTATCAAGAATAAGTTATCTTCAAGTCTCTCCGCTGAAATCTGTAACTCTCAATAATTGTATCGAATACTTTTCGTAAATCGAAAAACTAGAGCTCCAAACTAATCCATATTGTTTTGGAATTTTTTGCTATCCATAATAATTAAATCGCCCCACATGAAGATAATCTCAAAATATAAGATAATAATAGCTATCTTGAACAGTTGAAAGATTAGGAATAAATATATTGGTCAATTACTAATATGGAAAATAATTTGCAATTTTCATTCCTTTCTATTTCTAATTTACTATGTAGCTCAAGTGCAATTAAACGAATGAAAATTCAATCTACAGTCAATATTTTTACCTAAATTTACTATTAAAATAAAATATTCGCTAAGATTTAATAACATTAAAATGAAGAACTTTCTTCCTTTTTATGAATAAACTTCCATTATACCATTTCGCATTTGGTTAATTATATGGTAATTCATTCTTAACAAATCTTAAAATGTACGTATTCGTATTTACTCAATATGATAATACTATGAAGAGAAATGAATTACACGCACCTGATTATTATTGCCGTGATAATTATGACAGCAGTCATAAACAATATGATCGTGAGAATTAAAACGAGTATGACGTTCGTCTCGGTTCCTAATGGACCAAATATCGATGCAGTCAGTTTATCTTCCATCAGCCTGTTGATAAAGTTGGGGGCGTTCCGAACTGAAATTATTCAAAACATTTCATTATTCAGTAGCACATAAACCGACGATAAAGAAAGTTTTTCTTGAAAAAAGTTCTTCACTTGTTTAAAGGTTTTTGTCACATCATTATCCATGTATTATTCAATATTTGGTATAAATAAGGTATTTTGAACAAACTTTCTTTGAACAAAACATGTTCAAAATGACTTTTTCATTGGTAATACGAGATAGATAAATGTGAATTTTCTTCATCACTTTGTTATTCAAAGATTCGAGGAATTATGGCAATAATTTTTAAACGCCTAGGTTTGCTAAGACGCTCACCTGTCAGTTTGAAAAGTTAAACCTTACGTAAGCAATTGTGCAAGAATTGTGGACCATTGAGATAGATCTTGTTGTTGTTAGTTAGTTGTCAAAGTATTTTTTAAAAACTTCAACTAATCTAATACCAGATTTTATATAGAGGTCACCTAACAAAATATAATTTGTATTCAATATAATAATAATACAATAAAAATTTGTCTGATATACAAAAATATATAATATAAATACCTTTTATTATGAGTTTCTTTAATTTTCTTTGATCATTTAATGTTTCTATTTTTCGGATATATATATATATATATATATATATATATATATATATATATATATATATAAATGTAGGATTAACTGACTAGGATTTAATAGACGTAAGAAAAATTCGATAGGATCGAACAAGGATCACCCGGATTTTTTCAAGGTATATAGTACTGGGATTTTTTCCACTGAGTTTCTCACGATTGGCTAAAATTTTCGCTGTTACCTTACATGTGAGACTTTTTGTAATAATTTGTTATTGAAGCAATGTTTGATATACAATGAGACCTTTGTGGCAGTCTTCCATCGTAAAGATGAATGAAGGAAAACAGTATACAAGTATAGATGTGCATAAGTTTTGGTATTTAACTTCATCCATTTTTATGATTCAGTTAAGATATAAAATGTGATCTGATTCCTTATAACTGTTACGTACAACTGATAAATCTCTCACGACTAAGTGCAAATACCTTTTAGATAATTATGAGAATGAGAAAGAAAAGATCGTTTCAATATTTGCTTGTATCTTTTCTTTAATATACTCTGGCTTAGATAATGAAATATGAATTTCTAGTTTTCAAAATATTATATTCTATAGAAAATCATGTCTTGAAATGACTGCTATTGTTAAAACCCTACGTATAACTTACTTGAGTTTGTTTATTTCAAAACCTATTGACTATTATATATAGTTACCTTCTAGTCTTATCCAATTGGTGTACCAGATAAACCCGAGATCAGGCTGAGAAACGACACATTTCCATTCTCCAGCATCTGCCTTCTTCACCTGAATTTTCTCATCGGCTATCTGAAGCGTTTACAGAGGTATTAAAGATAAACGCTTTCCTCAGAAATTTTCAAATATCACATACAAAGAACAATTTAAGTAAACCCCTTTAAGGAGGCTATAGTTTGAAGTTCTTTTCTTCCCAATAAAATTGCCATTGATGGATTAAAAGTTCTTGAAAGAAGTTGACACCATGGAGGATTGATAACTATTAATACAAATGAAAAACATCTCTGGCGTTTGATTAGCAATGATTTAGTAGTCCACATCTTTACAAGACAAGAATCTAAAATAGTTGAGCAAAAAGTTTACAGTTGAGACGTCTAATGATGCTTTTTGAATGTTTTAGAAGGAACTAAGAAACAAAGACTCAGAAACAAGCAAAATTTTTCGATTGAATTGAAAGTTCTGTGAAGTAGGACGTAAAATTAATGCAATTCTGTCAATAATATCTTCATTTAGATACTTTTAACGCTAATTGATGGTTTAATCTCTCCTGCAGTGCACAAAATAAGGGATTTCCAAATAGAAATCAGAATCCTTTTCTTGTCACTGACTTCTCCTTTACGGTAGACATTTATCGCCAATAATAGAAGCCTAACGGTAAACGTATTCTTTCCTTATTATTAGACATATTTTGGGAGAAACATTAAATATTGTTAAAAATAAAAATATTTGCTTCTTTGTAATCTTTGGGAGTATACGTTTGCTCTTGATTAGTTCTCTTGCGGAACACATATCGTAAATAATAACCAGACCGCTAAATGCATTTCCCGTGCGTGAAGAGGAATGTGAATTGCAAATTATAGAAAATAGTAAGTAATCGGAAACGGACATCCCAAACTCTCGACCAACTTACAAAACAACTCTGATTTCCTAAAACCTATCGTCAGCGTGAAAAAAGACGCGCAGACTAGAGTCGAATGCGAGCAAACAGACTCCGGTTAATAAACAGCGAGATGTCTTATGCAGTGAGATGTAAAAACAAACTTACTGCCTCAGGAGTGGTAAACCCGTAGTCCCTCCGTGTTTTATCATTCAGCATCCATTTAATTTTGAGATCTCCGTAGATAAGACCCAAAGAGATTGCGTTGCATTTCAAGCTAACTGTCATCGTTTCTCTAACAGAAATGGTAGGCCTAGAGTTATTTCTCCGGATGACTATAACAGATATCACGTTCATAGGCAAAGGCTTTTCGGTGAGGACTCCTTTCTTTGGCCTTAAAAACTCCATCTGCTTTCCGATGTGCATTTTCGGCCACAAAACACACATGTAGACGCCGGAATCATCTGTGTCTACGTTGTTTAGGACTAAAATGTTTGAAATTTGTTAAATACATGCTGTGAATATACTACTAGTTTTTTCTCAAAATTAATTCGATTTAAGATATTTCACTATCTGGATGAAATGCCTCGGCTTTGGGGATTCAAATGGAAACCTACTATCTACTATGCTGTTGAAAACATAATAAATTAGGCACCTTTAGGTAAAAAGACTCGTCCTTTGATTCTGAACTAGTAGAAAATAATTCATCATTTCCATAAGGAATATTATAAACTCGATTGTATATGATTATAAGACACTTACTACTATAATACTATGGTTTAATCCAAATAGAGACTTCCCCATAAAAAAATCATTGAATCAGATTTGAATTAAATTTAATTAATACATTATTACAAATGAAAATATTAAGATCAACGAACGTATGTCAGATTACTACGTCATCAGATAAGACATTCTTTAAAAATGGGATTATAATTATTATAATGGGATACAAAATGCTATCACGCTGTAGAGAAGTCATAAATAATGATGGCAATTAAATTATTCAATAAACTTTATTCAAAGTATGAAAAATCTATTCTTTTTTTTTTTTCTAAAAACGGACAGAACTTTCCGGTAGACCTAATATAATGAATAATTATTCTGATGAATAGAGTTTCATTGATTTCAACCAGAATATTAAACTAATCGTAATTTATAATTTTTCTATAGATAGATAAAAACCGCTTTGACCCCAGACAATTCTGCTGTCGATATATAATTCACCGTTCGCCTTCCTTCATTATTCTGGCATTATTTTGACAATATTATATTGATTAATCTGACGGCATATCTTTCCCTAAAGAGGACGCACTTTTGCATCTCATATCTATTTTCGGGTCTTGTATTTAAGCACACTCACCGATGTTAAAGTGGTCCAATACCCTCACATCGCCTCTGTTGAGGATACGTGCTCCATCTTTGGTCCAACCTATGACCGAATCAGGCGCTTGTCTTAGCACCTCCTTCGTTAACTCTCCACTCGTGGATGAGTTACCACATCGCAGCAGAACTTCCTCTCCCTCCGCCACGACTACTCTCAACTGCAACGAGCGAAGTCTTTCCCTTATAGATTCCACCACGTCTTAGGATGAAACACAAATAAAAGACGTTAATGTGATATCCTATTCGATGTCAGCTAATGAAGAGGACGGTTTCCATAATAGAATAGAAAATGCAAAGAATGTATTTTACGGGATATAAGGACTGTAGCTTTTAGAAGAAAGCTTCTTTAGAATGTCTCTCCGCATCGGCTGACTCTGAAAAAGATACTTTAAGGTGCTTTCAGGGCTAAGAACTTATGAGATACACATAATTTCTGATCGCTGCTCCAAGAAGTCTCCTCAAATAGAGTCTTAAAATTGGTAATTTAAAGGGGTCACTTCGTGAATTTTTAAATGTTTCCATTTGGGTCTCATAAAAGATTCACCATCACAGCCTTTTATATCACTCGTTTGCCGGAATATCTTTCTTATTTCAGCATTTAATTTCGCTAATAGAGAAAAATTTCCACTCGAGAAGGTACTCGGAGAAAAAATTTGCTTTTTCATTTTAACCGCTGTATTTCAAATACAGATTTCCAAGATTAAGCGATTCGAGGACCTTTGAGATTTGTCAAATGTTTCGGAAACAAAGATACGAATTGAAGTTTACTGGAATTACTGAAGATGGCGTTTGAAATTAAATGAGATTCTTGTGAAATATCATTTAATTGAAATTGCTTGTCTCCCAACTTTATTAATTTAATAGAAATGCAAATGGACTCGCTTTGCCCTAATAAAAATTCTTCCACAAATTTTCCATTTTCTCACGCAAAACTTCCTTGCTTAGATATTACATTCACGTATAGATAATGATTGGCATAACCTTATTATGTAATATAAATACTGTACCATCTACTGAAGATGTTTTAGTTTCTCTTGAGTGAATGGCAGCCTAAAAATTAAGTTTATTTTCCCCTCTCAAACGCTGTCGTATCAAATCGAAGTGATGTATATTTAAATAAATATGCTTACACAATGAAATGTAGATACAAACATCTCCGTTATATTACAACTCCGGTACAACTTCATCACATTCCAAGAAAATAGAAAAGAATAGAATATTGAATCAATGTAATGAAAAATGTATCAAGAATTGACCCATTATCCTGATAAGTTTTCAGCTTTACGAATATGAGTGATTAAACTAGTTGACTTACATTCATCGTAAAATAATCAACAGCGAGCATTTATAAGATATAAGATTCGTATTCGTAATACTATAAATATTGTTTACCAAGAGTAGATTGATTTTTGGCTAGATTGACCTTAATTGTTCCCTTCAATAAGCAAAATATTTTAATGAAAACTGCTTATTTTGTAGAATTTTTTAAATAAATATAAATTAAAGGTTATTAAAGGTCTAATAAGACTAAAAAATACAATTTAATGTGGAAAAGACCAAGTGCTCCGTGAATTCTTATTATGGCATTTCACAACGGTCTAATGCCGTAGAAATTATTTCCATTGACAATCTATACAAACCGGGAGATACACTTCCGCAGGGAAATAGATTGCACGACCCCTCCATCACTTGGGGACCTTCGCATCCAGATCCAAACACGTTCGGGGACGGATTGTTGCATTGCCTCGTCCGTCGGCCAACTCCGCCGCCGCAGGAGACACTGCATTGCCAAGGAGTCCAATCGCTCCAGCCGCCGCTTATCGGAGGTCCATCTATGTCTGCATGTTATGTCTCCTCGTTAAATTCCCGGAAATTTATTCATCACCGTAATTCAACTTATTGAATTGTAGATATCTTCGCATTGTCCTTGCATTTGATTCATTAAAATATTTATATCGAAACTAATCATTTCCGCTCTTTATAAATATTTAATTAATTTGAAAACGATACT
Source organism: Pantala flavescens (assembly GCA_020796165.1). NCBI lineage: Eukaryota > Metazoa > Arthropoda > Insecta > Odonata > Libellulidae > Pantala > Pantala flavescens. The sequence goes on along the minus strand of CM036880.1, from coordinate 36,461,364 downwards.
CTAAAGAGAAACGAAATTTTAGGAATCACGCCTGAATATTTTAATGTAATATTATTACAATAGTATTTCCATTAACTTTCTATGTTTGCCTTACATTTATGTAAAAGCATATGTGCTACTACAGATTGTCTCAAGTGCTCGACAAAGATTTTCTCGGCATTAACTTAAAGAACATAGACCAGGGAATAGGAAATCCACCTTGTTGCACAATTTCACTAAAACTTGCAAAATTTTACCCAACTTTCAGAATTTTAGCCTTTTCTTGATTTCAAAGACTTGGATCGTAAAAAGAGAATAGTTGCATATCAATGAAATTTTTGAAGGTATATTTTGGAAATAATGCATATGCGAGTGAACCTATAGAATACATAAATTTCTGAGGTAGTAGGAAATGTTAACCGCAGTAAAGTCAAGATCACTTTACTTAATAAATACCTCTTTCATAATGTTCTTACTTGTTCAATAAGAATAAAAAGCAGACCAAGCAACTGAAAAAGCATTAGGAAACGCCTTTCATTGTCTGAAAGAGCTTAAATGCAGAAATGTAACATCTTAGTATAATCAGCCTATATCTCAGTTCCTAGAGAATACTCATTTACCATAAGGGTCACAGTTGGCCACCCAAGTAATCTCTCCTCCTTCTGATCCAACGGAAAACCAATAAAATAGAAGAGGTAACTTGCTAGCGTACTGCATGATGACAGTTTTCCCTCTGGTGACCTTCAGGAGGGATTCGTTGAATCTAAACATAAGGAAAATTTCAATTCTCCAACATAACATTTACACTAAAACACAAAAAATTAAAAATAACCGAATGAACACAACGTTAAATAAACTGATAATGTATTTAAATGGCTTGTACTAAAATAATATCAATGCTTTTAATCGTGACAGAAATCAATTAAAATCGACATTCACAAATAAGTGTAAATTATCCTGTTGAATATAGTTCCTCAAGGTCAAATTAGTAGTACAGACTCATTCAGTTAGTTACACCGCGAGATCAATATCGGCCAAATCTTTTATTCAAGGCGGACTGATTTCAGTTTTTCTTTTATTCTATGAATAGCTCTGAATTGAAATATCGATTGCATTTCTCAGGAAAATTTTTATCGATTAGGCCCTTGATTATCCAAAAATAACCGAAGACTGATGAAAATTGCATATTCTATTCTTTCATTAGATCAATAATTACTATAACACTAAACCTAAAATTTGGTTACCAAAATATTTAATCGAATATCTCACCTTCAAATTCGATTGATGCACAAATAACTGTGCACCAGTTTATATACTTTTGCATGATATCGTCAACAATAAAACTTAAGGTTATTTTCTGCATTAAACATGTGAATATTTTTGAATTAATATGCACCAAACCTTAATAAATATATGCCGCTTTTTATTGCATCAAATTAAGAAAGACATGAGAAAAATTCAGATGAAATTAAGCGATTAAATCAAAAATATGAAACATTGATGGAAATTGTATTATCTCAAACTCCAAAGAGTGATTATTACCTCATTATCGCGTAAATTAGAAATTTTCTCATTTACAAATAACTCGAAACATATGCTGCCTTCTAGAATAAATATCATTTATTGAAACATTTCAATATAAAAATTAAATTAAGCTCTCAGAAGGAAAAGCTATTTTTGACAAGAATTTTCTTATATGAACCGCAAAATTTTTTTTAATGAAAGAGAATTTGCTTCGTACGAGAAGAATTCTTTCTGTTATTCTAAAGATGTATGGATTGTGGAAGTAATTGCGAGTCGAATATAGATATCAATGTTTTATAAATTCTAAGCTTTCAATTTTCAAGAACTCTGATTCCTAGAAATATACGCTTTAATTTGCATATAATTAATATATGTAATTTATACGATAAATTAGGCTTCTTCCACCCTGTCTTCCTATCTTTACTTTTAAGTAAGAATTGAATAGTGATTCGAGAATGGAAGGCTATAAATAATAATGAAATTGGTCACAGTGCATAATAATTAATACAAATGTTTCAATCGAAGGCAATTCTTCCTACTCTAACTGATGCGGCTTAGTTTTCCGAATAATTATAGTCAGCGGCTATTTCGTGGTTGGATACTTAATCGAGAAAATCTCTTCCCTGCCGAACCCTCTGCTACCACATATTGATCCGCGGAATTGGCGAAAGTATCATTCGAAAGATTTCAATCGCAGGTAATTTAGCCGATAAAATATCCATTTTGACCCCTATTCGTGACTTCGTCCGATGAAATGTCGATACATACATTTTTTCGATGGCTCAACAGTCAAGAGCGATGGAAAGGAAAACTGCTCTTATAGTTGATGGAAAGAAGGGGAAACTGTTGATAATATGAAATTTCACGACAAACTTTGTTGCCATTAAGTTTCGTTGTGATTGAGTTTGTGATTGGAAAAATATACGACGAAGTGATTAATGGCTGATAAAATCATCCATCTTTATATATTATTCACGCTTAATTAGCTCCTTAATATTTAAATTAACAAATAAAAGAAACCAAAGTTATTGGAGAGTTCAAATCGAACGAATTGTTTTGGTTGCTTAGATATTTCAGGAAAATTCATGTAAATCTCTTCTTGATGTAAATTATTTTGACATCTGGCATAGGATATAGAAACCTATGCAACATTATCTTATGAAAGTAATTGAGGTGAAACTGGTGCCATGTTATGTTGATCATTAAAATCTCTCTATACAGATTTCCATGTAAATTTATAATTTTCTTAGTCATTTCACTTTACATTTCGCTTAATTAAAATATGTAACGATAAGATTAACAAAGGAAAACTACTTCACTTCTCTACCCTCAAATAGACCCTTCTTTTATCCCTGATATAGAAATAAACCTTAGATACGACTGAATTATTCATAGGTAGGATTGATCCAAGAAATTTCGAAATATATATTTATATATCACCCATCGCAATGTGGACCAGATGTTAAGCAGCCTTAGAGTGGCGACATTAAATGTTCAGCTTCATATTTCATCAAATACGAGCAATAAACTATCATCACATATCAATAATGATGGTCAAATAAAAATTTTGCATTTTATTTTTTAACATAATTCTCTAAATTCTGAACGATATTTAGGGCCTTCCCAGGACTCAATTAAGTTTATTCGAAAAAAGGCAATATGAATTTAATTTTTAAATTTATATAATCAGATTAATGATGAATAAAATTATACTTACCGCAAAAATTATGCACCTAGTTTCAATCTTTCACCACAGCACTATTTTTGTCCCTAATTCGTAGCGAGAAATAGATCTGATTGACCTTTGTCTAATCTCGAGATGGGGCGCTAATGGTACATTGGTCTCCCTCGGAAACATCGATTCATTTGCGTGATTTCCATGGCCTTTTGATGAGATTCTTTTTAGATTATATCCTTAAGGGGAACGAAGGATATTAAACGCAATTCTCAAATCACAAATCTCCTATGAGCGATTATATGGCCATAAAGACCCGGATAACGATAAAAATGGAGATAAGCTCTCTTTAAAAATAATAAGTTGTGTCGAGGGATTCGATAAAATCGGTATTTGAGACACGCAATGTGTGGTGGGAGCCTACGAAGGCAATTCTCCATTGTCCCTGTAAAGGATGCTCTTCGAACCCACGTTTAATCCACGGATTGAGGCGACGAAAAATCCCACATTAAAATCGCACGATTTCGATAGTAATGGAACGGATACCTTTAGATGCGGAAAAGGGGCTTATCTGAGTCACGGACTGAGCAGACATTACGGCATTTGTGCAGGTTAATGAATGCCTTTCGCTTAACGTCCTCGTAATTGAGTCAACAGCGTTTGCTGCAGTGATGTCGTCGATAAGTCACGCAAGTCGCTCAAGTATCAGCTTGCGTCGATTCGTGTATTTTGTCGGTGAGCGCAGAATCCCAATGGGCTGCTATGTTGCCCTGACTGCGAATATGCAGTTATGCGTGGTATGTCCACTGAAGAAGTAAACTTATATATAAACAAATATTTCGTGCCTAATTAGAGTATTTGAAATCTTCGACAAAGTAAAAATAAACAACTATTGCTATACTATCTCATAAATACCGTGTATAATATTAGAATCTTCTTTGTTTAGGGCGATATCGAGTCCAAAAAAGTCTCTACCTAACCGTTGTCAAGTTACAACTTGATTTGTATTTATGTTTAAAAATAAATAATATGTGTTTTAGTTTAAACTAAAATGTTTTACCTAGCAGTTCTCTAATCATAATTCTTTACCATCACCATCGAAATATGGTGTATGAGAGTTGATTCAGAAACAGTTTTCAAACATTCTGTTTTAAGCGTCGATTCAACCACCGGTCAAAAGGATCAAACCAAAATACGTTGAATGGACACATATTCATAACAAGTGAACGGATCCTGTATTTACACCAAAGGCTGCTCGATTCGAAATCTCCCAAAGATTGTTTTTCGCATAATTTCTTTTTGGACCAAAATTCACCATACATCAATATTCACTCAGTATATTTCAACGTTTTTAAAATAAATATGAAAACTTAATAGGGTATTTTACAAAAAAAGCAACATCTTTCCTTTTTTAACCATATGTAACATTACTAAATTCAGGAGAAAATCCTATATCGAAGTTATTGAATTTATTTTAGATATACTTCTGTCATGCATTTCACATAACACTTTACTTATAACATAACTTTTAGGATTCGAATTTCAATAATAATTCATCCCTAAACGCGTCGCTAATCGTCTTTTGATACATTTTTGAAGTACATCCACCGAATATGTCAAGCAATCAATTATCAAGAAATCTTTCATCCCATTTTTCTTATTTAAAATTTTCTTTTATTTTGGTGACCTATTTTTACAGGAAAGAATTTCTTTCATCCTCGTCAATGAAATATGTTTCATGAAAAAATATTCGATCGTATTTTCATTTTTAAAATCAATTTCATATTCATCCTCATGTTTTTATTTTTACATGTTTTACCTACAGCTACTTAATAATATATCAACGATTCTCTAACATTGCAAGCTTTGCATTCCATTAATCCAAAAGGCTATCTTTCAATTTATAAATTGATATACTAATTTTCAATAAAAATCCTTCTTCCCTGAGATAATGTAAAAATGAGAATGATTTATTCTCGAATGAAGGAAGACTTGCAGCAAAAATGCCCAGTTCGGGCATAAAATAGAATGCATGAATGCGACCAGAAATTAGGCGCTGTAATTGGAAATGTATGCATTTTGACAGAAAATTATGATCTCGACGTTTCAGTGTCGGAGGCACTTTTGAAGAAGTAACGCATGCAATTAGCGGTGGGGGGAGCGTGTAATGAATATTCATCGTATGAAGATCTATTTTCGTTTAAAAGAGGGCTAAAATTTAAATGAGTGTTAAATTAGACCCCAATTAGTTCAGAACATTTCGTCGGGTAACACCCTATTCTCACTTTCGATAATGCGAAAATCGATGTGTTAATTCTTGTTAATTTCTATCGTCGTCCTCGAACAAGGAGGGGGGAACAACTCGGATCATTTCATTACGAGAGATATTGCGTATACATTTAAATGCTTCGAGGCAAATGCATTATTCATTGGCACTGCGTAAACATTTGTGACATGCATTTGGCTGAGGAAACAGTTCACAACTCACTTTTCGTTGAAAATTAATGCTCCGAGTACTCAACGGTTGAAAAATCCTTGATCGAATGTATTTAACTTCCCTCGATCAACAGAACTTGTTAATTTTATGATATAATTTTTATTATGAATAATTGAATTATATTATTGAAACCTTATTCCTTAGAGGGAAAAATTAAAGTTTTTGTGTTCTTTAAATGTTAATAAATCATTCCTCGACCCTAATTGCATGTTCTTTTCAATTCTAAACATATAATTGTTTTATTTTCATAGTTAATCACACATTTCCTCATAAGTAACATTTGCTTCCCTTCCTATGTCAAACATTTCTTTAGTTCTCTCGTCATATCATATCTCATTTGACCATCTATACTTGAGTCATAAATACCTTTCAAATATCTATAATTTTCTTCATACTACTTTCCTTTGATGTATTTTATCTGTTATTATCTCCCTTCGGCAGAAATCTCCAATTCCGATCTCAATCTATTCCCCAAGCAATCTGTCGTTCACCAACCATCAGAGTGTTTTATTTCTGGACTAGCATAAGATGGCTGGACTTTGACTATATCGAGGCCATTATTAGTCTCCATCTTTCTTTTGTGATATTATTGTGATAATGGCTAAATAGTACTTTATCGCTTTTGAACAAATCGAGAATTATAATGTTTGATTAAAGTAATGAGGTTTCACACTTCACTAACAAGCAGACTCTGCTTGGCAGGGCTCTTTCCGTATATAAGATAAAATGTAAATGTGTGTGAAACAGCTCATGAATAAAGATTATTATTATATTATTAACAACAAAAAATGAATGGGAATTTAAATAACTGGCTGCATAAATGCAGAGTAGAATTAGAAATTCTTATTTAAAAATTCATAAATATTCCTAATAACTCAAAAAATAAAACTAAATCTTTAATAACCATTGAAATGCATTCCAAAGAAATCAGGTGTATTCTCTATGATTTACCTCACCAGAATAATAATTCTTTCAATATTATCGAAAAAATCAAATGATGTCGGAATCTTTGTTGAGGAAGAATGAACGAAGAATAATTTGAGGGTGAAAATGCATAAAAGAATTCAAGAACGAAACGATAAATTTGTAACTTCCACTAGAATTATAAAGTTATCGCTTTCTTCTTGAAGATATAATTTCAATAGATTGCGCTTGAACATATTAATGTCATCAAAGAGTTCATCAGAATATTAGATGAAAAATACAACAAAAATTTTGGTGACAACGATTAAATTAACGATTCACCAAATTGTTAACACCCTTGTCAAATCCAACCCGTAACTTTGAATTTTGAAAATGGAATTGCCACCAAAGCATGAGGGATTGTTGTAAGAAATACAGAGGTAAACTCACTCCACGATGATCCTAGTCCATCTGTCCTCGTGAAGAAGTTTCTCTTTCGATAATGCATATGCCATTACCTTGGCCTTTTCCTTAGAATTTGATAGAATGTAAGCTCTCTTCCCTCCCCTTTCCCCTATGGTCACCGCAAAGTACTCTCCAAGACCTGGATGGAGCATAAGGGGTATCAGTGCCGTTCCATTTCCACGCATGAAGAACACTATGCGAGTGAAATCATCGGAGATAGCATGATGCTTTTGATGTATGACTGGAAGAAGTTTCGTGAAATGTTTGGTAGACGTTCTCTCGATGTGGCATTCTGTGAATGAAATTGAAATTGCTACTCGATATATTTTAGAAGGTAAAAAATATCTCATTTTTAATTAAATCATGGATAAGGTGCATTTGCAGAATATACTTAACATCAATAACAACACGATATATGACAAGGTAACGGAAGAACAACTCCGGAATTCCCGTTTTATTCCCGGGAAATTTCTTTAATGATTATTAAAGAAATTTCTTATTATTATGATTTTCAACTATTATATATATACATACATATAGGCCCCATGCTTAAACTGCCACAGTTCATTGTCTGCATGGGAGATGAGCTAACGGAGGGTGGAAGCGAAGTACGTATAGCTCAGTTTTACGAACGCTAACAGCAATACTGCGTATGCAGTGCTTCGCTAACATCAATATCTTCGGCCAAATAATGAAATTGGTATCACGGATTGACATTAAAAAAGACTGATAAATTATTTTCCTTCACACGTTAAGAATATATATACAATTTTCATGATGAGCTTCTGTAACAATAATCATAATTAAGTATCCATCTATGCGGATGTTTGTAAGTTGATGACGTTACTGAGGAAAAATAAAGCTATCACCTTCAAACCTTGTTCCTTATTTACAATTTAGAGGGCATAAAAGGTAAAGATATCGAGCTGCTGAACGAAACCGAGAAGATAAACTCAGCCTCAGAGAAGTCGGAAGAAAATTGAAAGACCTGATTACCCTTAAAGAGGCTCTTTTATTATAGTGGTACGAAGGATGGAATACTTAACTGTGTTGGCTTCTTGATCAACAAAAGATGGAAGATTAACGTAGAGAAACCAGTTTTCATCCCATCTATATATCTATCTCTATTTTAGTGTTATCTCCCATCCTAAAGATGGCTCCTGTGATAGAAGCCGAAATGTCGATAGTAACAAATGCCCTGACCCGGATAAAAACTAAGGAAAATGAAATGTACATCCATCCTATGGGAAGCGTACACTTACTTGCATCCCGAGAGAAGAATACCTAACAATTTGATCAGCGATTACCCTTCTACACAAAAATGGATTCGAGGAGAATTTGAATAACCATGCCATCAGTGTCCTCCTAATTATCTACAAAACTTTTACGAGAACAATACGTTGACTTGGCTGACGTTTTGAGACGACACTGTCATCTGTTCAGCCGAGAGATCAATCTGGATTCCGAAGATATTTCATGAATCACATCCATTCGCTACAGGAAATTATGAATAAATGAATAAGAGATTCCGTTGGTAATGTGCTTTGATGATCACACACAGACTTTCGATTCGGTAAGAACTTCTTCAACACTAAAATCCCTAGAAAGCCAAGGGGTAGAGGAAGAGAATATCACACGGAAGAGAGATCTTCGTAACGTCTACAAAAATGCTGCGACTTCAACAATTATACATAAAGAGACTGAAGTATTAAAGATTAAAAAGGGAGTTAGATGGAGTGACTGCCTTCCATCTACTTCCATTTACAGCTGTTCTGTTTTCAAAACTTTAGCCTGGCAGATAAAGGGCCTACTGGTGAATGGAGAAAATATAAGTCATCACGATATCATCTGGGATGATATCGTGCTTTTTACAGCCAAAGGAGAGGAATTTGATTCAAGATCTAAATATGGCAGGACTCAGGATAAACTCCACCAAAACCAAGGAAATATGTTATTCTTTTGTAACGCAAGTTCCAATAAATCTTGAAGACACTGTTCAATTATCACGAAAGAAATACAACTCTTTACACACATTTTCTTAAATTAGAATAACTAACTTATACTTTTAAAAGAGACTTTCATTTATTAATAATCAAATTCGACGATTATTGTACATCATGTCGAAATAAATTATATACTTAATCGGCCTTTATATTGTGGAGAAGCTGGAGATGGCAATCTTTCTTTCACTTTGATTCAAGAACGGATCCCCCAAATATCTTACTAGTACTTCGGGATAGCATTATATCATTAATGTCCCGATATGAAACGTTGTCAATGAGAAAAATATTAGAAATATTCCTAAGTATTTCATAAAGCTCATAATAAGTGATTCACTTTTACTCTCGGGCAAAGGTTTACCAATGAGACATTTTTCCAGGGCTTGTGTTTCGTTGACTAATGCATATTAAATCCCATCGTTTCAAAATTATTCAAACCATTATACCCAGAATTATAGCACTTATCTAATAACAAGCAGTTTGAGATTGTGCGAAGTACAGTTAGAGGTCATTAATTGATATCCTGGGGAGATACTCACCCGAGCAGTGGAACGACATCCCGATGGTATGACCCAAGTACGAAGAGAAAGTTAGGTATGCAGGGGTGAAAGGCTCAGAAGAGAATCCACCCTCGGTATGGATCCATTTGAAGAGCACGTTCTTAGAGTCTCCCTGGTAGCCAAAGCTAAGACTCCCATGGCCAATCCTCAACCAGAATTCTCCCCACCGACCTGCTGGAATCACATACTGAACCTCCTCTTTTTTCACCAGTATTTCATCTGAAACATCATATTCTTCTATTATTGAGTATTATCTTTTTAGTTTCGCAGCAATACATAGCTTTCTGTTCGTCGAGCATTTAAACAATTCCAAATAATTAGCAAGAGCTTTCAACTTATAAATCATGTTTCGAGTAATTCTCTAAATTGTATCCGCTAACTTAGAGGATCTAAACTTATCATTTAGTACATTTATCTATATCTTCATACATTTTAATTGGAAAACTGAATAGGAAAATCCATTCATAACAAGTGGTTATTTACAATGTTTCCTTTGAAGGATATTGAATTAAAATTCAAGATATTTCTGTACTCCTATCCTACACAACATTCTCTATATTCAAATATTAAGTTATCTCTTACTTTCATATTCATCTCCCAATCAACTCTCCACTTCATTTGAATTATGCAATCACCTGATTGATATACCAGATGAATTATTAATAATGTCCTTAGAATATTGTTGCTCGTTAATATAAAATTATCAAAGGAATTTAAATATAATAAATTGAAATCTGAATTCTACAGTTTCTGCTCCCAAGTTTTAATAAACTATCCCCTTCACTCATATTCATTGATTTTTCATAAATATTCTAACCATTGATCGAAATATCACTTTCAATCGTTAATGAAATTTTCTGATTATGAAACGAAAAATATTTCTGTGAATTCTAATAATTTATTGTCGATGGATTACCTTTTTGGTTTTTGTAATACAATTCCACCGCTTGATTGTTATCTGCTCCGATCACAAGTTTGTAGTGTCTGAAAATTTTCCAAGAAAAATACCGAATAAAGTTTAATTTATTTCAATTAAAATCCTTTTCGAATAGTAAATTATTTTTTATAAGTATATTAATAATTTCAATGTTATGGACCTTCTAAGGTAAGGTTAATTTAATATTAGTCATCATTTTTAAGAAAATGTGAATTTTTTAAATAAAAATATTTCTACGCTTTTGATATTTAGAAATTTAAGCCTTACTAAACTACTTTTACTATTTACCTTACAAGAGTTTATTTTAACTCAGCCGGTAAATAGTTTTTCAATACTTGCTGTATCTTTTATCGATAAATCAACAATTATTATTAAGACATATTACTCGAAGGAGAAAATCGCGGATTTATTTTAACTCGAATATAAAATATTTGCTGCTGTAGAAGTTGATCTTAGTAAATGCACCTTTGGTTGAATCTTCTTTTTAGGAAATCGGAATGTTTAACGCGGTATAATTTTGCACTTACAAAAATTTTCTTTTCATTAAGAAAAATAACCAGAACTAGGATTTCTGTAAACCAGTTTTTGTGTTACTATTTGTAATAAGAGGAAAAATACAAGCTTGCTGATTACAATAAAACTCTTTTATGTGCTCTGTGTAGCCACATTGCTGTCGTCCAATATCAGTAACACGCTTCCTTAGATGCCCTTCTTTTAGTACCATACAAGCAGTTCGAAAATACTAATTCAGAACTCATCTCAAAGAGAATCATTTCACTTCTGTGACCCTTTATTATATACGTAGGTATTGAAGAAAAGGGACAAGATAACGCCATACATAACAAGCGCGTTTCTTCGTGAAAAGTAGATACAATTACAACTTCTTACTGGTTGTGAAATATTAAGTGCAGCATTACTAACTTAAGTTCGTAACTCTAAATAATAACTTTCATTGGTGTATTTTAATAGCAAAAAAAATGTCAACTACCAATTAATAATTTCTCGGGAAGCCCTTAAACTGAATTTTTAAACTAACGACGTTAAATATTTTTGCAGCGATGTCTTTCAACACGTAGATAATTTTATTCAAGAGATCTATCTGTCAGACGGCATAGACCCAAATAGCAATACAAATTACAAATAGTAAAGATAAAAATATATGAATGATTATCCACAAGTTTGACTCGCTAATATTTTATATCTAAACCTCTTACACCATTTTAATGATGTAAGTTGACCAACATTTTATGGTTTGCAAATTTATCTACTTATCTGTATCTCCCTCAGTGAAATCCTGGTGATTAAAGAGTGATTTCTAATGGTAATGATCAAATAAAGAGATCGGTGCATTACGAGCAGATTCTCTCTTCGATAGCCTTAGGGCAGCTGTGCGCAACCTGCGGCCGTACGGCCGCATGCGGCCGTGGGCAAGGACTTTGGCGGCCGTGGACGTCTATATTAAAGTGTACGTAGTGGCGGCCGTGCCGGTGTAGGGTCTCTGGACCCCAGCGAGTACAGGGTCTCAACGCTGCGGAATCTTATCTATATCTATCTTATCTCTTACTCTGGGTGTTTTCAAACCCAGGAGTAGATTAGAAGAAACGTTACTAGCGGCTAGCTCGGCTTTAACGCGAACGAAGACCAAGACTTCCTGAAACAATTGCTATAACGGTTTTTTGTCCTATATGACGTTACGTAGATATATTTTACATACGTAGACCAGTAAATAGAATATTGTCATATACATCATACTCGTTTTAGTGTATAATCTATAAATTTTTACATAAATCATAAAAAATTATTAAGTGTACTTGGACTTATTGGCGGCCGTTATTAAAGTAAAAAGTCTGTAGTGCGGCCGTCAATAGCGGAAAGGTTGCGCATCCCTGCCTTAGGGTTACCTTTCTTTATTTGGAGTGCTGAGGATAAAAACCAGTCCATCGCTTAAGTCAGGATCCCACTCCTTGAGCCAGAACTCAAGTCCTTGAGTCTTCCATTGCGGAAGAACATACAACAGACGACCTTTACCCTCTCCTCGGACTAAGTGTGTACAGGCCTCTGAATAAATACAGAATTCGATTAAATTATGATATCACGATCGCAAATGCGGGTTTTCTATACGAATGGAATGGGGAAGCCAGTCTGAAACGGCATAATATTATAAATGAATATTATAATTAAATATTATTATATACTTTTCAGCATATATTAACTTATTAAATTGATTTCAAATTAAATTTTAAAATCAATCGCTTCTTTATTGTTTTAAAAATTTCTCATCAAATACCTTTCAAGCAACTGAATTTTGAAATTTCTCATATCCATTCACCATCATAATCCATAATTTTTATTGAATTAAAGAATGGTCATAATTAAAACGCGAAGAAGGATTTCCGTTGATCCTAAATATTATGAACTCACACATTACTCATGCCTTGAAACCGATCTCCAAATATAAAGATTTATTCATTCCGGTTAATTCGAATACACATGTCTATAGTATTTCTCTTTATAAATTTTATAATCTAAATCTATCGAATTTTTTTAAAATATAGTATAATGAACATGAGTATAGGACAAGTCAGCAGCTACAGTATAACAATGAAAATGTGATACCAATTGGGTATCTTGGCAATTGAAAAGAAATATTTATACGAAATAACGAAGTGCAAATCTCATATAAGGGGAGAGTATTTTCTCTGCATAGCGTCAGTGATGATTGTTGATGAATCCGTAATAATTATCTGTTCGGGAATATTTCATCTCCTCCGCGCAAATGTATAAGGACTCACTGATTGTGGCAACAAAAAACTTGAGCTGGGCATGCGTCAGAAGAAGGATAATCGATGGAAAGATTCTCAAAAAAGAGACGAAATGAATGGAAAGAGGTCAGAGATTGATTTTCTTATAACAGATTAAAAAACTCGATGCTTGATGGATGTGTGTCCACCCTCGAAGCGTGACATCGTAGGGAAACCATCAGTTAGCGGTCGTTCGAGAAAAAATGCAAAGTTATTCTAGACGAAAAGGTCAAAAGATATCATCGTCACTACGGAAATTAATGTGAAGGCATTAGAAAAGAAATCTGAGAGAAAAACTTACTCGAAGACTTATGGAATGAATCAGAACCTTGAAGAAGAATAAGCAAAAATAAAGGATTTGATAAAATGATAATTCTGCATGCTCATCTCACGAATGAATTTTGTGGATGATTAAGGATTAGAGTAATTACTATGAGCCAGATATTGCCCTAGCTCTTTAATTGATGGTTTTATTAAAATAATAAATGGGAATTACGTCAGAGACCCTTAGGTAAGACTAGAACTGAAATGAAGGATGAGATATTTACGTACTGAAATATTCTCTTCGAACTTCATATATTCGTAACTGAGTACTAACAATTATATCTTAATGTGTAGCGTAATGATATGTGTAGCTGATTTTCTCGATTAAAGTATGACTGTTAACATTAAATATTTGTTTGTGAATATAATTCATCCAATCTCAGATTATTTTATGATGTTCCTTGAGATTTTCATCATTCAAAACTAATTTAAAACCATGGTAGAAATGAAAAATATACTTGCCATGTAATATACGATTCGTGATCTTTAAATTAATCTGCCGCTTTTACCCTCTCAGATTTTCTAACTTAGTTTTTCATCTTAAAGAGATAGTTAAAACTAACTTATTTTACTTCATATTCTCTTCAAACATATTTTTATGTCATTTATAAATCTTCGTCAATGTCATTTTCAAAAATCTCATAGTTCATGAAACATAACAAAGTATCTTTGATATATCGGAGGGTTTGATTAGCTGAATCCTTAGGAGTAGGATTCCATAATTACTCAGTTTTTTACCATATACTATTACTATATACTATTTTACTATACTATTACTCAGAATTTTATACTGTTATTATGTTTAGTTAATCACGTAAAATTTCTTGTTTAAATTAATCTTGTTTAACATAATAAGGGTAAGCTTCTTCAATCAATTTCATTTTTCTTTTGCTAGTTTTGTAAATTAGTTGATAACCTGGTCTCGCACAGTCTCTCACGTTACAGACATCGGCGACAACATTGGGATCCAAGGTGAAGCACCATGGACCAGCATTATTTCTTGAGGGATTACGGCAAGATGCTCCGGCAGCAGATAGGTCGAGATCTGCGTACAATTTCGAATCCAATAGGGCTTTTGGAACCTAAAGTAACGCACGAATTAATGACCGAAATCGAAGAAAAGTTTGGAGAAGGATTCGAATCAAGGATTTGCCGTTTAAAGTGAACAAGCGACAGTAAAAGGTAGGAAGAAAGATTCTTAACGTCAGATAGAAATATTGCCTATAGGGAATTCAGTTACTCACCAAAGTTTATCTGAATAAAGGAGAAATATAACTTTAAAATTTTGAGTCTTCTTTGTAACAGAAAATGCATATGATCATCTTGAGAAATTAAAAATATTCTCTTTTGAAATACGAATTTCTAAGAATCTATAATAATTTTAAAACCCTATAATACATACGTGATGAGGATATGAAGCATCCCATCTCTGGCATTCTCTTCCTGAAAAGGTTTGGCTCATATTTCCTATATATTCTGTTCCTAACCCAGACATGCGACATTCTGTGACAAAAATTTTTCAAATTACCATTATTAAGATTTATTTAAAAGTAAACAAAAAACGTAATACAATTATGGTAAATCTTTCATCCGACAAACTGTTATTTACAAAATAAGCATCAAAACAGAGCCATATGAAAATAACGCTTGACGATAATTTGATGAATTTAATCACTAGTAACAAAGTTTTAATGAATTATTATTGGATTCGGAATAAATTTTGTGAACGCAGAATCACATTTCATCAGTCCTCCTATTTGTAAAGCCCTTTTCCTTTTACAGAACACTTTCTTAAAAGCTATATTTATCTCTTACTAATGTCGATCTCGATATTCATAGAATGCAATCGTTTTGATATAAGTACTTCATAGTAAATATGTGAAACAGGTTTGATAAAAAGTATATATCTATATCTATTTATAAATCATGCATCTATTATAGATGCTGCTTCTGGGATATGTATATATTATAAATTATATATATATACACACATATATACTTGCATTATACTCACTTATATAACTACTAAGTTTCATCTATCTACCCTTCATAGAGAACTCTTTTTTTTAATTCGGAATTTTTTTCGAGGAAAATTGTCTTTGATCGTAAATTTTCATATGATGCTGTCTACAAACAAAACTTATCGCATCATTTTATAAATATATCCTGGATAATTTACCAGTAAGTAAATTTCTTTCTCTTTCGAATGTTCTTTTTTCTTTTTTAACATTATTATCAAGTTCTTCGAACTAGCGGGATAAGTTAATTCCTATCCTTTCCAAGACCCGTGTTTTCCATAAAGGGGGATTCTGCCTTGCATCAGTCACCAATGAGTGGCTGAGGACTTCTGGCGTTTGTTGTTGCCACTGTGAGACTGCCACCACATTGATTACAAAGGTTTTGCCTAAACAGATTAAAATTGTTGAGTCATAGAGGTGTTGTAGCAAACCTGTCCAACAAGTGGTAGATCTGAGTTCTAATGTCACTGTTTTCTCTTCTGTTCCACCTTCATTTAGGATTTTAAAATTTAATCTTCTTATAAATTCTTCATTTGAAAAAGTTTGTATTACCATTTTATAATATTTATTTCAATTAAATAATTAGCTAAAAATTAAAACAATTCCCTCAGTTTTTATCACTGCATGTACTCCCACAAAGAATATTAAAATATAAAACAGATTTAAATATCGGCAAAAATCTTAAAACATAATCAGTGATGGACACACCCAATAATCTTTAACTATATTTTGCCAAAAATCTTGATGAGATGGCTATGATGAACTATTGAAAATTATAGGTTTTCATTCAAAACTGGATGGATGGGAAACCTGAAAAAGTTATATCCAGAAAAAAAAAAACACAATAATGCTATTCTGTAAACGTTATATTTACTAACCTGCATATCTGCATAGCCTCACTCCACAATTTTCTGCAGCTAATTCAATTCTACCATTTAGATCTTCTTCTTTCTCCACTCGAAAACACCATGGTCCTAAGGGTCCTCCAGTGGGATTTCTACAAAAATCTCTGGCATCTCTTAAATTTATATCTTGAAATTTAGGGTTATACGAAGGCAATGCCATGGAAACGCTTGGTGACACCCAAGGAAGACAGGGCTTACCAGTAGAAGTGACCCTTTGATATCCTACATAATTTTTAGATGCTTCTCCAATGATAGAAGGGACACACTCAGGTGGAAGAGCAGGAGGAACTCTATCATGATCTTAAAATATAAATTGGATTTTATGTATTCAGACTTTATGTATTTTATGTGTATCTTGATATGACATATAAATTGTGAAATTTAGTTTTGATAGCTCAGTCCACATATATATAATCAGTTAATAGGTCCAATTCAACTATTACAAATAATTACATAATTTTCATTAAGTGCTATAATTGAAATCCCATTTTCTCCAAAAATTGATTAAAATATAAAATTATAAATTAAGTAATAACATAAGAATTTATAGGAGATAAATAAGGAATAATATCTTGTTTACCTTCTGGTGAGCAATTAAATGTCCAAAGTGAAACAGTTTTATCTGAAGAATAGGCTGAGTACCACAACAGCAGTCTAACTGCCTCATGACTCACTTCTAAGATAGTTTCACTTTTTACACCTAGGACACCTTCTTTTGTTAATTTATGAACTTGAATGATATCATTAATGATGCTGAAATATCCAAAAAAATGATTTGTTGATTATTTTATTTGTTTTTTATGATAATTTAATCTTATAAATGCAATGTTATGTTAAGTGATATCATAAAAATTAAATCAATGATAATTTTATAATAATAATATTGAAATAAATTACACTATTTTAAATATCACATTCCACAAGACTATCAGTATACCATACACCTTAAGGAAAAATCCTTCCACTCCCAGTAAGAAAGGTTGATTCCTATATTTTTTCTGCTGCTGGTCTGATTATAAATATAATTAGAATCTTCATCAATCTTAACACCAATACTAATCAAAGTACCATTCACATTCCCTAATTCTACCTGTGAGAGAAATTATTAAGTGCAAAGAAGATACTTTTAGTTGTTTTATTATTGTAAATAGGTCAAAAAATAGCTTAATTAGAAATAGAAAAATTTATAAATATTTAATGAACTACATATCAATTATTTTCTTCTGAAATTTGTAATTCTTAATTCATTTATTATTTATGTTTTAAATAGAAAGCTATAAAACAACATTTTTTTCATTAAAAATAATAGAAAATTTTTTTCCCTATAAAAATGGAATATTTAACAATATATTTACATAGCAATTAATGATTATTTCAATGTGTTTAAAATAATTTAACCATATATTATAACTTTAAAGATAACCTAGGTAAAAAATTAGAATATTCTCAAATAATATCTAATTTCATAAATTCATCACTGATTAATCCATAATTTATATGGAAATGTAAGTTTACCTTTACCTACCTTACCCGTGTGACTGATGATCTGATCCCTGAAGCTTGCTTGACAGACTGCTTCAGAGTCAGGCACCCATGCATTGTTTGCATGGGTAAAGGTTAAATGACAGACCCATTTTGCAAATCTATATGTGAGTTATCATTAGATATCGGGCTTAGAACAGCTTTTAAATTCAAAATTCCAATGGATATCAGCTTTTATTATTCTTTTTGATAAATCTATATGAATATTTAAAAGGCTATGACTTGCAAAATGTATATTACCTCTGATCGATATTGTAAAAGGAAAATATGAAATTAATCCTAATAGAAATAATAGATTTTTTCATAGAATCTAATTATAATATAACCCACACGAGTTCCCTGTAATTCTCTGTTAATTCTGTTATCCTATAATTGATATTAATGTTAATTGATTGTTATCTATTTATATTTAATTATTAATTTTTTCATTGTAAATAGGTAAAAATATGCTGTTTGTCATAAATAAATATATAAATATGGTCTCCCAAAAACAATCAGCACTCCCATAACTAAGATTTATGAATCTTTACTGATCATCTCTTCAGAATTATTCATTGCTTTCATTCAACTTAAGTATGACTTTTTAATAATAGGACACTGATTTGACTGTCATGAATACATAACCAAAAGAAGTGTTTTTATTATGCCATTAAATTATTAAATGTAAATTTCTCATTATTAATAATACATGAATCTATCAATTTATATGAATATATATTCCTCATCAAATTATAGCATTTATCAATCACTGTATACTTAAATTTTAACTTCGCTAATTTCTAAGAACCGCATTTACTCAACATTTTAGCCCAACCCACTATCTCTATCATTGAATATCTTAATTAATTTACTGAAAGTTTTATTGTGTATTTGTTCAATAATCACCAATGTCAATAAGATCTTTACAAAGATGGCTGAGAAACACCATCATTTGCACTGATTGATGGATTCTTTATGAGTTTTCAGCTGGTGGGCTATAGTCACCAACATTTTGAATGTACTCAGCAGCCATCTTATTCTAAATAGTAAGTAGATTTTACTTTTTCACCTCGCCAGAATTGTTGTCGTATAGAAATTAACTTCCCATGATTTTATTTTCTTATTTAATATTACATTTTCATAAACTGTCCTTCGATTCTGCTTTTATTAGTTTTTTTACATTTCATTGAATTCATTTACCAGTCTACGTATGGAATTAATTTTTAAAGAAAATAAAAATTCTTAGTTTGGTATCTGAATGGTTGTACTTTATGTCCAGGTTATTTAAAGATCAATGCAAATTTAACACCTTTAATGAATTATTTGCTTCAAAGTATAATTCATTATCATTATTTTTGGTAGTTTTTCCCATAATTCTGTTTCTTTGATTGCTAAACTATCGATTATTACAGGTAAGATTTGACAAATTTGGGACTTCTTAACAAAGAAGAAGTAAAACTTTAAAGTTAAATAAAATTCACTGAATCAGGTGAGGTTTTGCAGCAATCCATAATGGAAAAATTCTTATAAAATACTTTGTACATTTTATTAAATTTAAAAACCTTCAGTGAACCTATTAAATTTCTATGCTTCTGTTTTTTCATTGAGATTAAGTAAAAACAATTTATATGCAGTCAATGTTTCAAAATTATAATAATATACTAAGTAGTATGCCCAGTAAGTATCATGGATGACAACAAACATTTCAAAATATTAAATTGATGAGAATTATTACTTACAGAAATTTTATCAAGGAGTTTGTTCTTACTGTCTTATATTCAACAAATATTCCTTAGATTTCACTTATAATTAATCAAGGGTAAAATACTTTTAAATGACTAATGATGTGAATTAATAAAAAAGGAAGAATAAAATATTGATTTGCACAAGTGATATTGTGCAACTTGTCAGAGACAGCTATGTTTGTAAAAATTATACTCTCGAAAATAATCCATGAAATATAAATTTTGAGTAAATTGTATAACTCTACATAGTTTTTTGGTTGAAAAAATATCAAAATTTCAGACCTTTATTCTAGATCCCACTTGAATAGGAGAAGGAGCAAGCAATATGCCAACCACATCAAATGCTCTTACACTGAACTGAAGATTGTATCCTGATTTAGTTTTACGTAATCTCTGCCAAGTAAAAGTCTCTGAATCATAAATTGAATGTACAAGGCATTTAGCTGCAAACAATAGAAAATAATCAAGACAATAGCTCATAAAACAAGCTTCTATAACCTTAGAAAACATTATAATAATACATAGTTACACATAGTTTTATAATAATAATTTTTAAAGTGTAAAAAAACTTGATAATGTGAGTAATCAGACCAACGTACGCTCATTACAAGTTACACCCCAAAGAGAAGGCTCTCCAGAATAACTAACATATCTTATGTTTGCCAAATCATCTTCATGCTTTATTTTTAAGTCATAATCTCTAATTTCATAAACTAACTGAAGATTCTCATTTCCATTTTGAATTGAATATATTGATACATCTTCTTGTGTCCATACAATCCTATATTTATTCCATGAGGTTATTTTTCTGACCAAATGATTCTCTTGATTGTCTTCCTTGAAACAGTAATATGTCAAATTAGGTTATAAATTAAAAACTGAAAATAATTTGAGTAGGGGAGTTGGTAAGCAATAAATAATTCCTTCCACTCTGAAAAATTGTCAACTAATTTGAGATTAAGTAAATCAAATCAAAAAATCAATTCTTTATTAATAAACATTAAGTAAACTAGAAAAATTGACACAAAATTTTTGAACAATAGACATCTTAACTCTTATTTACCCAACTCTATATTTTTCCCAACATGTTACTCTAGCTGGTATTAAAAGTTTTCTTGAAAATAATATTTTTGTAGTCCTATCAACAAAAATAATATCAGAAAATCAAAAAATATGATTGCTCAATATAAGAAAATATTTCAAAGAATGAAAATAAATATTTTTTTTAATTACTGAACTTATTTTTCTAATGAAGTTAATGTAAAATGTTATGGAAAGAATTGAATTTTCTTTATAAAGAGAAAGAAATAGAGTAAAATTTTATATATTATACTGTTCTGTGGAAATATGGACATTAATCTTACACAAATACTTTTTCTGATTACCAATTTTTTAACCAAATACTCATAAAATAAAAGAAGAAAGGGTATATTACTTTGGAAGTAAACCTTATTTTTCAGGAATTGTAATTTTTCAATATGAGTATTTTTATCCAGAAAGAAATTAATTTTTCAAACCCAAGTTATTCTTTGAAAGATAATAATTTGCAGAAGTGAAAGAAATATATTTTATATAATCATACGTGCTAAATATATAAATATATATAAAAAGTGACAGTAACATCTGTACCCTAAGGAAACTGTGTTGAATGAAATAACTTACGTCAGCACCAGTCACCAGATCTATACCATCTCTTTTCTCACCATAATCCATATATCTTAGCTCCATTTGGCCTCCAAAGAGAGGCAGTTTAAGCTCAAATCCTGAACTATAAGGAGAAGGACTTGTAGAAATAAATAACCTTGCAATTTTTCTATATTTTTGGGAAATCCATTTATTTGAAAGCCATGGCTTTAACCAGAATGTAAAATTTTGTCTTATATTTGTCATTGATATGAAGTGATGATATAATTTTCCTCCATTTGAATAAATAAAACAATCTGTAAATTTAAAACAGATTGCTATCCTCAAGTTAACCCACACTTATAGAAGGTCTAAGGCTACAAAATACAATTTTTTCATCATACTCTGACTATATAAAGTCCATTGCTGTTGAATTGATCAAAACATAAGTGAGACAAGCATTTTATGATAATAGTAAATAATTTTGTATAAACCTGATTTGATAATAGAAGAAGTGAGTCAAATAATTAATTGGCTAAAAATCTAATAGGAATTATTCTGAAATTAAGACTTGAAAATAAATTTAATTTTGATTTGAATAAACAATATTATAAACAGTGCAATATTTCTTCTAGCATCAAAATGAAATAATTATTTAAAGTTGATAAACACTCAAAATATTTTTCATCATATAACTGTAAAAGCCAAATATGATAAATTCATTAAAAAATTATAAAACAAGAGTGAATAGTATAACTGTTTAATGCTTAGATGATACTTCTACATTCAGCATCCATGAATATGTACAATTTAATGCTATGGACGAATGAGTGTCAATTTTTGGTCATTATCAGATATATAGACATTGCTCTATTCTGTATAACCATAGTGATTTAAGAGAGCTGTATAATTTGAACAATGTTATGAATATAGGCTTCATAATGTATGAGTTATGTGATTTATGAAAGTAGAAAAGTTTGCTAAAAAGTAATGTTTATTTGCCATATATATGAGGTTATTTTACATTCTTTTCCATTTTAAATTTTTAATTCTGATTAACATCTATTATTATTTTTATATTTTTATGTTACAAACTTGATATACATGTATAATGGTACAAAACATTGAGAAGAGACACTGTTACTACAAGACCAATATGACATGCACTCTCCTTGAGCATAACTTTAATATAGCAGTATAAAAATTTATTTCAATGTATGTATAATTTTACGAACCTGGTTCATCACAGAAAGGAACATCACATAACTGTTCAACCAAAGCACCTTCGATAACATTTGTAATGGATTGGACTTGAACCCAGCACCAAGGTCCTGCCGGATTACCATTTGGATTTCGACAGCTTTTATTTTCTTGTTCAGTATTATCCCCAGGAAAATTTTTTAATGGATAGCTCATGTTTGATGCTGGATGCTCATCAATTTTCCATACTTTACAATCTAATCCAGCAATGGATTTAGAGAGGCTTCCACTATATTCTGAACCAATGTTACTAATTCTGCAATCTTTAACAATTATTGATAAATGATCTATATAAATTAATTTTTGATGAATTGATGAAAAATAAATTCATCCGGAAGAATCACCATGAGAAAGACATAAAGGAATGCTGCAAATTTCCAATTTCACTTTTGGATTAATAGTATAACACCAGGGTCCTTTTGGGTCATTTGTGGGATTTCGACAGTAATTCCTTGCAAGCTTTATTGATCCATCTATAAAATTCTCATCATATATTTTCTCAGAATCCTGTAAATTTTTATACAACATAAAACTGAAAAATTATTATATGATTTGTCTATTATTATAGTTAAAATAGGGAAAATAAACTTATCCATTCTCCATGAACTAACTATAACTAAAAACATTAAAGGAAAGGGTACAGCAAATTATGAATAATTTTAATATCATGTTGCAGAAATACCAAATCAAGTGAGTCCCAATAACGACATCTGTATCCAGATACTGTTCTACTCAAACTTCCAGAATATTCATAACCAAGAATTGATAACTTGCATTCATTGAGACTGGAAACATCCAAGCCTGCAAGTGATTTTTCTTATTTTGCAAAATGAAAACTTAGAAGTTGAAGTTAAGACTTTTTTATTGTTTTATTACCATTTATAGGATCAACATATACATAATATAAGTTTATCAATGGATATATTCTTAAGAAATACCATTTCATCACAGTTCCAGCCATTTCTCTTGTTAAATTTACTTAGCAACAATAATTAAATATTTAGACAATAATCAAGTTTATAATAAGTCAATCAAACAGATCTTTCATATTATTATATTATACTTTTTATATAATTTAATTTTCTATCTTAACTAACAAGTCATAAAGTAAGTCTTGTCTTGTATAACTTGTAAGTCATATAGTGGATGTTCCACATTAAAAAAAACCAACCGTCTTAACAAGAAGATTCAAACAGAGCGCCAAGAACATGGCCTCCATCCGCATTTTAGTTTGCGGATATGATTCATAGGTGTAAATCGGTTGACAGAATTTGGGTTGGCAGAATGCTTGATTTTATGTAGGTTATGTTGGAAAAGAGTGATCAAATGGTTTGTAATTATCCTATTGCTTTGTCAAAGTTTATTCGTTCCTTATGTTTACGTTTGGTCACAGACTCCAAGTTTTGTACTCAATAATTTCTTGTCTTGCAGCATTCCAAATAAAAATTTTCATATAAAAATGGGTAACTCCCACAGCAGAGGTAAGTTTACTACGTTAATACATTTTTACTTTATAAGAGTCTAAAAAATTCTGTAATGTTAATTTGTTCGCTAGTTTGTTGTTCTTTTTCGATGTTAGATTTGAAAAGTATTTCTGCTTTCGATGCCCGTACGTATAGATAATTTATGAGACAAATATCAATATATAAACAAAATTACTGTAATTAATCCGGTAAGCACATGAAATTGTATTTCAAAAGAATTAAGAAATAGGGTCTTAAGAAAGAAGGTGTTGCCACTATTTCTTGATGGCTTAACTGAAGACTTAATTTTGTATCTGATAGATTTGTCTATTGAGAAGTATTCCAAGTTGTTAAAAACATCATGTACCCTGCAGTTTCAATTAATTTGTTCCTTCCTTATAACCAGAAAATTAAAGTATCTGATTTAAAATACTAAAGATGTTATCAAACCATCCTTTTATTTCTGTGTATTTAAGTGAATTGATATCAAAATTTATCAGCGTCCACATTTTTAATATATTTATATATTTTGATATGTGCTTCATTATTCTTGATAAATTTTGTTAAACTTGCTTAAAATTGAGTGAATGTACTTTATTATATACAACTTTTTGAGTATTTTATTATTTACAACAACAAGTGTTTTCTTAAATTCTTACATCTTTACACAATTTCTGTCCTAATATATACTACAGAATATATGCTTATAGAATATTAATCTTTCTAAGGTGAGCTAAACAGTGAAGATATATTGTTATTTTATTCTTTGAATCTTTTTTATTTTTTTGATTAATTATCCTTTAAATTAATGCAGGCAATTAATGGAAGCAATTAATGGTTGCTTTTATCATAAATTTGCTGCAGTTGGACTAATCATCCAGTAACAACATAAATACAAATTGTTAAAATTAAGCTACACACTTTATTGTAAGGAAAAACTTTACGTTAAAACTTTTTAAATAGGATAATCTATTTAATACTATGTAAGGAATTTGTGCTAATTTTTTTTTAATTTTAAATATTGGGAAAAATTAGTAATGATTCAATAGAAACCTAGATTGGGAAAATCATAAATATAACCATATGTTAACCATACAGGGTGCTTCACTTTGTGATGAGAAATTTAAAGGGTAATAGCAGGAAGACCCTTAAGTGGGATACATCTTAATAGAATTGCCAATAGTGAAACAATTGCTTGGGATTCATATCAAAGCAGCAAAATTTAGATTCGAGAAAAATTTTAGAAAAAAGAAGCCCAATAACTAATGGGTAGAAATCAAAACAAAGTGTCATTGAAATGATGACAACTCAAGCTATCTTGATATGAATCCCGCTCAGTTTTCTCAGTTTTTATTTTACAGTTATTATTTATTTTAATTTATATGTTAGCCATATTTTGTGGAAATAAATTACAGTAAGTTAAGATTCTTGCTTAAAATTTCCTGTCCACTATTTGGAATATTTGTTTTGTCATCTTAATTCTTATTTACTTTTTTATAATTACCCAATTTATTTTTATTTATTAAAATTGGTATATATGTTACACATATTAATATAAAAATATATAAATTATATTTTGGGTTAAAAGAACGATTTATGACTGAATCCTTCCAAGATCTTTCTATTAGACAGCAAATTTGAAACAGTCCCAGTTATGTATGAGTTAGTTTGTAAATATATTAACCAATAATGTACTCTGTAATTTTAATGTTGTTAAAGATACAGTGTTTATTTTTGCTTTTATTCAGAGGTAATAGTTCCTCTTTTTATGCACGTAATGTGATATTTTAATCTTTTCTACCCGTTCAATCATTGTTTCTGTTTCTGGCAGTTATAATAGCTTTCATCTATATTTTTGCATTCCAACCTTGCCTTTTTGTCACAGAAGACTATAGCTTATATCAATTTTATTATGATATCCTACATCTAATACAAGTATAATTACTTATTGTAAAGGAATCAATAACATACTATTAAAGCAAAAAATATTGCAATAATATTTACTCTGATTAAAAGTTGTATATAATTTTTAAGCTTAGGTAATTTGAGACTAAATTTTTATACTTCTTACTTTATTCTGTTTAATTTATAGTATATCAGTTAAAGCATTTGGTTCTTTATTGAATATGATTACTAGTAAAATTTATTTTTTTTGTTACAATGGAGCTAATGAGTAATTTTGATTTTAAAGAAATAGATTTTGTACTAAAGCTTTTGAACTTAAATAAAATGTTCTTTTACTTTACTGACTCATGAAGGTCATCAAAAGCTGATAAAAGAAAGCAATAATAACTAATTATTGATTAACATATTATGTTTACTTATTATTGCTGAATCCGCATTTTAATTTAGTCTTCTATATAATTTTAGTGTAGACCTTGAACATAGAATTCTATCACTAATGTTCCTAACATAAAAGATCTAAATACCTTCTTTAAAGAGGGAAAGTAATAACTTTATCTCCTTAACTACTAAGGGTAAATTTTAAATAAATTCAAGCAAACCGTGTTGGTTTTTATGATGTTATGGTTTTTTCGAACCTTTTTTTCACTTTAAATGCTTTTCGTTCAGTTTTAAATGTAACTTTTCAATTACAATACTTTGAAGTTATCATCGGAAAAAGGAAAAATAGGTAATTAAGGAGTAAAGAGGATTCTAACGGAACGTATATTACTCACGTTTTTACTAGTGTTTCGTCTTGTGTATATCCCCATAAGAGCGAGTCAATTACGGCTACCGCCACTTCGGGACTTAAGTTCTCAGCAGAATAGCTTTTGTCTGTCACTGTAACTTCGTAACATTTCCAGAAAATTTTGGGCCAGGATTCGAAAATAACTTTCATTTCCCTTCAACTCAATCACGTTGATAAAGCCGCACATACGACTTTGCGAGAGGTATTAACGCTTTCCCGAGCTACGGTTCCCCAAAACCCTTCAGCTGCGGCCGCGCACAATTGCATGCGTTGCAGGATACGCCGAGCGAGGCGCTACGAGCGCTTCTCAATTTAATTTACCTCTCATTCCACCCTTTTACTATTCCATTTTATTACGTTCTTCGGAAATAACTGAAGCACATCACAAGGCAATGTTCGTTGTCGATTTTATTCGGAACCCTTTGGGTTTACTGCGATTAGATCTACGTTTAACAGGGTTTTAACTCGTGGCTTCATCGACTTTTCTGCGTCCCCCTCTCTCAGGTCTCCCTCCCTAACCTCTCTCTTAACCTCCTACGCTCCCTTACACCCCCAGCTTTCCCTCCGAAGAGAAGCTCAGTCGGGCGGCGGACTCGGCAGCTGATCCGCCCTTGAAGCCTTCCCATCGTTGGACCGCGTTATCCCCGTTCGATATATGGTAGCTACGCGCTTAAGGACCCAAACGGCCCTCCTGCCGCCCAGATCCGCACCACCGACTGAGAGCAGGTTGGCAATGCCCCCGGGGCGCTACCGTCGACCGTTTTGAAAAGCGTGGTGGTCAGGATACTCCGCTGCGCGAAAAGCCATGGCGTTCATGAAGTGCTGCTTCGATTCCGAGCTGCCGGACTTCATCGAGTCGGTAGTGCAGAAATGCACGGATCCCGGGTGTGAGTAGTGGCCTTTTCAAATCATTCAATCGATGATAGCGTTCCTCGTTTGCACCTCCCAGAAGCCTTTCCTACGCTCCCCTCTTCACGTGTGACCCTCCCTCGTTTCATTCATGGCGCTGTCGATTCCCAAGTGGCCATCCCTAGTCTCTTTTGCACTCTTTTCTTAGTAAAAGCCGCGGTTTTAACGGCCGAGTTGTAAAAGCTTACGCGCGACATGCGTCACATCTACGTACACCTTTCCGCGACTTCTTCGGGGAGATTTGCATCGAGTGGACTTGTTTTGGTATCTTAGAGAGAACGGGTCTGTGTGCTTGTTTGAGGATATCTGGATATTTTTTGAGTATGAATTAGAGTTCTGGAGCGCCTTGCTGCTGTGTCCTAATTTTTACGCACAAATGTTTTCTATTTTAATTGGGAAGTGCTGTAAAAAGGGTATACAGAAACGTAGCGTATATTATTTCTTAGGGTTTCGTGTTCTCAAATGAAAATAAAAAAGTACTATTTTAAATCTCTCGTGAATGATTCAAACTCTTAGCGCTCATAAGCGACGGAGAAGGTATGATATATATGTACTTATGGTGAGAATAATGGTAATTATTATAGCTTAAGTTATCAATCTATTATTGTTTCTTTTGGTATCTATTTGTTCATGTACTCCTAGGTTAGTAATTTGAATAGAATATCAGATGTTCCTTACCTTCTCATCTGCAAACAGTTTTTAGACTGTTTAACTGCAGCACTCGTTAAATTTGCTTTTGCGAAATTTATCTTGAAATTCCTTCACGATGTGATTTTAATTTCTCAACTACCGTCTTCAAATGAACTGATAAGCTATCTCTGTCGTCGATAACAGTTGTCAGCAGTTAAACTATTCGCTTTGTGTTAGAAGATACATTTGTGCCATCCAAAACGACTTGTTTTTCTTCTTCCGGAAAATGGGATTTGATCGCTTGCAGTGTTTGCTGATTTGTTGTCTTCCTCTAGAGAAAGGCATGTCACCAACTTTCATAAAATACGCACAAGTCGCATTAATGTCATATTAGCTCTGATGCTACGTGTTTCGCAGATAACGACTTTCTCTGTTAACGACTATTAAATGAGAGCTAATAAACAACCGCACTTTCTTTTGTATGGTTTCGTTTTCGATCGCAAAATGGATATAGAGGCCTAAAAAAAGACCACTTTGAAGGTCTTGTAAATTGCGGAAGCATTTCAAGATCATATAGTTGGCATTCAAGTTGCTGCATCTGTGTAAATAATTCGAGCACAGTTTTTTTCCCCGTTTCTGATAAATTATGAAGTCGAATTCCTTCAGCGAAGAAAAGAATTCTCGTGTACGATGATTTAACCTCCCTTTCTGCCTGTCACCATCAATTTAGTAGGCAAAGCTTCGTTCCAACGTCATCTAACTATTACATTTTCAGTGAACCATTTAGTTTTCAATGGTTTACTTAAATAACGAGAGAAATCATCCATCATAAATAAATTGACATTTAAATTTTACTATTTTTGTTGTATTTTTTTGAAATCCTTGTTCAAACTATTATTATTGTCCATCTTCACTGCAGAACAATCGAAGCATGTTTCTTTGAACCTCTCACCCTTCCCCTACGAATCGCCTCTCTTAATCCAACCTAGGTCTTCCTCCAATTCATTCTCCAGTAGTCATTCGATTGAAGCACTCCCTAGCAATGCTCTCCAGGCACTTTTCTCCTCATTTGCTCTACGAAGTTCTTCTCCATTCCATACCCGGTCTGTCATTTTATTTTTATCATTACTCTTTATTCTTATATCTCGATTATTTTCTCAACTGTATTCTAAACTGTAGTGGGTCTAGCAGAAAGATTCTAATGAATAGAAATAACCCGATTTTCTGAACGCTTTTAACTATAGATAGAAACGATAGTAGTAATCGAGGATATATTTTCCTTTTTTGCCCTTTTTTATATTTTTATTCTTTATTCCTTAACTTCCGCTTTTCTCAAGTTGTCCTACTTGTCTTTATACCCACTCCTTTTAGTTTGTTAACCACCGATTCAGATTGTGGACAAAACGATAAAGCTTGTATTCCTCTCTTTCAGCTGCGACTCTCTTATCCGACTGCAAAAGTCTCGAATCTATGTGAAAGAACAATATAATTGGGGCATTTTCTTTAAGTTCACCAGATTTAAATCTTTGCACGAGTTGTATTCATTGCTGCGCATACAGTAGTTCATCGTGGAAACATTCACCGAGAGTTTCAATCGATCAATTTTTCTTTCATCGGGTTTTCTTTAAAGAAGATGGAAGTACCGAGTTGTGTCCTTCATATTTTTCATATAATATTGGAGCTATGATGGATCCATACAAGTTCTTTTTTGGGTGTTTTTCTGTCCGTTTTAACCAAATATTAACATTCCCTTAAGTTCGCTCTCTCAAACGACTGTCACAAGAGAGATTCACTTCAGGATGACGACGAGGCACAAAACGTTTGCATTATCAGTTAATTCATGCAAATGTGTAGAAACATTCGGGTGCTCTTCGTTCCAAATGAAATTTTAATCACCGCAGAGATTGTTGTTTACGGATGAGCATCCTGAGTTTCTTAGAAGTTTCTTTATTTGCTCTAATTTCTATTCCTTTAGGATCTATGCTTTAAGTAATCTCGAAACTAGGTGAGGAGCTATGTAGATGAAATTTTTATTTCTCTCTTCTTGTGCATATGGACAGTTTTCCTTATTTTTTCAAATTCCTACTCTTGAGGAATTCTTCTGTTTTTCCATCAGTCACCTGAAGTTTCCGATGGTAGTTATTTTTATGTAATTAGCCATTTTTTGAGCATTCATGTTAATAAAAATATAGTTTTTCGCTCCCACTTAAATGGAAGTGTCATGGAGACGTTTTTTGAAGGAAAATGTGAAAAAGACGCTTAAGTAGCCAAATATTTAGATTTATTAATTCATATCCTCGTCGCCTATGTATCCTAATTTCTATCTTTCACAAATTCATCGTTACCTTAAAATATTGGCAATAAGGAAGGTCTCATTCGATGACATTTTTATTTGAGAATATTCACTGATATATTTTGTGTATGGTCGTTAAATTTTTTTTCGGATTTTTCTCCAATTACATAGTAAATTTTTAAAGTAATATCCATAATAATTGAATAAATTATTTTAACTTTTTTTTGCGTCTGCCCTTTCTGATATCAGATCGTTTCTCAATCGACGATTGCCTCTGAATTTTTTTGTGTATTCGCTACAAAATATACTCGAGATACACTTACTTTTTATTTTATGCTTAGCTATCCTAAAAAATTCGTATTGAATTCCGATGACTATAAATGCATGATCGTTATCTGGAAAGTACTGGAGTTTTTTCGACCTTCGCTCGCGTATATCCGTAAATTTTCCTTTCCTTAAATATATCAATCTTATTTCCGAAGGGAGATCTGCCGAAATGGGGAACTACATCGAAGCTATTTCTTGCGGCTTCTTTTTGGAATGGAAAAAGTGTTGTTCGGTGGCGAACGCCTTCCATTTTGGCCAAAAAGCTGTTTTAACGATCCGCAAGATTCGGCCTAAAGGTCAACCTTTTTTACCAACAAATCCCATAATAATTTCCGCAACCTTTTCTGCTCTCGAAAAATAACATTTAAAGTACTTTAATCGGTGTAGGCGGTCATTATTAAGGCGATCGTTCGGTCAATGATTTTATGAATTGTTGAACTTTAATCTTTCTTTCCTAGAAACGTTAAAAAAAGGTTTTATCAAGATATTGCCCTATTTTGGAGAGTTTTTAATGTTATAAACGATAAGAAATCGAATTTAGTAAAATATTCGAATTATAAAGAAATGTGAGACGAGTAGATCGTCTGGTTGATGAACGGTGAGGCCTCGCTACTGTAGCCACGAAGGCCTATCCTGAAAATCTCACAAGTTATATTTATGTAATGGTTTAAGTATTGGATGTTTTATATTTAGAATTTAGTTATTTAGGTGTACGTAGTTGCTTTTAGTGACGTCACCACCAATTCTAGTGACCAATGGCGACATTACTGTAAATAAATAAAAAAATCAACCTTGAATGTATATTCTACGTACTGGTTTACAGATTTTGCAAATCGTTATATACCTTTACGATTTTTTGCTATCACCGTTGATGAATTAGATCTTATTTGATGGTTTCTGACTTCATATCTACGATGATCATTTTCAATGTATACGATGATTTCAGATGCGGTCGTAGGAAATAATTTTCTGGTCTCATTTTTCCTTCACAGTCTTCCGAAGGCTCAAATGTTGCGTCTCTGTTGGATTTATATTAACGATATCCCATTTAGTTTCTATTTTTTAACACATTAATTTCCCCACATCTACGAATAAAGTCACGCAACATTTTTAGTGTCCATTTTTCGTCACGCAATTACAAATTCTTTTCGGTCGGTTTCTCATTCAACTGTGCGCTATGACGAAGGAGACAAATCCTTCTTCTGAAAGGATTTGTCACCTTTACTTATCATGAAGGTGAAATCGAAGCTATCCATTACAGTGGACGCTCCTGAAACAGAATATGTTTACATCAGAAGAATTTTTAATGCATTCTTCACAGTTCAATGGTCGGTCAATAATTGACTGCTGAGTTGACAAATCATTCGGCAGTCATTAATTAGGACAACACGACTGATTTCTAAAGCGATGTTATTGGGTAGAAAATATGATGAGCCCCAATTAGAAAGTTATCAGTAAGTTGTTGTCAGCCGCCTCCAGGTAGTTACTTCCCTAGTAATATCTACGAAGGGCATTTCTGAAAAAAAATCCGGATTTGGAAATGGTTCAAGGGCTTAAAAATATTGTGCGAGTATTAAATATTCTCTGGGATGCAAAGTGAGAGATCCTTTGTACTTTTACCCTTTGTAAATTGACAGAAACTGTTGAACTGGTTTTAAAATCTCTAATAAAAACACCAGTGTCGTTTATAATGCGTCAATGTCCAATAGAAAACCTCTAGCTAGATCTGCATACTTTGTATCCTCTTAGTAACCAGTGAGAAAAAGACTACTCTAATTTTCCATTCGAGTTAAACCCTAAATTGTAAAGTTAGCGTTCTTCCATAGTGTTAAATTTGGAAATATATTACTTAAAAGTAATCTAGAATCATTTATTCGTCGAATTATATTCGTTGCAAACTTAAAATTAGTTGATGTAGCTCAATTCTTACCCAAAGGACGTGATATTCTGAAATTTCGTTAACCTCTTTATGCCTCTGGTTATGGTGACATTATATAGCTTAAAGTGATGGTGAATGACTTTCATTTACCCTGTCTTAAAATCGTTCATCAAGTCTTATTGTTGCTTATCTTTTATAGGCTCTTCTTCCAGTTAATAAGGGAATCTAAATAGATCGGAATACCACGAATTACTGACACCTATTTGAAACTCTAAAATATGAATCTAAAGAGTTGTTCAATTGACCCAAATTTTTACCGACCTCTTACGTTTATCGCAAGTTGATAATTATACTAAGAGAGCGGCTCAAGTGGCCAAGTTTATAATCTACATAATAATAAAAACAACTTATTGGTATATTCGCGACCGGTCGCGAATATACCAATTTTCTGTGGAAATTTACAAAGTTGTTTTTATTACTATGGCATTCCACGAAGTCACGCCTTCTCACATTGATTTCATTATAATCTACACTTTGAATGATGTAGGAATTTACAAATGCCATAATGTACGTTACTGATCGAGATATTGATTTTTCTGCGTAATTTAAAAATCAATCTCACATCTGCTGACAGTTTTCATAAATAGGACGGTCATTTGGAAGAGAATTATGTTAATATAAATCATCCACATTGTCATCTGAGTTATGTATTTGACCGCTCGAATACCGTTGAGGGAGAATCATCATTTAAATTTCTCCACTCCTCGTCAATTATCTATTTAATTTCCCTATGAGTTTCTTTTTAGTGGAAAAATGAACTTTCTTGGATAGAAACATCACGTTGTATATAATTCCGAGTTACTCTGGTTGCTGGATAAAATTTGGAGTAGTTCCATAATTGCTCTTTTATTCTAGTTGAGGAAACGTATATCGGCATTCTCGTCTGTTTTCCTTTACTCTTGCCAAAAACGTTTTATAGCTTTTTAAGGTAAAATCTGGTAAAGATAAAAAGAATAAAGACATATACCGACTTTGAAAAGGAATTATATACCGTTAAAGGAAAAAAGCGGAAATTTAGAAATCTGAAACAATCGAATCTCATTTGGGCAATAATTAGTGCATGACGGGTGATTTAGTTGATATTTTAAATGTGAATTGTAATTTAATTATTTTAAATCAATTCATCCAGTCTATTGTGTTATTCAATTTTGACAAAAATTCAACCGCTAATGTATTTAAGTCATGTTTCACATGAGATACGTATATTGATTAAAGAAAGTATTGATATATACCTCGCTTGATGGAATTTAAATTTTATTATATTTTGCGATAATCATCTAAAATTAAAGCAGTTCTATTCATGAGTGCGAAACTCTGTAATTGAAGTATAGCAGTCTTTTAAGAGCATAGAGGAAAATGTTTCAATGATCGTTATCGAGCTGTGTTTATTTAATATACCATCATAATAATTTGTCGAACACCTTCCCATTTTTAGTTCAAAAAATTTCCTAATGAAAGTTAAAAACGCCGCTTCAATCGACATCTATGTCTCTAATTTGTTATATTTTTTCCACAATTGCTTTTGAAACTGGAAAATGAACATTGAGAGCCCGTCGCAATCCGAGGCGATATGCCCTTAGCCATGCGTAATATACTTATAATCTAACCTCAGAATTAATTGCTGCACTAGAGCGCTCATTAGTAAACTTTCTGTGGTTACTATGAGAAGTTTTTGCTAACGAGAGATTTGTACTTACAGGGTCCTCAGATCGATGTTCGGGATTACCTTTTACTTACGATACCTACTTCATGTTGAAGTAAATATTTTGAAAGTAAAAAGTGAGAGATTTTTTGTCCACATAGCCCTAATTCTCGAGAACATAAAAAATGTTGATCTCGAGTGATGCGTTTGTTTCCTTGCATAGTAGCTCCCGTTTTAGGTTTTTTAAGGAACCTAAAAAAGACTCGAGAAAATGCCAGTTTGAACTCTCTCGTCCCAGGCATGTCTCTATTTGTCAATTATGTTTAAAATTCTGTAAAATCATTGTAACTGCATCCAATTTTGGCGTTGCAAGAAAAACATTACAATATCCCATGATATAGTGTTATAGATATACATAGATAAAAATAGTGTTTTTTCTTTCAATACGTGATCATTATTAATGCTGTCGAGAATGGGTTAAAAACTAAATAAAGCATCGGAATCTAATGTTTTCAGCGTTCAATTCCTGGTCACAACCCCAAAATGTCGAATGACGTTATTTGAGGCATAACTATTGTCCTTGGGGAAATCAATGAATTTATTATAAATTAAACTTTAGTGTGGATGAAAGCTCATTTGTGCGGTGGCTCATTCTGGAGGAATTCCTCACCTTCTCCAAAACATAAAATTCCGCGCATACTTTCAGATTGATTCTTGACCCAGTTCTGGCTTTTTCTGCTGCAAATACGATGGCCTCGCTCCGAGTATCTTGTGGTTATGAAGCACGGGTTATGACAGGGGCCTTAGCATAACCTAGATTTGCGGAACTGAGATCAAAACCCCGTTGGAGAGCTCTAACAAGTGGTTAGGTAACTCGCAGGGACGCGTTGAAGACTGCATTTATTTCGTTGTGCGTAAAAATACTTCATGGAAAGGGGAGTCAAGGATCTCGTTAGGTTTCATAACGACTCGGCTCTTAATTAGTGTAACGATCTTCTTGAGGAATATTTTCGAAAAGTGGATTTAAAATAGCGCACTCCCAACGAATTATCGATGCTTTAGTCTTGTAAAGGTCGTAAAAGAGTTGGTTTTGACAGGAAAATGCGCTTTTATTATTTATGGGTTTCCATTGAGTTGTTACGCTTAGCAAAGATTTTCAAGTCGAATTATACAGGTAATTTTTTCAACAATTTCAAACTCGTTTGGACTTTCGAAGCGTATGCTTTTTCCGCCAAATTCAAATTTTAAAGAAAGTAGGAAGGTATCAGGAAAGAATGTGTACCGTTTTTCCGCTTTTGCAGTCGTCGAAGCAAAGAAAAGTGCAGCTGATTTCAAGTCATTTTGAAGAGAAACAGTTTCATTTGAAAAACTTAAATTTGTAAAATCATTGTTCAAACTTTCTCCATCATTTGCATTTAGAAATTAAGAATTATTTTGAAATAGTAGCTTTATGTTCAATAAATTCGATTTTCGTGTTTAGAAAAGTGAATCAACAAACGATTTTAATCTGAAATAATGTGAATATAAGATTGAACGAAAGTAGAACTAAGGATAATAACACTTTTATTCGGGTCTACCAACTATTTTAAATTGAAAGAAGAAGCATTTCGTATTTTCCACAAGATTTGTACACACAAGTAGCAAGTACTTCTTTCAATTGAGAATGTCGTTCCACGAAGTGCGGCCATCCGCGATAGAATTTGTGTGTAACTATTTTATTCGTTTCCAAGATACTAAACGGATATTTCACGCCTCAAATTATCTGATGATTAATTGAAATTAAGAGGTTTATTATTTCGTGAAAGATAATTCATAAATTTTTGTCATCTCAAGAATATTTTTAGAATTTCCTTTCATCGTATTTTCTCGCAAGGTTATTTTGGAGATGAAGAAATAAAAATTTTCTCTCCTCCTTTCTCTTACAATAAAAACCACCACGAAGGTGGTTCTCAATCATCTTCATTCAATGCCGCAAAATTAAGAGAAAACCACCACCTTCGTCCACTATTGGTGGACGAAGGTGGTGGTTTTTATTGTCGAAGGCCTCGACAGGATGCGGAAAAGACGCGAGAGAATATGGCGGATGCTGAAGGAGACGTGAACGCGCTGTAGTTGGCCTATGTAGAACTGCTGGTGACCGTAAAATTCCTTTCGAGCATTTCCTACTACGCCAACGTAGATCGTGGCCTTTGGATGGAGACTCGACCCTCAACTTTGGCGTTTTACTTGGAGCGACACACTCCTTTCTTTGCGTCATATTTATGTATAGGCACCATTTCTCATCTCCCTTGATGAGTACGAAACCCGTTGCTTACGACCGTGTGTTTTTCGGTGGTGAGCTGGATGTTGAAGGCGAATTTCTTTGTTGTTTTTGTGAGATACCCAGACTCCCAATTTTGCAGCATTGAATGAAGATAATTGAGAATCGTTTTATGATAGCAGCTCATTCATTCGGCCGAACTACAACCTGTTTGGTTCTCCTTCAATATTTATCACCAGCTCATTCCCCAACCCAATATTTGTCCTCAATTTCACGTCCGAGTTTTCTAATTGAACTAGTATTCATTCTTTGTGAATAAATGTGTACATTTACCTATAAGTTTCTCGATGTATCAAAGATCGAAGATAAATCTCGACCGCACATCTAAATCGTTTACTGTTAATTTGGTCAAAACTTAAAATCATCGAACGTAGGGAAAGACGGGGTATTCTCTCAAATAAAAGCATGAGCTGGTGGCATTGTCTCGACGTAGAGGTGAAGTAAACATATAATGGAGAGGAGTGTAGTTAATAATAATAATTGTCTTTATTTCGGGCGAAATTGAGACTAAAGAGTCTTCTCTTCCATTTCTCGTCAATTATATTAAATTTAACTACTAATTACAATTAAAGTGTGTGGATAAAAAAACCTAAGTGAAGCTTAGGAAAAAAATTATCCACAGCAGGAAAACACCCACACGGAATGGGGTTGTGAAAAACCTGCTAGAAGCCAGTCATAAAAAAAGAGAAAATGTTACACCTAATATTAATTACCCTGACCTGAAAAGGAAAATTTTACAAAAAAACAGTGATTATAAAATAGAACATAAACAGTTCGGTAGTTCAGTATTTGCAGTTCGGTATTGACTATATGAAAGCTCTCAGGAGTTGGCTGAAGAAGTGAAAGGAAAGATTTTATTGATGGTGACTCTTACACCTTCTCAAGCTGATTTACCGTTGGAGATGCATCTTTCTTCTGGTCCAGATTTTATGTACTTTTATTTTTTGTTCCCTTTTAAAGTACTTCATATCGATAATTGAAATGTAATGTTTTGGATGAAAAATTTCACAGAAATTAGATCTTTTTAAATGTTTAAGAATTTGAAAGCAAAAATACGGCTCTTTTTATTAATTCGCCACTTTAATGGGATTGTCGTAGGGATGATATTAGAATAGAAATTTTGATTGAGTTTTGACATCGAATAAAATAAACTAGAATTTTTCGGCGTACAGCTTGTTGGGCTTCGCTATTAACGCGCATTGTATCAAAGATTATTTTTAATGTAATTAATTTCATATTACATCGTAAGATTCCGTCGCATTTTTTAATAATACACGTGGAAAGTCAGCACAAATAAGCACGCACATCGCATTCTGTATCTCACGCATCATAGAGATTTTATTTCGGCTATCCCTTTGTGGGGCCCTTTGGCCATAATTGCTGGAGATTGTTGTTACGGAGATACGGTACTTCTTACAGTTCTGCTAAGAATCGGCCAACTTTCCCTTCTTGCCAAGTTTCTCATTTATTCCTCCGGCAGAATCGATATCGGGACATCGAACCGAATGTATATAACTTCGATTCCGCTCATTTAAGAAGCTTCTTTGTCCTCCGTTTCCATGGCAACAACGAGATCTCGAGCCCCAAACAGATGTTCGGAAAAGAAAATGGGATTCTTTTAAAATTTGCCAGTTTTGTCGATAAAATCTTTCAATTTGAAGAGAGGAAAATTCTCAAACATTGACATATTCAAATAATGGATTGTAATAATCTTATTTAATCAATTCATTATTTATAACAACGATGAAGAATCCAGCAATTAAAATAAATTATTAATATGAATACTTGGCAAATAGTGGTGATAAATGACTACAAGATGAACTATAATTCTATCCCCATCCCATTTCAAAGTTAATATCTATCTCCATGTAAATGATAATAAAACCTTGTTTCCATTGTATTTAGAAAGGTTTTAATTATTAATGCATAGCAATCGGGGGGAACTTAGAAATGAATAATTAACTGCTTGAGATTTGTCTAAAGACCCTTTTGTTCCCCATTGTCTCCGTTTACTTTTTCATGCCTCTTCACAGTTTCGAGAACCGCTGCTTCATTTTGAATCACTCTCATCTTGAAAATACATTTATATTCAGATTGGTTTTAAATTTTTTTCTGAATCCTGTTATATTTTACATTTTAGAAGTATCTTTCCCACTGTTATATATCTTACTCCGAGCATTAATGTTCGTAATTACTGCAATTTTATATGGTGGTATTTATTGTTGCATACTAGAGTAAAAACCAGCATCATCTCTCGAAGAATTCGTCATTCGTCGAGATAAATAAGGATAAGTTGCAGTGGGAGTAGTTTTAATAATGGAACAGTGGCTGTCCTTTTCGTAGATATATTTTAGAACGAGACGTTAATTTCGCCGTTCATAATTTTTTAAACGATTAGCGTCATGCCGATTCCCGCCTCTAGCATTGCCTTCATCTCAAGAAAATCTCCTATTCTTCGTCAATTCGATCTTTCCTTACAGCTTCAGGTGGTGTAATCGCTCAGTGTTTTGTGTTAAATGAAATGAGATTTGTAGCTTTCAGTTATCTCGTCTATTTTTCAGTTGATCGATAATATCTTATACTCTGATTTCATTACGAAGCTCTGTTACGGTGCCCTCCTCCGATACAAGATTTCATACATGCAAAGAGGCGCACTAAACGTCCCGAATTTGATTATAAGATGTAAATACAACATGATCTGGCATAAAATGTTTATGACCCCTGAATTTGGACACTCCCACTGTCTGCCCACCCAAAGCAGTGCCTCATACGTTGAGTAAGGGTTGCTTTTAAAGTAGAAGGTACGAAATCGCAGGATCATCGAAACTCCTTCTCGCCCACTTTCGACATTACTTTGTCTCCTTCATTTCAGATTCCTCCTCAGGAACTTCAAAGAACATTGTGATATAAGTAACTCCGTTTACATCGTGATGCATCACAATCATTTTCCTCTTTTTATGCAAAAAATTCACTCTAAAATAAAGGTCCACCATTTTGTAAATTATGTAAATATTCAAGCATGATCATTCAAATTAAGTGTTAAAAAATATTACTTAAAGTTACTTACGGATTGGTTTTTATCCGATAACGTTGTTCGTTTTGGTTCAGCATTTGTTTGACATTTGATGATTCTGCGAAAAGTCGGCGGCGTTTTTATTACGGTAAAATTTGGAACCTAGCATTTAAATAACCTGGGACTAAATTAAATCATTTAAAGAGGCAAATTATATTTCAGATTAACCATGCGAAGTTTCAAATTTCGCACTGAAAAAACTGTTTTTGTATTTTTGGCCAGCTTTTTTCTAAACCACCATACGACGGTGAGTTTTCCGATAAAACAGATGTTGGGATCCTCGTTCCCCCCTTTCAACCCCCCGTGTGACCCACTTCCGTTCACATTTGGACTTGTTCCCACCGCCGAATCTCTTGCGAGTACCCTTGCATGGCCTAGATGGGGTTCTGTTGCGTAATATCCCCGCGGTGCGGTAGAGACCCATCTTCATTTTACGCATCGCATGTTATCTGCGGCAAAGGTTCGTTTTATTTACTTGTGATATACGGAATAGGATACTTAGAAAAAGTGGTAAAATTCACTTCGGTAGTTTATCCCAGATATTTTAACGATTTTACTATTTAAAATTTACCAAATGTGAATTCGCGATGGCAGGATACAGAAATATTTCTTTCGGACCCATTTTTAGACTTCTGTGACAGAATTCTCGCATGTCATTTCTCGCTAACTCGTCATTTAATGATGTCATTTAACTGGAAAATATTTTTAATGACCATTAATATTAGAAAATGAGTTCATATAGATTAGTGAGGTTATTTCACTTTTTGTTTTTGTTAATTTTCCGACGTATTTTTTCGCAATTCAGTAATTTCTATTGGTAATTTTATTTATCATTTCAGGTTGTTGTGGCTGCTGTTCAGCACTTCGGCCAAGATACAAACGCCTGGTAGATAATATATTTCCAGTGAATCCTCAGGTACACGGTTTTCTTTAAAATCCCGTATAGTTTATATTAGTCGGACAATGATAGAATTGATTCTTCATGAATACATATCTGTTAGGAAGTTTGCCTGTCGCGTATCCTAGATCGTATACGACCCCCATGGCTGTGATGAATCAACGAATCACTGTTCTCTTTAAGTACTTATTGCAATAGCGATCATCCTCGTGAGGTCCCAGGTGGATCGGTTTTTTCGGATCTGGGATGGAATGTATTTGTGTTTTTCCTTAACCTTGTCATTCAATTTCAAGTTTTTGAACAAAAATTACCTTCATTTAATGCTGTACAGAGGCATATTAATAATATGTATTAATTCTTATAGGAAAGAATCTTTGGATTTCTTTGCATACTCAGTCATTTTGGAGGTTTTATTTTTTTGTGATTTTAAACTTTAAAACTTTATGACCTTGATAATAGATATAGTTTCTAAGTTAAATAACATATAGGAATTTCTCCAAAATAAAATGTGATTGAATATTATATTAGAAATTGTAATTAATTGGTGTGATTCAACTTCTGCTATTCACCGGCATAATTCATGTTCTTATTTCAAAATATTGACAGATTTTAACTTATGATTAATATAAATATTACTTGTCAAAAACAGGATGGCCTGGTCAAGAACAACATGGAAAAATTGACCTTTTATGCTCTCTCCTCACCAGAAAAGCTAGATCGTATTGGAGAGTATCTTTTTCAGAGAGCAAGTAGGGACATCTATAGGAGAAGAAATGGGTATGCCTGCAATACATCCTTCTATCCCTTTTTGCACTTAGAATAATATTCAAATTTATTCCTTCAACTTCATATTGTTTTGCTTAGTATGCCAAAATTTTGTTTGTTTTAGGTTTATTTCATTTGTTTTAATTTTGGAAGATCATTTATCAGTTAACTTGCATTTCTCTCTCACATAGATTTGTTATTATTGCCATGGAAGCCATGGACCAACTATTAGTGGCCTGCCATGCACAAAATCTCAATCTCTTTGTGGAAAGCTTCCTCAGAATGGTGCAAAAATTGTTAGAGTCAACTGAGCCCAAACTTCAAGTCCTAGCTACTCAATCAGTATGTATAATTTGCTTGTAAAATT
The DNA here is from genome assembly GCA_020796165.1 of Pantala flavescens. Classification (NCBI taxonomy): domain Eukaryota; kingdom Metazoa; phylum Arthropoda; class Insecta; order Odonata; family Libellulidae; genus Pantala; species Pantala flavescens. The sequence goes on along the minus strand of CM036880.1, from coordinate 36,419,309 downwards.
TCTTGAATTATAAGTATTAGACTATGCTGGCTTCAAAAGTTTTTAATGTTGTGGTTAGCTAGAAGGATTGTTTTATTCAGCTTTGCTTAGATTCATTATCTTCTGTTCTACTATCTGCATTTAACCTTACCCATTTGCTTTCAAGTATTTTGACTTCAAGACATACTACTACTACATTACTAGCCTATGAAGGTAGGCTCTAGTTGTCAAAGTATTACTCCTTTAAGAATTGTTAAATTTTGTATATATATATATATATATATATATGTCAATATGTGTTTTATTCTTAGTTTGTTACATCTCTCTCTCTCAAGCAATTGTTGCAAAAGGTTATATTATGAAGGTCAATGGGCTAAATCTTTGGTATCCAAAAAAGATTATCTAACTTTGTGTTTGTTTTCTTAAATTTTATTCTTTTATAGTTTGTGAGATTTGCCAACATTGAAGAAGATACTCCATCTTACCATCGTAGATATGACTTTTTCATATCAAAATTTTCATCAATGTGTCACAGTAACCATGGAGAGCAGGAGCTTCGTGATAAAATCCGTCTTGCTGGGATTAAAGGATTACAGGTAAGTTATCCTTAGAAATAGCTTAGATCACTCAAAGGGCATTTGTCAAATATCAATTAGAATTCATTAATCTAAATCTAAAAATATAATTCATTTCTACAGAGTTGATTTAATGGTCGGTTTCCTTTGTCACATCATGTAATATCTCTCTTTTAATTTTTAACATAACTTACAGCCCAATTAGTGAATGTATAAAGAATTTGAGCACAATTATTCATGGTAATTCAAATCATGTAGTTTATCTCATTATAAATATGTTAAAATTCTGTAAATCTTTCTAGGGAGTAGTTCGTAAAACTGTCTCAGATGACCTTGTTGAAAATATATGGGAACCAGTGCATATGGATAAGATTGTACCGTCTCTTCTATACAATATGCAAAATCTAAGGTATGGAACATTTATACTTACCTATCCTTAGCATAGCTCTTTATCTTTGTTAATCATTTAAACTCAACCTATACATCCAAATGAATTTATCTAAGTGAGTGAGAGTTAAGAAATAAGTTATTTAACATGTTTTACTGTTCTTCAATAAGATCATTAATTCTTTTTACTTCAGTTTCTCACAAGCCACAGATTCAATAATATTAATACAAGTGATCCATTGATTTGTTATGTATTATGACTTTAATGTGATGGAGGAAAATCAATTCATGTCAGTTGATAATGAAGCAATGAAACCAATTTTGGGTATTGAGTTGTTTCAATATTATAGATATGCTGATTAAATGTATAAGCATAACAAATAAGAATAAGATAAAGAATTCATTACTTTCTGTAACATTTTATTTAACAAACATGACTTGTTTTTTTCGAGTATCATCATAAAGAGTTTAAATAGGGAGGATAGGATTGGCTGGGAAGTGTAGTAACTGGAGAAAATTTTCTTTGTAAGGGCAACTGTTTTGAGCAAGCCGTGCTCATTTTGTTTGCTTTATTAGGGTTGAATGTAAAATTTTATCCTCTCCAGGACATAAAAAATATATTGTTTCCTGATGCAGAATTTTTCGGGCAAAGTCACTTTACCTGGTTTCCAAGATAAATACCAATTTTACTTATTTATTAATTTTATTTTATTCAAATTTTTTCAGTTTTTAGCCATTTTTAGGTATCACAAATGTATACTAAATTATATCAATAATAAAATAAATTTTATATTAAATATGAAATACATACTTTACAATAAATAAAATTTAAACAAATTACATACTTTTTAAACTTAATCAGACTTAACTGATTAGAAACAATGTTACTTACAATATATGCTTTAGCATAGGATATTTGGCCATTGGCCTCTATCATTACTTATTGTCAATCATGTAAGATCTTTCTGGGATCCTGATAGACTTTGATAGACTACCTTAGCTGACATGGGGCCTATCCTAAGGCACCCCAAAAGATGATCCCTACTTAACTCATATTTTATTATTGGCAAGCTCCTTTTTCTGTATATTTATTTTATCGATCAATATAATTTTTTATATTTTTTGGGAAGGACTATAAAACTTTTTTAGAATGGCTATTCTAATACTTTATTTTTCTATTAAAACTGAGCTCTCCCTATTATTCATAAAATAGAATAAATTCAAAATAATTTTCTATTCACAATCGCATGTAATTGATTAATTACGCTTCTTAACTGTATCTCACATCACATTGAAAGCAAAATACCAACAATTAAGGTCTTGTAAAATATAGATAATTTAATTTTCCTCTATCTTTCTTCAGTTTTTCATAAATTGTTCTTTGTAGCTTCTGAATACATAAAAAAATCTCACTATTTTTAGAATAACCATATATTAGTAATATGTAATTTAAGTCATTGGTTATAGTGTTAGCATAGTATGTTTTAAGAGTTCAAATCATTCAAATTATCAATATCACTTTGAATATCAATACAAACAACATTCCCTTAAATTACTTAAATGCACGTGTCCATAAGCTTTACATAGGCATGTTGTTGATAAAAGTCATATAAAATTATGACCTTAATGCACTCCCCTATACTACCAGTGCTGGGCAACTAATCTCCATCTTTTATTCCTGTTTTTTATTTGTATAAAACCATTCATCCATAATATGTTTGAGATATTGTTCAAATCTGAGGTGCATTGTTTCTCTCCTGCAGGAGTATGAGAGGCCAAGGTAAAAAGGGTAAAGAATATGATGGTAAAGTTTGTATCACTGAAGAGGATGAGCCAGAAGAAGAGGAGGAGGTGGAAGAGCGCTCAGATCCACCAACCCTTGCTGAGACATGCATGAGAGAGCTGGTGGGCAGGGCCTCTTTTGGTCACATCAGATCTGTTCTTCGTCCTGTGTTAAGGTTATTACTTTATACTAATTGAATCAATGTTTTGATTGTTTCCGACTTTCATATCCTCTGTGTTTTCAAACAGTTTTGTTTTTGATATGCTAATTTGTCTTTAAGTTATACTATTATGATGAAAAGAAGCTGAAGACAGGATGATTCTTATAATATTATATACTTACTGTTAGGTTAAATACAATATTATTACCACAATTTAAAAACTCTAAACAATTAAGTCCATTTTAAAAATGCATCATCATAAATAAATTAATACACATTTCTTTTTGAAAGATTAAGTTTTTCTTGTTAAGTGCCGAAAGAGTGATCCAAGTCCATATTCTATTCTACCCATATTAAGAAACAGTGAAATCCTGTTGAGACATTTTTCATAGGACCATAAGGAAATAACCTCTCTAGCAAGATAATGTTCTAAATAGGTTGTGCACTGCAGGTTGCCTAATATATAGTTATTTAATAATCTGCTTTTCACACAAAGAAAATGACTTAGTTCCTTTATGAGAGAAAAGTAAAATAATTGTGCTCTCTCATTATATCTATAGTTCATTTATTTGTTCCCCAATGGATTTTGAAACACCTCCCCTGATACTCTGAATTTTATTATAATATATTTTGGTTTACTTAAAAAAAATTATGAACTTGATGAAACCAATAAGGAACAATTACAAATGTTATTTTTTGTGTCAAAAATTGTGTTATTATGATTGAATAGGAATTTCATTTGACATACCAATTCAATGGAAGAAGTCATTAATCTTAGCTTGTTGCATTGGTTCTAAACATTGACTCTTGTTGTATAACCTCCTTTCCTCAGCTACTCATTTTCTCTCTCCAAATTGTCTTGCTGCTCCTCGGCAACCTATTTCATTAAATTTGAAACATTTCTTCTCTTCATTCACTTCACTCTCCATATCATACTGTGTAAAATTTTTCTTTGATCTTCTTTATATTCTTTTTTGACTTTTCCTAAATGAAAATGAACTTCTCACTCCTACTGCATCGAACCCCCATCTTGAGCTTCTCCTGCACTCGGCACACTGAATGCCCATTGGTTCCTTTCACTTTGTTGCCACCTAAGAATGTCCCAACCTTACAAATGCCAAGGGCAACTGAATGAATGTATGTTCACAGGATTTAATTAAGCATTAATAATGTAAAAACAGCAATTTTCCCTTAGTTTTAATTAGAAATTAAAAAGGTGTATGTTTACTTAAATTGAAACTCAGATAGATATATGAAGAGTCCATCCCTTGTTTTACAGGCACCTTGATCTCCATGAACTTTGGGTCCCCAACTTGTTTGCAATCCACACATTCAGAATCATAATGTTTTCAATACAGGTGAGACAGAATTTAATATTTTATTTTGTATAATCTTTTCTAGTGTGATGTAATCATTCATGTACTCCATTTTGCCAGTTTTAGATGTCAATTATTGAAGACTACAATTTGAAGTTAAACTATGATGACAACTATAGATATTATCTTTTGTAGGCACAATATTCCTATACAGTTATTGAAACCTTAATGGCCCATCTGGACGACAATTCTAAATCTAGACCAAAGATACGTACTAGCATAGCTGATGTTCTATCAAAAATAATTGCCATTGCTGCTGGAGAGAGTGTAGGTAAGAATCTATCTTTCTATTATTCTTTTAAAGTTTTTATTTACTATATTTTTGGTTTTGTGTGCATTTGAAAATGTTCAACCTTGAGCTAGGGAAATTATTTCATTATTACAAAGTACTATTATTGACTTTTAAGCATTGGTGACAGATTCTAATTAATTGAGTTTTTATTTATAAAATACCATTCTTTTCTTTGTTGGTACTCTTATAAGAATGAAATAAATTCAGACAAACATTTTCTTTAAACATTATTTAATGAATTTTGTACATATTTGTTCTCTTTCATCAATTATTTTTGTAACTTCTCAGTACTTATTTTTGATATTCTTCTATTATATTTTGTACCTGATTAAATAAATAAATTTCATCTATTTTTTTACAACATTGTGTTTCTTCTGATGTTAGGACCATCTGTGCTAGAAATCATCAACTCATTGCTAACCCATTTGCGACAGTCTGTAATGCGAGAAGTACCATCAAGAGTCCCAGAGGAAGGAAACGATGAAGTTGAGAGCATTGAAGAAGTGGATGATGAAAATAGTGCTGATGAGAGACAATATCAAGAAGCTCTTATCAATGCCCTTGGAGAATTTGCAAATCATCTTCCCGATTACCAAAAGATTGAAATCATGATGTTCATTATGAGCAAGGTAGAAATGAGATACTATCTTATAACTTAAAATCCCCAGATAACCTTAGTATCTAGACAGGTACTTCTTTAAAAATTAAAACTAATAATAAACTAATTTATTGAAAATGTTGTATTTCCACAGTAATTTGTTGATGATCTAATAGCTACGCTTATTAACCCCAGATTTTCTAATTCTTTCATGTCCCTTAAAAACCTGAAATTATTCCTGCTGCTTTTCACACAAAGGTGTGAGTGTGTCTACTATATGTATTATTTTTTAGGTATAAGTTTTACTTGATATATCTACTGACATGTTTCATTAATTTACATTTAGAGATATATTTAAAAGTGGATCCATAGTCATTTAGGAATAATCCTCTCTTAGGGACTCACGAATATGCTTTACATTCAATCTTAGTTAAATTAAAATGTACAATTATAATAAGTTACCTCTTTCAGGTGCCTCATCCTGGTCAGGAGCAGACCCGTGCTCACCATCATCGCCATCATCACAGGAGATACAGAGCCCCAGGAGATGCTCTCTTGCAAAATATTCTGCTGAAGTCATTGTTGAAGGTGACTGCATTTGTTATTCTTTCTTTATAGTATAGTATTATAATCAGTAGTATATATTTTTCAAGTTATTTTCATCTAACTTAGATATTAATGATTTCATAAATCAGCAAACAGATACAATTACAATAAAATATTTAGATGATAGATGCTGATTTTCAATTTATAGAAGCACAATATGATTTTATGAATTACAAGCGGTAAATAAATTTCATCTAAAATATATACCTAATACTCCTAATTGTATATATTTATATTAAATTGTTACTTATCTCGTTATATTTTCAAATATTATTTTCTAGGTTGGCACCAAATATCGCACAGTGCATTTCAACACAACATTCCCATTGTCATTTCTGGAGCCCCTTCTTCGCATGTCACTGGCACCTGATCCAGCTGTACGTTTGCTAGTCCAACAAATTCTTCACACTCTTGTTGATCGGCATCATAATCTGGAGAAACTGCTCAAACCAACGTAATCAAAGCTTATTACTTTCTCTTCATCTCAAGAATATCTACTCATTATAAAGAGCAAAATTAAATTATTATATGCTCTTTAATTACATTTATTAATCTATTATTAAATAATCAGGACCCAGTTTCATGCTGAAAAAATGCATTAAATCTTGATTTCTTTATCATTTTCTTTTACCATGATTTAATATGATGAATAATTTAAAATTTATTTTTAAAATTATTTTTAAGTTTTAAGTGATCTTCCTCATCTTGAAACATTATATTTTCATTCCTGGAAATTAATGTATATATAATTCTATAGTTTAATATTTTCATTTTCTTTTGTAAATGTTGATATATGTGAGAATTTAAATTCAGTATTAAGAAAAAATTATATGATATTACAGTAGAACCTCGGATAGAAACCACAATTCATTCTAGAAAGCTGGTTGTTATCGGAAATTTTTTCTATCCAAAACAATTTTCCCCATAAGAAATGAAGGAAATAGGAATAATTGGTTCCTAGCTCCTATTGACTTGCTATTATATGAAAGTAACTGGCTATATAGGTATGCTTTTTCAAATGAGAATAGTCACAATACATTACAAATTAAGTTAAATGTAAATAGAAACATATAAGAAAGCTTTTAAACTTAAGGGAACAGGTAAACTAACTGTTTTTACTGCTATGTGATGGCGTGAGTGGATGGGGGTGTAGGGAGGAAGGGGTGCAATTACTGCTTGGAGGAGGAATCCCCTCTATGAGAACTTTGGGGGAAGTTCTCTGTCGCTTTGAGATTGAAGGAAAAACTTATCCAGTTATCCTTAATTAAAATCATCAAGATTGTCGACTTTGCTGTATTTTCTCACAATATCTGGCACATGCATGGTGTGTTTATACTTGGAAATCATTTCCTTCTTCAATTCGATCGTTGGCTGCTGCCTTATAACTGAAATGCTAACATCTCTCTTAAATTTCTTTGGTGCCATGATTGGAGGTTATTTTATTAAAATAAAGAACTTAACTAGTTACTTCGAATCCATTTGGGATTGCACAGCACCAAACACAAACATGACTGCTACAAATCTTTTCAGTACCCTAGGAAAAATTCTTGGTTGTTATCCGAATTGTTCATTATCAGAGGCATTTGCTAACCGAGGTTTCTCTGTATTTGTATGATTTAGATGAGGCTATTTTGTTTTCAATAATTTTTGATTAATTGATTTAGGAAACCATGATTTTCTAATCAAATATGTGCTATATTACTGTATATATCTTACTATCTGTGTTTTACTTAGATTGACAAGTAACTTATTTTGTTTACTCTCACAGTATAAATGTGGCAGATCTTGATTTAACTTTGGAAAAGTGTTCTCGGCCTGATGTTATTTTTGCTCGTAAGCATGGACCTGCCATGCATTCAAGCCTTCATGAAAGTTTGGAGCAACCTGGAAACTCAGCTGAAAATGTTGAAGCTGTGTATACTACTGCTGCTTTATTGTGTACAGAGCTTGCTTGTGAAGATACTATTGCTGACTTTCTGAGATTACTGATCAGTATTCAGGTATTCTATATATATATATATTCTTTTCTCCAATTTAAAGTATCTCTGTTGTGTGAATTCTATGTCTTTTTAGTTTATCCGCAATTACTTCATTATAATGCAGTACCCAGGCTTAAAATTTAACTTTTATAATTTTCTAATTACAGGACACTGCTCTAACCAATGCTACTCTGAGTCTGAGTCATAAGTACTACCTACACTCAATAGTAGTGAGTTTATTTGTCTTAGTTGCACATGCAGTTCCAATTCCACCTGTAATGGAGTATGCCCTGAAGGTATGTTGAAATCATCTCTTCTTAACTTTTAAAAGTCCAATTTTAATTTAACTTTGAAAGTTCTTGTTAATTAACCGTCTTATAATAAATACAAACCTTTTTTCACCATAAATTTAGTTTAATCCTTGTAACAATCACATGACAATTATTTTTTCAACAGAATTTCACCTGGAATAACACATTAATCTATAATTAAGTATTTAGTAAGTTTGTTTAGTTCTGCTGCAATATAATTATCTCTTTTTGTGTGTGTTGATCTATTCAACATCATGTAAGATTTAAACATATTAATCCATTATTGGAACTTTCTGTTTTTTTATATAACCAACATTTGTATAAGATTCTATACATCCAACATTCTTTTAGGGTTTTTTTAAGATTTTGATGTATAAATTCTAGTTGGACCATAAATTTAATGGTAACATACAATTTAAAGTATTATTTCTATCATTATTATTTAATGTGGCATTAATGGTAGCATGAAGTTTCCTTAATAAGCATTGTATCTATTATTCTTGGAATTGCAATATCAGGAATCATACATTTTTGTGAAGGGCTTAATTTCATAGATTTATTAACAATCGGTTTACTTGTTCGAATTTGACACAAAGGCCTTGCTTGGAAAGAATTTCGGCAATCCTGAATGAATAAAATAATAATAAGATATTTATAAGAAAATATTAGTTTCATACTATTTCATCCTTAGGTTGTTGCTGCCAGGGAAGAGAAAGCACCCCACCTTTTACCTCCATTACGAGAGAGTTATGAGATTGTTGATGAAGTTGAGGCAGGATCAAATGGAAGAAAAGAAGGATTGTCTATAGGAGTAGATCTTCTTTTAGATCAAACTCAGTTAGCAGAGCACTTAATTGGTGCTGGTTTTGACCCTGCACGCCTCCACCAAGCTCCATCTTACCCTGGTCTTCCTCGTCATTCTTGGGTTGACTCTAGCACAGTCATGGCTGCTGCTGCATCTGCAGGCATACGGTCCTCATCTTCAGTGGGAGCTGATCTAAATTCTCTGTCTGCTGATGCTGATAGTACAAACTCATCTCCTGGGATGCAGAGGGTTTGTTATTAAAATGATTTAGTTAAGAGAAGTAATGTTCTTCTAATGCTGACAGCCTTTACCTATAGATGTATCTAACCTATATATACCTCTGATTTTTAAATTCTTGGAAATGGAAACCTTTCCTCTTGCAACCGTAGCCTCAACTCCTGAGGAATGCTATCAACTTTTTAGTAAACTGTCTCCAAATAGTGCCATTTTTTCCTTATCTTATTTTTTTACAACTCTATACTTTATTTTATTCACCCTTAAAGTACTTTTTAAAGTTGTTGTTTCTCATCCAGCATTACATGAGTTACATCCCTTCTTCTGGCAAGAAAAATGCAATGTTTTATTTCAAATCTTTTTACCTCACCTCCCCTTACCCCTCCCCTGCTTCTTCAAAGAAACAGTTTTATTTATTATTAAATCAGCTTTTTTTATACTAGCTTTTTTAATTTTTAAATAGTTTGTTTTTAATTGCCATCTTATAGAAATATTGAAAAATTATGTACTACATCATCTTAACCTCTGTCTTAATATTTTGTTGAAGATCCTTCAATATCTTTTTTGTTTCCTAACTAAATATAAAATTGCACTGTTGATTGACCTTTCTTTCTTTCTCTCTCTTAACTTTCTGAGATCCTCGTAGAAAAACTTGCATATCTGTTAAGAGGAGAATCATTTTCTTAGTTTACTCCTCCTCTGTCAAACACAGGGTCAATCACATTTTCTTGTCTTTTCCTTATTTATGCAACTCCCTTTTTTCTGATCACTCAAACCAATCCAAATAATGGCTTGCAGGTAATTACTTATTACTTAAGGACTTATTTTAATCATTAATTTTAATATAAATTAATAAACTATTTTATTACATAGTTTATTTTTACAGTATATTCTATTTGTCCTGTTGAGTAATAAATTATGAATGATAATGTAAAGCTCTCCATTTAGATATTGCATTTATTGTTGTAATAATTTTCTAAAGAAACATCCTGGAGAGGAAATGACATTTGAAGCAATCAAAAAAGTTCTCTCGGATTCATGGGAAAAAGAACGTGAAGGGGAAGAAGAAGAAAGATGTCGCCAACTTTGTCATACCTTCCGCAATGCTGACTTCAATGAACTTCTCTCCAGAACTCAAACTAAAGTAATTAATTTTTTCATATTATTCTGATCATATAGCTATTTTACTAAATAAAAGTATCTTGGTCCAACCTAAAAATTCCCAAATTATTCTCAGTATATTTTCCAAAAAAAATAATTAACTGTTAACAAGGCAATATATATCAGTAAAGATACATTTGCAGAAGATATAATCAATATCATGCAACTGCCCTGCTTCCCAGGCCAATTTGATAATGCATGTAAAATTAAAGAAATAGATGGTTGGTCAAATCATTTTAAGAATTCTTTTTCCCATGCCCAATATGCAATAATGATAGGATAAAATATGTGATAGTTCAAACAATAGTTTACACGCTTTTCCACATACTGAAAGCCAGGTTGGAAGGAATTTGAGTATTTTTGCGTATATATGTCTATGTAAATATATTCATACTGTGTGTGTGAACTATTCAATAGTGTAACTATAGTGTAAACTATTGTTTAAACTATCATATATTTTATCCTTTATATATATTATTTAGGTGCAAGTACCCAGGTTTGAAATAAAGTTTTCTGTAGAATTGTACAAAACTGTTTATTTGCATGCAATAAAAGGGTACGTCTATCTTAAAGCAATGTTTGTTATTGCATAATTCAATGGTAAATGTTTTAATATCATTGTAGTCATTAAATTGTAATCTATAAATTCATGGACATATTAATGGGTCTAATTTATCTTTATTGTTGCAAAGGAGAGAACGAAGGTTGATACTGTTATAAAAAGTAGACTTAATTATATACGTTTGAAAGTGTTTGAGAACTTTGTAGCTATACAAATCTATCTACCTTCCAAGATGAGAAGAGTTACTCTCATTCTTTATAGCTTTTGTTTTGTAAAGTTTTCTCTAATCAGAACACATTGAGCACTATTGAGGCCAGAATGTGGTTAGGATGGAACAAAACCTGTTTAAGAGCCTTCACCATATAATTTTGTATACATGTACCAAATTTCACATTATTCAGTTGTCTAGATGCTGAGCTATAAGGGAACAGACAAACAGACAGAAATGTAGACCACTCTTACATTTAACCCCTATTGACAAACAAATACATCCCATCCTGGTGGATGGGATGTATTTTGGGGAATGGGAAGCCTTTTAGCACTCAATATGCTATGCACTGGGCCACCAAAGGAGAATTTTTAGTAGGATACAAATGTCCAGCCCTAACAGTTGGGGGCCATGGGGCTGCTGATTTTTTTACATGATAGACCACTCCACCTCACCTTTGAAAAACTTGGAAAAAATGGTAGGGTCTACCATTCACGGGTTCAATTCCCTGTAAGAATGCATCGATCCAATTTTCAAAGATTTCTAAAAAATATTTCCCATTTAACTAAAGAATTAAAATTTCACAAATCTGTAGGTATGAGTAACTTCCATCTATGTCTACTATCCATTTTCCTGATAGTCATTGGTTCAATGCCGGGCTCATTTGAAATTCCCCCATTTAAAATATATAGAAGTTGTATTTAAATAATTATTTTTAGGTATTTATTTCATAGATGGACAGCTGTAGCTTTGCAAGGCAATAGCATTTAAAATGATCTTTTTCAGAAAAAAGATCATACCACATAAGGCCATGAGTTTGATACTAGGGGACATTTAAATATTCTCTGTAAGGAATACATGGAAAAATTTCAACACATTTTGAGGCACTGTCAGATATTATTTATTTTTAAAACTGGGGGAGTGCTTAAAAAAATGAATCTGAAGTGAATAATATGCAGTCTTGGTATAGATTATCTTTAGTTTGACTTCCGGATGGGAAAAATGCTGCTGTAAGAAATGCATGGGAAATTGAACTTACTTCATGAAATACTGGCAAAATTACTTGAAATATAGTTGAATGATCATGTGAGCATTAATGAACTTTTGGCAAACTATGGTTAATGCATAATTAGTAACAAAATCTATTGCTTTTGGCACACATGTATTTAATATAATATAAAAAGGTTTTGATGTGTTTATAAGTAAATAAAATGTACTAGAATAAAAGTAGAAAGTGAGATGTTAATTATGTATGAAGAGTAATTTCTCAATCCCTAAAATAACTCTACAAGAGTGTGGATGAAGAATGAGATTTTCCAAGAGTTTAGGAATGTATGAACTGTAAATTGTATAAAAATACAATTTAATTACCAATAATAGTTGTCATCATACTTTCAGCAAAATGATGTCCTACAGAATAAGTTGAATGAAATTTTTGGTCGTCTTTCTACTGCAACTGGACCTGAGAGTTTCTTTGGGCGTTCACCCCCTCCACATCTCATACCTGGTTCTTCATCACCATTTCTCGGCCGTTTACATCAGCGCCGATCAAGTGCAAGTAGTAGCCAGGGACAGACAAATCATCATCTTAACTCCAACAGTCCCCCTCCTGCTTATGAGATATTATTCCCAGAACTATTTGTTTATTGAGTATTTGATTAATAAATCTCATCAGTTGTTGCACATAGCAGTTTTAGAAGCTGCAGGGTCTGTAACTCTTTATCTTTGAATGATAAGCTTTTGTTTCTGCAAACGTTTTAGAAACAAATTGGCAATATTAAGCAACAGGCAATAATGTTTTAAAGGAAGATAGAGGAGTAAAAAGTAATATAATAATTATTTTGATGTCATTGAAAGTTGTAAAAAATATTTTTGTTCTCTTACCAATGTGTTATTGGTAAGTTCATATTAACTTAAGGTGTTTGAAAATCCATTATTATTTGAGTGGATCATGTTGATTACAGATGCTGTAAATAATCTGTTCCGTAGCAAATTTTGTAAATAAAGTACATTTTATTTGTTTTACATAATCTTTCTTATTTAAAGGCTTTGAGAGCCAGACTTAGCTTAGCCAGAAATTAGGGCACCTGGTTTAACCAATGAAAAGAATCAATTTGTTCTTCAAAAATAGTATTTAAGAATGTATTCTTAATAGTTTCAGATCATGATCAGATTAAGCAAAATATTAAGAAGCCTTACAGCCCATTTCTTACACCAATATAGTGAACTCTGAGTGAGTTATTGCATCACTGAGAATTCTGACATGGAATTCAATCATCCTAGATTGTTTGTTCTGAAAAGGTTAAAGATTTTCTCACAATTTTTTAATGAATTATCAAGGGAAGATGCTGAGGAAGAGGATATGAATACAATATACTTTTGTGAATAATTATTGTGGAATATTGGCAGAATCGAAACAAATGATAGTCCAAGGGGGTTAGGTCCATACTTTATGGAAGGTTGGGTTAAAACTTCCTTGAAAATACTGAACAATTTTTACTGGGCAGCCAAAGAAAAGTGCAGTCTGTCGTTATTGTAGTGAAAAACAATGCTTCCCTGATTTGCCAGATTTGGTCGCCTCTGGTCAATTTCTTCCTAAATCTGTCTGATTAGTGCTTTTCTGAGTTTGTTTCAATGTTAGGCAGTAGGTCATAGAACATGATACCTTTCCAATCCCACCAGCAGCAGACAACTTTGTGGGCATGACTGCCTTGTTTGATAGTGGCTTACTGGGCGTTCACGATATTCAACAACCGATTCACATGAATTTCACAAACCACTCATGCAATGTCTGCTCACTTACCACATTTTCTCCTCACACACCATACGTTTTGTTTGTGGTTTGAGTTGAATTCTTGTATTTGTGGAAATGAAGAATTGAATGATGTAATGTAATGATGATCTTTATTGCTATTTATTGTTATGATTATCAGGGTACTGAAGGGAAAGACTTTAGGAAGGGATCTTAATAGGATATGGATACTTAGGAAACCCTCTCTCAAAAAAAGTGACGTCAAGTTGAGATAACAAGGCCTTTACAGTAGATTAAAGCAGCCAAGAAGAAATCAGCAGAAACTTTCCAAACACCCCAATCTATTTGTAACATCAGCTACCGCAGAAACATTAAATGATCACTCTCCAGTTTGAAACCTATATATATATATATATATATTTTTTTTTTCTCTTACAAAAAATTTAAAAAACATAGCTGCAATTTATAGTGGAAGTGAATGAGAAAATTTTATATTAAAATAGTTTATTAATTTTATTAAAAAATAATTTATTTTTAATTTGAAAAACAAAAAAAATTTAGAATATTCATTATAAATATCTTTTATTATTGAATGAACATTGACATAAAAAGTTACAACATATTGGTAGTGACCATTTAAAAAAATCAAAGAACAAATCCTTTGAAAATCACTTGTTTGAAGCCATGCTCAATGCATTAGAATTTCAATCTGAACAAGACGAGCATTTGTATCCCCAGGTAAACGGTATGGTAATGATCCAGCAAAATTTGTTATTGCCCTAGCTTTTTCTCTCAGCTGAACTAATTGCTGCAAAAAATTAAAGTGGATTGTTATTAAAAAGTTCATGACCTACATTTACTCTTTACAAATGTGATTATTCAAACAATGACTGAAAAATTACTCTTACCTTATCCCTTCCTCCCTCATCAAATCTTGCACTCAAAGGATCTGATCCTCTGAAAGGATTGAAATAATGAAATGAAAGAAAAGGAATAAAAATTAACTTCAACAAATTAAAATTTTTACATTATTAAAAATTAAATGAAGTACAAACCTGGCTTTGTTATATTGCTCATGTAAGATGTTCATGGTTGCTAGTAGAATGTCAGGCATGTTTCGACAAATTTCATCTCCTAATCTTTTGAAAGTAATTATACATTCCTCAATTTCATCCACAGACAATGGAACAATGTGTATTTTTGATAGTAACTGCAAAATTACAGAGAATAAGCACCAAATGTATATTAAATCACTTTTTTGTAACTGCCTTTAATAGAAAATTTGGACAAGCTTATATTATAGAGCCCAATTCTTACATAAATAATTTTAGCTTCAAATTGCTTCAAGCAAGCAATACTTATAAATATTTTACTTTGATTTTGAATAATTATTTGAATTTGAATGACTTGCAATAATTGTATTAATAAAAAATACTTGATCTAAGTATTATTATTATTATAAATTTCATTGCAATTAGGTGTGGTAGCATATACAAATACATATGCACTAATCATTTTATACTTCTGAGTTATGATTCAAAGAAAAAAACAAAAGTTAATTTTAAAAATTCTAGTCTGATAAACAACAGTCAACAACAATGAGATCCAGGATTTAATCCCTAAAAATTTACCAATGGCTCATAAATGTTTGATGAACTTCATCTACAAGAATATCACAGAATGAAGAAGTTATAGAATTTATTAGCTACCTCCATAGCTTCTGTGTGCTTCCCTGAGTGGTATAGATCAAAAAAGTCAATGAGATGGCAGAGAGTATGGAATGTTGCGGCAGTTTCAGTTCTACAAGCAAGTGGCTGTGACCTTTTCTGCACTCCTTTGATAGCTGCTTTTAGACGTTGCCTCAACCAACCCTCCTCTTCCATTCCTCCTATGATTCTTGAATCCCTTACAGGAGGTTGCTTTTCTTCCATTGGATTGGAAGCCTTAGAAACAACTTGGCTGAGCAAAATGGACAATAGAGATAGTGTCTTCTCATCATTCTAAAAGATGTAGAATAGAAAATGTATTTATGTATATGAGTTATGAGAGAGAGAGTGTATATATATACATATGTGAATACATACATATGTGTATATATATAAATA
Organism: Pantala flavescens; assembly: GCA_020796165.1. NCBI lineage: Eukaryota > Metazoa > Arthropoda > Insecta > Odonata > Libellulidae > Pantala > Pantala flavescens. The sequence continues at coordinate 36,403,436 of CM036880.1, read as the reverse complement.
TATATATAAAATTATATATACAATTGTCAAAAGGAATAGATAAGCTGATGAGAATATATCATATCTACATAATACATACAGAAGTCTGACAAACTGTGAATAATATTTGACCAAGAAAATTATATTCTTAAGGCACTTATAATAAAAGCTTGATTTCATATTGAAGAACTTCAATATTATTAATAAATTGCAAGTAAATAATACAACCATTACTCAACCACAACACACCAACATAACCATTTACCTTAGCCAGATTATAAAGCTCAACAGCATCCTCAAAGAGACCTCTATCTTCGCATTGCCTTCCTGCTGCTTCAGCCACCTTTCTGGCAACATCAGCTCCAGAACCAGGAGTACACAATTCATCAATCAAGCCAGGCATGCGACAACCATCACCCATCATTCTTCCGAGCAGTTGACCAAAATCTCGGCTTTCAAGGACCATATTCACAACGCATTCAATGAAAAGGTTATCCTCCTTATTCTCTCTATCACCTTCCAATGTCCTAAGGAAAGAAATGATAGAAACTACCTAAGCATCTTAATATAAATATTTTTCTTAAGTCAAAATTTAATATAGATTACATATTGGAATAGTATTAAATCATACCACTAGTAGCTTAGATTAAACCATACCACTACAAGTTTTTCTTCCAGAAAATGTGAAAGTATTATTTTTCAAAAATTTATATTAATTCATTACAACTGTATTTCATAACTCTCTTTCTCTTTACATACCACCTTTATTAATATATTTGGAGCTGATTGATCTATTAAATGAGTACATCAATAGACAATGAATTGCCCGTTAATTTTCAATAGCTTAATCATTTTCGGTTGCCGCAAGAAAACCAGCACAATGACTTTGCTAGGGTTTGAAATAAATAATTTTAAAATAAATATCCAGTTATAATATGTTAAATACAGAATGAAAAGATAGCAAGAGATACAATTCCTTTCCTATAAACTTAATTAATAGCATTTCAAGATAATTTTTAATTTAGATTCAAATATTTATAAGATTAAGGAAAAATGATAATCCATCCATCTTTGTAAAAGTGCTTTAAAAAGAAATTGCTTGTGTTTGCTCACATTATACTAAACAGAAGAGAAAAGCCTACTCAGTTTCATACTCATAAAGCAATGTTGAGTTCTCAGCTCCCTTAGGGATAGTATTATAATTACCAAGATACATACTCATATTCAAAAACGGGGTAAAGGACGATCCTGCAAATTACAGGCCCATCTCATTAACATCACTAAGCGGTAAATTATTGGAGCATATTATTACTAGCTCCTTAATGGGCTATCTAGAAGCGAACAATTTCTTTGCAAGAAATCAGCATGGTTTTAGAAAAACGCGATCTTGCGAGACGCAGCTCGCCTTACTAATACACGATATTCTAAAATCTGCGGAAAACAAAAGACAGGTCGATGCTATATTCCTAGACTTCCGTAAAGCCTTCGATAAGGTACCTCACCACAAATTATTGCATAAATTAAAAATCGCGGGGATCAATTCTCAAGTATTAGTGTGGATAGAACACTTCCTAAACGATAGGAAACAACGAGTAGTGCTTGACGGTATTTGCTCAAGCGTAGTGGAGGTAACCTCAGGCGTTCTACAGGATAGCGTAATCGGGCCACTCCTATTTTTAATATATATTAACGAAAATAACTTAGTAAATTTCCACAGAAAAAATTTTTATATTTGCAACCGGTTTCGTAATATAAAATTACATCCTCATAATTTTATATTACGAAACCGGTTGCAAATATAAAAATTTTTTCTGTGGAAATTTACTAAGTTATTTTTATTACTATGGCATTCCACGAAGTCACGCCTTCTCACATTGATTTCAATATACATATTAACGACCTCAGCAGAGAAATTGATAGCAAGGTTAGGATATTTGCGGACGATACAGTTATCTACAGGGAAATAGCTAGCAGTGAGGATAGATTAGTACTTAGGAATGATTTAGATAAAATAATGTCCTGGTGCGAAAATTGGGAATTAGCGTTAAATATATTAACAAGTGTTCCGTTGTCAACTTCTTTGAACAGAAAACTACAAATCATGATTTCACCTACAGCCTCCGCGGAGAAAAGATTTCAATAGTAGAATCTGTTAAGTATCTTGGATTAACCCTGACGAATAACCTTTCATGGAATACCCACATCCGTAATACATGTGGAAAAGCTTTAAAGAAACTCGGTTTCGTTATGAGGATAGTCGGTAAGAGCGTAGAAAAAGTTCGCGAGCGATGTTACTTTGCGCTAGTCAGACCACACCTCGAGTATGCTTGTACAATGCCAGAATGTAGCCATAACAAGTGGTCTTCATTTCCCAACAGTCACTTTGCTCATAAGCATTATTTTAATAATCCTTTATCATTACTCATTACTCATTATCATTTTTATTACTCAATAAGTAATACTACTATAATTAATAATTATTTTAAGTAATGAAATTGGAAATAATGTAATGAATTTTTAAAAAGTTCTTAATTAACATAAATAATAATTTTTAAACTTACCTAAGGCAGTAGTAATAATTTAAGGCCTCTCTAGGATCAGAGGCTTCAAAGTGTTGAACATAAAGCATGACAAGACGAGCCAGATTGAGTCGACGCATTGTAGGTGGATCTGCTGGATCAGCCACCACTGAGATTTGAGAGACAAATTAACAAAAGCAACCCTATTCAAATACAATTCTTTATTTGCAATTTGATACTCTTATGATCATTTCTATCAACTTTCTCTTATGAGAGTAAGATTGCTTGACTTTAAATTTCATCCTTTTCTCAATAAATAAGGTATTTTAAAAATCATATTACACCTGACAGATTCAATATTATGTATGATAGGAATTACAAGTCAAACAATTGTCTGCCAATGGTTTTTAACTAAATAAATACTTATGCAAAACCAATTGAATATGTTCATTATACTGTGTCTACTACATTCATACTCACAAAAGTAGTTCAATGAAAAACTTTAACATGGAAGTAAAGAAATTGAGAAATAGGTAAAAATATTTCAGATGCAATTTTTTTAAATAGATAAATTTTACATTTTATGATCTAGATATCCTAAATATTTTCACAGTACATGAACAAATCAAATAGATATAATTAGTAAAATGACTTTTAATGAGAAAATGCAGTTAAGAGATACAAATAAATAATTAACTTACTAAGAGGAGCATTGTTATCTTGAGGAAGAACCAACAAATTAAGTTGATAAAGAGCTAGAGCTAAGTGCACAGCTTGGCAATTTGACTGCAACCTTGGAAGTGCCCTTGATGCAAGAAACTCAATAGCAACTTCCCAAAGTCCAGTGAGAATAAGAGCTTGGACGTAGACATGGGGCCGCTCAGAAGCACCATAATGCTGCTCACCTTAAAAAATTCATATATATAAACTTTTTAATCTCAATAGATTTCTGTACACATGTTAAAGATACATCAATTAAAAGTCCAGTTAAAATATTACAGAATGAAATAAGGAATACATAATATTTTAAGTTATTAGAAGAGTATTAGAGTTATTAGAATTTATGTCAACAATTGATTCATACATATTTTCAAATGAAACTGTACTTACCACAATCAAGCACTAAAGCCTGAAGTTCCTGTAGAGTTGCTCCTCTACTCAAGCCACCTTTAGCAGGAATAGCAGACCTAATACCACTCTCTCTCTCGATTTGAGTAAGTTTCAACCACAAATAATCATCTGAGGTTTGACCAAGAACACCTTCCACTCCACTCCACCCACCTAAACCACCTCCAACACCCTCATCCTCAGCACCAAACCCACGACCAAAACTATCACCACATCCACCAAGGACACAATAAACAGCTCTAAAAATAAACAAGAGAAGTCAATAGTAATCAAAACATTTATTCTACATTTCCTAGTTTAACAACCAAAGATTTACATCAATAAAATTTTTTCATATTCAAATTCACCTTTTGTATGGATCTGGAGAGTTATGGATGTGCCTTCTGAACTGGTACCTGACTTGTACATCATGCTTTGGTAAAAGTGATGCACTTGGGGCTGCAATGCATTCCTTCAGCACTTTACTGACTTCTTCTAATTCACTTCTATAAACAAATGTTTTTTAAATGATTTATGTATTAATACAATTCTTTTTAGCAAAAGGGAAGAATAGGTTTTCTACTTAGCATGGGAAAGACAGCATCTGCCGAGCAGGTGTATTCACAGGAATACACCTGCTCGGCAAGTGAAAGACTTAGGTTCTAGTCCCAGTCCTGTAGCTATTTTTCACTTCTGTTAAACAATATTTCCCCCAATAAATTTCTAAATGAACAATGCCTTTCTTCATAAAAACTTTTAGATATCTACAAACAGCTTTTTAAACCTGTTGCAGAACAAGAAAGAAGATTTTCACTAAATCTTCTTGCTTGTTATGTTTTGCAATCCTAAAGCTAAGGACCTTTTGTGGATATTACTGTGTTTTTGAAATAAGAACAAAACTGCTTAACACTGAATATTTAATTAATTATAATTAATTCCGTTTGCTCCTGGTGCATCTGAGATTGTGCGATTAGTTTCACTCTATTTGAATTTAGAATTTGTATCTTTTAGCAAATGTAATTTACCATATTTTCCGGCCTATAAGACACACCAGCGCATAAGACGCACCTGGATTTTTCAGGTTAGAATTTACGAAAAAAACTAAAATACTTGGATAATGCAGAAAAGAATTCTAATGATAACATTTTTCATAAAAAACGGAACTTTAATATTTAAAAATTAATTAACAAATGTTCATTTTATTTTATTCATTTATTTATCATGGAACCCCAGAAATTCCTCATCACTGCTGCTAAAATCATGCGTGCATATTTTCTTGGGAATCGTCACTTTCCTCATACAAAATGTCATCTTCACTTCCATCTAACGCATTGCTGATTCCACACTTTTTGAAAGGCTTTATGATAGAGCAGCACCCATTGAAAGATTAAACTAAACATGATACATTGTATGCATTTCTGATTTAACCGGGAATTTTTAATTATTAATTTTTTATAATTTTTAATAATTAATATTCCTTTGAAGGAAGTTAGACATCGACATATTAAAACTTTATTTCTAATAACCTGCTCAAAAAAGTTTTATTATCAAAATTTTTAATGAATTGAACTATTTTCAATGCCTGATATACTAAAAAATACTTGATGGTATTTATTTATCCTGTCAAAACGGTTGCTTATTACAGGACGAAGTTATAACTGTGATATCAGTATACTATTGGCGCATAAGACGCAGGCTAATTTTACAGCATATTTTGGAGAAAAAAAAGTGCATCTTATCTGCTGGGAAATACTGTACTTTAAGAGATAAATAACCCATCTGAAAGAAATTTCACTAAGTTATATTGAGTAAAAGAAATTACTAAATATTACTTTTACCAATACAGCAAGATAACTAGAACTATGTATCATCCTGATCTGGAATCATGAATTATAATATTTTAGCAGATAATGAAGAGCTATAATCTGAGATTTCTTCTTAAATTAGTCCTAAAACAAAATTTATTTGTTAGTAATTCACTGATTGCCTAAGGTGATAAGATAATGAATGATTATATCATCTCTAGATGCACATATGCTGTTGCCCTTGAATACAATATGATTTTGAGCTGAATAAAGCCCTTCTGATCTGATTCTATAAGAGAAAATTGTACACAATTAACTTCACTTCTAAAATAATTTTAAGCCTAAAAGTAACACAATTTGATAGTTCTACATCTACAAGTAAGCTGCCTTTCAGTGTGTGGCAGGAGAACATATTTGATAAAATTATAGATTGAAAACAATGAACTCACCCAGCTTGCTGAGCATAATTGAGAGCAGCTCTAAGATCACCACAGCGCAGACAATAGAAAATCAGAGCCCATGCAGGTAGTCCTTCGATCAAAGGTGATTCTTCCATACCAGTTTCACTTTGCATTGATGCACCCAGCAAAAACTCTTGCCTTCCAGAGTAAGACAACTGGGATCCAAAAGAATGGAGAGGGCGACTGCCAAGACGCACTGTAGTGAAGGCTTGAACCAGAGCCATAGTGCTAGGAACTCCTCCAAGACGAGCTCCCGCAATATCAGAAGTTACAACATTCTGCATGTATGTTTTGTATCTGAAATGAAAGAATGCTAGCATAATTATCTGAAATGAGAGAAACATTTATTTATTAAACTCAATTGCGGAACACTCATTGGGTAATCCACTTTCACTCCTGCAGCATGGAGGCATATCAATTATTACTGTATTTGTTTTTCCATATAAATATTTGTAACACTAATTGTGAAAATTACAATGAATATTGATATCTTGTATTATGCTGACAAATATCCCCCGTAGCAGCTATATATAAATAGATACCATAATCCTTTCCATCAGCATACATGCACAATTTGTATCGGTGTTGTCTATAGAAAACATTAGGCATTCTGCACAGGAAAATTCCCATTGTCTATACACAACAACAGTAGTCTGGGGCTGAAAAACCATGCTAGACCATAAACTAGACTATAGTCTCAAAAGGGGTAAAATTGACGGTATTTGAAATGTGACTAGTCAAAAATAAAAACGTTAATCATTATTTGATATTTTCCTTTCTCATAATAGATACAGATGTTTACATGGAGAATGCAATGAGATACATGGCACATACATTAGAAAGTCAAGCAATGGAAAATAACACTCATCTTTGAGTCATTCGTAATCTTTGATAGCTTCGTTATGAAGTATGAGTAATAATAGGTTCAAAAATAAGATTTTTTATGGATACATATTTGAGCTTTTATTTCAATGGAAATCATAAACAATGTTCTGTTTCAAAAGAGCACGATCACAAAAAATCACTGCCACTTCATCAGAGAGAGTGTACATCTGAAGTTGAAATGAAACATTGAATCTGTCATTCTCTCACCCAATAAACATATTTTATTAATGTTTTTACATACCTTTCTTCTAGATATGTTCTAGCTTGAGTCACCAGCGCCTTGGAAAACTGTGAAGATGTTCTTGTGGCTACTGGTCCTCCTTTAGGAGCAGCATATGGAACCTGAACTACACATCTAACCATCTCCCACAATTCCACAGATTTCTACAATTTCAAATAAAAAGACTATATTAAAACTCCTGAGAAGATGTTCTCATATCTTTAAATCATGCATGGAGGATATTTGAATGAATGCCATAGGTATGAGGAAATTTACAAGTAATCACCAAGATTTGTATATAGATGGTAAAACATTGATAACTTTGAAACTATATATTGAATTTATTCTAAATTTTTACGAGAACATGGTAATATCTTGTTTATAATATGTTAAGGTAAAATGGTTTATAAAATTTATGATATTTTCTTCCATAATCACAAAAAATTGGATTCCTTACTTCAAAGAAATGAAGACTTTTTTAATATATATATTAAACCAATAATATTCTGAATAATTGGGTGAAATCTTTTCTGGGTATAGAAGAAAATTAATTTTCACTATGCAATCTCTTTTCAAAATTTTATGATAAGGAACAATTCCAAAAAGATATTTTCATTAATTTTGAAAATAAAAATTTTTTCATTCTTTACAAGGAAGAATAAAAGTTCAATACATATTTTTTATATTAATATTTATAGATAAAAAGTGTGAAATATGCTAGTTATTGCAATAATATTTGAAAAAATGTATGTAACTCCAAAACAATGAAAAAGAGCAGTCTCACTAGAAACATAAAAATTACCAGACCAGTATACCAGAACCTGAGTCATCTCTCTGAGAAGAGACTTCTTTTTCTATATTTTATAGATGGTTCTCCATGCAATTCTTGTACATGTATGTGATCCTCCACTTCCTTGGAGTAACTTGCTATTAATGCATATTTTTGTTATCCTATTCCTATATCTTATTCCTTTTTCCTTAGCATACACTTGTTAGTATCTGCCTATCCTATACATTTCTTGTAGAGCCAGTTTTGTTCTGCTTCTCTCCAATTCTTCTAAATTCCTTAATCATTTGTAGTTCCTCTTCCATCCTCATTGTAAACATTCTTCCACCTCCCCCATTCTGTGTAATTACCAATATTTTTTAAATCTCTGTAACTCTGTCTCTTGATGTTCTTCATTATAATCTTAAATGGTTTCCTTGATTTCTGTCCATTCTGCATCTAGGGACTTCACATTCTCATTAGTCATTGTAAAATCTTTTCCCAACTTAATTTTTGATAGGTCCTCTCCCAGCTGTGTTGCCTCTAGAATATATTTCTTAACTGTCTTCTTTCTAATTTGCTTAAGTGTATCTACCAGAAGTTGGTTTTGGTCTGAATCTGTCTGTCCCAGGTAGTCTTTGCATTCTTCAAATAGTTTCTGAATCTATGTTTCACAAGAATATAATCTAATTTTCTCTCCTAGGCTTCTACTTATTATTTTTAACATAGTTATAGATATACATAGACACTTATTATTTTTTAAATAGTTTTTGTCAAGGTTGTTGTTCAGGCAGAAATCTATCTCACCTCCCTAATTCTTTCTTCCCAAGTTTGTTAAAAACATAATGGCATTTTGAGGGTTTGATGCTAAGTCTTCCAATAAATTTGTCCAAATGTACCGTTTGGAATCAATTTTCAGGCGCAGATGCTTATCACTGTCACATCTTCACCTTTATTATTCCTACCTAATATTCCTACATATTTTGAATTTTTATACCCCTGTTTTCAACTTTTTAACATGTTATTAATCATTTAGATTTGAATATTAATTCTTTTTGATTTGAATGTAAAGCAGTAATGACCTGTCTCAATTCAACTAAAAACACAGATATATGTAAACATACTTAGTAAGATCCTTTATATACTAACCTCTTCTCCAAGCTCTTTAGCAATGTTCCAGAATGTGTGAACAAGAGATGGTTTGGAAGCTTCATTTCCCAAAACAATTTCCCTATTTCGTTCAATAAGTCCTTTAGCAAATGCCAACTCATCCCTCTGGAGGGCACTCCTTCCATGGAGAACTGCATCATCCTCCATGTACGACAAACCCTGAATCAAAAGATAAATAATTGTGATATATGCAAAATAAATAAAAACAGATAAAAAACTCTGTGGATTATAGTATTTTAATGACTCAAATATTAAATAAACGAATCAGAAATTTGTTCTTATCATTGTTAAAACCATTAAGAAAGGAACCAGTAATCGCAGGAGATCTAAACCTACCAGGATTTGAATCAAAAGGATCAACGGCGGGGGGGATGGTAAACAGTGTAGTTAAAAAAGGAAAATTTACAAGCTTGGAAGTCAAAGAAAAAAGTGTCGAAGAAATGTGGATAGGCTTCAAGACAGAAGAAGAAAAGACAGTAAGGAGAAAATTATAGCAATAAAAGACGATCACGGAAGAGTAAAAACCGATGATAAGGAAAAGGTGAATAGTTTAAACAACTGGTACTCCAAGGTTTAGAACTGTTCTCAAAGAGATTGGGTAAATATAGATTTGACAAACAATACTTTCAATTTAAATGACCCATCTGCAGAAACAATATCAAAATGCATATCCTTCATTCTGAAAAAATTTCTGATATTAATTAAATAGGAAGAATAAAAGTTAATAAATCATGCAGGCCAGACAATATTTCTGGGGAAAAATAATGGGTCCAATGTACATGGTTTCCTATTTAAGAGTGTTATTCCAAGTGATTCTTACAAAGACAGAGTTAAAACAGATGCAGGGAACTACAGACCTGTAACCTTACATTTTAATGATTTAACAAATAATATTTTGTGCATTATCAGGCTTTTTGCAGATGATTGCACTTTTTAAAGTGAAATGAAAAAAGAGGAAGATCTAATTGTACTACAAAGAGATTTAAGAAGAGTTTTGAGAAGTGGGATAATTCGATTGGAATGAAAATAAATGCAAAAAAAGTAATCAATAAATCTTTGAATAAATTCTCCATTGAGAATATATTCAAAGCAAATAAATATCTAATTCTATAATAAAGTATTAATTCCTTTCTGTGAAATGTGTCAGATAAAAAAATAAACAGCTTAGGCCAAGAGCATATAGCATAAGAAGAACAAGGTAAATTGCTTGCAGTTATGAAAAACTGAAATCGCAAGCATAGATATGCTTCCTGTTGCATTTTTAACGTACTGACTAAATACAAGATAAGAACAATCTCAACTGTCATTAATGTTAATTAAGTGATGAATATAATTGAGAGAAATCCAAATACTAAAACATGACAATCTATTAAGCAAAATCATACCCCAAATTCTAATCATCTTCAATATTTCCCATTCAAATATGACTGAATAGGATCTTAATTACCATATGAATACATTACTTTTAGAAAATGCAGTATAACTATCAGACTCACCTCATTAACACTTATGTCAACAAATTCATTGGCATTACCACTTCGAAGAGCAGCCATTGCACGACTCTTGGTACCTTTCCATTCACTCCTGATTGATTCCCATTGACATTTCCTAACACTTTCAAATGCCTAAAAAACCATAGAGGAAGAATTATAAAATCATCTTATTGATAAACTGAAGTAATTTTAAAATAATTAAGTTTTAAAATTCTACTTGAAACTAAATATTTTTCTCAGAATGGAATGCATAACCAACACAAGAATTTGATTTTGATTTCGTACTCGACAAAACAAAATTATTTTCCCCATATTAATGTCAAGAAAGCCAACTTACAGCCTCATGAGTCTGCTCTACAATGGAAAGAATAGCATTTTCTTTCTCATTTTTTAGAAAACTTTGAATATCAGTATCGGGAGTTGGTTCCAGGGGTTCGAATGTTCTTCTAGCACTCAATGTTTCAAGCTTTTGACTGAGACGAGGTAAATCAACTCCCTTAGATCCAAGCAACACATGACTGAAATGTAAGGGTAAGTTTAAAAAAAATGATACTTCACTAAACTCGATGAATAATAAAACGCTAACAAATTTCACTTACGCTTGAGTGTCTTGTCCACCAGTTTGAGTCACACGAGACCATAATTCCTGGGATGCTTCAAGAACTTGTCTTAAGTTTCTTTCTACTCTGGGAAGCTGCCCACCACCCATTGCATCGGAGGACAACTGTTCTGCTGCATGGAGCAGATCCTGGAACTCTGATTCCGCCATCTCTACCTACTTCTGTATAGACAGAATGAAAATTAACATCACAAAGCCTTAGAAATTTACCGTGCCCAACTCCGAGTGACAACGACCGGCATCATCAACTAGTTAGTTTAATTGAAATAGATTTTATCATTCATATACACCAATAAACCACATATTACTTACCAAGATTAATTAAATAGTTACAACTCACCTGCTAAAACTCTCAGAGCATTGATTACTATCGAACAATTGCTACTTCCAAACCGCGCGAAAACATTCGAGGAGTCAAGTCTAACAGATTGAAGTGAGTAGCGGAAAAGCGATATATTGTCGGACCGCCAGGGAAGTTTTCCTGAAAGCAGGTTGGACAACATTAAGAGAAGACATCTTTTCTTCTGAATTCATAGAGAATGTGTATTCAAATATTTTTTGTTTTATTGTGTAAAAATTACTGTTACTTGACTGTCAAAAATTACGAAAAAAAATCGGCATATTTAGATACTAGTCTATCTATTATCCAGGTTAATCGTATTTATAGATTGTGCATGGAAACACTAAACAAGAATTTTTGGAACCGAAGAAATGCTTTTAATTTGAATTCGAAGGGATGAATATCAAATAAATACAATATGATCTTCGTATTTTCGATGAATTCATCACATTACAGCCAATTATCTCGCGATAAAAATAACTATTGCCTCCTCTAGTCGAATGCTTTCAAATTTTGATCAAAATGAAAATTCTGATGCACATTTATCTATGGGAGTGTACCTTCTAATTTGATTTGAATCTCCTTACGATCTAAATTATTTTTCATTCGCTTTGTTTGCTTCTTTACAATATATGGATGCTACTCTGGTCATATAATATGTACTCATCATTTTTCTCTAAATGCCTCTTCGACTGTATATTGTTTTTCTCGAATAATTTGCTTGTCTCTTTGATTGAAAAATAAAGGAGTAAGTTTCAATTGCACTAGGATGAAAGATTTTAAAAACTTTTTCATTCAGCTAAAATTTGCCATTCCATCAATTACAGTTTTCAACCAAAGTACTAGATTGGAACCAAGGTACAAGGTAATAATCAAGGTCTCAAAAGAATTAACAATAGTTTATGTAAAACCTCGAAATTAGAGTGAAGAACGACTACATCAACCAATCAGACCAATCACAATATTGTCATGTATTGATATAATGTTAGAGAATTACGTCTTTAGCTATTACATAAAAACTATCATAGAAATAATAAAGCAACTTTTCTTTCACTAGACTTGAACAAGGCCTTTGATGTAAGCTTGGTATTTTGCTCAAAGAAACAAAAAAATTGTACCAGAGGCAATCTGCTCCTTGATTCAGAGATTGCGTGAATGACAGACAATTGGTTGTCATCATAAAAGCGTGATGAAATGAAAAAGAGTCTGTGAACTTATTTTTATCTTATATATTAATGAAATACTCTCAGTGACAGAACATTATAGAATTTGATCGGTATGATGGTTGATCATATGCATGCAGATGATATATCTCTTGTATTGGTACATTAAGACTTTGCAACATCTGTAATGAACCATAAGGAATAGCTTAATAATATTGTACATTTTTGGTGCCATGATAATGAATTGATAACTAATGAAAATAAAAATTTAACAATGGATTCAAAAATAGACCACTTGTGAGAGACAAAATAAATGTAAAAATTCACAATAATAGTCGTCTGAAATCCCTTTTTTTGTTTGCTTTTGAACTTGACTTGTGACTTGCATGTATATACTGTATGCAATTAACTGATTTTAATCAATATTGTAAAAGTAACATTGTTTATTTTAAGTTGAATGAAGATGAAGAGAAGCAATTGACATTTAAAGAATTCAACTCCAAATTCAGAAATATAAATTAAATTGAGTTTATAAAAAAATTAAAATAGCCTCATATAAAATAAATTTTTATTTTCAACAATCCTTGAAAATTTACATGATTAATAACTAAAAATTAGAAAAATCAGGTGGCATTATCAGGCATTCTCTTTTAAATAATACGATGTTCAACCCTGAATATTTTGAGGAAGCTGGAAATTAATATTACCATATACAAAATATGTTTTGCTGGATTCACATAATATAGATCATTCACTCTCCAACTTCCAAATAGTATGCATATGGAAATTATCCATAGTAATGAAAGACTTACATTGTTAAGCCCTATATTGTTGCACACTATTAACAAAGTGACCATATAAGTATTATTCTATATCACAACAGTTTCACTGTAAGTAATTACTTTTTTACTAAAATTAATAAGAGTAGTTGGCATATGGATTGGAGAATTTAATAGTTGCTACAGAAGTTGCTGGAGAGAAAGCTACACCAAGCTGTCCCGGTGCTGGCTGTGCTGGCTCTGCACCAGTTTGTTCTTCAGCAACCTGAGGCTGATTCTGAGTGATTCTTGCAGTATTTCTTCCAGTAGTATAGATGTATCTTACTCCTGCAGGAAATTGCTGTCCCAATTGATTTGCTGGTGCTGCAGGTTGTTGCTGTACTTGCTGTAATTGGGGTTGGTGCTGAAGCTGTTGGTATTGCTGCTGCTGTTGTTGCTGTTGATAAAGGTCTTGTAACTGCTGCTGTTGCAGAAGCTGTTGCTGTTGAAGATATTGATTGTAAGATTGAACTTGTGGGAACTGCAACTGATTCTGTCCTGTCAACTGTGCAGATATTTGAGGGTTAACATTTTGTGGATAGAAAAGAAAATTATTTTGCGGAGCAGTCTGCACTTCTTGCTGTTGTTGGGCTTGTTGAGGCACTGCATAGGCCTGAGGCTGCTGAGCAGTTGCAGTCTGTCGAACCTTAAGCCGAGATTGGATGTAAGGTGAAGATGCTATTATGGAGGGCCCACGAGGCCCATGAGTTGAAAAGAATGTAGCAGCATTTGTTTCCCTGCTTGCTACGATAAGAGCAAACAGTGTCGAGAGAATAATCTGCAACAAAGAAAAATTGCATCAAAAATTGTTTCATAAACCACCCATTCATAAACACATGCATAAAAATTTTGTTTGAAAGCAAAAAAATCCCAGATGATACAAATATATATTTGTTATAGTTTTGTAGCTATAAATAAATGAAGTATTTGAAACTAGATCTAGATCCCTAGACCACTAGTAGCTCTTATTCAGTACACATAATGAAGGTTAATTGAAAATCATTGATATTTAGCTTAAAATTGACTATGATATTTACCTTACAGACTAATATTTTCCATTTAATAACAATGCAAATAGACATAAGAACCTCTTGAAATTGAATGTGAAATAGAATCCTTTTTTAAACAGAAGAAACAAGAAACAGTTCATAGGCCTTAATTGTATTAATATCTACTTATACCCATAGAAATAGCTTACTATTACTAGTAGAATACCCATAGACTATTAACTTTTACTTATAAACATATATTTAAATTATTACAATTAGTTTTTGTTATTAAAATGAATGATAATGTTTACATATATACACCTGATTTAGTACCTATGCAGTTGAAATGGACCTTAGAGCCCAGGTTTACTTTAATGAATTATTGGTTAAATATTATCATATATGATTTAATAAGAAACTTGAATTAAAACAATCTTTCAATCAAAATTCTTTGGGAAATTGGGGGCTAAAAATTTTTCCTGAACTTTCTATTCCTTTAATAGAATCTCTTTGTCCCCATAATTAATTGGAATGCTAAAAAAATAGCTTATAGCTAACAAGAAATTAATAAAAGCTAAAATATTTATTATCATGAAAGAAAACTTGAAAACTTTAAAATGTGTGGTAAGAAGACTAAAAGGGAAGACATCCTGGGGTGGTTTACCTCTGCTGACTATAGATTAAATTCCTTGAAAACTGATAATGGATTCACCGTCTCTGAAATATATATCTAGGGCCTTCTAGATGCAGCGGTTTCCCTGCATGTTTGGATATTCTATAGTAAGCATGGCTAGTAAGGATGGCTGCCACAGCCATCCCGAGTTTAAGTCTTCCCTTTTAGTTTTCTTGCCTAAAATTTTACGGTGTTCCTCCACGATAATTTGCTAACAACCGTGTCTCTCATTTTCCTCAAAGAAAATTTTATGCAGTTGGGAGATTTAAAAAATAATTGTATTAATATCATAAGATATTTATATTACTCTCAAACATACTCTACTAAATGTAGTGTATATGTAATAGATTTACCTTGGTATCCATCGGTAATTCGCTTAAATCCAGATCCTGCCTCCAGATATCGATTATATACTCAGGGAATGAAAGTTTTATTCTTTGATGATGCACCTTTGAAATCTTTGCACCTCTTCACTACGCTACGAACTTGAAACTATCAGAGAACCGCTTCATCGGATTTATATATAGGGAGGTTCTTGGATGACCAACATTTGGTTGCGTGAGCTGTCTTCGAATGTGCCAGGAGAAAGGAACAGTACTCCACTTAAATGAAGCACGTGTACGTGAAAGCAAAACGCAACATCACGCCGTTCGTCTCATCCTGATAGTGCCCGGATTTCTTTCATAGTTTGCACTAGGTTCTGAGCAGTAATATAGTAAAGAGTAAATAAATATAGTAAAAAGGTTAACAGTACTCTTGCAACTTTTGTGAGTCTTAAAAGATGCAACAAGACAATTGCCGCGTTGCTACTTATCACGTGCGAATATTGTTTCGATTCCAATCTTCCCGCGACTTTCACTCATCGCACGTTGCCAATCTCGACGCGTGCCCTCATAGGAAGAAAGCCAAACTTCGTTAGACTGGGGAAGAGCTAGATGAATAAGGCACCCCTGAGATTAAATCCTGTTTCTTCCGTTATATTCTCCCTGCTGTTGCAATCCATCATGAATTACGACGGAGAGTAAGTAACGTTAGCTGAGATCACGTCTATGAGATTCCGCTATTTAATATCGCGAACAGTTCCGTAATCCTGTGTGGATTTCTATACGATGATAATCAACAGTTTGATTCTCAACTGTGCCCAATAAGAAATACATTAATATGAGGTGAAAAACTGTGACAGATTCATAATATTATATTATATATTATCATCATAATATTTGGAAATATTTCACTCATAGTAATAATGCCTTGAATAAATGATTCGTGAATGATGCAAATCAACATTCATAGAAGATGTAAGAAAATAGCATTTACATAAATGCTATTTTTTTGGAAAGTCGGTGGGCCGTACCTTTTAACTTTAAAGACGTCGGGTGAAGATGTTTGGGTAAAAAAAGAGCGAAATATATTTTAAAATTTAACTATTCGCATACGGAAAAGAATATTTTTGCTAAAAAGAAATAATTATGACGTGATTAAAGAAACACATAGCTAAAGAATTAATTTATCAGTAATTTATTTTTATAAATAATGATTTCGTTGTTATATTTTATCCTATAATTATTATCTAAGAATTAGGAGTCATAAAAGTTCCGTTAGAGCTATAAGAATCAATTCCAGAATAACTTCTCACATATATTCGCTGGTCCAATGATCTTCAAATGTCTTTCATACTCTTCTCTTCCCACGAAAGTCAGAATCGTTTTTCATTCCTTTTCAATATTTTTTCATATATCAACATATTTTTCTCTGGCAAGAGACTTGGATTTCAAATTTTATTTTTCTATAATATACCTGTGTATATATATATAATATTCGTATTCATGTAACACTATTTAGTGAGCGACTTGAATTTTTATATGCTGGGCTTGTATAACAACGAGCAGCTTCTGTTCACTGAACTTTTAGATTCGCCTTCAAATATAGATTTGAAATTGATCGACTTGATCATTATATGTTACTATTGATCCCACTCGGTTTCAAATACGACCTGTTCGTTGCACAGAAATAGAATTACATTCATTGTCTGTATTCTGAGATTTTAGTCTTTAGAAATGCACTACGGTTTCATTCATTTTACGTATACGATGGGTGCCACAACTTACCCTATTCCGTGGCAATCCAACTACGAAGAAAATACTTTTTCTCGAAGGCTTAAATTAAATTCTGACCGAAAGGAATATAGCTCGTAAATGAATAGTTAATAGTAATATTGTACGTGAATTAATAATTCATCAACAATTAACTCAGCAATCCTTTAACGATATTGTACTTTTATAGCCATTTTTCAAGACACCAAAGAAATTAAATTCACGAGTAAGTCGTGAAGAAATTAAATGCACGACTTACTCGTGCATTTAATTTCTTTGGTGTCTCACCACACCGAAAAGTGGTTCGCAGGGTATCCACATAGATATAGACAAGTATCCTTATACAGTCTTGAGTATCATATCCGATGGCCGTTGTGCCATATTCTTTCTGTATGGCCAAAATTTGTTTATTCCCAATAGGCGTTATCTTGCCTTCTAGTTTCCAAACACTTCCTCATTCCTTTCGTTAGAAACTTCATGCTCTCCGTTCGGGTGGTATAGAGTTCGTTAGTCAATGCATAGTATATTTTATTTTTTACTCTATTAGGGCCTCTCCGTGTCTAATTCCTTGCTGGATTTTTCTTGTACGTATTCACTACTTGCATATTGTTGCATTCTGCATAGTCTTCCACCTCTTTCATTTTTCTGTCCTGGCCATTTGTCCGGCGACATCGGCCTCCCATTGACCTGCTCGAGCATTTAGGTCGCCCATTATTACTTTAAAGTGGTGGTTTCTTTCACATTCTCAGATCCAAAAGTCTGGTAGAATATTTCAATATCTTCTTCGCTGCCGTCGGTACTTATCCTTGGATGATATGAACCGAGTAACGCTTGTTAATCTTAAGTATTAGTCTACAAACTCATTCAGATATACTTTCTATTTTCTCTGTATTCTTCCAGTTCTTATTGTTCAAGAAACCAACTCCGTTAAGTATTTCATCCTTCGTACCCCTGCAATAAAATGATATATAAAAAGTCTTATTTTTGATAGGAATTTATATATTTTTACAACAGTTTTAAATGCTTGGCATTATTCCAGACGAATGAGATTTCTGCGCAAAATAATTTACCACCTTTCCTGAACCACATTGGTCAAAACCAATGTGAGAATTTTCTTTCTTCATCTCAACAACCTTCTCTAATTTGTTGCTCATTTATAATTCCGCAGTTTAGGTAGATAAAATAATTCTGTATGCCCAGAAAAAATAAATCTTTTTAATCAATATCTTTGGAAGAAACCTTTCAGATATTGGTAAGATTTTAAAACTTTTAGAGCTCCTTGTGTTTTTCCATTTCGAATAATTTTGAGTATATTCAACTGAGAGATGCTGTTATCGTTCCAGCAGACGCGACTTCAGTGTGATCTTTGTTCACTGCGATGCTTGAGAGTGTGCAGGGAGCAAAAGATATTTTAATTGAACAAATTGTAGCCAAGTTGAAAATTATTCATCACTTATTACATTCACATATATATATATATATATATATATATTAAAAAGTAATGCATTTTTTGCAACAGATTTTTGCACTAATCTCTATCTCGTGTTGTGGGATTGGATTACTCAGATGACTTTATGAAGATGAAACTTTATACTGAAAAAGCTTTCGATAGATGTTTAGATTGACTCAGTAGCATTTGAGCGCATGTCAGAGATGGACACCAGCAAAGAGAAAATACGCCATATTCTACAATTTCTCTTCGATAAAAGCGAAAATGCATGGCAGGAAGCTGAAATGTGAATAGTGTTTACCGTCCATACGGATACTGTGACAGCCAATTCCGCATAGTTTTGGCTTTGTCGATTTCATTCGGTAATTTTGATGTCAAGGATGCACCACGCTGTGGAAGGCTGATTTTCGATAAAAAAAAGTGGAAATCGTCGAGTCTGATTAATCAAGCACTGTTTCGATTGCCCAGGAGCTAAAAATTGAACAAAAAACAGTTTGGAACCATTTGTAAAAGGCTGGATACACAAAGATTCTCGATATATGGGTGCCACATGTGTAGACGAAAAAAACCTCCTGGACCGACTTTCCATCTGCGAATCGCTGCTGAATTTCAACAAAATCGACCCATTTCTGAAGTGGATGGTTACTGGTGATGAAAAGTGGATCACTTACAGCATCGTCAAGTGAATACGATCGTGATCGAAAGGCAGTGAGCCTGCACAAATGGTAGCCAAGCCAGGATTGACGGCCAAGACGGTTTTGTTGTGTATTTGGTGGGATTGGCAAGGAATCATCTACTATGAGCTGTCCCTTGAGGCTTAACTCTTAGTTTGGACCTGTGCTGTCAGCAATATGACCGTCTGAAGGAAGCAATCGTCCAGAAGCGCCCATTTTTGGCTAATAGTAGTGGAATCGTGTTTCATCAGGACAATGCCAGACCACATACATCTATAGTGACTTTCCAGAAGCTGCGAGAGCTTGGTTGGGAAGTTCTTATGCATCCATCTTATAGTCTGGACCTCGCACCAAGTGATTACCACCTGTTCCTGTCTATGGCGAATGATTTGGCTGATGAACAATTTGCCCCAAGAGAAGCTTGTGAAAATTGACTGTCCCAGCTTTTTACCAATAGGGACGAGGGTTTCTAAGAGAGAGGCATAATGAAATTACCTTCAAAATGGCAACAAGTTATGTAAAAAATGGCGCACATTTGACATAAATCGGATTATTCTAACTGTACTAAATAAAGCTTTTAATTTCAGGCGAAATAAAGATGGATTTATTTTTACTAGCCCTAATGATAATAATGTTAGAATATATATCTGTATGTGCATAATAATTTCTTCATGAGGAAGATAACTGCTCATTGAGAAAGCATTCAACGTGGATTGCTAATCAATAGCTGATGCTGATAAATTGTTACGACGAGTATATATATGCCCTTGTGATCTAATTTGAAGATATTGCTTTTTACAATTGGTGTATATTACATACGACTTTTAGCTTCAAGGGAAATTTGGATCGGATTAATACCTCGAAATTAGCGGTGAGAAAATTAAACAAATAAATTTATTTTTTTATAAATTACAATGAAAATGGAGAGAGAGATTCCTCATCGGTGTTTTTGACAAGCGATGGACTTAAGATACAGACTCTGGATCCATTCTATCGGACGGATATCCCCAGGAGCATTTCTTCCCTCTCTCAAATCCTCGATGGTATTGTACTGATGTGATGGCGAAATTACCAAGCGTAGTGAGCGCCCAATCCGTCGAAGGAGTAGTGAGCGACGGCGGGGGCAGCGGAGTAGGACACTCCAAGAGGAGCGGCGGCCTTAGCGACGAGGGGGGCGGCGTAGGCGGAGCGGTAGGCAGTAGCTCCGTGGTAAGCGGAGGCGTAGGCGGGGAGGCCGTAGGCGGCGCGGGCTACGACGGGGGCGGCGATGGCGGTGCGGGCGACGACGGGGGCGGCGACGGCAGGTGCGGCGTAAGCGGCGCCGTGGTAGGCAGCGGCGTAGGGAGCGGCATAAGCGGCGCGGGCGACGACGGGGGCGGCGTATCCAGCTCCGTGGTAGGTGGAGATGGCGGCAGGAGCGGCATAAGCGGCGCGGGCGACGACGGGGGCGGCGTAGGCAGCTCCGTGGTAGGCGGTGACGGCGGGAGCGGCATAAGCGGCGCGGGCGACGACGGGAGCGGCGTAGGCGGCACCGTGGTAGGCGGTCACGGCGGGAGCGGCGTAGGCGCCGTAGGCAGCGGGAGCGTAGGCATAAGCGTCGTTGGAGACGCGGATGTCAGTCTTGCGGACAGAGGAGTGGGGGGTGTCGACGGCCTTGGAGTATTGGGAAACAACGTTGTTTCCTCCGTATCCCTTCACGGTGCTCTCGTGGGTGGAGCCAATGCTGCCGTAGTCACCGGTGGCGGTGTAGGTGGTGTAGGAAGCGGGTCCACCAGCATGAGCGACGGCCACGAGGGCGGCGATGAAGAGGATCTTTAGGGAAGAGAAAGATTAGGTGAGAATCCAGGATGCATCTTCGATTGAGAAGCCAAGATCGTGAAATTGAAACTGAAAGCGACTGATATATTATTCCATTCTGCGGTGAGATACCTCGATATTGATGTTATCAGAAATGAAGAATTTTATTAGTAAAATATTTCCAGAACTTGATTTTTAGTCAAAAGGAAATAATTCACCTAAAATTCAACTATATAGGTTTCAGTCCGTAGATTAATGCGCTGGTAGATTCTTTAATGCATCGAAGAATTCTGTGCTGAACGCATCAAATTTACTGAGTTGTAAAACGAGACGTATTCGCACCTGTGGGTTCTTAATTTGGTAATATGGGATTGAATTATAGGTTTTTTGCTCTATATACTGCAGCAGTGACATTTAACTGAAAATGTTGGTAGGTAATTTTATTAAAATTACACTTTATCAATCTTCCCGTTCTTAATCGCGAAAAAGAAACAATTTTTGATTGTAAAAACAAAACAAGTAATCGGAGCAAGAATTCGCGAATTGTCAAGAGGTACTGCTAACTTAGAAAGATTTTCAGTATCTTGGGAAAATAAAAGTAGCTAGAAAAATAATAAATAAATAATAGTTGAAAAATTTTAAGGGAAACTGTTGATGGTTACGTGACTACCGGAATTTTGGCTCAGTAACTAATAATTCCAATGCTCTCGCAGTACCGAGGTTATCCAGGCTAGAAAAGAAATGCACTAGCTTCTAAACTTCTACGAGGCTTCAAAAGTTATCCTTCTTGAACTAGAGGTCTTCCACGCTCCTGGAGCAATCCATCGAGAACCCTGAAGGAGTTCCACTTCCACCGTGAACACCGTAGGTTCTTACCTTGAAGGACATGTTGAGTCGTTAAGGGAGTTCTCTTAAGAATCTCTTGGAGTGAAGTGTGTCGAGTTGATGCTGCGTGGACCTTTTATACCAGCCTCCGATCTCCTCACCCCACTGCTCTAACAAGAAAACCCCTAAGTTCGGAAGAATGGGGTTTCGAAAGAAGGGCGGAGTGAGTGGAGGGCGTGTTGAAGGTGTGATTTAGGGAAGAGGGAGGACCGCGAGATATTAAAATTGCGTCATATCGATGTCGTGCGATAACCGGTAGAATGGGTTAAAGATCCTTCAAGTCTCGCGGAATTTTGGTTTAGCGCGAGTAGAACATATTTATTTCAGATATTCGATGATTTGTTGATTAGTTGAGCATACTGAGCCTAAATATTATATATAATAGCAATATAACATATTTTCTTTATTTGTATATTACATTTGTACATTATTAGCAAAGGGATTTTTATGAAGATTGTTAGAAGATAGGCTAGATATATACATAACACAAAACACATACTGTGATTTCATCTCCAATTGAAATGTTCATTTAAGCTATTAATTTTGCTACATTATCTATTTTCATAACGTTAAATAAAGTGAGAAAACTATCAATCTGATATGTATTTTGAGTAAGATAACTTTAAAAAGCTAATGTAATGTTCCAGTTATCTACTCTTATTGACGAAATTTGAAATATCATACAAATTTATGTGCTGAGAGCTTTCACTGATTGCAGTGAATTAATCGATTCGGGTACTTGATGAATATATGTAATCGTCTCTTAAATGCTCTAAATGGAATAATTACTCATATAAGGCATTCAGGAGAACCTACAATAATAGTTGCGAGAAGAAAAAGTACCGCAAATTACAAAGGTATGGACTAAATGGATCACGAAGCGGCCAATCAAAATTCACAGCCCAGGACTGGAAACCAGAAGATCAAAGAAAAGGGAAGAGAGTTCATTCACGAAACGTCAGAGTTGGCTGAACATGCACTCGACTAAATGAGGGGGAGACAAATAGATTTCGATGAAATAATAGGCAAATCGATGCATCTGAGAAGAGTAGTGGTCGATGAGGTGCAGGGCGGGGCATTGTGCAGAATCCTTGTGGGTTTGAGAAAGGCGCGGCTACTATTGGTGGCTCATTCGAAGGCGTCAAGATTTCAATGAAAGAAAAAAGATGTAATTATGGCTCAAAACTTTTAACGAGAAATTGTCGCACAATGTTCACTGAAGTAGACATCGGAATAATGAAATTACTTTCATTTCCTTAATTCATCTTTCGGGATTTAAAATAGTATGCGATTAACATTTATACATCATTATACTCATTTGACGATTTGCACACGTATCCAAAAAAGCACTCAAGAGTATCGTAAGCAAGGGAATACTTTCAGATGAAAACAGAGGAGATAAAAATAACGAGTAATGTAAAGGCATCAGACATAAATAAAAAATGAATTTATGTTTTGACAGAATGGAAGATTAAATTCCTTTTTTTAAATATCACGAGTGTTTTCCTTAGAAATTAGTCAATGGAAAGAAGGTGACAAGAGGGAAATTTCATTATCGTATCTTAACAAAATTATAAATAAATCTTAAAGTTCATTGAAAAATTAACACAGAATTGTAGGGAAAAATCATTAATAAGTTTCAACAAAATAAACCCCTTTTCCGCGACTTTTTATTGACTTAAAATACATCGATGCATCTTCTGGAGTAAGATGACGTTTAAAATAAGAGACGATATCGTACGGTGGAAATAAGTCATGTATCGAATCAAAGTTAGGAAATAATAATAAACTGCGAATATTTAAGAATTTGATTAACTTTTCTAAGTATTCGCCTTTTTGGGTCGAAATTTCAATCGTTTTCTTTAAAATTTCCTTAGAAAAATATAAAAAATAATAATATTCATGAAATAGATCAAAAATCGTTCCAATAGCAAATAAAAGCCAATTAATTAGAATCAACTGCTGATAATTAGACTAAAGTTCACACGGTCTGTCATATACGATCAAACCGTTATTTCACGAATATCGCATCGCATCTCATGCAGCTCAACATCCGAATTTATTAATAAACCGATCAGATAATTCTCGCACGATGACACGTGTTCTGAGGTAAAAGAGACTAACAAATTTAGAAAGCGCAAAATTGCATATCTAGATGACGAAGAGTATATTGCGAAACTAGCTCGCTTGGACAACTCTTAACGCAGGTCGATATTTCTTCTTCGTGAAATTAATGCTAATAGGATCGAATTAAACTAATATAGGCGGCTGACAGAGGCACATTTGCGTACGAGTGAACGTCGCTAAATTCGAAAATATAAAAAATCCCCCATGCTGTTCGGAAACTAATATCTATAAGTAAGCAATGGGGAATGATTCCTGCTTAACAAAAATCGACTCTTTTTCGGAGAGTACGAAATGGATACCCATATAGACGTTTTAATTAGAATTTTTCATTGGTCTGGAAGTACCATCAATTGTTTGTAATCATTGTGAATTTCTGAAAAGTGCTCACAGGACAGCCACTCTACATGTACATGTAAGAATAAATTCATACCTGGAAGATAATTGTCCAAATCCCGCTGATTTTACTGTCTTTCGCATGTAAAGATTTGAAAATCATGCTTTATAACCTAGTAACATTTATTTTATTTGTTTAATATAGATAATTCCTCCAAATTCCATGATACAGTCGTTGATAACCCTATCATGCTTATGTAGAGCAAAAATTATATGGTAACCAAAGAGTCCGTAAAATATTTTACTTACTTAATAATAGTGGACAGTCGCGGATTAACTTCTGATTCTCCCAGACATAGTTAAGAGGTTTTTATTCACTTTGACAATTTATTTATTATAATATTTTAATCCATGAGTAGTAGAGTTAGTTTAGTTTCTAATAAAAAAATTACTTTAGGATCAAAAGAACTCTTCAGTTTGAAGGAATTTTTTTTGTTGTTATGTTTTTGTTAAGCTATATGTATAGCTATGTTTTGTTAAGCTATATATTTTAGATGGTCATTCAATTTACTCCAAATGCTCTTCATTTAAATCCATTGCTGAATTAGGAAAATATACCACTTTTAACAATAAATTCGTTTTTCGATTCTAACAGCAACTAAAATTTTTGACATTGTTGATCTTATCACACTTTTGTTCTCAAATCGAAATTGAAATTCGTGGGGTCTTGAAAATTCAAATTTGCATCGTTTTCAGAACTTCTTTATCGAAGTTCATTACACACGGATTACGCTAACAGGTAAGCAGATATATAATGAACAGGAAAGTCGATATTCTAATTCTTTTATATAAATTATATCTACTACATGTATTATGGAAGATCAGTCATGAAGGAAGTTCGTTTTTACGCAATAACCAATCCTTCGGTGCCCGATTCAGAATATAACGCGCGTTGTTTTTTCTCTCACATCGAAGAAAGCTGTGGAAATTCTGGAAGACTTTTGTGTAATAATTACTGCTTCGAGGTAAATCCTTAGAATAGAAAGTTCGTGTTGTGTATTTCGTCAAGGGCCCGAAAAAATGCAAATCGTTTAGAAGGTTGCGTCTCCTGATTTTGTAGATAATCTAAAATGCTGTCTTAGCTGGGAGGTATTGATGACCTATAGGTCACGACCCCTAGATGGGACAGACGTATAATTTCCATAGAATTACCAAGGGAACGATTCCTCTCTTAAATTCAATAGGAGTTCTAAATAACCTTTGTCAAATCAAAATTATAATTATCCTTTGCATAAAAGAAGATTTAAAGGTTGAGTGAGGTCTTTCAAGTCAGCTTATAAAAATTGTTAAGCCTTGAAAGGTTTTCATAGAATACTAGACTTGGTAACAAATACAAAAACGGCGTTAAATAATATTATAAATTAGCTAATAATTGTTCAAAAGCTAATTACTTGTAAATTAGCCATAATATATTAACGAAATATATATATAAATAACGATCTGTAGTTCCTGGGATTACACTTAGGATCTTGAAGATATAAAATTTATACTATTATAAGCATAGTGCAGTTTATATGAGATTTAATCATCCTGTCTCAAGTTTTATATGTAAGTTAAATTTAAAATTTAAATAAGCAATGCAATCAAAATTGCGAGAGTATCAAGATAATGGAACAGAAATTTATACGATAATATAAAATAAATAAATGGGGAAAACGTCCCAATCCACCACACACCACATATAATTTTCAGAAGATACTGATGTCTTTTTCAATAAAATAAAAGTTTCCAGTCAAATTTTCAATAATGATTTAATGATTGAAAAGAATGTTACATGCTACATCATTCATGAATTGGTGTATTATCATTGGTCCTAGAAAAAACTAAAACAAGTCATTACTTATTTAAGAGCTTAAATAAGTTTGAATGTGGTAAATGACATTGTAATTACATATTCGGTACGGTAGATTGATATGTAAACTGATATAGAAAATGATAATTTAAATTATAATATAAAACTTCTTTATTCCTTCTTTTCATGTGCTAAATAAGATTATGAAAAGTAAAAGGTTAAACGGAAGAAAAACATTGTCTATCAGTACCTAGGCAATTTCCCCGCTTTTCATAATTTTCGAAACTGGCTTTCATCTGTCCATCGCCATATCCTCTCAAAAATAAAATAAGTGAAGGCGGAATATTTAAGCGTCACAACAACTGTTGATGAAGCAAGAATTATTAGAATTCATAGAATATGAGCGATACTCAAAAAAATCAGAAATATCAATTTGAATGTTTGACTAATACAATAATCTCTGCCATATTTTTCTCATAAAATCATACGTCAATAAGAAAAGATATTCTATTAGGGGTTAAACATCATTTATACAAACAACCAATTTTGCTTCTGTTTTTAAGAACAACGATAACAATCATTTTCGAACATAATAAACCATACTCCGCCAAATAAATCGTACTTGAAAATTACGATGATAGGAGACGATTCAGTTACAAAAACAAGAAAGAAAACTCTCCATCCCTCCTGTTTGGGCGTATTTTACTGGATTAATTGGCCCCCACGAGGGAGTGGCAGTGGTCAGAAATTGGGCCAAGCCCCGCGGCTCAACTACATTCGAGTTGTCGATTAGCGCCGTGAGTTTCGAGCGCCACTTACTAAAGACGCTCAGGGACGGAAGCTGCGGTCACAGACCTTCCAGAAGGCTCTGCAAATTCCCGGCCTCTGCACCTATACACGGTGAAAATGTCAATGTAACGATAATGGGTGTACGCAGTCTTTCAACCGCGTTGCATAACTCCTTTCTCTCGGCGCAGAGGAGGTCAATAAAAGACATTGGTAACATTTAAATCAAAAGAGGGAAAAGTCTAAAAAGATATCATTAAAAATAAAAATGTATAAGACTGAAAACGAAATATGGTACGGTATGTTTAGATATATATGTTAATGAATTATAAATCATAACTATATCGTTTCAAATCGCGATACAAAAAGTAAAAACTCTCTTCTCTTTCCTCTATTTCCTCTATTATTATTTATCTTATTCCTCTATTATATCTCTATAAGAATGTTAAAGTCCTGTCTTATAACTAACCCACAAGAGTAATTTATTTTATCATTATTACAAAATTTACGAAACTGAGAGATACAAACATAAGCTTCTGTTTCTTTCTACGCTTACTAAACCGAGTTTCAGAAACTTACACGTTTAGTTACACGAATAAAATGCATTTGTCCTAATTTCTATGGAGCTCCAAAAATTCAATTAAAGGTTTTGAGAAAAAAATATCTGAAGAATTAGTTATTCGATTAGTAAAATTTTAATTTATTTCAGAGAATAAAATGTGAAATAAACTACATTAATTCTTCTATTAATATATTAACAAGGACCCTTTAGCCATTCAACTTCACGGAAATTATTTTCCAACATATCTTACACGACGTAATGTATACGTAATGTGAATGGCAAGTAATGAAGTCGCAGTAATGAGATAGCTTTCTGTGGTTACATTAAAATCAAGGGCAAGGGTAATAAAAGTAGGATGGGTTTTATAACTTAGCACGTTAAAGCGATTTTTCACAAGGTTTTCAGAGGGAACCCAGGACACAGTCGGGCAGTAAGCATACCTGTCCAAATCATGTCACCATTTATCACTTCCGTCTCACTCTGTGAAATCAATTTCATTCCATCTTATATCATTATAAGACAACAAGTTTCTAATCTAATGCATCGATTCGAAATATCAGATTTTTGATCTCCTAGTTAAAGGAAATCAGTTTAAATCAGAAGAAAACTCTCAAATTTCAAATACTTTCTCAATATTTAAAAGTTAAATTTACCTTCACTTCTTGATGATCCTCCAAATAACACGTTCATAATCGTATTCTGAAAGTAATTGTTTACCATAATTATTTGAAGAATGCTTTGATTCTGTAGTATGTGACGTTTAAATAAAATAGAGTTAGAAATTAAATTTCATGCATCGATAATTTATGACATTTATGAGAATCTTTAAAATGGTCAATTACCGATAAGAAAATTGAAATTATGGAATGATATCCTACATATTTTGTGTTACTTTCAAGTAATAACATTACCGCGTTAATGAATTCACCATAAATTTGTGAAGGTACCCTTTATACGAATTTACATCACAATTTTCATCGTACTTAAAAGTGCTTCAACGACTTCATTTATCAAAAACACGACCATTATGATAATTTGAATTTTTTAATTATGAGGAGTGACTGAAATATACACTAGTATATGTTTCAATGTACCCATAAGTACCCATATTTTCAATTTTCTTTGGCTCCAAGAACCCCAAAGCTTAATTTTATCCAAGGAGTGATGAATTAAATCCTTTTTAGTGGCACGTAACCTTCAAAAAATTGATCCTGCAGTCCTATTTATAAATTGATAAAACTTTTTTGTTTCTCACGTTACGAAGAAATTCTAAAACTACATTTTTAAATGGCATTTAGATGCAAATAATATACATCTCATTATCTGATAAATCTGATGTTGCGATTTTTGAAAGATCTTTCGCTTGTTATGATGACGATCTTTCATTGACCAAGCCCCTGTAGAAATCTATCCTAATTCGAACTTAGCAAAATTCTTCTTATATTTTGATGAGTATGATACATATTATTAAGATAAGTGGCATTTAGCTATTGCCTTTCTGAAGTTTTATCTTAATCTTTTGCATTACTGCACACACTTGCATAATACCTTTCTTTAATTGATGAATTTATTGCCATACACATTTTATATTCAATATCATATAAAATTCAATTCATTTCATATAATAATATTATATATATGCGTTAAATAGCGCTCATTTATCTAA
The DNA here is from genome assembly GCA_020796165.1 of Pantala flavescens. NCBI lineage: Eukaryota > Metazoa > Arthropoda > Insecta > Odonata > Libellulidae > Pantala > Pantala flavescens. The sequence goes on along the minus strand of CM036880.1, from coordinate 36,374,204 downwards.
AGCGGCCTTAAAACATATGTTGTATCGGCGATAAACACATACTTTTAATTATTCAAGTTCTAAACAGATTCCCTTTCGCGGGTGTGGAAAGTTTTCGGCAAAAAAGCTCGATCGATTAAAAGAGCGCTCTAGTTCCGGTCGCTCTGACCACATTTCCTATGACCACTCTCTCTTCCGAATTTATCTTCAATGCCTTTCAGTTTGCTTCTCAATTCGCTGTCAAAAGAAATTCTTCTAACTTTCTATTCGTCCTTCCAAAGAAAAATCATCCTTATCCTTTTAGGGGCCGAGAGAATAAGTTTCATGCTGGAACTGAAAACGTTGTTTGCCGACGTGCAATGGAAAACGGACATTTCTGTGAAAAAATCTTTGTTTATCATTTCCTAATTTCATATATTTTAAATACATAAACAGTGCGATCGTTCACCGATAGCTTGTTTTATGATTAAGTAATCTACATCTAAATAAATACTCTAAAAGCCGCCTTTCGGTGAATGGCAGTACACCATGATATGTTAAATCATTTTCGTTTGTGGAAAGAATGAATTTCTAAATAGAATCGTAGATTTCTCTTATTTTTCACTCGAAGTAACAAGACGGCCGTAATACATCGATTGCGTCTTCTGCAAGTGAACTTACCTCAAACCTATCAAACAATCGCATTCTAATTTCAAATCCCTAATCCTTTAGGGTTTCCGGAACTACTTCTAAGAGCATTTCTTTACGCTTGCTTTTTATCATAGCGATCATTAACAAAACGTACAGCTTCCCGTTGTTCTTTTTGGAGTTCGTTAGTAAATGTTTCGTCCGCTATAACCTATATATTTGACACGTGCTCAAGAAGAGGCCTCGCTAGAGTGAAGCACATCATCACATCTACTGACGATACGCTTATTGAAACTGTTTTCTAATTGCTTTACCACTAATATTACGGATATATGTACTCCCTTTTATGTTGTTGGAACTCATAAAATTATAGAGAGAAAAAGTTTTAAAATGCTAGTGAATTTTGCTTTCCACAAAACACTGTACTAATATATTCGCTCTTAAAACCTACAATCATTACAGAAACATTAAAAAGCAAACGAGAATGTCCATGAAACATATTTCAGGTGGACTCAAAAGAAATAAGATAAGAAGAGAAACATAAAGTGCACCATAGAACGTAATATTTTGCTTCAATAAATCTTCTCTTTTCAACTGTTTGAAGCAGCCGATGCAGGATTTACGTTATCAATGATATTTAAACTGTTAATGTAAAACTCGTGAGATGAAAATGTTTGAAAAATCGGAATAATGTTATTCCGATTCATCGGTTATGTAAGTATACAGAAAGTATAAAATTTCTACGTAAGTTTGTGCGTAACTAAAAGGATGAAAGCAAGCCAATTTCAGATACATAGACCGGTTTTAAAGATATGTTATATACTCCATAATGATGAAATTGTATATCCGATAAATAATAGGAGTGATAGTGGTAATGTTAGATAATCCTTTCCTTCGGAGATAAAATTGGAACTGGGTAAAAACATTTTATAAAACGGGCGCCATTAATCTTGAATTCAAACATGGACCAATAATAAAAACCCTTCTCCTTACGCAATAAAAGTTTCCGATGATCATTCGGTTTATAAATTGATATTTGTCCGTTATCGTGTGCATATTACCCGAAAAACGAGGACTTTCCAAAGAACAACATTGGACGTCTCGATAAAACGACTGAACTCGGGCAGTTTTTACTGGAGTGGGGACCTATTTTCGAGAAGAAATCTTCATCTTCGATTCGAATTAGAAGAAGCATTGCACACTATTTATGACCTAAGAACGGATAAAGTTCAGAGGGAAAATCGCCATCGGATAGTATTCGTAATGAGACAACGAGCAGCCTCGAACTAGAAGCAGCTTTTTTGCAGCTTCAAAGAGCAGCCTAACCTTTCAGAAATTTATGAAGAGAGCCTGTATCGTGTTCTTGCAAGACTTTATTAGGTTATCAAAACACTCGAGGATTTATTTGAGAATATGCCAGAACATTTGATTTCTATTAAAATGAAGTTGTTGCCAAGATATTGCTACCGTTTCATAATTTCTTAATATTTTCGATTACCTGAAAATACAAAACATTCTATAGAAAAGTAAATAATGATTCTATAGCCTTAATTTGATGATAATCATATATTGTCACCTCAAATTCAAAGCTAAATTTTCTTATAACTAAATGTGGGCCATATTTCAGGAGGAATATCTCTAACAGTCGCTTTTAATAATAGAGATGGAGAGATGATCACGATTTGACCTCATAACGCGAGAATGCCTTTTTGAGAAAAGAATAGACACATCGCTTTGCACATCCGAGATGAATTCGCAGTAATTCATATTAATTTGTGATCGTAATACAACATCAAAAAACTTATACAATCCTACGGTATAATGGGCAGTTAATCGAGTCTTTTATTCAACTGATCACAGAAGAATTCTTTAGATAACCCATTTCTTTTATTTTACGCACATTTTCATATCCCGCAAACTGGGCACTGGGCATCTTTCTCAAACTTACTTTCCTGTCTTTTAAACATTCTAAAACTCTTTCCGAGAATGTTGTTTCGCAAATTTATTTCTTAAACATTTTTATCGTATTCGTATCGTATCGCATCACTCTTTACATAGCTTCTCGAGTTCATGCATTTTTCGATTCCACCGATTTGAAACATGCCCAAGATGAGGTCTATAAATTATTTACTTAATCATTACTTTGTGTGATGAGAAAAAAATTCGAAAACTAATCGAAAGCGCTTATATATAATGCGTAATATACGTAAAGAAGGTTATTAGCGTTTTCTGCTGAAAAGTGAAAGAAGAGAAATGTATCAACTGCGAAAAAAATTGAGTGAATCCGCATGTTTCCAATTTATAAATAATCGCAGAAGGAAATGAAAGGATGCGGAAGTCTGAACGGATAAGTTTCATTGTGACATTGCCTAATGTCATGGCGAAAGTGTAACATTATACTGAGCTGCCAAGTTTTATTAGAAAGAGATGAAGAAACGGAGGGTCTCTCGACTTAAAGATACTTAGAGAAAAGCCGATGAGGTTTTAGGATTTAAATTAAGAATAGGAAACCCATAGGTAGTGTATTAATACCCAATCTCTCTTTTTTCGAAATCAATTCATATTATCCTTTGATATATACGTATGAGTCAATCGTTGAATTATTTTCCATTACATTTATTTCATCCATCTTTAATTTTCATCAAATTTAGATTGGAATTTTGTAGTCTAATTTTTTAAATAAGGTATACGTACTACGTCGATGTTCATCTGATCTGGTAGCATTCAATTATGAGAAATTTATATTTCATTTTTAAGATTCCTAAACACATTCGTTCGGAATTTATTCACATTTGAGAACAATAAGCCAAAAAGGTTTATATTTTTTATTTGCGCTTTACCTTAGCGTGTAAACATATAATATTAATGAAGTTAATACATATTGCCGAATAAAAAATTTCGCTTATCTACTGGAAGTTTTTGCTATTCTTCCACTAACATGAAATGCAATGAATTATTGCAATAATGAATGGATTCCGATAACAGTTCTTTTTATTTAATATCGTAAAATAATGTTTCGAGTTCTTCTTCGAAGCAGCATTTTTTAAAATTTCGATTGTACTTTCATAGTTAACTGAAAACGCAAACGGAGACATGAACACATCACAAGTAAAAACTGAATCCTTAGAGTTTGAATTCTTTCACGACCCAAAAACTCTACTGAATTTGGTGACCGGGCGAAATAAAACGAAAAGAAGAGGCTAAAGGCGGTCACTTGGCAAGATCACGTTCAAACCATCGGCCACGGAGAAAGTCTGCCTTCCTTGAGTGGGTGTGCACCGCATGGCAAACGCCCCAACGCCTTTTCATATAATGAACTAGCGCAGTTTCAAAGAGTTTTTGATGAAAATTTAACGCTATCCTTCATTTTACTTTTATTTAAAGGACAGTTTATAAACTAATTCAAGTGTTAAATTAAAAAGAAATACCATTTTATATTTACTTTCTTGCTTTGATTGCTGTCATAACTTTTAAGAGTCGATTATAAATAATTTTATATGTGATTTTATACCTTTAATATGTTTAACTAAATAGCGATAAATATTATATATGAAAGTTAACAGCCAGCGTGGATTTTCATGTGTACATTAAAAACTCTGATAGCAATTATGTCCTTCTAATCTATTATTTATTGGTTAATTTTTAAGCAAAAACACCATTTTTAAAATATATAATACAAAGCATCACATCTTTGGTACTTAACTTCCATTTTTATTATAATAAATAACATTAGAGATAATTATTGATACAGCATAATATTTTTCTTTCAATTGTTCAAACTGTAAGGAACTCAAATCATAATAAACTCTAATCATTTCTTTGCTTTAAGTCATAACTGTTTCCGAGTAATCCTTACTTTGGAAAAATATTTATCGCCGATTGATTAACTCTCCAAAACTACTAAAAGTGCTTTAATCCATGACACCATCTAATTAAAAACCGTTCATCGGCCTTCTCCGACCTCTCATCAGATATCGCACCCAATGGAACGAGACCATCAGAGGACACCACATTTCATTCCTTTTGGTGCACTCGTGATAGGTACTCTCGGATAACCTTTCCCGCGATATTTAACAATCTCATACCAGAAGCGCTCGATTTACATCGATCTTTCGTATATAGGCACTCGATGGGTTGTGCGATGCACACGTTCATAAGTTCTCCTTCGTGAGATTTTCAAAGATTATTGGCGGAAAATGAAGTTAATTCTCATCTACGGAACTGTGGCAAAATAGTGAAAATTGGCTTAAAGTGTCCTTGTTAGTAAGTTAATTTCATTCGATTAAATCGAATGAAATACGTTCTGATGCTTAAGTGAATTCTGATGGAATTACTCGATCATTAGTATGTGGTCTATGATTTTAATAAAGAACCTGAATCTGAGATTCGGAGATAATACCAGTTGTTGAATCAATAAAACTCGAGAAAATTGTACTCAATAAATGAATGTCCAAAATAATCAAAAATAAAGACCTTTACTTTCTTAGCGCAGAATTGAATTTCAACGTCGTTTCCGTAATATGTTATTATTTACATAAATGACAAGCGGTTGGTTTCTTTTATTTATAAGGTAATATAGTTATAAACTGATATTCACTCTCTTCAGTCGTTTAAAGAACTCGGCATTATAAGATCGATAAAAGAGCTCAAGGAAAAATATAGAATAAAACAATTGATGGTCGAGAACGTTTCATATTTAAAAAATTTTAAAGCTCTTCATGGCGATATTCACCAAGAGATGACGAAAATGAAAATACTGCATCTTTCGAAAGTTTTCAAAAAATCTGTCGTTTTCTCGCATGCAGTCGCAGAATTCATTTTTGGAAATGTCCTTCTCAAGAACGAGATTGTGCTTTCGAATTCCGATGAAGGGCAGAAGTTCTGGCTCTCTCCACTGAAGGCTTCTATTCATGCGAAGGCTGTCGCCCACCGAAAGGAAGGCACGTTGCAAGTGACCGAGAACTACTGTATTAGAAGCAATATTTGGATTGGAAACCGGATATACGAATGAAGTGCATGGAGTAACCTCAAAAAACTTGTATGCAAGGTCTACGACACTCTCCTGCAACATAACGCAAAAACATTCTTAGTAATCCAACAGCTGCTGTTCAAAAAACTTAATGAAATTTAAAGTTACTCGCCGCGCATTCGAAAGCAGAGTATCTTTTCCTTCTGATTGTCTTTTGGAGAGATATTTAAGATAATCATCATTTAACTAAAGAAACGGACTATAGTTTGGTATTAAAGTATGTAAAATATCTGTATCCACTTTCTTCGTTTGCTGTAAACAGAATGGTATTAACTGATATTACGTTAAGATATTATTTGAAATATTAACTGATGTTATGTTAAGATACTGTTTGAAATATTAACTGATGTTACGTTTATTTTCCAAATAGAATATAATTTATTCGATTTACGTGCATTTCAAAGCAATTTGAATCGCAATCTTTAACATGTCAACTAATGGTTATTGAAATGTCGTTTGGAAAATTATAGAATAGAGTACCAATGAAGAATCATTACATTGGCCTTCTTCGAGGGCGCCTCATCTTGATGTAATTTTTAGACTTTTAGACTAGACTTTTTCGCCAGAAAGAAATGAAGAAATTTTCATTATTATATATATTGTAAAGAAAAGAAAAATTTTCATTATTATATATTTAATAAATAACTATTGTTTAATAATTATTTGAGGCAATATTCAAATGAAGCACTCGTAAATAATTTAATTAAACTCAAAATTTTTGCTGCCTCTCTTTCTTTAAAATCCTCTATAAATTAAATATCCTTCGAAGAAACTTGGCTTAGAATTGGTTATGTCTTCTTGCGAGAGTTGAAATCTCCCACGATTTTGAATTAACCTCCCAGAATTTTAAATCGACAGTAAATCCTTCATACTTACATCATATTTATAAACGTAATGTAAATTAAAAAATAAGTTATTAAAATCTTATATATTAATAAAGAAGGATATAAATTTTGCACTCAATCTACTTTCCTTATTAATATAATAACCAAGCTGGTTAAAGGGATATTGGTCAGAATGATCTAAACGTGTTTTCACATACATTTCCCTGATGAGTACCGATGTAGTAAGTTCATAGAAGCTATTTGTAATGGTTATGAAATGCAGACTGTTCATAAAGGGAAATACGGATTCCTATTAACTTGATCAGGTATTTTGACTTCGGTAAGACCGTGCAACTTTTTTAAAATTTCGCTGAAACATCGAGATAAATTTCAAGAATGACTTGGAATTTATTTGCACATATACCGAATAAAACATTCTGGATCGCTCAACTACTTCTGCAGTCGGCGTTCCAGTAAAATGCAAACCATTTTCTGCAATTATTTTAGACTCTCACCAGAAACAAATATTGACCGAATCAAAAAGAGGGTCAAATGGGAGACCTTAAGAATGTCACATGCGTAACTAAAAATAAAATGAGATTCTTGAAATGAGAATACAAATCGAGAAAATTATTTCCCTAAAATTTTAAACATTTATATTAAATATGTGATATCATTATTTAACACCAGGTAATAATTTCAACGATCAGAAGAATATTTACAAGAGAGTTTTATCTTAGGTCTGAAAAAGAGGCCCTCCACAAATATAACAATTCTCTTAAGTATTGTATTCTTATGTTCTAACTGCGAAATAAGATATCATATCACAGCTTTAATAATCTCTTAGAAAAAATTATAATTTAAAACTTGCTTTCCGATGAAATAAGTACAAATTTATCTTTTTTGCGGAAAATAAAAAAGAAAGCAGAAGAAGGTGTAATTAATGATAGTGATAGAAATAACAATTAAAAGAAATTTATTAAGTTTCTCTAAACAAATTCAATCCAAAATATTTTACCCTAAATATTCTCAATTTTGTCAGGGAATTTTGCTAATTTCAAGGAAACTGATACATTCCATTAGTTTATAATATAAGTGCTACAGTACTACAATCTGTCATAGACGCATATCACTAGAGTAATAATACCTTTTCTTGCATCACATTCGATTCCAAAAGTTAAACCTAATTATACTTTTCCCGGTTTGAATATGTCTCTTTGGTGTGATATAAGGAAGCAGTGTCATGGCAAGTACAGGTCATGAACATTTCTAGTCAGAGCTATCCTCTAATCGACAAGGAATCAACTCTCGAACCATACGTGATATCCACAAGACTTTTCGCGTATCTTCATGATTTCTACTGCTTCATAGACGTGAATAGTAATATATCAACCAGTGAAAAGTAATCTACATATTAAGTTCGACATTATATGATGATAAATCAATTGGCATAGCAATAACTTTAAAATATATATTGGATCATTATATTACAAATGATTCTCATGCGGATTTAAACAAGAGTCTGTAATGTTATTTCTAATAATATATAATTTTAAAAAACAAGCATTTTTATTCATAATGATGGAATCATTAATTTATCTACTCACATCGGGCTAACTGATCCTAGAGGATAATGAAGATACGGTAGCCGATAATAATGTAAATAGTAAAGTTTTCGAAACAGGCAAAATGATGACGTTGGGGACAATAAATAATCAACAATCTGGGCTCCTAGATGCCATGTGGATCAATTATAATTAGCGATAAAGAAAATAATAATAGTATACAATCAGTATTTAATAATAATATATTTACCGGACGCATTTCCTTATTTTGGTAAGATTTGGAAGAGTTTTGTAAGATTATATGAACAACTTCCCGTCTTGAATTTTACAATGCTATTCTAAAATTATGAGTCCTACTTAACTATTGTAGAAAATTTCAGTATATTTGGAAGTTTTGCATTGATATTCATTCATTCGTTCACTTGTCATTTTTAAAATCATCTGAGAACTGAATCGAATTAACGGTCGAAATAGTCAAAATGTCTTCATTTTGAAATCCACTGGTGTTTCTAAATAGCAACAATACTTTCAAGACAAAGAGCGTTATGTGGAGCAAGGCCGACTAAAATAAAATGCGGTCGACAATTTTCTAAAGTTCGACGACCGTTTCGGAGGACCAAAATCCATTCTATCTTTGACGTTCGGAAAAGTTCACCGAAAACTTATTCGCCACCTGACACCCCAACCTCCTATCTCTTACAATCTGTAAGCATCGTTCGAGTGAAGGTAAAATCAGAGGAAACCCAAATCTCGTTCTTTTTTTTCTCGAAGCCACTCGAGATGTGCCAAGGCCAACGAGCCAACGTTTCCCTTTCGCGAAAATAAAACGCAGCTAACGGAAATGAGGCAGCATATGGTCTTACAAGGTAAAGGCGTCCCTAGCTTCAGCTTTCATGTAGCGGCAATTATATAGTCACCTTGGGCATTTAACTTCCTTTCACGCAAAGCAAATTTGTTTCAGAATTAAAATCTACGAATCCCGTCACTATGTATAAAGTTTAATTTCGTAGTACAAAAGCAACTGAAATTTATTTTCACAGAAGACAGTGCTAGGTTTACAATACTAGCTGACGATAGGTAATTACTAGTTAATAAATTGTTGACTCCAACCATCTCTTCCACTCTCTGTCACTAATTACTCGAATATAAATAATTAACATGAAATTTAACGTAAGGAAGCCGTGACACCACTTGAAGAACCTCTACAGCCGAATACTCGCGCTATGCGTTGATTATTTCGCTCGGCAATTATTGACCTAACAATTCGGAGAAACGAAAACTGCTTTCGAGCGATGGGCGTCGCCCACTCTCCCTTTTCTTCGGCCACTCCCTCCTCACGGTTTCGACACGCTCCTGGAACTGGGTCTGCACGCACACAAGACAAAAGGAAACTGTGGTGGAGGGCGTTTGCCCCGTGAGAGTGTTAGTCATTCGTAAGAAGCGAAGATGGGATGCAAATCTTCGGCGCAGGTGTGCCTCCGCGGCCTTGGGAGTGGAGGCGATACGAGGGCTCTTTAGTACACTGGAGTTTGGAAAGAGCATTTCTCGTAAAGGATAACCTAAACATACCTCCGCAGGTGTTGAGGGACGCTTTTATTGGACCGAATTCCCTGAGATCATTATCTATCATTTTACTGGCAAATTATGGGCATAAATCTCTCTATAGTTTATCTTTCTCCCTCTGGTTTATGCCATAATAAGCGAAAAAGCGATAAAAGTATAATATTGAGATGTAACTAATTACTGCTAAATGAATAAGGTATTGCCTCGATCTATGATCCTAATCGTTCTCCTTTGATGTGAAAAAAATCTAAAATCATTTCGATAACGTTTGAATATTGGCCAGTTGTAATCGATAGTAGTAATCAAGTAAAAGAATTTGTAAAAATTATAGACTTTTTATTTAAACTATTTAAATTAGTAAAGCATCTTTTTTCTTTAAGTGGTAAGAAATTATAGTATCAATATATTATTAATAAAAATTAAAAATTTTAAATCATCATATACAATTAGATTTAGTTATTTTTTCATCATTACTATGGATGACTATCACGAAGTTGAGTCTAAATTAGAATTATCTTATTCAATTACATTCCATTATTATTAAATTCAGAATTAAATTCATTATATTATAAAATTCAACGTTATTAACGACAAAAATTTTATCAGCAATTAACGAAGGTCACTCATAAGAAGAAGTGCGTTGTTACGCCTTTGACCCTTTCAATCTTCGATAAGTGTTCCACTAACCCTGATTCCATTTCAATGTACTCATTTGCTCATGGGAACGAATAAAAAACTAATAATTGTAATCTGTGATCACGAGATGAGGAACGCAACCTTCATTAATACAGACTGGAAAATTAGCTCGAAACACTTTATTTATGCTTCGTTCATAAACTATTATGAAACTAAAAAAGAGCGATTTATTACGATGTAAACACGATTATTAGAATATATATTATAATTTTGTATCTTCAAACGAAAACTTAAAGAATTAAGTAGATACTTCCTTTTTTATGTCTTTTATAATCAATTGATACTTGTTTCATTATAGCCGTAGAGTCTACGTACACACAAAAAATGCATAGTAAAATTAATATAATCTGTGTAATAAATCCTAAATGATAAAAACCAGGATGTTAATAATATATGAACTTTTCAATAAAAGAGGCATATTGATTATAAGTTTTCTATTCTTTCAGGAAAAATGTAAAAATGATTTTCTGAATTAAGGTGACACATGCCCTAGTTTTTAGATGTTCTGATAGATGAATTCGAGAAAGATATTTTTCTTACTAATTAACAACAAGAATCATTACACTACGAGGAAACCTATTGATAGGTGTCCTGAATTTCATTAGAGATACAAATCACGCTTTCATTAGAACAATCCACCTTCAATTACGGATTTTCTCCATAATATTTGACTCCGATTTGTTTTTTGAGCACGAAATCTTTGAAACAAGATGAGTAAAATGCATTCCGGTGCTTTCTCTGTTAATTTTATATTTATAAGAATTTTCAAAGCAAAAGGTCATGAAAAAGTTTAGTTCCATCGTGATATTTTAGAAATTCCAAAACAGTAATAGAAAATAAATGGACGACACCCCAAAACTTGAAGAAATGATTAACAACTCAAGAGAAAATAATACTGTGAACTCCAGAACAAAAATAGTGAAATAAGCATTTGAAACTTTAAAAGAAGCATCCATAAATTAAATCCCTCGGTTTCAATTTAATCTTTCGTTACCAAACGAGTTTATGTGCTTTTGACTAAGTGAACAAACCAAGGGACAACTCCAATTCGCAACTCCCGATATTCTTTCTTAGACTCTAAAAGAATTTTCTACTCTAAATCCTCTTCTTGAAAAGCGATATGCAAATAAATGAGGATGGTTAAAATCAATATCAATTAGATACCGCAAAAACATTAAAGTCGATAGCTATCCATAACGTTACTTCAGCGAGAGAACGTTTGAGTGGACAAGAAGTTCTCGGGTAACTTTCTTCCATCGGAAGTCCACCGTTGTCCTTCCGCACACACTGACCGTGAAACGAATCGGTGAAGATATTTTATTACGCTACTGGAATTAAGTGCTACATTTCAATTCTATCAACGGAGAAATTTCGTTCTCAAATTTATACACGACAAATTCTTCACCATAAATATCAAAAAAGTGCCGAATATTTTAAACCTCAGTTCCAATTCAATAATAAGAAATTTATTTCTAACGTCATTTGTTTATTAAAATGTCGAACTTCTTAAAACCAAACGTTTTATTATAAAAAATGTAAAGGTAGACATTTCCGAAGACTCTCTTCCACTCACTGCTGCACTGTTTAGGGCCGTTTCATCGCCTGCAGCCCGATCACACTTATTTCCGTTAAATCCAGAAAAGTACTATATACGAATTATTATAATAATGCCTGAACTCCAGCGCAAAGGGATATTACACCTCTATTGCGTGACAGAATAAATGCTGGAAAAATAGAGTTACGGAAACGAATAATAGAAAACACAAGATTCATTGCATTATCGAGTAGCTGTTTTTGAAATGTTTATGTTAAAATGGACGAGTCAAATAATGAAAGAATTATCATCAAATAATCTATTCGGAAATTAACGCACCAGATTAAAACAAAAGTAGACAAACTGAACCCTAGGTAAAAAGATAAAGGTATATTTCGCGTGGGTGGAATATTCCGACTCTTCTCATGTCTGTTAAAAATCCAGGATTTGACATACATGAGAAGAGTCGTGTACATACATGTACGTGACCCGCAGTGACGTGGTGGGTACAAACAAATTGACTAAAACAGAATTTGCAGAATCAGACCAGTTAAATATTTGGAATGCTCTTTGTTATAAATGGCTTAAAATTTTGATGGGTCACATACGACCTTTCAGTTCGTAGTGGTGCGGAGTGGAAGAGTGAGATTCTAACGTAACACCAACGGATTAAACTTGAAAATTATCCACGCTTATCAACGCCGCTTTGAAGGACCCTTGGGGCGTTTTACATCATATCTACTCCCAAGGAGAACATCAACATGAGCTGAAAGAAGTTTCCCTCGTTTAAGAAATAATCGAGATGGATTCGCGTTTAAATTTCTTTCGTTTCGATTTGCGAAGTGACATCAACAGGCGGCACGTAGGAAGTTCAATGCCGTTACATTTCCATTCTTCCCTTCCTAAGGGAACATAACATCCTTCCACTGCTCATATCAGTATATGAGGAAGTTGAGTTCCGAAACAATGAAGTCCTAATTTTTGACTCGATTTTAGTAAAACATCAAATTTTATAAGTTTATTACCTCGATTTAGACATTTGCTGGGTGCAGCGTTTCATATGAAAACCGTATCTTTAGATATGGTTGGAGATAAGGTACCTTTAGAGGGATATAAGGATATATTATGGAAAAATTGGATAAACCAACTTTAACTTTCGTTTCATGCCTCATATTTACTTTAACTTGATTACGCAATTCTTAAATTCCTAAATTTACGTTCCTCTTCAATAACAATACACTAATCGGTGGGAAACTATTTTCGGCCATTCATAGAATGCTGTAAAGTAAGATAATTTCTTCCATTCAGATTTGATAAACAAAGGATATTTGCATTTTCTCTCCCTTTTACATTATATATATAAAATTACAATTATTGAAATCCAAATTTAGATTCATAAGCACGCTTCATGTTGCCACCCACGATTAAAGTATTATTTCTTTCCGAAAAGTATCGTAACATACAAAAAATAATTTCGCATTAAATGAAATATTACGTTGTTGCCGAGTTTACCTAAACAGTACCTCGTCACATCGACTGCAATGGATAATTCAAAAAACCCATGGGCGTGACACGTCTTAAAAATATACAGAGCGAAAAAATAAATAGCATTTCGAAAGATTGCAACTTTGTCACGGGGCACTTCAAACATATCGCTGCAAACAGATACATTATATTGGGAGATACAAAGTTATCGCTTTCTTCTAGGAGATGTCAATCCACCAAATTACACTTGAACATATTAATTTTAATATTTTATTAATTTTAAATTCAAAGAAATGTGAGCAGTATCTCTTTCGATTCCATGAGAAAAATCAAGAGGTTATTCGCTAAGAAGTCATTATTTACCTCTAAATGAATTGTTTAAACTTAAAGTTATCCTCATAACTAACTTAATCTAAATATACTGTATATAAAGGAAGTTAAATAATTTTAAATCGTGGAAAATCTTTCACACATGTTCAATTATATTACGAATTCAATATGATAAGTGCCTTGATATTATTGGTGTGAGTCATGACCTTCATCATGTTGAATTGGGAAATTATGAGAACAACGAAAAGATGAGTGTAGATTTAGAAGAATGAAAGAAGATAATGCATGCAAACACATCAATCCAGTGAGCTCTTATTTGGCCACACGTTGCGCAATTTTATTTTCGAAGAGAATGTATTTTATTTCTGTTGAAATGAACGAATTATATCGCTATTTAATTTAAATGGCTATTTAAGATAAATGCAAATATATATTTTAAAATTTACGGTACACATGAACGTGTTGGTTCGTGTATCATAAAGAAATTGTAAATACTAAATCAGGTAGGAAGAATTTGGATCCTTGGAGTGACATATATAAACGATATTGTCTCCATTGCGTTAAAAGAAATGGAGACGCTACATGTCAAAATTCCGTCCCGTAAACTTCTGATGCATAGATAATAGATATTTCAATAAGTGGTGGAACTTTTCCTTTGGAAAGAAGGAATGGAACCATGATCATATTTTGTTATTTATTTAAAAAAGTTAAAGCTATATTTTTCTTAAATTTAATGATATCATCAAGAAAATATTACTTTTTTCAAAGGAAATGCAAATTCGTCAAGTAAATTAACGTTTCCTAGGCCGATTATAAAACGACGGATTCGCAAGATTACTGGAGAAGAAAATCCTTACGCTTCTATGGTGGGCGTCATTTCGCAATATCGCTCTAACCCTCTAGAGCCGCACCCGAGGGGCGTGGCACCCGCGGAAGCGGCGGCCCACTCGACCTGAATGCCATCTCGTGATCAAGATTGCGGCCGACGATTAAAGCTGACGAAGAGCGTGTGACAAGATTTCACTTAATCTTCCTAGGTGATAGGATGCGAAAGCAAGGGTAGAAAAATTGTTCGTAAGATATAGTGGGCTGGTGATTTGAAAAATTTGGCAGGGACTCATGAAAGGTAATTCAAGCTTTCCGGGTGATACAAAATGACCCGTTCTTTCTCGAATGTCTCATCAGCAGCTGTTTTCTGCGTCTTTGCCGAACCTCGATGAGAACTCTCGAAATGAGACATCCTCTTTGCTAGCGAACGTATTCATTCAGTTTACGGAAATTTAATAAGTGCAATTTGGCGTGATGATTGAAGGGATCCTTGGAAGAGAAAAAGTTTCCAGCCTTATATATGATGATATTTACTTATGAATAGAGTGATTCATTTGTATTATATTGTTAGAAGATAAATTGAGATTCAAGCTCAAAATCCATCCCGCTAAGATTTCACGAATGAAGAGCTCAATACTTAACATATTACATTCCACAACAGTGATTCCTTGGAGAAGAAACAGGTCAAAGCTTTTAAAACGGATCTGTCAATAGAAATTGTTAAAATCGTACAGCATTGCATGGATTCAAGAAAGCATACATAAATCCATTTTCATTACTTTAATAAAGGTATTTCTTAATTGAAACATTTCATTCTATGCATCAGGGCGATAATAATAATGCAATACTAAAAAGAAACCTAGACGTCCAAGAAAAGTCAGCGTAGACGATAGACGAAACTGCACACAACCTGGTTAAATACGTGAATAGCTTTTCACTCGCTCTTTGCACCAACTTTTTCCGCTAAGATAAGCCTTGGAAATTAAAGTATCGGTATTTAATGAACAATATACAAAATTCTCTTCCATAAAAAACAGACTACTCATCGATATCCGTGAAGTATAATTGTTTCTTGACCGTTTCTTCAAAAATCGCAAAATAGTTAATAGCATTTATTTTATAGTTTATAACCGAATAATGTATAAGTATGACAACAGTAAAATGAGTGCATAAATTTAGGTTGAAATTCCTTTATTTCTCGGAGTTTGCATAATTCATTCAAAACAAGTTTCCCTTTTTTTCCCTTCAAATTCCTCTCGCATTGTCTCGCGCCAAATACGATAATAGATTCTCGCGTACTTTTTCAATTACGATTGAAACATAAAATACTGAGGTAGACCTACGTATTTTGAGCCTCATCATTTCATTCATAAAGAGTAACCATGACTCCTATTCCAACGTTACATTTATCTCGATGACATAATAATATACATTCATTCTTTTATGTAGAAATTAAAAATATTAGTTTCTATCGTAAAATAACTAACATAAACATCAACTTAGAGTAGGTAGACGTTAATCCAAAATAATGATTCTTTTTTTAACCCACCACTAATACTAGAACTATATACTGTAGAGATACTTAGTAAAAAAACTCAAAGAGAATTAGAAGGATATCAATGGATTCACAGTGTCTAGGAATTCAGGTATCAAGCATAAAAGCGAGTTGGGCAACCCGAAATCGGCAGGATGGGAGTAAACATTTTTACAAGAGATGGTGCATAAAAAAATTACTTATTGAAACGACCCACCGCCAGGCAAAATGTAAAGAAGAAAATTTTCCAGAAGTAGCCAAGACGACTAGAAGCTGACGACTAAGACATTATCAGAAAGCTTGGAAGTCAGGTTTAAGTGAATAAATAGGTAAGGGTAACGAATACAAGTTTTTGATGCGCCTGCCGCGACGGATTTGACCCATACAAAGAGAAAGGACAGATAATGGCGACTCAAAGAAATGCTGTATCGTTTTCCTAATGCTCTCATTTCATGTTTGGCAATATATATCGAATGTTTCTATGGATACTATACCTATTTCCTTAAAACGACAAATAAAAGCTCAAGAGAATAACGGATGTAACTTACACGCGACTTATACTGCTTGATTAGTGATTCTCGTTCGCTGTTCAAAGCTTATGTATTCTAAATTGTTTTGGGATCGATGGAAGTTTCCAAACAGAGCTACTTATTATGAAAATAGTTTCTTTTACAGCAGATTTTGAATTTGGTGAATACGGAATGCTCTCATAAAACTACGAACTCAAAGAAGATTACATTACTTCATCTGATTTCAAACTCGGAGTATCTACTGAACTTTTTAAAGTTGAAGTCTATAACTTTTCTTTTAATATCTGTCCTCGCTCTGAGGCTTCTTCTAAAATATATTTGGAATCACAATACGCCATCAGATTTTTAACAAATAAAATCTTAGAATTTTCTTCGTGTAATCTCTTTTAACAGTTATACTATATATTTAAATATATTATTTTATTCATATTTTAAATTGAAATTACTTACATTTAATGTAAATAATGTAAATTTCCTTAGAAGTTCAAAATATTAACAACATAAATTATCTTCCATTAGCGTATGCAATCGTAAAGAATTTGATAATAATTCATGCATTCATCATGAGGCCATTGAAAATTCCCCGCTAAAGACCTGAGTTTCCTTCCATGAATTAAAGCGGAAGAAACTTAGGTTTTAGCTTCATTCACTTGTGAAAGAAAAACAAAAATATGTGAAAAATGTTGGTAATCGGTCAATCTATTTAATTTAAAAATTAAAACTCGTTCCTTAACCTATATTGTTCCACAAGAAATAAGTCACATGACTTAGGCCAAGTTCAAGCTCAACAAGGAGAAAGAATGCAAAAATATTGAGAACAAAAATACATGCATATGTGAAAGGTGATGTTCAGTGGCATAAGAAAGAATAGCATAAGATCATATTCACAATTCGCTCAATTAAGAGATTTTTGGAGTAGAAGTGAGATCTCTTCTTCTAAGAAAGTAGACCCCTAATCAACCATGACAACTAGTGAGCATCGAATTTGATGTAATGAAGGCTTCAATTTCTCGAGGGAAGCACAATGCACAATCCTTCCATGAGTTCAAAGATTTCGCATTGGATCTGAAGAAACTAGCAGCATTTCTAAGGAGGAAATTCAAAAAAACGCTGATTGACCCTAATAATGTATAATATAATACAATGAGACTATTCATATAAAATTCAACCTTCAGTTTTTAATTTATATTTCTCTAATTCAAACCACACAATTTTTCAATTTATCCATTTAAGTGAAAAACATCTGCTGCAACAAACTACTAGTAAGAATAAAATGAAAGTTATCTTGAAAACTAATAACATGTGAACCCAAGCAGGGATCATAAATTTTGACTGATTGGAATACCATCTCTTTTCTGTATTTCACTTTTCAGAACTATTCACCACATCTTCATATTCTCAACCATAATATAAAAGTAGTTGGAGCAATTTTGTTAATAATGTTAGAATGATGAAAGTCTCTTTTAATAAATGAAACGAATTATACAAAAATCAAATAACTTTAATTAATAGTATTTATCACAGATCAACAGTAAAAATTTAGGCACTGATTAATGAGATGTTTGGGCTCCAGACTTTCAGCTGCAAACTTACAAGTCAGGAATCATTTTCAATGTTATAAAATGTATGGAAGTTATATCAATTTTGACACCCTTAACCTGAATAAACAAACTAACTAAAAACATGCAAACTGAAAAATACACTGTAGCTATCCTATTTTCTCACCACTAGCCTTTACACTCTTTAAAGCCCATCAATGAGACTTATCTTTAGTGTTAATCAAACATCAAATCATGAAATAGTTAGAAATATATAAACACACAATGAACTTATGAAGATAAATTTATAATCTTGCACACATCAATTAGTATCTTCAAGATACTTATAGAATGATAATCAAAAAGTTAGTGAACGAAATATCATTTATAACTGACAGGAAAACAAGCAGTTATGGTAACTTGCCTTCCTTTACATCAAAATATTACTTCATTCTTTACTTCTTATACTTCATTAAGATACTTAAAAGTGAAAACTTGAGGATTGAAAATTAGACATTATAGAAGAATCATAGGCAATGAAATTTGATTGAGCGATTCAAAATGTTTCAAAGATGACATATTGTATAACTTGTAAGAAAGCTAAGTACTTCATCTTGGTTATCATTTTCTTTTCTATTTTTTCTGTCAAAGAAATTAATACTCAACAAGAATTTTTTATGAATAGAGATAATGTTATCAGAGTTTAATAAATATATTATCAATAATTATAAATAATTATCTGATAATTCCTTTGCAAATACCATGAGAGGAAAAAAATATAAAATGCTTCATCTGATGGCAAGACTTTACATCTATCTGTTAAAAAAGAGAGAACTAAACTTTCCAGCTTTTCTGGCTCAGTTTCCACAACCTCATATAAATAGATATTATACAGAATTGCATTGGTTAATCAGAACTTGATCAACAATACATTTGGACAGATGACCACATAATATCAAAAAATCACAAATTGATTCATTTTGATAAACTGCTTAATCAACAAAAATTATTTTCCAAAGATCATAACAATGGATAACATTTTCTAATAATTTTATCAGTTCTTTGCAAGATGATTCCTGAATAATACATGTATCAACTAAATCATGCAGTTTAAAATTTAGTTTGGAAAGTTTAACAGTGTTTTTCATAACTTTTTACTTACTGGTATTTTTTTAAGTGTAAAATATAGGAATTATACTGTCAAGCAAATATTTTAAGATTTATTATAAAGCACTTATTCCACAGAAGAGTTATCAAAAAATTTCATTTCATCTTCAAGTTTAGAAATCAGATCTTTTAATAGAGACACCAATAAACTGATCTTTGCAGACCTCTCATTAATATCTTCTTCCTTCTTTTTGTCAATTTCAATGGCATACCTATACATTCTCTTGGCTGGATCTCTACAACTGAAAAATAATTTAAAATCAAATTTCTCCATAAATATTACAAATATACCACAAAAAACTTCTGGCATTAAACTAGCAAGAAAGTCTGAAATTCTTTTTTGGTTCAATTTCTCAGTAAAGCTACTTTTGACATACCCTAAACCCTAAAAACTAAATAAAGTCAAAATCTTTTCATAATCTACCATTCAATTATCTACCATCCTTTTCTATAAAATTCAGTCAATAGGAAATGGATAAAAGCTTACTTCAATAACAAGTGCTATATATAGAATATTTGTGAGCAATACTTGCTTGAAATTTGATAACCAGAAAACAATAAAAAATTTTTAGTTAGTGAAATGTGTACCTAAATTGGAATGGTACAAATTGTGTAGTATTTTTATTGCTAAATCTGGTATAGTTAGTGGTCTCTAAACGACCTATCAGTCTTTAGTGCAGGAGTTCAAGTTCAAATCAAAGCATGTTTTGTTGAATTAACCCTTTCGAGACTGAGGTCTTTTCTGAAAATCTTGCTCTGGACATGGAGACCTCTCAACTACTCTGATGGTGACTTCTATAGATTGAAAACCTTTTCAGACCCTTCTCAGTGGACGGTTGTAACCTTTTCTTGGCAACTGAATTGAGTAATACCATCTTGCTAAATATTACTGTGGTTGTTTTTCCAAATATTTAATTGTAGTACTCATTGTACCTACCTTGAATATAAGAAATTTATATATTTTGTTAAGTGGAAATTTCAAATGAGATTGTAGTGTTCATGATAAGCTATTTGACATTACATTTAAATAGCAATAATGATATCTACCTTAATACTTTCAGTAAAATTGCATTTAAAAACCTGTACAATGCATAATACACACTTTTCATTTCCAAGATAATACAAGCAATTATTGTATTAAATAAATCTTTTGCAAAACTATGGCAATAACATATAGTTTTCTGCAGCTTTGTAATGAGAAAAGGGCTGTTAATTACTCTATAGGCCCAGTTTGGTCAGTATGGAGCATAAGAAATGATCTGAAACTCCCTAGAAAACAGTCTATAAGGTTAAAATAGTATACCCCAATCCTCTGCAGGTGCATATACCCACAATATATACCTATGTTATACACAACAGTAGTTGTTTATCATAGGAAAATCACCATCCTCTATAATGAAAAAGGGTTAAATGTTTATTCTAAGAGAGGTCTCGGACTATATTCCAGAGCAATTAATCAGACTAACATTCAAAAAATACATGAAAAATATGGGTAAATAAATTATGGATATTGGATATAAATAAGGATTATACATATATAGGGATTATATATACAGGATTCATATAGACAGATAGCCTGTAGATACCTTTGGTAAAATAATCAAGCGATTCAAAGGCTTTTCAAATATTGATATCCTTTTCAGCAATTCGAATAAGATAAGGTTGATTAAATCAATGAATAATCAGATATGATTATCCATTGATTATCTATGGTTTAAGGAATGAACTGTGAATACTTTTTGTATCATTAAAACCCAAAAGAGGTACAATGAAACTTACTGCTTGAAATGACTGCTACTTAGCTGTGCAAGCTTGAGTAAATTAGCCTGAAGCTTTACTTTTAAGGATTGCAAGAGTTCTAAAATTTCATTTTCTTCTTCTTCAGTTTCGTCAGCTTCATTTGTGGAAGCCTTTTCAGCACAGCTTGATTCCTTCTCATTCGATTGAGCAGATTTTCCACTTTCTTCTTGAGAAATGGTTTCTTTTGATGTTTCTAACCTAATTAAAAATTTAAATTATCAGAACCATATAGTAATGTGGAAAAATGTATACTCCTTTTGCCTATTCAACAAAAAACTAATTAACTGGAGCCAACATGAAGTTTAGATAAGACACAGGACATATATTGCTTGATTTTCATGGAAAAATTAAAGAATTGCTTAATAAAAGAAAATTAAATGAAAGAA
The DNA here is from genome assembly GCA_020796165.1 of Pantala flavescens. NCBI lineage: Eukaryota > Metazoa > Arthropoda > Insecta > Odonata > Libellulidae > Pantala > Pantala flavescens. Next base: position 36,352,789 of record CM036880.1, on the reverse strand, counting down.
ATTAAATTGCATTGAACTGAAACTTCGGAAATCAAAATATCATTCAGAGAAATTTACCTCCTCTGGTCAACTGATTCTTCTCCATCAGCAGACATTTTGTTCTTTTCTTTCTCCTCCATTCGCTCCACCAACAGTTCCAAAATTATTTTACACTCAAGTATATGCCGGATGGAGTCGCACATTCTATTCAGCTGTGTCTTATAATCAGCTGATTACATGAAAAATCAGGTTATAAACATCTTAAAAACTTCTTAAAATATAACTAAGGTTATGGATTTTTTTAAAGATAGGAAGAATAAAACAATCTTTGTGAACATTTTAGAATACTAAAAATTAAAAGTAGTCAGGAAGAGTCAACAAAGAAAACAGAAAAATAATTTGCTAAAATTGCATGATAGATAGTAGGCCAAGCAAACTGATGAAATTGAACATGTTTAGCTTGGTAAGGAAGAAAAAATTATCTAATATTCACCTCCTTCACAAATAAATTCCTCAAGAGAGACCCTTTCTATTACAACTCTCAAATACTCTGTTGGTCGTTCTAAATCTAGAAGCAGCTGGGCTGCTTTTTCATAATGCTGATGGGTTGTTTGGAGAGCCCGCTGAGAAATATTTCCTCTGGCTCTCCCAACATTACCACCGCCCTTCTTTCTGTAATGTTTGAATTGATCATCTTGCCCCTCAGATGTCAAAGACCTGAATATTAAAAATTAAATAGTTCAGTAAAGTTAAAAGATAAAGGTTTTAAATTGATAAAAGATATTTAAAGATCCAACTAAAATAATCCAGAATAGTAGATCCAAAATAATAAAACATATATAATTAGTCTACATAGTGAATGAAGGGACCAAACATAAACAATATTTCTACAGTAACAAAGTAGGAACAATACTTAACCTAGGAAAACCTGAATATAACTTAATTGGCGTATGTAATTTTAAAAATTTATTCAGTTGATAAGCATAAAATGTTCTTGCTTTTACCTTTATGCCTAAAATCCAGCAAAATACAAAGAGGCTTGGGTAAGAATTAATTTTATAGGATCACACTGATGACCTAGTGATGTGGTCCTTCACTTTTGCAGAGAACACAGAAGTGGTAGGATGGAAGTATTTCACATATTTTGCATACAATATCTGTGGTTGCAGTAGTTTCTAGAAATACCAATAACTATACTATTAAGTAATAAATTTATTTAAGATAACTATAAATGTTTACTCACTAGAATTCTATTAATTCATCTTAAGTTGCATGAGGGCACTTAAAGGGTCTAATTAAAAGTTTGTTTCATTTTTTGGACATTTTTTTCTTATCTAGAACTATTTGAACTGCTGAAAAATATCATAATAATTTTTACAGAAGAGCAAGAATCATGTTCAACAATTTTTATTCTCTTCCATATATAATGGAATATTTTCCCCCCAAATTTTAGATTTTCTTTAAAATTTTTATGATCACTATTATAGATTGATAATTGTTCTCCTGAGACTATTGAAGAGGATTGTGGAAAAGATAATGAATTGCAGCAACAGAGTATATGAGAGCAGAGAAAGACAGGAGAATTACCTAAAGGTTTGGATGGTACCAATGAAATAGAAAACCGCAGCAATAGAATGCAAGGATTACAGGATGATAAGTTCATCTTAAGATCTCATGCCTCTAAAATCCTGAACAGGGTAATACTGATAATACTGGAATATAAAGTAAATTAAAACAACAGGAAAGAACAGTTTGGGTTCAGAAGAGAATAAGGAGTCAGGGATGCAATAATAATAATCATATTGAAAAAGACTATGGAATCCAATGAAGAAAGCTCTGTTTGAATGAGGTTTGCAGGTATGGAGGACTAGGAGAAAACGAGGAAATAATAGAAAAAATAAAAAGAGAAATACTGACTGGATAGGACACATTCTAAGATATGAATGCTAGATCAGATGGATGCCCTTAAGAAATACAAAGAGTGTTATTATGATCTAACGGCTACGGCGGAAAATAGAAAAATTGGACAGCTCAGTTTAATATCACATCTCAGACCAATTAAAAGACAAAGAAAACTGAGGATAATGATAGCTAAATATATACTACTAATTAGACAAGTTATCAATTATAGATTTAAACATTTAAAATTCTTAGGATATTTAATTGTGAGATATTTTAAATTAAGATATTTATCTTCCCCAATACAAAAGTGAAAGAAAACTAAGTCCTTAGGGTATGATATTGAAATAACAATACAAAGAATTGGAAAACCTAATTATAACTATATATAATTGTGAAATATGAATGTTCTTCAGTGAAAAAGAAAATTCTCTATAAAGTTGTTTAAGAGATTAACTTCGCCATAAATCTGATGTGGTGGTTGGCTTCCTTATGTTTGTGATACTATCTGAGACTTGAATGGCCCAGTTGATATACCCAAAGATTCTCCTTCCTTAACTTCAACATTTTCTAGTTTATCAACTGGGAGGCAAAAAACCACCTCCCAAAGTATCAGAAAGCCCCTTTCCACATTCTCAGTGACCTGGGGAAAAGCATCAGACTCAGGAAAGGCCAATTAGCCTTAGCGGGGTGTACAAGTGCAACAATTGTGAAGTACTGCATGAGCCTGTTGGGAAGAATAAAAAAAAGCAAGAGACCTATAATGATAAATTTCAAAGAAATACATTCAGCATTTTCTCTACTCCACACTGCAATACTTCATAGCCAAAGAAAAGGGAAAATACAGGATATTTTTTTAATCAAAGGAGATTAAAGAACTCAACAGCCTTAGAGATAAAAATGCCTGCCTATTCCACCCTCTACCTCTCATTTCCTTATCTTCAACCCTATTCCATTCAGTTTTTCCCATAAACACCACCACTTGCAACAAACACTAACTCCCATCTTCCTTAACATGTAACTTGGTGCCCCCTATTACCAGTATGCTTGAAGATAATAAAAAGAAAATTAATTATTACAATTCAATGGATTGGGATGGAAGTTAACAAGGGTTCTTTATTAATTTATTATCAACTTTGTCCTTCTCGTAGTAAATTAAATTACCAATTTTTCATTGAGCTAACTATCTGCATATAAATCTACTTAACCTCATCAACAAATGACCAGAAAGGTTTTTAGGTTCCTTGACTACCAAATCACATTAAATGTTTTTTTTACCAACTAGGGGCACTGTTTTATTTAGCAAGAAATGTAGCTTCTTTATGAGTGCTTACTAATTTAATCTACCTGTCATTGCATGGAAGTTTCCAAATTACTTTAAATTTACCTAGCAAACTTTGTTACTTCAAAATATTATTAGTTTCTCTGTTAAAACATCTAGGTTCTTTAGGTTGTTTATAGAGTTAAGAAGGTATATAGTTATCTATTCAGTCATAAGTTTTCCTTACAAGTGAGTTTCACCTATCTTCTATATCTCATAGATTTAGATTTCAGCACTTATCATATTTTATGCACTATATATTGAGATTTGAGATTATTATGAAATCCTTCAAAATACACTTATGGGTATGTAAAAGTATATTTGGTATTTACTCCTTACCAAGTTCACATCAAAATTTTAAACAGTGACTCACAACAATGGTCCACAACAAAATGTAGTGTTTAGTATTCATTTAGGATTGTTAGAAAGAAAGGTATCCAATACAATCAATTCCTTTTTAGGCTCTTCAGGTATTTGATATAAGTAAATTTTCCCCAATACATGACAAAGTTTTACTTCAGTCAATGTTTTTGTTCTCATTTAACAAAGTAATTATGCCAACTGATAACCAGAAGTTTCAAGTCACCCTCCTTTACAATATGCTACTGCTGGTTATAATATACAATACATATAAAATATAACAATACCTGGCTTGTTGAGTTGGAAAGAAGGTAATTAAGATTTACCTGTATTTATCATAATATAAGCATGCAAGACGGTGATGGATGAGAGCAGCTCGATAGTTGTAGAAAGGAGAATTTATGTCATCATTCTCAACAATGCATGCATTCAATGCTCTTTTGAATGCTTCAATCACTTCTTCTAGATCATCAGATTCCTGGAAGAAAAAAAATTTTGGGGAGTTAAGACTGATCCTATGATATACATCATAGAACAGTATAGGAAATAAATAGTGTAGCCCAACATAGGCAAAAATGAAAAATTATCAATTATAAATCATTTGTAAAAGTTGACCTACTATACCTTTCCTGTGTGTTTTCCAGAACTATCACTCAAATGATTAGCAAAATTAAATAAAGCTGATGAAATTCGATTAGCCACTGCATCCCAAATTCCAGGATGTTCTTCCCTTTTTTCTAATATATTCATTGCTTTTTGGTATGACTCTATTGCCTATTATACAAAGTGAAACATAAATAAAGCTAGACATATTTCTCTCATTGAAATTAAATTAATCATTTCAGCAGAACTACCAGCAAAACCAAAGCATTAAAAATATCTACAAGTCAATGATTTTTATAATAAAAATTCAACAAAAATCTACCATGAGGAACAATAAAATGAAAAAACAATGAAAAATATACTAAAAGAAAATTTTCAGAAAGAAAGATGAACTAATTTGAAAATAGGAAGCCAAAAGAAACCTTGTTGTAGAACATCCTTTCTTGTTTTGACAAATTTGCCTTCTTAGTAGCTGATGAATCAGAGCTTATTCCTGCTCTATGAGCTTGCAATTGCATCAGTCTTCCCAAATTAGAATGAAGAAGAGCTATGTTTGGCTTGTCCTTAATGAAACTGAAAGCTTTTATTCCAGCTTCAAAATGTTCAGAGCTTAAATGAGCCAATTCTTTCACTGACAGTAAAGATAGCTGAATATTGTTGGTTGAGGTTCTATCAGACTTATCATCTTCTTTCATGAGATTTCCTTGAACAGTATGAACAAATCATGAAAAATTGTATAGAAATCCAACTGAATTAAAAATAGCGATTAAATACATATTTAAAAAGTTAAACTTAACAAAGATGAGATTGCTACAAAACAATTTTTTACCTTACACATTTGCTGAGTTACTATTTATACACCTCCTTTGACAAGCCAAAAAATAGACTTTAGATCTCATGAATGTATTTTGATATAATAGCATGCAAAACTAATACAAAATAGGGTACAATAATCTTCTCTTCTTCATTTATAAATAAATAAAGTCTTCATAATATATTATTAATACAGAGAACATTAAATTTTCATTAGTTTCAATTTTGATTGATGCAATAATATATGAAAATATCAAAGATTTTTATGATATACTTTCAAAGAGAAGTAACCAATGTAAAAGGGAAAATTAAAGATTGATTTTGTGCAAATTTTAATAAATTTTATCGTTACTGTCAAAATCACTGCAAGCTGCCAACTGTTGTTGGTAGTGTTTTCTGGAATCTTAATTAGCAAACAGTAATCCTGAAAGGTATTTTTGATTCAAAGTCGCATACCTTCAACTTTTCCACTGTATAAAACACCTAGTTCATTATGAATATTCCCAAGCCTTTGCAGAAGTGTATCTCTCTGAATGTCAGCAGTAGACTGATTTGCATCTCTTGCAGAAGGTTTACTGAGGGAAGATGAGCGAGTCACAGAAAAGGCTAGTTGATAGCAGCAACAACTTACTAGTAACATCTCTTCTATCGTCCCACTCAAAGCTTCATTGATAAAACTTATCAACTCCAATTCACCTAAAAATGCATAAGCAAATGGGAATCATGCTTCATATGAAAATAAACATCATATACATGAAAAAATGTAATATTATCTTCCAAAATAGACAAATACATAGAACATTTGCCTTTTGTAGAATTGATTCCTAGAGAGACCCCATGCATGATGACTAATAAATGAGATATCATTACTGTGATTTTCGGACTATAAGGTGCTCAAAAATTCTAATTTTGGCTAAAAGATCAGCATTGTGCCTTATATTCAGGTGTATCTTATTTTCGAATCCTTTTTGTCCTAAGTGCAAGTGAGCTCAAACCAATTCTATGTTCAGAATAGGCTAAAATCTGTCAAAATGTTTTATTAGGACTTTGGTAAGTGATTATGTAACTTTTTATGATTATGTAACTCTTCATTGTCAAAGCATTGTAGGCCAAAAACCTAAGTCAGCTTTCTATGCAGTCTACACAGACTTGTTTTGGGCAAACCCTGTGCAGGAGCTGACTGTTTTGAGCATATCTGGCAGCCATCAATGATTGGCAACAATGTAACAATTCCACTGACTTGAAGATCAACGACTTTCAATGAGGTCCTTCTAGCTCCTTCCATTTTATAAAAATGAATGAAAAATTATCCTTAACTATAGTTCTCACAAGGGGACCTTTAGGAATGTAGCACAGGGTTTTTGATAAAATTGGTATGGGTATGTAGCTTAGACATTACTTATAACAGCCTGAAAATTATAGAGTTATACTTTTATACAGCCAAAAGGCTGGATGGATGAGGATAAAATGAGGGAGTGGTAAAAAGAAGTTTACACAGGGAAACCAGAATCATCAATGAATAGCCAAGCAAGGGCAATGATACTGAAATAGATGATGAGAGAGATACTGGCTTGCTTATTGCCACCATCACCCAAGTGTCCAAATGTGAATATCAACAATTTGATGCATTTTTAGGAGAAGGATGATTGAAAAAGTGAGTATACTTTTTATGTTTTATATGAGTTACAAGAAAAAAATGACAATGTTTATTATTAATGAGTTCAATTTAGTCTGACCTATCTGACTATTCTGTTTGCTTCATGAGACTTGTAATCTGGAGCATCTTATGGTCCGAAAAATAAGCTATAATAAAAAATAATATTACAGACTTCCATTATTAATTTTAGTAACTCGCTTACATTTTTAATGTGTAATTGTTTCATAATAATGCTTATACATCATACTGACCTACAGTGTTATTTTTCCAGTCTTCTCTTAAACTTAAAGGTGACCTCTCACTCTTCTTGTTAATTTCATCTCCACCGAGTGATTCTTCTATAAATGCATTGATTTGATTTTCTAGTGGGCTGCAACTCTTACGGAACTCTTCCTTTATCATGTCTAGCTGCTTCCACTGTTTGACCACCAAAAATGCAGCATCTCCTGCCCTTCCAAGAACACAAGCCCTGAGTTCATCTAAGTCATCCCATCTTCCTCCTGCAGCATCACATTTCTTTCTCTGCTGACCCCTAACCAGTCCTCCAACTCCTTTTAGATTCTCACTCCTTAAGGATTCTAGAATTCTGCAACAACGCAAAGTGCATATTGCCAATCCAAGGGTCACACCAAAGTTTCCTGAATTATATTCAACTTCTGTCAAAGTGGCAAACACAAGTACAGCCTTTTCATACAGCAATCCTCTAAGGATTGCATCCCAGGGCTCAGCCACATCCACATACTTCTGCTCTACATTCCTATAACCAGCACCTTTATCCTGCACAGTTTTACCCTCATCTTTGTTAGGTGATGTTTTGTCATCCTTGAGACGGGCATATGGCATGGGTATAGCCTCATAAGAACAGGCCATTTTGGGTTCTGCCTCACAGAAGACTTTTTTTGATCCATTCTCACCAGGATCTTTTGATTTAGAATACTCATCACTAGATGGATCTTTTGATAAAATATACTCTAAACAAGCTAAACCAGAGCAAACATGATTAAGAGCCATCAAGCACCTATCTTTAACAGAGGCATCTTCAAATGTAGTGGCTGAGTGCTTGCTGTTCTTTCTTCTCCTTCGATGATCTGGTCTTTTGAATTTTTTGGAAACACAAAGAGATTGGACAGCAACTTCACGCTCAGCACAATTATCTCGAGTCTTTGAGACTTGACCTAAGAGAAAATAAAAAGGATATATAGTCATGAACACATAAACTAATTTTGTATACTTTCACATGATATGAGAGTACTTTAATTTTTTAGACTAAAACTTCTTTTGTAACTGCATTATTAAAAGATTGCAGGGCCAGGATGATGAAGCAAAGCTTAACTTACTCAAGGTATTATAGGCATATTTTAGTGATGCATAAGTGAATAAATTCACAAAAAATACTGATAAAGAATTGTAATTTTAAATAAAACATCTTAATTATAACTCATCAGCAATTTGTGCTAAAACAGAATTATAAACATCATATAAATTTTTGCTAAAATATCATTGGAATTTTGGACAATAGCAAAAATATTATAATTAAATTTATATTTATAATGACAAAAAATTAAAGAGTTTCAAATAATTTATTCACAGCAAAATTAGATGAACATTAAATATAATTTGACTTTTAAAATGACAGAATGAAACCTTTGTTAAAAACTCACATTATACTACATTGTATTGTATAATATTATAAAGGGTGGCCCATAACTATCTTTCCTTTTTCTAACATAGAAATACATAACCAATGTTTACTGTTTAAGATACTATTTATGTTCTTATGTAAGAACTCTCTGGATCTATCAGCTTTTTTCATCTCACAAGGAAGCCTCATTACGCTTTCTTTCATTTTCGCCTCTTTCCAAATGTTTTGAGGAGAAATAATCTTGGAGGAGAAATTATATTTCATTGACAGATTTAAAGCTCATTTCCCAAAAGAGAAGTTTTTAAAGAAAAAAAGATGGGGAAAAATCTGGTGAGTATGCACGATGCAGTAAAACATCCTAATCAAACTCTAGGAGCTTATTTCTAACTGTAAAGCAATACTTTGTTTCACATTGTCATTTTGAAAAGCAACACCTTGTCTGTTTATTGGTTATTGGCCAATTATTTTGATATTACAGCTTAAAAATTGATCCAACTGATGATAGTATTTCGTAGAATTTATTGTTTTTCCTTAAGGAACATTTAAGGAAGATTTATTGTCCTTACACCATGAGCACATAAAAAATCCACTCTTCATCCCCAGTGACAAGCTACTATAAAAACAGATCCTTTTTATAATAATAGAGAAGCGTATCACTTCACAATAATTCATTAACAATAACAATATTTAGTCATAATAATAAATAATCAATTAATAAGGTTGGTCTCCATCAGTAAGACCAGAACCGCAACGTTGCAGCGATTAACATATCCCATGATGGTTAGGTGACTATGCACTGTTATTTTTGGAATCCTAGTGCTCTTGCACACCATACTATAATAGTTGTAGCATGATTCCCCATACATGATAAAAATCATTCTTAAAGTATCCTTTGCACTGTCACCTTTGAATAAAAGTTTCAAAAGAAACTGTGGCATGAACAAAGCACACTGTTTAAAAGTTCTAGGACTACTGCAACCAATAACATAGACGGCTAATAGTCTATATGTTTAAATGAGCAGAACTAGATAAGGGGACTCATGGTGTTAAGAGAAAGAAACTTATGGGACACCATAATATCATTTTCAAAATCATGCAATTTTGATAATTACTGTGAAGAACTTCTTTATCATCCAGCTCCTCATCCTTTAGATCTTCGTCTTCTGACTGACTGTTTATAATTATCTCATCTGGATCTTCCTTTTCAGGAGTTTTTTGCCCAAAATAAGGAGACGATGGATTAACATTTGCAGGAACATATAAGTCTGAAAGCATGAAGTGCGCAGAAGCCACAATCTGAAATAAAAAACAAAATCTCAAAGATCCAATAAAGGAAATAAAAGTGAGCTCAGATACTCTTTTATAAATCCTAACTTGGATTGCCTTCCTTTGGATTACCTTTAATAAATCAATAAGCATGGATTACTCTTCATAAATCTAGCATGGATTCTAATTTATAAATCTAAAATGGCTTTAAATGCTAACTTATTATTTTATATTTCATGGCTCATATAATTTTAACATATTTAAAATACAGAAAATTTTAAAGGACCATAGCTGATAGATGTCAACGTTTTAATTGTGGTGCATAATAAAAAGAGACGTGGGAGATTCCAAATCACAAGGAATATTATTTCCAAGTATAAACCCAACCCGACCTGTCATTAAAAAAAATTTAATGTACACAATACTAATTTTTGGATAGCAGGAAATAGTTACATAGTTACATATTTTTATACATTGATACTTTTGAAGAAACTTAAATTTTTTTCTCATGAAATCTTTCCCCTTTTTTTGGGTGATAATTGAAATACAAGTGACTGAATTATAATTATATACATCTAATATGTAAATATATATATATACACATATACCTATATAATCACCCCTTTGAGAGTTTTGTTTTCTTTTGAATGCATTTTCAATTTTTCTGAAAAAATACCTTTGAGATGGTTGATACATTGGGGTGTATTTCTGTGGAATAATCTATATTCTATTATATTATTATTGGTAATGATATTGGTAAACCCTTGCAATGATCATACATTATAAAGAATTAAACATTTTCTGTACTTTTCCATTAAAATTATGAGCCATGAAATATAAAATAATAAGTCAGAAATTAAAATTGATTAAATATTTGTCAAAAAAATAAACTGATTGAAGAAAAAAAGTGAAAAGTGGAAACCGGATTTGAACCACGTGTACTTCTATTAGCAACCCAACACGCAAGCACCACACCACCATTTGCTTGTTGATAAGCGGTTGCCTTGGGGTTTATATTGGAAGCGGCTGGAATTCGAGATTTTTAAACATTAATTACAAAGAAACGAGGGAGCGTTGGGCCCTAATATTTTCAGGTTGTTATAAGTAATATTTAAGCTACAGTTCCATACCGCTCTTATCCAGAATCCCATGCCGCAGTTCTAAAGGTCCCCTTGTGAGATAGACAGTTCCATAGTTAAAATTTCTAAAAACCACTCACTTTCATGTTTACAAGTGTGAAAATCTATGTTGACTATTAAGATTATATTCTATAGTAGAATTAATCCTTTCCCGAGGTTAGCTTTTATCATGATGACTAAGCAGTTTCTTATCAATGAGTCAGAATGTTTAAAAAATACCACTTTTTCATTTATCAATTAATTCTAATCAATTGAATAATGTTGCGGCATAACTTTTAGCATGAATAATTCCCAAATTTTCATTCTTCTGTGTAGATATTTCCTGCCCAATTTTGAAAAAAAATTATTACAAATATTTCAGTTTATTTTTCTATTTACCATTACAATAAAATTAAAAAAACCTCATTAAAAAGCAATATATTTCTCCATTAATCTTAAAATATTTTTACAAAGCACTTTATTTCACTGTTCTATGTTAATTATAACCCCTAAAGTATCAGTTTCTCACTAACCCCTACATTGAAAAAGAAACACTACAAAAATATGTATGGTGAATAGGGGCCTGAAATAAACCAAAAATTTGGTAGAGGAATGGGTTAACCATTGTAAAATCAGGGGAATTTTTGTTGATTTATAGAACGCACAATTTCCAAATATTGCTTTCAGTCACATATCATCATGATATAATATTTTGTTTTCAAGGAATATGTTAAAGTATTCCTTTACAAGATGGATATATTTCCTATTTATGCTAGAGAGAAAGTAAAAATAGAAGATTAATGGAGAGAAAAAAATTAATTTTTTGGTCTTAAGATTAATTTTCACATTTAAAAACATAATTTACAATATTCTTTAATTAGGAAAATGTTTTCTTAACAAATGTTATATATTGACATACGTATTAGTATTATCTTTGTTTGGAGCAAAGAAGACAAAGGAGTATAAAGAAATAAATTTTATTTATGCTTACCTTTGGATATTTTTCTTTAGCCAAAAGTGTTATACAATTCTTTAATAATCTCTGAACTGTGGCTTGCTGTCTTTTGTTTTGTTTAGGATGCTTCATGTTCCTAGCAACTCTGTAAATGTCAAAATTGCAACAGAATTAAAGTTTGTTGAGATGAAAATATAAATAATAAATAACATTGTAATCAAGTTTTATGAGAAATTTCAATTAATTATTATTTCTAAAAATCAACTATAAAATATTATAGTACAATACAATAGAATAGTACAATGCTATTAACTAGAAAAGCAATGACACTAAATACATTCTGCAAATGTATCATTAAGATAGTATAATGTACAAACAAAAACAGATTTTTCAGCAACTTCAGTATTGATGTTATCTTTAAATGTCCAATAATTAAAAACCATATAGATATTATTAATGATGTTTAAAATATCATATATAATATTTAACATTAAAATTACATTTTACTTTATTTAATAGACAACAAAGAAGTGTTTAATACATACCTATACAAGAGCATACCAACTGGGACAGTAAAAGGATTTTGCCCATTTTCATCTAATACATCAGTGCATAATGATGTTAAATCATATAGCTTAACAATATCATCATCTTTGCCTGAGTATCAAATAGTTTTTAAAAATTAATAAGGGTTGAATTAATCAACAATCTTTATAACAAACACAATGCTGTAACAATAGCAAAAATAAAGTAACAAGAAAAACATTTTTACAATAGCTACTATTTAACATTAAAAATTCAAATCTACAAAAACATTAATAATGTAATGACTTTTGCATACACAAATGAAATCAGCATTTAAAGCTATTCTACTGAAAAGAAAAATAGGTAATTGTTAAGACCATTCAAAAATATTTGATTTTACAAGTATTTGATACTAAGAAACTTTATAGGCTTATCAAATATATACTATGAAAGGATTGAGTTAATATTGTGATGAAATAATATATACAATAAATTACAAGTACTATTGCTATTACCAAACATGATGACATAACATTTCCTTCATTCTGATAAAATACAGTTGATTACAAGAGAAGACTTTATTAAACTAAACCATTCATGAAATCAGAAATATAAAAGATCTCTAACCTTTGAAGAGCCAATATGTATGACCAGCTTTGGTTGCATTTGATTTAAGAAAGGAAAGAATATTTTGGGCAACATCACGTATCAGTTTGGGAGAAAATTTTGAGTTAGGTAGATGAGGCAAATCTTCAGTCTTTATCAGTTCGTATCTCTGCACAATCCCAGCTAAATGATAACACATCACAACCTCAGGCACATTGCACATCAAATTATCCAGCCAATAGTCAATACCAGTCAAAACATTGATAGGACGGCTCATGTCTCTGAAATTTTTATCAATAACACATATAAGTAAACAAACTTTTATAAAATACCTGGTATTTTTAGCCTTTAAGAAAGAAATTTAGCATTGACACAAGTAAAAAGTACAAAAATTTTAATTCAAAAACTCTTACCTAAGTCGAAGACTAATACACGGATGTGTGCTTCCACCAAAAATAGGCATATCAGTTCCAATTAACATTTGAATGTCTTCAAAAGTCCATACAACATTTCTGGCAAAGTTGTGGCTTGAAACTGCATCTGGAACACTTTCATCCTCTCTTGGTTCAGGCAGAGGAGGATGTTCCTGAAAATAAAAGCAACAATAATCTATAAAAATAAAACATTTTTATTTCTAATATATGAATTATTACAGAATCATAATAATATCTGCATTTAATAATATTAAGATTGTAACTATGAAATCACCTCTTACATCTAACCCATATTAAAATAAAGAATTCCTATATATATATATATATATATAGGATATGAATGTCGAGCACAATTGATGCAAGGTGGTGAAATATTTTCAAATTAAAATAAATATTTTCTAGATCATCAGGGAGTATAGAGAAATGACACTGCATAGAATTATAAATACGTATGCAATCAATTCCCAAAAAAAATCAACAGCCTTCTACCTCCTATGGGTTCGATTTTAGAGAGCCTGTAATCTTAATTAACATACGCTAGATTTTCAACATTTTTTAAAAGCATTTTCCGCTCATGTAGAATATTTAAATTTACAATGCATAATAAGTTGCATCGTAATGTTCAGCCACTGTAATATTGTTGTAAATGGTGGTTGGTTTGAATCTCTACCTGGGCAGGAATAATGCTTCCATAAGAAATGAATAAGAAAGAATATTTTCTGGCAATTCATTTTATTAAATAAAAGTTGTTTACAAAGGAATATTTTCCAAAGTCCTTTTTAAATTGCTAAACATGTGCCTTACAACAATGATAGTTTTTTTCTCAATAAATCTTGCACCGCCTTACCTGTTATGAATCTCTTTCTAGTTTGGTTCATCTGTGCATTCTTGATGCAACCATATCATTCGGTTAACTTTCCTATGTCATTTGACAGCCCATCCCAATTCTGTAACGCTATTATATCTATTAAAATATCCTAATACCAATCTATCAGCTTTTTGCTGAACTTTTTCTTTACTATAATTTTATGTGTATGTCTCATGATGTGGATCCCAGGTTTTACAAGCATATTCTAATAAAAGCCTTACCAATGTGTTATACACTAGTATCCTAACTCTTTTCATACCATTTCTAAAATTTTCATAATGAAGTGCAAAGTCCCAAACCCCTTTTCAACAATATTATCAATTTGCAACTCTCAATCCTAAACCTTACCTTTATAATTTTGTTGTAAATATACTGTCCATTAATTTTAAGAGACTTTAGTACAGCTTTTCTACGTTGATTACCACTATGCTGATTTCACTGTTAACTCCCCCTGCTTTGTTTATGATAAGCAAAATTGAATCCCTTAACCACATAAACAATTATTTAATATAATGCCTTATGTCTATTCTTAGATATTTCAATAATCAGACTGAGGTATGACTGATGTGTTCTCTAGATGATGGAGGGGAAGGAGATTACCAAATTATCAGAGAGAATGAAGATATATTTTTGACTGTTAAAGATAAAGGAATCTATCTAAGAGGAGGAATATGATTTTGGTTTTCAGCTGTTAATAATTTATGATAACCTATGAAGAAAGGAAGTGTTTTGAGGAATTATTTTTGACAATTTTTTTGCTTCAGTTGCTTATTTTGGCTAGAACTTAGTTAGTTTTTTTGAGTTTCAATTCAACTGTGAATAGCAAAAAATAATCATATTGAATGCTGCAATAAAAATAAGTTATTAAGTTTTAATGTAATAAAATATAAGTTATAAAGTTAAAATAAACTTAAGTCAAATAGAGTAAAATCAGATTAATTCAAATTGTTGCAATGGTGAAATTATATACAACAGCTAAATGGAATTGATCAATCTTATTTTAAATCTTTTTCTTGGTAATAAGGAATATAATTAAAGCAACAAGGCTAATTGAGAGCAAAAAAATACATACAGATAATGGTACAGCAACTGGATCAGGTGTTCCCCGGGAATCCTTAATTTTTTCAAAATTGGATCCAGTTGCATCAGCACCTTCACTCTGTGGAGGCTGATAAGAATCTGAAGCAAGACTGTGATACAGAAACTTAGAAACTAAGTTCCTTTGCTGCAGGGCTCCCCTTGTACGATTCTTTTGTGAAAGTCCTTTCTCCTTAAATAGAGTAGAGTTGATTATTAAGTAACTAAGATAAATCATAATTATTATCATTAATAATATATTTTCTAAGAGTTTAGAAAAATATCCTAAGAGTTATCAGAGTCTAATATTCTCAGCTTTTAAGTCCATGATAGCAAAAATTTAACATAATAGACATTTAATGAAAGGTACACCTTTAATTTCCAAATTCCAGGAACAACTTCTAACAGGATGAAAACAATCATAGTTACTTTTATACATAAAAAATTATTTTCGGTCTAATAATTTTAATCAAGATCTAGTTCAATAAAGTAGCTTTAAGAATTGCATCAAAATTAGCTTATTTAATAATCTTGGTAAAATATTTCCTAAACAAGCTTAAACAATTTTCAGTATCAAGAGTGCCACAGAGTTCTCATATACCAGAAATTAATCTTCATTAAAAAGTAATACTTATTTGAGCATATTTAGTACATGAGAAAACATTATTTTTGTTTTTCTAATTTAATGAATAATTAATTTTAATATTTATAATCTTAATTAATTTAATAAGCTATGAAAGTCTTAAGATAATTTGTTTTGATTGCTCACAGCACTTCAATCGCAAGTTTTACAATGCAAGTCCCATCTGAAAGCATTTTACTGATAAATAGTTTATATCAAGCTTTGATATATTATTCCTCATGACTCACTCATGATGATAACTTACAGCAAGTCTCCATCTAACGTATGTGCACCATGTATTTTAAGCTGGAAATAATTATTTTATCTCAAAGTAAATTTCTATTTCTTTAATCATACTGGGATTAAAGATGCAATTTTGAGTAGTTCTATAATACATACAAAAAGTCTATAGTTTGGTAACTATTCAAAGTAAAAAGATTTTTTTTTAATATAATGTAAATATGTAAAAAAATTATCTAAAAGTAATTTGTCTTTCTATTACACGTAAATTTAATATGGACTATTTACGATTTAATTCAGTGAAATACTTATTTACTTGATAATATTTACTCTAACTCTAATAGTTATGATTGACATAAAATGGAAAGACTTTAGGATTACTAAGTATGTGCAAGTTAAACATATTTGATTTCAAATTAAATACACTCACTTGAAATTTGTACTTACCTTGTGATCAAGTGAGGCAAGAACATGATTGAAGAAAAAGTTTTTCAGCCACTCCCACTCCTTCTTAGCTGTAATTAGTAGATGCTTGTGTATATCAAACTCATCAATGAGCAATGTATTTTCAATCCTGTGCACCATCATGCTCACCTAAAACAGTACAAAGGGTATAATTCAACTCTGATTGTGGTAGTATTCAGCTTGAAGAGCATAGTAATGGAACTGGAGAGATGTCAAAAATTACACGGTTGTTATTATTATACTTACTGGGCCTCGACTGTATGGTATTTTCAGTAGTTTCTTAATATTTTCTGCATCAGAAACAACATCTACCTCGCCAACACAATCCGGAAACATGTGAGCCATTTTGAAACTAAAAATATTAAATTTTCATTGACTTCAGAAATAAAATCAAACGTTAGTTTCTTTAAGTAAAGAATGGGGTAATAAAATTGGCATCACAACTGATACGATTAGTTCTTAGACCTAAGTATCATTGGTCTTTAAAAAGGAAAATTACCGTAGAACTGAAATGATCCAACTTGCAACTACAACTAAACTTATCATGATTGAAGTAAAACAGGATCTTTAGTGATCCTTATGGCTTACCTTGAAAATCCGGTAGAATGAGAAGGAAGAAAATGCAGACCATAGGGTTCTGCAGAACTTTTTAACCAGTTTGACGGAGGTAGATTCAAGTCTGTATTGAATTGAAGTTTTTCAAAATGAGCTGGAGATTGTGAGGCAGAGTATTTAACCACAGCGGTCGACTTAATAGGATGTAAACGAGTCTCCATCGTTCGGCTTGGATTTTCTTGCATGGATTCTGTTTCCTAAGAATTTAGAGAAAAAGTTACAAAACGATCTCCAACTAATAAACTGCAGCGAAAGAATCAATCAAAGCACTATACTCTCACGTTTTGACTCTTGTCACGGTCAATTTCTAGGCGATTCATATCGTTATTTATTTTCTGATCTTTCTCCATATCCATCGTGTTCTCTATATAGAGTTCGTTAAATATTTCAATTATGGAGTGAAAAAAATCAAGAACGAATAACCATTATATTTTCTGATGGAGTCAATCATATTTCATATAATTGTATTAGACAGGTACACTAACAACAAAGATATACCACCGGCATTAACACACCTTCCTTTAATTCGTTCGCTCATTTGTTACTACTCGTTTTACGTGCGACATCTGGTATACAAGTCCCCTACTATCTGAAAACGCTGAAAACAACTCCTGCTGGATAGGCAACCATGACAGGCACTGTATATCTTTATTTACTTCGGAAATTCTACATAGCAGAATTATTCGTCATAGTTTTATCGTCTCTGAGACTATGATTTGAATATTGACTAAGCAAGAAATTTCTTAACCGTGTTAAATCATTGGAATGTAATGTAAACGAGTGCTTGAGAAGATGTATTTTATGTTACGCTAGAGGTGCTAAACGAGTTTAGGAATTTCTAATGCATGCAAATAAAATTTATAAAAGCAGTCGTTATTTCTCATGGATATTGATTTATTTCTTCTTAAAATAAGTGCAAGTGGTGGGAAGTTACTCAGTAGTGGCATGTAAGATAGTGATTACGGTTTAATTTCGTTGTAAAGGAATATCTGCTGTTTTGCGCTCTTTGCAAATTCAATATATTATACTTTTTTTGCTCAGGCCATAATGCTTCATGTTTCACACGAAACTGATCATCCAAGTACTCATTTTAAGAAAAAATCTCTTATGTTTTTGTCAAAAATTTTTAAAAGAAAATCGGACCCTGAAGTTTCGAGTGCTGGAAGTAAAGTTAATTTTGAGGACAGTGCCTTCAGAGAAATGGACCACAATTGTACTTATGAATGTAAGTATCCTGAAAATGTACTCGGAGAAAAGTAATTGTCAGAATTTTCCCATTTTTTGTTTACTATTATTACAGCCCATCGCGGAATGTCGTCCTCTAATTTAAGAGGATTTGGCAGTTTGCATGGGGCAAAGGCGAGGAGTGTTTGTGGAGATGGTAGTGGCTCTGTTAGTGGAAGGGTTCCTTCAACGCTCTCTGTCCAAGCTGTCGATGTGGATATATTAGTTCAACCTTGTCTGTTAAGCATAGGAGGATCATCCGCACCTTCAGCTATAACTTTAACTCCGGGTAGAACGAGAGATATTGATCAAGATATGGAAGCACTCAGGCTCTCTCGTCAGGATAACCCTTTCTTACAGGTAAGTTAGAACCACTGCATGTATTTTTTTTAATTTGTTCATTTTTATATATTTATTATTTTATTTATAGTGCATGTTTTTTATTTTTGTTTAAAAATGCGGATGAACTTAATTTTAAATTTTATTTCGATTTTCCCATATGCTAGCAGTTCAACGTTAGTTTCGGCAAAGGAATTTTTGCCTTAAGATTTCTAATCCAATTTTTTGATTAATGGTTATGAGTCGTGTAGTGGAAGTGAATGATTTCCCAGTTGAACTTCCTGTTATGACTGCTCAGAAATTGGAATTAAGGAGGACGAGATTGAAACATAATTTTTTTCCATTATTCGTTAAGAAAATGGGAACGAAAATTAGTTTTCAAAATTAAATGGTAGAGCTAACTCATTGCTTTCCAGTTTTAGCCACAGAGGATACTCAGTATATTTATATAATATAGACGTATTATTGAATATTTCATGTAATGTTGGCATTACACTGAGTAAAAAGGAGAGAAAAGCTATATAAGTGTTTGCGATTATTAAGTGGTTATACAAAAACTATTTTAATGTATGTACCCGATTTCATTTGGCTGGAATGAATTTTTAATATGATCCAATTAATCACTGCATTTAATACATATCACTATTACATTTGCCCAATTCAGTGACAATTTTATCTAACAAACTAGGTTCTGGCAAGTCGTGAAAGCCTGGCAGATTGTGCTGATGAAATTGAATCTGATGCTACCACTCTTATGTCTCAGGTAAGGAGATGATTATTTGTGGGCTCATTGAGATATTCTGTATGATTCAAAAAGCCTTCAAAATTACTACACTTATCTTAAAAATATACCTTGTGTGTATGTAGTAATATTAAAATACTATTATCAATATAAATATAGTATAGTATAAAAATATTATTTTCCTCTCATAAGTTATTCTGTATGTTTGAAATGTAAAGAATCTTTAAAGAGAGATTCTGTCTTTCTCCCTATGAAGGATGGACTTACAAGAAGCATGGGAGGTTTGGATGATGAAGATCCCTTAACTCTTCCAGAAATACATGAACATCTTATTCGTAGTCCTCCACCAACATCCTGGCCAAAGTCTCCCAATTTCAAAATGTTTCGTTTTCCATCCCCAACTCAAAATGAGGAAGATTTTAGCCCTGTGAGTAAAATATAAAAATGAGTCTTTCATACCTTTGGTGAGCATTTATTAATAAATCATTTTTGTTCAATAAATTATTTTCTGTTAATATCATGAATATTGTCTTTGATGGCTGAAGATATATAGAATATTAAAATGTTATCTTTCAGCATTTAATTTGAATAAATTCAATCCTACGTTAAAATTATTGTATTTCAATTGAGTTCTACTGCATACATTAGATGAGTTATTGGGCTCTGATGACTGAAATCTAAGATTATTTTTTCTGAATTTATAATTCAGATTTATTAAATATAAAAAGCCCTTTTTCTGGTTCCTTTCTAACATAATTATTGTTATTGATAAATATTAAGATCACGAGGCCGATAAACTGATAATCTGACCATTCTAGATCCATTTTTATGAATTTCTGTTTAATATCTTAGTTCTACCATGTGCAGTCCATGTTAGTCCATAAGAAACTTTTTTTACATTTTAACTAAGTGTATTTTTCACTTCCTTCTGTACAGGAACGATCATTTGGTGGAAGATCTCCTTCCAAACAGGTATCTCCACGGCATTCAAAAAGCCCTCCTACTGATAAAGGTCAGTTAATATATATTCCTATCCAATAATGAAGGTGGATGTAATGTTATTCATTATCTTGAGAATGGTAGTTTTGTTTTTTTAATATAGCCATAAACTATTCTTCATGATTAAAAATTTTCATTTCTTTGATATTCTTGTGACTTTAGAATGCTTTAATCTTTTTCCAATTTAAAGCTATTTGGAGAATGCAGCAGCACTTGATTATGTTTTTCTAGCCCAATTAAAATGTTGAATTCATTCTCTCAATATCCACAGTTTTTGACTGTTTGTATTGCCTTTAAGCTAAAATGAATATCCTCCAGTGAGATATGGATATATATATAGATTTTTTTCTAAAACCTATATTATCTCTAATAGTTCTCCCATTCTGGAACCTTAGAAGTCTCAAGGATACTATTCATAATTTTCTCTTATCACCATTGTTATATCCTTGATGTGCTATTTACTTTTAGCTCTTCAAATATTTAATTATTTTTAACCACTATATTTTCCTATCAAATACTGAACTCTACTTAGTATTTCCTTCAAAATATTACAGCTTATTGTGCATTGAAACTACACAATATTATTCCTGGATCAATTTCATTAAATTAATCAATTACACACTGTCAGATTCAATTTCAAGCACCATTTTTTAGAAAAATGAAAATTCAAAAAAAGCATTCCTCAAGTATAATTCAGTACCTAATTTTATACTCCATGATGATTCATTCAGTAAATTAATGAAAATGTTCCCATAAAATTATATAGTGGAAGTTATCTTTCTTTATACACTTACATTTCTAATTCTCTATAATTGAATTTTTGGTAAATGACCCTGTGCTGAATCAAAAATCTACATACGTACACATATATGTATAATCAAATCACCTTTTGCTCTAAAATTAAATAATATCTATTTGTTAAATAAAGCATATATTAGGAAAATATTCCAAAGCCACTAAAATTTTACTATACCTTTCAGTATTTCAGTTTTGGTTATTAGATGCAGATCACATTCTGCATGCTCTACATTATAAACATTGCTTTTAGAGTGCAGGAATTTTTCATAAACATTAATTTATTAGCTAAATGAGGCATAGTGATAGGTATTGCAAGTTATATTTCAAATTTTCTACAATAGCTTAGGTTGCCAGTATATTTTTAGTATTCTTTAGAATCATGTCATGTTATGGAAATATAAGTCCTTCTGTTGCTTTGATTGCACAATGATGTTTTTGCTATTTGTCGTTTTCTTTCAAAATTTCTCTCTCATGAGAAATAGCCTTTTTCAACAGTTTTTCATTGGTAGCTGTAGTAAAATTTTGATGTTCCTTCCTTCAGAAGTCTTGAATTCTGCCACTTTTTTGGAGCCTACTTCAAATGTTTTGCACCAAGTGCCATCTGCATCTTCTGTCTGCACTCGCTTGAATGCTGTATCTGCACGACTTAATATAACACCAAGACCTCATCGTCGGCCTGTGAGTGACAGTGGTAAAGGTAAGACCCTCAGCATAACTTGACGTTTCTTACAAGCAACAGTTGATGTATGGGTGAATGCTATATTTTTCCAAGAGAAAGGAATGTTTACAAATATATTCTATAAATTTTTATATGTTATTGTCCAATTTTAAACTTATGCATCCTTTTATTTATTATATTTCATTAATTTATTGTATGCTTGGATTTTGAATTTCATGTTTCTATCTTACATATAACTTTTTATATAATTGTTATAGTTACTTTCCCTTGAGATTTTCATTATAGCCAACTCTCATATAAATTCCAACTATAAATATGATTATTTTATGTCAAAATTTATTTTTCTATTTTTTGTGGAGACTTTGACTTTGAGTCTTGATTTTGTCAGATGCTCCAGCTGAGTGGGTTTTCCTTTTAAAGTCACCTTCTATCTTCTTACCTATCATCCTACATCATAGAACTAAGGTTTTATCACTTGGAAATATGTCTATTGCCATTCATTTATATAATAAATTTCCTTCAAAATGCAAAAAGTCTGTGACATTTTTTAAGTTTAGAAGTAGTATACAACAATTCCTCTTTAAGGAAATTTATTATGACATCCATGATTTTTTCAATTATTATATTTAGTATTGTGATTTCATGATGATTGCTGTACATATATGTCTGAGGCACAATAAAATTATTATCATAATTTACGTGGTAACCGTTGGAAATCTAACCATTCTAACCTTAACAGTAAATCTTTCCATTTTAATTTTCTCTAAGTGTTTGCCACATTTCTATCACTAATGGTTAGATGAAATAGGAGTTTTTTTTAGTCCCAATCACTCTCAAAATAAATAGGATTCTAATTCTAATTTTCCCATCATAGTTTATGGATAAGTCTACAGTTGCAGCAATAAATGATATAATGTTTCTTATGTTTTTCACAATTCTTGTACATCCTTTATAATGTATCAGAGTCACACATTGGATTGCAGCTGAAACTCATACAAAAATGGTAAGGAAAATTAATGTGTTGTTTGTATCTTAATTAATATGCTTTACATGAATGTGTGAGTTAGACGTTAGAATACATGTATGTACAAGAGTACTTAGTCCATGCTTATTAGATCAGAAATCTGGTTACTCACCCTATGGACCTATATTTTTAGTATAAAAACTATAAGATTATATAGGAAGAGTAGAGTCAATTTAGTAACAGCTGATAGCAGATAATATCTGGCAGCTCATCATCTCTGTTATTAAACAAAAACAAATTTTTTTTATAGGACTTCATTTTAGTTTGACTAGTTTGAATTTTCCTCTCAAAAACTTTTATTATCTTATTGTTTTCAGATCGATGTAGCAATCCCTTTGCTTTGCTCAGCCCACCTCTGCTTGGTGGACGGTGCAACTTGCATCATAACCACCACAGTCTGCATCATAACCGTCGAAGCTCTGAAGATAGCGTACTTCTAGTTGGAAGTGATGGAGAAGTTGAGGATGTTGGAGGAATTTTGGACCAAGGTGAATCAGGGAATTGTGATTTTGGAAGTCAGAGTGATTCTATGGAAGTTGATATAGAAGCAGAGGAAACAAGAAGGCTTCGTGGAGGACCAGCTCCTGCAGCCATCCAATTTTTTCAGCGTCCATCTTCGAAACGTCTCTCTTAGTCTGAATCAAAGGTAGATTCAGGTTGTTGAGTTTTCATTTCTTTATTCAGGTATTTGAAACATCTTGAAGTAACTGCAACCCATTCCAACAAAAGCTAAGTAGCATCTTCACACTAATAAGCTCAGCATGAAGGTCTCAACCCAAGAAATATTAGATTTCATTTTACATTGACCGAAGATTTCTAGTGTTAGAGAAGCTACCTTATGTGAAGAGTGAAGTTGATCATATATCTTGTCAACTGTTGTATTACTAAAGTTAATGATTTAAAACTAGTCACCATTGTTGGAGAGAAAGCTTAGTGGTAATGTTGTTAAATTTGCTCATTTACCACTGCTTTCACTCTCTCTCATTCTCTCTTAATGTGAATTAGGGTGCTCCATGTGTTCTTTCTCATTCATAGAGTATAAATAATGCTGAATTCTCAGAATAGGATAACTAATGGTTGGAGTAGTTTCCTTGTCAGACATTTCTGTGATGCATTTAGTATTTAAACTGCTTACTGAGTAACAGAATTAACTAATTTAAAGTATATAATGTCTTGATTGTTAACTTTACCTGTCAAAGATAAGTATTTTCATTTGCAGCCCTGATTGCCTCAGCAATAGGAACCTCATAATTTTAATATGAACAGCAACTATACTATGTATGAAGTGTTTTCTTTAAAATATTTGAAATACTTCATTTGCTGTAAACCTACTTGCCTGAATCACTCAGACAGCTGGATCGTTCCAGCTAATATTCTTTAGTAACTGCGCAGAAAACACTTCTTTTACATTCATGGATTGGGTGAGAGTGGAAAAAGTTGATAATTTCACAAAATTTGTGTAATCTATTAACAGCCAAAATGGGAGAATACTAGTCCATTTATCCACAAGAGTCTTCTCTGGTGGTCACATTCCAATTATCAAAAATATAAAAAAGCATGGCTATTCCATGTGAAAATATGTATTATATTTATAGAGTTGTAAATACTGTTTAATTTATTTAATTGAGATTTTGTAATTTGACTGCATTGCACTGCTGTTGTTCACTTGGGTCCATCGGTTCCATGTTATTTTTTTAATTACATTCCATGAAATATTCATAGGATAGGAGACTTTCAGAAATACTCACTGGTTGTGTAACACAATTTTAATAGTCTCTGAAAGATTTCAGTTGCCACTTGCCTTTCGAGGTAGTCATACCCCGTTGAGTTTTGCATGGTGGTTCCTGGAAAATGTTACCTACTTGTTATTAGTTCAAATTTACTGTTTTATGTAGTTCATAAAGTTGTTCAAGTTTTAGAGGAATGTGTCTTTCTTTTGTATTTAGATGTTGTATTAAGATGCCTTACATGTTCAAGAAAGACAGTGTCTAGTCAATAGTGAATTGAAGGTGGTCATATATCTCAATTTAAGTACTTTGTTTCTCATTTTTATATGGCTGCTGGTATGGCCAGTTAACGTTGAAATTTAAAATCATACGGCACCAAAGAATATTTTTGTTGTGGCAAAGATAAAATCTTTAAACTTAATCTTACATTAATTTTATTTGAAACTATCATCAATGAGGTAGTTCTCTACTTTCTAGTGAGCTGGTTGTCTAAAAATTAACCATTTTGGAACAAGAAAAGTTTTAATGATGTTGTATTTCTTAGGAAGCCATATAATTCTTTGAATGTACAAAATTTTTAAAATATTATATTGTATGATGGAAAACTCTGATTACAAATAAGTTACGATGAATATGGAGAATTCATTATGTGAAATTTTGCATTTGTTATATTTTTACTACTTTAAAATGTAAGAATGCCCTGACATATTTGAAATATATATGAAATTGAGCACTATGGAAATTAATGTGATCCTTTATTCAGCTGCCTCGAAAATAGATTGAAATTACCTTTGTAAACTATAAATTTTCTTTAATCCCACTCCTGCCTACAAAATTCAGTTAAAAAAACAACTCAGAGATCAATATGAAGATTTCAAAGAAGATTGCTATAAAAACATAAAAAAAGGATTAAGCTTAAACTATGATAAAATTATTTAAGTCATTTGTGGGAATATAAGTACTTTACAATAATACACAATACAATACAAATATACTATAATAATATAATAAGTATAGAGAGTTAACAGGTTATATACTCTATTGGATATCTCCTGATTTGTAAATATCTATAATACTCCCAAAGATTTTTCTCTTCATTCTTTGAAAGAAAATTTGAAGCAGAAAGTGATCAAGATATCTGAACTTGATGAAAATAACTATACTTGGAGTGATTTTGATTGTAACTCGGAACAGGAATACTTGATTTCTTAAAATATTGTATAAATATTTTTTAAAGACTTTTTCCTCCATAACAACTATAACGATTTGTTGGTGAAAAAGGTGATTCTGCAAGAAGTTAGCAAAACAGGAAGATCACCGGCAGAACAACTTTATGCAAGATATAGAATCATGTAAGATAATAGCAAGGATAGGTTTTGGGTTTTAGCGCATACAACACCAAGTTATAAACATCTCTCTGAATTCTGAAGTAAAGCTCTGTTTACCAAATATAGTATCCTTTGTGAAAGGTACTACAGTACATTAGATATTTCCAATTCCTAGAGATTCAGATTGTCTTTCATATTATCGTATTCATATACATTACTGTGAAGAAATAAAATTCTCTATTCAGTTAGTGAACCTTAAGTGCATAGTGAAGTGATGACTTTATATTTAAAGATACCTATTAAAGTGATTTTACTGCAAATTTTTGAACTTTCATCAGAAATCTTTTGGGATTTACATGACTAATAGGGCTTGAAAATCATAAGACAGATGGCAAAGGATTTAAATAACGTAAAAGTCATAATTTCCGAAACAGTGATTACAGAAGAAGAAAAAGAGAAACTCATAAACCAAAACAATTATTACCACACAACCATGTAATAGTAAGCATACCAAAGAAAACTAGAGCCAAGAGATGCGAGGTGTATCAAATACAAAGTCTTCTCTCAAAGGCAACCAAAATACTAACAAGAATAACAGGCAGAAGGATAAAAGGAATAGTCAAAGCCAATCTACCACAGTGGCTGAGAGTAGCTGAAAAGAAACATTTTGCAGTGAAGGGAGTAATTGGAAAAAGTTGAGTTATTAACCAAGGAGGCAATTAAGAGGATTGCTCCTATGCTCAAAAAATATATTGTTGGAGACTTGCTGCAGATCATGAGAAAAGTGAAACAGAGATGAATAAAAGCCTTTGGAATATGGTAATGGGTCAAATGTTTAACAGCAATGTTAGTAACATTATAGAAATGAAAACAATTCTATTTGTTGAACGGACGTAGTCAAGTTTAGAATGACTTCAACAGTTACAGACCTGGAATTTGGAAAGCAATGAGAAACTAACAGATTACCTTCCCTTTTATGATTTATGTTAGATATGATGAGTTCTCTTAAAGTAAAACAATCTAAAGGTCTTACCCTAGTCAGAACTCAGACTACCTTATGTAATCATATGTTGATGACATATAATTATATTGAGATTTAGAATGTTAGGAAGTTAAAGAAATACAGAAAAATCTGAAATTAGAGATGTGGAATTAATCCTTAATAGATAGTAAAGCAAGCAAACTGATGAGGCCTGAACAATAACCTAGTAGTAACAAATACTTGGTTTAAGAATCATAATCGTTGATTGTACAAATAGAAAAGCCCAGACAAAATTCAATGCATAAATTCATAAATATGTGAAGAATACAAAGAAATGAAGACACTGCCTGGGCCAGACATAGATTCAGACCACAGCCAACTTATAGCAGATATAGCATCTAACTGAAGCAAATCAGAGAGAGATAATCAGTAATGGAATCTAGAGGGAAGTATAGCAGGGAAAGGACCTTGTAAGAAAAAAGCTTTTGTAAATATTAATGAGAAGTCCCTACTGATATCAAAGATACCATTAAGAAGATTTTGACTAAGAACATCAGAAAACAGAATTAGAAAATTAAGAACTATATAACTGATGATGATAGCTAAATATATATAGTCAATCATACAAGGTATCAATTACAGTTTAAAAATTGAATTATAAGTATATTTAAATTTGACATATTGTAAATTGAGATATATATCTTCCCTAATACAAAAGTTAAATAAAAGAAAGACCATATGGTATATTATTGAAATAATGAGACAAAGCAATGGAAAACTCAATTATACAAACAATTTACCAAAAACTCATCAAAGATAGAAAACAGAAGATAATGTTAATCTTAAACTATTCCTTGATAATTTCATTACAAGATCTTCAATAGTAAAATTACTCTCTCATTCTCTCTCTCTCTATATACATATATATTCTTTTTATTAGAAAAAATTACCTTCGCTGTTGAAGTTCTTTCAACTTCCCCTACTGCTAGTTTACCAAAGGAAAATATAATACACTTCAATAATTATTTTAATATAACTATTAACAGAAATTTCGAAATTCAAAATTAAATTTGAAGGCTATTCCTTCTATAAGCAATTAATTATAATTTTTTATTACATTCCTTCCTTGATAGAAAACGAACTTTTGAAAAAATTATATAATATGACATTATGCTCTCAGTAATAATAGTCATACTCTCAGTAGTAATAGACAGTAATAATCTATCATAAAGACTTCATTGTATAAGCTTCTGTAAATATAAACTTTTGTCTTTCTTTACAAAAACACTATCAATTTCAATTCATCTTAATATTACTTGCTAATACTAAACTTGCATTGTTAAATTTTTATAGAAATTGGTTGAATATTTTGAAATATAAAATTCTAAATTCTGCTCAATAAATTTATGCAATGTAAATTCCAATTCTTTCTGAAATCATTCGAACGTCAATTTGACTAAATAGACTGCTTGACTACAATATCTAGACAATCCATTTCATTTCTTCGAATTGGATTGATCAAGATTTAAATAAACTGTACCCAAATTACACAAATTGTAAAACCTTTTATACATTCACTTGATTTTAGAGGTGAGATAGGAAGGGGAAAACATTTAGTATTTAACATTATTTATTGTACAAAAAACATTATATGGCTAAAGAACATTTGATATATAAAAATAACTAATTATGTTCAGATGACTAGATTACACTTTCTCTTAATTTTAAACAAAATATGCATAAAACCAATCCTGAAACTAACATAAATAAACAAAAGGATGTTTAAATTAATACATAAATTGCTTTAAATTAAAGTTGATGTTGTATCATTACCAGCAAATCTAAAAAGGAATAACAGTAATAATAATTGGAATCTTGTCTAGAGAAATCTTCAGATTAAGGGTTTCCCAGCACTTATCAATTATGAAATAAAAGAAAACACAACTCAGGCATTGATTGGGTTATCAAGAAATTATCGATTACTTAGTGAAGACAGGTAATTTTCTCCATGTTGCCACATTAAAACTTTTAGTCCAATGCAAGCCTTTATCTCTATTGACTGATGTAAAAATCTCCTGTTTTCTTCTATAATATTTGAAGTGATTTCTCATCTGAAAAATCTAGTACATTCAGTGCAAGGTCTTCTTTTGTGCAAGTAAATCTTATATCCAGCTTCTTCTTTTTTTAGAGCATTTAAGTTTTTCTATTATACCAAGTTTAAGATGAAGCAGACAAAATCTTAATCTATCATTGCTTTTCTTCCTTGTAGCTAAACATAAGATTATTCCAATCTTCTTTCAGTGGTATGAGAAAGCTACTTATTTTTTTAACTTTACTTTACTTGATGAAAAGCCTTTTTGTATCTTAACCCTAATAGGGTTATTATACATTCCTTGAAGGTTTGAGTTTTATATCTTCCATAAGCATCCAAATTTTACTCTTTAATTTAGTAGCTTAACTCTTTTACAAGAGGAGAAATGTACAAACTCCTAGTTATATGATGTAATGGTAAGGAGTGATGGTTTATCTTCAAAGAGGAATTATTTACTCTCAGAAATTTGTAAAGCTTATAATCACTTGTTCCTCTCAGCCAAGTCTCTTTCTTACTCAACTTCTTGAGATTTCAAAAATGAACTTTTCTGCCCGACTCCTTAATCTTCAGTTGATATAGTTTGATTTCCTATGCTTCCTTTCTGTTTAAAAATTATGTTTCCATGTTGACTGACTTCCCAGAAGCAACTACTCTGAGCATTCATGGGAAGGGAAGTGATAAAATAAAAAACGAGCTTAAAATAATACACAAATTTTAATTTTTGTAGAATCAAGAAAATTAAGAACAAAACAATGCAATAATAGTTACAGGTATTATATACATGTTTTCAATAGTCATAAAACTGGGTTAAATGACAGGGCACCTAAGACAACAGACTACACAATGGGACTTGGTCTTATCAAATGGTAAGGTGGGAGAAGGTAAGGGGATTTATAATGGAACTGATTTAATGCAATCAGTAATGGATGTTTGTGTGTGATCTCTTTGTGTAAGATATAAATTTAACATTTTTTGAGAAGCAGATAAGAAGGATTTGCCTGTCACAAAGGCATGAATCCACTTATACCTAACTGCTCCACACAGAGTAAAAATCTCAAAAACTAGAACCCTTTTCGACTTGTCTCAGGCTCTTACCATCACATGGAGAGGGAAGCCAGAGTTACAAAGAGCTAACAATGTTAAGATCTTGGAAAGAAACATAGAAATTCATGTACATTCTGGCTATCGATAGGTGCAAACACCTACACTCTTGCTGACTAATCTGCCGTTAAAAGAAAAGCGATACTGATAGATTTCCTGCAGTGTTATTAGACCCCACATTCTTCAATATAACACTTCAGAAACATGCTTCCAATGTTGGACCGATACACTTATTATCAGAAAACTTATCAGTTTGCCAAACAGAGAAATAAAAGATAATAAGCTATGATATCGATGGCTGTCCAGTCTCTTCTTAACTTTTGGGGGAAGAAATGAAAACAAAATCCATCTCTCAATTACCTTACAGTTTTCTTCCCCATACATGTCTATTAAGACGGAAGTTACAAGACCAAAAATTTACCTTCTTTCTTAAATTCACAATGCTAAATTTGTTAAAAATTTTTCCACTATTCACTTTTCTTAAAACAGCTGCATTGACCAAGTTTTTCTAATTAAGCTTTTAGGAAGATCCTTAGATTCTTTCAACCACAGATTCATTGCATGAAGCTAAATGGATTCAAGGATTTTTGGAAAGCCCTTAGTTTTGCTTGGATTGAGAAGAGAGGAAGGTTAACAACAGATGGATATCTTTTCTTTGAAAAGCTTTAAAATCAAGCCCATGGTCTAAAAGCGCAGGATATGCCATTCTTATTAGTAAAACCTTATCCTTTCTATTCCTGTAATAATTTTCCTTCACTGTATGCCTTTCAACCCGACTACCACCCTCCCATAATTCTTCACTTTTCCTTTCACTTGTGCAGTTTCTTTTGCTTTCTTCTCATTTAGTGTTTTGCATAATGCAAATAATAGATGAAAGATTCATGGGAATCAGTATAGGAAGTAGGATTAACAAGTACAACAGTCTCTATTTTTTTATGTCAATACCACTCTTTAAAGTTTCAGAGAAAGAAATTTCCTCCTCCATAACAAAAAAAACAAAGTTCATTAATTCATATGATTCATCAGTCAAAATTTTCTTCTCCATCCAGTGATATGCCGGTTGTAATTCCTTCTTTGATGGCTGTATCCCTTGTATGAGAAATTCACATTTTACTTGCACAAATACCTCTTTCCACCCCTCTTAATGACCAATCAAAATATTGGTCGAAAATCATTATGTTTTGGAGCAACAGGAATATTTTTGTTAAACCATTCATTCCTTCGAAGGAAATCCTTGCAGAGATTTGGTAGAAAATTACCAAGGTGTGCTTAAAAAAATCAAACGTACTTCTAATAGTGTATGGGGCTCTGAATTGGTTATAAAGTTTCAGGAGAATGGAATGGAAGGACAGGGGAAAAAAGAGGACGACTTTGGCACCCGTTATACAGACTCTTATCAGATTTAAGTCCAAGAAAAATATTTAATTGGATACTCCCACAAAAACAGTCCCTATATTTTGTTTAATAACCACCCATCGTCTACACCAGCAAGAGTTACTCTACAATTCAGCAAACATCAACAGTGACAATATCTTTTTAACACTCATTCAAACACTAGTGTTGTGTACTCATACACGAAAGCATTTCACTCAAAAAATTTTGTACTCAAACCACAATCCTTTCCATAACATCATCGAACATCCTTCCACCGGATGCCAAAATCAAAGTAAATACAGAAAGTGTTAATAGACAAAGAAAGAAACATATACATTTGTCCCAAGAATAAGTTGGGGCTTATACAGAATTTGTACTCTTTGAATTTTTAGCAATCACTAAAAACCTTACCTATCACTTTATATAACCTCACATTTTCTAGGCAAAGAGAATTAGGAGAGGAAATATCCAAACCCTGTGCATGAGTGTGTATGTGAATGCACACACATGCATGTGTGAACATAAGTGAGAATCCACCCACACTTTCATCACCTTTAAAGGATGGATACCAATATTCTCTTCTGCCTCCTCCAGATAGGATCAATCTCAAAAAATCGAGATAAATTGTTTAAGACAGTACTGAAGATCTTCATACACACCAATTTATTCCATATCCTTATCTCTTCTGCCTCACTCCATCCCCCCTTAATATTTTCTGAGTCAATCTGTCGGCATCTTCATATCAAGGCACAGCACTGTGCCATGTCATCACACCAGCTACAACCACCATTATTTTCTTCTTGAAATCACTCCCACTTCTCTATATCCACACTGATTCAGTCTCAATACTTAATATATATATATTTTTTGTAAGTTTATTTCTTCTAAATGAGACAATAATAATTGGGGGAAGAAATTTATTCTCTTTGTAGGCTGATGGGATTCAAAAAACACAAAAAATAAGGATTCCATTACCCCATAAACCTTAGGACGATATAATCAAGCAGTCTTTCCACACAATCTCCCCTATGCGTCCACGCACATTTAAACATTTACACCTATTCTTTGTTCGAAGTCAACCATATATTTATCTTCCTTTGGACAAACTTTCTACTTTGTGATGAAACCTTAACATTTGTACAACTCAAATGTCTTCAATTACCTTCTTCACCTGTTTTTAGCATCATGATATTTTGGTCATCAGGAGAGACTGTTCTTTTCACTTTGTTTTTGTCCTTTTATTTCATTCTAACAATTCATACATTTAAAAAAACACAAACTTGCTGTTTAAGTATTCACTATTCATATTTTTTAAAACACTTTTGTTTTGCCATTTGGTATTCACATTCCAATTCCTTCAATCATTTTTCATACACCCTGCACATCCCATAAAAACCGAACCTTTTTTAATCATTGAAGATGCTCCCAACCAGCCATATTAGTGGACTCCTTGTGACACATATCAGAAATATGTATCAATCAACACAATATACATAATCCTTACGTTAATTCCCATATCATATGATATAAATCCTATCCCTTTTGTATCCAAACACACAACACAACAATCTCATCTCAGAATAACTTTCTCTTACTCAATGCCAATCTTTGCGGCAATTTGGGTGAAAATCTGTACTTAAAATCAATACTCACAAGGTTACTTCAGATCTCTTACTATCCTACATTTTACTCCACAAACCTTTGCCCCTAGTCCCTAACTGAGCGAAAACACCCCAAAACCCTAATTTCTAATTAGACACAAACACCCTACACTTGGGCAATATTCAAGATTTTCTTTTCTACCTGGTGCAGACAGCTACCCCAGGCACCTTGAGTCAGTGCCCAATTCTCATTTCCTTCCTCCCTCACACCACTCACTCCCACACAATCAACATTCACACAACATTCACAGGCATAACTTGGATTTCATGTGGACTTTTTTCATCATTCAATATCTTATAATTATTTCAGATAAATTCACAAAGACTTTTAAAACAAAATCCAACAAAGGACAGAATATTTTGACCCACGCCTAATCTGTGACTTGCAGATAAAATATATGGGTCTCTCAATCTTCTCTTTTTTTAAAATTATGTACAATTTACATAAATAATTTACACAATGCATCAAATTCCCCAAATATATATATATATATGTATGTATAGTATAATACAATTTTTCTCTTTTTTTAATATTTTTCGTGGATTATTCTTGACTAGAGAAACTGCTCAGTGTCGGATATCGAAAAAGTGAACATTGTCAGACAGTATCCTTTTCTTTTATACAATCGTTCATCCGTTTTTAGAATCCACTTCCCTTGTTTAGAGACTGGGTTTGAGTGACTGTACATGGTGGGCTAAAAGCATTAACTCTCAAATTTTTAAATCCGTCACCACCTCACTCAAAAAATTTAACTCTCTTCTTTTCTCTCTCCTTAAAATTTCTCCTCTCATATATATTTATACATATATACTGGCCCATAAAATTCCATAATTAAATGGAGACATTTAAGCGTTGGTGCCGTTTTCCGTGGGGAGAACATGAGGAGGGAAATTCAGAGAGGTCATTAAAAAGAGGTGGCATATGTTAAAGGTCACTGCCCCTCCAAAACAGATAAAATAAAAGATATATCTGTGCGTGCACATGCCACTCTTGTTCTTCTCTATACCCCTCTTTTAGGCTCTGATTCCCCCCTCCTGTGCAATTCGTTTCTAACCCCAAAAGACTTTGTGAGGCACTCATCCCCTACCCTCCCACCATTTATGTTTCCTAAAATTTATTTAAAATACCCCTGGAGGCACCTTCTGACCATGTGGTCTCCCAGTCATCTTCTATTCCCCTCAGGTATTATGGCGATCTTGATACAGGCCCCATGGTAGAGGAAAAACACAGGGCTTCATATTTTTTTACAATCCTCAGTTTTAAATTTTTTCTCTCACAGGTCACCCACTTCCTTTCACTTTGTATCACTTATTTTTCATTTTTATTTTTTTTCCTCCACATTTGTCACTTTTCTCTCCGTCTGGACCCCTATCTCTGCCTTGTACCTGTCTTTCCTCTTCTACTACAAAATCCATCACCTTCTTGAATTAGCTCCAACTTTCACTGACTGGGATGCCTGCAATGAAATGGATAATTTCTTAAAAATTTCCATTCATATGTAAATAAAATTTGAAGTTCACATTAGTCTCTCAGGGCTGATTAATTTTAAACCAAAGGATATTTAATAACTATATATAATTATATAAAACTATAATTAAAGTTCAAATAGAATAGTTTATAATCTGAAATTTGTAAGGAAGTGAATAGTAAAGAACAGAAAATACATATCATATGCCAATCAAAACAGATAGGATAATAAGGTGATCATTATGTAGCCTTGTATGTAATGATATAATCCTAAGAGAGTTACTTACCTACATGACCTTTTCAGAGAGTGTCAACCGGCTAGTGGACATAGCGACTCCACTGTCACTGGATGTAGAGCGAATGCTGCTGTGATCATCAGTGTCACTCTGGTTGCTACCGTACCCTATTACGTCAACCTCATCTGAAAAGAGAAATAGACCTTCAATGTGCAGTCAAATATCAGAGGTTAGTTGAAACTGAAGAAAAACAAACTCGAATTTTTAGTATTTATATATCCTATTTATTTATAATAGGGGTCAGTGGTATTGATGATTAAAACACATTTCCTTCCAACGTACCTAAGATCCATCACACACCTTAGATTAGGATCTTGGATGAAAAAAGTAATAAATAGACTTGAAAACATCTTTCAAGGTCGGAAATCAGAAAACTAAACTCATATCAAATGAATATTCAGCATTCGGCATGATTTGTACTAATGCTGTACTAATTACTGGTAAATTTCATATAATTATACAAAAAAAGAAGTCGACAATAGGACGATAAACATATGCAGGTTTCTGATTTCATGATATTGATTCCTCAACATCTGAGAATTTTAATTTCTGACAAATTCCAAGATATCAAATTTCCTTATCGTTAGGCTAGGCTTTAAATAAGTAATACAGAGACCTTGCGATACAAGAGTGTGCCAAATGCAATACCTTGACCAAGGAAAATAGAACTTTGATTCTTGATAACAGCACAAAATAGAGCCCAAAGGGAAACTGTAGCTAAAAGCTCTGAAAATTACTTTTCGACGCAGAAGAATTAAAAGGATTACTTTCTCTCTTTTAATTCTTAGTTAACCTTGCACACAGAAAGTGAACTCACACGTAGACGGGTGGCCGATAGATGGGTAGACGTAATATCAAATCCCATAATAACTACACAAATTTAAGTTTCCATCCGAATGCGAGTAGAGTAGCGACCGAAGAGTCACGTAGCTGATAAAATGAAACAGAGAACTAAATGATTAGCGTCTTTGAATCCGCGATTCCAAAGAAACGCATTTGAGAAGCGTCAGAAGCGTCAAGAGAACTTGAACTATCTTTATCATACGAATAAAGCAAATTCTAAGATGATGATGGTAAGCGAAGTAGATTTGGAACGTGATGAGAACACAATGAATGAAAGAAGGGGATTAAAAAAATATATTTAGGATATTGACTCCTCATCCCTCTCAAACGGAAGAAAGGAAATGGTTTATAAAGAGGCTCATTCGAGAGTAAACACAGCATGGACGGAGGAACTTATTTGGTTAAGTGAAAGAAATGCCACCTTGGGTGAACTTCAGTGCCATGACAGGGGATCATTAGGTCATCCCTTCAACTTTAACAGCTTCTGGACACTCAGAAGCAAATCATAACTGATGAACGTTTTCAGGTTTTCGTAAATACGATTTTCAATAGCGATAAAAATGCACATTTACTACTGATAAACATTTCAAAAAAGTTAAAATTTAAAAAATTCAAAAGTTGTGGAAATCGGAAACAAATTACAATAGAAAGGAGAAAACTTCGACACATGACCATCAGATATATACAAGTATATATATAATAACATTCTCATGAGGCATTAGGAGCTATGATCAAACAACTGAGTATCAGGAGAGTTTAGAAAGAATTACAAAGCTGTGCTAAGGTTTCGGCGGCTAAGAAAAATAATAGGGAAAAAGGTAAAGAATTTCGTTAATGATTTATATTCTTTAAACAAGGTGCTCATAAAAATTCATTTAATGCACTTAATCAATAAATGGAGGTATTCAATTACTTTATTTTCACTTCCTTCATGGTCATAAGATAACAACAAAGCAGAGGCCGAGCAAAAGGATTTTGGTATCAAATTAATTCACAAGTCAAGCCTTTTTTTCCGGACTTATCTTAATATTTCAATACTTTTTACAATTTTTAAACATAATCCCCATTAGTAATCAGTTTTGAATAGTTACTCTTTAAACAAAGTAAACATCGTGAATCAATAATGTTCATCAAGGATAAATTTAGAATAGTCCTTTAATAGTTGGCATCTACTGCCTGATCTATATGTTCATAAATACTAATTTGGATAAGAAATTTGAATAGTGTTTTTGAATGATTCTCAACTCGTGAGCAAAATCCGACCAGAAGGATTATATTTACTGACGGACCTAAAGAGAATTATGAACTTTGATGAGATATATATATATATATATATATTTACACATATACATATAGGTTCGATCAGTAATGATGGAATAGAGAAACTGTTGGAAGACGAAAATGAGTGTGAAAATTCTTGACCGGACAAATTCGTCTAAAATTAGAGCCATACGAGTGGAATAAGAATTTTCTTTTCGGATGGTGTGCAGAATAATTCGTCTTCATTCATCATCGAGACGGATGTCGCTCGGGAATACACGAGAAATAGATTAATAAGTCTCACCATTAACTCTGAGAGAATGTGTTCGATTCACTCCGTGATTCATGCTAAAATCCAGACTCCATAGGAGTCGATATACAAACACTCGATCACCGTCCTGGAATTTAATCAAAAACTCTCCGTGACATACGAAAACGGAGAAAGGAAACGTAGAGGTCAAACTTGATCATCCACGCACGAACTGAAGGACGTTTTACACTGGCAAAAGCCCAAACTCTGTCATTTCCTCGCAACTATTTCAGTTGCTATGGAAACCGAATGGGAAACTACGCCTGAGATCGTCTATCTAAGGTTAAGAGCGATTAATGCAAACGTAATTATGATTGTAAATTGACAATAAGAAAATAAAATTTTGAATTGGTTGAAGGAATAGTTTCCTAGTACAATGCCGCACGGAAAGGAAAAATGAGTACAGAAAAGTGGATTTAAATATGGATGATGCGAAGACAAGCTAGAAACAAGTTATTAAAATTACTGTCTTATCGAAAATATTCACCTGACTAATAATGACAAGATAATCAGAGAAATTTTAGGACCGTTTACGATCATGGCCAAAAGGGTGTTTCGAACAAGCGATTGAATTTTGAAATAAATTATGAATGGATTACTGTTAAACACAAAAAAGCTATGATATAAACATCGAAATGCTTTGCTACATTCAAAATAGGATGTTTGATTGATAAATTTATTACATAGTTCCCTGGAAAACATTAGCAAACATCGTGAGATAAGAAACAAAAACTCTTCATCCTTGTCTTCGAGTTCTTCGATATGGTAATTATTAATTAGTTCATAAAGTATACATACATTCAACGTAAAATTAATCCTCCATCGGTTTTCGATTTCAAAAACCCTCTTAGAGTTTCCGATATATTCCTCGAGAAGGAGTCATATTAGGGACGCACCCTTAGGTTTAAATACGGACAGAATTCAGAATAAAAGATACACAATGAAATACTCGAGATAAGGTACAGAAGAAACGCAAATTTGATCCATTCTTTTCTAAAATATCTCATGTGATTCTAATCTTGTTTGATTAAAGGTACCGCAACAATGTGATCTTTCCCGATGAATGTCATCATTCACGCGAGACAGCCCTCGGCATTGACTTACTGGCGCTCGATCAAAATAGGTCTGGTCTTCCAGAAAGACCTCAATGGTGTGTAACTAAAGAGAAGTCTCGCAAAAGCAAAAGGTAATTTAAATTCGTGGAGAGATTGTGTTCGTCAACACCGTCTTATTCTAGCTGGAAATAATCCTGTTATTTTCTCTATCTTCGAGAATAACAGCCGACGGAAAATTTTCCGCTATAGGTTTTTACCTTCTGACCAATAATAAGTCGTAATTTCGAGCGGTATTTGTCCGTAATTTTCCTCGAGAGCTTTTAACAGAGAGTTTCGCCAAGGTCGAGGGAGCACTAAACTACAATCGATTTCGCAAGACGATTTTGCTATAGAAACTGGGAGGTAACAGGTTTCTCCAAACATTTGATAATCTACAACTGTAAATCTATCGTTAACGAAAACCGATCTTTAAAATCAGCGGATTATAAAAAGATCATAAAACTTATTTTAGGCCCAAAGATGTTAGATAATACTCGATTACAAAAAGTAGATAACGGTTTTATAAGTAATTTCTACAACATGTTTTTTTGTTCAATTCCACAGTTTTATGGAAACATTGTAATAAATAGGGAGAAATGAGTTTGGCAGATCCTTCACGTAAACTACTCATAAAAGCCGACTGATTAACCGGTGCAATATGAAATTACGATTACAAAATCACGTTTATCACACCGATCGCTTGATTTTTTACACTCACAAAGACCAAAGTAAACATTAGCCTAAGCGAAAAAGGAAAAACGAAATACAGAACAAAATACGAAGTGAGAAAGTATGGTTTTTGAATACTTTGCACGAGAAAACGTAGGAATTTTCACTTTAACCTATTGTTAGTATCGATAATATAATGATTTAAATAAAATATTGCCATAATAATAAATGAGTCGCTTATATTCACTCCATCGTCACAAGTAATTCTATAAAACTGAAATGTGCACAAAACTGAAAGAAATATTTCTTACGGATCGTTTGTTACGGTTACAATACAATATCAACAACAAATTTCAAAACCTAGCTATCTTGTGTATACTGATAGGAGACATTTTTACGCAAATTTAGCGGAGTCTTGCCCACTTTTTTCAGTATTTCATTTAATCATACTTCTAACAGAGTGATTTGTGTATATTATGAAACATTCCCTGGAATCATCATGGCCATTGATTCTTCTCATTTAGATTCACGAATTGAAAAAAAATCAAACTTGATGTCTCTTACACATTCGAAGTAATTTTTAAAAGTGTAAATTTCACTAGATACGCTCAGCTTTAGAGAATATTTTTTTCACTTATAGAAACAGAATTGTTCACAAATGTACACCTTCACACCGCCCAACAGACGTTTATTCAGAAGATACCCGATAGATTGACTGTTTCATTATGATTTCTTCATTGCTTTGCAACGGACTCAAATAGGTCGCCTAGAATCGATCGATAAAGAGCTGCGATTGATGGAAACAGGAGACACGGAATATCTTTCGATTAGATTCACTGGAACAATACCATTAACGCAACTTTCTAAAGAGGCTCCGCCAAAAACATGCTAGTGCGTAAAAAAGCCGAACTTTCTCAGAAGAACGTCGAAAGAATGAAATGACGCCTTAAGAAAATTTCATGAGGAGAGTAAATATATCACCCTTTGTAATAAGAAACGAGAAAATCACGAGTTCTCAATTGTTTGTGTCGTAAGGAAAATAAACACAAACTACATCATTGAAAGTTCATGATTTCTTCAGTAATTCTCTCTGGTAAAAGGCCAATCGGTGAAGAGTAACACCTCAGGAACTGTTTTTAATGTAAATTTGAATAACAAATTTTTGCATAATAGCTCGGACGTACTATTTCTGCATCAAGTTAGTTTCTCATTACTGTT
Organism: Pantala flavescens; assembly: GCA_020796165.1. Classification (NCBI taxonomy): domain Eukaryota; kingdom Metazoa; phylum Arthropoda; class Insecta; order Odonata; family Libellulidae; genus Pantala; species Pantala flavescens. The sequence goes on along the minus strand of CM036880.1, from coordinate 36,312,496 downwards.
TCGCTCAGGAATTCGGCTACTTTTCTGGACGCCTAGTATTCGTGTGATAATCGCAACCCTAAGATGTTTCCACGAATCGTTTACGTGAGAGTTAGTCACGCGACTCCAATCGATATTAAGGTCAACAACGCGCAAAAAGGATTAAAGGCGATCTCATTGGATGAGGGACAGCCAATGTGCGTCGAAAACACATTCGGTTAATGAATTTCATCGTTCGAATATTTTGTTGCCATCTTATATCTATTATATATATATATATATATATATATATATATATATATATATATATATATATATATATATATTATCATTAATAATTATTATAGTTCTTACATGAGAGGAATTTCATGAAAAATGATCTAAAATGCACGATCTCCAGTGTTCAGCTGCACACCAGTTAAGAAAATCGCAGCTTTCACTGGCCAAACAATGGAATGCCCGAAAATGTCCGTCATGGCGACGATCAACTTGTCCATCAAAAACTCGGGAGCCATTCGACGAAGTTGAAACACGAAAATTATTCTCACGCAACCTTTCGAAAGGAAGATTTCCAAACCATCAATTCCCAAATTAGGACCCCGAAATTAAAACTAATTGAAGAAACTTTCGTAATCCCATTTCCTATGCTCTCTTGCGGCCACGCTAACGAACGTTTCCCTTTAATTTTCGTAAACAGTAAGCTTTCCAGGATGAAGTTATCTACGGATAAAGGGATCGCGTCTCCGGCGGAGCGAGATTAAAAACTTTCCGTACACGTTCTTCCTTTCTCTTGTGAAGATAAAGCAAAATAGAGCGAAAAGTACAGTTTTCCAGCAAAAAATTAAATATCTCGGAGGAGACAAAATCTGGAGCTGATAAGATTGATTGTGAGGACAAAAGACTATATATAGCCGAAATGAACACGGAGGAAAATATCTGATAAGAAAGGTCTATCACATTACGTACGAGATGCATTTAAGGATGAGGGCCAAAAGAGTTAGTGCCATGCTAATTGACGCGAATATAAGTCGAATTTTATCGAGAATAAGCACCCCCTAAAATTTTGGAAAAATATTTTGTTAATGAAATTAAGCTGTTTTAACACAATTCATAACTCACAGTAATTTACTGTATTTATCAATTGTTTAGTTAGTAATTATTTGTTTGATTAAAGTTACGTTATAAATTAACCACTATTTTTGGCGAACGTTACATCATTTCACGCCATTTTCAAGCATACAATTTTCACCTTCTTTTCGTGAGCATCCCCTACTTTTTGAGGATCAAAATTTTGGATAAGAGGAACCTTATACTCGATAAAATACAGTTATTTAAAAAATTGAGATATGGTCATTATCGTGGAAAACGAAATAAGAATTTTAAAGCTGCGTTTTGGCTATTCACAGACGAGATTCGAATTCCAATTTGAGCTGTGAACGAGAATTCGAGAACAAACGATGACATTCGCTTGACGATTTCAGGTGACGCAGAACGTGATTTCATGAAATAGGCGGATTTTAAAAGGCGACCGCTAAGACACTAAATTAAGAAGACGAATACATCCGTACGTTAACCAAATTTCTTGCTGAGAATACTGATGAACTTTAAATCCTTTAAATTACTCAAAAATATTCGTAATCCGGACAAGAGAATCCGATTCTTCTCTTGGGTTCAAATAGTAATATTCGCACACTATGGGCAATTAATTGTTTCTCGGTGGAGACTTAATCCCATAGATCGGACTTTATCCTCCGTAACCCTATTCTACGCACGCACGCTATCGGAGGAAAACAAGACGAAGTCGTTCTGGGAAACTCCTTTAAATGGAGTTTTCGGAAAGAAACGGCCCTCGTACATTACGTAAATAGAAGCTACACAATGCATGGACGTAATTATACCGAGGGTCCTTTTGGAGTAAAGCTCGTGATCCTTCTTCGACAAGACATTCTAGAACCCATTTCAATGCACGACCTAGGAACGTGGTCCCTCTCCCGTTATAGAGAATTGGAGAATGGAAATGTATCGATTATGAAACGATGAACATTTATGACAAGTTGCTCGATGTTCTATTACATTTCCTTCCCGAATTTGAATCATAAAGGGTGAAAAGATGACGATTTCTGAAATTCATTCGCCGCTTCGCAGCCCCGCTTCACAATGAAGGAACTTTAGCTTCACCCATCAATCCGTAGAATGAAATCCGCATAAAATAACGTGAACAGGGACTTCAAGCTAAAGTAAGAAACTATCTCAAAAATAAACAAGCGAGAAATCAATTTTAGTCGAATCTGCGCGTAATTCAAATCGAGTCAAAGTATGTGGTGTACGATAAAAGTAATACCATTTCAACACAAGAATAAAATTAAAATTTTCGTTTTTCTACCAGTCTACCATTAAACGCATTCTATTTCACCTAGACCAGAACAAATTCCAACATCGCAAGTGATTGCATTTTTTTCATAAAAATCAAAATAATGTTATACGGCTGTCAGTTGATAAGAAAACATTCAAAGAAAAATGATTTAAACGACAATAGAGCAAGTTATTTGCAGTTAAATGCGGACTTTTTTAAATGAATACAAACGATTCCTTGATACGTAATATCAAAATTAATATCATGCATCGTTTAGAAAGATAAGCGAACAGACTGAGGAGTACCAAATGATGGAAATGATCTCGGAAGATGAGAGGCGTAGGTTGATGACGTCCAATTTTATAACGGACGCAGCCTCTGGTAGACCCTACAAATAATAATCATCGAAATCTGCAAGGAACAATGAAAAATGAGAGATACTCGAGATTTTTAAAAATATCGAAATCTTTTCCTCGGATGTATATTTAACTCGGAGCGAAAATTCACAATTTCATATATCAGTTGTGAAACACGTAAAAAAATTCAGATATACTTCAGCGAAAGATAATTTTCCGATGTAATGATTGGATGGCGATACCACTAAAGTAATGAGCAATAAAAGATAAGGGTTTATTACTTTTATCTAATACGTTGATACCTCTCTTCCAGTGAATTCACGGACGCCGAGGACTGAAAGCAATATGAAGGAACGCCAAAAATAAGGAAAGAAACGGCGTAGATAATTTTTCGTGATCAACCTGTCTCGCCAAAGAAAATAGAGGAGAACAAAATCCTTAATTCGTCATAATGCCTTTCGAATGCCGAAGATCGATTTTCACGATTTCTTTCTTATGATTCCATTCGCCCATTTCAGAAGCGTTTCGGTGAGTTTGTCTCTTAAGTTACTGCAGAATTGAGCACAGAATACCTCCTTTCTTACTCATGAACTGTTAAACTAAACCGTTTCCAAAATATAATTATTAGATATGAAAATAGCATTTTGATATTCATACTCCATTCATTAATTAACAACTTATTTTTAATCTTCTCACAGTAGCTCCAAACGTGTTAAAGAGCTCGGAAATGAAGTTCCAACTCTCAAACTTAATTATTGGAAAGGATAAAAATGAACAATAATAATATATTGAATACATTTGCCATATATTAGAGAGTGATTATTTGCACATTTTCAGGGAGGAGATTGAACTTCCAATATCGATTCGAAGGCTTCATCGTCGATAACGTCCGCTGCGAAAGGTCGATCACCTAATACCAACTAATAAAAGCTGATGAAAGATTATTACGAGTTTAAAAGAAACATTTTTGGAAAAAATGTCAAATGAAAAAATCTACAATTTCAAAATTCAAAAGATCGTGCGAGTCTAAGTAAGAAACATCAAGAACACGTTCCTTCGTAGAACTGATCCGTTCGAAAAGCTAATTGAAGAAATTGACTCGGAGAATGACCTCCCCACGGACGGCGTCTGAAATGCATAACCTACGATAGATCTTCGCGCAACTCGATCCGACCACATAAGAATACTGTATACACTCTATCGTGTGTTCAGTATTCGTGGCGATTAAGTTTATCGACGATATTGGTCCTTTCTATCCTTCATCTTTCGACGAAGTGGCAAAAAACACTTTAAGAGATGTCGTCCGTGAATTGAGGTCAACTTCCGAATCTGTGTACAAGAGTGAATTCGCACCGGTGATGAATCCTTCCGAAACTAAATGAATAATTTTCTTCGATGAAAATTAAACCGATATTTAGCTAAAGTCTAAAGTAACACAATAAAAGATGTCAAGGAAGACATCCCACCCTCAGTACTATCGAAAATGTCTGCCTTCCGCCTTAACATCTTTCTCACACCCTCTAAACGAAATTTCTTTCCAATACACAAGAATGAGAAGTGATCGTACTTTTCCACAACTTTTTGTTGTTATGAAAAGTTGTGGAAAAGTACGATCACTTCTCATTCTTGTGTATTGGAAAGATGGATTTCCACAAAACAACGCCTTCCTCCGTGAAATTTCTTTCATTTCATAAAACCGAAGCTTCCTTGAACGTTATAAAGTTAAGATGCATTTCTTAAATGACAGAGATCTCGAAAACTTGGGCCCAAACCTTTCAATTATAAAATTTAATTTCAGTCGTAAAATATAAACAAGATGATTTTAAAAATTAGTTTCATGTTTAATAAATTGTCAACTGATGATATTTATCATATTCAAAATTTAAAATCAATTTATAAGGTACTCAAGGGTTAGAATTCCATAGAAAATGAGCATTCAAAAGTTTCACGAGATCAAATAAATGTATTAATCAGTAGAATCCCACTAGAGTAGAATCCACCCTTTTCGTCTTGACGAAGCGTCAACCGCTCATAAATCAACTGAAATAATAATGCCGCCAAATCGTGAAACATCAGCCTGGAAATAATTCTGCCCATAATGAATAGCTATAATAAACTCAATACACGTTCTATTTTGTGCTACTGATGATGTCACTGCCAAACCAAAAAAGTCGAAACATGAAGATAAGGAAAGATGGACAAAGAAAATTGAGAGACTTTCGACGAAGTTTCGACTTCTAAAAATTAATAGTACGATAGTGTTCCCTGGCCAAACGTCCTTCTTTAAATAGTAAAATAAGACAGAAAATGAATGGATGTCGGGATTCATCTTTACAGCCACTTCAAGTCGCGAGCGATGTTACTTTGTGCTAGTCAGACCATACCTTGAATATGCGTGTACTGTACGGGACCCAGCCGATAAAATTTATGAAAGTGAATTAGAAAAGGTCCAACGTAAAGCGATGCGCTTCGTGTAAAATTGTTGCGATAAATCAATAAGCGTTACTAAAATGCTAGAGGATGCGGGATGAGAATCATTAGAACAGAGAAGATCAAAGCGTAGATTAGATTCGCTAAATAGATTCAGAGAAGGAACGTTCAAGAAAGACTTAGTACACATGTGCCCTCCCTGTTATATAGATCGATCGGATACAGCAAATAAAATAAGGGAAATATAGGCGAAAACCAACAGATCCAAATATTCGTTTTTCCCTCGAAAAACACGCGAGAATAACCGTCTAGGGGAGTAAATTCACGGTGCATGCACCCTTTGCCACACACCGAAAGGTGGCTCGCAGGGTATCTACATTGACAAGTCATTTCAAAGATGAACGAATTTGGGAGAAATTTGAATGGTGGATCGCGCAAAATATTTTACGTTTATCAATTAAGCACAGGCTGACTCACAGAAAGTCTGTAAAAGACAGTTTAGTTATGACACCAATAACCTTTGTGTATTCAAACATTAGGTGAACTTTATACATTTGAACGCTACTATATCAAAGTATGAGTCATTAGCTTCCACCGTAAGTCGCACAGATTTACATGACACGTAGAGCTATTTAAAGGGAAAAATAAAGAGATATTTGTCTACAATTTGAACTTCTGAGTGAACATAGATGAAATTTCACTTTTCCCAACTAGTTCTAATTGAAACAAGATTCTGAAACCCGCTTATTTAGCGTGAGAAGTCAAAACCGTTCTGTCAGCGAATTCCCATTTTCTATAACTTTCTCTTCTCACGGTTTTACAAAAGAAACACCTCTTTCGCTAAATACGGTACACAGTCTCTTTGTTGCTACGAAAACTCATTCGTACCTGAGATACGTTGTTTTTAAGAATCTGTCCCTTGGGGATATAAGCGCTCATTACGAACCCAATATTCGCATTTGAATCTCCTGAAAGCGATCGTTTTCCAACGGACGAGCAAAGTATACAGCATATAAAGATACTCTGCGATGGAATAAAAACATTCATGGTTTAAATGCCATTATAAACACATTAAATTTATTCTATTAAGCTTTTTCAATGCGTGTAAGATAATGAAGTATAAAAATCCGTTGGAAAGTCACGATGTGCATTTAATGGGCGCGAATAGAATTGACTCGAGAATCCGGAATTTGTTCTTCCCGTAGGACTTTCGAAATATGAGTGAGAAAAATATTGCGGTAACATTTCATAACTTTATACGCAAGAAGAAATTTGTTTGAAACTTGCATTTAAATATGCCGAACCGCTTTCGAAAACAAATAAATCGCTTTCTGCGGAAAAATGTACGCATAAAACTTATGTAAAAAATGACAGCCACAGCAATTTTAATTATGATTCTTTAATCCAAATATTTAATCCTCGAAATACACAAGATGTGAAAATTGTATTGAAACGATCATCATAGTCAGCTTTTATAATTATATTCTCTACTGCAAAAAATAGTACAAGAAGCATTGTTTCCACGAGTTAATCAATCTAGCGTTATCACTATCGGTTATTTTTGATATAAGAAAATAAGGAAACTTCTATTTTCTATAAGAGAATGGATTTCGACGGCGCTTTCAGAAACCCTCGGCATCTCCGCAGGTGACCGCTCGACCCCAATTCTGGGGAAGCACGATTTAAACCGCTGCATCCTAACCCATTGATTTAGCTCACCTCACTGGTTTAACGAATTTGTGAAATAAAAATTTAATATAAGAGGAGTTATCTAAAAGGATAGTTTCAATTAGACATTAATCATCCTAACAAAACAATAATTTAAAATGTGAAGAATACCATATTTGAATATAAGATAAATTAATGAAGATAGATCATCAGTCAGAAGGATGGGAATTCCCTTACATAATCCATAGAATCTCTTACGCAAAAGACGGGGTTCGGGAGGAATTGAAGGAAAATCCGCTTGTTCGGTTGTAGCGCACACGATCTCGTTATCTTCTTCGTGATTTCATTATGAAGATTGATTAATAGTTTTCGTGCATTTAAAAGCGTGAAATGTTGCGGATGAGTAGAGATTCGCGACAATTCGGAGCTTATTACATATTCTTTTGGAAGCAACAAGGATGTAATCTCCCTATTTAGCATTGGGTGAATGAGACAGGAAGCGGATATTACAATATCACGATGTGAATGACGATTAAGCCCATGAAAACTACTTTATTCAGGTATAGGGCAGAGAAACAATTCTTTTCTAGAATATACAGTACTCTCAGATGAACATTCATATTGAAAATATTAGATTCGGGGTCCGAATTAAGATTTTTTCCCGATAATTAAGTCAACCAATATCTAGTTCATACACATATCTCACCGAAAAATCGAAAATGTTACTACTCCACAAAGTAACGCTCGACTATATTAACTTTACTCATATTCATAGTTTCCGCCAAACAATTTCCAACGCATTTCGGCACTGAACTATAATCGCAGATCTCTTAAATTTCACATCAACATAATGCGTTCGCTATCGTGAGTCATGAGCAAGAACACGCATTCAATTATTAACGCCCAGAATGATTTATTCGCGTATTTTCAACACAAAAATTCAGCTGTGCAAACACATGCTACTTCTGTTATCGAATTCCATCGAGAATGAACGCCTACATCGTGAATTAAAAACGCTCAAATTAATTTATTAGACGATGCAACCTCGTTTTCCCCAACACAAAGAAGAAGTTTGCACGATCACCTTCTTAACTTCGCATAAATGTTTCTGCGAATAAACCAATATAAGACTTCGCCTTTCAAGCGACACTTTTGGCAAACGTCGCTCTACCAACTGACACGATTATGCGGGAGATAATAAAATAGGTTTTCGACGGTTTCCATCTAAGAGCTGCTTTTGGGGAGATAACAAATATGAGACAGAAGGCAATCCCTGACCATGGCTGAATGGTGGACCATGACGATCTTTTCCATGTGAGGACAACACCTTTATGAACGGTGTGTTTCATTGATTGGCTGGTGATGGAGGAGACTTCGTAATAAGTAACGTTTACTGTAAAATTACTCTTCGCCTACTCTTGAGATAATAATTTCCTAATCTTGATTCTAATTTGAATCGCAAAAGAAGTTAAAAAATTAAATCTCTAAAAATTGGTGTATTAAACGCTTTGAATTACTAATGAATGATAGACCGTCGATTTGAAGTAATATTTGTGATTCTCAACGCATTTCCACAACGAAAATCCATAGTCCATACGAAGGAGGAAAATATATGAGAGCATAAATAGAAAGTATTACAAATAGAAAGTATGAATAGAATTGTGAAATTTTAGATAAGCATAAATTGAAATTTTAATGGATAGTAAAATTTGAATTCATGATCCTGCATTCTTATCGTGGCAGTTTTTTTCTTTCTTCGGAAAAGAAATCCTTATTTAAAATACAATTACGTTTCATCATATTTTGCACATAACTCAAAATTTTAGAGGTACACTGTTGTACATCATAGTAAGAGAATAATAACCGATAAACAGTGCTAGAATTTTCGTTAAGAAACACTTTAGCGTTAGCATTATTTGCATATATATATATATATATATATATATATATATATATATATATATATATATATATATATATATATATATATGCAAATAATGCTAACGCTAAAGTGTTTCTTAACGAAAATTCTAACACTGTTTATCGGTTATTAATATATATATATATATATATATATATATTTATTTATTTATTTATTGTAATATCTCTTTTCCGAAGTTTTCATTGCGACCGTAAGCTATTAACGATAGCAGTAAGTAACTGAAATTCGCAACTTCCCAGAGAGCTTCAACCGGAGTATTCGGATCTATAATTCGGTATCCGGTCTCTCGAAACCGCGGGAACATTTTGTCGCGGCATAGAGACGGTGATTACATGGACGATGACCTCATTTTGCCCGCAGTGGACGTCCATTCCGATTCTCGGCACGTTGCTACCAGGCCCGTATTTAGGGAGAGTTTTAATAGGTTAAGCCTCTCTTATTCACTGCGGTGGATTATACAGCCAAATCCATGTAAGGGTTTAGCGTGTCGACGACACTCTCCGGCCAATGAATTTCAATCCGGGGGCAGCTGTTTAAGACGTTCAGTCGAAGCCATATGGTCTCGAATAAACAGGTCTGAAACAAGTTGCTATTTTTGAAGGAGCGCTACGAAGGAGAAACCGATAGCATACGGCAAAAACGAAATAAACGATTACTTTAAGTGGTAGCCATGGATGGAGATAATTTCAATAACATAACTTTTATCTCTTAAATCATCGTAATTTATCACCGAGTCTAGCGAAATGAAAGTGTACACGTATATAAAGTCCATGTACATAAACCCGAAATTTTTACATTCTTATCTTTTAACTTATTTGTTTTAAATATAGTATTCACTAGTTAGAGAAGTTACTTTGCGGTGATACTTAGCCATTTTATATCGTAAGGGTGAGAGAAGGTTCAGGAAAAATAGCGAAGGGAATTGGCACCCGGGTTTCCTTCGGTGGGTGCTGTCACCGTCAGTAACATGATATTTTCAGTTCAATCCAACAGCAGGCTGACCAGAATTGACAGGCAGAGCGTGCTCCAGGAGTCGAAAGATTATTCGGCGAAAGATTGTGAATGAGTATCCAATAAACTATCGATACAAACTCCACAAACAGCTTCATCAGAAACGTAATGCCAAAGGAATATTCGGAGGAGAAACTGACTCTGGTTTTACTGGGAAACGGATCGAGGTTCAATCAATTCCTGAATACTCAAATTTATCATTAATTGTCTCTCTTTCTTTCTTTTACTTTCTTTTTTTCACATTAAATCAAACATTGATCTGTATTAACAATTGCCACCTTTCGGATGCAAGAGCACAGTTAATGATTCCGCTTTTTTAATTAAGAAACTCTCTCTTGATCTGCCCAATTTGCCTCATTAAATTTCGTTGCTCTTTATGAAACACGCCATACTCTTCGCTCTTATATTCATTGTTTATTTTTTAAATGCATTCGTTAACAACCTTCAGAACCTCTCGATTTTTTTTCCAATTTTAAACAATTATACCGAAAAATATTACGATAAACAAGAATAAACGAATACGCGATTAAACACCCTATCTACCTAAAACTTTTATAAACGATAAAGACGAACTCTTCTACTGTTTTTATCGTCATACAATATCTCAAATCTGAGAGTTTCTAAGAGAATTTCCCCCTTTTTGCCCGAATAAATGGAACGGTCGAATTGCTCGAGAAGCACCCATCGAGAAGGCCACCGAAGGGAAGAATGGAGAGAAGCAATTTCGATAAGGGAATCTAAGGACGAATATATAAGAGCTAGTTTCCCAATTCCGAGGAGTGCCTCCACAAATATTGTTCCGCTTACTCGCGTAAAACATATGCCTTATTCCTTGTGTGACTTCCCCTTTCCTATGAACCATTCTGATACTCTTCCAAAATGCACTTCCGATATACTCGAGTGTTCTACTGCCATCGAATGAGCACATGACAAAGACGGAAATAGGCTCCCGATTACGCGATGGAAATGAGCAATAAATACGAAAAAAAACGAGCTCGTTTCTAATGAGATCGAATTCGTGGTAATATGGGGGCAATGGGAACGAAACGGTAAAGCGGATGATGAAGCGGTCAGTTATTAAAAACGAAACGTTTTTCCCGTGTGATCGACCGTTGTCCCTTACCCGCTCTTTTACTCCTTTTATTCAAAAACATTCATAGGGCTGAGAAAATAGTACTCATTGAGACCAGTGTCTTTTATTGAAAAGACTGTAAGTTGAGGTAGCCAAAGAGAGAGGAGCAAATGGCAAATAAATGAAAATCCTAGTGAAAATTAGCTGCGTGAAATAAAATATTAAGATGAATACGCGACGGAACTTTTTCGCGAGTTCGTAAAAGAGGACCCATTAACAGATCATAACATCTCGGGATGCGACGCTACGCATTTTAAGCGGTCGAAACCAAAGCGACGGACGTTATGGTGTACGCAAGTGGGTGCCGAACGACGAGAGTGGCAAAATTCAAGTCTACATTCAGATCAAAAGGCACAGAAGACGATGCGTTACCCACATCCGGTGCGATTCCACGTGGAATTAGAGGGGCTCTCTGCAACGAAGGGAGCACGGGAAAGGACCTCTCTCAGCAATGAACCACTTAAAATCGTAATGATTCCAAAACTAAAGAGAGAGAAAACGAGAAGATATTGGCGCTTTGGAGAATAAATAACATAGAAAAGGGACATTGAGTTGAGGATACGAAAATTAAGGATAAAACAGGGGAACGTTAGAAACCGAAGATATACAGAAAAAGAAGGGTACAAAATACCTAATGAATTACTATAACGTTATCCGTTGATAAGGGTATTGGTTCAACGACAAAATTAAAATACTTCGAGTCATACTAAGTAATGGTTACAGGAGGGATACAACCACATCCTGAACGAGTTATTGCTTAATGATCTATGTAAAAAGACAACTATGCCCGTATCTTCTCTCAAAAGGAACCTCAATTAGAAACATTTTCAAATATCGCTATCCTTTCCCCGATACGCCTTTCAAATAGACTCTCCGAAATGGTTCGATAACGAAATACGCGCTCCATTTAAAGATTTTCTTAAAAACATTGATTCTCGTCAAAGCGACACTTTCATTCCCGACTGCGTAGTTCAGTTTGAAAATGACCCGGATGCATTAGTGCCAATTTAAGTATATTTTAGCGATTTTTGGTAGGAAACGTGACTGATATTCAAATAATATTGGGTTGATATATGCTTCTAAAATTATCTTTCGAAAATCACGTCTTTAATTTTTTTCTTCGGGAAAAATAACAGTCAACTAGGTATCGGTGAGGCCCTCAGTAACAACAGAGAGGAGAACTGGAAAAGGAAAAGTCGTTAAAGATCGTCGCCCCTAAGGCCTTTTTGGGCCAATTTATGATGCGATTTAAAGATGAGATTTAAAGTGAGAGTTATTGAGCAAGTCATTAATTCAAACACCGAAAATTGGGGCTTGATGATAGCTGTTCTCTTTTTTAAAAGAGAAATTTTATATTAACACTATTTTATTTTATTTTATTTATTTATTTATATGTACTTAATTACTACAATTAGGCTCCAGGCCAGGTGGTAGTAATTTGTCTATGGGGGAAAAAAATACATTACCCTGCCTGGTATTCACCCTAGTCGGGAGGAAAAAACCCCCAAAAACCTCCCGAAGGCAGTACATCATCATAGAAAGTTACAAATTACAAAATGATTACAAAATTGTTTATAATATAAATTTACACAACCCTTTTGATTCTATTAAGAAAGACATTACATGAAGGGGGAAAAGGTTCGAAGACTCCTTCAGGTAAATTGTTCCATTCTACTATTCCGCGATTAAGGAATGAAAACTTGCAGATATCCGTTCTCTGTTTTAAGGTAGCGATTTTATGTTTGTGATCGTTTCTCCCGATGTAATCCGGTTCTCTGAGTTTATTATTTAGTTCTTTCAACGAAGGTTTAGCAGTGAAAGTTTTATAAATATTCCCCAACCTTTTTGTTTTCCGTCTCGATTCTAGTTTTTCCCAACCAAGTTCTTCAATCATATCAGTTACACTATCCGTCTTACCATATCTGCCCAAAACGAACCTAGCAGCTCTTCTCTGCACATTTTCTAATTTGTTTGCAAGTCCTTTTTGATGCGGGTCCCAAATGCTATCGCCGTATTCCAGCATAGGTCTAACAAGCGTTAAGTATGCTTTTTCTTTAACTTCCCTATGACATTTCTTAAGATTTCTGATTACAAAGTTAAGGGTTCTGTTTGCTTTAAAAGTTATATTCTCGATATGTTTAGCCCATTTTAAGTTACTGCTGAAAGTGATCCCTAGATATCTAATGTCCTTATCTACCGGCACGCACGAGTTTCCTAATACATAACTGAATTTAATTTTATTTCGGTTGAAGTTTATTAATTTGCTTTTGTTAGCATTACATTTTAATTTATTTTTGTCGAGCCATACATTCCATTTCATTAGATCCTCTTGTAACGCAGCGCAGTCTATATTCAGCGAATAAATTTCTATACTTACTATCAACCTACTAAATAAGTTATCTTTAGATTATTATTAAGTACATTTAATACCATCAGTTATCGCAAGGGAAATATAACAGAAAAATGAAAACTATTGAACTTTCATGAAAGTGGAGCACGTTTGCTCCTTAAAGCCGCGAATCACGATTTTAATCGTCCATAGAAAGAGCCTTCTCCGGATGGAAAAACCCCCGGTCCTCGGCTCTCGGGTTTCCGGTCGAAACACGAAACATCAACAGGGCCTGTCACCCACACATGCCATCACTTGCTAAACCACCCCCGAATACTCTCCTCCCGCATGGACCCACCGTTTCCTAGACGAAAGATTTCCGAGGGACACCTTTTGTCTGAGCTTTTGAAGACTTCACGGAATGAAATTTGGGAAACGGAGAAGAATTTGGTAAGTTTTAACAACAGATCAAAGGCACTTAAAATGTGAACAGAGCAGAATGCAAAGCATTTGGCAGAGTATGAGCATACATGGTGAGAATAAAATTCTTAAAAAATGTAAAATAAACCTCTGAATGATATTGTCTTGAAACTCGTTTGAGTTTTCAACGACGGCTGTCCCGCATCAGGTGTAAAATATCATAAAGAAATTGTACTCGCAACGAAGAAACAATAAACAGCACCGAAAGAACATCAAATCAGAATACTACTCTTTAGAAGAATCATCAGTGAATTTCGGCTGGTGATAATTCGAAGCGAATGCGATACAAAACCTTTCCGATAAACGAAATCTAAAATCGTAATGGTAAAAAATTAAAACATTATTATTACAAAGAAACTGCTATTACTGCTAGTCTGGTGGCACTTATTTCTACTTACATATACATACAAGCTTTAAAAATATAAAAATTCACATACACACAATTAATACATATTAAAATAATAATCTGATAGTGATCTTTCAATTATGAAATACTACTCCCATCTCCCTACCTCACCCAGAACATTACTATAATCATTATTTAATTGGTTAGCAACTTTTTAAGTAAAAAAAACGAAAGCAATGCAAAATAGGATTTGAATAAATTTTCACAGAAGTAATAAATACAAACAATCTCTAGTAACAACCATACTTTTACCACCACTTGTAAGTAGACAACAATCTTCAACGTAACCTACGGACGTTCGGGAATTAACGGTAAGGAGCGTCGACCTTCTGGAAGTCCTTGTCCACAGTTGGACTAAAAGAGGAGTAAACAAAAATCGTGCTGCATACTTGACGAGTTACTCATTTAGGAAATATCTTCCTTCTTTATAGCGGTTACTCGTATGTTTCCACAAGTTATTAACGCGCCTCTTGGCATTAGGGTTCGTGCTAGATTATGTTCACCGTTAGTCTTTTCAAAAGAATTTCTTCATTCACAAGTACATTACGAAGCGATATTTTCCAAAGAATTGAAATTTGAATCCGAAAATTTCATAATGCAAAAACATATTTTCGCGCAGTAAGTAATTTACACTATGCTAGCGATTTCTATAAAATAATATAGTAAAGTCCATTATCCATCTACAAGGATAGTTAAGAGAAAGCAAGACAAAGTTGTTAACATTCGCCAGTTTTCGAACAGGAAATTAATAAGATAGCGGTACACACGGAATCTAACATCCAAAATTATTCAAAAATAGAAGTATAAATAAATAAGAGCACGATTATTCTAATATGAAAATGGACTATTCTGAAATAAAGATGGCCTTAGACGAGACACTTCTTCAAGAAACGAAGTGAACTACTTCTTGATGAATATACATATATTCTGGGAACTATAAATCATATTTAATTGAAACAAGTCGATCGTTAATGAATTGAATGGCACATAAACGGGAGATTCAAACGCTCGTTCAAAATCCCCTCAACTCGAAGTTTGAAGATATGTTTCGACTGAGACATATATAGTCCTTACCAAATCTTTCAATAAACTTCAAATTCGTTATAGTATATATTTTGCAAATTGGGAAGAACAACTAAATTTTTTAAAGAAACTGCTTTCTAGGTACAAAGCGGTAAAGATGTAATGTGATAACAAGAAAACAACACCGAATCATGAGATAATTTAAATCCGTTACACGAGGTTAATTAACGTAAGTATTTGATTCCACGGATAAACGAACTTGGGAATAAAACACATTCAACCCTTTTGCAAAACTTTGAGTCAAACAAAATGAAGAATGGAAAAGAGCGCCATGTAAGTGAGCGCAAACCCGTACTCACCTGACTCGGAGATGGAAGGCGACGAGGCTGAGGAAACGGCGGAGGACGAGGCTCCGGAGGAATTTGTACTAGATATTGTAGAAGTGGAACACTCGGACACGGAGCGCCTTTTCGATACGAGAAGAGCGGCCGCGGAGGCGGACTGTGCGGTGCCGCCGGAGGTAGCCGCGCCGCCCGCGGGCGCGGACGACGACAAGCCATGGTGCATGTGGTGAATGTGGTGCGAATGATGATGGTGGCCGTGCAGGTGGTGATGATGATGATGGTGTCCGTTGGACAGGGTGCCCACCGCCAGGCTTCCACCGCCAGCCGCACCACTCTGCCCGCTCGTGACGGTCGTCAGCTGCTCGAGCCTTCGCCGCAGAAATCGGTGTTCACGGTTCAGCTGCTCCTTGTGCACTGAATGTTTTCTCTCCCGTTCTTCGAGACTCTACAAAGAAACAAAGAGAGTTTTCAATTGCTGTCATGTCTATTTAGTAGTCAAAGAATCTTTGACATTATTGGCTGGAAAATTGAAAAATAAGCGAAATCGACCAAAAGGCATCTGTCAGAGGTATCGATGTACTATTGTAGAACAAAGGGATCATATACGATAAATAAAAATTGTATATTGTAGTATCGAGGCAAGGGAATGTTTATATATAGATGTATTTGACCTTTGTAAAAGTAACCACCCGTAATAGAGGTAATTTTAAAGAAAAATTACAATAATATGAGAACCACTTCCATAAACAGAATAAACCCAATTGGAATCTTCATTGATTTACGGAGGTATAACAACGTGCATATAGAGATGTGCAAGTATAAACTACATACTAGTTCACGATCAATTTATTCATATGTAGTTCATGCTAGTGCATATATTTTTAAGTATTCCGTAGAAATTCAGAAAAAAATGCATTTGCAAACATCAAAGGTTTAAAATGCATTTGAATAAATCATTACTATTTCTCTTCTGAAACGACTTAAAAGGCTACATCAAATAGATCAAATGTTACCATTAGGATAAATGTATCCATGGAAATTTTATGAATGATGAAAAGTTTATGGATGTATTCAATTTATTTCAAAAATCCGTCAGTGTTCTCTTGTAAAGGAAGCATGATTTCGTTTCAAATAAAACGATACAAAAGAGGATAAATGCATGAGAAGACAGTGAAATTCCGGCGTTAGTGCTTACGAAGGGCTGAAAATGGAATCGATAAGGACTGTAATTAGGCAAAGTGTAAATGAAAGTGCCTTTTAAACACGTCAGAGGGCGTGATAACGGCAGCTGAGGGAAATGAGAAAAATATGGAAGGCGATAGAGATCAAAAAAGTCAATGACATACAGTGAAAATGAGAAATAGGAAACCAAACGACACAGACGTTCTTTGTATTCGAAGAGCCTTAGGAAGGTGAAGAGAGCCGAATGGTAATCGGGAAGGGGTTGGATACTACAGCTGGAGGAGAAACGATGCTCACGAATCGAACTGAACCGCTGAGAATCGATGTTTCAAACTGAGGATGCTAAGAGTGTGCATAGGAGAGAAGAGATTTCTGCTAAACCTTGTATTGAATCGTGAAATGAAACGTCAGTAACTAGAGATAGAAATTTTAAATCTCGCTTACTCATATCTAAAAAAACTCCACAAGGAAAACTTTCTTAAACAAGACTTTTTCTGCGTCAAGAATATTAACTAAGAAAATGAAACAAATCCACAGCTACGAAATTTAACAAATGGATATCGCAGAGAAAAATGTGAGCTTTAGGATGTTCAAGAGAAATGGAAAAAAGGGTTGAAGGATTTGGGAGTTTTATCAAATTCGGAAAATGTGTGCAGTCAAGATGACGAATGGATTGGAAAGATGAGGAAAGGGTGACATAATTATCCAGAAAGGCGTCCAAGAAAGACACAGTGGAAACGAATTAACTGTAAGGAACTCGATTCTCCCAAGATTAAGCACTCTTAGAAAGGGGCGAGTGTGATTGCAATTATAATAAAATAAATAATAAATTAACTTAATGCTATGATGGAGAGGATACATCTACGATCCATTCAGCTTTGCTCCAATACTCTGACCAATACCAAAAAGTCCTCATTCGTTCATCAAAATTAATCACGGAGAAGGGATCTCTTGAGGTTGAATTCATTCATTCATTGAAATACTCGTTTTTCTGGTTCTAATATAAATCACCCATCCCCAAAAATTCCCTTCTGATTTAACACTTAAACTATCGAAAAAGATTCAATAATGATTACAAATAACAATTATACAACAACATACTTCAAAATATAAATATATTTGTGAGTACCGTGCGTCCATCCAACGAAGATCCACCAGGAGCTTAACCTTCGCCTCCCTCCATTCCCCTTGTGTTTATCTACTCGGGGTTTTTTTACGGGGGTATTATCCGAGCAATTGGTGAGACCGACTGTTTTTGTACGAATAGAGCATATTTCCACCCATGGCTAATGCATCGGATTGACGATGCTTCCATGTAAACTTTAGATAAGAATGTGACCGAGTTTCAGATATATATCCTCAACGGAGGATGTTCGTTGAAGGGCAAATAAACGTGTGCACCTTCGACTGGTTTTCATTCCGATGAAAAATGCAGGAAATGAGATTCGTCAGAAAAGACCCTAAACGATTCTAATGAACATTTATAATAATAAAAACACAAATATATCTTCAATATATATTACGATTAACTTTCAAACTAGCTGTTTTTAAGGAATAGAATCTGTTTGGAATAGATCTCGACGGTTTATTTAAAATATCAATGCTGTTTGATTACATTTAAAATTGCGATTTTAACGATAGTTTTCCAAACACGAATAGGGCACTAAAAGAGTATTTTGCTTCTTAAATATGGATTGATGTGGGCACAAAGAGCCTTATACAGTAATATGAGACAACCCAGAGAACGGCTGACGACATGAACGGCATATTCATAATCCTATCCATAGAAAAAGGAGAATTCTCAAAGAAAAGAACCATGTCATAAATCTCTAAGAATCGATAGAAACAGGTACGACTCACAAACTACTGAACGAAAAACGAGAAATATCACTTTCGATTCAAGATTACGAAACGATTCACATGATTTAATTGCAAGAACATTTCGACATCTCAAATCTCTCGACTACTATGGACAACCCATTTCGAAAAAAATCTTCGGACCTGAAGAAGCTATTTCGGACGATATTCACAATTTCCTCGACTCACGTATTTTATCATTTTTCCGAATTATCTCCAGAGTTTCGCTTCAGTTGATACGAAAGTGCCAAACGAAAATCCTGGATTACGTGACACCGGGATCATATTATTTCCCGCAATTTATTTCACAATCACGCTATCTAGAACTGGGTCTTGCATATTCAAATACGCGATTCATAAAATAATAAAACTGTTAATATACAATCGTTCCTCGCCACAAACAAATCACTGTCTACGATGTGGCTTTTCACCAGGTGAAATGCAGAGTTAAATAGAAGTGAAAAATGGCAGGTATGATGACCACTACACCACCATACCGCGTTAATTCCACTTCAGGAATTGCTCACAAGAATTTACATTAACAAATGGAAGTGGAATTGACATGGTGGTGTTGTGGTCATCATATCTGCCCGGAAGACCCGGGCTCGAATGCCATGTCACCATTTTTCTCTGCGTTTCGCCTTAATTACGTAATCCCGAGCGCATTGAGTGCCCAACCTCAAGGTTGTCCTGGCAGATTTGTCTGGTCTGGGATGTATTTGCGTTCGTCCGTATGGGTTAAATGTAAGAGTGGTCTATATAGACTAAATTTCACCCTGATTCAATCAAGGCAGATTATTATTATTTAAATAAGAGTGTTTTATATACGTGCACTCACCAATTTCTTTTCATTTAATACGTCGGAAATAATTAGTTCGTAAAATATAATTGTATCTATTGCAATTATAACTCAAAATCTTCTTTTCCTACTATACGAGGACTTTAATCAATGTTTATATTACGATATATGCACAACAAAAATGATAAATTTACGGGTTCGTACGTAATTGTTTACTAAATAAAACGCTCTGAGGCAAGGACCAAGATCTCGAAATGAAGCGCAATTAGAATCCATAAGCGTAATAAGTTATTTCGGAAAGAAAAAAGAACATGGTAACTATTTTAAATATTCAAGTGATAGCCGCAACATCCTGAAATCGATAAATAAAGGGCCATCAGGTAAATTTGAGCGTAGAAACAGAAGGAAATAATTCCTAAACAAAGTGATGAAAGGTGAAGAATCTGAAGGCAGCCTATAGTATGGAGATAACTGAAAAGAGGCATTTAGCAGACGGTTGTTCGAATTACGTGTGAACGATTTTAGAAGATCTCGTAATGGGAGATCAATCTCGAGAGAGAAAACTGCAATGAGTCTAGATGCCATACAACTAGTATAGCTCTCCTACTGTTGCGAAAAAACACGGCCGATGATGGCAAATACTACAATTACCAAAATTTATTGACTAAAGAATGAAAAAAACTGTTATATTGTGAAGGATGTTCAGAATTTATTATAATATATGTGAAATCTGAAATGTTTTTCTTATATAATACGTATAAAAAATTTTGAAGGAGTACGTAACTGTCAAGAAAAATAGAGGTTACAAAGCAATAATGCCTAGAACTCTAGAATTCTATGCATGGAGATGAAATACTAAATTCTCTGTGAATAAACCTATTTGTCAAGAAAATGTCATTTTAATAATTACAATGCAGTTAGAGTAGAAAGAAGGCTTATAGATAGAGAATTCTAGAGCCATCATGTTTTCATCACACGTACTAATCTCCTTATTTTAGGCAAAGACAAGAAGGAAGTGGGCATTTCTTAACCTTTCTCCTTCGTGGGAAACATTATCTCCGTAACGAGAGAAGAATTACAAGACCACAAACTTCCTGGTAACATGCCTTTCACCCCGGGCACACAAATATAGGACATTCTGAAACACTCATTTAGTTTCAGTAGTTCGATACTATTGCGGTTCAGACGAAATACGCTTTTGACGTAGGATTCCAGGATGCTGCTTCCTTAGGACCCCGATGAACTTTGATAGCTCATTTACCCCAAAGAAATATTTCCATCGAGAAAAGATAAATACATTGAATTAAATAAAACCATTCATAATCGTACCTTATTGTTAAATTAATGAAGGGAAAACTTTCTAAAGCAAGGGGATAATGTTTTGGTATGAGAAATTCATGAGATTTAAAGACCAATTTAGGAATATGATTGTCTTATTAGGAAGGGAGGGATGAATATACTCTCTAAAGAAAACACTGAATAGACAAATTCGAATATAAATGTAAAACTCGTTATTTCATCGTTGGGAATCAGAAATATTCGATCGTCGGCACATTTGCGCGTTCGGAGAATTTAAATTTAGGGCAGAATTTTATAGAAATGAGTATTTAAAATTACCCATTTCAATACATTCAGATCCATCCTAAAAACTCTGAGTCTATTCTTGATCGAGTCTATTATGAATGACTGAAAAATAAAAGCAGAACCATAATGAAGAGCCAATTACTTCCAATTATAGGATTAGCTATATTGCAGCACACAATAGTTTTTAAGCACTCATTTTCGATTTTTTTTATGAGGAGCCCAAATTATAAACATAAAAAGAACTATCTTTGGAGGCTTTTTAGAAACTTTTCATTTTTATATAATTCAATTATCTCAATACCGAGAATCCGTGCAGTCCGCCTTCAAGACGAACGCACTCAACGAAGTGTTCATCTAAATGTCCTTCCGCTAAACGTCCTTTTACCGAGTCAACGAATACCTGATTTCCACTAATTGACCGGAAAAGAACAAAGCTACAATTATTCGAAACATGATTTCGATTTTAAACCTATTTTCATGCAATGAAACTGGGAACTTTCATCGATGCATTACTTAGACACCATCTTTTTCCCTCTGCGTTATTTCTCCACAAATAACAGTTCACTTTTACATAATAATAACATAAACTAGAAATAGAAGATTTTCTATCATAGCGAAGAATAATGATTTAAAAGGCCAATAACTCGTTCGAATTAATAAAAATGTTTTCGAGACCGATTATTAAAATACGATTCCTCAAAGAGAGGAATAAATGTAAATAAATCAGAACAGTTATACTATTAAATTATACATTTACGATGTATTACGGTACCGAAAGCATTTCATGAGAAAGAAATGAACAGTCCAATAGAAAAAGATAGAAATATTAACAGTCCGACAACATTGCCAACCGCACTTATCAAAGCTATTTTAGCCATGTAACTCACGGAATTCCAGCGCCAAAATAAATTATATCGTTGGGGAAAAAGGAATAGAGGACCGCAATGAATAGAAAAAGCTGAAAAATGACTGAAAAATGGCGATGTTGGGGAAAAATCAAAGAGGAATTGTCTCTTCGGAGAAGTCCCTTTCAAGATAAGGAGTCAATCAAGATTCGCCGTTATAAAGGAGACTGTTTGCAACCTCAGGACGTTTACCTTATTCGACCACCAATCCCATCAAAGTGTCAATTAAATAGGGGAGCATCATTCTGCGATGAGCGGAGATGAAGAATTCGTAGATCCACTTGGGACTTTTTTGTGCCAGGTCAACTTTGCTTGAATATCATCTTCATTAAAATTTATTTTACGTTAAGAATACTCGCAAAGTATGTTTGATAAATATTATTCATCAATCAGCAAGATTCAAATGGATAATTATATAATTATACAATTACCTATTATAATTTAGATACTTATATACATTAGATATGGGAAACTATTTTAAGATTTCCGAAAATACGAAAACTCAACTTAAACTTTTTGAGAAAATATTTCTAAAATTTGACAAAATGACAGCGTTAACAATAAGTTTCTCGAGTTTAGCGAAGAGTTTTACTGTGAGAAAACAACTGAATGAGAGTTAGAAGCAGATGTTTGCGAATGTGGGAATATTCTTACGGAAAGGGGACTGAAGATCTCGCACAATACTTGGGGCAACAATCCCTTCATCACTTACCGGACAGCTGAGAAGTTTGGCAAAATTCCTTCACAGAAAAAAATCAATACGAATCCGTCGCTTTTTCAAAGCGACCAACCGTCGACAATGAATTGATAAAATGTGACGGAACGCAAAAGGGGTAACACTAGTCAAGATAAAGAAGTTCGACTGGCATTGTTCGATGGCAAGATAAAACTTCTCACCTGGAGGAGGTAAAGCGAGTTACTCTACGAGACGAGAAGAAATCGGAACAACTTCGAACGCTCCTAAAAATTCTCTGCAAAGAAACAGTTTAGTGTCCAGTCTTTCTTTCAGCAGCTAAAAATGCGCCAGAGACGAAATTCACGTGCGTCTCATCGTTAGTCGAGAAGTTTTGAAATGCTTTCAGAATGAAAAAGTGAAAGAAGATTGCTGCGAAAGAGCTAAATCAAAATAAGTGAGCATTTTGAGCATCCTTCTCATTCCCTCGTAGTCATGCATCGCCTAAATAATTTTTTCTGATCTTCAGTTTTTTTCACAACCGAATGATGCGATTCGAGCGTATTTTCATGAATCATTTGTATTCAGGAGAAGCCTAAAAAATGCCACCGACCGTAAGTATATTCGAGCCCTTGTGTGAATATGAAACGGTTATTAACGAATGAGTGCACGAACGGATGGAAGTAGTCGAACGAAATGATATTCTGTTCGCTTGAGTCATTCAAACTATTTGAATGTTCAGACTTTGTGAAGTTTAAATGACAGTCGGTAAATTCATCTGTCTTTGTCATTTTTGATTCGATGAACATCGATGTTCCAATTATCTCCATGCGAAACCAGATCCACTATGAATTAATAAAAATAATACTCGGCAAATGTGACTTTTAATACAGCCCTATTTACTTAAGGTATAAGCGATTGTGAGAATCTGAATGAGAAAGAAAACAAAAATATAAAGATAGCATAAAGATAAAGGCATAAAATTTTAAGTTGCCTCATATTAAATCTTAGAAATATCTACCCCTTTGACATATTTATTCAATGCTTGCATTAACATATTTGTTATATTTAATTCACTTAACGTCCGAAGACTACGAAGTAGATATCTATCATTTCATCCGGTACAATCCTCTTTTCAATATAGAAACACGCTTCAAAAACGAAAAAATAGTGACGATTTGCAAAGTTGTTTTCCAAGCAGTAGTAGAAATATCTCGTCGAATGTCTAAAAATACTACATTTCCATCTCTTCTGCGACTAAGTGACACATCAACAGCTGAAAGAGAGGCTGTGGAAGGAGAGAGCCAAACGAGAGCTGCAAGGGGTCCAAGCGAAAAGTTTGATTCCTTTAGGGGATTACAATAGGCGCTCTAAGTGAATGAGCAAATTGGCGTCATGGTGCGAAGAAAAAATGGTCGAAGCGCACGACTTGTAACGAATTTGAAAAAGCTGACGGCTTCCAGAAACGCTCCCTATACTTTTAAAACCGTTTGCAGATGCAACCAATTCCTCAGAAAAGGACTTCGGATTAGCGACTTGAGCTTACTTATGTTCACATATCCCAAGCAGTAGCCACTGACGAAAGGATCTTGCGCACAATTGAGAAGAAGAGGCTCTTTAATGGAAGCGGTTGGACCGTTGTTGGATAGCGAAGATCGGAAACGAATTTGAGAGCGGAAGTAATTCAAAAGGCTCTTAGGTTACACAAAGATACAGTCGGATACGCCATTCTCCGTTTCAGAATAACATTGTCTATTTTGCAAGTATTAAGATTAAAAGTTCTTATTACAGCGCTCTGGATTACATTGAACCACTAAAATCAGTCGAAATGACCTCGTCTTCGTTATGTCCCCCAATTACGAATTAATTAAAGCTCAATGGATATCACATTGAAGATCTCAAAACATTCTTAAACAGCTTCTCCTCAATCGACTCGTACTAGTTTGTCATTTTCCAACTTCGCAGTACAGGAGCTTCCTTTCGAGCAAACACCAAATAAGGCACAACCTGAGATATTATCGAATCATAACGGACAAACGAAAAAAATCAAGCGCAACGAATATTTTAATCCTAAGACGGATTTCCAAGAGCTCTTAACTATAATTTGGACAATAAATAACGCAAGAATAGTGGTGTGACCTGGCGCCATCATTGTCTCCGTCTGGTGCTACCTTGAAAGTCAACACCAACGCTCCCAATGGCACCTTAATCGGTGGGACGTCGAACCATATTTCTACGCACACCACCTGACACTTTCGAATTCCGATCTCCTTCCATCAACCAGAGTATTGAAATAGAGCAACGCGTTTCGGAGACGACAGCTACCGAAATACGCACGCGGCTTTCTCTCAGGTTTTTGACTCTAATGTACATTTCAAATACCATTTTTTTTCGGTAAACTTCATTTTCACAGTTATTTGCATTAAATGATAAAAGAGGATTCGACGATGTGTAGCGCTATATTGAATAACGGAACACAGTTTTCGTTTTTCATGACATACATTCCTTTGGATACGCTAACACCCGCAAAAAAAAACAATAGATGACAAAGAAATAATACAAAGAAGGTCCTCTTGATATGTATGTACATTCCAAATACATCGACCGAGAATTTAGACACTTATCCTGTACTATTTCATCAACATCTTCGTGTCACTAGGACCACTAGGAAGTGAAATCAAAAAAATAGAATTCAAGAGATTCTTCCTTCAAAGTCGTTGAAAGAGAGTTAACATATTAACAAGACAACGTACATAGCGCTCTAATGCGGAAGGATTTACTATCGACGTATAACACGCTCTAGGAGATGGCCAACTATTCGACGGCTACTTGAAGAGGAGAAATTTAGAGAAGCGAAAAGTAAGACATGACCAATTGGAGGTCGGTGACGGAGTTGCACCAACACAGGCCAGGTTTTTAGGCTAAGGGTTTTAGATGAATCTAAGTAATTTATACTACATAAGTGAAGGATGTTTTAACAATAACAAGCCGCATTTATTGAAGCCGCTATCTCTCTTACTTAGATAAATAACTTAAATTATAAATGAAAACAATTTATACCAAGATGATCACACACTTGAATCCGAAGATCATGACTTACTCTAGTATCGGTAAGTTCTGTAAGTTATTCATTATGAATGAACATAACATTACAAGACAAACGCGAGAAAAACAAACCAAATGAATCAAAGCAATGTGACGATGAGTTCTCGCAGTTTGAACTAAAAAAGGTGTCATCTATCGTTGGAAAGAACGAAAGGTAGATATGCCAGTTTTCGCGCAGGCAGTCCTGCTAACCTTTCTCAGCTCTTGCGAAGGAAACTAGCAAAAAACCTGAATTACTAGTCAAAGAACTCAACAACGCGCAAGGAAACGAGTTTTTCCCTTTTGATTCGCATGACGTGGAATCAACAAACACGGATCTACTGCACGAACCATAATCTAAAACAAATATCGTTACTTGATTGCAATCCTCTTACTCATTCAATATTTATATTGGAAAATATTAACATCCATGGTACAATAACGACGGAACTTCAGAAATGAATTCCGTAATAATAGTTTGAAGAAAAACCTCAATTTTTTAAATTGACGAACTAAGTACATACAGTTATTGTCTATGGAACATCATCTTTCAAAACAAATCAATACTATTTCCATTATTTTTACTTCAGTATCAGGAATCCCTTCCTAGAAACTGATAACGACCTGAAATACTCTCAAGATGGAAAAACTACTATTACCAATCTAACTACCAAATACCAAGCATTAAACCACTAAATTACAGAACATTGGAGGAGCTGGTACAGTTTTGAGGATATGCACCCACGTAGCAGAAAATGTTTGCCATAGAAACAATGACTGACAATTTCCTCGACCTATATCCTGTGAAAGCGGATTACCAATGAATCCGAAACAGTCTTGGGAGGCCGACCTCGCAAGTCATTCCTCTCAAAAGCACCTGCATTTCCTGCTTCCCGCACGTATCCATTACGCGGACGAATACCGATGAACAATGAAGAAGGGGTGGTCCCCTTCTTCATTTCGTGTGCCGACTACGGAACCTGGAAACCGAATAAATAACTTTTCCTGAAAAAAGCTTCTTTTTGCCGGAAGTCAGTTCGTTATGGACACTCCTCTGTCAAATCTTAAGTCTCACACCACCTGCCATCCAAACACCATCAGCTGAGGAAATGCCCTACATCCTTACTTTTCAAGGATCTTACATTATGTATCTATCGAATGTTGTTAATGAGCAAAATTGTTTTTCAAATTTTACAAGCGATTGAATAATTGGCAGAAATAGTAGAAAACCGCTGAGAAAAGGCATCCGATATCTGAAATTCTTTAAATTCTAAAATCACGAATATTTAAGCTAATGTAATCAAAACGTAAATTTAATTAAGGTAACACGAGAGAGTAATTTGTTCCGATTACAAAAACGCTAAGTTCTTTCCAAAAATGCCACCCCAATCGTTCGATGCCCGCAAGTGCTCCCGAAACAACACGAAATATTGCACTCAAATCATAAATGGAAGGCAGTTGGTAATAATGGCACATGCTGAGAGGAGAGAACGTACGTGAACCGTAAAAGTTATGAATAGCATTGCATATGAGCCATCAAGTCGAACATTTTCGCGCTTTAAAATCTCCGTACAATTGAATGACGGTATTAGTTTCCTTCAATTTCCAAACACGATCGATTTCTATCGTAAATTAGACGAAGACGTGAAGCCTACGAATGGCACTGATTCCCCGGGACCTTGACCATGAAGACAAAAAGAGGAAGAAATGGAAGAGGGGAGATCCACAAACAGAAGCGAAGACTTGTTTCCGGAACGACCAGCGGAGCGTGTCTGCAGTGTGGACACGGGAAAAGAGAATACGCTCAGAAGACTTCGATGAAACATGCGGGTGGCAACAGCTGCGCGGGGAGAAAAACGTGCTCCCGAGTAATTATTGCCATGACAACGCACTAAATCCACGACCTCGTTTTTTAACCGTCTGCATGACCACGCATCCTCCATTAAACTGACTGATGAATCCATATCTCACTGCGTTCGCTAATTATGACGTACTGAGAGGATCATTCGGTCTACGACTCAATTGCGTGGAATAGATGGGAATCATAAAAGAAACGTACAGCAATGAGCCGAGAAGATGAATAATATATACAGTTTTCTTACATTTTCCAACGGTAGTAAATAGATTCGACAAAGATGAACTAAAACGCGAAAAATGAATGAGGTGAATGGTTTTGCACTCCACTGTACTCTCGTTAACAACGGAAGAATGAGGAAAGATAACTTAATCCGATCGATTTCATCATATATTTGTCTATCGTTTATGGCGATGAATAAAAACCAATACTTTTAAGCTAGACGATTTTCGTTCGCCGCGGCGGTACTTTTCAAATTTTCCACTGACTCCGTGTGCTTCTGAACCGAAATAATGCGCATTTCAGAGAATAGGCATCTCGCTTTTGAGTTACGGTTCGTGTGCTTTTCTACTGGGGACTAAAGAGATTTAAATTGCTTCGAGGCAGGAAGTGGGACCCTATTCTTAGAGTAATTTGGGACCCAAAATGGAGAACAATGTACGCACCCCACTTTTTAAGAAGAAGAGCCCTTGAATTTATATTGTTCTAGTTATTAAGAGTTGCTGCAATAAAATAAACAATGGGTTCAATCGTAGATTACGGATAACAATTACGGAAAAGAGAGAAACCAACATTTCCATTAATAGGGTTGCAAGTGAATTTCATGCCAACTGAGCCACAAGGCGATGGATTGAAAAGAATACAAAACTTTAAGTAATGAACAAAAAGATAAGTTTCTTATGAGTACTTGATGATGAAACGACGATACAATATATGACGACCAGCAAAATTACGTTTAAGAGATAACCACAATAAGCCATATCCTGAATAAAAAATTCCTCGGAGCTATAAAAATAAGAGATCGATATGTCGAGAATCGAAAGCTCGAGGAATTTATCCTTCAAAGCTGGTGTATGGGGTTTCCGAATGTGGCTGACAAAATAGGTCAATATGCATGGATACATGAGTGGAGAACTGGCTTCTGAGTGAAAGGAAACGCGGGTTTTTTGGAACCGCCGAAAAAGGACTATTTGGAAGACACCCTGCAGAGAATATTGACCTCTCGATTACCAATCATTTGCGAGGAATCCAGAAACATAAAACTCCTTAATCTTCTTCTCCAATTACTCTCTTTATGAAAAGATACCATCAAGAAGAATTGATTATTCCGATTGAGTTTCCGCAGGAGATCCTCCAATGATACACGCGGATACCATTCCTGATTAAGAATGACTCCATTCCTTCTGATGGCCGAGTGGTTCTACTCTGGACATGGAAAACCAAGGGATCACGAAGATCCTTAAATATTTAGTACATCAATATTGTCAATTTGAATTACGCCGTTTTAATGGGGACGTTCGTTATACGAAGCATTTATAAATTTTTAATGATGTCGATCTACCGCTAAACACCGGCTAAAATTCACGAAATAAAAAACACTTGTTCAATACCACAAAAAAATATTTTTCGAGAAAACGACTCGCTTTATTGGTAATTCACATTATCAGCAAAGTTTTCTCAGTTTATTTATAAATGGCTTATGAACTTTGGTCAAAAAATCTAGTGGGTCCACAATATTTTATTTCTCTGCAGCCGATTGTGTTAAATGACGTTAAGGGAAAAGTAGAACTTGTAAAAAAAATACTTTTGAGTAAGTTTTCAAGTAGTCTTTGTTTATTTAATATGGCTTCCTTCCATAAAAGTGAGTTTCATCGAATCAAATAATTATGAAAATCTAGAAGAGAAAATGGGCGTTCAAGTCTAGATAAAATGTTATCGCATTTACTCAATGCAAAGACATACTAAGTCTCATTAGTTACTTCCGCAAAATTACAGTACAACTCCAAGGGACTTGATTTAATTTCGGCAAATGCAACAAAACAGGCTAATAAGATGAATAACTAAACTTGGTCACATAATCAACGGGGATTGTCGTTCGACATTTCGACAGAGAAAGGAGAAATTAAACAAATCTCACTTGAAAAATACCCTAACAAGTAATGCGAAAAGTAACAAGCGAAAGAGCCATCAAAGGAAGCAATTCAAAGTGAAACTCCCGGGAAAAGCGACGAGAGATCTTCCTTGCCACCAGAGCATTACTCTACTTGTGAGGTTTTCTGTATTAATAATTTCGAGGCGAAATGGCAATTTTTTCGTGGCAGAGAAGAAAGAAAAGACGAATCGGAGTAAATGCGCAGACAGTGGAATTCGTTGGATACGGAGACATACACTCTCCTTCAATCATTCCAAAATTCTGGAACGAAAGCTTTAGAAACGAGTTAAATAATATTAGAAAATCACGCTGAAATATGTCAAATATCGATCACGTCAGATAGAAGCTTCTACAATAATTTACATTCATAAATAGTATGATGATAAAATATCCATATCATCCATGTGATGATAAATATAATGGATGACGATAAAATTTTCTCAATCGTTTAAACTAAGTATCGAATAACTATGTTTATCATTTACAAACAAAAACGTCAGCATATTATTCTTAGATGTTACAGAGACGGCATCCGTTACAACGCATACGAGGACCACCAAACAATCACAGCAGAAATTGATTCGATAAGATGAAGAAACAAAAAAGGAAAATCGCTTTGGCTATGCTCTACGCGAAACGGATTTTTTCCCGAGTTCAACTCGGAGTGAGTGATGATGAAATTGAATAAAGAATCAAAATTTCGCTATTTAATTGATCCGGTAAGAGCTAATCGAACAATCATCAATAGAGCTGTACGATGAACGAGCGCTCCGATTTCAAATCGCCCTCTCGAAAGCAACAGCACGCAATTGCGCACAAAAAAATCGACGCGTCGATTACGAAATACATTAGAAAAAGTATTACGCGTGACGAAGTCACGTTCGTAAGCGAAATGGAGAGCTATTTATAGCTCTCGATGACCTTAAGACAAATTCAAACGGGGAGAGGCAATTAGGACAGGAAATAATATCGAGAAAACAGGTGTATTTCGATGTGACACAAAAACTACAAGAAAACGGATGCCTGATATAATGCTCCCCTTGAGGATATATAAGGATCCTAATATCTGGATACCCTTAATATTAGGATCCACTATAACCTAAGAAATGTGTCATAAACATTCCAAATTAATGCGATGAAAGTGGAGAATTGAAAGTTTGAAAATGAAAATCCTAAATTGAAGGAAGACTTTAAAGAGCAAATTTCTCTAAGACTCCAGGGAATAAATACTCTTACAATTATACTTACGACTGGAATGGTGTAAACAGTAACTTGAGGAAAAAAGATTTAAAATCCTCTATATGAGCCGATGAGCAATATCAACGTATTGCTGCGACATAGCTCATTAAAATCAACGCATTCTATCACGACCCACAATGCAATTTCATATTCGCAGGACAGTGAAAGGAATGTCGGGCTTTTACATTTTAATTTCGTAACAACTTCGGTGACGATTCCCTTTCGATTCAATGAAAAAAGCTTTGCGTGATCACAAAATTATCAAAGCCAAATCACTCGGGTCTATCGAACGGATTTACACCAAATTTACGAGCCCTCCTACTTAGCGTTGCACAATTAATATCCTCGAGATAAAAAGCCACGATTTATAATCACAATAAGCGTTGGCGATCTATTTAATGCACTAATAATGGACCAGTAAGTTACAATTCGAGGACAAAAGGTACTATATATTTTATATATATTATGAAATTCAATGAGAGAAACATTTGGAATCGGATCTGTTTATTGAATTCAATACTTAGTAATCCTTTAGTAAGCTAAGACCAAGATGAATCACGTAATTCATTTTCAATGAAAGGAAATTTCTAAAACCCTGCTCATCAGAATATTATGAGTAAAACACCGAAGCATAAATACTTGGCATAAATATATTATTTCCTTGTGCCCACGTATTTCATCTGGTCAACTGGTCGTTGAACTAATTAAACCAGTTTGGCATCACAAGTATCGCACCAAACCCTCCAAACAAACGGACTGAGGTCGGCTGAGGGGAGTGGAGGTGGAAGAGAACATTCTAAACGATATTTCGAGTTATAAGAGAAGCGATAAAGAGTCTATTTTCGAACAGCTTTAACAGTTGTTCGCGCTTTTTGTCGAACGCTTCTTGCAGAATATTAAAGACAGAAAACATTGATATATTTTTGTTATGACGACAAATAAATAGTAAGTAATATGGTCTGGCGTAACTTATTGTATTTATATTCATTTGTATAAATATTTTTGTTTTAGGAATTTAAACTTTAAACGGCTCTGTAATCAAATGAATAATATCGCAGATCATACGAATCGATATCGCTTGTTTTCCAAGAAAACTCAAGAGTTGATAACTTCGGCTCATTGAGAGTGATAAATAATAAAGGCTTATAGATATATAAGCCAGAGGCGTTAAATATGGATATATAAGACGTAAATGTAGTCGTAACTATAATTAATCGCCATAGAGTAATAAATTTAAATGACATCAAATCACTTGATCAAGAACTTCTATCGTTTAGGACCAAGAATAATTACAAAATAAAAAATTCTAACGCTGAGCTAAATATTCCGTAACAAAGAGAACTACTCTAAGCGTTTATGACGAACAATGCCAACCCCAAAGAAAACAACGTAAGTGCGTTTTAATCCTTCTTTTAGCCACTTTCCCTAAACAAGATCGCGAGAAAGCTATAATTTAAAAAATTGCCGATTTTTGCGAAAATGATGGGCAGCAGATTTAGAAGGTCAACAAAATCGATTGGATTCTTCAATTTAATGTGAAACGCAAATGGTTGTTAACAAGGATTGCAGTTTGCCAACGCAGTCATGGCCGTATAAAAATCGGAGGCCGTATAACGAGGGCACAAGTGCTCGACGTTCCCATATGTGCACACCATTTTGCACTTATCCATACAAACGCTTTGGTGCCACTCACAAGGATCTTTCTTCTTCGAAATTCGTGAATTCTGCGGAGCAAAGGAATCTTACAATGGCAGTGATTTTAAAGGGCGACGATTTACTTATTAATAATGGTTAAAGTGGAGAGAGTAAAACTTTTGAGTACAGCGTCTTTAACATATTCGCTACTTTTATATTGGAATCATCCTCGTTGGAAAAGAGTGAATATATTTCCCAATTGAACTATTCCCTATAAAGCTCATATAATAAGAAAAAAACTACTAAGAGGGTCCATAGAAACCACACCATCTTCAAAACCTTAAATAAGGAAGGAAATAGGTGAGGATAATGTCTTTATCCTTCATCACGATAAAAATTTCTATAAATTTCATTTGGCGCTTTGTTCAGAACGTTGACCTGATTCTTTTAGTAAGATATACCCACGATTAACGTTTCCCAACTGAGAAGGAAACTGTCGGCCTTGAGTTTTTGACGTTTCATGACGAGAAAAGAATAACCTTATTTTCTCCTTTAGCTTATTCATATTGTATTTATCTTTTAACATCGAATTTTCAAACAAAAATTCAATTTCCGTACAGTTTCCCCATTAACTTCAATACGGATGATACTAACACGTAAAGGATTGCATAAGCGAAAGAAAGGTAGTTTTTATAGAGAAGGCAATATTCCCATCCGAAGAATATCTACGAAAATTAGCGAAGATTGAGTAATAGTAATTTAATTCTACAAATTCAACCTTCAAAATACATAATTGTATTTTTGAAAAAAGATTTTCCTATATAATTATGTAACGGCTTAATTATTTCATTGGGCGAGTCACATCTTCTACACAAAGCCTTGATAAACAAGCACATCAGTTTACGGAGGTTTGAGAGTACAGTATAGTAACTTTCCTGCGGTTAGAATACTATGGATATTTCAATACGTATACTGAGTAATAATGAGTTAGACAAATTAAAAATAGACATACGAAGTTTCTTTTATTGAGTTTAAGTAAATGAGCAATCTAGTGGTTTCAGTCATGTAAACTCTAAGTTTCCCTCAAAATAAACAATCCCTTATTACAAAAATGTTCCCCGTAAATCGTCTTCGGTAGATGGTCGTCACCCACTTCGTGGCGTTGATGCAAAACGCCCTTTTCATTTTAGAAAACCAGTTTATCGGCCGAAGGTTAAACAATCCTTACTTTTTATTAAGCCACTGGTGTTTCCCACGAGGAGAAGGAGAAACGCATTTAACGACGTCTTACGAGATTGCGATTTTGCGAAACTACTAGAGAAAAGGATTCCTTCCTTAGTTATAAAAATGTAGGAGATTTTCAGCGAGAAAAAATCAACCGTCTCGATGAAGAATGAAATAGAAAATTTTATTTAAAAAGCTCGCGATCTTTATTTCGGCTCCATTTCCCGCAAATTAGCTCATCTTTTAGAGATTTTTGTTATCTTCGAGAAACGAAATTTCTGATCAGTGCACTTCGAACTAAATGAGATAGGAAATTTAGTAATATATAATAAATTAAAGTGTGAATATAATGGTAAATAAAATATTATCCTGCTTCGGAGAGGATAAGCTAATTTTTAATTTGATAAATATAAGTAAACTATTAATCGCGTATTATTTGCAGTTTGACTGGAAACATATTAAAATGCCTCTGAAATTAAATTTGAATTAAAAAGTTAACTGATTCAACAACTTCACATCGTAAGGGATATCAAATATTCATATAGAAACAAACATTTAAAATCGCCCCAAAGTATCGATAAAAGCACTTGCGTGATTAATATAACATTAAAAATTCACGAACGAACCCAAGGAATGTAAACCATAAAATACATATCTCGAAACAATAAATTCTAACAATAACAATCCAGCAGCATTCGCATTCTTAAAGAGATACTCTTTAAGAATGCTCTCATTCCAACGATGCATTAGACTTCGGTAGCCCTTCTGAGCCAAGTAAAACTAGGAAATTCTCATCAAAGAGGATATTTTCTATGATCCCGAGAGTGATAGAACGTTCGCCAAATGTATACGAATGTTGCAAAAAACCTAAAAAAATCTTGATCTCTTAAATTCTCCATGACGAATCTTATCCCGCATTATTCGAGAGGATGGATAAATTAGATTGCCGCGGCTAAAGGAAATGCAGCATTTAATATTTAAAGACGAGTAATAAGATTTATTACAAACACTTTTCGGTCGCTTGATAAAATACTTTCAATAAAACATACCGTCTTTTTCAATCCATAGGTAAAAAAATCATTACGTGTGAAAATGTTTAAAGTTTGACGAACGCACGTGGTGCCAAACTTCCCCGTGATGTGATTCTGAGTAATGCCAAAGCTGCATGTCTCATAGCAACGAAAATACGATATAAAAAGTGGCGAAATCGGCCGACTACGTCACCCGCCTAGACAAGGAAATGGGGGCACAAAACAGAGAAATGACCTGTAATCAAAGAAAACGCAGTGAAAGTAAAACGATAATGAATTTGCTACGAGAGATGTCGGTTGCTTAAGAGCATAAAGTCACGTGATAAAGAGGATGAGTTCTCTTATCTGTGTCAATCGGAGACGCCCTTTGGGTCTCATCTGATGAGCGAACTTGGAATAACACTCTTTCATGGTGATTCGTTAAGCATGGCTCCGACTCTATGAACAAATTGAACTATCATAGAATGCCTACTGAGAAAACAGATTTTCTTTCCACACGAGTATAGGTAAAGAAGAATAAATCTAATTCAATCACAGTTCGGCCTAACGGATTCAGATATCCTTGAATCTTCTTCGACGCTAGATTTGTGAAGCAATTGGTTTCTCTAGATACTCTTTCAAAATATTTCACTTCTGAGTCTACATAAATCAGTGGGTTACTATGTGGCCTTAAATCGTTCGATGAAGTTTTAAGCATCCTTACAAAGAACATTCATTGAGTTAAAATAGAATTAAATTCAAAGGTTTCCTTTTTTAATTTAATGCCTTGCAATACCGGAATTATCTGGAAGAGCGTATAATAGCGTAACCCCAAGTACCCTCGTAAACAGAGAATGGCAATGATTTCGGAGGTAAAGGAGTTGAAAAAGGGAAGTGAGTGAGCCACTGCAACCTCCCTAACTGAAAAGGAGAAGTTCTTCTCGATTGCTGAAGAATTAACGGAAGAACGGCACAGATTCTATTCAGGGGCAATCCTTAAAATTTCCATATTAAACGAAAACATAAGGGATATTGAATGCAAATAACGATGGAAGATGGAAACAATAGTGCTTAAGGAATCAATTTATTTCGTGATTCATTTCAATAATATTCATTATAAGAGAAGCATAAAACACCTTCAAATCTTATCTTCTAGGTGAAAAACATTACCACAGAGAAGTAAATAAGTTTACCAATTAAAATTGCTACTCTTTAAGGACGCAATTCGCGGTTTAATCTAAATCGCTTATCAACTTTCCACCATTTATCTCGACGAATTCTGCAACAGATCTTGGAATTTCGAATGGACGAGATGCTTGCAGTCGAAGGATTGTAGAGAAAAAATTTTCAATGTAAAAATAAACGGAAGTTTTTGATAAAAATTAACTAAACTACACTTAAAAAAGACGTATCGATTCATATTAAGGGCAATGAAAAAATACGACGCGAAAAATGACCCCGCACCTAATGATTAAATTAGGTAGCTAAGCGATCATCTGATGGAAAGACTCTTCCGATGTGATGATAAATCTACAGAACATAAACAGATGAGCATAACTACGACGATTATTTTGAATGTTTGGTAATTTTCTCATGGGAAACTCGTCTTTATTACATTCCTCTGACCTTCGGATGCTGCTTTGAGAGAATGGCCGAATCCCATTACTATGGTCGCGATAAAGACGAGGAAATACTTGCATCGCAACAGTTTCTTTCGCGCAACTCTCCACGTAGCTTGATCGTAAGGGAATTACAGGAGAAAATAGTACCATTTAAATAGAACTTTGGTCAGCAAATGCATTTATTTGGACCATTTTGCTGATTGATAATAGGAAAATTTTAAAAACAAAATCTTTTCTTGCTCGAAAGGAGTGATCATCGAATATTTCATATTAAACCCAAGGTAAGATTAAATACAAATTAAATAATTACGGGTACTGTTATTAGAACAAACGTTCGCCTTTGATTCTTCATGAAGTACACGATAATTCAATCAATTGTTTACTTATCGTTCACAGTATGCCTACTTGCACAATATACCTTTCATCGCATCAAAATTCCTTCATGTAAGAAGTACATTTCACAAATATAAATCAACGCTTAGACACTCTGAAATCGGTTACGTAATCGGTTGTTAACTTAAATCTGGTAAAGGGGTAATCAACCGTGCCACGGCTCGTAACTTTGGCAACAACACGTGGCGCGTATTACAAAGATTACCACGAATTACGCTTTCGGAGAGTTTTTCGAACATTGCAGTATCGACCGAGCCCACTCTCGTGTGAAGTCACCGGAAAAATAGAGCAAAGCATTCATCGAAATTCAGCGGCATTACTAAATGGTGACTTTATCTAGTCTACAATATGTAAAGAAGTCGCAGATTTCTTAAAACTATTCATTTCGAGTTTACGGGAAATCTTAACTAATTCAAAGCAGTCCTACGTCAAAATAGGGCTCAGAAAGCGTGAAAGAGTGAATCGGGCGTAATTAACGAAATAAAAAAGTTGAGCGTTTTCGTGATTCATAGAAAATGTTTTCCCACAGGTTGATCCCATCTTTAATCCATAATGTGAGAAATATGAGCAATTTTGTAAAACTGTATAAAAGCAATTCGAAGGGAGGCCAACGCCCTCACTATCAGAGCTTTGCAACCACAAGAGAGATATTGCTTATCCCGCTTTCGCAACACTATCTCTCTACTTTTTATGCACGTCGCGTAAGTATTTGGGCCCTTCACCAAATAAAAGACTTTTTCGGAAAGATGGAGAAAAACGTCTTCAGAAACAAATTGGTCAACCTGGATTCTTGTGGGGTTACCAAGTTCTACATCGATCTATTTCTATTTACGATGAAGAGAAATAGATGAGAAATCCATAAGTGACCAAATACGATCGCAGGAGAAGCTCCGGAGGAACGAGCATATGATTCTTCTAATCTAAGAATAAGGTTATGTTGTGACGAAACCACAGAGAGAATGAAAAGAGGTACCCGAGGCTGAACCGACTAATGGTTAAGATGAAACCTCAGAGGGAACGGCGTTTTTAACGATTAACGCGAAGATTTTTCACTTAATTTTACGTAGGTTACCATAAGAGTTAAATGGGATTCTAAATAAATGGGATAGTCATAATAACAATATTTTGAATATGAATAATTGCCATTTTGTTACCCTCGAATCAGTATCGTATAATAAATAAGAGTGGGCACATTGACCATTTTCAAATTTGTGAATTGATACGTGCTCACAATGAGCAGTATTAAATCCATATATATCCGCATTTGGAATTACTTGAATGATCTCAATGAATCACTTCGAGTCCAGAGAAGAATCCACCCAATGAATGTAAAAACGGGGTATTTGATGTAATTGACGAAAAATCGCCTCTTTCAAAATAATATCCCTTTCCATCGGAGTTGCACGTACACACCTCCTCTTGCCCAGGAGTCTGCACGAAGGACGGCGCGAGTTGGTCAGAATTCCGCTGCTGGAGGAGTGCATGGCCGTGAAGAAGACATCGCTGCATAAACCTTCCATTCCGATACACAATCGCACTTCTCAAAACTCGTAAGAGCCTTTTATAATCTCAATTTTCACTGGGTGTTCGAACTTGAAATGATTACCTGAGGTTTCCTCGCGGTTCTTTCAATGCAGACATTTTTCCTAGGCTGTTGACATCAAAGGAGAATGCCGAACGAGGCTCTATGTTCTGGTGCAAACGTAGCGAATTCCAAGAGTCCGATCCAGCTCGAAATGAATAACGACAATTCGAACGAAGAAAGGAAACTTCATCCGTTGTCGATCTTTTTATGTCTCAGTTAACTAATACCGACCTCCTAAAGGTAAATTACTTAATACAAGACTAAAGCTTGACAAGCGCTAACTAGATCCGATTCGGGTTGTCGATTAAAACAAGCGAAAGCCTAAATGCAACCATCGATGCAAAATACGGTGTCCCGAAGGATGCGTGTGAATCAGACAATCGATATTCCAGGGGGAGTAACTTATTTCCAAATCTTTCCTGCATCCGAAACACGGTTATATCACTCGTTGGACCTGATTCGAGAGATAAATGATAATTTATTACTCATAAAGGTTTATCTACATATATAAAGAAGATAATAATAAGCAAAAATAATTAAAAAATTCATTCCGATTTTTGAAAATTTTTCAATTTAATTTACAGTGATTAGAACTAAA
The DNA here is from genome assembly GCA_020796165.1 of Pantala flavescens. NCBI lineage: Eukaryota > Metazoa > Arthropoda > Insecta > Odonata > Libellulidae > Pantala > Pantala flavescens. The sequence continues at coordinate 36,273,646 of CM036880.1, read as the reverse complement.
CGTATTAATGATCACAAGCAGCAGATCAGGACGAGCATGGAGTAGTTGAATGAGAATATTTCTATCATTCGAAAGAAAAAATACATACGAAGGTAAAAGATTGGTAAAGTAGTAAAGAATTATCCGAACAATTCGCAGAGGCAAAAAGGGCGAATATTCTCAGTAAACGAAGTAAGAATCGAACACTTTGAAGGAAAGCAACTGCAACGAAGGAGAGGCATTAATTCATTCGAATAATTCCGGAATTAAGGATAAATACATCCGAAGAAAATAATGAAGGGAACATTGAGAATATGCGATAAGGGAAAATCGGAATTTTTGTATGGAAAGCATATTACAAGTATCTCAAATAAACATCCGGATAAATTAGTTGAAAGCATGCATGTCTCCGATTTATCTGAGGAATTAGGTCAATCGAACAAGAACGTAAATTATTACCGTAAAAGAGATAAGGGTCATTTTCAACAAAACAGTTTTATTTGCAGTAACAAATTAAATAGAGTTAAAAGGAGATTACAATTAATTAAATGCACCAAGGTACTTTGAAACAGCAAATTACACATTCGATGCAAGAAAGAATATTACATTCATTTCATAACAATGATTTTTAAAAATTAATATGGTTGATATAACTAAAATAATTATTACGCGCGCAACGTTAAACAAACAGCCGTCAATAAAATACCCGGTTCAAAGCGATGTAATACGGTTATTTAGCAAACCAGTACGTTACCATGTGTAATGGGATCTAAAACATTTTCTAAACAGATTCTAAATATTCAGCTCCTGTACACAATGTGAATAATCGGATATTTTTCTGTAATCCGCTGAAGCAAAAGGAAATTTTCGGCAAAAGGGCGACTTTGAAAGCGATCTTTCGGAAGACGCAAATCAAGTGATGGAATGTGAAGAGTCATAAAGGAAATCAAAAGTGGAACAATCCGATGTTATAAATTACCAACAGATATAGCCATGGAGTAGGGGTAGTGAGAAGGTCAGGGGAATGAAAGAGAACGTAGGGGGGAAGCCATCGGGCAAAGGTGGAACGGACTCAGGACCAAATACGAGGCTTGGATGCTGCCACGCGATAACAGTAATATCTGGTAATCACATCGAATTACTGTACAAAAAAGCGATTCCAGGAGGTTTGATGGACAGTGGAATTACGAACTAACACGGTCCACAATGATTTATTACTCTTCGTTTGAGGAATTCACGTTCAAACACATTCAAATTCTAAACGAACACACAGTGACAATGAAATATTTCTTCGGATTCCGCTTTTAAAAAAGCCATCGATGAAATTTCTGATGACTCTTCTGTTAGTATATTTCTGAAAAACGATATCTTGTAAATATTTGCAATATTTATGGAATGACGAATCTTGAGATGATACATTAAATTACCAAAAAGGTCTAAGGGGTATAAAGGGTTTGAGGTCTAAAGGGATGATAATTCTGGACTGCGTAAGTTCCTGGTCTAATGCCGAAAGAGGAATGAATGAATCTGAGACACTCATCATTAGTACATATGATAAGCGTTTTCTTGGTGTCACATTACATCACAGGTCAAGAATGGGGTTTGAAAGAGAATAATGAAAGCCAGAATGAGCTAAAGTATCATGCGTGGTGCGTCTAAATAGCATTGAATCACATAACTAAATCACGACTGCATGGATTATTTTTGACATGATAACTTCATTTACGTATCCAATAGAATACATTTCTTCGTAAAAGATTATTTTCTCACCTTTTACGAGAAAAGGAATTGCGTTCATTGTAATTGAATAGAATTTCACGAACACCACGATTGAAAAATGAGGCAAAAAAACTTATTCCTCAGTTCGTTTTAAGTACAAAACGGATAAATACATTAATGAGTGAAGACGACGGGATAGTTTATCGCAGTGTCTTCCAGCAATATCAGCAGATAAACGAAGAATTTGTGAAGTATTAGAACTCACACAGGAATTCCAGAGAAAACTTAAGACCTTCTGTTTAGGAGTGTCGAGAGAGATTAACAGTTCTAAACTTAAAGACGAGTATCTCGACGTAGAAATCACCTCGTAAAACCAAAGTTTACGAGGAAACGAAGAAATAGTGTCTGACGTTTTCCAAAACATAGCAAACAGCTCAGTAGAAATAGCAGCAAAATGATGTCCGAAGTAAAATATCGAATGATGCTGTGATTCAGTTCACCAGAACTTCCACTTGAGCGATAAAACTTTTTTCTTTAAAACGAAAGGCTCCTAGAGTAGATGATTGAGTTCCTTACCTTGATAAATCTCTTCGCTTTTGTGAGGAGGCCCAGGGTCGTGTGCCTGGAGGCCTCAGGCCCCAATGGGACCATCTCTTTCAGCTTCTCCAGGCAGTTGCGGAGGTGGGCTCGCCTGTGGAGGAAAAAAGGATATTAGCTTGAGACGAATGATATATATATATATATATATATATATATATATATATATATATATATATATATATATATATATATACATGTACACGTATATAACAGTAGATGTAGCGATTGAGGAAGAACAAATGATAATCAATCTATAATAAACAACGGAGTGTTTGACATTTATTTAGGTAATAGTCAAAGTTTACTTAAACCAGAATCAAGTTCATACAATGCCTAAAACGAGACGAAATAGAGAAAAAATCTACAAGATTCGGGGGAGGGAATTGTCCATAACCTACGTTAACGCGAGGGTCCAAAATCTGGACTATAGATAAGGATATATGCAAGGGAACCACGGAAATGAGCTTCCTGAGGCAGGAAGTAAATCTTGGATATGATATGGACACGTTTTAAGTTAATTGTATTTGCGGAAACGAATATGCCAACGACCTGGACTGAGAGAAAGGAAGTGAACGATAAATTGAATGCCTCATAAACAAAGATATTGATAACACCGCCCACAGAATTGGCAACATTCCACGCCAATACCATAACTTTGCTTGGAATTCCCTCGCGATTCCATCACCATAAAAACATTTCCCGAGCACAAAGAATCTGCTATCTATCGCTTCGAATTCGACCAACGTTTATGAAAACAAAATTAAATTACATTCATGGTACTCACTTTAAGGAAATTCGATACGTTAAGCCTGTAATTCGATCGACGTTAGAAATTATATACTTCCAGTTCAAAACCTGAACTAAAATGTATGCATAATTCTCTTTACAACAGCTTTTCGTTGATTGTGTGTTTTTACCGTTCTCCTCACTGAGGTCATTAGCAAAGTAAAGCTTTGAAAAGGGCAGGAGAAACCTGTAATTTCTTTTTCCCTTCCTAAATGTTAAGGAGAGTCCAAGAAAATGTGAGAAATTGTGGAAATACGATGGATTAGATCTTCGAAGGTTTCGAACGAATCCGCCAAGAAAAAAGGACGCACAGATACATTTCCGAAGGACACGTTTACAGCTTCTAATAAAAGAGTAAAAGCGCCACAGTCTGATCTCGGAGGATATTTTATCCTTTAAGACTAATTCTTCGGCACTATCCTATCGTTCAGCATAGGATGGACAAGCGAGAGCTGTTGAAAACGAGAGACAGCTGGACGCCATTGATATCGCCCTTGGGAATGAAATATCAACGATAAAGAGTAAAATCTTGCATTTCCCACGTGTTATCGATGGCCGGTTTACAGATCATCAATGTATCGTCTTCCATAATATGAAATAAAATCAACTTATTGCAGCTTAAGTTTACTACATCACAGCACCGATAATCTTAACTATTTCAATAAAGGGACATTTATTTGGTTCATTCTTAGATCGAATTCTAATAAAATTTTACGAAATTTAATATTACGAGACCATTTTAGCAGATTATAAAATACAAACTGACGGATTTTAAATAATATATTAGAATGGATTCTTAGATCTTCAGAGAAGAAAAAGACTCCTTGGAAAATCATGCTGAGTTCCAGGAAGGGTTTTCGGGAATGGAAAATTAGTAAAAGGTAGCAAATCATACATTCTCTCAGTTATGATTTGTTTAAGTGGATTACACACATTTCTTTCGTAATTTTCCGAGAGTTAAGAAACGTTCTAGAGAAATAATGATAAACCAGACAACTGTCATCGATCCCACGGATTCTGCACTATATTTACTTGAACAGGATCGATTAATCCAGAAGGAAAATAAGCTGCTCAAAATAATCTTCAACTATAAACTCATTTTTGGCCCGATTAGAGTTACGCGGGATTCTCAACGACACATTCCCCTAAAACACATAACTATGACTACCGTTCAGTTAAATTCTTGCGGCCAACAATTCAAATCCCGATGAATCTCCGTAAACATCCGCGTATACAAAATTGACCGAATCGTATGATGTGTATCGTCGATAGTTTGCGCTTTATGTATCGAAACATCGAATCGTGCGGCGGAAGTTGACACAAGCCCACGCATGCAAACATCCAAAGGGAGGTCAGTGATCCTCGTGTGCCGCTATGGCAGAAGTGCGGAAGAGAAATTTGGTGGGCCATTTGAGGAATGGGAGAAGAGTAAAAATGGTTAATTATCAATTAATTACTACCCTGGTACATTACGCGCCAAGGTACCTGCGACCACTCAGAAAATCTCCAAGAACTCACTCCGGTCATTGCTTTAGACTATCTCTCAAACGATTTCTCAGAAGTTGGTGGTTTTTCCATTTCTCTTATGATTAAAACGAGTACATATTATTCCATAAGTCAAAGAATATTTATGAAACAGAATTTCTAGACGTATTTTCAGGATATTAAAGGATGAATAAAATAAAACCTTTCCTAAACCTAATTGGAATAGAAAATAATACAAATAGAATATGAGTAATAAGTGGCTTCGGTGGCGTTTTCGGAGATCCCTTAAATCTAAACAAACACAAATTATTGGACAAAGAAAGCAATGGCCACTATCTCCAAAAATTAATTAACAATTTTACGACGAGTCTTTGGAGTCCATACGAAATTAACAAAAAGCGGAGACGACAAGCAAATCATTCACAGCTTATTCTTAAAATTAATCATCCTTAATTGCCATTAATAAAGTAATCAAACACGGTGTTTTTTTTACCATTTTCTTATCGTTTGAAATCTTTGAAGCCGAAAACTGATTACGTGTTTTTCGGTTAATTTCACGGTGCGTGGACACTAAAAACAATCCGTTTTCATACAACATTTTCATGCGTCACGGATAATATGCAAGAGTAGTAACACCTTCCTGTTCATTATTACGCAACAAACGTGCGCTTTGAAGCGGCCGATGAATGAAAAGCGGTTATATTCAAAATAACCCCTTTTTCGAAAACATTTATTAGCTCCACGGATATCCTGTGCCTCAAAAAGTACACCTGGAATGTTAAGCGAATCGTATCGCTCTGAGGCTCTCATTCCTACGTGCATCTAGTCACGATCTAGATTAGATTTTACGGATAAGTATTTAGGCGTTTCCCATCAAAAGAGTCATGGTGGGAAACAGAGAGAAACGACACAACTGGAACAGATATGGGAGAGTAAATGAGAAAAAATTTGCTGCGAGGTAATAAGCAGTTTTATTAGTAATGCTTTGGCATAGGCACATTGGGAAAACAAAATTATTCGAAATAAAATAACAGGTTAAAAAATAACAAACGTAGCTCGAGTCGGATATAAAATTTAGGTTCCCGAAAAGTAATTATTGCCGAATAAATGGAAACGATTTCAGAATAAACGGTTTAGGATTTGAAGAGGGAAAAAATCCCTCGGTTAACACTTCGGACGAATTCAATGAAGAAATTTGGCTTTATTTCCCCAATCAAGAAATACACTTAAATCATTCGACTTAATAGTACTTCAATTACAGTCCGAATTATATACCAACCATCATAAGGTAAAACCAAAAGCAAGGAAAATTCCACGAAGAGGTTATGCTCGATCGAATGCCAACGAATATTGTGAAAATGAGCTCCGCAAACGGCCTCGGTTCTGAGACGATCCAATTGTAACAAATTTATGCACTAAATGAGAAACACCTTTACTAAACAATTGATGAAGCCGTGAATAAATTACGGTGCTTCCCTAGGTCAGTTCACGGTAACCATCTGTGCTTTTTGTCGTTGGACATAGAGCAGGTGTCACAATCGGTTACATTTTCGAAATACCATCAGTTGTATTAACGAACGACTCTATATCGTTCTATCGTATTTATGAATTCTCGAAGAGAAACTCTTAAATAGAAAAAGGAGAAGGATTGCTTTAGTAAGAGTATTTAAAATATAGGACGGAACTGGTTTGAAAAGTATTTCTGATTAAGAAGGTAATGGATGTTTTGAAATTTGCGAAATCAAGTGAATAAATAATGATAAGGATAAACTTAGCAATCAAACTTTAGAAATAATTTTTAAAATTTTTAAATAAGCAAAAAATATAAATCGACGTAAAGATACGAAGTTTCTAAATTATTACCCAATGAAAGATTCTTCCAAAATATCCCAAAACATAACACAGAAAATGAGAATAACTTGACTGATTTCGTTAGCAATAGAGGCTGAAAACTTTTATCTACGCTTAAATATCATAAAGTACGAATTCCGATAAATTATTAAGGAGAATTTCACATAAATGTTTACAATTCTCAGGTTCACTTCCTCCGAATCGTTTCCGCATTCCAATGAACTTTCGGCACAGTTCTTGCACACGGGTGAGACATGGGAAGTGATATGAGGGAAAATAGCAGCTAATTTTCTAATTGTAGGGAAAAATAGGGACATCGAGTCCATATTTATTCTTATTTTATACGATGTATTTATTTTGTCTCGTTTATCCAATGAAGAATAGTTGTGTTAAATCCCAAATGTATGAGCGGTTGAAACTATTATTTGCCTTCACTCTACTTCACTATCGAAATGTACTTTTTAATTCCACACCCTCAGATTTAATTGCGGAGATGCATTGTAAACGCTTCCTTCACCGAACTCCGATTAATGTTTTTCTCGACTGTTTTTGCAGCGTAAACTTCTGTTTGTCGGTTTTATATGTCGCGTATTCTGCTGCGACGTCAACGCGCTGTTGTAAAATGGAGAGAATAAATGAAACGAAATTGAACAGATAGAATGAAAGGCTAATTTTCAAATGCCATTTTAAAACTGGAAAATCAGAAACTATAATTACCGAAATTAGATCATCATATACCACAATCATTCTTACAAAAACTATGATTAGGAGGAAATGGCGAGGGAATAAAAGACCTCATAATATAAAACGAAGGGAAATTGCGGAATTATGAACCACTGAGTAGCGTAGTAAGCGTAGCGTAGCTCCAAAGGAAGCGATGATGGATGCATAATAATAAATATACGCAAACACATAATAAAACTTAAAATTTGAAACTATTAACAACAACTTACGTCTTGAAATGATCGACGACTCTGAGATTTGAGGAATTATAAGGTATATAATAACATTAACTCTCATATTAATCGAAGGAGTGGAATGCATTCGAGTCAAGCGATATCCAGGCGGTATAATAAATTCGTAAACAGTCATCGAAGATAAATGACGGTGAAACAAAAGATGCTCAATCATTCTACCATCGCCGAATTCAGGCAGCTTGAGTAGCCGAATAAGATAACGACTGCATGGAACTTGAGGAGAAAATGTTTGCAATATGTTACTTAAAATTACGACGAAAGGAGAATGTCCGAAGAGATTCGGAATCGGTTATCCCGAGATTGCAAAAAAATCACTGGTGGGAGGTTTTTTGGAAATACAACTTGTCAGGAGAGAAAGTATGGAGGAGTTGGATGCGACAATTATAGAGAATTTTCTACAGTTATGAATGGTAAACAAAGAAGAAGTAAAGAATACTTTTAAAATTTTATTGATATCGTACTATTTAAGCTTCCTTAGCAGCAAAAAAATTATATCGATGATTGTTTTCACAACAATTGAGATGTGTAACTTAGAAACCCAAGGGGCCGCATTAAATTTCCATCCCGCGGTGCTTAAGTATTTTCCTGGTTACAACGGTAAAACGAATCGAAATAAAACATATTTGTTCCCAATACAAAATTTTCATGACTTGCTGAGAAAAAATGACGGGACATATGACGAAACATCTATGGTCATTTCTTTTTAAGATTTAATCCCAAAAGTATTGGCACCACGAATAACTTTAACCAAGCAAATCGATTTGCAATCCTTCGTCGAGTTAAATTCTCGCATCGGAGGAACAAAGATTCAGATCTCGAACAAAAGGCGAACAAACAGTAACCGATATGGGCACATCAAAGCGAGTCGTTCCGTAAGAGTCTTCTAAGAGTTCAACGTTCCTGAGTCCATGAATGTAAATTATAACGCCATTCTTTTCCGGACATTATTAGAATAGTGAGCAACTTTTCTGCGTAGTAATCACTATGTCTTACGCTCCTTCGTTTGTGTCCACTTCTGATTCGATTCAAAATCTCAGTGGCAAGATTCGATTAGAAACAAAAAAGGTAATATTGCCTATGTAAATCAAATTGAATCATGAGCATTGACTTTACTTTGCCAATTTAAACTGAATAAGACATAACGAGGTAAAAAGATACATACAGTAGTATATATATACTACTATTACTAAATTCGCTGAGATGCACAAGGATTCGGAGAAGAGAAACTCCGAGAAGGTAAATTTTTCGACGACATCACATTTGCGTCTTGGCAAACCGGAACCTCCTAAACGCAGGAATGACATAATAACGATGCCAATGAAATCCACACTAATTTGAATCGACACGATCGAGGGTTATTTGCCGGTTCTTCCGTTCCTTTGGCAGACTGAATTTCCTTAAGAAGAGAAAATCTCATTGGATTCGGCAATTCGCGCATCTTACGGCGATTTCCATAAGGAGCGCATTTTGAGGGGAAAGTGCCGTTCAACTTTCCGTTATGTGTAATCCTACGCTTCCCTCAGCGATAACGACGTACATCGCAGCAGAGACAAATCGAAGCTGACCATCGCCAGATGAAGAATTGGATTTTCTTGTAGGATCATGCGTTTAAACATAAACGTGCGTACGTAATAAACTACTACAAAAAATATTCGATCAAGTCTTTGACGATATATACATCGGAAAACGATCGACTTATAAGGAATCTGCTCAATGCCCATTTACACAACTTAGCGATGGATTAGTCTTATGGGGTTCATCGAGCACCTGTGCAACAGCTTAAGTAGCAATATATCTGCGTGAGAAATCCGGATAGTAAGTTTCATTTTGGATACCTCATGACTAACCTCTTACTAATACAAGAAAAATTTAGCTCACACCAATCCCATGAAGCTCCTTTCGTTTTTCCATGAATCACTGCTTAAATTAACAATGATGTAATGATTTATCTGAAAATACTAAACCTTGGTAGATGAACGTCCATTCTGGACATTGCAGATATAATTCCTTACTTACTCGCTTGATCATCGATCGGAAAGCATTAAAATCGGCAAGCTTTCTAATTATCACTCAGTAAATTATTCTCGGTATATTTTGAAAATAAACTCCACATTCAAAGAGAGCACGAAGCGAAGAATTCGGCCCGATTTGGATCAATATGGGCGAAATTACATCTTCGAATCGAATTACTTGAGCTATTTCGATCAAATTGCTAAGTAGTCTGTAAAAATTATTAAATCTCCATTGAGAAACGGAGGACTAAAAATTAGCCGCTGGTTTCATGAGTCACTGGGAAACATTCGTAGGAGAGGCTCGTGACTCGATTTCACTCAGCAAACCAACTTCCTCCGCAAATCAATCGTACAAGAATTAACGAAGGCATTGTGGGAGGAATTTTTGACGCGCGTACTATGAATTTTAATTATGCATTTCCGAAGTGAGGAAGAGCGGAAAACTCTGGGACCACTTCCTAAAGAACCGTTATAAAAAACTCCATGGGAAGTACAGGAGCACAGGAGGAAAGAGTCACACTCGTACATAGCAATAAATGAGGCCATCACTGGCTTAAAGTCCTTTGATTTCAAAGGGTCCTGTAGTCCCAGGAGACGAAATCTCAGAAATGTATTCCTTCAATCGAGTGGATATCCCCGTGAGACGGGGGATGTGACGCACGAGAGGATAAAACACGTCTTCCAAAAGACGACTGCAGCGTACGACGGCGGGAAATGGACCATGATAAGCTAAAGTCTTTCACTAAAGTAATCTTTGAAACGGTGATAGAAATTGAAAGTCTACTTTAAATGAGAGATAAACTCTCTCTATTTAATTTAGAAGATTCTTCCCCCGTTCAATACAATGAGAACACAATTGTGCATCGATCGTCCCGATCAGTCTGATAACATAATATCAACATGTATATCGATTACTTTGGGGCCAACGGAACAGAGAAGGCAAATTCGTCATTCTCGTGAGGTCGCTAAAAGTCAGCGCAAATCGCGATATCTGGCGCTAGGATACGGAACTAATGAACGAAAGATCATTAGCGAGACGTGTACATCGCCAATCGAGGCGAACCTGTTTGGAGAGGAATTGTTTTTTTGGGACGAGAGTAAATTATGAGGACTTCTCGTTATGGTTCTACGCTAAAAACAAACGAGTTGTATAAAATCGGTTTATAATAAGGCGCGAATTATTTGACGAGTTCATCAAGTCGATCGAATCATCTGATGAAGACTGAGAAATGGAATTATTATCGAATTTCCTTCTCATACTTCATTTCATCTGAATCGGTTTACATCAAATCTAATAAGAAGGCACCTCTATAACTACAGAACAAAATAAAGAGAAAAGGAGTAAATAGAGATAATAAATCCGATCTGAGTGAGGAAATATACTTGGATCATGTACGCACCACTTTCCGATTTACACTTCTAAATTTAACGCTAAACGACCGTTTACGAAGTAAGCTCACTGAAAACATGGACGTTTAGCACCTCTCAACATATATCATCTGCAGATGAACTCTCGATCATTTAAATGATGTTTTAATCTAGCACCGCTACAAATGATTCCTCGGTGTTCGCTTTATTAACTTCTTTCAGTTAACAAAATGAGATGATATTTTATATTTCATTTCAAATCTAATTCATAAATTTAGAGTTTTTCTTCCCTGAGCTCAATTCACTCAATTACTTTAAGGAAGTATTTTTCCTTTACTTAATTCTTCACCTCACTCGAAACACTAACTGAACTACGTCCTTCTCCTTGAACTTAACAAAATCTTCATAAATAAAAATCGATAATCCAAAAAAATATTTGAAGCAACGCGATTTCTTTCGAGGAGTTAGAGCTTGTTAAAAAGAGTATCTAAAGTCTATAATAAACCAACACCATGTAACTCTCACATCGAAACGTGATGGAAACATACATTCACACTGAATTTGGAATAAGTTTTATAATTTCTCATACGGGGTACTAATTGTTCACGATTTTGGCAAATAAAAGACATCAAATGATTCTTTTTTGGCTTCTATAGTGTCCGTCAGGAGGAATCGTACGCATTCATCGCACTCTTGTGTAGTAATTAAGTTCATTAAACAGGTGACGGCGGCCTCTGCAATGATTCCGACGACACGAACCTCGAAGGGTTAATACTTTGGACCAAATGAACCGGCAATGGGTTCGACCATCTGGAAATTATTTCCAAACGATTGGAGGCCACGTAAAAGTGAAGAGAATCACTAAACCACGTCTTTCGAAACGGTGCCATTCACGTGGCAAAATCATATCACTTCTTAGGTATTCCGATAAAAGAAGTTAAAGAGGAAATCGTTGGGGGATCGATACTGTCTTCAGAAAAATCCCCAGTACTCGCCACATGGCACAATGCACCTTTTAAGGCTTAAATAGTCGTTAAAGACGTTTAAAGACAATTTTTATGGCTGAGAACCATGAGGGAGTAGATGCGCTGTAATGGGAGCAGAAAAAATAGTTTTAAGCTTACTTGAATAGTAGAGACATGAGCATATTTCTAGCAAAAGATATAAGTTGAGGTAAACGGCACCTATTGAGTACCGCCGAAGCACACACGACCCATCATATTTCGTCGTCACGTAGATGAGAACCAAGTAAAAAATATGACGAACGCTTTCCGGTGAAAGTACGTAATCCAGCTGAAAAGAACAAATCGAGCGAAGGAGCCTTTGCCGTGCGGACAAAAAGTTGCACGTATGCTAATCGCGAGGGCAATGAACTCTGAGACAAAAAGAAATATTCTAATTATGAGCGGAGTTCCTCAATTAGCGTTACTACGTTGAGAAAACAATCGAATTGAGACACGAAAAAGCAGTTCGATCTTTGGAAAGGGCTTTTAATTAAAAGAAACGAATATGCGACTCCAATTAAACTTCGAGGAGACAAGAAATTTGTCGGATTAAATGGATAGGACAATAACAACAGACAACAGTACAGCCGTAATTTTTTCCAAATAAATTAATACTACCGTCAGACAGGCATTAGTGCACAGATCCTGTGCACTAATGTCTGTCAAGAGAACGATGATGAAATCGTCAGACGGTAAACCTTAGAAGAAATGAGTTTGGAAAATCTGTAAGGAACTAATTGTAACTAAAAGGATGTTAAACGTAGTTGGCTTACAGAAAAAGTTATTTCTTTCATTCTGCCCGTTAAACATTCTCGACGTCAATGCCTAAAATTAAACTCTTAAGAACGCCGCCAAGAGAAACATGGGAACATTTCGATCGGAATTCCTGGAGTTTCTTTTGATCGGCTGATATCAATCTTTCAGAAGACTTTAATTCAGACCAAAAATTTTAAACGAATCCATCATGCAGGAAAGTCTTACTAAAAGCACGTCCATACGCGTGCTCAAGCCAGGAATGTGCTTCCACGCACGTATTTTACGTACTATTTTAGTAACCTATTTGAGGATTCTCTCGCGTTCAAGAAGTTTGCCAAACGAGTGCTTTTGGGAAAAGGATCAATGAAACGCAGACCACTTCCGAGATTCGAAGATAAATCACACATATTCTGCAAACTGACACAGCAAATGTATGAGATATCCAATTCTTTGCTAAAATCTAACTCATCAGTTCAATTTACCATACCATGCATACAATATATAAATATAGTATTTCCTTCCACAACCATTTTTCGGTATAAATAAAAGACGAAATCAGAAAACACACTCTTTTACACTCGAAAGTGCGAATATTCGCGAATCCCCGGCGAACTGCACGCTGGGATATCTGCGAGACCTTGAAGAAAAATCCCCGAGGGTGAGGGCTCTTCGCCGACACCTGCTTTCCCTTTCAGCGGAAGATATATCCAGTTCTTTCACGGATAGACGGTCCATTATGCACTTCGCCCGTAACTCTATCCACCCTTAATTACGGGGCGACGTAAATCAAGAGCAGATTTAAATTTATTCCTCAAGGCAGAATCCGGGCGTGGACCACTTTACGCGGAAATTCGTCTCCATCACACCGAGTACATATCAAAAGTGAATTCGAGTAAGGATCGACTCCCTTCCGGATGTTCTTCGGCGATCGAATTCAATGCTGCATATTAATTAACGCCGATGGTTAAAAAGCTATCTTTCGACCCTGGTGGTTTAACGCAAGGTGACCTTGTCGTCCACTTTTTATACGATCCTCTCCACACTTAACGCCTTCTTCTCTGGCTCAAAAATCACGAGTCTCCAACGGAGGATGGTCCATAAATCAACATCTTCTCCAACAAGGTTCGAATACAATAAAAGCAATGTAGCCGCCAAATGTTGTTCGGGGGGTACTAATCGTACATTGTTTTGGATTATTATCAGATTATTTATCGTTAAAATTCCTCAGACAACTCCACAGCGTTTTAATCCATAGTGCGAAAGGAGTGGGAACCGAAAAGGGTAAAAATATAATAAAAAATAGATTTCATTTCCGGAGAAGTCAAAAAATAATGAGCGATAACATTTAAATGCGAAAAGTTTATATTGAATTAAATTGCGATTCAAATTTACATAAGACATATTACAAAGATTAGGTTACATAGTTATTCCCATTATTTTTTTAATAATAATTTAAAGCTGAAACAAATTAGTAAGGCTATAACATAGATCAAGAGGAGAAGTGGAAGTGAAAATTTCTAAATGAAGACATTTCTCGAATAATTAATTGGTGCATTTTTGTATACTGGTTTGGAAAGCGTATCGAGTCAAGGATGGAATATATATTAGTTCTTGCGGAGAACTTTTAGTAATTGGTTGTAAAATAAATAGCAGGAGAAATGGAAAGAGTGCTCCCTTACGTTATCAAACATTTAAGAGATTACCGCCGGAAATGGACTGCAAGATTCGAATCTCCAAACAAACTAATCTGTAGCTACATATGTCAACCAACAACAAAACATTGCGCTAATATAAGATAAAAAATCCGAGCTAACGCGAGAGAAGATGAATAGAACATGACTGAGTTTCGAGTATTGAGCATTGCAAGTGGCAATGTTCAATTCCATTGCAAGTAATCGTTCGCGTTTTCACAATGCAATGGAATGAGTCGCAAAAATGGGCAAGGCATATTGATCAAGACAGTTTCCCCGTTTTCAATTACAGGCGTTCTGAAATCTTTGGGGGTAACTACCCTCATTACTCCCGCCCTCCCGTCCTTGACATTCGTCCAATGTTACGAAACAGGAGAACCAAAGCATCTTGAGTAGGTGCCAATATTAAAATGCTTCTTCGCCGACTAAAATTAGAAACCAGGATTTTCCAATTATTTAGTGGTAATCATTTGCGGGCAGTAGGTTACTTTCCTCGTAACTTTTATGCTAACGTACTAATTTTCTTAGATTATTCTTTCCCGCTTCGAGCTGTAAGTCAGGATTTGATTCACTACGCTGCGTAATGTATAAAATGTTCTACCGAATCCTGAATGTATAACAAATAATGAGTGGAGGAGAGCGAAGGCTATACAAAATCTAACACTTCGTCGACGCCATTAAAATACTTCATTAGTTCCCTTCAATATAGGTTTAATATAAGAAAGAATTGAAAAAATACCCGATTGGAAAATTAAACATTAAAATATAATATTACGCGTAAATAATTGAATATCATTAAAAAAGTAGGAAACTCTCACGTATATTTCTGAACCTCCACTTGAAAATTAAATAAGAAACCGATCGGGGGAAATATTTGAACATAAATAAATCCAAATTGGATCACATTTTGAGGGGAAAATATTATTTTTCGTACATCCGAAGAGAAACTTTTCGAAGGATGTATATCTTAAATGAGTCTGATTAGCACATCGCAATAAACCAGGACATTCACCGATGAGAAATAAAAAGAAAAAAACCCTTCGCAGATTTCAACAAAGCGCAATTCAAAGTGCAAGCGAAATAAATCCCGAGTTGGCACTCTAGCCATCTTAATACGCGATCCAAGGATTGCGACATACGAAGGCCATTCACCCTCCTTTTTAAATAATAACAGAATTAGCATTTCCTCACTGCTTTCTACTCCAGCCTCTTTTTCCACTTCGCTCTTTAAGCGATCGCTACCAAAACTTCTCATCGTAAACATTTTCCCAAATTATAGGCGCAAAGGAAGAGAATATCGCAGATGCCAGAGGAACATAGGCACGGAGGACAACTATTTACGTAAGGGATGCAGATTAGATAAATCCCACCATGTGATGCATGAATACGAAACAAAAATAAACTCTTTGTATTCTTTAAGCTCATAAATTCCAAGAACAATTCCAATGAGGACTCGGAATTCGGATACAATGAGGAATCTGCAGCTTTATGCTATAGAGCGAAAGACTTGAAAAACCCCGTTCGGGAGGAAGACGACATAAAGCGGCGGTCAATCCAAAAACGATGCAGCGAAAGGAAATGATGAAATATAGAGATGTTACGGAATATACAGATCGACATATGGCCTATATTTAATTTTTTTACCTATATGTAGATAGAGAGTCGGCATTTGGGGATAAATAAAACAATGAAGGATTAAGAGTTCATAATGAATCCGCGATAATACTTTCCTCCAATCTTCGATTATCTTCACAAATAATGTATTGATCAAAAAGACCCTTCAGCAAGCAATAGATTTTTGTTTCTAATAACACAGATTCTGCTGTAATGATAGGAATAAGATGAAAACAAGGAAAGACATTTCACCAGTCTTACCTACGAGAAAACTAAGCTCTCTTCCCCTTATCAATGTTAATGGACAACAAGCATTAAAATAATTATTTAAGTCTGATTGTTTACATTAACAGAAAATATCCAAAAAATTGAGTTGAATCGCTCAGAAAATTTAGCCGCCGCTTTAAAAAGAAGCAAAAGAATATTAAAACATCAGATAGGAAAGTCTTCCCTCATCTAACGTGTAAGATTAATTGTATCGCACGTTTGCAGGTCGCATACCGGATAATTTTCTCCTCGTAAACGGAAAGCGAACCTCGGTATTGCGCGCAGATATGTTCCAATAACGCCTCACAGAAAATGGCCCTCCATCCGAAAGCTAAAAAGAGCTTTCGAACTATTACACATAACACGGCACGTAAACAGCAGAAGAGTGGAAGAGAACTTCGAAAAATAAATGAGAGACTACGAGAAAAAAAAGACGTGGGAAAGACATCCGAATAAAAAAGAACACGATGCAGGGAACACAGCCCAAGAAGGTAATGGAGTTAAATGAGCTGCGCGAGTGAAGCCTTCGATTTGCTGGTTAATAATCATCTGCCCATTGTTATGAAAAAGGCTTCAGAGGAAAGGCAGCTCCCAAAAGAAACCGATACAGAACTTAGTTTTCACGGAACGCCAGTCGAAGAGGGGATTCTTCTGTTCATAGTCTTATTCGGAGGATAAAACGGAGAGAAAAATGGTTCGGAAACAGTCGGGAGCAATTTAGTGAAGAATTCCCTCGAACAATGAGTTTTCATATTTTAGCAAAAGTTCAAAGAAACACGTTTCAATGCACGTACGCCGATTATCTGCAAGCAATGCTTTATCATACACGTTATCGGATCCTGACCGATACCTATAATAAAACCTATCTCGCAAATAAGGTAAAAATGAAGTAAAGACTTTAATTAAAACATCTTTCATAACATTAAATTTTCAAAGGTTTCCTTAATTCGAAGAAATTAACTCTGAAAATCTGATTCGATACGAAACAATCATTGCATCTTGAAACTAATTGTAAGTGGAACCAAAACGGAAGAATAAGTAACACAGAGTTCCAATCTTTAAGTGATCGAAAAATACCGGAACCACGTGAAAAGAGAGAAATACACTCGAGGAACACGACGAATCATCTTCTAAATGGCAATAATCTCTTCCATTAGAAAAGCATCACTTTGTGATATCACGTGTGCCCCCGGAGAGATCCAAGGACGGGGAAGGTCAAAGTGTTATAGTACTCTAAGAGCGCGATATCGGAGGAGAACAGTGACCGCTACGTGTTTGCCTTTTGAAGGATCGCTCTACAGATAAAGGAATTCCATAGAAAAAATAACGGCATGACTGAGAAAATACGGAACAGGTGAGACACCTCCAAAAGGATTCGGTGAAAGTACAAGTGCATTTGATCTGTTCGTTCGAAGTTCTAATGGAATTGTTATTTTACAATAGATTTTTTTCTTCAACTTTTTCGATCAAGATATGCTGAATTAGAGATAAATATTTTGGTGACGATCAGCTATAATTGACGGAGCTCAAACTTAAAACCCTATATAAAATTATTACAGTATATAAACAGAATATTTACTCGTGTAATAAAAAGAACGTATTATTGATTCAACGGCATAGGAATCATTGCTCTTCTTCGACGAAGCGAAACCCTTTTTACTCAACTGGAGAGAGATCTCATGATATATATCCGCTGAATATAGAATTTTCAGACGGCTACCATCTTAACATAAATAGCTCTACGATATGTGAGTGCTTGGTAGCCATACGCGGGGTGAATACACCTTCCGATAGAACTCTTCGCAGAAAAACAATCAATTAATTGCCTATAATTGAATCACGTGATTCCGGGGAAAGCTATTCGGACAAAAATTCAACTTTTCCTTAAAATAAGAAAAGCGAAAACTTCTCTAATAAAACTCGAGCGCAAAGTTCAGCTTCAGAGATGTCAGACTATTTCACATCGTTTTCTCGGAACTCGTACGAAGTAACCGAGATGTTCCAGAATCATTAAAATACAATCGCAAATCCAAGTGGGTTGTGGGCAAATAATGCCAAGCGACTGTGATATTCTGAAAAGCGAATTTTGAGCAGAGGCGCTGCTTCCAAGATTCCCGCCATTCTTGTTTATGTGGAGCTCCAGCGTCAGACGAAGGGTGTGAAATCCCTTTGCTTTGAAATTGAATAAAAATTTCCCTCGTGCTCCTTACAGAAGGTATTTCAAATGTTTTCTAAAGTTGGCCGCGTACTTCGATTACAGAATACTAAAAACTATGCCCTTAGGCTAACTTGCTATCCCGCACACAGCATAGATATTACTCTTTTAATTATTCTTTCTTTATTTCTCACAAAAATATCGCATTATTCTTAAAAACCCTTTTGTAAACAATATAAAAGTGTTCCACCTTGAAAGGCGTAGGAAAGTCGTTCGTCGTTTTATTTCCTCGTTTACCAGGATTTTCCCTTCAACGATCGATATACTTATGCCAGAATTGGATTAATGGCAAATTGCAGAAACGAAAACATTCTCTCATAACTCGATTCATTTTATAGTGTAGAGACTGTTTGCATTTGGGCAACCGCATTTCCTTCTCGGCCTAAAATTCCCACAAATTCCTGCACGAAAATCGGACACGATTCGGATCAACAGGATGTGATAAAAATTAGACGGATCCGGCGTGAAAAAAACCTCGAGGAACGGTGTAAAGTTAAATTCCCAAATTTTGAATGCACCGATCCACACTACTCATAGCCAAGGACTGGGAGGAGTTTTTATCTTCATGGTCAAGGGCGTGAGTGGGAGGGGTCTGAGGGGTTTCGAGAGAGTGCGTTCGTCCGAGTGCAGATGGCGAATGAGGCGTTTTATGGAAGAAGAAGGGAGCCACATTATCTTATCAGTTAGATGTCGGCTTTAAAGTGAGACCATAAAAGCCAAAGTGTGGACCTGAGAGGGATTTATTTTTCCGAATTTTAACTGTCGCCATTTGTTGCGCGTTGTCGCGATTCTAAGTGACAGAGGTACATTTCCAAAGTCCCAGCTGGTGCGTTTCGCAACAAGAAATGGCGTATAAAAATGGATAAGAAGTACAGAATATTTGAAGAGAGAGAAATCGAGCACAAATGAGATGACCATCGACGAATTCGACTGATAGACATGCCTCCTAAAATAGAATGGAATTTTCAAATGTCGCTAAGTCATTTCATAATACAGAATCCAGTATCGCGATTAAAATCATATACATTATAATTTAATATATAATAATTTTTAATATTTAGATTTAAATTTAAATTAAATAAATAATGTAAAGAGTTGCCTCTAAAATTATTATTCTTGATTAAATTGGAGAGGTTAATATTTCATAATAGTGAAAAATATTAGAAACGAAGAAATACTTCCGCTGGGTTCATTTTCATAGTCTACATAATAATCGGTTTTCGGATATAAACTTAAGTGACGATGAGTTCCAGTCAAAAGAGTGGGTTAAAAAAGTAATGGGTGTGCAAAAGGAAATTAAACACTTCAACAAAAAAAACCATCTACACCTCCGAAAAGTGCAATATTGAGTATGAGATAATACATTTCCATAACAAACACTCTTATCCTTAGAGGAGGGATTTGAATTAGGGCAAATGTGGACCTCCAAATGTGCTATTGCTAAAATTTTTTGTAAGAAAAAAGAACATCACTTCTCTGGCAGTAAACCGAAACGATTAAGCATATTTTGTTTCTTTAATGGTAAACTCTGAATGTTCAAAATAAGGCAGAGATTTCGAAACCCGAATATTTTTCTCTTCCTTCCGCAGCCGGGAAAGTGTATTCCATGTGCGGTAAACTTTGAGGGTGCTGAGGTTTCCTCACTCAAGCAGGAAACAATTCTAAAAACGTACTTCAAACATCGGCACTTGGCCATTAAACAGCCATGAGGAGGGCAGTTAATTATCGAATTATCTCATATGTCAGGATTATCGAATAAAACATATATATCACATCCAGATAAGACCCCCGACAGAAGCCAATGTGGCTAATTCCAACCTCTTCATTGCGAACACTTTTATGACATTAGAAAAAAATATAAGGAGAATATATAAAGTTTTCGCGGAATCTTCAAGCATAAAGACGACGTGGAATCCGGATGTGAAGGTATCCGAATTCCTTAGCTTAGAAACCTTTCGAATAAGACTCCAAAGACGAAGATAAATTTTCGGCAAAAAAACCCTTAAAACATAAATAACTAATAATAAACCTTTGCAAAATCTTTACAATAATTGTATTTCTACGACAATAAATGAAATCTTTACTGCATTCCAGAAATACGCTGAGAATATAAAACATTTGAATATAAAATACACTAATTGCGATATCGACCACGATCAAATTCGATACATAAAAATTAATTTAATCGGCAATAAAAAAATTCACAGCGCATACAAAATAAAAGATAAGTTAAAATCACAACGCGCGATTAAGTACTAAATTGACACCTGGCCAATTGCTACGACACCGTAATCGCCATTATGAAACGTGACGTAATGGAATTCGTCGTAAGAACGTTACGTACGCACTTGAATTATCCCAACACTTTTAGGCGTCTTCCGAAAGTACGTGATTGCTACGTAGCAGCCATTGGGACGAGTTGATGCCAAAGAGTGGTCACTAAGAGGCGGTCCATGAGAAGGAGCTTATAACTTAAAACAGCGAAATAATTTGAAAGATGTTCGATAATTCGCAATGAATTAGGCTGTGAAACGACTGTAATGGTTAATGATCTAAAATTTACGCTTTACGATAAGCATTCATTTTGATGAATTTAGAAGTGTAAGTTTTCATCCCCCTATTCTGAACTGGGCTATAGACTGTATTAAAAAATATTACGTCTTATAATGGTTATATTAAGGTAAGATTGAAAATAGAAAGTCTCATATTTCATCTAACCTTCCTTCATAGTTATTGTTATAATATAAATTAAAAACAAATCGTCAATCTCGGGATCTATTACTATTGTTCTTCCCAAGTGCTAAACTTTTGTTAAAATTTTGACAATACGTCGGCACAAAAAATTAGATGACATATCCATAGAAAGCCCAAATGAATAAATTTCAATATTATTCTAAATTATTGAATTCGAAGATGTGTCGTAAAATCTCCAACGGACTGTCGTGATCACTGGGACAACCAACACAATAGTGTAAACACAGGAGATACAAAGTAAACTAGGAAAAGCCAGCGTAAATATAGAGGGTCTTATAAATTTACACTAGGAAAGCTTACACTTTCCTATCTAGTTCCGTCCTAGATATTACCTGAAATACATCTTCGCCTTTGAAGGACGAATCGCTAACCTACCACACAAAAATTACTGCTAAGCGTCATATTATATTATTTGTGAGGAGACCAGCATCTTTTTCCATGAAATAATAATAAATATCAGGAGTTTTAATCACGTATTCACCAACAGATACATATAACACTTGGATCTCTGAAAATGGAGCTACCGTTTCAATCAAATTCTCATTTAACGTGTCACAAGGACATGCATCACAGATTCGCCATCCACATGCATTACGATCCGCATTCTCAAGAGTAAGGTTGCATGCAAAACGCATTCCATTCATACGATCGTAATGGCCCCACTGAAAGATTTGCACCTATCTCACGACAAAATAGATTGAGAGTTTCCTTCATTAATGAATATGAACTTTGTTTCTGTAAGACAGCTTAAAAATATAGAAATAAGTACATAGTTCTCTCTCAAAATACTTCGTAGCACCATAGTTCAATAATCCCCTCGAGTGACCTTCCGCACCCAATACTTCGTCGCAACAATGGCCATCGGAGAGACGAGTGAAAGCACGTTGTTGGATGATTCACGAGCGGACATTCTTTACTGCATAATAAAGCAGAATAACCAAGAAATACTTTCGCTCCTCCGAAAAACCAAAATTGTATCATCATTTCGACAATAATTAAATAATATTTATTCATTCATGTATATAGTATATACATAAATATCAGTATATAGAGAAATTTGCAAAATCTTTACTTATTATGGAATGAAAATGTATGTTTTAACGGTAGAAATAATGTATTCGTCGTTTAAAAAGCAAAGGATTTTTGTGAATCGATAAAGTGTCTTCTAATTATGATATTTAACAATGATCTAGAATAACCAAGAAATACCCAAATGCAGTACGCATTACATTCGCGAGAAAATTTATTTCGACATTAAGTTATAACGATATTACAACAAGAGCTTAAATATGCAGTCCCAAGAGCTGTGTCTACTTTTGCAATTCCTGTTCTTCCGCAAATGGAAACGATTAATCATACGACGATCTTCATCAGCGCTGCCAACATTGCAACCTCGCAACGCGCGTATCGCCATGGAAACTTTTGAAGCGATCTCTGTTTACACTGCGCCCGCCGACAAAGAAAAGTCCCTATTTACGGCGTAAATTCACTTGTTTTCCTTCCTTTGGAGATAAGCCGACAATCTCTGGAGAGCTTTTTCCTCCGGGTTTTCCGAGACTTGGTCCAGCGAAGCTACTTTCACCGCTTCGCCCTTTCTGCTGATGGACCGATCCTCCCTAACACATGCTAGGCTAAGAATATACGATGTGGATGGGAGCAGTAGGTGAAGGAGGAACTATTAAAAACCTCGGAGCCAGTGCTTTGCAAATGGCTACAAGATAGGAGGGCCCCCAGCAGTCCACAAAAAGGGTCAGTTGATGGAAAAGTTTGATGATTTTGCATGAATTCCTGATTATGTTGGAAGAGATGCTCGAGAGCTATGAGAAGCGAAAATAGAAAATATCAGTGACAATTGAATTTTTCTGAAAATGAAATTTGCAACAGAAATTAGACGAATGCTAGCAATAAATGATTATTAATATCGTCGATAGTAATAAGCGATTTGATCATTCTTTCTAAAAATTGAAATTGAGAATGCCGATTAATATATTTTAAAGCAATTTGTTTCATCATCATTATTCCTCGATTGATATCTTAGTAATTTCATCGTCGTGAATGGACGATATTATAATTTCAAAAATTCAAGAAGCAAAATATTGATAAAACAATTTATATTATATATATAATATATATTAAAAATATCGTGATTGTATTATAAAAGCGCCAATACATAGTCGTGGTAAGTTGAAGTGAAGTGAAATATAATCTCGCAAGTTGAAAATAAAATTTTCTTATAACAAAATCGTTCATCTTCTTTTTTAAAACAAAAATTCGGATTTCTCGCACAGAATAACTATGCATTACACTTGCAAATTATTACCAGCTCAGCGCAAAGTTTATTCTAACATCACGTGCCCGCGTTTAAGTACCGTTTCCACATATTTCCGAATACTAGACAATCATCGTTTGTTTCAGCATACCCTCGGATACGAAGATGAGCTTCAAACTCCCTTTGTATGTTGTATTTCTGAAGGTCGACATGCCAACTTTGAGTTGAAATTTTAGCCAAGAAGCGAAGATTTCTTCGGAGGGAAGAATAATTTACTCGCAAACGGAAGGAAATGAGGTTAGATCATCCAACGGGAATAATAGTTCCTCGTGGCAGTTTATCAACTAAGTGAGAATAAATTTAAGCTGAAAAGAACCACGCAGCCTAGCTTCTTCCCAGATTGGCTATGATCCACGAGCAGCAAGGAGGACTTTTAAAAGTTGGCGGAGGTCAGGAGTTAGATTTCTTAGAAACCTAACGATGGCATAACCATCTTATGAATGCTGTTTCTCCTCCAGATTTTATCCAGCTGCGATTCTCGAGATGTCACTGGCGTTGATTAGTACGTCTGTGATAATTTACTCTCTCCCTCCATTCTATCAACCTCTCTTAAGGAATGCGCATCGTTATTAAAATGTTCTTTACTTCTCTCCATCAAAACTAACTGAGAATTTACCCGAAATACTACCACAATCATTTTAACGAATACAAATATTGGAACACTCCAAATCTTGGGCCAAAGGAAAACCTGGCGTCGAAAAGCAGACGTCGTAGGCACCAAATTACACGAACTCCTTTCATTAATACATCTCGACCGTTAAATCGCTACAAATTCCTTTCTCTCGAAATGGTGGAGATAAAAAAAACTGTTATTGTTCCATTAATCCCACTATTTAATGGATGCATAAAACTCATCTTGAGAAACACTTGAATAGATGCTCTGAAATAAATGTCACAACACAATATCCCAATAAACGACTTCCATACGACGGAAAACGAGGGATTTCCCTCAATCAAAACGGTAGCAGAGAACAGCCAGAGTTGGAACTATTACGTTATCTATCCTTATATAAACCGCAGCCGAAAAAACTCAATGACGGACTCAATCCATTCAATACCAGATACCTTGCACCAAAACAAAACACTTCTGAAACTCCCTTCGCCTACATAAATAGCACCTTCTCCCGAAGGTGACGTAGAAACATTCCGAGATGAGTGCCAAAACCTTATCGGCCATATGAAACGGGTATCACCGAGGGTTAATCCAACCACCCACTTGGCGACATCTTCACCAAGGACCCCCGACGTCCTTCACTGCGGGAGGAGAGGGCATTTGGGGGAGGTGCAAGGGGATGGTGCATTTAGGACCAAAAGATGACGTCATTAAAAGCAGATAACAGCCGAAACAAGTAAAATAAAATTTCCCTTTAGTTCGATAATTCATTATTGACAAGTGAAAAATGTGGAAAAAAACGAACACATTAAATAACGAAGAACAAAAAAATATGGACGACCGGAATTCGAACAACGTAATCATTCTACCGAATTGATCAGAACAATCCTCCAATGATAAATAATGTAATAAACTTTAACAACTACAAAAATCTATTACTCTTTATATCAATCGGATACAATCTATAATGAAAAGGAAAGGATTGCTTTTTGGAAGAGAAAGCGTAATTCATCAAAAATATCACAGTTAATATTTTAGAAAACATAACTTTAAGACTTTTAAACAAAGTAAAGAGAACGAAAAATTCCTCCTGAATCTAAGCCTTATTATATCGATAAATTGAAATTTTCCATAGCAAATAGAACTATCGTCTCAGACATTTTAAATCATTAAAAGCAAACTTTGAATTCGAGAACTTTAAACAAAACAAAGCTGCAGCAACGATTCAACTTGGAGTATCAAGTCTAATAAAGCAAAATAAAACGTTTAGGCTACACATTATAGGAGTTACATCGGCTAAATGATAATGACGTGATAGTAGTAA
The DNA here is from genome assembly GCA_020796165.1 of Pantala flavescens. Taxonomy (NCBI): domain Eukaryota; kingdom Metazoa; phylum Arthropoda; class Insecta; order Odonata; family Libellulidae; genus Pantala; species Pantala flavescens. The sequence goes on along the minus strand of CM036880.1, from coordinate 36,248,302 downwards.
GAACAATCAGAATGGAGAAGCAATAATAAGAAATCCAATTCCATCGAAATGATTTTCCTGCTCTATTATTTCACACCGGCGATGATCACGTGGCATACTCACTGGACGAGTAAAGCTACGAAATACTTGCAGAAACGCAATTTGGCCGAGTAATGCTGCCAAGAGAGTTTTCATCGAATAGCTTTTCGAGTGAGAAACGTTGATGGATCCGACAACTGGATGACGAACAGCCGCCCATTTGGGTGGCAATTTGCGAAGAATGCCGTTCTGATGCCGAATTAGGCGAAAACGTGTTTTAGGCAACGGAGAGATCTAGAATCAAAGGGAACTTAGACCGCTTGATTGAGCAAACATAAACGAAGAGTAAATGAGAGACCTAAAGAAATCCCATAGTACTTTGGAGAGAATTACACCTTTCGTAACTTTTACACATCGAACCGACGGCAATCTTCCTGAGAACGAATCAAATCGTTAGGCTCTTCGTCGGATGGGAGTCGAACCGAATGCATCGCAGTGGCAGATCGAACACGTGCTTGGGCTCTATCGAGATTTACAGAGCAATGAAATCCCCCTTTCGAAAGGCCCACGGGAGAGCACCAATTCGTGTGACGATTGTTACTTATTCTGCCAGATTCTAGGATGATATTACTTATCCGCTCCTATGAAGTCGATGCCGTCTGGTGGCTTACCCCGATCCCAAGGTCGATGGGGCCTCATTCCCCTCATCACGCTTTTTACAAAGCTACCATGAGAGACAAGGATTTTTCGTAGTACTAAGGACAGTATATGCTATCTGAGGTCTCCTCTTAACTTTCAGTGGAGAGAGGAGACATATTACGCTCAAAACCTATTGGCTGTTTCATGGATACATAACCATCATATTTCAGCACATCCTTCCTAGTTTTATACGTCAACCGTCAGAGATATAAATCGAAATAGAATTGCAGCAATAGCTGTTACAATCATTCAACTGCATAAATAAAAATTTAAAGAGCATAATAAACTTTTTAAGTGAAATAAATTCAGGACAAAATTTATTTAAGGATCGGAACACATTTTTCAATCGTATTTCGAACGATATTTTCGTGATACATATATATGAATCACGTCCATCGGTATCGATAATCGGAGACCGATATGAGATTACACATTACTTTACTTTTCTCTTAAGGGAGGAGACAACGGTGTTCCATCGAGATTTAAACGAGAATAAAATTCACCTTTTAGATAAATGACATCTTGTTGAAAGAGATTCTAGTTCAAGAAATATTTCTCGCCCGAAAAAACTGCATGACGAGAGCACCTTCCTAATTAAAATGAACCTATCGTTACGTAAGCGGAATGCACACACCATCGCAACCACGAGGTCACATCTTCGTTAAAAGCAATTTCGCGGAGTCTGGATCCAAGACTTGTCATTACTTCCATGGAACAGCGTCAGCGAATCAAATTCTCATCTTACACATTTAAAACGGACAACGTAAAAAAGCTGCAGTTCACAGATATCACTAAAATATATCCCTCCGTGATTAAAGGACCAAAAGAATCGATGGCACGATACGAACGGGAGGACATACCACATGCATCGCTGCCATCAACGAGATTCGAATCCGAGACTAATCCGTACGACGCCAAGGCCAGAGGGCCCCCTGAAGGTTGTAAAGCGGCCATCCTGGGTTCTCTAAATACATTCTGACCTCAGACTTCTTATCATCAGGTAAGATAACTTATCAAACACGGAATATCATCCTCAATTAAGTTTCTTAAGATTCGCCCAAGAAATGCAATTCTTTCGGACATGAAAACAAAAGGCTTGACTATATAGTTTGAAACTGGCAAGATAATCTAATCTCTCTTTTAGTTTCCTTAGAAACGAGATATAAGTAGTACTAACATGGATTACATACTTCGAATGAAAATATTCAGAATAGTGCATCGGTGCCGTTTTGCTTTTTGACTCCAGGATGGAAATTCATCTACTAATATAGAGAAGTATGCACTAAAGTGAGACACATCATCAATGGTGAAAGCTCCAGCAGTAGAGAACACATTATAGCAGACATTTTTGCCCTTCATTCCATAAATTAATTCAGAGAATACTCTTAAGTATCGACTGAGTCAATAGAATATGCTGCATCTATTTGCATCCATCCATACTTCTAACTAACGATTTAAAATATATGAAACATGTAAATAAGAGATTGATCCGAACTTAAAATAGTAACTCCTCATAGAGATATAATCCGCCGTAAATTGTTAATCCGCACTTTTTGCAACACCCGAAGAGTTTTTGTATTCCGAAGCAATTATTGTCTCCGTAACAAGAATAGTCACCCGAATCAAGGGAAAGGAGCGGGAAAAGGATAAGAGAACTCTCAAAGTACGTTCTGAGAAGGATAAAAATGGCAAGAGGATTAAATGCGATTTTTCTTGGAATTGTTCTTAAAGGAGCACAAATGGATGATAAAATTAGAGAGGAAAGAAAAAAATATTGAAATTTTCCTCACGACAGATGGTGGTGCGAATTTAAAGACCCTCATGATGATCAAATAGATACCGAAAGCGATGGTTGAGAAGTTAAATTATTGCTAAACGGGCACCTTAACTAATCCATCATTTTGAATTAATTAAACGGGTATTAGGCATCATTTCTCTATGAACATACCGTTTTATTGGTAAATATACTTATATCTACCTAGTTTATAGCTATCAATCGCACAAATATACGACGGGAAAAAGCGAATCTCACCCGCATCCACGAATAATGAGTTAAGTTATTAAAATGAAACTGGGGAAACTGGCTGGGAATCTAGCGAGGCCAGAAAAGTACTCGAAACTAAATTCATCCTCTGAGAAATAAAAAACGATGCAGATTCTATCCACTGTATTAGAGAGTACCTCAAAAAGATATTGTTGGAGCATCCGTAACAATAGTAAAGAAGATAACACAAACGTATCCCATTTGATGGGTGCTGTGGATAATATGCCCCAGATTTCTGGTGTTTACGCGGAAAATGGCATTCGACTGAATGGTGACATCTCGAGGAATGTCAATTACTTTAGAATTTAGAATTCATTCGAATTACTATTAACCTCATTAATTCTTCAATTTCGAATTAAATCGGGATGAGAATGAAGATGATCAGAACTACATACAGCTATAGTATATAGAGCTATTTATAGTTGTTATATCCAAATGAAAACGATTGTTACGTAATCTTTATTAGTAATTGTAACTAATGGCTAAAAATAAATCGTTATTCGTTTAGCCAAGAAAACACTCCTGATATGCTTTAAGGGTAACAATTCGACACACTCATTACAAGGTGAACCATTAAAAGGCCGATATCTTTGTAATCTGATATAAAATACTTATCGGCTGTGAAGTGCTGTGATGTCATACCGAGACAAGGCACTCCCTGAAAACTTTATCAAACGCCTGCTAATAAAGAACAGACTTATTCTGGGCGAATCATCAGCTATAAATATTTTTAGTTTCTTCGAGTAATAGATGAATTAATTATTTTCAGAAAGTACGCTTCTTCTCAATACTCGAAAAATGCGAATTAACGGAGAATAAATTAATTGAATTAGTCCATTGAAAAGATAAATAAATCAAGAAAAATAACATATTATCATAAGAATGTTAAGAGCATGCGAAGGCAAGGGGTGATAAGACCTCAATATAGGAGTTCAAAATAATTCTTTCGTGGAATAGCCCATTCACGCCTTTCGAAATCTTCTTCGCTTTCCGAACCAAAATTCTGGAACGCGTCCGAAAATACTACGCAAAGAAAACGAAGGAAATTATCACGTGAAATTGCGACCAAGTTCATTCTCAAGCGATATACTTCGACAAAGAGATTCTATGAATGAAATACGTGTTGATGGTCTAGAATATTTAATTAAATGTTAACATGAGCACCTATGCCATAGAAGAGATTTTCCTTTCGTTAAGGCATCTTAAAATAAGCGAAATTTTCGCATTAAGAAGCACACGATCAGCTGAATGACCGAAATCGCTAACGCGAGGGAGAGCGAACCTCCATGAATAAGTAAGAATTTGTGAAATGCAAATATTTATGTAATGCAAACAACAATTTAATGGTTACTTATGGGGAAGCGTTCGTTTGTATTAGGAAATGGAAATGCTATCGCGAATCATGTAATACTTTGCATCATTTGACACATCATTAGCTCGAGAAATATGGAGAAAAGAGACAAGGAGGGACAAAGAGGTCGAAGGATGGAGCTCCGAGAAAGTGCTCTTAAGATGAAATTGAAGAAAGAAAGTGTAAATAGATATCCAACCTTTCTTGATGCTGAAGATACTGAGAACGTCTCCTAATTACACATGCTTATCTATTGAGGCTTAAATTATTCCTTACGCGAAAAATCGTGTAATTGAAAAATGGATGCCTTTCTACCATATGATTCTTATAAATAAAAACGGGGCAGAATCAAACAAAATATTTCCAAATTGAATGAAATTTTAGAGATTTCCTTGGTAATTAGAAACACAAAATTAGTGCTTCAACACCCAATAATACAAGTTTAATGAGACATTCCTCTTAAATGAGAATGTCGTATTCTTGATATGTTGAGCTGTATGAAACAACCGGACACACAATTAACATTTCTATAGCTAAAGCAATATGCCAATGATTCGCGTGTGTTCAAGCAAAATCATAGTTTTGCGAAATACAAATACGATTAGCGAGTTAAACTTGGCAGCATAATCTATAGCGTTGCTGTAAAAAACGTTTATAACAGTAACGAATGATAGATTAATCGCGAAAAATAAACTGGTCGATAAACGCGCGATAGGACATTTTAAAAGACATATATCCACTGGAGTTCTTCCTCGCTTTGCAAGAAACAAAAAAGCCGGCAAAATATACTCATTCAGCCATCTCGTTCCTCTTAGAATCATAACGGATTAACGAAAGAGTATTTGGCTACAATGAACACGCGATTTACTGGTTCCCAATGTTTCGAAAAATACACGTTCCATTCTTAGGAGTGAATTCCCAAGCCGAGATGAACGCTGAAATATTACCTATTTTCTTCCACGAAATCGTAAAGCGAAGATGGTAATGTGTTGAATAGAAATCGCATGAAAGCGGTCATACAAAACAGAAAGCGCGAAATTCGCCTTCTGCTCGAAATGAGTCAACAAAGACTGAAGAGGGGAATGAAAATCGATAGCCGGTAACATCTGAATAACTGACGAGGGTGCAGAAACGATCTTAGGACCATTTTTCATAGGGCGGTGAGCGAATTGGCGGAATGACCTCATATTTACACTTGGGAAATCTTTACAATTTCGCATCCTTGCGATCGTCAAAAAAGAAGTTAGATGGGTGCAAGTATACCAAGAATGAGAACCTGGATGCGTGGGATAGGCACGGATGATCGAAGTTGGCCAAAATGTAGGAGAGAGCGAGGTGATCGTTTGAGATACATTAGACTCATTTCACGTGAATGATTAAAATGAACAACACAAACAATCATAAAGCCGGAATTCATTACTAACGGAACAATCAATTCATCCTTTGTGAAAAATTCCTTTGTCATTAACAACTAGAGAAAAAACACATTTAACAAGATTTCGACAAACCACCCGACGTCGTCCCTTTTTCTGCAATTTATAATCGTGATCGTGATATATATCGTGATCATTAGTAAAATAACTCATTCACACCAATATAGATGATTTAGGGGACTTCATTTGGATCTTTTATTATTAAAAGAGACATGAAATCCGTGAGTTTCAAAAGTACGCAGATCCTTATAAATAATTGCTACGGTCGTTCGGGGAAATGGCCACATTCTCTTTCGAGGAAAAAAATTCGCGAAATATGGCATCAGTAAACACAACACATTGCAGCTACAGGGTTAGAAAATTTAGTATTTATATTCATTCGAAGTTTTTAAGCCAAGACAGTGCCTCATCCTATTGCCGTAATTGGATTGTATTCTTTCGGGCAACTAAGCTAAGGAGCGAAATAAACACACGGCATCTACCTTTGACAACGAGACATACGCTGAATCCGATAACTAATGTCACGTAAAAATTCGGGAACGTACCACAGACCTCCTTTCTCTAGGAAAAATTAAAAGAACGCATCAACAGATACGAGCTTCTGGAAGTTGCGAGGATTCAACGAAAGGATGCGAGGACAAGTCTTATCGGAAAAAGAAATTTTCGCTTTCGAAATCGAACGTAGGGGCTCGAAGCTGTAAATCTACAATAGGGCAGATAATTTTGGAAAATAAAACAACCAACAGATTATAATTCACACCGGAACGTATTACCACTGAGCTTGGAAAGTATACTGGGAATGTGTACCTAAATCTACTAATAAAACTTATCTACACCAGGAATAAAAACATTATGTAAAGAATGCAAATTTGGGTTATTTTTATCAAGAACACAATAGGTCGATGGGAACCTACAGTCTGTTCCACTTTTCTATATAGGCAGTATTGTCTTATGGGGAAATCGAATAGCCTCGTACGCCGGGTCATTTTTCCGGAATATCCGCGATATCCACAAAATTTGCCTTCGCAACGGATGAAATTAAGATTTTCAACTTAGTTTGGTGGATTTTTTTCCAATCTTTTGGTGAAATTTGGATAAGGAAGGATGGTTCTACATATTGACGAAGATTTCTCATCGTTTTAACAAAAGAAATAAATTTTATAGCGGAATGAAAAAAATGGTTGCCTTACCATTCGTGAACATCACTAAAACTGCCGTTTCTCTCATCCTATCTAACTTAAAGTGCTAGTTTTTTCTTAGATTACTCTTTATACCTTATGAATACATAAAATGAATGCATGAGTAATTGAGTTAGCGCTCCGATTGCTAATCATTGTTACTTTTTTACTCGAGACTCACAGACCCGTAAGCGTAATTCGAAATGATCCGGACACGCTCTCAGGTATAAAATTCAAAAACCAAAGTTCTATTCAAGATATCGACTCAGAATAACCTGTAAATGAAAATAACAACATTCATCTCAATTTCTCTCGCGACAAGTTTTTCGTAACAAAGGAAACAAAAACTTTTTAGGCGATGTATAAATTTGACTGCACGATCCATTTTTCGGAGGTTGCGTTCCACTTGAATTATTTTTTACTAAAATGTTATCGGTCAAAAATTAATATAATTCGACTTTTATGTATTCATAAGGTATAAAGAGTAATCTAAGAAAAAACTAGCACTTTATGTTAGATAGGATGAGAGAAATGGCAGTTTCAGTGATGTTCACGAATGGTAAGGCAACCATTTTTTTTCATTCCGCTATAAAATTTATTTCTTTTGTTAAAATGATGAGAAATCTTCGTCAATATGTAGAACCATCCTTCCTTATCCAAATTTCACCAAAAAATTGGAAAAAAATCCACCAAAATTAGTTGAAAATATTAATTTTATCCGTACAAGTACGTCAGAAATAATTAACTGACGGCTTGGGTGAGGCTAGGTTGCTCCCTTATGGAAAATTACGTGCATTTATTTCCCCATTAGCTTCCCGTACTGCCAGCTTTTGTGGAACGGACTATAGGAAGATCGGAATCTTAACCGCTGAGAAAGGAAAACAGATGAGACAAGGAAGAAACCATAGGGAAGGGAATCGTGAAAGAAAGAATGGGATCGTATTTCTTTAAAGATTCCTGAGTAGAAATCCGAAAAAGCCAACAGATAAGAGAGCCCTGAATCAATTGTACTTGACTTCTAACTGTTCTAACCACCCAGTTCTGGATTCACTTAATTTATTCCTAAAAGGGTAATGCATGTAATAAGATGGTTTACGCCTGAACAGAGGTTATGGGAATGCATTCGGAAAAGATGGGGTATTTATAAGTCGAGATAGAGGAGATAGGTAGATATCGAGATGGCCTCTTCCGTACACTCATTTACGTCACATCGATTGGAAAATGAAGCAAAAACACCAATACGGACTCCGTACGCATTTTTATAAGTAATGAAAGACATTATCAGGAACGAAGGGATTATAAAAGACATCTATTCAAGGTCACAAATATGTTAGTTTATAAACATGATTCCTCCCAAATAGATTATCAATTAATTAGACGCGTGGAGAATTTACCGCAAATATCGCAATGAATAATAATAAATTAATAATAATGAATCGCAATAGTTCGAATGCAAGGCTTACCCTGCGTCTTATACATTCAAAGCTAAATAAAAGAGATGGTGATAGAGAATTTTTTTAAAACGATTCGTTGAAAGCGAAAATACCTACATGTGTTACCGAGACAATTTATTTCGCCTATTTTCATCATTCCGCTAAAGATCCCACCTCAGTTCAAATAATTCAATCAAAGTCACGTTTCATAAAGTAAAGACGCATATTCTTGAATATGATGTCGAGATGTATTATACTCACGGCACCCAGTTTCCTCGTCATTCATCTCGTTTAGATGGACTCACCTGTAAAAGGAAAGAACGTAAGATAAGTAACAAGTGACTGGAGGCAGAAGATATTGTTTTCACATATTTTACATATAATAAATAATTATTTAGTAAATATAATGGATAAATGAAGAACGTAGTATCATATAAGTATAAGTTACCGGATAAAATACGGTTATACGTTTCTATCGAAAAGCCACCATACCTCTAAGGAAAATAATTTCATCATATTTTAAGCCTTAATAATATGGAATTTTTCCTTACATTAAGAAGGGAAGATTAAATAAAAGTAGTCATTTACGAAATACGCACTACATAAAAAATACATACAAAAATATGTACTTAATAATCTTAAAGAATACAGATGCCCAACAAACTTCTAATTAAGTTCTAATATCACTATTTCTTTTGTGAGGCGGGACTGACACTCTTTAAAACATCCGATTAATAAAACGCAGGAATTCGTTTCAAGGACCTGAAAGACGATTTTCCAACCCATACGATTTACATAAAGAGAATACGTATAAAAGGCGACCGCTTGGTTGGCACAATCCTCTTCAAAACTAAATTTAAGAAGGCGTGTGAATCGATCGCTGATCCTCTTATCTATCTTCTAACGAAGCCATGAAATTAAAATTCCTTCGGAACCTTCGGCGGATTCCTAATTCCGCAATTCCTTCGACAGCCTCTGCCATCGACTCAATTGAAAATTCCGAGAGAGGAAACAACTCTAATCAGTAAAACCTCTCTATATACAAAGGAAGAAAAATGCAGGATCGCCGTCTGGATGGAAACTTTCTAGGAGACAACCCTCAGACCCCATCTCCGTGGCGCCTCCACAAGTTGGGCAAATGGAGGAATGTCACGCTTAAACATTGCCAATAATTTCATAAACGGAAGAGAAATAAAATATTTTAGGATCACTGAATCGTCCTATAAACAATTCACGATCTTCATCAATTAATAAAAAATAATAAAATATAATTAATAATACATATAATATAATTAATAATATAAAAGAAGTCGCTAAAATTGAAGGGAAAGGATTGTTGGGCGTAAATCTAAAAATTTCATTAATTTCAGTTCGACTTAAAACAGATTTTTAGAGAACATCGAGTATTTCCTACATCTGCAGAAAAATTCTATGGTTACAACTACACTCTCCAAATGTACTAAATTTGTACGTAGTTTTAAGGAAAATTAATATTCTTTCACCGAAACTTCGTGAATACTAAAGAATAACGAAATTCTAAAATTTGAGATATCGATAAAAAAAAGAATAGAAACAATATTCCAAAGTCAAATTTATCATAAGTTTAATTAATCTACGAATGGAAATATTGACCAGAAAATGATAAGTAACTCCCCGAACCGAGGAAAAATAAAATTAACTCAGAAGACCACATCTGATCAAAATCACAGAACTTTAACTGGATATCATGAATCGAAACATGTGTGAAAAAGACCACAATCGGAATGTTTTTCTGGAGAAACAATCGGGAGAAGAATTCCGCCCGAAATACCCGAGCGTTGTTGGATGTTGAAGAGGCCGATTACACGGGGAGAGCACTTCCTCTGGACTTCTTGATTTACAGCTCCAGATACTCGAGGGCTTATCCTCGCAATTAGTCGAAAAATCCGGCCGAGAGCTTTAAGGGGGAATCCTTGTTTTTGAGATGGAAAAAGTCCCTCTGGGCACTTATCGCAGGTCAACGAACCTCTGATTACGATAGGCAATGGAGGAAAGAGCTATTTTCATCTGTAGTGTCACTCGAAGACTAGTTCTTGATACACTATTTCGAGGTAATTGATGTGATTCTCCTAATTTTTAATTTCGCTTTGCAGTACAATGATCGTCTCGACCCTTAACAGTATTTCGAATTCAAAGGGGGCAAATAATAAATATTTCGGAAAAACTACGCTTTCCATTTAATGCTGTTCAAAATATATACACAAGGGATTTCCGTGGGTTTTTAATGCATATAGGCTTCTACTATTGAATGAAATTAAGGCGTCGCTGTAATTAACTTACGGAATATATATCATTCGAGTCCTGCGTGTAGTATTTGAATGGAAGCGGTCGAGATGTTTAACCCAAAAGCATTGCCTAAATTCTTACTATAGCTCGTTGAGGGACTCTGGAAACGGTGATGCTTCATTTCGGGTCCACGTGAGAGGGTCTTTAGGAACCTTCAAACAGATTGCTAATCCAAACTTATATTTTAACCATTCCACAACCATGATCCGAAGGAATCTTCAAACCAGTACGGTCTTCAACCTTCCACGAATTAAACTCATATATATGCAATATTTTATTGTACCGCAACTTCTGGTAATTTCAAGTGATTCCGGCTAACTTCTACAATGCCATCCTTTGCACGTATTCGTTATCCTGTAAACTTATTACGTCAGGTTTGTAAACAGCGATTCTTTAACGCGAAAGCCATCTTCCGATAGAAAATCGAACCCATATTAGAGAAGACTTACGTTTTTGGCCTTTCCCTCAGCGATAAACCAATTATCCTCTTGAATTTGGTCGCTCTTCATCGAACACAAAAAATAGAGGAGTATCAAACGCTTGTGTAACCCTCTGACGGGTTACACAAGTGGAACCTCAATATCAACAAATAATAATTGTCGGCATTCAGGATGTTCTTTGCCGAGACAACGCTCATGATTTAAGCTGTTATTGAAATTGTTGGTAGCAAAAGGGAAAGAAAAGGCCTTATACAGGGACGGTACTTCTGTAATTTATATAATTTCGATACTTTTGGTTTGAATGGTAAAGAATAATTAGACCGATTATAAACAGAAAGTCTATGCTGATTAATAAAATGAAATTTTTAATGGTAAGAATAACGACAACAAAACGGAAAATCCCAGCATTTACAATGTTTGCTCTAACTTACCTATATATATAATTTCATTTTAAAATTACATTTCTCTATTAAATAGAAACATAATACCATCATCGAACGCTATCAACTTGACCAAACTTTCTAGCATTTCATATGTACACTTAGAAGATGCAGAAAGGTAATATATGCGTCCATTTTGTAACTTCCAAAAGAGAAGACAACACCGCATTAGGGCAAATGTTGAAGAAGTTCAAATGTCCATGATCCTCCAAGAACGTTACATTCGCAGTTTTATGGAAATCGACCGAAGATAGCATTCTGCCAATAAGAAAACATTTTTTCGAGGTATTTCGACTTCAATAAAATTCACATCGAATGAGAGTAAGTACATATTGCAAATATCATACGTTTTCACGAAGCACTCCATCCTTCTGCGAATGGACGAACACCATCCTTCTGCGAATGGACGAACACCATCGGACGTTGAATTTAATGAAATTTCGGACACAAGAAATTATACTTATGCTAAGGTAGGAAGGAAAAGAACAGATCGTTTGTGAGAGGTCGAACTTCAACCATCAGAGTAATAAATAGAAGTTGAGGAGGATTCAAATGATTCTTTAGTTAAATGATATGGATACTAGATATTCGCTATTGATTCGGGCGAATGAATTCTAAAAGAGACGATATCTGCTTAGTGATTGGTACCATTGTACGCGTTGTTACATCAACAACTACTTTGTTGCATAAGATTCTTCGACAAGTTATTCACATTGTGCGAGCAAACGATTTCCTATGATATGTTTTGGATTTTCAAATTCAAAGTCTCTAAGACAACGATCGGCTGGTTCAATAAGAGTTCACCAACCTTCTACAGATTTTCTATTGATCTCATCTTGATAGATTGTGATCTACCATTGCATACATCCTTATCACTAGATCACTAAGAAAATATTCACACCTAACTACCATACACACACCATCTAACAATACGAATATGGCACGCAAAAGAAATAAAAACAGAATATTCTCTCCCGATTCGCGCATAAATCATCACCTAAATGCCTTTATGTACACACAAAGACCTTGGCGACGTCGAATGAGAAACGGTGGGGTTTCCTCGGAACCAGATAATGCTTCTTCGAAATTCATATTCACCTTGAGACTCGTGACCTCAGAGGTTGCATTTATCCGCTGCATCTTCCCCTACGATGACGTGGGAGGGGACCTCGCCCTTACTACGCAGCAGAAGAGCTCCGATGCTAACCTACATCGCGTGATTGCTCGATTGATCGAGACAAACCTCGAAAATCACTTTAAATGTTAGGGCAGATTTCTCACACTTTTCAAATCCTGCGGAAGTGATTTTTCAAAGATCGGTCATTGAACGATGGAACCATTACATGGGGGCGTTGCTGCGCGACAACAGTGGAGGGGTAAAATGTTTCCAGGGATTCAACGCCCTGGATCGATGGAACGTTTACGTTAATATCTAGACTGTTTGTTAGCTTCTCGAAGAAGCAGAAATTTTGTTCCACTGCACGAATTTATGCAAAAAAATATATCCTCTTTACGACCACAGCTAGGTTAACTGCCGAGATACATATCATTCTATAATTTTTACCAACTTCAACTTCATTAAATGTTCTCCCATCTTCCAGACAACGATTTAACACAGTGTTAAGGAAGTTGTTAAAAATGATAACGAATGAAGCGACTCTTTAGGTGAAGTTCACAACGATGATCGAAATCACTTCTTTTATTGATGTCGCTCCAAACTGACCGCCGCACTACAACTGCAATTTTACCCCTTCCAATTATTAATTGATTGCCTCTGATTATCCGCGTACAATATCACGTGCGTGAGATCGGCTGATCGACAAATGATGGAAAGAGTCGAAATCGGTAGATAAAGCGAAATTAATCCAACTCTTGTGAGCATCTGAATATTATTAGCGTTTTCAACGCATAGAACTATAAATAAACATTTTAATTATGTGCAAATATTTTTCGGTTTCTTCATTTGTATTTATCTAAACCTTCCTAATTAAGTGAGACGAGTTTCTTTTAACGCAGACGGTACCCGAATAACTTCGTATAACATAATGTAAAAATATTTTCTGAACAACGACGACTTTAAATAATAATTTGTTCTATAAGATTAATAAATTTAGAGTTTTGGATTGGATATCAAAACCAATTCATTCAAAAATATCCGAACAACTACAGAAAATAAATGATAGATTTCAGGAAATCAAGAAAATAATTCCTCCACATTTCAGCAACACACATTACGACTTTTTCAACAAACAACAAACCTTGTATATAACTTCTAGTGAAAGAACGTGTCTTCGACACATGGATCAACTAATTTTCCTTGATCCCAGGCCAGCTTGAAACAAATCAAAGCCGGAATTTTCGTAACATTTTTAACGAATTCTGGAATCTTATTTCACTGGTAGAACACTCAATACACGTGGGCGCGTTGTCCACATCTGACCGAGACATTCCGTCGTTCTTTGGGTCTCAGCACCTCTTCGAGGCGAAACAAAGCTGCCGAATGAACGAGATCGTTAGATTGTCACGAAAAATGGTTTATGTAATGAAAATCTGCGGTAGGAAATGTTAAAATACGAATATTCGCGATTGAGAACAAAACGGCGCCAAGATTGGACCCCTATTCCTGCCAATCAAAAAATGCAGGAACGCGAGCTGATACCTTGCATTCGAATTATTTTGCTTCTTTAATACCTGGGAAGGGCAACTTTTACGACAGTAAAAAAGGTGTCAAAACGTTATGAAAAGATATAGAGGTTGAGAAAGTCTGTGCGCAAGCGCTACGAGACAACCAATCGGGTTGCGACTTAAGACAACCAAATATAGATCTTTTCTAAATAGAAATTTACATTTCCAGTAGAGAGCGCATGCGCGTGCTGAATGTTTACAAATAACCGCCTCTACGAAAACGTGGCGCCACTTGGATCGCGCAGAAAATGAAAGCTCATCAATTCTACGAACTGTTATAGTCAAATCCAAATAATATACTCGGAATATACAGCGGTCTAATCGGAGAAAACATTGAGGATTTTCATAATTGAATACTCAAAGATCTCATACAAAATAGTATAAGACTGTGTAAAGTACTTTCGATGATACCTGTAGGCGATAAAACATTCTTTGACAAAATATATATTAAAACTTCGTCGTGAATTGAACGAAAGACAATGAAAAATAATCTCGAATACTGAGAGAATATAACAATGGGATTTCAATCTCGAGAATCAGAATTTTCTCGAAGTGCGATAACGAGAGAATTTCCATCTTGAGAAATCATCTCACGCGATGAACTCTTATTTCATCAGCCAGACATGCAACTTCAAATAGTTTAATAAGTGACGAAGGCGCTTTTCCAGATGCATTTGCTACTGATGATATGGGCGATTGCCATCTCGCGAAAAGTAGCGTTGGTATATTAAGAAAGAGTTGTAGCCATTCAAGTTGCGGACATACGAAAATAAGGATGAATAGAGGGTCATTGCTACAATTATAAATTTATTATATTAAATACTAAAAAATAGAGAGTCATCGTTACTACAAGCCTATAAATATTAAAACTTTCAGTAATCAAATTTAATAGAAAAGCTGTAAATTCGGCAGAGGAAATCAACGTAAGGCACATCAAAATTATACGATTTTCAATAAAATAGCCGCATTTCATGCACAATATTGCACACAATATCTACTTACTAATACATACTTTCCTATAGACGGAAATACGTAAATATATTCTCATAAATCTAATCGTTCGTGGTCCCGACTCAACTGTGCTTCGCTTCGTAAAATATATTTAAGTTCTCCCACTTTCAAAATAGGATGCCTTCCCGATAGCACTTGCGAATCCCCTCGTTTGTTAAAGACATTCATTCAGTTCGCGTCTTTTATAAAAAAGAATGAGGTGGAGGGAGGCATTGAGTGGGATTTCTAAACGCAGTGGGTTTCGTCAACTAAGATAAAAGTGGCAATACGAGTTGTGAATGGGAGTGTCATGCGCAAAGCGAAAATTAAATACTTGAAAAGCTAAGGTTCGATAAACGGAAGACGTGAAGCATTTGCGCACATATCTTCCGTCTAAATCTGAATAAAAAAAAGACAGATAAACGAGAGTACGGTTCCAGCAGCTCATTTCGGCTCACGACATTCGGACATCAGTTCCGAATAACTGAGCACTAAGACATGAAAATACATCGCAAAAAAAATGAGTGTACGTCAAAACTAGGCATTTCAACTAGTACAGACTAGGTGAAGATAGTAGCTTTAAGAATATATTATCAGACGCAGGTTAGTAATAGATAGAAGAACATTAATAGATAGAAGATTTGGAGCTAGATTGCTATTACTAGGAAAAGTACGTTTGCGAAAGACGTGATCGACATTTAGAGGAAGCGACCACCCTGCTACTTGGGCCGATCGGGTAATGCGCGTATAATACGAAAAATAGAGGTTAGGACTAATCGTTTTCAGAATTCTTTCTTCCCGCACACGATATGCGACAATAACAGGATAAAATACACGATAGCTTAAATAAGTGTTTACACCCATCGCTACTTGCCGAAAGGCATCTTTCAGGGCATTCATGAAGATGTAGATGAATATAGAATATTACAGAAGTAACTAAATATAAAATAATATATATATTATTATTTATTATATAATAAATAAAATTTCTAATAAAATTTTGAACACCACCGCTGTTCTCACAATTATCAAAATTTTTAAATCCACCATTGGGGGAGTGGCAATAGTAGATTTTTTTCCCAAGTTCTTTTTTATAAAGGATCAATTCAGGATGATGCATTTCAATAAAATATTTGGATGATGTCGAATCAGATGTTCTCATTCCAAAAAAACACTTTGAATTTACCTCAAAGCTCGAGCACAAAAAACCAGAAAAGGTTCTGAGGAAAGGTATTCGATGGGCATTTCATCTTTCCACCTGTGTTAAGACCATTTCACCGGAAACAAGAGATATTTTTGGTAAAGACTTCTCTCGTTCAAAAGGATAAAGAAACACGCTGCTAAACTTTAAGAAGAGAAACGGCTGTATACAAGATAGGGAAAGAGTTCGCGTTTAGAGACCAATATAGAGAGGCATCATCTTTTCGGGCTAAGGTGGGAATAGGAGCTCAGAAATTGTCTTAAAAAGCCTCACAGTATAAGGACCTGGGCGCACGATAAAGCCGTGGTTTATTCATTCATCCAAGCCGTCATTTTTCGTGTAATTGAATACAGTGTAAGTCATGACCTACGGATTCGTACATTGAGTATAGAAATAGTTCTAACGTATTAGGAGTCGAAGGTAGAACTGTTCCAATAACTTGAACGCTTTTGAAAATGAGAATAATTTATTTTTCTCGCACCATCAGCCACTATCCAAAAACTATATCGACGATCCCATGAGAGCAATTGCAACTTGCGAAAAACAAATTGGAAGAGAAGTAAGAAGTCTTATTATTCCGAAAAAATACGTAGGATAAAAGAAAACTGTGTTGACTTTCTGATAAGAAAAAGAGGAAATTCAGTATCAAAAATGGATTTAGGACCAAATAAGAGGAGGTAGGTCTCGCTCCATCCAGACTCTTCAAGGGAACATTTGACGCGTTTCCGGTAACGATGTTTGGAGAAACATCGCAGGATGGATACCGTTAAAGCACTGCGACTAGCATAAATAGAAATTTTCAATACATCGAGAATATGCTAAATCAGAAGATATTTCGAATTCTAAGTAAAGGATATGCAACTAAATATGAAGCGCTTATATTGCTTTCGATAAATTCGCATCCCAGAATAGGAAATCAACGCGTAAAGGGCTTTCATTCCAAACTATAGAGATATCTAAGTGACACTCGATAAAACGAAGGACCCTTGAAGTCAATAAGTGATTTAAGAGAATCGACTGCAGTACGAAGCAGCGATGTAAACCCCTATTGGTTCATTCCCTGATTGAAAATATTTACTTGAAAATATAAAAATATCTTACTGGAAAACGATGATAATTGATATTCAAAAATAAGGAAGGATATTAAAACAATGCTTCATTTTCTCAATTAATGAATCGTCTCAGAGAAAGGTAAAAAAAATTCACAATTTTAAAGATTATCAATCCCTAAATTTGCAAGTATAAAATGAAAATGTAAAAATGATCAATAGGATAAAAACCTCATCACCTCATCGTTATGAGGTGACTTTTTATATATAAAGATGACAAAAATCCTAAATTCAATACTCATAAATTTAGCACGCAATTACATTAATAGCTATGACTACCTGATAAAAACTGATGGCACTTAAATTATTTCAGCAAGCATAAATAAACTTAATGTAATCATGTACCTCCGCATGTCACCTTTTGTCAACGAAACCATCCTCCAAACTTTTATCTTTAGGAATCAGAGACTGGGAAAGGGAGAAAATCAACGAACTGTAATCAAATTAAGTCATTTTTACCGAAAAAGTTTAGTAATAAAACAATTTCATCATGCGCAAGATGATCCACAGATAAGCAAAAGTCATTCAGCTACAGGTACGAAGTAAAGATACAAAGATATGAGTAAAACAGAAAACGATAAATTGCACATTCCAAAAACGAAAAATTAACGGAGAAATTCACAAAATTAGAAAGCGAATCAAGGACTTCCTCTCTACGATATCTAAGATAGATAAGATAAAACATTCTCATCGGAGAACGAATTTATTCAGCTCGATATCAATTGCGCACCATTCACATTTCTCTCATACAGCGATATCGAATTGGAAAAAATTCATTCTATAAATGTACCAAATATAAATCCGTAAAAAAGTAGAGGGAGAATATGAAGAGTTTATAGTTTACTTTAGAGAGCTTTTGTGGTTTTGCGTAATCTGATCTGCATTTATTCATGAAAATATAAAGCAAACCATGATAAATAATTATTGTGTTAATCAACCTTAACGTGCAGAAAAATACTTGACGATGCATACGATAGATAGCATACGAAAACAGCGACTTACTAAGCGTGAGTCGTATGAGAGGCTATGGGAGACGAACACGCATAAAAAAGTTGATAAGGTAAGAAAAAACTGGTTTTTAAAGTATTTCTTTGTAATTTACACAACCCTTCGAAAACAGCGATAGATGCTCAATAACTGGAGTAAAACTACTAAACCAGCGAAGGATAAGCATTACCGAGTTCGCAAACATTCGAGCAATTCGGGAACCGTGAGAACGAAAAAAAGACTCTTAATGCGGTGCCCCTCCATCGAGAGCATCTCAAACCACAACAATCTCTGCTAAGGAGAAACTCCGTATCATACGGCTCAAGCGTTGACTTCTGTTCCGGTCGCTGACCCAGAACAAATGGGAAGCTTCTAAATGAGAAAAAAAGGTGCACGATGGATGTTACGCAGCCCCTTAAGATATGACGATGCTGACCTCCTTTTTTATCTTTCGGCATCGCCTACCCGAAAAGCCCCGTCAAAGGTCAGTGGCCAGTTGCGCGATACCTGGAACGCTATGATAACTTACGTAGGAAACTCTTTAACGGGGCTTTTCAACAAACTTGTAATAATTGCACTCTGCGAAGTTCGAGTTTATCACTGCTAGATCGTAGGGTTTTCGTATTATTAAGTGGAACGGCCGATAGTAGCTGAGTTTTGATCAAAAATATGTCTACTTAAGAACAGACTGAATAATTCATTGACGTAATTAATTTGAATTGAAATAGGAAGGCAAATTTGCCTCTACCTTTATCCAACTTAGAGATAATAATATACTCAGATAATAATATTCAGCCAAAAGAAATCCATACGGATCATTATGAAATAATGTCTATAAATGTTTGTGATCTCCATATTGGTATGTACAATACGAAACAAATATTTACACCAGACGTCGATATACGGGAAACGAATTCTTATTAACACAAAATGGAATAAAATTCTCATATTTAAAAAAACGTACGTAAAATATATATAAATTTAAAAACTCGACAATCGAGATCTTAAAAAATGAAAATCCAGCTGATTCTGCCGTTCAAGCAAGAGGCATTTCACCCAATGGCTTTCAAACAACATGAAAGTTGAGAACATTTTAAAAGGAACCGCTTAAAAACGATATGAGAACGTCGCATTACCTGAATCCACCGGGAAACGATCGCCTTTTAATTCGGACAAAAGACCGCTATCTCTTCCTCCACTTCCTTTCGTGAATCACGCTTCCTCCTCAGGTCAAAGCACCCACAACTGCAGAGATCCTTCTTAACAAACATCGCACGTGGCGTTTTGTGAAATAATTCCGTTAACCGAAACAGAGACTCTCATGAATTCTATATAGAAACGAATCGTAGGCGAAAGAGAGATTAATTTCTTAGATTCCCTTTGAGTGAAGAGCTCACGATGAAATACTTCGCAACTTCCCTTTTTCGTAATAAACGCTACTTCATTAGTTGCGAATGTTTAGAGTCTAAAAGGATTTGACAGAAACCATCATTTCGTACGACAAAGGATAGTTCTTCTCAACACTTGATAAATTATCTCATTTAGGTAAAAAAATCTATTTAGAAGCAATCTAATGATCAATTGAATAACAATCAATACCGTTAATTGGCCTTAAAGAAGTTACTTCATATCAGACAAAAATAAATGTTTATTGTTTGGAGCTTATTAAGTCACGGTAGGGAATGCACATTCGAGAGAAAATAAATAATTATTCGCAAAATTAAAGGTCATCGTTTAAAAATTGACCGCCAATAACAAAACTCTTCTCTTCATTGAACAAATCATACACTTAATTAGAATTTCGCCGAAAGAAAAGAAATAATATCAGCGAAACTAATGCGGTAGAGAATCATGCAACGCATGACACTTGCAACCTACTTTTACCTTTATCACGAAGGTTCGGAATATATTAGCCGCTGTGGCGAGCGTTTGGTTTTTATATTCGTACACGTGATTCTAGAATGATGGTTTTAAATATATTAAAATCAATTATCGTTTTATCGCTTTTGAATAATTTACCACACGAAAGGGTGTATCCAATGGTTGACTTGTTAATGCATCACACGTGGCAAGAAAGTTACGATAGCCTTCGAGTAGGACCTTTAATCGCTTATAAGACACATTTAAATAATTTGTACACAGCGCAGAAGTGTCCTTCAAAAGTAAAACAGCGGTAGAGAAACACTTCCTGATTCAAATATCACTACGCCTTTCTAGAGCACACTTAAGAAAAGAAAATCCCTCAAATGATTTAAAGATACGAGCGATAGAATAATAAAGAAACAGATCAAATGCCCCCTAATTATCGAAATTGATATTTTTAGTCTTTCAGTTAAGAATGAATCCTTCCTGATCACTCATCTGAAGAGATCCCCGAATTCCGATACTTCGATAAAAGCGATTTCCTATCGCGCGTCATAGTTAAAATAAAAAGAAATTCCTGAAGTAAAAGGACTTTGATGGGAAAAAGAGGTATTTCAATATGATGATAGCAACACGTTGGAAGACGCTGAGGGAAGCTAACAAACGCTGAGGTGCTCTGATTAATGGGCGATCGATTGCAAGTGACGAAAGCAGTTAAATTCAAAGGAACAGATGGAGTGACTGTTCGCAGTAAGCCACTGATAGTTCGTCGTTAATCGAGATTTCTACACCTTTTTTATGCTATAAAACGTAAGATGGAGAGCAAAAGTATAAGAAATGCATGTCTTGATAAAACGAAGATCTTTGGAAAGCCAACGACTTTCAGTATTGCGAATTAAAAATCGTCCCTTCATACATTTTTGTTAGGATAAAAATGAAGGAATATGGAATGGAGTTGTATTTATCCATAAATACAGTACTTTTAATTTTTATTTTAGAAAATTTTTAACTCGACTGAAGAGTCGAGTCATACGAATTTTTAGAAAGTAAAAAAAACTTCTTGTAAAAGGCGAAATGAAGGAAAGAGAAGAGCTATATTTTCCACATAGGTTTACAATAAACACGACCGGTTTCAACGAACAATCGTCATCTTCTTGTCGAAACCTGTCCTGTTTGTGGACGAAGTACTTCTGCCCTTAATTTCTCTCGATGTATTTCTATAATGCATTATCAATGAATTTCGCAAAAAGTATATACTTAGCTGTTAGAAACTGGCTTGGGATATTTTAAAGCACTAAGAATCTCTTAGACAAGTAAAAAGGGAAAGGACATAACAAATAATAATTTCGAAACAAAGAATTGAACAATGCTGTTC
This sequence comes from Pantala flavescens, assembly GCA_020796165.1. NCBI lineage: Eukaryota > Metazoa > Arthropoda > Insecta > Odonata > Libellulidae > Pantala > Pantala flavescens. The sequence goes on along the minus strand of CM036880.1, from coordinate 36,226,731 downwards.
GGCAAGCTCATGTTGCCATCTCAACAGAGTTGTTTGTATTCCAGAACCTAGGAAGGGAAGTTAAATCAGGAGTCTCCGCATCTTCCAACAGAAAACCTCACACGGATAAAAATAACACGCACTTGTCGAAACTTGGACCACTTTCCTTCGTAAGCCGTTCTTCTGCCCTCAGATCGCCTTCTCTCGATGACACGAAAGAAACTTTTGAATTAAAGGAAATAACAACGTACGTCTCATCCAAAGCCGCCTGACCAAAGTGAAGTCATCAAGGGTTCTTCGGAGTAAATAAACCTTTTCCACATCCGCGTTACAACCCAAGGACACGATCAAATTAAAAGCCCGTTTCTACAAGCATGCTATTCTAACGCAACCAAAGAAGTTGTATCAACACTTTTATTAGTGGAATTCTTTCATTACAAAAATAGGGAATACCTGAACGCAAAGGAAGATTCATCACTTATATTATAAATAATAGTTTACAAATAATTCTACAATTGTATTGGAAATTTAGTTCACTTTCGATAAACATTTTAGTCAATATAGATAAATATTTGATCTGTTCTAGTAATTTAAAATATTTTTTATTGTCACTGAAATGTTATACTAATAACACGGTTGCCGCGGGACAATTAGTACGCATTGTAACCTATTTATAATGATAATATCTTAATCTCTTAAATCGTAGTTACTGTAAGGTTTTGTATATTAGTAAGATGAAAGTTATCTTTGAGTGGAAAGTCCACGCGGCTAAAATAATTCAAGCTTTTCAACAGACGACAAACAAGTCTGACAGAAGTCGAACCCGGATCCCTCAAATTCCCGGAAGTTTGCTCTAAACATAACAGCTAAACAAAGAAATATTCCCCCATTACAACACAACATCCCACCAGCAAGCCTGTGCTCTAAAGACACCAGTATACAACGATCGTAGGAATGAAGAGATGATCGATTTCTGCCCAAATTCCCCCTATAAAAGGAAGTATTGATAATCTGTGTTTCTATGCAGATATTCTTGATGACGAATTTCCTACGTTTCCTTGACATCCCTGAATAACAGGAGGATCGACTCGGATACAAACCGATAGAGGGAACTATCGCTTAAATATCGACGCATCGTAGAGACTTTAGAAAGGAATTATGTGGAGCAGCGTCAGGGATAGATTCGCACGGAAATCCGTGAGCATTTCATAAGGGCTTCTAAATTAATATCAGATCTTTATGAGATGATTAACGCTTATAACCAAAATCGAAACCGCGAAAGAAGATACTTTCAAATTGTTGGAAAGTAAGAACTTAAAGAGCATGATGTGATGAAAGTAAATAGACCTATCTTAGCATAGGTGGAAAATCAGCGCTTTTTCGGATGAATATCAAATAAAAGGACATTAAGGCTTAATTTAATTCGTAAGACGTGATTGGATAACGATAACTGAATCTTAGTCAGCCGAAAAAAATTCTAAATGTATTAAGGAAATGAGAAAGGTTCCCTGAGTATATAAAGTAGAATCCAAAAAAAGATGCGATTGTGCACAGATACGAGAAAAATCTTCGTACTTTGTTACGAACTAAATCCACGGTATGAATCGTGTATGAAACGGAATGGATAAAAAATTTAAGAAATAGCGGATCAAAAAACAGCGACATCGAACGTAGAACACTCTCCCACTATCTAATCTATTCGGGTTAATAAAAATTCGCGAAACAGAAGTTTTCAGAGTGCAAATCCGTTTCTTTTAAGATAAATTCGAAAGACATTCTCGATCTCTTTAACCATTCTCCGGAAACCCTCAAATCATTCTACCCTTTTCTGTGTCATTTTCTTTATTCATTCGAATACCCAAAACAAGATTTTAAAGTTGAAATTCTCATCCAAAATCCCAATTTCGCTCCACAAATAAGCACACGGACCTACATTCGACTTTTTTGTTAACTCACGAGGTGAGGATCCGAAGTCGTATTTTGAAGGACTAAAAAAAGACGAACAAAATTTTGATCGACGTGCTTTTCCAAGAAATCAATCAGGAACTGCTGCGGAAATTATTGGTTAAATAATTCCTACCTTAAGTACAAACATTTCTTGGAGAGAATAAGCAACTGAAATTACGTATAAAAAGTAATGAGTTATGATGTTTCGTTGTTTTGAATAATTTCTGTCTAGGACACAAAACATGGCGCTATCAATATCGGTACTGAGAACATAAGTGTTCGAGTGTTGATAATGACATTGACGTGAAGAAACATGGAGAGTGGATAATATTCCAAAATGAAGAAATAAAGGCATAGCAGCGTAGAAACAAGTTGATTCCAAGTGCAACGTTTCCATCACTCCGTTCTGGCAGTTGTCCTTTGCTATCAAAACACATTCATTCGAAGAATAAACCGAGAAAAAGAAACCCAAATAGTTTCACCACTACCATGCAGGTCATTCGCGCAAATACATTTTCGGATTCCGTACGAGAAAGGATGTCAACTGAAGATACGAGAGAGATACCAGAATATCTCATTTGCGATTGAAGCCCATTCATGCGAAGGCCTAAGAGACGAAGAAGACCGCCGTTCGCATCCATTATTCATCCGGAAGACGTTGAGGGAGGAATTCTGAGATACTTCGACAGCTATCGAGTGGGTAACGTTGGAAGACAAGAGGTTAATAGGGCTTTCCGAAACATCGTTGAAGCGCACGTATGATCCTAAAATTATTTCCTAAACCTTCTCTAATTCATATGATGTACTTTTCATTAGAGCGGCTACAAGCGTTCGCTTTGAAAATGGAATATTTAAAATTCGTCCCCAAATACAATTTAATTTTCCTATGCTTTCGAGTATCGATAGATACTCACGAGTATATAAGCTAAAGGAAATAAGCAGATCAGCGTTTACGAAATAGAAATAATATATGAAGCAAGAAAAGAAAGCTATCAAGCTCAAATCCTAATCAAAGTAAACTAGAAAGCTCCATCGTCAAAATAATTATATCGAAACGCGGATAAGGCTACAACGACAGATGAAAATAGTTCACATAAAGCAGATATACTTTTCACTTAAAAAGAAGGTAAAAATACGCCTCCTATGGAGATTATGATACGCCAATAAATGATTCATCAAATTACATCCGAAAATAGGAGAAAAGGGAAGTAAAACGGAATAGAGGTTTGTAATGAGGAGAGATTTGTCTTCCGTCGATTCATCCCATATTTCCAATGGAAAGGCGTGGACATCCGGGTTAATGTCGTATGGATTTATACCTTTCGGCCACTGCCGATGAAATCGGCAAACGTTTCGAAAGAGATTTCAGAGACGAAAAAAATTGAACGAGGCGAAATATTTTGATTAGAGGAAAACATCCCCGAAAAGATATATTGCTTCCGAAAAATACAGAATAACGTTATCGCGAAAATTCGGCACAGTGATCGGTTGTTATATTCGACGATATTTGCCTTTTCCCGTTTTCAGGTGATAGCAAGAGATAATCATTCCCATCATTCTCCTGAGCATGGCTTATTCTCATTTACGCTTTATTCGCACAATCGAATTTTAACGTTTTTCTCTTAATCAAGTAAAGAAGAATCAAACTAAGCGAGGATTTTATTTTGACGTCAACTTAAGTAGGACATCAAGAGGTGAATGAGTTAAACGAAGCGTTTTCAGCTAACGCGTAAGCTGCTTCTTACATTCTTTCGTTAAAGACACGAATGATAAAATGAGATTCTGTACCTGAATTGCCAAAAAATACTTCATTATAACGATTTTTTTCTTTTAATTGATCACTTTGAGCAATTTTCGTAAGTTATTAGCAACGCATATAGAGAAATAAATCTCTTGCATTCACTATTAAAGAAATGCAATGACCTAAATATTTAAGGATTTACGAATAGCTGCAGAATACTTGAGACGTAGGTACATTTAATGGTTATATCTAGCAAATGCTGCACCGATAATGAAATGAGTGAAAGTAGTTCTGCGGAACAGCAGCACGAACAGGTGATGCCAAGGTCGTCGGGGAATTTCCGTCGGCAAGGAGTGAAAATGGCAATGGAGAAGAACTGGAATTATGATGAACGAATTGTGAGGGGAAAAGGGCAGTGATAAAAAAGGCAAAAGAATATAGATAATACAATGAAAAACGAGGGGGGATATTAGAAGTATAAAGGGGAAATCAAAACATGTAGAAATTGAAGAGAAAACGTGTAAAGAAAAGTAATCCACAAGTAAATTTATAAAAAATCAATGAGTTTTCTGCAGTGAATAAAAAAAGGAAATACTACAGATAGGGAATGCCGTCTTGCAATTCAAAATGAGGTTACGTTAATCTTTTTTTTTTTCAAAAAACAATAATAGTCCTCGTAGAAAAGATGCTTTCGGAGATGCATTCTCTATTTATGGCAGGCTTGAGAATGATACGGACAATAAATTCGTCTTAGCAACGAAGTTTCGGAATTACTTCCCTCGTAATCTAAGGAATTGCCCTCGGATATGAACTCTTTGCATTTACAGGTGGTTAAGTGGTTAATGGATTGCATTTTCATAATCACGTCGGAGAAAATAACGCTTAAACGAAACACTTTTTCCACAATAGTAAGTGAAATTTATATGGACTGAATCTCGGCATGTAATGTGAGACGAAAGAATATTAAGAAACATAAACAAAAGTAAGGAGAGTTTACGGCTGACCTGTTCTATCAGTATACTAACGATGAAATTAGTCAATTCTACCAAAACATTTCGGATGATAAAAAGCCATCTGTCACGGCGGATCTCGCCTTTAAGAACGAAGGCAAATTATTTTGTTAGCTTAAACAAGAATCCTCGAGTTATTTTTGCGAAACGGAAAGTTTCGTCACAAATTACACTTCTACGCATTGAAAGTGCGCGTGAGTCATGGAAAGTCGTAAAAACATTTCGAAACGAGGGGTTTCGTATAGGAGAAACAAAGAGCGAGTCTAAAGGTGCAAGTCCTGTTAGCGTACATGAGACGGTAATGTCCTGTTAGCGTACATGAGATGCACGTCTCACAGTACTTATGATCGGTGAATCACCATCGGCTACTAAAGAACATCATGATCGAAACAACGAACTTCAGTCGGAGTTAAAGCATTGAACACGCAATACATTCTAAAGAAGAATAACTCTAACGAAAATATGCCACCAAAGAACTGTGGCAAAATTTCGTTAAAATACTTGTGTCACCTTAAAAGGGAAACATTCGACGCAAACGATGACATGATAATGATAATAAACTCCGAATTCGAGAATTAGTTCACCGCAAAATAAGTTTATCTCTCTAAAATACAATCTAAACCGGCAACATTTACTCGATAAAGAGGCAACCCACTTTCCAATAAAGAAAAAATGGTACATTTGCAACGTAGATGGAGTACAATCAATTACTGACAATCACGCTTTTACATCACACTCGTCCTCAGAAAACTTATATCCCTAATACACTTACGTCCATTTTATTGAAGAAGAGATGAATGTTGTAATTGCTCTAATATTTAGAATTAGGAAACTGCAAAAATCACAAGAAAGGCTTCTCCAAAGACTTAAAACGGGACATTTAAGACTGCGGCACGGGGTTTTCGAAAAAATTATAAGGGCCAACGCTCCTTTGTTTCCTTGCATTTAATGTTTAAAAATCGTCAATCCAAGCAACTTCGGATAAATAACCCGCAATAACAATTTATTACATGAAAATGGTGGTGGAGTGTAAACGAGTCAGATATCCACGGCTCGCATCCGGTATATATCCGGTAATATAATGCATACTATATAAATATCAGCATAGCAGGAAATTCATGACTACTTTGAAATTATACTAAATGTATTTATGCATTGATACTTTTGAAAAAACTTAAAATTTAGTTTAATAAAATATTCTTCACATATTTTATTTGCATACATTTTATACATTAATTATTTATTTAGATAATTGAAATGCAAGCCTTTGTATATATATTTACGGAAAATTGCAAAAAAAAACAGATTCAACGCATTTAAATTTGAATTTTGTAACGCCAAATAAGATGCGGTAGAAGTTTAAAAATGCGTACTGGAAAACCATATATTATCTATATATAACATAAATAAGCATATCAAATCATATATTACTGATGCAGAAAAAAGTGAATTCGAACAGTATCTTTTTGCTTCAATTGCTGATGAAGTCACCTCTTGAGAGTTTTATATTCTTTTGATTACATTTTTAACTTGCCAGAAAAAATACCCATTGGGCGGTTGACACACAAGGATGCATTTAGGTGGAATAACCTTTATTCTACAAATTGGTAAACCAGAACAGATTCATACAATATAGGAGTCGCGTGAACATTGATAAGTTCATAACGCAGGCGAAATTATATATTTATAGGCTTAACAGAAATCTGGTGGCAGCGCTTACATATGCATTAATTAAACCTAATAATGATTTAGTAAAATTTAAGGTCGTACATAATTATTAACTTTAGGCTGTGAATGTAAAGAATGAAACAGTATTGAATACGAAATATTATGCTCCATTGTGAATCATTAAAGTATGATGAAGATTTTCAGTTTCTGGCAGGCCTTCATTACTTCCGTGGGGAACACCTAGTGCCCATCAAAGTAAACACCTGGCCGGGACAAAGAACCCGGCAACCTCAATAACGAGTGAAAAATATCGAAGAATTCCCACTCTGCCTTCACGTCCCTCTCACAAAGGGAGCAAAGTATAACTCATCAAGATTATCCCAACTTCACATAAGACAAAAACCTCATCCCGTGACGTAAGGAGTACTCCCCATCCTCTCAATCATAATTTGCCATTCCTTAATTCATCCACTAACTGCAGGCGTTTGCCACTAACGAGTCATTTGTCAAGGTTACGCAAGTGGCGTGCTCCGTCCCATTAGAGACAATCCCTCGGTGCAACTTTTCAAGGATATTCTAGAGATGCGATACAGTTACGTAAGCCCTGATTCGAAAACGTGCTTTGGTGATGAGAAAGGCGGATATTAGCAAAAAACTAACTGCTGATGAAGGTGGAGATGTAGATCACTTTCCAAGAGAGACTCAAATGATTCTTTGTTATAAACTTGACAAGCTGGATGAGAAATGCTACAGATAAAGCAGTTAGATGGAGGCAAAGAATTTCTGATTTGTAAAGCAATATTTGTAACGTCCAATCGCACTTCGCCGACTAATCCGAAAATACATATATTCTATAAATCAATAAAATAAAAGAGGCGTTATTGAGGGAACTCTCAAAATTCAAGGTGCCCTACAAATAGCCCATTTCAACTATTTCACCGGAAGCCCATTCGGACCTTAGAATCGGCGGATTTTCTTCGTTTTCGAAGCCATTATCACAATGTATCCTCCGATAACCTTTCGTCCAAAAACTCCCACTTATGAACGAAAAATGAATGGAGAACCGATCAGATATAGAAGCTGCAGAAACTGAGTATCGATTCCGCGTCTGCCCAGAAACAACCTCCGAGCAAAAAGCACAAGGACAAACCATAAAGACAATGGGAGCAGCAAAAAAAGAAAGCCATGGCAAACCTACAGAACGAGATGGCCTTACGAACGCAATAAATTCATTTAATAATCGCTCGAGGGGGCAAAAACGATGAGAGCGGGCGGAAAAAAAAACGCCCAACCAGAAGCTACTTCGGAGTCCGATGAGTATCTTCTGGAAGGACGCCTCCATCGATGCCGGAGGGAAGAATCTCCTGAAACCAGTGTGACGCCATGTCGAAGAGGATGGATGAGAGGGGCAAAAGTGTCTCTGACAGAAAGAAGAGGACATGTGAGGTATCCCTGGTAAAATTTGGATGCTAAGGAGAGACGATGGAAATATGAAAATCCTCTAGAATTTAGATGGGTGCAAAGATGTCCAGGCGAGCGCTGCTCGGGGTGATAATGAGGTCGAAGGCATGACTTTACCCCGCCTTAACCGGCCTTCCTCGCTGTCCTTGGTACATGCTCTTTCCGCGGCTGGGATACGTATACCACTGCCGGCAATTCTGAGAGTCGGAAGCTGCAATTCTTTAGCTCTTATAGTTGTAACATTTAATTAAGAAAAAAGACGAGAGATTCAAGGAAGGTATCAAGAAGGACATTTAGACGAAACTACCAATCAAAGAGTACAATATATTATTTTTATTTCTCAAGCACCAACAGGTTCCACAATTATATATTATAATAGCCTAGGAAGGGATGAAAGTAAACAAGAGGGGGAAAGATACAGCGATTCAAAAACCACGAGAAACAGGTTCGTCGGGATTCGAACCTGAAATATCATTGGGAAGTGTCAGCATTCTTAAGATCCCAATGGGAAAAAAATAATACAGCTAAAAATCATCTTTTTAAATTATCTTTACTCAATATCATACAATTTCAACGTTATTCAGGACAAATTAATCATACGCATGTATCATCCACACGAACTTAATGACAAATGCATTTGTAGCTGAACAAGGAGAGAATTTCGCAATCGATTTCAGAAGAATACAGAAACATTGTACAAAGCATACCTTATAGCGGTCCGAGGAAAAGAGAATCATAGCAAACAAATAACATAATAAAATCTAATTACAACTAAAATAGAGAGTAACGTACAGAGACACACATCTCCGACGGAACTTAATATAAACTCACCTACGAGTAGTGATAAAGAGAAGTGATTTGGAAATGGAAAAGAGAATCCATTTAATCGACATAATAATCTTGTCAGTGACGGAGCCTCAGGAAAGGGAGGCTAAAATATGGATCCTGGGAAAATGGAAATCGCCTGCAGAAAAACAACCAAATTTCACTCTGCATTATTATTGGTGCGTATTAAATTTTAGCTCAAAACTGTTTATAAAATACACAGTCACTCAGTATGTATACATTACACTATTTAGAAGGACGATCAAGATTAAAAGTGTAGAGAGAATGGAGAAAAAAGGGCAAAACATCGGCGAAAGTGAGAAGAAATGTTGATAGAGCGAAAAGAAGTGAAGAAATAAAAGAAACATATCATATCATATCAAAACCTGGTAGTATCACTTGCGATGGCAAATCTCTTCAGAGCTAAATGCAGTTAACTCGCTGTATTAAAGGGCTCTTCCGGAAAGGCAACCTATTTCCTCCCAATTGCATCAGTGGTCTCCATCATACGCAAAAATCTTACTACGAAGCGAAAAAACATTCTATCGCTGAGATAACGAAGGCGAACCAATAAAGCGGATGAAGGAAGTATTTCCCGCTAACAGTTGATAACGTAGAGTAATTAAAAGTCGTATCGGAGGAAATCAAGAATAAAAATGCTTTCGAAGGTCGAGAATAACACTCAGTAGCTTCGAGTAAAGCAGTATCAACTTACTTGCTCCTTCATAAGCCTTCCGGAGTAAACATTTCTATTATTTTAAATAACCTATTTAGACTTACAGGGTTTTAAATGCAATGCAACTTATTTCTTACTTTTATAATTGCTACACCAAGGTATACCAATCAAAAATAAGTAATTATTTTTTATGAGCTATCAATTATGAATAAAGACATCAATATTTAACACCGACTTTTAAACATCACTGTTTTTCCTCGATAGAAAGATTCTACAAGCTGAATTATAAGGATGGCCGGCATTTTTAACAATCAAGAATGGTTAAAAAGCTGTAAAAAAATAAATACCAAATAAAACTACGTAAGATGATAGAAATCATGAGTCAAACAAAGGGTTTCGACCACTGTAAAGGAGTGAAAGGATGACGCCTCGGATCGGCTCTCTTCGGTAAGCAATGGCATCTTTCGAGGGCAACAAGAGACACATAGGGCTTCGAATCTCGCCGCTCAATTACGCCCCAGTGCATTTTAATGGGGAAAAACAACAGTTCGAATATAAGGAGAGACCTCTAAGGAAAAGAAGATTAAAAGGTTAACACTCGGCTAAGTCGAACAAACGTGCCCTAGGCGGATCACGGCCTGTTAATAAATGCGCGTTATTGGTTTCGCGATGAAAGGGCGACTGTTGATTAACGGATAAAACTTAAATCTGGAAATAATGTAAAAAAACATGAGGAGAAAGGTTCGCATTTTAAATCGACAATTTCTGGTGAACAATTACATGTGAAAGTAAGTACTTCTACGATCTCTACCTACTTAAACCTAATGAATGCTCGATTCGCGGGAAAAGCACCTTACGAAAAATCATTCGTTAGATAAACTCTATCCAAATGAAAATGGATGAGGATAATGGGTACGAGAATAATAGACGATCTAAGCGGACCCATTAAAAAATTCATGAGGGCTACGGAGCAGAGAGGATGAACGGTTTGAGATGTCCCTTGGACATCGTTCCGCTCGAAAGACCAGAAGAAGCCTTCGAGTTCAACAAAATATAACTTACTGTTAATTAGAACAGAACATAAGAATACATAGTGAGTAAATCTGAGGTTTTTATAACACCTACTTTAAAAAGCAGAGAATATGGGTCCAAATAGAGATAATAAACTCAAAAGCTGCGAATATATTTCCTGTATTCGCACGAAAAATCCAAAAACGCCTTACACAGTAACCGATTATAAACACCCCCAGTCCCAGGTTAGAGTACGGTTAATTTGGAAAAAATTATTAAATACAATTTTTTAACAACGCTTGGCTTGATTAACGGTTTCTGTTATATAAATAATTAAACAAAAATCGGTGAATCTCAACGAATCAAAAATTAAAAATCGAACTTAAAACTTAATTATCTACTTTTCTGTCTTATACTTATCGAATGTCTAAAACCGACGGCTATCGCGTGCCGAAAAGCTCAACACGTGCGTGTGCCTTCGAAGACTCAAGGGGCCATGGGTCGTAAGAAAAATCTACCATAAGAAGTAAAAAAAGGGGAGGATGGGCCACAAAGGGCTGAAGGTCGTGTGGGCGTAGTCACACCGGAATAGTGGAAAAAGCATGGAAGATGCAGACGCCGTGAACTGGTATTACGGGAGGAGGATTGAGTTAGGACAGTTACCAATTAAGTATAGAAAGAAGCAGAGCACTATTGTTGAAGTAATGATCTCTGCAATTTGAAATCTAGGAGCGGATACACTACTGTCTACCTGGGAGTAGAGGATGGGATTTCATCGAAGGAGTTATGTAACATACTAGGATGATAACATGCGCTTTGTTCGAATGTTTCTTTATTTTCATAATGATTCCCATCGAGAAATTAGGATTCGTTCTGTAGATGTAAATTACATATATATATATATATATATATATATATATATATATATATTAATATTATTAGAACGTATTCCATAATCGTATAATCTTTGATGCATCAACTTAAATTGAACACAACCTTACGCAATATAATGACATAATGAGAACGATTAAAAAATCGGTATTATATAGGGACAAAAATGCACTATGACGTCGATAGCAAGTGAAATTGCTCATGCAAACTATATTTACACAAACCAAGAAACACAAATTTTACAAAAGCTAAAATTTCCTTCACTCAAGATCGTGTATAAGTCGCCCTTCGTCGATTTGGTGGTAAGAGAACGCACTCCTGAAGATTCTCCACGTCTCTTTCTTGTCCGCTATGGAAATCGCCCTATATTCCACAACTCCCACGTTATTCGCTCTCTCTCTCTGACTCACCGCCTTTGAGTTTAACAACCTTTTGGCGGTTGTCCTCCGTTTTGAGCAACCGCCATACACTGCATGGATCGCTATGAAGATGGCGTCCGATGCGGCGATGTTGATTTATAAAGCAGAGAAACAGTTAAGCGAGAATTAATCTCCAGCGGAATCTTCTCACATTTGGTAAATGCGGAAATGTTTTGAAATTGACGCAACGGCAGCTGTTCGGAGCGAGATAAAATTACGTCGATTAGAAAACTTCATCCGTAGAATTCATTTTTGATATCGAAAGAGGGAAACGACATGGAAATTGCAACTTGCTCCCCAAAGTGGTTACAATGGCAAGCAAGGGATTTAAACGATCCTAGCGAGATTCAAGCACTAAACAATCCATATGGATAACGAGAAATTAAGAATTTTTGGAGAGCCAATTGTCTCCATAACATACTCAGCTGAGTGAGAGTAAAACACGAGGAAAGATAAAAGAGGCTATTAAGGTGATAGCCGCAGAGGTAAGTGGAAGTGTGGTTAAGAATTAGAAATGTTTTAATGAGGAATTCTTTTTTCTGCGGATGTGGAAATCGACGAATAACAAGAGCCTCTTCCTTCCGTCGAAAGGGAATCGTGCAAATGCAATCCAAGGCATTTGGAAAACCATAATGAAAAATACTCAGCAGATTTGGTATTTGGAAGGTGAGCGATGTCCGATTGATGAAGAATGAAGATGAGTAATAGCAACAGAAAGGCAGGAAAATCTAAGCGGATTTTCTGAATTTTTATTCACACTATCAAAGGCAACTTAGAGCTGAAATCCTCTTAGATTTTTATATACTGCCACCAAGAGAACACACCGCTACAGAATCCATCATCTCCCACGTGGGGAGGAGACATCTATTTATTTCTGACATGAGCACTAAGTAAGTTGCGGCACGATTCAAAGAAAATCGAGCAGTAACAGCTGTAAATGAAGACCGAAGCATCCACATACCTTACCGACCCAACATTTTCACCATCTGACAAGAGCCTCGGCCGTCGGTAGATTCCCTCCTAAACTTGGGAATGCGTGACGCCCCGACGACGAGGCAGCCATTGCACGAGTCACGTGGTCGCCACAGGGATGGTGCAACAGAGCGCTTCAAATACTACATTAGAACATTAGGGATCTGTGATCGTACATGAGAAAGGTGATTCCACTTCGGATAAGGAATTTTAAAGCAAGTTCGATGTTTTCGTTGAACTTTCCCTCGCCGCCAACAAACCAATACTTTCCGAAATTACTCTATCGAGATGTACTTCCATCTTCGGAACCTGGAAACGAATGACGAGAGGTAACAACGCTATATTTCGGTAAATGTTCCGAAATGTTATACATTACGAGTTTATAGCGAAAAATGCGTTGGTGTAAGGACAGTGTTAAAGAGTTATTTCCCCATAGAATATATGTAAATAATAAAGCACTAAAACCAACATAAGGGCCAAACTCATCTGAAGAACAACATCTTAATAGGAAATATAATCGTGAAAACGTTGCATTGGCAGCGCTGATGATAAGAAGACTTACTTTAAGCTAATTTCAATAATGTTATTCTAAGCTTATACGACATTATGCAAGTATAGTAAACAAGAAATACGAGATTTCCACAAGAGATAAAAATAAACAGAATTCAATATAATTTAACTACAAGAACTCGATATTTTAATCTTTCCGAAAGCATCAGGTTGATGTTAAATAGTTAAATCGCTATTTCGCGGCTACATCCACAACTCTTCCTTGCACCGAAATTGAATCTATTTTTTTCTTAATTCGAGGAGAAGAAGAGTACAGTACTTCGTTTCAGAAATCAATTGAAACAAGTGAATCAGTTAAAACATGAGCAACTTTTACAAGGCGGTTTTTCACTCTTTGGAAGTTCCTCTTTACTTATAATAGAGAAGAAGTTATCGGTCCAACGAAAGTCATCTTCAACAGACTCCGGAAAGAGAATTATCTGACACGCGCTGTTGAGAGAAAAGAGAAAAAAAACTTTTGAGATGAATTCCAGTCTCTGGGATGTAATTTCTGATTGGTCCCTGGAGCTGACGAATCAAGCAAATTTTTAAATATTTTACGGTAACGCACAATTTAAAGCTATCGAAAAACAAAACAAACGTATTGTGAAACAGTGAATCTAAGAGATGATTCGGTTATGAACCATATTTAAAACAAAGTATTTTAAGCCAATTCAAAATGTTTGATTACTAATTACTATATTATCTATTATTACTTATTACAATTCAAAAGTACTGCACTATGTAGCGTTTTGTCTATCTGAATCTCGCGATAAATACATAATCACCCTCCCTTCACTATTTATTGATACAACGTTTCCTAAATTTAGGACAATACTGCATTAACACTTTGAAAGGGTCAAAACTAAACTGGAATCAGCGACAAGATATGCATTCCCTTTTATAGAATGTTGGAAACAGCAATGGCTACGGTAAGAATTACATCGTTTATATCTTCTTCCTCCGAGAATAACGGGTGTACTGATAGGCTCTTGTAATGTACGGGCATCGACTTTATCTATTGAATCAAAAATTTATCTCCATTTAAAATGAGACCGTTTGTAAAACACAATGAATTTCCATAACCACCCATCGGCCATATGTCGACCGTAGTAACGCATCGGTGGGGTAAGCCATCGAAGAACAGTTGGAAAAAACATCGGAACTACGATAAACTTTCGGTTATTTCAGTTCGAGGAATGCAAACCCGAAAGAATAAACACTGGAAGAGATCGTCGTTTCCTCGCCTTTGGAATTCCATCAAGAATGGCCTAATCGACATGAAAGGATGACCATTCGAAAAAAAATCGGCCCAACACTGCGGAGGGACGATCAATTCGCCGCATCTCGATCGCCCATGGAGATCATCCGCCCAACGCTTTTGCCACGAACGTTCGAGTGGCCGCTGAGGGAACGACTCCGGATGTGTCCCAAGGGATCGACTTTCTTCTTATGAAAGTCGTTTTCGAAGCGGCGTAGGCCACCTTCGAGAGGTGAATTACGCTCTTAGGCTGCGTCTCCCCTAAAGCCACCTCGATGACACCGGCACGTGATAGCTCCTAAACGTTGGACGCCAATACGAACAATGGATTCTCGCTGCAGTTCTCGGTCATTCGTTTTATGTTTCGGTGCCCAGCTCTTGGGCTAACCAATGATTAATCCCTCAGTGACGAGAGCTAAAGAGAGGGAGGATCTGAGAGCGTTGCTAATCCTACGCGATTTGGAAATCATGGTACCAGTGGTTCAACATAGTTTCGAGAAAAAGTCAATAACGAGGATGAAACTATATATATGTATAATAATATAAATTATTATAATAAATTACAAATTATTAATTTCATTCTAAATATACTATCGAATACTATTAATTTTTACGATTGTAGATTAATCACAATTTATTAGGCATAAGTTATCGTAATCGAGCCTTAAAGTAACTTTCGAATAAACAGTATTATTATACGAAAAATAAAACTGTGACTTACTCATTCTTTTCCGTTTCTGCGACCTCATCGATAATTTGAACAAAAAAAGCGTATATCCCACAACAAGATACACCTCTAGACGTTTAGGAGACGACCTCCGCACAAAAATACAAACAGACTAATCTAGCACGAAGGCGATGAAAAAATAAATACCGCATTGATAAGGCCAGGAATGCAATATTCCCAAAGTTACCACACTTTCGGTGATAAAAACACGCCATAACACAAACGCTTTGGGTCTCGACTAATCGGAAAAACTGCATCGAGCGACAACGTGCCATCGTCGGTAGTCATCATCTCGCCAACGGTTACTTAAAAGTTTACAGCTGGATCATTAATTAATAGCGATAGATAATCAGCCGCAAGAGCTCGATTAAATTGAATATCCAGTCTGCATTAAGCTCTGAGAACAAATATTTCAACCACTTTAAGTGGAACCCTCGGCTCGATTCACAGAATGACCCCTTCTGCAGCTGCCGCGAACCACCCAAATTGGTAGAGCAGCGTGGCCGTTTCAACGCACATTTCGGCTCTTTTTTCGAGGCTAACAATAGGGGCGGGAAAGGGGGAGAGAAGGTCGAAAAAGTCTCCTAACTTACCTTCTTCATTACCCCTGGATGTCTGACCAAATAAATACGAAGGAGGTGAGATTTAGGCGAAAACTTACAAATGAAACGGAAATCCGTCCACAATAAATCGTGGAAAGCAAAGAAAGTGGCTTTCGTTGGAAAGAAGATATAAAAATTGATGGGATTTGATCAAAGACACGGTTTTTTCCTCTTTAAAGGAAATGACGGTTAACAGTATATACAGATTATTAGCTCTTTTTCAGCTACCGTTACCAACTTATATCCAACACAACTTTCTTACTATTAGATAATTCTTCAACGACTTCCGAGCGACATAAAGCAGGCGTCCGCCACCACCTGACAAGAGACTACGTCAATCGGAGGAAACAAGTACGTGAGTCGAGATACTCGCCTAACTACGCCCGAACGTTCGAGATAACCGATCCAGTTTATCCGAAACCAAGAGGATGCAAGAATTGACCGATGATAATTCTCCATCGCTCAATTAAGGTCGATCGAGTTTAAAATTGTTTGAAATACAATCATAATTAGCAATAAAAAAAGCAAAAACGATTGGAGAGGCGAGTGAGCCTCGAATTCCTATGACAAGCAAAATGAGACGTTCCGAAATTGGCCTCGAGAGATGTTGTGAGGGGATGATTATTACCGCTTGCGAAAATACCACCGAGGGTGGTGATATCGTACATTTTCTTCCAATATCGACGCATCCCTGGCGTTCTATAAAGAGCAGGAGAATGTGGAGAACGGTAAGGTGCAAACGCCCACGTGGTTCCCAGAGATGATAGGCGCCAGGTACCGGCGCTCAGGTAAATTTAGAATCCCGAAAGGATGAACGATTCAATTAGCACACTCAGTCAACGGTGAGGTAAGAATAGAAAAATGCGGAATGAATCTTCTCCAGTTCGACAACCTCTGAAGCACTCGAAAGTAAACGTAATAGGGGGTCACTTATATTTTATGGTCATCGCATCGTCCGATTACAGAACCGAATTAATAGCTCAGAATGTGTTTGAAAAGCGGTAAAACATGGGAGGATAATCGATGTAAAAGAGATGCGACCTAATACTTCCCAATCCGGGGTATTAAAAGTGCATAAACGTAAATCCTGCAATCACGACGACGCGAAGGGCAACCGTCCGCACTGTGATCCGAGGTGATAAAAAGTTTACGATCCTCGGAATCTGAGCCTTAAAAACCACCAAATTGCCTTCGCAGAAGAGCCACTGGAGAATGCCTAGTTACTGCGGATAAAAGTATGGGTCTTCACTGTAACTAATTCCGTAGGATTTCATGTGAGTCAGCTGGTATCATTCGGCAGAACCACACCCTAGGATAAACCTCGCTAGACCATCAATGAGATAGAACAGTGAGATTTTCTCCGAGTTCACTGTTTACAATATTCTTTGGACCCATGAATGAGCTTTGATATACTTAGATTCGATTCATACTTAAATTAACGTACGACTTGAATGATGATCATTAGTACCCTCACAAATATAGGACAACAACGGAGATATGCTTAATGGATTGTGATGGAAAATGCTACCACCGAATTGATAATGATCAGATAGTGAATCCTAACAGCATAGAAGTGAAATGGACAATTCTTAGGAAAAAGACACGCAAAATAGCTGTCTGACTGAATCGAGATATAAATCGATATCACGATGAACAGTACCAAGATTTTTTCCCAACGACAAGCAGCTTAAAAAGCGCACGTGATGCTTAAACATCGGGAAGTACTAAGGCTGCATCCGCATTGAAGGGACACAGCTGCTCGCCAATCAGACCCCCCCCTTCTGGACCAGCATACATCTTTCTCTCAAATTACGCCGAAAAACGTGAGAGCAGGGAGAGACAATGGACGATTAAAGCGAACGAATGTTAGGGAGCAAGTTAGAGCACAATTGGGTTCGAGAGTTTACTCGTAAACGTAACCATGGTAGGTTAAAATATCCTGATAACTTTCTTCTGCAAAATATATCCCAACTGAGGATACTTCATACATTATACGGTGAATTTGCCATTTGAAAGAACATTTTGGAGATAAATATATATCAATGATATTGAAAGATCGAATTATAATCTACGACGTAAAAAAGACGGGTGTCTTAAAACTGTGTACTTGAAAAACGTAGATCAAATCAAATTAACAGCCAATATTTTTACGAATGTATTCTCCGAAAAACAATATTTATTTTAGGAAAAATTCATAGGAATTGTAAAATACCAACAAACAAGAGTACAAATACTCTTCTACACGCCAATATCTTAATCAAGATTAAAATCAGACGGATATCCTCAGAGGCCTTCAAAAGCTCGGACCGAAATATGTAAACACGCAAATGTGTATTTCTATTCCAAATCACTCACAAAAATGCAAAGTAAACTTTCGACTCCGACACACTCTCAACAGTTCTTCAATGAACATACGCCGATATTGAATTCGATACATTTGTACCCTTAATCCACAAATAATAAATACTATCTTTTGAAATCCAGGACCTTCGAGAGCACCCACTTAAAAGTGTGGAGGCGGAATAGCGTAATTATAACATACATAAAAGAAGGTGCCCACCCACGACGAGCAATATGGCAACGCCATCTCTTGGTGAGCTGCAGGAGAGATGGAGAACGAGGTTTCCATGGAGACAACTATGGGAAACAAAGGGTAGAGAGTGCGAATGTTTACAGCCTACGGAGGGTGGCGCGTGGTTTTTGGATTCCTGACTACAATTATTCTTCCGATTAATTTGGAATTCTCGATTCGTGAAGCGTTTCAAGATGAAAAATTAGCGTTTGAAAGGGATTGGGGATTCATAGACTTTCGAGCAATTAATAAGTAACATATGAAATAAGTGAGAGAGCGATTCCTCGCATAAAAACTACGTTTCGTTGAAAGATTAAAACACATGGTCTTTCCGATCATTAAGAAGCTGACTACAAGAAGCGGAAAGATAAAACCGATAGAGGAATTCTTAAACCACGTAAGATGTGGAATCAAATAAGTCCTCTATTGACGAAAAGAATTATTCGCGTTCTAAAATTGACACTCCGTACATTTTGGTCTAAAATTGAATTGTCATTGAATTGAAAAAACATTGAATGAAATCTACTCAAAGGAATAATCGTAGGAAAAGATACTCACGAAATAAAGAATAGATTCTTCAAACTCCAGACACCTTCATCACGTACTTGAGCAATTCATCTCAGACTGTGATATATGTGAATATAAAGCACTATTTTGCCCACACCCTCTTCTCTGCAGCAACAATCGTAGCACACGCCTTAAAACAAATAGATCGCGAAAGTGGATTTCTTGAAATTCATTCCGCCCTCGGCAGACATCATTGGCTCCTTTCTTATCAACCCCTCGTGATTGGTCATATTTTTCTCGAAATAGCCTTCTCTGATTCCCGAGCACAATAGCGTCGGACAAAATAGTCCACTCCGGTGATGAGGTTTCAAGGTCAAGGAAGGACCTTGGAGGAATGACACACTCTCTGATCTTAAGGATGATCGATGTGGACATATTCCCTACCTTCATCAACGGATTGTTCTTGTGAACCCATCGATTGGCTTCTCACGAGCAATTAATACTGCCTTGGAGAAACTTCCGGATGAATACAATTCATATTTTAGTGTAATTTGACATATATTAAAACGAGAGATATTTTCTCTTGACAACTTCACTTTCGTCTATCTTTTACCCAAGACGAGCAGATGTTTCGAATGCGAATGTGAGGATCACGTATGGGAGAAGGTGAACCATTCTCATCGTTCGCTTATTTCAACCCTCTTCGGCCACCGATGAACAGGATATCAAGCTTAAATGGAATGCAATAGAGGTCTCGGAGATGAAAAAATACATCAATGAAGAAGTCCGTTTTATGAGCCAAAAACCACTATTTCGATTACTGAGATCGCATCGTCGGAGACGAATAAAGCGACAAAACCTCAATGTCAAATCTCATTAGTTTCCAGGCACTAAGGAATCTATCAATCGTAACAAACTTTAGCATTCAGTGGACATCAGCAACAATTAAACCTAACGTAAACGCATTAAATAAACCAACAGAGTATTCCCTAATTAAATTACCTCTGAACACAGCGTGCATTCAACGGTAGAAAGCAGTAACTTCTTCTGGAAGGCGTAAGAAGTGGTGAGTCATCGCGGTTGTACAGAAGATAAACCGACTTATCAGTTTAGGAATAAAACCGGATGGAGAGAAGAAGAGGGAGGAGAAAAAGGAATCTTGGTTCGATGAACGCTGGAAGATTTAAATGAGTGTGCATCAATAACGTACATAATCAGATGAGAGAATAGTAAACAAAAGTTGGGAACGAGCGGACGAAAGGAGCAGCTGGAAGTGGTCACAGAATCTTAAATAGAAAGGCCGCATACAGAAGGTATTTTTTGGGACATTTTTTTAGAAGTCGGGCGTTATAAATATTGACCATCGATGGAGTAACCCCAACTGCAATCTATAGTAGATATAAAGATTGCTGTGTTTACCAGGTAATCTTATTAATAAAATACGACTGAAATGTAAAGTCGGTTAACAAAACAATAAGGGGATCCTTGCTGCATAATAAAATTTATGTAAAAATCCCTAAAAATACTCTGTACCAAACTGTAATAGAGCGAAAACTAAGAAATTAAGACGAGAGAGATTGGACACCAGTTTCATAATCGAAGATAACCTTCTGTACACTCATTTCTACTTGACACAGCACAAAAAATGGAATCGAATTACAAATCATCTTCAGCGATATATATTTAGGATTCGCAGAAACAAATATTACCACTGTTAGTAAACAACAACGAAGAAAGGAAACAGTGACTAACGCAGAAGATATCAATATCGGATTTGCTATATTTTCTCTCACAACCGATCACGGGATAAATTAGAATCTCTCTTGACGCTTAGTTATCCACAAGTGCTACAACAAAGATCAACCAGGGACAAGAGAGAACTCCTCTATCAGAACGAGACACATCCGTAGAAAGAATTCCTGTTGAAAACTCGCACTTGAACTATTCTCCCTACATTTTATCACCTGAAGAGGTTATCGTTTGCCGCCTTCTTTGGATACAGGAATAATGTTGGCTGAGACAGAGGAGCTGGATTCCCCTTTGAATGAATGGTTAACGAAATGAGTCTTTCCCGAGAAGGGATTTTTTTCGGAATAAGCGTTTGTACGACCGTCACAGGACTAACTCAAAGACTGAAGGGAGATTTGTGAGGTCATTTCCTCGTGAAACCGTCCCCCTAAGATACGCTTTAGTGACATTCTACGCAATTACAAAATATCCTCGTATATTTGCATTCGGAGTGAAAGTCGACGACAATTTCTTCGAAATTACGGGTTCCTTAAGAGCATTTACAGAATTGGGTCACGATTACTTTGCAGTGTTTATCAATGCGTGTTTTCCTCCAATCCTTGGAAGATCCAATTATCGCCTTAAAAATTCAACGATGAGGTCGTTCCCCTCGACAGGCCAACAACAATTTCGCCGTATCTGCCAATCGCATAAATCCACGCCCAGAAACAAGAAAGACTATTTTGCATGAAGGCCAGTTATTTAAAGAAACTTTCCCCCAAGACTTTTTAACGCGCCTATTCTTAGCTCCATAGCCTAGTTACCGCTTTCCTCTCCAGGTGCCAAACCACACTCGGAGGATGGAGGCCTTTCAAAAATTCAGCACATCTTAAGAAGGGACTGAGAGTGGGGTCTGAAGTTGTACTCGGTTCCCTTTCTCGTTCACCACTATTAAGCAGAAGGAGTTCGATGGAACAATGGGAAAATTCGCAGCTTAAACACAGAGTAAAAACCGCATCCCAAAGATATTCGATGCTTTGGATACCAACGGAAGAGGGAAAATGTTCTTCCAGCTTCCTTTTTAAAAGCATTCAATAGGCTGCTGAAATTCAACGTTGTTAACAATATGAATACGAGCAAGCCAAAATGATAAAAGCTGGAATTATTAGTCCAAGATAGCACATCTTACTAGATTAACGCAATAATTCACTACTCCCGATCTGTAAATAGAGGAAATTATGGACCTAAGCAATCGATAATACACTCACCTTCTAATCCTAAAACGCCTAATTAAGACGTACCTTGGAAATCTTTCCAATGGTTCCTTCTTTGCGGCCAAATAACCCTAAAACTGCCAACAAAAAATTTCTTCGAAGGTTACAAAAAATACCCGTAAGCGGAGGACAGAAGATGAGAGCGGAATGAAGCGATAGACACCGCAAATGCACGATTGTCCAGAGGAGAGGGGTGTCGGAGAGCGGATGGCGACGAAGAGTGTGGCAAAATGAGGAAAGGAATTTTTTACGGGAAGATTTGCGATGGTTCCGAGGAACGCGGAAAGATTTAGGACAAACCGAATTAACATTTTTAGACAATGATTACCCAAAAAAAGCTAAGTAGTATTCAATATAAAAATGCTCGGGGGTATTTAGAGTTTTTTTGTGATTCTATCATCAAACTTTACGGTTTATTATCATCATTTTTTGTATTTTATGGTTTACTCAGGCCAGCGGTTGAGGAAGGGAATAATAAAATCAATAGTGAAGCTTTTTGAAATATCTCCATAATCCTTCGACCAAGAACTAAAAAAACGTCACTAGCTATTTTACAATTTTCAATTTTGGATGAGCTCTTGTCTTAGGGAGATCTGATAATAAGTTAGAGAAACGTAAAACAATTTTCGTTACTTAGAAGAACAGAAAGAGTGCAAAATGTGGGCATAAAGAAGAAAATAGTACCACCGAGGCCTAAATGAAAACACAAGGCTAGAAGGAAAGTAGACATTCGGCCTCTTTCAAGAGACTGCAGAAGAATATAAAGCCTTTAGAACGATAGCCAAACGTCAAATGCTCGAAACGATGATCTTTGCAAGGGTAAATTAAGTATATACGGAGACTAAGGTAAGTTCTTTTGGATAACAAAAGATGTTGTCGAAAACGAATAATGCTTACTTTGAAAGCTGTGATATAAATTATCACATAAGACTCGTCAGACAAATTACAATAATTATGACACACATTATAAGGAAAAATAGTAGTATGGAGTTAAATTTCTACATATAAATTGAATAAGTCCATGTATAGCACGAAACATCTCAGTTTTACTTCAAGAGTCAAAACTGATATCAACATAGCTAAAAATCACTGTTACAAGTTTTTGGCAAGAAACGGATTGAGATGTTTTATTATCATCATTGTAATTTATAATTACAGCGTAAAAAGATCATAAAATCAAATAATACATAAACTTCTTCAGGTGGAGCGATTGAGCTGTTGCTCCGTTCCCAGAAGCGATTTTTACAGCGTCCGGTAAGGGAGTGGTTGCCTACGTGATGGTACACCGGATGCTCGCTTTACGCAGCCCAGATAATCCGAGTTTCAAATACAACCCGATCGGTGAAAAGCGAATGGAAAAATTTACGACACCTGACCAGCTTAAAGCAATGTCGCCTGAGGACCGCTTCTGGCGATGAATATATTAGAAAAGTGAGGATCGCCGGAGGAAATACCTGAAGCTAAAACTTTGACTGGAAGCACGATACTTCTTTGGCCGTAACATCTGCGACACCCGAATGACAGAGAATTTAAAAACCATTAAAAAGAAATTCACGAATCTCGTGCAAAAATGTGAAAAATCATGAAGTTAATTTTCTCTTCTTACGATCTCAAGATATGAAAAAGAACGAATAGTCAATTAAAAAATCCTTAAACCGAATCGGTTGAAGACGGCGTGATGTGGTACGCGTCACAGGAATCGAATATTGAAAGTCGACGAGAGAACACGAGTTTCGGTGAAAACGAAAAGGAATCTTGTAAATTTTATTCAAAAGAAAATGATAAATGTACCATAAAATTGTCTGAGTTTTTAAAAAATTGTAATAAGAACTATTGACTTAAAATACAATCGGAGGAAATCTGCACGGCGCGTACTCATTTTCCGGAATTAGCGGGAAAATGATAGAATGGGAAAAGGGGTTTAGGACAGTTCGTAAAAGCCAATAGGAGTAATAAAGATAATAAAAAATATGCAAAAAAACGAGCTTGATCGAGATAGGAAAATTGGTTTAACGAAATAACTTTAAGATCAGCACCTGTCAAAAAGAGGAGATAATTTCCACTGGAAACGAGACGGTAAATGAATTGACAACGGATCCAGGAAGGGAACTGCTACGGAGTTGATATTATTGTCCTTGAGAATGAGGGACCCACGAAAAACTTCGGTTTAAAAATTGTGATTGATTTAGTTATTGTTGACTTACAAATCAAACGATCGATACTTATTCTTTCGATGAGAGAGTCCATTTACTGTTCTTCGTTACGGTAAGAAAAACTTACAATTAACACTTACGTTGCAATTCCTTTTTCCATACGGTAACCACTGCTAATCCAATATGGTTTTCACCGGAGTACTTACCTAAAAAAAGAAAATGTGTTAAACAGAGAGGTCGAGATGTTTACATGGAAATTAACGAGAAAGCATATTGTAAAACGATGAGGATGTAAAAATAAGATTATGGTTAAAGCTCATGTCGGTGTTTGGCGCGTCATCGGACTCTTGAGCCATCGTGTTTGAAAAATTGCCATTTGAGAATGTAAAACGTCGTCTTGGATGAGAACATTGCTATCACATGTGTCATTTTATTGGTTTAATCCACTTTAAAAAAATGTAACCGATTTTTAACCGCTCGGAAGTTAAAATATATCAGTCTTCGAAATATTAACGTACAGTTCGCAGGCCAACTTTGTAGAGTTCTGGAGTACCGTCATAGAAGTGGTGTGATAAGAGTCCCAAAGAAAAGTATCCTCTAATTACGGATACCAGCCATGAAATCCAACAATCATTAGAGCAAAAATATTTAACAAAGAAGGTGCTATTCCAGCGCTGGCAGGTTGCACATGCTGAGTGACGAAATACAATCGCTATTTAACTTGCAACAGAGCCAATGAATGTGGCCGCATGTATGCGAATAAGATGTGCAAAGAAGAATACTAGGGTGCTGTGCATGGCAATCATTTGTTTGCCTCATAACGGTACAGATATCGGTACTCAACTGCAATCAAATACGATATAGAATATTATAATAATATTATTTTATCTATCACAAACAGCAAAACCTATTTTTATGTCGATAATATACGATTTAACATACTGACAAATACACTCATCCATTACCTAACAGGAATAATTCCCCCGAGATTCGAACCTGAAGTAGAGAGAATAGCTCTAAAAACAGTATTCGCGACTAATAAACATCATCAAATATGCGCAAACCAAATGAAGGATTGAGTGAGAATGAGATTGAAGTAGAAATACACCTCCAGGATGTAATAATGAAAAATAAATGAGTTTATTTATATTTGAAAATTGTCATAACCACAAAAAGATAAGAAAGAGTGAAAACACACTTTCCTTTAAAATGAATTCCACTGGTTGAGGTATACACGAAGGTATATATGAAGATCCAGAAAGCACAAGCTAGATGTGACGTAACATGCGGAGGCCAGACAAACGAACGTCAAGTTCAATAAAGTCGATCGAAAGCTATTGATAGCGATTTTGAAGGAATGCGTGCGCCTTAGTAACGGGTCGCTGAAGAGCACGACGAAAATTAACGACATATTTTCTAGATGGAATCCTGCCACTGTGTAGAGAAATGAAAATCGATGCTTTGATGATTCAGCCGTTTAAAATCTGGGTGGGGTACCTGTCACGATGCCACAGTCGTATTATGAAATGTTTTCCCGCATACAATAATTTTCCAACCGTTCACGAGTGCCATTTCGGACTAAATCTCTCTGATTAGACGACTATTCTGACAAAAATGTTAACGCGTCGATTGGAACGTGAATAATGAAACGATACGAACCAAATAATGGCGATCAATCAGAAGCTCTAAGACGGAATTTTTTATCCACAAAAGAGTGTACTTAGGTGATCAATTACACACGTTCGCGAAAAGTTGTGGATCTTCAAACATTAAACCACGGTACTCGGAGATTCTTGGATAAATATCTTATAAGATTAACATTACAATAATATATATATATATATATATATATATATATATATATATATATATATATATATATATATATATATATAACTTATAAAATTAAAGAGATCGTATGGATCTATCATGAGCAAGAATAGTAAAACAACTATTACAATACCACGGAGGATTTTTCCGAGGATACGACCAACGTTTCAACTGAAACTCAACTCAGGTGCACCTGAAGACGATTCTATGAGTGGAAACCTAAGTTGAATTTTCATTATTAAAGAGATTATTAAAAACTTTGATGACTGAATTTTGCTTCCCGCATAAGAACCTCCTTCTTGGCAAATTATATTCACCAGACACACGTTTGCAGACCAAAAAATTCTATATTCAGGAGATGAAAAGAAGGAATTCGGCAACTTTTGAAGATATGGCGTAAGTGAAAACGAATCGATATGCTAAAACAGGGGAAATGAAAACGATTAGATTGAGAACTTCATTTGAATGTCAACAATTCCTTGGCAACAGAAACATTCCAGGAATGACCGTGAACACCTTCGACAAAATGAGAAGCTGAAGTGGAAAAAGGACAACGCATGGAGCGACTACGAGGTGAAGACAAAAAGAATTCCAAAAGATGCTGGATTAAGCCCCGACATCGTGCGGGAGATACATACGCTTAAAAAGCTCTAATGCGTTAAAATGAACATAGAATATTAAGGAAAATTTTTTCCCTCTATTTTAAACAAACACAGGATATATTGATTAATATCCCCAGAATCTTTTCGCTAAAAAAGCCAGATGAAACCAGATGGCTTAAACAAATAACATTCGCAGCTTCTTTCAGCAACTAATGATCGAGCAAGGTTGACGAAACCAGATCATGGGCAGAAATCGATTTGGGGCGAGTAATGTGAGACAAGAGTAGCACCACCCACAGACTTCAGATTTGATGTTCTACGGACGAGGAAAATTTCTCTCGGCAGAATTAAATCGGATATCAGCGGCCAACAAAATGAAAATCGAGAGTTGTCACGTTTCATAAAAGTCCAACTATCTTTAACGAATATCGATAAACGAAACTCTGATTCATCGCAGATACAGTGTAACCAAGCTGATGATAGAGAGAGCATACTAATAAACGATTTATAAAATTAGTAATGATTAAAATTTGAACTTATTTGGCTAATGCGATAAACGGCATCCAAAATGGAATAAAACTTCCAGACAAAATGAGTAAATTAGCAAGGTAAAATAATGAATTAAAATGATAGTATAATTTTAATAATCCTTGCCAAAGACAGGGTCCATTTATTAAAATGGGCCGTTTTTAACACAATAAAACAAAATGAATGCCTTCTACATTGATCGAATTCAGAAGCGGAACGTAGTTGTTATTAACTCTTCTAATCGATCGCCATTAAAATCGAAAGCAGAGCTTTGGTGGGCATCCAACATTTGATCGCTTTTATTTCAAAATGGGTCTTTACACACAGGCGACGAGTACAGTTTCATGAACAATTAAACTCGTATCTAAGAAGCGAATTATGAATGAGTGCTGAGCTCTTTCGCTTTTTAGGAAGGACGCTCAATGTTAA
The DNA here is from genome assembly GCA_020796165.1 of Pantala flavescens. Classification (NCBI taxonomy): domain Eukaryota; kingdom Metazoa; phylum Arthropoda; class Insecta; order Odonata; family Libellulidae; genus Pantala; species Pantala flavescens. The sequence continues at coordinate 36,199,369 of CM036880.1, read as the reverse complement.
CTTCTCCAAATACCTTGAAATACTAAATTTTCTGCCAAGAGATGCCATAAATATACTGAGGAAAAGTTATGATATTGAATAAGCTATAATCTCTCGTTTTTTTAAAGGTCTTGTTTCGAAACATATTTTCAATGTGACTTAATGTTATAACAGTATGCAATAAAATATTTTAAACATGCTTCCGCAAGTCTATTCACATTCTTAAAAAGAATACTAACTTATTTTCCGAGAAATCTACGAGTATTCTTTAATTTCTATCTGAAAACATTGGATTTTGTTCCCGAACAACGGACTCCATCGTACAGTAGTTCTCGATTCCGCTGGAAGAAATTAGAAAAAGGAAAAGAGAAGTTTTCTCTTTGTTTATTGCACAATTACTTCAATTATGACGAGACACCTGCTTGGAAATTCCCGAATAATCCGTGAAAGAAACACCTGGATTAGAACGCCATTAAATACATGAGTTGCAATCCATGTGAGAGCTTCGTTCTCAATGAATGGGAAAAGAATATGATTATCCGGAACTCCTCAAAACGAACATCTCTTCTCAATATCAACCTTAGTTGCTATACATCGAGAGAGCCATAGCGAAACACTAATAAACAAGATTTTTTACAGACGTGAAAAATTCTAAACGGACGGGGACTCGAACTCAGATCTCCCACCGGCAGTTACAGGGAATACGCGTTCGAGTCCTGCTCAAGTCAGACTCATTCACGTCTGTAAAAAACTTGAGAATTTTACAGTCTTTCCATTCCAAGTTACGTTTTAACTTTCAAACTAATTAACCAGTTGCGTCTGCTAAGAGATGCAATGTGAATGAGAAGGAAATGGAAAATTAATGAGGGATAATAGACAAAACGTAAGAAGTAAACTCCGCTATTAAACCTCGCGACGAGTGATATCAAAACCTCCATCGCTATAATCAATAGTAATCTCCAATCGAAATCAACGAACACGGACCAGTTCTGCAGAAAACGACAAAAATCTGGGAATGGCAAGCTTAATATCTTCACTACGAACTCGTTTTGTCTTGAAGCCCTGAAGTGTTAGCCCCGTACCTTAATAACGCACGTATATAAGCATTTCAGGACCATAGAGAAAATCTACATACACCTTGCAACCACGAACGCTCTGCATTTGTTACTCGTCCGCGTTAACAACCCACATCGGTCTCTCTTCCGTATGGACATGAAGTGAGGATGGATCCTAGCAAAAGAGCGGGAAAAGATGAAATGAATGGATAGAAAGGCGATTGAAGTCCTGGTAACGTATGAAAGAAAGCGGGTGCTTCGCTGGGAAGCAGGAGCGTGCGCAATGGATGCCTATATTGCTCAACAACACAGAATCGAAAAGGGTGGGGAGCCAGCAGTCAGCTGGGCTGATGGTGCGCTTCGGGTAGGACACGTGGCTATCGATTCGACGATGGATCGCCCCCACATTCATAATGGCGGGAAAACGCAGGAAATATTGAGTGTTTCGGTGTTCTCGAACGTAAGCAGGAATAAAGTACGTTAAGTAAGCATACGATCCATAAAAATATTTTTTTAGCACTTACTGATGGCGTGATTTGTAAATAATACGTAAACAGAAAAAGACGATAAAAGGAATGACAAATACGACGAGCGAAAAACGCTTGTCTTTGAAGTTGATGGCTTTTTTTCTCACGAGAGCAATAACTGCCGAAAATCTACCACGAATAATGAATTTAAGCTAAATCAATTCAAAAGAAAATGTACATCAATCTTTAGATCACACAGAAAAATTCGCACTATATTATTTTTAATCAAATATTTTTATCTCATTTCCGCTGTTTAACCGATATGAACACTATAAAAGCGTCCTATTTAGAAGAATATGCTCCTAGAGCACAATCATCAATACTAATCAATTACATAACGTAATCGCCAAAATTGAGATCGTGGGCACAATACTTGATGCCCTTACTGCGACTCGTGTTTGTAAAAGCGGTTTATAAATATATTCTAAGGGTTTGGGCGATCAATACGAGAGTAACCACCGCCAAATATAGTTTTGTTTATCAATGTATTTTCAGCCCGATTTTCAGAGGCTCGCAGACTATATATACTCGGACGTAATCATCCGCAAGTTTCCGTCGTGAATATCCATTGATGACAATTGGCTCTGGGCAAAGACAGCAATACCGAATTCATTGGCATGATTCATTTGGCAAAAGCAATGAGTATGCGAGTACACGTGCGGAATGTGAACACGAGAGATGAATTTCCATCACACGATGTAACTTTGGATTTCATCGAATAATTCGACTGCGAGATAATGATCGAAGACGTTGCACTGTTTCCTCTCCCGTATTTTGCCCGGTCGATCCAGCTACTCCACGTTGCCGATTTGAAAATGCCGTCGTGCAGGCGGTAGTAGAGGTGAAATACGCGCGTTGCTGCACGAAAGAATACTTTTCTCGAAATAAATAATGCGATCTAAAAACGCAAAGATTTACCACCGAGAGATAATAAACATTTTGGAATGAAAACATCGAGAGAGCGCCATCTGGAGGGGAAGATGGCGGCTGGAGACAAAAGAAGAGGCGTAAATAACGAAGGCTCGTAAAATAAGAGTGGGCTAAAGGGGAGGCGCGGATGAGAGCGGTTATGCAGCTTCTATCTGCAGCCCCCTACAGCTGCTCAACAACAAAAACTTTCGATTGAGGGGAGGTAAATCAAGGAGAGAAGTTGGGGACAACGACGGAAAAACGTTGCGCATATCCAAATAATGCGAGTGTCGTTTGAGAATGAACTTAAAAATGAACCGCAAGGGGTCGTCTCGAAGGGTAATCCTGAGAATGTTTTCCCAGCTTACGGTCTGCGGATAAAGTGACTTATTTCTTACGGGGTAACCAATAAACGAACGTGATTTCTTTGAAGAATTTCTATTGATTCAAATACCGCTTTCGTCCCTGGTTACTTTTTGGTCACTATCAGTGTTATCGTCGATTCTAAAACAATGCGGAAAATAATGGACATTAAAATTAAAACTAATATACTTCTCTCTTTAAAGTTAATGCAATTCCATGTTCATCATAAAAACAGCCATGATGGAATTATATTATTCTCAAAAAATGAAAATTATTCCGGTATTCGTCCATAACTAATAAGAGAATTCCAAGGGTCTAAAAGGAAAGCGGTCCTGTCAAGGGAAATATTCGTTCACAAAAATTAAAACATAATTCACTGTACACTTGAAGTGTGAGCAATAAAAGTTTTCGGGATACAATTTTAGAAGAAACCATTCTTACACAAAACAAATAAAAATGATTAAATTTTGCAGGAACAAAATGTCTTCGTTAAGCTACAAATTGTGCCATTCGGTCGAAAAGGAATACTTTTTTCATTAAGACGTTTTAAAGTTCGTTCCACAATTGAGCTTTCAAACAGAATCGTCGGAGAACGTTTTTAGGGTCGCGCGAAGGTTTACTGCGGCGATAAACGCAGGAATAATTCCTACGATATTATGAGGTCACAGATTCCTCATTTCCGCGGAATAAAAATTCCCGGGGAGATAAATGTGAGACATATGACTTTAATTCAAATCGGAGACGATCTTTCGAAAAGGTATCGGGAGAGCAACGGAAAAAGAACCTGTGAATGGATGTGGAACTTTGGATACAGTTTTGTAGGATCACAACAATAAGAAAGATATGATGTACGACCATGTTCAGAGATAAGTATGGGTAGTAATAAACAATTTTCATTTTAAAATGATATGCCATTAATAATACCCAAACTACAGAACAGTTGGATTCACTCTAAAATCTGAAATTGTATAAGAACGAATCGATTCGACGACAAGCATCATAGCAACGAGGGATCACTAAATGAGCGAATAAAAACGTTGAACGAAGCTCGTGCGACAACCGACAGTCTTTCCTGCAGGAAAAAGCTTGTTATACAACCTCTTTAATTCCTGGCATCTACGGAAGTTCGCTAGATTAACCGATCTATCTCAACCACCTGGAGACCCCTACTGAAGACAAAGTAATGCTACGGAGTCCCTCCGTAAAATATAACTTGGCGTTTCTAGTTAACTTCCGTTCCGTAAGCGACCCCAGCGTTCTTTACGTACGCTTAATAGGGGAGAATTTCCCCCGCACTTTTCAAATCAAACGTGCGTCGCCCCAACTGCCTGTTCGGGCACGTGCTCGCCATGCCGCGCGACCATATCGATCCGTCCGGGTTCAGCGCGTCGCCTAAAAACGCATCCCATGATAATTGCCAACTAAAGCGTTTTTTCCATGAAAACCACGGTTAAAGATCGGCATGTATATTTTCCAATCCAATCAGAGGTTCTTCATGTAGGAATTTTACGAAATAGATGTTTGTGCTTGATTATCATCGAATAAACCATTTTATGAAATCAAATATATAACAAATGCGAGGGAAAGCGTACAATGTACATATTTTTATCTTTAAAGAAGTTCCCAATGGACTTCAAATCCAAAAACTGTAGTAATTAAATAAATAAATGTCTTATATGTAAATTTGAGAACATTATACAAATACATAAATCCAGAAGCATTAAAGAGTCGTCAGGGTAATGATCGTGGAAAATTTGCATCAAATGTCACGAATGCGCCTCATTATCGAACATTCAATAACTATGCGTGCCACCGCCATCAAATAGACACCGCGACTATTTTTACAGGAAAGGGATTAAAGCTCACTATCAATATTTGCCGTTTGAGGATTCTCACAGAACATCATTCGACAGAACCGAGATTGTGACTCATCTGCACCTGTCACTGCTCTTGCCGGTTTTTATAAAAAACACGCAGAGTTAATAAATATAATAAAAAGAGAAATGTTCGGAATGAAAACGATAAAAAAGAACCTATCGAAGAAAACCTCGACCTGGAATAAAGGTAAGGTATGACAAACAAAACAGGAGAACTGAATATTTGATGTTTAGGTACAACACCTTTGGGATAAAATCGTTTCCCAAACGCAATCAAACGAAGTAGCAACAGAAATGATAGAAGGAAAAACACGTTTGAACAGAAGGCTTACACCCACAGCCGGATAAGTTGGTGACCTAAGAGGACGGAAATAAACATGAAGCGTTCCACATCGTGTTATAGCAATATGGGAAAATTCTCGGCGTAAGACTATAACACAATAGGATATCCAAAATCGGACTTTCCAATGGTTAAACGTCCTAAATTGGAAACTGTGTTTATTTAAAGTATGAAAACAGAGGAAACGAGCACTTCCATTGGATCCATTTAACAAATAAAGTATTTTAGGACATGGAATCAGTTGGGAAGTTGTGTAAATGGATAGGGAAGACGATGCCGTATAGAAACAAGCACTTAAAGGTATCAACACAGAGCGAAACCATTATCACTGTAATTTAGGAATAAAACTATTTTTCTGGAATTTAAATAAGCAATTACGATCACTAGCAGATAGTAATTTTGATATTAAATGATTCTAAAATCGGGTAAAAGAGAGTGTAGATCACGAACGAAAATAATACTAGAAGGTCAAACAATAGCAACTCAATTGTTGAGGATTGATAATATTACACCTTTTATGAGAATTTACTTATGAAAAGAAACAATTCTTATAATCTCGATATTTATCGTACTCTCCTCTTCCTTATATCAGAAACACCATTGTTCCAAGCTACAATTTTCCTTATCATAAATTTAATAAAATTGATTCCTATTTCAACGTTATACTATCACTTAATGAACGTGTACCCGGTACAATGAAGTTTACTCATTTACCCTTAAAAAACTTTACACAATTAAATTTAATTTTTAAAACATTTACACTTATTTACCACAAAATAAAGAGCGCACGTAATAAAATCATTTTGGTTTCGAAAGTCGTTCTTCCAATGTAGGAGGAACTTCAGGATGAACTGTAGACTGTATGGTGCATACAGTCTGCCAGAGGATGGGAAAAAGATCTCGTGAATGCGAGAAAAAAAATTGTGAGATACAGAACTTAAGGATGAGATAACTAATAATTAAAGAGCTAAGTTGCTTCTATCAGCTGGGTGAGTGGGGTTGACACCATGGGAACTCGGGAAAACTGACAGAAGGGGCGGTGAGGACGACCGCATCACTTTTTGCGCCTCAACATGAGAACTTATCGTCTGCAGTCATATGCAAATCTCGCACTGATTGACGAACTAAATAGACAATGTCATCGGGTTGGTTGTATGGTAAGATGAGTATGTTTGAAGGGAGGTCGCTTTTAACAGCTATTGTACGAAGCACTGCGTGGAAACTTTGACTTCCGTTCCTGATTCCGCGAAATTTAAGATACTCGACGTTGAGTATATAAGAGAATAATGCGAATCGACAGAAAATGAAAATTTTTAATAAAATCGCTGGATGCAATCCCGGACACTGGGGTATCGAAACATTTTCTTTCATTATTGCCACAGCTCTTATACTATAAAACAGTAAAAGCATAAATGAATTATTTTAATAATAAACGATTTATTAGAATTAGAAAAAGCAGTTAATTTAAGCGGAGCATTCATAATCGATAACACATTTTAAAGTCGTGAATGCAAAGCTGTTCGGCTATTAAAGAAGAATACACAACTGGCAGACTATTCTGGATTTCGCTAAATATAAAAAATCAAGACAGTTGAACGGACGACGTCTTTGAGGACAAAACTTGCCTAGTTTTTACTGTTGCCAGCATAAAGAGGAGTTTCTACAATTTAAAGAAGAGAAAATCACTAATCCGTTACTTTCTCTAGGAGGCGTACGTGTTAACTCTATCACTCATTCCGGAAAAACGAGTTCCAGGGAATATCCGATACATCAATCATCAGAATCCGTCGAAACCTAAATAAATTCCATTAGTTAAGAGATTAAACCCAAACCGTAAATTTCTATTAAATGACACAATTATTACATACATTACGGATTACCAGTTAAATACCACGAAAATTGACTTAATCCTCCAAAATTTCGAGAGGTACATCCACTTTTGATTCAAGAAGAAAGCAACCATCGGCTTCTTATCCCATTCGATCAAAACACTTTTCGCAAACGAGACTAGAATATATACGAAAAATTCCACAAGAAATATGACATCACTCCACGAATACACATGTAAGCATCCCTTCCATTCAACAGCCAACGATGGAAAGCAGTGTACGCCAAACGTTTGCCTGGGCAAACTTCCAAAAGGTCATAAAGAACACCGGGAAACGTGACGTTGGCTATGATGGCGGTGGGTGAGCAGAAGAAATCGGAGGGATAGAAGGAAGTTATTACCGAAGGTGTTGTTTTGATACGTAGTTCGTTAGCTGCAATCGCATACAAGCAAATATTCGAACTGTGAATACCGATTATGACAAAGAGAAACTTGGAAGTCGCTACAATCAATATCCTCGCTTGGGTCAGCTGATTCCGAAAGTTACACCAGCTGTATAATCATCGATATTCTCGACGATGCATTTACCATGAATTATTTACTTCGAGGACTTGCTTTCGATTACACTTTAAAAAAACCCCGAACCTCGACGTACGTTCAGAGCAGCAAATAAATATCCGTCGAATAATCAACTTCAGTTACATCGCAAGACTTCGAATAATAAAATGAAAATCGCTCAAAAGTTGTTCGACCTGATACATGAAAGGTTGCAGAACAAAGTAGGGAATTTTTAAGACAAATAAGATTATTAAGTGTACCAAATCCCTAAGAAAGCGTCAAAGAAACAACATGAAATGATAAACAATTACGTTTTGAAAAATTGGAAAGTGAGCTTCCTTTAATGAACTTCTTCAACATCACTGAATAACGAAAATCACACAATACTTCCTTAGACAGTTATTGTTTTTATTTCATAACTAACACAAAATTCTTTGTTATGGCGCCTGATCAGCTGATCGAATATCTCCACAAAAGCACACAAACCCCCTATTCCTTCTGAGTGTTTCATTAATTAACACGCGAGTTAATTATCTTAGCAGAGGAAGACGAAAAATGAGCGCCAAAACTTACCAATTATTTCCAAAAAAAGTGTTATTTAGAAAGGTCTATTAAAATGGAAAATTTATCATTAAAAAACTTTTCTTATTTACATAATATTCTCTTTGAACTATAGATGATATAATATTTTGTGTGTGTCTACTTCATAAAATAGCTTCACAAGTCGCAAAAGAAAATGGCAAGTACAGAGCATATAATAATGGCACATTAAGTAATAATCCGCCAAAGGGATTTAACACTAACCGATGAAGTTCCAACCTCCGTTCTTCACATTTAAATTCCTCCAAAGAATTTCCTGGGCAAACAATCAGACCGCTCGACTTATCGGAAGTGACCGAAAGTAAACAGCGCGCCACAATGCGGAAACATTCCCACTGTTGGGTCTAAAAGGACATCATCAGGGCGCTAGGAAACCTTCGGAGGGGTGAAAAAACGTCAAACCGCTTTTGGTAAACACGTTCCGAGATTCCCCGGGGCACCCTATGTCGACCGATACTCCATCTGCTTTTATTCACGTACCAAATAGTTAGAAACGAGACACCGTTAATATGAACCGTCCTCGGAAAATGCATTACTTGCCCGTGCGGGTTACCGATGGTTAATTGGTTGCCTTAGGGCGAACAGCTCTCTCGTTGAAATAAGGATAGGACAGGAGCTTTCCTTTAACACGCTGTGTATTAAGTGGGATGGACGATGATCGAATATTCTCCGTTAATATGTTGACCGTCTCCGAATAAAGGTCTGAGAGACTACATTATTTTGTTTGATTGTGTATTAGGGTTCTGTGGGAAGTAGCTATGGAATGGTTGATCGAATTAGCCGATACGACTGGGCGTTAGGAATATTATTAGAAACATTAAAAATATATATTAATATATATTACATATGACCAACAAAGAAGCTGTTCCTTAAGTGAATCAATCGATACATCTTTTAAAATTCCTATACTTGCATAATACTGGAGGATAATCAATTATCTTCTTTAAACTCTATTTAAGATAATTTTCCGTATTTAACTATGTCAGAAGAAGTCACTAATAATATATATCAAACATAATCCAGCATTACAAATAAACGAGCTGATGAGCTATATAGTTAACTGTGAAACCTTATTACATTGTCACAATTCATGCAACTATTGCAATTTCACCCTAAAACTCTAGAAAACTTTAAATTTCGAAAGAAAAAGCAAATCCCGCACAACTCGAAACAAATCGACCGTGGGCCAGCAACAGAACGAATATTCCAAAGGGATAGAGAGAGGTCACAAAATGATGGAAGCACGAGTATGAACGAGATCAATGTGAAAACGGGAGATAAACGATACTGGCTATGATGCGGCAAAGAGTCCACGGTCCGGATAAAGAGTTTGGAGGTGTGGGTTGCAGTAGGCGTGAGATTGAGAAAGTGGTGGATCAATACAGTCTAGGCCCTCGGTGAACGTCCCAGGAGAACGCCTTTGTCGGGATCCTCAACACACGAGGATGATTTCGAAATTGAGCGACACTTGAAATCGACTAATTGCAGAGAATTGGGAATAAAGACGAAGAGATTCGATGGCTGACGAAATCTTTGATGATTACAACTACCATCAAGGAATGTCTAACATTCTAAATGCTGGTCTCGACTTGGAAAATGAGCTATTTCAGCAATTAAATAATAAAAATAAAATCTAATTCAGGAAAGGCGTTTTCGACATTATTCCAAAAACCTTTAAAGAAGGCAATGCTACATTCTAGATAATTAATTAAGACGCCAAATTTGATGGAAACGTAAATTTTAACTCAAATGTTCGCTTGAATGGAAATTCAAGAACCATGTCATTTAGGATTTACATACAATAAGCAAATGGGAGAATGAAAATTTATAGACTATTTAAAAATAGCGAATTTAATATAAACAAGAATTAAAATTTTTAAATAAAAAAGTACAAAAATACCGAGTTGACTGGTCCGTAGCTTTTGGCCATGAATGACGGTATAAACATTCCGCAAATTCTAAAAATAATCTGTTCATACCTATTATCGAAAACAGATACAAACATAAGATCAATTGATTATTGCGTTGAATAAAAACCAGGATATAGTTTAAATAACGTTTACCGACATGAATCCTTCCACAATCCGATTAATAACTGATGATACCAATGAGACAATCAAAAATCAAGAAATTTTTCGATGGGAGATTGGAAGCTGAACAATTTAACAGTACTTTCGTAAATAAAAGTGAGAAAACAAGGTCAGGAGTGGCCCATGTAACAGCATTTGTAAGATGTGGTAGGAGAAAGTTGGAAGCCTGGCGGCGGTCAGAGGCCTTGGGGAAACTGTTACGATATAATGGCTCTCCGAAAGCTGCAGAATAACGACAGCAGTAAATCCGATTAAAGGACTGTATTGGTGATGCTACGCATTTCTTAAGGGAACTTTTATGGGCATGCTTTTTAATATCTGAAAACGTAAACAGCCTTCTTGATGAACTCGCAAAAAAAGAAAAGAACGAAAGTTTAATGGTTTTCTAACTGGTTCCGAACCTTATGATATTAAGTGACCGATAAAGACTTAAAATACAACTAACATGAGCGATTAAAAGGGCGCGAACCGGTTGGTTTGGGGGAAATGCAAACACTACACTGTAGACAACATCGGTCGTCAACAGTGGTCGAATACATACGAACGTATATAAATAAGATATCCATAGGACCTAATAACAGCCAAGAATTTATACGTGAAATCTCTAAATAAAACATCGAACATTTTCTCTTAAAGAAGTTTATATTATTTAAGGAAAACCTCATACAACATCACTGTATCACTTCGTGGAAAATGAACTATATCACATTCATCAATGGAGCAAACTCGACAAGGAAATTAAAAAATTATGAAGGATAAATAACTTTCTAGATAGGATTATAGCAATTATTATTATCAGCAAAGGTTTTAAGAGTGAGGAGCTAATATTATCAGAATAGAGAACGGGAAAAAAATACAAGAGAGAAACTGACAATAAGTCTGTCTTAGAAAGACCAACCATTGCCATTTTTACCCAATATGTAGGATTTAAATACACACTTTCGGTAGATGAACACGTCCATCAATAATGTATGATTAAGCCACGCTTGGGTGCGATTTATGTAACGAGATGTTTTTGGAAGCGAAAAGTAGAAAACTCAGTTTTTGAATTCGTAAGAAAATCTTTCGATGAGAAATTTGAAAATTTAGTGTTTTTGAAGTTGTAGAAATAGGTCGATTACTTAGAAATTGGACATTTTAATACAGCAATTCGACGTAGGAATTCGCTAATTATGAAATCGATACAGTGAACAAGGAATAATGTAAGCTCTCCACCATAGCTCTTCGATTCCTATAATGAAAGCCGTTGTTGAAGGAAAATATCAGCTCCTTGGGATGCATACCAGAAGAACAGTGAAGAGACCACTTCTGACCTCGGGATATGAAAGGAATCTTTATGCTCGTTGTTGAGCCTCTCTCGGAGTCATGAGAACCGCTACTGACTTCTTCACTGAGTGAGCTTTCTTCCACCATTGAGACTAGCATTTAAAACCAGCGGGTAAACCATTTCAACGTACGTATTACACGAAGACAAACTTACAGAACGACTCCCTCTAACCGTCGAGCTCCCTCACAATAAAAAAGGAAAGGCACGTAAACGAGAAAATTTAGGAAAGATACTTTTAGACAAGAGAATGTCTAAAAATCTCAACACTAATGAAATGAAGTTGGCCGAAATGTAACAAATGGAGAAGCTAAATGATCGTGACACGCGCACGTGAACGCCAAGAGAACGATAAAGAGAAAAACGCAAAAGAGATGCTAAACGAGCGAAATTATAGAATAAATATTTGTTTCCCGGAGGATACTCTGAGACTTATCCATACGGATAAAAATTCGTGAAAAATTTAGCGCACGTGTGTGATCTAATGGAGAATAGATTTGGAATACAAATTCGTGATCAGAATTCACGGAGAAAGAAAAATAGAAAATGTAAAATATCGTAAAAACGTTTATTTCTGCTCATCTACAATTTTGAATGTCGTGTGAACTATTGGAAACTTCTCTCTCCATAGATATCTAGCAGAGAATATCTACAGAAAAGCACCGGTTATCTTTAAACCTGGATTCAATTACATACATGAAAGAAAACGCTTAAAAATTAAGTGAAACTACTTTCATATCTTTTTTCTAGAAAAGTGGTAAATTTACGTATTGTCCATTTTATAAATAAATGTTCACTCCTTTCTTTCTTCCATACAAGTACGATAGCTTTGTAAAGTAGCAGTTGAAAGTGACACTCCCTATGGTTTCATGCTTACTGTTAACGCATGAGTAATGAGGTTGATGCATGAAATAAAATAAAACACAAACAAATAATATTTATTTTCTAGCTTTGTATACACATGTCTGTGTAAAATCTCAATATTTTTTATTTGCAAATTGCACCATTATTTCAAACCATTCCCAAATAAGAAATTAGAATAGTAGTCATGTTACAATCCTCTGTTCCTCTAATTCCCTTAAAAGATATTTGGCAGCAAGCACTAGATATACCTCCCAACCAATAGTCTTTCAGCTCTTCTACCGATGACGAGTTCCGGGTTCGATTCCCGGCTATCTAACAAACATCCTTCCACACTATAAACATCCAACTACCTTTCACTGAGCGATTATCTATAGGGATGAAAAAAAATAAAATTAAAACAGTTCGAATTGAGTTTCATTGATGATCTTAGAAAAAATATCAATCAAGGATAACGTGTAAAATACATCCATTATAAACTAATAAAACCAAAGGGAAGCCGGATTAAACCCTGCTCTTCGAATTAGCCACATCGATCAAATTATCCAGTGCGTGTAATAATTATATTATCATTACGAAAAATATTCCACATGACTGATACGACCTAAACGGCTTAAACACGCACGTCTGAATCATGGAATTAAACACCATGAAAAAAATGAAGAAGTTTGGGAGATGTGAGGGCAAAGATGAATTCCCATGAATTATTGATGAACTACGCGTGAAAGTAATGACCGTTGAAAACAGCGCAGAGGCCTTCCAAGGCAACTTTCCTTGCCACAGAGACGGTGGCGAAAATATCTTCAGCTACACACAGGGATGAGGACTCATATCAGACACTGTTCCCCGATGACGACTAAGCGCAGGAGACCGGTTATCGCCTCTGAAACTACACAAAAAATGCCTGTAAAAGCCGTCAAACGAATGCAAGTATTCCGTCACAGACAGATAACTGAAGGCTCTGAGATGATGCACGGGAGGAGACACAAAATTCGGGATTGTGAGAAGAGAGGTTCGTGGAGACGAATTTTAAGGATAAAAAGAGAAAAAAGAGTGAAAGAAGGATTATAGAACGTCGGAAAACTGACATGAAAATAATCATAACACATAAAATGTACAAACAAGCGAAAGTGCATTACCTTAGTCACTTAACACTTCACCCAGTTTATTTGATAGTCACGTATAAAAGAAGGAATAATTACGAAAATGGCACATCGTCAAATGCCAAAGGTAAGCAAGAATAATAGATAACAAATGCATTTGACATAAAGCGTAAAGAGGACAAAAATTTGGATTGCAACCTCGTCGTATTATATTCCTTCTTCTAACAATGAAACGGAATAAGATGTTTAAAATCATAAAATATTTCAAAAATAAAATACTTCAATGCATAAATATTCATAATAATAATAAAATATTTTTATATTTAAATGTATCGATCTGGATTCATCAATTATCTCCGTCACATATAACAGACGAGTGAAATAGTCGTAGAAATGTCTTCGAACACCCATGTCAATATGGGTAAATTTGACATCAATTACACGCCATTGTGAGATTACGATCCATGTTCACACACAAATTCATGACCCCCTTACGAAATGCTGAAGCAACAGTGTGCGGGAAAAGAAAGTCTATTGAATTTGATTATATCCGGAATACTCTCTCCACAGCCCATTTATGGCAAATGAAAACGAAGAATACAATTTTGTTAGCGGTTCAATCTCAAGCGGAAAGAAAAAAGCTCTGAGAAAATTATTTTTGGCGATATTATAAGAAATATGCTGATGATGAGCGTGTAGGAAAGAAATGAAAGAAAACGGTGAGGCATTTGATTTTTAAGCAGATTGACTAAATTGCAGCAGTGGGGCGTGGGATGGAAAGAAGTACGGTGACGCGGAACGAATTGGCTCCAATGCAATCGAACTTCAATTGCCGCACTCCATTGTGGTTCAAGGCTATCATGACGTAGCCGGCAATTCGATTATTCGATCGATCCACTGCTTTTACAACGAACTGCCAAGGCTATTGCGTTTAGTCATAAAATGTTGTTAATGCTTATGATGAATGGTGGTGCGAATTAACAAATAGATAAGTGGGTCGAGATTGCAGCTGACAATGGCCGGATGAAAGTAAGCGGTATTACCAACAAAGCTACTTTAATAACAATTACCGTTCACTATAATCGAGGAGCCAAGGTCAAAGAAGGTCTCTGGAGGATCAAGTTAACGCTGAATACGGAGGGATAAAGAGAAAAAATGAATTTCCAGAAGATAGAAGTTAGACGTGAAGAAAAATTGAGTCCGGAAAAAAACAGGGCAAAATAAGAAAATTATGGTAAACCACGATTATTAAGTTAATATAATATTGCTATTTCTTTCGGGACAAAACAGAGAAAGAACTTCAGCGCATGAGTCAACGATTATTCGAAGAAATAAAAGATCTATACTAAATAAGAGCTGCTTCGAATAATTGCTCGTGATATGTTATACGTTAAATATCAAAGTTAAAGGAGAACCATTAAAAGTTCACTATAATAGCCAATTAAAATGAAAACCAAATATTTGGGAGTAGAAATACAAAAATTACGCAGCATCATCTTAGGCAAGACCTGGGTCAAAAGATAATCATCGACTTATTCTGGATATGACCTCTATTAGTTGTGACTCATCCCAGGAGCCTCTCCGGATCGCCACTGGCGAGACGAAGTAAACTCCCTCATCGAAAACAAACTAAAAGAATTGAAAGAGCGGAAAACAAAGAATGACCAGAGGGCTCTGCTGAACACTGCCAAACAAAATATAACTCTTATCAGATTTGCGAGGTAACAAAACATTTATTACGCTACAAAGATTTCAATTTCTGCATTTAAAGACGTCCAACGTTTAGCCACCAACCACCCAGCGTCAATCGAAGCGGGCAGAACACCGCACTAAGGGACAATGATGGGAATCGGCCCTCGCACAGGTGGAACCGTGCAGACGGACTATCGATTCCCTTCGTGCCCCCTCTCCTAGGTGACGTCAGCCATCCTGCATATCGATCTCCGCCACTCTCGTGACATAGGGAAAAAACGTCAAAATGGAGACGTACACACGTGACATAAAGGTGAGAGCATTTGACGAAAATCTCAATTGAAGAAACGAAGTTGGTCACTGAACTTGAAATCCAGGCTCTATCTACGAAATGTGTAAACCGAGAGAAAATTAGACTCGTAAGGACTTGAAATACAAAGTGCAAAAATAGAGTTCGAAACGTGTGCTCCATTATTTAACATTCGGAGCGTGGCACCACTTGTCCTACAGTTGCCACTTGACCCACGAATAATTTGACTGATGAAACGCTGCGATAAAAACGCACGATTCCGCAATCTTCTGGCGATCATTCCTTTTCGACGGATAGATCATCAATATGGGATGCACGAATAATCAAGCCCAACTCACTGTTGCTGAAGACTAATTAAATTTCGTTCTGTAAAAATCAGCTGGTATAACTTTGCATTATTCGTAAAAAAATGCTTCGAAGGAAACTCGGATAACCTGAAACGAAGACTGCGGTATTTCAGGATGACGAAGATGATGAACACGATGCCAAACGGTTCCGACGATTCAACTGTCACCTAAAATTTGTTCCGCTGCAAATCAATCCCATGCAAACGGGAGCAGAAAAATATTCACCCTTTCCCCTGATTAATCAAAAGAAACTGCGGTCTTGTTTTGTTAGCAATTAGCGGGAGATGCAGCCGATCAATGGCGAGAGGTGTACGCACGGTTCCCACCTGCTGCCCTAGCTCATTGAAATCCGATAAGTAAAGGAAGATCGGGGAATTTGACGAATGCGGTTAGAGTTCATAAAAACAAACGAGAGAATTATTCCTTCATAACTCGATCACTATCATTAAGACTTCAGTAAGGAACGATTTTATTCCGAAAAGAAAGCAACCTTAAAATAAAACCTTGGATATTAAGTTTTAATTAGATTTATCAGATAAATTCGATACGAATAAACTCAATTATCACGGAATCTTTAGAAAATTATTATTTTTGGCGGGATAAACAAATACCCTTTAAGATCTTAAAATACTGAATGGTAGTTTCAAAACAACCAAGTGTGCGGGTAATCGTACGACCATAGCTCGATTCCACTTAAGTTTATGCTTCGATACGACCTGTAGCATATTAGCACTGAAAATATTTTATTACCGCTTATATCTATGTATTTTGGGAACTACAACAAGAATGTTCAACGGAAAAGTGCGATTTACTATGCCATTATTCGAGGCAAGTGATTCCTTCGCAAAAGGAGGAGGAAGCGAGTATTCAACGTAAATAAATATTAATTGTATAATAATATTCAGATAATTAAGAGATCCAGAAAAATTCAATACTTGAATTCTAGGCCAAATGAAGGTAAATATATAAATCCCACCCTTTTCGACACGCAAACCTACATTCGGAAACAGTATTAACACGTGCCATATAAAATCTAGAATCAAAATATTTATCGCATCCAACGAATCCTCCTTTCGCGCAAGAATACCGCACGTATCGACCACATCGGCGACTAATAACTGAGCACGGGGTCAAAGGCCGCTATTCACGCGATACGGGAGAGAAACATTTAGATCCTACGAAGAAGTGTGCATATGATCTGGGGATCTTAGTATATAGACTGTTGTGTGAAATACTTACACCAACCTTCTCCGTCCCTTTTCACAACCAAGATTTGCTTCGACTTCACAAGAAATGGGATTTTAGCGAATTGTGAAATCGAAATAAACCCTGAAGATGTCGTGGCCGTGAAAGGAAGCTAATCCTTTATGAAAATCAGCTTCAATTTAACGTAACTTTAACGTTAACTACGGCGTCAGGAAGAAATAAAAATCGTAAAAGACTACGGACAGGCGTCGATCTCAAGAATAATTTAAAAAACAGGAAGAGAGCGGTCGTCATTCCGAAATAAGGACGAACGACAGTGAAAACGAGAGAGTTGCAAATGTAGGATCATGCGAGAGGAAGATAAACAACCGTGATAGTAAAAATGCGCCTTTGAAAGCGTGTCGATGAATGTACACTCAACGAATGTAGGTGAGTACGTTCCAATTTTAAAATTACTCGCCCCAAAAGACACTCCTCTCTTTACGTAGGAATGTAATTCTATAAGCCTTTCACTTGTCTTGTTGTAGTCACGACCTCAAACGATATTCCACAGCCGTATCTTCAACGCCCGTTCTTTTCTGAAACAGTGAAACTGTAAATGTTAAGAGCATTTTCATCTCTTCGCCGAGCGCTTTATATAGTCCATACATACATTATATGAAGTACACATTGCGCGAATGCTGCAGTCAATTTATCCCGGTGAATAGGATATTACTCGGTGATTATGGTAAACCATAATAATACGTGTTAATTCAAACAATTCGCACAGCAAGGCTACCGGAAAAGAAGTCCCATGTAACCCCTCAGTTGCAGGGAAGAGCTATCGGATCGCCTCCGAAGGGCATTAATTGAGAAACTGACGAAAACAAACCGAAGCCAAAAACTAGCGGTCCTTCCTGGCACCGCTCCAAAGAGACCTCGTGCCTTCCCAGTGCGCAATAGCACCAACTGTGGATGCAGGAGGGGAGATTTAAACAAGGGGAAGACAAACAGGTGTGAGAGGGGAGGTGCACATGGCCCTCGTGTCAGGCGGAAATGCGTGGGTGAAGCCGAAAAGACCGGGAAGAACCGGGGAGGCGAAAAGCCAAACTTCCCTTAAATGGAGACTTCTTTTTAGGCAGCGATGCCCTCAAATTTATAAAGAACCTCCGAGTTTCCCAAGGTCCTTCGACCCAACACGCGTAGAGACGAGGAGAAAGCCCAACTGAGTTACGGCACACGATTGTAAACATCGATCCTTAGTAAATTCATTACCAAAAGAGCCTCTTTAATTTATCCGAATCATAATTTGGTCTTTATGACAAATAAAACCACCCCAGGTATTAATCATGACGTTTTAAAAATTTTACTAAAGTTTACATATATAAATATATAACAATAAATCTATCAGTTTATTCATTTTTCTCTTTTGTTTAGTTTAATTCACATATTGTCGTACAATCCGAGGCGCTCTCATTACATATACTTTCGCGCATATGTATGTAGCGCTCTATCAAATACTAGAACAAAATGATAATGAGACAATAGAATGCAAAAGAAAGTCATAAAAATAGTAAAAGACTAATATTTAAGCTTCAAAAATAACTTATAATTTATAGCATGTGTTAATATATATTCGCAATGAGTTACAACAGAGAATAGCAAAAGCAAATCATAATTTTCACTTATACTAATACCGATCAAAACTTCGAATATTTGATACATCGAAGGCAAATAGAAAGGGATATTCTCATCCAACAGTGTGTAAAGGTTACGAACATATTCCCCTTCATAGTAGACACTATTTTTTATAGCCTCAAGTCCTCTTGTCCGCCACCAACTCAACGACAACAAATAATCTAATAAAAATCGGCGGGAACGACGGCAACTTCATGCTCGAGACGTTGCGTAACGCTCGCCAATAAACGCCCAGCGATTGAAAAGGGCGTAGGTAGTCCAAGCAGCAATTGGTGGATAGTGTTTCATGAAGCAATGAGAACGCTGGTATAGTAAGTCCACAACTTGACCAAACGCGGTCAATGAAGGATACCCCTACGTAGCGAGCTAACCACATTAGAGATAGAAAAACTAAGTGTAAAATAAAATTCGGAAAACTAACTCACTCTATGAAGTTTTACGCTTCACCTTGCTGGCACACCCCCTGCCACAGACCGAAAGGCGGCTCGCAAGATAGGAAATTAATACATTTACATTAGTCATCAACGACTATTTACAATAGTCGTTGACAATATCACCGGAGAAAATGTGTCGTAATTTCAAGGATCACTTACATGTCCTGAATTTTACCAAACAAGCTTTTTGCTAGGACGCCGTTTGTCTATCAAATGTTTTTTAAAATGGGACGTTGAGAAGGCAACCGGTATATTTCCCTCTACGAAGCATCTTTTCGTTTGGCCAAAACAAAAGGCATCACCACATCCAATCGTCGCCACTTTCCAATCTATAGACCTCACTTCAATGCCTGTCTTTGAAGATTGACAATTAACACAAAGTTGGGGGACCCGTCCATATTACAGCATTTGTGAATCTCCATTTCAGGACTGTAGGACCATCCAGAAGGTTCGAAACAAGACATTTCCCACACTTTCCGCGACATTTTGTGAAAACTTAAACTTAACTAATATAACGTGTTATTACCCACAAAATTATAACTAAAACTAAACACATTTCAACAACATAATTTAATCACTCAAATCACTAATTAAGTAGTGCGTAAAATATTTCTCTGCGGAAGACGACGAAGACAAATAACTAAATCTCGAGACGTGTACCTAGAGGAATCGAAATGCTACTTACACGAGAAATTTGCCCGCTCCCCTAGAAACGCATAAACAACGTGTCGCTTAAAAATAACGTGGCTACACCCAAACTATCTGGGAGAGGGTGAGATGCGTTCCAGAAAATAAAGAAAACACGGAATGCGTGATTCGGGAGGGTTGGTGCGGAATGCTCCAAACAAATGAGACGGGAGATATTTTCAAGTCCTGAATTCCCCCAAATAGTGTACCCCATATTTAATTAGGTATCTCTATAAATCTCAAAAAAATCCGAGACCTCAAGTCGTACAATATGCGATATAATAGGTATAACTTCTTTCTTCCTTTTAAAGGCTTTTAATACGAAATGCCTACGCTAAATGATCTGAAAGATGGATCCTGTAAACGACAAGGAATGCATCCAAGTATCGATAACTAAACAGTTGCGAAATTTTCCTAGTGAATTTCAGTTAGAAGGGAGTCTTCGAAACAGTCTTCTCGGAGACACATCATTCAAACATGATATCTTTCGTGGGGCTCGTGCTTTAACGTGCACGTTCATTATATATATTTCCGTCAACAAAACAGACGAACGCATACGTCTTGAGCACACAAATACGGTACGCAGAATTATCTGGATGAATTACTTCTTTCGATTACGCTGTGCAAAATGTAATTTCCTAAAAAAGGCCAAGATTACAACGTTATTTTCTACACGTGCGCCAAGACACCGAAAAATCGCTATCGCAAATCAGCGAACGGAAGGCTCCTTACGAAACGAGCAGACAGTAGCAGATTAAAACGCGAATTTCGGGGATAAAGAATATCAACGGACCCCTCCGATCCGCCCCTCCCATTCACTATGTTTAAGTTCGTAGAAATTACTCCGATCTATGGAAACAAAGAAGTTGATACGGACTCGAATAAATCTGGATTCACAAAGTCCCAGAGGCAGATGAAAGCGAAGTGCTCGGAACACAACCTTCGATGAACAAAAAATAAAGCACGATTAAGAGCCGAGAGAATGAAAAAACTGGTCACCGTCGTCGACTAGCGAAAGACGGAAAACCACTTTTTACGTGCAACCGGAGGCAGAGAAGAAGATAGCTTTTGTTTCTGGATGGCGTGGTCACGGATGTCTAGAAAGGAGGGGAAAGAGTGGTGGAAGACCACCAAGCTGACGAAGGTAAGCACCAGAAGACAGGAAAAAGATACGACGGAGTATGACAGTAGAAACATCGAGGCCAGACTCGTTTACAGCCGATCGATTTATGAAAACGACAATTTAAACTACATACTGTGCAAAAAAGCGTTTCGAAAGAGGTCCGCAACGGAGTACTGGAACGGGTACTGAAAACATGCAAAAGCACTGAAAACCATCGACTAATTGAAAACATACAGTAGCTCGTTATAGAAAGTATGTGTATAGAATATATATAATGAAGCACAAGTACACAGCGTTGTTATCGACTCGGAGAATATAGTCTTCAAAAAAACAAACAGTAGGAGTTAACGTAAGTGAATTTTTACATAAGGAATGGGTAAATATCGAAGGAAAAACGATTTTTTTAAAAACTGCAGATAGGTTTTTCTCCCTTAAGGAAATATAAAGCCTACTCAAGCAAACACAACCAACGGCTTAATGCGTTAAATAGTCATTTCGTTGGGTAGAAACGGCAACGTTGAACTGACTGCAGCCGCTTCGTAAAACCATTGCGAATGCAGTCTATTCTAGATGCAGGTGAATTCCGAATGAAAGAAGGCGCTGGTTGAGATGGACCGGTTTACTATGGGGGGGAGTGAAAGCAAGACTTGGAAGGATTGCAGTTGCGACGAGGGGACGCACCTCGAGGACAGAAAGCTCTCTCATGGCGCTCGACATAAACCAAATGGAAACGATTAATACCAATCCATAAGATACTTCCCTGTTTCGTGGTTCACACAAAATATGCCAAAAACTGAGATTTCAATTATCAGAAAATAATATCGAATTCCAACGAATTATATGAGTCAGAAAGTTCCGATGCCATAATTAATACACTAGGGCAATGACACAATTACTTTTTACATATTGATATAATAATTTCTTCCTTTTCAATTTATATATAGCGATGCGCATTGTATTGAATTATTTCCAAAACATCTATTCAGATCAAAGATCCATTTCAAAATTAATATTTCTTTTTAGAATAAAAAGTAAACAAACAAAAATACCATTTGCATTTTTTACAGAATTGGATGATATCGTAGAGATAATTATGTTTGAAATTATCAAACGTTAGAATGCTGAAATATATATAATTGTTAGACAAATCACCATGCTTTTGCAGTTATTCAATTTTATTCATACAATCACGTTCCCTCATTGAGTAACGGTGCAAAGCCTTGTTTCTACAACAACTGAGTTAAGACTAGTCCGCTTCCAATAACTAAGATACTAATTATGAACTTACCAACGGACTTAGTTGTAACGTATTTTATTTTCGTTCTAGGAAATTATAAAACCAATCGTCATGAACTGGGAAATGAATGGATGTTTAGGGTCCACTAACGCGCAGGGATTCATAAAGAGAAGTTCTCGAAGCCGAGGATTGGAATACACGGAATATTTTTGGATGAATTTCGCAGGAAAGAGAGTCCAAAGGAAAAGTCCTGAAAATTAGTCCCCGAGTCTCTATTTTACGACAAAAAGAAATAGCTGGAATCCGAGCAACGTAAACGGCATTCGAAGATGATGAGACGAAAGAAAATTGCATTCACGTACCAAGTCGGATATATCTCCTGCTGAGTTACCGTCGAACTGGTTTTCATTCCAATTACTGAAAGCATTTCGGTACCTTTCCCTTACCCTGTGATCGTTATGTGATGTTCTGTACCCTAATAACGATAATAACTAACAATTATGTACTGAACATCGTCTTATTCCAAGAAAACTATCAGCAGATAAGTAAATCATATCATTCTTGAGACGCAGTTAACTCGTTCGTTTCCTATCGGCAAGAAAGATATTCAGTAATACATGATAAGGAAAGAAGAGGTTTTTACTAAGCACGAGAAAGTGTGCGACTTTCCACATGGTTAAATAGATTCGGCGTAGTGGTTAACATACCTACCCTGCAAGTGGGGGTCAAGGGTTCGAGTCCTTGTCACGTCATTATTTATTTCTGTTTAACTCGGTTAGATTCTTTCCGTAAAAAACAGCGAGAAAATGACTGAAGGATTAAGAAGAACAGTTGGATAGGGGTTAAGATAGAATTAAAAGACGTCAATTTGATGTCTTTAACTTGGCAAAATCCTTCTTAATATAAATAAATATTAGCCAACGGATCGACTCATAATGTGTATCAAACGAAAGGATCCGCCAGATGAAACTGAATGTGTTTACGAAAAGAAAAAACACAGACCGGTTTTGAGATGATACATCAACAAACCGGTTGCAACTCCTCTCTTTTAGAATGCATATAATGTTTTAGCGAAGACATAACCAAGGAATGACGTGAATACAGAGGAACCGGTTGAGTCATTTCCCTTAACGAATGCATCGGACGAATCATTTCTCGTTATTGGTTTTCTAAAAAAGCGCTAAATTAACTTATAACGAAGAGACCGCATGGGAGGATACTTATGAAATTGGATCCACGAGAGAATTGAGAGATAAGAGAGGTAAAATCACTTTAGGCGCAGAACCTGAATGAAAGTTCGGTTGGAGCGTTACCTGCAACGCGCCTTATGAAAATCTAATCGATTCTTATCACCTGCGACGGTCGAAAACCCCTCCGATCATACTACCAAATGATATCGGTGACGTAGGTAATCCGCGCTTTTCCCCTGTGAAGATACGAGCCAAACTGCTCGATGAGATCGCAATAGAAACACCTGGACTCGGAAGGTCTAACGTTGCTCTCGCGGCTAGTCTTACCGAAGAATATCATTGTATACATATGTTTATTGTTGTTAACTCTAATGTTATGATTCTTATTCATTTCTGTTGTTTGTTTCACTTATATGTAGGCAATTGTTATTAATTTTTTATTATTGTTTATGATCCAAGTGTAATCGCTCTTAATGGCTGTTTTTTAATTAATTGATAATACATAAAAGTTTAAGCATTTTAGTTGGGATGCGAGAAAATAGGAACGATGAAAAATAGCGACGCAGGCCAACGCAGTATTAAATATTATACGGTTCCGTTATATATGAAAAGCATAACTATTTCACCATTACTGACTAATCCTTCTCAGTCTTAGTTAATTCTGTCAATTGCGCATACAAATGCAGCAAAAGACTAATGTAAAGAAGAAGAAATCCTTTCCGAGAAATTTTTATTTTTGAAATGCAGTTACATTACAAATTTCTACCGATGAAGAACTCTCAATTTTACTTTGTATAGTCGAATTGACTATGTCAATATTTTCCCTAAACACGGAATTATCGGCGACAGAGGAGTAATTTAAGCAAATAATATAAGGACTTCAGTGCAAAATGCTATTTCCTTCCGAACCATTATTAAACATCGGGAACGAGTGGCGAATCAGCCATTAAAAATTGGGAGTTGGCAGCAGAGAGATTGCCACGTGTCTACTCGGTTTGGCAACCGACGAATTTTTCTATACGCCGAAAAGAAAATAACTGGGGTAAACTTATCAATCCAAGAATAACGCGCCGACTCGCGATGGAGAAACCGCGGCTGACACCTTGTCGTCCCAAAAATATCGCTCGAAAATCGTGAGTTAGCTAATCCCGCGCAGAAGTGGTGCAATTCGGAAACAGAGAAACTGAACTCTTAAAGAGGCCTGTTAAAGTAACACAGTGCCACCGTCTTTACAAACGCCTGTGTTGCCTACTTGCCACAAAGAGCTACTCTCTAGTTGTTCCTGGCAGCTTCGGTGGCCAAGATTCCTTCAGGAGGCCTCCGTGATAGCAACTCGGACGTCAGATATGATGAAAAATGAACGGAAGAAACTGAATTGGTTGCTCGGAGGAACGTTAAAAATAATACGTCCACTTCCGGCGACGTTGATTAGAACCCGTGGAACAGAACGTAATGAGGCGGGGATGCGAAAAAGTGGAGAGAGCGAGAAGAAAGCCAATGTCATGGCCAAAAATTTGTCCCCACCACGCATCTCCTAGAACTGAAGCTGCCAGAACCGACATCCTGCGCTGAGTAGCTTGCTAGAAACGTGGGAGACCAGCTGTCTGCTTTGATTGTCTTTAAACGGAATCTATGCAAGAGCTAAACAGAACCGAGTTATCAAATGAAATAGCAAAGTAAAAACAATGCGTATGAAAAGGAGCAGTGGAATTCCTTGATCCATAATTCTACACTAACTAGGTTGCAAAACTCGGGGGCATAAAGTCCGGAAGGAATCATTCACGAAACAAATTCGAAGATAATATCCACGCCATTGTTTTCAGATGACATTATACATAAACTTCTTCTCTTATTGACATAAATCAACGAGCGTGAAGATTCCTAAGTTCTGGAAAAAAATTATTTTGAAAATATGATACGTTAAGCCAATAATAACCAAAAATTCTAGAACTACTAAAGGATACCTAGAACAGCTAACCTGTAAAATTGATTTTACATAATTAAAATTAAAAACGGTCAAATTCTAGGAATATTACATTTTATGTAAAGAAATGAAAATTAACGCTTAGAGCCTTGCTAGATATAGGTAAGTACTTATTCTTGCTACGATGTAAAAGTGTTAAAGTATATGGGCCAATGATAAGAGAAAACATTCGAACGTTTCCGAGGTTACATTGCATAAATAACCAACCGCTATATCGTTTACGTAAATTTTAATCTTACCACTCCAACGAAGAAACATACATGGAGGCGATTCATAGACATGCTGGAGTATGGCACCGGAGTTACAGAGGCGGGATAGGGAGAATCTTGGCCCCGGACTTGTTGGCTCGAACGAATCGGCTGTCCTCAACTGCGGAACGTGACGAAACAGGAAAACGGAATAGCCTATTTACGATGCGACTTTCAAATCGTTTGTTCTCGAATAATCCTCGTTCGATCCAGAAAAACAAGAATACAACGCGTAGCTGGGAGCCGCTCCTAACATTTAACAAATACTGCTTTTGACGACCGAGAAAATTAATAGAAAAAGGAAATACGCCTTTGTCGTCGTTCAGAGAATCATCATTAACAACTTGCGGAATATTGATAAGACGCGAGTTTTAAATTCGTATGCAAAGAAAGAAAATGCGATGGAATAAGGACTAGAAGCAGCGTAAATGCGAATGCGTAAATGAGAACGCAATCCTTGGAAAAACACTAGAGCAAAAAATATGAATAGCTTTAAAACAGAAAAAAATATAAGGCCGCTACCAGGGACACCCTTATTTTTATGCATAATTTTATAGAAAATATAACTAATAGTATCATCGGAGGGATTTAAAGTCTATTAACGAATAAAATTAACGAAAATACTGTTAAGATACGATAAACGGGATGCAATGCACCAAAATTTAAGTTTACTGTTAACTATTGAGCAGGACAAAAATATTCACGGTTCAACCCTCTTAAAATGCGCAAACTTTTCAGAAAATATAGGAGTATACTTATCGATGTGCATATACAACTATAAAATGCACAATAAGGGAATCGAAAGGGACATGACTCCAATTGCCTCTTGAGTCTTATTGGCTTCCGATCTGTGATGTGTTCATCTGAAGGGGTTGAATGTAAGAAGTCTTATCAGATTTAATTTCGCACTTTTTAAATAAAGGCCAACTATTATTAAAACAACACAGCGAAATCTATCGCCAGCAAAAAAAAAACGAGAAAATTAAATTAAAAAATAACGAGAAAAAAAAATACAATAAATTATCCAAATCTCTCTCTTATTAATTATTTAACACATACGTAGCAATTTTGACAGTAGTGTAAGAGGCAACGGACAATGAGAATAAAAGACAAGCGTTATTGACATCTGTACGGCATACGTTCTAAGATTGGAGAAAACCTCTCCCAAAACCTCCCGTGCATACTAAAGCAAAGAGTTCCCGCAATTACTCCCTGAAAGGTTATTAATGATTAGTACCACGAACATTTTAGAACTCGAGGCATCAACACGCAAAAGGGAAAAGAACCGAGTTTTCAAACACGTGGAGCTTCGACTGTGAGTTGAACGTAACCAAACGGCCGTAGATGCCTTCGTACGTTTCCTTCCATTGTCCGGGGATTCTTCCCACGGGTCACCTGTTTCTACTCCCCCTTAATTAGATACATTACAACATTCTTCATCCACCCCCACCATGCACGCGTGTCCCTACGCCTTCCCCACTGTACCTCTCCTAGCTCGCCGTGCGTAGAGACGGGCCAATAATAACGCGCCGCTTGGCAGCATCAAATAGGGATAAACCACCAACTTGGGCTGAATCGCTATAAAATTACGTTATGTTTCGAAATACGAAATATACGACATTTCGCAGAAGGGGGATGAAAAGAAGACATAGATCGGTTTTACTGACAGAACAATCTCATCGTACGATTGGTAAAGTATATCTTCTGGCTCAAATGAAGCTGATCGAACTTAAAAAAGTCGGTAAATACATTACACACACAGCAAGAAAAAAATTTTAAACTCAAACCAGAGATTTTACTACAATCCTCGCCAGAATTTTTGCCGATGGTCTGGTTAAACGTACAATGTGTTCTCGATCCCCTCGGGTAGTTCTAGCTTCACAATCACAATGGATTCCTGATGCCGTTGCCTTCATTGTAAATTAATAACAAAATCGATGGAATAAAACAAAACACAGAATTTAGACATTCGGTTTTCGAGATGTTTCAACGTCGTGCGTTTATTATTTTAGGTATTTCTATACAGCCAAGACGTCGATTCTGACAAGCGAATCCTTTCACTTAACTTTCATGGTCAAGGTTAGGATGGTAACGAAGCAGTCGAGAGACGCTTCCTGTGTACGAGCAAAAAACGATCCCCGCACTGAGTATCGGAAGACACAAATCCGGACAAAAACAATTTCTGCGTTAAGTAAAAATCGAAAAAATAAACCGATTAATAACAATGGACGAAGACTTTCCACAGTCAAAAGTAACCTCGCCACAAATAAGAAGACTGTAGAGAAGTGTACAATATGCCGAGTGAAACAATCCTTCCGCCTCCAATGGTCGTCTCTTCGAAAGCACTTGAGAAGGGCGATTTTCATGTAAGAGCGGCAACGCCGATAAAGAAGTTGGTACATGGAGCGCACGATTGATTGATGGATGAACTATTAATGAATAGCTGTAGGAAACTTAAAAAACTGTTGTGTTGAAAGGAACGCAGGCGTCATCAAAATATTGTGAGACGCACGTGCCAATATATGAAATTTAATACATTCCGCACCGGCATCTTCATTTCCCTCTATTCCCTTGCTGGTCAAAAACAATCGAAGCAACTAAATTTAGCTAGTGAGATTTACTCACAGTTAACCTCCTTAAAATGATTAGGAGAACGAAACAACTTTCAAAATTAACTACTAGTTATGGTAATAGTGACTCTTAAATAGAAAAAAGAAACAATCGGATTTATTGAAGATAAAACAACTTTTCTTCGTCGAAACGGCGAAGAAACACTTGCTTGAAAACCCGGCCATATCCTTATAACGCTTAATCGCTTGAATCCCGTGGCGCCCACCTCAACTCAGCGACTCCCGTGAACTATGGCACCGATTTTCGATACCGAGGGAAATCCTTGGCGGGAGAATAAAGAGCGAAATTCTACGTGCACCCCCACGCTCCGTGACGACGTAGACCTTGCCGCTCCTCGTCCGTAAGACCGCGCAGTAGTCACCCACGTCGATCGATACCAGCATATCCACTCGGTGACCTGCCGTCACCGTGCCCGGACGTCGAATATTACCCTACCGCAGCTGGATTCCTCCCGCAGCCCTCGGTGTGCAAGGGCTTTTCCCGCCGCGCGAGAAGGTACGATGGTGGAACGATTGAAGCGGGTTTTCGGCTGTGATCGAAAGGGAGAGTCGTGGCAGGGAGACCGCCCGGGAAGGCATGCGCATTAGCGGGAGGAAACAGAACCGCAGGGATCACGTGAATAGCACAGTGAGGACTCGCGAGGTCGAACGGACGAATTGCTCTCGAAAGCGTTGCCATCTCTCTGGGCGTACGGAAAGACTGAAACGTCGCTAGACTCGGAAAGAACGTAAACAAAGGAATAGAGAGCCCTCAAGAGGAAAAGCAAACATATCGATCTGGGAGGCGATGGAAGTAAAGCGACCGACTTTGACGCAAAATTTCTTCGATACCAAACTAAAAATGAAATACATATTTTTCCACTCATAACGTGCTCCCAATAACTGATCCTTCTCAACTGGTTCCCATCCTTTCACAAAAACCTTACATATTTTACACCGACTCGCACCGTCGGGATTATACACAACGTTAGTTGTGTATAATCCCGACGGTGCAAAGAGAAAACAACCGAATTCTTACTAATCGATTCAGCTGGGACGGAGTCAACAATCAACAAACGCTGCTTCCTCCCCACTCTTTCTGTTGTGCTTCTCCCGCCAACCTTTTTATTGAACCTGGGTGAGCAACACGACCGACCCGCCTTAAAAAAATCCCGCGTTGCCGACGCATGTATGGAAAAAGCGCACTGATCGCGACTAGAAAACCATGTCTGCGAGAAGGGAGTGATAAAGCTTGGAACGCGCCGCCGAAAACATATGGAAATCGAGTGGCCAAAGCTGGGTTAGAGAAACGCAAACCCGCAGCAACGTTCGAAAAACCTAGAGGCATGCGCAAAAGCGAACGCTTTGCGTTTTCGGAAAATACGCGGCCGAGGAATAGAGGGATGTTGTGGGAACGATACTAAACTCCTCGATCCCCGAGTGGGATTCGACGTATTTTACATTTACCATCATCCGCAAGTATATCATCATAATTACTATTCTTACAAGTCGAAGCCCGCGCTGCTCGGAAAGCTTGTCCCCCTACACTTGGCAACAAAGGCTGGAGGATGAAGCGGACAGCTAGCGAGAGTCCGACCAAAACTAACCCGTGACTGCCCCGCCCCTCGACAGCCGCCATGAACGTTCGCGATCGTACATAAACTCTGCTGCGTTACCATGCACCGAGAATGACGAAAATCGTGGGGAAATAGTTTGCTGAAGGGGAACCTTCCATAATACACAACCAAACCTATGTGCCAACGTTGCTAAACGACTCGAAGCGCACAGCTGGAGTAGCGCGCTAAATACTCAATAACACAATAAAACTTGGTGAAAATAGTATAAAAATACGGCAGAATAAAAAAATAAGCACTTCATCTATAATATCGTCCAGCATTTCGGCTAAAAGCGAACGGCTGTCGTTACAATTGTTTTCCTTCGCGATTGTAAACAACTCTGCTTGTTAGAAAAAAGACGCAAAATACTCGCTGCGTATAATTCAAAAGACACTTATTCCTCTAACTACGATAAATTCTGAGCATGATTAAAACTACTATATCGATTAATGCGATTCGGTACTCACCTATTTTTCTCCAACTCGTTGTGGGTTGTCCTGTAAAAGATCGGAAATACAGTTTTAAAAAGGGAAATAATAAGCGACGGTAACATTTCTTCAATAATAAACTCGTTAATTCGTCGATATCTTCTCGCAAAAGATTCCCAGCATGCTATGAACTCAATGACACATAGAGGCGTCACCATCGATTGGGTTATTGAGCATGTGTTCCATGATGTTGTTGTTGCCAACCAGAGAAATTCAGCGACGGAAAACTTCACACTCATACTTTGGATCAACCAGAGAGCGATGGAGCACTGAATTTTTATCTGCATGACATACCACACTAACTGAAAAATCTTCTCACAAAAACATAAACGGCAGTGGTGTTTATACTAACCTGTTTCCCTGAGATTTCTTTGTCTTGGGCCTTTTGGTACTCCTGAGATCATCTGGCATAGGCAGTGATGAGGCATATCCATGCTCAGCCTCTGCGATGAAAATAAGAGTTAACCCGTCACTATCAGCTGATTATTAGAAACAAACTTGACATGGGAGCCATGTTGACGTGGATTCACTCACAAATCACACCTAAAACATCTTCCAACTCACCTCGTTCCCGCCTCTCTATATACTCAGCAGCTTGTAAAAGTGCAGCAATGCTCATATTGCTAATTTTAAAACAAAAAGGTCCAAAAGAAGAGAATTGTAATGCGACGACGACGCGTAACAAAGCACAGGTCCTCACCCTCGAAACTCACTCTTGCCTTTATTGATGTCAAACGCGTAGGAGACCTAACCTCTGGCCATGCCACAAACTGTACCGCGATTGGCCGACACAAGAAGAACGTCACATTCTCGACCAATGGTTTGCAAGCTATTGAAAACAGAAGTCACGTGAATCTCATGCCTTGAAACAAAACAAACAGCTGTGTAATCAAAAATAAATATCTGGAAGCACAATCACCACTGTACAAGCTTTAACTTTTCATCGAAGTTTTAATACGCATTTCGGATTATTATTTAAGCTTTGATATAATTTATCAAAAGCAGATTATATTGCATACACTTACGCACCAACGCCACTGTCAATCGTTGGGAAAAGATTTCACTATCAAATCGAGCTCAACTGTTGTAGTAAGTAAGTAAGCTATGACTCAAACCCGTTGGGTCTACAAGTCGATTACAGTTTTTCCGAGTTCATTTCAATTTATTGTTGGCATAGATCATCGATAAATTAATTAATATTCTCAGATATTTTCGAATTAATAACGACCTTTTCCGCAAAGCGCGGCGATAACAAGTTAGAGAATTATGCGAAAAAATAAAAACTCGCACTTCGTTTTATCGAATATCACCAATGAAATATACAGGTTTATTGCTGCGGTAATTCATGGCACGACCAGTACCATTATCTTCACATTTGAGATACGGGGACAATATTGAAGAGATGGAAAATATTCAACATGATTTGTTTGATGGCCAACAATAAATATATTCGTGCGTTCATCAATGGAAGAAGATGAGATCTTGGTTCCTGAAAAATACGGTAGGAGCAGTTCAGTAAAATATAATGTTTATAAAAATTATTAATCGACATGACTTTTAATAGTTATTGTTTAATACGTTTGGTGAAACTCACCAATAAAATGCGGTGGCGACTATAGTATACACTAACTTTAGTGCAGAGCCTCTGCAGGAACTGAATTAATATTTGTGTTTCGAATTTTTGTGAGTTGATGTTTAATGCTTGTGATAAAAGAGATGGATATGGAAGAATATAGTTTAACAGTAATTCCCACTCTTCCTGAAATAAACAAGTTGCGAAAGGGTTAGAACTTTTTTCTAGCATACTACACCGATACTTCGATAAATTAAATGATACCTTGCACAATCTATCAACTTACAGAAACGAATTCAAATATGCAACTCTAATACTCCCATCACATAGCAATACCTACCTCTTCAGAAAGGAGTGAAAAATCAACATCTTCGAGTGAAATCAATGATGGATATATTGCTTCATTTACTTTCTTATCAAAACTTCTCAGGATGGAAACCAGTCTTGCATAATTGTATAGAAGAAACTGTGGTCCTTGAATATAAAAGCAAAAATTATAAATCAGACAATTCATATGCATGAATTCATGTCATAGAACTATGTGAAAAGTATTGTCTTCAATATTTTACCTTCCAATATACCTTACATTTTTAAAACTATGCTATTAATTTGTACGTCTTTACTACACATATTATATACACAACTGCCTTACCAGTATTTTGAGAATCGAGCAGCAAAAGTTTATTATATGTCATGTCCAAATATAATTGAGTACAAGAATTGAGATTAAGTTTTGCACCAATGAACTTCATTTTTTATAATACTATTATTTTAACATGGGATGCATAAAAGAGAGCTGAGCATAAAGAACTTTATTCTTGAAAATAAGACTATATGAAGTGATCTTGAAAGCTTGTGAAAGAATCTATAGATGAAAATTGGCAATGGAACTTGAGAATCAGCTGCATGACCAAGTAACAACTCGTTAATAATTTGAAGAATTGAGAAATTTTTAAAGGTTACCTTAACCTGAAAATCTAATGCTTGATCTTACCTATCAACTATTATAAAAGCTTTCTAAATTATTAATGTTAAATGATCAAATTTTATTATTTTAGCTATTCTAAAAATAAAAAGACAGAAAATGTCTTTTTAATTTTATTTGAGAAAATTTTGTTAAATTATAGTATTACAGTTTAGAACAAGAGCAATATCTGCACAGTACTGTTAAGTTAATGAAATTAAACCCCTTACAGGAACTTGATGAATTCATCAATAGAATCTCAAGGATAGTAATTATAACAAAATTATAGGGAACTCTGAATAATGTCAAGAAATAAAAAAGAAGCATCTGAAGTAAGAAAAATAACTTCTCAAAATAAAAATCAATATGAACTAAGAGATAGTTAATTTCATGATATTGTTATAATTGAAGAGGTGCATTTACAAATATTAGGACTTCAAGAACTTGGATTTATGTGATTCATCATAAGAAATTTGTTAAGGCCTAGTCTTCAGCAAGAAGTTAAACCCAAATAAGGTTGAACTTCATTCAGAAATTCTAACTGAGAAAGATGTGATATTGTTTATAGTATTAATATTTTGTTAAAACAAAAGAGAGGGTAAATTATGAAAGTGTGCTTATAAGGACTCAATATGATGCCAAAAGTATATATTTCAGTAACACTTCTATTTTTAAAAAAACTTCATGAATTAAAAACAAGGATATATCTTACTTTATTTCACATTCAAGTAGGCTGTAATCCTTTAAATTTATACATGCCTTATTAAAGAATCTTAATATTATCAATCTTACATATTATATACATATATATACAGTTTTACCTATCCATCCTCAGATATTCATTACCTATTGCTATCAGGTAATGAATATCTGAATGTTTGGAAATATAAGGAATGGATTTAAAATGGTATAAAATTAATATTATATGCATACCTCTATAACTCTTCTCTCTGTTTGACACAACACCCTCAGACAAGTCTAAAGACACTGGATGAGATACTTTTGACTGTAATAAATCCAACTTAATAGAAGAACTAGCTAGAGATGATATAAAACCCTTCCATGATCCCTCACTAACATTGGACCCATATTTATGCATTGATGCTTCTACCATATCTTTCTCTCGGATCCTGTGTTATCAAAAAAGATTAATTAGAATTTAAAAAAATATTGAATAAGGAAGTAAATTCTCTGCATCAGTTTTATGAAAAAGAAGAGGAATGAAAGTTGCTATTCTCACTTTTAATGTCTAACATGTATAATGATGTGGTACATAATCAATTTTGAAAATAAGAAACATCACACACACTGTTTATAGTCTACTTATTAAGCAAAAAAAGATCCTTCATATGTTTTTAAAATAACGAATTCAAATTTTCACATTAAAATATTTCAGATGAAGTTTGATAGACAAAAATAATCCTCAATGTCTCCCAGACTTTTCACAAAAAGGTTCAACCAAAATATATCAATGTAAATAGGGTAAATATTCCAGATTTTTTATTAAAATTATATGCAGAAAGAATATTTTGATATTATTATATTTTATTCATTCTAAACAATTGAAAGACATACATTTACTTTGAAGAAGACTAGTTGATTTACTTTCTGATGCAATGATTCAATTATGAGAGAATAATATATTATTACAAAATATTAATTACTCCTACCTTTGATAATGTTCAGCATTTACGTCCGTTTCTTTTCTATTAGTATGTAAATTTCTCACCACACCAACAACTATGGTGAAGGAATTCAATAGTTTAAGGGCAGGATTCAACGTCAAATGAAGTCGAACACAATCTTCTTTATTTTCATTTGCTGATGAAACCGAGAATCCCTGCTTCGACAGTACTTCAATGAAAAGCTGACGAGTCAAAATCAACCTTAAATGACTTAAGTCTAATACGTCAGGAGTAGAATCAGAAGAAATACATACATCCTGAAATTAATCGGTGATATGAAACTTAAAAGAAAAAATACATTAAAGATAATGTTTTCTAATATATTATTATTACCCCACTGCCGCATAATTTTGAGCCATACTCTGCTTCTTTGCAGAAGACTGCATTTAAAGTTGACTTAAATGTTATTTCTCGGTTTAAGTATATTAACATTCTTCCTCCTTTGAAGACACATTCTGTGACAGGCAATTTCCAAGATTTACTATCTTTTGCTATTTGTTTTAGTTCCTGAAAATAATTGTATGATATAGAGTTATAAAGACATTACATAAAGTTTTATAACGAACAGTATAAAACAGAACTAGCATATGACGACTTACATTATTTTCCTCATTCACTTCCCAATATTCTTTATTTTCAACACGATCGCTAAATTTTCTTTCATTGCAAGTTGTAAATTTAGATGCAAAGAGAGAAAAATCACCTCTAACTTTCAAGTTATCATGGTTTTTTTTCAGTGGTCCTACGCTCCAATAGCAGCCATTTAAAGACATGAACTCTTCTGTACAAGGTGATTTCGTCAAATATTTACAAATTTCAAACATCGATTTTTCAAGTAAATCGCTTTTTCCCATCATTATTGGGTTTTCTTGCATCGCATCGGCATAACAGACAAAGAAGGCGGTCCACTTTGTTTACTGCACATCCACGGCTAATCAGCCTTACGTAGTTGCAGAGGTGCCACCTTTCCAAAGTGTACAGCGCTACTGTTGAATACATTTAGATACAAAACATTTCAGATAAGCAAAACTTGAAAATCAATCTATATAATATAAAAAAGTAAAGGCGTATTCCTAAATACGAATCTCGAGAGATATCATTCTCATTTCGATCAATTGTCGTACAACTACTAGCAATATATTGGAAAAATTACTGTATCACATATGTAACTCATATGTGATTCTTCGCTAAAGATCGATCATAAGATTTTAATTTCTACACTAAAACACCTTATTCTCTCCTTGCCCAGAACCGGAATGTATATTTTCAGTCTATCGGGATCCAGAAGTCCTAAGAATCAAGCAATTTTTATAACTATGAACAATGGAGGTGTGCTCATTAAGTTTATTTATTTAATTATAAAAATTCGCCTGTAGCATTGTAACTGCTGCATGCTCAATAATCCATGATCATTTCTAACTATGCATTGCTGAGAGGATGCCGTTTTCACCAAACTACAGTATTCAAGGAAGAAATGATGAAAATAAATCTACGGTAGATTTAAGATAAGATTTTAAGATAAAGATTTTTTGTATATTACTGCCTCATACCTTATGGTTGAGTTTACTCATATCGGATTTAATCTACGGAACATGGCTATGTAAACGCCGATTTTGCACCTGCACAGGAAAATGTGGAATGTAATATAAGTGTGGTATTTTTTGAAAAACCTTAATTTTAACTTCTTCATCTTGTAAATATATAGAGATTTAATTGCACGTTCTTAACATCTCTTCCTTCCACTTCTACAAGGAAATAACTGTCATCTTGAGCTCAAAAATAGAACGGGTAGCAAGAAAGAGAAAAATGACTACCAGATATCAAAAAATGTTTACGGCAAATATGTCAATAACTGGACTTAAAATTGGTATATAGTAAAATTTAAAAGCAATTATTGAATGATATTCGGTGAATGTAAAATTCATTTCAGATATAGGTTTTTCAATTTTATTAAGAATATTAACAGTATAAGCCCATTCTTTGCTCTGATATAAAGACTTAGTAGAATAATTAAATATATGAATGAATTTTAAATTCTGAAATCAAATATTCCTTGAAATATTTCTAAACCTTCCCAGCAAAATTTATTATCTAAAAAGTTTAATAGTGTCTACTTTAATTATAGCTATACTTTCAAAAATGCTACTTAAATAAAAATGTAACAAACGAGTTTTTGTTACTTTTTCTTTATAACTAAGCTATGGATACATGAATAAGTATATATATTATTTGAATGTAACTACTGATTTGGATATCTTTATTGAGCAATTAGAACATGTATTTAAAATGTTACATCCAAATAGTTTCGAATAATTTCAGCATAAATATTTTTAATCCAGAAATCAGTATAAAATAATTTTTGCACCATTGATTTTGCTTTTAATCAATAATTATGGTGACTCAAACTATGTGCAGAAACCAAATTAATCTCACATTTTGGTTACATCAATGGTGACCTGAATCACAAAGAAGAGACCCCTTTACTTCTTGCAGTCTTCTTCAGCACTTACAACAGGAAAATAGGAGATCTCTCTGCAATCACTTTACTTGTATTCTGCACTGTGTTTAGATTGTTAATTTTTCAGTTAAAATTCAAATCTTAGTTGTTCCGTTGTTTGAAATTATTTCACAAAAAATGTAAATTTTAACAAAATGAAAGCTTACATTCCATAGTATAAAATTGCAACATCAATATTCACACCATATATAATCAACAAAATCATCAGTGAATTTTCTCAAAAAAGCAACACTTTAAATCGAAGATTAAACTATAGTTGAAACACTTAACGGCCGAATATACTGGACTACTTAAATGCTACCAATGCAAAACATCTAGGAGAGATGAGAGGATCAAACAGCCGAACAAGATAGGCATCATTTATGCCCTGTGAACAGAATATAACAAATAGAGAGATATAAGAATGTACATTAAGAAACTGGATTTAAAGTAAAAATATTTTCACCTTTTCCATTAAATACAGCAGTCTGTCTAATAATATGATACTTTCAATCACAGGAGCCAAAAATATTCTTATAAGATAGAATATTTTAATCTTTGCCTTGAAACAACTGAAACGTTTATCCAATTCTTCTACTTCTTCATCAGGTAACTATTGGAGAAAAGAGAAAGGAATCCAAGGAATAAATTCATATACTTAAAAAATCTATTTATTTCCACAAAATTAGCTAAATGAAGGTACTGTATAAAACCAGCACATTCTTTCCCCCTAGGCAATGTTGGAACATGAAGAAAATCTAGGAATTATTGAGGTTGAGACTACTTCATAGTATGCTAACTTTCTAATGATAATCATAAGTTAGAATAGACTTGGAGAAAGTTTGACGGGACCGGGAGTCTCCCAATTGCCGGTTGGGTGCTCTGTCTGTTGAGCTATCATGGCAGAACATTTTCCAAGCCATTCAGGAGACTGTACTGTACCTTTACCTCTTCCTTATGTTTTAATCCTAAGGTTCCAGATTTGAATCCTGTCTGAAGATATATTCCTATATCTACCAATTGTTGATTTCACCAGTATACCTCTTCTTAATTCATAAAAAACTGCAGAAGAGCAACTATCTACAGAGAGTCATAATTTCAATTTGTGGTGATCTTGAGCATTAAACTGCTCAATTACAAGTTTGAAAACTTGACAGAACTCACCTCTTATTTACAGATATAGTTGTAGCATAATTCATTAAAAACTGAAAGCAATACTTCATTGACCAAAGATTTAATCTTTCTGATAGTTTTTATGAATGCTACAGGAGTTTTTAACAATATCAATTTTATAGGAAATTTAAAAACAAAATTTAGGATTCTAGGTTACAATCAATAGTGCAGATGATAGATTGTCATGATCAGTCATCATATTACAATAGAAATTCAATGGTGATAAATTTTATTTTTTATACTATAATTACATTTTTATAGTTTGTTGGAATCGAATTACTCTTTTAAGTTGGGAATAATCAATGTGTGGCCCTTGTTATAATACTAAATGGGAAATACACACTGTTTGATGTTTACCTAAAGGAAATAGAAAAAGAAGTAGAAGACATGAAAATAAACAAAGTTAAGGTTAATTTGAAAGAGATTAACATGCTTTTTTGCTTTGCTGATGATATTGCAGTAACAGCAAGAAATGAGCATGCTATACAGGCATCCTTGAATGGATTGGATCAAGTTTTTCAAGGATTTAAAATGAATGTGAACATGAAGAAAATAAAAATTATCATTTATGACCTAAATAATCCAAGAGCAAATATCAGACTTAAAGGATAAAGACTATAGCAAAAGCTCAGTCATTCACTTACCTTGGAAGTAGCATAATAAGGAATAACACAAATACTATGAGTAGCAAAAGAAGGATAGCCCAAGCCAAGGAAGCATTCATAGGAAAGAGGCACCTCCTTTGTACAATGAGTATAAAATTAGGGAAGAGGAAATATAACCTAAAACTTTCAAGTGGAGAGTGTCACTCTACAAATCAGGGACATAGACCATTCAAAAAGCAGACCAGAGAAGAATACAAGCTTGAAAATATTAACTTTACCATTGAAACTTGTCGCTGGAAGAGTATGCTGAAAATAAACTGGGCAGACTTAAAAAGAAGGAAGTATACGGAGGAATAGAAGGGGTACAAACGATATGGAGTATCATCCAGAAGAGATGAACTGCTAAGACTCTTGAGACGTAATGAATTTCGTAGGAATTTACTTGAAGGCAAAGTGGACATAGAAGTCCATACCAAGAAAAAGACAGAGGGACGAATATTTAAACCAAATAAAGAGGATGTAGGAATTAAGAAGATACCAGGTTGTAGTAAAGTTAGCATAAGATAGAGAGGGGTGAAGTCCACCAATTAGAGGACTGAATTATCAATGATGTTGATAGGTAATATTTTGAAAATGATTAAAAAAGATGGCTTATAAAATTTAAATAATAAAGAAAATTGCACTAAGAGTATATTACAAAAGAATATGATAGAATTGTCCATCAAATTTTAGAATACTTCATTTATATTCATTGATAGAAACAATATTTATAACTTTTTAGAATGATAATTCAAGGTCTATATAAACATATACTTGCATAGAAACTGGCAATACCAAAAAACTCTTAACCTACCTGTATGTCTAAATTAAGTTTTCCAAAGGCAATTTTCAAATACTCGTGCAAACTCAATGCAGCATTTCGTTTGCATATACGACCAACACCTTTTCCTTCAATCATCATTTCATCCAAAATTGATAGTAGCTTCTTCTGAACAGTCACTGAACAATTCTCCTTGTACTCCAATAGTACAGTTTGCAGTACAGCTCGGTTAAATAATGCATCAACGGCAATCTAAATTAAAGTTAAAATCATAATGAAACTAATAGTTTGTTGACTCATAAATGCACACAATTTATGGAAAAGTCCTTTACATTTTTTTGAGACATTACTCGCTCCAAGGATTGAGATGCTAAATTTCGGGCATTTCTTCCCAACCAATATCGCCTCTGGGAAAGAAAATCGCTCATTGGAAATCCTGTAGTTTCATTTAAAGGTAGATCGACAGAATGTCCATGAAGCAAGGGAGGCAAACAACAATGAGCCTTATCAATTACTCCTTCAGGAAGATGTTTTTCGTCGAGCAAATTATAACAGCACCCAACATTGCACAGTATGGTAACTGGAATGTCAGCTGTTGTCATGGATGAAAAGAGTTTTATGTTGGAGGCACTTAAATTGCCACAAGTGTGCAAACCAACCAATGCAACTCTCGTTACCGGACCCCACAAGTATTCAAACTCTTTAACCAAATTACCTAAATCAGTATTCGGTGTAACAAATACAGTCTTCTGTTTATAAAATGAGCATTTTTCGCTGAACTTACGGCAAATTTTTTCGTTTCTACTTTTCGCAGCATCTGTTACACCAGATGCAACATCGATTCCTAAAACTCTTAGTCCATACCGAGATGCAAGAGCTGAACCAAGATAGCCCTTTCCCCCTCCAATATCAACGATGGCACCGGTGATTCCTTGATCTTCCAATTTTTTTTCAAATATTTTTGCAATAAATGATGACATTACATCAACTTCGTGTCTTTTCTTTGCTGGAGTTAGATATTGCGAAGCTATATTACGCTTCTTCAATTTATCGTAGGCTTCACTTGCAGAAGTCATGCATTCATTCATAATTTCGCTCTTAACTAAATCCCCATCGCTCATACTCGGCTCCGTTATATTGTAATAATACTGACGACAAGTCACTAAATATTCAGATAATATGGGGCAAGAGAACGTGAATTCTTTATTCACTTTATCCACCTCCAGCTTACTGTTACAACTTCCGAAGTGATAGATTAATTCTAACACCTTCTCTTCTCCTAGTTCAGCAACTTCTTCTTTTATGGGTTCCGGCAAGTGTTTATCCCAAAGATTTCCAGCGATGAAATTGACCATATGGCAATCGTACATTCCTTCAAATGATTTTATAAACTTTATTCTTTCGATTAAATTTTTCTGCAAAGCAAGTTGTCGCTCCATTTTTGAAGAGTTTGTAATTAAAATGAAAGTTTGTTACCAAGAGGAGGGACTTCACTACATTTTAATACAGAACATAGACGCTTATACAGAGATTTTAGTTTATCCCTTTCATTTATAATATCTACGTCATGCACGTTTATATTTGGAAATGAACTTCCTACTACAATAATTTTCTGAAGCAAAAGAATAGTCTTCTCAGTGAAGCGCTTAGTATCACTAGCGCCTGCGAATTCATCTTTATAAATAGCTAACCATGCCTTTGCAAATCCAACATAATGTCCTATTTCCTCTCCGAACTCTGATCCTTTATGATATCCCAAATGGAAACCTTCTAAGGAACCTTCTCTTTTCCCTTTTTTCAATCCTTCCGAGTATCCAGCTGATGTCACATTTTCTTCACTGCAAACTATGGCGTCAAAAATGTCATTAATATCGCCTTCATCTATATCATTATTTCGACAGGCACTTGCCATTTGCTAACGAATACTTAGTATTTATTCGACGATATATTCATAAGATATCGGAGCCATGGTGAAGGTAATCGCAGTATTCACAGCTGATTGTGAACCTTCGTATACTATTAACTTCTACATCGTTTTCCGATAGGCGATTGTTTTGATAGTATCGATTTCATGACCGCAAGATTTGAAAAATTGTACGTAACGAAGATGTTTAAATTAAGAGTTGCTTACAAGGAGACCTTTAGGACTGCGGCACGGGATATTGAATGAGACCGGTATGGATGTGTAGCTTAGATATTACTTATAACAACCTGAAAAGACTAGGGGCCAACGCTCAACGAGGGAGCGTTGGCCCCTAGTATTTTCAGGTTGTTATAAGTAATATCCAAGCTACACATCCATACCGGTCTAATTCAATATCCCGTGCCGCAGTCCTAAAGGTCCCCTTGTTAGAGTAGGAGTTAAATTAAACTTTCTATAGATATATTTTTATTTAAATATAAAATAGCGAGTGTAATTCTTTATTGATATATATTTTGGCAATAATTAAAAAATGTAAATGTGATGATATAAATTCCAACCATTAAATTTCTCAATATTGATTTAATAAATTTATTTGCATAAAAGTAAATTATTAGTATGAAGTAAAATGAGGAGGAACTTACATCCGCATTCATCCCCAGAAAGTTCAATCATCCTTTTTACAAGAGAATTTTATTCGTTAATTCTTCATGCTTTCCATACATTCTATCCGTTGATATCCGACGTAAAAGCAGAACTTTTAAAATTTTAGGGCACTTCTCAATAGAGTAGAAGTTTCAAATTTCAATCATGCAGCGAAAAGCCGCATTTCTATATAAAACAGCCGTAAAATATCGTAAATGGTAGTTGGTTCGATGCTAGGGGGCTACTATATCTCTATAAGAAATGCATAGCGAAATACAAACTTCGTTTGAAGAACTTCCTTAATGAATTTCCTTTTGAAATTTGGATTGTTTATAAAGTCAAACATACTAAAACGAATGATGACATTATTTGTCGAAGGATGGCCTTCGTTCGACTCCAGGGTGGTAATAATGCAGCCATATGAAAAGCACACGAAATCGAACTCAATGCCATTTACGATGCGAATATGTCCGTACACTTTATCTTTAGCAATGAGTAAGCAGTGTGATCTTCCGAAAAATCTTTTTTCATTAAAAAATATATTATAGCATTGCTTGCTGTTGGCAAGCACACGTTTACTCGTACCTTATATACTATGCTGCAGTTTGATTTTCCGATAGAGATTCGAAAGAATATGGGATGAATTAATAAGATTAGGTGCAGAAGGCCATTTTTTAGTGGTAGAAATTCTATAATTACAATGCAATTCGCAACATTACTAACATTAAAAACATGAAATTCTGTTAGTTACAACTGTCAATTGAAAATTTTAATTCAATAGTCAATAATCAATGAAATACCCTCACAATTGCAGTGTAATCAGTGAAACAAGAATTATCAAATAGGTGTTTAAGTGAAAGTAAAGTAAAGGGTCCGCACTCAATGTATTCAGATTACAGTGAAGAATTTTTCATAGAATTGTGAACTAGAATTCTTGAATCTGATTGCAACTCAGTGTGCCTCACGTTGTTGATATTTATTTCGATTCTCCGTGGTAATTATTATTATTAGAAGATGTTTATATAATTATGAATGAACGATGATTGGCTAGTTAATGGGTAGGTAAGTTCCATGGATGAGGCCTAGTACTTTCAATATTTATTATGCTTAAAAATGTTAATGTTGGCAATGGTTTCAAAATAGAGCGTGAAAGTGTACTTGTTTTGGTACACATGTGGTTGGATCAGTGAAAATGTCTGGATCTCCTGAGCCCATACGCAATGATGAAAACATCAATGACACTATTTCTCTGAGTACAATTGGTAACTCTTCCTGTAACATGAAAGCGAAGGAAGTGCTAGAAGAATTCAAGAAGTTATATGAATCTCGCATTAAACTCATCGACCAAGAAAGCCCCAATAGTTTGGAGGTACAGGTTCAATCTTTATACATAAAATTAATTTAACTGCTGATTCTGACCTAATCCCGTGGAACGCGAAAGTACTTAATATTAATGTTATGCCTTTGAAACTTTTGATAAATTATTTTAATTCATTTTTTGATATTCCCATGTTTAAATTTTACGTTCGTTATTATTATTACTACTTAGAAATGAATATAGTACTTTTCTTGCACGTCATTGCAATTGTAAGCTTTATTATGCGAATTATTTTTAATAAACCAATGCAATGAGTGTATAATTTCGAATGTTTGACCTTATTCACTGTTATTTATTATGTGTTCCACATTCAGTATTTAGAAATCTGGAACTTTATCTCATATAGATTTTCATAATTAATTTCCCGAAGGTAACTAGATTCAAATGACTTGGCTCTTATAAGAATCTTATTTATTCAATATTTATGCCGATTAGAGATATTGAAGTCGATTGTAATGTTTCGAAAAAATGTATCAAGAAAGGCAAGGAAATTAATCTAAGATCTCTAATCAGATGTGTAATCATTACGATTCATATTTCATGACTCTTCATGCGAAGTTAATAACTACCTTTCCTTATCCTCTTTTCTAACTTTGCTTTCAAATGTTACCAATGTGGTTATGGTTTTATTGGTGAAATATCTCTTACATTGTATCTATACTTATTATAAACAGCTTCTTTAGTAATAATAGTTCTTTAATAATAGTAATATTAATAATTTTATAATCGATGAGAAATTTTATGTAGGATTAATATTGTATTTGCTTCATTTTTTAGTTTTCTAATACAATAATAGAAGCACTTTGGTGATACTCTGATTTATATTGGCCTTTATTTCGCTTACTCTATAAATAAAACACAATTTTTCAATATAAAATTCGCATCGCTATTTCTTTTATAGTATTTAACCTAATTTATCAGTTATTGAGTAGAAATTAAGTATGTTAACTTAGGAGTGGTATTCGTCTTAGAAATTATTATTGCCCACAAGTTGTGATAAGTTATATCATATCCATCAAAAATATTTCTTACCTTAAAAATAGGCGATAATGATTCCTTATTGATTGCTTGTCATTCTCTCTTGGATTTTCTCTGAGGTTGATCGATTTACATGACAGGATATTCAGTGAAACTGTAATTAATCTCCTCTCTTTCATTATAGAGGTTAGGGTGTTGTTGCTGCATTTAAATCTTTAAAAATGTGATGTTTATATGGTGAGAATTGAAAAATATGAACCCTTTTCTATTTACAAAAGCTTTCTGTGAGTATTAAGTTAAAAATCAGAAGGGGGTTTAT
The DNA here is from genome assembly GCA_020796165.1 of Pantala flavescens. Lineage (NCBI taxonomy): Eukaryota > Metazoa > Arthropoda > Insecta > Odonata > Libellulidae > Pantala > Pantala flavescens. The sequence continues at coordinate 36,154,549 of CM036880.1, read as the reverse complement.
AGTAATTTTGGTTTTATTGTTGTTTCAAATATGGAATATTTACTAGAACATACTAGATAAAACCTATGACCCTTTTTTGGGAGTTGTAGGAGATTTGGAAGTTAAAATATACTCAGAGATCCTTATTTATTTTATTTATGTTGTAAATAAAGAGAAATCTGTTACCCTACTACTACCATCCTCAACACTATGAGTTCCTATTGATTGAATCAATATCTTCATTATCTCTAATGTGCAAGACTTCAGTGTATTTTTGTTTTGTCTCTCTGGAAGAGGCAATTCTGCAAATAAATTGTTAATAATTCTTTCATGATTTCCTTTCTGTTTCTTATAATCATTGTCATCTTAAATTTTTATCCTGCTTTATGACTGAAATACCTTTCATGAGTTCTTATTATCAAATACAGTGAGTAAGTAAGTAAATACTTATTTAATTGGCATGTAATCCATTGCATATTTTGATTAAAATGTCAATTATCATTAAAAGCTGACCAACATACCTAAGTAAAAATTCAAAAGGAGCACATTTTTTAGATAAACCATCCAATGATTCCATTTTTCTGCTAAAAAATTTTTTACATTTATTTATTTACAATTTTTATATTTTAAAATAAATATTTAATGTCAGCCTTCTGTTGTGTGAACCCTGGCTTCCTTAAATTTTAAAGATCCTGTAAACTTTTTCTTTCATTTTACAAAAAGAAATTTTCTTTCATTTTTGAAAATAATTTTGAATATTGTTTTATAGACTATAGAAAGTTTTTAGCACATCTTAAGATTGAATTGTAAGAGTAAGAAATGGATGACTAGCAAGTATGCTTGAAGGATAGAGGGGGTAATTATGCAAACTGATAGATTCTTGATTATCCATAGAATTATCAATTACTCTCTCCTTTCTTTGCATTCAAAATCACATTCTGCAAACTAAACGTACAATATCATTATGGATTATTCTGGTATTAAAAAATTATCCATTATTGGTTACATGACAGTTGAAGGTGAAAGTTTTAGAAGAATGGGTGCAAGAATTGTACAAGCAAAATACTATGCTAGTTGATGCTGCTGAAGAACTAGAAAGAGAGGCATGTGAACGTTTAGCATTGTTGGAATCAAGGCTCAAGTGTTCTGCTCGTGCTGTAAGAGAATCTACTTTGAGGTTGCAGAAGTTTGAATCACAGGCTCTGGAAGCCTCTTCAAAGCAAGTTAAGGCTGAGACAAACTCTCTGGTATGTGTTTACTTGTAAATTTTTCATGTTCTAAGTTAAAAAAAGAAAGAATTAGTGCTGAATCATTATTTTAAGGGTTGTATTTTAAATATTTCATGAAATCAGTTGAATTGTAAAAGGCTGAGTGAAAATCCTCAACTTACCAATTGTATACAGAAGATCTAATTCATTCTATAAGGTGTTCAAAGTACGATTAGAAGCTATTCTTTTTAGTAATTTTAAATGTCCAATCTACCAAAATATTGCATTTGGTTAGAAAAATTGAAAACTGAGATAACCACAATCCTATGATTTAAATGAATAAAATAAATGACAATTACACTTTTACCTGAAGTGCTTAGCTTTAAAAATTGAATAGCTCACTTAAAAGGTCTCTATTTGAGTTTTTAAAAAGACGAAAATAAATTAAGTCAAAGGAAAGAATGATATCCCAAAAAAATTTTGAGCCTTTATAAATTTTCTGTTGGTTTAATGTATTTTATAATCCATAGTAAGATATATAATAACATGATTTGTGAGTACCAAAATGGGTGTTTAACTCAAATCTTATGGTTCAAAAATTGATAAATATTGATTTGAAAATATAAAACACCATATTTGTATAAAAGATATAAGCATTAGAATTCCATTAGGTCATAAGTAATATATCACATATGAATCTCAACATCTCTAGTTTCTGTTTATTGTGTTGATCAATGAAATTCCTAATAAATTCTTTTATTATTGAAATTATTTTTGGAATCTTCGTTCATCTTCAAACGATTTTGAGAGTGAGGGTAATATTCCAAACAAAAAACAAATTAAGTATTTTTCAGAAATTAAATATTAATTTGAGAATTGATTCGCTTTAGAAACGAAAAATCAAGGAAAATTTGATTTAGATCCAGTATTAACGTTTATAACGTTTTTTTAAATTTCAAAGTCCTGCATTCAACTACGATCTGATAGATGTTTTTGGCGATCTAGCATGGAGAATGAATTTTATAAATGCGATGAATTTAATTCCTTAAGTACAAATAAGAATATTAAATACTTAAGGTTTTGAATTCATTTAATACCGAATTCAGCCACTCTATGTTTATAAAAAATACGGGAATTCGTCATGTAAATTGGCGAGCAAGATTTCCATAAAGTACCATGTTCCTTGTTAGCTGTTTGGTAGCGAACACACTCGATGGATTGTGGCTCCTGTACAATTGTTGCGATAATTAAGAGAGGAAGTAGAAGAAAACCATTTCATCTGCTTAGTCGTTTCATTTAAATCCTTTCTTTCGAAAATACTATTTTCTTATAATATTTCTAGAACCTGATGAGCAAATAACCCTCGATGTTTGCTGTCTGTGCATTTAAGTATTCTGTTCGACAAATGTATTTAGTAGGTCATAGGGTGTTTGTGAAAATAAAGCACAATTTACTTAAGTTCCTTTGCGTGCAAGGATTTACTTAGGTTGAAACGAGAGATGCTGTTCTTTTGCCAAGCGAGTAGACATATAAGCTATTATTGGAAAATTAGGAAGGGAGCGCGTGTTCCTACTACTGTGTTGATGCTACTGAGGTAAACCTTATTGTTTACTTGTCCTGTATTTCTACAACGTCATGAGATGAAATAGAAATAAACGCCTAACAATATTTACTTCATGTAGAGCTAAATGAGATAATTTTGTAGTTGTTATTTTATAACTATTTCATACTTATTTGATATTAAATAATTATGTAAAATATCAAATCTTGACGGAATGATTAGTTGTGGAGAAAAACAAAGAATTTTATTTCTATTCTTCGATTATCTGAGTTCAAGTTTACGCATTTACACATGCTCTGGTATCTTCTTCTAACAATGAGTCATAGAAGGCCAAGAGTGATTTTGTCTTCTTTGAACAGGAGCAAATTCAACTTAGAAAAGAAGTTGCTGGACTCAAGAATGATGTTGCTGCCCTATTACATTTTATCAGAAGAGCTGCCAAAACGGGTGATTGGAGTACCTCAGGTTTAATATTTTTTGAAATATCTAGGGACGAAATAATGAGGTAAGTAAAACGGCATAGTCGAATTGGTCACTTTTATGATTAAATTATGATTTGTGACAAATTTTTGAATTAATTTAAATCTACTTACATTTTTTTAACGGATTATTTTTGACCCTTCACGATTCTCACCATACCTTTAACGTTTCCATTGCAGTATAATTGAAGAAAAGCAGAGTGATGCAGAGGTAATTTTTTATATTTACGAAACAGATAAATCATTCCATTACTTTATTTGACAAGTTGTACTTTTATAATGTTTCCAATAAAATTTTTACTCTTCAGATAAGTGAAGATCTCAGTAATTCAATATCAATGGACCTCTCTAGAAAAACAAGCCTTCTAGAGCAGGATGTCAATAAGGATAGGTAATTCGATAAATTTATTGGTCAAATAGAATAAATAAAAATTTGTACTTTTTTAAAATGTCTTTTGGCAACTCAAACCAAATAAGTTTTGCCTATAAACAATCATTTGAATAAAATAAAAATGAATGGGTAAAATAGGATTTCTAATATCAGTATTATTTACTCTTAAGAAAATGAGATAAGCATCTCATATTTTATAGAGAGTTACAATAAGCATTAAACCACTTACTATGCCTTGATACGGAAGCCTTTCTTTCTCTTCAGTATCATTGCAAGACTTGAAACTGAGGTGACTCATCTGTCACAAGAGCTTGCTCTTTGTGAATCAGCCCAAGAAATTAGTAGATTGGGGATCAGTATAAATGAGCGAAATGAGGTATTTATTCATTTTACTTTATAATAAAAGCATATTTAGTTTTACTTAAGAAATTGTATTTAATGAATACTTAAATGACTGTAAGATAATATTTTTTGTCTGTTAATGTATAAATTTATTGAAATAGAAATAGATATAATAAAAGGACTTGTAAAGGAAGTCTGCAAAGGAAAAATGAACATAGGAGGAGGTAGCAATAAGATAAAGATAGTGAGTGCTAATAAACTATGCCCTATAGAAGGAAGATAACTATGCAGCATTAGGAATAAGATATTTCCAATACTTAATAGTTTCCCCTTGTTATTATAAATAGCATTTAACATTGATCTCAGTTTAAAAAAGTTAATGAATATGTCTCCCTTCATTTCCCAGTTTTACCACTTCATCATATTAATTTTATTAGTTAAAAGTTAAGTTAACTTGCATTTCTCATGCCGTAGGAGTAATCCATAATATTTAATTAATGTGAAAAGAGGACCAGGATTTGAATCAATTGCCTGTTTATTACTCTAAGCCATGGATCAGCAAGTATTTTAGGCTGTTTTTGGGGTCAGGAGGTGCACTCGGTCAGAGAAAACAAATTGTTCTATGTACACTGTTTAGCAAAAGACTATTTAATTAATAAATCTAATTGTCCTTTGCTTTCTTTTGCAAAAAAGACTGTCAGCCGACTACAGGAGCAACTTCAGAATTGTATGCGAGAAAATGAAAGACAAGGGCCTCTCATTGATAAATTACATGAGGAGTTGGAGGAGAAGAAGAATTTAATCATAAAGTTAAGAAGTAATCTCAATCAAATGGAGAAGGCAAGTTGCATTTACTGTAAGCCATAATATGTGTAATGAATTGTGTATACTCCTATTTATTTGATTCCTTGGCCTGCCTAAAGATATGAAATGATTTCAAAATATTTGTGTTGTGTAAAATCTGTATTCAAGTTTTTACTGACAATTACACTGAAACTGTTTGAATAAAATCTGTTATTTTTTAATAAATAAGCTTGTTTGATTAATTTTGGTGTTAGCTATTTTCAGTAATTGCAAAAGTGAAAAATATATGGTCTGTTAATGTATTAAAAACTAGTATATCCACACAAACACTACTCTTTATTTTTTTGAAAGGCATATGCTACCAATACTAAAGCAATAGTGGGTAAACAAAATGATGGTGATCACTTTGCTACAATTATGATATAGTTTATTTGATACTTCAAGAGTGGATTGAAATTAATTGTTGAGGTACATGACATTAGAAATGTTAACCTTGCAATATTTTCATATTTATGTAAAAGAAAGAAAAATTTAGTTGGTTAAAAATGTTCTTTCTTTCTTGTTAATATGAAAAATTTTGTGCTCCAATATATATAATTAATCACTGCTTTTATTTTTATATTCACATATACTCAATAATCTTCACATTGTTATAGATTTATATTTTTAAGGATATCAGGTCATAAGTTTTCCATCTATTTTTTGGAATTGGATAAGATAATTAATACTGCAAGAGTCAAGTTAGCAGCATATTCTATGAGATTCTACAGCATGATTTTCATGCTGCAAGATTATTGATATTTTATACATTAATTGAATTTGAAAGTTATTTTTAATCAAGATGGCATGATGAAAAATTCTCATCTTATATCTCTAGGATGCAAGGGAAGCACGAGATGTTCTTACAAATGAAGTTGCTGAGAAGCATGATCAAGTTCTTCTGTTAAGAAGTGAAAATGAGAAGTTAGAAGAAGATCTTCGAAAAGCATCCATGCAGACCAGGTTTAAGGATGACATTATCAAGGAAATGAGACAGGAAATTCGAGCTGCACGAGCAAAGGTAATATAAATATCAACGTCAAAGTATTAGAATAATAATTTAGAAAATTGCGTTTCTTCTATTTTAGTAAGACTATTAATAATAATTAATTTTTGTTTAAATCTTGCAAATTCATTCATTTCAATGGTGATATTACATGGTTCATAGGCATGTTATACATTTCTTTCTTTTCTCTTAAAATTTCCTGGTGACATTTTTCAGTAATTCTAGAAAACTGAAATTCTTTCCTTTCAAGCAGCTGGTAAAACAAGCTCATTTTAGTATATAATCCCATATTATTTATTATAGTGCAACAATAATTCTATTAGAAAAAGTTTCCATAATTCAGATCACTGTTCTTATGGTATCTTCTAATGGCATCTCAAATAGAAGTGGATGGATGGATATATTGTACTTCATCCATTTTAACATAGAGGAAATATTTTGCATCTGTTTGTTTCTATTATAAATAAAATTTTGATTCTTGACTACTGTCACAAAATTTGTCTTCTCTTTTACACAGATTGTTGCTCTTGAGTATCATATAGAATGTCATAACATGGAATGCCACAATGTCAAATCTTGTCGATATCATAGTGAAAAGTCAAAGTGCCAATCTGCAGAAAAACTTGATCACCAGTCTTCAGCTCAGAAAATAATCAGCTCTCAGGAGTCAACTCAACATCGACACACTAATCACTGATATAACATTTGTTGTTCCAGTCTGTTGTTTTCTGTTTTTATGCATGACTTCCCTGAATGAATGTGTTATTTATGATTCCTTCCTTACCTTATCTGCTCTCTGGGTGGGTTTTAATTGGATGTGGGTGATAAAATATTTGTAAGATATAATTCTTTCAATGTGTAGAATCTATTTATAAGTGCATTTGAATTTCTTTAATGCAAATATTCTTTTTCATTACCTCATTTTAGGTTGTAGCTAAATTTCTGCATCAAATATGATGATGTCAGCATCTAACTTCAAAATTGTACTTATTGGTATCAGATAAAAAATATTTTACTGGCCCTCAAAAATTTATATTTCTGTGTTTATAGTTCTGCTTGGTTTCCCTATAATTGAAAATAATTTCATAAAAATGGTAATAATAAAAATTATCTTACACAAAACAGCTATTTTACAAGCCATCTATCATATTTAATGAATAATTTAATACCTAATTATTCAGAATAATTTCATCCATATACCCTTATTTTTCGGTTGTTCCTGAAAAGTATATATTTTACTTTCTGACTTTCACATATGTTTGTTAAATGTTTGACAAGTATTATTGGAATATTTTTTTATTCATTATGAATTATGTACATAAGCCAATCATAATGTAATTTTTATGCTGATATATATTGTATTGTATGGATCTCCAAACCAAAATTATTTTTTATAAAAATATTACTACTTCTTGTAAAATATTTCAAAGTTAAGTATTACTGCTAATAAGCTCAAAAAACTGAATCACTGCATATTTATGTGCATATTTTTTCAAATTGTTGTCTGTTAGAAATGAGTTGTCTATGAAAATCTGTAAAACTTATAAATAAATTTATTATTGGATGATTTACTCTTCTCTTTCTATTCAATTTTTATTATCAGATGATTTACATGTCTCTTTCTTTTCATTTAAGATTTTCTCCGATTTTGGGAAATGGATAACGAAATCCTTTGTTTGTTGATTATCTTATCTTACGTATATGTGTTGACTGTGAGATGAAAAATCCAAACCTGGAAAATTTAAATATGATTTTGAAAGGAAAAACAATTGGCTAAACATGGCCGAGTATGTCTTCTCATATTTGCACAATCAAATGTATAAATAAATTCAGAAATATATAATTTGGATTCAAAAATTGCAGCTACAACTAGAAAATTGTTTGTTCCGAGAGCAATTTTTCAGTAATTTGATGAAAATGACTGGAGTATAGTTATCGAATTTAATGAGGATTATTCGGATAGTTTTGAAAATATTTACATATAGTCAACGAAAAATTTTCCACTCTTGTGGCAAAAATAACATGATAGATAAGGAACTTTAATATTTGGCGAAAAAACCAACTAAGTAATAAAATTTGTCTGTCCGAATTATCTATATTCGACTACCTAAACTCTACGTTAGAGACTAGTTTTTCCAATACTTCATTTTTTATCTTGCAGTTATTCCAATCCTGTATTATAACGACTAAATCAATATTTTTCGGGTATCATATCACGTTTCCGTTGTTAAGGAGAACCGTAGTAAACAGATCGTTGCCATTGAGGGATACGTGTAATTATCTGATGGAAATGACAAATTTACTGAGAGGTTAACAATGGACGTGCATGATTATTTGTTTAATTATATTCTTATCAATTTTTAATAACACTTTATTATAGTCTCAGAATCTGTGCAAAGCGGTAACGAAGAAACATTATACAGTATGGTCAGCTCCGAAGATAAACAATTTGACACGGTAGTTGGCTATATTGAGGACATGTTAATAGGTCTGTAGCAAATTATTATATACATTCTTTATGCAATTTTATTCTATTAAAGTTTGGATCAAATCGTTTTACAGACAAGGAATTTCAACTTCTACAGAGTAGTTTCCTAGAAAAATATTACCGATATTTCACTCCCGAAGAGGAAAATAAACTCGAGTACATGGAAATATTTAAAGAATACGTAAGTAATAGTAAAGACTTAATTTAATTAAACTAGCCGCTGCGGGGACTTCATCATCAGTTACTCCGATACTTTACTGTCAGACTCATTTTTTCGTAAATGCAGTAATTCTACTTTAATTTAACAAAGTAATTTCGTATCTTTGGCGTCTTTAATTAATATTTTCAGTCATATATACTGTAAGTTTTCCTAATTACAGAACCCTTAAATTATATTTCAGGCTATCTTTCATGTACGAAGACGTAATTTACATAATGTTTATACAATATATGTATCGCATCTAGCTATGAGCAACGTTAGCCAACTTTTAAATTGCTTAAATAATTTTTGATTAGTATTTATCTTACCAAATACATCAGGATATAGATTTCCGAAAGTTACGTATTTTATACGAAAAAAATTAAATAATCATTTTCAGTTTCATTTAACTATATAGTTACCCGCTGCTCTGAACAATTCTTCTGCGAACCCGCATAATTTTGAAGCATTTATTCCACGTCTCTAAATGTGTCTCACTTGATAATTTTTTAAAATTCATAATCTAGAGTTTTGTATCGTTCCAAAACTTTATTTAAGTAAAATTACAAATTGAATTGCTACAAGAGGTATTTATCATCAGATTGAAGAAAATCAAAGATACAGGCAAACATTGAATTGAAAATCACTCCATGGATTCTGTTTATAATATTAATATTTGTGTTTCAGACAAATGTCATAGAAAATTACATTGAGGTGAAACTACTCAGTTTACTGCCATCATTTTCAATGGATGCCTTCGTTATGGAATTAGAGTGAGTATTGTTGTATTCTTAGGTGAATAAAATTTCAGTTGTTAATGCCAAAATATTTTGGTTTATGAATTGAAAGTACCTCTCAATATCCTCATTAGCTTAAGTAGTAGTCTGGCTATTCATATTTGTAGGCTTTTTTTTACATATTATTTGCAGAATAATGTATCTGAAACAGAAAAGAATCTTCCGCTTGAATTATTTTTAATTTCTATGAAAATTAAAATAAAATGATTCACGTAATGCAGTTTCATTGTAATTAATAATAATTTGTAATTAATAATATTTCAATGTAATTTCATTAGAACACCATCCTTTTAAAAGTCTAAATACAATCAAATGGAGACATTTCATCATAAAATGTCAGTGTAATTTTTGGAGTCTCTTAATTAGTAATTGTTAATTGTATAAAGTCTCTCTTTTGTATCCTTTTGCAAATATAATTGAGTTTCTCTTTTATTTTCAATCAAAATATACTACCTTTTTATTAGGACATAGTTTGCTCTCTTTGAAATTGAGATTAAAATATGGCTATACTAGTGATTCCAGAAAGTTGTCATCAGAACAAGATTTCAGTTTGTAATATGCCTGATTATGGAACAAGTTATCATATCTTGAAATTAAAAACAAAAAATAAAATTTTTTTTTGGTCATCAAGTCCAATTATCATAATTGCTATTTCTGTTGATATCAAACTATAGTATCTATAATAGCAATATAGGCAAAAAAGTTTTATTTCAATTAATTTCAAATGCTTAATCTGTGAGAATGAACAACCTCACATTTTCTCTCTTGATTGTTATATCAGTAGAGAAGTATGAGGAAGAATGAACAAGAGTTAACTGTGGGTATAAAACAATCACAGAAAAGATGGAACAACCACCAGAAATGAGCAAGTGAGACTTACAATGGTGGCAAAACTTCACAGAGAATTGATGAATTACAGTGATATCAAAATTCTTCCTATTGTCTTTGAAAATCTCATGTGAGTTTTGGTTGAACATAAAAAATTCTTTACCCAGTGAATAGAAGTCAGTTTCAGTGCACTGGACCACATACAGGTGTTTCAAGAGATTGTATAAGAATAAATTAATATGAAATGCCATTCTTTCGCTTCATAGACTCAAGTCTTCACTTCAGTATTTCCTCTACACTGGAAGTCAATGGCTAGATACCAAGTACTTCTAGCTATTGTGCAATATCTACGTAAATGCTACTATATCATGTAAAATTAATGATTTTGTTTGAACTCAGGAGTGAGAATAGAGTTCAAAGAGGACTACCTTTTATATATCCAATTAATAACAGTTCTGGAAAGAGTATCCAAGTGTTTACTACTTTATTTATTTATTTAAAAAGGCCGTACAAACATTAATCTGCGAGGTAAAGGGATTGCAGATAAATGGAAAATGTATCAGTCATTTACGTTTAGCCAATGACATACAAAGGGAAGGTGAAAAGTTTTCTGCCTAACAATCAAATTTGGTGATTTTAAGTGATATTAGCTTTCTACATAATACTTAATGATTTTTGGTCCATCTCCGATAGCTGTATTCTTTCTGGAAGACTGAGAAAATATCCATCTATAGCTATTTTAATTACTTCATTGGTATGAGCTGCTGAGGGTCTGAGTCTGAAGTCTGAGGGTACTAAGTTGGGAGAATAGGAGCGGAGTGAATTAAACTCCAGATGCTGTAGTTTTCCCACCACCAACATACCTTGGAGAGCAGGAGTGTAATCACTATGAAAGACTATTTTCTTTCAAACTTGATCTCTTCTAGCGAATTCTGGGATCCAGCTGGTCAAGAATGTTATAGTAGTATTTGGCTGTTATTATTCTGTTTCTTTGATATAATCAATCAACAGGATACCATTTGCATCCTAACACAGAATGGCAATGACCTTCTGGGAGATCTACTTAGTTTTCTTAGGCAGTGATTCATTAACATCCACACACTGTTCCAACTTGCTGCTTTTATTCCTTGCATGTAGTGGTGGACCCATGTCTCATCCATGGTGACAACAATTTACACAAAATTGGTCAGTGCCTTCTTTAATTGGTCTAAATATTGCTTCCTCATTTGCTCTGACCAGTATACTGTAAATACAGCACCCAACTTGCACAGAGTTCTCTCATTCACTATTATTTGTATTAGATGTTTTGTTCTCTTTGCTACAAAATTCCTTTCAGCTACCTCACTGATTTACTTTCCTACCTAAACAACCTAATGTAATATGTAATATATCTTTTTGATGGTTTTGTGAGTGATTAATATTTCTGGCCATCCTTCACGTTTGCAACCATTTTTAATTTCAGCTTCCTTCCTCTTCATAGTAGACATTGAAAGAGCATTATCCCAATACTCTTTGTAACTAATGAATATTCTTTTAATATTTAGTCTAAAATAATTGTAAGCTGTATTCAAGGAATGAAAAATGCAACACATGGATGGGAATGATAAGTCTCCCATACTGCCAGCTTTTGTGGAACGGACTATAAAAATTTGGAACGGTCTATAGAAGTTTCAATATTTAGATAATTCAAACTAGCAAAACTGAACCCAATACATAATCTACTGCTAAATATATGTTTTCACAAAGCATATTTAGCTAATTCTTCATATTGTGATAACTATTCTATACTGATACTCAGCTCATTTATGACAAACCATTATGTGTAACATACTGTATAAAATAATGATTTGTATCAGTTTGCACATTGTTTATATATATTGCTTTAATTAAAAACTTAGAAATTTAGATCTTTATATGAAGCAAACATCTGTCTCTAGGAAATGTAAACATAAGATGGACGGAGAAGTTTTTGAGTTGCTGTTTTCCTTCAGTGACTTCCTTGCATTCAAGGAGTTGATTCTGGACTACCGTGCAACAAAAGAAGGGAAGGTTCTTGGTCTAGAAAATTGTATTGTTGTTTTACCAATTTTCAAATCTTCTTAAGTCAAGGCTTCTCAAGTCAAACTATACATTCACAGAACTGTAGTTAATACTCAAAAAACATTTTTCATGCGATACTGTATCAATTTATATTTTAAAGGCTGTGATATTTGTGTCTGGAAAACTGACTTTTTTATATATTATTATTTTTACAGTGCCCAAGTATATTGTTAAAAAATAACAAAAAATTCATAATTTGATGCACAAATTGCACTTTGTAAAACGATTATGATTTAATAAATATTTATGACTACAGTTTATTTCTCATAAATTGGTTAGCAACTTAAGCTATTGTAGGTGTAAAGCATTTGTGTAATTTCATATTGTAATATTCTTTCTGCATCCCAATTCATTAATTTTTCTAAAATATTCATCCTTCTTAATAAACTATCAGTAAAGTCAATTACTTTGCAAGAGAAACAAAATTAAAATCTGTGACAACTGTGCCAGAGGATTATACAGCATATTTAATAGAAATTCCAGATTAACCAATATAGCATCATATGATTTTTAATAAAAGTCCTATAATTATCAATATTTTTTGTCTTGAATGAAGTAACCATACATCACATTTTTTCCATCACACACTTTAGGCATCTCTCACCTTTCTAATAGGACCTTATAACCTTGATAAGATGATTTAATATTTACATAATGGAGGGAAATTACCGTATTTTTCGGACTATAAGACGCACTTTTTCTTCACCAAAAAGTGGGGAGAAAAGTGCCTGCGTCTTATGGTCCGAATAGAAGACTGACACTGACGCTGTACTATAAGACGCTGACACTAATGCCGGGCATTTGTGTTAGAGCTGCAGCGGGACCCGCTGGATCAAATATTATTCTGTTATACATTATTAAACTCAGTAGACTAGTAAATTCATTGATCATGCCCCACTTTGATTACGGTGACATTGTTTACCAAGATCTATCAAGAGATCTAGCCAATAAGCTCCAACACATCCAGAATGTGTCCGTTCGATTTATATTTAATTTGAGAAAATTCGACCATATTTCCGGTGCATTTAAAAAATTAGATTGGATAAAACTCGAAACTCGCAAACAATTACACATTCTAACGTTCTCATGCACTGTTTTGCGAACGCAATCTCCTGAATATCTCTTTTCCGAATTTGTAGGATTTGAGTCCGTCCATAATTGTAATACTAGAGGGAGATTCAATTTACTAATATCGAACCACAGAACGGAGACATATCACAAATCATTTATTATAACTGCTACCACGCTCTGGAATACCATTCCCTCCCACATAAAATCTTCCATATCCACCCGATCTTTCAGAAGAAAATTTCTTACTTATCTTAATCATATATCCAATTTATCTCCTGTATCAACAGTCATCTCATCCCTACAGCACTGATCAACGCTCTCTCTACTGCTCCTTTCACTCTTAACCTCCAATTCATTTAACTATGCATCTGTCCTGAAATATTCTTTTTTTTGCAGCTCAGTCCAATATCTTCTAATTTTATTATCTACACTTTGCCTCTCTTTTCGGCAATCAACTTAAATATACCATTGAATGTTTTTAATTACCTGTTTAGTTATAAGATATGTTTTCAAATTTAACATGATCTGACTCATTGATTATCTTGTAAAATTGAAATTTTAGTATTCTGTTTTTAGATAATTCTATCAGTAGGTTTGTGCAGGTTTTTCACACCTCCCTTCATTGTGGGTGTTTTCCTGCAGTGGATATTTTTTTCTAAGAATTTTCTTAGGTTTTTATATCCACTTAAATCTCTCTTATAATCATTATTTTTCTCTTTCTAATTCTTTTGGTACTTTAAACTTTTTTTTAAAGAGGTTAGATGGAAGAAGAGACTTTTTAGTCTCAATCTCGCCTCCAAAATAAAGACTATTAAATATTTTATTACACTATTTAGTTCAGAATATTTTTTGTCCTATTTTTCTCCTCTAAAAACCATATGGTCTTGTGGTCAGGTGCGTCTTATGGTCCGAAAAATACGGTAGCTATTAAGAAGTTATTTTGAGATCAATATTATAATCATCTCACTTCCTTCATCGACAATTCTCTAAAAATCCTCTATAAAACAATAAAATATCAAATATTTCTCCAAAACTGGCAATTTCAGAATAAAAATTGGGAAATTTCACTAGGCAGTATAAAATCAAATTATAATATTCATTAATGAGTGAATATCCTTCACCCCTAGTCCATTAAAGTTATTCATGATATAAATGCTGAATTAAAATGTTACATTACATGATTCTCTGAACTTGGAAAGTATTGCAAAATGGGGAGTCAATAATGATGGAACCTAAGAAGTTTCATAGGAAAACGTTTGCAGTTGGTGAAAATTGAGGGATGATTTCAAGATATAGAATTAACTAACATATAAATTCTTTAAAATGTAAAAGAATATCTTTGCACTATAAATCTGATGTAAAGTCCTTCTAGTAAAGACTGAAAATGTCATAAAAAACTGTATAGGCTGTGTAAATTTGAGCTTTCATTAGATCTAACCTATTTCAGGGGGATTTCTTTCTTTCTTGTACAGTATAGATAGATGAAGACTTCATTTGGCAAAACTGAGATTGAAAAGTCCTATTTTCCATTTAATGAAGATAAAATACATTAATAAAAAGAAATAAAAGCAGTGAAAAAAAAAACAAAGAATAAACACATAAGTTATAACATAGGTTGAAATAAATAAATGTTATGAATGAATTTCATTAGAGAAATTACAGGAGTACAAAAATCAATGATTAAGAAATTAAACAACTAAAGATACCTACTTATGAAATTGAATTGATTTGCAATTTGCATTACGTTGAATTCCCTTGTAAAATAGTCATGCATAGCTGACATGCGAAAGAAAGATGATGAGATTCATACTTTGAATGGATGGAGAAGAAACTTGAAGGAAGATGCAGCTTTCTTCGGTTTTTGAGCTTTAGCAATGACAAGTAATTATGATAAGCTAATCTGTAATCATACTTCCAAATATTGCTAATGAATTGGACACAAGAATTTGTGAAGTTTTTAAGTCAATTTGTCTGCAGGAAAGAATGGACTGTATAAGATACTTTTTAAGGGATTTGGGGAGACGTATGAAAGAGCAACATATTAACCTTATTGCAAACAGTAGTAACAGGGTGACCCCAAGTATGAATCACTAATAACTAGGTCTAGATTGATAAAGAATTTATAATAGGGGATATTGTCGTCACCTATTCTGACAGGAGGCAGATGATAAAGTGTGGAAAGAAGTTTAGAACCTATTATGATAGAATGAATTTTTGAAGGGTTATTTGAGAGTTGGTTTGTGACACTACAGTTGTTTAAGGTTAGATCAGAGTTCATACAGTGTATAGCATTTTTAATAGAAGTGATCGGTGAATGGAGGTGTGGCTGAAGATCATCAGGATTAAGGTGATATTTATAGTGAGAGAAAATAGATGTTATATCAGTGACATATAGTGTAAACTTTAGAGGTCCAAGTGCAGATCCTTGTGGCAGTAGAGGGAGCAGTCAGATGTATAACTTTTTGATATTGACCATGGAGGTAGAAGAAGAACCATTGAACAAAATTGCAGCAATCACATTTTTCTTAAAAGTATATCATGATCAACAGAGTCAAAGGCCTTATAAAATGAATTAACTTGAGAAAATAAGAGATGGAAATACCATCAGTGTTTTGAGACTGATTGTGAGATTTTATTTTGTGTAACAGCAGAGGACTACCAATTGTGATACCAAGGAAAATTGAAATTGAGAACTTGAAATTTAGGATGTAGACAGTTTCTTTCTATATGTGACATCTTGCTTAACCATGGACAATCTTATCTTGTTTTTCATCCACAAAGACTTAAGTTTAGACATCCTAACTTCTTTATTGGGACAATAAATCAAGTTGATGCAGGAATTTGTTAAAGATGTTTACTTTCACATCAATGTCACTAAGTTGTTCAATATATTGCCAAGAAATGTTTGATGCATTAACGAAAAATTGTCCCTCATTGATATTCTTAAGGACTTGGAGTGAAGTAAATTTTTGAAGTTTTAGGATACTAAAGAGTAAGCAAGAAATATTAAATTGTGGCCAGAGTTGCCAGATGCCAATAAATGACCGGAATTTAAAACTTTCTCTAAGTTGGTACACCATACGGTTATTTACATGCGCAGGGTGTTTGCCTGACTGACATTCAAATTCCTAAATTTACAAATCTTGGGTAGTGACCGGCGGGTTCAACCAACGCCAAATTAAAGGCTCAATGGTATATTTTAAACAACATAAATATTTTGAAAGTTTCAAGAGAATTCGTACTGCAGTTATCATATATTCTTACCATCAGAAGAAATTGGGAAATTTCAAAAGTACCTCGAAATTCACAGCTTCGTCATTCATATGGCAAACAATATGAAACTATTATCATATCTAAACATAGTCGTCGAAACGTCAAGGATTACTCAATGTCCATCACAATAGGCTCTGAGACTGCGATAACATATAAAGATTACGTAACAAGAAGTTTAAAAAACCCAGAGTAAGACGATGGTTTCATTACAAATGGATATCTAGATTGTTAAGTAGCACTACCCTAAAATGTTATTTTAATTTTCCTTATATACTTCAATATCGTACACAAATATAGGGATTTTCCGAAAATCACTAATTCTTTGAAAGCCACGATCCAAAAATTTGAAAAACATACTGATGCATTAACCGTGTGTTCTCGTAGTAAAAGCCCTGCTTCAGCGCCGAGACGTTTCTGTGTGTGAAGTCGGAACCTCTTCAGCCTTACTCTTCAAGTTCATATGCGGCCCATGATTAAGAGTGTGTTCAGATTTCAATTCTAAAGAATGGTAAACAAAGTAAATTTTGGCGGTAATTGTGTTTGTAATTTTTATAATAGATCTAATTAGTTCTTCACCTTTAATCGCTTTCATTAATAATTAATAGCATTAAATATTGGTTTTACTCGCCCAAAATTCTGTACATAATCGTTCGAACTGTAGATTTAACGTCATGGAAGAGTCAATGGAAGTAACAGAGGAAGAAAGGTAATTCTTCATCTTCATGTTAAACCTCAAATTAAATTTGATTTATTTGTTGATATAATGCTCATAAGGTGTCAGAGTTCTAGATAAATCAAAAGCAATCAGCAATTTCATTTATGAATGAATTCAATTTCGCAAGTCTTATCTCACTTCACAGGTGTTACTAAGGTCACATTTAATTGGCTTCTAAATTATTCATAATCATGTAAATAATTATCGGCATGTACAACACAATTTTATTATTAACTCTAAATTTCTTTCTTATTTTAATATTCCCATTTTCAGTCATAGAAAATTGGAAGATGTTTCCAACGTTATATCTCTTGCTAAACTGAATGATAGTGACCTGAACCCTGTAAGTCAAGCACTATTCTTCTCAGACCAAGATAATTCTAAATTGAAAATTTTGGAAGTAGATCCTCACATATTAAAAAACATGAAAGAAGGCCAAACATTGGTTATACGTGGAGTAGAGGATGATGAAGCTGTTTTGTGCACTGAGGACACTACGTATGAAATAAGAGGTGCTGAAACCTCTAATTCATTACTTCTGTTATCAGACTTACTTTTGCCAGACAGCGTAAATATCGAAGAAGAAAATAGAATTCTGAAGGAGAAAACAGTAAGAATAAATTTAAGAAAAAGGGTTTTTAATAATTGAAAAAGGATTTTAAATAATTGAAAGAGTTTTTTTGTTTTTTCATGAAAGTTTGACTTTTTCAAAATTAGGTGCTTTCAGTAGTTCACAACTATTATGAGCTGCGCAAATGTATACCAAGAACAAATAAACTTCCTCTCCTTCTAGCAGATAGCTTATATAAGGGAAAAGAACACGAAAAAGAGGAAAATGGGAAAATGTACTCGTTGGAAGATTTGCTTGATCAAGTACAGTGTAGCAGAAAGGAATTAAATGTTGCTTTGTCAGAGATGGAAGCTTATAATATCAATGGTATCTGGAAAAATACCTCTTAAAAACTTAATTATATTTCTATTGGTTTATTACAGCTATTTTAAATATTAATTTTTCTTGTATTTAGGTTACTGGAGATTTCTAGAGTTTGATTATAACTTTAGGGTATTAACCTATATTTTGAATGTTGTTGAAGAAAATTCCTGGCCTTTAGATCAAGTACGCAAGAAAGAAACCTTGGAATCACTTGTGGATTTGGTACCAGTGGAAATTATAGAACAATGTTTTGAATATTATTGCGAATCTACTGGAGCTTCTGCTGATAATGGTATTTAGATAATATTATGATTAATCGATTAACAAAATAAAAGTAAACAACTTATTAAAAATGTTTCAATAACTTTTGGAATAACTTAGTAATATTTGAAATGGGCTAGAATAATTTTTGATACAATTTTCTATCTCTCCAATATAAAATAACTCACAATTATGAATAATTTTAGAATTCATTTGTACATAATTAGAGTGCCAGAATAAAAAATCTATCTTACTTTTAATACAATAAAATATGTTTCTTTTACATAGGTGATGCCTTATATCGTTTGAAGGAGGATAAAATCTGTCGGTTTATAGCCAAAGTTTTATTAAAACCTACTGGTAAATTTAACTTGTATGAATTTTTAGAAGCTTGGCAGCAAAGTGTACCTGAAGGTTTGTGAATGATCCTCTATTTTATAATTGCTATTTTGGTCTTACTTTTTTTGCTTACAGCAAGCAATCAGAAAATATATTTTTAATTAAAATTAAGATTTTTCAAAAGATTATACTGCACAGTCATTACTAAACATAAACTAAAGGGCATTAGCATATATTGCATTCAACTCGATTTACCATGCATTTCTTATGGCAGCATTATTCCCACCCTGTCCAAGGACATCATGCAACAAATACTTTTATCATTCTCATGAATATGATAGTCTTTATAAACACTCAAAAGAAAATTCATTCAGTAAGGAAATGAATTTCTGTTTTTCCTGTGTATTCCTTACGAAGATAAGTAAACGCTCCCTAGATTCAAAGCAATGACCATTTACAACATTTCTACAGAGGCTTTATGTAAAAAGCAGCCTTTCAATGCATATGTGAAATTTAAAGCTTCTACACTAATGCCCTAAAAATTTTGGAAATATAGCCTATGTATTTCTTATAAGGAAAATTGAGATTACAGGTTGCTCAGGAATTGAACCCATGTTAAATAGGCAACTGTTGATTTTTTTCAGATTACATTATTTACAAATCTACAAGTGTAGATAGTTTGAATGATCTATGATTCATAATAAGATAGATGTGATTTTTTTTAATTGAAAATATTTCACTACGTGGCATTGAACCCATGACTATCTGTAAATAGACACTATAATTTTTGTGTAGAAAAATATATTAGGTATAGACTCATGAAATTTAGTTGTACTAAATGGTCGTAAAGTATTTTTTAAAAATTGTCAAAAATCGATCCCATGCATAGGAATGAATGTGGTTGATTTTCAAAGATTAAAAAAAAAATTTCCTCAGCAGAGAGAATGATAAAATTTCTTAGGTATATTTATATATCTTCATACAATAAAAACAACTTTGTAAATTTCCACAGAAAAAATTGGTACATTTGCGACTGGTAGTCAAAGTTGTTTTTATTACTATGGCATTCCAGGAAGTCACGCCTTCTCATATTGATTTTATTTTTACATACAAATGCTGCCTTTTTTCCACAGATGTCATGGGTTCGATTTGAGGTGGTTATATATTCCCAAATATTTAAAAAAAATTTCTAGCTCTATATGAAAGGTAAATCAATGAAACTTTGTGGATTAATATAATCAAATCTGAAAGAAATCCATAGTTGTCTACGTGTCATGGGTTTGATCGTAGAGAGCCAGATAATCTCGATTTTACCAATAAGAATACAGGACTTGATTTTTGGAAAAAAATTTAAAGTACTTTGTGGTTGCGTTGAAGATTTTCATTTCATGCATAATAAATAGATTTGCTGTATCTTTCTAATATGCTGCCTTCATAATGTTGTAGATGGTTGTTTGTTTAATTCTAGGGGGCATTTACTGTATTTACTAATGCTTAGGGATATAGGGACATGAGACGATTTGTGAATGTATTTTTCTGTAATATTTGGAGACTTTAAAGACAATGATATTAATGTGGATGATGAAAACATTTGACGTGGAATATCCTTAGTTCTACTCCTGTGGGGGAAGAATACTGCTGTAAGAAATATAAATTGACTCAACTCAAAATACACTGAGATGATGACCTTAAATTTATGTTAAGCAATGTGTGAATAGTACAAACATACCTATATACATATATACACACATACACATGCAAAATTTAGGAATTATGTTTATTCCATGTAAAAATTATTTTTTGACTCAGAGTAAGATGAAGCTTTATATTTTAATATTTAATTTTCTAGGAAGAATTCATATTGAATTTTAATTAATATTAACCCAAAATATTATTTTTCATTTAAATGAAATTTTTAATTCTAGGTATGAAAACCTCTGTGAAGCAGTTGGGAGGATTAGCCTTAATTGATACGAATGAAAAACCTCCAGTGGCTAAATACTTTCCTGAAAGTGATCTTCCAGAAGATCCTGGAAAAAGATTTGAATTGCTTTTCAATGCAAAGGAAAAGTGGACTCTTGAAGAGATAACCCCTTATGTTGAGTGAGTATGAATTCCCCTGAAAACGTATATATGAATTAAATGATGTTAAATTAATTTTGCTTTTCTCTCTAAATTCATCTTACCTTCTTGATAATTTAAAAGATGCTAAAGTTATTTATATTATTTGGTAAATGTTTAACATAAATTTAGATTTTACAGGTCCGGTTAACATGCTTTGATATCATTTATTGTATATTGACTCATGAATTTATGTAACAGTAAATTTTATAATACAATTAACTCAACTTTGTAGAATGGAGCCATAATAATGAAAGCAAGATAATAATCCTACAAGAAACTGTAGAGAAGTTTATTTTAATTGTTATTTGATGTTATCTAACTGTAAATAAAATTAATGATGTTATTATTATGGAATCAATATTTACGTGCATATTGTGCTCTGTTGACTCATGTCCAGTGTTGGATTGATTACTCTCTTTTAAGGCGGCTGGCTCCCAACAAAGCATCCGTGAGCACTCTCTTGATGCGCTATGCTCGTACGTATCAGGCTCCGAATGGTAAAGGAAGATTATACTCATCAAAACATTTTAGATGACCTCCTGTCTCAAAATTAAAAGACATTGTGAAATTTTTTTTCCATTGTTTCCATCATTGTTTATTTTTTATTATTATTAAGTGTTGGAGATAAAGGCATAAAAAACAATATTTTTAAAATTACTCAGTTTCCTAGAGAAATGTGTTTCTTAATTAAAAAGACCCTGGATTATGATAAAACATATTTAAATTCAAGTACCTTGTTCATTAGAAATACTTAGCATTACATAAGTTTGATTTTGAGTCATTCATTGTGTACAGCATAATTACTAAACATTGTGTATATAGTTGTGAGAAATAGTATGATGTCCTTAATTATTATTTTATGTTTTGTGCATTATATTGAGAATAAAATCATGTTATAAAAATTTCTTATATGAATAATTTTATGAACTTCACATAACTATAATTATGTTGAATTTAATAGCCTATTTGCTCCTTCTCAATCCACAAAGGTTTCCACAAAGCAAAATATTCTTCTCATGCATTTGAATTTCTAGTTGGTATCCTGAACCAAAGCCTTATACTTTTGATTGAGTCTTATTTCTCCCTTGATTAATTATAAAATATTGATCATAATCCTCATTTTCATATTAATATCCCATTACTACCTATCATATGAAACTTGGGTCCCGATCGATCGATAGGTCTCCCAATAATCAAGAATTAATACTTCATTCATGAGTTTGCTCTTCAGCAAATCAAGAAGATTTTCAAATAGAAGTACATGGTCTGTCCTGAAAGAAGTAGGACTGATTTTTTCCTGCACGTACGGACGGTCGGACGGGAATTTTTTAGATTGCAAATAGAGGGGGGGACTGTAACGAAGCGCTGACAACAATTAGAAGTCGATTCCCAGCTCTTGCGTTCTGTGCATTTTAGTTTCCTCGGACCTCTGTCAAGTGACCTCGTCACGGTACGCAATGGACCGTTTGCTGAAGCAGCGCTACGCAGTGAAATTCTGCGTTAAAAACTCGTAAAAAATGGCAAGGAGAGACACAAACTCATCAAGGCAGCTTACGATAACAGTGCAACGATCAGATCAGCCGTATTTGAGCGGCACAAGCTTTTTCGAGAGGGGAGAGAAGACGCCGAGCGCTCAGGACGCCCTTCGACCTCGAAAACGGACGACAGGGTGGCGCGAGTGAAAAAATTATTGAACACTGTGAGTGTGAGAATGTTATCGGACGAACTTTTTACGTTCAAGTACTTGAAAGATATCGAAAACGCATCGTCCGTGTCCGACCAGCTATCACCGCCTCGTGGGTCCTGCATCACGACAATGCGCGGGCCCGCACCGCGCTCATTGTTTCCAACTGTCTGGTGAAAAACGGTGTTGCAACCCTGCCTCACCCACCCTACAGCACAGATATTGCTCCCCCGTATTTCTTTCTCTTTCCAAAACTTAAAATCCCGCCGAAAGGACGTAACCACGGGTCGGTGAGACCGTGGTGACGTACCGTGACGAGGTCACTTGACAGAGGTCCGAGAAAACTACTATTCACAGATCGCAAGAGCTGGGAATCGACTTCCAATTGTTGTCAGCGCTTCGTTACAGTCCCCCCCTCTATTTGCAATCCAAAAAATTCCCATCCGACCGTCCGTGCGTGCAGGAAAAAATCAGTCCTACTACTTTCAGGACAGACCATGTATGTCCAGGAAACCACTTTTGTGTTCTGGAAGTCACATAGTTGCTCTAAAAAACGGAGAGAATATGTCGCCTTTAAATCTATTGGGTCTTAATCTTCATCTGTGAGAGACCATTGCAGAAAAAATGATAAATTCGATGCTGTCGCAGGAGATTGTGCGGATTCCAGTAATCAGTAACCCATTTTGCCCTCAGAATCCTTGAAAATAACTTTATCCTGTATTTCCCTTCTATTTGGAAGCCCTTGAGGAGCCATATGCTCCCAGAAGAATGGAATGTATAGCGAGAATATAATTTTTACTATGAATGAATATGTAACAAAATATACCGAATCATTTGTAGGACGTAATTTCTCATTCCCATAATAATCTCTTATTTATCTTAATCCCGATTAAAAATATTCAAACGAAATTAAATATAAAAACTTTCGTTACACTGAAGGAGAATGTAGAATCAAATATCGATTACTCATATGAGTTTCACTTGCTATAGTCTGTTCCACTTTTCTAGGCAGTATTGTCTTAAGGGGAAATCGAATAGCCTCGTACGCCGGGTCATTTTTCCGGAATATCCGCGATATCCACAAAATTTGCCTTCGCAACGGATGAAATAAAGATTTTCAACTTAGTTAGGTGGATTTTTTCCAATTTTTTGGTGAAATTTGGATAAGGAAGGTTGGTTCTACATATTGACGAAGATTTCTCATAATTTTAACAAAAGAAATAAATTTTATAGCGAAATGAAAAAAAATGGACGAAATAAATGAAATATATATAACATTCTCATTATTTCATACAAACTTCGAGTATGTGACGGTATAGAATAATAATCTTTTACACTTCTTCCTTGTAAAAAGATGTAATACGATGTTTAATAATCTTGCAAGAATTATAAAGAAAAAACGATGGCGCTTATGATGATCATGATAATTTATTTTATAATAAAATATCTTATAATAATTTATTTTTATTATAATAAAATATCTGATTTATAATACAAGGATAATCTAAAAGACAAATTAATTTATATTTTAATAATAATATATTATTTTAAAAATCAATTTTGAGTTCTGACAACGAAACTAGGTTTTCAAAGATCATGTAATTTCAAGTTCTTCTCGTGTTTCCCTAAAAATTGATTATTTATCTTCTGAAATAGTTTCAAAAAATACTTCACTATAGGATAATACAATTTAAATAGTTATTCTTTGATTAAATTCAGAAATTTAGGTATCAAATTCTAGCTTCGTCATGATTGAAAATTCGTTTTTGATGACTTGATTTTATTGGAATCTAGAAATCAACGGCAAAAGGAAGCTATAATTTTTCTGTTTGTGAGAAAAGAATTATTCTTCTCCCATACATTTCCTGTACGTGTAAAAGTAGGAGGGATATATCCCCATGTTTTTAATGGCTTGGGGCAACATGCTGGATATATTATATGCACAGGACGGTACTGCTAAGGATTTGCCGTTGTTGTTAAGGTGAAAATCGAATTTGCTCTGTGACAAACAACTGACGCAGAAATATGGGGTGAGGAAGGGGCAGAATTCAAGTGAGAGGGCATTTATATAAAAGCGATGTGGTGACCCTTGATTTGACCAGATGAAATCCACAGGTTAGGCATTGTGTCGGTTAGTTTTGATTCGGAAATTTGTGACTATTCTTTTGAACAAGTCGGTAAAAGTTTGCGCTAAGTTTTGAGTAATTCTTGAGATTAAGCCGAGGATTAACATCAAAGGTTATCAAGAATAATTCCAGATCGTTTGATAATTGACTGTAACCGGAATGCTTGGGAACATCACTGCAAATTCTGGAAGCCATGTTTCACGGTGAGCGTACAAAATATTTTCATACGACTGTTCTGTGTACTTCCAAGTGTGAAAAAGGAATACTGTTTGCGCAATAGTTCACTTAGGATCAGAGAAAAATTTAGCAATGTTCAGCAATGAAAAATTAATCTCATTTTCTTCGGTTAGTGTATCATTCAACAATATATGAAAGTTTTCGTTATAAACTTTCTTTTATTCCTACGAAATTTAGTGTTGCCAATACTTAATAATCTCTTCATCGTTTCGTGTCAATAAATTTTCTCTAAAAGAATAAAATTGGACAGAAGCCAGCCGTAGCGACATACATGCATAGTAATGTTATGTAATATACATGTTGTATAGTTTAAGCTTCCTTTGGGAAAACGTTAATCTAATTCAGAGCCATCTAAGGTAAACAATAGGTTTCCGTTTTTAGCGATTGTCTTCGGATTGTTCATATAAATTTCTAGGTCAAAAGGTCAGTTAAAGTTGCAAAGGAATGTAGTTATTAACAAAATGAATATATAACCAAACGCATAATAAAGTAAAACACCAGCAGAAGAAATAGTTTAAATGGTAAATAAATGAAATTTCTATCGTATTCAGCCGAACTTCATGAAAGGATATTCTGAATGGTAGATTAACAAGCACAATAAACTTTCACTCTATTGGCTTTAGACCGGTTTCGGCGCAGAGGCCATCATCAGATTCGACCTAAACCGGTAAAAAATGAAAGAAGTTTATTAAGTTATTATTCAATGGCACTTCTTGATTTGATCTTGAAGACTATTGTCGGATGGATTCAAGTTGCAGTCTTGCACTTAAAATACTGTATATATATATATATATATATATATATATATATATATATATATATATAGAGTATGTTTGTTAATTAAGATCTTATTATTCATATATTTTAAAACTTGAAAATATATTAAAGAAACTACACTGTAGAAAATTCAAAAATACAACATAATTGGAAGATATATGAGAAATAACCGTCGATTTTGAAGTAAGCAATGAATTGGTTATTTCGATACTTATTAATTATTAGTAGCCTTGGAAGATCACGCGAAGATATTTCAAATATCACGATTTTATTCCATTCATTAATTACGTGTGGTTATATATTAAGAAAGAATTCGCAAATTTCTTTCTGATAATTTTTACTTATTCATAATTTATGATCGAAATGTTTCGATTTAAAATGAAAACTCTGAATTTAACTCTTGCATAATACGCGACAAAAATTAAAGACTGTTGAATTTATAAGTGATATGTTTTAAATTTATATTAAATTATTTTTATATACATATACTTATTTGTGAACCATGTATAATAAGACACATTGATGCTATTTTCAAATTTTACATGATATGTTATCGACGCATAAGAAAAATTGAAAATTAAATAACCATGGTAATCAATTCACAAGAGGAAATTGACAGCATATTACTATTTTTGATTTATTTGAAATTTCCATAGTAACTATAGACTTGGTTTAAATTTCAGAAATGGGATGATGCTGGCCCAGGTAGATCTAATTGAGGACGAAGATTTATTTTTGGGGTCCAAGATTGATGTGGAATATATGGATTACATACATCCACACTGGCGTCAGTATAGATCTCCAAAACCCATTCAACATTTAGTATTGGGTATCCTGTACGCTATCATCTTGTTTATGGGGTTGCTAGGGAATGCAATCGTTCTAACGACCTACTTTACGTAAGTAATAGGGACCATCAGCGTATACCGCATTTTCGGATTATAAGACGCGCTGTCATCGACGGATCTATTTTCATGAGACTGATTCTAAAGCGAAAAAAATAGTTGGATAGGTCCAACTTTATATGCTTATGTATACAATATAAGATTTTTAGTTGCATTGTAGATATCTACGATGTATCTTAAATTAGAAGTACAAAAATTCCTGCATCTATGCAATATATTCGGATATCCTTTGGTTTTTAAAAAGAAGTAATTTTAAAAAGCATAAAAAATATTTTCTTAACATAATTTTAGTCTTTTAGACAGTTTCAAGATGAGATGTACCTAAATTTGATACGTAATTAGTTTACAAAGACAAAATGTTTTATTTGAAATAGAAAAAATCCAAATGCACCTAGCACTAGTATTAACTGCTCACATTTAGAAATTAGTCATCTCAAAACAGAAACGATACTAAACAAAAGCACTGTATTCTCCTCAGATCCAAATCCCTGCAAAGCCCATCAAATCTATTCGTGGTCAATTTGGCAATATTCGACACTTTGATGATGTCCAAATTACCCTTTTTCGTTGTGAACTCTGTATACGAGGGACAATTTTTCGGAAAGCTTGGTTGCGATCTGTATGGCCTCGTGGGCTCATACTCTGGAATGGGAGCAGCTATTACCAACTCTGCAATTGCATTCGATAGATACAGGTTAGTTTAACTACATCTATAAGTTTTTTAATGAATTATTTGAAGGTGAATGATTCAGTTTCCCTTTCCGTTTCAGAACTATTGCAAAACCACTAGATGGGCGTTTAAGCATGAAGGCAGCAAAGGGTATAGTCATATGCACTTGGCTTTGGGCAACCCCTTTTTCAATCCTACCGTTCTTTGAACTGTGGTCTAGATTCGCTCCAGGTAACTGTATGCATTTTCCACTGAAACCATATTAGTATTTAAATGACGTTGATTGGACAACCTTTTCGGTTATATGTGACGATCGAATTTGCATAAATTAGTTTAAGTAACGATAATTTTATTGAAAAATATTAAAATTGGAATGTGATCTGAGTATTCGCTTAGTTTAATTCGTATATTCATGATGCCGATTGAATCAAATGATCAATAAGGACAGCTTCTTACTCCAAGTAAGATTGTTATGAAAATCTATAAATGGAACATAAGTGAGATCTTTAGCATAAGAAAAAACTCAGTGCGAAGAAAAGATTGGCAAATTCTACCAAACTCTTGGCCCCGAGAAGGATCACTTTAAAGTGACTTCAATGCTCGAGTAGCGGGAAGCCGATGATACTGTCGTCCGATGGACTGGTCAACGCCTGGTATAGAAACATTCATCTGTTTTGATCTACAAAAATGCCACTGTGCTAATCACAGTGGAAATCAACGAAAGGCAATCTATGCCAATGCAAAATACCACAAATGGTGTCGATTTTCAAAGATTAAAAAAAATACTTCCCATGCAGTTAGAGCAATAAAATTTCATGCGGCTTTACCTGTTATATATTTATACAAAAATACCATTGTTTGTGTACACTTGGTCATGAGTTCGATGCCAGGTGGTGAAGTATTTCAAATTACAAAAAAATATATCTGGCCTTATACGAAAGATAAATCAATGAAACTTCGCAAAATTGTGTAATTGGAAAAAATCTACAGGTGTCTACGTGTCATAAGAGCCCCGTAATCTCTATTTTCCCCTTACGAATACATGGGCAAGATTTTAGAAATCTTCGCATTATTACTATTTATTATACTGCGTATAATATAATATATATATAGAGTTTAAGTTCTAGTATATAATAGAGTTTATGATTTACCGGTGTAAGATGTTAAAAATGTCTAAAAATCGGGTCAATTCTTCGGCGTAAACCGATTTGCTGTTGGGAAATGGCGATCGGTCATCACAAAAAATTGATCCACCTGAAAAGAGATTATGTTAAAAAAAGAAATAATGTTTTAATAATCTAAAACATATAAATACTTATTTCTTCATTTCAGGTCTTGTAGTATAAGGAAGATTATGAAATAAATACATCGAAATGAATTCTACATTCAATTCAATTGTATAAAAGAGATATAACCCAAACAAATAATCCAACGACAATAATTCTACAAAATAATTTATTAATATACCATACACGCTTGTTCTATTATAAATGAATAAGATGAGCATGTGTATTTTAAGCATTTATCTTTAATTATCTTTAACGACATAGAAAATCAGACAGTATTTAGGCTCGACTTAATTACAATAAAATCAAACTTACCTATTCATTCTTTCCAGAAGGTTATTTGACGACCTGCTCCTTCGACTACATGACGGAGGGCCAATCCACGCAAATATTCGTCATAGTGATTTTCTGTTGGGCTTACGTCATCCCCCTCGTGCTCATCGCTCTCTTTTACTCGAACATTCTCTCGCATGTGCGAGAGCACGAGAAAATGCTGAAGGAACAAGTAATGAATATGTGAGATTGCAGCGTTCTAATCAGTACACACGATTAATGACTTTTTTTTTCAGGCAAAGAGGATGAACGTCAAGTCGCTGTCCCAAGGCGAAGAGAAATCTGCAGAAATACGAATAGCCAAAGTGGCAATTTCCATCGTTTTTCTATTCGTCAGCGGATGGACTCCTTACGCTTTGGTCGCGATAATCGGCTGTTTCGGTAGCAGGTGAGAATCACAATGGAAATCAACGAAATGCAATCGATACTCGGTTCACGAATCGACTGAGAACTTTAATTAAACTTCAACCACAAGTTTTCCGACAAAATGCGACGATTATATTCAAATTCTCTCTAAAGTTAGACGTCCTCGATAAACCGCGTTTGCGAATGAGGATCTCAAGTTTTCATAGTGTGGAAATTAATCGAGAAGATTGACATAAAAGTATCCCTTTAATACTACGGATGTCAACAGCTGTTGTTGTTTTAACTTGCGGGTATTGCGAGAGGTACTAGATATCCGCTAAAAGAGTCGACAATTCTTTAACAAGTACTTTACGCGAAACAGCGTGTTACAGTCAACAGCTCGAAGATGAAAACAAAGCGAATTTCACTCGACTCTTAACTCTATTAAACGAATCCAAAGGTGCACAATTGTTGGGCGTAGTTAGGCCTTGGGATTCCTCTCAAAGAACATTTTTAAGCTATTCCTGTTAAGGTGTGGCGTTTACGTAAGTTTGATCTTGAAAATTATTTCATTATAAGTATCTAAAGAATAATTTTAGTTCAAGATGAGTTAAAAAAATGGTTTGATTTTCTGCACATATTCTGCGTATTATAGATAATTATAAAATTTTAATACACTCAGTAATAGTCAATAAATAAAAATAAATAATAATTTATAGTAAAAAATTTATTGAAAAAACGTCACAAAATTCATTCTATCGTGCTTAAATCAACCTATTCAATATTTGGTTCTTTTAAATACTCTCTAAGGTGTATATATCATCAAACTCAATCTCTTGGAAGTGACCAAAACAAGCAAAAGAAATGGCAAGTCGCATCTTTCAGACAATAAAATAATGATTTGTAAGTATTTTGTTTTCATCTTTGTTAATTTTTGAGATTTATATGAAACATTTTCTTCAGGAGACTGATGTCTCCAACTTTCAGCATGATTCCAGCGATTGCCTGCAAAACAGTGGCATGCATCGATCCTTGGATATACGCCATCAACCATCCCCGATTTAGGTATGAAATTTATAGTGAAAAGCGTTTAACTTTGTATTAAAAATTCCTTTTGATGATCGAAATTCTACCTAAGCTTAAGTGTTTTCTCTTCAGGGCTGAAATAGAAAAGAAGCTACCTCGGATTTGCTTAGACCTTGGCAAGAAATTGGCAAAGTCTTCCGAAGTAAAATCTACAACTTCCGAAACAACGGTCATTAGAAGCGACACTTAACTTTTAATCTATTCCTCTGCTGAGTTCTGCCTTTAATATCATTGGAAGAAACAGCTGAATACGATTACTTAGCGGGAAGTAAATTATTGTTTATTAAGTAAAATACGCTCCACTGATAAAATATCAGAAATAAAAGAATAAACATATGAAAAACTAATTAAGAGGTTTACTTTCTCGAGTAATTGACATTTCAATTTTACTTTATTGCTTGTAAATATTCAAAATTATACGCAATAAATACTCAAAAACATAAATTTTGTATCTTTATAGGATAAATTATATTATTTTCATTTGAAACGGTGTATCCATTTGTATGCGTATTTGTACATGTATCATTTTATATTTCATCAAGAGTAACATTTGGTTTAAATTCAGGACATGGAATTTATGAATAGAGAAAAGCGAGAGGTTATATTATAGTTCGTACATAGGATTTAGAAAGAATGGATTGGCGCTTGAAGACAAGCAAATGCAAGAAGTCAAATGAATGCTTTCAGCCAATTGGCCATAATTCGAACCCCTTTGGATAAATAACAGAAGAGAATGAAAACAAACAACAGGGACGATGACCCAAATACTCTCAAAGGTAATACAATACTAAAGCACGGAAAAAATACATTATTCAATAAGTATTTTCAATAAGTATTTTCAATAAGTTGAAGTTACCTCAAGAGAAATTTATAAAATGCACCTCAAAACAAAAATTTTAAATTTTTTGTAATTTTTATCATAAGTTTTTAATAACAAAGCATTATACGCTTAAAAATCGTCAATTTCCATTTTTATCGCTCATAAAACTAATGGAATATATCTTCAAGTGTCTAATTTATTTAATGAAGATGATTTCTAAACGATTGTCGAGCTTCTGCTGCAAAGAAACTAATGATCATAACTAACGAACATGTGAAATTATGTATTTATGCCGTTAATTTTTTCTTGTTTATTGTTTCTTGTTGAGAGAGTAAGTCAAATTAATGCAGATATTTCTGCAAATAATGCAGAAACATCCATAAAATACATAATTTCATTTGGAATACTTGAAAAAGAAGAGTCGATTAAGAAATTATAATATAATTAACAAAATTTTAAGGGAAATTACATTTTTAATGAAACCAAATCATCCAACATTTCAATTGTACAGAAAAGAATTTAAATATGCTATTTTATCTATTTAACGTAGTCCCCATAAACGACCAGTTCTGGACAATTACAAGGACGCTCTCTTCTCAGGAGTCTTTTGAGCCTTGACTCGAAATTTTATTCTTTAACAACAAATATTTTTAAAGAAGAACTGTACTCTCCAATTATTTAAAATTAAAAAATAATAAAGTTCAGCGCCGACACATACTCTGGCCAATTTAGCTATGGCATTAGTATATACACGAACGAGAGTTCCCATTCTCAATCCACTGTTATTTTTCCTAAAGTTTATCTTCCTACTTTATATCCTCCACTTCCTTTCTTTGATTTAAAGTAATCTTTGGTCTTATTTTTACGGATATCAGAGGAACTTTAACAGGTAGGAATTCAGATTGAACGAATCTCAATGCATTAATAACATAAATTCGTGAACGAGTTTCACGAATTTATGTTTAAATTTCGATGGAAGTCAAATTACCGAAAGATAAGATGTATTTCATAGCCTTGATACCTTTCGTAAGTGAATTTCAGCTTTAAAATATCGCCATTCTATGTAACTTTAAAGGGAGCATCTCTTCTGTGCACGAGATTGTGATGTCAAAGAGAACTTGAATTATGAAAAAGTTCATTTTTCAAGAAAATGGGTTGAATTTGAAATAGAGAGGAGAATTAAGGAGACACGCGAGAAAAAGTCACATGTGTTTCACTTGAAATGATTCTTTAAATCGAATGGTGGAGGTTTTTTAAAAGCTTTATGGCCGCTTCGTCTGCCCTTGGTTATCTCACCGTTAGATAGATTCAAAATTGCTGTAACAGCAAGAATTTTCTGAAGTCGTCACTTGTTTTGAGCAAAAATGATGGATTTAATGCAAGAATTCTAAGTAATTAGTAAGAGCTATAGTTCGTTATTTCAGATCTATATAATTGAAAAGAGCAACCGACCTGCAATAGAATGTGTCGGGTTCGAGTCCCGGTCGTGTCAGATTTTTTCACGTCACTTAAATCCTTCGACTTGACTCAACATGAGTTAACATTTACCTTTTTAACTTAGAATTATTAATTTCCCATTAAAAACCTTTTCATAAAGACTAAAAAAAGTCCTATTTTAGTTCTCAATAATTTTTAGTATTTATTTCGAAAGTGATTTAACCGTGTATTTGATATTGCTGCAAGAAAATTTTCTGAAAGATTAAAGCATTCCGAATGTAACGAAAACGCTCATAAAATTAAAACCTACTGAAACAAATGTAAGACGCATTTTAACGAAGCTTCACAATTGTTTTGAAAGAGACGAGAGATATTTACTAAGAGAGGAACGATCTTCTAAAAAATGAATGGATGAATGACATACGGATGAAAAAATGAAAAATCATAAGAAAAAATCTAATAATTCCCTATAGTTATTCAATCTTAGATTAAATGATAAATCCAAAGTTTTATTAACAACAACTCTATCACCAATCAATTATTCAAGTATATAATTCAGCTAACTCTACTTATATTGAAAGATATTGACGGAAAGCATATATTCAAATTAAATTTAAACCGCTTTTTGTTGTTTATCAGATAAATTTCTTATCCTATTTGTGGAATTGACGTCCATAAAAATTGTCTCGAGTATTTAAATTTTAATAGTTTAGATTCCTCTCATTCACAATTTTATATAATATCATCGATATTTATATTAGTTTCTATTATTATTTTGTATTCAGATTTTCGAAAGTGAATTTCACTATAATTAATTATAATGCCATTTACAAAAGGAAAAATGCAATGGATAATTGTCCAAATAACTTAAACTAAAAATATCGAAATTATACATAAAAATTCTTATCTACACATTCACTCTCCATCTTCTCCAACTGAATTATTTGGTATTTAGACTCACCAATGAAGATTAAATGCAGCTTCCTTATATGATTTCAGTGGAATCAGTGTCGTATTCCACGAGTAATACACGCCAATTGCGAGAAATTGAATTTTCTTGGAGAAGAATAGGGGGGATTGGTATATAAGCGTCTTCTTAAGAGAACTAGATTGCCAGTCATTCGAGTGGTCGGGGAGAGGATCCTAGTCCCTGTACCTAGAAGAGACACCTTCATGAGAGAGTACTCAACATAAGAGGAATTCATCTCGAAACGAGCATATCGAAACAAGTGACGTTGGCTCAGACGAGATGTTGACTAATATCAGCGAGCATTACCAACCGAACTTCTTAAGGTGAGTGCGTAAATTTGTGCAAAATGGGAAAAATCAGCTCTTAATAGGCAACAAATAAACTATTTTAACTTTCTTTTCATTTGTATGTTAATTTTTTAAGATATTTAATAAAAATACAAATGAAAGGTATGTGATTTGACTGAAGTTATATACTATTCACTGCTATTTATTCTTCAAGTTATATGAAAAATAAATATCTGGCAAAGAATGGAACATCGAAAATTAAAGTGAATGAATTGGTAAATTAATATTGTTGAGTGAAATTGAAGCGGTTCTAAATAAGTAGAAAGTTTCTCAAAAAAATCCTCCAATCTATTTGTAAATTGGAAGCATATAAATTCACTTTTCAAAGTGTAATTACACGTAGTATCGTTTAAAATTAATATGACAGAATTATAAGAACAAAACATCGTATCATCCTTATATTAAATCTCCAATAATAATATGTAAAATAACTGAACGATAATTGTAGCCTAATTTTACGAACGTATAAATATCAAAGGATGAGACACCTTTTCATAAATTTTAATTAATTTTTGATGCTATTGAAAAAACATTCTCTGAGGCTTCATAACTTTAATAATCGAGTCAATATTTACGGTTTTTACAAACTGTGCCTCGAATAGATTTAATCGAGAAATACACTCAATCAATCATTCTAAATTAATACTTTCGTCTATCGCTAAGTAAATGCCTTTCGCAGGGGTAACGTGCACTATTCACCTATTTTCGTGTATCATTCTCCAAAAAAACGAATTCTTTAAACGGTTTGTTTGGAGCATCAACATTTCTAATATTCTGGGACATTCGCTCATATATTTATAGAATATCATTTAAGAAAAGGTCTGTTCTTTTGTTGAGCACCCGAGCTGGTATATCGTCAGAACTTTATTTGGTTTAATATGCTGCAACAATTCTGTCTACTACGATGTAGATTTTCGGAATCGCTTCATCAAAATAAGGGATAGTCTTTTTTTTAGACGTGAAAAAGCTACGGAAAAATTCGTTTATGATATTTGCCTCATCTCTTGCATTGTTAATTAAATTACTATTTTCATCTTTCAACGATCCTACTTTTGTTCTTTTCTTTGGACCTCAAGCACGAACGACCAAAAAGCTTTTGGTCCTTCGTCTAAGTATTCACATAAAATTTCCTCCTTAAATTGACGGAGTAACATCTGGCATAGTGGATTTAGTAAAGGATTTTATTCTCTCATGACCCTCCGTGGTGATATCACTCGATGAATTCCAAGTTATTTAAACACATCGCGAGCGTTTCGTACTTAAAAAAACTGAAAAATCTGATCTGTTTTCAACCTCCATTTATTCCTCAAAATTGACTGTCGAGTAAGATAAACTTTCCTCTTAGGTTAACTATGCTTTACAAGGTCGGGAATGGAGGTGTTTAATATTCTCTCGGGTGAGTTGGCGATAAGGAGGTTTAATAAATTTAATGCACTGGTACTTTCTTTAATTATCTGATGTAACGAATCGTTTGCGATCATGTACATGTATAATAAGGTTCTACAGGAGTTCCCTACCACGAGTTGAAATCAATGTGAGAAGGCGTGACTTCGTGAAAGTGACTTCCAAAGTAAATTTAAAAAGTTGTTTTTATTACGAGTACCTCGTAGTTCTTCTTAACTTCTTTCTTAACGGAGTGATTTTTGCCAATATAAATTGAAGTCATCCAATTAAAATTGCACTATTATTATTTTTACGCTAATAAAAATTTTATTACTTCGTTTAGATTACGCAAAACCTGACGTGAGGAGTTTGGCGCGCGGTAGATCGCGCAACTATTTAGGATTATTGAACTGCATCGTGCATTTGACAGATTCACAGATATCTTATACAGGCAATCTTCATCCAGTTTCATCCTCTAGAATTTCGTTTAATTTAGACAAAGGAATAAACATTTTTGATGATATAAATCATCTGAAATGTATTCAGTTTGATTTCATCGATATAAACTCCCTATATTTTTTTATTTCTCTTAGCTTGTACTATCAGTAGGATTGCGCAGGTTTTTCACACTCTTCTTTGTGGGTGTTTTCCTACTATGGAATTTTTTCCCTAAGCTTGACTTGAAGTTTTTTAATTCCACAAATTTAGTTATTTACTCTAAACATTTGGTTAGTTTAACTTTTTAATATACAATTTAAAATTATACTAAATTTGGACAGGGTTAAATGGATGAGGAGACTTTTCAGTCTCAATTTTGCTCTTAATAAAGACGTTATTATTATTACATGATTTCCGTAAAATTTTACCAGAGAGACGAATCAATGGGTATAAAAAGATGCTGGAAACGGAACAAGGCAGAATTTCGTACGCAGCTTCAAAGGAAAGTGACCCATCTAGATGATACCGAAACTGTAGTAATTTCTGTTCTCAAATCTGAAAGAATAAACTAGAGTTCCAAATTTGTTTCGCGATAATGTATAAACCTCTGATTAATTTCTTTGAAGGACCGGTGTTATGTTAGCGCAAGCTGGTTTCGAAGATGAGTACTTGGGATCGAAAATTGATGAGGACTACTTGAGTTACGTGCACCCTCACTGGAGACAGTATAAGTCACCGGCGATGTATCAACACTTCTTGTTGGGGATTGTATACACGGTGATCTTCTTCATGGGTATGATGGGAAATGGGCTTGTACTCCTTGCCTTCTTTACGTAAGTATGTTTATCATCCTCCCATATTCGATGCGGTTGATACTTTATTTACTTTATCTATTTTTGGAAATTTGAATTCTTACAACTATATCCATCTTATGATTGATGTATATTTATCCAAGCAATATATCTAAGAGTTTTGATGTTAGTATTTCGAAAGTTTTTTCTTATCACTTAATTGAGAAAACTCATCTAAATTGTCTCAATAAAAGAAGTCTTTCTGGAGTCTATTTGGCTCAATTAGCAATTGTTCAAATTCAAACTAAGAATTTCGTCACCAATCAAATTTCGGGAAGAGGGATTTTCTTTAAAAAGTGGTTCTAAGAACCTTTTTTGAACTATCTAAAAAAATTTTGCCAAATATTCACGTTGAAAAACATCCAATCATTAATTGAAAAAGCAGGAGAGCGAAGACGTTTGCTAGAATTATAGATAACCATGTTTAGAATCGAGAAAACCATTTTAGTTACAAAATACCATAGTGATTTTAAATTTTCTTTTCTGAGCTGTAGATTAAGAATAATTCAACGATATTCATTACTTTGTGATGACTTTTTTACAAAGAAATGAAAAGGAAGTAAAATCAATGGATTGTAAATCATTACACGTTAAATTTTGATACTAAGTTTCAAGGAAATACTAGGAGTTGGATTTGACTCATCATGACCAGCTGATAGATTTCACTGCTCAAAATAATCTGCCTGGAAAATTCATACCTTTGAGAAGTACAAAATAATAATGTAATTAATAAAATTTGGGTAAAAATATTTTTTTCGAATTTCAGAACAAAACCATTGAGAACACCTTCGAATGTATTCGTGGCAAATTTGGCAATCTTCGACACCATCATGATGTTTCACTTACCATTCTTCGTTATCAATTCGGTCGTCGAAGGCCAGATATTTGGCAAAATCGGATGTGATTTATACGCATGCGCAGGAGCGATTTCCGGTATGGGTGCTGCCATTACCAACTCCGCAATCGCCTTTGACAGATACAGGTAAAGTATAGTTAGCCAATCTTTGATTAGAGTAAATCTCGGATTGCATAAAGAAAAAGTGATGAGACAACTTACGAATATTCATCCTCGTTCAGAACCATAGCATT
Organism: Pantala flavescens; assembly: GCA_020796165.1. Lineage (NCBI taxonomy): Eukaryota > Metazoa > Arthropoda > Insecta > Odonata > Libellulidae > Pantala > Pantala flavescens. Next base: position 36,116,827 of record CM036880.1, on the reverse strand, counting down.
TCCGCTTGACGGAAGGCTTGGGATGAAAGCTGCCGTTGGATTGGTTGCGGGCACGTGGATCTGGGCCCTCCCGTTTTCTCTCCTGCCACTTTTTGAGCTGTGGTCAAGATTTGCCCCCGGTGAGAACCCTTCTTCCAAATCAAACATACGTCCTGTTCATAGAACAAACATTAAACCATTTTACAGCTATCTTGTGATATAAAACTAAATTATCTTAGATTTATTTTAAGATAACCACAGATGATGAAACCATATAAGTTCAAGGTAATTGGTTCAACCAAAACGTTCAAGGAAAGAGAAAAGTACAATTTCATTCAGCTTTAAGTAACGCTAAAAAATTCGGTCAGAATACTTGAATACGACTAATTGTCTTCAAAGAAAATAAAATACTTCACCGGGATGACTGAATAAACTCTGTGTAGTGTCAGTGTGAGATCATAGACGAAAAATCGGTATGTTATTTAAAACGGATCTATTCTAAAAAGTTTATTTTCAAGCTATAATCAAAGTATGCGCTTACAGACATTAAGGTAGCTCTGGAGGTTATTTTTCCCTATTAGTATAGGGATGTTGTATTCTGGAAATTTATAAGTGTATTTAAATCATTTCTTGACAGAGGGATACCTGACCACCTGCTCATTCGATTACCTGACGGAGGGAAAGTCCACCCAATTGTTCACGATCACAATTTTCGTGTGGGCATACATCATTCCATTGCTCCTCATTGCCCTCTTTTATTCTAGAATTATTTCACACGTTCGAGAGCACGAAAAAATGTTACGAGAACAGGTAAGGGCTACTCGTAATTAATATTTTCGGCCGAAACTTTTCTTTTCACTTTTTCCATTTTATAATTTAGGCCAAGAGAATGAATGTGAAATCTCTGTCACAAGGCTCAGGAGACGAAAAATCTGCTGAAATCAAGATCGCTAAGGTTGCTATCACCATCGTATTCATGTTCATCTGCGGATGGACTCCTTACGCTTTAGTGGCTATACTCGGCTGTTTCACTGACAGGTGATTATCCGCTTTGGAACTGTAAATAGTCTATATTTATATTCTATCGATAGTTATTTTATAATAATTATTAATTCTCTAATGATCGTTTTGAAACTTCAAATATAATAATTGTATAAATTATATTCAGTTACTTTTATTCAATTCATAGGGAATCACTTAAAGCGTTCATAAGTTGAGGTAATAGCATGAAAAAAGGAAAATTTTCCTTTTTTAATTCCCATGACCTGAGGAAGAAAAAAATCTTCTTTAAATTATGCCACAAAGTCAGGATTTTATTAAAAATTTCGAAATTGTATTTACAGAGCGTTTTGGTGATATTCTTTCTTACTTAGAATAAATCATTTAAATATAATTAACGTGATTCTCTCTAAATGAAGAAAAGCACTTGGTGACTTCCATAATTATTTAAATTGTGGAAGTAACCAAGTGCTTTTCTTCATTTAATATGTCCTTCCACCAAGTGCGGCCTGACAAAATCGAACTTATGCGATTCTCTCTGTTTCTCTGCAGATCACTCATGACCCCGACTTTCAGTATGATTCCAGCGGTGGCATGCAAAACCGTGGCATGCATCGACCCGTGGATTTACGCTATTAATCATCCACGATTCAAGTGAGCCTTTCAAAGAAGTTGTCCTCAGCGAATTGGAAATTGTATTCACCATATGATTCTCATTTCAGGGCCGAGATACAGAAAATGGTGCCTTGGCTGTGCTTTTTCGCTCCAGAGAAGCCCAAGGCGAAAGCTGCGGACAACAAGTCAGACGCGACCGACGCGAAGACCGAGACAGCGTAGGCCATCCTCAGCCAAAAGTGAACAACGACACAAACTTATTTCCATAGATTTTATGTGTATTGAAAATATTGGATTTTAAATCGAACCATTACCCGTATTGAAACTGACTAGTCCAATCAGAGAGTTCATACTGGCAAATCAATTTCGTCGCTTCTTGAATGTACACGGATGCTAATAAAAAGAATTTCTAAGAGGAGCAATTGGGATCATTTCTACTGGAAACTTGCGTGCCAAGTTCTAGCAATACCTCTATCCTCTACATCTACATCTGCAATCCACCTTTTGGCATGCAGAATGGATTTCATAAGCAACAATTAACAATACATTATTGTATTAGGCATAGCTTGAAACATAGATATCAGACTTCTATGATAAATAAAGGAAATAAAAAGTCGCATTTTAATTATCTATGCCACTCTTAATGCTAAAGCGAATTCACTATGCTAACTGTTCAACTACTATGTAATTACTATGCTTCGCTATTATGTGTTCTCACAGCTCCTATATGTAACTGAAGCATAAAGCAGCGTAGTTATAGAAAATTGAATCCTTTGAGGTGCATTAGGAGATACTGGAAAAAGTTCGACGAATGCTGAATTTCTGGACCAACTAAAACGGTTCATACGGAGAGAAAAAATGGCAGAGGGATGGCGGTTGAATGAAAGAATTTCCTGGAGAGACGATAGGAAAAAGTGGTTTAAAATGCATATCTTTACAATAGGTAAGGAGAAAGAGCCATAATGATTTCTAATATTCGATTATACCGGATAAATAAGAAGCCAATCACAGAATAACTTTCTTGAAAAATAGTAGACGCATTTTGTCTATTTTAAAAGATTACAAACTGCGCAATGTTTTATATAATTTTTCATAGCTTTTATCTCACAAGAATCACAATTTATTCCTTGGAAACATACTACTTCCTTATAAGATACATTGTTATTTAATTCCTGTGCCTAATAACTCCAGTAGACATAAATAACAAGCTCAATCTACAGGCTGGAATTAAAGTACAGTGGTACCTCGAGATATGAGTTTAATTCGTTCTGTAAACTTGCTCGTATGTCAAATTGCTCGTATCTCGAATCATTTTTCACCATCGAAAGGAATGAAAATGCCATTAATCCGTTCCGGACCTACGAAAAATCCCCAAAACATTGTAAATTATGAATAAAAATACATTTTTAATTAACAGGAAACATGTATAATTAACAAATACGTAACAAAATTATGAAGCAAAGAAATAAAAGAGTTATTTAGAATAATAGTCTTACTTTGGTGACGGACAAGTTCGGCTAACGAAGGTGAACGGCGAGGAGGAGGGAAGGAGTGTAGGCACTCAAGACACATACGTAAACGACGCTTTTTTAAAACTTAAAACTATTTTCGTAACTTTAAACTAAAGCTACACTTTATTTCTTTCAAATAAAAGAAAATACTTAAAACAATGCTCTTAACTTTAAACTTAAACTAACCTTAACATTAACGTAAATTTAACTATCACTTGTTTCTGCCTTCTTGGCTGCACTTTCTGTACTGTAAAAAAAGTTCAGTAATCACGCAAATATGATTACAGCGCACAAGATACTCTTCGATTCAAGCGGGAAACAGGTGCGAATGAGTGAGAGATTTTCTCGGATGATGCTCGACCCAGCGCACCAACTAGCTGGACGCTCCGGAAACACGAATTTGCGCTCGTATGTCGAATTTGCGCTCGTATCTCGAATAAAAATATGGCCTGAGCTCCAGCTCGTATCTCAAAAAACTCGTATGTCGGGCTGCTCGTAACTCAAGGTACCACTGTATTTTAATTCGCATTTTACTGTTTTATGGATGAAGAGGACGTTAAAAATAACATTCAAACGTTAGAATTATCAACGTTTAACTGATAAAAGTTTTATCATCCTTTTTTTATTTCTGAAAATCCTTTGAAAAGAGGAGATTGTTGTAAAAACATATCTGCTGGAAAGGAAACGTTCTTTTAGGATATTTTCATGCAATATGACTTCGAAAACCACACCTTACACCTGAAGAGTGAAGATACAATCAGGTTCAATTCCAAGTTGATTGTTACCCCTTACAGTTAATGAATGATGGGAAAGGTCTCTATGCTTAATTTGGGATTTAGCTTTTGATGCTTTTATTTCTTAGCAAATTTCTAATTTTGCCAATAGAGCAATTTTATTCTAAGCGAACAATTGAGCAATTCACTGATCTCGAAGAGAATGAAGATTAATAAATGACATTGTATTTGCCGCGGTAAATGTTACACAATTTATGTGTGAATTGTTAATTGATAAACATGCTTCAAGGGTGCTGTCAGATGGTGCATCTATTTATTCGTAAATTATAATTTGTCAGATCGAAATAATATCAGTCAAACGAAGTATATACATTCTAACAGGTTCTCTTAGAGCAGCGAAATTACAAAAATTATTTACTATTCTTTAAAGTTGGAAGAATAAAAGTAAACTTACCTTAAGTGTAACCTATATATATATATATATATATATATATATATATATATATATATATATATATATATATATATATATATATATATATATATATATATATATATTGTCGAGAGCAATTAATAAAATTATCTCAATACAGAACGTTTTTCTCACATCGTAGAAGTTTTTCCAGACGAATATATTTATTTTTCTTCTAATTTTTAAATCATAAGAACCTGGAATGTAGAAAAGAAAAAAATTATAAGAAACTTTCTATAGCGGTTAACTATTAAATAATAAAATAAGCTCAGCATTAGTTTATTTCTAAAAATACAAAATTATAATCGCGAAAATTTGGCTATCGATAATTCATTCATATTTCAGTTCAGCTTACGACAAGATTATCGCGGTATGTTCCATTTCTTTCGCTATTAGATCGATAAAATGGGATCAGGTGAATCTTTTTGCTTTTTAGTAACTACACAATTTAAATTTTAGTGGATACACTCTTGTTTAAGGTTTTTTGGAAAATGCATGGATATATATTTAATACTTCAAATGTAATTGTTGTTAAAACTTGGATGATTAGGTGAGGATAAATGAATTTGGGAGGAACTGAGTTCAATTTCATGACGAGTCAAATATTATCATAGCATTAAAATTTATTTTCAGCGAAAAATGCTATAAAACAAGATTCACTTATGTGGTATGAAATATTGGAAAAATATTTTGCTGCTCTTTACTGCTATCCTCTAGAAATTTTCTTCTTATTTAACCACTCTTAATCGGTTCTTTCATGGAAGATCGAAAAGTAGATCAGAGAATATCTTACCTTTGTCAATTACAAATTTCCTGTTTGCAAGGTGCTCTGATGCCTCTCTTCGCCTTCTTTTTTGACTCCATTTCGAAGATCGAAGTTGGGCCTATGACTGTTCATATGAATTTATCTGCGCACCTATTCTGGTATTTGGGGATCCTTTCTTAGATCAGCCGCTCTTTCACAACCAATTCATTAATATCCATCAAATACACTGCCATTCTGCTCTTTCTGAACTGATTTCTGAATTCTAACGAGGCCGTTGTTTCACCTCCGCAAAGGCTCAAGGTTTGACAAATGAAGTACGAAAAAAGGTCGAACTGAAGTTTAGCAGAGGAAATGCAATTGGAACAGACTGCACTCACTTTCGTAGGCACTCTGAAAATAAGTCTATTCGCTTTAGCCGAAATCGCGGAACGAAAACGGAACGGAACTTATGCGTCATCTTGGAACTCTAGGATTTCTAAAGAATCGAATGAGGTGCATGAAATGCTGCATCAGACTGAAAATACATAACCATTGCCCATACGAATGTATTTCTCGTAATATCTTACGTATTATATAATTCGATGAGAATTATTTTCAATTTTCGTTGTCTCAAAGTTCAAGATGCAATCTCATTTCAACGAATAGACGCAACTTACATAAGACTAGATCATATCGATTACATATAGACGCTTCGGGGGATATATCTATTCATATATATAGGATATTAATGTCAGGCCTAAACCGCTGGGGCCATGGGCTCGCTGATTTTTTACGTGATGGCCCACTAAATCTCACCTAGGAAAAATTCGGAAACCGACGCTACTTATCATGGGTTCGATTCTAGGAGGCCCCAAAAATCGACTTCCCCCGTAAGAATGCATGGAGTCGTTTTTCAAATATTAAAAAAAATACTTCCCATTAGGCCAGAAAGATAAAATTTCATGTAGCTATTGCTATTATATATTTCTACGGATATTTGCTATAGTTTTGCTGTAACTGGTCATGGATTCGATGCCAGGAGGTGAAATATTTTCAAATTTTGAAAAATCATATCCCTCTTAATAAGAAACATAGGCAATTCAAACTTATCATACTCTAGCGAATTATGAAAGTATTTTAGGCAGTATATCCTTGGTTCGACACCGGAGGGGGAATAATGCTGCCATAAGAAGTGCATGGGAAATCGAATTCAGTGCATTGTACACTGGGCCCATTCTCACCTAAAAGCGTCCGTAATAATGTCGGAAGTGGTCGTTGGTTCGATGCTATGGGGTGTTTACTATATCTCCATAAGAAATGCATATGGAAATGCATCCATATGGACTCCTTTTAAGGCCTTTCCAGAATGAATTTCCTTTTGAAATTTGGAGTGCTTATAAAAATTAACATACTCAAGCGAATGATGAAAGTATTTTCCTCAACATGTACTTGGTTCGACGCCGGGGTGGGATTATTCTGCCGTAAGAAATGCATAGGAAGACGATGTCAATGTATATATGCGCTCCGATGATTTCGTTTAGTTTTTCTATAGCGATGTGTGCGAAGATTAACCTTCCGAAAAATCTTATTTTTCATTAAAAAATATATTATTGCATTGCTTGCTGTTAGCAAGCACACATTTACTCGTATATTATATTCCTCGGTGCTCCTGAAACTTGCAGCCGTTATTTTATTGGAATTGAAAAGTGACATACAAACATCCTCCGCTCTCAAAGTACACTGTAACCTAGGATATATCTGCCCGAACACAGCGAAGTAACATTCGAGGAAGGGTTAGTGCATATTGTGCTCCTTATTTAAGGGATGCAGTGAGAAAGGGAAATAGATGCGAAAAGAAACAAATTTTAAAATAAGTTTTTTCCTCAATATAATACTAATTATATAATAGTTTGGTGGAACCTTGGCCTGTCGGAGACCTGTCACTGATCGTTTAAATTGGCGTTGTAAAATATTTGTTGTTATAACGCTTATTCATAATAACAATTTTATTCGGTGGGGAACCACCGCGCGCTCATTGACACAAATTATCAATTAAATAATGGTTTCAGAAACGAAGTTATACACTAATTTTTATTACCTCCGCAATTTCTTAGCAATCCTCCGGTATCTTCAACTACTGTTTGATTGTTATTTATATTGTTATTAACTTGCTGCCCCAATGTCCTAAGACACAGAGGGTTCGAAAACTGGCAACAGAGTTTTATTTTCATATAATATACTCAATCTTGCTGCACATTCACATTTTTTAATTAAAAAAATAACCAATTTTGTGTAACTTATAACCAATTTTAATAAGACCGGTTGTTTATTATTTAGCCAATACGATGCGAAAATCGTATTGAAAATGAATTTTGCAAAGTGATTTTTTATAATCCATTTAGTATTTCATGACAATTTATATAATATTATAGTTCATTTCAAAAAAACGATCCAATATATTTTATTGCGACAAAAAACCTTGGGAGTGGAAAATGGAAGAATATAATAGGTAAAGATCAAGGAGAAGATAAGTCTACTTATTCAAGATCAGATAGTGACGTAGTTTGAAGGTAATTTAGAGTCTTTAGAACTCATACCAAATGTTCTTTCGCTGAATATTTTAGGCTTGTTATTGTAGAGATAAGTTTTTAAGCACTCTTGGTGAAGGAAACAGAGAAGATATTAATGGAGTCCATTTCAATTTTAACTTCGTAATGTGTACAATTTGAAACACAAACCTTTACGAAATCTTAGCTCATTGAAATAATTCTTAACTAATTCTTAATTAGTAAACTAGTGAAGCCAAACGTCAAATAATATTTATTTATAAATTTTAATTATATAATTATTAGCAATTCTATTAAACGACTAATGGAATAGCATACTTGTATCTTTCTGTTGTACATAGGCCATATTCTTAATATTTCAATTTCTACATTAATAGCCAATATTAAAATAAATTGAAAATTTATTGAAACTATCTAATTAATAATGTTTCTATAATACAGCTGCACAGAATGAGATGAATATTTGCTGTTTTTACTACTACTGTATAATCAAGCTCTAAAATTAGTCCCTACGACTATTAATTGGCACATAATGTTTTAACAAGTAATAGCAATATATTAAATTCATCATAAAAGTATTTAAATACAGCTCAAAAAGGAGAATTTCGACACTTATCTGCATAGATACAAATTTGAGAGCATCCTACGTCAGCCTGTTGAACGTTTGTCTCCGTCAACTCGAGCAATCCTCCGACGAAAATGCCGCGAATTCTCAAAGCCAAACTTCCCCCCCTCCAACGAAAAATGCGCAAGCAAACTGTATTATGAGACCCCTTCCTTTCTATAGAATAACCGAAGGAACTGGAACGTCCAATAGAATCTCTTGACATATATTAAATTAAAGATTCAGAAACTATGCTTCAAAGGTAAAAGATTTAAATGATTATAGAGAATCAATTGCTGGAATATGATTCGGAGGATTAACAATTAAATATATTGGTATTTAGAAAGAATGAATAATATAATATAATTTATTAATTTAATGACATTCGATATAAAAAATCATTCCGGTGAATGCAGTAAAAAATTAATCTAATCAATTACATATTACTTTCCTCATAGATAGGTCTACAGATAGATTCTAGTAATTTAATTAACATGAAATACACCTTTCACGGAATTATTGATGTAAATACTTAAATAGTTGCATTGATCATTAGTATATACTATAATATCAAAGAAATCAGATTGGATAAACTAAAAAAGTCGAAGTAAGACATTCGAATAGAACTTCTTATGCAGCAATATATGCCACTATCATATGTGCATATATATGCTCACATATGTTTGGTTGAGGGTATTACCATATCTCTGCTCCTATTTTCCAAATAGAAAATAGTCGATTGCGCAATATCACTCCCTCTAGATTTGCATAGAAATATATTGAAAGGTAATCGAATAAGGCCTTTTTAACTTCGTTCCGTGCGACCCCGTTTGTAAAGCCTCCCTATGGCACCCAATGGATGAGTGAACTTCAGAAGGTCAGGGGAAGACTGCTGAAAGAAATGTCGCATCTGTAATCGTATCAGAGACAAATTTTCAATTGATATTTTGAGATAATTAGAGCAGAATTTAACAATTCGCAGATATTTCCATAAAAAAATGTTTCTCAACACATTTCCATATCTTATAAAGTCATTTTGTAAACATATCTTTATATTGCACAACTAAAAATGAGAGAATTTTTCACTCGAGAAATTACAGGAAATTAGAAAACCATTTTTTACGTTAACCTAATCTATTATATCTAGAAATCTCATTTATTAAATAAATGAGGAGAATGAATAGAATTATAATCTATCCTAAAGTGAATATAAAAGGTTGAAAGATATGAAAAATTAATAAGAATAACTTTATCATCATGGTTGAATATATTGGTTGAACGGTAGAGGATTATCTCAGATTATAGATGCTATGATAGATATTCTTTTCCTGTAAAATTCGATTTGTAATATATGATTAGAAAATAATTTTTAGAAACTGAAACGTATCACCCCTCTTTTTTCACAAAATCCGATTCAAAATAGACAATGTGTTTACATCTTTAATTCTCTTTCCCAGTGTTCCTCAATCTGATGATTGAGTCAGGCATTGATGTAAAAGTTACGACTTATTATCTAACTAAGGTCACTATTATATTGAAGAATCCCTCAATCAACTACGATATATCTCTTTATAAACTTTTACATTAAACTAATTAAAACGACCTTTCATGTAAGATTGCCTAAAATATTGGACAAAATATTCTGAAGAGATTAAAGGATTCATGTACCGTGTATTTTAACAAATTAATATTGGGGAAAATTAAGATTCTTTAGTGCTGATGGACAATGTCAAAAAATAAGTAGGGCTGCGGCAATCCAGGATACAGCGCAAGTTATCGCAGGTTGCCTCTCAGGATACTAGTCTCTAGATCTGAACTGAAAGTTAAACTGAAATAAAGTCATGTCTCTTGACAGGTTGAAGAACGGTTTCTTTGCGGTGGTAATTTATGGTATTCATTACAAAAACGAATAATCGTAGAATAAATTATGAAACGAAAAATTCAGCAGGATATGCGATTGATTTATATCGTAAGGATATAAATAATAATTACATAATACAGTTACATAATACTCATCGCAGAATGATTTCGTAACAACAATTGAATTGGCTAGCAAAATTTTGGAAAATAAATAATAATTACTATTAAAGGAAACTGCGCAGGATATGAGTACTCTTTCGATCGAATTAAACAAAATCGGGTAAAAAGTAAACAAAATTTTTATGATTTGCTTATCTGAGTGCATAATATGTCTCCAAAACTATCAATTCGTTCCCCTCGATTTACTAAATTTTAGCGTAATAGTTTAATTTATTTTGCATAACTACCAAGATAGAAGACAGTTTGATATTGTTTAACCTATAGAACGATGATACTGGCTTCTCAGATGGATTCTGAGAGGCCTTCCAAGGGACGTGCGAGTACTTTTCCTGAAAATGTGTCCCCTACAAACCCACAGCAGTATTACCATAATTCAGTGTCACCTACAAAAATAAGAGGAAGACTTACGTAGTATTTTACGGATTTCCAACGGATCTAAAAATTAAATCACGAGAAATTCAATAGAACTACTATTCAAATTATATATTTTTATATTTTCCCTATTCTATCGATTTGATATAAAATTTTTGCAGTGAAGGAATAAAAATTTTTACTATATTCCAATTCTTACCTAACAAAGAATATCTTTTCCAGAAAAAGCGATAAACACCCTAATGCCTCAACAATGATTATGGCAGGAATACTTTCCTTTCCGAAAGCATGGATAAACTCTCGCAATTTAAAAGAAATTTACAAGGGAGGTTTCACATGAAAAATAACGAAAAAATGAAGAAATGTCGCATATTGCTTGGATTGCAACATTCCAATGTTAAGAAATTTTAAGAAGATTGTGATGAGAAACGACAAAAATGCGAACATGAATGGATTGCGCGTTAAGGCTTCAAAGAGTGTGAAGTAAGGAAGCCAAAACTTTGTGTACATTATGATCTTCAACATCAACTTCATAAATTCAATTTTTACCCACGATAAATGAAGAAATAACATGAAAATAAGAAAATTGAAATATTGAATAGTTTTACTTCTTTTACTTATGCTTAATTTGTTTGGACTAAATGAAATGGATTATTTGTATGGTTAAAAACTGGTATATTGGCAGGTAGCAGTTAACAGTTAAATTAATATATGATAGTTATAATAATAATAAATAGTAATATTAACTATCCGATAAATTGCACCTTGTTTTAAGAGACGTTTATAAGTAAATCCATTTATAAAACTTTCCATTTTGCTCGTAATTTAGAAATTAACTAAATTATAGTACAATACTAATAATGGGATTCATTTTAAATAGTCTCTGTCCAATGAAATTTTGAGAATGAAATATGCAATATTTGAGGTAGCAAATTTGGGAAAATATCCTATTTCGGATTGGATGGACTGGATTGATGATTATATTCTACTAAAAAAGAAGGATATCTGCCACTAAATATTGTCTAAACTTTTGAAGATAAACAGAGTTTATCTTATATGTTTCTTTGTAGTTTCTCCTACGATATAAATGAACAGAAAGCAGTATATTGGAGATAGAAACTTTAGTTGGACATACCTTCGAAAATAATGATCTTATCTCCTGGTCCAGTTCGGAGGAACGGGCCGGCGGGGTAGGTATAATGTGTAACAGGTTGCTTTCAGAAAATCAAATTTGAAGAAAGAGGGGTGAATATGTATAAAAGCCACCAATCCATTGCTCATCGCTGCCAGACGACAGTAGGTTTTGTCAACCAGAAAACCGTCGTTTGGACTTTTATCTTCCCCGAGTCCGAGGGTGTCCTGATTGCCGATTCCTCCTCAACGAAGCGGACATGTATACCAACATATCGTACGGTCCGAGTGTCCATCTCTTCAGGTAGGTCACATCGGGAAAGAAAAATCATTTAAAAAGTTCAGGATTGATGAATTAACGGACTTTCAAAATAATTGCAGCTTTAAATTGGATATTGTACTATAAAATGTATGGAATTTTTATTTTCCCTCCGATAGATTAATATTTGATTTTGACTGATGTCTAAGAACATAAGGGATAGACGAGTTTAAAAAAATCGTTTCGGAAGGCTTTAAAATAAAAAATGTTAACATTAAACAAAGGCGAATCAAAATTTACTGGCCCAATGCACAATTAATGAAAATTGCTTGAACACGCTGTTTACAATATGTGCTATTGGTAAAGTATTTCACCCTGATAATAATTCAGATAAAATATACTAATCTCCCTATGCAATGTTACAAACGATTTAGCTGTTAAAGATGATCTCGAGGCGAATTTTGTCAAAAAGCTATACCGAATGAATATGATTACACTTATTAAATTACTATGAATTAGTTTCTTCAACAGATAAGTTATACAGACTATTCGAAATCAAGACTTATTTTACCATATATTATCGATAAAAAATCGGTTATCTTCTCAGAAATGGGATAATGCAAGCTCAGATCGCAGAGGTGGGGGACGAGCTGCTGGGCTCCAAAATCGACGAGGATTATTTGGACTATATCCATCCTCACTGGCGACAGTTCAAGGCTCCGGCGGCTTACCAGCACTTCCTGTTGGGAATCGTCTATGCTTTCATCTTCTTCATGGGGACTTTGGGAAACGGTCTCGTGCTGGTTACATTCTTTACGTACGTAGCATGAAAAGACTCGTTTGATCCTTTCAGATGACGTCAGTAACGATTATTTCACGTTTCAGGACCAAGGCCCTGAGAACGCCATCCAACATGTTCGTGGCGAACCTGGCCATCTTCGACACCATTATGATGTTCCATTTGCCGTTCTTCTGCATGAATTCGGTAGTGGAGGGTCAGCTATTCGGTAAAATAGGATGCGACATGTACGCGTGCGCTGGGGCGATTTCTGGCATGGGAGCCGCCATTACTAATTCCATGATTGCCTTTGACAGATACAGGTGTCAAGCTTTTTTATCAAAATTCTTGTATTCTTGAAGTATATTTAACGGAATGTTTTAATGAAAGTGAACTCGAGATAACGGTTTGTCGAAATGGAATTTCAGGACCATTGCATTCCCTCTTGACGGACGACTTGGAATGAAAGCTGCCTTGGGTTTAGTTGGCTTTACGTGGATTTGGGCTATGCCGTTTTCGTTGCTACCATTCTTTGAAGTCTGGTCTAGATATGCTCCAGGCAAGTTGAATGCTTTTAATATATCGCAAAGAATAATAAATCGATCGATTCAATGCTATCAATGATGGCTTAACTAAATGTTAAATTTAATCTCACCAGTAAAATCATTAAGGAATCAGTACCAATGGCATGATAAAATGACCATGAATGAAAATATTTTCTATAGATTTCATTTCTTGTAAAACAAGAGATCAATTTGTCCTTTGGCTAAAAATGTGCTAGCAATTAATTCCACGAGAGAAAATATCTGATCACTATGAAGCACATTGGAAAACAGATAAATTGACTAAATTAAATTCTTAACGCGCTACACTAAATATGCTTAATTAAAAAATTAGATACTCACAAGAGAGCAACTACTTTATTATTGTAGTTTAAGTATCTCATAATCTATTTTAATCTCCCATTAAATAGTGTATTACTTTAATGTAATTTCAAATATTTATCCAAATATGTCGGAAAAAATTGCCTAAATACTCAAAAGAATACGATGATGCATACAAGGATAAACAAGCACGACGCTCATATCACTCACAATTTACCTAATGTTTAGCCATTAAACTTCTCGTTTTTATCCTCCCCTGCTAGAGGGATATCTGACCACTTGCTCCTTTGATTACCTCGAAGAGGGAAAGTCGACTCAGCTTTTCACGATCGTCATTTTCGTGTGGGCTTACATCATCCCGCTCCTGCTGATCGCTCTCTTTTACTCCCGAATCATTTCTCATGTGCGAGAGCACGAAAAGATGTTGAAAGAACAGGTAATGATCTAAACATCAAATTGTTTAGTCGTGAAAATTTACCTTGCATACTAAGGTATTCTACTAAATTCCATTTATAGGCCAAGAGAATGAACGTGAAATCTCTGTCACAAGGCTCAGGCGACGAAAAATCAGCTGAAATCAAGATCGCCAAGGTTGCTATCACCATTGTCTTCATGTTTATCTGCGGATGGACTCCCTATGCCTTGGTGGCCATCATCGGCTGCTTCGGAGATAGGTAAAGAGAATTAATAAAAGGTGAAAGAATTCGTATCCTGCTTGTAATCACAATGCTCGGTAGGTAACTGAAATTACTCGAATCATAAATACAGTTTCATCAATATGTCTATATCGGTCTTTGGCAAAGAGATAAATTTGAAATGCCGCTTTTCAGTAGAAATTCCAATTCATGAAAATCAAATCTCAGGTTTATTTAAAAGGTTCACTTTGAATATGAACTCATTCATTTGAAGTTTGAGCGAATCGGTTTCTGGTTTTTTTTTAAGGGGCATCATGACTCCAACCTTCAGCATGTTCCCAGCCATCGCTTGCAAGACCGTTGCCTGCATCGATCCATGGATCTATGCCATCAATCACCCACGATTCAGGTAATAATTAAGGAACATCGATAATGAACACGCCTAAGTGTCAAATGCTACCGAATAGAATCCTTACACAATTCTTGACGAACTTCACCTAGGCATTCACTCTCAAAAAATACAGGAAAAGTATAACAGTTACATATTATATCATGCTCGATATTATATTCTAATTCGAATAAAAATACATAATAATTATTGTGAATTTTTCTGCTAGTAATAATCAAAGATTAACATAATCGGAGCTCATGCTGTGCTGTTCTTCCTATTTATTCAAATGATTTTGAGAAATCCTAAGAGATCTAATGCTTTCTTCTTTTACTTAACAGAGCAGAGATTTCTAAGAAGGTTCCATGGCTCTTCAGCGAAAAGCCTAAAAAAGCTAATGCTGACAACAAGTCCACCGCCTCAGAAGTGTCTGAAGCCAAGGCAGAAAATGCATAAAATATGGGCAATTTACTTAAGTTTGAGAATTCTGCAATCTTCTTTTCTCTCCTTATGTAAAATAATTTGTACTGCTTAAATTTTTTGCGCAGAAATAAAGATTTTGGTTTCCTTTTACTTAGCAATTTTTCTTCATTCTTGAAAATCCTTTTCTAAGACCTGTCAGTTCTTGCTGATCAACCTTGGTCTTAAATTACCGTATTTTTCGGACCATAAGACGCACCTGACCATAAGACGCACCTGGTTTTTAGAGGAGAAAAATAGGACAAAAAATATTCTGAACCAAATAGTGTAATAAAATATTTAATAGTCTTTATTTTGGAGGCGAGATTGAGACTAAAAAGTCTCTTCTTCCATCTAACCTCTTTAAAAAAAAGTTTAAAGTACCAAAAGAATTAGAAAGAGAAAAATAATGATTATAAGAGAGATTTAAGTGGATATAAAAACCTAAGAAAATTCTTAGAAAAAAATATCCACTGCAGGAAAACACCCACAATGAAGGGGTGTGTGAAAAACCTGCACAAACCTACTGATAGAATTATCTAAAAACAGAATACTAAAATTTCAATTTTACAAGATAATCAATGAGTCAGATCATGTTAAATTTGAAAACATATCTTATAACTAAACAGGTAATTAAAAACATTCAATGGTATATTTAAGATGATTGCCGAAAAGAGAGGCAAAGTGTAGATAATAAAATTAGAAGATATTGGACTGAGCTGCAAAAAAAAGAATGTTTCAGGACAGATGCATAGTTAAATGAATTGGAGGTTAAGAGTGAAAGGAGCAGTAGAGAGAGCGTTGATCAGTGCTGTAGAGATGTGATGACTGTTGATACAGGAGATAAATTGGATATATGATTAAGATAAGTAAGACATTTTCTTCTGAAAGATCGGGTGGAAATGGAAGATTTTATGTGGGAGGGAATGGTATTCCAGAGCGTGGTAGCAGTTATAATAAATGATTTGTGATATGTCTCCGTTCTGTGGTTCGGTATTAGTAAATTGAATCTCCCTCTAGTATTAAAATTACGGACGGACTCAAATCTTACAAATTCGGAAAAGAGATATTCAGGAGATTGCGTTCGCAAAACAGTGCATGAAAACGTTAGAATGTGTAGTTGTTTGCGAGTTTCGAGTTTTATCCAATCTAATTTTTTAAATGCACCGGAAATATGGTCGAATTTTCTCAAATTAAATATAAATCGAACGGACACATTCTGGATGCGTTGGAGCTTATTGGCTAGATCTCTTGATAGATCTTGGTAAACAATGTCACCGTAATCAAAGTGGGGCATGATCAATGAATTTACTAGTCTACTGAGTCGAAGGCTTTACTAAAATAATGTATAACAGAACAATATTTGATCCTGCGGGTCGGCTGCAATGGGTCCCGCTGCAGCTCTGATACGAATGCCCGGCATTAGTGTCAGCGTCTTAGTACAGCGTCAGTGTCAGTCTTCTATTCGGACCATAAGACGCAGGCACTTTTCTCCCCACTTTTTGGTGAAGAAAAAGTGCGTCTTATGGTCCGAAAAATACGGTATATAGAAATTAAAACTGAAAAAGAAATAAAAAGTTGGACAAACATATTATATGAAAAAATACATATCTTTGTCAATATGAGCATACTTTAACCATAAATTGCAAGTTATTTTGAATTTGATTATTGAATGATTGAAATTATTTAGAATTTGCTCATAGCAAAATATAGTAAACTTGATTTAAAATTGATGATGTTTTGAATTATGAGATTTTAGTTTTTACTAAAATCATACTATCTGCTGGATTAATTTTGTGCTTAATTTGGGGGCATATTTTTTATCTTCAACATTACATCAGAAAAACACTATTTAGAGGATAAATAAAACAAGGTAAATCAGTACCAAGAAATCTTAGTTTGCTAATATTGAACTAAAATGTACAAGTTCAAATGAAATCGTCTTAATAATTGTATATTTTTCAACTTTTATAGTGTTTCATATTGATTATATTTTAATAGATTATTTGTTATTACTTTTACTCTAAGCGGAGCTCTTTGATTTGCGACTTTCATTTGAATGGATGAATTTCACAGTAATGCAAATAATGCTAGGTAGAAAGTTAGAAAGGGGCTGCAGTTAACTCATTTGGGAAAATGATTTTTAAGCATAATACCTTATAGTAAAAGTATTGAAATGGAAATAAGATCAAAATGACTAATTCTTTATCTAAAATACTAAAAATGAATGAATTAATAGATTTAAGTTAGTGTGATATAGCCGAATTTTATCTTAGAGTATAAGTGTGTATAAAAATGGTAAATTAATTTCAAGTAAGTTACAAATTTAAAAGTTTGTAAACTTTTGAAAAAAATACTTTCATTGAAGGAAATAGGCAAAGTTTGCAGTAACGTTGCTAGAATTATAATGATGATAATATAAATAAATATAAAATATTATAATTAATTATTGATGTGGTTGTTTATTTATCTTATGTAAATAATTATCCCAATATAAATTATGAATAGTCTGGATTATACAGGAAAATTTTGTAATATCCATTTGAATCAGTAGGGGAAAAGAAAATAATTGGAAAGG
Organism: Pantala flavescens; assembly: GCA_020796165.1. Taxonomy (NCBI): domain Eukaryota; kingdom Metazoa; phylum Arthropoda; class Insecta; order Odonata; family Libellulidae; genus Pantala; species Pantala flavescens. The sequence continues at coordinate 36,099,077 of CM036880.1, read as the reverse complement.
ACATTTGTAAACTAAATTTTTCCATGGTACTCAGTGAGATTGAAGCCAACTTTCAAAGGAATAATAATCTTCAACTGGATCATCTTTTAAATTCAAACAAATCATCTTGATTAAAACCTATCATGGGAATGGGATTAGCTGATCCTATTCTATCTCAATGTTTCCTCAACATTGTTTCTTAGAACTGCCTAAACACATTTAGATTCACTTTCATTCAGAAGGCTTTGGTATCAATAGTCTTTGATTCACCTTATACAATAATCTTTCTTTACATCTTCTTCCAGTTGAACTAATTATTCTAAATAGAATTTTTTCACATTTTAATTCAGCTATTTTATTTCAGCAGTGGATTTACCCTAGGGTAAATCTTTAACTTACTACTACCCCTAGCAAGAAACTTGAATATATTTACATCATGAAAATATAATTCAGCCTTCTGTCTGGGATGAAGGAGACAGCCTTTTACTCTTCTGAGTTATTAATTGCCAATGATCCTATTTGGGAAAAAAACCTTTGAATTAAAATTAACCAATGGTATATATTGATTTCATCTCAGAACATTGACTTTACAATACATCGTAATGTACCAGTATTTATTTATGTATAATGTCTCCATCAAAATATTTTAAAATTAGTGTTCATGTTGGAAATATTAATGAAAATTAAGATACAAGAGCTTTGAAAGAAGCTCTTACTATTCTGATCACATCATGAATGGTTTAAATTCTGTAAATTTATCAGCATATATTGATTTGATATCTCACATTGATTTTTTTTTATATAAAGGTACAGGTTTTCATTTAGGAATTCATTTACAATATAAGAGGTTTGGTTCATGAGGGCACATTATTATTTTCATTCAAACATATAACAAATATAATAACAAACACTTCAATCTCTTTTATAGGTGAGGTTATTTTTAAAATTTTATATTCTATATGTAGTTCATCCTGCTGGTTTTAGACTGTGTATCATATGGGAGTATTTTTTCTCTCAATAAATATATATTTCACTGAAGGGAATCAACACCTAATAAATCACAGTTAATGCAAAACATCTTGTCAGCTTGAAAGGTACAATAATAGTAATTTTGATTTTGAACAAATTTTAGTTCATATCAAAAGCAAATTTCAATAATTGACTCAGGTTATTATTCATCTAAAGAATAAATTCTGTAATGTAATAAAGCTGTAATTTCATATTTGAGTCAACCTGTGAATATATCCATTCAATTATTTATGAACATGATGTAAACAATAACTGAGAGTAATGAGTTACAGTCATTTTTGGCACCAGCGATACCTTCTTCAGTAGTTTTTTTTTATAATACAATCTCAATTCTTTACATCTTCAAACAGATAATTTTTGGCTTGACACAAAAGTGCACAATTTAATAAATATTGTCCATTTTGTAGATTCCTATACACTTATATTTTCAACCACCAACACATAAAAAAAATAAAGTTAAAGCAAGCTGCACCTTTTCTTGCTCACAGGCTGATGATACAACTCTTCTATAATTTCATTACCACAAAAATAACTAGTCCTTCAATTTATTTACAATCTGTAAATAAGTTTTCTCTTCATTAGTCTCTTGAACACCTGTAATAACTTTTCAGGTTCTAAGTGTCACATATTAACACATCATACTAACATCTGATCAATATGTATCTCTCAGTGATAATGGAGACCAGATTGATGTGCTTTCAAATAGAAGAGGTTATTACTGAATATCACTTCAGGACAATCAGTAACATTATCATAAGAATTATCTTGTGTAGCTGATTAATCATTTATAGACCATTGATCAGCTGAGATTGTAAGTGAAACTGGTATGTTACTTAATTTTACCAATAGCTCAGAAAATTAATTCCCCATATACTGCAGAAACATTATGTATTATCTTTAATAAATATTTCATTTATGAGTATAGATAAATTTTCAGTCATAAGATATCATTCTTGTCTTTGAAGTATTGAAACTTAATGTGAAGGCAATAATATTTGTGTTTTTTAATATAAAATGATAACAAGACTATTTTTATTTTATATTCTAAAATTCTGATTATTCTGTATAATTATCATACCAAAGGTTTTGTTGAAAATATTTTACTCACAGAAAATTTGCTGAAAATTGATAAATCAGTAGTGGAATGTTGATATCATAGTAATTTACTGCCTCCGGACTGCAAACATTTATCATTTATGAAAGACAGCAGAGATTCAGAAGTCTCTCTTCAGAAAAATCAACAAAGAAAAACATTAAAACACAATAAATGCACCAAAAATCTAATCCTGGCAGTGCAAATCTCATAATCGAATTACTATCATGATTTTTCACATAAATGTTAGTTTTAAAAATAAAATATTTAGCTCAAAGTTTAATTTATCTGTTTCATACACATAACTAGAGGTACGTAAAAACAAAGTAATACAGATGCTAAGTCTCCTGAATTTTCATTCCTTAAACATGTAGATTAGCCTGAGTGTCTTTATAAATGTTACTTTTCTAGGAAATCAGTTTACCAAACTAATGTCTTTCTCACAAAGTATAACATGAAGAAAATATCTTTTCTTCATTGGAATAATATATTACTTCAGAAATAGATGTTAATTTGGAAACATAGTTACATGATTGAGATCACTGTTAAATTTTGTTTATAAAAATACAAATGGTGAAATTCTAATAGTGTGTGACATAAAACAATAATAAATGGAAAGAAGGTCTACAATTTACAAAATATCTTCTGTCGAATGTTCACACCAACAAGAATGATAATGTTTTGTTTTTGTGAGAGGTTGAGCAATTATGTCTTACACATGAATTACTGACTGAAGCTGCTATCATCAATACCTAAGTGTCTGTTTAAGGAGAAACTTAAACATCTTTTGATTAATTTTTAATCATTAATGACCTTTTATTCCTTCATAAATTTCAATTCAGTATCACATACTCACATTTCCTTCATTGATTACTGCTCAAAGATTCCAATGGACTCCCTCTCGTCAATAGAAAAGAAAACTCATTTTTCATACCAAAACTAAGGAAATATTGCTCTATAAAAGTAGATTTCTGGTTTAAACAACGGGGAAATTTCATACAATTTATCTATCCTCATAACCATAATGGTGTTTAATTCATTTGACACAATAATTAATGTTAAAACTCTCCTTATGTTGCTCTCAAAGCTTTCATTGAAACCATTTAAAATGCATCAAATTTCTTTTGCTCAAATAATTCAGCCTAATACCTTACTATTGAAACAGTCTAATTTCTTATTTTCTGTATAAGTTCTAATACACCCTGCTGTTTGGTAAAGGAAGTAAGATTGCCAAATTGATCAAATTGCTGACCAGTAAGATGAGAGAAAGTCACAATTGGCCCCAATTTCATGTTTAAAATATTAATTTGGCATTGCATTTTACAATTGGCCATCATTTAATTTTTATATATCTCATCAGGCAGTTGGCTATATCCCTCATTCTCAGAAAAGAGGAATTAGTAGCACAGAAATCATCATCCCAGTATCACCGATGAGTTTATTCACCTTCATCATTTAGTGGATTTTGATTAGAATAACTTTTGCAGTGCAGATTTAATTTGATAGTTATTGTTTGAAAGTGAAAAAGCTAGTTCCAGTTTCCCACTCCTCAAAATCTATTGGGCCAAAGCAATCATCAAGGAAAGCTTCCATGCTCCGATATAGGTGCTCTTTCACTCCAGAGAAACTGTGGTTTTCGTCAGGATAAGTCTGAAATGAAGAAATCTAGTATGAATACTTATCGCAAACACATAAATCAATTTTATAATACTTATAACAAAATCAAAATTTATGAAACAATTTTTTTACGATCTTTTTGACTAAATTACATTGGATTTGGTGTCACTCAAGTAAATTGAAATAGAGTGGGAAGTGATAGTTTATTCTGATGGTTTACTCCAATGTTATTTTGAATTTATTTTAATTACTAAATAATGAAAATGAATGTTGCATCTGCATGAGTAATCAGTATCCTGTAGTAATGATTTTGATGGAGTGATTTTCAATGCCATATTTGAATTTATAAATCTGACTTAAAAATGTTATATGAGAGATCCAAAATTTTCTATTTTCAACCCAACCTGTTTCACTTGAATGATTTTCTTACTCACATGGTGGCGGAATAAAACACCTTCTTCTGTCAGTGCCTTAATCAACATCATGCTTTGCTGATAATGAACATTATCATCAGCAGTACCATGAATGAGGAGGAACATTTTATCACGCAAATTCCCAGCCCTTTTTGTCATATCTGCTTCTTCATATCCTCTGTAGTTGTCGGTTACATTTGGTAAGCCCATGTAACGTTCAGTATATGCAGAATCTGATAAAAGAGAGTGCTGTTTATAATATATCTAACTATTGTGTTGGATGGAAAAGTGATTGTAACTATTTGTAAAGAAATTTAGATAATTGGAGAAAAGATAGATGCTTTTCTCTAATTGAGTGAATATTTCTTGACTTACCATAATGTGCCCAACTTGTAACTGGAGCAACTGAAATACCACACCGGAAAACAGACTTGTCCTGCGCAAGTATCATTGCCGCAGCAAATCCTCCATAACTCCAGCCCCACACAGCAACATGCTCCTTATCAACAAATTTAAGATTATCACGCAAATACCTAAGGAAATAGAGGAAAATATTATTATATTCCTGGACTTAAAATTTAGATTAGGTTATTTCTGTGACGTGTTTCTTGTTTTCTCAAAATCGTTTATGTTTTACTTTATGTGAGTGGTTAGTAATTTTTATTATAAAATTTTTAACGATTACATTAAATGAAAGGGTTTCATCTTACAATGTTAGAGTCAATTAAATGAGAGTTACAAAACAGATGTATGATATCTGCACTAAATTATATTCTACAAATTATCCTTGAATTCCTGATAACATTTACCCTTTGAAGAAGTGAACTAGAGGTCTAATTTGATTGCACAAAAATTGTTGGCCTAATCTATCAGCCTTTTTTACTTAAAGAAAAACCCCTTATGGAAGGAGTTTTTACATGAATCTCTCAGAATCAGTTAGTTGCGGTTGGTTGGTTTCTGCTCCACACCAATGTGTGTGAACCTTGTTTTTTCAAATTCTTTCGATCTTACTGTGACAGCAGATCCAAATTGATCCATTGCCTTCCACCAACTTCAGTGGTGTAGAATGAAACAGCCTAGTTAAACTAAGAGATGTATTTTGTAATTATTTCTATACAAAGTAATAAGGATGTATGCAACCTAGGTTTTGCATTTATCCTTGTTACACAGTATAGTAAAAGTTACAAAATGCATCTCTGTGTTTCTGAATACTACAATGTGAAACCTGAACTTGTCTCTATTAGCCTAGTACAATGTAGATCATTTGAACACTTCAACTGGGAGGACAATATTAATTTAATAAAGGAATGCATAGCATTGGAATGGTTTAGAATGTGTACCAAAGCAGAGATCAATTAGAAAGGAAAATGCTCTGATGCTACTCCTCATCACTGAGGTTAGGAAAGAAAAAATATTCTGTATTTTGCTATTATATGAACATTTTAAAAATATTTTTATAGATTTATTTAAAATTAAATTGGTAATTTAAACATTTATAGTTTTACTGAAAAAACTTTGAAAATGATATTAATTTTGGGTAAGAAAGTCATAATAATTTTATCAAAAAATGTATTGAACTGAAATGAGGATACTTATACTAAAGTAAACCTGAAATAATTATAATTACGCTTGTCTAACCGGATAGATAAAAAAATACAATGAAAGGTAAACAAAGCATATTTGTTAGAATTGCCTCCACAATTCCATCAAATTTGCCTTGTTTGTAACTTTATGGTTGAAGGAAATATTAATATCATTATCATCTAAATCATCACTTAATAAAAGAATGATATATTAATTTCAAAAGCTCGATGTAAAAATACTTGCAAAATAATATGTAATATAGAAATTACCTATAGTTTGGAGTTGATATGTGTTTAACAGTCAGACTAACTTATTATATATATATAGACTTTTACTAAGGGTAGTAAGTAGCTTATGAATAAACTTACGTAATCACTGCTATTTGATCTACTATTTCTATTGACCCAAGCCTTCTAGATATCTCATGAAGCATTCTGTCTCCCTGGAAGCCAGAGCCACGACCATCCACTTGTGCATATATGAAATTTCTGCAACTTGCTAGATATGTTCCCCAATCTACTCCCCACTGCTCAGAAACTAACTGTGATCCAGGTGCACCATATCTAAAAGTAAATATTATTATTGATGGACAACTAAAAAAGTTATTATTTATGAAAATTTAATGTCATTTCTAAAGAAATTAAAATAATCACGTCTTAAGGTTATTCTATTTTCATTTAAAATTATCTAACTCTTCTACTATTATTAAAGAGCAATGTAAATGGCCCTATTTTTGAAAATTAGGTTTGGAGTTAAAATTATTGGATAAGACTTACACTTGTAAAACTAGAGGAAACGTCATTTCCTCATACTCTCGGAGACCTGGAGGCAGATGAAGTCTCACTTGAGCATGATAGCCATTATCTACTTCTACTTGGAATGTCTTTACCTATAAAAATGGATTCCAATTAAAATATAATATTTCAATGTTTTAAAAATAGTTTATATACTAGTTTAGCTAATTATTTTATCTTAATAAAATTTGAATCTTTTGATGATGATTACCTGGGGTAAAGCCATTGCACTCAGATGTTCTCTCAACTTGTCATTTGTATCAAGAATGGCCACACGTGCCTCATAAGCATTTGTTGGTGGTGGAGAGCTTGGTCCTAGAGTATCAATAGAGGAAATGCTTACATGAGCATCTGAACTAGTTACAACAATTGCACCTGCATCTACAAGGGTAACCACTGGTGGATCTGGCCCAAGACACTCGTGGACAAAATATCTTGCTGGTGGACTAAAGATGGCATTTGTGTAAAGACATGGAGGAGGTGGCCCTTGATTGACTGTATGATGACCTGATTCTTCTGTCCAATTGGTCACCCTTCTGGCATCATTAGGTCCACAAGTGAGGCATTCATTTATTCTTGGAGATGTTCCATTAAGGTCACCGACTCGGTAAAGATGACGCTGGCCTGGTCTCCTCTCTGGTGCAGCAATGTAATATCTATAAAAGAGGAAAAATATAAAAAACGAGCTTCTTTTGTTTTGATGGTTGTTGTATGACATCAAGTTTCAGTTGAGATTTCAAAGATTTTGAGTTAAAAATGAGTAATTTAAAAAAGAAGGAAAAGTAATGAAAAAAGTTGATTTTAACAATGTCATAGATTAAATAAAAACCAAATTAATGTCTAAAGAATAAAAATATATTTTACTGATGAATAAATAGTATAGTAAATTGTCAAGTACAATGTAAATTAATAAGCATTACCAAAGTAGAAACTTCAAGATCAGTTATAGTTATTATTTAAAAAATTATAAGCATCTTGAACTTTATTTTTACTATTAACTAGAATAATTTAAACCTCTACAGTTAAGTACCCTAAGTGGTACTTAGAAAGGGCTCAAAGTAATTTTTTTCTTTAAATACAAAATAGCATTAAAAAAATTTAGGTTTTATGAAATCTCTGAAAAGTACATTTATGTAATCATAATTAATCAGCAAAAATATATCGCACAGAAAGAGCTAATTGCTAATTTCTTAGCTCTAATGTATTTTTCTCTAATAATTTGAAGATAATTTCAATTTGATAAACAGGCAAAATATAAATATCAAGGAATGGAATTCATAATTAATGAATAGAAATTATAACAAAAGAAACTCAAGCACTAAAGTAATAGCTCAAGATAAGAAAGTACTTGAATTTTTTATGAGCTATGACCGAAAATTGGGTCAGTACTCACATCCAGTGTCTTTCTGAATCCCAGGCAAGTATTTTCACAACCTCAAATACTCCATGAGTTAAAGGAGTTGTTTTACGTCCTCCCACAACACCATTAACATTGGTTTCAACAAGAACAACATGTCTAAATGTACCAGCATCGCCATCACGGACAGGAAGTCTAGCCACAAATTTAGGAGAGTCTTCATCTGCTTCTGATTCAGTTGGATAAAATATTGGTGCTTCAATAGCATCAACCCAACCAGCATTTCCTCGGGCTCTTTGTGTGTATGCCTGTATTGAAAATTGTTGAAACAGGATAATTTTGTGTTTCTCATCAAACCTTAATAAAAGTAAAGTAATTAGTTTATAAAAATGCAAATAACATATCATTAAGATAAATTGATAGAAATGCATAGAACTCCTTTAGAGTTTTACCACCATTACAATGATAACTAGTTCTAATTTAAAATTTCCATTTTTATAATATTTATTTATATTTTTACTTATACTAATCATTTAAAAATACTATCATAGCAGTCTTAAATTATAATGATAAAGCTTATTTGTCATTGATGAATAAGTAGAAATGTATCATTTTATGGAGAGCATTTTAAAATTAAAATCAAAGGCTCATTATAAACAACAAATTTAATATTAAGAAAGTGAAGTAATTGCAGGAATAATAAAAAAAATATGTTTTATACAAGGTTGGGCATAATGAAGACTCCAATTCCAAAAATTGCTATATTGTATTCTGACCAATAATAATAAAAATGAGGTTAGTGCAGTAAAAATGCAATAAGTTTGGCAGAACAATGCAATTTTTAGTTGCTGTATTTTATTGAGTTTAAGCACACCTTTTTCCTTAAACTTTGATCCCCAAAAAGTAGGAAGTACTTATAACCTACTACTTTAAGGAAGGTAAAAATTATATGCTTGAAAATGGTGTCAAATAATTTTACTAAAAGTTTACTAAAATCAGGGGTTAATTTATAACGTTAAATTAAACAAATATTTATTAACAAAGCACTAAGCAATTTATAAGTACAGTAATTTACTATGAAGAAATACTTAATAAGGGAAAACTAAATGCTACAGTATTTACTACTTGAGTTGAACCTCATTTAATTAATAGAATAATTTTTTCTAAATTTTAAAACTAAAAAAATAGGGAAATGAATGAGAGACTCCATTATGCTTAATCCTGTAGTTATTTAAATGTATATGTACAGATTAAATGACAAGAATTACTAACAGCTGTGCCAATTGAAGAGTTATTATTTAATCATGCAATATTGAAATTGAGATTGAATAAGATGATTGAAATTTTTAGATAAATTTGTGGAAGATATCTAAAAATTAACACTTTTCATCTGATAGCATATTATCTCTGCCTGGGTGAAAGAAATCAGTGAGAAAAATTAATGCAAAATTAACATTATAATATTCTAAGATTCTAAATGGCATTCTATTAAACCATGAGGGACTTTTTGTAGGTATAACAGTTTCTAATAAACTCTATAATAAAAATATATTGTATCTGTATATTAGTATCTAAGTATATAGTAGCATAATTTAACTAACAATATAATCAGTTTCCAAGTAAAGAATAGGATCATTATCCTTATTATTACTTAATGTTAATCTGAAAATGTGTGCTTGTTACTTACATCTTCGCAGTTCCAGAGTGACCCTTTGCAGATTGATATAATGGAGATATTCTGCCTTCTGTTCATCCATACAACAGACACTTGTTTGTTGTTTATCCAAGTCACAGCAGTGAAGTAATGATCCCTAGTATTTAAGGTATACAAACTATTTTAAGATATGAAAACTTCAAAATATAATGAACTTAAAATAGGCAACTCATGGATTTTGAAATGAATTTTCCCCAAGGTTGTTTAACATAGAAAAACGTTTAAAACAAATCATTAATCTAATGAAAACTGTAATGGAAATGAAAAAGGATTTTTCACATAAAAAGCAAAAATTTTTATCAAGTCCAATTTTTACACATGGAATGAGTAATTAGCTTCCAAAAAAATTACTTATGTTGACCTATTTTTGTTAAAAATTAAGCCAATCAATCTAACTATTGTGTAGCTATAGGGTGTTTAAAAAGTTTTAAAATATTTGAAAAAGCAAGGACATTACTTTTATTTGATGCAAATCCCTCAATATAGTGTTAACTATTTAAAAACAGTTTTGATTTATAGATTTTATAACAATTTTGTAATCATTGTATTTTAACAAATTCATGTTTAATTTCTATAATTTTATGAACCATATGAATGTGAAGGATTTCATAAATATTTTCCAAAGATGGTGTACTTCTGATTCTACTGATTGTCATTTCTTGAGTCAATAAAATCAATAATTATTATATAATAGTAAGATAGAGGAATAAGTATAAAATTGGTATTATTCATAGAATTTTAAGTTAACCTATATAATTCAATTGAATGTATTTTCATAATTATCGATATAATTATTATTTAAACAGAATATTTTGTTATAAATATATCAATTTATACTCATAAATATATAGATCAGTTTTAGTTTGAGTTCAAAAACCTTTTCAAACACCCTCTGTTTTCATAAATACATGCTTTGAATAGTATTTAAAATGATTACAAATTACAAACATTGCCAATCATTTGCATACTATTAAAATAGCTAGAGCAGTAAAAGAAATAGCTAAAATAAGAAAATATCAAGGTAATAAATAATTTAAAAGAGCAAAACAAAAGTAACAGCAATATATTTGCTAACCAGTTTGTTTTTACCCTGCCCGAGTGCAGATTCTTAATCTTTCTCTATGTCAGTTATGGCAAACCAGTAACTTTATATTTAACATTATAAATCAATAAATGCTTTGTATGTACAATGGGATGAATATAGTTAAATAATATAAGAATCAGAGTATTTAATAAAATTAGAATATTTCTGTGGATAAACACATAGGGAAGAGAAGCACTAACTTGTTTATAAGAATCACAGGGTTATAGCTGAATTGGTCCTACTCTTATGCTATATAATGTACAAGTCTTTGTAATATTTCACAAACTGCAAACTTAGTCCAGCTGATCAGTTAAAAAGCCTTATTGGTTTGCCATCACTGTTCAATGGTGATAGGGTAACTATGGCTATAAATTAAGGGAGGGTTTTTGGGGATTCAACCAATTAAATAATGTCTTTCACTCTTAAATTCATCTAGCTGCTGAATTCTAAGACCCCATTACTTGTGATATTCATGTTTAATGTTAACGCCTCCCTTGGAGGTCATTGTGATTGCTGCATTGATACAAATTTATGTAGGTCACCCATGAAAAGTGCCAGGACCATTATCATAGCAAGGTCTCTTGCTTGGTCTACTTGAGTGCAGGCTTCAGGATTAAGAATCCCCATTGTGCTTTCATATGGAGATAATGGAGAAGCTGCTTGTAGGCAAAAGGTGTTGTAAGATGAAAGAGAAAGAAAAATAATGTGAATAATGATAACAAAAATTATACAAAGCTGGAAGCACAAACCACACTGACTGGTCTTTGACTCCAATTGATGGTTTAAGGTCCACAGACTCTTTCAAATGGCTGGTCAAATCTACTGCCCATAAAGTCACCACTGGATTTGGAGTTCCCGCCTAGAAAATGTGAATTTGTTTAAGATTATACTAATCTACATAAAATTTCATGCACCTCCAAAGAAAAACATAACCAAGAAATATATATGTTATGATGACAGCTCATTTTTTGTGGATTACTTGCAAGATTGAGATAGAATAGATAATATATCCTTGGACTTTAATGATATTTACTTGTTTGGAGGGTTTAAACACATACGAATAGTATACAGGTGAAGAAATTATGTGAAACTGCATATCTGTGTCAGTTTATAAATTATATTAGTTCATCAGAATGGATAAAAATGTAAATGAACCATTTGTGACAGATTGTGAATGTTAAATAAATATATACTTGAAAACTACAAACTTAGTGTAATCAATATGTTAAAATATGAAGGTTGATGGAAATTATTACAAAATCAGTTTTTGCTGAATATCTTGATTGTAACTACTAAAAAATGTCTGATCATGTATCTTACACAAACGTAGTTGTATCAGATGGCTAAATCTGATTTTATATCATCTTTGTATTGATAGATTGGAAGGTTACTGGATACAGCTTCCAATTGCATTAAAATTTTATGCATTACATTTCAAAATTGCAAATAAATATTATTCAGTAAATATTTGCAATTGCAAAATTTAGTTCACTTCTAAGATTCAACAAAGGAAATCAATTATATTTCATGTTTTTAAGAGATTTTGATAAAAATATTTGATTGAAAGTTATGCGATATATTGGTAGTCAAATTATTATCTCATTCACCTTTCTACAATATCTTTTCTTATACGATTCAAATATCACATTCAAACAGGTTAGAAGTATCACTAATTATCAATTATCATATCACTAATTTAGGTGAACATTTGAATATTTATTCAAGAAGTTATAATCTTGTCTGTTATAACCTACACTTAAAATTCCTTACTTATCTTTTAAATTTATTAATCAAAGGAGCATTAATTTACTATAGGGAGCAACCCTGAACTTAAAAAGGGAAGAACTGAATGTTTTCTAATATTTCTAATAATAAAAAGATTTTTTCTATTTTACTCGAGATATTTTCTATGTAATACTTTCATAGTATCCATAAGGATGAAAATTTTGTTTACTCAATGTGAGATATCTGAGATTGGAAAGGGCATACAGGATTAGCACTTGGGAAAATATACCATTCATCCTCTCACCTTCGGATAGCGCAAACTCCTGATCTGGGGATAGCGCGGGGCGCCGACTCCGTTGCTTCCTCCGCCATAGAACGGGAAACGCATTTCACCGACCTGGGAATCGTTGAAAGCCGCGTAAACAATCGAGCGGCCATCCGCGGAGAACCACAGCGCCTTCTCTGAATTGAGTATCTCTTCTGCAATTCGGAAGAAGGAAATGAAAGGGAAAGGCGTTGAAATACAAACTTAGCATAGAAAAGCGATGCTAGGGATGGAGTTTTTAATGATTAATTATGAATAAGAATTCAACCTTAAGATGAGTCAGTGATAATGCTGAGTGTTTGGATTTTATTTCATTTTTGGGAGAGAGAGATTTCAACATTTTTGAGATTTTGTGCGAAGTATTTCGTCTGTAATTTAAAAAGATGATTCGCTTGAATTTTTCTCAAAAATATATTCAATTGAGATTATTATCCCCTTTGAGATAACTCAATTTAAATATGAAGCCAATTTCAGATAATCACTCACGAGTTATTATGTGGTTCAAAAGAACATGCACACGTTCTTAATTTGTTTTATTTCAGTACATTTAAAAGTGGAACTCCTAAACTCCAAAGTGTGTTTAGGAGCTTTTAGTTGTAGATTTATTATGAAAGTGTGACTTTTAATATCTTAAAAGTAGCACATATGAACAACTGATATATGATTTTTGCCCATCGGGACACGAGAGTTGTCAGTTCATCTCCGAGATTTCGGACACGGATTTTAAAACACCTGAGATCGCTTCGTTCTAAAGTACGAGTTTACTTTACTTGTAAATATACTCGTATTCCTTTACATTGATAGCTTTAAAAGCAACTTTAATAACAGTGATCGATATTTATAGGGTTTAACGAATCCGTAAAAAGTACTTCGTTTGATACATAAAATTTCTTTCGATGATCATTATAATTGGGCTTATATAGTTGATATGAATGGGATGTACTACAGGTATGTGTTGATATCGATTATGATAAAAATTTTTATTTTACCGCAGTAGGAAAAGTGAAGAAAAGTTGGCAAAATTCTGCCTCGATAATTAACCCAGAACAACATTTCCTACAAATAAAGAAATCCTGATATATTACAATCTCGTTTAGGTAACACACGAGCATGAAGATGAATAAATCTCGATGACATGACATTCGATTTGTATTTTTTTTCATTCAGAGATATATAGTCAGTTTATAAAATTACATTCCAAACTAGATATTTCGGATGAAAAGAGATCAGCAAATCTTATTCTTAATATTTGTCGGACTCAAGAGAGGATACGTGCCTTCGTACAACCAATCAGTAACTGCGTTAAACACGACTCCTGGAACCCCGGTGTTCGTGAGGCGATAGGCTTTTGGGCGCCGTGCGAACGGCCTGTAATAAAGGTCATTGCGATAAACAAAGCAGAGGGCGTTGCCTCTAGGAGCCCACACTGCCATCTGCAGGAGGGGCATGTCTTCCTCCTCTTCTTCTGCAAGACCGGAGGAGAAACCAGATGGCGTCGCTCTTCCCAAATGGGAGTCCTCTCTCAGACCTGCTCCTGATTCTCCGAAAGGCGACACAGGATACTTGTTCCTAACAACGAAAAGTCAAACGTGGTCACAAGAAAACTTATCAAAATTGACTTATGACAAGATGCTTACATGATTTAAGTAATTCCTATAAGACAAATGAAAATAAGGGAAAGGGTTTTATTCATACTTCGATTAATTAAATGAAGTTGAGGAAGTGCATATTTCAGCATTATTGATTGATTTTATAGTGTAAAAAATAAACTGAAAAATATTGCGTCTAATTTAATTCATTCCGTCGTCGTTAAAGAAGATATCATATCTAATAAAATATGTATACACACATAAGATTCATTCTCTAATTTAATTATTAATTGCTTTGATAGGTATGTATATAGGTATAAGTCTGTATCTCTTCCCTGAAAATGGCTTTTATATTATTTTCTATTTCATTACTATATTTAATAGATACTGCCAGAAATTTTGGTAACGAATATATGCTCGGCTAAGATATTTTATACAGAAATTTTTTATGTTGCGATGTATCTTCAGATTGAAAAAAATAAATTTCCTTTCTGCTCTTTCAAGAATATTTCGACTTCCGGACCACCCACGGGCTCGCTTTTCCTTGAATTTTTGCAAATTTGCATCCTATTTCTTATCCTTACTTTTTATACAGTCTTCCTCTTCTCATTGACGCCACCAACTATTCCTCTTCCACACTCTCAACCGTCCATCTGTTATGAGCGCCGCAGGAAAAATATTCATCTCCATTTGCTCAGAAAGTCTCGGAGTTTTGATTAATTTTTCAAATCCGTTCGATTTTCCGATTCATTTACAAAACTCCTAAATCCACGGGTTAAATTATTTAGACGAACTTTTTCCCACGAAAAAAAATCTGGAGATTGAACTCGTGATGAATTTGCTGCCAAAATAAAACGCGGCCTTTACCAAAGACTCGTTGAATGAGCTTCTTTTCGCGTAAAATTGCAGAACTAAAATGGAGGTACGTTCAAGCAAAAAATGGAAACTGATTTAGATCAAGGTCGTGAAATCCAATTTAATAATTGAGATTTATATATCTAAAATAAAATAATTACGGCACAGAAAATGTTT
Organism: Pantala flavescens; assembly: GCA_020796165.1. Taxonomy (NCBI): domain Eukaryota; kingdom Metazoa; phylum Arthropoda; class Insecta; order Odonata; family Libellulidae; genus Pantala; species Pantala flavescens. The sequence continues at coordinate 36,083,742 of CM036880.1, read as the reverse complement.
GAATGAAAGATTACGGGTTATCAGATTGGTACAGTTATCGATCAATGTAGGGAGTAGAATTATAAACGAATATTTCCGAAAGATTGCTGGCTATCTATTCTATTTTTCATACTTTAAATTGGAGGAAGGTGGTGACAGTTAAATCAATCTATATATACCAACAAAATATATTAGTCGCTCATGATAATGAAAAAAGTGTAGAGCTATGAATTCTGAGATATTGTATTTATTAGTCATCTCAGTTTCTTCATCACGTATTAAAAGCTCCAAAAAACTTAGAATAGTAACAGAATCAGATATTTGATGAAACGAATAAAAAAAAACTCTCGTCAAAGGTGGCACGAGAAAGAATTTATCCTACGAGATATATATTTTCCAGTGTTATTACACCTTGGCTCTTTTCCTTCACCTTAAATTTTACTTTTTGACAATAGATTTGAAGAATAACGGGCATTTCAGATGGGAGAAATTTCTTTTTTTAAAGCGATATATCTCCAAATATCTATAAAAATCTTACTCGTACAACAAATTTGACGGATTCAGTTGAAGAGGGATAATGAGTTTCAACTTTTCTTATATTTTTATCCAGACAGAAAAGTATGAATGGAAACATACTTCATTATCATAAAATTATTACGAAAGTATATAATCTAATTTAATTGATAAAATTTTTAAAGAAAAGATGAGTGACGATGGGATACTAAGAAATATCAACCTCAACCTGTCAAAAGACAGTGAAGCTTTAGTAATATTTAACTAAAGTAATATTTTTTCATTAAATATAATAATATTATAAATGTAATAATATTATAAATATAATAATATAAAATTTATATTATATAAAAACATAAGTTAACTATATCTGTCTTATCTTCACAGTGTTTCATATATTGTAGATGAAAGAGGCTCTCATTTTCTTAATATGAGACATTTGATGACAAATATTTGAATGGAATATATTTAATACGTTACGTAATGATAGATAAATCCTTTTATAGATTTATAAATACATAATATACCAAAAACCGAGCTGGATTTTCGAAAAATACTTGAAATAGATGTTATTTCTTTATTTTCTAAGAGTAAATGATTTAAGCGATTTAATCCTTTTAATTTAATCATTTCATATTGGTTTTTAAATCGTCAATGTACTAACCACATCGTTCGAATTTGACTTATAATGTATAATAGTAAGATTTTAACCAAAATCCTAAATCGAATGATAGGCAATAAAAATAGGCTCAATAGTTCTACTGCTGCTGCTGCAAATCGGCTTAAGATAATGAGGCTACGTAACTTTAAAATATCGCCATTACTTAATAGATCCTATCCTCTAAATCGCATTTTCAATCAAAGCGGTTATGTGAATTTATCGAAGGATAAAGTCGATTCGACTATGGAAATACCTATCATGGGATTCAATAGTTTCGGACTACTTAGTATCCACCTGATTAAATAAAGACGTGGAATTATGAATGAACACAAATTTTCACATCCTCGTGTTTTTCAGTTATTCGCTTTAACGTTACGATTTGTGTCATTTTCTACGTCTTCACTGATTCTAAGATTGTATTGTATTGTTCAAATATATATTTACTGATAACGACAGTATTTCAGCGGAGAATTTAAAAACTATTCATCTCAATTGTATTTATCCCGGAGTTCGATCAATCGTTTTATCGATCGACGAATGCCTCAGAATGTCGGTAACATCCCAGGAATAATCGAAAAACACTTGAACATCTACTGTCGATATACGTATACATGTGTTCAGACGAAAGTAGGAAAAGAAAAAATAGGAACGAAAAAACTCTCAAAGCCATCGAATCGATGGAGTTATGAAACCATAATTTCTTAAGAGCACCCCCAGGAGTTTATTTTTTATCGTTTCTCGTTAAATCGATAAGGTCATGGGAAAGAGATAAACTACAGAAGAGAATTCCAAGAGTTAAAAGAATTAATTAATAGTTAATTTTAATCTCTACTCATTGATTTAGTATGAATCGGCTTAATAGAAATTTAATTATAATTTCTCCAAGTTCGATCTTAATAGTAGATAATCTATGCAATACTTAATCCGAAGTTCTTCAGATATAGAGTATTTATTGTGCAATTCTAATGAAAAAACAGCGATGAGCATGGAGGAGAAGCAGTGAAAATCAAAACCAAGTGCTTAATATGATTTTTAGCCCAAATTTTTAGTGGATTTGAAACGAATGGCGACTAAATTACGCTTCGATAAGTCAAAATGGCTCTCTGAAAAGTGGAAGTTAGAGATCGTTTCCTTATTACCCTCTGTAATCTAATCCGTGGAATCTAATGAGAAAAATGGTGAGGATGCACTCTTTCAACGGGATGATGGACCTTTCTGCATTGGAGCACTATGTTTTTCAATCACTTGGAATAGATAGCAAGGCTTACATCCTGTTTCGCCTTTCATGGGGATATTTTCTGGTCTTCACTTTTTGTCGATTTGTTTGTTGCGAATGAGAATTAGTCGAAGAAGTATAAATTGAGGAAAATCTCTCGCTATTCATAAAATTTGGAAATTGACTTGAAAGTTTGTCCTTTGAAACTAAATGTTAGGAAATCAAAATTAATCAATATAGCATTTGATGTGATAGCGAAATTTTATTCATATTTTCAGCTTCATTTGAACCATCTTTTAAGATTTATACATATGAATGGATGACAGCAGTGAATGAAAGGATAACGGCATAGCGGGTGAAAATTGTAGTGTATATGTAGATGTGTATGTATGCATACATATGAAAAAAGAATACAACAATCAAGATATAAATTCACTAAAAAAGCTAATATTTTAATATTATCTGTAATATATCGAGGTAATTTTTATGATTCAATTGGAAATATCAAACTCGAACATGCCTTTTCAAAGACTAAATCCGTGGACTTAATATTTAATAGACCAGCAGTTTATTCGTATAACTATAATATCACCAGCACTGAAAAAATGAAAATTTATCTTTAATACTCTAATTCGTCACTTAGTAATTATTCGAACCTTTTTTTTACGCTACTACGCGATACAAATACAATAAAGGGATACCTACGTTTGGAGAAAAAATTCCCTTGGGATAAAATTTTAAGGAAATGAATATCTAATATTTTATGATAATGAAAAATAGGCGTTGAAATCAGTCCTTAAAATCTTTCAATTCAGGTATGATTCAGGGCGAACGATGGCCATATTGCGTGGAAACTAGGTCAAGATGCTTTCACAGCATCCGCACAACATTATGACCATCGCCGTCATCCATTTGCGCCCTTCGCGAGAACAAAATTGCAAAATAAATAAGAAAATGAAAAGAAACTAAAAACCGTACACTAATAAAAGCCTTACTGAAATTCTACTATACTCCTCGTGGAGTTCGAATACAGTTAAGGACAGTTATTATCAATAATCTTCATCTAACTTTTGTTCACAATAAGCTAAGATATTCATGCAATGAAGCGCGTGATAATATTCATAGAAATGAAAACTCCTCATAAATGAGAACTGCAGAAGCGTTCTAAAAGTTGATTCTATATATCGTGGTTATTTCGAAACTGAGTGGGAATTGCTTTTTACAGCAAAGAGCCTCAGTATTTCCCAGAGTGCACCTTTGAGGAGGTCTCTTTTCTAACAAAAGGAAATATCGATTCGGTGATAAGATTGTGTCAACATAAGATATCGCTCCTCATTGAAAATGCATCAAAAAGAGAAAACAGAAACCCGATCGAATAACGTAGGTTATTGAGCAGGAAAAATAAGACACGGAGTAAGGTAAGGCTACAAGATTAAGAGAGTCGTATTATTTAGTGACCTCCTTTAACTTGATTGCTTTTGAGAAATAAAAATACAGATATTTGGTGATTATAAATTAACGTAAAATTATATAATCTTAACGAGAATTTTTTTGGTTACTCTTGTGGTATGAAGAATGTTATTCGTTAAAGATGGATCTTTCATTTTCGGAAATCTACATTTATTTAGCTTGTTCATGAGATGAGGCTTTGGGTTACTCGAATTTCATCCCATTTCACTTATATTTATCATTTATCTCTATAAACTGCATATGGATCAAGAGTGAACTCAATACCTCTATTTGATGAACAAACACGTTTAGATATTCCTTGTACAAACTTTATGACGTAAAATGAGAGAGTTTTGAAGTAAGATTAGTTTTTTAAATTTTAGTTTGAGCAATAGTATTTAATTTCTGGAGTCATTAGATTAAGGGTCTTGAATATCTTAAGTAGATTGCAGAGGACTCTACTCTGCTTCTACTAAAAATTGAAGGGATTCGAATTTATTATCGCAGAGGATTCCACTACTACATCGGCCTACTTCTCCTTAACACTCTCATTATCACCCATTTTCACAGTTTCAAGTGCTCTTTTAACACTTTATCATCACTAAACGTACTTTAAAAAGTGTTTAAATAATCAAATTTTCAGGACATTATTTCCACTTTTGGCCATTTCTTACCGTTTGAATACATTTTGTATAATTTCGACACATTTCTTTTTTTCTTTAGGACCTTTAAAATTATTAATAACTGAAATTAATACTTCTTGTTCGTCTTAATTAACAATCTGGATCCGGATTTTTAATAAAAAACTCATTTTATAAAGTATGAGGTAATTTATTTCGTTTCAATTATATTTATATAATATATTATATTTATATGTTTCTTGGTTTTACACCTTCTTTTCCAAACCAGAAGTATAAAACATCAAATAAATCATGCATAAAATATTCAGTATATATAAAATAAATTTAAATTTATAATCTGACCAATTTCAATCTATAAATAATTATTACAATGAGAATAATGGAATAAGACATCCTATACGTATGTATGGGCATACGAGAAGAATTTCAAATGTTTAAAGAGAATAAAACTGATATTTTGAAGAACGTTCGAACCCCTTGAAATTATTCTCTTGACGAGTTGTTCCATTCTTTTGTACCTATCCTCATTTTACTACTCTTTGGGAAATAAAGAACTCACGATAGAAATGAGAAAGACTCACATCAACAGAAGATCGACTTCTTTTTTTTAACCGGGTTGTCTCCAGTGGAATATCGCGAATAAGTATGACCTCATGACCCAGAAGGAAGTGCGTCCGTTTTACACTTGGTTGAGGTCAATTTAATGAAGGAAGGAATTTATCACACAGGATGCATAAGATGTATAAGTAAGTGTATGTAGAATTGTGACATCGTAAAACTGTGACATCATATGGGTTATACAGATGAACTATAAAACTGCTCATATATTTTTATGCAATAATAAAAGCTAATCACAAGTTTTGGCGATATTGAGGAGTAAATTCAGCGATAAAAATTAGTGAATATATTTTTGCGTCGTTTGATAGTGAATTTGTTTATGGTCTTAAAAGAAATCGAAAAAGCTAATTAAAATGGACCTATTCTATTAGTGGTGTATTTTGATTACATTCATAAATGTAAATGACGCTACAAAATGGTCACATGAAGTGAAAAACGCAAAAGGTTGAAGATACGCTGATTCCAAACTTTTCATGAATATCTATCGCAAACAGGTGAATATATCTTATAAAATACTAAATAAAACATTTATATAGAAATAATCGATCAAATTAATCGAAGAAAATTAATCATCCATAATGTGTCATTTGACGTAAAAAATACAATAATCAAGGCATGAAATACAAGTAGTACTAGATTCCAAGTGACGTTATCCTGTCACAATAGAGAGGAACTTATAATGTATATTTCAATTTTCATACAGCTCTAGGTAAAAGCATATTTCATCAATAGAATTTCCTCTCTTTTATTCCTTAGCGAGCCACATAAAATTGATAGTTTTCTTAGAAATAGAGTTCCAACCTTCCTTTCCAACTGTTAGTTGTAATGTAACTATAGAAGGAATGAGCTTTCACTAAAACGGGCCAAAAGCGATTTTATTAATGCTGGTATTCCTTGAAACTGAACGCTGAATTCAAAACTATATCATCTGTATGTAGTGAAAATAATTTTTTAAAACAATTCTGGTGAGCAATTCAAGCAGTACAAATTAATCGGTTATTATGCAGGAGCATATAATAATCTTAATTGCATTATTTCTAGGAAAATAACAATACCAGAATATATAGAAATAGAATATATAGAACCTAAAAAGATTATTAAATTAACGGTTTCAAACCATAAACTGAATTTTATAGTTATCGTTTACTGAGGAACATGAATTAAAGTAAAATCTGTGGGTTAAATTATGATTAAAAATCTAAACTAGGAGAATAAGCCAAGATACATTCATTAAATAATTTTCATTGGACACCAATATGATCATATAAATAGGAAAATAAGAGGAAATTTCAAGTGAAGATGTGTGTTATAAAACTTTGAAATTTACTTCTATTGTGCAACGGTAGTGTTAAATCGGGATATCCTAAGCAGCCGTAGAGACTCAAATTTAAAAATAGACACAGTAAAATCAAAAAATAGGATCGGAAGCGTATAAAGTGGTACAAGTCATCTGATAGAATATTCCGCATCATGTCTGCACGAGAAATTATGAAAAAGAACGATTTAGAAAAAGGCGGTATTTTTTACTTCCTGGACAACCTAACTTAATTTTTGACGTGATCTACTTTGTTGATGAAAGTGAAGAGACGAAAAGAAATATACGAAATAGAGCGTCTACGGTTTCATTCGGAGGCGTATTGCTCGAGAAGTTTCCCTTCAATGGAAAATCATGAGGTCTTAAAGATTCTTCTGCTATTTCTCTTGTTTTGACGGATTCTCTTTAGACCTTTCTATTAAAGGAGCTGGAAAATAGCTCACCGACTGAGAAGCGCAGCTTCGATACCAGTTAATTTCGATGGATCAATTGTAATGTGCGATTTTCGACTTCTAAATTTCGCGATTATTTGGAGAAAAATTCGCTGAAAAGTAGAGAAGCTTTAAAAGTAATGAATCTGCGGATACAGATTGGTATGGCCTTATTGAGAAAGATCATCTTTAAAAACGGAGGTGTTTCGACTGATGAGATTTTTTATTGATGAGAGATTTTATGAGATTATTTGGAGCGATTCAACGAAAAACTACCTTTCATTTCACACAATTTAAATTTCGTGCATATTATCTTTTAAGCCTTTGATACCATCTTTTTCATTTTATAAATAACATTTCCGCTCCCCTATAAGGTTACACTTCGCTATTACCCTTATGTTTCACCTCATTTACAGTTCGCCTTCTTATACGCCTCATAAAAGGTTTAGGTAATTAATATTGCCCGAATCAATAAGAGTGGATGATAGGTGAGAAGATACCCTACTTATGTTCTCATGCTATTTCTATGCATACCCACTGAAGTATTTGGTAGGATGACTACAGGAGTAAATATAATCGAAAGAATCCCAATCAAAGTTATAAAGATTCCAATACTTTTATTTCATCATCGAGGGGTGACCATAAATCAGCCATATCCGTGTTATAACAATCAGTGAAAAACGAAAATTTAATTTGAAATGAAAGTTGTTCTTTCTCGGATAGAGAATAGAAAATCCGAGAGGAAAGATTTCTACGAAGAACATCTAAATTTCGCATAAAATGCGATTCTAAGACTCATTCAATTAAATTTTCTTATTGTTCAATATCTAGTCCTCCATCAACTCAGTTTCACTAAATTAACTGCTTTGACTTCTGCCTCCATCAACAGGTAGCTTATTAGTTCTGTTTACCACCGCACGTTCCATCCTCTAGTCGCCCGAATATGACGAAAGCGAAGGATGATAATTAATAGAATATTGCCTCGATTTTCTCTATTTAATTTGCGAAAGGTAAATATTCCAATCTTCAAATTTCAACATTAAAACTGTATTCTCAGTCAAATAATCATTCTCCAACTTATCGCAAGGAATTAAAAGCAGTCTGTTATTAGAGTTCAAATCTTTAAAGTACTGCATATGGGATACACAGCAGATACGCCATAGAAACGAACTGGTCCACCCTAAATGCGTTTGTGTTAATGTGGTTGCATTCTTATGAATTCTGGCAGATAATTCATTTTGTTAAATTTCAATTTGTAATTTAGTGTTTGTTATATTTGACGATCGCTCATGGGTCTGTTTGGTATGTCGATGCAATCGGACTGATGTTTAACTGTTACGGTTATATTAACGAAAATACATCTACATAAGTACCCTGCAAGCCGCCTTTCGGCGTGCGGCAGGGGGTGTAAACACCTATTTTACGTTATCGCGTATTTTAGTCTATTGTTGTCGCATATCGTGCGCCGGAAGAAGGAATTCTTAAAGCGATTCGTCCATCTATTTCGCGTAATTTACGCGCATTATCGTATCGGCATAGAGTGGTCGCATAATTTCAATTACGTCTTCCGAAAACGTTCTTTCTCTTTACTTATCTAATAAACGCAATCTGGCTGCAAATCTTCTATCTGCTAACGTTTTCCAACCTGCGTCTGATAATAGTTTGGTTACACTCGCCTTTTTATCGTAGCAATTCTTAACTAATCGTAATGCTTTACGTTGAATCTTTTCGAGTTCGCGGGATCCCTAATACTAGATGCGTATTCTTGTTGTGGTCTTACTAACGCGAAGTAACAACGCTCTCTCACTCTTTCGTCGCTACAATACGCCTAATGAATCCGAGTTTCCTATTTGCTTTACCGCATATATTTCTTACGTGTGTGCTCCAATTTAAGTTATTAGTGAGAGTAATTCCGAGATATTTAACCGAGTCTACTACATTAACATCTGACTCGTTAAGTTGGTACGCTATATGAACGCATTTGTTTTCTTCCGAAGAAATTCACTACGGAGCATTTATTAACGTTAAGGTCAAGTTGCCATTTTACGCACAAACGTTGAATACGATTTAAATCTCTCGACAAAGAAACACGATCCTCCTCGGTGGTTATTCCTCTATAAATCACCGAAAATAATTATAGACTCTATAAAATTGGCCTTAACTTTGCGGTGATTCTTCGTGAACTTTGCATAATTCGCATAAATTGCATCTTTTAAGTTCTTGAAACGACTCCCATCCGTTATTTGATCCTCATTTCGGTTTGACCGCTTTAGAAGGTCAAACGTATTTACTGTATCGAGTAATCTAATTCTAATCTTCTCGAAAAAACTTTTGTGCATTTGAGATTAGCTCTCTCAGTGTATCATTATATCAAATCGTTCCAAAGGTGGAATGGAGTTGGAAAGAGTCTGACGGGACCGAGAATCGAACCCGGGTCTTCCAATATGGAATTATCACGGCGCACAGCGTTTCTATGCTATACCTCAAACCATCTTCCTTATGTTATCAAATTGCTTTGCGATGAATTTTCTCGAGTTCGCGATTAGACGTCCGCTCATACAATTGATGCGAATTCAAGATGAAAATTTAGTGCTTTCAAATTTTACTTAGCAGAACTTGTAGGATCTTATGCAACGGATTATTGGGAAACGAGACCTCCAATGTAAGTTATTCGCAAGTGATCCCAAGATATTCAATTAGTCCTTAAGTTTATACCGGAACGTATGCATAGCTCTTTTCTTTTTAGTATATCTTAAATTTTCTGAAAATAATTTCACCATAGAAATTTATGAAATATCATCATTATAAAATATAAATCGAAATTTGTGGAAAAGACTTCCATATTAAGGGAACAATTTTGAGTTGAGATCGTTTTAAACTAAAAATTAGCATTCACAGCGATACAAAAGCGAACTATTCGATGAAAATCTCATTCTGTAGCCACTAAAAAATCACTCCAGAAAAGTTCTCGAGAAATACAAGAGTTCATCAAATCAACTCTTCCATGGAATTCGATCATTTTCCTTTCGGAAGTTCGTCATAGTTCTACTCTGGATGTAAAACAGGCTTTTAGTTTCTTTTGAAAAAATCAATTTCTCGACGGTAACAACGGCTGTTAATCAGGGTGCTGTCGATTGAGTTAAGGAGACCTTGTCGTAGGTAATGGGAACAATAAGTAAGGGTCGGACGATGAAGGTATTAAGGCAGATTATCTAAAGAGCGGCGATGCATGCGTAACTAGGGATACGGGATATTGGAAGCAGTGGAGTGTGAGGAGGGAATGACGTCGAATGAGAAGAATGATTGACCACTGATCAGAGAAAGCGACGCGAGATGGCGAATGACGTAAGCTCGTTGCCTTTTGTTAGCAAGTCTTTATTGTGAAGTAACATATAGAAAATGTCTTCAGTTCTTTAATGCTACAATTATGATTATGTATTTTTTGTATCTAAAACGAGTAGAATGACTATTCATAATTAATTTATACACATAGAAAGAGAAAAAAAGGGAATTTTTGCAAAAATTGTTAACAGGAAGACTAAAATCCGCGGAGTTCTTTATTGTATCTCTAATAATAGTATCGAAATACACTAAAATGGGACAAATGTGCATTGTGAGGGGTAATAGAAATACTGTGATCTGTACTCCTGCTCTTTCATCGAATTAAATTAAATTGTAAATTTTTAGGTATATTAAATAAATTAAATCCTAGCGGAAATCAAACAAGAAGTTAAGAAAAGTGCTTATTAAATATTAAAGCTGTTATGAATAACAAAGGAAAGACTTCGGCGATCGAGAACGTGTCAAAAAAGAAGTTCGACTGAACGGGTAAAAAAAGGGAACTGCAATGAAAAGCAGAGCTATTTGAAATGTTTACTGTTTGTTACTCCGCGGTCATGGAGACGAAGGATTTTGAATGATGAACGAGGATTTGTGCAGAGAGGAACATTATAGGGTTTTACGTGATCGACTCACGTTTAGCTGAAAACATTCTTACTTTTAATTTTTCTGTGTATTTTTTTTCGTGAATAAATTGTCGATATATTTTGAATGTCTAACTTTCATACATTATTGCTAAAAAATTTCTCTTTTAGGCTGTATTCATTAAAAAATCTAAAAATATCAAAAGACGGATTATAGATGTCAAACAATTCATTTTACTGATAATATTTAAATTATGAACTTTGAAATTTCTTTGAACTTGGAATGAAAATTTGAATAAAAGTTACGTTATACTGAAACCTGTATTTGATATCTGAACACAATTATGAAATTTCTTAGCTGTTGTTGGACTTAGAGATTAATTATTAGAATGTATATTTTTATAAATTCCACGGAAAAGGAAATCATTTTATAGTATTCGAGTACTCAAATCAAACTCAACATGCAAATTTTCCTCGACGATGGAATTATGATGGAATTGACTAATAATTTTCGGTGGATTTTTTTCGAGAAAAATCGTCGCCATTACTGTAAAGATATTTTATCTATCTCGGTTGACATGTTCGTTTATGGCCATTGTGAAAGAGGCCATCAATCTAATTTCAGATAGCTTCACGGGGGTTTGATTGATCGCCAACCGGCTCTAGTACGATGCTGTGCGGCACTACCAATTTTTTGTTAGTGCGTTCTTCTTCACGTTACACATCGGAGTCGTCTGACACAGTTCAACTTGAAGGCAGAGGAGAGAATGATGGATAATCGATGACTTAAACGCACTCTTCCCCAGGTATTGGGGAGGTACCATGTTGCGGTTAGGATTCCATTCGGAGTGCATCTGAATTATATATATGGGTGCGATATCCGAGGGTGTATAGAAGTGATGATGGTCACAAATGTTCGAACCATCCACGCCATCGCGTAAAATTAATTTAAAGAATACTCATTTGCATGTTGGTCCGTTTGGGAGACAGGGAATTTGATTTCGACGGGAATTTAGAGAATGTCCAATAAACATCAGCCGAATGTGTTTGTGCAAATGACAGGTAATGATTTCCAGTTCCAGTAATTTCCAGTAGTTGTAGAATTTAGGCATTGATTAACTTAAGAAGAAAATTCTCCATTGTATTCTTAGCATAGGAAGAAAGAAGTTTTAAAATATCCATCGGTATAAAACCAAACCTCTGTACCTTGCGCATAAACTATCCAAGAATCTCCTAGTGAATTTAATAAATTGATGTAACGCTGCTTAGTACTTAATGGATTATAGATAACATGCACAATAGCAGATGAATATTGCAGTAATAGTGCCGTGCTACGATGAACATCATAATATGTTAATTACATTTATTAAATTGTTATATAATTAATAAATAATATTTCCTTTTATATCGATCATTAAATTCGACATGGAATATATTTTACTCTGAGTTAATCAAACTTGTATGGGAGATACTTGCTTGTCAATCTACAACTGAATAAAACAACCTTTCATTGGAAATTATTTCTTCGTGTCAGAGGCTTACTCATGTTTCGACGCAGTCATTCAATTGTTCGAAAAGACGAGTTATTCACACTTGTTCATTTTTGCATAAAAAGCGGAAATAAGGTAGAATTAAATAAATCGTGAAAATTCCGTTTCAGTAATTTTATAAAATCCAAATCTATTTTATTGTCATAAGACGTTTTATTTATACATTATTATGAAAAATAAAATTAAATCATTAACGTCTATTTTCATCAAAACCTTGAATTCAAGAAAATGTATAGCATTATTATACATTTTAATGACATTCGCTAAACCGCTCGAAACTCGTAAAAATTGGGTTTTATGTAAAACGAGATGGGAAAACACCGCAACGTTATAATCTACCGAATAATGGACTCTGTTCTCAATAAAATTGCGGGAAATCTTGAGCATGGACGGGAAATCACTCTTGCCTGCGAAATTGCATGGCAATTAGTTTTCAATCGATAACCGATTGCTTTCGATCTCTTCCATTTCTTCGGTCAGCGATAATTTCCGGCTGTCGATATTTGCACAAAACGTCCGACCTTTCACACAAATTGAAAATTTCGCGACCTTAGAGCAAGCATAGATTTTTTTACCGAACGGAGCAGTTTTTCAAAATATATTCATTCTTAGTCTTTTAGTTTTAATTATTGCACCATGAAATAATTCCGCGAAATTTCTTGCAAAAGTATGAAACTTTTACAGTAACGTTAGATTTCGATTTGCTAATTTCACGTTATCTTAAAGAAGAGTAAAAACGGAGAGTTGGAATTACTGTTTGTAATTATCTCCAATAGTTTTAAGAACAATTCCTAATTGAAAATGAACTGGGAAAGAGAAGTATACTCACTCGGTAGCTACTTCATAGATTGTATATTTCGCCTCGAATGAGTAACGGAACACCTGTGAAAGAGAAAAGGACACATGGATCAGCATGAAAACTTATGCTAGTTTTAGGTGAACAGAATGTGTTTGCATTATATTCATTAAACAAATACATACACGTGTATATCACCATAAATAATATGCAATTTGTATTTTAAGTACAACACATGCTATAAACTATATGTTTCGAAGAACATTATTTATGTTAAATATTTATGATAAATAGCATTACACGTTAAATAATAATTATTGAAATTTGTGTACTTCGTACCTTCAAATATTTCTAAAGGAGGATATCAGCATTTTTGAGTTTGTGTGATTATCGATAAGTTTAAGACTTTTAATTTTATTCCATCGAAATTATTGTTTTATACCACAAATTACTTTTATTATTACTTTTACTTTATAATTTATTTTAATTCATGGAGAAAAGAGTTTTAATGCCAAATTGAAAGATCATTCTTTCTGCTCCAAAACAATTATGATCCGTTCAATTTCTTCTCATGTCTTCTTTCTTAAAATTTTAATGACTGTTGAGTATCTCAAATATTACTAATAATTCTCAAGTCGGAATTGATCGGTCTGTCAAATCGTTGCAAAAATTTAACTCATTGAATAGTTATTCCTTTCATGAATTCAAATTTTATACTCATGAATAAAAGTAGAATACTATTGTTCACCTTTTAAAACTCTCGACATATTATTTACTTTATGAAACTGAATTCTTCTAATTACTCTCATAATTCTTATCATGGTCAATGTTTACTGCGTCACCAAATATTTTTCTATGAATTTTATTTTTAAATATCAAAGATTTTATTAATTAGTCCTTACTTACCCTAGAAATAGATTTATATACAAATTAAAGTATTAATTACCTACTAAGATATAAAATTTGAATTACATGTATTGGGAAAATTCCTACGTTAGTGCAAAATTGTAGAAAGGAAAGCAAAAAGTATGCAGAACAAAAAATAAACCCCTCAATTATCAAATTTTACTTTTTCATTGATGATAGGCACTGAAAATTTAATCATGGCCTTTATTGAGGCCATGGAAGAAACCAAAAGCAGTTCATCTCCAGGGTATATGTGGTTGACGTCAGCATTTTTGATTAAATTGATTACGCGGGAAACTTTTTATTATTTTAAAAAGGGAAAACAGAAAGCTTTGGTTTTTTTAGGGACAATTGCGGTTAATCAGAGGTAGTAGATTCATCTTCTAATGTGAGGTTTGTTTTCAGAAAATGGATGAATATACTTAATATAAGACTGATAAAAACGAAAATACTTGATATTTTTTAGGAAAATTATATAAAATTTAGTGTAAGTTTGAAAAGAGTAAGTCTATTCGATTTAAAATAAATCCTAATTTTTTGCGCAAGTTGTTATTTTATAAATATAGTCACTTCTTTAGTTGTTGAAAAATATAGAAATAAAATTCATCATGATTAAAATCTTTTAAGAAGGTTGAAAGTAGAAATAAGTTTAGCTAAGTTTAGAGGTTTAAGAAGGAATAGATATAAGAATAAAAAATTAAATTTAGCGCAGTTTACACTACATTGAAACGGGGTTCTAATATTTAGAATAGAATTTGAGAGGATTCCTTAGAAATATTGCGATTACATAGTTTTGGTTTAAATTCAGAGAAAGACTTTTGAAGGAGGTATGAAAATGGTACAAATGTCGAGAAAAAAAAGGGTACTGAGCGATAAAAAGGATCCGTCATAGTATCTGAGGAGAGGAAACATCCATGTTGAAATTCCATGATGTGCACAATTGATGGAAAGCGTATGAAATATTAAATCCTCAAAAGAGTAAACAGAAGCTATAAGAAGATGAAAATCAGTTTGATATCATTAGTTGAAATAGATTTTACAATATACACAAGGAAAAGTTATAAAAATGAAATATATCATAAAGATTTATTTTGTTACGAATAGTAAGAATTGTTAACACGAGGTTTCAACCGAATTTCCAAAATATGTGATGAATGTAATTTAAAATTTAATGTATCTCATACTGAAATTAAAATTGCTAGACGTTCTAATTTGATAATCCCTTTCGAAGATTCAACTTTAAAATATTTATGTTCCTAAAAGGTCTATTCAGTAAGATAATACACAACCGTACTGAATTATGTGAAAAAGATAATCGATTGCTCATGGACTCGGAATTACACGTCTAAATTGCTTGGCTTCTTTCTGTGCAAACAAAATGCCCTAGATATACTTAATCTTTTTGATATGGAGAAAAACAGCGTTGGAAGGTACGAGGTATTGTAGACGATATAAATAAATCTCAAAGCCTATCGATGAAGAAAGGCTATTCACCGATAAAATGACGATTGAAATGAATTTAATCAATTTGAGCCAAATGTGGCCAATCTTAGGACAAAGAAAGGTGCATCGATGAGAAAATAGAAAGCAACAAATCACACGTCAGAGGTTATGCATCCGATAATGAGGTTCGTTCGGAGAGTTATGGCTCGCCCTATCGATTATTTTGCGTACGTAAATAGAGAACGGGTCGGGGACTTCCACCGATGGTACGGCATCCGCTGTTTGTTGGATTCGAGATGGATTTAAATGATACTGATTGGCCTATACGAGAAGAAAGTGGGGATGACTGGAGATTCATATGTGCAGGAGTAATGAGTGATGGAGAAATTGATTGTCCCTTTTACCATAGTCATCTTAAGATAATAACTCCAAAAGTGAGCATATGTAAGACTTTCTTTTTAAGTTATATGCATAACATCTTAGCGAGGATGTTTACCTTAAACAAGTTTGCAATTGCCAAATAAGTGTATGTAGAGTATTAATTTATTTTTAGTTAAAAGTAATACAAAGCTTAATCAATATATTAAAATTCTAAATAGGGAAAATTTTTAATGAAATTTAAAAGATTGCGAAAGACCGAGAATTATTTAACAACATGTTATATATAAAATAAAGATAAAGATGAAAATAATGAAGATCAAATATTTATTGCAAGAATAAACAAAATTCTGTCTGTAATAGGTTTTTGAATATACCTTACCTTTCTGACGTCCGAAACCAACAGCACATATTGAAGATCACTTGAAACACTGAATTCCACTGCATTCAGCTGTCTCTGCAATGACCAAGGAGAGTATTTTGTAATTACATCGCGTAGGAAGCTTAAACATATGTAAAATACGTTGGTAACGACAGTATTAGTTTAATGTAAATAATATAAATCGATTGCTTATTGAAGAATTGCGGAATTACGAATTTCTGAGCTTCTGTTCATATAAAACACCCAAGACTTATTTTATCTACATTTCGATAATTATGGATGAATATCGTTGAAAGGCATGAATTATTGTTGACGATTCGATGTAAATCAAAGGCTTATCAAAGAAAAAAGAAGTCATTTACTTTCATTAT
This sequence comes from Pantala flavescens, assembly GCA_020796165.1. NCBI lineage: Eukaryota > Metazoa > Arthropoda > Insecta > Odonata > Libellulidae > Pantala > Pantala flavescens. The sequence continues at coordinate 36,067,170 of CM036880.1, read as the reverse complement.
GAAGATTATGAAAATTGTAATGAAATTCTTGTGCAATAAAACATCCATAACTTACCCACTAAGGATAATATTACGTATTTTTACACTTTGAGAACAGATGTAAACGTATGTTATAGTATCCCTTGCGAGTAAGTGATGGACATAAAATCGTTTATTCCAACCTTTCACACCATTGATAACTCACATATCTCTAAAAACATCAACTTTTACTTTTCTTTCAATTTCAAATCATGATAGAAGAATTGTCAAAAAAGAAAAGTAAAAATTAATCCGAGGTTAGCTAATACTCAAGTCCTTTGCGAATGCAATATACAACAATATACACTTATCTTAAGGTGTTCACTCTTTTCTTCCAAAATGCACAGATTTAAATAAATATATGTCATTTGTAAAGATGCGAAGAATCAAATAAAAATACCAAAGTAATTTCGCATGAACACACGATCATCATAATTGATCTCTAAAACTCGTTCAAGAGACGATGCGGAACGTTATGAGGCCCCTTTCGTAAATTGAGGGTTTAACTCGGGAAAATCGATGATGAAATGGTCAGCGAAATTATTTTGGAAGAGCGAAAAAGTGAAAAGCGACGAATATAATTCGATGAAATGCATCTTGAAGGAATGTTCGGGAATTAAGTGGATTGAATAACAATATACAATAATTGAGCTGTATGAGGAAAGATGAATGAGAAGCGGCAAAATACTTCTAAGATGATATGGGAGAATGATAAAGAACAAAAGACGATGGGATGAATAATGGGTTGAAAAATAACTACGGGAATGAAAGAGATATGGAGATAAAGAAAAGGAAAATCGAAATTTTGAATATTAAGTTCCGGTTGATGTATTAATTTAAATGTAAATCCTCAGATAGCGAGACGAGAAGCGATTTTATAATGAAATTCTCTTAACGGATATTCAATCACAAAGAACGCTCTAACGTGAGAATCTAACGTAGAAAGCGAAAGTGAATAAGGCAATCACTTCTAAGAAATGGGATTTTAACCAAAAAGCGTTGCAAATCATTGGAATGCCTCTCTTATGATTGATTTTGCGGTTTAAAATATAAGTGTGCATACATATCTACTAGTGCTTAGAACTAACAAACAATCTAAGGAAATTGAGCTAATAATTAACGTTATGGATTTTCCACAAGAGAAAACTCAATTCATGATGTTTATATTTCTTTTAGAAGCATTTTTGGAGTTCCGTGAGGTTTTTGTTGACTCGATTCATTGAAGTTAACTCATTTTTTCTGTAGACATTTTCCCTGATTAACTATTCATATGCAAACGAAAAGAGTTTCCATAGAAATAAATATCTGATATATTTGTCATTATTTAATTATCGAACACAACTGAAGATTGAAAAACAATATCAAAATCATAAACAAATATTTAATATTTCAAAAATAAACAAATAGTATTCAGACCACTTTTATTTATAAATCAAAAGAAGGTTTAAACTTTCGTTTTTATGGCTTATAATATTGAGGAACTTCATCGGTAAACAATTTAAAAAATAAACATCGCATTTTTTATAAAAGCGGAGAATACGAAGTAGGCTTATTATTTAAAGATTGGTTTATTAAGGTGATTTTTAAAAAAAGAAGAATTCGTGAACTAAATATCCCTATTTTTCTAATACGTAGCGATATTATTTCCGAAATTCTGAATAGTTGGGAATTAAATTGACATTTCCAGGAATATTTCTTACCTGAATCTCTTACCATTTAATATAATTGTATAAATTTGAGAATCGGACTTGATCACTTGGCATCGCTCAAATACCTTATTATTCCGTCGTGAATTTTAGAACAATAACCTCATCTGTCTACTCGATTATGCGAATTACGAGAGGGATATTCTTGAAGGCATCCTTCAGTGAGACGGACCGGCGATTGATTTATGAAAATCCCTTTTCTGAGAATAGAGCGTTTGCGACATTTTGGGCTGAATGAATATGGCTGTTGGAAATTCTATAATGGAAATGGAGCGAGTCAATTTGTAGGCCTTTGCCGTTATTTACTCCATTTATCGTTTCATATTGTGGGATTCATGATTCTGCATGAAATCATTGCCATTCGAGAGTGGGTGTTATCGATTGAAACAGCAGTTAAATCATGCGCGAGACGATCCTCATAAAATAAGCTACTTTAAGCAGATCTTTACAAACATATTTTACGGAGCAATACACGTGAAGAACAGAATCATCCTTTGCTCCGAAGAAATGGTTCGAGTCGTCCATCCACTCCACGATACTAAAACGAGTTTGAAGAATATTCATTTTCAAACTAATTTAGAATAGCATTTGACTGAAGGAAGAATATTTCTTGTCATGCCAAATGGTAAAATATGCTATAATGAGGAAAGGATGGAGTGTCATTCCTCGTTAAAGATGGTGTTCTATTCATCACTTGATTTCCTCAAACAGAAGACATATTAAGGAGTCAACGCAAATATTTCAACAGCCGAAAGCATTTACTTAAGCCGTAATGGATCATCTGAAGGAGGAAGCGGTTAAAGGAGAACAATATAACATTGATGTCTTATAGATAAATTTTCATCTTTTGAGGTAAAACTAAAACTAAGAGTGGTTTTTAAAAGACGCCTTTCTTATACATATTTATAAACTTGGGCAAGCAGAGCTTTACAGATTGAAAATCTAAGACCTATCACAGAGAATTATGTAAAAAGATATAAAAAGATGAATTGAAGAAAATACTGTCAGTAGAGGTGTGTGAAACGAATTAGATAGTGGGGAAATTCGAACTGACGTAAGAAAGAATTACCGTATTTCCCCATAATAAGCACCCCCTTTGTATAAGCCCCCATTTTTTGACTGTGAAATTTTGGAAAAAATATTTTACTAGAAAAACAGGTTACAAAAAAACAACGGTTACAAAGAAACAAAATTTAAGACTCGTAATAATCGCTCATCATCACTGTCTGGTGTATCACATTCCTCGTCTTCTTCAATATCAATGGCAGCAGCTCTTCCTCCTCTGTATCATCTTCATCGCAATCTTCATATATATAGTGGTGCAACGCGTATTCCCACTTCACTTATCGGTGTAGTAACAAGAGGTATGTTTGTTGTTGTTTTTGATTTTAATGTCGCCGGACATCATGGTCTTGTAATATTCAGGAGTGGGGTCGTGAATATCGTCTCGTAATAATACTATCACTTACAATTGTTTACAAAAAAGAACAACACACGGCTGAAAAAGCATTTTTAACGCATAAAATTTTTACCTGCATTGTATATGCCACCCCCTACTTTTTGGGCTTGCAAATTTTGGAAAAAAGGGGTGGCTTATACATGGGAAAATACGGTAATTGAATTCCATTTGATGAGGTAATAACTTTATATGCATTATAATAAAATCACGATTTTTTCTTTACAAATTATGTCGTGCTTCCATCCATTATACCCGTATAAACTAATAAATCTTATTTAGATGTCTCCAAATGAATTAATAGTAATTTCAAGTTCAGCGTTAAATTTTATTGAAGCAGCAATAATTTAATATTTAATAATAATTGAAATGTCCTGTATTTATTTTCTTCATTTGAACATTTTGTTTTACGTTCGTTTTCCTATAAACATCACAATCTTTCTTTCAATTCGCTCTTTTATATTTTAAATAAAATCGTAATTATATCATTGAAATCGTTGAGGGGCAAAATTTTATCGTCAAACATTGAAATGGCATCAAAAATGAGAAATCAAGAAACAACGAGATTAGAAATGGTTGAAAGTAAAAGGTATCAATAAGGAAGTAATATCGATCGATGGTCTGAAAAGTGGATGAGACGGAAGACTACTTTTGAGTGAATGCGGTTGTATTGAGGAATTATTTTCATGGTTTTGATGAGAGAAAACCCCTTTCATGTAAATATATAGACTGATTTGGAAAAGCCGCTCTTTGGAACAATCTGTGCGTACATGAACGACTACTACTATTTTACGAGGAATGCGACTTCATATTTATATATTATTTTCAAATTCTCAATCAAATATTCCCATGTTTTAAATATATATTATATGTAATATAAAATAACTACCTTACGGAAAACGATCAATAAAATGCGAATTATGAAAATGAAGTGAAATGAATTTATTTCAATTGATCATTAAAGTCTTGATTGAAGATTGTTTCGTAAATAAGCTTAAAAATGAGAAATATTCTACGTCTATCCAATCTTCATATCATCAAAAAATCACATTATGCTAATTCGATTCTCGTCGGATAGGCATATCTCTATATGCATGTAGATTAACCCAACGTGAGGATAGCTATCGTCTTGCTAAACCGATTTCCTTGCAAGGTTATCCGCTGGGTCATCAGGGCAATTCGATTTACATTGCAGCATTACTAATTAAACTGTGGTTTACAAATAAGAAAATTATGATATTTATCATCTTTTAACGTATTTATCTCAGTTTCCGGAAATGCATCGATTCTGAAGATTAACAAAATAGGTCGCGCAATAAAAATAGTATAGAAGTAAACCAAGTGTGTCATCTCTACATTAGGCTCTGAAATCTCCTTTCACAAAGCAACGCCTGAACATACAGCTTTTATCTATATTTCAGCAGCTTAGATATTCCGAAACAAAAAGACAGGAGATATCGCTCGAAGGAAGAATTTCGTCACAATTTGTTCTTAGCATAATTGTGTTCTGCAGTTTTCCTTATTTTTTGATGAATACATGTTTACATACATGGGATTGGAAAATTAAGGAATACGAAATCATGAAGTACTCCAATTTGTAATCTAATTATTATTTCGTAATTATTGATTTATGAAAATTAATTATTAGAAATAGGTATTCTATTTTTCCGCCCGCAAACTGCAGTTAATACATTCTTTATAAAACCTTTAAGAAGATAATGCAAGGAATGGAAGTTTTCTCAACTGTCTCAATTAAAATAAACAGCTAATAGGAAAAAAATAACTACCATTCTGCCGCAATATTTATCGGTCGACACTTATTTTCTATTAAGAATGGATGTTTCGCTGACCTTTCGAATATCAGCCGTAAATGGAAGATTTCTTCGGAAGGAGCCGTTGGAGATGATTTATTTATTAAGTCTTATTCTCTCGGCCACGTTCATATAGGAAGAGGAACAGTAAATAAAGCATGTGATGCCAGTACCTAAGCTGGTTTTTGAGTTAAAAATAGTTCTGATTAATATCATTTCGCAGACTTGAATTAGTGGTCATAATCATTTTGGGTACCTTTACATGCTACCTATGTGAATAAATAACATACGGCAGAGGGTTCAATTTCACTCGCAAAGTGGAAACTCCGAGGATCCGATAATAGAAACCCTTTTTTTCGTTACATAAGCTTCACGACTTAAAAATCGACTTCCGAAAGGAAACTCTTCATTTTGAAATCACTCCGCTTCTGGAGATTCTCTATTCCAAACAATTTTTGCGATGATATAAATCAACGAATCTTTCTACGTGGAAATATCCTCGGAAAAAAGCGAGGAAAGTGAGCCTAATCAAGATGGATTGAAATGAAACACCCTCGTTAGGCCATAGGAGGGTGTCGTCAAACAAAGAAAGGTAAGAGGAGCTGTTTCGTCTGATGAGATACGTGAGTAGAGATTAAAGAGATGGAAAGTTACCATTCTATTGACGCTTTGGTATAAGGGATTTCGTAGCGATATGATGTTTGGTACATTCTGTTAAACGTTTGAACAAAAATTCTGAGATATCAATAGAGGGAGGCCTTCGTGTCAAAATTCCTTTGTATTCTATCCAAAATACCGCTCACTGAGTAAAGCATTGATTTAAGAATTTAAACCCCCTACGAACATTTCATGGATAATATACATCTCATTCCTATTTCTACATTTTCACATCCATGAAATTCTATTCACCATTTATTTTCCATCAAGATATTATATTTAGGAATTTTATATATTAAATCGTCGTTTCAAATAAGAATGCATTTCGTCTTCGCATAGAAAAGAATTTAGGAAGTAAAAGTGAAAATTTATTCAGTGCTGTAGTAAACGCATTAAATTTTGGTAGTTAAAGGTATTGTGTCCTGCTGGTATAATCACTCTTTTCACGTCACCTTATTCGTAGTAATCTTTAAATTCTAAAATAAAACTCATTGTCAGATAATTAATTTAGTTATATTTACATAAATAAAAGTTTTATTATTATTTCCATCCTCTTACTTATTTTGTGCAATGTATAATTCAATGAAACACTTCAGTAATACATCAAAAATAAGATCAGGAATTAGAGTATCTATTTCTTATCAAAAAGTAATATTCTTTACAACGAACATTTGAAGGGGTAAAGGTAAGGTACTTAGTGTGAATAGCTCTGAATTATACCCTTTTAAAGTCTTTAACAAATATGAAAACGCTCTATGAGCGTGAAATGAAATATGAAAGTCTGACTTCGGTCAGACTTTTTCAAGTCTGTCAAAATCCTATTGATTAAAATTCAATTCTTCTCCAAGAGATAAAAATTTAAAATAATAGTACACCTAACCCAACATAAATACCTTAATTTATTGCGTATCCGTAAATAATTCAATCTTGTCAGTTTCTTTGAATTGAAATATCAATAAAATTTTATTATTCTGGATTTGGGTCAATATGCATAATACTATTTACCTAATGAGGATAAAAGACGTTGGCAGGAAATGATAAAATCTCACCTAATGAGGGATTATGTAAGTTTGAATCCACGGACAAAGCGATGGTCAAGGTCTCAAACTTCGGAGCTCCTAATTGTGTCTTAGTAAAAATTCACTTCTAAAAAAGTACAACGAATAGGCAAAATTATACGGAAATCAACTGTACCGTTAAATGTAAGCCTTTTTTATTTAATTAAATCCTCAAAATTCGAAGAACTTTTATTCATAAACATCTGAGATTTAAGAATAATTAGAAGAGATTTTTTATTCAATAGAAGTTTAAAGTAGTCGATAAACTTGAGTAGACGCAAATACATTTTAAACTTTTAAGCAGTGCTTCTAGAAAAGTGGTCCGTACGGACCCCAATCCCTGGGATCATTCAGAGGGAGATTAAATTCGATTTGGGGGTCCCTGAACAACGTCAGGGGTTTCACATAAATTATGACACATTTCTTATTAATATGGGAGTGAAGTAAATGACAATGACTAATTGTTAGTATTTTTTACATCCAAAGTATAAATGTAGACAGGTGTATAAAGGAACAAGGCTCGAATCAACTGATCATGGCTTCCATGGAAACATGGCACAATTTTATGTCTCAAAAAAGAAACCGATTAGAAATTCGTGGGAATTTACATTTGATACTCACCAACATAGATCTGGACATACACAAACTCATAAAATCCCTTCAGGTTCATCCAAGTCATTAATAACAATTTTAAAAATAGGATTTTAAAACAAAAGTTATGTGTAATTTCAATAGATTCATCTTCAACAAATTTTTTTCTTTATATTTTATTTTTACGACACTATTAACCATTAAGACACCAAAGATTTTATTTTACATAAAACGTTTATTTTTTCTACTATACTTTTATGTAGTTTTTCACCCGGGGTCCGTGGGAATGTTTTTTTTACTATGAAATGGGCCAAATGAGTTTGGGAAACACTGCTTTGTAGCAATTTACAATTAAGTCGAAAAGTGTAAACAATATGATAAAAAAGCAACACTCTAATTCTATACCGATGACTCATAATTGTATGAAACCATTTTTAATAAATCAATCCAATTTAACAAAATCATAAAATACATTAAAATAATAGGGAACTTAAATTATACCCGAGCTCTTGTTGTAGGTAACTTTCAGTATGGCGAACAAAGTGTTTCTACGTACCAAATTTTAATAGTCAAGGACACATTCTGCATTGTGAGATGCACTTTCTTATTTAAAGATATATTTTTATACCTATAATAATAGCATTTTAGTGTATTTTATCAAAAACTCTGAAAGGATACACTTCGTCCTCTGAGTGATAGTTTGAAATGATGAGGACTTAAGGATGGAAGTAGAAAACATTCAGGTGAACCTTTTGGCGAAAGAAAATAGGCCCATATTTTGAATGGAACGAAGGATTGAATTATGAATAAAAAATGGATGAGGAATATTGGATCTTGTGATAAACGAGCTGAGAAAATGAAGATTTCGGATGAAATAGGAGTAATTAAAAGAGGAGGTGTAATGAGTGATTTTGATTGGCTGAGAGGAAAGAATGGAAGGTTTTGGATGCACGAGACGTGGAATGGAATTTGGAATTGAAAGAGATTAAAAATATGACTTAATAAATTGGGATCTGAAAAAGAAGAAAGGAAACCTTTTGGATAAGTGAAAGGAAGAAGGGTAAGATCGATCGTTTCTCATAAGTAACGTTAAAATTGGAGATTTGAATGAATTAGTGCTTCTTTAAAGTACATACACAAGCACATTAGCTCCAAGGAAATCTCTTAATGGATTTCCTAAGTTATGAGAATTACTTTTGAAGTATTAAACATACTTTTTCGATTCTGTACATTATTATTCTTCTCTGTTGCATAATCTGTCCTTATGCAATCAAGACTTATTGAACAGACATATAGAAGAATAAATGCCAAATATTCATGTCCAATCCAAAATTTTTGCATTGTATGTGTACACATATTAATGATATTATAATATGGGTACGAGATACTGGAAGGTAAATATTTAACCCATTTATTATCAAGGTTTTGGATTTATTTTCTTAATGTAAGGCAAGAATTCTATAATGATTACCTATTAATTAAGAAATTATTGCTAAATAATATGTAGTCATAATATAATCATGTATTTTATAATGTATACTTTGGCGGAAGGGATAATTTGAGTTTTTTTATTACTTTTCACAACATATAAGTAGAATTTAAGAAATGTTTTTGAATATTTGTAACTTTAACCATTACCATATAGATAATCTATGTATCACGATAAAAAAATATCAGACAACTATCTTAGCCGAGAATTTGATAGATATTTTAAGTCTCATCCAATTAACATTCCTCAAGCGCATGATTTCGAGAAACTTATGAAATGGGAAACATTAGAGGCCGATTTTTCGCAATTTTAATGCTGAAAAATCTCAAATGATTGGAACACCGCACTGAATTTCCTGATCGATAAATAAAATGTTCTATTCAAGATCCCCATCGTAAAATAAACAGTGGTCAGTCAGCGTCTTTTACGAGGATAAAAAAGGGAGGAAAGCAGTCGATTCGAGAGCGATATGAAAACTATCGGAAAGCTCTTAAATGGCGATCGATTAGAATCGAATGGAGAGGCGCTTGGACAACAACGAAGACAGATTTTGAAATGCTCCTGAAGAAGTCTCTTCAAAGGGGTGAATTATGCGCAGCAATAATTTGATAAATTTTAGAGTTGAATTCTGAAACTTGGGTTATCTTCATGTTTCTAAGAATGAAGAAATCCTAGGCTATTGTATATGGCAACGCAAAACGTTAATGACGTTCATTCTGAGTTGATGCATCGAACTACTACAATAATATAAGTATAATATAACTGAGTAAAAATACTTTATTTGTTGAAAAACTGTTATATATTTCTGTAAAAGTTATTGGTTTATGACCAGGTATATACCGTTAAAAGAATACACCGGTGAAATAAGAATAAATTAAACTTTAAACTGTATTAAAATTGAACTGTGGAAAATCCACAAAGTCATTTCTTTCGCTCATATTCCATGGATTCCGAGAAAGTTACGAATCATCAAATCAACATTACGAAAACCATCAACATTTCATTAAGTAATGGTATTAAATACATAACATTAATAAAATTCTATTTAAATCAATTTAATCAGCTATTAGTGGGTAATTATAAAAATTTTCTAATACGTAACCGTGTATGTATAAGCTTCTTAAATTCTTTTCTAGAAAATTCCGCACATTTAGATAAAATCGCATGAAAAGGGATCGTTATTTCTGCAACGACAAAAATAATTCATTTCGCAGTAATTTAGACTTTTCGTGAATTTATCACCGACGCTCTCTTTCTGAATATTCACGGCACGAGATGACTGTGAAGGACGGCATCTGAATGCACTGCAAGTTTAGAACAGGATTCTGTATGTATGAAGGAAACGGAATTCCCAAGGATAGGGAATAGATAGAGAATAGGATTGAAGAGATTTGGCTTTGGTCTACAGAAAAGTCGACACTGTTGGTTTCCGGGATATTTTTTCTTTACGATTTGGCGGATAACAAAAGAGCGATAGCAAAAGGTCGCCTTTGTTCGATGGGATTCAAACAATGCAAACGAGATAAGGTGCTCTCGTTGACTAGTCAAAGGACATCTCTCGTTAATTCAAGGAGCTTCTTGACGACAGCAAATGACTTTGCATTATTATGACTCGAGGTGTTTCTTATCTATACCAAGGAAAGCGTAGACAGAGAAAAATGGAATAGCTTCTAGCAGGAATAATTGTTAACATACTGTTTAATTTGGAATGGTTATATGCGGAAGATATCCTTCCGTTTAGAAATGCGATAAATACGTAAGTTCATTAATGATTTCGATAAAATAAATTCGCATTATGAACGAAACTGATAATTTACGGAAGTTAAAGCAGCAAAAAGCAAATATTACTTGAATTGCGAGGAAAAGAATCATAATCGAGGAACCGGAAAAGTTTTTTCAAAAGATACTTTCAAGCGCATCATATTAAATACAACCACATCTTGTTGTGATATTTACTACTGATTTATGAAATATACACGTACAACTTAAGTTTGAAGTCAATAGCTGAATTATATTTCTGAAGAATCTGGTGATTAACTTTAGTAAATAAAACGCCACATCAATGCGAATGTTATTTGTAGCGAACGAGACTCAAATGGGAATTCATTATGTGGACTCGTTGTCGATGAGCCTTATGAGGAATTGGAAGCTCACTCAGATTCCATCGAACGAACAGTGGCAATGCAGACTTATAAAAATAGCAGATAATAAACTTTTGGCGTTCGATGGTACGTTATGATGGGTTTTCATTCTCTTTTCTTTGATTGTGCGAAGATTAATATATTCGAATTCCAATTTAAACTTCTCGAGTTGAAAGCGCATAAAATATTTATTTTCTCATTATACTTGACTTGAATATAATTGTGCTTTGCAAATTAACAAGTAGATTCCCAAGTTGAAAGTGCATTTAAAAACATATTTCAACCGCAAATAGAATAAATTTGTACAGATTCTGAATATTTAAAATATTTCGGTTGCGGCCAATGGATGAACCAAGTCCTATGATCGACTAAATTCGGACGACGGGATTCTCTGGAATTCCTCACTTCTACCAATTTCTGTAATCTTGTTATCCCCATCGACCAGCGTGGTTTTCTACCCCTAATGGAATTCTACTCATCCCCAATGAGATTTAATTAATTAACCTAATGGCTTACGAATAAGATGGTTATTCATGTTTCTACTCCAACAAAGTTGAAGCTCTGCTTTCATTGAGCTTCGTTAACTGCTCTTCTGACGAGTGGTTAAATTTTTGTCGGTTTTATGAAGGAACAGAAGATTAAATCGGACATTAATTGGGGTAAACACGAACGCTGTCTCCGAAGGACTCCACCGCTAATGGAGACAAAACACATTCCATGGTTCTCCAAGTCATAGTTCTTCAGAAGATATAATTAAAAGAGGAAAACAAAATAATAATGAATTTAATGGTAAATTTTAATGGGAACTCTTAAATTTAAATCCGAATCGGTTTTCTCTTTTGATAGTACTTTCTCTGCATCTAGACTTAGTCAAAACCATTTTTAAATACAAGATTATATTAAGATAACTCTCTTAATTTAGAATTGAAAACGACTGAAGAAGAACCCAATAAGATCAATTTTAAAATAAAATAATTGTTTCTATTAATCTTACGCAGCGAGAAACTAATGTATTTTGTCATGTACCTATTGAACTTTCAGTATCTTTTTGTCATTGATTTCAGCAAGAAATTTCCCGAGATGGATTTAACATCTGAGGGTGTTTGTACGAGAATTCGCATCTTTTTTTACTGGAAGACTTCCCTCAAATTTGTAATAAGATAGTGTCCTTAAACACTTTTCGTTATGAGTGCGGAAAAAGTAATTATCTTTTGACAACATTTTGTCAGAAATCGACTTTTAATGCAAAGTCACTCGGACGTTCGCCAGATGCGCTTGTATCGGAAATCTGCCAATACCTTACTTCGGTTATTAAAATGATATGTAAAAAATAAACGACGTTCAATAAGGAGAGTTTCCATTTTTAAAGGCTATTTATGAGAGATGCAATTTAAATAACTAATTTGATGAGAAAATAAATAAAGAAAATTTTACGTAGGCTCCTTTTAATACTCAGATACAACTTTCGATAATAGTGAATACATTTATACGATCTATATATTTAAAAAAATTCTTAAATATTTCAATTTTCATTGTATAATTAATAATATGGTGATATACTTAGGAAAAGTATGCAATGAGGATATGAAAACGAGGAAAAGATATATAAAATTGAGACATAGCTGATTATAATGTTTTCTCTTTAAATGTGAATTTTTTAATAAGGAAGTTTATACAAATTTAAATTCTGCCCTGTCTTTATAGAAATTCTTCGATATAATAATAAAAAGAATCAAGATAAAGTGGTAGAAAAATGAAACTTCTCTAGCTTCATTTAGCTCCATTCGAATGAGTTGCTTCATATAATAACTGACCATTTTTGACGATATTAAACACACTCAATGTATTGCTTTAAAATAAGGACTACACGCATTATATATCACTAATAAATCATCAATAAAATCAAAAATATTTAATATATTACGGTGGATAATGCGCTCAACTTAATGTTTAGGATTTTAATTAATCTTCGAATTAATGTCTTTGGTAGTTAAGCGTCGAATATTAACCATTTATCAGATGAAAATGTTTTTAGAGAAGGTTTTCAGATGATTCAACGAGTTTTTTGCTATCAATTTTAGGATAATTATTAACGCTAACACCAAAAGAATTTTCAATTCAAATAAATAAATTATGATTTTCATGAATATGGAGAATAAATTGAACAGAATCTTACGGAGAAAAGCTAGTTAAGGACCTGTATTAAACTTTATATTAAATGCAAATATCATATTGCAGATGACTTTTAAAAAAATCGGTCTTAGCTAAATTGTGATTTTGTGAGGTATCGATGTTTAATCACAGAATGGTGTTTCGTAATGTTCCACATGCTTGTGTGCTAAAGCATTCCTCCAAAGTACAAAGCCATTGCCGTCGCTGCGGAATGTGGTGGGAAAAATAAACTCGTGGAAAAGGTGTTTGAGACCCATCAAATTCTTCTCGTGAGGCGTCGGCCAGCCGAGGTCGGATGTGACGTCACAAAGTGAAGATTCGCGGGGATCCATCAAGGTCTGTTTTTAGAACTTTTGCCTCGGATTAAAAAGGGGAAAATCATCTGCAAACACATTCCGAAAACACCAAGTTTCCACGTCCCGCTATTCTTTCCCCGCAGTGCGATCGCGTGATCATTGAATACGCGAATTTTAGGGTGACTTTTGCTGCTGCGGTTCGATATAGCGCCCTGAGGAAGTTACGTGGTTGAATAGAGTGATGCAGACGAGGTTGCAACGTGCCCTCAACAACGTATGTTTTGATAATTCAATTGGCATATCAGAGATATATTATACATTCTCCTTTATTAAATCCTGGGGGCACCATTTAAAATTTTAATACAGTTATTATTTTTATGAAAAAGTAACTTACATCTTGGAAATATTCGTCATTAAAATGAAAATATTGATTTTAGTTCTGCTGTTTCATTCCCCGCTTTTCCATTTCTCCGCTATTTCATTCTATTTTCTGCTGTATTAATTTTTCTTCCACTTTAACTGTAAACTGGTCATACTTACTGCATATGGAACTGACACATAAATGAAAGTTAGAAATTAGGAATTTATTTCTATATACAAACCATCTAGAACTTTTTAAATGGATGATATTTAAAACTTTTAACCTCAAATCCCATAAAAATAGAAGAGTTTTATGAAAAAGATTTCTGGAGATTTTATTCTATAATAAGAAACGATATTCAACTGTTTATTTCATGAGGTAGTATTATGTGTAAATTACCCCATGAAAAATATAAAACCATACTACAAAATTAAGAAAACTATGGTAGTTATGAAGGATCAGGTGCTTTCCTGTCGTACTGTGTGAACAAATTCTCGCGGGTTCTCCATCATCTCCTTCAGAGGAAGACGATGGCAGAGTTGGCCTCCGAAACGTAGGCTATAAGCTACCTGATCTATGGTACTTATAACCATGGTATAATGAAAGAATTAGTGAAAAATAGTATAGTGAAACCATTAGTACATGCTTGATAGTACATATTCTAATACAAAATGCATATGTATATCTGCATTTAGCATTTATGCATAAAAATATGCATAAATATTCTCCAAATGTTGAATAAGGAAGAATTAAAAATTAAGTGTAAATGATTTTAGCCAATTATATGGTAAATAGTCCAAGTTAACGCCATTGCATTAGTTTTCAAGATGGCAGTTGGGAGATTTAGTGAGTTGTCCGTATTTTCAATTTTTAATGAGTTATCAAGGAATCTTTCAAAAACAGAGGTAAAAAAATTTCATTTAAAATTCTTGGATTAAAATCAGGAAAACTTACGCGACCTTTTCAAAGTAAAACGATGGATTAATAATGCGAATTGACAAGGGATGAATCTCGTTTATGTGAAGTTGATATATCCCAGGGAAGTATAACTGATTTCGATTGAATATACTTTCCAAACTTTTTTTGACACGAAGTAAACAATGGAGATAGAAATGAACAAATAAGTATGATAAATTAATCTATTTTAAAAATTTCTTCAGATTTAGCAATACATATTGTTTTCTAAATTTTTAAATTTCAGTAGTATTTGAAAAATTACCAAAATAAATATTGTCCAAATAGATAGAGAGATAAACTCAGAAAATATAGGTTTTAACATATTTAAATTAACTTCTCCATGCTTAGCAGAAAATGAGGTTACATTGGTTATTATTGTATTAAATTATAATAAAGTGGCATTATTATTGCGACATTAAGACTAAAATGCGTATTCTTATATCTGGTACGTTTGAGATTGCTTTAAGGGTATACTTAATACAGTTTTCATCCGAAGTATTGCAGTTTTATCATTTTCTGTCACACAAAACATAATTTTCGTCTAAATGTAACAATTGCAGCACATAGAGTTTTCATGGCAATGTGTGTGATCCTTTAAGATGCCCCTTCGATAATAGAGTACTTACGAATGTACTGTTGCTCATTAGTACTCTTGTGGTGAGATTCTCTGCATTGAGAAGTGTTAGGCCGCCGTAGATGTCTCTGTACACAAGCTCCACATCTGTAACGAAAAAAGGATTTATCAGAGGAGCACGGAATCCGAGCGATATATCTTCAAAGAAAGTAGAAATAAAATAGATTGCGTCTTGATTAGAATCCGAGATTGCTTGTAATCGAAACCATTTAAGGAAAGAATGCTACTTCAAGGAAATTAGGTCAGAGCGTTTCACTTTTCGGCGAAATTTATAGATTCAAAATCCAACAAAAAATTGGTAAAGCAGCTCTACGCACGAATTTTAGCCATTTAGAATATTATATTTGAGAAACTATAACATTCCAATGAAGTTAAATGAGATAAACGATTTCCTCACAGTGAAACCTTTACTATAATATTTTATTAATGATATTATTACTAATTAAAATCATAGTAATAATTGAAAAAAGAGTAAAGAAATCTTTCCGTAAATTATAATAACTAATAATTTTTATATTATCCGATAATCTCCATGATGATGACCACTCGATTTTGAATAAAACAACAGCGTGGAATCCCTCCAGTGTCCTATTTGATTTTTTAATGTATGTATAATATTTATCAAATCTAAAATCAGAAAAAGATCTTTCTGGTTAAATAAGAAACTACGCTACACTCAAGACATTCAGGCACAAATAATTCCTCAACTATATAAATGTTTGTCTGTCCATCATCCTTGTAATTTTATCAGCGCAAATGAAATGGATTCTTCTCCAAAACGAAATTACATATTATGCTTCGATTATAAGCTATTGCATAAAATAAATAAATGACATAAAATATTGATATCGAGAGCGAAATATTTCCATAATCCGTATGACTCCGTTCTGAAGAATATTTGTATGAGAAACTCTAGCAATTCTATTTTATTTTTAATAATGAAGAGAGTTTCCGTTGGCTCGAGTGATGATATCCACCGTGAGAGGGAACGTCTTTCCCTTGGATTAGGAAAAGCTTCTGAACGCACGGATAGCCAATGGAGTTGGAAAAACAGGAGATTTACGGGAAAATTAAACGACCCGAAATTTGAACGACACAGAAAAGTCACAATTTTTCCGGTTCTCCGCTGTATCTGAAGTGAGAGAATTTTAATGGTCACTGGTTCTTCTCTGTTGTTGCTTAGATACGAATTCCAACGATTGCGGAAGAGGATCGGAATTCGCTGATAATATAAATCGGTTTACATACACTTTTACATCACCATAAAATTTGAACACAAATGTGCAAATAATAGTATTATACTTAAATTCAGAAAATCATACTTTAATTCACGATATTACCTTAAAATGTCAACAATTTGAGAATTATTTTATTCCAAAATCTTTATTTTCGTCACATTGATTCTGATCGGATTGAGCATAAATTCTGTTAAAGTAAAATATAGTATTTTGTGAGTGACAATTGGATTAGCGTTAACAGGAGTTGAATGAAAAATTTGGAAATTAATTTAACGACTGATCAGTAA
The DNA here is from genome assembly GCA_020796165.1 of Pantala flavescens. Classification (NCBI taxonomy): domain Eukaryota; kingdom Metazoa; phylum Arthropoda; class Insecta; order Odonata; family Libellulidae; genus Pantala; species Pantala flavescens. The sequence goes on along the minus strand of CM036880.1, from coordinate 36,050,298 downwards.
TTGGATTAGTAATTCAAACTTGAACATGTCTTTAAGAATATCAAACATTAGAAATAAGTAAGGATCGCATAAACTATATACATATCTTACAAAAATGATATAACAACTTAAACATAAATATCTGACTGAGGTAGTAAATCTAGAATTAGCCGAAACTGTTCTCAAATAGAATTGAATAACCCTAATATCAGTTTTATTTCATTTTATTCAAGAAAACATTCAACTAGAAATTCCTCAAATCCATTAAACATTAATCTTCTCAAGGTTTAGCAGTTGGTATCATAACCATGAGCTTAACATGTACCGGTAGACCTAAGAAATACGTAATTAGGACACGGAAGCAGGAAGTGTGGCACCCGATAAAAACTTGGCCCCAAATGAACGAAGAAAACGTTATCTCTCGGGCGACACTTGATCGATAAGATCTCCTGGGAGTACTGCAGGTAGTTATGAGGCGTCAAATCAAAAGGAGCCTTGGGATTTACGATCTAGACAAATCCAATCATCCAATGTAAGGAGAGACCACAGAAGGATAGAAGATTATTTGGATTTATAATAATATAACTATACTCGTATTGGCTCTTTTCGCATTATATTTCGTGCGTACGGACATATATGGAAATATATAGTATCGACAATATTTTTGAAGTAATTTGTATATTTTCTAGCGTACAAATAGATCCTCGAGAATTCAAATGTTTTATTTTAATATTGATCGCTTCCATCGTCAATACTTTTCTATGACATTTTCTTAAGTGAAAACTCAATGGTGATCATATTGAGTTCCCATTAAATGAAAAGGTTAACATCGAAAAATAAATCGATACAATGTTCATAGGATAACTTAATCAAATCTTTAAAAATAGTTCACGAGCTTTTATTTCTGATATTCTTCAGTTAACTTCAAGATTAAAATCTTACATTCTTTTCTTACAGTGTAACGATTTAAAGATACATAAATACATAAAGTATTTATGGAGAAGAAGTTTAGAGTGACAAGTTTTAGTCAAATGATTTTCAGCAAATTTATTAAATAACACTCGAAAGGTGAGTGGGGATAAATATTTTAGTTTTTATTTCGAACAAGCATTGGGTTGCTATGGGAGAATGGTATCTCTTAGGTACAGCTTCGACCGAAATAGTAGTCTTATGGAAAATTAGGTCACAATAACTTTTCTTGTTTCAATTTTATGCTGATCCATTTAAAATATTAAACAAATAACGATTAACGAAAAGTGAATTAATTATTTTCACTTCGGTTTCATCCCGAGTTAAATAATTAATTAGATTAAAATCTTAGTACTCATAATTTATTACTCATAAAATATATTTCTTATAACATGAATTACTTCATTAGAAACCGAAAGAAAGAATTAAAAAAACTTTGGAATCTCCGCTGAATAAAGTTTTAAATTGCTATTGCTATTTTTTAAGGAGTTCCTCTTAGAGTTTCTTTTTTCAAGTTTCATCTAAGATGTTCCTCAGAGGATATATAAACGTAGACTGAAGCAATCGCCTCTGTAATGAGTAATATATATTCTGGGGAAAACTGTCGCACACATCTACGGAAACTTACGCATGTTATCTCTGAAAATTACTTTTGATATACCGGAAACACAATCGGATGGATTTCTATTCTTTTAAAAGGACTTATCCCTCAGTAGACACGTATGATGAATCGCACATATTTTAACTTGAAAGTTGTTCTTCGACAACCTCGGATGCATCGGTGAATCGGTTGGAAGGGAAATACATCCCTTGGACTCCATCCCAAGAGTCCATTTTGCAAGGCATCGACGAATAACAACGAAAGCTCCGTATCTCTGTCTTCGAAATGGGTCAGTGACGAAACAGTGTCTCTTGTGCTTTCATTTTCCAGATTGAGTTTCGATAAAAAGAGACCGTGGATTGGGTCCATTTTACGATCGCGGATACGAGAACATTGTGTCGGAGGTTACAAGAGACTATTCCATTGGAGAGGTTGGAAAAGGCATGGAAATTGGAGGGTGTTTAATGGAAGATGGTTGTCAGTTTATCTAGTTATTCACAGGGCAAATGTGTGAAGCTGGATCGGTTTTTCAACGGTTGAAATATTTAATGAAATCATTCGAATAGAAAATATAGTAATAATTTCTATCTTTATTCGTATCTCGTTGAAATTCTTATTTACTGTTTCTCATCTTTTCAAATATGATCAACGTCTCTCAGCCAATGATAAAAAGACTTTTGTGATGGAAACATTGGGAATAAGTTTCGCTATTAAGGAGATCATGGAATGTATTTGCTTATTTCAATTGAGCGTTGATATTTCATTTTCACCAACGGAAAAAGGGAATAAATGAATTAATATTTGATCAAATCAATCTATTTGTATCTAAATCTAAATTCGATCTATGAATGGATTGACTTAATGAATGAACATGCACATCTCTTTAAAATTCAATCCGCTTGATGAGTCATCCTTGCTACTGCAGTGTAAAAATAAATTACTTATTGTAAGGCTGATGAAGAAAATGGTTCATTCGATAGAGGGTCAGATATATTAATATTATACTACTATTTCTGACATACTATAGTTAACGTTTAAAATACGAGATAGTATCTTACAGTGCTAAATCTTAGCCATAAAATAATATCTTAATAGAAAATTCAAAATCCTGGATGATGATCCGAATAAAATTAAAGACATTACTTTATGGCAAACCATTTTAGATTTCTGGTAAGATTACTATAACCCTTCTTCTTTCAAGATATAAGAAATAACGCAATTCAACCTGTATTTTCTAAAATATCTAAAACCCTCCGAGACTGAAATGGCAAAACCACGGTGATGAGATTTTGATGGGAGAATTCTGCCCAAAGATTTTCATTTGAGAGAGTCTCTAAGGGGAGCGTGGTTGCACTTCAGCGACTGTCGTAGTTATCCATCAATCTGATGAGGATGTTGTCCTCGAACGAAAACTGGCTGATGTGATTGAAATATACATAGAAGCGGTAACGTCTGCACAGAAGTGATATCAGGACTTGAATGTTTGAGTTAGCAGCAATTTCCTTTATAAACAAGATCGAATTCTTGGAACTTTGAATCGATTTCCTGAAATTAGAGCTAAAATAGAGGTTAATCACAATGCTTGTTTAATATTCATGTTGATAAGTAATGTTTTGTTATTTAATGTTCATCATAACCTGGGGATAAACGTGGTATGAACCAGATGTATTTTACTTAAGCCGTAATTAAAGAAAAGACCCTTTATAGCTTTCACAGAATGTATTTGAGGCGAAAATATTCATAAAAATATCTATAGTAATAAAAATAACTTTGTAAATTTCCACAGAAAAAATTAGTATATTCGCGACCGGTTTCGTAATATAAAATTACATCTTATATTACGAAACCAGTAGCTAATATACCAATTTTTCTGAGGTAATTTACAAAGTTGTTTTTATTACTATGGCATTCCACGAATTCACGCCTTCTCACATTGATTTAAAAGATAGCTGTATTTGTTATGCCTGTTGAGTTAAATGTATCCACGAAACTATTCGCCTCAAATATTGTTTGTGGAAGCTGCAAAAGGATTCATCTCAAGTTGCAAAGCAAAGGTAATAAAACGCATACTAATTCCTGTAAAATCAGATATTATACAAAAAAGACCGAAAAATATATTTTAGTGTTCTAAAATTTTGGAATTTGGAACACTAAAATGTTTTATGAACACTAATTTGGAATGCTTACTTTTGAAAACATCTATAAATATAAATTCATATAGTCCGAAGAGATTAGAAAAATCTGTAACTTATATAAGTATTTTTCTATATTTAAATTTATTTGATAAAATATTGGTTTTGAAAAGCGCTTCTATTTAACATCAAGACAAAAGACACGATAGAATGGTGTGTATTGCTAACAATTCCGTCTGACGCAGGCACATAAGTCATGTTATTTGACCCGCATTTTCAATTAATGCATGTGTCAGTAATAATAAAATTAAAATCAGTATGGTCTACATATTTCTGAGACGTTGAAGTTATTATTTTTTTCTGCTTTTTCGACCTCATGATGACGCATAGGATTACTACAGAACAGATGGTAATATCCTCGATTTAGGTGATATCTGTAGAGTAAATAATTCCAAACATTTCATGAATCCAAAAACGTTAATATGTCTGCAATGATGAGATAGTTTCGGTTATTTCACGTAAAGTAAATAAATAATTTTCTTCGTCAATCGAAAGAGAGAATTAAAGTAGTGAGAATTACTTTTTATTAATGTATTCAATAAATCATCGTCCAAGTTTCCGCTTCAATTATTCATTCCGTTTGGAGCATTTTTAAGTGAAACCGCGAGTGTTGCAACGGCCATCAATTACATGCACTTGGCCATTGTGCCACCGGCTGGATATTCACTTTTCCAGAATCTACATCGGCCAACGTGTGCGCCAAGCAAACAGAGGCAATTAATAAAGTTCGAGGGGTCCGAAATAACTGTCCTCTGATATTCTCTTGGAATTTTGCCGTTAAATTTAACTGATCGTAAAAATGGTTAATTTTTCTTGAATTAATCGTCACACTCTGACAACAGGTGAAAATATATTGCTCACGTATCTTCAAAATGCATCGAATTGCATTCTCGAACTAAGTAGAGCATTTTAAGAGTTATGAGTCTAATTTTAAAAAAGTTTTCATACATTAAATACTTTATATTTTAGTAGATTCTTCTCTTTATCAATTTTCAATGTAAAGAAACTAATGCACGCAAATTTATTTACATTTTTTATATTTGTTCATAGTTTCAAAATCAAGGGACTAATATACAGTTTTTTATTTTATTGGACTTCTTTGCCCTGCCCCTCATATCTTTCTACGATAGAATGTAATTAGGGTGCAGATTCTCGTATCCTTAAGAGTCGTAATTGTGGAGCAGAAACCGATCGAGAGCAGTGATTAACCATCTTCTTTGTCCTCTGATCCATCGATGAGGGGAAACTTCCCTTAAGACTCCTTTCGTTGTAATGGGGGAAACTAAATACTATACCCTTCCTGATGTCCTCTACAATCATCTGCAGTCGCCGTCATTTTCTGGAGTCTTTCTCGTGTGTTTTACTGAAGTATGAACTTTTTATCAGAGATTTCGCCCCATTTCACCGTTATTTAACTCTTTCGTTATCGAAAAGGGGTTTAATCAACTGTCTATTACCGATCGAGTCTTCGTGGATTGAACGCATTCGCAATGTTTAAACTTTTCCTCCATCGGATTTTTTGATGGATTTAATGCGCGACTCGCAATTAAAGAGAAGGGTTACCATTTCATCCCCTTTCGAGGGCCCATTTAGAAAGCCCCTTTATAATGTGCTTTCATTATTGAGGATATCAAATTAAACTCGATGGCAGACATTGAGGGCAAAAGAAGGCATTCAATCATTGCACACCCGAGTGATATCATTAAGGGGTCATTTTGGACAAACTACTTCAACGGACATTTATTAGCTCAGAAATTCAAGAGGGATGACGTTCGATAAAAATGATTATTCTCGATGTTCGAGCTGATATGTTGCGTAGGTAACAGAGACAGAAAGATTTGTACTTTGGAATTATCTTTCCTTGGCTATTAACTAACCCCAGATGTCCCCATATATTCTTTGAACATCTGATTGTTTCAAAGATTCATCGCGAAAGATTGAAAACCGATTCAACAAAGCGCGATTAGAACTTTTAACAGTCTATTTCTGCTTAATAAATAATACGAAAATAACAACGAAAGAGATTCAGTTTAAAATAAATGGTTTTAATCTTTTAATACTTATTAAATTCCGAAAGTTTTTATTAGTATCAATTGAAATTTATCAAATACCATCTATGTTTAATTCTTTACGAAAACTTTTTATTACATAAAACACACAGCTGAATGCCATCATCATCTATCTATAAATACCACATATATTTCAGCTCTAGTTTTCCTAACAATCAAAATTGGATTCGCACTTTCGCACTTATTCCATTATGAATGAGGTGGACTTGTGAGAATAGAGGGGAGGAAATATGATTGAAGTGTTTCCTAGTTTATTCCCAATGATGTTGGTTATCCTTTCCTAAAGTTTGTATCTAACGCTGAACTCTTTGTACAGAAGGGAACGGAGTTGGAAAGAATCCTTAGAAGTAATTGGATCCTTCGATTGGATGTGCAACTCTTTCCTATCACTTTTATGATTCGCACATTGCCGATCGATAAGTTTATGTATTGCGCTTCTTTCGTAATCATAATATTTCTCTTTGCTCGATTTTTTTCGCCTTTCATTCGGGTCTCTTCCAACTCAATTCAGTATCCAATCTTCTTCTATATTTGCTTTCCCCAACTTTTCTTGTTTGTATCTTGTAAGTTTTCCCATTATCTCAGCACTCATTAGATTTAATGCAATCGTAATTGATGAGATTAGTACGAGTTCAATAACCATAAAAGTGTAACAATGCATTTGCTAAGTCTTATCTTAAAATATTTATCAACAATGTAAAATATAGCAAATTAGAAGATGGAATGCTATAATAAAATATAGTTCATTAGTAAAAACTGTCTAATTACCCATTTAAAACTGCAGCGGACAAATCTTTGACTCAGTCATATAATTTTTTGAAGGTGCTGTACGATCAGATGAGAGTTGAAGAATCAAGATGATTATTTATTATCACAAAGTGAACCACCATCATTCAAAGGTCAAATAGGATCAACCGTATTATATTGTGCGACGAAGACAAATATACTCAAAGGCTACATTTAACTCTAACATATATTGCTATTAATTTATTTAATTAAAGTTAATCACAAGTGGAATCATAATGATGTGAGTTTTAGCTTTGACAATACTAATAAAAATCAAATATAAATTAAAAATGAAAACATAAATAAAGAGAAAAGGACTTTAATTTCTCTTGAAAGGCAATATATATATATATATATATATATATATATATTCAAATTTTCTTTATGAGCAATCGAAAAAGTATTATATCTTAGTATTTCATCGAAATAAGTAACGATCAAAATATTTCATTACGCCCAATTATTCATTGAGATTTAGTTTTCTAAATGTCTAGAGTTCCTTTCCATCCCATAATTTCTTATTCTCCTCTAATCATTTTTATCCTAATTTATTTTCCAAAATACGGAAAAAGATGAAGAAATTCAAACAAATTTTACCTTTTGGAGAAGAAATCGGGAAATTGATAGCGGAAATCCAAGAAAAGGATTTCTCTGCATTTTGGGAATGAAAAGAACAATTAATGGATCATCGGATTCATCTCTTCAGATATTCAGTCGTATTGAACTAAAACGAAGCTATCTATTTATCCGAGGATCAATAATTTATAATCTGGAGTTAAATTAGAGGAACACAGTTACGAATAATAAATAGTATAAAAAAATCGTCTAAGGATAATAAGAAATAAACTGATAGAAATCGATGAAAATGAGGGAGTTAGTATATATTTTTTCTTCTTCTTAAAGTATCTTAATTAATTTACGTTTTTCGATAAAATCCTGCCCTGAGGCATGATAATGAGAAATTTGACGCTAATTTTTCCATTTTTCATAACTTCTACATGAATACCGCCTTTCGACATGCGCCAGTGCCTTTCAAGCAATCATCTCAGACTAACGCATATCGGAGGAAAACAATCCTCCAAGCATCTATTTATGCTATTTTTAGTGCATTATAAGATCAGGTGGTCGCATAATATCGATCACATCTTCCGCAAACGTACCTCCTTTGATTTATTTAGCAATCGCCCTACAGCTTCAAATATTTTATTTTTTACTGATTCTCATCCTGCATCTGATAATATTTTATTGAGGCCTTTTATAGCAATATTTCATAACAAACCGCATCATTTTCTTGAGTTCGTGGATGCTAATTTCGTCCGCGGGATCCCACGTACTAGCCGCGGGTTCTGTATGCAGTTAAACACCGCTCTCTTACCTTTACATCACATCAAATAAAGCCGAGTTTTCCATTCGCTTTGTCGCATATATCTCGTACGTTCGTGCAGCTTATGCCATCGGTGAGAGTGATCCCGACATATTCAACGGGTTCTATTTTTTTCCTTATGCCTCTATTTCGACGCAACTTTCGAATGACGGAGCATTTATTTGGGTTAAATTTACGAAAGCGTTTCTCTTGAGTGGCATTCAATAAGAAACCAACAAATTTCTTTCCTGATGCAATCGAAGTCTCCCATCTGTTCTCCGTGCAGACGTTCTTCGCTCGTCAACAGAAGAATCCGCCGATGAGCGGTCGAATTTCACAGCGGACTGAGGTGTGCGCACTTTTTCCAACGAAGATTTTGCGATGCGATTCCTTTGTGCGTCGCTTCATTTTGCATTACGAAATTTGCGCGTTAAATATTTATTGTATTTAGAAAAGATATTTTGATTTGTATTTAAGGATTTATTTTTAGTTTCGAGTTTTATTTGAGGAGAAGCACTGTCTTTCTTGGTTTTTGCGTGTCAGATTCACAACATGTTCACAGGGCCGTGGACGATGTTCGTATGAATCCACAGCGATCTTTCCCATTTCATTCTATTTGCAGTATTCCCCGGAGTTCCATTCCACATTACCTCTTTCATCCGCTCTGAAGGGAAATGCGGATTTATTCCCTCTCCTAATTTGAACTTTGCCCCTTTCCCTTTACTGTTCCTTCGAATGGTCGTTCGATGGTTAAGTCGAAAGGATATCTTATTCTATGCAATTAGAATCTTTAGAATCTCATAGTTTCGCCTTCCAATGCTTTCAAAGTTAGACACACCGTGTACTTAGTTTCTCTATTCCAATAGATTATGAAAAAGGGACGTTTGATTGATGAAGAATAGATATTTATGAGATTCATTTATGAGAAAGTTTGTGATTTCCAACAAAATTACTTTAAATGGAATCTTAAGGACTCAATTTGTCACTGCCTTCAAATTTCCTTTCAAATCGACATTTTGCTCTCGCATCCAGAATTTCTCACCTTCCCAACACTCAAATCTCACATTCCTGCAAAAACCGTGTGCCACGCGTGTTTACGGTTCCAAAAGCAGTGCTTTTTGCCTTTGGGAGATGTATCGAGCTCGTGTTTCTGAGTACGTCGCTTATGATTCAGAAGTGATTTCGATAGTATTTACGCTTGTAAATGTAAATTTCCCAGTCGAAATGGGTTTCTCTGAATCGATTTCCGTGTCCTCTTTTCCAAATGCCATCAATTGCTCTTCCCTTTTCACTCCGGTTTTCTCGAAATAATACGTTTGGATTTTTTCATTTGGAAAATACCTCACGACGCGTGTTGGGCTGAATCTATGAATAGGTTTGTTAAACAACCAAATGTGAATATTTGATCGATAATCAATATAAATTTGGTTATCAAAGAGAGAATTCGCAATAAAATGAATTTAATAAAAACAACTTTGTAAGTTTTCACAGAAAATGAATTTATAAACATTTTGGTTCTCCTACATTTGATTTTTCTCGGCTTTAAAAACGCCACATGAATTCTATTTGATGTAAAAAATGGGCAACTTTTCCAAACATTTACACCCACAAAATACCTTATTTTGCTTATGGATTAGTTTCGATATGAATTCAAAGGAAACGTTTATTGAAACAAGTCAAATTTAGTGAAAAAATATAGCCACTTAAAAATTCTAAAAATGTATTATATTGGAAAATATCTATTATAAAGTTTTTTCTTCAAATAAAGATCGCTGTTCCATTTTCGAATTTAAAATTGGATTTTAACATTCTCAGAAATCAAAGGTAGAAAAATATACGACAAAGTTATTTTATTAGTACTACAGTAATACTAGTTTCAATTAAACATAAATTTCAGGAGTGAGTTAGCAATATTTATAGGTATACGGATTATTTAGAATATGTGGATCGATTTGATTTTATTCTTTGTAGTAGTGGAAATAATATTTTTTGTTCAATAGCCTTGGCTATTCTATATATATTCTATTCTATATTCTACCTATTCGGAGTTTGTAAATGAGTTTTTCGACCTATAAACTTGTCGTATGTAACAATTTAGAAGTAACAAATGCACATTAGGTTTCGATTCTAATATCTCATCTCTGCCTGGTATTAAGTGATTAGTTTAGTAATAAAAATTATTATTTTGTTGGATACTTTTTGTGTCTTTGGATTTTAACAGAAGCTAAATTGTACAGTTGTTTTTTTCCATTTCACTTTTAATATGACTATCTTTGCCACTATAACATCATTCCAACTTGTAAGATTCATCGAGAAACAATAGCAATTTATATATATATATATACCTTTTGGCGACATATTATCAAAGATCCACCAAAATCAAGAATTATAACATTGAAAAACAGGGTTTTAATATCGTAATGTCTAGTATTTGACCAACTGATATTTGATAAACAAGTGTCTCCTTCTGTGATATCTATAAAATCTTTTTTTATCTGCCTAAGTGTGTCGAATGTATTTCGCAAAAGAGCATTTCGATTCAGAGGAGGAAAACAAGTTCCAATTGTATCTCAGATTGGCCTTTGATTCATAAGGCGGGATTTTCTTTATTTCCGTCCACTTGCGTCTAATTACTTCTTTCTCGGGAAAGCAACAGGTTGAAGGGAAATTTCTCTTTCGTCTGCGAATCCGTGTCTGGCGGAGACGTGCTCAATATCATAGAATGCTCTATTTTTGAGTTTTTCGCTGACATCGCGAATTCATCGACTGTTTCCGAAATCCATCTTTTTTAAGCTCAAGTCATTCGTCTTTCATTCGTAATCTTGTGCTGCTACTTTTTATATTAAATGGTATTCGTTTTGGATGTATGATGAATGGTTTTTCCTTTACTCCCCTCGACACTCGGAAAAATGTTTCCTTTATAAAGGAGATATAAAGGTATATATATAAACTCAAATGATTCCATTAATTAAATATAATTTTCCATATGTATATGTAATAACCCATAAAGAAACTCTGATAAAGAAATAAGTCTCTTTATTTTGGTATATATCTTTGGGTATTTTTATCTAAGAATGAATATATAATTATAAAATTCCTGAAGCTATATACTATAAATATAATGTATGTAAAACAACTATAATATCTATTATATATAGACGCTTCGGGGGGATATATATATATACAGATATATATATATAGGATATTAAAGTCAGGCCCAAACCGCTGGGGCCACGGAGCCGCCGATTTTTTTACGTAATGGCCAACTAAATCTCACCTAGGAAAAATTGGGAAACCGACCCTACCTATCATGGGTTCGATTCTAGGAGGCCCCAAAAATCGACTTTCCCCATTTAGAATGCATTGGGCCGTTTTTCAAATGATTTTAAAAATACTTCCCATTAACCTAGAAGGATAAGATTTCATGTAGCTATTGCTACTATATATATCTACGGAAAAATGCTATCGCTTACGTGCATTTGGTCATGGGTTCGATGCCAGGAGGTGAAATATATTCGAATTTTAAAAAATCCTAGCTTCCTTAATATGACACTTAGATCATTCACACTTTTTAAACAAATAGATACATATAAAGTGTACTTTGAAAAAAATCAACAGTTGCCTATGTGTCACGGGTTCGATTCCAGAGTGTCCCGTAATCTCGATTTTCCCCGTTAAGAATGCATTGGGCCGTTTTTCAAATGATTTTAAAAATACTTCCCATTAACCTAGAAGGATAAGATTTCATGTAGCTATTGCTACTATATATATCTACGGAAAAATGCTATCGCTTACGTGCATTTGGTCATGGGTTCGATGCCAGGAGGTGAAATATATTCGAATTTTAAAAAATCCTAGCTTCCTTAATATGACACTTAGATCATTCACACTTTTTAAACAAATAGATACATATAAAGTGTACTTTGAAAAAAATCAACAGTTGCCTATGTGTCACAGGTTCGATTCCAGAGTGTCCCGTAATCTCGATTTTCCCCGTTAAGAATGCATTGGGCCGTTTTTCAAATAATTTAAAAAATACTTCCCATTAAGCTAAAAGAATAAGATTTCATGTAGCTATTGCTACTATATATATCTACGGAAAAATGTTATTGCTTACGTCCAACCGGTCATGGGTTCGATGCCAGGAGGTGAAATATTTTCAGATTTTGAAAAATCATAGCGCTATAAATATGATATATAGATCATTCAAACTTTTTACACGTATAGATACGTATAAAGTGCACTTTGAAAAAAATCAACAGTTGCCTACGTGTCACGGGTTCGATTCCAGAGCGTCCCGTAATCTCGATTTTCCCCGTTAAGAATGCATGGCGCCGTTTTTCAAATAATTTTAAAAATACTTCCCATTGAGTTAGAAGAATAACATTTCATATGGCTATTGCTATTATATGTATCTACGAAAAAATGGTATAATTTAGCTACAAATGGTCATAGGTTCGATGCCAGGGGGTGAAATATTTTCAAATTTTGAAAATCGTAGCTCCCTTAATATCGATCATAGATCATTCAAACCTTCTACAAATATAGATACATACAAAATATAATTCTGAGAAAATCAACATTTGCCCATGTATCGTAGCTCCCTTAATATCGATCATAGATCATTCAAACCTTCTACAAATATAGATACATACAAAATATAATTCTGAGAAAATCAACATTTGCCCATGTATCGCGGGTTCGATTCCAGAGCGCCCCTTAATCTCGATTTTTCCCGTTTCAAATACATTGGCCATATTTCCGAAAGCTTTTTATGACACTTCCCAACCGCGCTGAGGTTCAAAATTTCACAAAGCCATTAAAGGGCTCATTCTCACACGAAAGCGACCCTTAGAATGTCGTAAATGGTCGTTGGTTCGATTCTAGGGGGCGTTAACAATTACTTCGTAAGAAATGCATAAGGAATTAAGGACTCATTTTAAGGTACTTCCTGAATGAATTTCCTTTTGAAATTCGGGATGTTTATAAAGTCAATCATACTCAAGCCAAAAATTACAGTAATTTTAGCAGGATGACCTTGGTTCGACGCCGGGGTGGGATTTATGCTGCCGAAAAAAATGCATCAGAAATCGAATTCAGTGCATTTTCAGCTGCGTTTATGTTCTTTACTTTATGTTTAGCAACGTTTGAGCAGTGTAATCTTTCGAAAAATTTTATTTTTTACTAAAGATAAATTATTACATTGCTTGCTGTAAGCAAGCGCACCTTTACTCGTATATATATATATAGGCGAAAACATATAAATAATACAAAAATGACTTAGAACACTAAGAATATGACATGACACCAGAAGCGTAATCTGAATTACCATTTGGGCGTTTCATTTTCTCACTCAAAGGTTATTCTAAATTATCAAACCATATGCATCTCATAAGGAAAATCTGATTAAGAAATTCGAGTTCTTTGTGCAGAATAACTATTCCTAACTTGGGATCTCCTATATTTATCAGCCAATAATGCAAAGCAAGAAAACAAACTCAAGAGATACAATTATTACAAATCATTCGGTATCTGATCATAAATTTCAACAAATTTATATTTGGGTGAATATAGGGGATCAGTGAAAGGGTCAAAGCAACCAATTAACCTGATTACCCTAGAAGACGGTGCCCGGAAGAATGAAAGCCATTCGTGATTCCCGTGCAGACGGCGCGCAAGTGGGCCAACGCGACCTCAAAGTCTATGAAGAAACACGGATCTGGTAGGACCACGTCACCCGATGCTGGACGCGATTTGCCATCATTCGTCGGAATGAAAATAAACGTTATTCTGGAGATTTTGGGCCGAAGGCTATTCGAAGAGCGCGTTTCCGTGGCTCAATCTGAGAAAGGGAATCGTCCGTTGGATCGGCCAAATAACACTTCTATTTGAGTAATTTATATTCTAAAGAATTAAAGTTAAGAGCTAATAAATGTGATCACTATTGTTTGTTATGAATGATTAAAGGGTTATTAAATGGTTAGTGGGTAAGGTTTACGACAATCACAAATGTTCTTGAATTTTTCTCATATCGTAAATATATAATGGTGGGAACATTTTAAGAATTATTCTTATTATGTTATTTTTAAAATTGATGACGGTAATTAAGAGAATGGCGTGAGTTTTTTGAGTAATGCAGAGAATGTTTGTGTAGAAGATGTACATGTTTGTGTGACGAATGCAAATTAGAGAAATGAGTTTTCATTAAGAGGGGTCTTGTATAGTTCAGTGTCATTGCTATAAGGTCCGCTCCGGGCCTTCGTTTTAATTACATCTCTTGAACTCTGTCCATTCACAAAGGATAAGTCATCACCAAGTTGAGAAAAGGGATATTTTTTGACTCCACAATGTTTGAATTAATTATTAATATAAACACTCTGGATAGCTATGTATTCAAACTGATAAAATATTTTCCGTATTTTCTTCAGTTCCTTTCTATCAAGCTAAATCCATTCTTTCGCATCATACTGGAGAGAATAAACACTAATAACACATTTCCGAAGAAGAGATTTCTTTCTTTCTAATATTCATATCTAATATTATAATTAAAATTGAATGTTTCGATATTTATATATATTGAAATTTTGTATAATTGAAACGCCTTAAACTGTTGTAAAATTTAAAGACTGATTAATCACTTCAAAACATCCGACATCTAATTGGCTTGAAAATCTTCTGAGGTAATAGCATAAGAGAAAAAAGTCGTCTTCAGAGGTATAGGACTAGTAATCCTCAAATCTCGTTCCCAGGATACTTACGCACGTGTCGATAATGAAAATAGAACGTTTGGAAACAAGAGGCCTCTGAGGGCAATCGAGGCGATATGCATCTCAATGTTTTCTTTGCGCGAAATGACGCCAGAGCGGGGATTGCATCGCCCGAGGGATGTGCCTAAAGTAGAATGCAGATGAGCTTTCCTTTGTTATTTACAGCTTCCTCGTGATCTATGCTTCCTTCGGTTTCATTCAGGACGAATACATTTTATATTGAAATTTCAGCGCTCCATTTGAGCTGCCATTATATAATTTTCTTTTATGGATTTTAGGGAATTTATTCTTAACCAGACGAGGCTTGAGCTTATATATACATATATCATATATAGCATTAATGAATAATACGTAAGTTGATTCAGATATTATTTATCCTTCTGGTGGTCTATCACACTCTTGGATAGAATTACCAAAACAGATAACATAATCACAAAATATGAATTTACTTTTCCTTTTAGCTCTCTTAAACCTTTGTGGCCACTCTTCGTGAAGAGTTAATATCTAACTTTCTTTATCTGACCAAAGATAGGGACATTGTTCGGAAAAGAAGAAAATTCTCTAACTAATATTAAGCGGAAAAATTGAGATTTATCTTTTAGATGCTATTTTTTCAATTTATGTATGCGCGTCAATGAAAAATATATATGATCTTTAATTCTCAGGAAAAGGTTGATGTAAATAAGTAGAGCGACTCGTATGATAATAAGTGAAAATTAACGATACACGCTATTAAAGTATATATATTCGATAACATCTGTTAAGATTTGGGAAACATTCGAAGGAATTTTTTGGCCGAAAATTATTGGCGAGTTCGATAGTAATACGATTGAATATTTGTGGTGAATTGCGGGAATAGAGATAATATTTAAGATTTTTTACGAGTAAGAATTGATATGATGCGAAAATAAAAGTATATAATCACGAATTAAAGCGAACTCTTAATATAATAACCATAAAATTAATTATTTCATTTTTATTTAAAAATACAACAGAGGTGAAAAATAAACGAATTCTCAATTAAATATGAATGCGGTAAATCGATAATAAATAGTGATGAATATTAATTTTTGATTGTCTGAGTAATACATTTCGTTAAACCAATATAATTCAGAAATTTGAATAAACAGCACAGCCTTAAACACGCTAGAGTTTGTTCCGCTTAAGGTAAACAAATGATCAATATCAGGAATTAACGAAAATAATAAAATAGCAATATTTCATTGCTAGAGATCCGATCTGGGAAACAATATACGATCAATATGTAGGTAAAATAGAGTATTTAATACTTTGGCGGATTTGCCAAAACTGGAATAAAATGCGAAGCGAGGCTTATTGGACCTTGTCCGAAGGTCGTGAGGGGTATGTGTGAGCTTAGTAATGTGATTTGGACGCAGGAGAATACATAAGAATCTGTGATATAATTTATAACCGGAGGGAATTAAAAAATATGTTCCCATAGCAACATGCATCGATGGGCAGTGAAGAAAAATTCATCTAGATAAAGAAAAATATTATTCGACTGCCTTCAGGTCTGTTTTAAAATTGTTAGGACATGATATCTTTGATGTATTGTTATGCATGTGCATAATAGAATCCATTTGTATGGTATCGACTACTTGGTATAGTAGGTCTAAGTCATAAAATTAGAATAACAATTTCAATTCGCATAGATAATAGGAAATAATTACTCTTGTTTTATCTTTTTCGATATAAATTTTAAAGAATGAATATTTATTTAAAGCCATTGCTTACATGTTCAAAAATGGAGGATAATAAGGAATTCACAGCCTTTTACGCTATAATGTAATATATGCTAAAATTAAATTTATTATTTATTTTAATACCTTTCTATTACATTTGCTGTTTATTATTAATGAAAAATGTTCTGATATAAACCTTGTTATGTTATGTAGTGACAAGATGGCTATGTAAACTTAATTATTCATAATATATTGCTGTTCATATTCCTTTTTCATGATTAACTTTAAACTTTTCGAGCGAAATTGATTTTCCAATGGACATAACTGTAAAAGATGTAGGGAATTAAAAATTATGAAAATCCACGAACTCGGATATTATTAACGTTTAACTATTTTAACGTTTTCTTACGAAAAAGGAGTCCAGTATACTCTGTTGAGTTAAAACTAATACCCACTTAACGTATATCTATTTTGACTATTCCAAAAAAACAGTTTTATTCAAAGTGGATAACTCACGTAACATAAGGAAATCCTCAAACTTTAAACAGCTTATTCAAAGTTTCTTCAATTGCATTGAAAAGTTGGATTTAAACGTCTGAAATATGCTTTTGAGGATGTGAATTTTCAATACGCAGCGAAAACGACCACGTTCGTGAATTCATCCGTAATGAAAACCGTCTCATTTGGCTTAACGTATTGCCTTGATGACACACCACCCGCGCCGCTTCTGTGTCTGTGAAGGGCAGCCTATCATCAAGGTCCCCTCAGCCGCTCCTACGACCAGATACGCATCCACGTGTTAAAACGGTTACAGAATTTATCAGTGATAAGTTGAAGAGAAGGTGTTAGGAGCTCAAGAACGAAGAGGTACAATTACGCGCAGATTACTTGTCCACATAAAATACTTCAAGAATAGCTTCTCCAATCTTATTTCAATGGAGTACACGCTGAATTTCATATTCGAACATTTGTGAATGCAATTGGTTATTTTTGTCATTATTTTATTTGTTATTTCAGTTCACCAGCGCATCCACTCCGAGTGTAAGACTATTGGTAGATACTTGTAAACCCTCTTTGATAATAAATCCATTAATGATTGATTCTATAAATCATTAATTATATAATTGTTGGGAAAATTAGGATGTGAAAAAAATAGTCCGATGAATAAAAAAGGTAATTTTTAATCGAGTATTACATAATGTGAACTAATCGTTAAAAGACGATTAAAAAAATTAAATCAATTTGATGAAATCATATTTAAAACTTAGTAACTCGCAGCTATATAAGATATTGGAATTTATAATTCTTGGATGTGAGTGATTCTTATTCACGCTCCAAATCGTGATAGATAAATTACTCGCTGAAGTCCGGAGATGACTACATTTGTCTTTGGAGAACCATTAATCAAAGGGGAAAAGTGTTTGATTGATTGCTTCAGAAGGACTCATTGGCGATTCAGGAATTTTATTTAAGGAATAAGATTAAAAGCAATAAAACAAATATAACTGTGCTTAAATGTCCTACATTGAAATTCTGCTATAGAATTTTACATAAAGAAGTACTGAAACATATTAAATAACGAATATTTGTTTTTAAAAAGGCAATTAGCTCGATTTAAGCATATTTTAATAAATTTGATTAGATTTATTGTTTTCCAGTTTTATAGTGAATATTATTCAGTGAATACAATGCTTGAATTTTATTTATAAAACTACGACATAAATTTCAAATTTCGATTTTTTTGCCTCATTTATGTAAAAATTGGCGCTAAAATAGGCCATGCGTATCTTAAAGCGATTCTAGGCATTTTTCCTCGCAAATTAAAGTTTATCGGCTTCAGTGGCCATTTGTCACTACTTCTGGACATTCTCATGTTTTCTACGGCCATTTGTCTAATGTGAACAAATCGGCATAGGTTTTTATTCGAACCCCTCGTATGCGTTCGAAAGGCACGTAGAGCAGTAATAATAGAATGTGGGGTCAAACGGAAGGACCACGATTGTAGCCACTTGCGGTAATTTAACAATGGGCTTTTGCGGCTGTTAGAGAAGGAGGGGATTTCCAAAAAGAGGAGAGTATCGCGTTTGGAATATTCTCATACAAAGGAATTCGTAAAAGATTACTTTTCTCTGATACGATATAATTATCCGAAACAATTAATATTTTCTGAAAACCTTATCAAAATGTAGAATATGCTTACATTTTTCTATCTACATAAAGCGGGAAAAATCGGTCTCAGGTCTTGCTATTGTAGTCTTGTTTCATAAAAAAATATTTTAATCGTCTGCATTTAATTTCATTCGATTTTAAAGATAAGCAAGTTTTCATTGCTGTTATAAAGATTTATCTATCTTTTGGTCCGTCGAATCTGATGAATTTTTTCACCCAAACTCGTTTGAGCCTGAATATTCAATTTCTCTCGGATGAAATTTTTCAAACTATTTATGCGATAGTTTCTTACTTGCAAATACCTATTAGATAAAAAAATAAATATATAAGACTTTATTGAAATATAAATTGATATTGAAAATCTTTTACATTACAACTACGATGACTAATATTAAAAGATTACAAAATTCACTTTTTATGGACTTGAGAAAATGAAAGGAGAACGATTAAGAATAATAAAAGTTCCGCGAAGAATATTAAATGAAACATTGAGAAATAGATTTGAAATAGGATTAAAAGAATTAATTAAAAAATATTCAGGATTAATTAAAATTGAAATTTTATCGAAGCCTATATTATTTAAAGAGCATCAAACAATTGGTCAAGTTTATGAATTGCTCATTACTCCGTAGCTTCACGTTGCCCTTGATCAGAGATTGCAACTTTCAATAAGCAGCGTATATATATATATATATAGCAGCATTACTAAAAAGACTTCCGTTATGAGCCACTCTCGATTCAATTTCCGATGGAATAAGCGGCTCTGGGAATAAGCCACAAATTAATTGGATTTTCTATTCCTCACACATTTCCACTCATTAATAAGGCGACTCGGACCTTCTTTTTCGTTATATAAATAAACACATCACAAGGCAGTACTTACCTGAGACCCAAGTCCCGTTGAACCGAGGCAGTTTGAATCTATCTCCCGTCAGGTCCGATATCTGAAACTTTCTACCCGAGACCCTCGGGCCTTCGTCGGGCGGGGATAGGAGCACGATAGAGAACATGATGAGGCCCAAAACGGCCACGATGACCAGAAGGGCGATGAGTATGCCCCGCCAGTTTCTTTGATTGGGCGTAGAGGCCACCAGCTCCTGCAGAGAAAGAGACGGTGTAATTACGCATTTCTCATCGGAGTGGGTATGTTTTTGTAGGATATTCGAATGACGCTTCTTACGCACAAAGAGCATATATGCAATGTGCTTTAAATTTTAACAGTTATAAGTATATCAAAATGGGACTATGCAATCATATATACAGCATTTTTGAAATCTTTTAGTTAGTTATTTATGATAAGATATGGATACATATTAAATTCTTTCGCGCAGACATTAAAAATCGTCGATTTGTTTCAGTTTATAGAAGGTCGAATAAAAGTTATAAAAATTTCTTATTGTTCTCTATAATGATAAGAATTTCGATGAGTTGAGTGATATTAAAATAAATTTATTAAATATGGCCACATATTGTGCAATCATACATTTGATATTTTACTCGGGTTTACTCCCAATTTTGCTTAATACAACCTATTTTACTGTGTCATACCCACATAGTACTTTTTACATCAATAATTAAATATGATAAGATTTAGCGATGCCTTCATTTTGATTGACGTTTCGGTGAAAATTAGAATAATATTGCTTCAGAAATCTCTCTTTTAATATTAATATGAGCAGCGGATAATTATCATTGGATTTAAGTTGCGCATCAAAGGAATATTAAATGGGAGTTGAAATATGAATTTTCTCGCCAATGGATTAACAGCGCCGTGGAAAGGCAGATTTTTGCTTAAAATGGACACAAAAACAAGGCGGAACGGAGAAACAAATTTTGAAGTTTAACTTTGGTATTTAATTTACAATTCAATAATAATTTAAATAACAATAAATAAATTTCATCGGATAAATTGGTGAATCCATCGTGGTATTCTTTGAATTTTGGATACTACATGTATTAAATCTATACGTACTTAAAGTAATACACTTGAACGAGATAGGGTATTATTCAAAATATTTCCTCAAATTCTTCCCAATTAAAAGGTATCGTATTCATAATTGGCCGATAAAAAGGACACTCAATTTAAATAATATAAATAGTAAGCGAAGAAATGCTCAATTAAGTAGCGCTCCTTCCTATCTTTCTAAGCATCGATAAATAAGCAGAGCTAAATTAATTGCTCCAGAGCTTCGATCATGCGATGTAATTACTTCAATGAATCGTTGGACCCATAGTATTTATGGATGACGATTAAGACAACGTTAGACGGAGGATTCGAGAATCCTTCGCACTCAATCACTCATCATTACACTATGTGTGGTAACTGCTATGCAGATCGTTTTAAGGAAATGGTGGCATATTGTAATACGTGGAGGGAAATGAACGATCGCTGCGTTGAAAGGGACGCGTCAATTTGATTGAATCTCGAAATTTTAGCATCGCGCTTAAGAAGGAGGAATCTCCGCCGTAAATCTCTTTGGAACGAGGTCACGATCATTTTCCGAGAGACGTATTGTCATGTTAACGGCCACCGGATCGGGTCTTTTTAAGGCGCATCCATTTGCAGACACACCGTGGTTGCCACGGCAATGGTTCGAAAGATTCTGGAAGAGACATTATAAGAGGATACGGGAGAGAGATCGTAAATGAAGGCATGTGGCGGGGAATTTAAATTTCTAACTTCTAATTTCATCGCTGCGATTCTATAGTGAGTATTAGAAAAACCTTTAAAGGTGAATAAGTTGCCTTATAATTTATTATATTACATTATACGTTTTCACTGACATACATTCGTCACTTGGAGGGAATTAAGAAACATAGAAAAAATAATTTATCAGAAGGATAGTGTTTTTTAGAGGTTCCATATACAGTCCAATAGTATATATTAATATATATATATATTAATATTATATTAATATTATATTAATTGATATAATAATATGGTTTTTATAGAATGGATATTTTTGGAATTTACGATTCAAGAAATGCGGATTAACAAGGAAATTTGTCATTGGAAATACGATTCAATAGAGGCTTTCGGGTAAAAATAGGAATTTCTTTGAAAAGCGGGAATTTAGAATTACTCATTCTCCGTTTATAAATAAATCTTTCAAGGGCTGAATCTTTAGTTATTAAATAATGTACCATCCTATATCATCCTCATTAACGTTGACTGATGAAATTGAAATTATATAAATTGATAAGAGATAAAAGAAAGCTAAAACAATTTAAAAGTTCTCGAAATTTATCCTTATCTTTTTTAAATTGTTTACCTTAATAATAGGTTAAAAATAGATCATAAGTCACAATTTAATTACTTTGAAAATAATATATGAAATATAATTAAGGGTTGTGAAACCTTTTTAGTTATATAAATGAATAATATTCAAATACGATATAGACAACAATAATAACATTTTCTAAGAAGTTAAATTTTATGAAAGTGGAATATAGAACAATAAATAGAAGAAGTTAAAAAATTGAATGGGAATGTCTAATAATCTTTTATTATTACCCTGTGTGAATCAAATATGGAGCAAATGGTGTTAAGTATCATAATTTCTGTTATTTATATTTTTTCAATTGGAATTAGAAAACAAATTTGGAAATGACTCAGAAAAATACCGTTTTTACAAGATTGCTATTCATAAAAATGACAAACGCAATACGTCACTTATTTTTTTGAACTCTCGAAAAATGATTCGCTTTCCTAGTAAAAGTCTCTGAATTTACGTTTGGAAAGGGATTGACGGCAGTTATTTCCAAATGGCGTAAAAAAAAACCTTTGCGATCATTTTTTTCATTTTCCCTTTCAATTACTCTGTTTTACGCGCTATAGATAATCGCTCGCGTTGTCCAAATACTAAATGATGCTCTTTAATGAATGCGCTGATTCTTAATAAAGCTTTAATGCGGAGTGCCAAATTTGCGTACGAATTGTGAAATCCCATTAAAGCTTATTTTTCAGCGATTTCTTGAGTCAACAGTATAATACTAGACAGTAATGAGATAATTAAATACTTAACGTAAAAAACTGACTTTTAATTGATAAACATTAACTGTTATTGCGCTAAAAATCTTTTATATAGTATGCTATAAAGACATATATAAACTACAAAATATGACTTCTAGTTTTTTTATCACGAGACTCAATTATGCAGTAATATTATGTGGCAAAATGTTTGGATTTATGTCGAGAAAAGGCGATCAAAAATTCGACCTTTTAACTCCGTGAAGGGACAGGATAATAGGGGCTACTTCCATTCAAAGAAAGATGTCTGCGGTATATCTCCAATAAGAGTGTTGATTGAAATGTGGGCGGATTTTCCTCTTTTCTATTTGTATATTTTAGAAGATCGAGAAGCAGATCTTTACATCTTCAGGAATAAACATATTTCCCAAATGCAAGAAATCCATTTCATTAATAAGTTAAATTTTGAATTCAAATTCTATAGAGTACCATCAAAAGTTCATTCCATCTTTACAAACATTTAAGCCCATACTTAAAAATTTTTAGAGTGTCACACAATAATAAATTACACAATTCAACTAGAAAACTCGTCTTTGAACATTATGTATATTAGGTTTGATTTAGTATTGTAATTACAGGCAGATGATGAGCTCTCTTATATTTCGAGTTAAAAACGTTCTAACAAGTATCCATTAGTATATAAAATGTGTGATGTGAAATTTGGTAATGTATATCGTGTTTGAGAAATTCTATGCAATTTGCAATGCAATAATGGAACAGTCCCGGGTTTGATTCCTGGTGAGATACCATATTTGCGGTGGAGCTTAAAAAGGACGATTATATTCATAGAATTAATCGTTTGAAAATTTGCATTAATATAATTTATAAAGTTCGAAATGTATATAGGGCGTGGTTAAATACTCGTGATATCTCACGTTTCAAATCGCGTGAACAAGCTTGATTCGTGTCCTAAAATGGCGTCACGCACATGAAGCAATTATATTAATGGTGTATTTCCTATGAGAAGACTAGAATTAATTAATTTTAAGCTATCCCTGCCTTATGATTGGAGTTTTGAATAAACAAGGAAAACTTTCCATTTATGGCAATGAAGACACCGTTTCACTTTGACGGCGGAACTATGAACTTACAATAATAAGTTCATAGTTCTCTCAATGTACCATTTATTGCCGGACAATTGGTCTATAGCAGTGTAGGAAACCCCTTTCGGATCCATTTGGAATGAGGTCTTTTCGTCCGGAATCGATATTCGTAGATAAATTCAACCGTCCAAGTCACGTACCAAGCGTCCATTATCATCATGGCCGTTTTCTTAAATATTTTGAAGGGACATGGCTCTTCGTTTCGAAAACTTATTTTTATTAAGGCAATAAATATTCATCGGGACTCACTACTAAAATTTTGAATAATTTTACTAGCATAGTAATTTTAAATAAAAATGCTTGAATTATTCTATTTTCAATATATGATAGACCTAGCGTCCATTGAAAAATGATTTAGATTTCGTCTGATTACTTCCTTTAAGATGCGTACTGCCAAAATGTAGCCGGAAACGGTCATATAATACATTACATATGTTGAAAAGATAATTTCTTTGATGAATGAAACTGAATTTAAAATTCGAAAAGGGCTCTTCATTTTCTATTGAACATATTTAGAGAGGCCAAAATCTTTTTTAGCCAGATTAGAATTTTTTAATCATTTAACTCAATATATAAAAATTAGACACGTAAATAATGAGATAAAAATGGGTTTAAAACCAAAACATTCTGAATGAAGCACGCTGTTTACATAAATTGAACACAAATAATTAAATCCTAATTTTGAACGTTATAGAAAGAATAAATAATGATAATAAAAACGATGAGCCTATTCGATCACGCTTAATTCAATTCAAATCGTCTTAGGATATTTTCCCGCGCATTTTGCAGCCCATCAAAGCACTCGTGTGAGTTGAAACGAACTAATTCTCTTTTTTTCAGGACTTTTGGGAGCAATTTTCTTTTTTAGGTGCTTTTATATCGGCTGAAATAGTTTTAGGCATTTTCCCACCGATTCTGTATTTTGGAGAAAAAACTTCGGATGGAAAAATTAGCGGATCAGCGGTTTAAAATTAAATACGTTCCGGAGTCGCACGCATCACGCGACTTAATGAACATCGTTATTCTCTTGTTTTTCCTCGTCTTTCCGTCACAGCGGCGTACCCGAGTGAACAACGGGCGTTGGACGAATAATTCCTGTTTTTATCCATCGAAAAACGTCGCTCTTCGACGCAATTAGAATATGCACGATTAACGAGAAAAGATTATTTTATGAGGTCCGCATAAATAACTTAAAAAGCATTTGGAATTCTGTAGAAATTCGCACTTGAATAGCCTATTCGTTGCTAAGAAGAATATTTTTTTGTAAATATGTCAGAAATATTTGATTTGTAAACAATAATTAGGAAAATCATTCAAGAAATTAGAATAGTAATTACAAATTTTTGTTGTTGATTTTGTGATCTGATTTTTAAACGGTGCATTCATTTGGATTCGATTAATATAGGAAATAATAAATCTACTCAGGGAGGTGATAATATACTGAAAGGCTCAGAGTCTAATGACGATTCTTCATAAGAAACAAATTCATACTTATTCGATTATTCGTTCGTTCTATTATGAGATTTATTTTTATCTTATATGTTGCGGAATAATTCTGATATATTCTTTATGAGGTTACATCTTCTGCAATCGCCCGAGTTTACTTCGAATCATGGAAATCGGATCCTAAAAGATCAATAAATATCACTAAGAAGTGAAGATAATATAGCAAAGTGGAGGTATGATGCAAGACAAACAGGGTTACTTTAAACGTTTAATGGATATAATTAGCTAAGATATATATAGAATTAGAAACATACAAATGTCTATCTTAATTACAACTCATTCCATTCTCGAAGATATTAGCATCCAAAAAGATATACAGCACTGGAATAAAATAAATGTGCATAAATCTTTACATTTGAAACAATCGCAATTGTTGTGCCATTTAGAAAGCTGGCAGAAAGCAATCGCATGTAATCATAATTAATAAAATTCATCGACGATATAAATCAATAAGTTTCTAAATAAAAATCATAATTTAAAGAATTTTATCATAGTTTTACATAAAATTATGATTAAATAAGGAAAAGGAAAACATTTCATCAAAAGAAATACAGCGATTTCTCTAGAAGATTTTTCAGGAGATGAGTTTCTCGTAAAAAAATCTAACAACTTCTTAATCTTTCGAAGGTTCGCTTAATGGTTTCGCATATTTTCTCTCCTGCGACAATGGCTTTGGAAGGTATCGTTTTAAAAGAAGTCGTCTCCGCGAACGAGGATTACCGAGGGAAATTCAAAGGAAATTTCTCGAAAAAACATTGCGAGATTGAATATGAACTCGAAGCAATTTGAATCGAAATCTTTCGAAGATATTGATTACGAACAGAAACTTCCCAAATTACGATTCGAATTTTTTAGAACGCGGTCGGAAAAGGGTATCCCGCATTTTAAATCCGAGGCGGTTTCCAAAGATACGAGTGAACAAATTTGTCTGGAAAGGAGCGCTGTCCTGAATATGCGGGAAATATTTTTTAAATGTCTACCTCTCTTATATTAGAATCATAGATTACAAAGGTATATTTTGGGCCAATAGATTAGTTAGAACTTTTTGAAGGAAGTGAAGAAGACAAATGAAATACATTTTCTGAGTATTTTCTAAGTTTCTTCTTTAAATAAAGCGCCTGATTTCATCCCAAATGTTTTTCTACCACGAATCGAAATAGCCTATCCATTTTTTATGAAACTCTTATTGATATAGAGTTCTTGGCTAATCCATAAAAATTATCAAAGAATACATATTATGATAACCTAGCATACATTTAGGTTTTATAGATATAATCTCATGAAAGAATGATCCGAATTCTTAAAATGCCATAAAAAATTTTTGAATAATTTAATGAATTGTCATTTCTCGAGTGAAAGAAGTAAATTCGTTTACTTATCGGATTCATAAAGAAACTCTGAAATACATTAATAAGATGAACCCAAATCTCAACTAAAGAATACTTGTATAAAACTTTAAAAGGATTTCAAGCAAAATGCATTGTAGCATTCATAACTTCTATCGGTTCTTTCATTTGTTCAATAGACTGAATATACTATGATAAATCGATGCTCCTCAGTTAGTTCCTAACGGAAACATACGCAGTTGTGAATAGACGCATCGTTTACTTGAAATCCAATTGACATATATTTGAAATGACCGAAATAAATATATAAAAATAAAATTTGAATGAACATGCGAGAAAATTTCCTGAGCTATCTTTGCGCCCTTCTTGATACTATTGCTGGAAAATTTATCTTTATTTATGACTTCAATCTGATTCATTTTATCTTTAACTTCGGTTAAATATAAAATAACGCGCGGTGTATTTTTTAAAAAATTCACCTTAATTATCTCTCTAAATAGTTTTGGGAGGTAATATTAAAGTAATGTATTGAATAATGATTTTTATATTAAATTCATGGTAAATTTATTTTTAATTATGTATTCTAATAGTGTATTAATACAAAAATTTTTATAAGTTGACGAGAATAGTTTAATAATCTATATTTTTAGTTTAGACAACTCTTCCAAGGAAGAATAGTCAATAAACCTTGAACAATGTTGATAAATCCTATTTCATTGAGTTTACCGAGAGGTTTACTTAATTGCTATGTAATAATATCATTGTTTACTCTCTTTTTTATCATCTGTAAGCCAAAAAGCATTTTCGACGAAAGCATTTAAAATCAAATTGAATTTTAAAAATTGGTTATGTAGATTTTATTCTTTGTCTATGGGTAAAGGAAAATCACAGAACAATTCATTTTAAATGAAAATAAAAAAAATCAGTAAAAGAAAATTACCAAATATTGCGAGAGAACACGAGATAAATGCAGGAATTAATTTTATCACCCGATAAGAAAAAGAATTGGAGTAGCAAAATAAGGCTCAAGGAAATTATTTCCAAAAATCTCGTAATTTAAATACAAGATATGATCAGAAAATTGGCCAAAAGATAATAAGAATTATTTCGAATGCCCAAATTTAATCGTTGCAAAGTAATAATTGTAGTCGCGAGTGGAGGCCTCGAAACAAAAGAGTAATGGATTAAGAAATTTGATTGACAAACAGTAAATACACGATCTCCCAATTATTTAGGGACATAGAGAACTCTGAAGAGAGACTCTCGCATCTGGATCGTCAATTCGTAATGAAAATAGGTGAATTGCTTCAAAATTGCAATTTAAATTTGCAAACTGATTTAAGAAGTACAAATCTATCCGATTTACCAAGATTCTCGAAGCACATTGCACACAAATAAAAGTTAAAAAAATAAAAATCTTCATATCAGCGCATTTGATTCATCAAACCTTCCTCTACTTCACTATTACCTCGTTGGGTGTTACAAGTGCTTTTGGAAACATCGCATTTTACATTTACTTACAACGAAACCAATGAATCTCGGGGTAAAACGATGAGGAGGAATTTCTTAAAGCGTTCGAGTCTCAGTTTTGAAGAAAAATGTACTTTTGTTTGTAGCATTCATCAATGAACCGTACACTTTCACTTAAAAGCATTATCAAAAAATTTTATCACGAATAGACATATAAATTCTTGGTCAACTTTTAAGATTGGTATTCAATTGGGACTTTCATTATTTGAATTATTAGGAGGAGTTATTTATACCACGCTTAAGATTGAAACGGGGTTGAGAAATTCGATTAGAGCAAATATTGACCATCTTAAAATGCACTCGAAAAAAGTTTGCGATTTTTTTCTGGAAAGTCTTTATCAACAGCTGTGCGAAATGGATGGAATGTGAACGGCAGTCTGATGCAAAGTAGTTTTTTTCCCGCCCATCGCTAGTTGTGCGATAAATAAGAATGCGAATCAAGTGAGGAATTGAGATACTGAAACGACGATAAAAATGAAGGCCTCATTGAGAAATGTTAAAGATAATATGTCCCTCATTAATTCAGCCATAAAAGTTTAGTTCGAGATAACTTTATAGAAGCAATAAGCTACGACATTAAAATGGAAATGGGTTTGAAAGTTCATACCGCACGACATTTAGCAACAGTTAAATAAAGAGATGAATTATTAAAAGTAAGGAGATGTAAGGCCAGGAAACGGAACTAAATACAAAAAGATGTTAATTTGATTGTATAGTAAAATACTACCTTTTGTACCTTTCGCTGATGATAAGGGGAAGTATGAGAAAACTCGATAAAATAACTTAATAACTATTTAACACGCGAGATAGTAAAAATACAGAATTTATTACAGTAATGCACGTAAAGGATGTGTTCGAAAATATCTTGCATTGTATTCATAAATCGATAGGAAAACGCTATCAGTGACTTAAATTTTATGATTGACATTTATATATTTACAAAGAGCATACATTCATACGTGAAAAATCAAAAAAATTAATATCCTATATTAGATTGAAATTGAATTCATTATCCTGGCGATTTTATCAGTTTTTAAGATTGAATGGCCACTTATAAAAATAAATTACACGGAGGTACATTAAAATTAACGTCTAAATTTCATTAAAATATTTTAGTCTTATAAATATAACCCGTCTAATATACTCTTTAAGATAGATATTATGAGAGATACACATGTATAAAAAATATCTCTAAAGCAACTTATTTCGAAAATGGAAGGAGCCCTAAACGCAATTAACATGATTCAAATGAAAAGTCACTGTTTTTTAGACACTTTGATCAACAACCTTTTAATTTGATCACTGCAATGGAACGGGTAAAACGAAGTGCTATATTATTTTGCCGTTTCTCAGCTATGAACCGTAAAATCTCATTTGGGAACGTGGGTATCTGAAATTTCCCTCGAAATCAATTCTGGCTTTGTGGGATTTTTGAAATAAATCTAGAATCGATAGAATGTTTAAGAAATCGTTGATGAATTTTCTCTTTTCGATATGCGAAAAGACTCAGTGAGAAATATGGGCATGACCTTAAATACATTCTATAAAAAATATATTTAACTTATAAATCGAACATTACCTTTCTAAGAGTAAATTTAGATTAAATGAAAGTAATTGACGAATCAATCTCTCCCATTTTAGGAATCTCTACCTCTTATAGCAATATATTCCATCCTGTTAGACCAACTAGAATTAAGCATCAATTTACCACAACTCAAATACGTGTTTGAACGAATAACGATTCCTGATAGAATCTAGGTTATAATTCACTTCTTCGTGCTATTTCTATTCCTCTATTTACTTGGGATTTAGGTTCGCCGCCGAATCTACATTTCAACTGAAAAAGTCCTTCTTAATTTTCTTTGAATATAATTAGTTAATATCGACAAAATCTAATTACTTTGAATCAAGCATTAAGTTGTTCTTAAATTTAAAGTCCATATAAATAAAACGTTTAAAAATAAAATTTACGGTGACACTATCGGATTAACTCAAATAATTAAAGTAAATCTTCGAAGATTTTGTACATTTAATGAGTCCAATTTCCTAATTGCAAGTTTTTTAACAGATGTGAATATATCTAAATGGACCGGAACTCGAAGCTGTTATAATGTTAAACCTGATTTTCTCTGTTGTCAGTATTAAAAGCTAACATATTAAACAACTATTCACGCACAGCTTAAAGTTCACGCACTCAATATCCTTCGGATGGATAGGAGCGTAGACTCACTAGTGAAGACGTTTCTCTCATCCAAGGGTTAAAACAGCAGAATGGTCAACGTTTTGTAAAAATTGGTTGTGAAATTGTGGGGAAAGAGTGAAATGAGATTTTACAAATGATGAAAACGGGCCAAAAGAAATCTGCAAAAACGAGGTACTTTTGCTGAGGCGAGTGTTAGCGACAAGAGGAAATGACAAAATGGAGACAAATCGTTCGTAAAATAAGATGGCGTCCGGCAGAAAAGGGAGAAGACGGATGACCGTGAAACAGTTTAGCGACAAATCAAACGGTGGGCATTTTTTATGTTTCCTTCGCTTCAAAGCCTCGATTCTTTGACAAATGGGTTAATGTTTTACCAGACTGTGAACGAATGGCATTTAGATACACATAATTCTAAAAGAAGCAAATGAAAAGTACCTAGTGTTGTCATACAAAGTTTTCTCAAAATATCACCAATCAAAACTTGAGTGACGTAACACGAAATGAGGAATCACTCTACAAGTTATCGTCAATTTAATTCTTCCTTAAAAGATTTAACTCTTAAGAATCTTGCATAGAATATGAATACATAAACGGTGAAGCATAAACTTTATGTACGGACTCCGTGGGCGCTGCGGTAGCCAGGAAGGATATTCCGAACCATGAAAAATCTTTCCTGTTAAGTGTTTTCAACAAGTTGATTAATTTTTAATATATATGTTTTAAATTATTATTAGCAACTCTTGTATATATAGTTATATTTATGAACATACGATATATCGTATATCGTAAACTATTTGTTACGTGTCACCACCTGACAATATGCCAAACTGCGACTATATTTGGAAATAGTAATAGTTGAGGTAAAATATGATGAGATAAAACAGTTAATTTTTATTATCTAGTATTTCCTTGTTTTATGTTAAATTATCGGGTAAAATTGATGCATAACCTTATAAGTAATGTTTTCAGTAATATTTTTGGAATAATATTTATTATTATATAAAATTATTTATTATAATTTATTAATTTTACTAAAAGTATTTTTTTCAATGAAACAAATCATTTATAAATAATATGAGTATTTGTAAATGTTGTAAATGTATCTATATAAAGCAATAAAAACGATGATTCAGCATAAAACGTAAGAGATTTGATATTTCATTAAAATAACCCTTTTCCATAAATATTGCCAAATATGTTTGGATAAAATCTTAAATAATTATCTTAGTAGGAATTACTTAGTCAACTTGATACATTTTCTCATGTAAATAACCTCGCAATGTGTGGAGACAGTAGCAAGGAAAACGGGTAAGAAACGGAAACGGTGAGTTCTCATCCTCGAGATGATTTTCCCAACATAGGCTTACGATGTATTGTGTCGCCGGAAACCTTCGTGAGAGAAAGAACACCTAACGATCCGCGGGCAGTACTCATCTCCAGGAATTGTGCCGTTTCAAAGGAGAAAGTTGAACAATTTGCTCTCTAGAATGAGTTTTTGCCGGAGTTAAATTTGTAAATGCGGTTAGAAAATTTGCGGTCATTATTTACGCCATTTAATCTCTCAGAGGCGAACAATTCATCCGTCAGTTGTTCGATGCAGAATCCCTATATTTGTCACACGTAAAAGAAGGTTTGCGAAGGTGAGCGATCATTCCAGACGAAAGTTCATTTGTCCGTGTATTCCCCATTCGTTGGACAAGAGATATGCAAACATTTCCTCGCGAACCATGTCCTTTTCTATTTCCGAAAATGGAATATCACGTTTCATGTCAGAGTAAATATTGTGATAGAAAGCTTGTCAATTTGCATTTTATGATAAAATATAAATAATAGGTTATTTTATGAGAAATTATCCTTATAGAATTAAAGCTATATGCTTTAGGATACACTTTATTGAACAAAGCAGAGAATTATTGGTATTATAATCTTATCTCTGAATTATATATTCATTGAATCATAACCTTGGCATAAATCTCATTCAACATCACGCTATGAGTAAGTGTTTGAATTATCAAGATGATTGATAAGAAATAATAAATTAATGGACATTAAAAATGACTTTGTTTCCATCATCCACAACGAATGAAATTGTAATATTGATTCATTTTGATTAAAAATAGAGAAAGAAGTTTACAAAATTATTTAAAGAATCTAGTAAAACAACAATGAAGTGATTTCTTAGAAAATAATTTTAAATTATTCTTTATTAGTAATGTTAACGTTAATTGATCAGTAATTGAATATAAATTATAAGGAAATCATTAAGAGCAAAACTAATTCCCTGTTTGTCCATCTTTTGCCAATATCAGGATTCATTATTTCCTTCATTTTGTCTTAAATAACTTAAAAAGCGAAATATTTAACAGATTTAAGTTATCTCTTTACAAATCATTCATATATCTCTCGCTTTTTCCCAAAGAGGTGTGATTATATTTAGAAAATAAACGTGCTGAGTAATAACCTATTAATCAATTGAGGATAGAGTTGACTTTATATTCGGTAGCATTTTAAATATCATTTTGTTATTTTTATTAATTGCCTTGTTATCGTATTTGATGTGTTTCAGTCGTCCATTTTGTATTCATAACTTCGTAAAATCGGAGAAATTATGTTAATGCCGTTAAAAAGTCGAGCCTTTTATGAAAAGAATTAAAAAGGGAGGACTCGTGTTCGTCGAAATATTCCAAGATAAAGATGATTAACGACCTTCAAACGTTTGAATTATACATTTAATCTATAGAATTCTAAAATAAAAAATTCAATTTTGCAGTGTAATTTCCGTAAAAACATCGTGCTATTTATCAACGAAGTGTGCTTTATTGATAAAAGCAAACATTCAAAGCGGCGTGACTATTCGTGATTGCTATGAATGTTTATCACTTTCTCCGAACAAACTGTTGGCTGAAATTCGCAGTTCTGTTTGCACTATGTCCATTATGTGCCCAATAACGCACTTAAAAATCAAGTGAGTTCTTAGTTATCTACTATTCGCACTTCTGAACTCACGTGCTTTCATTAAGTCACCTCTTAAAAATTATATGATCTCTTTTCACAATCCTTTAACTTACAAAAATGGCTTTTCGTCTATAATTTTTTCCTGGAAAGTGTATCTGTAAAGAAAGTCATTGTGACATAAAATTGTTCTCTAATGCGATTTTCTAATCTTTTATTTTCTTTTCTTCAATTTAAATGTTGGAACATTTTTTCTAAAAAAATTAACAAGTTAAGCGTACGATAGAATTTTTATGTTTAATGAAAAGAAATATTAATTTATAAATAATAGAAAAATTTATACGCATGTATTTCTGAGAACATGGACACATTTTGTCTGAAGATAACTTCTTGATTGGTTTTATTTAATAGCATTACAATAGAGCTTAATTTTCACTGAACGAATCTGTGTAAGTACAGTTCCGAGAGACACTAGATTTGTAATAAATATTGCTACGCATTTTATGAGAGTAAAAAGTAATTAATTTTATAAAATCAATTTGCAAGATAATTTTATTCCTTTCCTTGAAGTATACGTATAAGTAAGCGAAACATGTAATTGGTGTAACCTTATAATGAATTGTTCGTTAGCACCCAAGTGGAATCTTGGTGTTCTTCTTAGTACGTGAATCTACGAGAAATGTTTTATAAATACTATTTGAAACTATGAAAAGAATTGTGAACTCAATTTCATTTTGAAGAATTGTATAACACGTGAAAAACTATGCAAATAAAAAACTAAAGAGGCTTTTAGAAGATGAAAATGTGACATTTTTCAAATTAATATAGGAAAGAGAAATAATCTCTGTTATAAAGTTGAGCTTAATTACTTAAAAAGCCCGAGTAAAACGTCCTAGTTCACTCCCAAAACTTTGAACTCAAAGTCCAGAAAAACAAACCCGCTTAGCACTCATGGGACAGATGAATATGCATGGAAAATATTTGAAAAGTACGCCTCTAAAGGATTCACGTGTATAAACGGGCATTGACGTAAACATCAAAGTGTATTTTTCTCAAATACGTTCTCATTCGATCAAAGATGACGGTTGTAAAGGTTGAATTTAATTATTCTAAAAATGACATCAGAAAGAACGTAATGATAAAATTAAGTAATAACGTGATTTCATTCTCTTGAAAAAGTAGAGAAATATTTATGTAAAAATGAAAAATTCTGAATATTTGATGAGATGAGACCAGTTACGCTTTAACAAGAACTTTACTGGAAGATACTAAAGGAGAAAAAGAACATAAAATGACCTTCTTTTAAAGGTCGTCGAGTTTTAGTTCTTCGACAAAATATACACGCAATATTACTCATCACATTATAAATGTAACATATTTATTTGTTTAAAGGCTCACATCCAGACTCATTGAATAATGACTTCTTATTATTAAGAGAATAAAGTTAGAATATTATGTTCAAAATCCTCCTATACTAGCTTCATATACGTGTAGTGGAATAAATGAATTATTAAAAAACAATTAAAGTTAGAAAACCAGCAAAGTTCTCAAAGGAAATTAAAATTTAAATATTATTTAGACATATTTCGAAATTTAATTCGCCAAATGAATGTCTGTATGTGTTTAAAGGATGTTAGAATTAATACCTCAAATTTAAAACTCGAGTTCGACCTTCATCTTTCTCACATTTATTTAACGACTGAAATGAGTACAAACCTAGTTCTCTGGAAGATCGGCACCTTTTCTTCAATGTGAAGAAACTGTTTTATCACTTTGAAGGTTAACTGTTATTCAGAAAGAACGCGTCATTTCATCAATACTAACATCTAAACTTTTAAAGGCGTCCTTCCAAAAGAAGTCAACGCTTTCTCTCGAAGCGTTCTTTTGACAAATTATAAGGATTTCCCGAGGGAATCGTTTCACTTCGTTGGGAGGGAGTGAATAAGAAGGACATTTTTCGTGAGGTGTGATAATAAATGCCGCATTTAGAACGATCTCCGGATAAATTGGACACAATTGCTTATCTTAAAGACTGTTTTTATCTTCCAACGTTTGGTACGTTAGGGATTCAGGATTTGATTGCAATGAGAATAAAAAAAGGGTTAAATGAATTTAAAGAGTTAAATAAGACGCTGGCTGAATGAGAAGGTCAACTATAGGAGAAATTAACTGATACAATAGAACAAAATATTGAAACATCCTCAAGAAACAATAACTGAAAATTAATCCATCAGGTTGTCAATTTAAAAAGATTCAATTCTATTCAAGACAAGATTCAATTACACAGTTATAACAGAGGTTGGTTGTTAGTGATTATTTCAATAAGCAAATTTTCCTTAAGAATAATTAATGTAAGACTCTCTGTGCGAAAACATAAAATTTGCAATGAAAAAGCTCGATTCTATGAAAATATTCATAGCGGCAAATGGAACGATAAAACTGTAATAATTAATCATGTAATTATTGGAAATAACTATGAAGCATTGTAGTTATTCTCATTTTAATAGATATGTTTACCGATTTTCGAATATTATATAAAAATACTGATGAAAAAATCAGTTTCGCATAAGAAAGATGGATAAAATTAGCGTTCCAGTGGTGATTCCGATTTTACATAAATAAATACAATATTTAATTGCGTTAATATTAAAATTTAATTTCTACTTCGAATGCCATTTTAGGCGTATTGTAGGTAGAAGCGACGAAAGAGTGAGAGAGTGTTGTTACTTCGCGTTAGTTAGGCCACAACTAAAATACGCATCTAGTATTTGGGATCCCGCGGACGAAATTAGTACCCGCGAACTAAAAAAAGGTTCAACGTAAAGCAATACGATTTGTAAAGAATTGCTACGATAGGCAAGCGTAACGAAATTATTATCAGACGCAGGTTGGGAAACATTAGCAGATACAAGATTTGCAGCCAGATTGCGTTTATTAGATAAATTTAGAGAAAGTATGTTTTCGGAAGACGTAATTGAAATTATGCGACCACCCTATGCCGATACGATAATGCGCATAAATTACGCGAAATAGATGGACGAATCGTTTTAAGAATTCCTTCTTCCCGCGCATGATAAGCGACAAAAATAGACTAAAATACGCGGTAAAATAAAATAGGTGTTTGCACCCCCTGCCGCACGCCGAAAAGCGGCTTGCAGGGTACTTATATAGATGTAGATGTAGAAATGCCATCAGTAATATAAGGTTAATATAAGCTTTAAGAAGCAATTTAGCTATATTTATGTTATTATACGGAATTTTAGAAGATTTTCATTTTTCAAATTATGGATTCGATGTTAAAGTTGAGCTCATACCAGATTTAATGAGAAGTCTTATATTCTAAGATACGAAACACAACCTAAGGATCTAATTAATTGAATTAAATTAAACCAGAAACGAACTGAAAGAAGTCACGATGATTTATGAGATTGACAGGTCGTTCAATGGTATTACATTTAATTACTTCTCATTATGAAGGGCTAATAGATAAAAATGATAAGATAGATAGCAAATAGATTTAAAAATGTATATAAACATCATACAATTTTTTCTAAAATTTCAATACCCAGCGTGGTAATACACTTTTTCGCTATTTTATAAATCCAGAAAAAATTACTCTCGGTCCTAAATGACAGGCGGGTGTACATCGCAAGAACCCTGGACACACGCAAGAGATGTACGCTTTCGGAAAGGCAACTCATGTTTTGGGAGACAAAGGGAATATTATAGACCTTTTAGATCGAAGGAGACTGAGGTGATCCGGAGGGCATCTCGGTAAAAGGTGGAAACGATATTATTTGAGAAGATTAACAGTCAAAAGAAGAGTTTCTTACTCATGTGTTCGTTAAGGACGATTGTAATCCAGTGGGATTTGTAGAAGAGGGAACTCGAAATCCTGTAGTCGTTGATAATTGATGAGAAGTCTTCCACAATTGGGGAGAAGTTTGGCTTTACATTATTAAGGTCTTTGTATTAGTGATGTCTAATCGAGTACCATGTTTACCGGCGTTCACATA
Source organism: Pantala flavescens (assembly GCA_020796165.1). Taxonomy (NCBI): domain Eukaryota; kingdom Metazoa; phylum Arthropoda; class Insecta; order Odonata; family Libellulidae; genus Pantala; species Pantala flavescens. The sequence continues at coordinate 36,013,014 of CM036880.1, read as the reverse complement.
CAATCAGAAGTGCGGAGAACAATAATATTTTATAGTTAAAATTTATGCAATCGTTGTGATTAAAGTAATTAAACTTATTTTCGTCCATTTCGGAGAAAATAATTTTCAAATTTATATAGGAGATTGATCTGAAATTATAAAGAAGTAATATAATTAATAAATTGGAAAATGAATCGGGAAAGAATATATTGTCTACTATCAAACACAAATTAGGAATAAGGAAGCGAGTGTACAGAAAGATTGAAAGCGATCTAATTTGAATCAACGCTTCCTAAAGCCAAAGAATGCATAAAAATAATCCTAATCAATTTAAATCGGCGCTGAGTACATGCAAAACCAATGTCGAGTGGTCTATACTCAAGCTTTAATTCCGTAGCACGATAATATTTTCCGTCCTCTACAGCGATGCATCTGCCGTGAATTTTCCCTTCACACCGAGACGAAGATGCACTCCTCTTAGGACGTGTCGTGCATTAATCCTCCGATGATGTCACTTTCGTTTGACGCATGGCTTTGCGAGGATATCGAAGGTACGGACATTGCCTTCTGGATGTATCATTCGTTTGAACCATCATTCAATGAAATATATTCTATAATATAATTCTAGAAAAAGAATTTTCGCCGCTACTATTTTCCAAAAGTAGCATGTAAAATCATAAAAAAGGAATCATTGTAAAACAATAGAAAGTTCTGATTTTTTATTCGATACAAATTTCAATTGTTTTCGAAGAGAAAATGACAGGAAAATTGACTGACAAAACCACTTTTAACGGAAAATTACAGCATTAATATCACACGATTATATGCTCTGATTCAAAATTTTGAATATTTTAATTTGAATCATAATCTGAATTGAAATCGCTTCTTCTTCAATTCAATTCATCTGTAACAAGACTAAATAAAAAGATTTTTAAAATAAATAACTCTTTCACATGATCAGTGAATAAAATTTTAAAATAATTTATTTCCTAAATAATACTTAAATAATACAAATATACTTAAACGCATTTTCTTGATAATAATCGGCTGTCACTTGGGATTGAATGGAACTGCAGGGAGTTGAGCTGCAAACTCGGATACCAAAATAATGTTCCTAACTGGTTGAAAATGATTCGGGGACACATCTGAAAATATTCTTTCTTTAAGAATCCATCTAAAATGACAAAATCTATAAATGAATAATTAAGATAGTAACTATGCATCACGAAACGAATTACGTCGCAAAGAATCTGAAGTCCGAAATGAGGAAATTCCATTCATCCATAATCTAAGAATTTTTCAATTATTTGCGTAAGATTTGGCCTTAAATCAACTTTAATGACTCTGGCAGAGATTATATGATCCAATGCTGGGAAATGAGTTTTCCATGAAGTTCGTTAAATCCAGAACTAGCGAGTTAATCCTGGATTCATTAAGTTTCCGATTAATTTTCTTAATATCCTTCAATTTCATTCGCAAAAGGAGTCAGTCGCATGAAATAGTGCTGTTGAATTTTGAAATATGTTTCTTTCTACGATAAATTCAAGGGAAAAGAATTTCATATCCGAATGATGAAATCAAAAATACCTAATATTTCTTGGCCCTATCATAATTCAAGACCAACAGTATTTGTCATGTTTAATTAATAATTCACGCATTATATATTCAAAAGTAAGAGATGTATTACAAAAGGGTAAAATGCATAAATAAATAGGCTGGGATAGCAAAAAGGATGAAAATGAAATAATTTACGCACGAACTGCAATTGAAGATCAAAATTATTACTATATTAGTTTATATTGATCAAAATCTTAAATCATTCTTACAACCAATTACTGTCTATCATCAGATTGCAGTCCAATTATACTGAAATTGAATCTAATGTAGAGCTAAAATAGAAAATTTCCTTTTAATTTAGCAAAATTAAAAGAAGGTTTAAAAGTATTACAGTTTTTATGTTTTTTCATACGAAAAAAGTATCTTTGACGAGAATTTGCTATTAACAAAGCCCAATAAACAGACTTTGTGCCTAAATCCCACTATAGAGCGTTAATGCAGGAATCTCGGGCATTATTCATGGCGTCGTAATGGCCTCACTTGGCACTGACACGGGTCCGACGCGAATGTGAACGCATTTTTCCGAAAGATGCAGTGAGATGCATCAGGTGAAGGAAGTGCTGATCCTTCATTTTTAATCGTCTCAGACGACTAATTTGCAAACGATGGCAAATCAATCGATATACGTAGACGGAACTTTTTCAATTCAATATTCTAATGCTCGCTATGATAGATTCTTAATAATCTATCAATTTCTAAGTACGTAAAAAATTACTAATAGTGGAACAATTCCCGATTTTTCAAATTTAGAAATTTTATATTCTAAGTGGAGCAAAAACTGTGCAGCACGTATGTGTTGAATTTAAAGTTCTTTCCTTTTATATCTATCGTATATGTTGGAATATATATTTATATACACACTAACGGGTGATAATGTTTGGCATTGGCATAAAAGAGTAATCATAAAATAAAAACGATGGTGAACAATTGTGATAAGGTCTTGCAAAAATTCATTCCTCTTTCTGAACCATCAATGCCTTGGCTTTAATTTATGACATTCCTATTTCCGGTTCTCAATGTATAACAACTACATTCGAAGTCTGATTAGTTTCACATTTTAAAACTATTGTTAACATTTTATGATGACAGTAAAGTTGGTTTATATAATAGCTAAAAATGTAGATATTGTTACCATTGTGAATAAATAGAAAAATTGAACACCATATGAAAGAGTTTACTGTAAAAATGAATTTGGAACGTTTTTGATATCTCATTAAGCATTTTTTAAAAATCTGTAATATGATATTAAATTTTAGTTAAACATTTTCTCCTCAGCTTAAGGAAGGAACTATTTAAATATCCTAAATAAGTATTTGAAAAATGATTAAAAATGAAAATATATATATACGATAAACCTGTTTAGGAGTGCTTGTCCAAGCTGGGGGCCTGGGTCTCAGAATATTTGGATATTAAAAATATATGCTTACTACTGCGTTCGTCATTTTAGAACCTAGTTTAAATATCCAACTTCTTCACATTCGTTTGGGCCTCAATTAGGGAAAAACAGATATATATTTCCTGCTTTACGAACTTCACCTCTTATTTCTGTAATCCAACGACTTTTCCACGCAATACTATATGATGTGTAATATTGAACGTAGATCGCCATCTCATTTGATCACATGCACAGCGAGAAGCAATAGTTCAAACGCTAAATAAATGCGGAGGGCAATTGTAAATCTAATGTTAATATAGACCAACAAGGGCAAGAGGCTGAGTGTTGTAAATGCCGACTCTGGTTCACAAAATTAGAACCCGTGATTTAATTCTATTCGTCTAAATCTCGACCCCTCATTCGAAGGAGAAACCAATAAATTAATAATGTGATTCGTGTCTTTATCTCGTGACATTTTATGGACTAAAAATATATTAAAATGCTCCGATGGAAATGAATGGTGTGATGAATCGTAAATATTCGGAAAATATGATTGAAAGCTTAAAATGGGAATCGATAGACGAATCCAGAAAGCCTTGGCTTTATGAAATGTAGATATTTTGAAGCACGAGGAGGATGCGTTTGAGCAGATGAATTAACATGCTGAGCATAGCAATCCTTGGAGACGTATTCAAATATAGGTTGTGTAGCGCACAAATTGATGTAATTTGAAACAAATTAAGATGATTATTATGAATGTTCTATATTTAAACTCTTACTTGACATATAATGATTGGATAAATAGAACGCTAGAAATAAATATCAAATTGTATATTGTCCATTATTTTAGTCATTGTTGATGTGACTGATAATAACTAAAATGGAAAAATATTCTTCGAAAAACCACTGGTAATACTGAAATGAATGATGATAATGCTCAAATAATCTTTTCGAAAATCCACGAGAGAGATGGCCTCTGATTATAAATAAAAACGGCTGAGTCAGTTATCGATATGTTGGAGACAAATCTGTTTCTAGAACTTACCTGGATAAAAAAGAAGCATCTTTTCAGCACGAAAAGGAATATAAAAGTCTTAAAAATTACTGCAAATGTTTGATAAGTTTATAAATAGCTAGTAAATACTCGCTATGGCAGTAAAGAAACCAATTTTAATATTAAATATTCAGCAAAAGCTCTACTTTAATATTTACTTGTATCCTTATTCATGAATTCCTCCGAGGACAGTGATACAACCAGATAATTCTTCATCTACAGAAATTAAGGTATCGTTTGGCATTAGTTTATTCAATAATTTTGAAGAGATTTTACTTATTGAGTTTGTTTATAATACGTAGAGCACATTCACCATTGATTGGTCTTGATAAGTGTGGATGAATAAAACTGTAATAGTGGGTGGAACATCGTTGGATGGGCTCTGGAAACTGAAAATCGGTCGAGGCAAAGCCATCCGAGGAAATCAAAAAAGGAAATTAAAAATAAATCGCTTTTTCTCCCATCGATATCTCTGTCATTAGAATGGACGGACGCATGTTCCTGGTAAGTTTCGGAAGGATAAATTAACTGGAAACAGGTTCAAAGTTCCATAAACCTGAAGAGGAAGAATCAAAATTTCTGCCATCGCGTATCGTTTGTTTACAGAGTGGCGCAACTCACTTGAAATTCCAGGAATCCGGGGATGAAAAGGAGATCTGGATATTGCTCGTTCGGGGGCATATTGGGGAACAGAATGACGGATTTCTTCTTGTTTTCAACGGATCGAAGCTTTCGGTGGGCAAACGGAAAAGTTTCCGTGGAATGCTTGGTAAACAGCCCAAGACGGTAATTTATTCTATGTCGAACAACTTGAAATTTTCAAAGCATGCAGGCCTAGCATTCTAGTGAGAAAATGAGTATCATATTGTTTTAAGAGGATTTTTAGGGTTTGATTCCGTAAAATAATGCATTCAATTTTCACATTCAAATGTACATTGAAAAATGGTGCTCATGGATATATCGCTCGTGAGGGGACATTAGAATAGGCGATATAATGAAAAAACAATTATTAAAAGGCTGTGTTATAGTTTGAACGATGCAAGATATTTAAACGCGCTTAAAAAATGATAGAAGAACAATAATTTATGCTCGGAAAAGGTTAAAGAACAGTACTTTCCAAAATAAGTTTGCGTTTGATATATTTTGCTGGAAATATAAAATACACATTAATCTATAGATATAATTAAGTGTGAGTGACTCATCAAAATCCTTTTTCCGTTCAAATCGACTTGATAAGTTTATATACATATTCTTACGACTTTTACCATGTGAGTAGGTTTTTGTCGAAAACATTGCGGTTGCTGATACCTATCTTTTTGTCGCTTTTCAGTGACGGAATTCTTAAATAAATCAGAACAGTTCAGGATAAAACTTAATAAGCTTCAAAATCGAAAAAGAAATCCGTTTAACTCTTCCTGAGTCTACAGATGTGAAAGCCATCGACGAGTTGGCAGCATGGAAAGTAGCACGTCAAAGACCTTACCTCTTTACCAGACACGACGGTCACCACCCTCCTCTGCTGACCTGCCGTGTCTGCAGCACCCTTCTTCGCCTCCGCTGACATCCCCTTCAAAACTCCTTTCCTCTTTCTTCCTTCCCCCTTCCCTCCTCCACCCTCCTTCCCTCCTCCACCCTCCACCACTTTCACGCTCTTCTTCTTCGCCTCCTCCTCCCCTCCATCCGCCTCCGAACTGACCTCCGTCGTGATTGCCCTCACAGTCCGCACATTGAGCTGCAACCCTCGGCAACTTGTTGCGGAATATCTTTTGGGGTATTTTTACCCGTGCACTTTATCTAAGCACGAACGAGAGCGTCTATTGGCGACCAAGTGGCATTCACGAATCGATCTGAAGGAAGTTTTCCATCAGAAAACGGAAAATATTAGCTCATTAGTTATTTTCAATGCGTTCGTATTTGAGGTTTTAAAAAACTTTCATTCGGTTATTTGACTATAATACTGCGAACAACACCAACGTCTTCACCTGCGATAAAATAAATATATCGACTCACAAAATGACGTTCTTTTACACTTGATCGCTGCTTAACGATTCATAGAAATTCGATTTCGGATGACTGAGGGTTAGCAATTTTGAATTTACTAAGATTTTTTCGTCAAAGCGATATGAAAATTATACATATACATTCCTCTTCACTAGCCGATTTGAGATTTTTCATGCAAAATACAATGTATTAATAATATCGACGTTGAAATTCAGTCACGCAATCGACGTGTTCTACAATCGATAAATCCAAATTCAGATAAGAAAAACGATTATTTTCTTAAACATTTTTTCCGCTAAACCACAAACACACGGCTAAGGAATTTCCATTAAACTTTAAATTTAAGGAGTCACTCGATACTTGTTTCATACACTGAATAGTCCTTCATATATTTAAAGGAACCATCCCTTATAATGTGTAAATACTTTTTCATATATTACTGAAGATAACGATTTTAACGAAAAAAATGTTTGAAACACGAGATTATAACTAGATCGGATGTGAAAAATACTTCTTCGAGAAAAATCCTAAATTAATGCATCCTCTCAATATAAATGAGGAAACTACATCATATGTCAGAAGAGCAATTAAGAAGAGCGTTCTAATGGAGGTTGCTATTATTTCGTGGTATCAACGACGGAGGCCACTTCAAAGGGCGAACATGTTTACTCCCATTTCTACAATCGAAACCCTTCAACTGCACAAAGTTTCACTGAAGCAAACCCGTTCGGGATGAGCGGGAACTCACAAAGTCACTCCTTCGATTCGAGGGAAAGCGATCTTTGAGCTGCTGTTTTTCACTTTGGCGGTCTGATATTCGGGATTTTGGAAGCGGGAATCGGAACCAAAACTCGAAATTGTTTCTCCCGGAGCCAAATCTCGAAATTCGTTGAGCTAAACCGTAGGGTTCAACTGGAAATGGCGAACCAAACTTTCAAACATCTTAGAACGGCATCGTTGAAATCGGAACTGAATGCTTCACTGTCTGCGATAGCTGATGACGTTGCTGGCTCTTCGGTCTTGTGCTGAAACGGATGTGCTGTCCTCTTGCGAGTGCTCGCTATCGATGTGCACCCCACCGACGATCGGTCGGCTCTGCCGCCTCCTGCGCAACGACGCCCTCTCGAGCCCGTTTTTCGTATCATTCTCGGCTCAACCGGTGGGATGATTCAAAGAATGCTCTCATAAATAGGCTGAGGCGATGAGATTCACAGTGGCAATATGTAAACTCACAGAGAATTGATATAAAGGTAGTACAAATTAAAACGGGAAATTAAAAAATTGGAATATTTTGTGATACATTTCGAGGTGCTAACACAAACATTTCTATTTTCACACTCAGATAATCCAAGCCAATGGAAATCCTCAGATATAAAATGATGAATAAAGGCAGAAAAGGAGATTTAATTATTTATAAACATTTAATCAAAGAGTAGGTCAATTTTTAAAATATTCTGAGAGATTAGAATACTCGTTGGCCAAAGAGTTTTGTATAGGATACACAGTTAAAAAATAATAAAACGATACAACAAAATGAGAAGTAAGAAATGTTTATGCTTGATGTTATTTAACGGCAATTTTATCAGTAATAATATAAAACGTTGCAATGTCAAATGCAATTCATAGTCTTACGAACATAATATTGCATTTTACAACATTGGCTAATCAATATCTTCTAAATCATTAAATTGCGATTGGAATAATAAATAATGGATTTGGGATTGTGTCTCAGATATATTTTAACCTTACAGATCATAATACGATGGCAGGAGGGATTGACCTTCGTAATAAACTACGCTTTAAACATGTCGTAAGATAAACAAGATGTCGTAAAATTCTGCTTCTTTAGATATTACTTATAGAAAATAGCAATTGAATGAGTATTTATGTTGGTATCTTTTATGATCGATAAATTTGTACCTGAAATCACGATGAATTCCCTAACGTTTTCTCATGAAATTACAATAGATGAAAGAAATACGATTCAATGTTAAAGTACAAATATTAATAAGCCAAAATGTGGCAGAATTTATTTGTGAATAATTAATTTAAACCCTTTCAGAGTATGGATGCAATGATTTTTTTGGCGAAAAATGAGCAACCGTTTTCTCTCGTTAAATATACAGGAGAGCGTACGTAAAAGAATGAATATAAAGCTGTGTACGCTTGAATATTTATGGATATTTGATATTAAAATTAACTTACAATTACATGAAGGGTAGATTTCCATCCTTTGTCCATTATATCACCATAAAAAATCTGCAAATGTTTCCGACGAAATTTCATCAATATTTTATTAGACTGAGTCAAAAATATACATATTAGGGAAAATGTTTTAAATATTTGCTTGTGGTTGCAGATAATTAAATATCATGCTAACATATAACTCAGTACTTATCTCTTTAATTCAAAACCGTATTTAAGAGAAAAATAAATAATAAAATAAAAATATTTCCAATTTATGGGAATGTTTCATATGGATGATGACGTGGTTGAGATAATATAATTTATAATTTCTTTCCTTAAAATAATAAAATCCTCTCAAACTGCAGGCAAATATGTGTTACGAGTATACTAAAAGATTTTTACGTATAATGAAAGTCTCGATACATATGAAATAATTAGTAGTCGTAAGAAAGTCAAAAGGGTTGAATGTTATATGTGTGGTTTAAATAAGAAACTACGTAATATTAAGTCATCACCTTCCAAAGCACATTTCAACCGCAAAGTGTATGTGGTCTTATGTTTAAAAATGGAGAGTTTCGCAACTGAGAACAAAATACATTATTTCAAAATTGACTTCACATTAACCGCGCTGAAGGTTATTTACGAGCTATCTTGGCATTTTCCATGAAAAATTATGACACGAATCAATAAACACATAGCATTTATTGTTGAATAAAATGATTAGAATATTAGCTTCACTTATCAGTGCTGCCAATTTTTCTGATAAAAGAAGGGTTTCAAGGGAATTGATTAGAGTATAGCCACGATTAATAGTACGACTATTATTTCTCAAATTCCTGAAATTGATGTACTTATAACATAACACATTTCTTATGATCCAAAATCCATTTAAAAAAGAGACTTTTGCTGAATAATAATGAAATAAAGTAATCGATTTTTTATCCTATACTTGGAACCCGTTTCTTCTTAAAATCCCACATCGATGAAGTTTCGTTTAGAATAAGTTTTCCACTCAATAATCATATAGAAAGAATTAACTGTGTGAATTGGAAAAGTAGCTTAAGAAAAGATTAGAAATTTGATAAGGCTAGATAGGTCAAAATAAATGGAGTTTTTAATTTTATCGCATTGTTTAAATTATATACTTATCCGAAATTAAAATCAAAGAAAATGAAGTTAGAGATACTTATTATATCTCATTTAGTTTTAGAGAATAGTAAATTATTATTTAAAGAAATACCTGGATTCATATTCAGATACCCTTATTTTGTTGAAACAAAAATGCCTCATTTCAGACGAGTCTTGAGTAACCCAGGAGGGGTTGAGCGCGAAACGAAAAGAAGTGAAGAAAATCAATATTCGGGAGAAGGAATTAGTTCGATAAATAGAGCTCAGATGTTTTACTCTTATATCATGAAAGTGAAGAATTTCTCAAATTGCCTAGAACGATAATATAAAATGTAATGACGGTTTTCATGCATTCGATGAATGGCTAAAATGCCGCGATAACACCAATTTAAACTTGCTTTTCCAATGACCAAAAAGTGGTTCTACTCTTACGAAAATAGGCGATTAGTTCATTGTAACCATGAGGACAAGCAATCATTAAATGAATCGACCGATCTATAAACGAAATCGTCATTTCGATATATATTTGTTATCGAATATTAGAAATAAAGATCCCATACATTATTCTCAATTGAGTGATGATTTAAAATGAATTTTTAATATTGGTTTCCAATAACATTTTTGTATGTAAATTTAACGAGTAATATAATAATGTAATTGATATAAAACATATAAAATCGATATTTAATAAATCGAGTTAACTCGTAATTTATAATATAATCAAATTAATTACTGATATATCAAAAATAGTGCTAGCGAAATATTATGTTGAGCTAATATTTAAGATTTTTCTACAATTTATAAACGGTTCCCTCGATTTCACACTGAGAAAGCACTTCAAATATTGGAGTCATAAATTCCTCATAAAGTTCGTCACCCGTTTTATGCCCTCGATTTTGTTTCCTTGAAAAAATTGGGTCACGCAACTTTATTTACTTACGGAAAAAGGTACTCCTTCGACTGAATAATTCGGAAATTGGATTCGAACAGCAGCATATGATAAATTCCACTCCATTAAAAGTAATTTGAGAAGTCACGGGTACGCAATTAATTCACTCTTTTCTGCGTTAAACAAGGCAATTTTTTAAATAAAAGCTGTTGTTCCGTCGGTTTGAAGACCTTCGATTTAAATTGAATCACGACAATTGTGACGTTTTAGACAAGAGGATGTTGCCAATATGCCTCTGAACTCTCCACAATTCTGTAATAATTATTTAGCTACAATAAAAATTTGAAAATTATAGGCCCTAAAAATAGTCTCTAAGGGGTTACAGATAATATATCGAAAAAAGGGAACTTAGAAGGCCTACAAATTGGATTGAAACGGAGATTATGAAGGCATTGTATTATGTATTAGAAACTCAAATTTTTCTTAAAAAAATTATCGAAAATTTTTTTAAATAGGTGCAGATGCGATTCTGTTGTCCATTTGAATCAAAATTATAATATATACATAAGAATAGCATAAAAGACTTTCACATTTCGTACCTACAATTGCAATTGAGATTTATAAGTGGTTATTGTACAACATATTCTTTTGTAGATTACTGATATTTAGGATTTGTATTAATTATAGAAATTGACGTCACAAAAGAAAAGTATCAAACATAGATTTTGCGTGAGAAATTCGTCTCAAATTTGTGCACCATATTTTAAATATCGGATTTTATTAATAATAATATATTTGAAGAAATATTATTAAGAATATTAAATTTTTTATTTGAATGTCCTCTTCAACAATTCAGAATTGTATGCTTCAGAAAGTACAATAAATCATTTATTGTTTATTTTGCAATAAAAATTCTATGCATTGTATTGAAAGTCTATTAAAAATAGTACGATGAATTTTATGCATGAAAATTCTTTCAGTGGCATGAATGTGGTTTTACATATATTTAATAAACGTTTTTTAAATACTTTAAACTTTATTTTTAGACACAAAGACCTTTAAGAGAAGAGACAGGAAGTATGAAGATCAATCGACGTAAAGAACTCTGGTGAGAGACTTGGAAAGTTCTGAGTGTATAATATTCTATAGAAATAAAGAGACTATAAAAGCATAGATACAAACAACTCTGAAAACCTGAATGAAAATAATCCATATTAACTCGTAAAAGGCGTAAATAAAAATTGACGTTCGCTTAAACAGAGATATAAGTTCTCGAAAAAGCTAAAATAACTTAGGTCAACAAGATTGAAGACAAATACTTTCTTAAATTTAATTACAATTAGGCCATATTGATTTTTGAACGACCTGCGATGAAATTAAAAAAGTAGGTATTGGTTTTAAATCTGCGAAGGGATTTTTGCCGCTTTAAATAAAAGAGAATAAAAAAGAAATGTTTTAGTAAGAAAATCTTTATACCCTTTTAAACATACTATTAAGGTAATTCTACTTTCTATTATATTTTAGACAAATTTACCCTATTACGAATATGTAATATTGCACTTCGAAGATTTAACGCTTCTAAATGTTTTAATTGTCATTCAGTCTGATATTTACGTAAGTTGTCAAACATGCATCGTATTATGTACTTCTTAGGGCGAAAGAAATGCGGAGCACCACTTTTCATCTACATACATGTATTTGCCCTGAGAACCGCCTTTCGGCGTTTGGGCGAACAACAGGGAAGCAGCAAATTTCGTTTCTTCGGTACATTTTCACTTATAATTTTAGTGGAATTGATAAAATGGTCTTAAATGGAATTAACAGTTTCAGGTGCAGTTGAGGAAAGCAGATTAAGAAACTATTCATATTATCCTCACAATTCAATTCGTTTCTTCAACATCAATGAATAATAAAATCGTAATATATCCTTTTATAACATAGAAAATATTTTTAATTATCTCACACATATAGAACAGTAATAAATATTTTAAAATAAAAGCATATAAAAATCTATTACAGTCAAGACTGAAATACCATGAAATCTTTCAATAGCTTGACGGTTAATTTTATCTAATCTTATGATTTCATAAGATAATACTTTAATAAGAAGATTAGCTAATTAGCATTTCGAAAATATAGACTCATTTCTCGTTACTTCTGCTCATCACCCTACATCTCTTTTTAAAATTACTTCTATGATATAAATGTGTATAATTAGTGTTGCTCCTTTTCTTCAGAAATAATTCAGAGATTTTATAATGCATCGCAACCGCATCAAATGAGGTTCACATTAATTGCGGAATAGTTTAAAATAGTATTATGAAGATTGTTCTCAAAGTAGATTACCTCATTTTGTGACAACTAACACGATATTTGCCGTAAAAATTTAACAATAAATAATTACAATATATTAAACAGATTTTATGTAATTTCAAGACTGTAATGTCAATATAATTGGAACAGTTTCATAAGGATTACAATTGAATCTGGAGCACCGAAGTAAGTTGTGACGGATAAGAAGTGTATTTCATAATGAAAAACTGGAGATTCTTTTTTTGAACTAAAAAAGCTGAAGGGAACACGTAACCTTATATTTCGTAATCTGTCGCAGCATGAGTTCCCAATAAGAGCGCCAACATTTTTAGACGCACCTATGGAAATGAACCTCTATAAAACGGAAAGATTTAATGAACAACGGACTAATGATTACAGAAGAAAGTGCATATACGTGTATGTGCGCCACGGGAACATAATCTTCTGCGAAATGGTAAATCTCGAATTTTCCCGAAAAGATTGATTATAAAATAATAATAAAAGCAAGACCTACCAGGATTGAATTTCTAGTTTTTCTTCCCGATTTTACTTTTTGAAATGTAAACTTAAATATATCTTGTAGTGGTGTAATTTGAATATTTTGTTGATTATGGTGTATGTCGATGGAAACCCAAATCCAAACTGAAATGAGTAGCTCCAATGAAAATGACCAAATTCGTTTCCAAATCAAGTCTTGAATATAAAATAATGAACCAACAGCTCAGAATAAGTGAGGGAAAATGAATATTTAAGGCATGTAATTGAATTCACTTAATAAATCTATTAAATATAATAAAAATCTTCCGTAGGCTGAACTATGATCAAAAGAACAGAGTATTGTGATAAGTATTAAATTTTTTAAAACACTGTCAATATTCAATCCTCAAGAAAGATTATCGAACAATACATATTCAAGTGAAATTATCTATAGCTTGAGTTACAAGAGGAAAAGAAAAATTTGGCCTTTTAACGCTTTTAATATTATAATATCATAATTATAAGAAAGTATTTTTCACATTTTATTAAGTATCCATGCAAATTATTCGATGTGTTGAATCATACTCTGCCAAGTTAATTTCGCGTGACTAAGTTAAAATGTTTTCATTCCATCCTTTACAACACACTTTGGAGCAATTGATAGAACTCAATTACATTAGAATTGGCATAGAAAGGACTCATCTAGAGTTAACGAGATGCGCATCTTCGTATGGACTTAGTAAACATACGGAGTACCGCGAGTCTTCCATCTCTGGACGCATGGAATCCGAAGCGGAAGGCCGCGGTTTCCGAGATATATCAAAGAGAGGGGATACGCAGCAATCCCATCGACGGAAATAGAAGCTGTTGTTTGGCCCAAGGTGTTCTCGTTTGGTCAACGGGCGCTGGCAACGGAGGTAACTAGGAAACGATGAAAAAGGTAGGAAGTGAAATGGAAGTGACACTCTTCGAAGAATCCGTATATTTGGATCATTGAATCACGATGATATCGCAACTCCCGCGATAATTGATCGTATAGCACTTGAAAAATAAGTGGTGACTTTTGATTGCAATGAACACGCTCCCAGCATTAGATTTCAAAGCTACGGAGTACGGACAGATGAACTTTCTTCATTAATACTGATTTTCCTTCCCAGTTTCGTTTAATCGATGGAGACACCACAATTATAATTAAATTTTCATTGAGAAGTAGCGATAAAATATTTGGATGTTACTTAATTGAATTATAAATTATAATATTTTACAGCGTGATAATAGTTTTATAAATTTTATCGGTGATAAATGTATGAATGCAATACATAGATGCTTAATCCTACTGAATGCAATAGGTTATTTTCAAAGCCTGAAAAAGTATTTATATCAAACTGCATGAACTATAAAGAAACTTTTTATAATATATCTAAATCCAAACAACTATTTATTATAATTTTAAATTAAATTTTATAAATTGTTTGCGAAAATATTAGGAAAATATTATTACACCAATAAAAATAGAAACATATGTCTGATGCAGAAATCGTATGACGCATTACATTCCATTTCTTTAATATAGAAATAGTCACGCGCGAAAGAAACTTTTTCGGGAACAAATTACAGAATGTTGAAATAGTGTATTATGCATCACCCGGCTTTGCTGTTCTTCACATTGTACTTCTAATAAATAATTCACTTCTAATAGTACTTAATTAGATACAAACAACCCAAGGTCCAAGTTAATGACACTATTTTTGCTATTAGAACGAATAGTCGTCGTTCGATATGTTTGCAGATCTCATTGGCAGAACGACAGAAATCGCGTCAAAGCCATTTTCCGAAAACGCTTTTATTGGAGATTCGCACGCAACGAATTGCGATTCTGCAAAAATCCCGTGCTCCTGATTGAACGATCGCGTCAAATCCGAGAAACGATTGAAAGCTTAAGTTCGTTCGAAATCTCCATCAAAGCGAAGACGCGATCAGTGGAAGCATTTAAATATTTCGGCGTTTGTTGAGGCCGAAGTCTATTTTCGGCTCACGGCGCTAAATTCGCTTCGTGAAGCATATTTGTTTATGCGTTTCTTTTGAACGCTGTTGGAAGAGACACTCGCTGTTCGCTCTTTTCGAGTTTGTAAGTCGCAGGAAGGCTGATTGTAATTCGGAATACTACTTGCTCGGATATGATGATCTTGAACTTATCTCTTTGAAAATCGAAATAAAAACAAGAAATACAAACTGAAAACGGAAGATTTCCGAGTCCTCCATTCTCAGTGAAATGATTCGCAGTTTTCGAAGTTCCGTTTGTTTGCCTAAAATATTTTTTATTTAAGATAGAAATTAAAATGGTAGTAATTAATGTTTATTATTTTCTCAATCAAGTTTCTATTTTTTTGATACTTTCCATGGGAGGCCAGCGTGAGTTTCATTAAATGTAATCTATTTTAAAGGAAGTTTAAATTATTTAAATATAATATTTAAGTAGAACTTTCACGTATTGCACATAACTTTTATTTTTTCTAAATACGGAATGATATTAAAATCAAACTCTGCATAAAGATTAGGTAACATTACTCACATTATAGGCTACCACAGGAAGTCGACCTCTGGAACTGCTCTCACTAAAGAGTGACTGTACAACGGAAAGATATCGCGAGGTTTTCATTTATAATATAGGGTTAAAAGAGCAAAAGCACTTGAGTGATTTCTCCACCAAAGGCACACATTTTGTGGAGTTGCTTTAACGCACAATTTGCTGCTGAAAACTTCCGTGACACTTTCTGTGTGAAAGATGGCATCTTAAAAGCTAAATTACACGGAAGAAGTAAAAAAGGATTCATCTCCGTTTTCCCTTAGCGATGGTTTTTAAATAATATGGGTATTTTGCAATGTACGGGGCGTAATAGCAGAGTCATGTCGACCAGAATTCGCGATGGTGGGGTCGAAGAGGGAATGAATAATTCGTACGTCCGTTGTCCCTTGTGATTTGTCTATGTTCGGCAAATCCCTCTGAATTTCAGAGTGTTAATTCGGCTCTTAGTATCCGCGTAATAGGTCCGATTTCGTTATGATTTCTGTTTCATGTGCATTAGTGCTACAAATACATTTCTTATTTTTAGTGCGTGTCATTATACAGTCTATTTATAGAGACTCAGAAACGGAAGTACGTAACCAGATTGTACTGAAGATCTAGATTGTATTTTAGAAGAACTGTCCATAATATAAATATCAATTAAATTTAATGAATATTGCTCTTCTGCCTCCCGAACTACTTTTCCCGTATTTCATATCACTGATTTAGTACAGCGAAGATTGATCATGAAAATCAAAAGTATATACAAAATTATGTTTCTAAAAGATCAGTATATTGTGTCTTCATCGAGTTATAGCACTTGATAGTTACTTATTACATTATTTTACTCAGTTTTTCAAGAAATGAAACTCACAACTCTAGTGCATGTTCAAATGTTTCTCGTCCAACTAAAATAATCATTAAGAATCATTTCAATAATAATTGAGGAAAATCCATCGATCAATTCCGCTAAAAAAGTCAGGGCCCTTTTATATGTTAATAAGAAACTATAGTTATCTGATTTACTAAATTATACTAGGTGCACAGAAGATTCGATTTAAAGAAGGTTTATCGTATATTTTCACAGCTAATAAATTTTACCTTTTGCGATGCATATCTACCCTGCGAGCGTTTGGCAGGGGGTGGTAGTTAAAATAGCTCAAAGTAGCACAGCGTAGAAAAATCGCAGTAAGCTACACTTCCGTTTGAGAATTTCCATTCTTTGAATCTCTTGTTGCGAATGTTTGCTATTCAATTCCGAGTTTCTCACGAGTTGTCATCAAATGGAAGTTGATCACTGAAATTTGAGCAAAATCAATTTCACAATTTCAACTGAGTTCGAAAAATTAATTATGAATTACCATTATTGTAATGCACGACTTTGGAGACTGTAAAATAATTCTGATCATTCGCAAGATTGATCTTTAAACCTTTAAAAAGAGGATAAAAGCATCTCTCTCAATTCAATATCGACGAAGTAATATTATTGATGGTTGACATCTTCGAGAAGTATTCCATGCTGCAGTCTTACAGATATTCTTTATGGATATGATAACTAAACGTTATTGATAATTTTCAATGGAAAAGTTTGGTCCCTTGACAAGAAAAATTTTAGTTCGCCGATGAAGATTTAAATGATATTAACATCGTTATCCCGATTTTAGCCGTCTAAAGTAATTTGCAATTCCAATCAAAAGTTTTCAATGATTAGAAATATCTTTAACGTCAATAATCTTCAAACACACACTAACTATTCTAATTTTATAGCATCATTTTCATCATTAATATTAATAATTGATTTTTATTAATTATGGTAATATTAATTATGTTTATAAAATCAATAATTTAATATTGATTATTAGTTAATTAATTTAATAATAATCAACATCTGCTAATTGAAGGAATACATTTTAATTATACGAAACATTTAGCATTTGAGTATATATTAAATAAATGATAAATAACCAAATATGAAATTTATCTGTTCCTAAATTCTTAAACGTTTATTTTCTACGGCATAGTACATTTCTATGAAGGTACTAATTCATTTTGGATTGCAAAATCTGAGAGTAGGATTATTTGATTCGAATGAATGCAAAACATAGGAAAAATATGTGTTTGTGCTAAACTCCCTATACGGAGTAATATACCACAGGAATAGCACACGAGAGGAAAAAATGAAACTCGCGCATTTTCACCCTCTTTGCAGGAGATAAACAAAAGACCACCTCTACTACACTCTAAAAGTGTAGGCGAGATAACTTTATCTCAGGATAAATTGAAGTGCAGGAATATTTCATCGCCACCATCTTCTTATGTGACACACACCCCGTGGCCATTCATGCATATTTTTTGAAAATTTGTTACTCTCGGGATTCGTGGAGATATTGAGGGAAAAAGGACAACAGCGAGTTTGCGGAGGGAAAAATATATGTTCGGGCTTAGATTAAAGAAGATTGCTCGTCTTTTGAGGGACGCGGTTTCCTCGAGTGTAATCTTGATGAACGTGGGAGACTCGCGAAGAGCTCTCAAAGAAATTCATGTTTAAAGTTTAAACGAAGCTCTTTCACAAGTTGAGATTATGATCATTTTATGCTATGGATAATCTCTGGCTTTCATGAATTTTACATCTGAATATGATACTAACTAGGATCAAATATTTTTAAAATTTTTGATGCATTTTCCATTTCTCATCATAAAACGAAATATGGATAAATTTAAATGAACGAAAATGTATATTAGAACATTAACTTTGATATGAACTATTTTTATCCCAAGATTCTTTAATTAACTACATAATCCTATATTTGACTATGACTAATAACTATTTCCTTTAAGGTTTTATAACTAATGGTTTATCATTTATTGGTTAATTCTTTTAATTTAACGGTATACACAACAATGTAACGTTATTTTCATTAGATCTTAACGATAATATGTAATGAATTTAATCATTATTGTACACGATGTAGAAGAAATTTTTGGATTAAATTGATGAAAACCCAATGCAGGCTTTGATGTGAATCAGAATCAACGTTAAATTCATTGGTGCTTCAAATCCTTTTAAATTACATAGATTCACACATTTCACCCTTGTTCTTGATGGATCTGTACCACCAAGTCATCGATCCTAAATTTAAAATTTAATGCTTGGAATTCGTCTGAATTGTAAGGGTTGGCGATACATGTTGAATATAATTGTGACCGTGTTGTATAATCTTTTGATCTATTATTAGGGCACTGGAATGAAATGTGATCTTTACTCGAGGCATTTTGGAGCTGAAAATCTTCATCTCTATTCTCTGGAAAATTTATTTTCCCATTTTAATTTCTGTTTAGTCTAAGAATCAAAGAAATATCTTAGCTCAGAAATACTGGGCTTGTATATTTATTCTGAGTACGCCCAACTTTTGGCAGTGATTTCACATTTCAGAGGGGATTTTTTGAACAAAGACGTAAACAAAGAATTTCAAGCACATAATAAGCTTTTTCAGAATGAATTTAAAAATATTTTCTAACTGATGCTTATCTAGAGAAATGAATTCCAGGAGTTTTATATACGTAAAATGTCATTTGAATTAACTTGAAAATCCTCATATATCGCATTTTATGAGAAAATCAGCTTAATGTTTGTTATATTTTAATGCGAAGAATTGTATATATGGTGTATAATACCTTCATTCATTTACCTAATATCTACGTTTTACTCACACATTCTATTTCTTTCATCGAATTTTGCATATCAATTTTTAGACTCCTTTTATTAAAAATAGGAATCTTTGATGAACAACTGATTATATTCGGAAAAATTAATATATCGTCAAATGCGATCATTTGCGAGTGAAATTAGACGCAAATCGGTGTCCAAACACTAAAATATCACCCTACAATTCCCGCCCCTTTTATTCTCAGATCATTAAAATATTTTTCATTCAGTTTTTCAAAGAAAACGAGGCGTTTTCTTATTGTGCTCATTCAGCCATCTGTTGATACGCACGAGTGTTTTCGTTGTGGTCAATATACGGCCCTTCTCAAGGTCATCAAATAATGGCCTTTCATTTTGGCTAATGGCATTGAATCTCCTTTAATTAATTTAAACAGCTGAAACACGTTATGAAATGAGGATATGTGGCTATATATTTAATTAATCTAATATATACATATATTTATAAATCCGAATAAAATAAAAACTTTGTGTGACTTTTCATTAAATGAAATTCCACAATACGAATGATAAATATATCTGAGAAAGAGAAATCGTTGAAGAGGAAACAAGAAAGGCAAACGCTGCACATTTTCAGAGGGCGCCACATTCCCGTTGAGCCAATGGCGGCCAATCACAGTCCGATTGTTGACAGAAAGTGGAGCGATAAAGTGTGGATTCGTGCAGTGGATACAGGATGAGGTGCAACGAGAGAAGTGATAAGGTTTTGGAGGAAGAAGTTGAGGAAATATTCAGCATGTTCCGAGGGAAATGGAGATCACTTTTGAGAACAGCGGTCCATAGGTTTTTAGGACAGCATAATGAGCAGGAAAGCGAAAGAAAAGGCTATCGCTTGTGAGGCCAATAGTTGAATACGCGACAACTGTGTGGGACCCCTATCATTGTGGTCAAGTAAAGAAAATAGAAAAAGTACAAAGAAAAGCTGCTCGATATGTTATGGGAAAATTTAGAAAAAGGGACAGCGTTACAGAAATGTTAGATACTCTTGGGTGGGATTCTCTGGAAAAAAGGAGAAAAATAAGTCGACTGGGTTGTATATATAACATAATTAAAAGTAAAGATGGTTGGGTACCCTTTAAAAATTCGATTGTAAAACCTAATTTTTGCGGTAAAGATAGCCATGAATTTAAAATTAAGCCCCGGCGGCAAAGAATGGATATAAAAAAGTATTCTTTTCTCAATAGGGGAATTTCAGAATGGAACAAGTTACCTGTATCGCTCTTAAGACCCTTGCCTAAAAATGTAATATTTTTCAAAAAGAAATGCTCCAAAATTTTATAGAATTAATGAATGTATACTATTAGGGTATTGGGGATGTTGCAATGTGGGGACTTCTGGACGAAGTAAGGGATTGCTTGACAGGGCGATGTACGGTGGGGTTTCACCCCGAGACCGCTACGGTAGCCGTGAAGGCCTGTCATGGACCCCGAAAAACTCCAGTAAAGACTGTTAGGTATAGTGTTTAAATTTATTTAGTTGTATGAAGTATTTAAGGAATTGTTATTTTACTTGAGATTATTTTTTCAATTTCTGTATTACAGTATTTATTTTTGCGAATATTGTATAATAATTGTATATATATATATATATTTAGAGTTAGACGTATATGAAAAAATTAAACTACTTACATTATGATTGGTTAAACTGATTGATTACTGAATACGCCTGAATAATTTTTGCTAAAATAGTACATATAAGCTTTTGGGCTATTATTTAATTAGTGACGTATGAAAATATCACGCATTTTTTGAGAATATTGCGTTTTTTTACATCGCAATTGCTTATTTTATTGCCTATATATTATATTTGCCTTATATTATTGCCTATTCATTATATGAATAATATTATTATTATAATTTATATTATATAAATATTATAATTATAATATTGTATGTTATATTATTTAAGATTGAACTGACTGAAATTTGTGTACATAAATAGAGCATAATGTATCTTATAAATTGGAATATGAACTAGAAAATATGATAAATTTGGAATCATTTATATTATTACATTTCTCAAAATAGGAAGATCATAATAATATGTTGAAAGTGATTTATAGTATTTATATTGGCACAGAAAACGATCTTTTTGAACATTAATAGGTCCATAATACGTCCATAAAGCGAGTCATACAAGATATCGATACGTCTCCGCTGCTGCACCTTCAACTCTTTCAATACTTTATTTTCATTTAGACGGTCGTAACACAGTTTGAAATGGATGTTTTAGATCGACGTCCTTGGATACTGCTGTAAACATCTGTGTATTTGAGCTCATGGGCGGTTATGTTCTATATGAAGTATTCCAAATCAGTATAGATATATACTGTTACAGCTCTTGAACCTTATTAGGAATAGTTATTAGATAAATGAATTATTTAAACTTAAATTACAAGTAACTTTAAGTAAATATTTGGGTTGAAATTTTATGAAAGGTATATGATGTTATATGTTACGCATAATATAAGAAGTATTATGCTATAAGTATACATATATCATTTGAATCAATGATACTTTTCTTGCTTAATTATGTTTTACTGGAGTAATAACATTTTCAGGCACAACATGTGTAGATGAGAATTATTCATAAAAAATGACAAATTACTTTGTTTATCGCAAAATTTAAGAGCCACTCGATTTGAGTGACAGAGAAATATGGAACAACAAAATCAAATAAGGATTATATTTAAACCGGGTCCTGGAGATTATGCAACAAGCGTTACTTCTTGTTTGGCAGATTTCCTAAATTCGCGGCGTAAGTTAAGTATTTAATGTTGGGATGAAATTTCACTGTACAGTACTCTTAAGACCCCGCTTAACGCGGAGGATACTTTCCAATAAGAAAATTAAACAGTTCTCTTTTTATTTTATACATTTTGCAACCTTTGTTGTTAAATACTTTGTACACTAGTAGAGTATGGACTTGTTAATTGCTAATATCGACTGTGATTGCGAGAATAGAGTCGAAACCTTTATTCAGGACAGACTAACAAAAGCGGCGAAAAAGATACACCGTCACCATGCGTCGGTCGATGTTTCATTTGCACACATATACAACAAGTATCATTACTAAATGCGATTTAGGGGAATCCCAATACCACCGCGTTAAGCGGGGTCTTACTGTGTTTGTATGATTAATTTCTCTTCTTCTTATTCCATATTAAGTTACTAATTGTTCAAGAATAAGTTGAGTACTTTATCAAACTAAAAATAATGTTACTGAATTTATAATTAACTGTGGAAGATTAAACCTAACAAAAAATATTTGCTGGCCCGAATCAAACACATTTTACAAGCATTATATCTTATACATTAACATTATTCTAATTCTGTAAGACTTATATAAGCTCAATATATAGTTTATAGCATGATGAAATTTATACAAATTGTCTTATCGTGTGTATGCATTAATGCTATAAACATGTCTAACATTGATCATCGAGGATGCATAAAAAAGGGTTTGTTGAAAAATTGTCTTCTGAAGTCGAGAAGTAGAAAAATATCAAAAGCAGAAGAGAGATCCCAGAAAGGGGAAATCTAGCGAAAATATCGCTAAATTGGCAGCTATATTTCGTACTCTTCCATGTACGAAGAGATAAGAATAGGCAGGGAAATAATGTCAAGGTCTTCTTCTTTTCCTACACTGAAATCGCCATTCGAAAGCCACGCATTGCAACCACGATGTTACAGCCTCTCGAATTTCGCTTCTTTTCCAGCATTTTCCGTACTAAAAGCCGAAGAGCCGCTGCAACTGCATTATTTTTAGTGTCGAGAACGCCTTCAAGCATTTTCCTGATTCATGATTCGTACGGTATTTTCAGCCTTTTAGCCATAGAAAATGCAGAAAATTTAGAGACTCATAACCTTTATATTTTCTCATGTGAAAGGGAAGATGAAAAAGAAAAAACACGTCAGTTGCAGAAAGGACTCTAAGACGATATATGTGAATTCATTCAATAGAAAGTTTAAATTTAATCGAAGCTGATTACTAAAATTCTTCATATTTAACGTACGCTTTGGGTATTGAGAAACTATTGTCTACAAAATACCCGTGGGAAAAGGAAAAAACAAGAACTTAGAATACTGTTAGGCATTTTAGTATTTAAGTTACTCACTTTTTAAAGTTATCTCGTGTTTATTATATCATCAAATTGTGTAACATCTATACCTATGTGTAATTATAATCTAATTTACTTTGATTTCATTCATATAAACGAGACTAAATATTCAATTAAATAAGGTTTTTTGATAAAATGGAAAATGGCTCAAATTCAGCAAGCCAAGTTTTCATTCTTTATGATTCGAAACAGCAAATAAATTTACAGTTTCGAAATAAATTCCTGTGCAATTCGTTCCCTGCTTTTAGATGAAGAAAACATAAGTTTTACATTAACGTGAATGGATTATTATTAAAAAGGAATAGATTATGCACACTTAACTGCACACATTCCCTTAATAACATCCGGATGGAATGGAATGTATTAAATCACAAATAAACACTTTTGCGGGAGTATAAGAGTAGATTGGTATGAAACGGAAACAGTTTGTGCGAAAAAATGAACATTTTCAAAGATATTTTACGGTGAACCTCAGAGTGAAGTTAATAAAAAGTTCAACGGACTTAGAAAAAAATGATACAGGATGAATGGATTCTACTAACAGACATTAAATTAAGCAGTTTATGTATTTTTCTTCTCCTTTAAGTGGAAATTACTACTCCTAACAGTGAATGTGGGATAAACTATATGAAGATTGAAAGTGAAAAAAGTATGGGCACTATAAAAGTACTTCGATTTTGTTTTTGATTTCAAATTTAGACAAATTTACACTGGAAAAGATAAAAACTCTTTTATATGTTATTATAATTTGCAATGGAAGAAGCAATACAAAATGATTACGGGCTACTTTTTAAAGAATTCTGTTCGGAAAGCAATGAAAACAAGTCGAATAAAATATAGTAGATGTATAGTAGTTCAATTTAAACATGTGCTATGAGGAATAATATCAGTAAAATCTACATGGTATATACCCGATAGGATCTGAATTTTACTTCCATAAAAATGCTCTAAGACGCGATCAAACAACTGAGGACCTGAATTCGAATCAAAATCTTCTCATAATTATTTTATACATACATTACACTTAGATTTTTTATTACTACTATCCTCATAAATATTAATCGAGTGCCTCTTTGATCCAATACATATATCTGCCTCATATACATCACACTTGGATAATATTTTAAACAATTACACGAAGCAAAATATTTCGCTGTATTTTAAAACCACAAAGAACTTTAAATTTATTCGCATGATATATTAGAGATATAATCCTTAAAGATATACGCCGAGTTCCCGGATTCAAATCCCGGCTAAGGAGGATAATTTCCTCTCAGAACATGGATGTTAATGTACATCCAATTTTTATGAATATTTGTGAATGTTAAATTAATACACATCGTAAGTAATTGGAAATCCACTATGATAAAACCGTTCGAAAAACTATAGTGTTCTCTGTATCATAGATGTTTACCTAATAGTACATTTATAAAAGACTTTCAGTTCGTTCTGCCCATTCGAAGGAAATTTTCATTCGATTATACAATGTTCAACTCGGAGGCCAACCCAAAGTCTAACATGACGCGACCTTTCCCTTAGCAAACATCTCGGGACACTATTTGCGTAAGAAATTAAAGGAAACGAACCCGCGAGAGTTCCTCATCACGGAGAAGGCGCACAGAAATCCTTTAAAATGTCTCAGCATTGAAGTGAAAAGATCAACGGAAGGGAACACTAAAGACGGAGCTCAAAATCAAAATATGAACGTATATTTTTGCCCATTCGATGAAATGGACTTCTATCCTTTGGATACTTTGAGTACCGAAGAATAACGGAAAGGGGCATCTAGGAGGGGTTGGATGAACCGTCGATAGTGCGGTTGTCATGGAGACGGTTGCCCTTAATCCATCCCTTCTCGTCGGCCATTTTTCTATTGCCCTTCATCGTTGTTATCCTTTTTACATCTTCGTCTGCCCCTCTCCGAACTCTTTGCCCTCAGAGTTAATGTGGCCTTCGTGCTCATTCATCTCGAAATTAAGTGAGAATCGAGTGGTTGCTCAACTCATCGGTTTCTAGGGATTGCATTTTTGTGATCGTTCGTTTAACTGCAGTTTTGTGATGCATATATATTCATCCTATGCGAATGGTTATGATTTAGATTAAAATACGGTTAGGTGGCATTCGACGTCCAATTTTCACGCGCATAAGTAATGAGCAATTATAAACCTTTTTTACATTAATAAATTACAGCTGCTGTTCATTCTAGGAATATTAATAGACTGATTTTCAATTGTGGCATGTTTTTTTTTAATAAAACCATTTGGAGAAAAGATCTAAATCTATGTTAATCACATCCTTGCACTAATCAGATATTCTTACAAACCGCAAGATAAATCTGTTTCATAACACACATATCATTTCTAGGTCAGCTATTCTCCAACTAACAACCTTTTATCGTCCATGGTTATCCTCTGTTCCCAGTTTCCTCTTCTTTTTTGTTCTCAAGCGTAATTTCCCTTTCGCTTAAGATCCAAATTGACTCCTCTCTTTCCCTTAGTTTTTCTGTGATCTCCTAATGTTCAGCTGCCGAATCTACGTGATTTCCTCGTCTTTAGCAGAATGGCTTCAAATTGAAAAGCTCAATTTCCTTTCACAGCCATTCAAGCTTTTATATGCGATAACTTTAGCAAAAGATATTCTCCGCGATATTTTTCCCATTATGAACCTAAATGTCGTCAGAGAATATGAATTGAGTCATTAACGAATAGAGCGACTTCTTGTATTCCAATTGGAAATCGTTAACTTCATTAGCTGTAGGTGATTATCCAATGGGTATTCGGATTGGAAATGTTCTTGGAAGAAGGGATTGATATTGGTCGAAACTAATGACCAGGATGAAATGTGGTTCTAATTATTTCTTAAAATAGATGATAAAACTTTCTTGTTCATTTTCTAAGAAATAAGTCAAATATAAGGTTTCAATAATTTCTATAGGCTCAATATTTTGCAATAAAAGGATTCTTAAATAAAGTGGGAAAATTATCTCAAAAGGAAAACATATTTAAGTTATTAACTGAGTCAAAATCGCAAATTAACTCTTGAATAAATTCATACATATTAATTAAATCATGTTTGAAAAGAATTCTCACTAGAATAAATATTGATGGTTCAGTTATTCTGCATGTGGCTTTGATGACGTTTTCTGTCACCACATTAGCTTGGAATATGAATTACATTTCGATACTAAATTATATTTATTTATGGTATTGCAATAGTATAATACGATTTAAAATGTATAATTCAATCTAATAAACTCAAATCTCAATCGCTTTTGATTTTTATAACATATTCTTCAGTAGCTTTTTTTTCTAATATTCGCTCAGTCAACAAACTTACTCTTCACTATTATGTGATAAAGTCACAGCTCAGTCCCGCAAATCATTAAATTAACTGTTTCTTTTATAAGGAACATTGCCTTCCTCATTGTCATACCAAGTATTTTTTTGAGTAGCTCCGTAAACTTTCATGAATTTATAATGTGATTCTAGTTTTGAATATATAATACGTATTTTGCACTGTGTTCGTACATCTATGTCCTTAATATTATATAAATAGCATACTGTTCTCCTGAGGTATTGTGATAACCATGCTTTAGCAGTCACTCACGATTGAGTATTTGCCAAACTCTTAATTTTCTATCTATTCCACTCTATTCCTTACTTTAACATCTCAAGTGTTATTAACTAAATGTATTAATTTTCGTGAGTTTGGTACGAATTTTTATATTAATATGATAATATTTTTGATTTCATTTTTCTCCTTAAGATATACAAATATTTTCATCTTATATACCCTTGCAAGTCTACTTCTATTAGGGAGAATTATCTTCTTAATTTGGGAAATATGTAGCGATTCGTTTACATATATACATATATATATTTATCTGTACTCGATAGATTTAAAAACCATACATTCAATCGTCGCGAAAAATGTAAAATTATTAGGTATATCCCCGGGAAAGTTTTTCAATTATTTTTTAAATCGGAGTGCTCAGTTCGACCCCAGAAGGGAAAAACTGTTCCCATAATAATAACATGTAAACTACGATTTCTCACTTGCATTCTTTCTTTTGCAAAATTAAATGAGAAATAACCAACGTATGGATTTAAAAGTAGTACCAAAAGAAGGGAAATTGAGGTTACTTATTTTGTTCATGAAATATAGTTTACGATAAGAAATTACGAGACTTTTGGATAAATAAGATGATAATTTTCACGAATTTTGAGGCTCTAAACAAACTATATCTTAGTTACCACGAATGTGATTGTTGAATTTTCTCAGAGGAACGCATTGCGAATTCATTCTCAAATGATGTCTACTTACAGCGTAATGCAGCATGATGTCTACTTACAACGTAAATTATCGTGGAGTAAACGGTTTTCGATATTTAATGAAAATTCAGATAAATTTAAGAGATTGTATGTACTGCACAACTTGGTGAGTTGATGACGTTACCAACTGAACGGGTTCAGTTAGTAACTGTATAAAAGTAAATATTCTCATAATCATTCATTATTGCCATCATTCTTTCTAATTCATTTTCCTCATTAAGTAGCCTAATAATATAAAACCCTCGAAGGGATTTCATTAGGAAAAGGGTTGCTTCTATCGAAAGGGTTTTTCTCCTGTTGCAATCGTCTTTAAAATGGAATCCCAAGAGAAGAGTCAATCAAATCGGCACATAATTTCAATTGACGAAGTCAAGACATTTGAACTGACTTTCGGGCAGAAGTGCCGAGTGCGAATGGGATGCGAATGAAGTGTGGGATGTGTTTCATTCTAAAGATTAAACTAAAGACGACTGCGTGACGTCATAATCAGGTTTAGGGCGATTCCTCTGTTAGTAGTTAATTCGCTGCCCAAAAATGCTGTTTTCCGTTAAAAATTATGCAATGCTGAGGAATAAAAATGGGATTCTTAGTTGGGCTTTATCAAATTACTTATTTTCCTCATTAAACATTAAATCATCAATAACGACATATTACAATTTCCCCCTGCCAAACGCCGAAAGGCGACTCGCAGGGTAAATATGTAGATGTAGATGTACAATAGTTTTAATTTTTAATAACAAATTTAGGATATAATTTTTGGAATAGTTAAAAAGATATTTTTTCATAAATTTTCAAGGTCTCTTATACGAGTAATTAAATTCAATTCAAAGAAAAACTTGTGTTGACTTTTCAAAAATTATTTGAAACAAAATTCTGGTGCTATGTCTATGGATCTCGGAATTTCAATCCTTGTAGTCCAATTTGCTTTATTAATAGGGAAAAATCTCCGAATAAAGGGAATTTTAAATGGAACTAAATCTTGAAGTTGAACAGAAGTGAAAAAAGGAACTTAATCTTTCTGTTTTAGCTGTTTTTAAACCTCAAGCTGTAAAAGTTTCATTTTGTATCTGTATTTATTAAGTAATGGAGAAAGACTTGTCTTTTCGCACAAAGTATTTCATCTCTCGTTGTCAAAGTCTCATATTCAGTTGAATATTCAGATCAGACAAAGTGCGATATAAGATTAAGCTTTATTACATCTGCTTGTATTTTACACGTCTGTGACGATCTGTTGGAAGTACTGCTCTAACAGAATGAACAATTCGCGATCAAATACTCGAAGCACTGGAATCGCATTAGGGCTAAGGAATGCAATGAATTTTCTTCGGAATTCCACAGAATATAGCCGAGAATTTTGTGATTGTTGAAGAGGGTATATAGATTGACTGATAATGGCTTTTTAGCCGAAGAATGAAATTTCGTAAATAAAACGCAGCGATGTTATTGTGCAGGGAACTGAGAAAAAATGAATGCACTTATTTGTCAATTCCATACTTAAAACTATTGAGGAAGTATTATTTTAAAGTAATTAAAACAATATCCGAAATTAGAACTCATTTACGGTTTACAAGGTAATTATTATTCTAATAAAGTAATTATATGATCACTATAATAAGATGTATCGTCAAGTTAAATACCTAAAAACTATTTATAACTTATTTCTATTTCTTTTTAATAAAACGAATCTGAATGAGTTGAATATCATTGATTTATGCCAGGAATAAATATATAGAAGAACATACAACTCAAAGCTATGAAATTAATTGAAAATTAACACATTGCATGTTGGAATTTAATTAAAAAGAGGATCTCTATTAACAATAACTCAAAGGTACTTAAATAATTCTCTTCAATTTCGATATTTTTTTCCTCCATCCATTCACCAATTTATTTTCAAAAGACTACTTAAACTTTTCTAGAAAACCTACTTTTAGTTTTACTTTTACTAGTACATCAGTGTGTGAAATGCCATGTAGTCAATGTGTTGTTTTTGCAAACTTCAAACTCAGTTTGCTCGCGAACTTCTAGTGCTGCACACAAAGCAGTGATTTGGAGGCCAAAGGGTCTAAAGAGATCGACATGAAAGCGATTAACTGCAAAAGCATCGCCGCAGTAAGAGTCATCTGTTTTTAGAACATTTTACTTTAATACTAAGGAACAACGAAATTTAATTGAATGTAAATAATACAGAAAACCACGACAAAGCGCTTATTAAGTTTTGATATTTTCCTACTTTTGGACATACAGTAGTGACACGAGTTAGATGAATAATTATAATAACAAAGTAGTCCCTATGTTTGGTGCACATTTGAACCAATTAAGTGCCAATATTTTAAATTGGATTCCAAAAATCGAAATCTTTAAAATCTAATTTTCCCAAAAATTTCTATTTCTTACCCTCAAAAAAGAAGGTTTAATATTCCGGTAATATAAAACAAAATATAAATACGCAAAAATTCAAATTTATTGATTTAATAGACAAATCATCCGAAAATTTAATGACGGTTCAATTAAAGTTTCCCTTAGATTACAACCAATGGTATCTTTTACCTTATTTGTTCCCTCTAAATCCAAAAACACTATTTTTTGATGAATATTTTTACTGCAAAATTGATGAGCTACGCGAAATATTTTGAACGAGAAATCAAAGTGGCAAACTACTTTGATTTATCCGCATCGAAGAAAATTTCCAAAGATTAACAAAGTTTCCATCAAAAGTTTTTGACATTAATCAGCTATAACTATTCTAAGTTTTTATCAAAAGTCTCTTCAAAAGATTTGATAGGTTCATTTCACAGGTCCTGACTTTATCCTGGAAAGGTATCTCAAGGACGAGATATAATCAAATTCAATCGGAAGCTAAATATAGTTTACTTAATCGTTCTGTGTTACACACTGATTGATGGTTATTCGTTCTTCCTTGCACATGTTATCGTATTCCATACTATCTTTAACGTTTTTCCATAATATTTTTAAACTTAACAGAATAAGTAAGATCGAAGAAAATTCCATAATCAGCCTGAGTTAATTTTCTGTACAATATAATTTCGGAAAATACAAAACAAAGGAAAAAGAATATTTTGTTGTCAGATGTTTCTCAACTATTCATGATTCCCTATAGTTAATACCTTTAGTGGACATTCTAAGTTTATTTAATATTTTTGAAATTTAAACACGACCCATTTAAATAAAAACTTTCTCTAATTTAGTATTTTAATGATTTATCTTATCGTGGTAAAAGAGACGCAAAAAAAGCAAACTTTTTTTCAAATTACGTTAAATTTGCATTATCGACGTTTTCTAATGGTTTCTATTTTGCAGTTAATGATTGAAGGGTGTTACAGTGAAAACATCCTCAAATTCAACGAAATTTAAATTTAGAAACTCAATTCAACAATTATATTAGTAAAGAAAATGAATGAGCGTATAACTTGATTTTCGTTTATCTGAGACTTCAAAAAGAGTAATCTCGAACCCAGTAGTAGTCCATGTAAGTGCATCACGGCCATCAACACTCTCCGACCAAACTACCTTTTATAATCAACCTCCGCTCATGCCGATAAAATATGTATTATATTCCGTGATGGGAAACTTGAATTTCTACTTGCAAATTAAAGTTTAGCCAAACATCTCGAAAAAAACTTGAAAAGGACACTCTTTACTCTTTAATACACTTATTATGCGGAATATATTACAAATGCTTAGAATAGTAACTGCGTAATTAAGATTCCTCTAAGATTCTAAATGACATAAAACTCTTATTAATCAAATTAATAAGACGCAATTGAACACTTCCTTCCAATTTGTGATGAAAAATTTCACCAAATGAAATGTGAAATAAATTTTGCTTGGAAGCGCTAATGAATCAACATAACGGAATGAAATAGTAAACCAATCTACATTATCTATCGATCAATCTATATTTAAAAATACAATGGAGGAGAAAAAAGAGATGCGCAACACTTTTTCACGTGCGTTGTACAATATAATTTCAATTTCCTCAAATCCCGTGAGGATCAATCACTGCATTAATACTCCTGAGATCTTTGAGATCGAAATGAAAAGAGACGAAGAAGAAAGTTTTCCAGAATCGACTTCTCCCACGACACTACTTTCCGAGCGAATTCCGAGATACAATTCGGGAAATAACACGATTCAAAGTATGGCCTCCATTAAAAATTGGATTAAATGGAATGAGAGAGGCCACTTTGCTTTCCAGCTTAACTTTATTACCAATAAATCGTTTTTGTGATATTATGTTTAAAGAATAACATTTATTATTCAGGGATCGGAACGATCAGAAAATTAATACATTTTCCTCAGTATTCTTTTTTCAGTCTTACGATGACTTCATTTATAGAACTGGTGCCGATTGCACTACACTATTCATTGAAATTGTATTTACTATATGACAAAGACTATAAAATATTAAAAATCGTGCCCATCTTACGTACGGGATATTTCTAGAGGTTTATTTTAAAGTCAAAGGAAGCCATAATTGAACTATGAACCAATTATCATTTCGTGTTCGATAGCGCGAAATTTTCGACGCTATAGTTCAGAATAGTACACGAATAAGATATGCGATAGGAATGTTCACTGTTTCAGTGAACTGATTTCCTTGAGGATTTTCCGGAAACTTTTATCTTAACAATGGGTCCCTTTACTGGTCGATTGTATAGATTCTATTCCGAGAAATCGTTCCTGTCCCTTAAAAAGCCTTCACTAAACCCTTCTCCACTAAAACTGTTAGTCCAATTGAATTCTGACTCGATTACAAATCGCTAGACTCTATTCACTCCTTTCTTTTTTGCTCTCAAGGAGTTTTCGATAAAATTACCATTTCATGGATGAGTCCGTAACACTGAGGATTCAGTAACACAAATATATCTTACAGATTTTCGGACAAATAAAATTAAAATAATACTCTCAAAATCTTTTCCAGAAAACCGATGGCTTATAAGAAATCGGTAAAATGACTCACAGAAACACAAAAGATGTACTGTTATTGAAATGGGTTTGTTAATAGAAAAATCTGAAAGTTGTGCGAAATTTAAAAATTGATTCGCAATCGACTTGGATCGATTTTACTAGGAAATCAATAGTACAGATTAACATGATCCAGATACTATGTTATTCCACCAAAACTTTCTTATTCTCAGAAGGATGTTCTTTCTTAGATAAAGTTAAATAATACAGATTTCACATGAAATAGTTATTGTTTTATCTTAAAATTATTGAACGGGTACGTGTCAGGCAGTTATCTCTTCGCAATTACGAAGAAATATCAAGCGAATGAATTAATCGCTTTTATTTAAAAAACTTAGGTCTTCATAATACGCCTTCATTCAAGACTCGAACCCAAAATATAAATGAACACTAAATATTGTTCATTTATTCCATCGATAAAAGTGAAATAGTTAACCTAAGTCCTTTTCCTTTAAATTGATCTATTTCATCCATTAGGATATAACTATGTATGTTTGATGAAAAATATTAAAAAAGCTAAAAAAAATATTAAATTTCCTCTTTTTAACTTCGTACGTAATGTCGCGTTTATTAAGTATTTTACATTACATTAAAAATTAAATTATACACACCTTTTATTAATCTTACCCAATAAATAGATTACGTTTTATTAGTAGAAAAATCTACTTTCTTTAAATACATTCCAAAAAGATTCCCTTTGTCTGAAGACGTATTTAAAGCTGATGAAGGTGTGACCATGTTTCGGACAAATGTGCGGACGGTGCCTCTATTTTGGCATCCATTGACATCAGAGGAAATGGAAAAGAGATGGAGTGAACGCGGGAAATCGAATTCATTCATTTTCCTTTATTCTTCGCAATAAGAAAACACACATTTACTCTGATAACATATTTTTATACGAAAGATCGAAATATCGGTTTTCTTTATACAGTTTGTCCAAAATATATGTAGAACCTCATTCCATCTTTTTAGATGTTGGATATTTCACGAAAAATGAAAACATTTTAAGAGTATTTAAAAAAAGCTTTCATTGGGGAAAAAGACAAGATCTATTCTTTATTAATGGAGTTTTGCAAGTACATTAGCCGACACACGAATGTATATCTAACCTGATTTCCACATTCGATCGATACTTCGCAGGGAATGTTTTTGCAGAAGCTCATAATTCCCCTGAATGCATCTCATCAATGGACGTCGAATCAGATTCAATGCTCGCTTTTCAGCGATAATAGCGCACTCTACGGAGTATTATTTGAAGCTCTGTGGACCAAAATGCATGACCGTAGGGGAAATATTTGCTAAATTGTGCAATCAATCGGTGAATGGCTTTTAAAAGTTCCGAAATAAGTTTTCTCATTGAAAAAATCGAATACAGGATTTTCGGACACTTACGACGATTATGTGTTTAAATGTGAACCAACATTGGCTATCGAATCGCTTTCAGGA
The DNA here is from genome assembly GCA_020796165.1 of Pantala flavescens. Taxonomy (NCBI): domain Eukaryota; kingdom Metazoa; phylum Arthropoda; class Insecta; order Odonata; family Libellulidae; genus Pantala; species Pantala flavescens. The sequence goes on along the minus strand of CM036880.1, from coordinate 35,978,818 downwards.
GATATCATGATTATTAATTCGATGGGAACAGTCCATCAAAGAGAGTTGCCTCAAAAATGACACGAGGGTTTATGTAGACGAAGCAAAAATAAATAAAAATATGTAGGTGCATAATTAATGATACAAATAAATTTTTAAGTATACAGTGCATCAAGTAGAAGAAATATATAAGGAAAAAAGAATTGATGAAAAACATAAAAGTTTTATTATCCACGGTAAATTTTATAATGGAAAGTTTTTTATTTCTTTATTTTTTTATTTCTCCAAGGGCTGTAAAATTGATAGCAATTCATAAGTAAGGACTAATAAATAGTAAATTCATACAAAAATTTCAGATATTGGAAAGAATAAAAGAAAATAATTAAATATACTTATTTTTCCAGAATTATTTGACGGTAATTGGTTTGCATTTACAGAAGCTTTTTCTGTGTTTCTTTTGTTCTTAAGATTAAAGGAAATGCGAGTAAAGGCTGAAATGCTAAAGGATGTACACATTTTACTATATTACATTGACAATTTTTAATAGATCCACTTGATGTCACTAATTGCCTTAGCACATTCCTCATTCTTACTTTAAGGTTTCACATCTCAACTTAAAGTGTGTCAATTATAATGAGGATTGATAGACTCAAGAATTTCCTCGAAAATAAGGAAATGGGATTTTAAAAATAGAAAATAAGTTTGATTCATATAGGTATTATGAGGATGCAGAGAATATGGATGTAGATACAGAAAATCCAGACTCATAATGAATCTGGTGATAGCTAAAGTACGGATAAACTTCCCCCTATATTAAAAAACTGCCATTAATATTCGAGTTCTTAAATTCAGTTATTCTGACGTTCATTTGCCGGTGACATCGAAATGTTAACTTTTACAAATGTAAGCATATGGCAACGAATGAGAGAAAATGTTGGTCGCATAATTCATTCATCGAGGCGTGATTTTTATCTCCATTAATTGTGGTCGTTTCCCATTCGTTCATGACATTTGCGGCACAGAATGCACTCAATAATCGCATTTTCACCTCATTTGCGGTCAATTCCATCTTTTGGTAGCAATTCCGAACTACAGATCCTCATCACTCAATGTGCAGTTGGGAAGTATCGACTTATGGGTGTTTCAAACAGAGTTTAATTTACAAATCTTAAAGTAAATCATCGACAGAAGGAGTTAATTACAGAGAGGCTGTGTTACCATGAGTAATACCTATGTACTCAATTTACTGGTACATAATTTCCATGTCTTGTTTCCAATCAATATATTCAAAAATCAATGCTACAAAACAGGAAAATTAACCTTTTTAAAAAAGATCGCATAACAGACGAATAATCAAATAAAATTGGCAGAAAAAAGTATATATATTTTATTTTATAAACGTAATAACATTTAATGAAATGCATGTGATGAGTATGTGTCCCGTTTCTGCATGTTTAGGAGATTCATATTTTAAGAAAAATATTCATGAGAATTTTATATTCTTGAGAGTATAATTAAATATAGATCATAAAATATTACTGTATTTAAAATCCTCTCAAATGACAAGAAAATAATTATTAAAAAATTAATTATATATATTTAGAAATTTTACTTACGCCTTCATATAATTACAACACTTTAAATAATATTATTTATTAAGAACTGAGTAACTATATTAAGGAGAAACCAATTCAAGCAATTATCGTGATTTATAATAATTTTCAAACAGTTTTATAATTTTATGACTAGCAGAAACAGCCCAAAGAATGTCTTTTATATAGCATTTAACGGCATATTTCTCAATGCTTCTAATAGCAGAATCACTTTACATTATGCAGTCTGTGCCCCTTTCACCGGAAGCCCCCAGAGGGAACCCAATGACCGGAGGTGCATTATATAGAACGGCATTGTCCCATGATTTCCAAACCCTCATTTCGTAGGCCGATCAGAAGGATATTTTCCTTTCCGTTTGTGTAAAAACAAACATGGCAGTCGGTTGCGAAGGCAAACACGCTGGGACAAATAGCATTCGCCCGCATTCTGAAAGCCCAACGTGAAGAGACCGAGTTCGAGGCCTCGTGGAAAGTATGCCAGCTGCAAGAGATGCAATTACTCCGAAAATTAAACATTGCTTCGAGTGAAGGAAGAAAAGTTTTCGATCAACGAAACTACCTTTCACGTCACAAGCCCACCTTATGTAGAAATGCACTCTTTCTACTAAGATACCCTTTTGTTATTGGCTGAAGAATTGATTCTACTCTATGGAAAGTCGCTGTGTATCTGTGTTTGTGCCTCAATTTCTGATCGAGTTCCACTTTGGAATATTTTTACTTGTTAGTAAGATCACAAACCCGTAAAGTTATATCCTTCCAATTTAAAGTTTCCAATTTAACTCTTTCAATTTACGGAAGACTAGATGAGAAAAATGTATTCAATTGCAGACCGAGTGGAGAATAATGATCGATAAATCTATTTATAATTATTATGCGAAAGCAGTAGCATCGGAACTGGATATTGTCGCTCATTTAATTCATAGTGTATAAAATTATGAATTAGTGTTGTCAACCAAATAATGTTAATCATTCCCATAGATCATTATGCATTTATTCACGCCTTTACGTGAGTTGGAAATTTTAAGCCGAATATTTTTTATTTGAAGATATTTAAGCTATTGATGAGATAAAATAAATTCGTTTGATGGAAGATGTTCGTAAAAATTAACTCTAACGCACATTTTTCAATTCTTTGATTTCTTTAAACACTATTTATTCATCTCCGCACTACAAAAACTCGTCCGGGACGTGGTAAATTGATTGACGATCATCAATCCAAAGATTTAATTATTCACCATACAAAGTCAACAGAAATCGCTTCACTGAGCAAATAGAGGGGTTTTAAGATCAAAATATTTTCATACATTTTTCTTTTACTTTGTTCCTCATAACGATTATTTATTAAGGACATTCGAGATTCGACACTATTAAAATGTATAAAAGGATATCTCGACTCTAAAAAGCAGAATGAAGATTTCTTACTTCAATACTTATTTAGGAAATACATCAAATTATTTCATCGACGTTACTTGGAAAGTTATGAAGGTATAAAATATGAATCCGAAGTAAGAATGTTTTCCACAGTTATTAATTTTTAAGGAATTAAAGGCATTTATTTTTCACGCAAGATATTCTTGAATGTTGTATATTCTAAAAAACACTCTCTTTATTATTTTTTTAAAACTCCGAGAGTCAAAACTCAATTTCCTTAGGTTTTCACAGTATATTTCGATCACCTTTATCTATGGATTCATTAACTTCCGTTTATCTAAGATAGATGTTATTTGGGTCGATTGCGAAGTATTTCTTAGAATTTATTTGCCGAAGTTCGTCCTTGCATGACGACTGCATTTGCTTTATTTAGAGAGAAACACCGTTGATTGCGTAACAATTCGCCTCAATTGTCATATTCACTTCGCCTTCTTTAATTGAAAGGCTAAACTGAATGGCAGAATCATAGGAAATAGAGATCATGAGATTTGAATAGAAAACAAGGTACGTTATTTTTCTCATTCCATAAATTTGGACAAGTATAGCGGATAATAGCGGATCCCATCGATGTTTATTTCGTTTCTATGGCAGCAGAAGGGAATATCGAGTCGCTCTCTACAATAGAATAACACTTTGGAGTTTGAAACGAACGGATATTAAAGCGTATGGCAGTAAATTAGATATCTCACCGATGGTTACGACGAACAAAATGTTGCTATTCTCTGGAATGATTTTAAACAGAAGAACACAAAACGTTAGTAACTTATTCGTGATAATTTTATACAAAATTATTTATTAAAATCAACTGCTATTGTATATGACGCATCATATACAATAGCAGTCATCATGATGAATCCGAAAAAAACTTTAAAGAATTATACGAAGAATACTTGATACGCAAAGAATAAAATAAACAACAATTATTGATGACGAAAATCAAAAAATCGTTTTATTTTGACGATATATTGATTTATTCTCTGATTTTCATCGCTTTAACAAATAACTTAATAACTTAATTGATGACCAATAGAAACTAAACCTAAAATACCAATCGAAAGTGAAGAATAATCGGTTCAAATTTATAACCAATACTAATTTTTTGAAAAGTAAATGAATAATTTCTTGGTAATGACTAAACATATTCAAAAGATGAATAATATTACGTTATCTGGTACGTGGCATCTTTTAGACCTTTTATACATCAAAACTATTGCAATACTTTGAGGATAAACAGTTTCATTATCAAATTTTCACACTATGAGTGCATACAAGCACTACAAAATATATCCTAAGATATTCGTATGATAAATTTATCATTGAATCAGCTTTCATAAGCAACACAAAAAGTGTTTTTGATGGAGGAAATAGCGGCTATTAAATAAGATGTTTCTTTTTAAACAGCACCATTTATTAGATTAGAGAACTTAAATAAAAATTTAATTAAAACCAATATTATTGGTCTGATAATAATCTTTCGCTAGAAGAGCAAATTTGGAATAACGAATTTATTTGAGGATGAAGATGAGGAAAGTAAAGCTGGTAGAATTGTCCGCCACATGAGTCAAAATGACGAAGGAATCGATTGAGGTTGGATTAGCATCCATTTATCCCATAACGAGCACGTCAGAGTCCTCTGTCGGCAGTGTCGAGAGGAAAATCAGAATTCCAAGTCAGCGCCGCCGACGACATTTGGGCGAAATTCATTCTCGCATTGGACGTAGTTCTTGTTCCTTCCGTCAGGTAGCGACACAAACCAGAGCAACGTTTTTCAGGAGATGACACGAGGGTCAATTTGAAACCATTCTGGCTAATAATACGTAACCGAAAATTAGAGAAAACCTCAATAAACAATTTCATAAGTTGAACATATCGATAATCGAAGGATTAACTTCCCAAGTTACGAAAGATTTTCATCGCGCTTTTTTATACGAAATTGTTTATTTCAAATCGAACATTAGTATCGATGCAATATTATGCAAAATGGATTGATAAGAGGAAACATGAATGTGTGCATTACGAAAAACATTAAATTTTGAAAGAAATATAATCATAATTTATATACTGAAGCAATTATTTTGTCCCTCAAAACATACGAATAATAAGAGTCACAAACGGCTTTTAAATTCTTCCCACAACTCCACCGTTCTTGATGATTTCAATAATCAACCTTTCTAAATTAAAGCACTCCGAAACGAGCAAATTTCCATTACGTAACATTTACGATTATCCAATCAGAATATTCTGATTCAATGCGATGGCACAATTAAAGAAAGCCATCAGAACTCTGCGATTAAATATTTGCAAAATGTCGAGTTTATAAATCAATTAAATCAATTGGAATCCCTTTTTTTCTGATCAATAATCAAGTATCGTAAGACATTGTACGATATTGCCAAATGGGCTCAGAATATTTTACAGTTACTTTACTCAATGCTACCATTTACATTCCATGAAACCATTTGTATCAAAATGTGTCCTTAGATAAAACTATGATGCGACCCTTTGTTTCCCTTTAAATTGACTTAAAAAAGGGAAAAAGATCATCAAAAATCCAGAAGCTTTCGTCATTAATGTTCAATTATCAGATTTGCAAGTTAACAGGATTCCAATAGTTAATCGCACAGCCTTAAAACTTGATGAGCACAAAATGAAAGGGCTACTTTAGGCTGTTCTTTCCAAAATGCAATCAACTGCCACTCTTCTTTATTCAGAGAGAATTTTTATCTTTTCACCCAACTCGTTTTAAGACTCGAGGAGTGCTTAAACTTTTCTTGAGTTATTCATTAAATTTGTCGGAAAGAACATAGAAAATGAACGATATTTACGTATTATATATGTTAAAATGCATTGCCAATTGCTTAATGTAAATTGTAATGAGATAAAAGTAAACTGTAAATGATTCAGATATATCGGGTGTAAAATCTACTCTGATTCGAAGTATTTAAAAAAAGAAAACGATTCAAAGCTCGAATGAGATGCTAAAGATTTCTTTATCTTTTCCTCGCGACCTGTATATGAAGTTTTCCTCAAACTCCATGGAAGTTGAAGAGTTTAGTTATATTATAAAATTTATCGTACTTGAATGATTACTTATTAATTATTTTCGGTGCAATATAAGTTAAAAATCCGTTCATGAAATGTGAGTGGATGCACAATAAAACAGTGTGGATGAGATAAATGAAACCAATAGGAATCAAATTCCGACTTCAATTTTGAAAACATACAAACACGCATGCGATTTCACTACATAGTCGAAGTTAATTTAAAGGATAATTCGTGCGCATCGTTTGTTTGGTTTCATAGCTTATTACAATGCTAATTAGCCTAAAAAGGATCTTAAATTCCACGCAAACCCTAAGACGCTTCAATGCATGGAATCGAGTGGATTGAAGTCATTTGGGTGTAACGAAGCAGAGAATCGGCGGAAATGAGAACATATATGTATAGGGACATACTTTCAGATGTGGACAGGAAGAGAGGAAGTAAAGGGAATCCACAGTTCAAGTGTCAGCGATGAGGTCCATTCGGCTTTCATATTTTAGTAAACAGCTGCTATTATGTTCATTCGATTTATTCATCGTACGATTGTCTGTATCGCGTCACAATGGCGGGAAAATTCAACATCGACCGACACGGAATAACGAGAGTATATTGTGCGAATGACGTAATTCGGACATTCCGGTTTTAATTATTTTATGGGAAGACTTCAAAAAGAATAGATAAAGATTCGGAATATAATATGTGCCCTTAAAAATTCTTCTTTAATATTTTTATTTTTACCTATAGACTAAATTGCATATCATTAATTATTCACTCACAAGGAATTCGAGAAATGAAGTTCTAAAACCGTGTTTTATTGATCTCGTAAGTGACGTTAATGCCTTTTCAATTAAAGCAGACTGAAATAAAGCGCAAATCTTTTGTATATGGTTTTTCCCACTGAAAAACATCGAAATTTAAGCAGTTTAAAGATCCTAAACGTCCATCGAAGGAAACGCATCTCCATTCCGATTACAGAAGAGTAGAGTAAAAAAATGATTGTATTTATTTACTTCCTCAGGAATTGAGGATGTCCCAACTTTTCAGTCAATGTGGACATAAATAATGCTCCCTCTATTTTTAGACAAATAACTTTTCTTTTTTAAGTTTTAAATAGAGATAATTCTTATGAAGGAACATAGAGTGAAGGAGGATTAGGTACCTCAAATCCAAAAAACTCGTAATAATTTCAAATACGTTCGATTGGGAAACACATTCATAAAAAAGCAGTAATGTTCGCTGCTCGTGATGAATTCCATTTTCTGTTCAGTCACCTTTCTCAAAAGAGGGGAATAATGATTTTACTCACTGCATTACGGGTGCCTCATCGTGGCTTATCCGGGATAAGAATACTCACCTGGAAAGAAAAGAAGCATTAATTAGATGGAGCCATTTTCTCTGATCTTATTATTCAAGTTTGGAGTTACGTAAACAAGTGAATAACCCGCTCCGATGGGTACACATATTTCAGAGTTCAGCTGCGCATATTGCTTTAAGCTGTACATGGGCACTTTTATATCTTCTTTAAAAAGAAGAATCCAAGATCCACTCAATTCATATAGGACCATAAATGTAGAGTGTGTAGCTCTAGTTTCAAAAGAATTTTCAAAGAAAAACATATATTTGAAATCGTTAACAAGGATAAATATATCATTGAAACATACGCTCTAGCATCTATTCGTATATCTGATATTCCTTTGGTATCAGCACCGAATATATATAAGTATGTATATCATATGGGACATATCACACCTTTTTCGACAGACGTATGAGAATTTAGCGATAAACTTACGAATGAGAGCAACACCTAAAAACGTATGCTTCGCAAACTTTAAAATAATTCGGTATAATAAACCTGCGTGGCGAAACAGCCGTCTGACGCAGGTTGGGAATCGTACATGAAAGGGAAGGCTGCTAAATATATTCGGAGAAGGAACTGAATGCATAACATGCGATGGCCACAAATGGTATGTACTGTATTTTGTTTTTTAAAAAAACTCAAAGAAAGAACAATGATAATGACACGTTATATATCAGTAAGAGGTTTACTCTTTTGAAACATGCGAATAGATGGAAGAGTATTAATATAAATTTATCCTTTGATATTTTTCATCATCAGGTAGATAATGAACAGAGAGCATTCATCTTCTGTCTACTCACGCATTTGAATAAGTGAAGATGCATAAAAGCAAATTATGTATTGCTGAAAATATAACATGGATTCAGTTTTAACGAATTAAACATTTTTTCTATCACATGCTATTCTGAATCAGTGAAAGCAAAAGTATCCTCTTTTCTTAATTTTTTTGTAAGACCATTATACTGATCTTTGGAAACAACTTCATCGGACACTAAATGGACTCTAGTGTGGATTAAAAAATACCAGATAAATAGACGCAACTCTGTTTATCAAATCGACATGCTCGTAACATTTTGGTATGATGAGAAATTTGATATCACTACCTTTCATTTCTTCAAAAATTTCTTCGGTTGATAATAGAAGATTCGCATTTGAAGGAAGTATTCGTTAATATCTTTCGAAGGGGTTTTTGGAACCGATGTTTTTCTTGAAGTCAAATTATATAGCTGTCGACGTTCGTTTTTCCATATGAGTTACGTCCTTTTCTTGGAACTCAAGAGTTCGTGACGGAAACGTATTTGGCATTACATTTGAGAGGACTTCCCCATTATACAAAATGGCAGCGATTGCACAGGGAATTTTCAATACCTTTAGTAATAGAACATGCCCAAGTAATACGAATGAAGGCGGTAGAAAAATTTTTATGAAGCAGCTTTATTTAATAAATGTCAGGAAATTGCCTTTTGTGTCTATATTAAATCGATAATGTAGAAAATATTATGTATTTATATTTTATGTATATGTATTTTTCGAAATTTCTTTAGGTTTACGTAATAATGTCCAATCATATTATATATCATAATATATAATATCTTATTTCATATTTTTATTTCAGTTTCACATCATAGTAATTGTACAAAATATTTAACAATATTTTACTGTAGATTCTAGAAGAAAAGAAATGCTACCTTATCTCACGGAATGTAGAAGTTGACTTTATAAATTTTGACCTTTGAAATGCATATAATTCTCCATAAATGTATGTGAGAGCAATAAAGTAAGATATCATTAGATAAAAAATTATTTTTCCAATCCATCATTGTCGTATATTTATTCATTTATAAATCTTAAATATTAGAAAACCATACGAATATTTTAGCACAGAGAAGCAATTCGCAATGTCTTTTTAGAGGTAATAATGTAGATTTTTTTATATCCTATTTGGAATAAGAATGTATAAGAAATTTTATTCCTGTTTATATATTAATATAAAACAAGCAATTTCTCTACATTTCCGGAATTTATAAGTTATTTTCATTTAATCATTTGGTTTACCATCCTGTAATAACAGCTGAAATATTGTGAATGACAGCTAAGATAAAGTTTTAAACGCTTACTGAAGAAACTGAAGGAGAATTGACTGCATTAGGCAGTGTCCACTCTGTTTTACTTTAAATACGACCAAACTTTTACTACTTTTTACTCATGATGGCTTATGGCGATCACTATGACTTCAATTCTCATTATTGCTTTTCACGAAATCCACCAAATAATAAACAAAATAGTAGGAATTGAAGATGTATCGACATTACAATAATCCTGCGGAATTGCATTCGTAAAACGTCTTTGTTATGTGAAAAAGAAGAACGTTTGAGGGTAAAAATTCATAACTTAGAAATTGTTAATTGGCCGTCTTTCACTCTATTCTAAGCTCACAAAATAAACGTATCAATGAGAACAAATGTGAGAGAAAATAATAGTTCAGTTGCGTATCTAGAATTCGGAGAGTTGGTCTTCGAATATTAAATTCGTGAAAATACTAGCATCATTAGAATGAACATTGGATTATAATCAGAAATGAAATATTTACTATTTATGGTATTCATAATAGTATTTATAATGTAAAATGGACGGATATATATAGCATTTGAACGTGATTTGAAAACCAAGAATGAAACGAGATGTAAGATCATAATAATCATTAACATTATACAATTACCTCACGAAGTTCCAATTAGGAAGACAACTTCTCAAGAGCCTATCTTTCTAAAGGATATCGAGTGTGTTTTGATGACGAGATTAATAAGGAGTCCTTTTGCACTCAAGGTGAGAGTTGCTTGATTGGTCTCCTGTGCAAAGATTTCGTTCGTCTAGAATTCCTTCATTACATAGGGTTTTTGCAAACGAGATTGATAACTGTACAAATTATAGATTCCAGTGCTTTAAAATATCAAAAATTTAAGTAAATCTCTTTTTCTTATGGAAAGAATAGCATAGAAATGAGTTTTGTTTAGGAGTTCTAGAGTAGTTAAAAATTCATTACGAACGATTTTCAATGAAAATAAAAGTTTTATCTGCACGTGCTTCTTCAAAAAGTATCGTGAAGGAAAGTTGCGGTATTTGAAGAAGAATATCGTAGAAAACCAAGGGCAGTGAAGGTATCGAACAGTCCTTAGACGCAAAGAAGCAAGATCAAGAACCGATCTATTGAGCACATCAAAGAACGGATCTCGGCTAATGAAACATTGAAATAGTTGCAGCATAAATTATGCTTCCAGGTGAATATATGTGGAATTCGGACTCATTTTCGGGGAAAGAGATTGAAAGATTATTTAAGAGGGATGTTAAAAAGTAGCAATTCAAACACGCGAGAGTGCAAACAGGGCTGGGGAATCACGTGACAAAGATCTCAAGAGTCGAAGAGGGGTCGATTGGGCAAAAGGACGCCTGTGTAAGCAGTTCCAGAGGGTATCCGCTGAGGTAGCGAAATATCCGAGGAATGAAAATCCACTTTCCTGAATAAAGGTTTCTTTATGCGGAAAATTCCCGCTCTCTTCAGAAAACAATATCGAAACCATAACTCAGCCTTCGCAAGATATTGAAGCACAATTTAAGGAGCACTCGATGGTCCATTAGCGCATCTGGACAACTTGTGAGTTCGAGTAATGGTTTTCCATAGATAACCTCAATATGCAATCTTGTACATACATAATCTTTAATCTGTAACGTGACAATGGTTCTATTACAGATATTTAACCGCTGCAATCTTAAACATTAATAAGAATCGTTTTGCTTCTCAAAAGATAAAAAGTTTAATAAATATCTGATTTTCATCTCCATCTAACATCAATAAATATTTGACAGAAGACAGTTTGATGAAGATTTTGAGTCTGTAAACATTGATATTTCACCACAATAATAATCAATTTCTTTTAATCATACGTAAGATAATATTTTTTCTCGAATATAAGTAATTATTTAATTGGCTTCATAATAATAATAATATTTGCCTATAAGAAGTTTAATAAATATGAACAGAAAACCAGTTCATCATTAAGTGGTCGAGGGAAAACGTGTATTCCATACACCTTCATAGAGATTAAAGTAAAATAATCTATATAATTGAATAATTCTATTATATATTGCATAATATTGCACTGACTATTTAAGAGAGGCATTTCTGAACGATGACATCTTGAATGAGCTCTGCTTCACAAGTCTATTATTCACGGAAATTTTCTCACGAATAAGAGTGGTTTCAATATGAAAATTCTTCCCGACGTATATGCATCGTTATGTACGAGTCTTGAGTCATCCTTTGCGTATATTTATGTATGATATAAGTCTATTAACGCGTCAAGTTATACAATAAGCCATAGTAAAAAGGTATAAAATGAAGAATATTCCTAAAATTTTAATTCATACGAAGTTATATTTCTATATGACATATACAATTTAAGTTACGCATGTAATAACTTCTCTGCTGTGGTAATCCTAGGGGTGATAATTTTTTCAGAAATTAAGACCATAAAAACATACTTTAAAGCAAAATGGTACAAAGGTTTTATAAAGGTATAGCGATTACTTCCATCTTTGTACGTGAGAAGTGAAGGATAATAAATTAAATCTTAGGGTGAAAAGTTGTACAAGTAAAATTCGTGTGAAATTGGATTGAAATGAAGATTGCTATTGATATATGAAAAATCTAAGGTAGCTTATCCGAATAATTTGTGCTCTTTCTATTAAAAATTGGACGGTAAAAATCAAATCCTATTTGTTCAGATTAGAAGCTGACAATCTTAAAGTATTTACCTGATTTTTATGATTTTATATAAGATACACTATAGAGTAAAAGGAAGTAATTCTTATATACATATACGATGGTGAATTCTCTTAATATTATGCCTAAAACAATAATTTTGAAGGGCAGCTTTCCAATCAGGCAATATAATTACCATAAGCATTTCGGTCCTCGGAAAAGGCAATCAAATAAAGCACGCGTGCATGCCTCGTGTGTCATCACGTGGTCAGCCCCACCCTGACCTAAAAAAGCCCAAGAAAATCAGCTACAGTACGCACACTAACACTCTCAGAGGTAAAACTGGAGAATCATCTAATGGAAATATAAAAGCGTCAGTTGCTTTCTCTTTGAAAGGAAACTTGATAATAGAAGAAATCATTACCATCGGAATTAATTTCGCAATTTATTTCATTTTAAATTTGCTAAAAATTTCAACATGTAATTGATCATGAAAAGTGATAATAAAATGATAACACTGTAGTTACAATATGTATTATTCATACTTCAATTCAATCGTTCTCGAATCAAACTCGAGTATAATATCGTCAAGCTTAATGATAAAAAATAATTTAAAGGTAGAAGTTTTGCCTGTATTTTTATTTTCTGTATTATCATGTGGCTCATCAACTACTCTTTGCATCTTCATTCGTGTGTAGAGGAAACTTTTTTAGTTGATTTTTTGAGATATTATCTGACACATTTCGATAATTGTTCCATCTACATGATAGAATAACTAAAGTATATATCAATAAGCCTCAAACAATTTCTCAGGCATTCAATTTATAACTGATTATCAAACTGATGACCTACTTTCAAAAGGTTTGCAAATTTTTGCAATCGTTTTTGAGCTTTCGTTTGTTATAATCGTTATTGAATCCGTTTTGAAAGTTGAATTCAGGCCGGAAAAGTCCCGAAAATTCAATTTTATCTAAGAATACGATCAAAATTTGAAAAAAACTGATAAATGCTAACTGAAAATGTTTTAGAAATAAAAGAAATAACATATGTGATTTTACTGAGAAAAGATTTTCAATTGTAAGCGCATTAAGCTAAGAAGGTTTTCGTCGATCAAATATATATGTATATAAATATATAGAATTGGCTAATTCTAAGACTATTCTATTGTGTCTTTAAAGCGTAAAAGATAAATGAAACAAAAGATAGATTTTGCATTTAAAATATCGAGAATATTATTTGAAGACGGGAAAAAAAGAATGCCATCTTTAAAAAATTTGTATGTTTTTGTCAAAATTTCTTTTTTACTTTCATAAATAGTCTGAATTGTAAGCATTGAATCTAATCCCAGCTGTGATTAACTATTATATAATCTATTTCCAACTTGTAGTCTGTCATCAGTTATAAGATGTAGAAAGGAAAACAGCTACAGCTTTGATTACAGCTATGAAACATGGGTCGTTCAACCTCCGATCTATGGAAGTCACAAATGTTTAAATTGAGAGCACGGCTATGTTCATCTCGTCACGCCCTTGAGAATATTGACGCACGAGTGAACCACGACTTCCGCGGGCAAAAGACACCCTCGGCCACAATGGAAGGTAAACTCGGACGAGAGCACATGCACAAACAGGTTGACAATGCTTCTCCGGAATGGACTGCTTCCTAAAGAGAACGTAAAGGATCGATTGCGCGGTAAGAGATCGATATGAATAATGTTATCATTTCCAACCGTTCCTTAAGAAGACATTACGACTCTGAACATTGGAAAGAGATGTTCAAAAGCGCATTTCGATATTTACATTTGTTGAGTCTCTTTTAACTTAGTTTTCGTTCAAAATGCAATGGAAAGTCGCACGTATCTCATAATATTTTCCTAAGATTGAATCATTCATTCTGAGGATCAAAGGCGAAGAAAAATGAGCTTCGCTATCCTTTAGTGCCTTTTATTTACATTTTTGAATCCAATAAAATAATTTCGTATTCCCTTAAGATGAAAATATTTTTGACAATGAATTGAAAATTTAATCATTTATAATTAATCATAAGACCAATTTCCTGCAGATAACTTTCAGCTCATACATCGCATGATAATGAATATGGTATTGAATAAGGATTTATGTCTAAAATTAATTTTTTTAAGTTATACAAGTGATTCTATTTAAAATTTTATCCTGTTATATATATCTGTAAGATGAACTGGGGTTCATGTAATTGAGTTTTCCTTAGAGAATGAAAGTTCTATCAATTTGATAATAAATATAGGAAGGAAAAAATGCGTAAATCCTTAATCTGCAGCACATTCACTGAAAACAGTTTTCCTAAAGAAAAATGAGTTATATTTGTAATTATTTGATATTTCCTGAATTTCGATTCGTAGTAACAATGCAAGCGGATTGATGGAACATTTCAGTAAGTAATTGGAAGAAATATTAAAACCGCACGTGTAGATCATATTGAACAAAATATAATGAAAAAATATAAATCGTTCTTTTCCACTCAAGTATTTATATGGATCAATGAGGGAGATCCAACATCACGTAGATGGGCAATCAAAAATAGGCTTTAACATCCAAATCGTTTACTCGATGGAGTAAACGAAAGTTTCTTCTGATTCGTGGGCCATCGACGGCTTCGTCGTATTTGGGCTTTTTGTTCCATCGATTCTCGTAAATTTTGAAAAGAGGAAGCGTCTCCATGTAAAAAAAACGATTATTTTCCGAACAGAAAGTTCGTTATCGATTTGAGAAATAAATGATGTAATCGATGGGAAGACAAAGACTGAAAAATGTAGTTCTTGCCTGGAGATGATAATTGGAAGAAGGGATGAGTCTTGGATTTGATCACGTAATGAACACTCTTAAATAATCAATATTTAAATAAATGCTTATATTATGATAACAATAAAAGATTATGACTGTAATGAAATTCTATATGGGAGCAATGAAAAGAACCGTAAGAATAATCAAGAAAAAACAATTAAAATGAATCTAAATAATAATAAAATTATTCAAAAATACAAAATTTTGTAGAGTATCTAAACTGTATTGTTACTGATGTAAGCCATTTTGTGGCTTTGGACATATAGTTTAAAGTCAGATTTTAACAAAACCTTTTATGTGAGAGTTACCTAAGACTATTGCTCTCAAGACATATTTATAACATGCGCTCCAGACAATTTATTATGATCTATCCCATAAGTAAGCTCAACAGAATTATTTCGAGGAGAACAATCATTAAACATTTCCATACAAGAGCTTCTTATCAAATATTCTTAGGATAATATTCTGTACGAATTGCATTTCTTTCATTGAGAATTACTGATCAAAGTTTGCTAAATCTTTGACTATAATTATAGATAATCGATTGATGTATTTGCATAAAAACAATAAATGTTACAGTATAAAAGTTAAAAAGTATATTCCTCTAATATGTGGATTATATGGGTTAATTGTACTTTTAATATTGTTAAATACATATTCAGAAACGTACTGCATTCGTCATATGTCATGGGAGTAGTAGTATTAAGGATTAGAAATAGAAATTCTGAATTTATCGACTATGACAAAATAATAATAATATATTTAACAATGATTGTATATAATGATAGTGATAATAATTATAATAGTGTATAATTAATCTATTGTTAAGTACAGCATTCAGGTCATTACAAAGACTTTTAAAGTACTATTCTACGAAAATATTTATTAAGTAAGAAATTGAACATTTTTTAATTATGATTAAACGGCGTTTCTCACCAAATAAAAAGGGAATAAATGAATATTTGATTGGTAATAGTCAAAAGTAAAATTTTATCTGCAAATTATATCAATTAGCGATCAGATGATTTATAATACCTTCATTGGGGCGTTCCTCTTTCATCTAACCCATTTATATTTTTACAAAGTCTTACATTATAAGATACAGAATAACTTTAACATACATAAAGATACATAAAAAAGTCTTAGGAAAAATTTTGTATGAGTCAGGGAATAATTTTTAAAATTAGATTTTCCGGACAAATATTTTAATGCAAACATAAATATCAGGAGATAACGGAATATTTGTGAATTATGTTTGTAATGTTTTATCACATTTAAGGTAAAACTTTCTACTTACGAATATAGTGAAGATGAAATAAGTTTCAGTTCTATTCAGTATTTCAGTTTTTAAATTAGGGAACTGGAATTCAATCAAACTAATGCTCTTTTAAATATGACTAAAAATAGCGGCTGATAGATTATAAAAGTAAGAAAGCAAGTTGAGGTTTTACTTATTATCCATAACTTTGTTCAGGGCAATAATGAGTCGAAAGAATGAACGTAAGAACTCTCATTGGAGATAATTTGTGAAATTCAAGAATGAAATATGCCACTGCTGAAGGAATAGACGTCAGCTTTAGAAGAGGACCTAAATATACCCTCAGAGTGTTTGTCTCTAAAAGAGGATGCACTTGAGAAATAACTCCGCTCCCAAATGTTTTCAAACATTGTGGGGTAAATCAGACCTTAGATTTTCTACTTTGAATAAACAATTTCAAATAAAAACAGCTGAATGCCATTTCGGGTTCATTTTCCTTGAAAAGTTGTACAATTCTCTCTTCGATAGATTTCGTCAGAATTATATGATATATTTAACTTGGAATCCAACCCATGAATAATGCTGATTATATTCAACGATTTCATCATTCACTTTCGTTTTTATATCACGAAGACTAAGCAAAGAACACGAAAGAAATAATTATTTATAAAAGCGGCCGATTGCGGAAATGCACAGGAAATATTTTATTATTCCACATCTTCTCTTCCCTTAATACATAATTTAAGATACATCCTCTCATTTTTCAAAAAATCGACTACGTTTAGTGATTTTCTGAAATTATTGAGTATTAAGTTAGAATATATATTAAATAACTAGAATTTCCAAAAAATATTCGAATAAACTTGCTTATTTCAGTGAAAATCACTAGGATTTTCCTTGTTACTGATTAAAATTAACTGTCTCAAATAATTTTGTTATTTTACTATGATTGGGAAGACTAAAACATTGACTAAGTGTATTCACAAAGAAACTTTTTCAAACTATTTGAAAAAAAAGCTAACATTGGCATCTGTGGGCTTTTTAGATTGAAAGTTGGTATTTTGCTCCGGATGATGCCGCCCGTTATTTTCTCTCGCAACAACAACTCATATCAATCGATTTTATAAGAACAGCTCCCATAAACTCGCAATACTACAAACTGCCTTTTTACCGGGAGTGTTTGGAATTTGTACAATAAAATGTTTCCATTTACTTTGGAACTAATCGAATTTTAGGTTCATTTATCTTAAATTAATGGTGTAGGTTTACCATAAGGTGAGAAACCTATCAAGGAAAAATTAGAAAAAGAAACGGACCAAAATCAATCAAAATAATAACAATTTCAAACAATAAATATTCATAAAAGACGAAAATCTAGTTCGTAACATTAATAATGTCTAAGATGGTTCTTTTTTGCGAAATATTGAAAAAGGTCAGAAAAAATTTTTCTTCCCTATATCTAAATTTGTATCTTTATAAATTCGAAAATGAAATGGAAAAAATGTTAATTAGTCTTTCGTTTAACTAAATTACAATATCGATCCACAATAATAAGGGCAGAGGATAGCAATTAAGGCTAAACCTTTTAACGAGACATTTTAAAAATAAGTCACCATTTTTCACACTCCTAAAATAGTTTTGGTGTACACAGAGATAGAATTTTTTGCGTTCAAAAGAGTGTTCAAAGGAAATTGGTTTGCGAAGCAATTGCTCTTCCATCGAATTGAGCGCAAGTTCTCAGGAAGAGAAGTTTTATCTATTAAATGAGTGACGAATTATTCTCTACTGATCAGGTGATAACTTTATGTACTACAAGTTAATCTATTAATTAATTAATGAAGGTACCCTTTGTAAATTAAGAGATAAAGTTGATGAATGGAAAATTTTTGGTTGCGAAAATGATTTACCGCGATGTCACTTAAAATAAGAAAAAATGATTCAAAGTCTTTTTGAGTGACAACAAATGTATTGAACCAAATGAAATATAACATTTTTGTTTTAATTTCATGCACAACACACACATCACAATGAATGAACAGTATATAAATTAGAAAACGAATTGATATTATCTCCGTTGCTTATTAATTATAAATAACGACAAAATGTTTTTATCAAAATACGAAACATTTGTAATTATAAAGAAAAAGGATCAAAAATGTTCCCTATCAACATCATCTGATCATCAACTTCATTCTTTGTAACCAAAAATCACATGGCTCTTCTCCAAATTTCTTAAGAACTTTTTGTAACGATGAGAGTGATATTTATTCTTGAAAAATAGTTCAGTCAGCTTACGAAAGAGCTATGGGGGAATATATTGAACGTTTAATGCGAAATATTTTAGCCTGAGTATTATCTCAGGTCGAGGATGGAATAGATTTCAAGACTAATGACCATAAGCGAAGGAAATGGAGGAAAGGAATTCGGGTATAAATAGAAAAGCGGAAGATATGAATGAAATAATGGGTCGAAAGAAAAAGCAGGTGTTCGGACGAACGAGAGGAAGAGCGAGCGCCGCATAGATACTTATATAAAAGAAGAGGTATATTAAGAGAAATCCGTCTTACATTCCAATATTTGAAGTTATATGCAATTCTTTTGGTCCATATTGGAAAAATACCCACGAGCAATTCTTTCGGAGATTTCAAGAACATTAGGAGCGAATATAAGAGGTGAATAAACAATATTGCTACAACTTTTCATAGACAACTATTAATGAAATAACGCCGAAAAAAGGAATAAAATTGGAAAGAAATAAAAAGCACGTAAATATTCCTCGATGGTTTTACATAAACTCAGTCTAAAACATCTGAGGGGTATATTTTTATTCTAAATCGCCGGTTTTGAGCTTTTCAAATTAATAATGGGGTAAGAGCTCACGAAATTTAAATGCCGATTGAATATCACACATTTGCATATAATGTAGCTAGGAGTAACACGTAATTTAAATAACTAAACGCTAACAAACGATTCTAAACTATCTTTAAAATCACAAATGGCCAATTTCTTAATACCTAGAACTGGAGACCATGTAAAATAACCTATTGGAACCTCTTCTTAAATGTCTAGAAATAAAATGGATGATGTTGTGACAGAGTTATTCAGAGGAGGACAGAGTGAGTACTACCAAGAACAATGCCGTAGGTATTTTCGAAGAGTTGATAAACATCGTCATTTCGCTTTCGATTTAATGGATCGAATGCGTGCCAATGATATGAATTTCGAAACTATAGACGAAATTACCTCATTCTTCAACACTCTTCGTACATTAGTTTCTTAAACTTCTACTGCGAATGGTTATTTATCTATTTCTAGACTACATATTTTGAAAAACTTAGAGATCTTGAACAAGAATACAAATCAATTACTGTTTTGGGAAAAGAACTCAAATGTTTTATTTTGTGATTCAATTATGTCCAGCATTCAGACTAGAAACTTAAATAATAAGTCAATAAACGGCGAATACAGGAATATAAGGTATTAAGAAACTGTAGCCACGAATAAAATGGTAAACGCCTCGGAACCTCAATCCGAAAAGTAGAAGACCTTAATTGGACACATTGACCTTTTAGACTTTTGAAATATCTTTCTTCCGGTGTTCGGATGCTTCTTTGTTGGTGTACATCGGTGAAATGCATTGGACCGGAAAGACAAAAACAGAACGCGAGGGAGAAAATAGACGTCGTGCGAAAAGCAAAAAGAGTTTCCTCATAAAAGAACTGTAAATTGCGCCAAATGGACGCCTCACTCACTTCTTCCTCCTCCTCCGAGTCGTAGTCCTCCGACATGTTGGCTCCCGACACACGTCCGTCCGCGACGACACCGCCGACGGTACTCACTTTCTCCTCTGCCCCCTCAACCGCCCCTCAATTCCTCAGGATGGCCCACACCAGAAGGTTTAAATCGGCCTTGACATTGTAGAAGGCCGATGATAATTAGAGGGATTTTTAACATCCCTCGTAATTAAAGCTCACAAAGGAATCCCGCTGTTTGTTGTTCTTATGGCGGAACCACGGGAACCTAAATAAATGATGCTCCTGAAAATCGCTTTGATGGATGCAATCGATAAAGCGTCGTTTTCCTCAATGAAGGTGATCCCCCTTTTGAATGTAGAGATATCAACTGCAGTCTTCGATGACTAATTGCATGATCCGATATTTTCTATGATATCTATGGTTTCTAGCATTTGAGCTGGTAACTTGAAAAATAAGTGTCATCAGGTGCCATGAGTATCATCACGAACACGAAGCGATACTCGTCCATGTACAGATGTACGAGAAATAATCTGAGATAAACTTCGTAATTTCCTTTTAATCGGACGGCGTGTTTCTGGAAAGATTAACCCATTTCGGCTACTCGCGGCTGATTTATCAATCCAGCGAACTAGAGTGTCGCACCTGTTCGTCGTATTGAAAATAAAAAGCCAATCGATAATCTCCGCTTTCATGAAGACGTCACATTAACTTCAGCGAGAGTGGAAATTCCGCCGATGAAAGATACGTAACATTTTCTCTCGGATTTCTCATTTGAATGTATTCGAGTTTGAAATTCTGAGGAGGGGAAGATTTAAATGAACCGATTCTGGGAAAGAAAATATAAGCTTTAACGTCGATTGATTCCTGTAGATTTGTCACGTTTCGAGAACTGTGATCAGATTGGAGTTGATAAAGCTCCCTTGATGTAAA
Source organism: Pantala flavescens (assembly GCA_020796165.1). NCBI lineage: Eukaryota > Metazoa > Arthropoda > Insecta > Odonata > Libellulidae > Pantala > Pantala flavescens. The sequence goes on along the minus strand of CM036880.1, from coordinate 35,957,875 downwards.
AATGTAATGCTCGAGTAATTGATAAAAAATGAAATTAGAGATAAGTGGTTCGATCGAGAAACAAAAGACTGAGCGACACATTCTCAAGCAAAAAATAGGCAACTGGGACATGTGGTAGTCGATGTTTAAGAGGAATTTTAAGAATTAAAATGGCAGAAGCTCCGGCAACTCCTTTCAAATCTCCAGGATATTGAAAATATTTCATTTTACAGCTTTTGTAACAAATATCCAGAAATAATCGTAATCATGCAATCGATGAATTTGAGCATTAGAATCGTAATTAATGATCATTTTAGTAATCATAAATTTTTGCTTTCTATTCTCATCGATAAAATATCCTAATGTTATTAAAATTGTAATTAAAAATATTTTAGTAGAAGTAAATCTTTACACTTCAATCTTGTAATTAACCTTGTTGTGAATAAATGTGTGCGTTAAAACTTTCAAATACTCTTTCATTGCGACTTAAAACGAGATATCCAAGTAAATAATAATGACGAGATTTTAATTATTATTTACCTGGAAGGTAACTGTTAGCAATAACCGTTAGCGATAACTTTTCTCCAATTCAAATCTTCGATTTCTGTCAACCGATACGTAATATTTCTTAGAGGATTCGACAAATATCATAATGATCAAATAGGAATTACTAATAGAATAAAATCGAAATATAGTTCGAATCATTAAACTATCATTGAACTAAAATCAACTCATTTTCTCTGAAGTTCGGTAAAAGAAGTATATGAAGGGAACTCAGAGGATGAAAAAGAATTGTTAAACTTGAAGATCGCACACTTTTCTAAAACAGGAAATAAGGATGAAAACCACACCTCTCAATCCAATTAACGCCCATTGTAATCAGCTGCCTTTTGAGAAGATAAACAAAAGTGTTCAAAACTTTTTCATATTGCCTCCAATAGGAGGTCATCGTGGAGACCGCTTATTAATTCGCACCAGCTGCCAAAGATGATGAAGATAATTGAGCGAACGACCAACAATGCACGACCCTGACAGTTATTCTTGCAGCCGTTTCAATTGTTTCTACGAAAAGAACAATGGCTCGAGAGTGGAAAACCCTTAGAATCCCGAAGAGGACGCTCTCTTGAGGAATGACTCTCTCTAAATGTATTCTTTCATCCGCTTCAACGTCACTCGTGATCATTGTGTGGGAGGAGTGCATCGAATGAGCTCTTAACCGGAGGATAATTTCGAAACCGTATTAAAGGGATTCTGGTGTTATATGTTCTAAGATTGGGAACAAAATGTGGAGACCGGAAGCGGGAATAGCTCGGATGATGAGGGGATATTTCGAGATGTGGCCCACTAAAGAGAGGATACACCTGCGGAAGATTTGAATAATTACCTTTCGGAACAAAGCGCTCCCTATCATCTTAAATTCTCGATTCCGAAATAACTGAAACAATTGCTCAATAAGAATGCCTTCAGTTGCGACGTGCAAACGAAGTGATAACGGAAAATCCTTCTTGGGCGAAAATTAGATTTAAAAAAGTATATCGTTCGGTGGACTTGAAATCGAAAAAACTGATAACGAGGGTTCAAATGCGCCGAAAATTGAGTTCGAAATTCACCTGAATTTTATTTTGCATTTGCATCGATAACAGACTGAAAGTGTCATTAAAAACAGAAAATATTCGATCGCAACTCTCATTCGATTGTCTAAAGACACTCGCTGCCCTTTTTGCCCCACGCACGGGTTCATTTTTTACTTCCACCGATATGGCCATTTGCCCTTTGAAGTCTTCAAAGCAGTCTGTTTTGAGGCTTCCCAAGGTCTCCCAGGAGATAGCATCCACACAAGTGCACCGGGTGTTTGCCAACGGCAAAATGAAGGCATATGATAATTAATCGGGTCCGTTTTAGTATAAAAGACAGTTTCGCAGTTTTATTTCTTCTGCTTGCATCAAAACATTCTTTTACTACAAGTATTTACTTTTAAATGCATAATTCCGAAAGGCAACATGAATAGAGCTAACGGTTAAAGTTCAATTAATAAGTAATTAGCAAAAGAATAGTTTTAACTCTTTGAAGCAGATTTTATTTGCGAGGTAAACCGCTGAAATGAAAAATTCGCAAATGAGCAGTATGTGAAAATTTCGTAAAGAAAAATTTATTTTATTTATTATATATTACAGTGTCCTCATTAATTTGCGTAAGCATTATTAATTTTTCACCGATCTTAGGAGGAAGTTTTTGAGTGTAACTCATTTCATTTTCAATCTACATTTATATTAAATTTTATTAAATAAATAGCATACGAATTTTCTTATTTAATTTATGGCAGAGATAACAGAGCGTAAATTTATACGTTAATTCAGACTTTATACTTAATTAAGACTTCCGAATGAATCAATTAAGCACGAGAGTTAAAAAACTCATCAATAATATCTTTTAGACATATGAGGAAGTAAAAATATAAATTTTAGTGAAGTAATAAATTAGGTAACTAAGGCTTTGAATCCGTATGAAGTATGTTTAATTTTTAAAATTCAGCAGAAAAATAAAATGCGGTATCCATTTACGTAGTTCTACAGTAACTATTTACAACTGTAAAATATAAATATATTTTATAACAAAATGTTTATTTTCAACAACATACTTCTATAACTAGCTTTCGAAAAAGTCAACAGAAGAAAATGAACAGAAGCTGAGCTCTTATCATATACCTATTTATATATTCTGCCAACTTCTGTCTTCTATTTATGAAAGCAGACAAATTTTAAGAGTTTATTCCAGTGTCAGACATGTGGAATCTTTCGCTTCACGGACTTTAAAGTCCATCTAAGAAGCTCTCTTAAATCCTCCGACACTTTCATTTGATCGTGTTATTCACTGGTCCTTTGACCGGGAAAAGCGGTGTCTAGTTAGTAAATCCGCGAAGTAGTAGGAGATATATTTTCGAGTAATTGGTTCTCTTGATGTGCCCTCAGCAGATGTTAACTGAACAATACGAGTGTTAACAATTGGACAAGTTCGTTTGGCAAATTTTATCCTTAAAAAGCTTTTCGAAGAGTAAAAAATATATTGAGATCAAGGGGATGATCAATAAATGAAATGGATAATCAAATCTGATGATTGTTTTAGAGGGCTCATTTTTCGAACTATTTGAAGAGTATCACGCTTTTCATAAACATCGAGATCATTCTCCAGTTGCTATAATTTACAGAAAATGCATTAAGAAATAAAATTTATGAAACGATTTGAACGAAGGCATTAAAGGTCCGAAGATAGAGAATAATAAATAATAAAATAATAAACATGCATAGAAGCACTCTTAAAAGATCATCATTTAATAATCAGGAGGTAACTGCAGTTTCTATGCTCTCCGTCGCTGATATTTTTCTGTGCTCTGTTATTCGTGGACCATTTTGCTGATCAAAAGGTAAGGAATCAAAATCAGATGTGCTCAAATTGGATTCATTGAAATTTAATTGAATTGCTCAATGAACATATTGGAATTCTTTAATATTTTCAGTTTTCTTATATATATTGAATCATATGGACATATGCAATTTTCATGTGATTAATTTAAATATTCACATGCAATTTTCAACGATTTTGCATTTTATACACTAAATTATCAAAGGAAGAGAATTTTCCATTTTAAACTTGCTAAAGATAAGTAAATAATTTCGTTATGTACGGCATTCTATCCTCAGGTTACTTTCCGTAAATAATACAGTTGGAAAATTATAATGTTGCTGCTTATAGTTTAGTTGGTGTGAATAGAGTTTTATCAAGTTATCTTCCAAGGATTTTAATAGTATTCATTTATTAACAGCAATATTATTCTAAAACAGTCTTCGAAAAACATAATGTATAATTAATTATGATATTTGCATCGTTTATTAGAATATTTCAAAATATGATTAGAACTTGATTCACGAAATGGTAGAATCAAATTTAAAAGTAAATTCATTTGTGCCCAAAATTAATAAAAAAGTAATCCTCATTTGATTTATCATTTAAATATGATAATAAACGACTTTTTTATTAAAGAATCGGAATTGAAGTCCTCATTCATACATCTTGATTATGTGAAGAATTTACGCTAATTAATTTCGTAATAGAACATAAACATTTATCTAGTTGATTTCTCTCCATTTGGTCTACAAAGATCAACATTAGGCATATGGGGTTTACATTAGTGAGGAATTCGAGTTGTTGAATGAAATTAATAAAATTTGATTGTAAAATTTTCAGCGGAAATGATATTGGCGCATTATTACGAGAGAAATAGATCGTTTAAAATTTCCTTCTGAAGACATGATTTTGCTGCTCACCGCTCAGAATAGTTTGAGTCGTTTTACTTTTCCTTCGCTACGTTGAGGGGCAGCACAGGCTAATTCGATCTGTACTAGAGCGCCATGAGGTTGTGGCCGTAGAAAGAACCATTTGTATCATGACGGAATATCAAAGATTCCCCGCGAAGACACCAGAATTAAACCTTCTCTCGGCAAAAGCGCACAAAGGAAGTAAAGAATTTGCTCCGAACTATTTAAGGAAAAATTTATTGTTCAAAATCCTAAAAATTTAAATAATACATTTTTATTACGAGATTTTCAATTCTTAGTATTCTTACTATTGCGCCACAAAATTCAATTGAAGGATTAAGACTGTTCTAAAAATAAAAAATATTAGATAATTCTAAATAAAAAGCATGAATAGGAGAGGGTGTTGAAAATAAATCATACACTATGAACAAGAGGTGGGGAAATATGACGTGGAAAATCGTCTGAAAAAAAGATTGCTGAAATATTTCTGTTAAAGCATTTTATTTTTATTAAGAATTTCTCATCAAATAATGAGCACATAATGACAAAATTAAGCATTATTCATCAATAAACTGAAATAAATTGATACATTGCCTGGTTAATTTTTCTACTCTCCACGAAGTACCGAAGAAGGTATCATTCTAAGATTATTTATTCTGATACTCATCACATTCTATTAATGTATACTTAGAGGATTCCAAAGATAAACACTTATAAAATTAATATTACGATATAATAGATGCTTCTGATCTTTTTAGTCCATCGATGATATCTTTTAGACTTTAAAAATCCGCGTACTCTCGAGTGGAATATTTCCACGCCACGAGGCGCGTTCCAAATCTGTCAGTAGTTCCGCTCACTTCCGGAGATGGCGCGGGAGGTGCAAACTCGATTCCTTCGGCGCTGCATTAATGGGGTGATGAGAAAACTTTGTAACTCGAGCTCCATCTTTCTGCAACATCCCTAACACATCAGAGGGTGTATTTATTGTACTAAATGGGATGCTGAGGTAAACTCATTACTTCCACGACCTTGAACTTACAAATTACCTCTTTCGTACGCACGCGTGACTTATCGGAGACGACAGGGTGAAACGCGAACAATTAAAAGTTGGCAATACCGTTCCTTATATTTCGAATCTTTCATTGAAAATTCAGTCCATCACATCTTTATATTAAATGTGATTTGTCTTTTGTTTAGAAGCGATATAATTCTAAAAGCGATTAATTAGTTAGTGGTATACTAAACTTTTTCGGTGAGTGATTAAAATTTTTATCTAAACTCACTAAGTACAGAAGATAATGAAGATCTTTTTTATCAAGCCTCATTGAAAAAAAAATTATTTAGACTAAAATCAAATGATAATAATAGTATATCATCGTTAGTGTGTAAAAATGAAATAACGAAATAGTTTCACTAAATTAATTGATCTACTCTTATTAACGTAATCCGCACATTTTAAATGACCAAATAGAAAATAATATGCAAATGAATATTTCAATAATATCCGCAAAAATTTCGTTTGCATCTATATTTCATACATTCGATTCGTTGAAGAAAATTAAATCCGCATGAGATAGCACAGTTGGTTGACGGACAGCGGGTCACGAAAATAGTTAACGATTCAAATAAATTAATATAAAATAGTAGTAAGGTAACAAAATTAATATATGGAAAATAAAGAAATAGTTATCGGCATTGCCAATTATTTACCAAGATTAACATTGACACAACTACCTTTATCGTTTCTGTTCATTGGTCTGTAATGAATTTTCAGTCATAGCATCTAATTAGGTTTAAATTTCTGAATTTAGAATATTATATGAACGCATCTTACTATCCTTCGTCGAAATAGTTTTTTGAAGTTTAGAATGTCTTCATTTCAATTATTCACTGTCAAAATTTCAATATTTACCGATACCCTATTTTATTGGATATTTTGTTGTATATTTTATGGAATGGATCCCAAATTTTGGTGTTGCATTCGGTAATAACATATGAAGGTTCTTTGGATCGTCTATCACTATTTTTAAGGTTTTTCATTAAAAGGCCTTTAGGCTAAAAGATCCTTTCGAATACTCCGATAAAAGTTTTTAGTTACATATATGCCAAAGTAATAAGTAACTCATCAATGAGACGTATGTATTCTAATTCTTTAATTGAATGAAATATTATCCATAAGAACATTACCTCTCTATTGCATCAATGTATTTCTCTTATGCCGAGGATTACCTTTTCCAGAAAATTAATATCGCCCGCTGGTAACGTCTTTAGAGTGCTCGAAGTGTTCTTGGGCAGCCAATATATATTCCTCTTGGATGAACCCGAGTTATTCTGATTAGAAAAAGCCCAATTTTTGGTTCCGACGAAAGACGTGCGCAGGCAAAGGAATTTCCGAGTCTCAATCTATTCTAACAGAGGAATTTCGCATAGTTCTTTAGAGAACTATTTTTCAGATTCAGAAATATGTTTTAAATACTTAAATCTACACATTTTTTCTATGTTCGCTTTGTTTATCTCCGTTACTTTGTTTATACCTTCAAATCAATTTTCTAGTCTATTCTAAAGATTCTAAGCTGTTTTTCAGATTTTGCAAATTATTTCTTTAGGAAATTATTTTGGATAGAAGTAGTAGAATCTTTTCAACGAATTTTTGACTTCCATATAAGAGACTCTTTCTAATTATTTTTTAATCAAATTCCCATATGAGGTCTGTGAATGATCTTCATATACCGATCATTCAATATAGAAATAAATAGCTCTTACCAATCTATTATTCTATATACTATAAAGGATAAAATATTCGCGTAAGTAAAAAGAGGGTCTTACAACTTATATTTATCAGATAAAAAAATTGTAAAAATACACTCTTTCTATTTTGACTTTTTAAAGGAAAAGATAAAATTGAGAAACATCGACAGATTTATGGTTTGAAAAGATTCTTCATATTCACCGTAAAACTGTATGCATGTAATTAGAGTCATAAAAATTTTTACTCTGAAAACTATTCATGGAAATAAAAATGTATTGTAGTTTCAGTAAGTGAGTCTACTTTATTTAAAATTTAAACAGAACTTTATCCATAACTTTTATTTTTATCCAAGTACGTTCGATTTTCTTTTCAGTTAAAATCGATTTTCCGGATAATAAAGACGAATTAAATATGTTTATGTTAATATCTTCGTCGAAAACATCACAAATTTGCGAACACGAGATCTGTCTCCCGATACGTAAACAATGGGATGCAATTCCTAGATTTAACACGCTTGACCTCAATGGCAGTGAATAGAACGTGCTCTATCGTTTAGTCACGTTGTGATAGGAAAAAATACAGCGAAGGCGGAGGTCTTCGGCGAAAACGGTGGATGCCTTTCGGGCTCCCACAATCCTCTTTGGAATTACGAAAATTTATAATCTTTGTCGAATATCTAATGCAAGTATATCTTACAAGTGAGTAAAATGAATAATGAGCCAGTTCTTTAGATTCGGAAGAAAATGCGTTGGCCGATGGTCTGAGGAAAGAACTCTGAGGGAAAATATTGTAAAATGAAAGCGGACCAAGTTATATCTTTACGATAGATATCTCTTCAAATTCAAGGTTGAATTTAAAAGAGTTTATGTATATGAGAAATCATTTTTACTTTCAATAAAATTTATCTTAATGAAATAAATGTCGGACACTAACTAATATCAAAAAGTATTTTTAATCTTATAATAAAGTATTTTCATTATTATAAAGCTGCACTGTGACCTTCCTTTATTATTACCAATGATATGGCGCGTTTCATTGATATCAATAAACGTCTCGAAAGCATCGCTTTAAAACGTGAACTGGGAGACGTAGCGATCCCCCTGAAAACCCTTTTGACAAAACAGTTGGTGGGCATATTTCCCGCTCATTCCACACGTGGTCGACCGTGATTTGATCCAAATTCGTCGGAAGAAGGCGACATTTGCAGGGAAACGGAACTTCAGGCAGTTACACATCGAGTGATTAGGACAACGTGATTTATATTATTTCGAGAAATGTTTAGACGTAAAAGAATCCAAAATGAATGCTGTCGTTTAAAAGAGATGAGGATGTGGGTATCCATGGAGACCAAAGGAACTTGATCGTAAGGAAGAGGGCAATTTAAATCGAAAAAATCAGATGATGGAGAGAGAAATGCAGAGTAAACTGATTTTAAAAGTTTTTATTTCTTGTTCTCGTTGTGCGCCGAAGAAATCTTCGTATTCACTGGATTTGCATAACTCAATTGATCCTATTCAAAGATAGAAGTTGAAATGATTGCGATTGCATTTGGTGTACACGCAGATGGTTCTGTGACTTATTATTGAATTTCGCATAAGGGACTATTTTAAACTGCCTGATTAAATAACATTAAACTGCCGTAGCTGAGGAGTTTCATAACAACAGAGGATGATTTCTGTGAACGTGTTCAATCGTAAGGACAATTAATGGCAATTTCTTACTTTTATGTAATTAAAATATAATTAAATTCTGGGAATCGCTGTAATTAAAGGGAATACATTAAGACGAAAAATAGGATACATTGCTAAGTAATTAATGGCTCTTTGAATCCAGGTAAAGCGTCCATTACCAATTGCAATCTTTCGCGTTCATTATTAACAAGTATTTGCCATAAAAATGAATAATTCGATTCTCAAAATGAGTAAATATTATTAATAAAAGTAATTTTCGCTCTTATATAAAATATAAATTTACCCAAACCAGAATTAAGATAGAGACTTTGGTTCTAGTATCAAATTTAAGGTGATTATAAAACGATCTGGGATTTCAAGTTTTCTAACGAAATAATATCAAATAAATCAATATGAAATACATCGATCAAACGAACAATTTGTAAAATGTTTTGCTACAAAAGGCATTTGAAGGGCGCCTCGTACGAGGAAGCGCCTTTTATTAAGTGATGACGTAACTCGTGTCGTCATCATGATTACGTCCGCGTCTTAAACGAGAGGAAACGGATGAAACTTTTCGGGGTAATGTTCCTTAAGAAGCAAGTGGGTGGGATATATCGCCCGTGACGTAATAAATGGAAGGGGATGGAAAGATTCCCCAGAGAAGAAAGAATCTACCAATTCGCTGATCCAACTAGAATAATAGGCACCTTACAGAGAAAAATTATTCTGAAATTGGTGATTAGCTATATACACACACAGAAGAATACTCATAGATATAAATCAAATTCATACGACATGAATGATAGGCCGTAATAACTTATAATGGAACTCTTATTTCAAGCCATTTATGTTGTGTTGGTTGTATATATTCTATTGTGTTGGTGATATATAATAATAATAATCTGCCTTTATTAAATCAGGGCGAAATTTAGTCTGTATAGACCACTCTTACATTAAACCCCTCCGGACGAACACAAATACATCCCATTAAATATAATTAAATTAATATAAAAAAATAATTAAATTAATTTTCCGATCCGCCAGGACTCGAACCTGGGACCTCGAGAGCACTCAATGCGCTTCGTACTCGGCCACCGAGGTATATATATATGTATATATATACTCTATAAAAGTATCTTCTTTTCATAAATATCTCATTTGCAATATTTTTTAATAGCTTAGAGACGAAGAAGGGGATTATAAATCCATTTCAGATAGCGAACTCCCTTGTGAACGAAGCGTGACATCAGTCGAACGCGAACTCCAATAAAAAAGAACATAAGCAGAAATAAAAGAACTCGAGGTTCGAATTCTGTCACTGGAGAAGAAAATTACCCGCTTACGTTCGCCAAGTCGTTCCAGGAAAAAAAGAGGAATAAAAATCAACAGTGTGATGTGACAGCGTCACGAAAATGCCCACACACGCGTGGGAATACGAGGCTTCACTGACAACATCTTCTGTCATTTTGTCGTCCTTTTTCTCAATTACCGTTCATCAAATCTGACTCCAAAGCCGCACATCTTCCTTCAAGAGGATGTACGCCTTCGCCATCATTATCCCCTCATAACTTTCTCCTCTTTATGACCTCATGTCCGCCTTAAATGTGCAAACCACTGAAAATAGCACTTTCAGTTAGTTACTGTTTCATTATTCGCTATTCAATATTATGGTTGACGTATTCTTGACTCCTCAACGAAATTCGGCAATAAAAGATATAGAATTGAAATATTCTATAATCAAAAAGTATTATAACCAATTTTGCTGAGTTCGATGAATTCAAAAATAATACTTTTGAGAATTAGCTACATTATACGCGATGATTAAGAACATGAGAAATTGCATATATCAGTTTAAAGTGCACATTTAAAGTCATTTATTCTACAAAAATCTTATTTAGGTTTCAAGGTTTAGAAGGAAAGCTTTATCGATTCAGGTATACATGACATCAAATTCGGAATATACAATAGTGTTTGTTTGAATAAATTTTAGGGATGATGTACGCCTTCGCCATCATTATCCCCTCATAACTTTCTCCTCTTTATGACCTCATGTCCGCCTTAAATGTGCAAACCACTGAAAATAGCACTTTCAGTTAGTTACTGTTTCATTATTCGCTATTCAATATTATGGTTGACGTATTCTTGACTCCTCAACGAAATTCGGCAATAAAAGATATAGAATTGAAATATTCTATAATCAAAAAGTATTATAACCAATTTTGCTGAGTTCGATGAATTCAAAAATAATACTTTTGAGAATTAGCTACATTATACGCGATGATTAAGAACATGAGAAATTGCATATATCAGTTTAAAGTGCACATTTAAAGTCATTTATTCTACAAAAATCTTATTTAGGTTTCAAGGTTTAGAAGGAAAGCTTTATCGATTCAGGTATACATGACATCAAATTCGGAATATACAATAGTGTTTGTTTGAATAAATTTTAAATGTGTTTAAGCCAAGATACATGTTTTTTAAAACCCAAAAGCATTTCTCACACTTTCTGATGTAAATTCAATTAGGTTCTTCAATACTATTTCTCGAGGTCATTCGATGATGAGAACACCTCAATTCTTTACGAACGTTTGAGTGAGCGCCTATTAGTTCGAATTAGTGATTATCTAATTAAGAAATGGAGCAGATTCTGTCGTAAATCTAACCTCTATATGTAACTTGAGGGGCGAAGATAACATTCAGGAAATCTGTCGTATTCAGAGGATAAGCCAATCGAAACTTCGATCTATCGCTTCTCGACGGACAAATGATTTCCGCTGTAACTCCGAAATAAGGAATCAGATGATATTGACTCTCCATAGCAACTCCATTTGAGGAAGTATTTAAGAACGCGTTGGTTTCGCCAGAAATGCGTATTCTTACCGTTGAAAGTAACTTCTCGGGGAAACTTTTTAGCTCAGAAGAGAAACTTCTGGGAAACTACTCCGAGGATATATTCTCTCGTTCCTCATTGAATTTGCCTTCATTCGGAAGCACACCTTGAACTGCGACCTTCAGATCACAATTTTGTGCTCAAAAATCGATGAATCGCACGTGCAAACTCAAAATAACACTTTAAATATACGTATCGAAGGAACACCTGAAAAATTACTCAATTAATTTGAAAATAGATACTTCGAAACTATGAGTTGTCCTTAATTGAGGATAAATACAAAGATAACTGCAATTCCAATTAAATACGAACTTACACTTACTATTCAGCTAATTCGTTACGTATAAGAAGATGATAAACTACGATCCATTACTCCACTTTGGTTAGCAAACAATTTTTTATATTTGAAGAAATTATTTTTAATATACTCATTTTCTTTTGAAATAAAAAGTTTTCTGAGAAAACTCTTTCTCTATGAAACGGCATTCAGTCATCGATGATAATATAAATAATAGCATATGATGAATAAAATACGATCCAGGGCTTTATGAATAAGGTGAGTTTTGATGTTAATAGAATCTTTTATACATTGAAAATTTAAATATGATGTTACAATACATTTACATGTAAGAAAAAACCAGACAATCTCTATTAAAAGTTGAAAATATCAGTCCAGTCGTACCGTTTCATTTCCATTTATCTTTTATCGAAATCTACATTATTACTTTTATGATCTTTAATAAGGACGACATCGAGACTGGAAAGTCTCCATTTGACTGTGGATGTAGCCTAGATAAGCCGCCAATCACCGTCTCATGTAAAAAACATATTCATAGCTATTATTTCAATCCTCATATATCTCGAATCACTCGTGGAAAATTGGAATCTAATCATCTTCGAAGATATTTCTCTACCGAAGATTCATCACTACATTAAAGAAATTTTTCTAAAAAGAAAACGCCTCAATAAACATTGTTTATCGAAGTTATTAATTAAGTATCCATTTATCGCGTGGAACAATTATTAAATTGGAGAGTATGAATTATATTGGATTATAATAATTTGATTCGAATGATATAAGAACGCATGAACAATTCATATAATAAATATGAAGTCACTTATTAAATTTACTATAATGATTTCAAGTCAGTAGATCAATAAAATTAATTTATATCCTCATTTGGCTATATTAATGGAAGTTACGAAGTATATAATTTTCAGTATTTCTAACCTTTAGTAATCAAAATATTCATCTGTTTATATATTATATATATAACATACCTGTTTAGCGCTCTCGTTTCTTCACTGCGATAAATGACAGTTGCTAACTAAAACCCTTCGCTTGTTTGGAAAAATTCCTTCATTAAAATATGTCCACTCGACCACTTCGAGGCAACGCTGAATGTTTGGCATATCCGTCGATTGAACCGCCCGCGGCTCTAATGATCCGGGTTCGATGCTCGTGAAATATCCATTCCGATCGAATGGTGACGTGTTTGACTCTTGGTCTGCGTTTGTTAGCATTTGCTCATTCATTCGAATGATCGAATCGGTGTTTCTTTCGGCGGTTTATGTCAAAGAGGTTAAGAAACAGTTTAGAATTATTCTTTTGAATAACTTTGGAAGAAAGGATTCATTCCGTTGGTCTCGTTACGTGAGGATTACCTTTGGACTATTTCGTTGAGTTTATGTTGGTTGAAAAAAGAAATGAATATATTTAAAAATTTGTAATTTAAGTTCACGGCGATTTATTATACTTATATTATTTATTTTATTATATTTATATTAATTATTTTATTATTATTATTATATTTTAATTTAAGGTAAATCATACGATATTTAATTTTTAATTATACTAAAATATTTCATCTACTTCTAGAATATTGTTAGGATGCCTCGCTGCAGCTTTTATTTTCGAGTGAAAAATAATAATAAATATTAGGAAGAGCAATGGACATAAAAGGAATAGTTAAAGAAGAGGGAACTAAAAGCAGAGATGCAACACAGAAAAGCGGAAGAATTTGAAAATCGATTCGAAGGGTAATTAAATGACATTGTGAAAAAGAAGTCTTTAATCGAAGATTTAATAACAATGGAAGGAGCATTTAGGAGTGCGGTAAGAATTACTTTTCTTTCAAGTGGCATTTGAAGCATTCATGAAACAGTATACTCTCGTTTCATTAAACGAATGGATAGTTTGATATTCAAACAAAATCATCCGCTTCTCAGGAATTGCATCTAAATGTGTGAAGAAATTTCAAAATTAGATATATAGAAATTTGAAACTATACTATAAATATATAGAATTATTGAAATTCAAAATCTATGGTCCGATTACCAATCTTTTAAGACTATGAATTATTATAAGCATTCTATACTCTAATTGAATTAAATACAGACATTGGTTGCTATTCCATCTAAAAATCATTAAAAGACTTGTCCATTCAATTTTATTTCCCATCTTTCTTCCCCATCATAATTATATCATTAACACGATTCTGGAATGATCACAATATTATATTAAAAATATATCTAATGAAATAAATGGATAATACCAAATGGAACCTCGAAAGTTAAAATTATATTCTGAAAATCCAATTAAAATCTACTATTCACACAGAGACCACGATTAAATTGCCCCTAAGTCTACAAGATTAAACCCTTGCGGATTCCTCACAGCGCAGCACAGGGCGTTCTGATGAAAAGTATTGAAGAAGATACAACGGAGCTAAGTAGAGACGAAATAAGAAGAATGCGTAATTAATGGTTTGACTGATTCAGAGGTTAGCGTGTACCCAGCAGCAGAAATGATATTAACTAAAACTAGCTGAAGTACTAGGACTGATTGAGTAAAACCAACCACAGTTCATCCACTCTTCATATTAGTAATTTCTACTTGATAGCTTATAGTTTCACTAAAATATTTCAATAAATACCTTTATTCATAAGAAATTTCGTTGGTTGCAAATATAATGGTTTCCAGCGATGTCAACCTTCCCAAGGCGAATTGGATGGCCTTAGAAGGAGCGAAGCCTAAGCTCACCCGTTCACGATAGGGGGCCAGAGCAGGTCAACAAAGAACTAACGAGGTTTGATAATATCTCGGATATTTCTCTTTTACGACCATATGACTCATCAATGCGTTTTCTAAGCGACAATGCTGCTACTACGCATTATCAGTATGGCTTCCGCTCCCGTGAAAGTCAACTAGCGCTCCTCCGTCAGGACATGATGTGATGAGCGAAGGGACAGATGCGATATTCTTGGGAAAGCATTAGATACTGTTCCATACACGATGTTATTTCATAAACTAAAAGCTATTCGCGATCATATTATTCGTTAGATTCAATCCTTTCTGAGTGGAAGAAGCCAACGGTGTGGTGTTAGACGGCGTTTTCGAAGTAATAAATGTTACATCAGGGGTTCCACTGGGCGGTGTAATTGGCCAATTCTGTTCCTTATTTACATAAACCATATAGTAGACAGTATTAAGAGTAAGATACGACTATTTGCGGATGATACTCTTATATATAGCAAAATTCAGGATAAGGAAGATGAATCCATAATACAGCGCGACTTGGACGCCATTACCGAATGGTGTGAAGATTGGCAGCAGCAATTAAACGTAGACAAATGTGTAGCAATGAGTAAGAGCCGATCCCAGAATCCAATTTCTAGCCAAACTCCTGACCTCATCAGCACCAGAATTCGTTATTCAGCACAAGCACTTAGGCGTTACATTCAATAGTAATTTATCGTTTATAGCCCAAATTGAGGATATGGTGGGGTCAGCTGATGGAACGCTCAGACTTTGTAACGGGGCTCTTGATCAAATTCAACGTCAAAGAGTTTAAAAATAAAAGATATGTGTTCAGGCGCAACGAAGTACTTCATTTCTGAGCTAGTCAAAGAGTTTGCTCATTTTTCGCTCGTTCGCCCGTTACTTGAGTAATGTTGTGTGGAATACGAAAAAGGTTTGGTCGTTGGGTTAGGACGCGTACAGAGCGGCTCTATTCGTAAAAGGGACTATAAATGTGATGGCGGTGTTTCGAAGATGATTGAATCTCTGGGATTCTCAAGCTTAGCGAACATTATTTTCGAATCCAAAATTTCGTGAGATTATCACTCGAACGGAAAGTTATCAGTGGCCTTTTTTCCCGATAGCATTAGATGCGCAAACAAAAAGAGAAGTCAAGGACTTCGGTGTCTTGGCACCCCCTGCCATACGCCACAAAGCGGTTTGCGGGGTAATAATGTAAGTGAAAATAAATGTTCATGACAGTTGTTTCCTAGAATCGGTTGAAAAAGTTCAGTGGACGGCAGCTAGATTTCTGACTGGTAAATATGACGGAACGAATAGCGTCAAAAAAATTATCAAAGTTAAAATAGGGCACTTTAGAAAAGCAAAGTAAATAAGTTAGGGTGTTTTAATCACGTATATACAGATGAAACATCAATGAAATATTTAGCTTTGAAACTCAAAGATCCAACATATTTAGGAAGGAACGATCACTCATATAATCTTTTAATAAACGGTAAAACATCGGTATTTCTTCCTTTCTAAACAAAACCATATTGGATATGAATGCGTTATCCGAAGAAGTTTTCAGTTCCTTCGCAGCAAATGACAGAGTACTCAAAAAAAAACTTTAAAAAATTTATAACTGTTTGTGTTCCGCATAATTGTAATGTATAATCTTTAATCGTAAGGACTTGATCTTTTACTATCTTAATTTTTTTATCTCACGATATATTCGTGTTGCCGTCTGTAGTACATTGAGTTGTATGATTGTCTCTTAGTCTGTCAACTGGTTTGCACCTATCTGCAAAATCACCGATAATTAATAATAAGATAGATCTATTCGTGCTTTTCAAAATATAAAATGTACTCCCAGTCAATTGCATCTCACATGGTCTCAATTGTAAGACCAGTGAATTCAGTAATTTACTTTTAAACTGTTGAAGTTAATTTGACGAGGATGTGTTTCATTCTATTTGATGATTTGGAGTAAATTTCGGAGTATTAACGATAATCTCTCCCACATTCTTGTTTGTCTAATGAAACGGAGAAAATCAATTTCACATTCATACGACATTATGGCTATCAATATCAAAGGCCATAGAAAATCAACGAGTGTAATTTGATCCAACGAAATGAGAGGAAAATACGGAAGAGGCGAAGTAAGTTAACATAAAGTGGAACGATAATTCGTTCCTTTAAAATGTTTTCTTAAAAAGGAAGTACAATGCATCAGCGTAAGAATGCGATTCTTCAGAAGAATAGAATGGTATCGAGTTGAATCTTTGTTAATGATGTTCAACACACTCTATCAGGAATCAACATTTTTCTATTTTCCTTCAAATATCGTATAAATGTTTACAAATATTTTAGCAAAAACAGACTGCATTTAAATTTTAAGCTTGAATCCTGAAAAATGTGAATTTTCTTAAAAAGAAATTGATTTTGTCTAATACTCTTTCATTTGTTAGTTACAATGAACTTCAACTAGTTTGAACTTATTTTAAAAATATCCATTTCCATAGAAATTCATTCCAAAATCATAATTTTTTGAAGATTTAGGGTATCAGAATTCTTAATTTAATATGCATTTTAGCTCATGACGATATTCAGGATATAAGTTCTTTTCGACAAACTTTAAGAGTTTATTCAACTAAATAATTACTCTTGTAACTTACGCCCTACGTGAGGATGAATTTTAATGAAGTCCCTTCGCCATCAAATCCTTCAGGTAAACCCAATACGCATGTTCAGATAATCTAATTGGTACGTAGGCAACATTGATCGAATGTAAATCTGTGACCGCATTATTTTTGGAGAAACTCCAACGGAACCGTGAGATTCAAATCACGTAGGCATCTGTTGCTTCAGTGAACCGAATGCCTTGATTCATTTGGAACCGCTCATATTGGAAACGGGTGAATGTAATCCCGAATTATCTATAAACGATTTAGATGTCTCCCGATTAATATCGAAACGAATCTTAGCGTGAGACAGTTGAGAGTTTCAATGTGGCGAAATGAATGACTTCACACATCTACAGAATTATGTACGTACAGTTCTATAAACAAATTTCGCTTCATTCGATATTTTATCGTATTCAAATTTTTGTTCGAAATTTTATATACTTATAATACGAAATTTGAAATATAATAAATAATATCCGTCTATAGTGGAGAGAACTTTTATCGTATCGCATCTTCAGATTGGCATCCTCATAATTTCGATGGAAAGCATATAAAATATTTTGATGATAAATGATCTAATATATTAGGCATTATTCGGTTGCTTAACATAATTCTTAGAGAAACATAAACGTATGGCTTTAAAATATTTACAATAATTTGTGACAACATTATCATGCAAGATGTACACTTAAAGGTAATTACACTAAATTGAGCTAATTATTAAGTAAGTATAGTTTTAAAGAGAAAAAGAACATTATGATCAGTATTAGAATATGATATAAAATTAAGAGCAAAAAGTTAATTACTAATATTTGACGGATACTATCATGGCTAAGGCAATGCACTGAAATAATATATATTTGGCAGAAATATCGATCGTTAATGACAAAAAAATTCATTTCTTAAGTATATTCTCACCCTAAAATAGCCAATCCTCATACTTACTATTGCGTTCAAACATAAATCTATAAAAACCAATGTTATTAATTTTGAAGAATCAAATAGAAAGTGAAATAAATTAACATTTATCGTAAATAGTTATTTACAGTTATTCTGAGATAAGTGGAGTTAAATCATCGAATACATAATCGTCAATTGCTTGTACCATTTCCGAAAGTTACAACGAAGTGATTATTTTTCTAGAATACTTACGGTGCTCTTCGATAATAATTCAGGAAAGAAATGGAAGAATATTACTCTAAAATATTAGTATTTACGTTTTATATAAGTATACTGCGCCTTACTCCAAATAAATATTGTTTATGTTTAATAATTAACTTCCGATGAATAAGTGAAAACCACCAACGATGCGAAAGGGAGTGGCCGCTGATAACATATGCGACGTAATGTCGAGCACCAAACTCACTTCACACGCGAAAAAGAGAGCAGCACGCATCTTTAAAACCTGCCCAAACACGTGACAAATGAGAATCGATAAGTGATTCTAATGATCGATTCGACGTTAATCGCTATACATTTCCAGATGTCGTCGGCTTTTCTGCGACGTAGAAATGTGCCCTCGGAAACAATAGAACGCCATCTCCCGCCCATTTCTCCCGCCTTTGCGAAACATGGCCGCGATTCACACTGTCAAAATGCCCGATCCAGAATGATGCGTAAGCAATCGGTACTTCGAGTTCGAGATTAAACCCTCTCGTGCACATATTAAATAAAGGCTGCCACGTGTACAAACCACCGATAGACATAGAAAAGAAAAGCATCCGTAAACAGTGCTTGGGTAGCTAACTGCAACACCTGTTACGAGACGGAGGGCGTAACAGATGGTCGACCCGTGTCTTCCGGACACGCGTGTTTAGCCCCCACCTGTTACCCTTACCTTCGAATCCTGTATGGCCTGCGTGATTTTGCACAGGTACCAAGGGACCACGCCCGTGGAGGAGTCGTCGTCGTCATGGCGGTGCCTCTGCACCTCCGCCGAGGAGGTGGCCTGGGGGTGGGCCGCCTCCATTCGGTACCGAGGGCTGGAAGCTTTTATAACGTGGGCGAGATGTGAGCGAGGAGAGGTGCGTTCCCCGGGAGGTTGCTTAGCGACCGAGGAGAAGTTTCTTCCGCCCCTCCTCTCGGAATATCGGAGGCGTGGGAAGAGACATCGGGGGTTGATGTGGGGATGCTCCCGGGATGAGGTTTCCCCCCCAACGCTCTTATATCTCCGTTTTTTACGTCATCTTCGTATTTCTCTCTCCGATTGTGTGCGTTTTATCAGACGGTGAATTCCAATGACGACATCGACATTTGAGCACGACATTCTTTTAACCAAATGAGTGAATGTGTTTTAGACGATGCACCAGCGGTTTTTTTGAAGTGTGGCTTCATTCATAGGTTACGAAGAGTAAATTTAACATTTGATATTGAATGTATTGTTCATTTTTTTGAAAAATACTTTCTATACAAGTAATAATTTATCGATATTTAAACAAGACAACAGGGGAATGTCTTGTTGTATGTATAAATAATTAATAAGAAATTTACTTTCTCTTCAAAAGTCAAAATAGAAAACAAATATTTCGCTAAAAGGAATCGAAAGGGTTCCACGATCGGAGAACGCATTTAGATGCAATGACCGTCACCAAAAACACGATTTCATATAAAGAACGACCTTGCAGAAAGGTTTTCGGGGATGAGCTATATCCACCTCATTCGGTCACCACAGAAATGAAACTCCCTCCACACTAAGAAAGTCACAGGAGTCATTTCTTTGTGCATAAATGATCTAATGAATGGAGCAGATGGACTACAATTGCCCACTCATGTGGAATATTCACTCAGAATTAATCGTAGTCTAGTAATGGAGTAATAGTATGATAGACATTAATAGTAATGGAGGATATTTCATAAGAAGGAGAAGAAATGAATTGTGAAACTACAAGGTTAAATTCGATCTTCGATTATTTTGGACATACTCTTTTTTCCTAAGAAACATTTTATTTGTGTACATTTGTTTTTTATATTTATGAGTAGCAAATAAAATGTATGCTTGTTCTGTTTGTCTTTTTGCTGAGGCAAATTCACTTTTTACGCATTTATATTTCATAAGTACTCTACAAATTTCACAACAAACAATTTTAATCTGGAATCGTAATTTTTTATAATTTTTATAGGTTGGATATTTTCAAAGTAGGATGAATATTCAATCTGAATACGCCTGCTTATTTCTTTAATCCTGATTCTGCATAAGTGTATGAAGAAAAACGTAGCACAAATGGAAGAATTTTGATATTTGAGGCGATCCGCTATTCAAACACCGAATCTTCCTATTATCAAATCTCATTTCACTTCCATCTTCAATGTTTTCTTCACTTCCTTTTTCTTCATCAAATCTCGCTCTAGATTCTTTCATCGTTTTTTCCATCCCCATTGATCTTATTTTTATCTCTTGACCTATCGACTTTTCCAGCGCAAATACAGTTTCAAGGGATGGATCAGAGGCAGGGCATAATAATACCTCATTTACCTGTCAAAAGGACGCTATCTCATGTAATATGAGTTCAAATAGCCAAAGTCGTTTTGTAGTCTGAGAATGCGTGTTTATATAATTGATGCATCTTACCGATATTTTCAATTAAAAACAAAATATCAACCAGTAGTCCTTACTTTCTTCTTTATTTGACATTTACATTCCAAAAATATTAATTTCGATATTTATTTTTTCTCCTAAAAAGAATTCCTCTTTACGTCTATATTTAATTATGTCATTAATTCAGAAAACCAAAACAAAACTTAAGAAATTCATTCTCAATGACTTTAAAATCGAGAAAAATTTCTTATACAGAAACTGAAATTTACAAATAAATCTTCAATAGATTAATTAAAAATACCGGTAAAGATATAAAACAATAAGGACATCAACGAAAAAGCAGAATTAAAATTAGTAAAATTAGTTTAATTAAGTGTTAGTTAAGATGGTAGGTTTTAACAGCAATATTTTGAAATATACCAAATTTGATATTAAAAAAATGAAGTATCCGCAAAAGAAAGTACTTTAGATAGATGAATATTTTCTACTTTGGCAAGTTGAATTATATGAGCTTATCTACTTGAAAATGAGTCAATTCTTAAGTTTGGCTAATAATCGCCATTAATTTTTACAGAATAATTGAGATCGTGGAATCTGTGCCAAATGAAACCAAAATTATGGATATAAAATAGGGATCAACTCTCAAATAAAGATTAAAGTGAAGAAATTTGAGCAGAAATTAAATTAGTTAATTACGGATTTTCTCTACATTATTCCTTAGATCCTTAAAGCAGACTTTTTTTCATGTAAACATCGCTAATTAGCCCATAATCCGACTCAATATTGGAAATTTACTTTAAATTTAGATTTTTCCGTGAAAAGTAAAGAAAAAGGGGGAAAGTATTAATGTCGACTTGAAGACAAGAATGTTTGAGATTTAATCAGACGAAATTGACAATTATTTTGATAAAACTATTACAACAAATGACATTCTCGAAGGGATTTGCTTTTACATTTATATGAAAGTTTCGGAAAAAAATGAAGCCGAAAACGCGTCTTCATAGCGATGAAATTGGCAGAGTTTGAGATATTTTTAAGGTTATTTGTGATTAATTAGTGCCTCGAGATATTTGATGAACAGAGGCTTTCTCATTAGAACATATTTACGAATTCAATAACTAGCAGCCAATATCGCATAGGGAAATTCTAATTAGCGTTCTCTCAAATGACTGAGATATTAAATCCTCTCCTGCGAAGTCTTTCTTATCCTGAAAGTTACCACAAACGTTATTGAATTTGACCTGGTATTCCTCTTTTGGCGGATACTTCTAATGAGAATTCCAAACATAAGAAAAAGTAAATGAATGGCACAAATTGGAAGAGTGCTACGAATGCCGAAGATTGGCAGATGGTGAATTCATCTTTAAATGTTTACCCGTTATACATAAAAACCTACCTTTCCCGGATTTAATTCACTTTCATTATTGTCCAATAAATTCTATTTCCAAACTAGAAAAATATTCCGAATTTTAATCTCGAATTATAGTATAATAATATTCCAAATCGGGGTTTCTGAGATTCCTAAGTATGAGTATAGTATAGTTATAAGAAGAAGTTAACTTTGATAATATCGTCAGCTGAAATAGAAATTAATTACAAGTCCATACGAACAATGATTAAGGAATGAAATCTTGGCTGAAATTTTCTTTAAAGGCATAGGAATTTATAATAATTAAATCAAACTTTAGACCTTAATTTTCAAAATTTCTATATATTAATCACAATTCAGTTAATTCGGAAATTTATTAGTCTGAACAATCTAATTTTATAGATAGTAGTGAGTAGTAAAATATCTATTTTACTACTCACTTGAAAAAATTCTCTATCATTATAAAAAATACATAAATAAAGTCGATACTACCGCAATATTCATTGTAAAGATTTTAAAATTAATCGACCGATAATTGTGTGCAAATTTAATTATTGATAATCGATTAAAAGTAACGCAAAGGTCTCTGAGGCATCATCAGAATGTAGGAAACTCGCTGTGGAATTCCTTTTAATTTGCAGCTCCTCCAGTGAATGCATAATCTCTCAGGATTTTAAATCGAGCCGAGGATAAGCTTTGGATCAAAAACAATTCTGAGAAAGTAACGGTATTTGATACGTTTATTTGTTTATTTTCCTGGTGTATGTATTATGAGTAGCGGTGGACAAAATGGTTTCAATAGAACACCTTCTGTTATTTTATTCCAAGTGTTTTCGATGAGTTTCTATACTTTTCGAAGCTCAGACATAAATTCTAGAGTAACACTTTATGTGACTAATCTGTAATATATTCGATAAAAATCTTTAAAAAATTAAAACTCCCTTTTTCATTTAACTCTAATAATTGAAAAATTAAAAATCTAGCTCAAGAACGGAAGGAATAAATGTTTCGAAATAGATTATTTCATTTTTGACTTGAAATTCAAATCCTCTTCAATTTTTGTTTTCTCAACGAACAAATTGTGGTAAAAGTCTGGAGTTTTTTTTTTGGAAACAGTTGTTCGGTTAACACTTTCATTATTCAATGGTGAAAACGGAACTGAGAAAATAAGCTCTAAATAATCCTACTTTATACTTCCAATACCCATTCTAAGAACATGCAATTCTCTTTCGGTTAGATCACAGCTTCTTTATTTAGCATAGATATCAAAAGTCTCCCTAGAATATGAACGACATTATCATATTTTCTTCTGTGTTGTTGAAATTGATATTAGCACCAAGCGTTTGATCTCATTGCGTTCTGATTCCATGTCTTTATTACAATTTCATTAGAGACAACGTTTGCGAAATACTAATGTATAAGTAAATGAATATAAAGTAAAATTAGAATGGAATTTTGTTACTCTTTTCCCTTCTCTAATTTGAATCCACTTATTTTCCTGGAAACGTTTTAAAGAATGTGAAAATTTCACGTCAAGAAGGACAGGCATTGGAATGAAATGAATAAGGTTCACTTTGAATGCATACGATGGTTTAATTGGAGGATGGAGGCCAATTGCTCCAACTGGATCTTTCTAGGGTTAGGATATGGAGAAACTTAAGTAGGATAGACAAGTTAAGAATGTGTGCAGCCTTGAATAAAATACAAGCGAGGAATGAGGATACAACTCTGTAATTCCATAAGCGTCAGAACAGATTAAAATAGATCGTCTTATTTGCGTTATAAGAATATTAATGAGGGGAAAAGATTGGAGAAGATTCATCTTAAAAAGGCTGAAGCAACTATTACGTCTATTATCAGTCATAGAAAGATTGAAAGAGTAGTGTAAATATTTTCATTTTTTGATTCGAAGAATTCAATTTGGAAAAGGAGAATAATTTTCCTCAGAACCAATAAGATAATATAATTAGCAAAGTGCAGTAATTCTAAGTAATTTCATAAATCCTGTAAAATTTTTACTTTTCCTTAATCTTAATTCGTACTTTGATCATACATTTTCATTGCGAGTATTATCTTCTTTTTAACGTATCGAAAAAGAAATGATTTAAAAAATGAAAATTTTAGAAAAAAATTCAAAATTACTTAATTAATGTGGTCATGTGATCAGGTTGAGAAGATAAGAAATTCAAAACCAAAAAATTAAACAACGTATAATTGAGAAATATAATTTCAATTAATTTTAATTAATAAATGATCATCGGTAAAGAACGGAAATTCTTATTGAATGACCAACAAATCTTGAAATGTGATTTTGTTTTCTATATTTTCCGGCATCACCCACGGCTCCAGAGGACAATGAGGACACGGCTGAGGTTGGCAAAGAAGAGGAATTTGAAAGTGGATGCAATTGTGGCAAATGATGGAAATATTGCCGATGCATGTTGATTTCTCTCTTTATTCCACATTATCGTACCCAAAACGTGACCAATTTTAAGTTACTGAGCAACTAATTAAACAGTAGAATATTAATATCCTTTCTAAGAATTATTGTCTTTACATAATTTATACAGACGACCCCAAAATTCTATGGAAGTATAATGCCTATGATGTGATGATAAGATTAAAGTTATGGGTTATTCTAAAGCATAAGGAAATTTCGTTGGCGTTATAACAGGCATATTTTTTAGCTGAAATGATTTACTAGTTTACTAGTAATGGCTTTCATAAAACTTTCGATAGTAGATAATAAAGTAAAAACGCCAAAAAAGTTTTTCTAGATAAAGAATACGTCTATCTATTCAGCAGTGGCTATTAATGTGAAAAAATAGCTCAAGTAAGAAGGTTTAAATTCTTAATCTCTTTTGAAAATGAGAGCTTCCAGTTAATCTAATTGAAATTCTGCTAAACATAATTGGCATTAAAAAGGTGGCATCTTTTGAGCGAAGAGAGAAACTCATCACCCGACAAAAACTACGTACATTGCGATTGTAAATGATAAGTATTAAGTTCTTTTGAGGAAACTATGAACTTCCCTAGACAAAGAAAGCTTATCGCGGAAGGAAAAAAGGGAAAATAATATTTAATGACACCCTTTTTTGACTCATTACAATAAAAAGTGATTCACTGACCATATTCTACTCCAGCAATTTGCAGATTTTTTTTGAAGTGTTACGCAAAACTTTGTGAAACGATTCCATAATTAAACGACACAAAATAATGTATACAATCTTTTATGATTTATAAGAAGTTAAGATGTCACTTAAAAATACCTATAATACCTATAGATCTTTACCCGAAATATGTTAGTTTTTATATTATGTATTAACCAGCCTACCTCTGTGAGAAAACACACATTTTGTCATATCAGAGAAATAAATAAATATACATATATATCGTATATGTATCCTATATATATATATATATATATATATATATATATATATATATATATATATATATATATATATATAGGATAATATTAAAGTCAGGCCCAAACCGCTGGGGTCAAGGGGCTCGCTGCTTTTTTAGCTTGATGGCTATTGGCTAAATCATAATCAGGAAAAAATCAGAAACCGACTCTACCTATCATGGGTTCGATTCTAGGAGGCCACAAATTCGGATTTTCCCCCATAAGAATGCATGGGGTGGTTTATTAAAGATAAAAAAATACTTTTCGGGCACGTAGTCCAACCAAATTTCATGCGGCTATAGATGATATACATTTATACACAAAACTGTTATCTATTATTCACAAAAGATCATGGGTTCGATGCCAGGAGGTGAAATATTTTCAAGCTCTCTTAATATGATACTTAGATCATTCATACTTTCTACATGTGTAGATACGTACATAATGTACTTCGGAAAAAATCAATATTTGCCTATGTGTCACGGGTTCGATTCCAGAGCTACCCGTAATCTCGATTTTCCCCATAAGAAATACATTGGCCATTTTTCCGAAAACATTTTTATGCCACTTCCCAACCGCGCAGAGGTTCAAAATTTCACAAAGCCATTAAAGGGCTCATTCTTACATAAGAGCGACTGTAAGAATCTCGTAAGTGGTCGTTGGTTCGATGCTAGGGGGCGTTTGCTATATATCCGTAAGAAATGTATAAGGAAATAGGAACTCCTTTTGTGCCCCTTCCTGAACGAATTTCCTGAACGAAAGTTTCATATATGATCTAAAACAATAACAAAATATGAAAATTTACTAATATTGCCAAAAATACAGTTCGATGCTAGAAGTCCAAAGATTTTCATGATAAAATAAAATTTAAAAATTACTTAAAATATATTATATAAAAATTAAAGAGTAAGAAAGATTCTCATGTGAAAATGAACGAGGAGGCTGAAATCTCTTGAAAATACATTATCTGGAAACTGCGAATTTTCATAAGAGCTTTCCAATACTAATAGGAGCGATACAGTATCTATGCCTATGGATTGGAATGCAATCCAAAAGTAGAAGTGGATCAGATAATGAACATTCAATTTAAAAACATGGTATATTCCAGCTTCTTGAAAATCTTAGAAAATAAAAGACAGCAGAAAATATGAGAGAACATCGAAGATTCAAATGAGCTGAAAAGGCTTTTAGCGTCAATGGGAAATATCGCAATATATTACGAATATTATATGATGGTTCGTTTGAAAGGAAATGTATCGGAATATATTTGCTTCAAAAGTAGAAAAATGAGGGAAATATTGAGCACCAGGGGAAAGGAAGATTTTGGTTCCGTTTACACTATCCGCTACATTTTTCATATTTGTTCTTTTTCCTATGTAGAGTTCATCAAGAAAAGGTTATTCAAACTAGTATACGTATATAATCTTAAAAGAGTTCTAGATTTGAGTGATTTACAAGATTCAGTAGTGTAAAATTCGTGCAGTAAACATTTCATCAGTCCAAAGTAATAGAAATATAGACCTTAATATTTATTTTAACGTGATGAAAGGTTTCAACCATTAAGTTTAAAAAATAATTGAAAGAGAAAAGTGAAGAAGGGAACAATGAACTTAATTAATTCATTATATGTTTAGTAAAATATTTTGATTTCACAAGAGCATAATACAAAACTAGCAGGAAGTTTAAAGAAAAAAAACTTATAAACTCTCATGTAATAATCGTAATAAACGTCTTTTTTAAGGACAAAATTGAGACTGAAAAGTCTCCTCTTCCATTTAGCCTTGTCAAATTTAGAGTAATTTCAAATAACTATAAATAACGAACTAAAAAGTTAAATTAATTACACTTGTAGAAAAAGTTAGAGTTAGTTAGTTATTTGTAGAAAATTTGTAAATTTGTGGAATTGTAAAACCCCAAGTGTAGCTTAGGGAAAATGATTCCATAGCAGGAAAACACCCACGAAGAAGGGGAGTATGCTACTGATAGTATCAATAGGATTACGCAAGTAAAAGAAATCAGAAAATTAGTTCAACCTATAAGAAAAATATAAAGGATGAAATAGCTACAACATAAAAATACGAATCATAAATACAGCAAATAAACAATATTATAAATAAACTTAACATTTTTAAGTAATCATATTTAGTAGAAGGGCCTATTTGTAATATTAATAGTCAGACAGCACTTTCCACTGTCTTTGATGCTCATTACATATAGTTCATGAGTATCTATAGTTTGTTATAATTTATTGTAAGAATTACTTAAAATCTAGTAATAATTCCATGAAACCTAGTCAGGGTGAAGAAATGATGTTAATTGGAGATAGAGAAGATACTGTTAGGAGCTGAGGTGTACTAATTTGGTTGCTGATTCTCTAGAAACCTTTTTAATGTTTGAATTGATGAAGAAGATGTAATATCATGTGGTAGGACATTCCATAATTTGATGGCAGCTATAAAAAATGATTAGTGATATGTTTTGTGCTTCAGAATCAGTAGTTTGCATCTCCCTCTGGCATTATATTTGTGGACTGATAGTAAGCTGATGAATTTTGAGGAGAGATATTCAGGAGTTTTGCATAATGCTGTACGTTGACTTTAAAATACGAAGTTTTCTACGAGGTTCTAGTTTTAACCAATACGGTTTCTGATAGAATTCCGAGATATGGTCCTACTTCTATAATTTAAAAATAACAGAAGCATTCTATTCCCGTTGAATTAAAAATAAAATGAATTATTATTCCATGGAAAACAAGAAC
Organism: Pantala flavescens; assembly: GCA_020796165.1. NCBI lineage: Eukaryota > Metazoa > Arthropoda > Insecta > Odonata > Libellulidae > Pantala > Pantala flavescens. The sequence goes on along the minus strand of CM036880.1, from coordinate 35,929,491 downwards.
TTTTGATACCGCAGTATGAATATCCTGTAATCTCGATAGCACATTCTCTTGCAATCCTTTCCATTTTTCTCCTTAATTACTACAGCACTGTTATGAATCCGCCCATTCCGTAGTGAATGTAATGAACAAAGAATTTCCGAGATCTTAAAGTTGCTTTTTGTTAATCCTTCGATCTTTCCTTCTCGAAAATTAATTTTGAGAAACGAAAGATTAGATATTTAATGATAAAAATGTTGCTTAAAAAGGTTTTCTCGAGCATAAAAAGAACAGTAAAAATTTTTAATTTAACGAATGCTTTTCGAACTTGTCCACGTTCTCATCCATGACATTCATAAGACATAAAACTGCTCAACACCTGAATACATATGAAAAATCATTTCCCTTTTCAATATTCACTTATAAATGCGACGCACCAATGTAATATATATGAGTATTAAAAATCTGTGAGAATTTCTTTCTCTTATGAAAGAGTCCGGATGGAGTGAAAATCTAGATAACAATTCATAATAATCGTGGAGTTAGTGGTGAATATGAGTAATTCGAACTGATTTGTGATTTTGACTCCTTAATGTGCAGTTCTTAGCAAAATTTCGGTCATTGAATAAAACTGTGATTTGGAAATATTTTTTTCGTGTTGATAAGGAGGGTATCACTCTGCTTAAATACGAGAGTAAACAATTATTTTGATGTAAAATACAAATTTCACAAATAATTTTTAGTAAAAAAGAGTTAATTCTGTGATGAATCCTAGTTCGGTTTTGTAAAATTTAAAATTTCTTATTTTGTTTCCTCTCTTTTCCATTTTTATTTTGTTTAATAATATCCAGATGATATATTCTCATTCGACCTTAAATAGTGCTTAATAGGCTAACACGTATCAAAAGCATTTATATCATTCAAGACTGGTCAATTTATATTGCAGATCGTATTATTCAAGCGAATTTAAATCCAAAACCATGATAAGATTATCTTAGAATACCTCTAAAATCAAAGAAAACCATTATTATGAGAAATATAACGAAGGATATAAACTCCAAACACAAACCAATATATACGGGATATTAAGGAAGTGCCTTTCATATTATTTTAAATGTTCTTTCCGATTCGGAAGGGTTAATTCAGATTAACTTGATCTTTAAACAAGGATAAAGATTATCCAAGCATAGAAAACGAATCAATCCAGAATAAAATATAATACACTTTTTTGATTGAGCACTTTCTTGATCTCTAGACTCAGTTCACCAGAACAAAAGGCCATGAAGGAAATATTTCCACGAGTTTCAGATACATGTTCTGAATAAATATCTGCGATTGTGTCCGTTCTGTACAAAGAGCGCTCAAGTGGCCAGTCCTCTTAAAAACTCACAGAATGAGGCTCTGAAAGCCTTGCAATATGGCTCTTGTGTATTTTTCTCAGAAATACATTCGCTATTCATTTATGTCAAAGGAGAGAATCAAATATGTTTCACTAGAAAGAATTGCAATGCGTTGCGATTGAACTATATGCAGCTTTGAACATCTCCGTTAATTCCTTCGTGTTTTATATTCCCTCGGCTAGAAATAGGAATCCATCGAGATAAATGAATATTATGAATTTCACATCATACAAGTTCAAAGATTCAATCGTTTAAATAATTTAATCTTTTGCTTCGATATAAATTCAGATATTATGACTGTAAGTAAGTAGTAGTAAATAGTAGACTGTAGTAAATATACGCTTAGGAATAAATTGATTCTTAATTCCAATTAAGATTTAAACTGCATTCAAATAGCGTATTTCTCCATATATAAGCAACCCATTTGCCATTCCCTAATTTTTCGAGACTGAACGTATAACAATCGGTCATACACTATAAGAGTAATAAAGAGATATATTCGTTGTTTTCTTTGATTTTATTGCCTCCGAACATCATCTTTTTCTAATATTCAGGTCAAAAATATCTTCTCGTAATCATAAAATCACTTACAAAAATAACATACTGCTAATCAACCAGTTGATTTGTTTTTCCTTTTAAAACATGTACCTGCTTTATGGAATATTCCAAATATAATATATATTCTAGAAAAGAGAGTGGCATATGGATGGAAAAGTGCGGTAAATGGAATTTCTTTCATCTTGTATAATTAAATTATATATATCCTACGGATAATTTTAGCTGAGTAACTTAATCCTTATTTGAAAATTGCACAGAATAATGATTAAGTTGAAATATGATGCACATAAAGCATCGTTTAATAGATTGAAAATGGATATCTTTTCTCTTAAAAAAGGACAATTCGAAAATCAAGAAGATCATTGTGGTTTAGACGCGAAATATTACTTTGAGAGCGTTGACTCGTTTATTTGCTTCTTATAATAATAATAATATTCTGATTATCAAATAAAACAATAAAAAATCTCTTAATTAAATCCCTATCACTCAAAATAATTTAAACAAAACACTATTTGTAATTAGCAATTGAAAATGGTGTGTCTTTCATAGCCATTTCACCATTTTACTCAAATATTTTATATCAAAATTCTTCGAACGTAAGACGAATCCAAAATTTCCATTCATATCTTTGACAAATTCTTCATAATATAATTCGATAATAATGATACTTTATGAAATAGGTAATCTTTTACAAAATAATTTAAGAAGTATCCTATAATGTATATATAACGTATATCCCACCGAAGCGTCTATGATAGATAGATTATGATTGCCAAATCGATGCAAACATGTTTTTGGAATTTTGTGAAACTTTCATCCTTTGTTCCTTTTCCACTTCATCGCAGATATTAGTTAGATAATAAAAGTTTAATTTTATTTCTCTGATATGACAAAATGTGTGTATAGTATTGCTATATCTTAAGCCGAGAAGAATAGAGTCTGTTTGTTTTGTTTCGGCTATTAAAAGAGAAATGTCTCGTTCTAAATTCATTTCGAAAACAGATTTAAAATTATCAATAATCGAAATCATTAGTTAAAGGGTTTAGAGAATATAATTAACATATATTGAATACTGTATTTGTAAGTTTTTTCATCCATATTAAATATATATATCTTCATAATTAAGCTCAATGATGTTTGAACACTTTCAATTGAACCACCGATAAAAACTTGTTCAATGATAAGCCTTGTTCTGTAGATGGCGAACGACAAAATTAAGGTAAAAGTCTAATATTTTAAAATTTCCCTTCAGAAAATATATGTGCTATTACATTAGCGTGATCCAAAATAGACCATTCTTATCTTCTAATTTTGTCGAATGAAAATATTATTTTAAGAAGAAAATGGCTTATATATCCTTGCAACAAAATCAGAGTATACAATTAAACAATTTTTATATAATTTCTAAATGCTGAAAATTGGTCAATTATAATTGTATTATTGAATTATTCTCTTAAATTAAATTGTGTATTGATAATAAAATTCTTTATTGAACTCGTTGAAAAACAGTAATAAAGTAGACATTTTTAAATGCGCACGTAAATTTTCGAATTATCGACTCAGGATTGTCACGCAACTCCCTCTCAAATGCAACACCTTTTCCTTTTCTCACCTTTGAATGAGACCTCGTTCCCGACATTCCGGCCTCCTTGAGCGGAAAGATGACGTCAGCTGTCGGCATGAGCCCTGTCCGGTCGCAGCTCCTAGTCCGTGCCGTTTCACGCGCTGAAATGGCGTGAAATGGAGGGTGTCCATCACAGCACGGTCGTGCGGAATTATGACCGAGGAAAGAATGGGAGATTTTTTTTCTGGAGAAAGTTGTTGGATAGAGAGTGTTGGATATGAGGAGTGACACGTGTTATTTTCGGGAAGATTTTTATAAGTGGGGGTGGGATATTGGGTCCAGTATGGGATTCTTCCACTTGCCTTAACGTCCTCTCCATCTGGCGAGATATATAAAAACTACTTGAAGCGTGAGGCGCACGAGAGTATATTTTTTGGGATCCAAAGAGTGGGCGACGCTCGGATGATCACGCATTTGCATAATGATTGCGAATTCTCTTCGAATCCGTAAATATTTAAGTCGAGGGATTATTCCTTTAATCAGTTGGTTTACATTTTTCTTCGTCAAATATTCATACTTCTGTATTCGGCATGAAAAAAGTATATTCATCAACAAACTTTAAACAGAAGTTAAAATAACATAGCTCCATCCAGATCCTTAACTTGCCGCGAAAGTTTACAGACCACTACACCGATATTTCGCTCTGCAAAGGTAATACTATGTCTGCAAAGCGATTGCGCTGATTTTGGTTGCACCGAACACCGCTAGAGGTCCTTTCGGGTAGCACACGGCAGATGTAAAGCACGAGTTGAACGCGGGGAATTCGTTCACCGATTACTTTAACCCACAAGATGAATAAGTGAGGAATGAGTGAAATGCTGAAGAAAGTTCGTAGGAAAGAAAGAGAAAAGATTTCTACAATATTTGGGGAAGCGATAATTATTGAACGAATGATAAAATCTTGATTATCTCAAAATGGAATGTTGCTTCGATCATTAAGCATTCTAATTGTGAATACTGTATTACTTCCATCTCTTAAAATAATTTTTAGTTATATATATTTTAAAATAGTTTTCTATAGTTAAGCATCTTCTTTGGAATATTGAAATATATGGCATTCACTAAAGTAAATCACACTCAATATCGATAAAATGTCGAAAATTTCCGTTAGCAATTTACGAGGAATCGAACAATCCGTAGCATTTCCTTTCATTTTTGAATTTTTTTCATTTCAAAATCGGTCATCTAAGATTTATTCATCCTCAAAATCATTGTCCATTCTTTAATTTAATCTCAGAGAAATTGAGTATTTTATGGAAAAATAAATGTATATTTTCAATATTCTTTATCGTTTTCAAGGTTTATTTAAATATCGTGTTTCATTGCCTAAGGCTACACTTATAAATTCATTTAAATATAGCTGTGGTGAACCTTTGTTATCGTTCACCTTCAGAATAACTTCAGGTTCCTACATAAGCTACATCGACTTCTTTTTGAATTCCTTGAAATGAGGATAATGAAAGGATGATGAAACTTTCCCGATTTTTATAGGCTTTCAATAGAATTTTGCTACTTAGTTCAGAGTATTCGCTAGAAGTAGATAATTTTTATCATTAAGATATAAATTATATCGTAAATACGTGAATGTAAAGTGATCCCTCTCTTCTTCGCGGATTCATTAAGGGGGCATTTGAAAACTTTTCTCCACAAAAAACAATCGATTGAAGTGAGTTCAAGTGAATCGATTCTTTCCAAATTTGTTTTAATATTTATGTAAATATATTCTTCGTAATTTGATCAGATTTGGAAAATGTCAAATTTTGGCATTTCTATTTTTACACTATGCAGTGGATGACGAAGTTGCTGACACTGGTTCTTTATCAAGTGTATCAGAGAATGTGGTTCACAGGAAGAGTTTAAAAACGTCCAAATACACGTCAAACAAATAAATATGGCGGAAATTCATTTATCGCGGTCGGCCTTGGAACCTATATCCCGCGCTAAGTGAGGGATCACTGTATCCAGCAAAGATCCTCTTGGTAATTTAAATAAATTTAAAGTGAAAAGATTACGTCAAAGAAAACATGAGTTAACCAAAGGAAAGAGAGAACAAAATGAAGAGAAATTTTTGCTAATGAGGGAGCAAGTTTTTGGAAGAATTCATAGTGATTGGAATTCTAATAATAACCACGAAATGGAGTGGATTATGGTGCTTTATGGCGGAGAAATAATATACTCTCTCCCTTCAGTTTCAATCTAATTTCTTGAAAACACGCAAGAGTTAGACGGGATCATATTTTTTCCACAACTTTGTTAGCTATTATATTAGGTCTAACCTAATAGACCTAATATAATAGCTTCTGTGACACATATACATACCTAATGATGGCGATCACTCGTTGAAACCGGTCGTGTAAAAATAAAATTGCGAAAAAAGTACAATCCAGTATAATTCTTGTGTGTTTTTGAGATGGAGTTTCACAAAACAACGCCTTCTTCTATGAAATTTATTCTAATTTCTTAAAATTAGGTGCCGAATGCTGGAATCGATTCTTAAATTTATTGAGGTTCCATTAATTCGATTGCTCTTTATTCGAAATTCACTCAATTCGAACAGATCTTTTGATCATTTACAGAAATTTATCAATCGAGATGACATTTTCTTTTCTAGATGATTAAATGCTTACAATAGATACGGACATTTGAAAAATGTCTATATTCATATTTGAGAATTATTAATTACGAAAGAAGGAATGGTGCCACTGATCATGTATGGAAATAGGGCAATAAAATAATTATTTAAGATAAATCGAGGAAAGAGTTTTAAAACAACAAATTGCTTAATTAAAATGTTGAAGGAGTTGTAATAGCCTACCATGATATTCGCGTACGCTCTTTTAAATTTACTATTACAACTAAACGCGCTCTATTACTGAGCGAAAATCTATTTTTTAAAGACATTCGCGAACGACGTGAACGTGCTTTAATGAAGTTTTTTAAAAATGTCTCACCACCGATCTCAGATAGTCGAACCGAAATTGAAGAAATCTAAAAGCGGTAGATAATCCTGTGCTCCAGGAGATCTTTTTAAAGGGATAATGGTCGGGCGATCCACGCAAATAACCCCGATATTCAATTGGAAGACTGGGCGTGGCTCATAGAGCACACTGCACTCACTTCCCGCCGATAGAGTCTCCCCATTTACCCGATGGTAGGCGCTGCTACGATGCCTAACGCAGCGTAGTTCTCGAATACGCCGTAAAACCTCGGAGCGCTCCAGTCGCCAGATTTACCATCCCTCGTAAAGGCAGTTATTTACGCCCGAAATTAACTACCGATGGCGTGGTGTTTCCACGTTCGAGGACACGCGCATGAATGGAACGGAGGAATTGCGCACAGGAAAATTTAGCGAACCTTTATATTCAATATGCGAAAATTTCGCGAAATTCCGAGTTACATGCGTCTGAGGGTTACCCTTTAAAGTACAACATGTGATTCCATTAGATTCGATTCTTACTCCAGATGGATGTGTTCGCTTAAGTGCTTCGTTGAGAGTTACAAATGAACGGCGAGTACTCCAAATGTGGGGACAGCGAAATATTTGATAATTTATTTGGAGGGAAAGTTTATTAAACGGTATCACTTATGGATAATAAAAACAAATCCTTTTCGTTTAAAAGTAAACATACACTGCTTTAGCATTTTTACTAGACCTACTTTGCCTGTTTTGAAATTATAAATTCTAATAATATTCTCTAAAATTATCTACAAAATTTCTTCTTTAAAAAACAATACGATCCAGATTTCAAGACATGAAAATTTTTCCACACGGTGTAGAGTAATAGTTTCTTTAATTTAAAAGTTACATTAGAAAATACAGAGTCAGTGATTAATAATGGATCAGAACTAAAATGAGCACAGCTTAATATTCTTGCTACCGCTTCCATAGTTATTTTGAAGCAAAATATATTTATATTGATGACATTGCAATTATAGTTTAATAGACTAAATGTTAAGAATAAATAAAAGAATCATTTCAAATGTATTTTCTTAGTCGTACGAAAGAATATCGATAGTACTATCGACGCGGGGGATTCTTAGAAATTACAATTCAAAGAACATTTAAGTTACTATACAGTATCGTATTTTACTGGGAAATGACACTCATTGGGCAGTGCATTTCTTGGCGTTAGAGAATCAGTATTAGAAGAGTCATTGTTAGAAATAGAATTAGGAAATGTTCATTCAGAAATGCCTGAGGTGGATTTCCTCAAATAAATCAAACTGGCAATCGATTTGTTTCAATCAACGCAAATCGAATAAGCATCTTCCGTGGCCCATATTTCTGCCAATCACCTAGATACAAACAATAGAACGAGATAGTTAGGGAAATTCAATTTTTCATTTCGCTACTGAATCACTCCTCGCAGATTCTGAAGCCCATCTTTGTCGATTGGGTTTCCTCAAACAATATTTAAAGTGACTCCATTTAATAAATTCTTCTAAAAAATGGCAAAAGCTCCACAGAATTATTTTGTAACTAGTTTTGAATTGTTAGGAAACGTGTTTTTTTAGACTATGTTATGGAAAGAATTATAGAGTGGCCACGAACGTTTCATAGGTATAAAATGAAACAGGATTGATATTGATAACTTGGTGATATGGGTTAATGTTTCTCGTTTGCCTTGCGAATAGATACGTCACGCTCCGACAGGACAGTACTTAACTCTTCTCAAGTTAGTGCAAACTCTTTTGAACATTTACGTCTCTCTTTCATTCCTTGTCATCTTAAGCTTCACTGAGAACCACTTAAATCTGGAGTTCACGTTGCAAAAATTTTTTGCCACAATGCAGAGAGGAAACTTAATTTTGTATGACATAGGAATCAACGTTTTACTTCTCGAATAGCTGCAGAGGTATCACTGACGTTGAACCATGTTCAAAGAAAAGTTGTCAACGTTCTGTGAGCATGAATATTCGAAGCAGAGTTGCAGGTGTTCCTTTCTCGTTTGGCAGTGAACATTAAAGCAGATGTAAGTACGAGACGAGAGTATGTCGTTTCCTTCAAGTAAACTGTTTGTAGATGTTTTGCAGACGTTGGAAAACGCTCATTGAAGTTTGAAATACGTTCGCCAAATGGTCCTAAGAAAAGGAGAGTGAAATGGAAGCGTTGATATTTCAGCATTCCGTAGAGTACAGCTAATAATATAGTCGGCCTCCAATGGAAAGTTTTATAATAATAAAGTTAAAATGAAGATCGAATACTGCTTCTTTCAAGTATGGTAAGCTAATAGATTCCTTGTTATAAGTCTTACTCATAAGCATTCATAAAATTCGAGAAATTAATGTTTCCGTTTCATATTCTCTATTTTAGAATTATGATACTTTATCGTAGCTTAGTTAGTTGTAATTAAAATGTTCTCTTTAACTGCTGATTTGTTTTACAACAGGATTTCAATAAAAAAGTAATGGATATTATCTTAAACTTAGGATAACATTCTGAAGAACACAATTTCGAGTACAAGAAACTAAGTCCATTGTTTGATAAGATTGGAAGAATAACTAAAATCGACAATGCAAATTATATTGTTTGAAAAAGAATGGAACTGTATCCCCTACCACATAATCCACTTTGATAATTGACAGCAATGCGATTGCAAACATTAACTCCATTTGCTCATTTGTGCTGAAACACTTTGTGGGTCTCGCATTGCGGAATTTATCAAACCATCATTCGGTATTGAATTTCGTAGAATAAAAGTGGGAGCAACATGTAAACGTGAGAAATATTTACTCCGAATTTCCTCTGATTTGATTCATTCTGTAATCTGTTTTGGATAGCAGTCGGAAGATGGTTCGAGAAGAGGACCACAGATGTCTACAAATTACAGTTTAATACAGAATTAGATAAGTGTTTCCAGGGCCGTTATGGAAATGTGTAATTTTTAAATATATCAATTGAATATTTGAAAGTTCTTACGAATTAAATATCCATATAAATAGAAAATGTGAGTTAATAAGAGATAAGTGTAATAAGACGGCAAATTAGTTTTAAGAAATAGGCAGAACTAAATTGAAAGAACTAATTTTACAGTTTTTCTAATTGAAATGAAAAGAAATAGTTAAAATTATCCTAATACTATCAAATCAAACAATAATACGGCGAAATAAGACCACTCGTTCAATTAACTGCAAACGTCAATCATTGCCCAGACGACTCCGATCGGTACTCGGATTGCTTGTGGATTGTTAGAATGGTAATGATTGAATTAATATTCACGCAACTATTGCTATCAAACGATTAAATTGAGTTTTTTCTTTGGAAAATCTAATGCTGGAATTTTCAAGAAAAGAATCTATGACAAAGATTCTTGCTATATTGTGAACTGCAATAGAAGAAAACCGAGCGAAAAATCCTGAATGAGGAAAATAATTCGAATTTATTTCAACCAGATTCCAGGAATTGTAAAAATATTGGTTATTCATATTCGATAGAGTGTAACTTTGAAGAAGATACGTTGAATCAATATAAGGGAAATATTAATTAGAGCAGAATTTCCATTCAGCTAACAAGCGCAAATTGGCGGAGTGTTCCACCGATACTCCGGAGGATTCCTCTGCAATGGATAATTAGAAGCGATGGAGATTTAGAACATCGGTCGCAAGTTTTCGCCTCAGAGACATCAATTATTGCGTTTTGACAGTAATTAATATCGCGCATTTATCATCTCCCGCGAGTAATTATTGGCCATCAGAGTAATATCTTAGCTCAAGCCATGACCTCATCTGTGGTCATATTTATACATTTTCATAATAATAAACATAATAGAGAAGAGTTATAGTAATTTGAATAAGATAACTTTAATCTTAATTTTTATAAATCTGTTGAGTTGACTATAAATGCTTTTTGGTTGATAAATATGTATCGTAGTCTTTAAGATACGCTTCCTTTAACCCGATAAATTAATTTAAATGACTGTTTTTCTTTATAATTTCAACTTAATGTGCCCAAATTATTCTTGAAGTTTCTAATTAACTTAATTCTGAGAAAAAATTATGGACAACAGGAAAAGTTAGAACACCAACAATAAAGAGCTACAAAATGATGGAACTAATTTGCACTAAGGTTTACTTTTTTCTTATTGAAAGGAGAGTAATTTTTCGAGAGTACTGTAAAAAACAAAGGCTAGAGGATGCATGAGTAAGATAATGTGGGTCCTTCGAAATCCTCTTTGGAAAACTTTTGTACATTCGAAGTGAGGACAATGGAAAGAGGATTCCAATCTCAAACGCACACTCCTTAAAGAAAGATAGGAGTACCTCAAGGCTTCCATATAGGTCCATCCGAATTTCTGCTTCGGCAGGAAGTCTGCCTTGGGAACATCGAAAGATGGATCTGTTGGACCTATTGGAAAGGGATCTGCAAAAGTGATTTAGGGGAGTGTCTGAAAGGGGGTGAGACAGGGGTTGAGGGTTTGGAAGGGAATGACGGAAGAAGTGTTTATGATTGGAAGTGGCAAAAAGTTGGAAAAGACACCAGAAAAGGTACTCTTGAGATGATGTGCATTTTCCCTACAAATTCTGGTGGCGAAAAAGAAAACAGATAAAAGTTTATTTTGAATGAAAATGATGTATAAAAGTAAGATGGAAGGATTTTGAGTGGTTATGAGTCATGATAATCATTTACTCACTTTATGGAAAGTTATTTACTCATAATCTTCGGAAAAGGGTTTATTTAAAACTTGAACTTATGCTCAGGATAAAGTGCATCTTCAGTAAAGTTACTATTTTCATATCTATTCACTATTTGCATTATTAATAAAAGCAAAATCGTGAAAGTGAAAAAAAGCATTGGTCGATTCAACCTTGAATAATCTCTACAGGCTTTATAATATCTGATAAGAAACCGAATGCAACTTCGTGATAAGCGAAAAACAAGGAAACTCGGGAATTTAAAAGAATGAAAGCTTTAATTTATTTTCGAATTCGTCTAATGAAGACAAATGAAACTTAAATAGAATCCGCGAACTATCATTGTAATAAAAAAGGGATAAAATCGAATGAAATTTTACCCTTTAGAATGAGAATGAAAGTTTTGGGAATAAATAATCCAATTTTAGTTTTCATAAAAATGTTTCGATGATATAATTTCTGAGGGGTTTAAATAGTATTTTTTGTAGAAATCGTGAAAAAGTGACTTTCAGAAGACGATTTGGTTTCGAATTTAAGGTTGAACTAAAGAACTTTGTGGAAGTGAGGAAATGGGGTCTGCATTTGCCAGAAATCAATTAAAGAGATCTCAAAAGAAAACCCAGCGTTGTATTGGGAATCGCTGCAGTCGGATGTGACAGAATTGTGGATGGAATAACCCAAAATGGCTTAAGATAATTGAAAACGCAAATTAACGAGATTTTCCAAAGCATTCCTACGGTCTTTCAGAGCCTCTTGAAGTTGGCGTTTTTATTTTCAAAAAATTTCCCAAGAGTGAACTAATTACTTAAAGTTGAGGGCTCGATTAAAATTACCTCAACGAAAGATAGGAGCAGTTATTTCACAGATATGGACGATGTTTCAATAACAATCGAGAGAATTTTGCTTCAAAATTCGTCGAAAAAATAGCTATTTTTCTATATAAATTTATATATATATCAATTAATAATTAAAATTTTCCCATCACAATCAAAAAATTTACTTCAGAAAGTTATTAAATCGTTTGATAGTGTGAAAATATCCTTTTATGTTTTAAGTTACAACATAAGAGGCGTAATTGGATGCAACTTTTATGGAAAGTTTTGTTTTGGATTGTTTAATGCATTTGATCAAATTCCTCCATCCAAAAGAAAATTCTTCGTTCATAAATTAACTTTTATGTTAAAACGCGATTTATCCAATGAATTTATAGGTTGCTCTAATCATTATTACTTTAAGCCACAATGTGTCACCTCATCTATCAATTATCGAATGAAAAAAAGGATTTGAATGTAAACCGACCACAGTTTATGGAAATTTTCATTTCAAAATGTGTATTAAGTTTCTTTAGTGAGAACGTGGAGATGAAAATTAAAAAGCAATGAACTACGTAGATGCATAAAATCCACATTCTAATCCTCATAAATTGATAAAAGGATACATTGTTTGAAATACACGATCGATGAGGGGAATCTAAAAATAGATTTAAATGGGAGTGAAATCATTGGTGATTCTTCTGATGACCGCTAGGAGTCGTCACTCACCGCTTTTGGAAATACACATCTGAAGGGACATTTTAATTGGGAGAGGAATTTGGGTCAACGAATATTCGAGAATATCTTCGGTTATGCATTTCTGAAACTGGAATTCGCCATATGATCGCCTCTAAAATATACTGTTGGAAAGATCGACAAAATAAGCATAAAATGTGTCCTCTCGATGAAATGAAATTATTTCCTATCGAAATAAATTTTCTCCAATATCGATTGTTATATTAGTTAAATTTTGTTATAAAATCATAAACTGCAACATAAAAGATAAAAAGTTTAGCTTGAAACAATAGGAAACTTGAGACTGAAATCTATGCTTTCCTCTTAATTAATGGAACTTTTCAGAATTTACTGCATTATGGCTTCATTATATTAACAATTTTCTGTAGTTATAGTAGCTTTCCCCCGCAAGTTATCAATATCATAAGAATCTATTCTCGATTATATTTTTAAATCGTTACTCGGTTTAATTTTCTTTTCCTCGTATTAAGGGATTTTAAACGTTGGATAAATATTGCCCATATTTACTTTACATTTTCTTTCTATATTAAGTAATGGTATTAAATTTATTTATAAAAATTATTTAATATATTATTTAATATAATACATAATATATTATTTAGCATATTATAAAAATGTTATATAATTTATTACAAATACATCTATCCATTTAATTAATGCATTACTATTTGATATGCAAAACCGCTATTTTCTTACACTCAAATACTTCCTGCATAATAAAAGATACGAATGATAATAGATTGAATGATTTTTCCTTCTCCCCACGAACGATATGCGATAATAATAGACTATATAAAGTAAATTAGGTGTTTACACCCTCTGCCACACGCCGAAATGCGGCTTGCAGTGTACTTATGTAGATGTAGAATAGAGAGAGTTTAGAATGTAAGATTGTCGACTGCATGGATTTTGAAAGCAATTGGTAGGATAAAGTGCATTATTTTCATTTCCGCCTTTGTCTAAACGCGTAGAACAAAAACCATTTCGAAACAGTTTCAGACAAATGAGTTCGCCGATCGGAGCACCCTCAGTGGCGAGAAGACCAACTGCAAATGGCGACGCGAGGGCGACTGAAGGTCGATGAGGGGAAGGAGTGTGCATTAATTGGTGCGGGGTGAGCAGGTGCTTGATCGATGGGAGGGTTATGAATCTAAGCACAAGAAAACAGTCAATGAATCAAAAGGATTATTTTAGCCTGAGAATGAATTTCTTAGAAGGCCAATCATACGTTGAATTCTATCTAATAGAAAATTGACCATAGACTATTGAAAGAAATACGCTTTTATTGAAAGTAAATATAAAATAAAACCGAATTGTATGAATATTAAAGCTTATTTTGAGTATATTATACAATTTTATTCCAATGACCTTTCATGGGAAATATTGATTAAAGTGAACCGAAATTTAATGCTCACTGTTTATTAAATTCCAGTCACATTTTTATGATTAATCATATTAATTCTTTTCATGCTTTTATCTGGATTTAAAAAGAAGGAAACAATAATTATTTAACTTGTTAATAATTGAAATAAGCGTCAAAATTAAGAAAAGAACAGAGATTTGCATATTTATACTTTTTAGTTTGTAAATTTCATATTTAACTTCTTTTTTGGAGTGTATATGTGATACTTTCTTTACAAATCCAATTCGGAAGCAGTCGTAATTAGACATAAAGGCTGTTGGGGAGGAATGGCTGAGGCAGAAACCGCCCTCTTTGGACAAACAATTCTAAGGGTTTGAAAATAGGACTCCTTTTTAAACATTAAGATAGAGTGTATTGCAAGGGATTCTAGGACTCGTAATCTTATCATCTAACACAGATAAAATATTCTGGGAAGCGAATAATTGTAAATAAGACTTTCAGAATTGAGTTAATTTCAGGTTTTTCTAAGTAAGTCAGTAATGAAGAGTCTAACTAAAATTTGACGATAATAAGACCTTCAAGAACATAATTTGATATCGAATGTGAATAGGCCAATAACTATTTGCCGCTGTTTCCTCTGAATTCGGATGAAATTTAATTTAAAACGGAATTTCACATGAAAATTCAATTCAGTGGATAAGATGATATATATGGAATAAGTGATATGATAATTTATGAAATTTAAGAATGATAATCGTAGAATTAGCTTCTTTGATCCTCGAACACTCAAAACTCTAATGCGATGAATCAAAACTCATCGTTTTTAACAAGCTAATAACTAAAATATAAACTTTGGTTGTGGACTATGCAGTTTGGGTTTGTTAAGCTGAGGAAATTAATAGAAGTATTGAAGAACTAGTGAAGAAAGTGTTCAGTTCACAAATTTTAGACATCTCTAGTCACAATTGCATAAAATCAGGTGAAACTTCATTAAGTTATATGCATTTCCATCGAGTAATGTAAGAATAACTTATTTGAAATGAAAGGTGCAAGGATACGTAAACCCTCTTAAATACCTTCGCAAAACAAATTAGCATGAAAACGAATGCTTAGAGGCGATTCTGAGAAATTTAATGATTATAATTACCCACTAACGACTTGTATTTGCCTTTCATAGAAAACTTTGAATATTCATAAGCCAAGTACTTACCAACTCTGTGGAATTTTGATGAGGAGAAAATATTCATGGACTTACCTGCAAAAAACGGAATTAAGGAATAAGTATCGTTTTGTAGGATCTTAAATATATATCTTATAGTAAAAAAATATATTTTCTGAAATAGATTGATTTCTTTCTTTTCAATATAAACGAACGCATATAATTTATGACACAATTAGGAAAGATTTCAGTTCACACGAATATCAAACTATAAATTTGCATAATTTGAGAAATACGCTAAGAAGGAAAAAACCAATGAAAGCCTTACGAGCAAATCTGAAACAAATTACGTTGAAAACCAATTTGTCAATGAAAAGGAAGTCTTTAAGGGAAATATTTGGGAAATTTAATCGCAGTAAATGTCTCGGAAAGAACTCTAACAATGAGGTGCACATTGTGAAAACAAGAGGATCAAAGTGAATTACGCTTTAATGTCCTGACGAAGGAAGTCCTCTTGGAATGGTTGCTGGGCGACTGTGTGATGTTCTCAGAATTTCTCTAACGACTCTGTCCATTCACAATGAAATGGTGAAAGTCTTACCTAAAAATGGATGTGCCTTCAGATCTTGTAATTAATTCTCTAAATATTGCTCGAAATTCCGAGGGTGTCTGGAAAATGATTCGCAAAAAAGATGGAACCGGAGGATTTGATAAATGGATCTCCAAGATTAACGAGAAAATAGGAGATCGAACTATGACTGAGATTAACCTGCAAATAATGGTCATTTGTAAGTTTTATTTCTTTGCAAGGTTGTATTTTGAAATTATAATAAATATCTGTTCCTTTCAAATGGTGAATATGCGATAGTGTACTTTGTGGAACTATTGTACTACTGGATTTGAAAATGAAGAAAAATAGGTTTAAATAGAGTTAAAAGAGAGAAAAATTCACGAACTCAATTAAAACAACGAAAGTATAATCTTTGTGAATTTTCCTTCAATTAGTTCTTTTTTAGTTTAAATGTGATAAAATTTAGATAAATATCTGAAGCACATAATATTTGTTCATGACTGTGTTCAGAATCAGTTTAAAACATTTGAATTCCTTTACCGAAAGTTGCTCTGAGATGGACAGTTTAAAATTACTCCAGTATAGATAGATGAGTTCAATTAATCAATAATGGAAAAAAGAGAAAAAAAAAGAGAATTCAAATTCCACCTTTTCCCAAAAAAGACGAAGAACTCGACGTTGCTAAGATACGCTCCTAAGCTTTTCTCTGCAAAAGGAATCGAACAACAATCATGCTAAACGGAATTTTCCTCGAGATGCACCCATCGGAGAGTTAATCGAATCCCCGCCACCCGCGCCTCCTGGCGGTGGACGCCCGAACCTAAAACCCTTTGGGCGGAAAATGGAGGTATGCGAGATCACGAATTAGGTAATTCACTCATTGGCTGCGTGTTTTTCTGATTCGCCAAAAGGGAGTGAAAAGGATGATCATATAAAAGTATGAAAGAGGATGGAGATGAGAGAGTATGGCATAACAAATGGCGTACGTGTTTAAAAGAAAGAAGCTTTCGGAGGTATCCTTTGGAGATAAACATCGGAAAAAGGAAAAAAGGTTTGGGACCGAGGAAATGGTGGCACGAAAGTGGGATGAAAGAGATTTGGGAGGAAAAGTTACAAATGTGGAGATCAGGAATGTTTAATGTTCACTTATGAATAAGGAGAATGCGATGTTGGGAAAACTCGCCATAAAGATTACTTATTTAACAGTAAATATCATTTTCTACTGTAGCACTGCTAAATGTTTGAGTGAGCTAATTATGTTTGCGAATTTTTATAACAACCAAATTAATTAATTGAAAAAGCTTTTAAAATAATGTCGTGTAGATAAAGTATGTAAAAATCGAGCAACTGACAATTCAATGCCTCTTAATGAGAGGATTCGTCGAAGAAGCAAAACGATAATTTGCTGATGCAACACTTTTGTTCATAAGAGAAATGCATAAAAAAAAATTGCAGACGGAGGCGTGTGTCCGCTGCTGAGTTATATTTACGTATTAATAGTGTTAAAATTTCGATTCGAAAACTGAAATTGAATCTTTAGGAGGATTAATTAATGCAATAAGAGATTTGCCTCAATAGACGTTATCGATTATTGTATGATCTGTTAAAATACAATTTTATTTGCACAGGCGGTCTTCCACTTCCCTCGAACAAAACTTAGGAACCTCTTCTTACTCAGAATACGTAGCTCAAGTTGAACGAGATAAAAATGACGAAGGAAAAGGATAATTTTCAATGAATCTATATTTAGAAAATATTTTCATTTATTTTTGCTGTTATCTATTCATGCTGTTATAGGGACGATAGTTTTAGAATTGATTTTTGCATAGATAATCAAAAATTTTATTTTTATTGAATTCTGAACAAGTTTTTCTTTTTTACAATTACAAAAAACCAGTGTACTGCGGATTAAAATATTTACCAAAAATCAACGCAAAATATCCCAAGAAGTTCTTCCAATTCATAATACTCACAGGAAGAACAAAATCCTACGAAAGCATTTTAAGAATAATCGACGATCGCGTTCAACTCGAAACAACGCATAGCTGTCGATTTGTGCACTTTTCCGCAGATCCGTTTTCGATCCACGATTAAGAATAAATGCCAAAGATTCGATATCGGAATTCTATGGGATTGTTATCGAAGGGGAGCGATATCTATCCCTTCGAGATAATCAATCAAACGGCCGTCGATACCTCTTTGAATTTACTTGGAAAAAGAAGACTTTCGAGTTGACACTTCGGCATTCCTTACTTGGTGAGATGATCACCTCAGACACTCGGAATTCGCTGTGCCAATTTAGCTTTTCACTTCAAACTCTGAAAAAATGAGTATTTTCATCTAGTTAGAGACGAAAAAATAGATTAATTTACATTAGATGTCTTCGCAAATGCGTTGTATGTATATGTTTGTGGTGCTTAACCCATAAACTATTATTGTATTTCATAAACGTACATTTATAAAGTGCGTAACAAAATGTACAACACTCGTTGAATGTCGGATATGACTGTAGTAATTGTCGAAAATGATTGCGAATGTTCAGCCATCCACGAATACTGGTTCTACTTTTTATTTTTACACGATAAAATCGTTCGAATCTGTGTGTGATATTACATATAATATAATACGCATTATGTCTTTTATACGTAGTTTTGAAATATTAAATTATGTTAGAAAAAGTCGTAACAAGTTCACATCAACAGATTCCAAACATAGGAGATACATCATCTTAGTTGATTCAGATAAGATGAAAAATTTTAGGCTATCATTTTTTTTACATAAAAGCACTAGTTTCTTTGATGGATTCTGAAAACTGAATGATGAGATAAAAAGTTTGCTTGGTAATTCATGGCAAAATTACCAAATTTGACAGATACCATATTTGAAGGTCACTATTTATAGAAGAGGATAGCCATTCTCTTAATTCTTCGCTTTATCATTCCCTACGAAAACCATGGAAGTTACTAGGGTCTTGATAAATGGTGCACTTTGAAATGAGGAGATGTCCACGTAAACTATAAGGTCTCTGGTTTACGAGGAATATTTGCAGGAGAAAGTTATAACGAGGCTTAAATTATTCATCGAGAATTTCAAAACTTCTGAAAAATATGAAGATTAACGATGGGAATGTAGGAAATGCAAAATAATGATTTCAAAGAAGTGAAAGAGATATTGCCGTGTTACTAAAGGGATTCTATTTTTCATATTCTGGTTTTGAGAAACTAATCGAATAATTCATTGTAATAGAAGATGTTTTCTTGGAGAGATAATTATGCAGACGTATTATATGAACCATGGAACTCCACTGAAAGAGGTTACGTAAGAGTTGTTTTATATACAATATATAAATAAAATATATATGCATTATAAACATTAGTGCGCTGATATTAAAACATGATCAAACATTTCCATCCCTTCATAAATCATTTGGATTCCTTGAATAATTACTTCTCACAGTATAAATGCATTAAATACAAGAGTTACGAGACAATCGAGTTTTCGCTCGGAATTTGAACGGCATCAGACATCAGATGATATTTAAAATACTTTCCTATAGCATACATTCCCCGTTTTGTATGATTCTAATATATAAATATAATCATCTACTCTAGCATATATACTTAGAAAACTTAACTTTTACTCAAAGTAAATTAGGCACTACGGGTCTTAACAAAATTTTAGAAAAATGAATGTCAATTTTAGGCAGAATATAAAGGTAAAATCGGTTTATGACATAAATGCAAAGGTTATCGATCTTTGATGGATTTAAAAATCTAAATGTTTGTCTGGAATTTTGAAGAAATGAGCATTTTACTTAAGTAATTTAATTCCTATCTAAATATAAACATTCAAGAAAATCTTGCGAAATAAAAATACCTTATAAAACAATCAAAGGAATAGTGAGAATATTGAAAAAGCGGGAACAATGAGACTTCAGCGGAGTAAATTGAAACCTTCAAAAGGAAAGCTAAAGAACTACTAAAATCTACAGAAGAGGATTTTTTTGAGAAAATATTTTGCTAATATCTTCGTAGTTTATTACGAAGTTGCTTCGAGCTGAAGAAAATATTCGTATATCGTAAATATGAAGCCAAAAATAATTTAAATTCTAATCTATAGACTAAGCGAAATGAAAAATTCCCCAGTAATTTTATAATAAAGTTCCGTAACTATTTCAAATTGAATTTTAAAGTTTGTCACTTGAGGATAATAGAGTTTTAGAAGATAATCATCATATTTTAAAATTTAAATTACTGTTTATCGATATCACATTTACATTTATGCGAAATGAAAGTTAAACTTGTTAATAATTTCACTTATAAGGGATAACTGTAGCTGGTTACAGTTTGTGAAAATACTTACGGATAATATTTTAATTAAAATATAATAATTATCTAAAAATATATATAAGGTGCGATTGCAATTTAATATCTACATTCACTAATCTCCATATTTTGCAAGTAAATGAACTAAATTGATATTCCAATGAAATAATGTATTTTTCGAATGGTGAAGATGAGATGGGTAATGAATGCATTTCATAAAAATGGTAGATATAGTCTAAATGGAGAGAATAATAAAGGGGAGCTTTTAAGAACTTCCGATAGATGGAGAAAAGTCATCAATTGAAATCAATCTCGGATGTTTAGCCTCCGATATCGGCTCTCAAAGGCCGATTGCTAACGACCTTGAAAATATGAGGATTGAGTTCCTTTTACTTTTTTATTTTCATATTATGGTATACAAATGAAAGATATAAATATAAAAATAATTTTAAATGGATTGGTATACTTAAAAACGCAATGGTTGATGGTTTTTAATCACGATGATTGAATAATATTAAAATACTTTCTTAAACGATGCGTGTGCAAATTGAGTTAAAACACTTAATCTTAATTTTTTACGAAATTTCTATGTTTTTTATTCATGTTAAAATTAATAGTTAATTAAAAATGAAATTTACATAGGAGAGTGTATAATAAAAGAAAAAATTTCCTTTTGCTATTGAATTTGAAGGCTTTCCTCTATAAAATATTTTTTGTATGTAATAGTAATATGAAATTTCCTCTTGAAATGACCTATTGGTAGTTTCCAAAATGACTCACTGATCGTCAAGGCAAAGAACCAAAAGCACTTGAATATACTTTTTAATCAGACATTCGCGCTATGCAAGAATCCTTTTCGCAAATGTATCACTTCGAAGGCGAATCATTCCAATGGCTATCAATTGATCATTAGACAATTTCAAGGAGTGACAAATGAAGGGCTAAAAGGGTTTAGCAGTTCCGACGGAGAAAGTAGCAATGGATTAAGGGGAAAATTTCTTACCTCAGAAACCCTTTTGATATGCGTAAGTAATTGCTTTCACTTAGAACTGTGTCAATACAATGGGACAAAATAAAATAGAGGTATCGAAAAACTTTCTTGTAAATAAAAGAGAATATAAAACATTTCACATAAACTCAGATTGTATATTTAAATTTTCCAACAGAGAAATTATAACTGACGATGCTTCCATCGAATATAATTTTGAAATTAGAATCAAATTCTTTATGAGCAACAAATATAATGATATAAAATGGCTTCACTGGAGAGATATGTATTTTACTTCCAGCAATAACAATATTTACATATTTTAACAAAATCATATCTTAACTATGAAATAATAGAATTATTGAGTGATATGTACAAGTATTTATTGTAAATTTACAAATCGCACAAATAAAGATATCTATTTGTTATAATCCATAAATCATATTTTATAAGAGTACAATGAAATGAAATGAAAAGTTAAAAAATTACTTTATAATACGAATGATCGATTATGATTCAATTTTTTTTGATAGAACGAGCAGTAATAAATAGGAATGATATTGGTATTTGAAGTTAATCTCAACGAATATTGTATTTATAAAGAAATTAAAGTCTGTTACAATTGGATTATGAAACTACTATATGTTATCTGGTAGATGTAGAATACGATGCTCAGAAGGAGTATAATAAAGAGGATAGTAATAGCTACACAGTGATTTCCACAAAATTGTTTTCCTAAACGACCGGTTTAATGGAATCCTCAATCAACGCTTCTTTCATTGAATATTTCACTGTTTATGCCATCTTTCTGCATATAAATATTCACCATTATATAAAACCACATTGCTTGAATTAAAACATAAGGAATGGGTGTTGCACAGATACGCTGTGCGTCGAGGACGAATTCCTGAGGTAGAATGGACTCGAAAAAAGTTTGACGTGACTGAGAATCGAACCCGGGTCTCCGAATTGCCAGTAAGTAAATTAAATTACAATAAGAATTTAAATAAAGAAAATCGTAGGAAACTTTGTTATAATTTCGAATGACGAACCGTTTTATAATCATTTGTCGAAATTTCTCACAATCGAATCGTTTATTTAGTATTCACACACATTGAAATGAACCGCTTATTCTGTAAGAAGCGTGCTCTGCTCGGATCCTCTTTGGCTCCGAAGATAGGAATTTTTTCGTTTTTAGTTTGAATGAATGGAGGTAACTCTATCCCAGAAAACGTGTTTTTATAAAGGATACGAGATTTACTCAAGCAAACTCCGGAACTAATAGATCCTTTGTTGAGGTGATCAACGTTATCCTTCTATGCAGTTACAAATTATTCATAATCCGAAAAGTAGATTGACGGGCGGATAGAATTTTACCACAATTTAGCAGAAAATTCTGAAATGGGACTGCATTTGCATATGTCTTCCGAGTTTAACAGAAAGTGCGTTCTATAGAAACTGAACGGAAATTGGGAGATTCGGGTTTGAGTCCAATCAGATGTTTTCGAGTCTTTAAATATTGTTTTTATCAAAGAATATACAAATTTCTCGTAAAAGTATTTTCTAGCATTAAAATCTTAGAAACTAATGAATTTGGGCCGAATTAGCGGTATGAAATACAATTAACTAGTTACTTTATTGTGGTAAAAAGAGCTTAAAAAAGTATCATAATATTAAATTCTAAACCTCAATATAAGGATGTATATTGTCTTTTTAAAATGACTTAGCGATAATTAAACAAAAATAATAGGCAATTACGGGAGTGTATTCTGCACAAAGAAACACCTCCCCACCAACTTACCCTCTGACGTGGATTACATGAATGCGATTTAAACGACTCAAGGCCTCCTTACGCTTTAGACACCACACATTTTAAGCCTATTAACTAAAAGTTTACTCCCATAAATTATCGTAGACATCAAAAACTATTCTGATCAATAAAATGACGTTTGGGTAATTATACCCTTTCTAACCTCAAGGAAATAGAGGAACGCTCCTTTACTACATTTTTATTATTCTCAGATTAATACTTAGGTGATGGAAATTTATCTTCGAAGAATAAATTAAAACCTAGATGTTCATATGTAACGCAATAATCCGATGTTGATGGTATGACTTTTGTAAGGATTCGCGAAAGAAGTATGTTATTTACCTCCACAAATATTTATTACGACTGTATGCAAAAATTGTTTATCAACATTCTAGTAACAATACCATATCTAAAATTTCGAAAAATGCTTAAACTTTAAGATCGTTTATGTACGACCTTCACCAAAGTTTTTAATTAAAATCATTTTAAGCTTATAATGTAGAATTTTATTATGAAATAACCAACAAAAGAGTTTACATAAAACTAAATAAACCTCAAATATCTTTTGATAACAAATGCACACATTTGTGAGTTTATACATAATGTGTAGTTGTACTGTTTCCATTCAAAGCGAACTGCTTATTGCAGAGAAGTTAGACGTATTCCGAATGGAGCAGTTTATCACCCGCCTCAGCAACTTCCATCGAGGGCTGTTGGCAAGTTAATGTACAGTTCTGAATTACTTTGAGAGCAATTGAATATAATTTTCGAAAATGTTAATTACACGAGAAAAGAATGATCAAAATGCGCAGAAGCATGTTATTTTGATTGATTTTTAGTTTATCATGTAATGAGCATTATGAATTTGAAATATAATTAAAATAACATGAATATTGCAAAACAGTGTTTACCAAAAATCTACCGAATGAAGTTCATTGACTTCTTTGAATTCTATCCAAATCTCTTAATTTGCGCTTTTGTATTATCAAAATAATGAAAAGTTCTGATGGTGAATTGTCAGAGAACTCTAAAAAATAGTTAGAGGAATCAATGTCGTTTCGGGGATAATTAGGCTTTAGAAAGTTCAAATTAAAAGCCCTATTTATTCATCCATTTGTAAGCCCTACAAAGTGTTCTGAATAAACGAAATCGACAAAATTAATGAAATCTCTTCATTTAGTTAAACTAACTTTCGTTTGTTATGCATCAGAATTGTACATTAAACATTCGTTTGTGTTACATTGATTTTATAAAAATTAGGTCTGAACACAATGATTTTCATATTTTTCACTCGTATTGAATGAATGTGTGCAATTGGATTCTTAAATTTTAATTTCAAATTCTCAGAAAATGAAATTTTAGACCTTATTTTATATTTGAAAATGAATATAATTTTCTCAGACTTTTTATAAGGAAATTAGTATTAATCAACTTTTATTGAGACTACAATTGTATAAATAAAAACATTGAATTTTAATAGATATTTATTTACCCTCAAAAACTACTAAATTCTAACAATATCAAGATTGTCATTTAGAAACGAATACAACTAAAAATATTTCTCTACCAATACATTAACACTTAAAATTGTATAAAAGATTTTAAAATTTCCATTAAACGTCTGAATTGAAGAGACTGACATCGATAAGTAGTAATCAACTTTAGAAACATTGGCAAGAAACTGATTTTAGAAATTTATTTTCCTATTTTTATGGTTTTTATAGTCAAGATATCATAATAAGGTTCAGTACTACGGTTATTCAAAATGGAAATATAAAAACTTTTCAACTGTAAATAGTTTTAGTACTGTTGATAGTTACATATCTGATAATTTTAAGCTGCTAAATTTGATCATGGTAAAGTTATATCGTGAATCAGAGGCGTTTCCTTACTATCTACGTAGAAGCCTTGTTATTATGCTATTTACCAATTTCGTATTTAAGAATTATGAATTATCTGATATCAACTTCTTTGCCATTTCGCACAATTTTGAGCAATTCCGCATAATTTCAGGAAATGGAACCCAGAGCATCGCTTTGCATGGCAACCGATTCGAATGCCTACACATCTCGTGATATCCTTTGCGTGCATTAATCATTTGAAATCAAATATCCATTCCTCGGTTTACACGGAAATACCTCAGATGAGTCCGCCATTAGGGAGTTGTAACTACAACTTTAGCCGACCACAATTCACGGACACGTATTTTCTAAGGTTTTATCGCCCATTCTAAGCCACACCCTCCTCGTGAATTATTCCTCTTTCCCACGAAAGGCCTCTCTTTCTAATCTTCCCCTTACGCATTGCACCACTTCTCCCCCATTCACTTCCATTTCTCCACATGCATGTTCTTTCGTTTGACGTCAATTCACTTATCCCCATTGGCCTTCTTGTTAAGGCCTATAATTTGGGCAGTGATAAGAGAATACATTCTGAATATGAATCAACATGTGATTCTACTCCTACAGAAAACTCAATTTACTGTAGTCAATTAAAAAATCTGGTGAATATACAATAAAATATATCAACGATCAATGATACATCAACTCCTAAAGCTATAATTTTATAATTTAAATTTATCTTGAATTAACATACTTGTAAGAGCGTGAATTATTTTATTAAAACAAAAGATGAATGCTAAATATTTTTATTTCGATATGATAATTCAGATAAAAACACGAAAATCTTAGGAAATGAAAATTGTGTCAACTTAAACAGATTTGGATTCGATAAAATTTGGCAGTTATTTGGTTAAATTATTTCAATAAGGAGAATATAAGGATGTAATAGTCCTTATTTATCAAATTACATGTTATTTTAGTGATTAAAAAAATCCAATCACAATTCTTCATTGTCTTATCCACTATCACCAAACTGAGCATTTAGAATTTTGATTTTCAGATAATAAAATATTAACTTGAAAACAATGCATCTATAGACACGAAAAATTTAAGTACATAAGTTTTTTTAGAACGTATAACATATTTAGATGTAAGTATAACATCATTATTAAACTGTAGTTTAATCTACCATAAATATATGCATTTTTTATCAAAAGATATTTGAGGTTTATTTGGTTTTATGTAAACTCTTTTGTTGGTTATTTCATAATAAAATTCTACATTATAAGCTTAAAATGATTTTAGTTAAAAACTTTGGTGAAGCTCGTACATAAACAATCCTAAAGTTTGATTATTTTTCGAAATTTTAGATATGGTATTGTTACTAGAATGTTGATAAACAATTTTTGCATACAGTCGCAGTAAATATTTGTGGAGATAAATAATATACTTCTTTCTTCCATTTTTTGTGTTGTATTTGTTTGTGCCTCAGAAGAGTTTCCCACGTATATGATAATCTATCAACATTCTACTTTTTAGCCCTTTTTATGCAGAAATTAGCACGCAAATATGTTATGATCACGAAGCCCTGAAAATAAAATGCTCTAAAATATTCAAGGTTTCAAAAAGTGTTGAATATTATGGAAATTCACAATTTGACATTTAATCGTACACGATGCCTTTAAATATTCATGGCTTCCGAATGACTTTAGTTGGTGTAAATGGGTAAACGATATTAAAAAGTTTTTTTGAATGCATAAAAGAAAACCATAATGATATACTCCAAGATAAAAAGAATTCCAAATTCTATTGGACAAGTTTTTCGCAAAATAAATAACGGAGGAAACTGTATCCACATTATTATTTCAACTATTCACATTTTGTTACTGGGTAGCATCTGTTCAACTGATGGCTTTGAAGATGTGATTCAAAGATAGACAATCGATTTAACATTCTGAATGATTGCATGTTCTTTACAACGTTAAATAGTTTAAAATGAAATCAATATTAGAAGGCGTGACTTCGTGAAAAGCCATATTATAATGAAAAACTTAGTAATTCAAACGGAAAATTTGATTTGCTCGAGACCGGGTTCGTAATTTTACAGCGAAGATTGAAGTGTAATGTACAATTATTAAACCGGTCGCGAGTAAATCATATTTTCTGTTTAAATTACTAAGTTTTTCATTTTAGTATAAAAAGTGTATTCTAGTAACTATACGGTTTATTGTCCATTTAGTTTTTAAGTTATATTTTATTCCATCTTATCATATGAACAAAGTACTTTTGCACGAAAAATGCTTACTTAGACCTGCTTTCCCTTATCCATCCAGCGACCACTTTATGAAACTTGAATCTGAGTCTACCAAAACAGTTAAAATTAAGCAGAATTAGCATTCTTAAAAAGCAGAATTTCATTTTCGATTTCAATATTCTTAGGTTAATTAACAGAAATAATATTTACCGGAATTGAAAACATTTAACCTCAATTTCTCATTACCAAAAATTTTAAAATGCATCATTTATTGACTATTTCCTACTAAACAACTCCATTATTGGCGTAACTAAACTAGAATTGCAAAAGCTTGTTCAGTCCCCATTTTGATTTTGTCTCTTTACCAATTAATTTTGAAGCTTTTATACTCTTTCTTATGTTTTGATTTCCACACCCATCACAATTAAACATCAAATTTTCTTTTACTTACTTTTTGAAGCTTGAGTTCATCTTAAATTAAGAATTTATTTTGTTTTTATATTCAATTTAAAAAATTAAACTACTTTCACGAATGCAACAACTATTATTGTGTGCGATTACTTATATTTTATCAAATTGTGATCGATGCGAAGCAAATTCCTTACCATTTCGTGAATAATAACTTTCGTTTACTCAAAAAAGGCATCTAAAAAAATCACCTCAAATGAAATCGCACGATCTAGGAGAAGGTATTACGATTTTTTCAAACGAGAATTAAAGCGATCCCCTGACGACTCCATTTAGTCGACAAATTCATGAATACGAGAGAATCCCATTCCCTTAAAACCTCATACGTCACGAAGCCACCAGAAATCGCCCCAACTTATCCCGTCCATTATCGCGTGGAAACTTTCTCATTCTATAATGACCTGTGAGGGGTCCAAACAATCCCAGACTCAGCTCTCTTTCCGTCCCTTCTGCCGATTCTGAAACCTTGGCAACATCTTGGTACGTTTGAGGCGGTTGTTTGGATACTGACAAAGGGACGACAAGAGCAGTGGACCCAACTTTTCATCGTTTTTCGTGTCTATTGACTGTCGCCTGTTAGTGAAGAACAGCGTAGTTCAGCGGCAAAAATATGTCTAATTTTGGTCTCTCTTTTTTTTTCCGCTCAATTCGAATAGCCGCGATATTTACTTCTGAAGAGGACACAAATTAATCCTTTGATGTTTCAAATATATTTAACTTTGAAATTAAATGTAAACCATTGACGAAATTATATTTAACATAAATGAATAAAAGATTATGACTTCTGAAACGTTGAAAATCAAAATTAAAATAATAATAGAGCATCTTAATTTTCAGGAAAATTGAGACAATATGCGTTCGATCTGAAAAGGCATACTTAACTTAGGGGAGTGTTTTTATGAATTATACTCAATTATTTGAGTAAACATGAACGAAGAAGGATTTTCTGGGATATGTATTATTTAACGGATATATGACAGGAGTTTTCCTTACTTGCAAACTAAATTGCCTTCCAGGAATGACTCAAGTTATTTTAGGCAACATTATATACATTATACTCGGATGTTGAAAATTAATTAAAAATATTTATTGGGTGTGTGTTGAATTCTTTCCAAAGTGTAGGATTATATATAATAAAATTAAATTTACTTTATATACTATTATTTAAGGTTATATAATTATACATCTTTACACTTAGGTTTGTCGAATTAACATATGAAGATATGAAGCTTTCTTTGAGAGTTAAAATAAGATGCATTAAGATTTAGTGAATATAAGGCATACTTATAAAGTAGATTTAAAAATAAAATCTGCGAATGATTGAACAGAAAAAGGTAAATTAAACTTAAATAAAATTATAACGGAATAATCTTTTGCTGACAAACAAAAATATAAAGTATTTTAACCAAACTTCAACCTTCAACGCACTGACAAGTTCGAGAACAATGATTCTATTTACGATTCTATGAAAACTTTTTGGATACTTGAATTTAGATACTAATTTCACCGCATTACCATCATTTTTTCGGTCGAAAAGGCTGAATATATCCAATCAGAGTGCAGTCAAATTCGATAGAAATCAGCTTATGTGAGCTCCTTTTTGAAGGATTCGGTGTCCATGGCTACTCCAATATGAGCGCCGAAATAGCTTTTAGAGTGGATCCGCAAATGAAGGCATGTAAAGAGGTTTTCCGGTTGACCCAAAGAAAATAAAAGGCTTCGTAGAAATTTAATCTCTATTATCAGAGATATATTTCACATGGAAAGGGATTTTAGATTTGAAAGGATATAAGCGGTACTAAATATATAAATGGAGTATTAGGTGCTTGAGTCATTGAACAACATTACGCTATTAATTATCTAAAGAATCCTTTTAATTTTTCACTTTAGTGCTGTGCGAATTCTCAAATAATTTCGCAAAAGTTATAGATAATAATATCTGAGACAAGTAATACGCTAAAACTGTAAAATATTATGTGAATGAAGCTTCCTTATATATTACTCGATAGTGATTTTATTAACCTAATATAAAGAGAGAAGCATCCAAATAGCATCTGAATAATACAAATTCATGTATTTAAACGTACTGAACAACGTAATACAAAGTTGCATAAGTCAATTATGGCTGATCATCACGAATGGCGAGTCACAATACTCGATACAATGTAAATAATAATATTAGTGAAAAATGCTTTTAATTGAGTGCATTAACAAACAATCCTTAGCCTTAGAAATACTTATTAAACGTACATTGCAATATTTATCCTCTGCAATATATTTATTTAGAGTAAATTTATAGAGAGTAAAAATATCCGTGAATTCGACATAAATTTTTTTAAATTAATCATATTTTGTTACCGAAAGAGGCTAATATAAAATGTCACAATTAATGATACATTATTATTTTTTATACGCTTTTAGATCAAAAGAAACATTTTTGCCAAAATAGAAGTTCATTTATAGTATTGGTATAAATGGAAGTATAGGATATTATTAATGTAATGATACAGGCGTTTTTTAGATATTTTTACTAAATTCATTTTGTATGTGATTGGATGCATATTTAGTTTTCTTAATAAAGAAAGCAAAGAACGTGGAATCTAAAATGTCTTAGCATTTAAGGGATATTTGAGTCGAAGGTGAAATGAACAGGACAAGAGATAAGCTGCCTTTTAATTGAAAATAATTTTCGCTCAATTCTGACTCACATTTCCTCTATCATTCACATTCATAGCATGATTCAGTATTTCTTTAGATATTTCCTTCACATTTATTCGCCATAGATTCACCTCTTTTTTTCAACCTTTGCTCGTAATCGGTAAATGCGTTTGAAGCCATTTAAATATTTGCGGACCATCAAATCCGTTAATTAATATTAACCTCCTGAAAACGTGATGATAATTTAACTAGCTTAAATAAATTCAATTTCGTAGTTTATAAATTAATTGCTGAAATTCTGATTCCATAAAAGGAGCGTATTTGTATGAATAATTACCATCCCACAAATAAATCAAAAGCTAAAACACTTTTGGATTCGTCCAAAGTCCTATAATTCTTTTGAAATTGGTAATCAGTTCACGAAATTTCCAAGAATAATTTTAAAAGGTCGAATGTTCGGTCCTTCGAAAGGAGAAAATGTGGTACCTTAATCAGATCTTTTAGCTTCGTTATTTTAAAAGTGAGGGAAGGGTGATTTTCACGCCATCAACAGATAACTCACCCGAGAACTTAGGGCTGTCGACCTTTTGCTACAAAAATCATTACATTCTACTTCAGATGGGGTCATTAACCTCAGTTTGATCAAAGTAGCACCAACTGCACACAAACAGTAGATTCTATGTTTCTACTGAAATAGATTTACTATATTCCAAATAGCGATTTCTGCAGATAATTTTACATAATAGAAGAAACGTTAATTGCATATTAATTTATTAAAAAAATGACAACATAAGGAATAATGAAACATTAGCAGATAGAAGATTAGCAGCCAGAATGCGTTTATTAGATAAGTTTAGAGGAAGTACGTTTTCGGAAGACGTAATTGAAATTATGCGACCCCCCTGCTATCTAGGCCGATCCGATAATGCGCGTAAAATACGAGAAATAGATGCTAGGACGAATCGTTTTAAGAATTCCTTTTTCCCGCGCACGATATGCGACAACAATAGATTAAAATACGCAGTAAAATAGAATAGGTGTTTACACCCCCTGCCACACGCCGAAAGGCGGCTTGCAGGGTACTTATGTAGATATAGATGTAGAATGTATAGGTTGTAGCACAGTAACGTTTTGCGCTGTGGATGATTCTAAAGTTAGAGTAGACTTAGAAAAAAGGGACCGGGAATCGAACCCGGGTGCTCTGTCCGTTAAGTTATCCCGGCAAAACGTTTCTACAGGCCATTCGAGAAACTTCGTGTGGCAAAGATTTTGTCCGCACCGTATTCGCTGTCATGGCTTTGCACCAGCAAAGTGATGGTGCCATCACTTAGTTGGTGCTTATTATGTGGAATTATATGGAACTGCATTCAAACGGTTAATCTTACTGCTGTTGCTCGTTCGACGAATACCGATTACGATTCTTAATTTGAAAATAAAAATAAATGAAGAATATATTGAAAATAAAAATACAACCAGAGGCAGAAACGATTGTGGAAATGTTTAGTTCAAGTAAGATGCTGTCTATTATTCCATTCAATAATAAAGATTTCGCATTTAAAGATGAATAATTTTTTAGGAAATTAGAACCCAAGGCTTCCTGGAAAGCATAAGAGTAATGAATGCGGAATAATAATAATAAAATTACTTTTCGGAAAAATTTTTATTAATATAAATTTAGAATTTAGAACATCACGAGTAATTTCAATGCATTTCCTTCACTATTCATGTTATAATTCCATAATCTGTTGTAGCATATTGTTGTGTATTGAAAACCTTCAATTCCATATGACGCTTCATTGGCGTATTTAGGTAATAAATGATATTAGAATCGAAAAGAATAGAAAATATTAATTAGACTTCGTGTATTCAAAAGAAACAATCTCGGTGGTGATATTTCAGCTCCTTCGATTAACCAATGCTAATTACGGCGCATCTTTAATGATCCATTCCTCATATTCCGTAAAAATGCGGTTCAAATTCCTTTGGCGTTCCCTGATTTAATCAGAACAACTCTTAATTCGTTCATTTGAACGTTGCTAATCAATTCATCACTTCCTCGCGAACATTTCTTTCATTTACTTGATTATCTACGCATTTCTCGGAAATATCGTCTTTGAAATGTACTCCTCTCGTCTTCTATGCGCAGAACGCCCTTCTTTTGGTATTCTCTTTTGTCCTCCAACAGAATCCTATCATGTCTTTTTCTTCCTTTTTCCTTCTATCCAATTTTCTTTTTTGAACAAATGTAGTTTTCTTATCTTCCTATTCATTGGATTTTCTTTCCCATTACTCTTTTGCCTCTTTTTTCCTCTTTATTTTGTTCATAGAATTGGTCAAACGCTCCAAATTTCCTCTTCAGATGTAAAATATAATCACTCCAAGTAACATTGAATTTATGTTATTATCTCAAGAGTTCTCACGCATACGATATATATTTCCAGATTCTCTTCTTTTCAATCCGAAATTACTTTTCGGACGACCATTTCGGCGAACTCTTATAAATCCCTTCGCAAATTCATTCGCAGGAGAAACTCCATGATTTCTGTAATTCTCAACCTTTCCCACTTGAGAATGAAATGTTCGGCAAAAGGAAATGATATTTTAATTATTTTTGATCAATTATATTTATTTAAGGGGATGTGAATCAATACCACTATTTCAAATGTAATTTAAATTAAATATAGAAGCTTTGATTCTATATTGTTGTTGTGTTCAAAATGAAGGAATATTTTCAGGAATGACATCTAGTTTATTATGTGGTGTAAGAAATAGAATCGATTGATAGCTTTAAAAACGTGAGGAGCGATTCAAATTGAATAGGAGGTACTTTTCAGTAGGATACTCGAGCTAGAGCTAAGAGGAAAGAGAAATAAATCAATCGGTTCCTATTTTTTATCCCATTCAAGAAAGAATACTTTTTCTTCATCATCTATCCAAAGTTTATCAGTCTTTGTGCGGCAAAATAAAGATTGAAGGCAAAGAATAAAACATGTATTCATATGAGTACGAATCTAATCAAATAAACATTAAAAAGGTATAAAAATTTACGTCAAAGATGAATTTATAGATATGAATTCGATCGAAATAAAACTACCAACATTAACAACAAAAATATCATAAACATATAACCGATAATCAAATATGAAAACAAATGATTTAAGGCGTGTTTCAGGAACATAACTTGTACTTCTCGATCGCACAACTATGATGTCGATGCCTTAATCTTCGTTTTCCTCTATCGATTTTCAATCTTTTACGTCCTGCGTTCATCATTCTTCATCATGTTCTAAATCTTTATCGATATTTTCTGTATCGTTTCTTCTTCTCTTTGACCACTTCTCTTAGTCCTTCGAATTCCCAAAAAATGCAATATAAAGTGTGTTCTCAAAATACACGAGAAACAACGTAAGATATGTGTGGAATGCCGAATTCTAAAGATTATATAGAAAAGTTATTTCACTTCAAAAGGCACATGTCACTGTGCTTTATTTTCCGCCAGATTGCTGTTTAAAAAAACATTCTATAGTTGAAAAAAAATTGAAAATTAGATATCATAAATGGAAATTTAATATAATAAATGGAAATTTAATATAATAAATGATAATTTAATATAATAAATGGAAATTTAATATAATAAATGGAAATTAATGATAATAGAGCAGCAAATTAGAGATTATTCAGAGTTAATAAAAGTGAAGTAAAACCTATATTACTATAATACGTTATATTCGGAATAGCGTTATAAGCAACTATGAAAAATTCAAAAGAGAAAATCAAACTCTGGTGAAAATAATAGTAGTAAATCTAATACCAAAAATTCACAATTCAAGGTAGAAATCAGAGAATGATAGGAAAAATGTATCTTTTTTTTCTTCTACTTGATTGGCAATTACATCTGCTTCAGTTTTATTCTCTATTTCACTTAAATTGTTGGGTTGTATTTTAATTTGATCCCATTTTTGACCGCAATAAAGACATTTATTATTATTATTTAATAATGAGGGATGAAAAATTTTAAATTCGGTCATAAAAATTAATAAACAAATTATAGTAAAATCACAATAGACTTAAAGAAGAAAACGGAATTATAATTATTTGTAACCATATACAATCTCTAAGAGTTTTAATATTTTGAACAAGAAAAACTTTTAAAAAACAGTTAATATTTCCGATAAAATCTACTTTTCATCACTTTCCATTACACCATTTGATTATATTTGGCGAAGGAATCACGCCGTTCCAGTTGAGAACGCAGTCAATGGATATTTCGCTCGGACGTTTCCTCGCTTTTCCGCAAACAGATGATAACCGCACAAAAAAGAAGCAAATCAGACAAAAACAGAAAACATTTTCAGGGGCTAAGTTCAGAGCATAGATTACGGAAATATCGTCACTCCATCCAAATTAACGAATCGTCTAATGTTTATTTTCATATCTCTTCTTGCGGAGGCGCACCCCACTACCTCTTCAGAGCTGTGCTGCAATGCGTCACCAACAGTGTTGCCAACTTCTCCGCTTTTATTCCCACCCACGCCGCCCCCTTCTCCGTATCCATGCTTTTTATTTACGTATTTGCCACGTGATCAGGCCTTAATTGCTCTGAAAGGTGCATTTTGATCTTCCCGAACGCGTGTTTAAAAGCGTTCAGGAAAAGCGCTATGTTTCTGGTCTTTAGGTTAAAAATCTGCAAAGTTCGGATTCTAAATGCGTAATTTCCTCCGATGATACTTATAATATGCGATAGATGCTCAAAAGCATAATGAATTATGATTCAATTATTTCCAACGAAATAGGGAAATTGTGACTAAACTTTCAGCAAAAGATTACTATGTTTAAGCATTAAGTCTTTGAAATAGTTCAATTATTTAAATTCACTAATTCAGTAACCGTCTGTCGTTTAAATCTTAAAGTAAATATTAAATGGTTTATAGTATCATTTATATTCACTTTAATCCATCAACAATTACTAATTTCTTCTCCTTCATTCCTCTTCATTACATCTCATAGAGAAATCTATTAAATAAAATTAAATAATAGCCATTGAAAATCCAAGCTTTTTTATTTGATTTCTTAAAGTTATCAGAAAAAACTTAAAAATTCTATATTTGTTACTAAATTGTAAAAATATTGCTCTAATGAGCGACGTACAAAAATTATAATTTGTTATATGGTAAAAAAGGTTTATTACAAGTGTAAATAAAATGAGAATAGTTATACATACTGCATTTAAATACGATATTATAATGTTAGAATAAAGGCTGTGAATGTAGAACAAGAGTGCTTCAAAAGTAAGCTCTCGAGTGTTGAAGCAAATAGTGAAATTTGGATTCTTTCTATTTCCCTTTGAGCAACATTTCGAGAATTGCTGTTTGACTTTCTTAAGTTCACACCTCATCCAAGGGATTAAGAAAAAGCGGCCCAAGTGTGTGTATTGTTTTTGAGGAAGTGCCTCTAAAGAGAACAATAGAAACAAATGTGTGCAAAGAGAATTTCGAAAGATGATGCTCACGGCAAAGAATGGACCGAGTCTCCTTTCAGCGACGATTCCTCGAAAATGTCCTCTGCAAAAGTCGTTTCCTTTGCTGGATAGTCGATGAGGAGAAATGAATTTTTCAGATTTTTATTGCCTTAATTAGATGATTGCGGACAAAAGTGAACGAATGCTTTATTCATTGCCTTTTTAAATGATCGTTTGAAGCCGATTATTTCAAGAACTAAAAGGATTAATTCAAACATTTTCGATATAAATGTATTGTATGTATATATATAATTAAAAATGTTGATATTCTCAATTGCTTTACACCATGGGATTTTATTTTAGAATATTGAACTTAAACAACAATTAATTATTCAAATAACCTTAAAATACACAGTAGCCTTTATATATATAACTATTTTTACGATAATAAATTCTGAAAAGATCCAAAGGTAGACGATTTAAGAAAAATGCGATAGAAGATTTGTAAAAGCAAGACTTTTTTTAGCTCTAATTATATTCGGTGACAAAATGCTAAATACATGAGAGTAACTGGAAACTGAAATTTAGTTATTAATAAAGTTATTATTTGAATCACATGAATAATCGGTAATTAATGTTATTATATCGATGATCGAATGGGTACCGCCTGGCATGGTGCATATTTGTAGCAATAAATAATTATTAATTATGATCATTAACTTTCAATAGGCAATGAAAATGTTGATCAGTTAAATCAATCAAGTTTGTTATTCAGTAAAAATTTCATGTTATATATTTTATATAACAGGCTATAAAAATTTTTAGTAAATTTATTTGCATTTTCATTTCATTCGTTATAAATTTAAAATCTCAGCTCTTTCAATCCATTATTAAATTTCCTCTCCATTCCATCCTATATTTACGCTGTGAAGTTATTGAAGTTGTGATTTTGGAGTCTCTTTTTTAAAAAGTTTGCAGTACTTTTTTCAACCTAATAATTACGATTGATTGAGTATTCTTTGTATTAAGTTTTGCGGTCAATTTTATTATTTTTGAAATAAATTTTTAAATTATCAACTATTATTTTAAAAATAAAAATATTATCATCGCGATGAAGAAATCTCTTTTGAGGAACTTTGCACGAAACTTTGGTGTTCTATAGCACTGACGGCATATTTCAATCGGACGTCTCCCTTAAATCAAATTGGAATATTCGGAGTAAAATTAGCAAACGTAGAGTAGGTCCATGGTTGCGCAGTAAATCCCGAACTTCCAAAAATGAAAAAGGGAGAATATTCCGAAGGGACAAAACGAGTCCTCGGGTGGCCAACACACGCCATTCCATGTTTGCAAAAAGAGACCCTGAATCGCCAAAACCCTCATTCGCTAATATCCAAAAATCGCAAACAGAGGAAGGCTTCCAAAAGTCATATTTTATTCGCCGCGAGATTTATTCCTTTTCCTAAAAACTCTTCCTTCGATCTTTCAAAGGACCGCTCTTTCGAGTGGGGTAGGTCAAAATGCAAATCCATCAAAGATTATCTTTTCTGTTTTGCAATCTGTGCTCCAACGAAAGAACTCGAGCATGGTGCTCTTAATTTGCTTTAGAAGATCGCTATTGGACGATTCGAGAGCAACGCGCATCTTTCAATGAAGACATCTATTTTCGACTTTCATTTTAACCCCCCAAAGAATAACAAACGATGGCTGAAAGGCGGCATTTCCTCGGGAAATGAGTTCCCGTTTTACATCAGAACAAGCCCTCCCTTTTAATGTGCAGAGAAACGGTTAAAGAATTTATAGCTGCATTTGTTGGTTCTTTTCGAAAGCAGGATAATTATTGAGATATCCAAAAAGTTGAGTCACCTTGAAAACGTTTTTAATATAATACTTCATAATAAATCTATAATAATGTTATTTCAAACAAAAAAATCCTATAAATATGAATAATATTTAGAAAATTAAAGTATTGAATTCATAGCTAATATCGTATTTGTTCGAAGCTTGTACTTTTACCTGAAGATCGAGGATTCCTTAGATATGTTAATCTGAAATAGAGACTTCAATTGAAGTGTACAGCGCATCGGTGTTTAGGCCAATTTCGCAGTGATTAAGCAGAGATGAGTATTTCAAGGAAGAGGCTATTTTCTATTCCTTATTTTAACTCTACTACTCCGAAATAACTGAAGATCAAACTTAAATTAAAAGAAAATCTTATAGGCTATCTACAGATAGAACGAGGTGTCTGGGTCCAAAATGTTGTGTTTTTAAGATTTCTATGTATAGAATTAGATGTGAAGATATAATTTTGAATCTCTGAATCATTTATATAAAAAATCATCTCGTCTTTGATAATATTTTAGAAAATAAGTAAATATTTAATTTCTGTTTCTGCGAAAGCGGCAATAATTTTACGCGATCAGTTCGTGCGACTTGTGAAAGTGAAGAGATATTATGGGTTTAACTCTGTCATGACTTGTTACAAAACCTAGTGGTTTATTTTTTCACCTGTTTAATTTTCATGTATCTGCATTGCATTGTGGAAGTCACTAAGTACTTTTCTTCTTTCATCATGTCCTTCCACCAAGTGCGGCCTGACAAAATCGAACTTATATGGAGATCACAGATAAAAGCGCCGCTCTTTCCTTTCATTGGCTGTTTATTCGAAGTGTGGCCAATCAAAGATTCGAAGCCACCGAATTCAATGCGTTTTTTTGAGAACATCTCTTGAAAACTTAGTTTTTCTTAGAATGCTATCGTAAGAGAACAATTTTAAGAAACTCATAATTCTTTTATGAACTCTGATGATTTTCGGCAGATAATTTCGATATTTTTAAAACCTCGACTACTTAAAACAATTACTATTATCGATTCATTATTAACCTAAGTTGTGACTATTATAATTCCAAATTACATGAAATAAGAAATAAAATCATAACAATTAAGAACCACTTCTTATTGGAAATACAATCCATCATTAAGGTCTTCGATCGGGTATTCGTTTCACAAATATATCGTGCGTAACTACGAGTAAAATAAATTTGAAGTGATAAAATCATTCAGATTTATAGAATCTAATGATAAATGACTCTATTTCTTCAAATGGACGGAAATTGCCGACTGAACGTAAACGCTCCTAAAAAATGTTCGCCCAAATAAAACCGCAGACAAATTGCGAGTTAACCTTATTCAAGGATTTAGGTCATGCGATTCCTTAAATTTTCTCCTTCGAAATAGCATTCGCCAATTTTACGACAACTTACGATTACTTAGAATGAATGTCTGTAAAAAGAAGAGTAAAAAATGTAACACAAAAAGATTAAAATGGATTTGCTAAAATTTTCGGAAGAAAAAGGAAAATATTGCGAAGGAAATGGCCGATTGTGTAAGCGAAGGAAAAGGCGATGGAACACTGTTCAGAGGAAAATCTAGAAAAGATATGCGTTAGAAGAATCGCAGTTTGCATTAAGTCCTCCCTTTTGAATCCTTGGTGACAAATCCTCGAAGTTTTACAGTCGAAAGAAAATTCCCATCATTTTTGAGAATATGTCACAGTTCGCTCGGAGGAGCCTGTATCGCAGATTCTTAATGTAGATCCTTCGACGAACTGCCGAGGGAACCACTGACCGTTTTGATTCCGTTGCTTTAGTTAGAAAAACGGAGGACAAGAACTGTACTAGAGAAATGTACTAAATCTCAAGGCGTGATTCAAACATGCTTAATTCGTAAAGTATTTAACAGAAAGTGAATTAAAAATTGAATGACGAATGTTTCGCTTAAACCCATTCATTTAATTGCTCTAAAACTATTTGATATATTTTATCAGCATAGAAATATATATGTTATCGATTATTTTTTTGAACAATACTTTCATGATTGGATTCAGCAGCATTATCACATTTTACTATTTTAATTTTATAAATAGCCGAATAAATCTTTCTACGTAAACTCAAATAAAATTTCTATAATAATGGAAATTGTGTGTCCTTTTACAACAGCAAATAGTTTCGAGAATTAAATCCGCATAACAACGAGAAAACCAATCTGAAAACAGTAATAACAGGTTTTCAAATTATACAGTAAATGCATAATGTTAGAAATGCTAAGATGACCTGTAGTACAATGAAGTTGCGAAAATTATCAAAGAAAAATAATAAATACCATAAATACTATGATGATTTAAACCCATAAAATTCAATAAGAGTGCGTGCGAGTGCTACACCATGCTTTAGCCAAAAATTACAACTCAACTTTGCCAAGGCAATTTACTCTTATAACTTTTATATAATAATACAAGAATAATATTTCCGATTCTAAGTGCGTTCCATTCCCTTGGAAACATACCGTTGCAGCCAACAATTGAATAAGAATAGAGGATAAAAATATAACCCTCAGCAAAAGAATCAAAAGCACGCATTCGTTTCGTAAAAAATCAATCTTTCCGGTAGATTTAAAAAGTAGTGTCATTTCCCACCGTTGATTGCGTCGGTTATATTTGAAGAGAGCTTTTTTACGGAAAGAGATTAATGGTTATTTACTTCCACAAAGTATTAAATGCAATTCGTAATAAGCTTCCACCGAATGTGCTCGAAACGAAACACATCAATGCCTTACGAATCAAACGAAACGAAAGCAATTAAATGCACAAGAACGGATAGAGAAACAAATGAATAACCAAATAGATTAAGCACATCGGAGCAAAAAAAGTGGGGTATTACGGAGGGTAAAAGCTCTGTGTCGTGAAATTAGCACGGTAACAAATTAAACGGGAATGGCGGCGAAGAAAGGCGAAGAAAAGAATTGGAAAAAATGAACCTTCCGTCGACTGGAAAATCCGTGGGATTACTCGATGAGCTTAAGAGATGGAAGTGGTCGTATCTTTTTGGTGATTCCGTTGGGAAAGTAATACATTTTAGCACTCACACACGACGTTTCCGAAAAATAAAATCCTTCTGCTAAAAAACGCAGACTTTACCTTGCAAATATACTTTTCTGAAGTGCGACTGAATTCTTGCGGAATTCCCGTTAGCTTTCAAAGACTTTTGTTTACCAAAAGACATAACCACAAAGTCTCTTTTTAATCCAATTTGAAATCTAGTTTGATATTAGGATTGATTCGCATCTATTCATTATCTTCTATTTTATAATCAATCAATGATATTTTTGTATTTTTATGAAAACCGGTATTAAAAGTTTCAGAAACCTTGAGTTTTATTTCAATGAATATCGAGGACTAATTTGAAAAGAAATTTAATTCTATCCGTTAATCGACCAATTACTTTTACAATAGACTCTGAAGTTCTCTCTTTAATAGATCGTATTCTTTTAAGAGAAATACACATAAATGAGGAAAGTATACTCCACGAGCAAGCATAGAAACAGAATCAATAACGTTATAATTTAAATTTGTACTCAAACAATTAATCCTCTTAGAAATGTTTTATACAGGTTCTTCTCCCAAAGCGTCACTTTCTGAATGAAATTACTTTCTTAGCGCAGACCACGAATCAATAATGGAGATTAACAATTTATCATTGTTGAGTTCCCATGATTCGATCTTCTAATTGTGGAAAAGTTCGAACCTTTGATTGTTGCTCTATGCCTCTTAATGGACGAATTCTGAAAAAATGAGATATCGAGGAAATCTCTAATTTATGTTCAAAATACGTGTTGCGTGTTTTTCTTTTTGCGTGTTTTCATGTCTATTTTTGGGTCTCTAATCTGAAATTGATACGAAGGGAACCATACAATAAATCTAAAATTAACTTTTGATCTGATGTAAATCACATAAAGAAGAAAAATTTTAGGAGTTTTGTGATGGGGAAAACCTTCCGTTTCCACTTTTCTTCTTCAATTTAATGTCAGAGATTTTTACTTCGAAATGTCCTTTAAGATACGACTTCTAATGATGGAGATTCGTTTCATTAATCTTCCTCGAAGCATGTTCAAAACAATCCGTATTTATGAAAAGTAAATTATTGCATTGGGCATTGAGTGAACTCGAAAAAATGAAGGAAATAAAATTATCAAGGTGAAAATATGTTCATAAGCAACAATATATTAAATAAATTTAATAAAATCTAGCAAATTCTATTTCAGAGTAATTCATTTAAAAGCGATAAATATTATATAAGTAACTTTGAAATTTTTTGAAAGAACATTATTTCTTTACTGAAAAAGATTAATATCGAGTCTAGTACTAACAATCGCTATCCTATCGATGAAATTAATAACTGAATTTTAACTTGAAGATTCAGTAACACGCGTAAATCCATATTCGGAGAAAATTACTTGATTTTTTACACCTATTAGTTGTATGTCGAACTCTTAATGGTAAAAAATGTCTTAAATTCGATAATAATTCATAATTGATGTTGAAATGAGATAATATAGAACAAAATAAATCAATTTAGTGATATTTGGGCTTATAAACTATTAAAACGCAAGTTTGCACGATTTTATAAGGTATTAGAAAAGTAGCTTAGCTTAGTAATTGCGGCTAAATGAACCTAGTACATTTTATATATGCAAAAATAATGTTATAAATAAAGTTCTTGAAGAAAGTAATTGTTTTTCTTTTTATTCGAAAAATCGCATTTGTATCATAACTATTTCCTCTAAAGTAAGTTAGGATCCCCTTTATTCTCTTTTAAATTGGGGAATTTGTTAATTATAGATAAATTGAATGATAAAAACGGTAAAAAATTCAGATCCATATTTTCCTATTCTAATTCTTTACTATATAATTTATATCATTTCTACTTCGCTATAAAAATATGTAATTTCTCATTGAGTTAAAATCGCAGCAATTTGATTCATTCAATAGAAGAACGATTGCTTTTTTGTGTTTTATTTGTAAGGAAGTAAGTAAAAGATTAATTTTTCTCAGGAGGTATCCACACAAGTAACATTCATACGAGCAAATAGCCTAAAGATTCGTTTTAAGGGACAGGAAATGTACCCAAAAGATTTGAACATTTAAATTACAACATTATCTATACATTAAAGGTAAATAATCGCATAAAAACAGATTGAATATTTTTCTGCGAATTAAATCATAAAAAATAAAAATATTTTATTTAAATTAATTCAGATGCATTTATTTATCTGGAAAATGAAACATTAATCAGCTGAACTGCTAGAATCGTTTTGATGGAAATACAAATTGTAATATAGCTGAATTCAACATTGTACTTCGTCCTTCCAAATGGTGAATGAACACATACGCAGTTGTATTCCACTTATAAATAAATATCCGAGATGCCTTAGACGCATAAAGACGTCACAGACCAACATCCCAAAACATCGCAAATATCGTTGGGTAGTTAATGGAGCAAAATTCGATGAGCGTCAAAAACTGCGCAGAAATTGTTCGCATCACCGCGTCGATGCAAATTCGGACCAAATGAAATATCGTGGACAGCGAAGAACGGTCCAAAGTTACAATTGTATTATGCGGCAGACAAAGGGAGTTTCCGGTGAACGTTCGAAAAAATTCTGAATACGAAGGTCTAAGAGGAATTCCAGGTCATAGCAAGGTGATAGCTATATATTTA
The DNA here is from genome assembly GCA_020796165.1 of Pantala flavescens. NCBI lineage: Eukaryota > Metazoa > Arthropoda > Insecta > Odonata > Libellulidae > Pantala > Pantala flavescens. The sequence continues at coordinate 35,886,282 of CM036880.1, read as the reverse complement.
GAGAAAAGAGCAGGTCAGTGGGAATTCTCGGAGGTTGGAGAAAAACCTTGAAATGATGCCTCATTAATTGAACAGGGATGGAGTAGAAACGATCGCAGCATCATTTTTCTTTTATTTTTGGCTCTGATTGAAATGAATGATGCGAGGCTGTTGTTAATTTCAAATAATTAAATTAATACGATGTTCAAATGAACTATCGATTGTTAAACTCTTAGAAAAAATACATTCTAAAGTTTATAACGTTCATAAAATTTAATCTTGCGCAAAATCTATAAACAAACTTAGTGTATCAAATACTAAAATACAACAGAAGAACGGAAGAATGGCTATTAAAAATAATTCACCTCTGTAACAAAACTTTTGGGTGATACATTTTTTGAAAATCTGAGAAGAATAACAAGTTTATATTTTATATTTAAAAAGCCTCGATTTACAGACCTCTAAAATAATGAATTTTCAGAATAAAATTATAAGGATGAAATATTCTAATAAAAATTTCACTAAATTAATTTTTTAAGCTTTGAACGTCTTGGATATATGCATGAAGGGAGGCATTCTACAATTAATGGTCGAATAAAATAAAAATATTCAATAATGTAGACTTTCAGAGATTTGTTGTATTTTCTTTCTTAAAAAAAGGAAAACAGAAGATAAGTTAATTCGCAGATATGACTAACTGAAGTATCGGAGCTCCTTAAATATCAACGATGCCTATCTAATGCTATCACTTTTACATCAGCACTCGGAAATGATTCCAATCACAGAAATCATACGAGCCCTTGCTTTCGGAACTAAAGGAAGTTCGTTTGGTAACTACGGAGGACAGAATGGGATATTTCTTAAAACCGGGGTCACACCCTGGAATGTCGCAATGCGGAATCAGGAAGGTGGACAGTGAACATTTTATCGTAAAAAACGGATACATTTCCGCGAAATTTTAAAGGCACGCCAACGCAGCACTTGACCCGATTGCGAAAGTATGCTTTCGTGATATTACGTATACAAATAATGCCCGTGACGCATGTGTATACTTTGAGGCATAAAAACCCCTGTAGAATATGAAACTCGCATGCTGACGTGATTATCTTGATAAGTTGCCATAAATTTTGAGTTAATCTCGGTATGAGGAAGTGGGTATTAACGGGGTAATAACAACATGAAAAGGGAGGAGCATTTTTGGCGGTAAAGTATGAGCTCTCGACTATTTGAAAGAGAAAAACGGACAAGAAACGACTGCTTTAGCTGCGAAAGCATAAATCAAACAAACGTTTCAAATGTTAAGTATATATTCACTTGAATAATCCTTGGATATTATAGCAGGCATATCAACCATCATTTCATGGATTCTGAATTTAATTAATCGGCATAATTTCAAATGGATGGAAAGATTTATACGTCATCCCAAAAGGATTAACATTTAAATACGTGAGATATCACTAGAGTCTATTCTATAGGAGAATAAGTTCCGCCTTCAACTCTTTAGAAACGAGATGTTAGCTGAGAAAGATGTAAAACTAAATCACCTATCAGTATATCTTTATTACATTCGGAAATATAATAGAAGATTCATATGGAAATCATAAAGTTTCTGGAAGTAACGTATAATCGAGATGTTCAGAGTATAGGGAACTGGAATAAGCTTGGCCAAAATTCGACATCGGATTGAAAAAAGCTACGATACATATATATTTGAAGATATAAAGAGCGGGATATATATCTTCATATATTCTGTACTGCAGTCATACATATAAAGGTTATAGAGGAGCCATAGTAGAAGAGTATCCAATTAATGAAATTTCTTCTCTGTATGAAAGAAAATTGATTTTGATTAATTTTCCATCACGTGAGACATCATGGAGGTAACAGAAATATATTTAAAACTATATCAAATACAGGTAACTTTTAAATGTACACAAAGATGAGTTCTGATTACTCTCCTTCTCTACCGTGAGCTTAATTGCAGTTCATTGTATTTTTTATTCAATTTACGTTTACCATTCAATAATCAATCACCTATAGTACTCTATTTATATATTAGAACTTTTAATAACTCTCTTTGCTGTAAATTATAAGAATATCAGTTTGAGACTGATGTTAATGGAAATATGTCTAGGATATTCTTTAGAAATGATTTTAGAAGTGATAGCGTTCGTTGAAAATCATAAATAAATATTTTAATCTCTAGATTTTGAAACTATAAGACTTTTTCTTTCTCAATGCCTGGACTCTTTCATTCTAAAATGTTTCAAGTGGTGTGCGCTTTCACTGCACCCATTTCCACTACTCAGCAGTGGTTACGATGTATACATAAATGCAGCACATCTTTATAAAGAGGAAATGCATGGGTAGAGTGGAGCGTGCATGGGATACAATCACTCTATTTCTCCTGCAAACGTATGAGCGAATGGAATGAGTGAGACAGTGCTTGAGTTTTGCAAAAAACACAAACGTTTAGTGGAATATTTTACAGAAGAAAATTTGTGCTCAATTACTTGCCCAAGATTTATGCTCGCTTTGATATTTCATTACCGGTTGGAAAGCTTGCCTTCTAACTTGCAATATGTACTCTAACAAGGTTGAACTAGCTTCTTTGGTTGCGAATAAAATTATATTAATAAGCATAATAGTGGATTTTGATCACTAATAGCATTGTAGTTTTTATATAAGTGGTTTTTAATATTTTAGATAGTTTTAGATTTTGGTCATACTAAAAGGAAATTGTGTTTAAGAAAGGTTCTTATTTGGATTATAATTGGATTTTCCTATATTATATGTATACAATAAGTAATGATTCTCATACAAAATCTGGGAACTTTACCATCTGTAATAGAAGAAATATCAAGATTAGAGCATTTTAAAGAATAAAAGGAAGAAAGGTAACGAATAAAAGGAAGAAGCTGATAGCTAAGTACATGAAAACAAAGACAAGAAAGATAAATAAAAGATTAAAAACATAAATATAATCGCGATATAAAACATGCTACAGCTTTTACCAGTTATTATCACGCTTATGAATATAGCGATGCAAATAAATATCTATAATACTAACAAAAATCGTTTAAACTTATGTTGGGGAAAATTCTTTGCCATTAAAAGGAGGAACACGCAAGTTAAATTGGATAGATATTATATACTATTAAAACAGACATTATTATTCCTAACTTTATAAAGTAATACGTTTATAATAGTCATATAAAATATTGGCTATTTAGAATATTTCTACAATAAATTAATATTCTATTCCCTTCAAACCTTGCTTTAGGATTAATAATTTAATTAAACAACAATTATATTCATACTAGCTGTGCCTGCACCTTACAGGCACGCGTAATCTAATTAAAGACGATAAACAACATAATAAGAAACTTTATTTGATTTTCCTTCTTTTGGTGCTACTTTCAAATCCATACGTGGGTTATTTCTAATTTAATTTTGCAAAAGAAAGGAAGCATGCAAGTGATAAAATCTAAGTTTACGTGTATTTCGTACGAGAACACCGTAAACACCGGACACACGCCAAACGGAAATTATATATATATATATAGATAGATTTGTAATATTTTATCAGCATAAAATATCTAAATTACCAATTGAAATTTATATTCTCTCTAAACTTGTTGGATATCACTCATTTAAACTGTAAAGTACTTATTTTCTCATTTTACACACCTTAATAAAAGCCATACAATATTTCGAACATTGTTTATAAGAAAACCTTTTTCCAAGAAAAACCTTTCGTAAAACTGTTATTTATAGTGAGTAATATCCGTCGATGTATCTTTTGATACCCAGAAAAATTATAAATAATAGATCAGAGATAGACCAATCAGAACGAAGCAAAAGGGTTGTAAAATGGCCTACTTCCAAATCATAACCCAGCGCCTATGTTTCGGGAATAAATCATGCGCCCATCAACGAACACGAGGTCCATAAAATATTTATAACCGTTCATGGGATTTTAGCATCCATTTCCTGAGGAAAATAATTCCCACAAAACTCGTATGGGATAATAATCGAATATTGCATCGGACTTTATCGCAGAAAATGGTAAAAAGATGAATGCCTTAGAGTGTCAAGAATTAGACACTTTCCATACATTGGCTTCATTGTGTTGCAAAAACAAGGACTTTAGCCGCACTTCGAATGAATTGTAAAAATGTGGTTTTTTTAGGATGCAAAAAATCGAAGCAAATATTACTGAGATTTAGGAAATGAATGGCTGTGAACAAATCGATCATTATAAACATGAAAGCATGGAATTTTTCGTCCCGAACCGTAGCCGACACGTCTAACAAACCTCTTTAATTACGTCTCATTAGAGACAAATTTCGAAACATTTCAATTAAACGAATATTGTAAAAAAGTTCGTTGACACGAACAAATCGCAAATGTCCACATTTTAATTAAAAGGTATAAACGGTGGGAAGCAAATACTGTGTGGGAAAACATCCGAATTGCGGACAAAATCGGGAAAATGTGGAAATAAATCGTAAAGATTACACGAAAAGGAAAAGCTAAATTGCTACCATTTTCAAGATGCAATGACTTGATTTGGAAAGGTTGAATGCTTGTAGAATACTTATGCTAATATATTTATATACATAAGATATCTTTGTAAATATATTGTTATCACCCGTATATAAAGAATAAGTTTAATTTTTGAAGTTCAAAATTTTTTCAATCCCCTAAAAGTTTTAAATAAATATAAAATTATGAAACGAAATGTTTTTTAAAAAGGGATTTTCACAAAAAAAGAAAGAAATATTTTAAGTCCTTAATAATAGAATTTAATTAATGGAAAATTATAAAATAATTTTCTACTTATCATATTTGAAAAATTGCTTTGTTAAAAATCACTGTAAATTATATTGACAATAAAAAGATTCTGGAAATTTGCAAACACTATGCTTCACATCTTTTTTCGATCGAAACGGAGCGGATAAGAACGAAATCGCTTTGGAAACAAAATAATAATCATCGGCATTCGATTGTTAAAGCTATTACTTCAAAGATTTAAAGTATCGGATTTTAGATTAGTTATGGGTTCTTAACTATGGGGCTTTATAACTCTGCTTGGATTTGACTCTCGATTTCATCTTAATTTCAATTCGACCACTGTACTTTTGGAAAGTGAAATGTTTTATAGAAAATAAGAATTATAAATTTACACAATATAAAAGTTCATCATGGAAAACACTCAATATATTTTATGAGAGCTAATATTTTATACTCCTTACATTTTTTTACCGAGCTTAAAAAACAGGAAAATCATTTCTGAATCGAATTTCACGACTTTCAATTTATATTCAGACTAAACGTTAATTAAAATTTGTAAACTTCGACGTGTTATTTTCAGTCATGTATTTTGACCGGTTTCGCACCAAGCATCATCAGAATGATCTTTATGAGTTGATGTAAACCCTCTTAAACGCATGAACCACAAAGACATTCCACTCGTTGAAATTATGAAAAATGCTTACCACTCCCGAAGTTCTCATCATAATAAGATGCATTCCATAGTAACAATCATTTTCGGGATGTGCAAACGAGGGAGATCACCTCCAGAAGACCTCTTTAATCTTCGTGTGAGGGCGACTCAATCGCCATTAACTGAAGTATTTGCAACGAAAGATACAAAGTGATTTGCATCTCTTTCGATGAAAAGGTGCCCTTAATAGAGAAGATCCTTTAGCGACGGGTACTCGATCTTAGTTATGTATTTTTTGATGATAAGGATTATAGAGAATCAGTGATCTATTTTCAGAGATGCATAAAGCGGATAAACTCTAAATTTACATAGAGCACTGTTATATAACTTTCAAAAAATGTTTATTAATTTATTATCAAATTAGCAAGCATAAAAACAAAGAATGAGAAACATTCTAATGAAGATATTATTCAATGACGATTTGATTTAGGAATTCGATAACGAAAGAATTAAAATGGAAACACCAGTGAAATATTTAATTAATCGCAAATAAACGCCTCTTCGAGGTATAGTGATACATCCCTATCCGTTAGGTAGACCTTTGGGGTGTAAAAGACTTCCCAGAAGGCAAAGTAAATTATTCCCCATAGCAATAAACTTTGGAAAATATATAAATAAAGAAATCGGTTCTAATTGAATGAAAAGATTGAAATTCTTCAAAAAGGGCGCAAACCGAGTCAACGCATCTTATCTTAAGGAGGTGATTATGGACACGAAGTGCATAGTTGCGAAAACTTCCACCGTTACTTTGTGGCGCTGATTCCGAGTGGATTTCTGACCGTAGAAAAAGGAGGAAATATATGAAGGAAGAGGCGGAAATACGGCAGAAATGAGTTATGATTTTATGGGTCATTTTCTTGCGAAAGCGATGGGAAAGAATTGCTTCCTGGTGAGTATCAAGAACAAAATATAATTCTTTTTATTATATATAAAAAAACAGTCGTAACTGTAAACATTTAAACGAATTAAATAAGTAAGAATGTCTCAGCTATTGAATAACTGAATCTCAATTATACGAAAAGTAAATTAAATTATATTAGGATGTGATACAGATTATTAATTTAACTTTATAAAGGTAATCACTTAAAAGCTTTCAAAATATACCAAATTCATCTACAGTTCTGTTTATAGCCATCTTGGCATATTTAAATCTATACATCCTTATTTCCTCATTGTTTGAATTCTCCGTTAATATAATCAATATAACTGACACGAAGAAATTCTTAATACATGGAAAATCTTTGTTGAAGTTTGTTTATTTTAGTAATAAAATTGTGAGAAATATAATTCGGTCGGAAATCATTGGATATTGCAAAAAAAATTTAAAAAAATTTTGGACATAAAATGAGTACATGAATTAAAATTATGATTATGAAATTCGACGCATTACCTCATTTAATATTTACCTTCGCTATAATACTTATAATAAGGCAGAGCTAATTGTAAATTATTCACATACCTACCGTATTTCCCGGCCGATAAGACGCACTTTTTTTCTCCAAAATATGCTGCAAAATTAGCCTTCGTCTTATGCGCCGATGGTATACGGATATCACAGTTATAACTAAAATAAGCAACAGTTTTGACAGGATATAAATAAATACCAATAAGTATTTTTTAGTGTATCAGGCATTGAAAATAGTTCAATTCATTAAAAATTTTGAAAACACTTTTTTGACCAGGTTGTTAGAAATAAAGTTTTAATATGTCGATGTCTAACTTCCTTCAAAAAAATTCCCAGATAAATCAGAAATGCATACAATGTAGCATGTTTATTTAAATCTTACAATTGGTGCTGCTCTTTCATAAAGTCTTTCAAAAAGTGTGGAATCGGCAATGTGCTTGATGAAAGTGAAGATGACATTTTGTGTGTGGAAAGTGACGACTCCCGAGAAAATATCTACGCGCATGATTCTAGCAGCAGTGATGAGGAATTTCTGGGGTTCTATGATGAATAAACTCTGATATATTTGCTAATTAATTTTTTAATAATAAAGTTCCGTTTTTATGTTAAATGTTATCATTAAAATTCTTTTCTGCATTATCCAAGTCTTTTAGTTTTTTTCGTAAATTCTAACCTGAAAAATTCAGGTGCGTCTTATAGTACGGGAAATACGGTTTATTGTACAAATGAGTCATTTAAAGATATCAGTACATTCATATATTTGGTCGTATGATTTGTATTTGAAACTTACGTATTTCTATATTCATCTTATATAATGATCTATGAAATATTGTACGTATTTACATCCATTTCTATTGATACATAAGAACTTTTTCTCATTTTTTTTAACTTCGTAGTCTTAATTGGGATAAAATTCATGGCACGAAAAGAAATGTACTTTTGTTGGAATCTTATAAATCTCACACTTATCAACGTAATTTCAATATTTCTTAATATTATAACTTATGGCTTTATAATCGTGTTCATGATAGACATTTTTTTCGGTAACACATCAGCGGATTTAATTTTATTATGAATCAAATGATTTGAATCGATTTGATAAAATTTGGATAAAAGAGCTTGATTTAAGGATTAAATCACTGAGATTGACTCAACAATTAAACGTTTCCAGTACTTACAATTTATGCCAATGGTCTGCTTTGCAAAAAATTACTGTTACTTCATTTCAATGTATCACTTACCTGTGAAAGAAAGAAAATTTTCAATAAGAGAGAATGACATATATAGAGAACATTGTCAAAATTAAAATGGCACCGAATATCGAATAATAACAGAAGATATAAGATCCGTTTTTCAAAGAATATGAATTTCCTCTTTTATAATTACTGATGTTCTTAATTAAACGCAACTCCTAAATAAAATATATCGGTTTGAGTTGCCACAGAGGATAATTTCATTTCAATATTGCCTATTCTGAAAAACTATTTGAATCTAGTATGAGTATTATACCACACTTTATAAAACGTATTATTATGTTAGAGTTTATTATATTATAACATGTTAATTATTGCAGTTTATTAAATACTGAATATTAAAAATATATATATCACACAGAATTGATTATTTACCTTTTAAACCCTATCGAAGGATATTTCTCACGCATTTATATTTACAATAATAAAAATAATGCGTGAAACTTAAACTATTTCGGAAAATTTCCATCAAAATCTCGTAAACATGTAAGAAATGAGATCATTTATTGTTTTCCGTCAGATGTCCTAAGAAAATGTCTTTCTTGATATTAATTTGTTAATATAGAAGAGGACTAGATGTGTAGGCTGACGATTGATGTTCTTATTTACGTCTCTTCATTTCATGGATTGTAGCGACTGTTCTCCGTTTAAATAACAAAACAGATGGAAAACGTTATTGCAACGGTCCCAATAATTGGTGCAATATTTCTCAACAAAACACCCGAAAACTCAATTGTGACAAATATCGGTCGATAACCGAAGGATCACTTTCTTTTTATTCCACTCCAACATTTTAAATGCAAAAGATGATGGAAATCCGGAAAATTGCCTCATTGGCGTTTTGGTTTGGTTTCATTGGTTGGCGGATCGGCCAACTTTCTCAATTATGCCGTTCATCAGAACGATTCAAGTTTAATTTACGCCCTTTTAATGTAATTTTCTAATAACCTAACTAATATTCATAACACTAACTGAGCTAATAGTTTAATGACATTATCAATAGTAATATAGCCTTTTTTGTGTGCTTTTACAAATTCATTTATGTCACTTTCATTACGATGGAATATTTGAATTAAATACTCGGATACTCATGAATATTTACAAGGCGATGCTGTTCGAAGACTATTTGTTTTATTGAAACCATCAAGTTTTCACAACGTGGACTGATACTTTAAACGATGAAGAATACTTATAAAGTTTTCCCACTTTAGCAGACGAATGGTTACTTAAACAAACCGATGACGTCAGTCGGGATGTTTCCCATTTACAACGAAGGCCTATCCATCGTTTACGTCTTTCTCGTAATTATCCTATAAAAGGATGTTCTCGAGGTCATCAGGAGCGTAAATCGAAAAATATTCCGTAGTAAAAACAATAAGAAAACAAAAGGAAAGTCCGATTTCCTTTTCCTCTGACCCAACAAAAATTAAGCATTTTTATGTTAAACTACGTTCAGAATTCGAGATAACAACAAAATGAAATAATGCACACATTAAACTACTCCGCTAAAAAGCCTCTTGAGATTTTATGAACGCTTTAACAATTATTTTCGCAGAGCTTTAAAAATGTTACGGGTCTAGGAATTACCGGAAACTTACTGCGCCAACATTAATTAAAATCCCTTGAGACCAAACTGAATGCTGAAGAAAGATGAACATTTCAAGCCTCTATAACGAGGTATTCCCCTGATGACTTCTCCGAAGGGAATCTTTTAATTTCTGCACGGCTAAGTCATTATCGCAATGCGTTCTGATTGCCTCCATGACCCTGAAATATTCAGCGCAGTTCCCTAATGTCGAGGAGATTATGGACTGAGTTTCTCCATCATCTGAGAAACTTTTTCTATCGACGGCCTCTTGTTTGTGGTTACAAAATGAGCCAACAGAGGCGCTAAAGGTTTGCATTCCGTCAAAAAATATTATAAATTTACAAGAGATTTGCGGAAATTTCAACATTCAGAGAGTGTAAGTATTATTGATGGAAGAAGCGCCAGCGAGGCATTACCACTAAGAGTTTTTCTTAAATGTTACCCTTTTAAAGTAATTTTATAGCAACACTCAAAAAGTCTCCGAGACATTATTTATTAACGCTTTGTAAAATCATTTATTGTGCTTAATTTGTTTCCATTGATAAATCATTAGAAAAGGAGTTTTTGAATCCCATAACAGCTCACATTTTTAGGCAAGTGTAGTGTCAAAATAGCTTATTTTTGCCATAATTAACAGTTTATTCATAAAAATTGTTTTTAATTACTGAAATAGATTCCGCGCATACTTAAAAGATGTATTGTATGGAATATAATTGTGCGAATTTCCGTTGTTTGTGATTTATTTTTGATATTTATGTGACATTATTGAACACCGGCAGTTTTCGCTTATCTACTCGTGCGACGGAGGAAATAAGCTTTAGACTCAATTATATGCATAATCAACAAGAGCACTAATATAAACCAATGAAATTATGAAAGTGACTTCAGAGTTAACGAATAGAGTAGTAATTGTTTTATACACAAAAGATACACTTTTCTGGGAAAGAAACGATTCTTCTAGGAAGAAGAGAGAAATATAAGTACAAATAATTTTCCAAGAAATATTCTGCTTCTATCAAATATACGATGGAATATTTTGGGCATTTTTTGCTTAAGGATAAAAGCAGATAAAATAGGATGGCAGAAGAATTTTCGTCCTAATAAAATGTCCTTTGGATCAAAGCCGCTCGTTTCTAACTCTACATTCTACGCTGAATTGCGACACCGTGCCGAGCTAACTCAAGCACTCAACTGCGATCTCAGGAGTTGTGACCTTTCGTCGTCAGCCTATTTGAGGGCGTTTTGGCGCAAGTACAACGAAGATAAGGGATGGGAAAGTGTGGAGCAGGGGGTGCGTGGTTAGAAGATTGGGGAAGGTGAGAATAATACATTATTAATAGGAGAGTGTAGAGGTACTAAATGAAGATGGTAAGCCATGGAAGATGCGAAGTGCTACTTTCATCACATAGTCAAAGAATGCAAAGTAAATTCGAATTTCAAAAGGATTTTTGACTATTTGAGGAATCGAAGAAAAGGATTTATTTTCCTGTTTTTGGAATACAATTGTGAAACGATTATTTGAGCGTTACTATTTTATGAATGTAAGTTCATTGACAATTGAAGTATTGGCGGGTTTAGAATGGACGAGGAAATTAATTTAGTACGATTTTAATTTTTACCTTCGGATGCAGTTAATGTAATCGTCCAAGAGAATGGAAATTTTGTTTTATTTTTGGCTCCCTTTTTGAATTCATATTCAAATCTTTCCATCTTTATGCAATTTGAGTGAAAGAGATCTCCAAGAAATGCACCTCCATAGACTGAATATCCCACGAATAATGAATACTGAGCACTTGGAAAGAGATGATTGGAATGGCATAAAAAACACGCATCGATGTCTTCGAATCCATATTTCCAAATCCCAAGTATGATTAATTCACCTGAGTGATCTATTGATTATTCATCAGACACTCAAATTGGGCAATTCTTGAGGATTTCTATGATTTATTCGCAGATTCACTCATTGAGTAATCACCATATGGCAAATAATGATATTTTTATTTCCATTACTGTTTCATTCCAATATCATTAATTGCGATTTACTGGAATTTCACCATCAAACGATCTCTTTATTCACAATCTCATATAAGATAAGTTTATAACATTGCAAAGTAAATTCAATAGGAAAACTTGTAATGGTATTTCATAATCTAAATTATTTTTGAAAAATAACCAAATATTTTTCTGTTCGTACAGAAATATAGATTTTATCATTACTGATTTCTATACACGAAATGAAGAAAGTTTAGGCATAAAAAATAAAGAAGAGTAGAAGAATTAGAAGAAAAATACTTTTTAACTTTTACGCATTCTTTTCACATATTCCAACTTATGTGATTTAGTTTGATTTACAAATATTGCTATTTTGCGTACACTACCATCTTCCAGTTTAAGTACCCCTTCTAAAACTGGAATTATTCAGTTTGTGTTGCAGCATCACTGGAGTCTGAATCGTCTTGGAAACAAAATTGGAATTAATGAACAAGTGGGTATTTTTATGGGTGGGTACTTTTCTTATGCAATAAAAGTAATAAGTAGTCCCAAAAAAGTTTCTTACAAAATCAACGAAATATATTCGTTAGAAAATGGAAAATAAAGTAATAGAAATTTCAAGATCACGATTTTCGATGATACAGAGAATTATTGTCGTAAACATAAGAACTATTTTTGTATTACTCAAACAATCATTCAAATTTCTCGTTTCGTGTCAGACATTTATCAGTGTATTCAATTTATATGTCATATATATTATATTAATTTTTGTAAAAATGTTTTAGAAATTGAGAATGTAGTTAAAAGTATCGCCATTCTAAAAGTAAAGGACCACGTGAATGGATCCATAATCCAAAGAAACAAACTACTTCTTAGTAAGCTCAATTTATCTATTTATATTTAAAATAACTGACTTCACAGGCAGTCAGCAAATCAAAGCATAAATAATGTTTGAGAATATTATCCATTTCATTCCTTTTATTTTTAGTTTTTAATCGAATAATTATGAAATATATCAAAATAGATGATCAAAAAAAGAAGCGCATTAGATAAAATAGTAAAGCGAGCAATGTTTCCAAAGCCCTTTCAACGAAAGAGGAAAGTAAATTTTTCGCGCATTTCGAAAGTCTTCTTAATAAAGGCGTATCTTTTAGAGGTAGCGCGTAAATATGGAAGAATCTTACTTAGGAGAGACTGTAACAAGGAAGGGAAAGGACGAGATTAAAATGGGAGTAGTGCGGGTTTTGGGATGAGCCATAGGTGGCCAGAGAAGGCAATAAAACACCCCAAAGGCTTGTTTCGGGGTCAAGAACTCAGATATGCTTTTAAGAATTATCTGATAACTAATCGCAGGAGAGGTCCGCGGAATAAACTTTGGATATAAGGATAGGCAGAGTGATAAATTTGGGAGAGCTCCACGGAATGTTTTGTCATCGGAACTCATTAAGGGGACGTTGGACTCATCGTATGGAAACTCATTTCCCATGCATCAATCTTTATAGCCATCTGCGACGCGATTTATTGCCTTAATTTAGGAAGATCTTAAGATGAAAAGGAATACTCGTATTTATTAGATATTAAGGAAGACCTGCGAAGTAATATACACAACGTTAGATTGGGATCAATACATTTGGGCCTTATAAGTTACGGAAATTAGCAAATCTATTGTGTTTATTCAGAAAGCTAAATCAAAAATATAATGATTACGAAGTCTCTCCAACATAGTTTAATATTCATAATGTCTTGCATAATCTATTTAAGTCTAATAATAAATTCAACGATTTTTCGGAAGAATCTTCAATAATATTGTTTGATTGAGCATAAATTTACAAAAAATATATTTCAAATGTTTTGATAAAAGATTGGCAGACAAATACTCGTAAATTAAGTCAACGTAATTTCAAAGAACGTCAACTACTACGAATAAATAAAAGTGTAGTTTAGAGCATAAAATTAAAGGATGAGTAGTTTTTTAATTTTTATTTATTAACAAAGAGCGCACAAACATCCTCTTTCGGGTCAATTACAATATGGTCGTAAATTCAACAATGGACGTCACAACATCCAGACCCCGAGAGGAAAAATTTCCTCCTCTGCCGGGGCTTGAACCAGGGACCTCAGAGTTCTAAGTTTAGCATGCTAACCATTCCGCAAACGAGGCCGGCTAGTTGAAAGCTTTCTTAACCCTCTTCGTGGCAGTGGAAGCAGAGGTACCACAAAATGCTTCCGTGAATTTCTCCACTCCTTCCCAAAAATATGCGACCTTTACGAAACCGCTTTTTATGTGGCGGAGGTACGAAAATAGATTACAATGAGGAAAAGCGATTGTGGCGGGAGCCCCCGAATTCATTGTCCCTTAGCATGCGAAACTCATTCTTTTGGAACGCATAAAATCGAGAATCGTGCGTTGGATAAGAAGAAACGGGATGGATGTCGAAATGGAAATCAAAAGGCCACAGTGGATAAGTGAAATACACCAACGAGGGATCACCGAGGCAATATTCGTCACCCTTCCTTATCAATCATCGACTCGATAAAGTTGCGGGTGAATTAAAAAATGGATTTTGCCCACGGGTTTTCGTTGAGGGAATAAGGCGATAAATTCGATAGTCGACTGAACAAATATCGTTTCGGTGGGAGATGAATTCCAAATGGAGCGTTACTCGCAGAAGATGTTATCCTAGATTCATCTTTCGAGATGAATTGTACGCCGAAAGGTACTCGTACCATTAATCGACCTGATTTACATTTAACTTTTCACTACCTTTCGAATCATTTCATAAGTACATTTTATGCCTCAATCGAACGTAATACTTTAATACCATTGTTTGATTGTAAGCACATACTTTGGAAACTGTAAAATGTATAAGTTTCGGATTTTTTCCCGGTGGCTAGGTTATGTTTTTATGGATTATCTATATTTTCCATATTGTACTCTAAGAATTAGAATAAATTAATACAAATATCAATGCCACAAGCACATACAACGTGAATTACATGATTTAATTATATGCTGATAATTTAAAACTGATAAGTATTTTAGAAAAAATAAATAAAACATGAACACATATAAATGATAATTATTTTTCGATCAAATTATCAAATATCTGAGTGTAAATAAACTATTCAACTATTTGCAACTATAGTCTACCACGTATGCACTATGTTTATTACTCTCCGCCAAACATCTCGTTCATCTCCACTGTGACTTTCCTTTTTGGTGATAAGAGGATGAAATAATTCCATCCATAATTCAAAACCGTGGAAACGGCAACATCTGCAGAACGCCCTCAAGACAAAAGACGCACGAAACGCGACTCCGAACGCGCACACAAATATACGGCGAAGAGCTCTCGTGATTTGGGAGGATTCGTTGCCCACAAACGGCGCTCGAGGAAATGCGAAAAATTACATAATTTTCAGAAGGAGATGACTTACCGACGGAAGTGCATTGACTCGAGCACCTCTTCGTTTGAAGGCACTTTCGCGAGGAGTGTTAAACATGACACGATCTATGTAACGAATTGAGAAAGACATTACAATTCACTTTCAGAAGAATCAAAGTTTCTTTCTGTACTTCTATTGGCCAGTAAGAATGGACTCTCTTACGAAATAGAATTTTTAATAAAGGTTTTTACCTCCTAAATATTTATCATGAAAGTGTGTGCTTGCAATCTGTGTTTTTTCAGATCTTACATGTTATGTTAGAAAAACTACTTTGTGAATATCGCGTACGTTCTATAGAATAAAATGAATGTGAAAAATACCTTAAGCACGTATCAATATGAAATTAGGATGTTGAATAGTAAGTAATTTGAATTAAAACGTAAATCTTTTATTAATTAAATTACAGCAGATAGGCAATTGGCCGGATGGCGATCAATTATGGACAAAATGAAAGTAAATTACCATTCACTCAAGAGAGACACCCCCACAACCTTCCGAAGGCTTTTAACCTTATTCACGCAATTTGAAGGGAATCATTAGGCGTATTCAAGTTTTCATAATTCCAACAAATGTGCATATGAGAAATCTATTCATAATAGCATTGATGGGAAGGACCTATTTCATATCTCAGAACCAATTGTTTCAAATGTTTTTGGAGTGTCTTAAAGTGTTAACACAAAGAAATCAAGTCAAATTGAATGTGAAGTCATTAGAATTATAACTGTCCGTAGGGCGTGAACCTTTTAAAGAACAAAAAGGTGAAAATCGTAGCAATTCCCAGAAATCGTCGCTGAGACAAAAGTATTTTACGTAGTTCATTCATTATTTGTTGAAATATAAGCATCCTCAAATACGAATCCCTATAATTTATATGTTATGTGTAATCTACGTACATGAATTTATGTTTATATAATATTTTTCTGAAAAATGACTGATTGTAAACTTAATGGTCTGTCTTCTGGAGGTTTTTTTGTTTGTTTTCCTCCCGCCTTAAGGCGAATGGCGGACAGTTCGTAATTTAATTCACCCTCTCAACCGTTGCCACGGAATTCTCAATAAATAAATAAGATACATTATTGCATGAATAAATTTTAGCCTAACTCATGTGGATGTCATTCATGCAGATTCAAAGGCATTATTAACTACTTTATTTAAAGATATAAGATTATTCAATTAAAACACAGTTCTAAATTTCAACGTTATTCACACAAGATATTTTTCTGATGACCAAAGCGATCTATTCGAAAAAGGAATACCAAGAAAAGAATGTTTGAAAAGAGCTGTCGAATGTTTTTTCACAACGTTGGAGAGAAAAGACAGCTGAAAATCTCTTCAAAAACCATTATTCTATTGTTTTCTTGCATTAGCTAAACAGCGTCTCGATGAAGGGTAAATGAATGAACGCCGCGGTGCGACGGGAGGTGGCAGCACGGGCGACGCCTTTATTCCGCTCTTCATTTATTATTGACGCAGTCTCAATCTTTATCCCGCGACCGACTTTTCGGACGGCAAACTCCTGTCTCCACATTCCGTTGTCGCCTATCATACCTTTTAAAACCATGTATTTTTTATCTCTTCGAACTACTTCATTCTAAAACACTCTGGAGACATTTTTCCCTAGTTACCGAGTCCAGCGCTTAGCACACATCCATTCTTTCGGAAGTTCGATTTCCTTTAATGGTATGAAAGTTTGGAAGGATTTATGCAGTATCTGTGGAATATGTCTCAAAATATCCACTCGACGTCGTTTGCGAATTTCTAATTAAGTAAACCTTGAAAAAGTGGAATTTGAATGGATGAAGGCAAAGTACAGTCGCCTCATCTTAGAGTGTGCATGAGAACCGCTTTAGTACATAATTAGCAAAAGATTTCCTAATGAAGATATCGAGTAATCAATTTTATGTAATATTTATACGTATATGTCTCTTGATATCTTTTGGGAGCATAAAAAATGATGGATTAAATTCTTTGTGTGATAGTGAATGAATTAATTCTTTGAAGCACTTCTATTTCATAAGATGTCATTTTTATCTCTAAAAAGGTATATTTACAGGCAAAAATATTTTACAAATCGGATTCTGACTATTTGTTGAAATTCACTTTATATTGTTTGTAATTTGTAACACGATGAGATAATGGATTTCAAGAGGATTCAATAGTCATAAACAGTAAACATCTATTAATACCTGATTAATGAAGTATATTGGCATATAAATTTAAAATTTCACACTTAAGTTATATTTAACAAAAAATGACGAATGTTTAAACCAATGCGTTAAAATTCGTATATAAGTGGTGTTTTATTTATGTCCCTTTGTTTCTGATGAAATATCGACGGTTAAAAAGTTTTCAGCAAATATATTTATTATTACTAAGTTTCGGAAACATATTCTACTAAATAAACTTCTTTGCATGACTGGGATAATCAGAATAAGGTCGAATTTTCATCATCAGTCCGAAGAGAGCACCAAAAGTGACTCGTGCATGGTCGCGGCTGAAGAAACATGTGGCTCTCATCCAAAAATTGAGGAATTTCCACGAAAAATTCAGTCCCAAATCCTATTTCTTCCGATTTCGCTTAAATCATCTGCGATGGGAACTCTGAAGTCGATAAAATTCAGACTCTGTGTACGAAATATATCTCCCGTTAACAGGACTGTTTACTATTTCACATACCCAAAGAAGCCGCTCTTATCGTGTGGGGCTCGTGTACAGAATTACATTTGGCAATTCTCCAGAAAATAATTCTTAGAACAAAACTTTTCCGATCAAATAAAATGTCGATTCTTCTTCCTTTGGCTTTTTCTATTCTCGCTCAACTTTCGGGAATTTATTTATAGTATTACGATTTTATGAGGAGTCCTTGATCGATTGCCCGCATTGCTGTGGGTAAATAAGTTTTGCTTTTGGATTGCCCGCCATAAATCCAGGAGGGATTTCCTCCACATAAAGTGCAACGACACGGAAAAAATCGCTTTGAATAATAGAATTTTTAAAGATCATGAACATATGTGAATAGCTGAACGTAAAAGTTTTCATGCGAAGGATTTAAGTTTCTCATGGGATCATTGACCAACTTTCAATTAAATAATCTTCATTCATGTTTGATTTATAGAGACTACCTTAGATGTCAAAAAGAATATCTAACGCTGCATCGTTTAATAAGCGCACCAAATCTCCTCAGCTTTGCGCTAATCTCAAGTGGTAATGCGCGAGCGGCGACGATTATCCAAATTGCCTCCGAGATAATGTTCCTTCGCAAGGAAACAATTTCCTCCCCTTTCTGTTGTATTTCCTTCGAGCGAAGTCAAGAGAAATACAACGATTCATATTTTAAGTAAATCTTCACGCGTTCACTTCTCTTTTACAGACGCATTTCGACAATATACTCAATTTATATATTTAAAATAAAATAGATAATTTAATTAAATTGATTATAAACCACAATTTTACATGTGCATTGCAGTAATTAATGATTCTTCAGATGTAGTTTCATTTAAAAATGCGTCGGCCATGAAACAACTTCTAAATCATTCAGTCGTTACAACTCATTAAAGACTCCCAACATTTAGATTACATTATTCTCTTTATGAAAATGATTTAATGCTATCTATTGATTATAGATACTTTTCACCCTTTTTATGATACAGGGCATATAAATATCACTCATGAAAACGGATTTTTATTTCATGAAGCCCCAAAACTCTCCGCATTTTTTGTGTGCTTTGTAGAGAAATAGCAATCATTCATCTCGTGTCGTGAACAAGAGTTTTGTGCAATACGTATGTAGAATTTCACATTCTTCATATTGAAAGAATACTTAAACTAGAGCACTCTTCATTTTGGTAAGTCATACTTATTTCCTTTCCATACTCAACTCTATAGAGAGTACAAACCGGCTTTCAAAATGATTAAGAGCGTTATGAAACGAAGAATCAATTTTCGAGAGTCATTAAATTTCCCACTTTTTATTATCATCTCTTACTGAGGAGAAACTGGTATTCGAGTTGTATTTAGTCCACTAGCGAATAATTTACCGACCATCTCACGTTGAATTCAGATGTAGATTACACAAAAACCTCAATCTATACTTTTACAAATCTCTCAAAATATTTGCGACCCTTTAGATTATGGTCATCAACATATTTCAAAGCGTCCTCCGAAGGTGAATTCCCATTGTTCATCCCTTTCGTTGGATGCGTTCCTAAGTGCAGACCATAACTCAGCGAAGGAGTGGAAGGAAAGGTTACTCGAAGAAGTTCAAAAGAAATGGGCAAAGTAATTTCAGAGCTGCTTCGACGGGAGGCTCTCAAGTATTCCGCTGGAATTGCTTCATGAACAGCTAATTTGTTGACGTTCTCCAAATGGTTTTTTGGAATAAAAGATTTTGGATTTATAGAAAGAGCATTAATCATCACAGAAACGTTCCTTTCTTATACAGCTCAATACGATCTTCAGTTCACTTATTGGAATCAGCGGTGTCGGCGTTTGAAGTATATTGCGATATTAACTAATGCAATGTTTGTCGACATTGTAATTATTCAGAGGCTTTCCTTCATTTCTGTCATCTCATATGTTTTTATGTTTGCCTTCTCTAATTCCTCGAATCCATCCGAATTAGAAATTTTAATAATTTTAATTACTCAATATTTCGGTATCATACTCTTAATTTCTTATAAATAGTCAATTATTTCTCTTTTTTAAGACGAATTAAGAAGAAAGCGAAGGAATTTTATCAAAACTTGATGGCCTAATAATATTGAGGACTATATTGTGTTTTCGTTGTATTTATTGGATGTTTAGCTAAGTCAAAACAAACACAGATTTATCTAATTTAGATATTGAAAATGTAAATTTATTCGGGATGAATATTATAAAATTTTATCTTAAAATAGATTCCACAAAACTATAATCGCTTCTGATGTATTTGAATCGACTTTGAAAGAGAATTCATTCGTCTTACGAAAGTGCGATGTCCATAAGCGAATCCCGAGAAACGCTTTTTGGAAGAGAATTCAGAGGAAAAAAGGTTTGAGAAACGATGAGAAAGAATTCTGTGAAAAGAGCGAAGGGTGAATAGGCCGTGATGATGATACTGCAGAAATTTAGAAGAAATAATAGAAATTATGCTGAAATAATTAATACAATCAATAACATGAAACTTGATATCTCTTCTCGCACTCTCCCATTCGATTGAAAATAAAGAAGAACTGCTTTCATTAAAAGAAACAAATTAAATTGTTTATTGAAACTGTAATTCTTTTTAGTGATTCAAATCAGATTGTTGGTTATAAAATTTGAATCAGTTGCTCAATGAGATATCGATCGGACGAACAGTAGTTTCTTTCCACGAATAAATCACTCTTTTGAGAATCAATGTAACCATAACAATAATGTAACAAAGTAACCATACGCACCCCTCTTTAGGAAAATAAGGTGAAAATAATGTTTTTTTTTCGCAAGGGAAAGTCTCTCTGACAAATTAAATTACTCTCATAAGTAAGTTCAAGAAAACAATAAGTAGAGTTCTTCCATACGATTGAGGTCTGCAAAACTATACCTTCCTCCGCGGAATTTAAAACCCTATATGTTCAAATCGTATCGAATGGATTTCAATAGAAATGAGATTTAATTGAAAGCAATGATTTTAAATATAAAACACAGCACTGAAATATGAACAGAAAACGATGAGATTGATCAAATATAACTAGATTAAAATTCAGAGGGTAAATTCTATTAGCATCAAATTCATCCAACCATTAGCAGAAACATTAAAAATAAGATCTTAATTACCTTTTTGATGCATAGGAAACCACTTTAAAAATCAATTCCGAACCAAGCTAACGAGTACAAATCTCACTTGTAATGATACTTAATATCGAATGAGGGACAGTTTTTCCACTATATTCTTACATTCTGCGCAACTTCCTTCGAATACAATCGTTCGAGAGACTCCGAAGGAAAAACATCCATTAGCAATAAATTACTGTGGAATCCCTAAGACAGGAAGTCGCGACAACATTGTGTCTTCACCAAACTTCATCTCCGTGGAATTCTTTGGGAGTTCGAGACAAATAGAGTTGGAAGGAGAGTGATGGAAAAAGTGTTTCCAAACAGCTCTTCTTAATCCATCCAAAGCTTCCCCACTGCTCCACATCTTTCACCAATGATCTCAAGGGTTACGGTAAAGTTCTTCTGAATAAAGGTAAATGGAAGAAAAACTTGACAATGAGGTCAAACTAAGCGAAAGAACTTTATCTCGTTTTTATCAAGAATATACTCCGCTACGGACAAATTCATGTAACCATTTGCTAGAGTACATTAACAAGTTGTATTTTTCAAATCTCACATTTTTATTCTGTTTTTTATTCGGTTCTGCTATTTAACTTATTAGAACAGGGTTGCCCTATATATTGGTGCAGACTGCATGATGTAGCATTACAAACTTTCTCAGATGCTCGTGCCGGCAAGGATTGCTTAATTTAGGCACAACTAAAACTAATATAAACGTCACTAAAGTAACAACACTGAATTTCTTTTACAGTGTGGAGGAATATATATATATATATATATATATATATATATATATATATATATATATATATATATATATATATATATATATATATATATGTATATATATATATATATATTCACAACGTAACCAAAACACAATTAATCATAGCAAAACAAAATTTATTTTTCAAACAAAAGAACACAAAATTTTTAATATAAACCTTTAGTCTGTCGTTTCGATACTAGAGAATCTGTTTTTAAGGAGGAAATTGAGATTTGTTCTTTTTGTACCTTAGAGAGTAATTGACTTCGGTTGCAAATCGTTATTACTTTTCGCTCGAGACTCACTGAGCCAAGATTGATCCGCCCTCGGGAATTAAATTCGAAAACTAAAGTTCCATTCAAGATATCGACTCAGAATAACCTCTAAATTATAATAGCACCATATTTTCTCAATTATTCTTGCAAAAAGTTTTATGGAACGTTAGAAATATTCAAAATAGTTAACATAATAATTCAAAATTATTTAATAGGAACGAAACCATATTATATAAACCATAATAATTTTTGACTTCAATATGGTTGCTCGAAAATTGGTATAATTTAACTTTTATGTATTCATGAGATATAAAGAGTATTCTAAGAGAAAACTAGTTTTTTATTTAATATGATGAAAGCTATGACAGTTTCAATAATGTCTTAGGGCCGATTTTGCAGCTGTTTGTTTCATTTCGCTGTAATATTAAGTATTAAATAAGTATTAAATACTAGGTGTTTGAAATGAGGTTTTCTGTAGAATCATACAAAACTGTTGATTTGGATGCAATGAAAGGGTAAATATAACTCAGACAAAGTGCTAGACAACATTTTTGACCGTGTTCCAGTGTGTACTATAAGATTATCCACTTTGGAGTTTGCGTTATTTGGTTGTCTGGGTCATAACAGTCAAACAGACAGACTTAATTATATATATATATATGGCAAGTGAAATTAAGAGAAGTTAATTTCATACGATTTTCTGTGTTCCGTCATTCGATTGTTAATGTTTATCCCTGTTTGTCCGATATAATTAGCATCATAGTCATTACATTGTAACCTATAAATTCGGAGTAATTTTCATTTTACAATGACAAAATTAAAACTGTTTTAGAGGAATATAGAATTTTATTTATATAAAAAGGTAATTAAAATCTCAAGAACATGGAAAATACCGAGAATTGTTTAAATCACTATGGAATACATAATTATCCCTAAACTAAGAATTACATATTTGATGTAATCAATAAAAACATTATTTCATAAAATGAATTTATATAAAAACAATTTTAGTGAGGAAATCAATAATTGAAGGCGTCAAGGCTTAGTGGAAGGCCGTAGTAATAAAAAACTTAGTAAATTTCCACAGAAAATTTGCTATATTTGCGACCGGTTTTGTAATATAATAAAATAATTTTCGTAAAATTACATCTTCATCGTCAAAAGAGAGATAATAAAAATGGAGATTGGGTATGAAAAAAGCAGCTCTGATGAATTTCTCTCATTCAAATGAGAACTGACGCTTTGCAAACCTTCCTCTGATAAATTCCTCGATTTCGTTTAAGAAATACGTGAATATAAGCGAGAATGTTTTGTAGAAAGTCAACTTTCTGAAGTAAATTTTTCGACCTCAAATAAAAATTAGAGGAAAAGAAATTCACCTCCATCTCCACTGAAATAAATACAATTTGGATGAGATAAAAGGTTAAATTAAAGTGCTCGAATATAAGACACCAAATAATAAATGACCAAAAATTTTGGTCTATGGAATCATTAAAATAAAATGATAAAAAATCGGAATACACTAATGCTAGTTATTATTTGCTTTCAAATAATACATACATATTCAGTAAAGCCAAAAACATCAAAATAGACGTAAATAAAGAGTTGAATGGGGTTTTGACATAATTGAAACAATATATACAAAGCATCTTCCTCGATCTGTTGGGAGACTTGCGCGATGACAACTACGATAATTGCATTTCGAAACACATAAAAGAGAAATCAAAAGTGAGAGGCAACAGTCGGTGCGAATGTTGAGAGAAAAAGAAGAAAATTCCCTTCAAATTCAAACATTTTGTGAATAAAGCGTAAATCCGTGGAGGCGATCACTCGAGAGTTCAAACGCCCCATCCTCCACATGAGACTCTTCAATTTTTCGCACTATTTAAATAGTTTAAAGGTGCGAAAATGTGACTCAAAGAGAAGATGGCTTACAAGGAGCAAAAGAAGCTTGGATTTTGGACAATAAATATCAAGGAATAGAAGCAAACACTTTAGTTAAGAAACAGTATTTGAATTAACTGATTATAGTTGGATTGTAAATGCAGACTATTTAGGACCAGATTGAGGAAACAAGGCAAAATGTATGCATTTTCAATACTTTTACCTGAGAATAAATGAAAATGATTCATATATATTTATACATGGAAGACTTGATATTCATGTAATATTGTTCCTATGGAATATGCTTTCTGTCGAACCATAATGAATTTCAATATTTATAAAGTATTCAAAGTTTATCTTAAAACCATTTAACGATATAAATGTGCAATAAAATATGAATCTCGCAATTAGAGAAGATTTGGAGGTCAAAATATCTTGACAATGGTGTCTTGTGTACTCTTTGGTAATAAGGCGAAATTCCGTAAAAAAGATGACTTTTCAACACCCTAACTTTCATTCAAGTAAATCCAACCGATATGTACTTTAAACTCAGGAGACCTTGGAGTTTTTTCTTACGAAATTTCCGGTTTCGTCGAAAAAAAAGAAGTGTTATCTGACGAAAAAACACTGGTTCTCGATATCCTCAGAAGAAAATCGGAATGCGTATTCATTTATTAAGATTTAGCAACTGAGAGATTGAACGGCGTCAGTTCTACTGCGAATAAGATTTCTTAACCTCAACGAAAGCCGCTGAAAATAAAGAAATCGACTTCGTTTTCTCTGACGTATCTTTTTCTTCGTTCGTAAAATGGTGCTAATCCATTACATTCCGATGAACGTCTTCAGATGAAGAAACAAAAACGTTTTCGTTTATCAATGGAAATATCTTTAGGAAATGTTTACTTGATGATTTGGTCATAAATGTAGAATGACCGCTTTCTTCCGATGGAGTCAAGCGAAGAAAGATGAAGGAAAGAACGATGACGTACAGATTTCCATCTTCTGTGGTGCATTAGTAATATACTTTTTTCGTAAGAATTATTAAGATTGACATTAATCCCACTCAATGTGCTCCAAATGCAGTAACGCGTAGGATGATGAGAATATAATCAATGAGAGGCATAATTTTGATCATTTCCATAGCAAAGAAATCTGTTTGGAAAGAGTTTTGAATGGAAAATTACTGTTTCTGAAGTCTTAATCCATTTAAACATCAATCATATCAATATAATGCGTAATTCATGAATGAGAAACATTTATTTGTAATGACATCGAAGCTTTTTAATAAAAAATCTAAGCATTAATAACATTGTACTTAATACTGGATATTCCAAAGACACAGTATATAAATAAATTTTTTTTCATTTACATTTCGAAACATTTTTCAAATTTAAAAATTTTCAAATTTACTAATTAAATAGTATACATTCATTAAAAGTTCATTTTTCAAAATCTTCTTTGCGATTTTTTTCTGAATTCTCGGAAAAATGTTTCTTCTCTAAACACTCAGAATTGTACACGCAGCTGAGTTGAAGCAATGAATATTTTCGAGGCGTTATTCAGCTGTTTCTCGGAAAAGGACCAAATAAATAAAACAAAGCAACCTTTTTATCCCATGTGAATGAAAACGAGTGGTATTAAATCCTTCCGGATCAATCAGGGCCATTCCCTTGAGCAAACGGAAGCACCTGTCCTCCTTTCAAACGACTGTGGGAAGAGCGAAAGACAATTCTGGTCCATTGGTGAGCTCCCATTGGTGGATTAATGACCTTTTTAAAATCCATCGGTTATTATCTTAATCATTAAATTAAATCAGAGAGACCTTTCGATCAGAAGGCCATAAATGCTATCGGTTTAATTCAAAAGTATCTTAAAATTATTAGTATTGCAAAGCGAAAAAAAGAAATGGCATTAAATCAGATTAAAAACATCAAAGAAGCTTTTTTGGGAGCAAGATTAAATACACTCTCAATATTAATTAAAAGTTTAAACTGACACAAATTCAACTGACGCTAACAGAATATTACAAATATGAAAAGTCACAACATGAATTTGTTTGATGACTCGTTTGATAAGAATTTGACAAATTTGTGAATTTTATTTGTGAGAGAATTCCATTAAAAAAAGATTGTATAATATCATATTTCATTTTGGTATTTGATCCTACCCGTTTAATTTTATAAAATACCCGTTCAAGTAAAGGAGTTCTGATTGTATATTCAGAGAGGCCATTGTCCGTCTTTATGAATAAAACCTTAAAAATATCAAATAGAAAAGTTGCACGATGATAGAGATATACCCTAGAAAATAATAAAACTACGTAAGGAACTGAAGAACTCGATTACTCTAAGAGATGACAGAGCTTTGAAAGTCGATCAGAAGGGCAATCAAAGAGAACGGAATTTCAGAAGGTTGTGAAAAAGCGATTGAGAATGGCTGAAGACAACGCCTAACAACTGCTAAGATTTGTGCAATAAAGAGAGAAAACAACCACCGACAGGGATACTGTATTGAAGACCGTTGAAGAATACTTCAGTCGCCTTTACGAGATAACTGAGACCAAGATTTCAAGCAAAAATACCTTTCGCGCAGAAGAAGGCAGCTATTAAAAAGGATGAAGAACGGCAAAGCAAGTGGAGGTGGAATATTTTAAATTTGGAGACAGAAATCAAAAGCAATGACTTTATGGAAATATATCCAAGGATTGGGACACAAGAAAGAAAGGAGTATTTGAAGATCTCCATCGGTCTCCTCCTTTTACAAAACATTGCTGAGGATAATATGCGAACGTTCAAAGATAACACTTATGCAACCGAGAGAATGAATTGGATTCCGAAGAGGTTTTTTTCAGTTTCCATACAAATCATCAACAAGACAAATGAATACGAGATTTCTTTTCATTCATTCCATTGTTTCTGCACTTCTGCGAGATTTTTCCCAAACTTTTCCTTAAAACTTGAGGTTTCCTTATCAATTTTTTTAAGATGACGTTTCTGAAGGAAAAACCTCTAGATGTGAAATCGGTTCAGATAAATAATATCGAATTAACGCAAACTAGCATAAATGTCGGAATTTAAGAACGTTTCTATACCTTCTTATGCTCCAATACTTGATTTAATTCGAAATATTCAAATGAATGCAAAAACTTCTGAGAAATACATGGAATCGTTTAATATCATTTCCGGTAAATGGCCTGTGAAATGCGCAATTGTGAAGTACCTTTCCAAGTAAATGAGGAACATTTCTACTGAAACGCAATTGCATTTATGGAAAGTACGAATCTCTGAGATTGGCATCGAAGTATGAAGTCTACAGAAATAGTTTACTGAAAATCGTTTCAAGAATATGAATATTTACTTATTCCTCTGCTAAATTGATTAGGGACTCACTTTTGACGGATGACCTTTGACCACTTAAAGAGAGAAAACGGCATTTTGATGATGGGCGTTTAAATGTCACACGGCCGTGTTAAAATGGCATCGTTCATTACTACAAACAAAATTGTAGCCAGTTACTATTATGAATAACTCTAACTAATAACTCACCTAAAGAAAGTCATTAAATGTAATATTCTTCTTTCATTTTTTCTTCTAATAATATTACGAAAGATAACGAAAGTAAAACGGAAGTTTTTTCTTCTTATTAATCCTCCGATGAATCTTCAACTGAGAGCCTCAGCTGAACAGTATCAATATATGAAAAGTATTTTCAAACATCTTTTGGAAACCGATTCAGTTTTCGAAGTACACGATGTTTCTCCGAAAGAGTTATTGGAAAAAGGGAGCGAATTCCGTTCGACATATAAATCTTTTCTTTTTGGCGTTTCAAACTTTGTAAGCCTTTCCTCCATATCCACCGCCTTTCCTTCAGACGATGTGCTCTTTACTTTGGGAGTT
The DNA here is from genome assembly GCA_020796165.1 of Pantala flavescens. Taxonomy (NCBI): domain Eukaryota; kingdom Metazoa; phylum Arthropoda; class Insecta; order Odonata; family Libellulidae; genus Pantala; species Pantala flavescens. The sequence continues at coordinate 35,858,495 of CM036880.1, read as the reverse complement.
ATACTCGACTTGGAGTTGAAATTGTCTTTCCATATCTAATACTTATATTATTTACTTCTATTCTTTGCTGGTGGCTTATTAACGATTTCCGTAAAGCTGTTTATCGGCTGAATACTTCAAAGTGAAACAACAGAAGCACATTTTTCAATTAGTGCCAAAGTTCTTTCAATTGCAGACTTAATTTTAGTTTTTTTTTGGTGTAAAAAATTATTCCAAAAGAATCGAGTACCGAAAAAAATATTCCAATTTCAAGTAATGATCGTAATAAAATAATTAAAAATTCGCTTCATCAAAATTTTAGGACTATCAAAACTTTTATTTTCGACGTACAATTTCCCTTACTCTTTCTTTACCTTTTATAAATATTTTTTGTACAAATGTTTCTCAGGTGTTCTCAAAGACAGAGTTTTAATTCCTTTAATTCAGTTTTCTTTTCCTGATTTCTTGGGCCACTTCTTTTTCCTTTTTGGAATTGCTTCCATTTTTACTCTCCAATCCATCCCATTGTCTGATTTACAGTCCTTAGACTAACCGTCTCTTCCCTTTATTTGATGCTCGATCTAATATCGCTCAAGACCAAACTTTCATTTTATGGAAGCAAATGCCAACTGCTCTCTTCCGCTATCTTTTAATCCGCAAAATCCGATCGCCACTTTCGCCTTTTTCGAATTTCTCTTGTCCTCGCTTCACCAATCTGCTCCATCAGAGTACATTTCTTTCCATTTTGCACTCGATCTATCGATCTCGACATAGTTCTCGATCTGCGAGATATCGAATCCCATGACGTGGGGGAGTGACAGTAACGTAGCGAGAGAGATACGTTATGGGAGATTAAAGGGGAGATTTATATTTATTGCCTTATGTGTGTATCTTGTGCTTTCCGTCGGATATCGTAAGATGTCGATAAGATTTCGATATCTCGATGCACGAATATGCAATATGGTCAATTTCGTGGATCTCAGTCGAGAAAAAAGTCAAGATTAACATAAAAGATTCAATGAATACTTACTTAACGTGTGTTTGGGAGTATAGTTCGGCGTATTTTGTAGAAAAAATGAATAAGATCAGAAATGTAGATGATTGAAAGTCTAAGAAAATGAAAGAAAAGAAGATTGCTGTGATATTTTATACGCTATGCCACAAAATTCTTAGAAAACTTAACATATAAGGTAATCTGTACATGTTTAAACTTTACAAAATTGAAAAATGTATTTTACAACATTTTAAGAGACTAATAGAATGCGTTTGCACGTCGTTTTCAAATCCTTTTATTGTCAAACTTTAAATGAGCCACAATCGTTGATACCAATTCAGACGCAATAATAATTATTTTCTCGATGTCATATTTGGCTGCTGAAAAACATCTCAAGAATTCAATCCTTCGCTGAAAAAACTAAATCATGGATTGAGACACATTTCTACACATCGTCGCTCATTCTTATTGATGGACTCACGAAGTGCCACACCCACCGATTCTTCTTTTAGACTTTTTCCGTAATTAGATGGAAAAGCGCGAGAATCAATAGAGGGCAACATGAGCGCCATCTCCATGGAAAGCGATCGTATTTATTTGTTTTATATTTCTTATAATAAACTATAACGCAAAATATTTTCCGAGCAAAATAACCAGCAGAAGCAGTCATCCGTCAAAGATGATATCGATTAATACGAAATTTAAATTAATTATATCGAAATTAGTTATAAGCGTCGAGAGAATTGAAAATAAAGTTTTTCCTGGAAGTGAATGTATTCTTTCATGTAAATGGTTTTTGAGAGAATTTAAACAAATATTGAGTTCCTTGAATGAAATGCCACTCCATGAGAAAGGAATCTTAAGAACGGAATGTAACTTATTAAAGACATTTGTTAAAGATAATTGTTCACGATCTATAAATTTTGGCTTTAATTTCAGTGACACTATCTCAGCCAAGAAGGCATTCCTCTAAAGCGATTTATGGATAACAAAATATCACATGTAAAAGTTTTTCATGAAAGCAATTTCGGTTAATGAAATTCCACAGGAATCTCAGATAATGACGCTGGAATGAACTTTTAGCCAAATTGCCCATCTGTTTTCACAATCTCTTCTTCATTGCGGACAATGGATCTCCACGACAACGGGCGTTGTCACCAACGATTTAGTCGATGTCCGTTCGCGGTTTTGAGGTCCTTTTTTGGACCCAATTCCCTCTTCGGATGAACCATCGCCGAGTATAGCAAAGGAAACGTTCATTTATAATTAGTACAGCATTGATAACTCACACAATTATCATCATTGGGAATGAGGTTCGACAAATGTATGTTGACATTATTTCCTTCTAATCCTGGACTCTGGAGCATTAGAAATAAAAAACTGAATATTTTTTATAATGGAATATCTTTTTTTTTATTCCAGAAACAATATTTGTCATGAATTCAAATTCTAGGTCAAACGATTTACAGCTCCAAAAGTTGTATTGTAGCCATTCTTTAGTTCTTACTAGTCCTCTTATGTAATAGCAGTCTTTATTACTCATTATTTACCGATATAACCATAGATGAATATCTGAAATTGATTTCTCCGATTATTTTAAGTTTTACTATCCACAAAATAAAATGAGATAAGAACACCTTGAAAACACATTCTTCGGACAACAAGTCGTGCTCTCGTGCAATTTTGATACGCAATAGAAAATTAGCCCTCCTCCAACGACTCCAAGGCACCATATCACTTTCCATCCTCTGTAGCATAGAATGGGTACAGCCTCGTATGTTTCTAAAATTACATTTTTTCCTTAAGAAGAGGGCCTCCATGGGAAAAACCTTAGCGGTAGCATGAAAAGATACTATCTTCCAAAATGTGAAAACTTCTGTGCATTCCAGTGTGAGTCGGTGGATAGAAGGAGGGCATTCTCTGGACAGGAAATGATAAAACGACTGCGGTGTTATACCTGCTTGTTCGCGCAATATTGCCTCAAAAGGCGTGGTCTTTCCAATTTATTGCAAAAAACTTGTCAATACGTGCGTCTCTCAGAATGGCTCGTTAAATTACACTTTAATTTTAGTTTTTGTTCATAAATTGCAATAAACACGGATGACATTCCCAAAAGTGTCATCACTGTCTGTGAAATTAAAAATTGTATTCACATAATCTTGTTATGCATAAATGAATTTAATCAAAAAGTATTGAAAATATTAATCGTAAAATTACTTGTCCGATATTAAACACATTTAATGGCTCCATTTTATTCACACTCTATCCATGAGATATCGAGTTCGATTTCTGATACAAGCATTTATAAAGAAGTCAATCATTCCTACGAATTTAAATAACTCGGCTTATTCGGACGAAAGATTTATTGACATAATCTATTTCTTACATCATTCCATGCAAACATCACTTTGAAGGCAAATTTAATTTTACGCTGAATATGAAGGATTGAGTCAAGTAAAAACATATTTTTTGATTAAGTAAAGCACAGACTGAAAGTTTAAACTTTGACATCATCCTTTCTAAAAGTCCTGGTATATATATAAAAAAGCCTCACATGCTTGTTATATGCTACATTTTTTGTAAACACTTTTCCATAAATATTCTACGATAACAAGAATCATAGCAAAAAATATTTGAAAGACTCCTATCATTAACGAGATAGTGTTTTATGGCTTGGATCCAAAATATTTACTTGCTATTTTCCTGTATTTTTGTAATAAATTTTACAATAATAATTTAATACAATGCAAATATTTTAAATACGCAAACTTAGAACTTAAAAACTCATTGCCAAGTTTAAGACATTGATCCCTGGATTAATTAACTAATTCTATTCAATTAAGCAATTAATGATCCGAGTGTTTTGAGAAACGATATTTCACAACTTGGAATAGATTTTACAAGCGTTACTTCCCAAATTTTTAACGATAAAAATATCATTAGCTATGAAGGAGACACTTATAAAATATCTCTCGATCAGATTTCTGCATGTAATTATTTAGAGTTTCGATTACACTTTAATTAATATGGTAGAGATGACACCGAAATGTAAGCTATTATGTGCTCTTTAATTCCTATATGATAAGTGAGAAAAAGAACCTGACTTAAATTTAAATCTCATTAATTTTATAACAGAGATCGTTGAATTTACTATAATATGGATACTATAGTTAAATTGTATAATGTTTGATTTTGATTCATATAGAAATATTTCTATTATACTAACGAATACTTGTAAACCAAACCTTATTGGTTTGGCATTCATTTAATGAAGGAACAGAGTTGAAAGGGAATTCAAATCTGTTTCGCATATTCAATAAAACATAAGAAGGAACCGCACTTCTGTCACAGAGAAATACTGGACAACGACAGCATTGAAAGGACAACATCACAAAAGCAACGCTCACGTTGAGTTGATTCCTCACAGCCATTGCACATCTCGCGAATAATTATTCGCAATGGATGCGCATTTATTTTGCACAACGAATGATCTGTAACGAAATTGTCGTAAATTACGTTTACATTGATTGTCACAGGAAATCATTTTAAATTAAACATCGAAACCATAAGCAGTTATAATAAATATAGAGAGAAAATGCACTTGATCAATACTTGCATATCACTATGTGACGTCACTGAGTAGATTTTACAAGAAAAGAAATTTAAAATCGAGCTAACCATTTTTATGTTTAATGAATATAAAAATTATTATATAAATAATTGATAATACATTTTCCTAAATTTCATTACGGTATAATGCAATCTTGATGATTTAATCTCTGCTTATGTGAAGATAGCGCTATATTTCCAACGCAATTAGGACCTTCTGCAATCAAATGATCCGTCCACTGAAAAAGTGAGAGTCGAGATGAAGCAGATGCAATGTGAAATGGATCCGAGAGAAGACTATCAAAGAAAAGAAGATCGATAAGACAACTTAAAAATGGTTAAATTACCCAAATGCTTAGAATATAAAAAGCTTCATTCGACTAAGAGTGCTGGCGATTGAGACCTCTTCAGAATGAGCGTTGAATTGCAATCTTATGTGGGCAATCACAATGAATGTAGTATTTATTCCTTTTTTCGTGATTTCAGGCCATAGAATAACCATCATCTCTTCTGCATATTTTACATCACCAAGACATGATCAAATATTGGTATCAATTACATCAAAATATAATTTAAACAGTATTTAACTGCGGAAAGATATTTAGCCGATATAAGGAATCTAAAAATGTATTCGAATAATCATTTCAAATATCAAACATTCTATTCAAGAATTCAAAGTTTATGTCTTTATTTATAATTATAGTCATTTTAAATACGCGAACGAATGGTATCTTATAAATATGATCTAATTCAGGGATCGAAAGAATAAAACGCACTTATATTCTCTGCAAGATATAGTTATCGAGTACCGTAACAAGTGTTAAAAGATAAGAAAGATTAATTGCTTCTCTAAGAGGTGCTTTAAACATAACTATTTGTGTGAGTTATAAAACTTCCGATACTAATTCCTGAATTATCAAACTGAAAGAAGCCTAAAAATAGCCTCTTCTTTTTAATCTTCCAAGCAAAAAGATCATCAACTTAAATGTTTGAATTACATAGCTGATAATTTAAGTCAAAATATTTCATCGATAATAAACATCGTAAGTCAACTTCAGACCATAAAATAAATTTGAGTTATTTTAATGCAGAGTTAAAAACGCGAGTGATATTTTCTTTGATGAAATGTTAATTAACCAATTACTCATTCATTCCAAAGAATGATATCAGTTCTTCAATTGGAGACAAAATTATCTTTCGATGATAAATGGCCGCAATGATTTATCGTTACTTTGACATTTTCTCTCTTCACTTGCCTTCTTTCTTAATCTGCATTATATTTCTCTAATTGAAAATTCATCTTTTGTACGAAACAGACTTTTTTCAACGTTTTCCTATCTTCGATTTGTTTGCTCGGAAACTGAAGAAGAAGGCGGAGGAGGATTTTAGTTGTGGATGTGCGTCAACCAATTTCCCTTAATGAGTCGATCAAAATTTATCTGTTCTCAAACTATTTTTAGTATGATTTATTTTTATATTAACACAATAGTTAGTCTTCTTCTATTTTATGATGCATTTTGAAAATTATTCACGAAGATGAATCTAATCATTTGGGATCTCCTTTCTATTAGCTGAAGGAAGATCACATTATTAAAGAGTAAGGACATAAGGAAGTCTATATTTGCATTTAATCTTTCCGTATTAGGTTAAATATTTATACAGATCAAATTTTAATTTATTCTGTTCATCCATTAGGATACTGGATGTTATCCATTAAAATATCAATCATGTACTCCTTGCATTCTACAAGAAGCAAATAATTTGTATTTTACATACGCATTATTTACATGTGGTTATTTGTCATCGCATTTAACCATTATTCGAGTTTAATTTTCTTCGTTATTATAAAACATAGAATACGATCAAAAAATAAACTTTCAAACTGGAACTAATGGATGAGGCAGAGAGACAGAATGTCCACTTCTCCACTGTTATTTCAAACCTCAATTCAACTGTTTCAAGATGTGAAAATTAAACTCATTTCGAAGAATATCCGCCATTGCATTTGCATCCATTACGACTAAGAGATTGGAACGAGTGCTCCCTGAACAACACGAGTGTGGATAAGTGCCTCCAACGTATCCAGTGACTGAACGATTTGCTCGTCTCATTTCGAGCTAACCAGAATAGAAAGAATGGTTTTCCTTGTCTTTGCTGAAGAAATGAGTCATAATACACAATAATCCAAATATAATGTAAGCATAATGGTAACATTGTGCTGTTGTTTTGTTTATATTCTTTGCTTTACCATTCACTAGCTATACTTCCAAATTGTCTTAATCATTCTTCACTCCTTTTATCAATCCATGAAGACTCAAATGATCCAAAACGAGCCAGTAGTTTCAAATTAAAATGGACGAAATAAACCATCAATGGTTATTCAGATGATTGCTGATATTGAATTTCTAAAATTTTGCAAAAGTCTATCTACTTTAATATCAAATTTCTTCCTGTTTTCTTGACAACAAATTATTTTTAAAATTAAGCAATTAATAGTATAATTTTATTAATACTTCGTATCAATCGCCTAAAATAAGATAATTATTTCCCTTTGCGATCAGTGACGATATCTTTGCCTAATTTTTCCATCTGCAAACATCGTCTCCACTCTCATTTCTGAAATACTCAGCTAATTAATTCACCGTCATTTTTGAAGGAAAAAGTTTATCCATTTTTGTGATCTCCTGAATTTAGTGGCACAATTTATATTTGGATACTCACCAACTATAGTTTCCCAATATTATGTAATTCTAACGCTGAATTGATAATTATTCTGAGGATAGTATTTCGCTCTGCCAATAATTGAATTATTTTTCAATGAATGTTTTTATCTTCAAAGAAATAAAATCCATTTCGCATTCCTGAAACTCCTCTAGGAATATGAGAATATTTTTTAATATTGTGTTACCTTAGTTTTCGGTATAAAAGTTTGGTAAGAACAAATGAATTATTATACAAAATAAATATTCATATATTATTCGTCAATTTCGTTCAAGATCTAACCTTTTTATTAAAATCAACCTAAACGTCTTGTTTTCATAGTGTCATTTTCAATATATTTTCTTTGAGTTTTCGTCAACAGTTTTTAAAATAAAAGAATATATAATCCATAAATATCGAAAAAGATTATAAACTATTTTTATCGAATATCGAATGGATTATGAAAAGAAGATCATTTAGATAATGATCTTACGACAATTTCATCATCAACACCTCAAACAAAAAACAATCGATATTTCTAAACAGGAGATTCAAAATGAAAAGATGGTAGTGGAAATTTTGAAATCCTTGTAGTGATTTAAGTAAAGAAAACACTATTTACGTTTTCAAGTACAAACATTTGAGTTGGGACGATTAAACTGTTTCCATCGAAGTCATCCGAAATAACTATGTTCAGTTTTTCACCTTAAATCACAAACTCTGAAATTCAGCAACCTTTCATTACCCTCTTTTCACATTCAAAAACCTCGCACTAACATTCGGACTCTTAAGAGATTTCTCTCCTCGTTCATAACCCCGTTTCTCCGATTTTCTTCATCAAAACTCTAATCAACTTTTCCCAATCTATGCAAATGAAGGATCGCGTGACAAGGGCAATGATTGCGTTCGAAGTAACACTATGTGGAGAAAGGCTTTTTATGGGGATTTCCGGCTTATCTAAGATCGCCTTAATTGGCATACTTTGAGCCACGCAGCAATTATTCCGATTCTACCCGAGAACTACTTCGGTTGGTATTTTAGCTAAGAAATGAACATTTTATTAGGAAAAAGGAAAGAAAATTATGAGGAATTGTTAGTTTCCATTTCATATAATATACCATTCTGCATGAATCGAAGAAAAACAGGTTTTTGAAAACTATCTCTCCTTGATCGTGAATGTAAACTATATTTACGTACAAAGCGACTCAATTTCCACAATTACATGTCTAGCTTATCTGATATTATAGCTGAAGAAGTTAATTGAGAGATTGGCCTTCTTTCTTCATTTCAGGAGAAAAATAAATCGACTGGGTTCTGTTTACAGCAAAATTAGAAATAACGATTGTTGGGCATCCTTTAAAAATTCAATTGTTCCAAGAGCGCTTTTTCAAATAAAATTACTCACATTTTATAGATTTTATTTTGATGAAGACGACTGCAATTTGCAAACATTGTAAAATAAGTGATTGAATATGATGCTGGAGAAGATCAAAGGAGCATAATTTATTGCAGAATAGTTTACGGTAAATTAATACATGTAAATGACAATGGCCTTTGATATTTGTGACGATACGGCATACGCCTTGATATGGCAAGCAAGTGGTATGAAAGGGGCCTGAGGACTTTTGGAAATGAATAGAAACGTTTGATAAATGTATTCTCCGAAAATCCCTACACAATAATCCCTTTTCTGTGGAAATGCATATTTATTGGATTATTTCGCGTGGGCTATATTTTTAAGTGATTAAGGAGATGCGGATATTTGATGAAGAATTGAGCTTAAATGACTTTATGCATAAGTGGAGCTGACATTTACAGATTGTGATTCAAAACACTCCCCTTGAAATCCACGAACTATTGGCAAAAGTGACTTTCCCACAAATTGCTTAACCAGAGTATTTAAGGAGTAATAAAGGAACGTAAATATGCAAATGGAAATATGAATGTCAAATCATACTGAATATTGGAAATGCCAAATGATGCTATAATAGGCAAATAGAAGGCATTCGTTGTAGCATGATTGCGAGTCAAATCAAAGTAATCTATTCAGATGTCTTATAATTATTTACAATGATCTTAACCCATTTATGCCTAGCGTTCCATTTTTGGAACAGCAGTTACATTAACCCATTTATGCCGAAGAAAAAAATTTTTGAATTTTTTGATGAAATTCATAAATGTTAGGTAAAAAAAATTAAAAAACAAGTATTTGAAATAAAATTTAATTTATAGGCCACAAAATAACTTAATGTAACTGCTGTTCCAAAAATGGAACGCTAGGCATAAATGGGTTAATAAGAAGCATTTCAATGCAGAAAATAATTAACAATAAATTTAGTTTATAGAATGACTCAGATATATTTTCCATTTACTCAAGAAATAGTTACATCTTGTTGACAATGGCTACTGCTATATTTTATTTAACTAATTTAACTTAATGTCTATATCAATTTTAATATATATATACATTAAAATTTATAAATCTTACAAAATTCTTCTCTCAAATATTGTGATAAATATAACAAGTCTTTAAATCTTATAATTCAAAACGCGTTAGCAAAATGTACAGATTCAATTCACTCAATTGTAAATTCAAAAATCAAATCTCTATATAATATGGGAAAGTAGCAGAGCGGTTCTGAACTTAAAAGATGATATCCTTATATGGATCTTTTAAAGGTGTCTATATTTCGCACGCATTATCATCAGTGTATACATACACTCGAACAATTAAGATTTATTATGAATGTTGTTATTAATCTAATTTTAAGCAGATCCATGCTTAAAATATACGGAACTTAGTAAAAGTATGTGATAGCAGATTTGCTCGAAACCTCTTAAAGCTCAATTACTGAGATTATGGAATGATTGTTTTCATAGACCTCCTAGAAATAATCAAGATGAGGAAGGTGATAAAATAGTTCGGAGTTGATTGTTACGTAACGCCGTTCATCTTGGGAGTCGATCGATGGTAAGCGTTGGAACTTTCGAGAGACTGAGGATTGTATGTACATCGCTCATATAACGTTTTCATTTACGTGATAATTTCATGCAGATGTTGATAAATGGCAAAGCGATAGTGTGCCCAGTGGTGATAATCCTCCGTTTTTCCCCGGTTATTTAACCATTGGTTATAGCGGTATAATTTCTTTGCATTGACTGTTTTTCTAACATTTATTTACATAAAATACGTAAGTATTTATGTAAATAAATAATAATAATAGTGTATGCTAAATAAGGATTTTTAATCGCCTCTTCCAAAATAAATTAAATTTGTATTAAACTATACAAATGGAATTTTGAAAATTTCGAATCTAAACAAATTTGTGAGAGAACGCAGCGTAATAATATTCTTTCTGGTTTCTCCAAAATAAGCAAATTACTTTATTGAAAACAAAACAAAATGACAGCAAAGGACACCTTAACGAATTTAAAGAGACTTAAACTTTATTTCATGCTAGTTTTATGATAAAATCAGTGTGCAAACTCTAAAATTATGAATGAATAAAAAGTGAGAATTTCTACTTTATTGGATAGAGATTACTCAGAGAAAGAGCTCGAAAAGGAGCGGAATTACTATATTCGATTTTAAATTCCTGATCATTTTCCCTTAAACCATTTCTATTTTACGATTTTGCCTCTTATTATAGAGTAAATCAATTCAAACATTAGATTATTTTAAGGAATTTATGAGATTACTATGGATTTCAGCTGAGATAGCATAGAAAAAAATGTTATCCTCTCTTCATCCCACTAATTGATCGATTCTCTACTTTTTATTAAATTGACTCGTGTAAAATTAAAAGTAGTGTAACTCGATTTAAATACGTTTGTACTTCAAATTAGCGAATTCAAGGCGCTCTTGTACTTATCAATGAAATGTGGAATCCCAGGAATAGAATCTCATTTCCTAAAAGATGGATTACGAGGCATAATTCATTTAAATGTCGAAAACGAACCTGAAATATCGGGTATGAAATGTGTGTTGCTAAATGAGATATTGACGAAAGAAGAAGGGCAGAGGACATCTTAAGGTGAATGACATTCGATTGTGAAAGCAAAATAAGAGTTTTGGAAGTGAAATTTTGGGGCGAAAGGCTTGCGGCTAAGACGAAATATGGAACAATGTGTTCGCTGGAAAAGAAGAACGATGGCTTAATTATTTTGCTTTTTCCCTTTAAGGCAGGAAAGTGATGTTGTCTGAGGCGCACTCTTTTCCGAGATATCTTTTCCACGAAAATGGAAGGTATTTAGATTGCCCACGGCACCGTCGGAAGAAATGCAAAATTTTTGCTTTCGAGAGGTCTCTTTTGAGGAATGTTTACACTGTCGTATTTTCTTTAAATTTTTTCGGTGTCCGTTTTCTCCCATCCACGATCGATTCCGTGAATGTGAGAACCATGTCCATTATAAGTTCCGTAGCTAAGACTGGATTTATCATTGAGCTTAACTTTTTGTGATCATCTGGTCTCTTATATGACATACTAAGGTTTCCCCCAATACCAGTGAAACTTAGATTTCGACTTATTAAATATGCTATATAAAACTATCCAGAACTGATTTCATTAGAGGATAACTGAAGAAATTTCCAAAATATTTCTTGTGCGCAAAAACAAATGCTTTCTCACTTCTTAAAGCACATCTTTAAGTATATTTATGATATCAAAGATATTAGAACGTAAATATGGAAAATCGTTTAACTACAGACCATTTTAAGACTAGATGGATTTGATGATCGGTTCTTGGATTTCTGTTCTCATGTATCGGATTTCTTTTAGTAAGAATATTAAATAATCTTTTACAAGGTAATTTTACAAAATGTGAGGGCACTCCATTCCAGTAATGACTTTTCAAAAGTTAATCGGACTTTTTCTTTAGATCGTTCGTGGAAGGAACGCATTCCTCAGCTGCGATATCTCCGCTTCAAATAAACTTTCTTATCCATTTGTAAAAACTCCGCTAAAGACACCATTCTAATTTGCAAAGAACAGCAAAAATACTTTAAAATATCGCTAAATAAAATAGGAACACAGCAGGGGAAAGGGTTCTTCGTCTTTTTTCTTTACTCCACCTACTCACCACCTGGTGCACGAGAGAATCATGGATTCTTCTTGAAAACTCAACCTTGAGAGGAACACTTTCACTGGGAAATTATTTCGCGAATGAGTTTCCCCGAAAGTCATTGAGTATCAACGTACGACTCAGTAAAACGAATGTAAAAAGAGAAGAAAGAATAAAAGGTTAAGAGGGAAATCAATCGAAATTTAAGAATCGATCATAAAAATCCTTCTTTATTCAGAAATTTATTAATATTCTGTTGTTTTTAGAAAGAAAACAATAAGTGCAATACCATCGTAAGTTTTCTCAGAAGATTTATTAATTTAATTAATCTTAGGAGTGATTGGAGTACTTTTGAATGGCAATACAAGGATAAACATTCTAATTGACTAGGATTTTCTAAATCAGTAAAATTATATATTTCCATGCATGTATGATACATTTAAGAGGACATTTAAAAATAAACAACATTGTGAATGGAAAAGGCTGTTGTTTAGTGAAAACAGAGTCGGAATTGAAAAGACCCATTTATTATAAAAATTGGGTAAAATCATTTAAGGGTGCAGTACATTTATTACATCAAAAGAAATCGATGGTCTAAAGTGGGAAAGACTCTCTCCTAACGTGTTTGAATTACAAACAGAATGTTCGAAATTAAAAATGAAAGTAGAGTAAACATCGAAATGAACCTATGATTTGAAAATAAAAACGGTATATACATACCAAACTCTTGTTTGTATTTTTGATATATTACTATCTCTTTTCTGCTAAGTCCATCAAATTCAGATATTTTTTAATAGTTCTGGCTGAAGCTGTCCTTTGGCTGTCCATAATAAGTTCTGATGGATGTTGCTGTTTATTACTCCATTGAAGATGGAAAAGGACATCACAATTAAATATCAGGAAAAATAAACTTCTTTTATAATTTAAAAGGCAAATGAAACATCGACCAATGCTTCTCTCCTTTTAAAGAGGATAAGAAAACTGCAACTGAGGATGTAATCCTCATTTTTCGAACGGACCTTTGAGCGCAAATACGATTTAACTTTTTTCCTTCTATATAATGAAGCATCTTTCTTAAGGAAGAGAATTTCATCCTTTTCACACCCCTCCAACCCTTTCTCTGCTCCTCACGTTCGTCCTTCAAAAAGAAGGTCAACGGGAGATCACGCATTGAATGAGCAGTATGCGAATTTTCAGGATGGAATTTGTTATGATTTATGATCTTTTTCGAAAGAAGTAGTTCGATAATTTGCACGGTGGAATATTCGCTATAATAGATTCCTTTCCAGGTTATCATAGTGTACTACAGAACCAACGATGGAACGATGAAGAAAAATCACGCATTCCGTGTCGCAAACTTTCTTCCGGATAAAATGCTCTGTGTTGGATATTAAGACTTCAAATAGGTCCTATAGATAACGACTTTTTCGTAGAGATTTGGACTTTTGTTTACAATTTATTCTTAATGAAGCAATTTTAATGATATATGTTCATCACCGCTCAGATGATATGAAATTTTTAACCCTAAGGGCAAAATTTCGAGTAAAAGATATTGATTGTTTGATGTGAAGTTTTTATCATAACGTTTGATGGTAAGCTAATTTGAAAATCTGGAAAAAATAACATAAAGGTTTTTTGGACTCGATTCAATAGGTTTAATAAATATCAAAACATTTCAAAATCAATAACCTGATGTAAAATAATTAGTCGTTACTGACGGAAAGAGACATTCCAAATCATATTTCTGTGTATATTACTAAATCGATGGAAAGCTTTGTAACAGAAAATCTTTCAGATTTTGATTTTATTAGGATTCTTAAATTTTAGTGACAAATAGAGATTCACGGAGGAATCAAAATTTGAGGATTTTTGTGACGCACTTTGGGAGACACAACGGAAATCTGGTGACTGAGCCATACATCCGAGTCCTAAAGAAAGATGCGAGAAGAGCTTATATGGAGGCACCTCCTCTTATCCGCCCACCGAAGGAAAGGTTTTTGCGAGTCCTCGGTATCTTAACCCAAAATAGAAGTGCATAAGATTGGCGAAAATCTGTTGGTGGAGACCAAGTCGAGTAGAAGAAGGTGAGCAATGCAAGAATCATGAGTGGCTTATCCGTCAAGGTATAACCTTCAAATGCAATCTCAAAGTCAAAAACTCAGATCGATTTGGTAGGCTATTGTTTCAAGATATGTTTAATGCTATAAAATTGTCCGAAGCGTTCATGCACGCCATCTTTTAACTTATATAAATATGGGATATACAATATTCCTAATTTTTATAATTTAAGGGTTCGTGACTATAGCAATATTTTGGAAGCAAAAAACACCTAAGATATCCTTAAAATGTTAGTGGCAATTGATAAAAATTGTAGATTTGGTAAATCATTCCTGTGATATACAAACCTCATAAATCATAACAAATAGTTACATAGCCCAAAGAAATAAGAATTCACTTAATCAAAAGTATTTGATAAATTAAAAGTAAACGGATGTTCAATTAGATACTAAAAACACCCTGAAGTATTTGAGAGAACCTTGACGGAGGTATCTCGCAAGTTAGAAATAGCTTCTCGTTAAAGTAATATCTATTCTTCCAAATATATTATATTCACCATCTCCTAACGTAATAATAAAAATGTATTATTATTGACGATTCCGTGAGAAAATCATAATTTATAAAGTCTCCAATTTCTGAATTATTTTCAGATTCAGCAGAATAAGAGCATACAATGACAATGCAATTTATTACTTAAGAATGTGAGAAGAAGAGCTACTGCGGAGGAATAACTTTTGAAAATATAAATAGGAAATTCTCAAAAGAATGATCGGTATTCGATGAAATGGAGGAAACAGTTGAAAAGAGGAAAAGTTGCAAATCTTTAGGAATGAATGGCTGAATACGAGTGGTGAAAGTGTGGAGACAACTAGGTTTAAAAGAATGAAACCGAATGCTTCGTAGGAAATAAAATGCGAAAGAGGGCTTCAACATTGAGTGTTTTATTTTCGGGGAAAAAAGTCGGTGAGTGTATTATTCAGACGAATCTCTTGAGTTTGCGATAAATTTTCATACACATGCTTTTTGAAGTAGATCACTTGGGTTGAAAAAGAAGGAGCTCTATTATTAAATAGAATAGTAGAACGTAATCAAGAGAAAAGAGCTATTTTAGGAAAAATTGAAATGGTTTTGGGGCAAAAGAGACTTATCAGCAAAATTAATTAATTTTACCACGAGTTCTCTTCTTATGGATATCATGCCAATTGTTGTAGAGAACTTATTCTTGAATCCAGAGACATTCAAATTGAGATGTCACATAAGGATGGGTTTTGCACGATTGACTAAGACAACTTCCATATTAGATTAGTAATTTTCCTGATGTTAACCACAAATCTGAAAAAGGGGACTATTGCGTACAGTGACAAATGTAAACAAAATCAGAGATGATATTAAAGCATATATGATCACATTGTTTATAATTTATTTATTTTTTATTAGAAAAAAGTTAATTTTTACCGAAAGAAATCTTTGTGTTTTTGTGCCCTGTTTTATTCTGCTAGAATTATATGGATAATTGTTTGTGTAGCCATTAAGAATCTGATTATGATATCTTATTGAATTAGCTAAAGCTGTTCACAAGATGTAAATGCAAAACTAAATTAATGACATTTTTACATTACTTTTACTCGAATAAAGAGAATTTAATTGCTTATATACAACTGCTAAAAATTAAGAATGGAAGTTGAATTTTCTCGTAAAATAATTGATAATTATGTTATTACGGTTAATGAAATATCATTTTTAACACGTTTTATATCTAGAATGCAACTAATTTAAATAATTAATATTAATTTATAGGATGTGGTACCAAAACAAAAGTAATCTAGATATTTTATCAGCTTATACCTTATAATTTTTTATTTACGAAAAGAATTCGTTTTTAGCTTCAACCAGAAATTATGCTTCATATTTTTGATAAAAATAAAATATGTACTCTAATATTTATAAAACTTTCGCTTATATAATTTTATTTTAATATACATCAAACGATACATCTGAAAATACCTCAACCTTATTTGATCCTGACAGGAC
Organism: Pantala flavescens; assembly: GCA_020796165.1. NCBI lineage: Eukaryota > Metazoa > Arthropoda > Insecta > Odonata > Libellulidae > Pantala > Pantala flavescens. The sequence goes on along the minus strand of CM036880.1, from coordinate 35,842,063 downwards.
GGCTAAGAGGCATTAAATCCAGCAATTTAGACGCCCTCACAGTTTTAGAAGGTAGCATATGGATGAGCGTAATCGCCTCGTCAAACTTGTCAAGGAATCCTGAAGTTTTCCCTCCCATATAAATGCATGAGGCGGCCTCCCGGGGGCGGGATAAAGAAGGGAAACTTTGGACTGAAATAACGACTAGAAAATATAAACGGCGTTGGGACAGTTTAGCTCCCCAACTCACGCATTTGAGGCACGGATGGGAGAACCCCATCGATTGGGCTCCCAAGGTCTTTTTCCGCCCTCATACGCATTCCTCCCAGGTTTCCGGACGGGAATAAAATGGTAAAGCCCCGTGAATGTGGGCAACACGGCATACAGAAAAGTATCAAAGGTTGCCTACACGGGCATTGCCAAGGGGTTACAGGATCTCCGGCTGCAAACCCGCAATTCCCCTGCAATCCAATCGTATCTGCCCCTTCTTGGCGTTCCCCTACGGAGTCTGCGCACGCAACGAGAAGCGTGCGTTATAGGGCGACGGTCTGGCTGCCACTCTATGCGGTTCTGCGCTCCGAGAGAATCTAGGAAACATTTCCCATTCCTTACGCGGAATGGGAGAAAAACGTATGAACGGGTGCCTTCATTTCTCCTCAAATTAAATATATATTTCAGTCGAAAGATTTTAAATTAAATCATAAATTGAAACACTCTCAAATATCTTCCTCTTAAAGAAAAATTAAGAAAAGATTAATATTACCAAACATCCAACCCAACATTAATTTTGGATGAGTGAAATGGGACGCGTTTATGGAAAGTGCTGTGATGGAAAAAGTTTATGCATTACATTGCCGTCTTCTGTATGACTATAATCCATCAAATAGCTTAAGCTCTCTATAATTATGAAAACATTCTTATTTTAACATACCTATTTTTTTAAAACCTATTTATTTGGAATTAAAGACAAAGTTTTGTAACAATAGAGGATTGTTTTCACGCTCGTTAACAATTAAATTGTTTTAAAAAAGGCCATTTTAAAAATCAGAACTTGAATTTATAGTAGAATATAATTAAAAGTTCACAATATCTGGTAATCAGTGAAATGGACACAGGAACTGTTTAAAAACTAAAATTTTGCATTAAATTTAGATCTTCAAGTCATCCAAAAAATTAATATGTATCAAATAAATATATCAGAAAATTATTTAACATCCATAATGATTTACATATCAGACACATTCCCAGCAAAAGTATGGGAAATATATATCATACATTGAAGAATTTTTAATGATTTAAATTATTTTCACAAGCATTTGAAAAATAATTTATAATCATCCAAATATTGTAAACGAAATTGTTTATTTATACATTAAGGGTTTCACCGCAATCAGACTTCTGATTTAGAAGTCTGGTGCATAAATTAATGAAACCTTAACTGCAATATCATAATTAAGAACATTCCAACGGTATAAAACATTGCAGTTATGAATATAGAACATTATCTCTATTATATATTGTAGCAGACGATAGTATGAAGTTAGTTAATTAATAGGTTGAGTTTACAAAACTGTGAGATCTTTTTTTCGCGGCAAAGATGCTAATTTGAATTGAAAAACATGCATCAATTAAGACATTGATAATAAGGCTTAAATAATTATTTTTTACAATTTAGAGAACTTGTTAGTTTTATTAACGGAAATCTTACTCTCGGTTGTGGAGCATTCTTGGTGGAATTAATGTGTTGGGTATCCGACCTCTACCTTAAATTGGAAATTTGATTCATCTGTTGTTATAGCAACTCTACTAAATAAGAGTTCACTGCCAAAAGAATTTCTTAATTGTTTCCTGGACTTGGAATTGAATTGCAAGATGGCGGAATGGATCCAATTCATTTTTTTCGTTCAAAGAGTGAGAATTGTAAGCAAAATGAGCAGCAAGTATTTGAAATCGGGAGAAACACACTTCCGAGATGATTATAGAATATCCAGACTATGTTTACCCCTCAAAAGTGTATTCCCACTCAATTATATTATTATTGTTATACAGATCAGAGTACCGTTTCGTAAAAATCAACTTCTTATTGATAATTTCCTCGAATGATTTAATAAATTCCAGAGATCTTTCGATCATTTGTGTGAAAACAGTATTAATTCATCAATAGAACTTTATTCATTCTAAGGGTGAAATTAATGCGATAATATTATATGCCTCTTGGAAGTGTTTTTGCACAGCATAAATAATTAAAATGGATTAGATGTTTCTCAGATAAAGTTTAAAATACTTTTCGAAATACAAGAATATAGTGTTTTTAATATTTAATTGTATAAGAAATTTAAAATCCATTAATCTTGATAAATAGTGATCGGTCGATAATTATATTGCATAATATCGATGTGAATAATACACGCATAGAAATATCTTATGCGTCAGAAAATACACAAACGAAAAACAACATTTATCACGGTTAAGGTAAAGGTACTGGTCGAAATAACGAAACGTTCTAAAGGAGAAAAGTAATGGTCGAATGACACGAACAACGAAATAGATGGGAAAAGAATTAAATACTTAAAATCGATATTTATTTAAATCATTGCTTTGTGAATCACATTCATTCAAATCTCTAAAAAGTTGATATAAAAATAATGGTCTAATGGCAGTTGGACTGGAAGCCAAATACTGTTGAGGCTATTATGAAATCGTTTAGATTAATCCAGGAATAGTAGCAAACCATCTTGCAAATATTCGTCTGAAGAAAATGCTCACCCTATATCTGCAATCACATTTGCGCACCTTTCTTGGGCAGATGTTCCCTCTACGGCCTTATCTCTATTCACACACAAAATTGCCTCTCTCATTATCACACGACTGAAATGTCTTTCTCACAATCTTCATTTCGAGCTCTCATTTATTTGAGAGAGATCTTAAATAAGTCTTTTCTAAATTAACACCTCTTACTGCTTTTTAATACTTCTACCGAAAATTTTGTCTTATAATTTAGAATTCTGAATTGCTATAGTAAACAAAACAAAATTTACATACATGCATACGTATAGGACATACATTTATGCAACTAAATTTAGAAAAAGAGTTGATCCTACATTCTAAAATTATGAAACTTCATTGTAAATGCCGTTAGATGCACGGCCCGGTAACTCTGGTTCGTATTTAATCAATTCCATTAAAAACATGTTTCTTTGAAGTAATTTGGGCCATTTTCTCTCGTGATGCACCACTAAGGGTGGAAGGTGAGAAGAAAGTAAAGAATACTTACAAAACGCATTCCATTTTCAGAATATCTATTTATACGACGCATTAATATTCGGGAGCTAAAAGAAGCGATTAACGTGAATTCCTTGAACTTCGCTACGAAAATTATTAATTATAGAAATATTGAATTATATAAATGTCAAAAGAATATGTAGTATAAGATAAATTTAGAAAGAGAAATGCACTATCATTCAAGAAAGTAATGCTTCTTGATTTTATCTAATCTTTTAATATTCAATATAATTTTGATATTTTAAGTGAAATATCGTTCTTTCAACTGCCGTCAGAGAAATTTTATTACAGTTTTATTTATTTTTTAAATGCAAAAAGAGGATTCTGATAAAAAGATGCGCGAAAAAGTAAAAGAGATATTAATTTTCTCAAAATATCTCTATATGTGGTGTTCTATGATTTAAGAGAATGCAAATTTATTCAGTCATAATTTAAGTGATCCAATTCACTTTTAAAATCCCTTATATCAATCAGCATGGAAGAATTCCAATATTAATGAATTATGTTACGTTCTTGTAATTTTTCTTGTTCTTTTTTATTTCTCTATAAATAATTTTCAACGTCCTGTTTTCTTTTGGTGAGTCTTTCGTTCTGACACGAATTGCTCATATTGAGAGTACAACTCAGTCGTAAAGAACGCGATAGCAATTGAGCATAGAACATAGCAGACCACGGTTTTATGGTGCTTATGATGCTCATTGCCTCAAAGTGACACGATAATAACGCAACTCTCTTGAACATCAATTGAAGTCGTTCTTGAACACGTGACTTGTTTTGTTAAACGATATTTGCTTCTCAAAGAGTTTCTGAACTTCGATGAGACGATTAAGTGAAGTAAACTGGAGCGAAAAGCACCCAAATAAAGAAGAGGATTACTAGAATATATACGAGAATAATAAAAGTATAGGACAAGTAATTTACTCGTAAAATGAATCTTAAATTTTTTAAAACCCACTATAATCCAAATGTCAATATATTAATTTAAATTATTTTCGATTACGTTCATTCGCAATATTTGATTCCCTTTCCACTAGTTTTTATATTTAACAATTCCTTGTATTTTCCCTTGACAAGCATTCTAAATATACCACTCGAAAACATCCACCTAAATAACAGAATTCTAAATGTAATCGATTAAAATGTATCGAACTCGAACCCGCCGTTGCAAATGGAGTGTATGGATAGGGCGTAAAAACCACACTCTTTGGCTGGTTATGATTGGAGAATAGAGTGGCGTATGGGATTGAATCAATCGCACACGAATCAAACCCGAACGAAGGGTTTCTCCGCGAAAGCGGTGAAATATGTGCATAAAATTATGGAGCCATTCAAAATGTATGTATATCATATTCTCGAGTGTTATTTAATTAATGGTGAGATTGAAATTTTCTAGACAAAAGATTTAAATCCCAAAAGTGTATGTGCAGTTAAACAAACGTTCTTGTACTTCACAAAGAAGTGATAATTGACGGAATCTGCATTTTGAATGTGGTGCAATTATCGTTCATACGCATTATGAATAATTTGGTAACTATGTGCATTCGGTTGACAAAATGACCTCCATTTCGCGCTGTGTATGCACTTATCTTTTGGAGAGATTTCGTAGATTAATTTCAGATCAGTAGAATATAGAGATATCAATGTTCTCCCTCCGCGAAAGCTATCAAAACTTTAGCTTTTGTAATTGGAGAAAGAGATAATATACATTATATACCTAAAACTGATTTTTTTTAAATCAGCAAACAATTAAACAATTTATTTTAAGCTGATAGAAGCCCTAAATTTATGATTATAGAACAATTTGTACTAAATGTCGCAAAAGATCTTCTAATCATTGTACAGTAAGACCCCGCTTAACGCGGGGGATACGTTCCTATAACTTCGTGCGCTAAACGGAACAGCGTTAAACGAGGCAATGTAACACGTACACATGTAAATATGTAATGGGAATCAGGGAAAGGACAAAGAATAAGAAAATTTATCAGTTCTTTCCGAATTTATCACAATAAAATAAAATATTATGTTTACATCTTTATACACCTAAATACCTTGATGAAAAAAAATAAATCAATTGTGACGCAGGGAAACTGCGTTTGTTCTGGGATTGCGACTTAGGAGAATACAGTTGGAACCTTTTTTCTGGACAGACTAACGAAAGAGCGTTGAAAAAATACATAGTATACATATCTATAGAGTTCTTTATAAAGTGCACCGCTTTTGGTTGGCTGCTTCCTTTGTGCATATATACAACAATCAATACAGTGTGCACTTTAGGGGGACCCTAAAAAAACCGCGTTATACTGAAACAGCGTTAAGCGGGGTCTTACTCTAATTAATGAAGTGTTAACAAAAATTAAATCTTTTCCTCGAAAATAATCTATTACAAAATATTAAAAGATTACAGATTTATAAGATGCATATTATTTCAAATTTTGACGAATATAATTATAATAATATTGAAAAAATGGACATAAGATACTAAACCGAATCTAAAAAGAGAGAAACTGATATGAGGGAATCACCTTAGGGAATGTATGCGTACTTATTTCGGAATCCTCAACAATTAGCATTGGTAAAGGAACTCAATAAGTGTTTGATAAGAAGTTCTGTCAGAACAAAAAGAATTGAATAATATTTTTGAAAAAGTAATACAAGCAACTTTAGTTATAGAGTGAATATAATCCTCTTCACTATCACACTGGAAATATGCGTCATTCTTTTGAAACACCTCTGTTTCTCTAATTAAAAACAGAATAACAAGAAATACAGAATAGAAACTTCCGCAAACGTTGCCCTTACATTTCTATAGACATTCGGCGTTTCTTCCCAAAGTAATTATGCTACTCGTTAACAGTCTCTCTCTTTGAAGCTCTTTTCGTTTAAAGGTTCCGTTTTAATTACAAAGCGTTAACTAAAGAATTCAATTACATGTGACGTCAAATCCTAAATTACCGTATTACTAAACAAAGGAGTCAAAGGATTGAATAGATATTTTCTTGAGTAGATAAAGCTATTTACTCATGGCACTCATTGAAAATTAGGATGAAAATATTTTATATTAATTAATTTTACTCGGTTTCATTTGGTATATGAAATTTTTCAGTCTTGAAATAATCACAAAATCTAACGATTAATTTCCCGGATATAAATTCTATGGAAAATAGTGAAAAACATTTAAGCGTGCTGAATTTATGACTTAGATAAATCAATTCAACTATTATCGAATGACTGTTTCTATCGCTAATTTCATATCACTTTCTTTAACCATAAGTTCAATTTTTACCTGATAATTCATTTGAATAGGAGACATTTGAATACTCCTAGAATGTATTCAACGGCGATCAACACTAAGTTACGCAATAAAATTATTCTTAACTACTTTCGGTGCTTTATCAAGAGTCCTTTCAAACCTTTGAAAGGGCGTTCTTATTTTAAGGAAGGTAATAATTATATGCTCGTAAATGGTGTGAAATAAACAGGTTAATTTATAACGCAATTGAATGAAACAAATATTTATCAACAAAGCACTAAAATATTTTTAAGTAAATTATAATTAGACATGAATTTTGCTATTATAACTTTATTTAATAAATGAAATACTTTTTCCGGAATTTGACATATTAAACATCAGAAGTGCTTATTCTAGATATCTTCATTTTAATTGTACGTACTGTCAAATAGCAGTTGAAAATATTAATTTGTTATGGATTGGAATTTTAATTGATTCTATTTCTAACTTTTAGCCTTGATACAAATGCCTTCGATGTGTCACACATCTACATGAAACTCTATTCTCAATACATTCAGAATTGCAATTTGCTTCTCATTGATGAGGGCATAAACAATGCAATTTCTTCTTTCAAAGTACGTTTTATGCAGCGCAATATTCAATATTCTGGTATTCAAACAAATGTACGGGAACAGCGCAGTAATACTGACATGGATGAGCTGAGTCATTCTGTTATACCTCCATATGCATGCATCGATTGACAATGCAGCTTTCTGATAACCAATGAGACATGCGAAATTGAAATAAAGCCGATTTTCTGAGTGCTCAATCTGCAGAGTTTCATTGCAGGAATTGGCTTAATTTTTCTCTCGAAATCTGCGCTATGCTGAAACATGTGTCCCCCAAGGTAGAGTAATGTGACCCATTTTTTCGAAATATTCGAAGAGATAGGTTTTCCTTAGCATACATCTGCTCACATAATTGAAAATCTCTGAAAATATTTGTCCAAATGCTACATTATAATTTTGAATTAGTATATTTATTAGTTATTTTCAATAATTTTAATTTTATAAAAAAGCTAAAAATATAAAAATAGAAGATTCGTCGATGAAAAAAATCGCTGTACTGTACTGGAAAATTAAAATCCTATCCTCTACATCTATTGCTAGAAATTTGAAGAATAGATACATCTACATCTACATGAGTACCCTGCAAGCCGCCTTTCGGCGTGTGGCAGGGGGAAATAAATACACAGTTATTATAAGGTTCGGATGGACGTGATGAAGTATTCCTTTGTGGAACTATGATAAGCATTAAAAAAACGTGTTATTGAAGAACAAAAATATAATCACACTAAAACTCATATGATTTAGAAGGGATAAATTTATAATTATATGGCCAATTATACCAGTAAAAAACGTACATTTACCAGCTCTAGAGTAGCTGTACGTGATAATAGGACGCATTTATGAATATAGTATAAGAGATAAATATTTTTATTCTCATAATAAAATAAAAGGTTTAAATTTAAATATAAGAGATTCAAAAATAAGCATTTATTGTCCATAAATTACATTTACGAGACACCGTAATGCATTCACTTTAAAAAGATCACAACAAACACACTGCATACTTACACGTCCATTGAATCGAAAAGATTGGAATTTCAAAGTTGCACAATAGTCGATTTTTCACAATATAAACGAAATGTAGATAATGATCTTGATATTTGGCTAAAATAAAGTTTTTAAGTATGGAAAAATATTTCTTTCTTTGCTAACCTTCAGAAAGGAACAAACATTATAAACTCGAATAATTGATGGCAAGCATAGTCAGCCTCTGTAAATATTATATCTCAATACATATAAAATCCTCTACTTTGATGAAATTGTTGATGAAAAGTTAAGTGTCGATCTATCAGCGGTTGGCTGCCATCGCTCGTATTTTTGCAAAACTGCACAAAATTTGGTAAAGTATTCCATGAACCTAAAACAGCTGCATCGTACGATTAATCACGTAATAGATCATGAGAATGGTAGACATTTGTCACCAGCGTGATTCCCACCTGCCATTCGGACACCTTTATTGATTATCTCGAACGTGGGAGCCAATCACTCGTTGCATTCAGTTCAAGGTTTTGCTCATTACTTTCAAGATAACGGTTGGTAATAAAGCTTGATAGTTGTAGTTTTTATTCCTTGTCATGACAAGAATCGGAATATGTGCATATATTGATTCATATTAATTATATACTTCCTGATATTTTAAAATTATTTAGAAAAAAAGGAGACCGATCTTTGATGCATTTTATTTTCGACTTAAATCAGCATTCTCCGTAATTATTTTACTCCTTAACTGTTATTCGATTCGTTATTGAAAATAATCATTTCAACTGATTCCATAACAGTTCGAAATTCTTCACCATGTTTCTCGGAGCCGAGTTAAAATTGCAGAAATTTACCTAAGGATAATTTGGATTGCATTAAGTGATTAATAAGAAATTCTACTCTACTTGGTTATCATTACACCAAATAAGAGATTTGAATTATGAAAAAGAATCGCTTGATTATTCTACATGATGTTTTAATTCTGAATTCATAAATATAAACTTATCGTAAAATAAAAATTTATTTCTTAAAATATTGAATATTAAATGTCCGTTGATGAATTGACGAAACTCATCATAAATAAAATACTTTTTATGAGTATCTGACAATCACGTGAAATATTGTTTGATAAGTCTTGATTCAAAAACACCTGATTCTGTAGATTCTTTTGCGCTTTTGTTTAGAAAAGTTTCTTCAGAAACATTAATTGTAGAAATATTCAGTAAAAGAAATAAAATTTAAATAAATAGAAAGGATAAAAATATACGTAAGACGCGCGAGTTTAAATCTCATTGAAATTGACATTGAAGGTTTTAGTATTCCTGTCATTACAATTATAAAAGACCCAAAACACTTGACTGGAACGCTGCTGGAATACGAATCTGCACAGAACACAACCGTGGCACAGCTTTTGCAATTCGCACAATCTCCGATGATTAAGCCCTAGAAACAATGTACGACTTGTCAACCGCCGTGCTTGACCCAAAAGTCCCTCCAAAGGAGCTAATTCTGATCCCTTAATATTTCCTCCAAACAATGGAGCACGACTTCCAATGGATGTTTCACGTCAGCAGAGGAGAAACCTTGACCCGCAGTATCTGATCACTATAGGAGAAGGGGATTTAAACCGCATTGGGAAGATTAGCTCGTTTCAAATCCACTTTCTGCATCACACTCGTGACCACAGGATTTCGCCTCCTGAAACTGAAATACGTGCCATTTTCCGCATCTCTAATTCGGATTGTTGAGTATCGATTACTTCGGTAAAAATCAAAACATATGTCTTTGAAAATGATCTGCAAAAACAGATAGCGATTTTTAATGTTGTATTCATCTGTAATTGCTGTGCATCCACTGAAAATAATGGGGAAAAGGAATAGAGTGTCCAAAATGTGATAAAAAATTTATTTCAAGGATGTATTTAATTATCCAAATGAATCATTAGTCTTAATGGACCAGCATATGAGGAAATGGAATTATTAATGAGCAGAATAGTATACTAAAGTGACTACTTCCTACTTTTCAAAGAAAATTATTGCTATGTGAGGATAAAAGATAAATTACAACATTTATTTGCTTATAAAAACTACTGTATTTATATTATTCGGCGAAAAATACGGGTTATTTTATCTAAGATGTTAATTTAGGTATTCTTTAATCACAAAATTTACATCAATAGATATTGCAGTTTAAAATTAAGTAATCGAGTTTCCATAAACGGAAGAAAAGAAGAAAATATTCTACTGGAAAAAAATGTAAAGAGGTGAGAGAAAAAATTTTTGCAAAAGATTCATAAATAGTATTTTTGAAAGTGGCTTATAACGCCTTAAAACAAAAACAGATATAGTTTAAAATTAATTGAATGCCATCCTGAAATAAGGAAATGGTAGTATGGCCTAACAAATGAAGTTTCAATATAACAGCTTGAATTTGTATATTTGTGTTACTGAGCATACTTTTCGGAACTCTGCTTTATAGAGTTGATTATTTTGAAGTTAATTTTCTGATATTGACTTTTGGTAAAATATTAATCGATACGATTAGGAGGCGTATCAGAACCTAAAATGGCACTACGCAGTTACGGATTCCTGACGACACGTGATTCCATCGAATCTAAAATTTCGATCGTCTTCTGTCCTCCAATCGAAGCGAGTAGGGATTTGATTTTTCCTTCTGGGAGTTAACATCCTGTTACCCTAAATTCCCTGTTTGCAATACTTCCATTGAAATCCTTCAGATGTCTCTCCACTTTCGAATACAAATTGAGTCGGAAATTTCGACGAGCGCCTCTGACAAGCGAAAAATTGCCCGAATTCTTTCCGCGGACGTTTAAATAATTGGATTCAGATGGAAATACGTTCGGGGGATGTTTTTATAGTTCAACATCTGCGAGACAATCATTGTGAACATTACGTAGTGCAGTAGGTCTTGTTTCCAAGGATTCCGTTAAAATGAAAACTAACGATCGGTAATCATTAAATCGTAAGAATTAAAGCCACAATTGAATGCTATATACATTTTAGATTGGGTTCATAAAAGACTATATTTAATTTAAAATCGATTTTAGATTTAAATTTTCAAAACATTAAATTCGATTTTTAGGTGAATCTGAAAAAAATCTCAAAAATATTTTTGCATCGAGGTATTATCTGTTATTATTTATGATCATTTCCTTCATTCATCACTGAATGCCATTTCTTAGAGAACTAATATATCTTCCGATTTTGACTTTAAAGTTACAACTATTAAACTATAACTTATTAAAGATACAATTTCCATTTGAATGATAATGAGGTCAAGAAAAATAAGGAATTGCAAGCATTTTCAGTTTTCCTCTAATGATAGATATCTATACATTTTGGGAATTGGTAGAGTTATTAATCTCATAGATTATTTAAAATCGATTACATAAACAATAACTGCTAGATAATTATTATAGGCATTCCTTTCGTAACACATATGGGATGGACATCTTCGTTTAGTAACGAACTTCTTTCATTTGAGAGTGAAAATTCGAAATTAAATTTTCGGATGAGAAGTGGTCATGTAAACTACTTGTTTCATTTTCATTTTAGTTTTCACAGTTTAAGAGAACCGAAAAATGTTAACTCTATATGTTTTTAGTTTATCGATAAAAATAGAAGAATGAAGTTGTACGTAGATGTGCAGCTTAAAATATTCCCGTGGTATAAAGCATATAATAGTTTCTTTGATTGCGAAAATTTGATTCAACTGTTTTATAATCGCATCAGATTCCCGTTAAGAATAAGATAATGATGGGGAATAATATAACCGCTCGAGTGGTTGCCATAGGAACACAGGTCCCAATCACGCGAACGACAGCTCGTTATCAACAATTGAATTTGGAAATGCGAGAAAATTAGTCTCTGTGACACACATTGAGTAATTTGGAGATATTCCACTCGAATTTTATTTCGTTTAGAAGATAAAATAAGGGTTTCTGTTCGCAGTACGGAAACATGCAGGTCGACATGCGCTTTTTTCACTGTAATCTAAAAAGGAACCGATAAACATCTGTTGCCTTGGATGTATCTTGCACTCACCGCCAGACCCGCCCCTTTCTTCCCGGACGTCACACCTTGGCCTCCTCCGCTCTGCACCGTGTTCATTGTCGCCGCTCTCTTGGGCTCTTCCCAATTTATGTCGTCAGTTGAAGGAGAACGAACCGGCTCCTCCTTTTATTCACCAAAAATCGAGAGCACGTACAGTAGATAAACAAAAGCGATATATCCCGGGTCGATTTCCCTAAATAGCGACGGCGGTCGAAAGATAAAAGATACTTTCGTCCGAATAAAAGGAATTCGAGGAATGCTTTGGCAGAGCCTCTTTGACGCGAAGATCGAAAAACTAATTTAGGTGACGGAAAAGTCGACTGAAGCAATAACGGTGCGATTTCCGCCGTTCTCTATCGCCCCCTTTTGCCCTCCCTAAGAATCCAAAATACTCAGGAAGATGAACGCCTCCTATTCAACAACGAATAAATATTTGCTCTTCCACAAAATTATCTGCTCGAGTTAAACTAATCATCAGCGATTCCTATTCTGATGTAATTATAAAGTAGATACCCTGTATTTGTTACGGTATCTAGATTAATTATTCATAAAACACTTCGAAGAACTATCGAACGTATTCAACAATGATTCAACTATCGTTTCAACTTTATCTTTAACGTATTAAAAATATGTGATTTTCCTTAAATCTTCACTCCGAATGAATGATTGTCGAATATTTAAAACTTTCTTAGATTTGCGAGTAAGATTAATAAATGTGTGTTAATGATGCATCAACGCACGAAATTTAGTCGAAAATCTCGCGAATAATGAAAGAGAAATTGAGTAAGGAGTAACTTTTTAGAAAATCCAAACTTCCCAAGGTGACATTAATATACAAGAAGATCACTTGAAACTGTTTCCCGTTCTACAGGAGAAGACTATTTAGACACAGAAAAGAGAGAGAAGAATGCAGAAGAATGCTATTTATTCATCAGAAAGTTCGAAAAACACAAAGGATCTTGAAAGCTGACGCGCCTACAAGAAATTTTATTTCTTCGTAATCGTTTTGAAAGGTACATTTTCCGTATTTATGTATTTCCCCATGGGCTTCTTTATCGCACAAATTACCTCATTAAACGTCCGACTGAAGATGATGCCCTTCAACAAGTCGTTAAATAAGCTCCTAATTCTCCTTTACGACCATAAACAATGAGTATTTTGTAGGCTTTTTCTAAACAGATCCTACATTCGGATGAATAGCTTCGTTTGATTATTCTCTCATAATAGAAGTTCAAGAGAGGGAGTCTTTGCCACTTGAGAAGGAAACGTTATTTCGGAGATTTTAAATAGGTCTCTACGTTTGACGTTTGGGAGGGAAAGAGGGCTTCTAGGAGATGGCATGAAAGATGAGATCTCGCAAAGAAAGAAGGCAGGACCTCCGCGTGAAGAGGCGTGCGTGGAAATCGGTTTTCACCCGAAAAAGCTTCATAGCTCAATTATTTTGTTTCGTGAAAACCATCTCTCACTGTAAAATCTTAACGCTGCGAGTATATCCTTTGGGAAAACAGTGACAAAACCGAATTGACCCAATTGGATAAATGATATTATCTAAGCAAATGCTGTCTTTGACAACACTAAGGTTAACAATCTTGCAAAATGCAATATCATTCGCGAAAATAGCTTTCTATTCGATTGAAATTCAAGAGAAGCCCCTTTTACTTCAACTATCATTCACCCTCTTTCGAGCGAGTATTTCAAGGTTAGCACTGTTGAGATCTACACTTCGTTTCGGCTACGATTCAGGAAATAAAACTCGCCACTCTCAGCCACCGACAATAAGACCCGAAATCCCTATTTTCACCGATTATGCGGCACTGATACCGGTCATCGACTCGGATGACTTCCCCAGGGAGCATTCAGCCGTTCACGGAAGGGTAAGAGTCCGTTCTTCCGACAACGCCCCCTTTCCAGCGGTAGTCTGCAAAGTTACACATATTCACTTCTTCTGCATTAGAATTGGTTCACTATCACGTTCATTTTCCCTCGCAAAATTGTTTTCGGAGCCCGAACACTCGGATGGTTTCGCTATTTAAGTACTTCACGAGGAGAAGAATCACTCTCGGTGGTCCATTCCTCCAGAAGACACCATCGAATAGGAGAAACTCGTGGAAAACCCTTTCGCGTCGACGAACGCGCGCAATGGATCGACGCACAACAGGGTCTAGTATTGGGACCTGCCCACTTCTCCGAAAGGGCGGCGCGAACTGAGATACCCTGGCGATCCGGCTGAAGGGGAAGTGAGGGGAAGGCGAATGGAGGATGGGAACGGAGGGACGAGGATCGTTTTTTCAAAGACGTGATGCTGTGGCCAAATGCGAAGAGGAGGGTGGGAGTGTAAATTGCGACTTATTGCCATTTAGAATGGATGGGGAAAGGTGGTGGGACGACCATTGGCGACCGCCTGTTGCATCCTCTAAAGATGCTGTTGGTGGCGGTTGATGAGTTTTTTTTTAACAGCGGTTTGATACGGTTCCTTGGCTTTCGCAGTTATTTACCTGAGTTTTTTAAACAGAAAAATGCAAACAAGTTACGGAATTAATCGAACGCCTATTTTTTCATTGCAAACTAATTTCATTGAAGAAAAATCAACTTAAGGAAAGTATACGACCCTAGAAAAAACATGAATGTAATTTTTTCCAGATTGATATTCCTCTCTTACAACCATTGCACCTCTTAATTTTATTGATAAATAGAGAGCGAGTATTTTATCTCTTTTAATTGAAAAACGAGAAAGATACTTTCTCCATTTACAAACAGGACTTTCTTAATAATTGTATCTGAGCAAAGTCAGAGTTAAAATTTACATCAATATACTTAAATCACATCTTTAGAGCGTCAATTGAAAGAATATATTTACAGATCTTGAACTTTATCACCTCTTAAGTTTTCAATTTTTGATTGAATTTCGATTAGTGAGGAAACACTAACCACATATATATTTACAATTATTATTTATATTCAATTTTAGCTTCTGTATTTAATCGAAATGCCTTTTATCAACCTAATTCAAGCTTTTCTTCAGGTAAGTAAATAAACATTTTTAGGCTAAAAACTGAAATATTTTCTATCGAATAAAATTATCATATAGATAATAAAATTATTTTAATTATTATTAAATAATTTATGGATAAATGGTCATTGTAAAGTAGGTTGTTTAAGTACTAATTATTATTAATCTATTGTACCCTTAAATGAGTAAATTCCATAGAAAATCATATGATTTATAAAATCATAAATTGGAAACTTTGACTCCGATCTTTTGTTTCGTCTAAAAGGATTTGAGGTAATTTATATATTCTCTTGTGACTGATTTAAACACAAATAACTAGTTAAAAACGTTAGAAAATCTTTCTTTGAAAACCGACTAACTGTAAATTCAGAAACTAATATTCCTTTTATTTATTGGTACGTAAATTTTTAAAAATAAAGCCAGTAACATTTGGTATTAGAACAGAAAAATATATTTTACCTGATTTCAGTTTTTTTGTACAACTACAATTAATCTGATTAAATTACTACAATGATAGGCCATATGAATGCGATTAATCGCTAAGTACCATTATCCCTACAGAATTTAAATGTTCAAAATCCTGAATAGGGATTCCACGAGTGTTCTACGAAAAAATCAAAAATGAAGGACGAAATCGTTACATCATTCGGACGATCTTTTGACGAACGCGAATGTTAGATGAAACTCTTGAATGGGACTTATTTTGAAGTGGGTCATCCATTTGTGTGGGGAAGATTTGTTTCTTTGATGCATGTTTACATTTCCAGCAGTGAACGCCGAGCTTTTTTGGGTACATATTACGTTTGTGACCGTAGGAAGATTCATTTCAAGTGCCATTTTGTAATATACAAACGAATAATTAAATCGAGAAGTTCCGAAAAATATTTTCGCAATGATTTTGTTCGAAACTTTTTGTCAATGGCGGACATTGCGGTCCCGATGTTTGTTTCCTAAATTCTTTCTATGACGTATTGACGTATTGTTTCTTTTGGTTCCATTGTTCGTGGATTTTCAGGTTGATTAGTGTCTCTAATCCTTTTTCATTCTAATGTCCTCATTTGAAAGTTTCCATGGGAACGCATCGCAGGATTGACCCCGTTCTCGCAAAAGGGTAAACAAGGAGAGGGAGTTTTCTCCGGAAATATGCAAATTTGGGTTTTTTATGAGTTATTATTACGAATGAGAATTTTAAGGACAATGTCAATGTGTATAGTGGCTTAGTTTTAGAGATCCCATTAAAGCTTTGACTAGATATAATCATGTAATTACTGCAGCTTTAAGTACGATCTAGACGAAGAACCTTAAGTAAGACTTTTTTTCCTTAACATGAAGTTAATTGATCAATATTCTATAAAATGCTGAATTTGGGAAATCTACTTTTGGCATCCTTTGAAGAAGATAAGAGTAAATAATTTGACGGAAGTTAGTAAACTCACCACAAATTACAGCACAATATACTTACACTTAAGTGTTGAGTGAATCTCCCGAAACACTATTATAAACGGGTCCCATTACTCACCTGAAAAATACAAAAAACCCTTATTACCAAAAGAATAGGATACTCATATATTTAAAGATTTTATCTTGAGTCCATACATTTATATTCGCATGAGCTCTTCTGAAATTAACTTTTAAATATTTATTAAAAAGAATAATTGACTAATCATGAATATTAAGATATATTACGATACAATTGAGTGCGGTAAACAAAGTCTTGCGTTGGACATGTTACTATATGATCATGGAATCAAAATCGAGTTTTAAAATTATATGCATAATATTGACTATAGATCTAAATTAATTGATTGATTCATCATTGCTCCTCTACTCTCGAAATTGCTGCCATGAACAAGGAATAAATTTAGGAGAGATTACAAAGTGTTTTTTTTTAAGATGAAATATTACACTCTTATCGTGAGAAACTTGAATATTTTAAAACCAACGAAAAGGGTGATTATTTCGTAAATATGACCATAGGCCTTCTCTCTTCCATACATCACGCTCATCGGATTATTCATTGCGATCGACAATGGTCGCTAACGGAGAATAAATGTTCTAAAAACATGACCGTTAAATGAGCCTCCTGCAAATTGATTGAAAACGAGAGCAATTTTGGCTCCGTTCATTCGAATATTTGCCTCCATTTATCTTCCAGGGGTCATGTTCTCTCAGAAGTAAAAACAAAACACTTGAATTGTTTGAAGTCAATATAAATGTGAGGCCGATGACATGTGGACAACAATGGCGATCCTCTTCGGATTCCCAACAGCAGACGGAATTCCAGTGCAAATCTCCAGAATAAAAAAGGACAGCTTTAAATTAATCTTAAGCGGACCAAATGGAGATGGAAAAAATATAATCTCCCTTTTTATCAAGTAAAAGTCGGCTTGAATCCTTATTCAATTTCAAGTCTTCCTCGTCAATTATTCGAGATAAATATCGCGGAAGTTTGACCATTTTGCTAATTGTACGTTAGAATGTGCAGCAACTATCGCTAATTGCTCAAGAGACGTAAAGCGCTCTGAACCTTTTATCCTCCGAAACATTTTTTATTAACCGCCGCTTAATTCAGTGCCCTCTTCAGATTGAATCGCTTAGGAAAGTGTCCACTGATTTCAACTATTATTGTTGATTATGCGTTCATGACGTTGACATGGATCATAAATTGTGGCGGTAAATAATGTTATTCTCTTACAAAGGTCACGATTTACCGTCGCATTCGCATATTAGCGAAAGGATAGCGAATTTACGTTGGGATTTTGGATGTATAGTGCTGATACTGTTCAACCACTGCATCACAAAAAATAGTTATTATTAAAAATTAAGGTGCAAAGTATTCAATTTACAAACATTCCGAAAATAATTACCTTGGAATTGAAAATAACGAGTTTGGCTTATATGTTAGGGTTTGTAACGATACATGAAGTAACAATAATAATTATGCAAATGAATAATTCATTGATTCTAATCGTAGATATTTTGCATACCTGCAATTCATAACCGTATTTGCCCTGTAATTGTCTTTTTATAAAATAATTGTTCCGCTTTTTGAAGAATTCTAATCGGTTGAATGACCACAGAATATTTTCACGTAATTTAATTAGCTTCTAATGAGATAATTAGGTAACTATAAAATGAAATTTTGATAGATTAATTTAATTTCCATGAAATTTTAAGCTTCCGATTGCGATTGATTTTTTCTAGAATATTCAAAGGAGTAATCATTAATAATTTAGTTGTAATCGGACCCAAAAAGTATCGTATCTTTAACAGTAGAAAAACAGATTTTCAATTATCGAAAATTCTAATGCAATTTGCAGATTTAGAAGGTTATTACATTTTAATTGTTCGTTCAATTTGATACAATTAAATAAATTAAAAAGATACTGCCCTCTAGCTACAAGATAAATTCAACGTTTGCGAATTGGCAATTTTCCATCAAAAATACATACGAATTTAATGATTTGAAAATTAATATATTCCTAATTCCTCATAGAAAATTATTGAAATTTTTAAATAAAATATTTGTTTGATTTGGATCAGCATGTTTAGGCAATTGTAAATTTTTATTGTATTTCCTTTATAAGGTCCAAACTGATTGATTTTTTGGTGATTTTTGGATTTCTGCCGATGCACGACGACGGGAAATTTTTAATAATCTGTCGATCGCTCTTTGGTTTGCCCTCTAATGTTTGTGGCATTTGGTACTAATGAACATTCTCTTATCTTACATTTTGCTATGTTCGTCTCAGTCTTTCATAAGGTGAACGTTCATTTATGGTTCTTGGGTTCGATTCTAGGAGGCCACAAAACCGGACTTTCCCCCGTAAGAATGCATGGGTTCGATTTTAAAAAGTTAAAAAAATACTTTACATTTACCGTAAAGATTCAAATATTACAGAACTTTAAATATGCTTAATTTTTATCTCATTCCAAATTGTGCTGATGGTCATTTGTTTGAGATCAGGCTGATTAGAAATTTAAAATGCATGGAAGCGCATTTGAATAATTAATAAAGTAGGAATTATAGAAAAATTTGTATGATAAGTAATTTATTCCGCAGTTCGATTCGATGGGGGACTACAGTTTATCTCAGTAAGAATAAATGGGAAGAATAGAATTAAAAAGGTAGAAATAAGCACAAGAGAAAGATATACCGGTATAGATTGTCGGCTTACTTGCTTCAACGCCCGGAAAATGCTATCATAAGAAATGCATTCAAAATACGTCGACGAAATCACTTTAAGTTTGAGCAGCATTTAAGCATCAATTAAATTTTGCACACACTTTCATTTATTTGTCATTAGAAATATAAATCGTGTTTAAAAGCAATCTTATGGCCTCATTTTGCGATCATGCCTCAGCATTGTGATTATTTCATTAGCTGCTATTTGGGTCATACGAAGATTACTGCTGTTGTTCCCTTAAACACGTTTATTACCGAGATATCGAAGGGAGACTGAGGATGTTGAAAATCATCGAGGTAAATAACGGAAAATTTTCATACCCTAAATTACTTAGAGTGGATTTGAAAATAATTTCGGTTAGAAAAATTGTAGGTTAACTCTATTCTTCAAATATATCAGAGACGCAAGAAATTTTCAATATTTACAATACTAATAGAAATTTTAAAAATCATTTTCATTGGATTCAATATAGAAGCTGAAATACTCTCCTAAGCAGACAAAGTTCTTGTAAAACTAAATAAAAAAGATTGATGCTCGAGTACGACAGCATTCGCTCTATAGATTGGAATTAAAAAAAGTATGGAAGCTTTTACTATGAGCACTGAATTAAGGCTTAAGCATCACTCTTTCTAAATATTTCACTATTAAAACTATTTATTCAAAAGGTTTTTTTGCAATTTTGAATCTATAATCATACTTAAATTATTGATGGTATGCAACAAATAAGAAGTATAATAAAAATCTCAAAACAACAGGATTCGTTGCCTGATTACACCTTTTGTGTTGAGTCACGTCAAAAATATCGATGCCATTCATTCATACAATTCCTCAAAAACTTTAAGTATTGTCGTAAACTAATTATTGCCGATGGCTTCAAACATATTTTCGTAAACGTTTTTTTATTTGCATAAGTATATGTGTGAATGTACGGTTTATACCATTTAACCGATATTTATGCGCAAAATCTTGGTACCACCATAATTTAATTTCTCAAATTAGAAATGCAATTCAATGCAATGCAAAGTGATGACCCACGTATCACTCGGTTTATATCAATGCAATTTTCCATTGGACTATAATTCTCTAATTCGGGGTTTTCAGATATCTGGGCGCATTCATGGAAGAGGGCTTTACGAACACTTCTCTCCACGTGGCCTAAAATCACGGCTTTCTGTTCTGAAAGACGCCTTCAAAGCCGAAGTATGTGAAAGCGTGTATCACGGATGGGGAACAAAGCCGTGACCTTCGACGCACCTCTCATCACAAGTACTTCTTTTCATACTTTCACTTTTTCTTCCACTTCATCCCACTCGCCCACGCTCGATTCATTTGCGTAATTCTCCTAGCCATCGCCATTTTTCATTCTCGGAGATTAAAAAAACTTCACCATCCCATGGAGTCGATCCTCGAATTGAGGTTATTGATATCGCGAGAGTACAAATTCTCTGAGAGACGTAGCATTAATAAAAATTTACATCATAAGAAGCGAATTCACCTTATAATTACTATACCTTTTTCTCTCATTTCAAGATATTCCCTCTTGTTTATATGATACACTTCCTCCCTTATGCCGGACACATTCTCTATCGTATAGAGTCTATGAGCCTTATAGTTCCTTTCATTTGTCGTTTGTCACAGAATCATATGCTGATATTCATTAGTTCATAAAAAAATTTAATTTGCCTTAAAAAGGATGTGAAATGAAGAAAACTCGTCGACGCCTTTTGGAAATCACTGATATTTATCTACTATAAATAATATATATTTGTTAACATCTTTATATCGTTAACTATGAGTGTTCACGATGAATCAAATGGCTTGATTTAGAGTTTATTTGTGCTAAAATTGACTTTGCGTTAAATAACTGAAGTATTTCTTATGGTGTAACATATATATCTGCAATCGCGAGATACAAAATGTACGCTAGATCTTCACGGAGAGAAAAATTGATTTAAAATGTATCAAAGTATGAATTGAATGCGGAAGTGTTTGTGTTCCAGATACATTTGTGTTGTGATTGAAACATATTTACGATTGAGCCTCCAAGTGCATATCAAAAGCTACAAAATGGATTCGAGTTTAATTCAATTGGAGATTGTATTTACCTCCTAATTTTCACATGATTAAAAAGATGAATGGATAAATAAAACTCACTCACAAAGGGTACATTAATTAATAAGATAGAGGTTTATAAAATACTAAAGGAAATTTTCTTTTGACATTCATACAGTATTATCGATAATTGAAAATACTAGGAAATAGGTCAAACTTTTGTTTTAATTTAATTAATCTTATATAAAGTTAAACGAAAAAGAGGACTTTGATTTGACCTCATTCCGCGGATATTATCTTCAGTTTTTCTTCTCAATGCGTCCTCTTCGAGTCTTCGGATTAAAGAAGTATTTTTTCCTTCATTTTAATTCTCCTGATCCATTTGCACATCTGATGTTGTGAATAAATGCTTTAAAAATAAGGAAATCTCAGCCGAATTAACGAGAGTTCCGTCGATTCTTTTCGAGCAAATACTTTTAAAAAAATGGAATTGGGATTTTTTGCCAATTTCAGGGCTTCCGCTGCGAGAAGACAACATTAATCCCAAAATACGATGTGCAAAAACTGCGGTTCTTCGATTCGGCAATATGAGTTAATAAAATCACTTAAGTGCAATTTCTCGTTTGGAATTTGTGCTTAATTTCTTTTACAAAAGTGTAATCGAAATATTGATGGTTTAACGACACCGAGCTACTTGAGAGCATTCTGAAGTGCAATTATTAGTTGCTCATTGAGTAAATAGAACCGATTAAATATATCTATGAAAACCTTACGTATTCTACTACTTCATATGAAAGCGATTAAGGAAAGAAAAAGGAGGGAGATTACTAATATTAATCAAGATAGAATCTACATGCGCAATAATCACAAACGAAAACCACATTATAAAGAAGAATTACGAAAAAAACATTCTTCTCTGGATTTATTCTATTTCCTATTTCTTTTTTCCATGTATTATGTCGATTTCTATCCATCCTTGTAAATATATAGCTCTTTTTTAGTCTTATATATTTTAAGGTGGAAAATATTTTTTCCGATAAAAGTTAATGAAATTGATCGCTAATACGATGCAACTAAAAATTAGAAACGGAGACAAATGGAGTGTTTCACTATGAGTCAATGTCACTTACATTTATACATACAATTGCAGAGTATGAATAGAATTAATTTAACAATTAGACCTTGTTTCTGATGTGGTATTTGGATAAATGAAGTACATCGGTCACCTTCAAAAATACTAGATTGTTCCTTATAACATAATAATCAATCTTTTTTCTCAGTGTCATGAGAAAAACACGGGAAGTACTCATGCATGTTAACGCCCCTTAAACCAAAGAACTTTCTCAGTCCGAGATCTCAACTGTCCGACAAACTTCTCAACGAGGAGTTTTTTAACGGAGCACTACCTAAACCCTTGGCAGCCTACATTTCAGTGACTGCTTTTCTTTTATTAGCGATTTTTCTCTGAAAGATATTCATTTGGTTGTAAATATAAAAAGAGTAATTTCTCAGGGACAATGAGAGGTATTTACACAATCTATGTCATACCTTTGATACTCTTTTTAGTTAATTTCAATTTCTTAATAATACATAGAGCAGTCAAATTATCATATTTTTAAGTATATTCTTTATAAATCAATGCTTCGTTTGAGAGAATGCGAATACAATTCCTTGGTATACTACTTCTAACCTATTATTTGTGATAGAAATTTATTATTAACAATAAAAAAAATTTTGAATAGGAATAGGATATTTACGAGGATATGTGTAGTAAAAAAATTCCTTTCTAATCATTATATATATGTATATATAATGTAATATAATACATATTGATAACCAAAGTGCTTTCGTGGAATTTGCTCCACTGACATTGTAGCCTAATTTTAGCCCACTCAGCATAATAAGTCTCAGCGTAGTATTAACTACATCCCTTGAAATCTGACCGAAGCTTCACGTAATAATAAAAGTGACCGTTTGTTCTGACCGTAACCTAGGAGATGGGCGGGAAATTTCATATTACTATCATACGTGTCCTGACAAACTTGCGATGCGTCTTAGATATTATTTTTTTTTAATTTCATACCAAAACTAATCACGGAGAGCTGTATTTATCAAAGTTTCATTTTTCGATCAATAAATGAATAATCCGGCGTAATTTTATAATTATTATACGTTTGTTCATTTAAGGCCTCGAATTTAAAGATTTAATATTTTGGAAACATCCGCAGTTAAGCGGCGCAACATAAAGTGTCTGGATTAAGGTTCGTTAACGATTCACAGAAAAGTTTAAATAATGTTTAATGAATTTAAATGCTTTGACACTGAATTTCCAGCTATTTATTTAAAAGAATACTCCTTCGTATGAACAGGTTCGGACTTACATAGTATACATTCGGATTTATTCTGACTTATATAAAGTCTAGTTAAGCCTTTATCTTTCGCATGTAAAAGGAAGAATGAGGTCTTTGAAAAAGGTGGTTCTTTCCTTATTCTTCTGGAAAATAGCCGAATGTCGAGAAATTCTAAAGAATTGAAAATTAAAATGATAGATTCATTGGCTTCGTTCCAGTTGCGACGATCGAGGCGTTTCAATAAAGTTGTCGTGACAACGCAAATGGCGTCAGAAATGCAAGGTTGCAACGTTCCTCAGACACCCTATGCACTTCGATGGCATTTTTGTTCCAATCGTAGGCCATTCATCATCGTGAATTATCTTCGTCGAGGCTTTTAGGGTGTGGCGTGCTTTGGATCGATGGAGGAAAAACATTTCCAAAAAAGGTATTTAATTATGTTTGAAACGGAAAGATAGATAATGGATAATATACACATTGAGGATGATGCCCGATTTGGATATCCAAGATTGTGTTCATCTTAACATACTGAAGGTTAATTGTGCTTATTCAAAACTTAATCTTACAAATATACCGCTCCAAGAGCTATTTCTCGATTTCAAACGTTCTTTCGGTGAATAACAGTTGTCGGCTATTGGGCGAAGAAAATCAATAGCTCTTCGGCAGAAGGTTATTTCTAATGCACTTACGTCAGCTGTTCCAACTAATAACGAATACGATATGGATATCTTTAGAAAGATTAAATCATTTATAATTGAAACGATTTGATCGGATTATCCCTCATGGTTTAGCGTCACGATCATCCGACCATCTGTGTATATTATAGTTTTAAAATTTAAAGAAGTAAAATATATAGGTCATTGCTTACGTTCTATAGATGCGCCTCAAAATCTGTTCTCCACTCCGTATGCCATCTCTCGACAAATGAAAAGATAAATCACAAGATATTTAAGAATATCTAATGCAATTAGAAATTTAAAATTTCTAAGATATTTTCTATCCTCTTAGTAGGAGTGATACATGGAACGTTTCAAATAAAGATAACCTTCAAATGCTTTTTTCTGCACATATTTTGTGTAATCACCTCAGTAGATTTCCCTAATCAAAATCTCTTCGATTTCCAATTCCAATTTATTCAATAAACCATTCTCGAGTTTAGGAGGTGAAACACTTTGGATTTTAACCGAATGCGTGTAAAATATTACAGTATTACAAACAATAGTTTACTTTCCGCTATTTCTAATTTTTATACAAACACGACCTTTGAAATTTCCATATTTATCCACCTACACTGATATAAGGCTTTCGATAATCGAGTTTGAAGAATTAACATGATTTTGGATTTCCAATAAACAAAGATAAAATGGCTGTGGAATCGAAGAAAAAATGCGAAAATGAATGCTTAATGCAAAGTTTCGGGATCTGTCATCATTAACAATTTCAAGTCTGAGAAACTATAAATCACTTTCTACTCTTCTTTCTTTGCGTGATTTATCTTATGTACTTTATATACTATTACGTGCTACTATGTACTTTCAAAACTGTCCTTATATGACATATTAATTTTTTTGAGTTCAAACATTATTGTCATCAACTAATCCCCAATGGTAGATAAAGTTCATTTCTAATGCTTGGAATCCATAGATTTATCTAATGATAGAGTACAGAACTCTACTGCTTATCGTTTTTTCTTGTCAAACAGTTTTCGTTTCAATTGACCTAGTGGCAAAGTTATCTGAGGAAACGCATCGTTTCATCTCAGTAAACAGCGCGGATTGAGACTTAAAATGGAGACATATGTTCTGAGGGTAAAAATCACTTTAAATAAAAAAGCTCTCTAACTTGAGAAAAGTTGCCTCTCTCGTTTTAATCTCTTCCACAGGAATTCGAAGTAAATGGAAAGTCAATCCAAGGCTAAGATCCATTTTGTTAGTAGCCACCGTCTCTTCGCATTTCTGCAGAAAAAAAATCGTTGCCGATAAAACCCTTAGTTTTGAAACTTTGTCGTTGGAGAATTTGTACGACCACAAAATGATAAAATCTTTTAGAGTGATGGAAACCTTTTCAATCATGAAGTTTTAGAGATAATATGCGGTATCAATACCACTGATGAAATGAATCAAAATAGGAACCTTTGAACTTGGAATAGAAAAGAAACAATTCTTCTTTATTATTATATTAAATTGCGAAAAGATGCATATTAGTGTTTCTATGATTAGGAAAGATTTATCATCAATCTATTTTACTTATACTCTTTTTACTTTACTCTGTAAATACAAAACAGAGAAAGAGTCGAAAATTATCAAAGCAAATCGCATGCTGAGGATGATTAATAAGGATGACCTTACGAATTTCTGCCTTCATCATATCTACAGAACCCAACTCTTCATAATAATCCGATAGTAGACAACATTCAATATTTTATTGGCAGATATGAGTATATTATGCAATATTCAGAAACCCATCATTAAGCTCGGACCTTTTATGGTAACATTTCGTCAAATCCAAACATGAATAGCATAATGGGGAACTCCAACACATTCAAGTATCCAAAGCTATTCAAATGAAAAGCTAATTAAAGCAAGTTCGAGAAACAGCATTAAACACAAAATTATCCAAAGAAAACGATTAAAAAATTGGTTAAACTCGATATTAAAAGAGAGATGGGGAAAGAAAAGGAAAAACTCGCCGCAGAGGAATGCGTAGATCCAATTCCTGGAAATGTGCGAATCGTGATTTCATTCCGATTATACACGAAGGAACAAGAGTATTTTCCTGATTCTTCACAATTTTTACATTCCTCTTTCACTCGTGCATTTTTTCTTACAACGGATATTTTCTTCGAATTCGAGAGAGCGTCGCAATTGCAGTGGAAATGGTGCACCTCCAGAATCGGACAAAGAGTGTCATACCATTCATTCTACGGATGAAAACGAAGTGCAGAGATTGCGGACTAGCGGAACCGATAAATATTAAAAGTATGGCGACAGTGAGAATGCCGATCTTCAGGGAAGTTCCTCATCGAATGGTACAATGTGCTATAAAGTCTCTCACGGATGAGCTAATCTCTATGCCGGATTCTTACGGCAAAACGAGTTATAAATACGGATACCGTTCCCTTGGAGACGGAGTTTTTTTCTTTACCTAGAAATAGAGGCACCGGAATTGTGCGAGTCCTTGTTGAGACGGACGTGAAATATCGAGAAATTGTCCAGCCCAATTGTATCGATATAGCTATTGTGTCTATATAATATGGGTCTATATCATTTTGATTCATCCCTAAGAAATGAGTAAAACGTTATAATTTTAAATAAAGAATTCTATTTTTGTAAATACAAAATCGAAATATCAGGATGGTGTGAAATTATAGAAAAATACTAAAATTGGATTAATGAAGAATAATAAATGCGATAAAAAGTATGAGATACCGAATAATATTTCATAAACTATTATAACTGGCGTATTTTTCGATCGAATCTTTCCACATAATGGTACATAATAATATTTGAAATCTAACGATTATAAGTTTACACATTTAGAATTATAAAGAATTGTCAGAAGAGACTTCGTAGTTCCAATCCTGCACGGGGGCGGATTTTACTAATCATTTTTATTTCAATTTATAAAACAAGTTTTCCGTCATTCTTTACGTAAATTCTATATTTTTTTCCAAAATAATCCTTACTACAGGAAATTCATCTCTATTTAATTTCATATTCAGTAATTTTAATCATTTCATATATTGTAAGTTTGCAATTTTTTATACTATGGATGTATAGAAAGTCTTCGAAAGCATTATGTAATAAAAACATCGTAGATGTATGTGTGTGTTGTAGAAGCAGTATTAGAATATCTATCGTTTTATTTTGAGAATGAAAAGGTGGTACTCCACTTTCATTGGAGACCCACCACTCCCTTAGATTAGTTATTCATTAAAACTGACATCTCTCTTCTGATTTCATCTGCACAGACCTCCATCGAGACTTCGGTGCAATAGTGCTTAAGGGCGAAAACACAGCTCCGTCGAATAGCCAAGAGTGGGGCTGAGTAAGATGTGCAAGGAAACTCTCTTACTTCCCTTATTTTTCATCTTTTCCTTCGACCGCCTCTTTAAGACGTGTTTCTAGAAGGTGCTTTCTTTTTCCCTTTGATTATTCACGTATGAAGAAGTTTGGTCTCCTCTTCAACTTTGCAGATATAATATGGAGTGTGAATAATATTTGAGTAATAGATTCAATAACGTAATGGTTTACCTCTATACCTTATTAGTTCTATAGTAATATTTAAGGCTCCAAATGCTGGATTTTGGAAATTGAAATAGACGAAGTTTTTATACAGTTATGTTTAAAATCAATGATAAGTTTAAAAATATAAATGAGTATCGATAAAAGCGTATCCAAAGCTGGGGCATACAGATCAGAAAATGTTAGGACGAATCCGAATCATATTTTTTTAATGAGCTTTGTACTTCGACGTATTTCTTCAATGAGCACAAATAGATTGGTTTTCCTAAGACTGATCGTATAGCACAGATTTAGACACCCTTAGCATAGTCAACTTAGAGAAGTGTGTAAAGGTGAATAACGCGCTCTAAATTCTACAGTATATTAAAGATGGGAGTGGTATAATAACAAGATGCTAATCGGAGGTCAAAGTTAAATCTTTACCGCACCTCCCTTTGTAAGATTTGATAACATTTTGTAACACACTTTCTAAAGAAACCGAAATCAAAAGAGAGTGCTTCATCTTCATTCCTTCAAGTCTTCCGTTTTTGATACGTCTCACATTTGCAAGGACTCCTCAAGAAAAAAGCTCTGCTTAACACATATTTCCCTTGAAAGGTTGAACATTTTTGTGGGATGACTTTTTCCCACTGCAAACGTATGAGAGCAAATGGATGGACGCCTGAAAATAATAACATAGCAACGGCCTTATCCATTACCACCTCAAACCTTCTCCAGGAATACTTCGCACTGCGCTGGGATCCTTCGGTGAACAGATTCCAACGCTTTTAGAGTTTTGGAAATGCTTGAAAATAAATAGCCTCTTATTAACGAAACCTTAGTTGCCAAGCACGGTGTACTTCATTTTATGCTTATCCCTCTATCTAAGTAAGATTGACTACAACACCGCTTATTAAAACCGTCTTAAAATTCAATCGAAGAATTACATTCGTTTCGAAATCTCTAAAATGCCAATTAGTATCCAAACTAAGATCAAAAGGCAAAAATGCAATGCGAATTTAGCAGATTGCGAATCAGTTATGCAACAGATGGAAAAGAAATTTTAAAAATAAATATTAGATTTATTGTTCACAATGTAAATCAATCAATAAACTGACTCCGACTCAATTAACAACGATCTTATGATTATTACAGCATAAATCATCCAATATTAGATACGTAATACGATTAAAATTTTTCAATTGTTACATTAGGTGAAGGTGATATAGCTTTAATTTTCAAATGTCAACTTTCAGAAGAATTGTTTCATAGGATTTTCCCATTGAAATACGAAATAATGATGTAATGCATAATAAAATCAAATATTCACTGGCTGAAGTTCTTCTAGAAAGGAGAATCTAATGTTACCAAAAGTTTAAATTGGCATTTCTTGCTCCAATTATTTCTCAAATTGATTCTCAGATTTTCTCGATTTCTCTTCGTAAATAGTTCTCACAATTTTATAACACCGATTTTTAAATTAAAAAATTGGAGATATATGCTTAATTCATTCATTATTTTAAATCAGAATGTTTTGTAAATTATGAAGAGAAGTAAACGTTTCTAATTAAGTAAATGGAACTATTTTGTGGAATTTTCAATGGATGCAATAATCTCAAGTAAGCTTCATTATTTCCAAAAAGATTTTCAGTATAATTACAAATGACTGAGAAATCAATATGAATTATCCATAATTTTACTTTAAAAATTGTTATTTAATGAAAAATCTTCATTTATACTAATTCAACGATAGATATTATTTTAGCTGATCAGAAAAAATGTCATGAGTTATTGATTTACATCTTATTGATTAATCTTTTCAGTGCTTTACGCAGTTGATATCAGTGGACTGCTGAAAGCACATTATCTTTATAAAAATTTTATTAATAGAGCCCAAAAAGACATTAATTTTAACTCATAATCATTTCCACGTATATTATATGACGCGTATTTACGTAACGTTTTACTCTGATTTTACTTGTTTTTCATTTATTTTTTATTCGTTTTACATTTCAAAAAACAAGAATCTTTTTTTTTAAATTGGAAATTATAAGAATTAATGAGGAATTTATCATCGATACGTTAAATTTACTCCCATATAATTTGATTAGTTAGGAAGTTCATCGAGATGTATTATTTTCCAAATTAACAGAAAGATTTTAGAGATAATGAAATTTACTAATTACAGTATTGCATAATCGACATTTATAAATGAAATTATTCCGAATACGAATTCATATTTATCAGAATTTATAATATACGTGTATATTTTACAGTATTTATTTTAAAAGTATTCAAATAGCGATACAGTATAAAATATTATTCTCAAGTGTAATGTATGCCATATAATCTATACATAGTTATATTTTAGTTTATATCTAAATTACATAGCTATAGGAACCTATTTTTCATTTCATTATAAATCGATTTGTTTTCAATTTATTTTTCTAATGTTTTACCGAATTCTCAGCTCCGACGGAACACATATTCATTTTGAAACGCCTACGAACAATTAGAGGTCAAATATCACGTTTTATGTTTAATTTTATCCACGTGCGGCTTCATTTATACGAGATATGCAAGAGATAGAAATGCTCACTCGTTAATGAGCTCCATTAATTAACAATCGCCATGACATTCACCCAGATGTTGGATTACTTGAAGTGTGACCTGGTTTTGTATGCAACGAACACGTCTTCTCGCGTATTTTATAAAGATATTAAGTCTTGGAAATTAAGAGAAAAATGTGCGAAAAATTACTTAGGAAAAGGTTCCTATGAATATGACGCTGTGAATACAGGAAAAGCAATGTCAAGAGAAGGGAAAATATTCAGAGGAAAGCGAGGATATTAATGAAATAGTGTGCGAAGATATGAGAAAATAATGGAAAATGAAGGCAGTAATAGTTGTGGGAGAACGCCAATGAGAGACATTTTAGAAAATGAGATCTTCAAGGGCATATAAGTAAAATATATGTTAATCAAATATAATATCTTAAAAAAGAAAATGACGCACGCTGTTGATCAGTACGTATTTCTATAATGGACTGAGTTCGATTCCCAGTAGAACTTACCAATAATACGATATAGAATTCTGAGGGAAAATTAGCTAAGAATAAAGAGTAAAGATAGAAGATCTTAAAAATGGTGGAAATAAGGAAAAGATCATTTCCAAGCGTCAGTAAGCAATACGAACCTCATCTGTTGAGGCAGTAACGGAAGAATTCCTGAAACCAATACCGCGATTTTTGGAAGATGCTCTTCAAGGAAAAGCAGAGAAATATGAATTCCTTTCAGGTAATTTACGAAAATAAAAACCTGTATATGTATTCTGATAACTCCTGAACGAAAGACTTACTATCAGCAATAGATGTGATTTAGATTAACTGTTATCTCGGACGGAATGCTGACTTTGAATCTGTCGACGACGAAAAAAAGAAATGGGATCACTGCTTGGAGCATGAAGATGAGTTCGGGAAAGATTTCCTGCATTTGATGCCATAACTTTGAGAGAGTATTTACCATTTGTCTCAGCATTGAGTTCGGGAGCTGACATTCGGAGGTACGCTTGTCGGAATTCTAAGCAAAGGAGTGCGCTTTTCCAAATAATTATCACTTTTCGCGAACTCAAAATCTTGGATATTCAAATTTGCATTGGAAATGAGTCTTATGCTTATAATGAAATTATTCCAAAGATTTCGAACTAGATGGGAATTCGCACGTTGGCATTAATTTATATATAATTAAGCTACTTAATTACTGAATTTCAGTCCCTTACATGAATATCATTCTTGATTCTATATCTAATCATAAAAATTTCAATATCAAATTTTTTGATACAATGAAAATTAACGTAGTATTACCTTTCAATAATCCAGAAAACTCCTGAAACAAAATTCACGAATTCATCTTATAAAGTTATCTCAGCCTTCCCTTATCGTTTAAATAACTTGCGCTTGATTCTGAATGCAATTAAAGAAAAGGTCAACGAACATTTTAAATTGAGGAGTTTGCGAATAATTTTAGAAAATTACCGAATTTACTTATGATTCGGTAATAACATCTTACAAGACTCTATCGGAAAGTATCTTTATTGTATTTTGAAGTCGGAAATCGATTAAAATTACCAAATGACGGTTTTCTATGTGATAAATGTCCTATTCTATAAAACTTCTTAAAATGAGAATGAATCTTAACGCAAATATAGTTCCTCCAATTTTCATCGAAATGCTTTATTATCTCCATAGATCCGTATTTTTTGACCACTTTAATACCATTTCAAAGCCATCCTTGAGGTGATACCGTAACACACAGTCCCCGAGTGCGATTTCCAAAATTCATCTCAATCCATTCATTTCTCATTTTTTAACCTTTTTTCTTCACTTCCTTCAGATTTGTTACTCATCTGAATAAAGACATCAACAGAAAGAAAAACTGTGATATAATAGGAACTTCGTCGTGAAAATGCATTAAATTCTTATTTTGTTTATACCTTAATAGGAGATTATAATAGCTTTCAATGGTAACTGGAAAACTAGTTCCAAGCCAAGGTCTAATATTTTAATTATGATTAATTTATATTTAATGTTCTCAAATTACCTAAAACAAGTGCTTAGGGATGCATCTCCAGAGTAATCCTTCGCTGTTAATGAAAATAAAAATGCATCGAAGAAATCTGTTGACACAGTGTTGAAAGAAAATTATCCAATGCATTTCATATGAAAGAAGAAGGAAAGCGATTATACTTTATTAGGAGAGTACCAAAGAAGAACTCCTCCTTGAAAGCGATGCTGGAATACAATCAAAATGGCTGAAGGAGTTATTGATTCCTTTAATAATAACCACAACAATTGTAGTTGAACGTCAAAGAGTGAAAAAGTCAAGAGATGCAAAAAGAATTCTTCTATCGACGAATTCGTGTGAATATGCGCTCAAGGATAATGAAATTGTAGCGAATCCTCCTTAGAGAGGCGATTATGACGGAGGCGATTAATTATGAGCAACAAAAAGTTCCATGCGTTAAGTGAAAAATGTAGCAGAAGTAAATACGACGTGCAATCGAATTCCAAATAGAGCCGCTTTTATTTCGAAAGCCGAAAGAGGTGATATCGTCCTTTATGAAAGTTTAATGAATATTTTCC
The DNA here is from genome assembly GCA_020796165.1 of Pantala flavescens. Lineage (NCBI taxonomy): Eukaryota > Metazoa > Arthropoda > Insecta > Odonata > Libellulidae > Pantala > Pantala flavescens. The sequence continues at coordinate 35,808,930 of CM036880.1, read as the reverse complement.
CGCATATTACCTCGTCGGATATGTGGTGATCAAATTTGGAGCTGTAGAACACGAGGTAATATTGTGGTTCCACTCCTTCTGCAAATATTTGCACAACTGCTAAAATTATAAATGATAGGTTGATTCACAAACCCTGGCTTTCAGGGAGGATAAATTTTAAATCAACTCATTAATATATCAAAATGGTGATGCATTGAAAAAAGGTTGAATTAATAAAAAGGTAAATGCTCGAATCTAAGTTTTCCTCTTCCTTCCTCACCATGAATTGGTAAGAATATTGTCACTTATTATTGTATAGTTTATATCTTTTATACATATATAATTATACTTTACATAATGTATAGTTTATTAATTTTTATTTGTACGCTCAAAAAAATTTTGTATTAATTTAATTGATAGAAAAATTCTATTTTATCTACTACCTTATATCATCAGGCTCAGTTCTATAATAGAAATTTAACTAACGTATTCTTGTATACATTAAATATTACATACAATTGCTTTTAGATTATGCTTTTAATATCCTGATTATAATTCTTCGAAGAAACTGAAATTACAAATTAACGCGAATTTAACACGACTCCTAACTTCTCGATATACTTAGCGATCATTCTTTAATCTTTCAATCATCCAGATTCTAGAAAAAGCGGCCATAATATTTCCACATATGCGATCTCCTTCCTGCGCCACCTTTCTGCGATAAAACATCAATTAACTACTCGTTGCCCTCGAAATGCACGACCTCTCGGGGTAACTCCGACACCTCGTAAACACGCAGGGGCCGTGCATCTCCAGCATCTGGGTCAAAGTAATACGAACAACTCTTTCTCCACCCTCTCATCAACCTGATACATCCCGTCCAGGGAAATAGGAATCTAATCCCGTGACCCAGTTCCTTTGCTTGTGCGAAACGTAAAATAAGGTGCCGAGAGAAAATATTGGGGAGGTAATGGAAGTTCATTCCTTGCGGCTCTCGACGCTCCCCAAGGCATCGTTCTCGCACCCTCTCATTCTGAGATGCTGCGTTTATGTATCTATTTCCTTCACGACGGGCCCCAAAGGGAAAACTTATTGTGCCGATTTCGGAGACGCCTTCGAAATGTCTATGGACTTTTCCAGCGATTCGGCTGAAGTTTTGGATTTGAACTTTTTCCGAAGCTTTGTTTATCTTTCTTCATTGGGTCGATATAGGATGGTTTCGGTGCATTTTAAGATTCTACTCAACTTGACCTAGATTTTAAGATTAAGGTTTATGTGCGTGATCTTACACAGCGATACGCGTGTGTGTTCTACCTTTCTGTATTACCACTTAAATCTCTTTTATAATAACGACTATGATGAACGATAACTGTTATCGAATTGGAATAGATATCGAAAGTCAATCGATAGAACATGCTTTTTTATTATTTTCATAAATTCTTTTAAAAGAACAAATTAGATAATTACTTACCCAATTATTAAATATGTATTTCATAATAAAGATGATGATATTGGATGTATTTTGGCCACAAGACAAAATGCATCGTTAGTTCATGAAAAAAATTATACATTCATAAGTATGAGTTTCTTTAATTCTGATTTAACATTTAAAAGAAACATACCTTTGTATGATGTTAGTTATATTTAAAATATTGACACTATCATAGAGTGATTTTACATATTTTTATAGATACGATTTACGTGAGCGAAGATAAATATTTAGTCAATTAAAATAAATATAATATTTCAGACAGAGAAAACTATGGAAGAAAAACTGATGACATATTAAGAACATTCTCATCCATTCCATTCAATCTATTACGGCAATGGATTAAAAAAATTAAAATATCAGGAAAACCTTCCTTGTATTACGAATGTTTTTTCGAAAGAACTTTATCACGTTCAGGATAATGTTTAAATGATAGATTATACCTCTATTTAAGACTATGACTCGTAAAAATATGATATATTGAGGGTATTACCTTCCCGCATGTCTAAGGAGGACACAAGAAGAGGAAAGTTTCGATAAAGACGATAATAGAAAATAATATTTATTAGAGTGTGGGAAAGTTGATCTACATTTTTCATTTTTCCCTCTGCGCTTCTCATAAAAGATCAAATTACTAATGGCAAATGTCTGATGAGTGAATCACCAACCTTCCGGATATTATCTATTATATATATATATATATATTCCGGAAATATTTTATTTTATCTTCAGAAAAACAAGTGCACTTTAATTGTACATAATTCAATTGAACAATAATTCTAAAAATCACAAAAGAAGAAGAAAAATCAAAAAGGCTACTGATGTAATACTTTCTGATAAATAATTCACTTAGAAAGGCATCCTCCATAACGTTACCCAATGCGCCTGGACAGTTGCTGCACCTTGGGAGGAAATGTGCGTTGTTTAAACTAAAATAAATTTAGAGGTACTTGTTGTCTGAATTTGTTATTAAATTTTATAATCTAATCTAATTTTCCTTTCATTTAACCATCTCGATATGTACACTTGTCCATTTTCACGAAAACAGCCCTGAAAGCCACTCCTAGGTCCACCTTACGGCGGAATCACACACTTCTTTCAGAAACGAGAGTGGCGTTGCTCTCCCTCTTCCGGCAGACTCCGCAACTAAATGAAGCGAGAGAATGATTAAAATTCCCCTCCCATTCGGGCATATCTTCCTCCGACTCTCAATCCTTCGCTATTTCTTTTGCCCAGTTCATTCTATCCCTTTTCCCCTCTAAATAACTTCCGAACACCCTGCAAGGACGGCTATTATTGACTGGAAGGTACAGGTAGCTTAGTGGTTAGTTCTGGAGGGTAGCGTAGCTCATTCCAGACGGACACAGATGGCTTGGGTAGACGTGGTTTTCTTCCTCAGAGGGAATTACTTTCATCCATTTAATAAAGATTTTAATGAAACGAGACTCTTTCAACAAGGAAAGAATTTAAAGGAATTGCAGAAGAAGAAATATATTAACATACGTTATATTAATATAGACCGATTGGATACAACAAAAATGGGAAATAGATGCAAAAACGAACTGGTTCAAAAATTCGTTTTTCATTCGAACGATACGCGAGAATAATCGTTTTTTAATAAATAATTTTTCGACGGATTCATTACATTTAGGAAAATTGAATTCTTTGAATTGAAAATGGTTTATTGGGGGTGATTAGATTTTAGTTCATCATATTAAATTGGATTTTGAGAACAAATTCAGTATTTGTATTAATCTATCAAGTATTCACCACCTTTATCTATAACTTTCTCCCTTAGTCATGGTAGTTTTGGTATGGATTGGAAGAAGTTTTCGTCAGACTGCGTGATTCAGAAGTTTTTCTATTCAAACCATTTTGTGGGGAACAGAAAAAGTGGTAGTCTATCGGGGAATGAGGTAAAACAGACCATCCGAGATGAAGAACTTTTTGGTTCTGTGTTTTACTTTTTCTCTAGTCACCTTTTGTGGTCGAACGATTTCTGCGATCGACGAGTGTATTTCACGAAGTATTTATCGAACTCTTTGCAGCATTTCTAGTAATCGCTAAATTTGGCTTAACAACTTGTAGTCAATTATTCCTTCACACAACACGATTTTCTCGCCACGGATGTCGGCCTTTAGTGGATCCATTTTTCATTGAAATCCTGTTTATAAATGGCTCCATTTCTTGATTCTCTGAGATTATGAGTTGCCCTTAATTGCTCTTCCTTATTTCTCCATTGATTGTGACCTATTCAACCTTTCTGCATTTTGTCGATTGACCAAAACTGCCTCTAAAAGGTTGTGGTCGAAAGAAGGAATTTAAAATCATACCTCCAAAACGGAACCAATTCTTAACTGACCGATTAGTTACCACTCCCTTCTGCATATTCTTTCGGCCCTCACACTATTGCCTTTTTTAAATTCCCAAAGTGACAAATGTGTACTTTTGGCTCCCCATTTCGGAGGATAAAAAAACAGTTTATTTTATATCATACAAAGTTGTTGCCAAAAGACTGAAGAAGAATTGTCATGGTAACTCATGGCGGGTAAATGCAAATAACAGATTCTACATTACATACAGAAGTTGCGTATAATTCGTCCTAATAATTGCAAATTTAATAACTAAAAATGATTTTCCAACTTTAGTGTGAGGATTTATTCTGGAATGAAATTCCTACATATTTTCATCAGTATGGAATGGAAATTTTTTATTTTCGTTGAAATTTATTTTTAAGAATTAAGAGTAATTGAAAATTCTCTTAAATATACATATTATTCAAATGTATTTTTTACTTCGAAAGACAAAGAATATTTGCTTTCTCATTAAATTATATTATGCTGAAAACGTAAGAAACGTATTCAAAAATAGGCAAGTGTTTCATTGGAGCCATTTCGAGTATGATGACATAAAGATCCTGAAAGGAATACAATAATAATGCTTCTGTAAACTAAGGTATATTTAGAATCGCGAGAAGGCCCTTAATATTTGGACATTAAAAAAAATATAACGAAAATATAATCTTTCAAAACAAAATATTTATAACACCGTTTTATAGGTAATTCAGCCCAATTCATTGCAATTGCTGATATTATTTTATATGTTTTACAATGATAAGTTACATAAGCATCTGAGAGTTGAAAAGCCGCTTCTAAAGTAGATTTTGGAGCTGTTATTAAAGTTCGCTAGTAGATGTTTAGACAAATCTTCCATTTATTTCGTTTTACTCGTGATTATTATCGTCTTAATTGGAGACTTTCTCCTGAAATATTCAACCGCTAATTAGTTCAATGTTTTGAACCACTTCAGAATTATTTTTTCAGCCGAATTCTATCATACATTTCCTGATGTTGATGGCGATCACTCGCTGAAACCGGTTGTAATGTAATAAAAGTTTTGGAAAAGTACGATCACTTCTTATTCTTGCGTATTATTGAATTCTATCATCATTTTTCGATCACTTCTTCTAATTGAAATCTAAACAAATTAATAATTTTCTTATTCTCGATTAACTAGTTTTCATTTCCACCATTTCAACTTTCTTTAAATATCCAACTTCCGATGCAAGTTATTAATTGCAATAAATTTCACCAAATTTTCGTTATTTTAAAGTGAATTTCTTCACCACCGTGATAAAAAATTATGAACCAAATACATACTCCAATAAAAATCTACTTATTAAACATTTTAACGTGGTAAATCAATATAACTCAAACAAGAAACATAGAAATGAAGAGATTATGAAGTTCTTTTCAGAATTTCCTTTTTAAAGTTGGTAAAGTTTATACATTGTTTCCAATTAGTATAAAATTAGAAATTGTAGATTAAAACACAATATATATTGAAAGCATACAATAGAATGAAAATTAACAATAATGGGGAAATGAAATAGATCACAGAAAAAAAATTTCATAATATATGAGGTTCAATAAACTATTTTGATGTAAAAGTTAAATTTCTTAGATGAAAGGCAGTTGTTAAAAGGATATGAAATTAAACTAGCAGGTAATGTGGAAAAACGATTAACTCCTACAAAAGACAAAATTCTAAAAAGAATTAATTTTTAAAGTAAATATAAAGTTATTTTTGCTTATTTAAAATTAATTTCCCTTTTAATCATTAATAATTTCCCATTTTAAATCTTCACAGCATAAACAATGGGGATTAAAGGAAACTGAATATAGAAAGAAGATACAGTAAGACCCCGCTTAAGTTTCAGTTTAACATGGTTTTTTTAGGGTCCCCCTAAAGTGCACACTGTATTGATTGTTGTATATGTGTGCAAAGGAAACTGCCAACCAAAACCGGTGCACTTTATAAAGTACTCTATAGATATGTATACTATGTATTTTTTCAACGCTCTTTCGTTAGTCTGTCCAGAAAAAAGGTTCCAACTGTATTCTCCTAAGTCGCAATCCCAGAACAAACGCAGTTTCCCTGCGTCACAATTGATTTATTTTTTTTTTCATCAAGGTATTTAGGTGTATAAAGATGTAAACATAGTATTTTATTTTATTGTGATAAATTCGGAAAGATCTGATAAAGTTTGTTATTCTTTGTTCTTTCTCTGATTCTATACATGTGTACGTGCTACATTGCCTCGTTTAACGTTGTTTTGTTTAGCGCACGAAGTTATAGGAACGTATCCCCCGCGTTAAGCAGGGTCTTACTGTATTCAAAATGGCGATGGATTAGATTTGAGCGATGAGTTCGGAGAAATAGGCGCGCATGGCGTCCAGAAGACGCTCTCGAGGACATCTCGCGTGTAAAAAGAAAACTACTTCGACCTTTCCATCCAATGGCGCACTACAGAAACATATTTGAATCGGAAAGGAGAAAATCAAAGGAAAAGATTTAAAAAGTATGTTTATCTGAGGTTTCATTGCTTTTCTAAAATTATTATATTATATTTCTAATATTATTATATTTTTCATGGAAATGAAGGGTCTTTCCTTTCCATCCTTTAATTAAATAAACCTACAAATACCTCTTCCATTGTTGATATTTAAATTGTGAATTGCAATGGATCTTATCTAAAGTAAAAAGAGTAAAATGAAATAATAAATATCATAAATATAATAACAATTACTATTTTTATCATGAAACCGCAAATCGTCCAAAATGATAATATAAAATAGTCGAATCGGTTTAAGAATTCTCTCTTCCCGATAATAATAAGACAAAATATGCGATAGCTTAAATAGATATATACACCTCCTGCCACACGCCAAAAGGCAAAAGGGTATTCATGTAGATTTCTTATTTCCATAATTTCTGTATCCACTGATTTATTTTATTGATTCGCCTTTTTGGTCACTTTTTCTGAAGAAATTTTGATGCTCATTTGAGATTAGAATGCTAATTTATTTTTAATTGATGCTTTTTATGTTTTCTGGATCCTTTAACTAATAAAACCTCAATTTTCCTTTACAAATTTATTAAAATGTTATATAATTAAAAATGGTCTTCAGATTCTTTAAAACGCATTACAAAACTTGAGTCCATTCATCTGCTGACAAAAAGGCACTCATCATTTAATCTTTTTGAGGAAGATTTTAATAATAGCTAAGATTAGGAATCAAATTAAAATTGATATTTTATCATCGGAACACATAATTAGCGATTTTAAATTAGTCCCGAAAGCTTGATAATGAAGAACAGAATAAAAACATCCGATAAAGATTGGGAAGTAGAAAAACCCTATTTATCCTTTTATCAATATCAATTAGAATATTCAACGATAAATTAACAAAATAAAACAGAGAGACTATATTCATTAAATACACCAAAATCCAGTTTTGGGACAATTACAAAGTGGTACTCAACAGTGGACGTTCACACACATAGAAACCCCGAGAGGAAAATGTCCTCCTCTACCGGGATTCGAACCCAGGACATAGCTGAGATACCAAACAAGGAATATGATAGGTTGAAGTTATACTAAATCCACTATCACTTGGCGAACTCAATCAGCCTATAAAATAAAGCCGTATATTAAGTTATCCTTTCACGGTTCCAACTCAGTTTTCGATTCTTGAGCGCCACTCAAGTACATGAATCTTCTGAATCAACCGTCTCTCATTTCCGCTTATACCAATACTTTGGTGAGTTCCAATTCTACATCCTTATAATTATAATCCTTCTAATTCTATATCCTATAAATTAGACATCGATTACTTATTTAAAATAGTGAATTATTAATTTTCTGAGATATCATTTCATCGGCTAAATAAATACGTTACTCCAAAAATTCACTTATTATAAAAACTCGACTTTGGTACTTTATAACGAAATTATTTTTCAGAGGAAATTTATTAAAATGTATGATTGTAAATAAAATTTAGAATTTGAAAAGGCATCGTAATAGTAAAAATAATTTTTGAATGTTTCGTGATGAAAGGGAACTGTAAGATTCTTCAAAATGTTTGTAACTCTATTGAAACGAATAATAAAAGTTATATGAGAGAAAAATCAGTCCCAAAATGACCCTAATATGCTCTTTTATTTGTTAAGCTGAAGTGTACCACTTTTTATCATTCCCTTACTCATGAGAAATGACTTACTCTGCGTTTCCATACGCACATTCATAAATCAATTTCAAAGGGGAAAAAATAACTCTGAAACTACATTCTGAAGAAACTGAATCCTTATTACGACAAGATACTTTGGAATAGTATACTTAGGGAAACTGAAAATATTGTACCCAGCATCGAGTAAAACACTTTGTGTATCCGTAGGCCATGATCGTTCAATAAATTTTACTTATATCATTATTATTAGATAGATAGATTATAGGGTTATTAGATAGGAAACTTAAATCGAAGTAGAGCATAAATCGCTATTATATACGAAATCGAGATAAACAGGATGGAAAGATCCGAAATCCATGCAAATGTACTGTTTAATATCACAAAAGTCGATTGTCGCGCACAGAAGAAGTATAGTTTCCCGAATAGTCCAACCGTAAGTACTCGACCTACTTAAGAAGGTCACAGATGCACACGGAGATGAATATTTTTACACCAAACGGGCAAATATAACCTCCAGCAGAGGAAAATTCGGCGATGAAACATTTCAGAAATATCTTTTCAATTGAACGTACTTTTTCCATCTTCAGATTTCAAACTTCTCTTGTTTCCTTTTTCATGCTTCATAGAGTGCATTTTGAGTTTACAGCCATCTTTGTACTTGCAGTCATGACCAAAGCTTTTCAGATAAAATATTTCTAACATTTACCAAATAAACGGAATATCATCTTTTGTAATACAGTTTTGCATAAATTATTTGAAATCGAATTTCAGACTATATACTATATTTCATAACACTCTCTTTAAGGGTTTCATTTACGTTTTCTAAAAATATTAAACATTATTAAATATTAAATAAAATATTAATGTTTTTTAAAATTCATATTAAAAATATTGATTCCTAAAAATATTTGCCAGCCCCGGTGGGAGTAGCGCATTGAGTGCTCTAAGTCTCGAGTCCCAGGTTCGAGTCCTGGCGGATCGGAAAATTGTCTGTGATGGGATGTATTTGTGTTCGTCCGTAGGGATTAAATGTAAGAGTGGTCTATTTAGACTAAATTTCGCCCTGATTCAATAAAGGCAGATTATTATTTATTAAAACGGCTTTTTCCATGTTCTCCTTTTTCTTTTTAAATTTATGATATTCTCTCTTATACTCAAGATGTCTCACCATAGATTATGAATTTCACTTAATGAGTGGATACTCGGTAAATTCCTGTGAAGAGACTGTATATCAGAATTTGACGACATTACTCATGATTGCTCGTTAAAAAGTTTGAAGATACATTACACAACTAGAGTCTAATGCGGTAGCTATCAAAAAATCAAATATGACAATTATTTTTTTGAATGTCTTTGCTTAAATATTAGAACTACGGGTATAAAATCTATCGATACATGGATCAAATCGTTAATACATTTAGTTTAATACCCTTCTGCCATTGGATATTTGTCAGGGGATGAACCTTCTGTTTTCGTACAGATTACGGTAATTAAAGGAGCTTATCTATAATTAATACTGGATTACATCTTTTAAGATCTTTTCTGCATTTCCATCTTCAAGTCTTTTATTACATAATAAATAGTTATTTATCATATTAAAGAAATATTTAATACAAATAATAATTAATTCTTAAATGGATTAGTTTTAAGAAAATTAAAATCATGCCAATAACATCTAAAATCATACGGAAAAATCGAACCGAATCAATTGATTGAAACAAATTTAAAAATAGACAGCATTAAGATATGAGCAAAGAGAGATAAACAATCAATATGAATAATTTGAATAAGAAACGTAATTGCTGCATCCATAAAGGCATTGCGACGTTTTGCGATGTAAATAATATAAATAAAAATGTAGGACTTTAAAAGAGACTTATGGGTAATGGGTATAGAGTGGTTGGAAAAGGGATATCCCTAATTTGGAAACACTTCGCCATCTTCAGGCGAAGTGGAGTTGTCGGCTCTAGCCGAAGCCTGCACCCGGTTGGAAACCCGTGAAACACGGGTAATAGTTCAGAAGAGATGGTAAATATATGAGGATTTGAAGAGAGGAACACGGATCTCCAAAGCACGCTCCATTTATGCGATCAAGTGAAATGCATCATTTCGCAGTTCTTTGGAAGGGAGTTTATGATTTAAGGATTCGGCGACTGCGTTCATTGAGAATCCTATTTACCCAATATATTCATATGGGATTACCACGCACTGATGAGTCACTCAATAATTAATATATTAAGTTTATATGGAAATTCAAATATCTCTCAGGTGATTGTCTGAATCAATTTATTAACTATCGTGTCATAATTATTTATATTATTTTTTGAAATTGTAACTTTTTACAAATTTTCACGATTTCCTACTATTAATTCCTTAAAATCGGAGCAGTTACAAATTAATTAAATAAAACGCATTTCAAAAGCACGTATTATATGCGAGTATTGAAGATTACGATATTGCTTGTGAGAAAGGACATTCTTGAGTTCAAACCGTATCTTCAACTTTGAAGGGAAGGATTTATGAAATATTCGTACAGCCGAATGTACAGTAGACAGGTATTTATGGGTAATTGTAAAAGGTTATGATGAATTTCGTTGATTTTGAATGTTGTCAGCGATTGTCGATTTTGAAAGACGAAAATGCTTATTATATGGCTTTATTTTGGAAGAGATGGGCAGTAATTTCAGAATGATAAAGAAATAATAAGAAAATTAGTACATTTATTATTAAAATTCTAGGTAGAGATGCCAAATAAAGTGAGAAATTAGAGAAAAATATACATATTTCCTGGAGCAGAAAGTCATTTCTTAAGAAACGTATTCGGAATTTACTTATCTCTTTACTGTTCTTAAGAAGAAAGGAAAGGTAGTTACGCTGGGTGCCGAGGATAATTCCCAAATGGACCAAAAGTCTGACGGCACCAAGAAGATTCGTTTTCCAGTCTTCAAGAACATTTTACCTCGGGAATTATTTTTGTCGAATCTTAGAAAAGGTAAGGATATATTTTCTTACATCCAATGCATATATGAGTAGAAACATTGAATCAGAATGTTGCTACATAATGTTATGTGACATAATTAATGTCACATAATCCTTTTCCCTGAATCTGAGTCGATCATTTTCATGAAATAATTGTCCATCGATTCACAAAAGTTCAGAATTGTGGATCAATTTCACTTCCGGCATCTGAATGTGCGCTAAGATACTTTGAGTGAGAAGGTTCATTGAGAGACAATGCATTTGAAAGGCCTCTGTAACACTTGTTGAGTGCGTTGTTTGCATTCGAGAGATACTCTGATTATCAATCAACTGAAGAGGGAATGAGTTTTCATTTTGCACGAAAATTCCATAAATTCATTCCTAAAATCGGATTTTTAGTCGATCGAGCGTTAATTACGAAAAACAAGTTTTAATCTGAAATTACGCAAAACGTAATTATAAATTTTTATGGAAATAGTACGTTGGATCCACGGAGGAAGTTCGTTGGCCGAAAGATGTTCTCAATATAAAGGGGAAGTATTCGATGGTCAAACTCATAACAATCAGGCTGAATTAAAAAACGAAAGTAAAAGAGAGATTTATTTTGCAGATCTTAAAATTCTTGTCATAAATTTACTGTCATCATTGAGTAGTCAAAATTATAAAATAAATAAAACAATGATTCGGCGTTCTTTAGCAAAGCCGATTAGGAATCGTTAGAAGAAGGAGGGGCGAGGAATTAAATTCAGATAGAGCTCCTGTTCAGAAGACGTGTGTCCTCCGTGTTATATAGGCCGATCTGATAGTGCGCGAAAGATAACGGAAATAGATTCTAGATGAATGAGTCGCTCCGAGGATTCATTTTTTGCGCGAACTATACGCGAAAATAATCGCCTAGGAAAGTAGAGTTTTGGTGCACCCCCTGCCAAACGCCGGCGGCAGGGTAAATATGTAGATGATGGTTGATAATTTTCAAACCTTCGCCAACGAGCTTTCTCCTGAATGTTAGGCAACGACAATGCATCTTATCAATGAGTGCGGCAGAGACTCAGGGATATCCTTCTTCATAATCATTCGCTTACGTTTAGAAGGCTATCGAAGGGAAAGAATAACTGATTCCGGAAAAATGATTGATTTATTAAGGAATTGAATGGCTTCATTTTCAAGACGACATTTCACGTCGAAAGGAAATGAACCTGAAATGCATAGAGCTTTGAATCGACATTTTTGCTATTTCATTTGAAGAATAAAAGTATCGAAACAAAGTCAATTACTCAATAATGTTCCGTTCAAATTCAATGGCATGTAAAATTGAGTCCTCAAACTATGAAAAATTAGACTTTTAAATAAATTCATTGTCTTCAATTGGTTGGACTTGATTAAGCTATAAAGTGTGTTTTTACAATCGGGATCTAAATAATAACAAAAGCTGTGTGTAACCTCGTGGAAGGACAAGTGAACGAAGTATATCATTTCTGGATTATACTCTAAATAATAACGTTTTGACTTAACATCGTATCCTAAATTGTATGATGGTATTGTATGGCGGTGGATGGTAAAAATAATTCTTTTCAGTTCATTAAATGTTTTACATAATGATAATATCAAATCAAATTACTCAAAAAGCATGCTTTCATTGTATCTTTTATTATTTTTATTTTATTCTATTGCACCAAAAAATGAATCCTTGTTGTTAATTTAATTAATTCTAACCGATTTTCATGTTCAAATTGCAGTTAGAAATCGGCCAAAATATTTTATTATGACTTTGGTAAGTAACCTCGCGAAGCATAATCGCTGCGCGTTATTTTATTTGTGTTAAATAAAAAAAGACGTTCGCTGTTGACGTGTAAAGTTAGATAATCTTGTTTCGCTTAATGCGACGTATCATCCAAAAAATACGGTACAAAATACTGTCATTCAAAAACACTACTATAAAATTCAAACGAATTGTGATTTAGCCGAAATAGTATAGTATCAAAAAATATAATCATAAATGAAAATACCATTAACAGAACTATTACAATCAATAAATTAACATCAGTGTTTGGATCAAATTGCAGATACGTTTCCAAGTATCTTTCAATCCAATGCAGTCAAACACTTCATCAAATTTTTGGAATAATTATGATAAAAGGAATTCCGTCTCCTTAGACTGATTGCGGCGGTATGATAAAATATATGTGATACATATGTAATGTATGTGTGCAAGAAGTAGAATATCACGGAAACCTAAAATCGGATCGAAATGTCTACCGACTTTACGCTTTTCTTTGTTTTTCATTTTGACGGACTCATCAATGGAAGTGCTCTGATACATTGATCGTCATTATTTCCTTCTGATCGAATCATTTAAACAAGTATTTAAATGGTGAAATCGATGGCATTAAAACTAATTTTCTGAAATCTGAGTTCTGTAATAGAACAATCGTAATCTTGGAATCGATGTACACTGTGAGTGAGACATTTTCCTAAATATTTTCAACGGATATTCAGAGAGCTTAATTTCTTGCTAGTAACTTAATCTCTGGGTGTTTGCGTGTACTGAGAATAGCAACATTTTTAAAATTCAGAATAGAAGTAACACCAATAATTTTCCATATAAACTGGTTTTACAGAGTCGATTGACATAATAAGAAAAAGTAACCTGTAAAATAAAACGAAATGTTACTTTTCCTAAAAATTAATATCACCACAATGCCAACAACTCCTTTACCATTCTCTTTCCTTCATTTTATTTCTTCATTAGGATGAATCGTTTAACTGATTCTTAATAAAGACATCGCTTTTGTGAAACTTTGGTGTTATTTTGATATCCGCGATTGTCCAAAGGAAATTCTTCAGTTCCCTTCAAAACTTTCTCTCCGATAAACCATTTGGAAGTGATAAGCAGTGAACTCACCACTTGGAAACATTGGGAAGTGATAAGCAGTGAACTCACCACTTGGAAACATTGGGAAACGGAAGTGATACGGAAGAGAGGAATCCATGAGTGGAATTCGAAGGAAGGGAAACATTTCTACGGTTGTTTCGGAACTTCGAAAAAAGTTTTCCGAGAGTTGTAAGGAATATATAGCCGCAGAAATTTGATCGTGATAATCATTTTCCCATTATAGCCCTTAGAAAATGATGGAATCGATCGTCCGATTTCCAATTCCTTAGATTGGCTTATATTTCCAAGTTCAGCAATATTATATAACTTTAGCAATAGAAAACAAAATTTAACATTACAACTTATATCAACTCTAGTACAAAAGCTTAAACGATATGAAGTCCAAGATGAGGATAGTAAAAGAACGGTTTCTGCTAGAATTCACCTTATATATCCCTAAATGATAAGTTATCCAATACTATTTATTACCCTTCTGATAATGAAATTAATCAGGAAAGTAGTTTAGAAGCTGTAGCTTTCAATTTTTTCATAACAGGTTTCTTAGTGACATTTTTATCTTGATTCTACACACCCTACCGGTGTGAATAAGAAACAATCTTGTGATAAAAATGTATCAGCTTATATTTGGATGATAGAGTATATTCTCGAGAATAAAAATAGTTCTAAAAATTAATATCTCCCATTCAGAAACATAATTTAACAAATTTACACATAAAATTCTTTCTCTAATAACATTCGCAATTATTTTAAAATAGATCTTATTCATAAGTTGAAAAATGTCGATATGGAGATATTAAAGGAAGTTATAAGTATATTTACCGGATTTAACTTTTAAATGTATTAATTCGATAGATATAAAATAATTTTATAAAACCTATGTTTTACATTAAAAATTTGTTTGAAAATGAATAAAGCATAGCCTTAATTAATTATACGCCAGAATACAGACACAGTTGGCAAAATGTTGAACAGAAGTGATGCAATATCTTTAAAGAGCCTCGTTCGTAGGCTTTTGTGATATGAAGAATGCATTGCAACGAGCGCAATCATTACAACTCACGTGCAATTGTCATCATTCGAATCTCGAAAGTCACCACTCAAAGGTAGAGTTTCCTCAACAAAATCGAGTATAAAAGGGAATAGAAATAAAAAATAAGAAAGTAAATTAGTTCATTCCTTCCCAGATCTCGAGCATATTCATGTAAATAATACTGAGATATGGAACTTTAAAGGGACTTGCTTCTTAGTCTCCATCTCCATAACTCAATCATACATTCTTCTTGCAACCTTTAAATGGACCAGATATCGGAGTAAAAACACAAGATATCAAGAAGTGTAAGCCAAACTGGAGTTTAAGAGAAATGGGAAAACGTTCCAAACTTTGCTACGAAGCGGTTTCAATATCCATTGCAGTTCTGGTCCACTTCCAGGAATCACCATGATGAGTGCGTGAGGAAAATGCCAATCTGCGTTCCACATTCGATGTTTTTATTCACGACGAGAATTCAATGACGGAAAGATTGGAAACCAAGAGAAAGATACTCGTTAGCAATAGCATCAAAACAAAATCAATAAATTATACAAAACTACAAAAAGACATTTAAAAGACATAAAAAGAAAAGTCACTTTTAAATCTTCGTTTATTCTGCAACCGCAATATTTTTTCTATAGTCTGAGTAGTGAAGTTGACGAAGGGTATCATTTGCACCATCTGAACGGAAAAATATCTTAAAAAGTTCATCCATCAATCTCCTTGTCTTCTTCCAAACAAACTTTTACAAGGAAGGAGCCCATGTGCGTACAAATAGTGATTTGACAGAAAAACAGATATCATTCTTGACAACGAAAAGAAATTTCTACACAATGACCATAATTAGCTATAGAATGGACGTATTAGACAGTATTATATTAGACATATTATATATATATTTTAAAGTTAAAACACGCGTGATCTCGCACATCGCGTCCAAAAAATGTAGAGATATAGTGTCATTTAGATGCACCACAGACTTTAATGTTCCCGAAACAAAGTGCGATAAAACGAATACCATTTTTTCTCCAGAGCGTTCTTTTTCCCTTAAAAACGGCGGCAACATTACTTGCAAAAGTTTTTAATCCAAGAAGAAGCCGTAATAAAATCTCCAGTGACGTAGACTCCGTTGGGAGGCGGAGTGAGGAGGAGTATGGGGAGGGGGAGAAGGGGAGGGGAGGGTTGAGTAGGGGAGGGGGAGAAGGGGAGGGGTAGGGGAGGGTTGAGTAGGGGAGGGGGAGGGTGGAACGGGGGAGGGGAGGGATGAAGGGCATAAAATAGCGGTTTGTGGATTGAGGTCAGGCAGATCCACACGAAGCATAAGGTAAAGAAGAGAGTGACGTTTACTTAAAAGGAGGGAAAATAGAGAAACTAATTTCTTCTGATGGTAGTTCTAGTAAAAAAGGGAGATCAAACAAAGAAGATTGCATAAATAATGATGAACAGGAATTAAAGGATAAGTAAGATAATCTTGATGAAGTGATGCAGAGAAATAGATAGAGTTATGAAGATACGCCGTGAATTCTCTGGAGGAAAACTATGCTTGTTGTACGATAAAGTAATTTAAATACTTTGAAATAATAGCGCGGTAAAGCATGCTAATTATGAAAGATTACAGAATATATTTGATATAAATTAAGGCGTACGAAGAGTTTAATAAAACACCATCCACTCTTACTCCTTTAAAGGTATCGGTAAGCTAATAGAGTTACAAGCCCCTGGTGTAGAATACCTCCAGCACGAGGCTCGATATGAAAGTAAACAAATTGCAAGACAACTGAACAAGAGAATATCGGAATATTTGAATCGAGGAATTATCCTAAAATTAGTGCACTTGAGAAGGCAGATGATCAACTCGAACGAGCATTTCGTTTTTAGAGATGCATTGAAAGAAGGCATAACTTGGGAGCAATTAAAGCAAATGTTTCTTTTTCCCATCGTAGACCACGCCCTATTGAGACGGGGTAATTGCTCTTCTCCAGGAAATGACGAATAGACTAAACAACACACCTTCGTCTATTCCCTAACGACTGCTTAACATTGTAACAGCTGTTTTTACCTAAATTAAAACCTAATGTGGTCCGAAATATTAAAATCCTTCCTACGATGAACCCTTGACTTTCATTTTTATTCCAACTTCAAATCAGAATCTGAAAAGGTTAGTTCGAATGACATTTTAAATATTTCTTTAGTAATCGATCGTCTTATATATTCAAACAAATAACAAAATGAAGAAAACATGCGTCTTGTTTCATTTGAGTAATAAATTTTAAATATAATTCAGTACATTTTTTAGGTCATATATGGTACATTAAGTTTTCGTTTTTTTCTGAGAAAAACAGATTTGAAGGCCTCTCAGTAGGGCAGAATTTTACTAAAGAAATGTTGGGAAAATAAATTGACCGTAAATTCCACTTTTATGGGGGAGTATTTAAAATCTCTAATCCTTTTTAAACTTCTCAATCAAACCCCCTTCAATCTTCTTCTCATATCTTTTCATTCCACCGCCTCAACAGATGATTGTCCAGTTGATGTTTCGAAACCGATGGAGTGGAATGTTCGATTTATTGGCAAAGTTGTTTTGGAGATTTGTGATGGACAATTTGGGGACTACGAGAGACTACAATATGAGCGGCAATCTTAAAATAAGGGTCGGTACAATTGCAATTTCCTGCAATACACTGAACAACACTTGTTACAAATTATTATTACTTTTATTTGATTTACTTTCATACTTTTAAGTATATTTACTGTTACTATAAGAAAATATATTACTTACAGTAAAATTACTTTTTGTATTTTAAGGTTTACTATTAAGTATAAGCACATTTTAAATAAATCGAACAACGTACATCTAACAAATGAAGTGATGACTTCATACTTCTATCCTACATGCATGTTATGCTATAGACAAATATGTATGAATTCCATCGACCATTATTACAAAGAAAAAAATCGATCTTATTTTTTTTTAGTTCAAATTTCCACAAATGATGAAGTCCCGTATTATCGAATTACGTTCAAAATTCTTAATATTATATAATCAGGAATGAATGTTTTATATAAATTTTTCCTATTTCTGCACAATTAGGTAAATTAAGTTCATATATTTTTTTCATAGAGGATGCAAGATTTTTCGAAAGTAAAAAATTAGTTTTTCGTAATTAGCTAAACGTAGCACTTAAGCGATATAGATTTTAGAGAACTATCTTCAATTTTAATGCAATAATTTCATCATATTTAAGTATTTTCTTTTCATTAAGATCGAATTTTAAAGTAAAATTGTAGAAATGAAATTTAATTCGTGAAGCGTTAAAACTTTGACATTTTCGAGAGAAAACAGTTTCGAATGCCCTCTGCAAACTCTATTTTTCGCCTTTCACGATTCATTACTTAGTGTCAGTGCACGGATAACCCAATTAATTACTAGCGAAAGGTGAGAGTATATTTAGAGATAATATGTGAAGCACACGCGAGACAGTCTCTAAGAAAACACTCGTTTAAAGCGAAGATATGTAAAAATGAAAGGCTTAAAATGTATTTTCTATGTCGTATTAGAAAAATGTGAGATTATTATTATTTAAATGTTGCAGTTGGACGACTGTCCGGTGGCAACAAATATACAGTGAAATAATTGCAGAGGATCAATCATATACACTACATTACATATACATTATTACTATTATTACATATATAATACACTAAGTTATCCACTATGATCTACTATATTTCTATTCACAATCTTTTTTAACTTTGCCTTGAAAGTTTGCACGGGTGATACTCAGAGCATTGGTTTCATTCGCAGTTCTTTGCCGAAATACGCTTGTCATTGGGCGAAGAAGCGATGAAAAGGATTGCTCTAAAATAGCTCATTATAAAATGTTAACCACACTTATGTGATCGAATCCAAGAACAACACCTAAGTATCAGAAGATGGAATAATTTGAATCAGCTTTTTCTTGTGGACATTACGTACATATTTAATACGTCAGTTCCCCTTCGAAATTCATAAATTTTGCTATCATAATGCTTTAGTTATAATTTAGATTCTTATCCTACGATTTAAATGGACGGAATCGAATTGCTAAGGATATGCATCTAAATATTGGAATGTAAAATTCGCTATTCAAAACGTGAAATGTCTAATTGTGCTCAGTTCAAATTGAGCCCCGCTTATTTCGTTAATTGCTTCACCTGATTAATTCAATTTTATATGTGATAATTATTCTAATATGCGATGGCGTTTGATTAATAAAATGTTTCTATGAAATATTTATCACTATGGCAAATGTATGGAAAATGTAAACTATAACTATGGGATATGGCAAATGTAAACTATTATTTTAATTGGGATTGGAAGCTCTCACTGGGAGAATACATGCGATAAGTCTATGGAAACTATCATTCAAATGCAAAGAAAAAACAAAAAAGAACAGCAACATGCAAAAGTATACATAGTTGCATTAAGTACATTTTATTGAAGATAATGTAAAAGAGTAAATTTTCATTTTGAATTTCTGTTATTTCAATATTATTTAAAATTTTTCATTAATATTTTTCTTTTATTTACTAATTCATTATTCTTTAGAACTCAAGTCCTTAAATTAAAATGCCAATAAATCTAATCGATATTTACACCATTCCCTTATGGTTATCTATTCCAGTTAAATTCAATTTTAGGCTCCAAAGCGATTTAGTGTATTCGATGTACAAATCAGATGCGGAAGAACCGATTCTGTTTCAAGAAAGAAAAATGAGAATCAAGATAAAAATATTTCACAATTCTAGGTCAATCTCATGGTCATTAAATTTTATGAATAATTCGCTAACGAAATTTGAAATAGTAGAGAAAAATTCAGAAAAGTCGATCGTAAAATATGGTATATTAATCGAACAATCAAAGCCTTGTAAAAGCAAAAAATCCATAAATTTATGAGGGGAAAGTCATTTGGAGAAAGTGAAATGATTGATGACAGAATAGTTGTCATATCTGCAGAAAATAAGACATTCAAAGGAATCCATAAATTCCTTTTGCCTACGGCTTTTACGTAGCGTTTAAAAAGTGTTTTCGGAACATGAAGTTGATGAATTTGTTCACGCTGTGAATTCTGGGTAACGGAAATGACGATTTTGAAGGCGTCATTTAACTGAGAGGTGTTAAAAGTTGAATGTAGCCTTTTGAATATTCAACAATACCTTCCTATCATTTGGATAACAAAAGATCTCAAATACCTCACGAGCGCTTTTAACAGCTGAGAAATGAAAGCGAAATCATGAATTCGTGTTGCGAAGGATAATGAAGTAATTTTTACAGCAATATTGAAGATTTTTTCGGGATATTCTACGCATATATATATATACAAGTACATAAAATATAATAATATAAAATCCTAAAATAATCAACAAGCACGTTTAAGAGAATCTTATATATACTTCTGTTGTTAGGATCCTCGTGAAACAATTACGAACAAATTATAAAAGACACGTAATTTCATACTCTCGACTCGATTAACTTTCAAGGCATTTTATTTCGTACCGTCATATGATCTTATCTTCGCGGCATTTATTTGACGAATTGGGTGAATCATACGGGAAAACAAGTTTTTAATTTAAATTATAAATTTGAGAGTCTAAATAAATTAATTAGTACGCATTTTGGTCAACGAAAAATGTCAAGTTAATTTTTTCTATATTTATAAACGAATAAATGGCCAAATCGGAATTCTTGAAAAGGGGATGTTACTGTATTCGTTTACTTCTGAAAATTTTTATTAAATAACTTTGCCTTTTGAATTTTTAACACAAACTTAACACGGATCCGTAAATAAAACATTTTCGCTGAACAATACAAAAATAAGAATTTGATGGACTTCATTAATTAATTTGATCCATCTCGTACCTCGAAAATGATAGTATAATACTCAGCAAATGATTATATGTAGCAATATCATATTAAGCGGGAAATTCAGGTAACTCACAAAACTCGTAAATTCCAAGTTGACGCGTTTTTAAACCTTTAGATTTAATTAGGACGATATGCGCTGCGGCAAACAACTTCTCAAATGACCTATGCAGATACATCGCCAACACCGAAGCGGGCGATTCGTGTATTGCTGGACGACGATTAATCAAGATAAGGCAAGTTTTATGCCTCCGTCGATTTTCATGACTCGGGAATGAGCGGGAAGTTTAAGAGTAAGGAAACGGTTTTCTGAGTACGTCTATAAAAAATGCGCAAGCAGCAAGAAGATACAAGGACGAAAGCAGAGAACTATTTTGATTTAAAACCATCTAATTCATAGCACTCACCAAATTTTTAATTATATAGTTAGAGAGTTCAGTATCATAAATATACTTTACATACTGTAATTTCTCACGTCTCTCTAATAATTAACGATGAAAAAGCAAAGTGTCCACAAGACTATCTTTGCACTGATCAGTGTTTAGCGAATTACACGATCCTTTGGGTAAATATTACACAAATTAAAGTGAACCAACGATGGAAAATTATCGCTTTATAGTGAGTCATAAATTCAGGAATCTATTTTCAAGAGATGTTCGAATAAAAAACAGATAACCGATGAGTTATCGTACGCAAAAAATCGAAACATCCACAAATGCGCTTGCGATCCATAAAAAGATTATTCGGAGACTATGATTGGGCCAGTGTTTCAGTTCAGACTTCCCTTTTTTGGTCCAATATGCGTCACTCGGAGCATTTAAGGAATACAGCATTTAAAAATTCCAGCATGATCATATCCTTCCGTAAATGGAATTTTTACTTAAAATTATACTTCTCCCGAAAGAGGCAGGATCCTCCCCTCCCATTGACGAATAAGAAGGGAGTCTTGCATTCGTTAGCCTTATTCTGCGGGTTATTTAACTTTGTTTACGAGTTACAACTTTTTTAACAGGCGGACACTTTTCCCTTAGCAACGCTTTATTTCCTTAGCGACGCACCTGAACCGTGAAAAATAATTTGTGAGAGCGGTGGACGGACGACAGCGATGTCCAAACATCTGGTGATTTCATTCTGCAGAAGAACGATTTCTATAACGAAGAAAAGTGTACTCTCCCTTAAAGACGTCAATTTAGTAAATGAGGAATTTATGTCGAAAACAGATGTTATTCCGACTTAATATTTGGATGGTCCCCCGGCTGAATCTAATTGTCATAGTGCTATTTGAATGCATTTGCTGGAATTGTATTTGAGTCACTTCAAAATGCTCAAACATTCAACTTTTAAAAAAAGTTTTGATGGATATATTTTTGCGGCATTGATTTATATTCTTTTTCTAAGAATATATAGAACATAATATAATGAATATATAGATATTATGTGTACGTTATTTGATAATATATTTCATTTAAATCAGTTCCTTCCTAATTTATAAACTATTATTTTGAAACTGGAAAATTCTTCTCTTGCTTTAGAGATTTGTTTCCAATGACTTAATCAGCTCTACATCTGATTGAAAAGCAGTGATCCTCGAATCGCATGAAACTGTTTCTTGTGCCGCTGAACTTAAGGCATCACGAATGTATATCTTACATATATTTGGAGCAAAAACAAGCTCCTTTATAAACCTTAATTAGATCTCTTTAAAATAAGTCTTCTGTGTTCATGCATAAATGAACTTGAGATTGGATTTCTGTGCATTTTCCGAAATTTGTAACACATTCCCTTGGTGACCAATAGTGACTCTGCGAACAATTAATCACAACGTACGTAAGTTTTATACCTTTACAAGGTTTATTCCTTTTTGGGAAGCAACGTTATTTGAAGACCGGCTGAGCACCAAAAGTAGGCAGTAAGAAAGAGTATAGCGTTATTTTAATAAATACGGCTTTTGAACACTTTTTCTGAGGAACTGTCTTTTTCCTTATTCAAAACATCCTCAGAAAAGTGAGATTGTTTTATTGCATCGATTTTCAAAATTTACAAACTCGTTTAGGTAACAATGGATTACCAAAACGCATCTTCCACAATAAAAAAATAATTTACTAATAATAATTTACGACTCGTTTTGCTCATTTTTTAATTAGGGATCGTCGTTTATAGCGACCTTTTGAAACTCGTGGATAAACTTATGCAAATCCCTCAATTCAGAGGACGGAATCGGATAATTCCGAGTGCATTGTCTTTTTCTACTATTATATATCCCGTACCGTATTGCATCAGATGAACTAATAATTTTGTGGCGGAAACTCTATCGCAGGTGACGAAACATTATTCATGGTGGTGGAAATAAGAATTTGCGAAATGAAACGATGAAATTGCTTTTTGGTACTCTCTGTGATGAAAGGTTTATCTCTTTTCTTTAATAAGTTCCTGCCATTGTCATTTCATTAGGAAATGAGCCTCATTGCTAAGAACCAAGACCTATTTTAAAGAGAGCGTGACATTCTAGAAAATTCACTTAGAAAATCATTTCCGAGTGAGCGGAAATTCACTCGATTCTCCTTTCCGTAATTAAATTCACTAAACGTATACTTCTTTTGAAATACTTTCATTAGATTTATTTCTTCCTGATTTTTACATAAAATATAAGCGCTTTTAGGCAGTGCAAAAGTTTTGCACCAAATAATGTAAGTTTTTATTAATTTAACGGAGAACACACTATTTTTAACCATACACCAGTTATTTAATGGAATATTATTCTCTTTTTCAATGAAACTATTTCAAAATATCAATATTGAGTCGTGATTAATAACAAAGAAGATTTTGTCTGAAGTTCAGATTTTAGATCATCCCATCCTTTTGTTTACTTTTCTTGATTTTCTGGTCTCGACTAAATATTCTGCTGATACGTAATCAATAAGTTTAACTTTGCGGTACTTTATTTGTATAATTTCAAGTGCTTATATTATTTTCACATCCTTCATATAAATCGATTTCTTTAATTTTTCTCATTGTCTTGGAATATGTACCAAAGCTGTTTTTTCAAGATGCGTATTATTTTACTGATTTTACAGATCGATTCGTGAGATTTTCACACAATTTATTCTTTCATCATAAATAAGAGTCATTCATAATACAAATGGATCAAAACACGGAAATTCAAATACCTCCCATCGATAATCCTTATCGACCGAAGAGAGAAACAATAAAAAAGGAGTCACTCACCCTTAGAAACTTGACCACTTTCTCTTCCTCAACACTATCCATTCGCCTTCGCCTCTTCCCTCCGTCCCTTGCCTTCTTCGACTCCATGTCAGAGAGCACTATGAGAGGGGCTCATCCAACCCATTAAAATGAGGAGGCGTTTTTAAAATGAGAAAATCGTACCGAGGATGCGTGCTTAATTAAGGCTTAAGGGACGATTGGCGTCCCCATGGCGACAGCATATCCTTGTGTTCGTATGTGACGGCTATCGATCGAAGATTTTTCTCTTTAGCGCCTCATAGTTTTATTACCAGGACACCTGTTGTCGTGCGGAACCCTACGTGTGCATCACGCGTCGTGAATCATTCTCGCGCGTGTACGCGATGCGTAAATTTAAATCGTCTGAATGACGTGAGGAATGTACGGAAAGTTCCTCCGCAGCTTTTTCTTTACGATTTCGTTGTACGAGCACCATTCACCTTCTTCAATATCGCGAACGTGCAAAATCGTCATCCAACACGCGCGTCCACCATGTTGGATGCCACCGATAAAAACAACAACGCAGCTACGTTGCGTAGTACGTTCAGCGCCTCAACCGAATTTGACGATGCCACTATGAGGTCGTCACAGAGGAACGTCACTTCGAAGGGATCCTGTAAGAATTAGGACGTCGGAGCTTCCTTTTTCTCCTTCCGATGGTGTTATTAAGCGCGTCCGATGTGAAATGCAAGCGGCGACCACTCCTTCGGTAAAACGGCAAAGAGACCCTCCCTCCCCCGCCACCTCCCCTTCGGCTGATTCCCCTACCCATTGTATGCTTTAAATTCACTTTCCCTCTGATGGACTCCTTATCGCACTTTATCTCCTTGTAATTGCCCTCATTTGCGTCCCCTTTAAATCCACTATCTCATTTCTTTCCTTTACTTCCGGAATGGATACGTTCGTCAACACTGTTCACAAAATTTAGGCGCATTTCTTCAATTTATTGGTCATTAGATTCAAATTAAGCAGTTTGGGAAAATCTCGAACCTTTTTCACGTTAGAGATTGTTTGATCGGCTGTTTGCTTTGTACCCAGTTTTTTCAATGGTGAAGATGATGCCTCTTATTATCTTACACAATATATGCCTTTGTGGTCGAAAGTATGTAATTTACTTTTTCTTACGATGAATATTATTCTAAATTAATAATAATCGTAATAATAACGGAGACGAAACTGATCGCCTAGAAAAATGCAGAGAAGTTAATTGAAATCATAGACTTATCTTTCGAATGTCAGAATTTTATAGAGTCACAAAGTAATGTAAATGTCATAGACAGAAGGTATTCTGTAGTTGAGTAATTCACTACTTTAATTTTATTTCAGGTTTAAATGTTAGAGCGCTCTGATTATACTAAATTCCGCCTTTAATAGAGACAACCATATTCATTATTACTGTGAAATGGATGGGCGCGAATGAAGCCACATAACCAAAGAAAAAGTCACGATGTATCATTTTCGTTTGTATCCATTTTCCTTTCTTCAGCGCTTTATCCTCACTACGGTTTGCATGCTCTCCTTTAGCTTAACTCGGGAGTGACACCGTGTCTCCCGCCGATCAACGAGGACACTTATGTTACGTATTGTACATCGCATACAAACAACACAGTGTTCGAAGGAAAGACTGGCTTTACGATGTCAGAGTGGAACAAGCGTCGAACACTAAAACAAATGAGATTGATAACTTTGGAGAAAAGAATTTAAAAGCCCCCAGTGAAACATACCTTGCGTAGTGAGAATTGTGGGTATTTATGGTATCTTGCCATTTTGAATCGATGCTTAGACAACTATCTTTTATTCCATCATCGATGTGCCAATTAGCTTAGATAATTACTATAAATAATAATGTTGTATTTTTATTTTATCATCTTCTTCAAATTTTCCAGTCGATCGATTCCTATTTGAATATGAAAATAAATTCCTCTAATCCACAAATGCACATTCTTTGACTCTCCACATGATTATCAAGAATGAAAATGTGATGGCTAACTTCAAGAAAATAAATTACGAGAGATAAAGCAAACGTTTGGTCGGAATGAGAAATTAAATTACTGAAAAATATTCCATGAATAATAATCGATTTGAAATAACGATAGAAGACTTTCAACAGGACAAGATATTGGCATGAGTGAGAGTTCCAATTAATTTCGTCAAAATCGAGTCTTTTGTTGGAAAAAGTGAGATGAATATCAAACGATGAAGAATTAAACGCTTCTGAGTACAAAATTCGATCTCAAATTTGGTCCATATTTAGTTGGTTATGCATGTTTTATAAGGCCGATAATAAAATAACTTTATTACATTTACATGGAATAATTATTTTTTTTTTAAATAATTTTTCATACCAAATTTGGAAACAAGATTGGAAAAATAAATAGTTACGAAGCATGTAAACAACCAACGGAATCAATCGTATATTATTTTTTTCCTCGAAATGCTCATTTTATGAAATGGATTGCATCTTTTTGCGAAGGGACATCGATATGAGACATATATCACAGCGTGAATTCGTTTGCAATGCATAATTAACTTCTCATTCAATGCGACGTTCGGTACGTGAACTTCTTTTATCATTCGACGGATTTCTACTCCAATATCTTCACATCAATTCTCTTTGAAACAAAGACATTCACTGAATCTCGTTGATGAAGATATTCGAGACTTGAGAAAGAATTGAATTTTGATTAAAAGCGTCGTAAGAAATCATTTCCAATGATCAAATTTTGTCACCTAAAACTTTAGCATTGATTTAGCAAATTGTGATAGATTAAAGTTACTTCAGTGTTACTATAAGCGCAAAAGTACTATTTCTATTATGGATTGGGTAATTATTTCTTTGCACAAACTTCCTATTTAGAAAAGTATTTAAAGTAAGGAATAACCAATCAATCTACGTTCATAAATTCATGCAAAGTATTTTGTGGACGTAACAGAGATATCAGAATAGATATCACATGAGCAACGAATGCATTTCGGAGAGGCACTGAAATGGAGAGCAGCTGTAAACGTAATTATTCATGGTTCGCTGACTCGGTAAACAGCATTTCCGCCCAAAACCTTCATTTTGGAACTATTTTGATGCGAATTAGACTCCTATGACATTCATTCGTAGTACTTTTGATTTCATTAGCTCACTTCGACTTTATATGCGAGACCTCTGGTGAATGGATTACATCAGCCATTCTCAAACGGATATCCCGCGTAAACACGACATTTGTATATAAGACTTAAATTGACCCAATGACTTAGAACGCAACCACACCTTTCACGCGATTTCTCTCTAAGATTGCTTCTCTGCAATTAAGCTTAACTAAATTTTTAGAAAATAATCGAAGACAGCGAACTCCCCTAAAATAGAACCTTGTGATAATTTATGATCTTTTTCAATCAATCTTCGGATGAATGTGGTTAAATCGAGAGAAAACTATTCCTAAATATTACATCGTTTTGACGAATTTACCCGCAGAGAAATGCTGAAAGTTAAATATTCTTTTATGGTAAATATTTTATTTCTCACTCCTCAGAATCCAAAAAGCAGAACGCGATGGATATATCAAGACTCCTTGATATATTTATGTGCAAAAACAAATTTTGTCCTCAGGACTTTGACTATGATGAAATGATGATTTGAGAATCACGTGACAAAATTCAGAAAGCTTTCTTAATGATAAAGAGAAGCTTTCATTCGTTTTGAGTCTTTTACTTTTGAACCTAAACATCATTCCGTGATTTCACATGAAAAAGATTCTTCTGTGAGATATTTTTGAAGAAGATCAATCATAGGAAACAATATTGAGTCTGTTCTTCAGGTAAATAAATATCATGATAAAATAATGTATAAAATAATCCGTATTTTCACGAATTTCCTGAACTAATTTAAAATAAACACAGATTTATATTTGAAACGTACAATAAACCAACCACTGAAACTTATTGTGATTATGTACAAGAATACACCACATAACTGTATTTCCCAATTTACACGGACATTTGATATACTTTTTAGAAAGAGTAAACAAATGATTATAGATGTATATACGCGTTATAATTTTCTTCTGAATCCTGTTGATAGTTTTTACAACTTTTAAGTACTATTATTATATCAAATAATTAATAAAACAGTTGTCGTTTGAGAACTAATCATAATATTCCAAAATATCACATTTTGCTCGAATTTGATTACAAATACGAGTAAATAAAGAATGAGGCGAGATATCTCAAAGGAAATGTACGAAAAATTAAGTAAACTCAAAATCTAGTCTAAAAATATCCCGAGGGGGTAAGCTATTTTAGCTCAGTGCCGTAGATTAAGGAAAACGTATGCATTTCTTGACATTTTTACTACGCAGTGTGTTTATTACAGCGAAGACAGCTAACCAAACAGCCGATTTTGGATGTCGAGAAAACAGCAACTGTTTGAGGGCAATATCGAATACAATATAAAAATCGAAGGAAATGCTGTATGTGCACAAACATTTTCTGATTTTCAATCTTGTATTCAATTTTTTGGAATAAGAATGAAAATAATAGAAATCTAGGCTCCATTTCCTGTAAAAAGTGATGAAACATTACATTACGATATAATTCAGGGTATCGGTTTCTGCATTAAGACATTACAGTCTCGTAAAGTAACTGAACTTTTGCAGAATTTATTCATTTACTTTTCGACGAATAAAATTGCACATTGTTAGATCGGTCAACGTTTCCATCTAAAATAATAGACAAATCACAGTTGTTATTCATATAAATAAAACAGAGAGATATTCTTACATCGAATGAAGTATATTTTAAAATGTATTCGTCAGATAGTTTACATTTAGATTCTAAATTAAACCGCTGCAGCAAAAATATATAAAGTATTTATTAATAGATGCGTATATATGGGATGTAATTTTAGATGGGAGTAAATATTGAAAATAGGTAAATTAAGATGGAGTTTCTTCCCATCAATAAATTCTTACTTCCACCATTTAAAAAATAAATTTATAAATAACCAAATTTACAATTCATTCTTTAAATTTTACTGATAGATTCGAATTTCTCAACGAATATATTTTAAAATAGCCTAAATTCTCGAACTTCCAAGAAAGTGGATAAGGAAAACGTTTACCGAAGTATTTTTCGGAATCAAAACATTCGACCTATCGTAAAAAAGCGTCCGCGGCTCCATCTGGTGTGGATTGACGAATAAATGGAATGGTTTCATTGCATTTGAACGAAAAGGTGCGACTTTCGGAGAGAAACTCTTGTGAGGGGTCAAAGAGCTAATTCGGGAATGATTTATCGGGTTTCTTTGCGGTACTCGAGCATCGGCAGTTATCGTGAGAATTCCTTTTACAGCCGCAGAAGTGGTTTCGTACATAAAATTAGATCGAAAGGGAGAATATGGCGAAGGTATCTTAAGGAATGCGAAGTTATAAATGAGCTTTTTGAAGAAGGGCCATTCATCTCGCGATCTTAGAATTTAATGGCGAAATGAAGGCGGTTTTAAACTGGTGTCGATTTGCATTAGCCTTAAAGAAGAAATGGAATGCCATTTTACGTAGAAGCGAAAAACATACGTTGGAAAGATATATATATATATATTTAGATTTATTTGGTTTTCGAGTAACGAGATGTAGATGTTAGGTTTATCAGTGATGAAGTACATCAGGATCAATATTCGTTTTAATTATCAAACATTTTTCACATCTATATATTTTATAAATACACTATTACATCTAATACGATTATTTAACAGAGGTAAATTAATATCATTTTTTATATTTAGTAACGTAATTCAATAAGAGATCCGTTAAATTAAATTGATCGAAATGTATGTGCAAAAGAATTATAAATTATGAATATTTATTGATAAAGTGCTTTGGAGCCTTTCCATTTTCAAGGGTATTGATATCTGAATTGATTAGGTATAACAGCGATTTCTACTTAATTTATTCCGCAGAGAAAATGCACAAAAGCCCTTTTGTTTCAAATATAATTATTGTTTGTGCAAAAGTCCCTTTCTTATTTGAGAATAAAAGAGAAAATTCATAATCAAGAATAATTGAATTAATTTGCATCAATGAGTCAAAACAAGGACAATTATTTAGGGACAAACTATTAAACTACTATTACTTTTATGTTATGGAAATCCCTTTATCGAAAATGCATTCTTCACCAACTTTACTTAAAAACAGAAGAGCCAATTTTCAAATCCTGTGAATGAGTTTTGATTAAATTTAGATGATGAAATTCACAGAATATATTTCTGAGCTGAAGTATTATGATTATATATAAATTGTAAAATGAATCTTATGTGCAACAGAAGGTTGTAAATTTACGTAAATTTCGTCTGGACTTTGAAAAGGTTGAGGCATCAATGTTTTCATCTTTCCAAATGCATGCGATGAAGTCCAGCAAAAAGTAAAATTATTCGTTTATTTATGTTAACTTATTTGTTACCATATTATATAATAATAAGTATGTGTTATATATGAAATAATGTGGTAAGTCAAATCAATGAAATTCTATGATAAGTCGCTATGCTATATTTTATGTATTCTTTGAATCGGTTTAATCACTACAAATTACACTAAAAATTTATCAATAAAAAATAATTTGTGAGAATGTATCAAGAGTTGGTATTAAGATTGATTACGTGAGAACGACATAAATTATGAGATAATTATGAATAACGTACGCAACGACGCGAGTTTATAATAAACGTCGGTCACAAATTCAACTTATCGACGGCCTCTCATATTTAATGGCCCAACTTTCGAACTTGGATACGTCAAATGAGACAGCCACTTCCTCACGAAGGCCTCAGTGGAAGGCCCTTCGACCACATTCGAAGTAAGGATTTCCACAATTCGGAGGTATCTTTTTAAGGGATTTCTGGAGAATTCCTCTTAGACGAGTATATTGATTTTATCCACGTGTTTTATTGATGTTTCCCTCTCAAGGTGTTTGAAAAAAGGAAAGCGCTCCTTCGTTCGATATTATTTAAATTTGTTTGATGGAACCGAAGCGAAAGTGTTAGAGGTTCCGAATGACGTCACGTGTCTATATTTCGAAGGAGCGACCATTGCGAATTTATGTGTTAACACTTTTTCTTATTCAAACTAAAGATGTGAGAACCGGATTCTAAGATAAGATTCATTTAACACTGCACATCCACTTCAATTACGGTTCAGCTGACGCTCTGAAACAACGGCAGCCTAAAAATTTTTTCGGATTCGAACCCGGAACCCCAACGTTAGCAGACTCGACCACGAAGCCGGCAAATATATTGTGTATTGCAAGGCCATATATTAAGTTGATCGCCACTTATACTTTTTATGTTTCGTGAAATATCGTGTCATAATTGTAGAAATATCAATCTCTTTATGTTCTAGATGATCTCTATCAAATTAGATATTCAGTATTTTCAACAATAAAAATGAGTGCTTTCAGGAGGCTAATCTCTGCAAACCGGGTTTATCAATTTGGATCACCTTTAGAAAATTAGAGATGCCCAAAATCATTTCATTCTTTTGGATTCGCCGTTGACCTATTTAGCAAGAAAGTCCCTCGCATTTTATCGTGTCAATGTTTGTAATCATGTGTACCAGTCGACATGTCATCGCGCAGAAGCTGGTACGGGTTCATTCCAAGGTAACAGCCTTTTTTCCTCAATTTTAAGGCCACTTGAAATTACAGACGCAAAAGAAAGATTTACGTCGCATAATTACCCATGATGCTCTCCTGCGAAAGAAATTAACAAAAAGACGTCACTTATCGTTAACTCGCGTGACTTTTTTCAGCGATTCCGTCCAAAGCACGATCTTCCATTGAAACAATTTGGAGATCGGAAGTTGTGAATTATAGTGTTAATGGATTTAATTGTTAAATAATTGCTGTTGAGGAAAAATGATAATTCTGAAAAGTTGTGAGAGCGATTTGAAATTTAATTGTAAAATTTCCTCTCAAACTTTTCGATAGAAAAAAGAGAGATTTCTACGTTCGAGAGTATTTTAGGAGACAAGAAAAAGTAAAATACTATGATCTGAAATTGTAAGCTCGTGAATTGAATCTCAGAAATTTTATAAAAATCTTCTTCAAAACCTTTCTTTGAATCATTTTATTGTAAATTGTGGATTTAAGATAACTTAAAACTCCAGTATTTCTGAATTTGTGAATTACTTGGATAAAAACATGAAATTTTTAATCTGAATGCGAGGTCACAATCAGAAAAATTGAGATTGGTATGGATTTTTACTTTAGTATCTCAATTTTTACGTTGACGAGCTTACGACAATAAATCTAATTTTTTTCTAACTGGAAAAATTCTTTTAAACTTCATACTTCTCCAATAACCTCATCAATTGCAATCTTATGCGACCAAAGAATTTCAGAAAACGCGGAAATATCTGTTCCTCGAATTGCTATCATTTAAATATCGTATGATTTTTCTTCATTCCTTTATTGCAATTGAATTAACTTATTCATAAATGTCTTTTACAATTGACCGTATATTTCAGTTAAAAATGATAAAATACAAGAAAGCGTTCATAAAATCGTGCATGAGCTTGTAAAAAATATGAAAAAAGATCGAATTGAACGAATCCTTCGAATAAATATGCTATTTGAGAAAAAGAGTTTCTGTTGAGGATATTTAAGCTATTTCATTCAATTTACCTCTAGAACATTGATTTCTTCAGAACTCTGCACTTCAGTGACCAAAAAATACTTTTCCTTTCTCAGCTAAGGCACATATTTATTTATGTACTGGTAATTATAATTTACAGAGAGACATTGTGTGGATCTCAAGGAGCCCTTTCCGACTGTCAGCATAAAACAGGAACTTTTATCGACAGTAGAATTTACAGTAAGTTCACACTCTTGAGAAAACACGATCTCGCAAAGGATGATGGGGAACGGCGAACAAATGAAAGAATTCGTAACACAGGAAGTGCAATCCTCGTATAACAATCGCGAACTAAAGAATTATCACCATGAATGGAACGAGAGAGCATCTCTCAGACTGTTTCCGAAAAAAGAAACAAATTAAGTCTCAGGAGATAGTGGACTGAAAACGAGAGTTTCCCTTCCAATTGAGTTATCGAATTTGAAAAAGCTTAAGTTCCATATCAAAAAGATATCTATTCGATATATCCGTAAAGACAACGACTACACAGAGCTCGAAGTAGTGAAACTAAAAATATATGAACTCTTAGAGAATCTAGAGCATTTATCGGAAACTTGTCATCGGAACTCCGATGTCCAAGTTCTTGCGTCAAATATTGTTCTCATCTTCAGCACATTTGATTTCCACAAAACTCTTGTCCAACATTCTTTCAATCTCTCTCTATTCCATTTAATTTAGACAATAGAGAAGAAGTCCTTTCACTATATTTATAAGGACGAAATATTTTTATTCAAGTTTTTCTTTAAAAATATTTTATTATTTTACGAAATACATTTTCAAAGATTAAAGTCATTCGCTGCATTTATTGATTATTCGTCAAAATGAAATCTTTAATTCGCAGAGACTAATTCCTTCGAGAAAATATAGTGAAATCTTTAGTAGTTTAAATGTCAATGCGTCGAAAAAAGATACCAGATTATAATCGTGTCCCATTCGATGCAAACAAGTTATCATATTCGACGATTAAAAATTTTTGGTTTATTAATAAACATTCTCATATAATTGGATACTTTTGTAGAAATAGCCTATTTTTTATTACTGTTCACCTGTTTCAAAAATGGAGGTGATTGTTTGAATCTTTAAAATTAAAACCAAATCTTCTCATTATTTACCATATTTAAGTACAATTATTTAGCAGAAAAACTTTTATTCAGTCATAGCGATAGCTTTTCGAGTTGATTATATAGAAATTAGTTCTATAGGAACTAAACAGAGTTCACTTAAGTGATAACAGATAACTTACTGTTCACTCTATTTGTAACCATGGCAGCACAGCATAATAACTTGAAGTTGCTTACCTGCGAAGAAAAGAAATCGTTTTCAATTATTATTCAACTCCAAAGCGAGCCTGTTCTCAATCGATTACTGAGTTTATTTAAATTACTCTTGATTTAGGCGATTCGAATAAAGGATCGTCAAACTTTCAAGCGGTAATTCGATTTAAACGTCGAAATTTTAGTAAATAAACTGTAAATGACAAGCAACTGATTACAACTTATTTTCGTTCTTAATTGACCGTAGTTGGAGATAAGTATTGAATATAATGTATATAGGAATCAATACCAAAGAAGACGTTAAATTATATTTATGGTATTAAGTAAAAATATCGTATAAAATTTATGCGGTATTATTTGAATGTAGAAGAATGTGTCCGCTATTGTAGCTGCTATATAATATTAATTACTCATATTTTATAGAGAAAGTTTCAATTGTACGAAATTTCCAAAAACAATCTTGCAAATAGTGAAGGCTTGTTCCTCAAAATTTACTCATTAAAAAATATTGAGCGGATTTCTTTGATTAATTCTCAATTTTAGAGGATAACTCTAAACTAGGGTTTATCGCAAATAGTTTATCTGACCGTTCGTCTTTAAACCAACGTCATTTTGCGCACCTTTTGGTTTGTACAATCGGGAATTTGGTTTATGTCTGTAGACGGAGTTTAGGGCTTCGGTACACCTATCAAAACGACAAATGCTTATTAATTTACATGTCGAATAGTACTCATTGAAAATACTTTGTAAGTAGATAATACGTAAGAATTTCTTTGTATTAAAATTTATGGAAATCCAATTTTTGGTAATTGTAAAAGAAAAATGATGCACAGAAGGGAGTATTTTAAAAATAATTAGTTGTTTTAATTTTTACCACAAAATATGATAAAGAGATATTATTTACTCTCATAAAAATTAGAAACTATTTTAAAACACATTTTTTAATTATTAATTTATTACTAATATGGCCATCCACTCTCATTTACCAGATTCTTTAAATATCCTATTTTGGGGTTTAAAAGCTAATTATATTGGATAATTTTTTCAAATCCTCTGAAATCTTCAAAAACCCAGGACCGGAACAGGGATTTTGATACAAAGTAGCTAATTCTTCTTCTCCATCTTAAGATCCCTCGCTTTTTCGTTGCTGATTGGTGTTCCTTTGACCAGATGGCAGTAGCGAGGCCTAAACGAGACACCTATCGATCTTTAGCAGAAGTATGAGGTTAAATAGCGTGGGAATACAAAAGTGGCTTACCTACGGTTTTGTTCACATAAATGTCGAAGTCTAATTCGAACTCAGATAATAAAATTTTTGAATATTTACGGTTCAAATATGTTCCAAATATTTATAAAAATATACCGATATTAAGAAAAAATTATTAGCGATAATATGGTACATAAAGTACGATTGAGTAAAAATAAAGTTCGACTGTATAAGTTCATATAGAACGATTGAAAATATATTATAATATTATAAAAATAATAATAATATGATATGATGGAAGCATTTCATATTTTCCATTATAATTCAAAAACTGAGAAAAATAAGAAAAAGAAAGTTGTAATGACTGTTTTACGGTGAAAATTTGTTCAGTTTTTAGTGTAGAAGTAAAAGAAAAAAAAGATGTTATTTTCAAATTAAATTGATAATCCAAGGAGAAATTAGTTGAATCCATCAAATGAATATTTAATAAAATTAAGATTTTCACTTACTTTGATTTATAAATTTATCTCTGTTTTAATTCAATCGAATGCCATTTTGATGGCACCATTGAAATCTCGTTGTAGTGCATTAATCATTTTTAGGCCATCGAATGATATCAATCTTTTTTGAAAGCCTTATATTTCCATTAAACCAGAAAAGAATATTTTCAACCACGAATTATTTGTATTCAAAACTAAATATTTGAATCGAGAAGTCCTGGAGTCCTTTTGCATATAAAATTCGACTGACAAATTGAGATGACATATTAAAAAAGATAAAACGATAAATTGAGAGTTCTCGATCAGTGATATAGACTTTGATTTTGATTGATAGGATTTTAATTTACGAGTAAAATTTACTCCAACAGATTCACAAATAATAGTTACATCAATTGACAATATTTAGAATATAAAGAGGAAAGTTTTTTATTATTTAGTGTTTTTTTGGAATTCATTATCACCATAGAAACTTGAAATAAATTTAATGCTGGGATCGATCGTTTTACATTTTTTTTATATATTCGGTATGACTGTTCTATATTTAGTTTCCCGAATGCCTTATACCATGCGCTTTTTCCTGTATTTAAGTGTTTATCGTATCCGCTTCGTATAGCGTGAAAAAGGACAGACTAAACTACAGAAGTGGAAGCTTCATGAAACGCCATCATTTATTCAACCCATTCTCGTCACCCGAACACGCTTATACTGTTGTGTCGCAATTAGAAACTAGAAGTATAGCTACTTAAACATGATAAAGAGCTGTAAGGTGATCAAGTAGGTTATTCTAAGGCGAGATACATCGCGTAGTGCGACGCGTTGGAATATTCATCATCCATTCAAAGTGTCTCCATAACTCTTTGATAACCAACTAATGTTAGTTTTCAGCGGTTCAAATGGGTACATTACTATCGAGATACAACGTCAACGTTGCATCATCAACGCAATATAAATTTGCTCAAAAAATACATAAAGTGCGTAAGATAAACAGAAACAGCAGATGTTGTCATGTTCATAAAAGATCCTTGTAATTAGATTAGTTGTGTACATTCTTCCAGATTCACTTAATTAAAGGATCAAACGATCGGAAACCAAAATTCGATCGAATTGATTGAATTAAAAATGTGTATACCGTGAAATAAGAGGAGAGTATATAAAACCGAACCGAGTTGTCCTCCGATCCATTTCCTCCACACAGTTTGGTGAAATGGGGAGCGAAAATCTTTAAGCGGTTTATCTAAGTTCCATTTCTTTTGTTTATCTTCTAATTTGGAATGATTACTCAGATGTTCGGAGGAATTTATCCGAATGAGTACATTCATAAAAATGATTCCCAAAAAACAAGTTGCCAAGGGATATCTTGTACATTCTAGATTCAGGTTCTAGAAAGAATATTACGAAATCTAAAGTACTTTTTTCTCGAAAAGGTGAGCAGCTGTACCTCACTTTTACACTAACTTCTAGGTACAATTTCAATGTGGAATCTTAAATTTGAGATTGTTTTAAGAGATAAAAATTCAATTGAAAATATTTTAATATAAATTATCGATATATTTAAATTTATTGCTATAAATACTTAGGTTTTCTCCTTCATTTTTTTCTTTTTAAAGATTTAACTTTTTAAATAGAAAAGGATGAGTGACATAAAATTAAGTATTTTATTGGAGAGGAAAGAGAATATATTTCTATATTCTTTAAGAAATTAAGGGCTAGGAAAATATGACGCTTCTTTACAGGTAAATCGGTGGGCTTTGACGTAGATAAAATCATATTCTTCATCAAAATATTGTCATTGCAGATCGAGACATGATTTTTTAACAATATTTAATCCTAAGATTAGATTTTTAGGCAGTGGAAATATTAGATAGATAAGGCAATTATTAAACGAAAAATATTGGATTTTTCATTTTATTTTTGAATGTTCAACGATACATGATAGATAATAGCTCGTTCAATCTTTTTTGTTATAATTTACAATAATAAAAGCAAAAGGAAATTTTCTCATTTCGTGTGTTTAATGCTATTTACAAACGGAAATTCCACAATCGTTTGAAATTATGATTTTTGCGCTTCTTAACAATTGAAACGTTGTTTCGAATGAAATGTCGTAATTTGGAATTGGAAAGTGAATTGGGCATTCGAATCTATGCTACGAAAGTTTTTGATTTGATGAATATATTTACAAAGGAATGCAGATGAAAACACTCCATTAAACGCATAAGGATTATTAGATTCAAATATCAAATAACAGAGATAATACTTTAACAGAACTTGTGAATATCATTCGCCGCACTACTGGGTAAAGGTGCAATCGATATTAATGAGCATTCCCAATAACCCACTCTCGAGAAATATCCATTCACATTCAAAGCACTGTTTCATTAACGCTTCTTTGTGCTTCAAATATGCTTTCTACGATGAAGTTTAATTTCCGTAGCAAACATGATTATAAGCACATAGAATCATTATCAGCATCCGAGAGTATTGTAGATGGAAAAGTACGATAACTAATTTCTAGAATACGTATTTTTAATAAAACTATAATTCTCTTAAATTCGCTTAAAGCAGTGTACTGTGCCTGTGTAATAGTGCTGAGAAGTCCATAATTATAGCAAAACCATCTGTCTAATGATACCACATATAGTTATACAGTATCTCTTAATTCCTACCATTTAATCCGACAATAATCGAAGTATTCTTATTTCATGCTTTATTTTCGTTAATTAGTGACATCCAAGGCATTTATAACCTTATTTTAAAAAGTAGACCTATTCTCCTTTTACAGGCAGCCAAAGACTTTTCTTACAAAGATTTTCGGATCATAAAATGCATTTCTTTCGTTTTAAATGGAAAACTATCAAGATATTAACATACATTGATGAAACTAACAGCAAATCTACTATTTTAATGATAACGGACATTATAATAACTTGTACTTATTGATGATAAATAGCCTTAGTGTAAATTATTTATTCTAGTGCCTTTATAGTGTCGATAGGATTGATTTTTTATACCGTCCCATAAAAGCTGATCTGAACGTGGTCTTAACTTTTGGTTTCCCTATTTCGCGAGAGTCATTTCAACACTTAATTAGCCACAGGCCTTTGAAAGTGATTCTGGAGAAATTGCCGGATTTGAATTTGCGCAGAATATGTTAAATGTCTCGTAGAGTTTTTATCGCTAAAGGATTTGCTTCATCTTTCGATGGCCTCACTTTTCTTGAATTGCGAAATATCTGTGAGACTCATTCCTTTTTAGTAAGGAATGAGAGAAATGGTCTTTTTAAAAACGGATTCTGTTCGCGAATGATACATGATAAAAGAAAAGCGTTCGGAATTTTTATTCGAACACTTTCGGCGAAAGAGAGCTAATGTCAACTGCGATATCCACGTTATCTCCATAAAACAAGGACACTTTAGTAAAATAATGAATGGAAAATGTGTTGTATGCAAAGACAGCAAAGTATTAATAGAACTATGTTATAAAGATTAATTACGATCGAGGAATTTCTTTTAGAAACTAAGGACCTTTTGAAATAGTTTTCAAGAATTAAAAAGAAAAATTAAAATTAGACTGTATCATCAGCTACTTTGAATGGAAAAAACATTGTTTATAATTATTTTTATATTATGCTCTTTTAATTTCCTGGATTTTAGTGTTTTTATCCTTTAAATAATTATTTTGTTGTTTTACGTAGATAATCCGTATGTCTATATTTCAGTAAGAAATTAGTTATCGATAGATTAGCATAGAATAAGTCATATAGTTCTTTTACTTTAAAATTATATGGTCCAAAAAACGCGATGAACATTGACATCGAATTATTAGCCATACTGTGTACTTTGTAACAACTCCTTTACATTTACGAAAAATTGGAACAATTACTAATGAAGGGTGGTTGGCAGTGAATTAAATTGAATTTTATTTTGGTACCAATCCAATTGAAAACCAACTTACACATAAAAATAGAGCATTAACGCAGTATGTTCTGCATTTCACACTTCTTAACTATGAGAAGAAGTCGATCACTTTCAAGATAAAAAGTCTTGTACACAAATTATTGACCCATCCTGATATGTAAAATTATGATTTGATAATATGATAATTATGCCGCAAGATTTTTTGTATAAATTGAATTAGTGATTAGCGTTATTTAATCTGCAATAAAAACATTTCGATCATACGATGAAAATGAAATAAGTAAAATCGTCCACCGTTATCGATTACTTGTCTGCACTTGTGCGTTGGAAAGATCAATAGCAACGAAAGTTTTAATTGAAATTCCTTATTTACAAGACAACGCTGTCACAGGATTGAATCTATTGCTCTTTGCAAAGACATTCAAGTGGACATTTGCTCTTTTGACCTAATTCACAATCAATCCATTCCGTCACTCGTCCATCACATTCCATCACAAGAGATAAGAATTACTCTATCAATATAAAATAAATGTATCTTCATATTTTATGAACTATGTTTAGTCCAATTTTTCAAATGATTTATATCGTTAAATGTATAAAATATCTAATTTAATATCTTTGATTTTCATGTATTTCTGAATTAAGAATTTTTACCGGTGATATATCTAAAATATTTATTGATTTATTAATAATTATTAAAATAATATAAAAATATAATTAGAAAAATCTTCCACAGACAGAACACAAAGCTTTTATTATTTTAGCAAACTCTTTCCTTTTTTCTTAGCGTTATCTCGAAGCTTAGAAATTCGCTGAAAACATTTCTAATTTTCTGCAAATCGAGACCTCGAAATTCGCGATATCCCATTTCTTCATCTTTCATTGCTAAGAACCATCTCAATATTCCACATTTGCGATCATCGCCTAAGAACAGGTGGGAAACAAGTTTACTTTTCTCCGTTTACCTCTTATTTACGCATATTTGTCGAGTTAAGAAACCCTAATTTGGAAATCTATTTCCTAAAAGATGTCTTAAAAATGATTAACTATAGAAGACATTTTCCGAGTTCAATCGGAAATTTAGATAGTTGATAGGAAATATTAACTCGACAAAAATCTGCAAATTGGAAACAACGTACGAAAACGTAATGCATCAGAAAACGCTCTGAAGTATCTACTCCTCAATGAACGTGAAAGATCCTGAAAAAAAACTAACATTGAATTAATCCCGAATTAATTATTGAACACGAAAATGATACGATTCTAAGGTCTGACAACTTTCTTGCCAGAAAAGGAGATTATTTATTATGACGGTTGGATTTCTTGTTTCTTAGGGAATGTTTCCCAAACTTCATTTCACTTGAAAAAGATATCTTTACTTACGGAAATAAGTTAAATCTAATTTGAGAAAATTACTCCCGTTTCCCTCGACTACTTCTCTAGCCGATAAAACTGGTGGAAAAGAAAATAATTCATTAAACCTTTCAAGTTGTAAGACGATAAATAGTTGTATATATATATATACAGACATCGTATACATCTGACGGACAGACATTCTTAGATAGCATTGATTTAATTCTATTCCTAATGATGAGTTGCAATCGTCATATGAAATCTAATTTTCTTTCGAAAAATGTAACTTGATAAATTCCATCAAAGATGACAAAATAGGGGTTTAATAATACTCGGTCACACTCACAGAAATGAAAATGACAAATATCAAAGTATATTTCAAACGCTATTTGATGAGTTTAATGAAAAAACAGCTTGTCAGAGATATTAATGTAAGATACTATGAGATAACCTATTCATTAAGTTAAAACAGATCCTACAGAACAGAAATACTCTCTCCATTTCTATCAATACAGCAGCAGAGATGTTTTCGATTCATTTTGTGAAACTTAATTCTAACAGTTTCATTTTACTATGTTTTGAACTATTTAATATGATTGAAATTGATATTTATTATACAATAAAATGATTTATAATAATTTTGAATGATATCGCAGAAATTCTAATTTCACCAAGCTATGAAGAAAACGCAAAATACGGGAAAAAGTCTTATTGAAAAATAGCCACTGTATTTTATAACTTAGGGGCATAACTAAGGATAATATAGTCGAGGAGGTGAAAAAGGAGTTTCATGGAAGTGAATCGAACATTTTTTTCTGATAAATATGACGGAAGCGTAAATATCGATGACTTTAATCCATTCTTTATGACTTATCAAAATATGCAGTTTGAATATTAAGTCAAAATAACATGCGAAAACATTATCCATTCACAGTTAATAAACGGAAGGATTTAGTAAAGATAAAATTCTCGATTCATTGACAAATATTCTCCAGGAAGGGTAGTATGGTTTGAAAATTGACGAACCTTAAACACCTCGAGATAAGAGAATATATCATTCAACAAAACACGGAGCCTGAATACTCTCTGATTCATCAATAATTTCTCGTTTTCTAAGACGCTTCTACAGCGAGTCCTCGAACAACAAATCCGAAACACTTGGCCGTGTTTCGGGTGAAGTGTTTCTGAATGTTTGATCGGAAGTCACGAACCGGGAGTGAAACTTGGAAGGGCCTAATAAACGCTTT
The DNA here is from genome assembly GCA_020796165.1 of Pantala flavescens. Lineage (NCBI taxonomy): Eukaryota > Metazoa > Arthropoda > Insecta > Odonata > Libellulidae > Pantala > Pantala flavescens. The sequence continues at coordinate 35,766,716 of CM036880.1, read as the reverse complement.
CTTGATCGAGAATTCCGCCTAATTTCCCTTTTATATTTCATTTCACTCCGAGTGCACTCGCGAACACGCCCACCAGTCTAATTTCGCACCACGCCCAGTAACCTGTGCCTCTCCCTCTCGCCGCTAGAGGCGCACCTCTTCGTCACCATGGAAACGAACGATCCGCCGAAGCATCCGGTCTGACGCAAACGTTGAATGACAGCCCCAACTCCCCATGTTTTTCCGTTCGCGATATACACTCGCAGTCTACTTTTGTCCCAGCGGATGTCCTCAACCTCTTCGAAAAAGGTTTCTTATATGCTCTCTTATCCTTGTCTTCGGTGAGCTTCTTCATTAACTGATCTATTTCCCTACGATTCTTCAGGTGCGAATCGTTTTCCCTATAGAAACCACACAAGAATGGAGAGGCGATTAAGTTCCCTTTATGTGCTTATACAATAAAAAGGAACTGAGTACACCTCTTGGTGAGAGGTGGTGGGGATCTCCAAATTTGCCCACAGTGTTCATTTGAAACCATGTATAAAATAATTACGATTCGCATATTTGAAATTGAATCCACGTGATTTTACCTGTGAATGCTGCACACAATATGGTCAAAAAAAGAAATATTTCAACTCCTGTGAAGTTTTTAATTCTTTTTTGAAATTAATAGAATCGGTAATGATAAATTCTGGAAAATAAACCGAAAGTTGTGAAATATAATTTAAAAATGAAAGAAAAAGCTAAAAACGTAATAAGCAGTATATTCTAGGCGACAATAATTATTAGTTCCTGTATGAATACATCTTAACGCTGCAAAGGGTATTCAGTTTTCTCAAAACAATATTTTAAAATAGAAATTTGGGTAACACAACATTTAACCTAAAAATTACATCAAATTTGGTAAATACATATAAGGTCTACAGTACAATAAGTATGTCCTGAATTAAATGCTTCGCGAACAATTAAAAGTATCTTCACTGAAAGAAATATATTTCGGGCTGCGGAAACGTATGCGATCGTGTTTTATCACACTCCCGTGAGATCTCACAGAACATCTGGAGCATGGGTTTCCCTCTTCAGATAGTGCTGGATTACCTAAACGAATCCCCTCTTCCAATTCATTTCTTCGACCGAAAAGTAATTTTCCCTCCGAATATGTTTCCAGATTTTCGATAACTTGCAGTGGAGCAGTGAACACCTTCTGGTGTTACAGGATGTCAGAAGGGAAAGCCTGATTTGCCATATAATTTAGTGTTTCTCAATTACGTAAATCATTGAAAGTAATACTCTATTCTAGTTTTATTTCCTATAAAATACACAATTGTAAGTAAAGAATACAAAATCTAAAAGATATAATACTGAAAAAATACATCGTGGAGTGATTTTTGCTTCAGAGACAATCACGGGCATAGTTTTGTCTTTCTCGCTGGAGGGACCATAATTTCAATCTTTTATTTTAATTACTTTTAAATGTACAATGGACTTGGTAAAAGTCTGACCGGGAAACGAACCCGAACTTTTTCCAAGTCCATTCTACCTTTGGAATTATTCACGGCGCTGTATTTTCTGTGCTATACCTCAAACCCTGTTCCTTATATTATTAATTTGCTGAGAATTTAAAAATTTCTGGATACATCCTAAAACATTTCCTCATATATATACTCATTATATATATATATATATATATATATATATATATATATATATATATATATATATATATATATATATATATATATATATATGACTGGTTCGAGTCCCACGCTTTAACGTGCTAAGAGGTACTACCAAAATCCTTTCCTTAAAATGACGATGATGTGGGAGAAGAAGCAACAGATTCCAACGGAAGACAATGGAGAAGAGAATGCATTTAATCCTCCGCAAAAGAATCCTCTCAATGCACATCAATGTCCATTCTCATTCCTTGGAGACATGGAAGAGAAATAAGATGGAAGAGTGGAATAAGTTTCCCAAAAGTCCCTTCATTTCCCTGAGGAGATCACCGCTTCCCCAAAAAGGAGCACAATTCGATTATCACATATTCCGTTGTTGGATCAAAGTTGGATTAAAAAGATCCATATTGGCTATCGAGATTTAATACGTTGAAAAAAACTTCACAAACAGTTCCGTTTACGCAGCTCAAACAATATTCAGATGTAATATTAACCGACAACTCGCCGATCTTGATATTGGACAATTTATGGATTCTTCTAACTAACCCATGACTACCACTTTCAGATAAAAAATGCAAATACCATACAAAATTGAGCACTAACTTTTGTAGTACATCTTTTATTAAATTAGTACGTTACTTAGTCTCTGTCTTTTCTTAATCTCTGCTTAATAGTTTACTTGCCAAATTAGGCTTCTATGGCGCTCATCCGTTGTCCTATTTGAAGAAAGGCATTGTTGTTGAGGCAGAGTTGATATTTACTTTAATAAACAACGAAGTCTCATCTCAATTACGTGGTTCTACGAACGCGACTTCTTTTGAGAGTGTTTATTAAATAATTTCAATAATTTTTAAATAAAAAGAGGTTATGAATGAGGACATTTATCCTCCTTTAGCTCCTGAAATATCTTCAAATTCTATCATTAAATGCATAACAAACGATTCAATCGGTGGGAAAATCTTTAAGAAAGCAATCATGTCTTAATTACGTTGAGATTGAAAAGTATCATCTTTCACGTCGATAATTCAAGTGTATCCGATAGTATAAATATAATCAAACGTTCTGCAATAAAGATATTTGTATTTATGGTATAAATTAAACTGATAAAAAAACGGGTACACATTTGTTTTTCGTCCAGTTTTTTACTTTTATGCTCAATGAAATCGAATAAAATGAAATAAAAGTCAAAGGAAATTTATGACACCTTTGTAGTCACTCGCTATGAATTATAAATGTATTCGATTATTGAAAAAAATAATTTATTGAAAATTTCCGTCATACTTTAGGCAGGAGAACGAAATACTCGTGTGCATATATTCCCTCTAATAAGGTATAACTGATAATTCTTGAAATATATGTACGTTCTCTACAAAAAAATTCTGAAGGGAATTCTTAAAGGTTATAGTAATGTCTCTGGATTCGTAAAACGAAAATGGAAATTTTCTTTAAATAGAAATTTTATCTGATTCACTGTCATATTTTCGTAAATCATTCTAGTGATTGATAACTTGCTACTTTAAACAACTATTCCATCCTGTTTTGATTCCAAATAACACACGTTAAGGCGCATTTAACCTGAACAGTGTAAATAAGTTTATGGAAATATATCATCAGAAGGAAGCTATTGATGAGGAAGAATGCAGGTATAACAAAGTCCTTAAAATGGATGTGACTAAAGGAAACGACAATACTCAACTGAATACCAATAGATGTGAAGAGACCGAGAAGAATACAAAAGGATGAACGTTTACAAATAAAAAACATTTCGAATGAGCATAATATTTATAGGCTCCGAGAAGTAAAAAGATTGATTTGAGATAGTTTAATAACATTAACTTGATTAACTTGAGTTTATTTTCATTAAGAAGAGAAAATATCCGAATATATGGTTAGAGGTAATTTTAATTTGGACATTTAATTAAGTATGCACTAGATGGAATATGATTCCTGAGACACATTTACTTTTCAAATCACATTTCTTCTGGAAAAAGATGTCAAATATCCACGAAACGCCTTCGGTGTTTCGCTAGAGCTCTAAAGCAACAAAAAATATATTCAGAGGAAAAGAGAAATCAAAAGCATTTTTACGGCGCCTCAATCGAAGTTAGCAGCAGTCGACGCACATTCGAAGTTGGGAAAAAGGCCAGTAGAGGGGATTCGAATATACGGAGCAGTTAAGTTTGAAAAAATGTAGAATCCCATTCTGTTCCGCTTTGGATGACTCGTCCGGTAGTGATGAGATTGGTATAAAACCTTTCCTTGTGAAATCTGAAAGACAAATAATACATTGAATTCGATTTTACATCTTCATAATATTTCGATTCAAAATCCGATGGAATCCGAGAATATCTTAAATAGTTCAGTGTCGTCTATTAAAAAGTATAACATAGATAACATATAAAAGTAGTTCTTCGCTTTTTGAATATTTAATTTAGACATTATATCCCATGTAGGCGATGAATATATTATTATTAGTATATGTTATTGAGTTTATTTAGTAAATTTTAATATCTATTACTTTCGATTCCAACTCAAATATCACAAATAACCAAAACTTGATCGTAAATTTCTCTTTTGGATTTGGGAAAGATTTATGTGTGAGCGAATTTTATTTATATTAATAATTTATATACTCAAAATAAAAATATAACACTCCACGTAAATAACTTTCATGGATAATTATTGATGAGTACTCAGTTATGTGGAAATTCAAGGATCATCGGATATAAATCTACTCCAGGAGATTAAATTCTTCTATCTTGGAATTCTTGGAACAGCCAACTTTTTGCACTGTTTTCTATTGCCAACAGAATTATTTGAAATCAAATAATTCGAAACCTTAATAGAATTATTATACATTGCTTTATTACAACTCCTAATTTAAAAAACGGCACGTACAAGTGGTTTCATATTATAAGAATATGATTTCTAATTTACCGAATAAAAATATATCAAATGAACAGAATTAGAAGTGTTAAGGAAAGTAAGACTCTGCCTTGGTTCAATAAAAAAATTTATGTTATCTGATAATTGAAACTGTTGACTATTAAGTTTGCTGATAACGAAAAAATTGGTGGAACTAAGGCAGGTTGTTAATTTCCTTATCGTTGTGGAGTATCACAAAGTTCGTCAATTGATTTTATAAGAATAGAATGTTCATGAGATATTAATATCTGGCGTATTAATCCTTCTAAATTCAGACGAAATGTTTTCCCGTAAGATCGCCTATCTCCTTTAAATTTCGCACACTATTGGATTCTTTCCTCTGAGAATGCATTGATTATCTGTGCTTTATGGCGACTGAATCGATACTTTTATTTCTTGAGAACTTTCATCTTTTGATTATACCAACAATGAGGTGAATTAGCAACATAATACCAATAATGCCACAGAAAAAAAGTGTTAAAAGGATAAAATCGATTCCTCACCAAAACATCAATTCAAAAAACGTATCTTGAATGGTTTATATTAATAATTGAAATGAACCATAAAACATTTACTTCGTAATCAATGCATATTAAGTAAAATATAACTCTCGTAAAAAAGCAAAAAAAGAGGTAAAGCACATACAAACATTTGTAAGGAGATTGTAAACAATTCTACTTTACCTCAATATGACATTATTTTTTAAAAAATAACCTGAGGCTTTGTTCGATTAAACTAAAGAATCTTTGATTAAACGGAATTCTTACGAAATTCATCCATCTCTTGAATTTCCATGAAATTAATTTTAAGAAAGAATTCTAATGAGGTTATCTCTTGGTACTTCAGACTAACGAAGCCATGATATTTCCCTTGAGAACCTTTTTCCCTAAGAGAGTTATCAAAGCGTATAAGTAAAAGGGAAGTTATAAAAATGTATTTCCTAAAGAAAGAAGCAGATTATTCTATCCTTGATAAAATAATTCCGAATCAAATTCTCGTAAATGAACCGCTTTATCTTCCAATATTGTAAATATTTAACTTTCCGTCAAAATAACGCTTTCATGAAACAATATTTTAAATCGATGAGTAATTGTTGGCTTGTAGCCGAAAAGCAATTCAAATTTAAATAGTAATGTCATGAGAAATCAGCTCTTTAAACTGTAAACCCTTAAATCCACTGTTCGAATAGAGATCAAAGCTAACATTGGAGGACGTGCACAGCAGCTGCGGAAGCGGTCGAAAGCTGAGAAAGAAATTATCTTCACGATTCAAGGTTCCTTATCCTGGATTTCGTTATTTGGAGTTTCAACGACAATTTTGTGGATAATAATCCATAATTGTTTTGGAATTTTTCGTGTCCTTCATTTTCTCCAAAAGAATACTTTAATATTTTCTAAATTGATGGGACATCTGAATTAACTAAGAGAATGACGAATTCTGTAATGATTTCAGAGCCTCAATTATATAGCACAGATTTTTCCAATCGATAATAAAAAGCGTTTTGCAAATTGATCTGTTAATTTAAACGATTGTAACACCCACCCTTCATGGCTGCAGTAGGTTTTTGCTGGGTTCCCCTACTTCGACAAATGTCAAGCTGTCCAATCCCAGATTCCCACATAAAAAAGCCCCAGGGGGTGCTACTTGTTTATGCATACGATATATGTATATACTAAACTCGAATAAATAAATTCATTGATTCTACTTATAGTTAAATTTAATTAAAGAAAAAGCTTTGTAGAATAGAATTAAATGCAGAGGAGTCACGAACGTGAGAATAATTATTTATTTTACCAAGGATTCATCGAAATAAAAATTTCAATAAATCAAAGACCCAAATAAATTTTGTCATTAATCTGCTACTAAATTTAAAATAATAATAACTCGTCTACTTGATATCAAGGGTCGGGACAAAATTGTTTCTTCTTTATAAGGTCGTGCAATAGTTAGGGGGCTATTTATTTGAATTAAGTGTCTTATATATGCAGAAAATTGAAAATTTCGTAAAGAAACGAGCGCATACGAGTTAAAGTGTAATGTCAGAGGTGTAAATGGAGGAATAGATTTTTTTAACAGTAAAAAGCGTTCGACGCGTACGAGTTTTGTTCAAAAGTATCGCGAATTTTGAATTTTCGCAGGCTACGTATGCTCGATTTTTGATCTTTTGATCACAAGTAACGATGTGTGAGCAGGGGCATTATCATGGTGCAAATGCCAATTTTTGTTCCACCACAAATCCGGGCGTTTCTGGCGGATTGCTTCTCGCAAATTGCGCATTACTTGAAGGTAATATTCCTTATTGACCGTTCTACCCTGCGGCAAGAACTCATAACGCACCACACCCCTGCAATCGAAAAAAACTGTCAGCAAAACCTTTGCATTCGACTGAACTTGGCGTGCTTTTTTCAGTTTCGGCTCGTGCGGCAGCTTCCATTGGGATGATTGAGCTTTGGTTTCCACGTCATAACCAAAAACCCATGATTCGTTACCAGTTATGACTCTCTGAAGCAAATTTGGGTCCTCACGGACAGAATCCAACAGCTCCTGAGCAATGTTAATGCGATGCTGTTTTTGGTCGAAATTGAGCAATTTTGGTACGAATTTCGCGGCGACCCGTCTCATGCCCAAACCATTGGTAATAATCGAATGGCTCGAGCCAATCGATATGTTTAGGTCCTCAGCAACTTCTCTGAAGGGTGATTCGACGATTGGCCAATACTTGTTTCTTTACTTCATCAATGTTTTCGTCTGTTGTTGTCGTGCTCGGGCGTGCGGAACGCTCTTCGTCGCTCACATCTTCTCGGCCCTATGAGAACATGCTGTTCCACCGATAAACGTTGCTTTTGACCAAGCAGCTTCAGTCAACACCCTGAATGCGCACTTTAAGTTGTTCTTCACATAAAATTTGATACAAATTCTTTGATCCATTTTTTGGAATAGGCAACAATCGAAGACGAGCCAAAACACATCCGAGCAAAACAGTTGTCAAAAATTAACTAAACATTCAAAATGACCAACCTTGTCAGCATAAGTAAGGGACATAAGTAACAACATAACGCTACAAAAAAATCAAAAATCAAATGTACGTATCCCGCGGAAATTAAAAATTCTCTATAGCTATTGATATCTTGGAAATGTTGACTCGTGACGATTATGTAAACAAAGGAATTCATTGTGAACCTTTAAAAGGTTTATTTAACGATAAAATCGAGAAGTAAAAAGAATCGATTTCATCAAAATCATTGATCTCTCTACTTTAATTCAAAATTAGCTTGTCGTGTAAAATGTGAATAATCGCCATCGATTCATATTTTTAATACGCATTCGGTTACTAAAATTTATGTTCTTTACATACATTACACTTTATTTACATTACACATACATGGAATACATATTTTTATGGAATGCATTAAATGAAGACCAAATAGACACAATAGGTACATCTTCAGAGATTAGAGATATATTAAGTTTTTCAATCAGAGGCATTATAAGATGCGATATTGGGAAATAAGACTTTGAAAGGATGACACGTTGGATGCGATGTCTGGCGAATATCAATTATTAAACCTTTGAATAAAATACGAAGTTAGTTTTGAAAATACGATGTATTCGATGATAAAAAAAGAAGAAGCTCTAGAACTGTTTCGATTACAAGTTCTTGAATTTAACAACCAATATTTATGTTTAAATATCCATAAATAGATATTAATATTTTACAATTGGTAACAATTTAATATATTCATCTCCCGTTGGCTCGATGATAAACTTATTCGATTGAATAATCCTACTTTTTCCTGGGTATTTGAGCAAAAACTGTTAAAATACTGATTAGTAAAAATTTATTTTTATTGGATGAATTCAAATCATTATTTGTGAATGACTTCGTCGCTGCATTTTCCATGTTTATTAACTAGTAAATTATAAGATATCAGCGGAATTCAAAATATTTTGAGGCAAGTTGTCTCCCTGAAGAAAATAAATGAAGTAAAAGCTTAATAAAAACTTTCTTCCAGTTGCTGAAATCGACACTTGCTAAACTTAGAATAAATAAGAAGCTATCCTATACTGTTGCAGTGATATCACTTAATTGTACAAAATTATCTTAGTAACCTACGCACAGAATGACGAAAATAAACGTCCTAATAGAATACACATATTCCATAAAAGGAGAGGGTGTCTATACATATCCCTTCCCAAAAGTACATGCGATAATATATACCCTGAATATTACGCAGCTGTTCAGGGGATTGAGATTCAAAAGATATTGTGGAAGAGCAGATCGACTTACAGAGGTCAAATAAAAATGATCGAAAAGAGGCATATCATAGTGCATGGAAGGCATCATCCTCTTCCATTGGATGGCCGATTGTGACGGTGAGACTGATATTTTTCATCCCTTTTTTAGATTTTTTGCTCTGAATTCCAATACAGGTGTCAAAAAATGATGAAACGGAAATAATAGAACATCTAAATTGTGAATTTAATTACGTAGTTTTTAGGATGTTCTGGAAAATTATTCAAACGGAAGATGTTATCTCTTTTAACGAATGAAGTTGATTTTAGTGCTGTAAAGGAGTAACTACTAGTATAATTTAAATGACATCTAAAATAATTATATCGAAACTATACTCAATATTTAAAAATTAATTGTGAGAAATTAATTTGCCTTAAAGTTATAGATTAATCAGCTATGAGTAGAATTCGTACTGAAACATATCTTCGTACTTTACGCGGATAAATTTATCATTTAAATATCAGTGGAAAGAACGAAGACATTTATTTGTTACTACTAGATTATACTCGATAGGAAAGACAAAAATATCTTTATGAAGTACTGCTATGGATTCATAATGAATAAATTCTATTGGTAATACTTTTGATGAAAGGGATATATAAAGAGAAATTCTTTTTGACTTCATTTTAACGAAAGAAATAATGCTTATTCATACTTTTGCAAAATTTTTGCAACTCACTGAAACATGAATTCGCTACGGCATAAAAAGAACCCCGAAAGAAGCAATTTGACGGATGATGTGATTTCCAAAAGAAGAGATATTCAAGGAATTCCCAGTGATTGATGGGAAAGTAAACCCACTGGTGCATGAGAAGATGATAAAACTGCCAGAAAAAATATTACATTATAGCCTCACTTCCTCCAACAAGCGTTTCTATGGAGTTTTCAAATCTCTTTAAATAGTAAACATGACTTATTATAACATACAGTTATCATTAATTATAAGAATAAAATTTCACAAGAAACGAAGATGAAATACCTCCAAAGAAAACTGCAAGATACTTATTTCTGAACAAAATAGATGCCATACTTTTTATTTCTGAGATTTGCCTGAGATTTGCTTTGATTTGTTATGATCCGTAAAAAAATAAAGTTTTCCTACTTAAACGTTATGATGAATCTAAATTGCCTTTAAATCTGAAAACGTTAAATCCATATTAATGCTTTTTTAGTTGAAATTATTTGATTGTGAATAAATCTTTAGCTGAAATGATAGTTGTACATAAGATTTTCATACCTTTTTCTTTTATGACATTATTTGAAAATTTTTCTCGATATAATTTAAAATAATCAACGATCTGAAGTACCAATTTAATATCTGTTGCATAGAACTTTTCTTCCGCAAATGTCGACATTTCATGCATTTACTAACACATTATTCTCATTTTTCTTTTGACATTAAATCATCTCATTAATTTTTCCAACCACCAGTTTCCGATGATTAAAAGAAGCATTTCCACCAATATCTGAATCTGAAAAAAATAGTGATATCATTTTCAAACTGATAGTATTTTTACCCTGGAACAATATAAAAAATTATTTCAAAGAATATATGCATATGTCCTATATGTTTGCGATTTGTTCACTTTAAACCAAATTTCTTACTCACTGTTTAGATGCCGTACTGAAATTAGAAGAGTTTACGATTAATGGTCGTTATGTAATATAATAATTATATATACAATTTCATTTAACCAACCATTTCAATAAAATAGACTGGTTTGTGAAATATAAGAAATCTTTGAAAGGAAAAAGAAAATAAGTGAATACGAAAACTTTTTAAGGAAATGATGTATGGAAAATCAATCGTCAAACATAAAATCAAAAGATCGTTAAACCTGAGTTTTATGTATCCGTTTCACTCGATAATTAAATAGCGCGATAGAAATATGCCCCCTTTTCTCGTTGATTGTATAAGAGCCGATAATTCAGTGGTGTACCTTTGGCAAGACCCGGGCATTTTGCAAGCGGTTTTATGAGATGCAAATTTCGCGCAGTACTTAACTGTAAACAGATCGATTGCCTATATCACCGCTCCGTAGAATGTGAGCTCCCCTGCATACAACGCAGCATCCCCTTGCGAAAGCATCGTCTGTTTGCAATACACTGTCCCTATAATTGTTCATATCTCTGCGAAAATCAAACATTATTAGCGAAAAGATCTTGATCACATTCGAAACCTCCCGCATTTAGGGGAATATTTTTCCGAGTCAAACATACAACTGCTATTGTTTAAGCAAAAAAGAATATGACTCTCTTTTCAAAAGAGATCCAGCAAAGTCTTTATTCAAAAAACCATTTCCGCAATTAAATCATTAAAATTAGATCTAACTATGGAAAGCCTCGTATTAATATTTTTCTTTTTCTGAATTTTAACGAGACATTAGTCTCGAAATTAAAACTCCATTTCCTTTTCTCACATTACCGCGTCGTTTTGCACACGAAAAGACGCGAATTAAAACCCGAAACAAATACGAATCGGTATCGTTGGTGACATCAGCTGCGCATTATAAAGAAGAAGAGGATCGAAATCGAATGTTTTTTCATGATCTTAAAATTTGTAATTTATAACTCAAAACTTATGGTTTATGTTCTTATCAGAAGATGCTAAATATATCAATCTACAGTGTAAATCACATTCCAGATAGTCTTATGAGGGTTAAGGAAATATTGGAATGAAAGTCTTCGTCGTGAATAATTGACACTGTGATTGAGGGTCATCAGCAGGAGAAATAATTAAAGAGCAAACGACATGTAAAAGGGAAAGAGTAATTGGGAGTTTTAATGGAATCACAAATTTGTACTCACGTTTTGACAGCGCGACTTATGAAATACCTCTGATTAGAGGAATTATAATGTCACCAGCGCAGAACGCGTAATTTTTGGATCTAAAAACTATAGTGAGCTAAATGATACCTAAAAAGGCACCTCCTCCTTGGATTAAATAGACGCAATAACAAGAGCAAGACTCGAATCTGGCGTAAATTACACTCACCAATGCACAATAGCTCACATTCATTGATTTATTTTGTATTTTTATTTTGAAAAAATTGTATTGATTAATTATTTAAAAATAAGGACTAGAATTAAACACACGATATTATACTAAGTATTCAATGGACGGTTATCCGTATTCCATCAACAAAATAAAAAGTCTTCATTCATTAAAGTAAAAATTAAACTCATTTTCACTGTAAGAGTTTCCTCATTTGGAAGTCGAATCTGCTGACACCAAACGGCCCTGGAATACTGTTTGACACGAATTGAGATCTTCGCAATTCCCTTTCATTGGAAATACAAAGAGAAAGGGTGCTTCTTTGCATCGATTAAAAAGAATATATAGGAAGGGCGTCTCATTAAAATTTGAAGCATTTGCGAAACTCTCTCGCCAAACTTTTTGTAGAAGCTTCCCTTCGATAGTTTCTTAAAGTTAGTACGCTCAATTAGAGGGTTTGATTCGATTGCTCTTTCATAAAAGTTTAAGATATGACCTGAAAAACACGATTTAATACTAAGCCAATTACATGCTACTAATTTCAAATCACATACAATTGGATTCAATTACTAGAAACTTTGACTCCAAATTTCTATTATAAAATATTTTACCAGCCAAAATGATTCGGATGTATTTTAATGAAGATATATATACGAGTAAGGGTGTACTTGCGGACAGTAAGCAATCGGAAAATATATCGTTTTATAAAACTTAAGATTTTTCGAAAGACTTTATTCGGGTCAGTAATGCTAAGCTTTAACTAAAGTACGTTTTCGCAGCGTACCTTGCATTGAGTTCGATTTCGTTTGCTTTTCTCTTGACAGCATTATTACCACCCCGGCGTCGAACCAAGGCCATCCTGCGAAAATTACTGTCATCTTTGGCTTGAGTATGATAATCTCTATAAACACTCCAAATTTCAACTACTGCTCCTTTCACTCTGAACCTCCAATCATTTTATCTACGTAACATTCCCGATTTTTTTTGCAGTTCTATTGTCCAACATCTCCTAAAAGTATATACTTTAGCTTTCTTTTCAGCAAAGAAAACAACTTTGTAAATTTCCACAGAAAAAATTGGTATATAATTGGACCGGGTTCGTAATATAAAATTACATCTTCAGGCATTCCATCAATTTTATACCGGTTGCGAATATACCAATTTTTTCTGTGGAATTTCACAAAGTTCTTTTTATTACTACGGTATTCCACGAAGTCACGCCTTCTCATGTTGATTTCATTTCTTTTCAGAATTCTTCTTAAATATGCCACTGAATGTTTTTAATTACCTGTTAATGTATTAGATACATCTTCAACTTTAATATTATCTATTGACTGCCCTTGTAAAATTGATAATTCATTATTCTGTTATTTTTATCATGTGTAAATTACTATATATATATATATATATATATATATATATATATATATATATATATATATATATTACTATATACTTATTGCATCTCTTAGTGTATAATCACTAAATGTTGCTTTGGATTTTATGCTGTTATAGTTTTTTTCTCTATTGCAAACAATTATGTTAATAATTTGGATATGATTCCTTCTGTTTCTTTTAGTTAAATTCTATCAGTTTCAGATTTCTGCTGGTTTTTCACACCCCCCTTCTTTGCAGGTGTTATCCTGAAATGGATTTTTCCTAAGTTTTTTTTTAAGGTTCTATTATCCACGTGAATTTTTCTTATAACTCTCATTGTGATCAATTCTCTTCGTAATTTTCAAGAGGTTGGATGGAAGAGACTCAATCTCGCCCTCACAAATAAAGACCTAAAGAAATTATATATAGTTTCTCCTTATTCACTTAAATATCAGGTTTTCGTTTATCGTAATGTATTTCTATTAGTGAAATAGAACATATTTAACTGTTTTAAGCATTAAATTATCAGAAATGGTTCCATTAAAATAAGATATATGAAATGCATGCCTAATATAGATCAAATTCAAAGTAATTGAAGTGTTTCACTTTGTGTTGTGAATACTATTTCTCACAGTAGATTCTAACAATAAAAGATCCTTTTATCAATCTATTAACCGCATTTTATTCAAATTAGATTTTTACTTTAATTAAACCTCGAAGAAAATGGAATTAATACGAATGAGTTTCTTCCCAAGAACCAAACCGAAGAGCATAAACAATCGAATTATGATGGAAGTTTTTTAAACATGGCTCGATTAGTGCAAATTTTTAATCTAAGCGATGAAAATCAATCACAGCTGCTTAATAAATTTTACGTACCTTCGATTCCACGAGTTTTTGGAAAACTCTGCGCATAAATCCAACATTTTTCACCAACGATTTTTCCCCGCTTTTGATACCGGAGCCACGGAGTATCGGGTGTACACCGTGGCCTTCACAAATCTCCTCTTTAAATTGGTATTTAAGCGACTCTTTCGTCACAGATGGACACCTTGCGCTGTATCACATTCATCTTTTTCGTTTCTCTTGAACAAGAGAAAGACACTGCGCGGAGATCTGAGTTACTAATTTACATTTGATCTCTCGTGTTTATACTTTCATTAATAATAACAATCTTCGTGAAAAAATGGTTAGGAAAGTTGCGTAAAATACAAATTTCCTTATACCTGACACATTTCCATCATTTCTTGGCCATAATCCTTTACATCTTGTAATTAAAAAGATTAAAGCAAATTATTGCGTAGGAAAATGATCTATAAAGAAAAATTTTATTATCATTATAATCTATTTATAGACTAAGATTTCGATAAGATTCACTGCATTATAAAAAGAATCTCTTATAAAAATAAATTAAGAATCTGTCTCCTTATAAATCATGAAATCTTTGGAGTGCGACGGCAAGTGCTTTAACGCCTGACGTTCTTTTTATCTTAAAAGATAAAAGAGCCATTTTTAATGTACTCTAATTTTTATTGATTTACAGAATAGTAAATAACACAGTCTAAAGTTTAATAATTTTTCTTGAATGCAAATTTTCACCAGTAATGGAACTGAATAGAAATTTATACCACTAAGGTATGCATCAATCCGCTAAACTGTCAAATAAAAAGAGCGTGTATTATACAAAAATAATTATAATGAACTACTGAGGGTGTTGGAGTTGGAATAAGTTGACAAATCTTTTTGAAACTACGTTTCGACGAATCTGTAAATACCACGTCAGCGTCCTGTTCGAATGAACCCTTATTACATTTTTATGGGTTTTGCATGAAATTGAAAACACCTCATTGAGAATTGCTCAGATGATTCAAGTAGGATGCCCTTATCGGGGCCTCACCATTGGGAACTCGTTCTTTTATAAGTATGCTGAAAGATCTCTAATATTTATATTATATATTTTTTATATATAATAAACTCGATTTTTAGTTTTTCTAAAATTATTGAAATTGATGCTTTGATCCAACAGAATCTCAAAAGTTTTATTGAAGAGAATCCATGAGCCCTCTTTCCTCTATTTGAAAATCAATTTCTTCACTTCTCGAATTTCTCAATTTATTCAGCAAACACTGTATTCGTTTTTCTTCTTAATTATCATCTTTATATGATATTTCCGCTAAAGAGTGAATAACATTACTGATATAATTTACTCGAGTAGTTTAATTTATTTTATTTTCATTATAATTAGGTATATACATGTAGTACATCCAAAACTTACTTATGTTGTACTATATATATTCTTATAAAATATATATATTTATATTTTTTAAAGTTGTTTTAAGTTTTGATTTTTATCAAGTAAACTAAATTTATACTTCTTTTCATCTGAAATTCTGATTTAAGGAAAAACTACGCTACAGAAAAATCAGTATCTATAGAAATAGAAATATTCTAGGTTGTTCGTTCAAAGTCACAACTCTCTTCACTGAAAATAGCAAAGAAAGGAGAAAATACGTTCCTCACCTATCTCCATCACTGAACTCCTTCTGATACTTTTTCATTAATGGTGAGCAAGTGCAATGGGAGAAAATAACCCTTTTCCGAATGTACTCCACCTGTTTCATGGCTGGAATATGATGTCTGCAGAAAGAGCGTGCGAAATGCATTGGCCTTGGGAAGATAGGGACAATGGCGGACACTACATATAAGAGTAATGGAAGGACCTAAGGAGAGTGCAGACAACGGTTGAATGGTGGGAAACAAAAGACTCTGGAAACAATGTTAGGTCCACTTCAGAAGTGGGTCGACGTCACTCTGAATTTGCCTCGAAAGTAATGCAACACTTTTTAGGAATGAGGTCTGTTTGCTCACTTCTATTTAAGTATTCGGCTGCCATTACCATATTAGGCCCTATGAAATCTATCTCGTTTAGTTAATGGTAAATTAATTTAGGCAATAGTCAATCAATAGATAATAATGTAAAGAGAATAGTTTCGATTAAATGTTATACAGATGTATCTTTAAAAGTTAAATTTGCTTCATTTGAAAAACAAGTGTGGCGAAATATTTTCCCAGTTTTTTTATTTTGTGATATTTTTTTCTTAAGAAAATGAAAATGGTTTTCATATTATTCTGAGAAAATGATCATGTTCTTGAATATCCCTCATTCCGGAACGATATTTTGAGGTGAAAGGGACACTCAGCTCCCTATACTTACTGGTACAATTTTTTACCACTTCCCCTGAAGATGGCTAAGAGGATAGTAGCCGAGACGTGGGAGCTTATCCAACAAACTACCCGAATTCCTACAAATTTATACTTTTTATAGAATATTTATAAAACCGGTAATATTTATCTTATTTAATTTTTTATTCTTCCTAGCTCTATATCCGAGAAGGATAAACCTCTTTCAATATATATATATATATTTTCATCACCTCTGAATAGATACTTGTTTGCTTATTTAAAATGGAGTGTGCGATGAATACATTACACCTATAGGTGCTGGCGTGGCAAAAATCTTACTTATCCATATAAATATTCTCCTTTAAGTTTATCAATTTCTTTACTTTTCCATAGGATGTTTACAAGGAACTATTCCGGAATAACCTAAAGAGACAATAAAGACCAAGACTATGAGATTTCATCCAACTTTTGACATTTTTCTTCCTAAAAAATCTTAATTATAATATAGAATTGATATTTAAGAGCTAAAATCAGATACAATTTGATATACATGGAATGTATATATCTTATGCATATAAAATCACATGTAATGTATATAAGTGAAATATAAACACATTAAATAACTAAATAATATATTTAATATTACCCATCAGATCTGTTACATTGTAAACATCTTCCCTCGCTTCACACGCTGCACTTCTTAAGAGGAATTTCATTTTTTTTAGTGCGTCGAAGCATTTTTCAAAAGTCCTTTTGGTGAAGTTGAAAACCCTCGTTCAAAATGCAGCTCCTTGGGTTCATAGCTCTGCTAAGTGGCCTGTGTGAGATGCCGACGAAGCTTTTTAGCCAATAAAAGGGGAGAATAACTAGCAAAGGTTATTAAATGTTTAAGATCTTTCTGAGGATAGAACTTTCTCCGTACGGCACTTTTCAAGGCTTTTAAAGACACTTTTTATATTTATTGCATTCCAAATCTTTTTCTTCAATGGAAAATTTATGGAATTGTATATGGTCTTCTGAGGATAATCTCAGGATTTGTAAATAATTAGAAAATAGACGGAGTCTGAATTATTTCCTAGTAAATACATATTCACCCCTAAATTTATAATAAAGGCTTTTTGTGAGCGAAAAGGTTGAATTTATTTACTACGAACTTTTCTGAAATCTAATAAAATTTTCATGACACAAAGGTTAAAAGCTGTCTTAAGTTCTTCGAAGGAATAAAAAAGGGAGCCCTATAATTTTGCATGACATAATTATAATAGCAACTCGAGAGTTGAATTAAGTTCAATCTACGGACTATATAATTACATAATTTATAGCGAAAGTATATAGTTGAGATTTCAGGCATTCACCCCAAATCTAATGCTTACAATTTTCCTTTCGGGCAATATTTTGAACTTTAATTTTATTATTTAAATTGATTAAAAAATATTTTAAATTTATGCCTTTAAAATTAAAATTGCCGATAACCGATTTTTTATCTCTAAAACTTTTGAAATCAACTAATTAAAAAAGAAAGGAGAAGAACTGATAGAAACGATGTCACCGAAGAGCATTTCAAAACAGGGCAACGCCATTGAATGGCATACAGGCGGAAACGGTTAGGAAACAACATTAGGGAGTGACATTGTCCTCATTCATCTGATGAAATTCGTCAGCAGAACGTTTCTAAAATCACGTATCTCACAACATTATTTGCTATTATACACTCGGTTGGTGTTTTTTCGATAAGAGCCCCGTTATTAGTGTTTTTGGAACTAGATGGTGAAATTTTAACATGGATTTTTGGGTCGATATAGAATTATGTACTTTTAAACGATTTAACTTCAATCGCTTTATTTATTAATTATATGAAATTTAAAATTCCCAAAAACAGAGGTTGATTTATTTAAAGAGATTGGAAGAGGTTTATGATATAATAACAATAATATGAATTTTATTTGACATATTTATTCGTATAATAATAATTATTATTATGTAATATAATAATAAATAACTAATTCTCAGCTACAATGATGTATTTTTATATTGAGACTTTTAGTTTAGATTGGTTTCCTTCATATTCGTTTACTTCATAATTCATTTCAGTACACAGAATAATTCCGAATGAACAAGATATACCGTGAGCTCCAGTAAAAGCAGTTAGGTAGAGCATTTTAAATTTATTAGTTGAATATTAGGCATTTAAGGATATTTTAATTTAATGGAAATTGTGTTTACCAATTATGAATTATAATATTAATTTATTGATTCTTGTATGCTAATAGCTCATATGTATAGCCAACAGGCTTACAGTCTACTTGCTGTTTAATTGTAATAATAATTATAATAGTAAACTAAATATTATTGTAAAATATTTACTCCAGCATTGGTCGTTCGTTCGATTATCCTTAAAACAACTAAAGCCAAATAAAGAAATATTAGATGATATTTTTATCTAAAATACTTAAAAAGAAAGTAAAAGTAGAATCCATCGACTGAACTCTTTAAGTAGTTCATTTTAGAAGAAAAAGAAATTGTTAAGTTAGACGATTCGGCTGTTTTAATTTTAAATTTTTTTAAAGCAAGAGGTTTCTAATTTATTAAAATGGAATTGGTTCACGTATTCAAAGTTGAAATTTATAGTAAATAAAAGAAAAGGAATAACCTAAGTATATATCAATCAATGTTACAGGTATGTATATCAAATGAACAACTCTTTGTCATCTTGTACAGTCTTTTGTGGTAAGATGCAATCAGCAATTAAAAAAAACTAATTTTGTACCTTCATCACAGTAATTTATTACGCTATACTTAAAATATTTTCGGTGCTTTTAGTCTACTGATTATCGAAGAGAAAGTTCGGCAGCTGGTCCATGCGGATCTCGAAATGCGCGTAATAGGCGGATTTGAGACATAATTAAAACGAAGAGAGCTTTTTTTCCGTTGCTACGGAGGTGACCAATCACTCGTTTCCATCGAGTGAAGGTCACGTATGACATGAAGGTGACGCCCCAAACAGTGCTTTGAAAATATTAAGCAAGCAACTACATATCCGTCTAATTTTAAAAATCTACATAAATCGATTTGTTTCACTTAACAGTGGTCAACCGCGTGTGATATTTTAATAAAATTGTGAGATAGTCTCCACAATATTTAGAAGAATTAAATACAAAATCAGTTTCGTAATTCCATTTTTGAGGAAAACAGGTACTATGGGTCACATCGATAGGGTAACGATGATAGCAAATTAACTATAGCCATTTAGAACGTGGGATTATTTCATAATAAGAGATGCGTTTTATACATATAACTTTGCCATTTTTAATAAAATGATTTTGATTGTAAATAAGGTGAGAAGGATATAAAAATTTAAAACTTCTGAAGATGAGAGTAAATAGAATATTTTCCAAAGGAAAATCTTCACCCCCTGCCACACGCCGAAAGGCGGCTTGCAGGGTACTTATGTAGATGTAGATATAGGAAAACTAAAAGTATTTTCACCTTTACGGAAAGTTCAAAAATCGATGTCCTAAAAATCATGAGCGTTTGATTAATATCCAGGTATGTTACCACATGCAACTATTATACATTATTGTAAACTAACACGATATGATACTCCAACATTCACAAAATATCGCGCGTTTTCTCTGCAAAAATGTAAAATAATGAAAACTAAGCTCAACGGGTGCGACCTTTCACACAGCAGTTGGGTAATTCCAGACAATTTCTCGCCAAAGAACGGAATAAAATACTCTAAAACTTGAAAAATGCAAAAAAACAAATGCACTACGTAATTCCCGCCGAACAATCAAACCGTTGGAAGTGTGGACACCGTGTCCGACAGCCACTCACACCGCCGAGTGCCATCGACTTAATGAGGACAAACGCGAGCACGTGCACTCACCCGCGTACGGCCCAACAGCAAGGCGTCCATCTCTCCTTCGGGTGTAGGGTTGACCCCCGGACCCGTGGGTGGCGGGAGCGTCCTCGCAGGAGAAGACACGGACACGCTTCCGTCCTCCATGACTCCGCCCCCTTTCAAGCCCTCTTACGCCGCCTCCACCTTTCCCTTTCTGCCATCATTCTCTCCCACCACAAAAATTCTCTTTTTTTGCGAACTTATAAAATGCTATCGAAAGAACTAACGCTCAACTCCCCATTTTCGGCTCTTCCGTTACAGTAATTGGTCCTCTCAACTGGGACCGTCCTTATCATTCACTTAACATTGGTTAACGAATGTGCGGAGAGAGAAAATCCGGGAACACGCGCATCTCGTTAAAAAGGAAAACTTTCATCGGCGGCTGTTCCGGTTTCCAATCGTTCTTTTTTTATTCGTGAAGGAGAGCGAGTTATAGGGAAAATCGGTCGAAATGTACACGCGGAGAAAAATTGCTCACATTTGCCTCATTAGCCCGAAAGACTTTCGAAAAGATTCAAAAGCGCCACTTAATTAAGAAGAGTTGCGTTCGGAGAATACTTTTTTCCTTTCGACCCCAAAGGACGCAAAAATCATTCGAATTTGTTGCTATTGAAGAAGATAGTTGCGTATCCCTTTTCACTTCTACCGGATCACTTTTTATTCCTCTTGAGAAAAAGGCTATTCGGAGATAAATCATATAAACGTGATTCCTGGAAATAATCAGTTCACCAAAATGGGTTTCCTTCCAAAATCTCCTCCAAGACACTTCACTCGCATACCACTTGAAGTTGGCGGGCGTGGAAGCTCGTCGACGAATCCCTGCTTTCACTTGTTTTTTTTTTCCTACCACTCCGAGGGAGCGTATCACGCTCGAGTATGCAACCAAAACTCGCGTTCCATTCAGATGGCCACACCGTTTTCAGTTTGTAAAAATTATACCTCCTCTAAAATCAACGCGAATATTAAAAGACAAAGCGACTCCGGAGACAAACTCAATTAGCGAAAACGCGAAGCGCCTTCGCTGTTTCATGTCTTCTTTTTTTTCGTCCGTAGTTACAGGTGTCGTCCACGTTGAGCGCTGCCTTCGTCGTCAACGTCGTCTCCAGGAATTATTTCCTCTCTCCATTTGTGGGAGAGGGGGACACGCGAACGGGAGGGGATGCGCGCGCACCGATTTGGGCTCGCGGTAAGAGGAGGCGCGATGCGAGAGCGGAATAGATCGAAGAATAAACCCGCGACCCGCCTAAGGCTCGCATTCGAACACCGTTTCCGTCGTAGATTCGACTTTCTCCTGTTGAGATATTCCTCACTGAAACATGGATCTTTATAGATCCACCCTCTTTCGTGTGTTTTCTTCCTGTAGTGGTGGTGACTATTTTTGAAAGGGTCGACTAATTAGTCTCAAAGCCCAAAAGAAAAAAGCTATCCATATTTTTCAGTTTCGTTTATCCCTCCAAGGAACGGTTCTTATAACGTGTAATTATTCGTAGCGTTTCCTTCTGGAACAATTGCGCTGCTTCTCTTTCAAGAACGGTTGAATAATTTTTGAACCAATCGCAAGTATTTCGACCGACAAATTGGGCCTTCATCAGCCGTGGATGGGCGTTCACACGACAGAATCGTGTTTTGTTTGAGGGGCAAACATTAGTGGAAAGACACGGAGCAATTGGATTGATAAACAGAATCGGGCAGAGATTTCAAACATCTTCCGCTCTTCACCATATGCGAGGAAGAAATGCATCGAATGGGCGAACATCTGGTGCAGAATCTATTAAAACGATGCACAGAACTTTCACCATGAAAATGTAACACTTAAATCCAGCGGTGAATAGAGGATCCACTTTCAAAGAACGAGTGATAATCCGCACGATGAAGGTATCAATTGACAGTTCGTACTGCATTCATGTGTAGCAGATTTTAAAACAGAGTGAAAATGACTTCAAGTCAGTCGGCTTACTGTAAACATGAGAAGGATAAAATTCCTGAAAAGTATGTATCACCTTTTGCGAACATAAAAATGATTTACACTGAATCGTGGGCTCAAACGTAGCACGTTGACTTCACGCCCACCTAAGAAATCTAGACTTTATTTTCAGTTGCACCACAGAGAAATTATTCTTCGATTTAAAAATGCTATTGTAAGTTCTCTCTTAATTGGAAGCGTAAAATTCTTAGGATATATCTTGAAGTCGCACTTAAGATGACATCATAGTAACAGTCGGATAGAAGAATTTTTGATTCGGGGGTAAAAGCATTGCCTGAAACACAAAAGTGCCACTGTTTCGCCAAACTTCAAAAGAACACGGCTTTAAAGAAACGCGCGTGTGTTTTCGCCACTTCGGTCTTTTCGCTTGGAAGAATGCCAACTCGATTCACTTCTCAGCCGAATTACTCCCATTTAAGAGTCACATTTCAGACCACGGAACGAAGGATGGCGGTTCGCGGCGACCGGAGCTCCGATGATGCTCAATACGCCATCTGGGATGATGAAGGCACACACGAGGTCTGGGCGTTGGCGAGGAGGCACACTTGTTGAATAGTTGAAAGGGGAAGGCGGCCGAGGGAGGGGTTATTGAGGATCGGGCGAACATAGAAGAATCTACGGATTATCGTTAGAAATTGTATTTCATCACGAAAATAGTATTTTAATCAACCATCGCATATTTGATGGAATGAAAGATTCGCTACTTTAATAAAATTGACATTAATATTATCAAATAATAAACCAAAATCTCTATTTATAGTACATCATTTATCAAAAAATACTATAGGATAATTTAGAAGCAGTATTTACCACAAGGTACTGAGACAATAAAGATGGGGTTTCGAAATATAGTATTTTTCAGAATACGCTTCTCATTGTTGTATTTTTGCGGCGGTAGAGCGTCTTACGAGCTACATCGCAGATTCCATTATGCCAATCAGGATCAATAAATATCAATCTTAAGAAATATCACAAACTTTATCTAAATTTGACTGCTGCATTTTTTCTATTGACCATTCAGACGTTTATATTGATAATAAAGGTCAAAATATTTGCGTGTGCTATTTTTACAATTAAATCTCATAATTTGACAATTTTGAAACGTTTCCTTGCGAGATAGAGCTGCTACTGTGCAAGGGCACAGAAAGAATGTCTGATATATATTTGTATGAATATGTATCAGACTAAATTTCTAAATGTTTTACGTTTTTCTTATTTTCTTTCTTGTTTTTCTATAGGCTATATCTCAAACCGCTTCACTTGAAAATTCATAGCATCGACTAATAGAAGATTTGACAAAGTGCGTCATAATTTATGAGGAAAACTGGAACCATGAAATTCATAATATTAACCCATAAATTTTGAATATATTCGTATTCTATCTTTGAATGTTCGCGACAAATTAAGTCGTTATGGAATTAAATAAAAAATGTAACGATAACTCAAACACTTTCAATGGAGTCCCATGCTCAATGAATTTGATGTATTCACTATTCAAAGCTTACATTTCAAAGGAACGAAAGACTAATAATAAATGGCCCCCAAAGTAATGGTTGAGACATTAAGGGAAAAATAAGAGAACTGGAATTGAATGAATGTCGAAAAAACAGAAATGAGTCGCGTAAGCATCTTTTCTGTTCTGATTATGTGGAGAAGCGAGTTGTTAAGCCATGAAAAATTGGGCCAACGAAGTTAATTAACAATGTCTCCAAAAGGAAATAGCTGAATCAAGGGGAAAAATTTCCAACTCCCTTGGCTGGTGGATGAAAAAACCTATAGACTTACTCATTCCTCAATCGGGTAAGTTTGAGAACTAAAGAGTATAATTCGATTCTCCGTAAGCCTTGTACTTTTAATATCTTCCTTAGGTTTACAGTCATGCTATTTTATTCGGTAAGGACTTCAGGATTAGAGGTGTAAAAATCCATTCAACTAGAGCTAATATATATATATATATATACAAAAAAATTATTTGTATAGCAATTTATTCAAGAAAAATTTGTGACGTATGTTGGGGTTACAGTAGTAGAATAGCAATTTTAGTTGTTCTCTGTATCTTCAAAATATCCGCTTTCGCATCATCTTTATTTATGTACGAACCTAAATCTCCAAATCTTTATCGGTCATACTTAAAAATAATTTACGAATGGCATAAAGAGGGACATAGATAAAAGTGCATCGATGACGGATTACCCAGCAAAGTCCTTAATTCATTTTTGAAAGAACGCCTCTCGAATACTTTCTTATCTCATCAAATATTTTAAGATCCATTCTAAGACCTTCGGCATTTTGTTTGATACCTTTCATAAAGAGGAATTCTTTTCGTTTTTTTTAATGCTTCAGAACCGATTTTCCTTTGTAAGCTGTCTTATAGATTATAGAGCTTTAAAGATGATGTAAGGACGATTCATCTTTTTAAATCTGTTTGTTAAGCAAAATAAAAATTTTGGTACATGCTGATCATTATTTATTTCTGCTTCCGTTGATGCTAAAATCACACTTCGATAAGGCACTCACTTAAGTGCTCGTAATTTACAAGCGTTTTACGAAAGACTGCAGTTTCTACTGGAAGGTTCTTCTATGTACTTCGGTCGTGGTTTTTCACGCATAGAATTCCTGAAAATAATGCATAGATCATCCACTTAAAAGTTCTATAGTAAACGTACAATCAAACAACTAGTGTTACCCGAAAAAAATAACCTGGTAATTGTTAAAGTAGTGATTAAGAAACTTTTATGGAGAAATAGTGAATAGTAATTTATGAAAACATATATTTTTAAAAGAAAAAAAACTGCTCATTAGAAAGAAATAAATAACGTGAAAAAAGTTTCTTTGATAGTATATGGTTGGAAGTATGGAGTCATATATTCAAAAGGGCCCGTAGAGGTGATATGGAAAAATAAAATGTAACAGTACTTTCAGATTTGAGCTGAAAATCATAAATAAAAGAGTCAACGATTGAACCATAATAAGTAATGTGTAATATTCTTGAGAGGGTAAAAAATTTGGTCAGACTATTATTTTTAAAAATAAACATATAAAATAATTACGAAACCTAATAAAAAATAAACTAAGATATATTTAAAGATACCAATTCCAACAGTGAGTAACAATTTCCAAGAAGGACAAGTACATGTCAATGAGTAACAATTTTCAACGCGAGAAACGATCTGGATGACCGAACCTTTATACCTTTCTTTTACCTTTATAAAAGGTAAAAGAAACCAAAGCAAATAAAACACATAGATGTATTTAAGAAACAGACTCCTGTGCAAAAGGCATCGAAATTGCGTTGCTTTTAATCCTAAGAATGGATTTGAAGATAAATATAGAACATTTTCATCATACTTTTAATAGTTATTTCATCTATCGTAAGAATTTGATGGTGGTTTCCTCATTTTCTGTGAATCTCCTCTAAACTCCCATTAATCGTATTTGTCGACTTTCATTGCCGAAAGCTCTTATGGAACTCTTCCAAACCAATTCCATCCCATATACATCTGATACACTTGTTGCAAATATCTCACATTATGATGGAAAACAGCAACGGTTTTCATGTTATTAAATTCCAAGTTCCTACACATTAAATCTGGAAATGCTGAAAAATATTTTGCAGGAGAATAACTTAGTTACTCTAGCATACTAGATTTAAGTTTCTATTGAGTTTCTAAGCTAGTTCTTTATCTGCTTTGTAATTTATTTACTATTACACTTCAGTTTTGACTACGTAGCACAATCTCTATTGTCCTTATTCAACAACATATCAATTGCGAATTAGTTCTAATTTAAGTGCAATTGTAATTTATCGCTTCTATAAATCTATACTCTCATACTAGAATGCTTTATACGCAAACTTTGAAATTTATAAAAAGAATGCCCAAGAATTGTTAACTTTAAGGATGGTATGTAGTAACACATAATGATAATAAAAAAACACTATGGTTATTGCCGATGCATTTATGTTTCCTTCAAAGGATACACGAAAGAAAGGTAAATAACACCCCCTACGACGTTCCGATGGGTGCCGTGTATTCGCATAGATATGCGAACGGTGTGAAGGATGGGTGATGACGTCTTTGATTGGGAAGACCAAATTCGCTTTTCGGGCATTTTAGACTCGTTGTTGCAGGAATTCGCAAACTACTTTTAAGGTTTTGAAACATTTCAGCAATAATATGACTCGTCATCTTCTCCTCATCTGGGTGAGAAAGATAGTGCACAGTATTATCCACAAATAGAACTTTGGAGTTGAAGAGCAATGAGCAGCATGAGAAGTGGTTTATCAGAAAAGGATACTTCTTACTCCGTTTTACTGAGAAATTTGTAATTTTTACATATTATTAAGTCTTCTTGGACTAACTGGCGGCCGTTACTAAAGTAAAAAGTCTGTAGCGTGGCCGTCAGTAGCGGAAAAGTTGCTCATGCCTGATGTCAAGTCTTTATCCTGAATTTTCTGCAACCTACAGCGCATATCGTAAGTGTGGGTGAATAAGTTCAAGGGGCAACGTTCAAACACTTTTTTGACCTTCGTAATTTCAAAGGTTAATGTCGATGCATTTATGAAATAGTGTCGATTGTATTGTGAGTCCTCGAGAGCGTTAAGACATGAAAAGAGAATGCAAAAGAAATCGAAAAATGTCGTAAAAGCGTTACTTTACGTTTTTTCTTTCTTTTATGACAGAAATACTTTCTTAGATACGCGCCATTCTACAAAATATCGAAATATTATCCTCCGCAATAGTTACTAATTTTGGCAAAATGTTTGAACCATAAAATAAATAGAGGAAAAGAATTTCTGAGCACAAAAAATTCTTTGAAAGTATTTATATCTGTAGAATTAATAATCCGTTTACGATGTGACTCAGTCAATAATATTAAAAAGATTGAAATTCTCGAAACAGATAGGGCATATATTTCTAATAGAAATAACAATCAATGACCTTGATATTCATTTTAAGGAATCATAAGAAAGTTTATTACAGTTCCTGAAATTTTTATTTTTGACCGAGATAGAAATAAAGCAAACCGCTAAGTCTCAACTCATACAATTTTACTTCTGGAAAAACTGATAGATAATAATTCATTATTATAGACTAAGAGTCTATTGGAGTGAAATACTTGTCATATTCAAAATTGAATGCGTAATGTTCCATTTTCAATGTTATGGATCCCAATCCTTCTCGGCTATGAGATATGTTTTATTTGCTCTACTTTAGATCTATTCTCAATTTATTAAATAAAAACCGTATACTGAATTCTAACTTATGCAACACTGTTTCAGTGAACATCTTTGCATAGTTAGCACCGTCAATAGCCATAGTTATCTGTAACAGGAATAATTTAACGCTCATAAAATCCTCTCCAATGCCTGTTGCTTATAAATCATTAAAAATCTTGTCTCTTTTAAGTCATGAATAAATCCAAAGACTCGTAAAATTCATAAAAATTTAACGCTGCTTCCATTCTATTGTGAAAAGGGTTTAAATAAATAATGAATGCGTTGTAACGTGATGAACTCTTTTTGGATTCTTTCCGTCACGAAGGATCTTTTACCGAAGAAGGTTAATTAATAGTAATGGATGAAAAAATTTGTTTTACTAAATTGCCAAGAAAGCTTTCAAAAAGGGTTTCTTCGCGGCTTCATATCCCATTTCTATGATATTATGCTGTAGTAACCAGCTTTTTATTCACTAACACGTAAATATTTAAAAAATAAATCTTTGAAGCAACCCGTTTTTTCAATTTGATGGAGAAAGTAAAGAACGCTAACCCTTTGTCTAATGGAGTGATAAGATTGGAAATGAACTTTTGTCTCTTATATATATATATATATATATGTAAAACATTATTAATTCATTATTAATAACATAAGAACATATATATATGTTCTTATTCAAAATCTGAATCGAATTGAATAGTAAATATATAACAAACAGAAATAAATTGAAATAAATATTTTGAATAATTTTTGAATTGATGGAGGATTATTTAGGATACATTTAGTGGATACGATTTTTACTCGAACATTTAATTATAAACATCCAGAGTTATTTTTAAGAGAACGTTCTATAGAATAATATATTAATAGGATCAATATTTATTCTATACGAATTTGTAACTTGGCAATTACCTACTATATATATATATATATATATTATGAATGGAAAAAAGAGTATTAACATAAGAACTCACTTAAAGCGAATGTGGCAAAATTAAGGGCAACAAAATGTGTCCGTTTCGTGCATTTAAAAACGGATCGACATAGTGGTTCAACTTCCTTAGGTACTTCTGAACTCCCATTTTACTGTCCTTTCCTCTTTCACTGATAATAAAACGCCTAATCGAGACCGATTTTACCATGGAAAATGGCCCTTGTGCGTGTTTATCCTATTTACCTCAAAGGTTATGCTTTGCGTGCCATTGGCAAATATTTAATAGCAAAAACCGTATTTGACTGAACGATTATAGGCTAACATTGAAAATCTCTTTTCGGAAAACTACTGAGCCTAAGCGTCAAAGACATAATAAAGATCGCACCATAGAAATTCATTGGAAGATATTCGAAAAATAGTTGCGTTGTAAAATAATACATGGATAATGATTTATTAGTATAAAATATTAATACTTCATATTAAAAATATGAATAATTTTTAAAAGTTAATAATAAATTCAATTGTCAATTTATCAAAATTAACACGAATTATATGCATTTCAAACTGTTCAAATGAGATCTGGTAGAATTCCATAAGTATAAAATAATTTATTGTGCAAATCAACTTATATTTTATGTTCATTGCTTTTCCGAATAAATGATTTTATAATTGTATATGTATTTTATCAACTTTGCCTAAAACAACATTTAACAACTTATAATTTTACATTATTGATGAAATCTATAAATATAACTTTGTTTATAAAAGGATCTACTCCTATTTAACGACGATCATTTCCACGACGCTCGGTTCCCCGACGCTCAACTGACCGACAGACCGCTCGCCAGACAGCTCACTTTACCGACAAAAAACTGACCGCCAACTCTCTTGAATATAATTATTTATGTGCCGAATAAATGGATTTTGTATCTGCCTTTATATTTTGAGAAAGAGCAAAGATTTAACAAGTTTCGAAGAACAAAATATTAAGTTTTAAAACATCTTTTATTAACTTTATCGGAGTATTACATTAATAAAAGTTAATAAATTTAAAGAATTTATTATTATTTAAATTTAAGGAATTTATTGAAATATTAAATTAAGAAAATTCTTTAGAGGTGTATGTAAAGATATTTACTGCACTTTTCGCTAAGACCATTTTCCATTTGGAATTAATTTATAATTATTAAAAAAGGTAATTTCATTTTCCCTTCTAATTTAAATTTTTTTATTGAAGCATCAAACTTGCATTTATTGAGATAATGAATAAATTTCACATTTCTACATCGAGTTGTTACATACATGAAAGTTATTACAGTTGTATATAAATGAATACAAAAAGAAAATAAATACTTAAATATTAATTTAATTTGAATTCAAGCCTAAAGAAGTTAGTACAAGAAGTTTAAATATTTAATTTTTTGTATTTTAAAAATATTAATTTTTATGTGATTGTACAAAATATAGATTTTTTTACAATTAAGAAATTTTTTGTACAGATAATTCATGGAACTCAGAATTTCGTGAATAAATAACTTTAATTATTATTTGTTAATCGCCAAAAGTTAATGTCAACTACCGATTTATAATTTCACGGGGAGCCTTCCAACTGATTCTGTAATCTAACGATGTTAAATATTTTTTGCAACGACGCCTATCCATTCAGTTCATAAATAATTTTTTGCGAGCGAGTTGTCGGTCAGTTAAGCGTCGGTCAATGGAACTGTCGTTCAGTCGATCCGTCGGTAAAGTGAGCTGTGCTGGCGGTCTGTCGGTCAGTTGATCGTCGTGGAGTTGATCGTCGGTCATATGGACGGGTCCCAATATAAAATGAATATATCCTCCACCACCCTTTAAGTATAAATTAGTATAGATAAAGTAATTGGCAGGAAAATTATATCAGTGATGTAATGGGAGAGTAGATAGGAAAGAAATTAAATTAACAACATTTACTCACAAATATTGTACATTTCCTATGTTTATCTATATAAAAGAGTTTGTATTGTTTATGATTATTAGAAGATGAATGAGATAACATTATATATAGTATACATAACATATTTTCTACAATTTTTCATTCAAGCGAAATTAAAATAAATTTATTTGTATATTACCTATGATAGTTTATTATAAAAAGGGAGTGGAATAATATTTTATATTAAGAAAGATCTTTTTTAAAACTCAAGGAAATAAATCTGAAATCCGTTATCTATTGTCAACGAATGTTCTTTATCAAATTTACTATAAGACGACATTCTGGTTACTTTTCCAATTTATTTCGTCCAACTTTAATGCAAAAAATCAACAAAAATGATTAATCAGAAAAAACCCGTTTCGAATTTTTAATTACAAAAGTCTCAGAGGTTTTCCAAAGAAATCAAATATCATCAAAACCCCTATTTATATATTAATTGAAAATCTTGCAAATATTATCAATGTACATATATCTGTTACAATTATAAATCAAAACACGTTGAAACACTTCAAGAATCTCTTTATCTTGTAAACTAGGTCTTGATTACAATTTCCAATTTCACTTCTTAAGATTGAAAATGCCCTCAATTCAGAAAAGATAAAACTCATAAATTGAGATAACGCAATTTTTCTTTTAACTGAAAAAATTCTCCAACGATTGATTGCTTCATTAGTTCAGCCTTAATGTAGTTCGTCGAGAAAAAGTATTTCTTAGACTATAATTCGGTCTATTTCGTGCTACTCTTAGGAGAGTATATTACTCATCTGATAACTCGAGATAGAGCAGGGTTCCCCGAGGCATAACCTGATGACCTTGCGATGAGATTGCTAATCCAATAGCACCATAAACGATGAGGAGTAATGTTATGAGCCTCTTAAGCACAGCAAAAGATCACCAAAGCGCAATTTCAAAAGAAAAGTTTAAGAATTAAGATTTAGGATAGTTCATTACAAAATCTTAATCAATATACTTTTAGGAAACACAATGTTTTATAACTATCAAGAGAGCTTTAAAAATATGATTATAACAGATTATGTGAATAAAATTAATCGAGTCTATGAAAAAGTAAAAAGTTCTTTCTATTTAAGAAAAATATTCTAAATATAAATAATAAATAAATTGCAAAAACTTAAAAATTTAGGCCTCGATTGGGAGAAATAATAAGCAGCTTCTTATTTTCCAATCGCTGAATTTATACTAGTTTTTTTTTAAAGTAAATTTACCTAAAGTAAAATCCCTTAAACTTTTACTCTTGTTTGAATTTTTCAAAATCAATGTTATTTATATTATTTATATACATATTATAATTATTTTACACCGATTATGCATTATATAGTATGTACCTTTAATAAGTCTGTATTTAGAGAGAGAGGTATAAAATACAGTAAGACCCCGCTTAACGCGGGGGATACGTTCCTATAACTTCGTGCGCTAAACGAAACAGCGTTAAACGAGGCAATGTAACACGTACACATGTAAATATGTAATAGTGATCAGTGAAAAGAATAAAGAATAACAAACTTTATCAGATCTTTCCGAATTTTTCTCAAATATAATAAAATATTATGTTTACATCTTTATACACCTAAATACCTTGATGAAAAAAAAATAAATCAATTGTGACGCAGGAAAGCTGCGTTTGTTCTGGGATTGCGACTTAGGATAATTGGAACCTTTTTTCTGGACAGACTAACGAAAGAGCGTTGAAAAAATACATAGTATACATATCTATAGAGTACTTTATAAAGTGCACCGCTTTTGTTTGGAGCATGGCAGTTTCCTTTGCACACATATACAACAATCAATACAGTGTGCACTTTAGGCGGACCCTAAGAAAACCGCGTTATACTGAAACAGCGTTAATCGGGGTCTTACTGTATATAATAAAGTCCCTTTTTATTAATATAAAAAGATTATGCATGAAAATTACCACATGAGATGTTAAATATATATGTGTCCGAGGGTAAAAGAATTCGCCAAAAGTTTTGAGTAAAAATGAAAAAATGTGTGAAATGTTATCTAAGGTTATTCTATTGCATTAGTTGTGTCTGCAAATGGATGAGTTTAGAAAATACGTGGAAATGAGCAATAGAATAGCCACAGTTTCGAAAACTCGCCAGAAATATTCTCATTCTTTTCGGAGTTAATTATTTGTGCGAATCTGCGTAAATATCAGACAAACAAAAAAGGAATACGGCCAATGGTCGTGTCCCCTGACAAACATTCGAGAAGAATCCATTGATGACGAAGTTTTCCAAACCACTGCTAAAAAACGACTTTTGTCCTCGATGATGTTACGTAGAATGTAAATGTTGACCATTAAATTGGATACTATTAGAAATATTATACTCTGTATTAATGCATGATCTGAAAATGTTTACAAGAATCATGAACCGTTATTAAGTTCACTTGGTGGCCTTCGTTAAGGTAAAAAGTCGCGGCCGCCAAATGGTTGCACATACCTGATTCACTCGAAAAAATAAATATTTAAAGAAAAAGAATATAAGTTCTTTTTATGATGCGTTATTACTTTTTTCTTTGCTCTAATTGTTTAATGGATTAGCTATGTTTTGCAACTTTT
The DNA here is from genome assembly GCA_020796165.1 of Pantala flavescens. Classification (NCBI taxonomy): domain Eukaryota; kingdom Metazoa; phylum Arthropoda; class Insecta; order Odonata; family Libellulidae; genus Pantala; species Pantala flavescens. Next base: position 35,733,691 of record CM036880.1, on the reverse strand, counting down.
AACGTACCTGTAATTGCCTGACTGCATACTTTATTGAAATTGAGAGAAACCGCAAAATATCAGAAATTCATTCTAAGTAAACTTACTAATTTATTTCATTAATATTCTGACTGCTTGAATCCATTCACCTCAAGAAGATTTTAAATTAAACTTAATATTCATTTTCATCTTCGCAAGTAATTACAGCGATCGCTCTTTCTCAAGAAGTTTAAATTCTCGAATGTTGCAGCGTCTTCGATAAGTTGAGGTGTACTTGGGATGGTATCTTCCTTTCTTTTTATCACCCTTATTACCTTGGATATGACGCGTCTCACTAAAGAATTTTCTGAAATAATGATTAAGCGATAACTGAAATTGAATAAGCATCCCTTCTGTTTCCTTTCATAATAATTTCGTCAATATACACGTATTTATAAGGAGCCTCTAAAAATTCTTATTTTACCGTAAATTATTCATTATATGATTTGAATATTTTTAAACATCCGCAATAAAATTTAATCCTTTCAAACAATATAAACATATAATGACAAATAAAATAATATAAAACATATAAGTATCTAAGTGAAATTAAATCACTTTATATTACTGCCAATTCTGAGCTCTAAAATCGAATGTATCTCAATCGACAGGAATCGTGTTTCCGGTTACCTGCCTCAGATCAACAAAACTATCTTTTTCTTATATTAACATATATAAATATGTTATAAAATCAACCAGGCATTGTTCCTTACTCAAATGCCCATATTTTTATTTCAGCTATAATATAAAACACAGCACATAGAAAGCACTCCGAACCGATTTTTCGTTAAATGATATTTAACAAAATTATTAAGTTAATTTTTTAGACGAGATATAAACGTGAACAAAATTCGTTCTCCTCGTGGCTTTTCTGTTTTTTCGATTTAAAAAGGAGGCGATAAACACAAAAGATATATTATCGACATTTTGAAGAATAACTAATTGGCCAAGAAATTCTTAGTGAAAACGAATGAGTTTTCCTCGTCTTTTCAACGCGTCTCATTAAAATGCGTCTCAGTGATCGAAAGGATGACAAATATTTTCAACGAAAGAGATTCCTCATTTATAAGTAAAATTAATTTAATTTGTATCGACTAATTGGTAGAAAAATAAATCGAAAAAGTTCAATCTACCATCAAGAGATGTAAAAATAATCTCAGAGTTAATTAGAGAGTTTTATGGAGAATCGTTTTCAATGCCAAATCAACCATAACTATGAATTATATTGAAAGGTTAAACTGATAAAGGATATAGGCTGAGGCTACGGTTCGAATCCCGGCTGAGGAGGAAAATGCCGGTGGATGTTTGTGACGTCTGATGTTAAGTTTGGAGGAACCCACCATTCAAATCCTAACCCTTAAAAATCGTCTTTAACTTTTAAAATCCCTAACATGCACTTTTAATTCCAATAATAAATCCATTTAAAACTCTCTAAAACCTCGAAAAAAAAAAGAGAAGTCCCTTAAAAACATTCGAATCCCTAAAAAGTATTAGAAAAACGAGAAGCGTTCCTCGTTGAAATAGATTTTTAAATTTAAAAGATTTAATTTCGTTTTTCTGGATAACCATATTCAAATACTTAAACTTTATGAACCAAATTTTTATGCAGAAAATAATTCGAATCAATTCAATACCGTGAACCTATAAAAACTCGTAGATATTATTCATAAAATTTGACAAAAATTTTAGCACCATGTACGAACTCTCGTATAGATTGTAAACTCTAAAAAGCAAACGGAATACGAACAGCGCACTCCCGTATTCTCACAATTCGCCCTCATCTTCATGAACTCTTTACTCATAAGTGCTATCAGAAGAAAAAAGATATCCACATATTTAGAGCGGCATTCCTTCTTGTCTTTCCGTTACTATGCGCACGACAATGGAGGCCCTTGTTTCCGTTGTCACAAAGCGGAACTCCTTCTCTCATCCCATTTACACTCGAAGATTATTTCACCCATTTCGTTTTTTATTGGGCGGAATCTCTCATAAACGGCGAACGAGTTAAAGAAGTAGTATATATATATATATATATAGAATCCCTAAAGAATTATGATAAAAACCAGAAAATCTACTTTAAAAAGCATTCTAAAACACAAATCCATACCATAATTATTTCTTACAATTGAAAATTTATGTCTTTATAATCAACTTTATTTTCCTTCTTCCTATTTTGGTTTAAAATAGTTTCTGGATCAGTCACCTCCGCAAATCTCTGCCATTAAAAATGCGATCCACCAAAATACCTCAGTTCGCAATGTTTGACATCGTCTTTGATCCCATTTGCATCCAATTATCTGTCTCTTTATTTGTATCTCATTTCGTCCAAAGCGAAAGAGAAATAAATGTCAACGTCGGAATTTTAATTCGAAAGTGAGGAAAAACGAAAATTTTTCCTCACTTTCTAATCTTCACTTAATTTTAGTGAAATGGATCGCTCGTATAGCACAATCAGATTGATTACGTGGAGATATTCATAAAAATTTACTTATCGTTTTTTCAGAAGTAGAATTTTTTGTATCTGACTAAAAATATGTATAATATGAAGTACCTGAAAAATATATTGAATTAGGCCTATGTGGAAAAGAAAGAAAAAAACGATATATATGTAGAAAACTACACTCAAACGAAATTATTTTCCATTTCTTTGAATGGCAATTCTAGCTCAATGATATCGATTTCAAAGCAATTCAGCTTTAAATGCATCATTATTAATTCTATCACATTCATGCCAAAAACTATTGACTCACTATCCAATATTGCCCATGTAATTATGTAGTACAGCTGAGGGACAAAGTTCAGATATAATGCAAAACGTGGCGTCTACTTCGACAGCTGTTTACTCAACGACCAATATTAACAAGTATCTGATTGTTCATATCACCGTCGCTGTAAAGTGCACCGCTTTTGTTTGGTGCATGGTTTGCCCTTTGTGTACAACAAGTATCAATACAGTGTGCGATTTAGGGGAACCCCCAAAAAACCGCGTTATACTGAAACAGCGTTAATCGGGGTCTTACTGTATAAAATTTTAATTGACAAGGTTTAGTGATCGGGTATTTTAATTGCATAACAAAAATAATTGAAATTGCTACTTGATATTTATTTATTGAACAAAATAGCAGATCATTCATATTTGATCATTCGACCAGGTGTCAGCGGTGGTGCCCATATTACAATGAATCGCCTACCATTCGCCCGAAGGCGGGAGGGAACCAACCGCACACAATTTGTGGTTACATTATACAATATAAATATACATTATCGTTAGATAGCACAACAGCCTCGTTAGATAGTTTTCTTCAAAACATTCTTCGTTGGATCTGAACAGTTTCAACATTAATATGAATGCCTAAAATTATTAAATCCATGTCAACGTCATTCTCTTGTTCATGTTGTTATGCCGCAAGAATGATCTTTAATATCTGAGAATTAAGTTTCTGCTTAATTTAATCGGACGTAAGCTTCTTACCCATTAAGAGAGGGTAAGTAGCTTTGCTCTATTCATACGGAGTTGAGCATTGACCTAATTTGCCTATTTAAACAATTCTAAGCTAACTTTCTTATATAGATAATAAAGAACATTGAATTTCTAGCTCGCTATTTTTAATCTAGTCTTTTATACATATTTGTAATCTATTAAAGGTAAATACAAGTACTCAAAGATATTCACTTAATTTTTTTTAATTTCAAAGATAAATGCAAAATCGCTAATTTTCATGAACATTTATAGAAATGTATAATAATAACAATAGACAATATCTATCCTTCACGAATAATAATCCATTATTTAAAAATGTATTGCTTATATGAAAAACTGAGTTCTTTGATGAATTTTTAATGAATTGAAATATTTATTATCGCAAACGGAACGTATGTATTAAAAGGTGCAGAATCGAATTCAAATACTGATACAAACGCATCCTTTTGCAACTTCGCCTTTGTTAAATTTTCAAATTCTTCGCTAAAATTCATTTAAAAAACTTAAAAAGACCTATAAAATTTATTTTATTTCTGGCAAGAAAGCAGAATTTTTAAGCCATAAAATATCTAAAACTAATCTCTACGCATCGTATATGAAATTTTCCATTTTAAATAATTCGTAAATATTTTAAATGCAATCCTTCGACTCTACATTTTATAATTCTTTTAACTTTGACAGCATTTACTTGAATATCGATTATCAAAAAAGATGGTTCATGAAGAAAATATCAAAATCGATGAAAAATGAAACAAAACTTGAAAACCTGATTTAAAAATTAATTGTGGAAGATTGTTCATCTTTGCTCGAAAAGTCTAATCAAATCGATGAATGGTAACGCGATTGATCATAATCATTCAAAACTGCCTCTCAAGATACGAAAGAGCAGCTAATAAGATTAAAGAAGCGAACTAAAAGGAAATTCAGTTATTGAAAGGCAAAATTGAAAAAAGTACTTGCCAAAAAATGGATAATGTAATTTTGTGTTCAAGCGAACTCCATAAAGTCTCAATGTGATTTCGTAATCATATCGACCCTTGATTATTAAGAATGGGGAAGATGGCATCGTAAACATGGTCCTCCATTACATATTTTAATGGTGAGTTCATAAAGATAATTATATACAAATATATATTATTTGAGTGAGAAATACAGTTCATACTCAAGGTAAGACATTTTTAAATTTAATAAATACAAAACTCGTTTTGTAATTATTGGGAGATGCAAGGAGAGAATTTTATCACATAGCGCATTATCCAAATATTATGTTAAATATTAATACTTTGCTTCACGTGTGTAATTTAAGATTATAAAAGTAAGTATTATAGATTCAAAGAGTATTTACATCAAGTAATTTGTAGAACCTGTCTTTTAATTTCTTTTCTATATTGTTTAAATTAAGTTTTGATTATTTTCATTCATAAACATGTGTATTTTTTAATTGTATGTATTAGTATATAAGTTTAAAATGAAATGATTTATTTCAAACTCGTTTATTATTATAATCACTGCTTTGAAAACTTGTTAAATTGATAATAAGTGAACGAATTGAAAATTGTAATCTACGAGTAATTAACGTTAGATGATGATGATTGAACCGTAAAACGCATAATTCTGTTTAAGAAGATATCCTCATTGATCGTACGGCGCTAATGATCTTGTATGTTTAGATTTAAAAATTAAACCCTTAAAGGCTTTTTTATTAAATATTACTATTATGAAACACAAGTTTTCCAATTTGATCGGCACAGTATTTAATATTTTATGGGGAATGAGTTGTTTTTAATTAATTGAGTGAAGCTTTGGACGCATTCCTCTGTCGCGCAACAAGATTGAATTTTTAATTCCTTTTTCATAAAAAGCCTCAAAATTAGGAGAAAGTCGGCGGCTGCGTGACACTTCGTAATGCAGAATGAGATTCATTGCTTTCATTACTACAGAAGACAGTTTTCACGCAAACTGTATATTGTGGTGAAGAAGAGGTGATAGGAAATCGAAGATAAAGACCTAGGATTCGATTTGGAATCACGCCGAAGTTAATTCGAGTATTCGGAGATTCTGCCATCTTTCAATTCATCTGTTCATTCGCTATTAAGTGGGCTTATTAACTGTTACGCAGAAGAGAAAGAAAAAGGGAGGGAACATGTATCCGTAACTGAGAATATAATCACTTGAATACGAGGAAAAATAAGGTACTTTCAGAATTTTAATCGGGGTGGGCATATGTTCTCAGCTCTTTCGTAACACTTATACGATAAGGTATTTGAACAGCCTCTCGTTCTTTGGGACGAAGCCAATCGGCCTTTGATTGGATAAAACCAAATGACGTCACCGTCCTAATTCTTGGAGGAGTCATTATAGACGTCTTCCTCATCATCGCGACAAATTGCTTCCGTGCTTTTGTGGCCTCATCTTTACGATCCCGTGTTCCACTGTTTCGTATTTCTAGTTTTCCGTACGAAATCGTTCGCTGCCTTTTTCAATTTCTCTCGAATGGAGCGCGGTTCTTTCCCTCGTTAAATTAACTCTTCACCAACTGAATGACGTCATTTATGAGCATTCCACTCTCATCTCACAGAGCAGCGGAATAAGACTCAAAAACGACAAATACACGACGGATCAGAGTGAGCGGCTGCGGATAACATTAAAAAATCAGAGCAAATTTGAGGCAAAGTCTTTTCCTTTTGAAATTTCAAAGATTATTAAAATGCGAATAATGAACAATTTAGGCATCGATTGTTCGACGTGAAGAATGCCGATATTAAGAAATGCACGTGATATTATTGATCATTCAAAATACGGAATGATGTTAAATGACTTTTTATTATACTCGCGCAAGATTAATCTTTAATCGAGTACGCTTCTGATTTATTAAGTAAAGCATATGATTATATCCAATGAGTAGAATCTACATTGTTTATAGATGATTTCTATTTTACTATTATATTAATGTATTCAGAGGTTTGTAACGATGTAAGGTAAGTGAATTTGAGATTAAAAGAGTTTAATTTATAATTATATTCTTAACACGAAATCTTTTGCATGTGCGTACACTAAATTATATATATATTTGCGCAAAAGTTTACGATTTATTTAATGAAATAATTTTGATATTGAATGGTATTCATAATAATTCCCTAAATTTGAATTACCAGTGATTAAACATAAAAAGCAATTCAGAAAGTAAATGTGAACAGCTTAAATATATAATTTCGAAAATAGGAATTAAAAGCGGAGAATTCTCTTGTATTGAATATCGGGTTTTAACCCATCAAAATCTCGTATCAAATCAAAGACCGAATAAGTTTCAGAAGGACTTCAGTAGCAACCGAATTGCAAACGGAAGCACATTCTTAGGAAGAATCGTTTTTTTAATGAGAGCAAATATATTGTGAATCAAAGTGATCTTGACCCGCCAAATACAGCAAAGTCCACAGCAGCCAAAGAGAGCATTTTCAAATGTGACACACGCGTATCGCTTTGAGGAGAATCCGAAGGCAAACATTAATTAGATTTGGCGTCCTCATCTATTCCCAGAGAATCTCATACCGATTTTCGGAAACCATTGGTGTCTTTCACCACTTCCGGACTTTCGAATGATTCCATTCAGTTAATACCCTTCAAAGATGAACTCATTAGGTGTCACGATGTCATCCATGGGACTAATGAAGTTTTGCTCATTTCTGAAGCTGAGTGCTTATAACTTCTAAAATTAAATTATTTCCGACGATTAGAGATTGATGTAATGGGATAACTGAAGAATTTCATTCATAGTTTTCCTTCTTAAATCGCTAATATTTAAAAAATATTTTTATCCAACAAGAAGAATTTTTTAATCATAGTGTAGTTGACTTAGAGTCGATTAATAGAGTTAATATAGTCGATTTATGAAGGTGTCCTTAACGATGCAATCTACATAAAAATTTCAAATACATGTCAATTATCTACTGTCATGGGTTCGATGCCAGGAGGATAAACTTCCTTAAATTTACTATCAAAAATTTAAATGTAAAAACTTATTATTCTACTTATTCTTTTATAGTTATCATAATGAAACTTCTCAGCTTTATGGGTATGCAAGTTCAAAAATACTCACCCTCCATAGAAATCAAATTGGTTTTTTCGAAAAATATATTGGAACAAATTGCGAAAAGAATTTTAAAGCTATTTCCGTTTCTACAGAAGATTCAAACTTCATAATTCTACAACACTATAATTAATTTGATTTATTGTTCCATACTTTCAGGATACTTCAGCTACTTTATAGAGTTTATAAAAAATACATTTAATATTATAAAAACACAGATCATTCAATTCATCGAATATACTATCAAAGGAATAGAAGCTTGGATTATCAGAAAAAAGCACAAAATGTACAAAAACGAATTTCAACCAGGTTAGAGTGGTTATTATAGAATCGATTATGTTTAACTGAACGTTATTCCGTTCAGGGTATTTTATAATGAAAAAACTTGACGCAAAAAAAAATCTTATGAACTGTTAATTAGACCTGCATTGTATCAATTACGACGAAATATTCATTAGAAATAATTAAAGGTAGAATTATTAAAAAATATGAAAGAGAATGATCTGCTCTTCCAACTGAAGCTTTTTAAATGTTTTGTTTTACAGTGAAATTACCATTAATTTGAGATGAAAACAAACTTCCATCAAATAAGACGTATTAAATTTTCATTTATTGGATATAAAGTAAATAAAAATATTAAAAAGCTTAAATGATTAAACAAATTGGAGAAGAAAGTCTATTAAAAGATCGAAACTTATGAATTCCGAGCTGTAATCGACGAAAAGCGGAATCATCAAGAATGCACTTTTTAGGCTTAATTCTAATTTAATTACATTTTATACTTTTTGAGAAGTAATTAAAAGACTTCATAAGTAGGTTGGTAAAACATCATGGCCATGAATTGCATAATGATTTCTGTTCGAAGCAAATAATTTTAATTTGCTTTTTTTGAAAATGTTTACCGCTACAAACACCAATGACTCCGTGGCGCAACGATCAGATGGTTGCGTGTTCAAATCATGTTGGGGTCAATAATTTTTCTTCGCAGACGCAATGATTCAGGTTTAATTTTTTCTCGTATACCTTCGGAAACCTTCCGTAAGATTCTTATCCAAAAAAGCCACCTCTTGACATTCACGCAACAATAGAAGCCAACGGAATGAAGGTTAATGTGGAAAGATATTATGATGATAATTAACGAATGCGAATTGTTAACGACGATTATTATTTCTAAGATAAAAGAACGTATCAATTTATTCCATTACTTTCAGGAGAAATTTAAACAAAACCCCCTCTTCATAATATATACCTCGTTAGATAAAAAACATCTACTACACCAAGACGCAAATGATTCACGCTTACTTTACAAAAGTTCAGAAGATAAACACAGAGGATATTATATAGTTTCTTTAAATTAACTCCCACATTTAGTATAGTTTCCAGAACCAAATTAATTTGGAGTACAATAAAATACGCAATTCCTTGGCAAAACATTTTTCTCGGAAAACGATTCTAATTACGTATAAGAAGCTAATTAAATAATAATTATTAGAAATATTAGCAAATTCGATTAATGGCATACACTCCTTTCATTCTTGATTGCGTCAAAAGATGCCCAATTACGTCATTTCTGTTGACTAACGTTTTAAACACTGAACTATAAATCAGAAGAAACTGATAATTAGAAAGAGTCTTCACGAAGTTGAGTCCAAACAATTATTAACGCTTCACATTAAAATTAATTAATTTATCAGTTTCTTCATGAAATTGTTCCCAATTGAGAACATTCGATTGACATTTACAAACTCAAAAATTAACGAAGTAGAATTGCTTTTACATTAACAGAAATAACATATATTCATTTAAATATCATTAGACCTTTTGATGATTCTAGATTTCTCCTTTTTTTCTCCAAATTTCAATCATTTAAAATAAAAACACCATAAATGCGAAAGAAATAATGCTCTGAACGGAAAGAGTGTTCCTATCGACTGTTCACCGTAATTGCCAATCCCAAATGCACCTCCCGATGCCACAACCGATTTGCTAAGGAACTCTCGAACAATCGATGGCACATCGACCTTTTATTGTTGGACCAAATGCCATGAATGAGACCAAATAGTTATGAGCTCAATGTTGAGAATAAAGGCGAAGAAAGAAGTTGAGTCCATTTTCACAAGTATTTTCTTAGTAAAAAACTTCTTCGGAAAAGTAGGATTTAAATTTGACCATTTTCTTATCATAACACGAAGAAAAAAATATTTTAATGCGAATATTTTTGATTTGATTCAACAGTGGTCTATGATATTTTAATATCCTTCATAAACAAGTAACTTAACTATTTTAAGAATCAATATGTGATCATTGACGAATGAAAAATAGGCAAATAAAACTTTACGGGAATACACCGAAAAATTTCAGTGCATCATTTCCATGACAATAAAACCATTCATTCAAAACATTAATCTCTTGCTCGCGTATTTTTCAAATAATAGATCACTTTTACATCGTTGCTGCGATACTTTCTCTCCAAATGGAGGAAAACCGTAATTTAAGTAAAGGTTGTTTATGGAAGGTTAATTGTTGCTATTTGGCATTGTTGCTTGGTACGGTTTAATTTTGCATTATTTTTTTGTGGATGCGACTATCAGATATTAACGTTTCTATTAGCTGGAATCCAGAGCATAGCTCTACTTGTTTGTACTTTTACTATAACAATTACTATAAAAACAACGAATTATTGACTTTATTGAAGGAGAAATTGAGAATAAAAAATATTTCTTACGTTGCTTCCAATGAGAAGAGCCGCTTCGTCCCACTGTTTGCGGCAAGTATAAGGGAATGGACGGACGAACTGTACATTTGCAAATTCGTGAAAGATGAGCGCAAAGAACGCCAGGCAACCTGCAAATAAGGCAACGAAAATGCTATCCGACGAAATATAAAAATCTTGAAGCCTTTCGGAAACCGAATATTCAATATTAAACTACGGATTTTATGCATATTCGGATGTGACGAAGGAATAGCGTTTCGCATCAATTCAGAACCTTCTCTCCATCGCATGTCCAAAAGATAAAAATACTTTGGGAACGGAATTGTTGCGTGAAATGTTTAATCACGAACCTTTCTATAATGATTTCATGAAAAGAGATTTAGGATAATACACAAAGTATATCCAATACTGCTGTTTTACATTAAATTACAATTTAAATTGCTTAATGATATCGAGATCTTTATTGTAATACAGATATTGGCATGATTCTGTTCTTTGTCTGCTTTAGTAATACAAAATATAGAAAATGAAAAATAAATCATCGCTTGATTTCTTTTTTTTACATTGAAAAATTCCAGATTTTAAAAATACTTCTATACATAATACATTTTATATTCTTTGGGCTGCTTTATTGATCTATAAAAATTTTCAACATTCAAAAAGTAAAAGTACCTTTTTATATTAAACGACTGAAAATAGACGTTTAGTGAAATTGTTTAATGAAGAGGAAAAGGAACTAAAATAAATATAGAACTCATATAAAAGAAGGAATCTCTTGCGTTTATGGGAGTGCTTCCAAAAATGGAATGAATTTGGAGGAATAGATCCCTTTTTCCAAAGGACGTCATTTATTTAAAGGATTCAAAGATTTGAGCCTTTGTTTCGCACAGAATCAGTTTACCATTTCCGTAATAAGAACATTTTAAACTTTACGAAATTTATAACTAATGATTATACTTACAAAAAAGGCTTTCGTTACCACCCCATACGAAATAATATCTTGTTTCTTCTATTTATTTCGATGAAAACGGATGAAAATAGGAAATCCGATTTCCAAAAAAATTAAATGGAGATTTATTAAAGTAAAAACAAATATCAATTCTGTTTTCGAAAGAGCAACAGCCGTCGTTTCTAAGATTCACACGAAATCCGAGTGATTTGAGTGGAATCGATATTCAGCCGGCGTTCGCGTGCACATAAAACAGCCTCGTCAATAAATTACCAACAAGTTTTTATTTTCTCTCCAAAAAATCTCCAAAAGATAGGACCCAAAACTATGGCAGCCAATAATTACTTCAAAATCTTTTTCCAGATTCGCTGTTCGAATTTCGATTTAAGTCGGATAGACACTCTGTCATCATAGCAACGATAACTCATCGTACGTCTCAACTTTAAACTATTTTTTTGAAACTGCTTTTTCACTTCATGTTTCCGTTTTTCGATTCTTTTGTACTCTTTCGAATCATAAACTAAAAGCCCTTTCGCGTGTTCAAATAAAGTTTAATTGGCTGTTATTGTTTCGTGTACCGTTGAGCGCATTTCAAAGACAAATTCGTATTTAAACTTGCTTTCATCATTTCTCAATAAGAACATATATTTAGTTGAGAAACATAAACGGAAGATAAATTAGAAGTGCATATACTTTGAACAAAGTTTTGGACTTTACAAGGAAATCACAAAAATAATTCCCAAAAGATGTCCACTTTCTAAAGAAGAAGTCAAAAGAAGTTTTTTGAAGCGAATCAGTCGTTTTCCGATCCAAATCAATTTCCCGAATGAAATTTAGGGCATCATTTCAAACCGAATAAGAGTCAAAGGGCATTTTTTTATTCTTTAAACTTAATAGTAACTAACTATGTCTATCAATCTATGCTTCTTAAACAAATTAACTAGAATTCAAAATTGTTAATATAAAATATCGAGGGTTTGAGTGGGGTCATAATCAAACTTCCGGAGATCCTATGTAATGATTGGCAATAGTTTGATAAATAAAAAAGTGCAAATTTTATTTTATTTAATCTAAAAAATATGCCCGAATTGGATCTTGATTCCCTTCTTATGTCCTAAATATTTAGAATATATAAAATTCAGGTAAATACTTCCATAGATTTAATTTACAATTCAACCATTTCACTGCATGTATTCTGGAAAGGGAAAATGACCAAAGGCGAGGATAAAAAACCTCGATAAAGAAATAATCATTTAATAGAAGATTTCCCTCAAAACAGCTCTGAAAGAGGTCCACAAGGAAAGGGTCTCCCAAATGACGCTGCTTATGGACACGGGACGATATTCGTATGCTGTCGTGGAAGCACATTTCGACAGATTTATCAAAAACATGAAAGTGGCAAAAGGAGATATCTAATGAATTTGAATTTTTATCAAAATTCCGGATGAATAGAGCAAATAAGAGTTTTTCGAACTATCAATTTAAAGTGGAAGGACATCTCATAAGAGTACTTCTGAACCAGTCTATGAATTTAAAGGCTAAATGGTGAATAATTATAAAACTGTTATTAGAACTGTGAGGTTTGAGAAATCTGTATTCAACATAGAGAAATGTGAGTTTCAATTTATTTCATGGGCAGAATAAGCTTCCTCCGAAAGATGATGAAATGAGAGCTTCGAAAACTTCATTAGAGAGGACAGTTTACCGCCACTGTCGTAAAAACGTCACACGAACTAAATTGACTCGTAATATTGGCGTATATCTTCATTCGCTTTTGTCACTCATTACATCGGATGACTCCTTTTGTTTCTACTTTTGAAAAATGTTCCCTCCATGACGTAATAAAGGAGGCGCTAGTATTCACTTTGAGAGAAAGGAGTCTCTCAGCATTAATTGTTGCGTCCTATTTAAGCAAAAAATGGCGGAAATCTTTAGGAAAAAAATATATTAACCTCCTCGTAAAGGTATCCAATCAAATCATTACGGTATTTCTCACGCATTATATCGTATTTGCGTGTTTTAGTATGTGATTCTTTTATATTATTGAATAATATTTTTTTAAATTTTGTAATTCTATCAACATATTCGAAAATACAACCATATTTGAACGTCCTGTAAATAATGCATAGTGATATTGCGATCAGGTTGATACTTTTTAAATCTTAGGATTTAAAAGTTTTAATACGTAATTAGGGGAATATTCATAAAGAATTTTGTCGCGCATTCATAAACTATCACACAATAGCAAAATTGTTTTTTTTAACGAGAGACGAATTATTTATATTTTTCGATATTGATAATTCGAGAAATATCTGAAAGATATGCAATTCCAAACTGAATACACTTTCTCATCAAAATAAATTATTCTTCTACTGAAATAAAGATTAAACGATAAAGTCAGATATTAATTTATCCTAATATAGCATACAATACTAATCTCTGTTTTTATTGGATATTAATATTCAAGTTACTTAATTTAATTATTACTGTTTTTAAACTAATATATTCGATTAACTATGTAATAATAATTACACATTATATAATTTAAGATAAAACTTTGTATGCTTCATTGTTTAAACAGAAATATATAGAAAGAAAAATTTCCCTGAATTCACTTCAAACACATAGAGATTCCCAAAGTGGTCTGCATGGGGTCTATGACAACCTGTAAGGGGTCTACGTCAGCAAACAAACATTCGGATTGATTAATTATATGTATATGATTGTATATTTTGGGTAGTTTTACAATGTGTATTTTGAGTAGTTTTAATTTAAATTCAATTATCTAATATATAAAACTTAACACGTGTTTTTACTTTAAGTTTTTAGCACTTCACTACAGTTAGAAATTTACAAAAATTTAGGTAAGCTACCCAAAACGGATGAATATGGCAACGACACAAAACAGTTTGGGAACCTTTGCTATGGAGTGAAAGAGCATCGCAGAGTGGAACGCCATCTATCGATGGAAGGAGTAACTTTGTTCAGACGGAAAGTTAGGTGTCTCAAATGATGAAGAGAGCCACTCTGCGGCCATGTGAGGAATTACGATGTGATGTTTCACTGGTCGCGAATTTTGAAAAACGCTAAATGAATGAAATTCTAAATTATAGCACGTACATAGATTTTGAGATGTTCAATACAACTATTTTCATTTTCACTTTAAAATGATTTTAAAATTCTTTTCCTTTTAAATACATCTAATAGGAGGTTATTGATTAGAAGTAAACTAAATCTGCTTTATTTTTTGTTCAAATACTTCCGCATTAAATGCTTCAATTACATATATGTATATATATAATTGAATATAGTACAAAAATAACTTTTATTTATGTACAGTTTAATAGAATTGTGTCCCTTAATAATATGAAATAGGTTTCGATATAATGAATATAACATGTAGTAAACAATTTTTTGTTGCCACAAAGTTATTAGTCCAAATGCAAGTAAAGATAGAAAACTCCATTAAATTGAGAGCAATCGAAGAAACGAGGTTTGGGTTTTGAGCCAAATGAAGAATGGGAGATTTAAGCCAAAGGATTGCCCAAGAATGTCACACTAGTAAATAAAACGAAATCTCAAAGCGTTATTAATATTTGGTTTTCCCAGCGCAAAAAGAGCACAATGTTAAGCGAATAATGTCCAATTCGTTTGACTGCAATATGGTGATAAAGTACTTAGAAGCCAAAGAATTGTATTAGGAGAAGTTTTAAGCATCGATTAAGTTTAAATATTTTTTTCTGTAAGAAGTCCGTAAGAATTTATTTATTACATAGAATATTGTTATTATTTGTCATAATTATTTTTCAGTTTAAAACAACTTAATAAATGACGCATTGATTATATAAGCTAATACTCTAATTATGTTCTGTCCATCCTTTCCTTCATATTACATGAAGGAAAACTTCTCGTAAGGATACGAAGTTCAAGTCATGAATACCAATTAACTCCGTTACACGAAGTTTCTCAAGAAAGCCTTGAAAAAGTGAGGTAATATTAAATTTCTTGGGCAAAAGTCGCTACTGGTTATTCCCTATATGAAAAGTTCATTTCACGAAAACAAGGACTCCAAAGTCGAAATCTTTGCGTTTCTTCCTCATTATATGTCATATATTTCCGTAAAGATGCGTTAAAAAGAGGTTTATGAAGTCTGTTTCTGAATCTCAAATTCCAACAGTTTAAGGAATCATGCGAGAAAAAATCGTTGATAGGCATTCAATGCATATATTTTATCAGGAAAAACGACTGATGACATCGGAGAAAAGGTCAAATGTAATTGAGAATGGTTCTCAAAAAAACAAAGAATGTTCGCTAAATGTAAGAAGAAACATTTCATTGAAGCGTCATCGCGTGAATATTATGAAATTATTATCCAATTATAGTAAAATCACATACTCCTGACAATAAATTATGTTCAATGATCTTGGTGCGATACCAATTTTAAGGCAAGTGCGGCTAATTGAAAAGATGTAGATCGTAAATTAATTTGAATATTCAGCAATCGAAGAGCTGCAACATTTTCTGAAAATTCTTTACGACTAATGTTTTACGTTGTTTTATTATGTTGGTAATAATTCGTTCGTGTTTGTAGTGTCCGAAAAAAATTACATTTTCTGTTCATTTTCCTCCAAAAACTTGCTAATTACGTCAAAAGATATTAAATAAAGTGCTAATTTGATAGAGCTTTATCTTCCCAAATGTAATGCATTATTCTAAGTATAATATTCTCTTTCAGAGGAAATATACATAAAAGGTTTTGAAAGGTAATAAATATTCAGCCAAAGTAGTCTGCAAAAAATCGTCAGCGACAAAATAAAGAGAATTTAAGCAAACCTAATCAAAGGATTCCTTCATTTCCACCCCAAATTATTTATGGCATGAGACGCAGAAACGACGTGAAGAATTTGTTGCTCGAGAATGAATTTCTTTCACAGCAAATGGAAATTAGACGAAGAATAACAATCGAAAGACCAAAAATACAATCTAAATAAAGTTAATTCCTTTGACGAAGTACAATTATCTTACTCCAATAAAGATTCCAATTTGCTGTTTTTTTCGCGATTTAAAAATTGAGTAGCCATGTAAAGTGCAATTAACTATTATTTAACACAAAAATAAGTTTGATATACATTTAAGTTGAACAAGTGGTATTATAAATTTGTTTCCTCAAGTAAATACAAATGTTCATTTTTAAAGCAGCGGATGACTCGAGTGTATATCCTGTGCTACGTCGGAAATGTAAAATATTTATCGCAGATTAATTCACTTCGATTTACTGAATGGATTCAAAGAAGAAACGTTCGAGGAAGACTCACAAATATAAATAAAAATTATCCTCAAAAATAAGCGCTTTACGAAGAAGGCAATTCGCGTCTTTTGAATGCGTTTCTTTAAGTCCTTTGAATTCTTTATTTCATCTCTTTATTGTACATCAAATAGATTGGCTTTCAATAAACTATTAAAAGATCGAGTCAAAACTTTTACCAGACGAAATAATTTGGTTCACTTATCTTTGTTTGTTCATCAGTTGTTACATAATGATTCAAGGCAACAAATGCAGTCGATGGAATAAAATAGAAATGCTTTTAGCGGTCGATTAATTTTGCCACGAACACAGCGCTTATAAAAAAGGTCAGAAGATACGAAACATGAAGAAATGGCAAAAGTTAATGAAATACTTTAATCTATGTTCCTCATATTTTTAAATAAAAGACAAATAAGAGATGCAGAGCTGTCAGAAATAATATTTTCAAGAAAAGCCGTAATTTTTATTAGCATACCATGCACATAATGCATTGTGTAATATAATCTTCAATATATCAAAGACATGTACTTTTGATTGCCTATCTTCCTAGGATTTCAATATCTTATTCAACATTTTAAGGAGCATTGACATATACGGGATAAAAAAGGCACTTCCTAGGAGAACTCCATTTTAAAAACGTTGCTGAAAACTCACCGCAGCCGTAACTCGTCCATTACAAACGCATAAATAACTCGGCCCCAGAATTGGCTTCGTTCGAGAAATACCTCAACGATGGACGATTGAAAGATCAACGGGTGGCAAGGAGATGTGCTTTTCTACAGCCTGAAAGGTTTTCAAGTTTGGTGTCGCTTCCAAATATACAAATGCATCGCTTAAAATTACTCAGGTTAACTCAATAAACTATTGCTTTCACTTCCTTATCCAGTTTCATGTCAAATAATTTTTATTTATCCGAACCTAATTATGTCGGAACCAAATACGAGTCACGTTTCCTTTTTTGAGAGAAAAGATGTTTATTGGAAGAGAAACCTGTGGAAGACTTGGATTCGAGCCAAAACGATTCTTTTTTGAATGCTTCAACCAAATTAGAGATTAATCCTCATTACACGACAGTGGTTGTATTCAGAAAACACTCATTACTTCTGGTATAACTACTGCCTTCGTTTCTGTAAATACTTTCAATTATTTAACTGCGTTGAATAATTCATCGGTGAAAATAAACTAACAAACACTTCGGGGATTTTCCAAATTGGAAGGAATCATTACACAATCTCATAGCTTTTCTTAACTTTTAAACTCGCCACCAGAGCATTGCTCTATCTGTAAGGTTTTCTTTATTAATAATAATAAAAAAATAAAAATGAGAATAGATGTACGATTCCAAATTTAAAAAATCACTGCCATTAATTGTCCCGTAATAATATTCTGTGATAACTGTGTAATAATTTCTGTGATGACTACACGTCTACGTCATATTAAAAGATCACCTTTGTCCTGTTTTTTATCTTAATTATTTGCTTGTTTTTACATAAATAGTTTCCCTCAAATACTCAACTCAAGAGTGAGTGAAGAAGGTACCACCACTTCAGTTCCTTCCAACGTTTATTAATGTGCATCTGACTTCTTCGATAACATCCTTTCCTCGTAACGTTTATATTCGGAAAGATAAAATACATTAACATTTTGCACATTTTCATTTCCCAACCGCATTATCTGACCAACTGCTGCGTGAATACACAGATCTTTAGAAGCTATTAAAAAACGAATATCCTGAATTAAATGACATCCTGAAAACTCATTGCAAATTAGTGGATCTAGATGGAGTTTGTCGGCACATCTGTGCTGACGTAATTTCCGGAAAATAAAGAGCACTTTTTGGATTTGGCAGCAAAAAAGGAGCGATTTCGCATTGAGAAGCAAAGACCTTATTATCCCTTTTGAAGGAAATGACGCCAACGTTTATTTGCTTAATTCAGCGTTGAAAGATATTTAAAGGTAAGTTGTTTTGATTTTTATGCATTTGAAGGAAAAACGATTTATTTTTTCACCAGAATATTTATTTTGTGCGAGTCTCATGAATTAATCAAAGAAATGAGAGTTTACTTATGGTTCACTATATACACTAAAATGCTTTTCATAGACTTTCAGAATTAGGGAAAAGTTATGTATAGAAAATTGGATTTTGCTACATTTCTTGCATAGTCTACCTTATGTACCTTGCATACTCTTACACACCTATTACTAACTACTACTTATCATCCTCAATCCCCTTTTGATTCTATAACAATTACATCACTATTGTGTTTCTATGATTCTATCGGAAAATAAATTGCCTCTTGGAAGTGTTCGATTAAAGGACAATATGTCAACATTCAAAGTTTGTTTGCAAGATTCATAATCAGAGGACATTTGAATTGGTATATATACTCTTTAAGGGAAAATTGGCTCAATCAAAACACAAAAACTGAAATATCAAATGAAGAATCCACCCTCTTCATTACCTTCCGTATATTTAAAAATAATACACATGCAATCCTTATACACTCTTGGGATAAAAGACTCTATTTCAATCATGAAAACCGATGTGATTTTTTATCAATGCTCTATAAATAATCGTTTTTGTTACGAAGTTAAATTTTTCTTCTAAAATTATAGCATTAATTCACCTCTGACACTACATTAATAAATAGATACTTCATAAATACCTATCAATGCTTCAAAGTATTTTAATATTTACAGGTTTCTGCTGTAAATAAATTATTGAAAACATTCATCATAGAGAAAAAATGCGTGTTACAGGTTTTTAGCAGAGGCCCAAAATAAATCGCATTCTCATTTGAGAAGGGCTTATTTCGTTACCTTTATTAATCACAGATTCCGTGAAATAGTAAGAACGATTTCCCAAACATTGAAACGAACACTCATCCAAAGGACTTCGAATATACTTTTGAGATGTAATTGTTCATTTCAATCGATGAAACGCCATCTTGAAATATAAGATCACATTCAATCACCATTGAAATCCTTTTTATAATGTTTATCATAATTACTTCTTTCTTAACTAATCACATAGAGACGAAGTAAATCTATCTTGCGGAAATTCCATTAATACAGCCACCTCTCTTGGATGCATACCTGAAATAACTAATATCAATTATCATACAGATGCATAAATATTTTAATTTATCATATGCATTTTACTATCGTATTTATATGTATAATTTCAAGTATTGTGAAGATTGAGAAATAGAAAAAAGTCCTTGAACGTTCTAAATTCTAAAATCAAATTGCTTTTAATGTTATTTTACTGATAAATTTCGAATTATATATGGTTAATAATTTTTTTCAAATTATTCAACTTTAATTAATTCAGGAATCAATAGAAAACAGCTTTGACTGGTTTGAGGAAAAAGTAAAGAAAATCGTGGATTTCGAAGAATACGTTCGACCGTTGCTTTTCTTTTTATAAAAAACATCAGTTCAAATGAAAAGAGTAGCATTTTATTATTAAGCATGTTAATAGCCCAACTGTTACAGTAATTATTGACGTCGATCGATGATTTTTCATTTCATCATTACAATGTAAATATTCACAATCTTCTTTGTCTATGAGATAATTAATACGGATTATTGAGCTAAATTCTTAATGAATTAATATCCAGGGGTTCCCTTTTTAGACGAGATGAACCATATTCGTCACATAATATTGGAGACACCATAATTATCCAATGGTTATTATAGAACTATATTGTATTATCTAGGGGGTAGAAACAACTTCAGCCTCAAACATTATTAATAAAATTAAAATTGATGGATATAAATGATGCTGGTTCCGTGAAAATTTATGCTTTACTTTAGCAGCGAGTTCAGATTTTCTAATTTACTCGGCGATTAATTGCTATATTGATCGTTAGAAAAAACACGAGAGAATACCGATTAAGGATGAAAATTCATTAATGATAAGTGGGCTAAAATATTTGAAATTTCACAAGAGCTAATTGATCTAAATCCAATATATTGAAATTTCATATGCAAATAGCTGTATTAATGTTTCAATATTTTAAATAGAATAATCATACTCTTTATTTTTTAAATCTTATTTAGCTATGATATACGCATATATGTAATATACTGAATAAAGAAAAGAAATTTAAATTTATTTACAATCGATGCATTACAATTTTCCATTTATCAGTACCAAATCATGAATCAAAATTTACCAAAGAAATAAATTCTCTTCAAAACAATTTGGCTTTCATCATCGGATGCAAAATTTCAAGGTGCAAAAAATAAATTACTCTCGTCGTGAAAAAATATTAAAAGAACAAATTTCTACAATTTAAGATTTTAAAAATTTCAGCAATTTAAAGTAACAAATACGTATGATTTGAACCTGCTAAGATTAGCGTTCTCGAATCCTAAAAATGTTGGCCTTAGAATTCCGCTAATCTTTTTTGGGAAAACAAAAAAAACAGCGAAATTGGGAGGAATTCCACTTAACGCGCTTTAGCCATAAGGGAGAATTAGCTTTTCAATTATCCAAAAGAGAATGCAAATTAGAAAAGGCCTGAATTTAATCGGAAGCCCAACGGAGGAAAAGTAGATAAGTATTTGATGGAATAACAACACTAAGAAGGACTGCAGCCTTTCTACACGTAATAGATGAAGGAGATATGAGTTTTGGTAATTAAGAGATATCAATGTTATTTGGAGATATTTGTAGTAATAAATTATAACAATATTTGCAGAAAACATTATGTTTTCACTTCGATTGATCTACTTATGCACTTTCAACATTCTTTAATAGGTTAGTATAAAATGTCACATCCAAATATATTGTTTTTCGATCAGAACGATATAGGATACGAAATTATTATCTATAGATATTTTAAATTTTTAAAAGAATAACGAATATTAAGGATAAATTTTTATAATACGAGTTCGTAAATTAATTTTTATCCTGTTACTGTTTATCTGCTTAAGATAAGTGAGTACAGTTACTAACTAGAGCTACTCTTTCGATGGTTATTTTGTTAGGCAACGAAATTTCTTAAAATTCATAGTCACCAATTAAGATTTTGACTAATTTATCAATCAAACACTTTGTGTCTATTAGGGTATAATTAATGACGCTATCCAGAGATTGTACTGAATCATCATTATGGTCCCTCATATAAATCATAGAAGCCTTACTTTGACCCTTGAAATGACATACCGTAGCCTAGATGAGAAAACTAAGCATAATCATTATTAATTAAGAAATGAAGAAAAATGAAAAATTATGGATTTGAAGGCAGTTTTGTGATTGATAAACACGAATAGAAAATATCGCTTGTACTTACAGAAGGAGGAGAATGGCAGCTGACTTACCTGTAAGAAGAAGAGATGCCAGGTAAATTTGTAAGTTCATTTATAGATAAAGCGAATACAGAAAATTTATGGAAAGAATCTATTTTAACCTTATTTTGTGTAAATATTATATCAATAGCGAAAATTCGTAGATGAGAAAAATGAATGTTTTAAGATAGAATCTTTCTCAAAGATCAAGGAATTCGTTTTATTACATGCAATAAGCCATGAATATAACATTCCTCTAATCGTGATTGCATAAGCGTGATAATCAAAATCGAGGAAATAAAATGTCCGTGGCGTTTGGGTCACAGGGTTGAATTTTCATGAATATCTATCAGATCATAACATACACTTTTTTCCCTAATTTTTCAAGTATTTGTATGAATAAAAGATGAAGAAACTTGCGAGAGAGACATATTGATTCCATTTTTTATATTTTCTGAAAGAAAAACCAACTTGCAAGTTTAATAATAATGTAATAATGTCTACCCATTTCTCGAATATTTTTAAATATTTACATCTATTTAATAGTTCTTTTTAATTGCGAAAAGCGCTCTGTATGTAAAAATGTTTGGCATTCAAAGGCGTTTTTTCGCCAAAAAAGTGTGCGATTAGAAGGATGTGAAAGGGACCGTGGATTATGAATGAGAGGGTTTTCATGGCCACACCCTCACTTTACATTCCGGAGCATTCGCAGATGATCTCAGAAAGCCTCAGGAATTTCGACATTTTTTCCTCTGAAAGGGCAAATGAACGGACGATGAAATGGTTCATTTATTTATAGATATTGATCGGTAGATTATGTGCAAAGCGCCGTTTAATTTCCATATAACCTCATAAATTCTTACAGCTTGAAAGCTTTTATATATCTACATATTCTATAATTACCTACATTTATGATAATTATGCAATTAATTCATTGGATGTAAATTATGAATATACTCTTCAGGTTATTCGAGTATTTAAGACGTGTTAAACTTAATATATAATACATTAATTTTGATAAAAATTTACGACTTAAATCGAATATTTAAAGCGTGTGATAAGGAAGTAAAGTTATTTTTGATAAATAGTAAGCATAACTCTTTTTTGTTTATTTTTATATTCCTCCGTCCACATAAGTAAAAATATCTGCGCAACGAAGAAAATCCAAATGATGAGACATTCAGAAGTAAACAATCAATGAAAACGCCTAATACGTTATCCATCGTTATCCATGTTAATATAATAATAGAAGAGACATTTACGTAATCGGCTGAAAAAATGGAAATGCCTTTGGAAACGAACAAAATGAATATAAAGATGTGTCCAAACATATTCACGAAGTATATACTTTGGCTCTAAAAGGCGAGAAAGTCGGAATAAAAGTGGATGGAAAAAGAGATTGAATTTCTATTTCCTTCAGCACTAGATTCTGAATTATTCTCTACTTAACGAATGGAATGGTTGATCGAACGTTGAACGAATTAAGAAATGATAAATAGATATTTACAGCCGTTCATGTGCCGATCATTCGATAAGAATATAATCGAAAATTGAAAGTTTTTACTTCTGATAATCAGTTTCATTTATGGATTAAGATGTTCGTAAGTGGATTTAATTATTAAATGCTCCCGTAAATATGACAAGGAAAACGGAAGGTTAGCTAAAAATAAATAATAAATAGTAACAAACGATAAGAAATAGTATTCTATATCATTATTAAAAGCTAACATTTTTACAAGTTTTCAAAATAAATATCTTCTTTTCATTAAGGAATGAAGTACATTCATCCAGTCAAAATAAAAATGTAAACCAAAAATGTTAAAGGCGTTATTTATCATTATTTTCAGCTCTGAGTCAAATTTTTTCGTTCACAAATTAATTTTATAAGATATAAATTGATTGATAAATAATTTATTTATAAACGAATCGAATATAATTCTCCCTTTTGAAAACATATAGCAATTAAACAATTTTCACTCCAAATGTAATTAAATGTCCTTAAAATTCACCGATTTATTCTTATAATTAAATTATTTATTTCTTCTGTTGAGATCAAGTATAATGAGCTGAAATTTTTGAACCTTTAAATTATTTTCTCTCGATGTATTTTGGATGCATCCAACGCCTTTTCCAAACATTCTTTTTTCTCGAGCGAATGATGCGATTAATGTAAAATAGACCACATCTGGAACACAAATTCACTCGGGATCATTCACGACTGAGAAGAAAGTTGTATAGAAAGTTGACAAAATCGGCGTCCGAAATCGATGCAGTTCCAAGAAACCATGAAAGGGACTTTGAAGGAAGAGATGTGCTACAAATTTCTGTCTTATAAAGCTGAAAGCAAATCCTACACACTTTTCGAAATACCACCTTCACTTCGCAAAGTATTTGGCGGTTCATTAAAGTTACGTGTTATTATGGAAATCCCCTTCCTTTAGAGGATTTCCGACTGTATCTTTTGTCAAACTTTTTAATTCATAAAAAAGGAGTTCCATTATATGCATATCCTTCGGGAGATTTGTCTAAGATTAATTGAAATTTGCTTTCCTTTTTCCTAACCTTCTATTGTCGTAATACAGATTTCCTTTGGAAGGATTTGATATTATAGAAATGACCTGAATTTATCGAATTCGCACAAAGAATTTTCATATGACAGGTTTTAATAATTCCTTTCACACAGAAAAAAGACAACCGTGTCGAGATTAATTAAAGTTTAAGGCGCATTCGGTTTTCGAAATTTACTTTTTTGTATTTACAATGGTATATTGTGCACGCGGTAATTTTCAATTCTCAATAATGTAATGTATTTTCAGAACCTTTGGACTATATTTATGTCTCGTCGAAATTTAATACCCCTACTCTTTGAAATAACCATTGGATATCATTGAAATAATCGTATTCAACCAAAAGTTTTATTCAAATTAAAATGTACCGAATTCTACTGTAATAGAACCATTTTTAAATGTAGAAATTCCAGTTTTGCATATGTCTATGTTCATATCGTGCGAACTGCCTTTCGGCGTGTGGCAGGGGGTGCACCATGTTTCAGCCTCTTTTCATCTCTTATTTTATTCGCTTTCCCTCATTTTATATACAATCATATGTGTGTTTGTCTTTTATTAAAGCATTCAATTGCACAAATTAACAACGCAATTCACACCATTCTTCTCTGATTTTATGAGTTCAATATCCTCACAGTTTCAGTTTTGAAACAGAGGACAGCCACCGATTCAAAGAAGAATGATAGAAAATATTATCATTACTTGAAAAGATAAGAACAAAAACGGAATTGTAATCTGTATTTAAATGGATAATCGGCCAAACCAAAAGCATGTGTACTCGAGCATATTCTGAGTGTTTTTTAAGATATCGAGCGAACCTTCGCTAAACACGCAATTGAAAAAGTTCATTGATAAATGCATAGCTGTCGTTTATCTAGTAAACATTTTCTCGTTTAATTCCATCCTTTGCTCTTTTCAGTTATTAAAGGAAAATCGTTCAATTAATGACCTATCTCTTATAAATTGCCTCAGAGGAAATAATTTATGTTTCGCGTTAAAAAGTTGAAGCAGATTAAAGTTTAGATATTAAAGGAGCTCTCGGATGGAAAAAGATGGGGAAAACAGGAAGTGTGTCTCGAAGAGAACGAGAAAGTCTTCCGAAATCCGAGGGAATCGTTATGGTGACGACAAGAAAAATATACGTGAAAGTGTTGATGCATTGAGCGCTCTTAAGCACGTGACGAAAAGAGGCCAATGACAAGAAAGGTCACACACATTGACCTATCAGAAATCATAAGATGGAAATGACACTTTGTATCACTTGCAGATTATAAGCTCAGCGTCACTACACTGTAAACCTCCGTATAAATCTGTAGTACAGGAAGTATGCGTTACAGGTATTCTTTTTAGAGGATAATGAAGTTTACGTAATGGTAAAAAATTAATACTATAAGTTTATATAATAAAGCATAGCTACAGACTAAAGAATCATACAAAATAATTATTTCCTGTTCTTAAAATATAATTTAAATAGGTTTCTCTCGCATATATTAATATTTCCGATCTATTAAAAATATTATAAGAAAAATAGATTACGCAATCAATCTTGAAAAAGAATTGCGTCAATTGCGTGCAATTTTACATGAAATAATACTTGAAAATTATTTGTACCTGTAGATAAAATTTGCAATATTTATTTGCTATATATTATCAATTATGTATAATAAATCTTCATTTAGATGAAGATATGTTTATATTTTCAAAATTAAAAAAATAGTATACGGGCTAATATTTTAGGTGTAGATCCTGAATGTGGAATTGGATAAAATAAAAATAATTAGAAGTGTAAGATAGCAATTATTATAGTCCTCTTACGTAAATATGATATTTTGTCAATTTCAAATTTCCTAAGAAAATAGTTTCAAAGTCATCACATAATTCAAAATCGGAAAACATTTTCTACAAATTTCAAGTATGATATCGAAGATATCATACTTGGCTGTGAATAGATTTAAACTTAAAAGAGCAACGAATAGAAAAACCAAAGTATCAAACAATATATGAAGCGTAAAAACTGATAAAAATATGTCATTATTTAGATTTCCATTGCTTTTGACATGCATCTCAATGGCATACGATTAAGGAAAATACGATTCTTTTGAACTTCCCTTCATCTGGGTCAAAGAATGTTTGAATGGAAAACATTCTCAGCGTGGAAATAAATTACCAAACATTTTCTAAGGGAATTTGAATTCACGATCGAGTAAACTGTCGGCGTTCTTTCATGGTTTTAGCTTTCATAGTCCCTATGTATCAAACTGACAAAATGATGCCATTGACTGATTAATACAACTTTTTTAAATTATAAACGTTCTATGGACTCTCAAAATATCATCATTGTTAGGAATTGCTTTCTGAGTTTTAATTATTATCATTATTCTATCATTCGATGCACAAAAACACAGAAAGAAAGAAAAAAATAAAAACATAAAAAGAACATAGATAAAGATAAAATATGCTATTGAGATCATTTTACTTAGATTATTTTAAAAGGCATCAAAGTTACAATATGAGTTAATTATCCTTATATTTCTATGAATTGAGAAGAATGGCCGATCTGTCATAGTTAAATTAAAATTTTTAATTTAAGCAGATTTAGGTCGAAGTATAGTTAGAACGTATAATTTAGTCTATTTACATCTAGTCACATGGTAGATCTAGTTTAAATCTTAAAATCCGAAAATTACATTTATTATCATACAATTATACTTAATATATAATTAACTTTAAATCGGGGAAATTATGTAAAATTAAAAATCCGAGGAAAATTTGACGTAAGATTGTTCGATTGTTATTACGCGAAACATAATTGCACAACTTCGTTTGGTTAAATAGGTTTTCAATCGATTAATCCATTAATCGCATTCGGTGGGGGTAAATATGAGGTAATGGCATCGATATTAATCACGGAGGAGCTTTCGGAAGCTAAATTAATCCAAGGAAGATTGCTTTCACTCCCGATTTCCTCATTTTGCACCCAATTCATTCACACCTCAGTCACTGGCAATTTTTGAAAAGATATCTCACAGTCGGATCACGAAATTTTCCATGAACAACACGCCTTCTGAATCAATGGGTCACGCATACGACTCATTGGAAAGAAGCGATGACCAAAATTTCCAAAACAAAATACTTTGAAAGGAACGTCATTTCCATTTTGCGGACAAAGATTTGAATTAAAGCATTAATAAGAGTACGATTATACGATGATAGTGAAAAATGAAAGATCGCTATTTAGCACAGGACATGGCGGCTCAGATGCAAATACTTACTCCTTCACTTTTTATGCATAAAACTTTCTATTTATATGCTGGTAAATTAAACGTAAATGTAATATAGTAACAACTACTTGCATTCATCTACTTCTGGAAGTAAATGCCACTTAATTTCATTCTTTTCAAAAGTAATGAATCCATAATAAGGTTTTTAGCGAAGAAAGAAACTATATTCATCTTTACTTTAACACTTTCTTCGAAAATGCGAATGGAACGAGAGGTTGATAAAAATACATATGCATTAGATCGCTATATACAACTTGGAAGTTTAAACGAGTAGAAGTTGTGAGAGATCGACAATCATCGTCTGGATGTAAATTACTATACAATTCATCCCCACAGAGGACGAACTATTCCTGCAAGTGCCGGCCTCAGTTGTCGGGTCTTCCTTACGAGCGTAGTTTGTTCTAGAGGTTTGTGAGTGCCCTCTTCCGTTGATTTCCATCGTATCAATTTTGTGGCATAGAAATCCTCCCCTCCTGGATAAAGTGTTTGTGACTATATAGTTGTGTTGAGTGTATATCGGAGCACATATAAGATTTAACAGATTTGGCAGTTGCTTCGTCCACTGAGAGCAGGAAAACTTCGAGGAACGAGGTTCAAAGGAAACGTTAGAAACGAGGGCCCATCAGAAAATATGTCGAACAACCTTTCCCGTGTTTACGAAAATTTGCTTCGAGAATTTTACCTTCTCATTCTTTGGAAGCGATCGTGAACGGGTGATTCCCTTTGGTAGCGCGATAGATATTTGTAATCAACTTGGATAACAATGATATTGCTAACCTTCCTCCGCTGCATCATACACTAGTGAAATATTGTTGAAATGCACTAATTAACTTAGAATCGGAATAGAAATGTCACAGCAGTTCGAATCTCTATTCTATAGTTAATGGGAGCGATGTGCGATCGGAGACGAGAAATCATTTTATTATTAACAGGATCGAAATCGTTTAAACTTCAAATGATATATAATGATAAAGTTCTACTATTGAGACTTAATGCGCTAAATTACTTATAATGTATCGTCAACTCTGAAACCGATGATAATGGACTTGATAGAAGAGAGAAATTTTAACGATACTCAATCGGTAATTAGTTTGAGAAAATTTTTCCATGAACTTGCGCAATACTTTTCTGTTGTTAAATAAACGTTAATATTAAATATAAGAAGTGGAGATGAGCATTCAGTTTTATCATCGTCGATGTCCGATGTATATTCAGTTTGGTGTTTCTTAGATCGATTAACTTTTATATTTCTGCTTTCTTCATTTTAACTGTTTTTCTTTCACCTTTAAAGAAGTTCATTATATATCGATAGAAACTATATTCATCTTATTTTCTCGGAATTGCTCCATATTCTCCAGCGTTATTTTGTGTTACTGACCCTTACTCTTGCAACTACAGAATTCAACACTACCTACAAACTTTTTACAGGCTGTATTAAATATTTTTTGTTTAATTAATTTTTCGAACATGTATTCCAAGAACACAGAAGTAGCATTTTCTTTATGAATTCTTCATGGGCTTTGGCTATATTTTCCTTGATATACATGGTACCAGTTTCACCCAATGTTATGTATCTTGGATGGTACTTTAAGAATAAGAACTAGCTGTAGCTTTAATCCTCCAGTAACTTTACATGCAGCACTGCTCTTTCCTTGGCAATTAAGAATTCCCATTCTTCATGTTACCTTTTATAATGTATCCTTTAAGATCTTCAGCGGGTATATTTCTGTAAGCTGCTAAGCAGTTTGATATCTATCCCGTTAAATTTCGGCGCATTCATGTTCATTCTTTCCATTGTTTCCTTTGCTGTTAAGACTATTTTATTCTTCTTTACATCCTCCACTAGATTCTGCAGTTTTCCGTTTCATTCAATAATGGTTGCTTTTGATTTTCTCCATCGGTTTTCGTAATAAATGGATTCTTCTTCTCCTGCTCTTGATCATTTGTTTCGTTTTCAAATCCTCAATTAAAGTTCTTGTTGAATCATTCGCCTATTATCCGCAACCGTATCCTTCATAAATATTTATTAAAGAGATTTTGTTACTATGATTTCATAGCCTACTTCGTGTTCTTATCAATTGCTTTTGGAGTATCTCAATCCTGTTGTGTTATCAGCGTCGTAGTTTTTCATTCCTCTACAACTGCAATTGCATTTCTTAGTTTACATTTCAGAAGGATATAGCTATACATTAATTACTTTGGATATATTATTTATCAAAGCGTTCGAAGGAAAAAAATAATTTGAAGGTGAAAATCAAGAAACAAGCAGATTGCATCATGCCGAATATTTGCTTGCTAAATTAAATTTGTAAATTTTCGCATGGTTTTCTTTTTTTAATTTAAAATTTGTAATTAATGATGTATGTATTGGAAGTTTCATTTAGTCATTAAATAAACAATAAGTTTCTTTAAATTACTGCCGTTAATTAAAAAATAATAATATATAGCAATATAATATATAATATATTATCAATCATTAAATATAGAAATATTTATATATGATAATAAAATATTATCCATCATTAAATATATATTATAAACAATAAATTTATATACATTTTACTGCTGTTTATTAATAATTATTATTAATTAACGGCAGTGATAGTTTTTCCATATTAATAGACTGTACCGACATTCGGCTCTTTAATCTTATAAGACTAAGTTCACATTTTTCATCGGTTCTATCAAAAGATAATCACAATCCAAATACAAAAAAATTTTCCTATCACCTTCATCTTTCGTATTCACCATAAGAGCGATAATCACAAAGTTTTTTGTGAAAATGATGAGGAAACTGCAATTCTAAGGATTAGACTCTAATAATAATGTCTCCGTGTCATTAAATCATTTTACCATCTTCCCAACAACTGAGATGACTATCCAAAGCAATCGGTGATTTAGACTATAGTTACCTCAATGATGATACTTATTTGATACTGTTTATTCATATCCTCATTTCCCCATATAAACTGAGAGATCAATTTATGCAACTTTTTCAGCCAAAGTGCAGAATATTCCCGAAGTCCGATTTGTTATTCTGCGCTGTTGACGACGCTGAGAATTCACTCCAACAGAATGCAAATTTGATGAATTTCAGTTAAAATATATTCAAATACTTCAGTTTACAACCCTTGTAAACATTATCTACTATAAAATGAAGATAAAAAATTTAATTTCTAAATTATTTGCAATAGTACTTACTTTATGTAATTTATTCTTCAAATTTTTATAAAATTGTCTAAAGTCTGAGCCATTGTCTTATGTATTTTCTCAATAGAATTTATTCCCGGAAACGTTGCTATGAGAACGGTTCCACTTTTCTTCTTGAAAACGTGTACGACAAGTGAGATGTTGTTTGAGCGAAGTCGATATACGCCCAACGAAGGCCTTACATTCGCAGGAAATAGGGATTCTTATATTTATAGTAAATACTCAAGCAATAGGAGTTGCCGGGTACGTAAAGCCCCATCCATATTTTTACCCTGCTGCCTTGGCCTCCATTTTGGAACTCCGTAAGAAACATAGTTCTTTACGTAATGACTGCGCTTTTTCGAGTTAACAAGTGAAACGAGGCGCGCGGTCACGTTTTCTCCGAAAGACTTTTTTGTAGAATTGCAGCCATCTTTAGTGGCACTCAAAGTCTTGTTTGTCCGACTTTTTCATGGTTCGCCCAAAGTAATAAGGAACATCTCTTGGAAGCCAATTATGAGAATGCGAGGCGTTTTATAAATCGAGTTCCGATCAAATTCATTTTTAAAACCGCTTCCTATTTCCCTATAAGCAATAGATTAAATTAGATAACGATATGAACTTTCCAGAATCATTACATAACAAATAAAATCAGACATTAAAAGAGTTCTAATTTTAATTCACTTGCAAGTATAATTTGTTGTCTTGATTCTGATAACAAGCAAAAATTCAACGATAAAATTAAATGTACCTAATAAAAATAACTACAAACAAATTATGCGAATTTACTGGAAATAACAGACCTACAGATTAATTGCAGAACCTCGATTCAAAATAGAGTGAACCTTACATGCTAAAAAAAATTCATCTATCATGCGGTTGTTTTAATGTTTCTTCGCCAAATTAATAAGGAAAAACTATATTTTATATGATAGAAGATATATTTTCTATTCGTGACATTCAATTAGTCCTTAAACCATAGCTAATTAAAATAATGACTGCTTTGTAATATAAGAGACTTCATCTCGACCAACAGTACTGGATGGTTTTCTTTAAAATATGTTTTCTTGACTTTTAACATCCAGGCTTATTATTCCTGCGGTATCAGCTTAATACTTAATAATTAAGTTTTAATATCCTCAGGTGATTCACAAGTATAACTGTTATTCCCATCGATAAATTATGAAGTCTTATGTTTATAAACAAGTATCGAGGTAATTTGAAAGAAATATCAATTTTTGGAACTAGTAAGTTAGTAAATGAAGTCAAATTAAAGTTAATTAATCTTTTAACTTGCTCAGAATATCATGAAAAAATAATTTAATGAGAGTAGCTTTCTTCCAATTCCGGGAACGAAAAGAAACTCAAGTTTCTTTCCCATCATTTACGCCGTTACGATCTGAATAGATGCTGGAAAGAGTTTTAAGTCTAGTAATGTAAGAGTTAAGAGCAAAAAAAATTTTAATGGTTTTCACATACTACGATAAACTAAAGAACAAAATCAAGTTGAAAGTCTCGTCTCGTATTTAAAATACATTAAGGTGTTTTTACCAAACAATAAGGTGCTCAACATACGTTTCTGAAGCGACCGTGGATGAATAAATGAGTTAAATATTAACTGAAAATAATTAAGGAAAGAACTATACAAAAAAGAATAAATTCTCTGATACACAATTAAATATCCAATAAGTTTGAACATTAATTTTATAATTTGTTTAAAAAAAAAATTTTTGTTTGTAATCATCGGCCAAAAAACCTCTCATTCCCCTCCTTTGAATATTGTGCACTTGATTTCAATAAATTCTCATTAAGATTTTGTTGATCTAATAAACAATAAGAAAAATGCTTTAATAAGAACACAGATCAATGACTCAAAGACGCTCATAGCTTTTACAACCTTATAATACAAAATAACTGATTTCCAAACGTGCAGCAATGAGTGCAATTGGAAGCCTCTAAAGCACTCGATTACAACTTTATACGTAAGATTACATTCGCAAAAGTCATTAAAAACAAATTTACCAAGAGTAAATTTAAAAAATGTGTCAACATATTATAAGTTAAATTCATTGAATGTCATCAATACTTATCATTAGATTTCCTTGTTTACAGAAGTTGTTAAAATGAACACAGAATTGGAAAAATCTTCCCAACGCTTCCGATGTGCTCAATGCGAAACTCAAAGTTCCAAATCTTCCAAATAAAACAAAGATCACCACTTGAATATATATATATATATATATATATATATATATATATATATATATATATATATATATATATATATATATATATATATATATATATATATATATATATATATATACGAGTAAAGGTGCGCTTGCTTACAGCAAGCAATGCAATAATTTATCTTTAGTGAATAATAAAATTTTTCGAAAGATTACTCTGCTCAAACGTTGCTAAACATTAAGTAAAGGGCATTAACGCAGCTGAAAATGCACTGAATACGATTTCCGATGCATTTATTTCGGCAGCTAAAATCCCGCCCCGGGGTCGAACCATGGTCATCCTGCTAAAATTACTGTAATATTTCGCTTGAGTATGGTGGACTTTATAAACACCCCGAATTGCAAAAGGAAATTCATTCAGGAAGTACCTTAAAATGAGCCCTTAATTCCCTATGTATTTCACATGGAGAATTAATTAACGCCCCCTAGCATCGAACCAACCACCTTTTACGATAGTCTTAGGATACCTTTTATATAAGAATGGTCCCCTTAATGGCTGTGTGAAATTTTGAACCTCTGCGCGGTTGGGAAGTGTTATAAAAAGCATTCGGAAATATGGCCAATGTATTTTAAACGGGAAGAATCGAGATTACGGGTCGCTCTGGAATCGAACCCGTGACAGATAGGCAAATGCTGAATTTTTTCCAATTACATTTTGTAAGTATCTATACGTGTTAAATGTTTGAATGGTCTATGTACGATATTAAGAGAGCTACGATTTTTTAAAATTCAAAAATATTTCACCTCCTGGCATCGAACCCAGGACCGATTGTGCATAAAATACTACATTTTTCCGTAGACATATATATTAGCAATAGGTACATGAAATCTTATTCTTTTAGCTTAATGGGAAGTCTTTTTAAAATTATTTGAAAAACGGCCCCATGCATTCTTAACGGGGAAAATCGAGATTACGGGACGCTCTGGAACCGAACCCGTGACACATAGGCAAGTGTTGATTTTTTTCAAAGTACAATAGGTACGTATCTATACGTGTAAAAAGTTTCAATGATCTATATATCATATTAAGAGAGCTACGATTTTTCGAATTTTGAAACTTTTTCACCTCCTGGCATCGAACCCATGACCAGTTACACGTAAGCGATAGCTTTTATCCGTAGATATATATAGTAGCAATAGCTACATGAAATTTTATCTTTCTAGGTTAATGGGAAGTATTTTTAAAATCATTTGAAAAACGGCCCAATGCATTCTAAATGGGGAAAGTCGATTTTTGGGGGCCTCCTAGAATCGAACCCATGATAGGTAGGGTCGGTTTCCCAATTTTTCCTAAGTGAGATTTAGTTGGCCATTACGGAAAAAAATCGGCGGCTCCGTGGCCAAAGCGGTTTGGGCCTGACATTAATATCCTATATATATATATATATATATATATATATATATATATATATATATATATATCCCCTATCTATTATATATAGACGCTTCGGGGGGATATATATCTATACATATAGACGCTTCGGGGGGATATATATAACATATATATATATATATATATATAGGATATTAATGTCAGGCCCAAACCGCTTCGGCCACGGAGCCGCCGATTTTTTTGCGTAATGGCCAACTAAATCTCACCTAGGAAAAATTGGGAAACCGACCCTACCTATCATGGGTTCGATTCTAGGAGGCGACAAAAATCGATTTTCCCCATTAAGAATGCATTGGGCCGTTTTTCAAATGATTTTAAAAATACTTCCCATTAACCTAGAAGGATAAGATTTCATGTAGCCATTGCTACTATATATATCTACAGAAAAATGCTATTGCTTACGTCCAACCGGTCATGGGTTCGATGCCAGGAGGTGAAATACTTTCGGATTTTGAAAAATCGTAGCTCTATAAATATGAGATATAGATCATTCAAACTTTTTACACGTATAGATACGTATAAAATGTACGTTGCAAAAAATCATCAGTTGCCTATGTGTCACGGGTTCGATTCCAGAGCGTCCCGTAATCTCGATTTTCCCCGTTAAGAATGCGTGGGGCCGTTTTTCAAATAATTTTAAATATACTTCCCATTAAGCTAAAAGAATAAGATTTCATGTAGCTATTGCTAATATATATGTCTACGGAAAAATGTAGTATTTTACGTACAATCGGTCCTGGGTTCGATGCCAGGAGGTGAAATATTTTCAGATTTTGAAAAATCGTAGCTCTCTTAATATCGTACATAGACCATTCAAACGTCCAACACGTATAGATACTTACAAAATGTACTTGGAAAAAAATCAGCACTTGCCTCTGTATCACGGGTTTCGATTCCAGAGCGACCCGTACTCCCGATTTTTCCCGTTTAAAATACATTATCCATATTTCCGAATGCTTTTTATTACACTTCCCAACCGCGCAGAGGTTCAAAATTTCACACAGCCATTAAGGGGACAATTCTCATATAAAAGCTATCCTAGGATTGTCGTAAATGGTCGTTGGTTCGATTCTAGGGGGCGTTAACTGTAACTTCATAAGAAATGCATAGGGAATTAAGGACTCATCTTAAGGTACTTCCTGAATGAATTTCCTTTTGCAATTCGGGGTGTTTATAAAGTCCACCATACTCAAGCGAAAGATTACAGTAATTTTAGCAGGATGACCTTGGTTCGACGCCGGCGCGGGCTTTTAGCTGCCGAAAGAAATACATCGGAAATCGTATTCAGTGCATTTTCAGCTGCGTTAATGCCCTTTACTTAATGTTTAGCAACGTTTGAGCAGAGAAATCTTTCGAAAAATTTTATTAATCACTAAAGATAAATTATTGCATTGCTTGCTGTAAGCAAGCGCACCTTTACTCGTAACATATATATATATATAGGATATTAATGTCAGGCCCAAACCGCTTTGGCCACGGAGCCGCCGATTTTTTTCCGTAATGGCCAACTAAATCTCACCTAGGAAAAATTGGGAAACCGACCCTACCTATCATGGGTTCGATTCTAGGAAGCCCCAAAAATAGATTTTCCCCATTAAGAATGCATTGGGCCGTTTTTCAAATGATTTTAAAAATACTTCCCATTAACCTAGAAGGATAAGATTTCATGTAGCTATTGCTACTATATATATCTACGGAAAACTGCTATTGCTTACGTCCAAGCGGACATGGGTTCGATGCCAGGAGGTGAAAAAGTTTCAAATTTCGAAACATCGTAGCTCTCTTAATATGATATATAGATCATTCAAATTTTTTCCACTTATAGATAAGTATATTATATACTTTGAAAAAAATCCATACTTGCCTACGTGTCACGGGTTCGATTCCAGAGCGTCCCGTAATCTCGATTTTCCCCGTTAAGAATGCATGGGGCCGTTTTTCAAATAATTTTAAAAATACTTCCCATTAAGTTAAAAGAATAAGATTTCATGTAGCTATTGCTAATATATATGTCTACGAAAAATGTAGTATTTTACGGACTATCAGTCCTGGGTTCGATGCCAGGACGTGAAATATTTTCAGAATTTGAAAAATCGTAGCTCCCTTAATATCGTACAAAGATCATTCAAACCTTCTACAAATATAGATACATACAAAATGTAATTCGGAAAAAATCAGCATTTGCCTATGTATTACGGGTTCGATTCCAGAGCGACCCGAAATCTCGATTTTTCCCGTTTAAAATACATTGGCCATATTTCCGAATGCTTTTTACAACACTTCCCAACCGCGCAGAGGTTCAAAATTTCACACAGCCATTAAGGGGACAATTCTCATATAAAAGCTATCCTAAGATTATCGTAAAAGGTCGTTGCTTCGATGCAAGGGGGCGTTAACTATATCTCCATTTGAAATGCATAGGGAATTTAGGACACATTTTGAGGTACTTACTGAGTGAATTTTCTTTGAAATTTGGTGTGTTTATAAAGTCAATCATATTCAAGCGGAAGATAACAGTAATTTTCGTAGGATGGCCTTGGTTCGACGCCGGGGCGGGAATAATGCTGCCGAAAGAAATGCATGGTAAATCGAAATTAATGCGAAGCTCGCTGCAAAAATGTCCAATTACGTTATGTTTAGCATGGCCTTTCAGATTAATATCGTCGCGGTTGTCGCCTGACGCCCCCGTGCTGCATCCTGGCGGCAGGGTTAGAGACCCGGGTGCAAGGGTAACGGAACAGTAAGAGTGACGAGACAGACAAGTAAAGAGTGTGTCGAGAGAGCGTGTCGACAAGCGGATAAGTAAGGACTGAGCGCGGGAGGCGTGAGAAGGTCCTTAGTGCTTGTGCGTGCGACAATATTTCCAAAAATCTTACATTTTATTAGAAGACATTATCCAATTGCTTGCTGTCAGCAAGCACACCTTTACCCTCCGTAAATGTTCTTTAGA
Organism: Pantala flavescens; assembly: GCA_020796165.1. NCBI lineage: Eukaryota > Metazoa > Arthropoda > Insecta > Odonata > Libellulidae > Pantala > Pantala flavescens. The sequence goes on along the minus strand of CM036880.1, from coordinate 35,696,214 downwards.
TAGTATAGTAAAAATCGTAAGTTTGATTAAAATATATATTTTCCGATTGCTTGCTGTAAGCAAGCACACCTTTACTCGTATATATATATATCCCCCCGAAGCGTCTATATATAATAGATATATATATATATATATATATATATATATATATATATATATAATTAACTACTTAAAGTGATTTAAATTAAAATACTCTAGTAATAACATAATAAATGATTAAGGAAATAGTAAAATATGACGGTATAGTATAGACTGCATAATAGAATATGAACGCTTCAAAGAAATATTCCGAGATGATTTTCGATAAATGGAATCCACCAAAACAGTCTTCGACTCTACACATCCTTTCTTTAGATTTCAACGATAATCCTTAGAACTCAGAAAAGAAAAGATTTAGCCAAAATTATACCTATATATGTTCCTGATAACTTCTTGGAGATCGGACGATAAGAAAGCCTCTCGAATCCTCTGCTGGGTTCCAGGAAACCTGTTCACATTATTTCCCATAATGCCTCTCTCGCACTTCCCTCGCTCCAAATGGATACGAAAACTCAGTTGCCAAGTAAATGGAGACCGATTCGAAGCGCAAAAGAAACTACATCGGTTAGAGCTGCTTTCTCGTTCATAGAATAGATTGCAAAAGTTAAAGAATATATAGGAAATTAATTCGGAAGTGAAAAAGCAAAATCCATTCGCTAGAGATGCCCTGCAATCAAAATCTGTACTATGAAATATTGAATTAATGTCATTTATTTATAATAGTCCACTATTACTTATTTACCAATAATAATTAACAATTTTATTTATATGTTGAATAATAACACTACTAACTTAAGAAATTCCTGAAATACAGTCCCACGACTTTGAAATAATAATTAAAATAAATTCGATGAACAATTGCACGAAAATTTCAACTAATTAAATCTTAAAAGAAAAAGAATCAATGAAATTAAAGAGAAAAAGAGAGAGTGTTACGCAAATGTGTGGTAAATTTGGAATGCTTGAGATATTAGATAGTTGGGTGAACAATAAATTAGAAAATATTATATATATATATATATATATATATATATATATATATATATATATATATATATATATATATATATATATATAATATAATGGTTTTTCAGATTCTTTGTAATTTCACGTAAGACGGTTCCGCTAAATTGAAGTAATAACTCTCCGTAAAACATCAAAAGTGAAGAAAAATAAATGTCAAACCTTTCTCACTGTACTTTGCAGATTAGATTCTCTGATAAGAAAGAGAAAGTACGTAAAATGTGTGCAGAACAGATTATCAAGGTTTTTCATTATGCTCTGGCTTTACACGAAGTCACGCCTTCTATTAATGATTTCATTATAGATTATAATTTCATGCCTCTTTATAATGTCGTACTTATTTAATCGTATGTATGTATAGCTTGAATTAGAATTGGCTCATACAACACAATGCCACAAATTTATTTCAATACTTTAACGCATTTTTGTGTGCATAAATACCCACAAGCCTCCATTCTGCGTGTGGCAGGGGGTGTAAACACCTATAAAAACCATCGATTGTTGCTTATAATTGGTTACGCAGCTTCATTTGCACATATAAATGTGGTTTATCCTAAACGGATACTATATTCAACACCCTTTCAAGTGGATGAATCCCTCAGAAAAATTTGCCAAATATTTGAATGTATTATAGCAAAAATCCGAAAAAATATTATAGTTTCATTAATTAAAATCGAGTATTTGTATATAGTCTGGCTTTAAAAACTCCGATATTTTAAATATAACTTTCAGGAACATGAATCTAATATTTTCATGGGACCGTCTCTGGATTATAATCGATGTTAGTCTAAACCTCTGATTCATCGAAAGTGCAAATGCATTTAAAATTCGGCGAATCGAATTGAGCCAATGAACGTACGGCCTTCGTTTCATCCCTTGGGATGATATCAACCTGGTGACCCAGTTAATGAGTGTGCAAAGGAATGTTTTGGAGCTCCGACAGGTTTTCTGTAGAGCGGAAATTCCTTCCCCTTCGGGGCAAAGTTTTAAGCAAAGTCTAGGAAATCACTGGATGAGTTTAAACTACAGGTGGTGATGTCTTTCTATAGATGCTCTTCCATGTTTGTTATACTTTATTAGGATCCCGGAGATTTCTATTTTCTGTTCCTTATTCCAAGAAAAATTGGGATTATGCCCCTAGTTTTTTTATATTCCTCAAGTTCTAGCGATTAATGAAAGGGAATACTTATCTATATCGGTTGAATTGGTCAGTCGTAGGTTCTAAATCATATTTGAGCAACTGAATTAACCCAATAGATGAACCTTTTTGCACATTTCGTTAATGAAACTGTCTCCTTTTTGAAGCTCACAAATCAGAAGATGCAACTGCTCTAATTTTTGAAGATCCATCGTCCATCCCGTCAAAGTATATTTAATAAAAGGAGAAGATCTTTCGAACTTAGTAATAACATCGATGTTGGTACAAATCAAGTCTCTCATTAGAGTATTTGGAATAACTATGATAGCCCAATTTATTTTCGATGAAAATATTCTGTGCAAAACTATGATGATTATGCTACCAATATTCCTCAAAGTCATCTTAATAGTTATAGTTGAAAGAACAATTTTACTCGAAAAAAGTATAATTTACTATATTTAAGTTATAATCGTCGACATTGTAAAAATAATTTTGATATACTTTGTATTAACTTTAAATAAAAGACCATATATCTATATATCACTTCAATTTCCAGATAAGAATGGACCAGCTATTATTCAAATATTCAAATGCAGAAAGATCTGAGTATATCTATTCCCTCAATAGTAAATTTTAATTTCTTCGGTAAAAGAACCCTTCCTTCTAGTATAATTATATTCACACAACTTTTGACGTATCCTATAGTACCCATGGAGCCAATGCACTAAAATGCATAACCACAGATTCATTGAATCAGAATTGCCCATGAGACTGTTAAAAGAATTGCTGTTCTGAATCGGTGTTCACACGTACGAAACTGTTATTGGAAAGTGTCGAAGGGCATAAAAAGGAATGATACGATCGCTGAGTGGGATATTCCTTTTACGAACCAATCGAGACAGTTCGTTGGCACTCGACAGCCGTTTTATGACGCCATTTGCCTAAAGTATCAAAGATTTGAAGAGCTGGAATTTCAAATCTTCTTACTACGACGTAATATACTGAAACTATTTTCTATTTAGAATGTTGAGAGAAAATGAATTTACGTAATACGTTTTTTGAAATATTTCAGAGACTGACTTCGAGGATATGAAAGATTGGAAATCTGTGATACGCGGTACTTACGTAACGAAAATTCGTTCTTCCCGCGAACGATAAGCGATCGGGTATGTCATGGGGCATCCCCTGCCAGAGGTGGCTTGCTGGGTACTTAATATAGATAAGATAGATATGTCGAAAAAAGAATCTGAGCTTGAGACTGAGAAAATAAAATACTGCAATCTGCATACGAGATATCTCGAAAATACTTTGCTTCTTATCCAAATTTAATTCCTCCGAATTCGCCATTTAAGAGCTTCTGCATTTGAGTGCAGAGTCTATAATGAGTATCCTCACCAACCTTCTAATTTCAAGCCTACAGAACTTCATCTCAAACTGTGTCTCTTCACACGATTCCATCGACATTCGATCCCGGTGACCAACAACGACTTTTTATATCCTCCACAGAAGAACTTCCTCTGGGAAATTTCTCGACGGCCCTCCGATCATTTTTCCTAACGACGATCTCGAGAACCAACTTTTCTCTTTTTGAGAGGTTCTTTCAAACTTTGATTTTCTCTGCAATATTCTATCGACATGCAATTCTTCCTCTACATTCGATATTTTACTCTGCGATGAGGCAATTCGTGGATGCCGGGACAATTCAAAGCTGAATCAACAAAAGATGCTCTCACACAAGTTAATCGGGTCACTAACGCCCATCGTCACTGCATGCCGTCTGAGCGACACTCGACTGACCGACAGCTCAATTTACCGACAGATCGACTGAACGACAAATCGCTTGCATAAAACTATTTATGTTCCGTATGAACAGGCGTCGCCGCAAAAAATATTTATTATAGTTAATTGAAAGAATCGGTTGGCAGGCTTCCCGTGAAATTGTTTATCGGTATTTGACATTAATTTGACATTTATTCACGAAAATCTGAGTTTTTTTAATTTATAATTTGGTCTACAAGATACGAGCAACGAATAAGGGATGGATACAAACTTCCCTCAGAGGCTAACGAGGCACCAGAATATTAGGAAAACATATTCGAAAGAAGCAAAACAGCGTTCGATGTAAGCAAAACATTGGATAGGAAGGATTAGCAAACGAGATATAAAAAAAGAATCAAAGGGATAATAGTGACATCGGTTCCAGGTGAAAAAATGAACAAAAGGTTGAAGCCTCGGGTCGCAAATCTCTTTTTAAAGGAATGTTTTTTTTTAAGGTTTTCGCTTCAGCCTGGAATTATCCACTCTCCACCTACGATGGCGATGGTCGGAGACCGTAAATTGACCGAAGATTACTTTTGTCGAAAGAGGAGGGAACCGTGTCCTCACGAATGTAAACCAAAATAGACTTTGGTGGCGATAATTCCATGGAATATAATGATTTGAACTAATGCCACGCAAGTGAGTTGTATGGGTGTATTTTTTTTGAGCGAGATCACGTTCTTTCCACATTTTACAAAGTCCCCGTAGTCACGAATAGGATTAGAGGCTATCAAATATATGACACATATCATATTTCTATATTAATATCCGTAATCCATAATTCATTTTGTGCATGAAATGTCGTAAAATCCTTTATTAGTAATGAATTAAAAATTTAGTTCACATTCAGAAACCGACGCATATTTACATTATTATTTTGTGGAATTAATGGTCAAATGAAATGATAACATAAATTTAAACAACTTAGGTTTTAAAAGACGAGAATATTGCAGGATGATAATTCTGCTTGAAGAATGTTGAGTAAGCTGCCAGTGCTATGTGTTTCATTAGAAACAATGGGTATTTGGAACGATTGTTTGGTACTGCAATCATAATCCTACTCTGAAATCTGATGAAAACTTATTTTTACCCTGTATTTTATTACTTATATGCATGCAATCCTATATTCAATAGAGGAATTCCACATATTAAGCTGTGCATTCCACTAAAAGCCTCGAAGTTCTTTTAGATTTTTTTGACAGTTGCTAACACACTCCAGACTCACAAAAGCAGAATAAACGCCTTTTAAAAAGCATCACAGATAAAAGAGGACGTTTATGCATTTAAAGTACAACGATTCAGAAATTGCGTCGCCACTTTAGTGTCCTATGCAACAGCGTCATTTTGTCTGGAACATGCTCTTTTACTAGTGAAAAGTTTCATATTACGACTTATGTGCATAAGCATCTCTAACGTAAAACTGTACATGGATTCATTCTCAGGACTTAATATAGTTTAAAATAGATTATAAAATTTCAAAATGTAAAATGAAGGGGAGGTGAAGTCGGATCGCTTGCTATCTGAGGCATACACAAACAAATTTCATTATTAGAATAAAAAGACAAATTAAAATGTTCAAAGGTCACAGATTCAAATATTATTACTTATAAACTAAATTTCACTCGCCTTCGTTTCATTCTTTAAAATATATATTAAGGTTTGAATCTTCTCATTCGTTTGGTTAACAAATTATTAAATAAATCCAAATTGTTAAATCGGTGCATTTTAAGAGTTCGGTAACACTTTAGGAGGACAGAGGCTAAAACTATAAATTCAATTTGATATTAACAAACCTAAAACTTTGTATAATAATTTTTTATCGACAGCTAAATGCGATTATAATTCTGGAAAAAGTTACTCTGAAAGTTCCTTTAAATGAGACATAATCTGTGACACGTGGTAGACAAACATGTCGGAGGAAATAGATTTCATGAGATGTTATTTAGTCCGCTGTTTCCGATGGCAACGGAGTCTAACGAGAGATTCAACAGATAAATGGGGTCGACCACAAGAGACTTCAGCGGTTAAATGGGGAAAGCAAAAATCTCTAGCATTTCTGCGAATGTGAAAGGAATAAATTCCCAGTCTTGGCCATTTATCGATGGCTCAATAAAGAGCGACAAATTCTTCTTTTCGGGATTCATTGAGTAAAGGATCCAAACTCAATGTATGCCAGCAACAATACATACTTGTCCGTCATTTTCTAGACATTTAACACAAGATAAATATTTGCTTTAGACGTAAAATAGTGTATTTGCTCATGAATATTATGATAAACATTAGACCAAATGTTAATCATATTCATGTATTTTAGTCAAATATTATTCTTTCGATCGGCTTTCGTAACAATAATACTACGACCTGTGATATAAAAATATATCTTGTTGGATTATTAGTGAATTATTTTTAAAAGGCATGTTACTATCATTACTTATTCGATTTATTCCCTTTTATCCCGGTTTCATCGATATTTAAGAGCCTATCAGGATTATAATTTACTTTTTAAAAGCCGTTTCGAAGATATCAAAGAATTTGTTTACATCTTCTTCCCTTGGTTCTGGAAACAGGGCTGTCCGAACGACAGCTGCGGGTGATATAGGGGTGCACACACAATGATTGTGAGTGCACAATTGTGTGTGATTTCCAATGAAATCAAGTGAATACTAACTTCAATATTCACTGATAAACTAAAGTGACCTCACTATTTACGGACTCAATTTTATACTTTGAAAGTTTCTTCCCTTTGTTGTTCCAAGAAGTATCAAATTGTGACCAAACTTTCATATACTCGCAACACAAGACATATCAGAGCATAACTAGTGCTCCCTTTACTGCGCAATCATTCGCGAGAAAGGCAGTTCAGTACAATAACAGTAGACACTATGCGAGAGAATTTCTGAGGGGGACGATATTAGGATACTTTCCCTTACTATCAGTAAGTTAATTTCAGTAAATAGTTTACAAGGCGGGTATACGATAATTTAAATTATATTAAGTTTAGATTTAACCTAAGCTAATTCTACCGACTGCAATTTAAAAAAAATGTAACATCTCAGCTTTTTACTATAAAAATCGTGTATATTAATTTGAAGGATCTTAAATCTTTTGGCGTTGGAATGAGAATTTTTTCAGATAAATTTACTAACACGAATGAATATTTATTTATATCTGATTCCTTCGATCGCCATAGTTCGCCCAACAGAAGCACTGAATCCGCCCAATTCCACGCGCCAATGTATCGAATCAATAAAGGGAATGACATTATCAAGGGAATGCATTATCGGTCGGAATAATTCCAACTTATGCGACCATTAGAACCGACATAATGTTTGGAACTCAAATTCCCTAAATTGAATGGGAAATCGAAGCGATTGATAGAACAACATTTCGTGGGCTAATGTGTACAGAAGAACTTAAATGAAAGGAAACACTTATACCGCTACAGCAGTAAGGTATACGGTTACAGTGGATGCGCGTTTTCTTTAATTTACCGTTTGCGATGGTCACCTAACACAAAGTCTCGCCTTAGTCAATTGATAGAGAAATTTTTGACAAATGGCAGATATTCGCGTTTTATTTCGAAGGATCGCAATATTCAAACGAATCGTAACTTCATTAATCGGAAAACTGTCCAATTTAATTTTTAATACCTTTGAATAGTTTGAATGGGAACATTACGAGATACTGCAAACCAGCTGTGCGCAACCTGAGGCCGTACGGCCGCATGCGGCCGTGGGCAAGGACTTTGGCGGCCGTGGACGTCTATATTAAAGTGTACGAAGTGGCGGCCGCCATTGCTAAACAATGACTTTCTAACATCTCTATCGTTTCTGGTTGACTTACTAACGCATGTTAACTATCTCAATCAAAACCTGCAAGGCAAAGCAACAACAGTTTGCCTCATGTACAGAAAAATAAAAGACTTCTGTGACAAATGTCGTCTCCTGAAAAGCCATCTGCAGCAGGGTAATTTCTACCACTTTCCGCAACTGACGGCTCTGATTGACAGCAAAGAAGTAGAGCCTGACCAAATTCCTACCTTCCGTTTTTCGGGCACTTTAGACGGACTGTTGCAGGAATTCGCTAACCGTTTTCAAGATTTCGAAAAGATTTCAGCAACAATAAGACTCGTTGCTTCTCCTCATCTGGTGGAGACTGAGAGTGCACCGTTACATCTACAAATGGAGCTAGAGAATGAGCAGCTTCTGAAAAAGTTTACGGAAGAAAGCGACCTGCTTGATACGTGGAAATCAGCAGTAGAATACCCGCAACTATGAGAACTGGCCAGGAATATTCTCGTTCTTTTCGGAAGCACTTATTTGTGCGAAGCAGCGTTTTCCAGAATGAAATATCTGAAAAACAAGTACCGAACCCGATTGGTAGACAGCAATCTGGAGTCTGGAATACGGCTAATGGTCTCCAGCTTGTCCCACGACTTTGCAAGTCTGTCTGCAAACATGCAAGAGCAAGGAAGCCATTAACCACTTCTCTGACGAATTATTTTTTCAAATTTCGCTCAGAAAATGTCATATTATTTTATTTGATATTCTTTTAACTTATTTCATTTGGAATAATCCTAGTCCCTTCTTTTCTGAAGCTATTTAATTGTTTATCCTTAGCTTTGCTGTTGACTATCTCTTGTAAGTTTCTCAATATAACTCATTATTTAATAAAAAGAACTGAAAATATTACATTTACTATATCAAGTGATATATAAATTATCAATTGAAAATAAATTTTCCCTTTCATTCAATAAAATATGTTTGTTATTACTTCTTGCTACCGATTGTTATTTAACTTGCGTCGCGGGTTGCTCATACTAATTCGAATAAGAACTAAGATAATTTCAAAAATATCCGATAGAGACCCTGAGTATTCCTTCCGTAAACGGCATCTAGAATTAGAAAAATAACTACATTGATCCGACGAGTATATTAGGCTTGAACGCGAACGAAGACCAAGACTTCCTGAAACAATTGCTATAACGGTTTTTTGTCCCATATGACGTTACGTAGATATATTTTACATATGTAAACCAGTAAATAGAATATTGTCATATACATCATACTCGTTTTAGTGTATAATCTATAAATTTTTACATAAATCATAAAAAATTATTAAGTGTACTTGGACTTATTGGCGGCCGTTATTAAAGTAAAAAGTCTGTAGTGCGGCCGTCAATAGCGGAAAGGTTGCGCATCCCTGCTGCAAACAATGGAACTGCCGATTTACAGCAATCTCGTAAATGGTCATCGTGAAAGAGAATAGTAATATATATTTCCTTTCATAATTTATGATATAAAACTCCTTTCATTGGGTTATTTATTAATGAATGCTATCTATATATGACAATCAGATTTGGAAAGACTAATATATCGGGACGCCTATAGAATTTCATCCCAATTTCTATGGGAATCATTTTATTTTTCATAGAATTCGTAAATACTTCCTTGGGTGGATCCAGAATGCAACACTATCTTTTCTATTGTTTGATTATAAGAATTAAGAATTGAATTGAGGCTACTGTGACAGAATTAGAAGTTAGATAATTTGTTCTATTTTCTTCGTTGATTCAGGATTATTACATCACAACGAATTGTAATCATGAAAAAATAATTATTTATCGAATTCTGTATATCGATATTGTTAAAAGAGGTAAAATCCTATTTCAATTATGAAGATTTATACTCTATTTCAAGGAAATTTTCCCAAATTCTAATGAATTTTGGAAGTAAAGGATTTAATCTTCTGAGCATATATATACTCAATTCCCGCCAAACTAAATTGCATGAATGAAATGATTTTATAACTTCCATATGGTGAAGCAAAATCTCTAAACTGATCTACTAATTCTTTTTTAGATAGTGAATATACCCTTAAAATAATGATACAGTTTATGTAGTGTCGTTAATTAATGAATGAATGCCTTTTTAAAATCGCTTGATAAAAGATCTCTTTTGTTCCACGGTTTTTGTGCTTTCATTTAAAAACCTCGGGAGACTTAATTTTAGCCAGAATCCAATAATAAAAGACATTGAAGTGGAAATTATCGTCACGATCCGCGTCAGACGAAGAAAATTTGAAGTTAGGGAAAATCTTTCCAATTTAGGGCTAATGAGATCGAGAATAAATTGTGTTTATTTAGAAATAATAAATAATGATTAAGTACTTAATCATTGAACGACTTCCATCTAAAAAAAGGCTTATTCAAAAAACGCTTGGAAAGAACTCGAGAGTTGCTCTTCCTTTTGTGTTTTATTTTTGAAAAATGGGAAAGCCGTGTTAGATCGCCCATAATTCTAAAGGGAAACACGATCATTCGATATTTGATAGCAATGTCTCAGAGGGAAACAACCTTCGCAGGTATAATTTACGATAGTTATACGACTAAATATTTTCGGGCGGAATTAAGCTATGCGAAAAAATTATAAACTATAATGATAAAATTTATTTAAAATTAAATGAAAACGATGAGTAGAATAAGTAACAAATTAATATCTCTGCTGCAAAGCGGTACACTCTCCTTTTTTAGCATTATAAAAAAATTTTATTTCTTCCTGCAATTGCAGGAAGAAATAAAATTCATTGCACGATGTGGTAATGATTAATGTTCTTTTATAGAAAAAGTATCAACAATTTTACTTCAAAAATAATATATATATGATACCATTGTTTATTTATCCGTTGTATAAGTATTATTTTACGAAAATGAGAACCAAAGTTGATCCACCTTGTTCTTTCAGATGCTAAAAAATTAAAATTGGCTCGAGAAGGCAATTAAAGTTACGATTACACGAAACGTGTGCTATAAAAGAATTTCTCTATAAAAGGCATGGCCTTGTATTAGCTTAGTACGTCTCGTTTATTATAAGCTGCTATGAATATACGGGTACAGAAAGATAAAGACAGGGAAATTTGAGCAATCACATGCAGATTCTATATTTAGATAATTGAACTATGTAGATAAAAAACTATGTGGAATTGAAGGGATCACAATTTAAAAGAGCGTTGCCTAATAAATAATGAAGATATCACCACTTGATGTCTCACAAAACCTTTCTCCCGATTCGAGAATAAAAGAGAACAAAAACGTGGAAAGCAAACTGAGGAACGAAAGTGGAGGGATGAATGGCCGATGAAAGAGGAACACTTGATGGTACGAGAATACGTTCTTCCATAACAATCATCTCTCTGAAATCTTTTATTTTCAAACCTATTCATCTTTCCGTCTTTGTCCTTTCCAATATCTCTCCAGCGCATCTCAATGTGCGTTACATTTCTCCTTTCAAAGATATATTAGAACATCATCCAATATGAAGTGAAGTTAGTTTACGTTAATTAATAAATATTCTACTTAATAATTTTTTATTTTTTATAGTACATGAAATTTAATTTAATAAAGTAAAATATGGATTAAAAGGAAGATTATTTAGAAATCAGTAGAAAATTTGCCCAATAAAAACGTTTATTATTAATATAATTAAGCCTTTTTTGTAAAAATTAAAAGCAACTAGCAAATTATAATGACGATTTAACTACAAAAACTCAGTCAAAACGTTCAGTTAGATCACAAAATCTATAATCCAGCAAATTATTAACAGATATCCTACTTCTAAGATAGGATACTCAATGAATTTAAAACTATAGAATTTTATCGATCTTTCTTTTATTATTATTTAAATGTTGCAGTTGGACGACTGTCCGGTGGCAACAATATACAGCGAATTTTAAAAGAATAAAAGATGAATTCCTATAAATCCTAATAGTTTGAACTCACAACAATATATCGTCAAATAATTCATAAAAGAATTATTAGGGAAAAAATACTATCAATGGATGAATATGAAACCAAATAACACTGATTCCTATTTTTAAAATGATCTCCTTTGACTTTCTGTATCCTTTCCTCCATCGATTTGCCTAAAAGCAATCCATTCATCCATTCACCACTGACGCCAATATCGCTGCATCACTATTCCTGAGTCACATTACGAACTCTTATCGCCCTTTTAAGAGTTTTTATAAACTCTTTTTCAACGCAATTGGCCTTAAGTAGGTCCTTCATCTTTTTGTAAATCCAAATAAAAAGTTTTTTATTTGAAATTACGCCCAAACCTAATAAATAAACCTGATTTGTGTGTAAATTCCATTGGTGAATACATTTGAGGAGAACTGCATTCCTCATTAGAGAAAAGAGAGAGCGTTGGCCCCTAGTATTTTCAGATTGTTATATGTAATATCTTGGCTACACATCCACGCCGGTCCTATCCAATATCCCGTGCCGCAGTCCCCTTGTAAAACTCTTTAATACTCGTCAATTCAAACACATATCATCAACCATCAATATGTATTTATATAAACACAATGTAGGAAATTCGGTCATTATAGCACTCAGAACATTTTTATTTTGTATTTTGAATGAAAGTTCTTAAAACTAACTCAAATAAAAATAAAACAAAAGTTTTATGATGGAATATCTTGTGATATTAAATGTGACTTCGTACCAATCGTTATCTAGTAATATCTAATCTTTTTTATGAATCAAATAAATATCTTCGTTTCGCAAGAAAAGTTCAATAAATGATGGAAAATGAATGTTTCTGTGGCCACAGAGATTTTTGACGAATCAAATTAAAAATCCCTCCAAATACGGTTCAATGAAACCTTATTTGGACATCTTATTATTTTAAGGAACTTTATCTTATTTCTCTCGTTATAATACATTCCAAGAAACAGATAAATATTACATATTTTTTCTGTCAAAATATCCCTTGTTTTCAATTCTGTCTTCTTATTAATTTAATTATGTAAAACTCGCCACTTGCTTACTTTTGCCTCAGTTGTGTAATGAATGTAATGACTCCAAATGAAAAAAGTTTTACTTTCCTAATTAATGAGAGAATATTTCCCCATTCATATATTTGAGGGAATGTATGGAAAATCCTTTCACCTCTGCTCAATGTGTTTTGAGCTGAAATGTGAATTCCCCCTGACTGCGGATGAAAAAAAACCCCCACTGAATAACACCAGGGATTATTTTGTATAGCGCAAATATGAAGATTATCTGCTCTAACAAAAACCTATTGAAATAAGAGGAAAGTACTGTCGACTATTATGTGTATATAATTATATTCGAGAAATATTAAATGCTCTATAAATGTATTTCTTAAAATAACATTGTTAGTTAGTCTTAAACTAAGTTATGTATATATGCTACTTATATTCCTGCAAACATCGATTTAAAATCTATTTAATAAACTGATATTAATGCAGTTACAACATTGTTTGCATTTATAACAAAACATTAAAGTTAAACTAATCTCTCAAGCATATATTATAATCTGTTCTGCCATACGATAATTCAATCAGGGAAATCTATGCGTAAATTCCAAATATTTTGAATAAATTACAAACAGAAATCAAAATTTTCAGTATTAAAAGTTAAATTTAAAGTAAAAATTGTGTATGAACGGGACTCGAATAAAAGTACGAAATTATTTTTTTAATTGTGGCTTCAAAACATGAGAGATTATGACTGATTGAAAGCAGAGGATACATTTTGTGGTCCTTAGGTGAGTATCGGTCATTTCACTTGTATTTAACCTTTGTATTCAAATCGTACAAACTCATCGAAAATTAATTACATATGAGGATCATATTTTTCCATCAAAGGAAATTTCAAAAGGATGCACTTTATTACTCAGGAATTAAATTCTTGCAGGTTCTTTGACCTTCTGATAACAGCTCAATCATACGTGGCTTAAATTGCAATTACAAAATAAACATAGTAATGGACATAGTACTCGGATTTAAGTGTTGGGCGTACAAATTTCTAAAGATATTTGAAATTAATGAAATGGCCTCATTTCATAACATCGCTTAAATCGTATATACTTTACTCGAGATGGGAGAGTCTTAGATTCGCACCTTTGAAACATAGAGACCTCATACTATTAGACCTACTCTTTTAAACAATATATATATTTATAGATATTTTCACTTAAAATAGCGAATCTTAACGCACTCCAAGCCAACTTCGATAATTACTAAGTTCGACTTATTTGCCTCAAATGAATGTGATAATTAGAATCGAATATTCGTTCTCAGTCACCTGCTGATGACCGAAAAAGAGTTCAAAAAAGCGGGTTATCGATTGGTCAAAGATGAAAGAGAGAAAAAGAGGTAATGGAGTAGAGAGAGTTTGGATGTTGTAAAATAGGCCCCATGGCCATAAATGGCTCGCTACTTTACGAAGGATTTTATGCGCGAACAACTGAATTGAGGGGCCGAAATAAAATGTATTTAACTTAATGTTGTAAGTTATTCTTGAGATGACTCGTTCAGGTAAAAAGCAAAATTCTTTCTGGTGAATCCGAGTATTTCAAATCTCTGATTCTCATGTCTGAACAGCGATGGAAAAAAGACCCTCAAAGACTGCGTTTCCTTGGTTCATTTTATTAAGTATTTGAGCTTTGTTTTTAATGATTTTGAGTAATTATTTCCTTAGCAACGAAGAAAAGAACCGGAGCGAAGACACGCGAAACGAGAATTCGAGTGCTTTTGCGAGAAAAACGTTCCAATAAATGCGAAACGATTTACGATACTGAAAAAATGGTTCCAAAACTTGAGAATTTGAGCTTTAAATTGAAATATGCTGAATTCCCTTCACATCAGAAATTACGCGAAAGTACAAAAGAGCTGAATATATATAATTACGTCTAACGGTTAATATCTTATTCCATTCATTGCAAAATAATAGAGGCTAGTATACATAAATAGAGTTAGATAAATAAAGAGTTCGTATCCTAAAAGTTTAACTTTTCTTTCTAAACCAGCAGATGGTTTTGACAATCTTTCGTTCAGAAGTCTATCACTTTCTTTTATTGGCTCTGAAAAGATGAGTTTCGATAGCTGAATAATGTACAAAAATAAAGCGATTAAGTATTTCGACGAGACTTTTTGACAGAAAGATTCCTTTAATCATAATTTACGCTTTAATATTTGGTATTTGCTCGAAACAACTTCTCAAACTGCCGTGAATGAAATTTTCCGATAGTTTTATTTCACGCGATGTTGCACAGAACTTACGAATACATCTTTTGATTAGAGATACGCTGTTTTGGTAAAAGGCTCGGTAAACACAATGCGCACTCAGAGTAAAGGACATGAGAGCAATCCTGCCCAGAAATATCTGAATGGAATCCCGTAAAGTGAAGCTCTTCCCATAGAATGTCTTCGTGTATACGAATTGCAATTTAATCGTGAAAATTATAAGTGTTGTCTTACCTAAACTCTGAGAGTGCATATAAAATGTTGAAAAATTGGAATAGAAATCATTAGGATAAATAAACTAGAAACACATGGAATTCTTTAGAGGGATAAATGAACTGTGTATCAGGTTTAAAACGTCAGAATCGGGTCTAACGTATTAATCATTATACCGACTTTCTATTTACCGAAACTGCATCTTTGAACCAACAATCAATTTTCGAGTTCGTTTTGCATTAACGTTGGAGGCAATTTGATTCCTTTATCATCAGATGATCGAAACCGGTCGAAAAAAATGCATTTGCGGAAGTTACAAAGTTTCTTTTCTGAGCGTTACTTTCTCTGCATAATTCATTATTTCCCCACTGAAATAAAAAACGAAGGAAACTATCGTCCTTCAATTTAAATAGTTAGTAAACCGAAATTGGACATTATATTGGGCAACTTCCATAGCAAATTCATTAAAGTCAAATATTATTTTCATTTTAAACTTAATGCCTAAGAATCGAGATACTCGGTGGTAGCAAATGAGAGTATTTTAGGAAATTGGAGTACCCATTCGAAAAGTCAATCAAATGAATGATTTTGGAGAAACCAATGAAATGATTGAAATTGGATAGCGGAGGAACGTAAATTCATGGTCTCGATGTTTTTAATTGCTTCAGAGATGGGTGCTACTAAATAGATACATTTTCTCAGATTAGGGAACTTCCCGATTCAGTCAC
The DNA here is from genome assembly GCA_020796165.1 of Pantala flavescens. NCBI lineage: Eukaryota > Metazoa > Arthropoda > Insecta > Odonata > Libellulidae > Pantala > Pantala flavescens. The sequence continues at coordinate 35,680,203 of CM036880.1, read as the reverse complement.
GAATATAGAAAGGGAAGAATGGATATTTTTGTCGGTAAATTGTAGGAAAACGGTTCATGAAAACTTAAAAAATAAGCCAACTTATTTCAAGTTTTAAAAATAACATCGCCTTGGCAAGAAATACAACATGCTGAGTTGTTCGACGAAGCTTCCGTACATTCATCACAGTATTTATTGCGGAATTGCAGCGTTTTCACTTACGAAAAAGTCACTCTTCCATTCTGAACATTTCTCTAAGATCTCGCATAGGTTCCTGTAGTCGGAGGTGACGTAATAGCATTCGGATTCAACGAATGAAGGCAAACTATTACTTTCAGCCGTTTCTTAAAAAGGGTCTTCGAGGCACTTATCGAGTGCTATCATACAAAGAGAGTTTGAGCCTAAAAAGTGAAATTCCACTTCATCGAGAGCATCGTTGAATATTGCAAGAATCTGCTCGTTTCACAATGCCTCAACTTTAATTTATCGTTAAGCAAATAACTGAGAGTAAAATCCTCTACATTTGGACAATATGCAGTGGCATAATGTAGGTCTTTATTTGTGTTGGCGAGATTGAGACTAAAATGTCTCTTTTTCCATCTAACCTCTTACAAAAAAAGTCAAAAGTACAATGAGAATTTAAAAGGATTGATTAAAATAATAGTTATAAGAAAGCTTTAAGTGAAAGCTTAATATAAAAAATCTTTAGAAAAAAATCCACTGCAGGAAAACACCCGCAATGAAGGGGGTGTGAAAAACATGCATAAACCTACTGACAGAATTAATTAAAAGAAATAAAGAAACAGACGAGATCATAAAATAGAAATACAAAATACTGAAATCAATAAAACAATTGTTACAAAAAGAAATTAAGAATTCCATAACAGAATAAAATCCAAAACAACATTTGACAATTATACACTGAGATGTACAAGAAGTATATAAGAAAAGATACGGATGATAAAAACAACAGAATACTGAAATTTCAATTTTCCGAGGGCAATCAATAAATAAGATCATGTTAAAGTTGAAAATATATCATATACCTTTCCAGGTAATAAAAACCTAAAAAAGTGCCCCGTTGATTGAGACTGGAGAGAAGTATCTACATCTACATCTACATAAGTACCCTGCAAGCCGCCTTTCGGCGTGTGGCAGGGGGTGTAAACACCTATTCTATTTTACCGCGTATTTTAATCTATTATTGTCGCATATCGTGCGCGGGAAAAAGGAATTCTTAAAACGATTCGTCCTAGCATCTATTTCTCGTATTTTACGCGCATTATCGAATCGGCCTAGATAGCAGGGGGGTCGCATAATTTCAATTACGTCTTCCGAAAACGTACTTTCTCTAAACTTATCTAATAAACGCAATCTGGCTGCTAATCTTCTATCTGCTAACGTTTCCCAACCTGCGTCTGATAATAGTTTCGTTACGCTTGCCTTTTTATCGTAGCAATTCTTTACAAATCTTATTGCTTTTCGTTGGACCTTTTCTAGCTCGCGGGTACTAATTTCGTCCGCGGGATCCCAAATACTAGATGCGTATTCTAGTTGTGGAGTATGAGAAAGATATGGTAAGAATTCATCAAATATTCATATTTAATGAGAATACCTAGTCATTATGTAAGATATATATGATTCATTATTTTGAAACTAGTAATTTATGCGGAAATTGTCTAACGTCCGATCCGATGATATTCATAAAACATAACAAGAGCAAGATCTGTGAGCCAAGAAGTAATCTTAATGAATAGGAAGTGACACATGGACAAAGTCTAATTCTTAGGATAATAAATGTAATTTAGGCTGAGGGTTGGACAGAGTTTATTTAATTCACCTAAAACAAAAGTAAGAAAATCATAATTTTTTAAAATTAAATGATTTTGAACTGATCACATTTTGCTCATAATCAAAATTTCTTTATTCATTGCAGAGAAGATGAATATTTTCCAACTCATCAAAATGGAGTGAGAAATAACAAGTATTTTCCATATTCTACGGGCTAATGAAGCCGATTTCATCTTTAAGAAGATATAAGCGCGATAATATTCTTAAAAATTTCTTTGAGGGATGGAAATTCTCTTCTATAAGACGAAAGTTCAATCTCTGCAATTGATTTTCTATTTAATTCTTGATTTCGAAACTGATTACCAAACTTCACTATCTTTAAAATTTTGGATATATATTTAATGATATCGGAAGCTATCCAATTATACGAATAAATCGACTCCTCTGTTGTGAATGACTGTTACTTTTCCTTGAAATGGTAAAATCAAATAATACTTATAATAAATTACAGGATAAGTAATCAGAGTTACGGAAGAATTCTCTATCCGAAGATTCTTGAGAACTTGAAACCTTCAAAACGAACAGGAATTCCAAAGTTAAACCTAAATTTGGCACAAAAAGGGTTTTTAATTTACTGAATCACAGCCACAATTGTTCAATTATACTATTTTAATTAAAATTGCTAATTTTTCTTGTAGGTCTCTAGAAGGATATTTTGTCTCATAATTCTCTTCGATTCTATCATGTTATTTATGAAAGACAAAGTAATTCCATCGCAATTTGGTGAATTAGATAATTTAACAATTTTTGGCAGGTATTGAAAAATTGATCTTGAATTCCTTCCGAAAGAATTATCGGGCGACTGAAGCATTTTAGGAAATCCTCGGCAAATGTCGCAGAATTAACCCCAGATTCGTACAACTTTTTCCTTTCAGTACTTCGTAAATATCACTTTGTAAAATCTCCTTTACTTTAATGTTTATGAGTTTGTAAGTTACTTTTAATTTGCTTGAAAAATACAGCAATTTCTCAATACTTTGTGCCTAAGGAACTCTTACTTCCAAGCTATTGGGTGAAATATTCGCATGTAAGGCGCAGGAGGTGTTGCGAAGGTCAAAAGAGTGACCTCGTTTACTTATAAATTGCAAACATTTAGTTATCTCCGATGAATTTTCATTCTAAGATAAGGAAATCTGATCTTTGGAATGATTGTGACGTAGAACTCTCATGCTCGACCTTTGACAGTTAAAAAAAGTAGGTACGGAAACGAACAATATCATGATTTAAATTTATTTAAACTTCAGATTAAAATAACCTTAACTTTTTAACTACATTTTCAAATAATATCTCAACCTATGTGATTCTTTAATTTTACAGCGAGTTTTGCATTTACGATTTCTGTCCTCAAATTCTCAATGAAGGAAAGAACGACTCCTAAATTATAGTAGTCAAAGTTTACAGAAATAATTCAAAATAAGTGGAAAAATAACATAAAGGTGAAAGAAATAAAATTGTAAGTGATTATCGAAAAACGATTCAATATAACTGCTTGCAAGAGAATGATTTATGCACGACTCTTTGATTGCAATAGAATTGCACTCTTATAACTTCATAAGCTTAGAAGTTTCTCTTTGCCCAAGTATGAGGAATCCTTTAAAGTTAAAATATGCTGTTAAAATAAGAGAAGGTTGAATCGGTCATTTGCAATAAACATAAAACATATAAATCACTACATTTAAATATGATACAAAGATACGAATAACTATAAGGGTCGAGCCTAATTCAATCGCATAATCTTCTGAATCTTCGGTATTTCCTTTAGTTTTAATACTGTCTTCGTGAGAAACGGGTTTTATTGTTCTTTAACCCTTTGGCTTCTGCACACATTTCTTCTTTCCCTCCCCACTCTTTCAAGGGCCCCTTTTGTTTAACACGGTCCCTTTAAAACGACCTTTAAAGGACGCGAACAACCCTTGACCAATTAACTCGGAATGAGTCGAATCAAAGGCGGTTGTCACTCATAACCATGTTAAAATGGTCGTGTAAAAACCATATTCCAATGAGGATTTCCATTGCGTCTATTTTCAATAAGATAATTTCAATCTACAGTCAGAACATTTCTCTCTTCTTTGGATGCTTAAAACTGAATTGTCAACATTGAATATTTGAAGATTTGATCGAATAAAATGCATCGCTTCTCTGATAAGAATGACCAATTCTTTTATTATTTTATTAATTTGAAATATTTGCAACAATAATATTGAATACTACTTATGTAATCTTTTTAACGTTGAGAACTCGAGATAAGAATTACTAAATAGAACTACATTAATAGACAGAATGCAACCTAAATGACATAAAATGTCTCAGTATCAAAATATTCGTTACAAATACTATAAATCTTATTACTACCTTTTTTAATTTTTATCTTCTTTCCTTTATTGCACTGCGATGAAGGTTAAATTGGGGATGTAACTTAATGAAAATGGATGTAAATTTAATTGTATTGATATTGTAGCACAGAAATGTTACAGATATCGAAAACGAAGACTTTACTTAAGGGTTTACAGAAAATTTCGGAAAATTTCATCCCCTAAGAAACAACAATCCATTTCTAAGAAAATTTCCCTTTAAAATCTATGCAATCCAAGGGCATGTCGTCAGCCTACACATTTCATTGAAAACCGCTAAGTGGGGTTCCGCACGGGTCAGCCGTTGGGCCGCATCAATTCAGAGTGCTGACCTCCGAAGAAAAAGAAAAGGTACGGGACAAAGATCGGTTCACTTCTTACCTTAAGAGTCTTGGACTGCGGATCATACACCTTCACCCTGTGATCCGGGGAGCTTCGGAGGTTCTTGGAGTCGATCTGTACATTGGTTTGCATTTTTATTTTCTTTTCGGTTTCTTTTTACGGTATCGTTTCCTATTCCAGCAGCTTTCACGCTACCTCTTCCGCAGAAACACCTTAGCGACACATACTTGTTTCCTTATGCCCCCCCTCCGCCGCCCACTCAGGGGAACCCGTCGCCTAGGCAACGTGCTGCCTCCCGCTCTTCCGCAGCAAAACACGCCCAGACACCTATATCTCTTGCAGATGAGTTCAACGTTACGAAACTATGTTACAGAGGAGATATTTCTTCAACAAGAACAAGTGTTCACATCAATTGCGTTAACTGGACGCACTGCTAAAGTATTCTGCGTTTTACACGAGAATCGACAATTAATGGTCGCCCACCGATATGAGCGTGTCCTTTAACAGGGGAACAAATGGGATAGTAAGTATTATTAGATTGAAAAGGAAGTTAGTAACATAAGGAGCTCTTTTGACTTTATAATAAGTGAGCTTTTAAAAGACTATCCTATAATCATTATCATTATACAATCATTTAAATTTTAGGTGATAGAATTCTTAGCAATAAATTAGCGTGAATAATATATTTGCGTGGATTGTGATTAAATGTAATAAACTTCTAACTGATTATTGGATTAATACATTGATTTACCATACTCGTAATTTCCGTTCCCGTGCAGTTTAGTTTAAATTTTGATAGATGATTAAGTAGATTAGTTGTCAATATAATAATTTTCTTATGAATATTAATTTGAAGTTGAATCTAAGCATGGAAAAGACATGCATTCCATTTGATTTTTAAAAGTTTTACCATAAAAGCTGATTTTCAGCATAAGAACTTTAGAATATATGAAGACTTTTGGTTATATTATATTTAGAAGATCATAAAATCCGAATAACAATCCACTTCATCGAATATATAGTCAACAGTCCGACTGGGGCAGAAAAGGGGGCGTGACCCTTATCAGATAGAAATACCTCTTTCGGGCGAAATCGTTAACGCACGGAAAAAATCGCGTCTTTTTTAAAAACTGCTCCGACTCACGGAAAGGGTCGTCACGATGCACGAAAAGGGAAAGAAATGTTCTATGCCCTCTCAATAATGCCGATCAATCGTGGGCATAGAGGGTGTGTCCAGCACATCCACTGCAAGATGTAACTATATCATCACAGTCCCGAGAACACGCTGCACTGTCTCACGCGGCAAAAATCACGCACCTCAGAACACCGTGAAATCCAACAGCGCACACGTTCACTCTGAGCGACTGCCTTCGGTGGGCGGCAGCGCAAGACTGAGGCGCCACCCTCGGACACCTCGGAAACTCCGAGATGTGTTCCAACGCACTGCGATGGACCAAACTATCTCTCCATAGTTCTTCTTGTAATTTTATTTTTGTCTATCGAATATATCTTATCGTACAATTTTTGAATTCCATTGCAACTGCTTGTAAATCAATACACCAGATTAATATTCTAATACTTTCATATTTACCAATAAACGTGAAAAATATGTACGGAAAAGAGAAAAGAGTTTTTAAAGTCATAAAGAAAGCAGATATAAAAAGTGAAATCCTTATCCATTAGTGTCCTTTGTAATCTAAACTGCACTTTAAATACAATAAGTACTAATTTTCCTATTGCTGGGTGAATTTCTAACACAAGAGGTCAATATGATTGGACTTAGAGTTCCTTTTAAGAATCTAGATTAATTCAAGTCCACTGATACTAGTCCATGAGGATCCTTTCTGCTCATCTGTTAATTTCTTATTACCTTTTGAGACATATGTTTTCCCTTCCACGTGATCTAAAACTAGTATTTCTATCTAAATATTCTATCTAAATAAATATATCTAACTACTTCTATTTCATTCGCTTTTAAGGAACGTCTCCTTTTAAGCTCAACCGTGGTCGAATGACCATCAAAAGAGCACTCGGTATTTGACTTAGTTCACAGTTGATATACTAAGAATAAATACTCGAGAGCGACAAATACTTTAACCTCGGAAATAATCCAAATAAAATAAGGGGATTTCATCTAAATTTAACATGTACATTATATATATATATATATAATTTAGTATGGATATTTGATTTAAAATCAACGCTATAACTATTTACTTTTAATTCATCTTCTATAACTAAAGGGAATAAAACATCATCATTAAGGTTTATGAGATGAATCTTTTTTGCTTGTTTGTTTGATTAATTTTATTTCGTAAACTCTACATTAATAAATAACATCAATATTCAAAATAATAACAAATATTTCTCCGAAAAAAATTGAATTTTGTTATTATCTTCTATTATTGTCTTTACGAAAAGAAATCTTATTCTTCTTTGTAATTATAAGATTTTAGTTCCTATATGTTCCTATTATTCCTATAGTATATGAAATATCTCCATAAATACGAGATTTATTTATCTTAATTTTAATCCAATTAGTTTTGCAAGAATTTTATGGTATAATATTTAGCTATTCTTTGAGCATTTGTCAAATATCTAAATTATGTCTAAGTAATGAACTTCTTAAAGTAAGGAAATGTAGGTATTAGAAGTGGTTTATTTAAAAAGGAATATAATATATGTATTAAGAATTATTAAGGAAAGAGTTGCAATTTATTCTTATCGATACGCTTAAAATATTTTAATAGTAAGTTAAATTCAAGAATTATTATCAAAAGTTTACAAAAAGTAAATATATACATTAACTTTTCATTTTTCACCTCAGTCCCTTCCAATAAAACATCCATTATCCCAATGTATTTCATTGAAAGAAAGTGATTAAAGCGGATATTTAGATGGGACATCCATTCTCTGGGATTCGAATGAGCGAACAAATGATATTTAAATGATTAATGCAAACATCCAAACCCGTTTGAAATAAAAAAGACGACGTTTCTCAACATTTCCCCAAACCAAACCTTAAAAGAGTAATAAAATTAATTTATAGTTGTAAACCAGGGTTTCCAATCTATCATATAAAAATTTTTAAAAGGAAATCAATAATTTTTTCCATTACTCTATTAATCATCTATCTAAAGTGCCTAGAAACTGAAACAGCTGGAAATGATAGGAATATAAAATCAAGTGTTATAGAATCTATGCTAATTATGAAGAATTTTATCGATTAGACATCCACTATTCATTATAAATATTGAAATTTCTTTAGCTAATATATTTACTTTGCTACTATACTTTGCCTTCGAATAAAATTTACTGTACTTTTTCACGAAGTAAAAACAAGAAAAATTTAATAGGCGAAATAAATTCAAATTAATTGAAAATTTTCTTTTGCCTTTACATTAATTTCTTTCTTCGATGAACGTCTTGTTTTCAGTCATTTTATATAATTTGGAAGGTTTAGATGAAAATGAATGACTTTATATGGATTCATTCTCCAACCGATAATTCTTTGATCTATAAATATTCACAATCAATCCACTTCATTTTGCTAATACTTTAAAGGTTAACCATTAAAACATTTTTCATTCTTTATTCTACTATAGCCATTCCCCCATTACTACAGATAGAAGGAATTTTCGATATTTGTCATTTTGTTTTACTTAAGTAAAATTAGAAGGAGGAAAACAGGAGAGAAATCGAGGGGAGGCCAAAAAAGACAACGCATTGGAAGAATATCACAATCGATTTGGTGTTAGAGGTTAATTGTGGAAAAACTTTTAACAAGAATCTCCTCTTTGACTAAATTCCTTTTGTGTCCATAAAATTTCCTTTTTATATTTGTGTGTATTCCAAAAATATTTCACGTTATGTATATTGATATAATCTAATGGGGAGAGCCAAGTATCAAGAGATTTTTGCGGGACTGAATGACCTTATAGATTAAAGGTAAAATCTCTGATCTCGAGAAAAAGATTTTAAAGGTAAAGCGATTTTCGTCAAATTACATATTACATAACTAAAATTTGTAAACACCGATTTAATATAATTCAACAGATGTGGAATAAAAATATAATCGATCATAAGTTATACTTGAATATTAATAAAATAATACCAAGCATTAAATACCAAAACATATTTGTCAAAAAATAATCAAAAAGTCTCAGATATACCAATAAAATATTCAAATGGGAATTCATTCTTAAATTATTCAAGATTTGAAACAAATTTACGATAATAAAATTAGAAAAAAAGAAGATTGAGATGAATCTTCCAAACACCGAATAGTTTTATTCTTCTTAATTAAACACAAATTCCTGAGGTACTGAAGATGATAAACGTACTTAACAAAATGAACTCATGAAAAATGAGTATTTCACCGCTAATTTCGCTGAATCTGTAGTTTTAAATGTAACGTGAAGAGATTTCGCTATTTAACGTCCGTGTTATTCCATCAACGGCGGAATACTCGTGGAATACTAATTCAATCCAAAAATATTTTATTCCACCGAATCGATGCACTGTTCTACAAAAATAAGGCGCAAAATTGCTTTTCCTACATTTTCAATATGAAAATTAATGAATGATCATTGAAATCGGTGGACAGATAAAGAGGTATATAGAACTTGCGTTTTAGAAAGTCCATCTTCCATCTTAAAAAGCATAATTATCTCAAGGGAATGCAGATTTTATCGCAAAAAATTCTAAGAGATGGGTCGTACCTTTATAAATTGATCTTCTTAAGATTCATAGCAATAAAGAATATTTGAAATTCATTTCAATGATGAGAATCTGAATGTTCAGCGTATCTATAAAGTGTATTGAGTGAAGTCGGAATCTTACTTTGACGTGACGTTCCTAACATGTTGACGTTGATGACTTTGGGCTAAGGTTTCGACCGAATTCGAGGCCCCTTTTAAGATAATTGGAGAGTACTAAAGGGGAAATCCGAAAAAAGTATACTCAAATTAATCCGCACCTTCAGAATTAAATCAGCAAAACATTTCAATTGAACGGACGTGAAAAACTCAGACTCAAACCTCGATCTCCCAATTGCCTTTTTGAAAGATCTCGGTTCGAATACCGGTCACACGTTTTTCAAGTCTATTAGATCCTTGGATTTATTCCGGCTATTCACGCTCATTTCACACTCCGTTCCATTTTTATATCCATTGAGATCATTATTATGAACGCCAAAAATTTTGATAATTCATGATCGTTTTCTCGCCACATATTATGAATTTATCGATTCACAATGTGTAACCATAAACTCATTAAAGAAAACATTGTGAACTGTTAGCATAGAAAGTACTGCACTTTTTGATGTTCAGAACAGTGAGTGCAAAATGTCTGAAATCAGGAATAGTGATGGAAAGGGCTGCAGATGGAGCTATTGCAGAAAACAGAAGCGGTCTCTCAAACGCATTCGTATGACAACAAAAAGAGATTTGGAATTGTTGCGTCGAAATGTGTTAACAAATGAATGCGACTTTGGTTCGACTGTGCGAATGGGGGAACATTATTCCGTTTATTACTCCGAACATTCGATTCGTTATCCGACTCGGAGCATTCATGAACAAACGAAATATGTTACCCGTTCAAGAGCTGATTATTCTCACGCGAAAAGATAAATTACAGATAAACTGCAATTCTTTATCTTGACTGAATAATATATTACCGGCCGCTAAATTCCATCGAATATTCGATATAAAATCTGGTAAAATATGTACGCAAACGTAATATTTATTAATTGGTCTATATTATTTGTCTATGCAACTACTCTGCGAGTCACCTTTCGGGGTGCGGCAGAGGGTGCATGCACCGAGATATTATATTTAAGAGATATATACTTAAGATATAAATCAAAATGAAATAACTTTTGAACGCTAAACGATAGAAAGATAGTGATGTGAAAGATGAAGGAGCAACAAGAATATCGCGTGCCACAGGTTGTCCTTTGAGTATTTCTAAGCAATTCCATGTCATTTGTGGCTATTTTCAATTTTTTTAATTCTGCATACCTGTTGAGAATAAAATATTATTACCCTTTTAAGGTTTTACTATAAACAAAGAAAGATAAAATTTATAATATTCCATCTGTTCAAATATAATTTTTTGATCACGATAAGAAATTTTAAATGTCAATTTCCATCAATACTCATTATTCTTTAACGAGGAAACGTATTTTGTTTCGGTATGATTTCAAAAAGAATCATCATTTACGAAAATTACTCAAAAAGTATGAAAAATGGCTACTAAAGTAACTATAAAATAATATTTACACTACATACACCCGTGATTGTACAGGTGTATGTAGATGGGTATGTGAGTAAATTTTTGAATAATTAAATACTTTAGATGTAATTTGGCACCCGCTGACAGTTAGTTTTGGCTAAGCAGAACCCCAAGTATATCAAGTTGAATGTTTTAAATGAAACATGTATTTATACAATAGGTTGCAAATACTAATAGACTTTTTATGATACGTTGTATCTATGTATTTTTAATTTTCAGTAATATTCATGATTGTAATTTTTTGTATGGAAAAGTGTTATATTTTTATATTTTGTACTCATGCAACATAAACAAAGGCAATATAAGTATAATGTAATGCAATGATATTATAATAAACTTCAAACTTAAGTCGGTAGATTTCATATTACATCCATAAAATATTAAATGAAAAATTAAGTGAAATCATGTTATCATTAAAATTTAACTTATACTTCGTGAACGTAATATGAATGCACTAAAAATTAAACACAACATCTGATATGCATTTTTTGGCAAATACATCTCGAACCATAGATACAGAAGAATACAGAGAATATATTAGACTTTATAACTGAAATATAAGTATTCAATGCAACTAAATTGTTTCTTAAACTCATTATTCATTGGAAGTGAAAACTCATAAAATACAAGACTCTCCTAATGTATCCATAACTTTGATTGGAAATAAATATTTATGTAAAAATTTGGTATGATTTTCAATGAACGCTTCTTTCATCAATGTGAAGTCAAAGTAACAATCCTTTAACTGCCACCATATTTCGAGGACCTGTAGCACCCACATTTCCTCTCAAGGGATGGACTACGAAGCCAATCCTTCTAAAGAAATACGGCGAACGGATTAAAAAACTCTCTTTAGGATAAAAGTCTGTTTCCCAAGACTGTGTCTGCCCATAATTATTCCACTGATTTTACTTTCACCACCATGTGAGTCAACGTGACCTTTGGAGAGTGTCCCACCATTGATGACCTCCTCCATTAACCTTCTTTAGTCGGGAACGCCTTTTGCTGATAAAGACTCAGATCGGATTCACGAATTAAAATCGACGGTTTGAATTTGGTGAATCCATAGGAAAACGAGCATTTTACATAGAGTATTTGAAAATATAAAGATGTAATTTCTGAAGAGAATAATCGGTTGTATTGTGAGATGTAAAGGTGTATAGTAGTAGACTTGACGTATTATAAGAATAGGGTTTAACGGAAAAAAAGTGTGACAGTTCCGGGACTCGAACCGGCACATCCCCGATGATTTAATCTTTCCAATCGAAAACACTCAAAAGACACGCGGCGATTTGGAGATCCGGGTTCGAGTCCAGTCACGTCAGTAAAATTCTGTTAGATGAACTCACTTTTATAAATATAAGATAATCAAGGTATTTTCATTATCTCCATACGAACGATCGCTTGATATTTATTTCTAAGTAATCAACAAATAAATTTAAGCAAATGAAACGAGATTTAGGACTTTGGAATCAAGTGTCACTTGAATAGCTCAGCAATGAACAATTGAGAGCTCGTTGAGATGTTTCAATCGCTTCGTAACGGTTATCGTAAAACAAATCCCCATTACTGATTGAGGGAGGAGGGGTTATAGAGATGAATCTAAATTATGTTTTCAACGATAGATAGAACCAAAGTCGTTGACTTATTTAGTACAAATTTTCCATCCCCAAGACCGATGTCTACGGCACTTATCCTAAAATTTAAATTTTTTCGGAAATTCCATATTCTACAAGACGCAAGCACTTGAATCCATTCCAAAACTTCCAAGAAATGGCTAATGAACAGCGAAACGTTAAGTAGGAAAAGTTCGGACGAGTTTCCTGAGAATTTTTTGAACGCTCTTGAGAAGAAAATGAATTTTTTTCGAAATTAAACTGTAAAATCGCTCTGATGAATATGGAATTCCTGAAAATTTTTTATACTCCGCCAGGAGAGCAAATGTATCCATCGAAAAAATAGTTAAAAATAGCCGAAATATAGGTCTTAATATTACCGAGGCTATATTTATATAAAATAGACAAAGAGCATGGGAAATAATTCTATCCATTTCGAATAAATTTCGATCAAAGTGAACAAAAAAAGATTTCTTTAGAAATGAATTTGAATAATTACATTAAAAAAAGAAAATAATACGTAAATAAATCTGTTATCCTTATTTACATATTGCATTGATCTTACAACTAAAGCATATACATTATTAATAATTATACTGGTAAAATATTGACAAGAAACACATAAATTTACAGATTATGAACAAAACTTAAGTTCAGACATTTGCACATCCCCTTCCACGAGTTCGATACACTCCAAACATTTTTCTCAATTCTGTGGAACTATTCCGAAACACTATTAACTAGTCCGTTCATGAATGACTTTCTATAAAAATTAATTCTATGACTTTTAGTAATAAACGTGCATCTCGTTCCATAATGGCGATAGGATAATGTTAATTCTTGATTTAAATATCTTGGCACTGTTTGTACTCCATTTAGAAGACTGGCTCCGGTAAGTGTAATGAAACTCTCTTTTCTAAAACTCTATATGTATTTAACTGGAATAAACTCCATACATTTTAGTATAACTCTTATCGTGTACACTTATTCGTAGATGAGAAGAGAAATATACAATAGATATTTTTACGGTTTTCTCATCCTATTGAACAGTATATCAAAGCAAGACAAACAGTTAAAATGCTCCTTTACTCTGAACTGATTTGTTTCCTAAAAAAGCTATACGTTGCATACGAATATTCAGAATTCAGAAGAATGGACGAAAATTTAAGTTCTGAACTTTGAAAATGAACAATGGCAGTCGAGTGCTTAAAGGGGAAGAGTCTAAAGAGAAAGAGACGTTTTTAATTTCGCTACAAAAGAAGGAGAGCCATATCTAAAGAAGAAGCCAGATTGTAATTTAATTGAGTGGATATTCATAGGGAGAATGGCAAATGCTCGGTTGTTATGTAAACAACCAAAAATGATTTACTCATAACTCATTTCACTAAACCCTACTATTAGATGGTACAATCAATTTCCATTTCCAAGTAGTGTTTTCTATAAAAATGTAAAAGCGAAGGTTTTATAATATTGATAAGCAATCAATAATAATAAAGTAATCACATTATTTGAGGTTAATAAAAATAAAAATTTAAATGAGGATGTTTTCATCGCCCCAAATACAAAGTATCCCTATTGTACTTTAACTATAGTAGTAGAAAGAACTCTCCACTCCATGGTGCCTTGTGGTAAAGGCGTTCATCAAACATTTGCTGTGACAACTGATTCTAATTCGAATGTAATTACACAAAGAATATTTTTGAAGAGTGATAATAAATATAGCATTTATATCTTCTTTCGAAAACAATATGTCAATAAAAACACATTTAAAATCGTTTTGGATCCAAAATTATATTAATACTCCAAATGAAATGTAACGAAATATCACGTTGTTTTTATAATTCAAATGGTTGTTTGATTCTGGCAATTGTGATGTACAATTACCACATTTCATCGAAGAATAAATATCTCAAATAAAAAAATCACCTTATTTTATTTTTTGATGAAATTAAATTACGAAGTATAGGAGTGATGCTATTTTTATTTATGTCAATTCTTATTGAACTCAAACTAGGTTCCGAAAAACACAAATATAGCGAAATTTAAAAAAAATATTTTATAGAGATCAATTTACAGAAAATTTTTATAAATCACTTACAGATTATTGCAGATTACAAAAAGCAAAAGTTAATTTTTTATAGCAAGGAGCCTGAATGGGTGTCACCATATTTTGAGTAAATACCAATTAGATTAAAGCGAAATATGTACATGTACATAATATGTATATTGTAATGAGACTAATACAATATTACATGCAGTTGAAACATCGATTGAGTAAATTGCCTTAGAATTATTACGTTTTAGTAGATTACTAGTAATTAATATTCAACTTGTAGAACTGGAATTTCATGATGGGAACTAGTATCTCATTTCCAAAAGATAAAACCTTATTTTTGAGGAAAATCCGTGGGATTAGCGCAATTACAAAATAAAATCCAGGTTAGACCGTAGTTTCATGTCTCTAGTGTTATTAAAATCCTAACTTACATTAAAATGAAAGATAAAGTTCAAAAAATCCCCAGTATAATATTACATAAATCATTATTTTAAATAACAATTCATTAGACTCATTCTCTATGGATTTAAAAACGGATCGACCTTTTTAATCAATGAAAATTAAGTGACCGAATAATTATATCATGTTACAGACATTTTATTGGGAATTAAGAATTTATTTACATTATACATATATATAATTGCTTATCTCGACTGACAAGCTTAACTTTTCATTGGTATGCCTTTATAATATATTCATACTATTTTATTTTTTCCTCTTTCTATAAGAAAACCAAGTTTAGAAATCGTTAAATATGTTAACCAATGAAGCTAAAGCGTTCCCAATCATTAAATTTAAACAACTACGGATCTCAACGTACGAAGGTTTTTCTTAGTAATTCATAGAAAATCTATCTTCGGGATATTCACTCAGCGCAGTCGTTGGAAAACGCGACGGCAGATCCTCTGGCGGCTGGAGATCCAACTACTTCGATAACAATGGTAAGGTAATCGATTGGGCGGAGCAACAGGCCGTGCCGATGGGTGTTCATCGGAATTGTGGGGAAAAGAGCAATAATGAGGCAAAAAAAATTCTGAAACCGCATTTGAACACATGTCAACGACTGCTTCTCTCTGTTCCCTTCTTTCTCCATTTCTTACCATGGTTGAATTTAAGATATTCATGAGCAATAGTCGATGTATACATACAACAAAAAAGACAAATATTGTGGAAAAATAAAAAAATTAATTATGAATAAAATTATGAGGATGTGGGAATAAATTTATGAAAGCAGTATAGAAAATTTAAAGTTCTAAGTCAAGAAAATCGGAGATTTGTTACTAATTAGAAATTATTACTATTAGATTAGATAACAGAAAAGAAAACTACTGTAATTGAATTTGTAATCCAGATACCGATGATTCAGCAATTATGAAGTTATGACAAAATAATAAATTTCCTACACTCTAAAACATATGGAAATGACTCAGCAATAATACATTGAAATTATGATTAAATGAGAAACCGAATGAATTAACACGTTCAATCAGAGATAAAAGCCACGATTTTTAAACAGTGCTAATAAAAGGCAAATTTTAATTTCAAAATAGAGTATATTGGTGCATAAAGATTCCGCACATTGATTTTTATCTCTCCTTTCGATAAAAAATAAGCGCGTGCTTCCGTAACATCTAGAGATCGTATACTTTTAATGGTTCGTATGAGGTGTAGAAACAGTGAAACATTGTTGTACATGTAAACATATCTATCAAGAAATAATACTTGTGAATTATTCATAATTAATTCCCACGACGGAATAATGTGGCTGCATCTATAAAGAGAGATCATAAGGATGACTTCTCATAAGTGATCAAAATGATACGTGAAAATCCAGGGATTAATGTGGAAACTTCATTTTTTATCCCATTAATCCTAAAATAACAAAACGATATATGAATCAGAGGCTAATCTTTTTGACCTAGTCAACAATGGATACGTTGCTAAAGTCAATTTTTATAATTATTTATTGTTCATAAATATTGAGATACCAAATGTTAATTTGAAAATTGGGCCATTTTTCTATTAAAAAATATCCAGATAATATTATGTCTAAAATTCAAATGTTGAACATTTTAAGAATGGTCTGGAATGCTGGTGTTGCTCATTTCTAAAGCTACTGTCCTTTTCGTTTATAAAGGTTTGAGTATTTTAGGGCTACAAAGCTATAAGATAATTTTACTTTTCTATTTCAAAATCTTTTGGCTATATTCAATAAAATCTTACAACCAATTAAATTAAATATTAAATTATAAACAACTCCAAATATTACGTAATACCTTCAAATGGCTGAAATAATTTAATATTCCTTAAATTTTAAGGATTAACCAAATTATTGATGCAAAGTGACGGTACAAGTAAGCTTTCTGAATCTTTAATGTATAGATAAATTTAAACCCGCAACAGATATTAAGTTAACTTACAGTAAACTTTTTATTTATAAAAAATAAGGCACAATTATGTTATTCATCTTCCTCTACTTTGCTCTAAGTAGAAAAGTGACGAAAAGTTACATAAAAAATTGAATATCTGAATTTGTTCAAAATAAAGTTTGGCGCAGTAAATAAGTCCACTTCGTTTCTCCAGCACTACGATTAGAGACGCCGTTAAATACATCAAAACTATTCCAACATTATTATCCAAATAGTTGAATATCGATGAACTCTTAATATTTAAGGTGTGTATAAAATGGAATTCGTTGGCGAATTAAACATATAATAAGCTACTAATCGCACCAATCGAAGTTACTTTTATCTGACTAAATAAGATGTCAAAATCAACTATACTGAGCCGATAATAGATAGTCATCTTCGAGGAACCGTGCTTCCGATTCTTCTCATCCAAAGTACCTCATTAAAACGAAGACACATTTCCTTTTTCATACAGCCGATGATAAGATAAGGGATTCAAGGAGATACAGTTTGTGATGTATTTCTGATGGGAGCACAACATTATTGAAGTTGAGATATCTCGTTTCTATTTCTGAATACCTCTTTGTATTACATTGTTTCATTCAAAATGAAAGATTGCAGTTATGACGAATCAACGTCGTTTTTAAAGTCATTAACAGAGAATCAGCGGTCACCAAAATTAAGGATTCTCGTTCATTTTGAATTAATTAAAATTAAGCTTCTAAAACAGTAACGGTCACAAAAGTGCGAAAAAATATCGAACAGCTAACATCCATATCTAAGCGATTTATAAATACATATAGTTCACAGCGAATAAATATTTTGTACTCTCAAATAAAACTAATTTTTCCAAGGAAGCGATAATAAAAGCCTTTTAAGTTCTTTTGAGGAAATGCTCTCGAGGACCAGATTTCCAAGTGACAGTGGCACCAAAAGATCAATTGGATGCATCAGCGTAACGAATATTTTCACCCTAAGGAGTTCAATGAAAAAGATGAGAATGTTACAGCACACTAAAGACCTCGAGTGGTAATTTCTGAGAGGAGCCGAGATAAGGAAAATATCTCAGAAGTGCATGGACGTGCATCCAATTATTTTTATCATTGGAGATGATGCATATTTCTTCTCTCAAGTGACATAAGTCCATGCAATCGTTGAACAATTGGTTGTCTGCTTGAATTAAGACAAAATCACAAAGGGGATCTGACAAGTGCATTCCAATCAATTTAAAGTCTTTTATTTCATAGCATTATTATTATAAATGCCTATTTGAATTATTAATTTGTTTATTCTATTTATTAATTTTATTAACGATGTGTTTGCGAACTTTCTGCTTATCAGCTTCGTAAACAGGTAAATTTATCTCGTAATTTGAAATTAGAATAGATCATTGAATACTAGAATCCCAAAATTATTTTTCCACGATCTCATGCCTTTTATTACCATTTATACCTCATCTTTGGGTAATAATTATGCGCCTCTAAATTACGGATTCTCTATCTTATGCTTCCACCGAATCTTCTTTCATGGAAACCTGCTCTTGATTTCATCAAAAGAGAACTTGTTCTAAATGGTATTTTACGCGAATCCGATTTATTACGTCAACGATATCTTTCGAGAAGTTTTCCCCTCCGATGGATGCGAAACTAACAATTGCCTTTTTGGGAGAAACGATATCAGTTGAACGAAAGTTGGATCGAACGAAAATTCCAAAAGCTTTCATGACCTTAATCCATTTTGTCAACTTTTTCCATTAATGTGAATTATAAATATTTTGAAAAAAATACTCCATTTTCAAATGTTCGCGGAAGGAATGAAGTCTAATGATACCATAAATATAATTAATATAAATCAAATTATGCTCGCAAATCAACTATATACATTTTCTCTGAATCAATAACCTTAAAATCCTTTAATCTTTTGAACTAATCCTCGGTTCGAATTGCTGTCAAGCATAAATTAACATACAATTCTCATAAATAAAAAGGTTTAGTAGAAAGTAGAGGGAAATAAAAGATTTTAAAAATGTAAGATCCTCATTAAACATTTATACGGTATTTTTGGGACTCCAGCAAATATCTTCAGAACATAAAAAACTCTTTAATGATAAATTGCTTAAAAATATAATAAACTCCATATAAGCTCATGTTTTTCAGTTCATCAACAAGCAAATACGAACTTAACTGATTTAGAAACTGTGTCAACAACTTCGTATGTGCGGTCTGCACAGAACGAATAAGCACGACATTTAGGGGAATTCAGCGATCGACGAAAATACTGCAAACAATAAATCTTCTCAACTTTAAATACAGTCTTCCTTTGATATTTTTCAGACTTTTTGTCTTATCTTATCTTTAAAAACTAATTCTTTTCAAACTTTGAGAGTTAGCAATTAGTTAGAAGAAGTAGCCTCCTTCGTTATAGAAAAAGGTATAAATATAACATTTTGTTACTCGATTAAAATTTATTGTCCGTTCTGACAATGTATCACAATATAAAGAATGAAAATCTTTTCTTTGCCGAAAGAGAATGCCAGATATATCCTGACAACGCAACCTTGAGAAAAGTCATATTTTGTAAAAGATCCACTATCGAACACAAGGAGTTTAAGTTATGGATGTAAATATCAGATATGCCACAGTTTTACAACGCATTCTGTTATTTAAACATATACTTGTTTCAATTGAATAATTAATAGGGAGTTTCAAAAAGGTTTTAAAATTATAATAAGGAAAGGAATAATTTTGTGATTATGACGTTAACCTTCTTGTTTAAAGTTTTACAATTTCAGTGAGATTACTGATTTTATCAAACACCGAATCTTACCACAGCAATAACTAATTTGGGACTTTTTATGGATGTAGGATAGAAAATTGTTTGCAGATACATGAAATAAGAAGAATCAAATTCAGTATACATTCATTTAAAAGAGATACGTAAAAGTTTTTTTTTAATAGTACTTAAATTTATTTTAATGTGTTTATAGATTCAATCTTCGTAATTTGATCGCTCAGTTTTTGAAATAAAATTTCGGCCAAGTGTATTTTGATTACAAAAAATCTCCGCATTTCCGGAAAATTGGACCCAAATATACAAAACACAGGCACAAATTGATCAATCCATACTTATGAAAAAGAGAATAAAAACAACAGGAAGGTAATGTGATGAGTTCTGAGCAATCTGATTGGTGATTTGATTGATGCCACAATTTCTCCCATTTGCTTCAAGATTTCTCGCTCAGCGGTTTACGGTGTCCATTGTGTGTTTATGTCGTGTGTACAGTTGTAAACAATGTTTTAAATAATACATAGAGGGTTTTGAAACGTCCCTACTTCGCGGAATTCAGTCATCGCGGACGGCCTTGGAACCGCGATGAGTGAGGGATTACTCTAAATACTCTATTGAAAAATTTAGTAATGAACGTGGAAGAATTTGTTCAGATATGACAATTGAAACTTTTTCGATTTTCATGAAAGGAAAACGATACGTTCACTCTTCACCATCTCCATTTGCACAATTCATAAGCATTGGGGTTTCTTTACTTATATTCCGTTAATATGAACAATAATTCCTTATTTAATGTATCCTTACGATAAAAATTATCGATTTAAATAAGTAATACATATGAGTCCTATTCCATACTTATCGCATCGTCAACATAGTGCGTAATATAAATACAATGAAAAGCAGACGAAAATTAAATCATATCTATTACGGCGTATCATCGGCTAAGATCGTAGAATTTGACAGTTTTAATTAACGAGTTCTTCGGTTGTTCTTTCATATGCACGGCCGTCACTGCTTCATCCATAGCTTGGTTTAGTCTGAAGATCTCTTTATGCAAAAAGATCCGATGCGAATGAATGCGATGAGGACATGTTTGCTTCGTTGCTCAGATGCGCTTTCGTGGATTAATCTGGCGAAGGATTAGTAATTGGGCTGTTCGATGTCATTCAATCGGAAGAAGAGAGAATTTTTAAGATTTACAAAAACACTACAGAATGAGGATATCCTATCAATTGGTTGATTGTAACATGCCATTGATTACAATGCCCTCAAATCCATTTAGGTTACTCAATAGTGAAGAAGGAAAAGTAATATAATTTAAAAGTCATCGCAAATAAATAGGGTTCGCCATTCAGCCGTATATTTAATCCTGTAAATAAAGGGACGCGAATTTTGTGCATTGTGTGAATGTGAATTTTAGATATATTGTTAAATAGTAAAATATAGTAACGATTCCGTGTAATCCTATTTCAGCGAAGGTCATGAATGAATAAAACCACAAATTTCCATCAAACCTCTTCTTTGCTCTCCTTTTCTCTTTTGCTAAGTTCTTTATCCCGTCAAAGCTTTTATGTGCTGCTTACGAGGATCGGCTCTATTACGTCACCAATCGACTCATATTTAAGGGACCGTTTAAATATATCTCAATTCAGACTGGATGATTCGAATAACCATTAAAACCCTATGAATAAAGATAATCCTCCTTCTTAACTATTATGATGGAATCACTTACGGTATTTATAAATTGATTCTAGTGTGTTGATATTTGGAAACGCTTTCGCCCATTTAAATTAGTGATAAATTATACTGCAGAAAATTTCAGAAACAACGCAGTAAATACCCAGTAAAGTATCTGAATAGCGTTTGAAACAACTTCTGAACTATTGAAATTTAAGAACATATATTCCTGAAGAAAGATGCTAATTCATTCTAGTGCTTTGAAGAACGCCTTTGATAATGTCCAAAGTTAATATGAGCACATTTTCTTATTTGGAACAAAAGAATCTTCAAGACAGCAATTTTGAACAACGTTCGACATTGCTGAACTTTGGAGGGATAAAGAACTTTGGCAATAAAATGGAAAAATCGGTAATGGCACTTCAGAATCCTCTTAAAGAAAAATTTATACATCATGGAAATTCAAAAGTTTGGAAGTGTGACGGTACACATGATTCTTAACTTACTATGCTCGAAAACTTGGAAACGATATTTGCCTAACATTTATAAAGTTGCAGTACCATCTTGCGCCCAAAAGAATCGCCTATCATTAATATTTAAATATAATATAAACTATTTAAAACTTTAAAATTTTCAGCAAATCATTGCTTTATTTTTCTACGAATGGAATCGATATGTAAATAGAAATGTTCGATATTTTTATAAATTCAATTTACGCTTAAATTTATATAAAAAGATAGGAATTTACTTTAAAACTGAAATTTATTTTAAAATCGAGTAATAATGGTATCAATGAATACAGAACAATAATCAGACGTTGATTAGTCTGTCCTTGTCCATTAAATACTTCATTTGGTTATACAAAACAGTTAAACTCATTGCATGGACTAAAGAAAAAGTATAAATAGTTACTTTCTACTTAACTTTCGTTATTAATCTCAATTAATCGCTAGGACTGTGAATCATATTCCCATCTACTGTTAGTAAATGAAAACATTCAGTCAACGTTCCATATATTTTACTAACAAACGCAACACTGTAACAACTATTATTCATAAATAGACAAAAATCTGCTTTTCAATGAAGGAGAATACGATAATTTTAGTTTTATTTTGATTTTTATCTTCAATAGATATTCGTGCTTCGTAGTTATGTATCTAAAATTTAAAATCTCGTTTAAGGATATTTTAACATAAATCCTAATTATAAATGCAAAAAATGTAAAATGATAGATATCAAGAAAATTTTAAAATTTCAATTTTGAAAAACTACACTCAACAAGTTATTTTCCAACAATTATAACTAGCTCTAGTAAAGCAAGTGTTGCTACTGAAATCCAAAATTCGACTTTTCAAACCACGCCTATGGCATCCTTTCCTTTCAAAATACCTTAATATATACCAAGAAAAAATACTTTCATTGAATTTCATAATATCAACTTTTTCTTAATTGCCTTTTCTGAAAATGACGGAATATTATAGCACAAGATAAGGGAATCTCATTCCTTTTACTAGATTCACCTTTATAACTTAAGTATCAAAACTAAAAGATAAACAATTTTACGAGTTCTGGGAATATTGTTACGTATTAATGCCAATCGAAACAAATACGTAAGACATTTTTGTATCAACCATATGAGGATCCATAAATATTGTAATAGGCTTAACTCCTTGCGAAATAGCTTCATATAAAGAAGACAAGTATTTTGTAGATATTACCGTCCCAAATCATAAAAAATATTTGTATGAGTGTCTTAAAAATGGAGGTTTCATGAACACTCGAAAGATAAGTCGACACGTAATGGAGATATATCTCGAGCAATAAGTTTGAGAGCCCTCGTATGCTATGGACATTTCCTGACATTGAAGGATGTTATCAATAGACATTTTGAATAATATCAAGTAAAGTAAGAAAATTTAAGATAGATATACATATATATCATAAATGTCATCAGCAGATAATCAATATATTAATAATAAGCATTCATAACAACGATATTCTATTTAATCCCATCAAATAACATTGAATGGTTATTTGTTACGTAATAGGTATAAATTCCAATAATTTATTTTGCATAATAAAAATCGCATTAGAATGCTGAGTTGAAAATAGTGGCCGAGCGTAGAATATATGACTAATAAATGAATGCCGACAAAACAAATGAAAAACGAAAAAGACGTCCCGCAGCAGACCTCCTTAGCATAGATCGAAATAATAGTATTTGACGCAACCGCATTTAATCACAATTGAGATTAAAAAACAATGGAATTGCGATGAAAGAGACAGGGAAAACGAAAGGAATCAATAAATCGACCGAAAAGCATTGTCTCTATTTTATACGTTGTTCTCCCCTCATGGGAGTCCTCAGCATCCTTTCAGAAGTATTTCGATAAAGGAAAGCGTCCAACTCAAGACGCTCTGGGAATCCCTCAGTTATTGCAGCTGTCACATCTCGGGACTCTTTAACCTATACATTTCCATAACAGTCTCTTTTCCCGAATTAAATGAAGAGCATTTGTATTATATGATGTATATGGAGTTTGCCGTTAACTCTGTATGTGAGGAAAGAAATGTTTTCTGGGCGAGTGTCATTCCTTGTATTTTTTTTATTTTTTTTTTTATTTTTTATTTTTTTATTTTTATTTATTAACAAATACCTCACAAACATCCTCTTACGGGACAATTACAGTGAGATTTCAAACTCAACAATGGACGTCACAGACATCCAGACCCTGAGAGGAAAATTTCCTCCTCAGCCGGGATTTGAACCCGGGACCTCAGCATTAGAAGATTAGCATGCTAACCATTCCGCCAACGAGGCCGACGCCATACAATGATGATCAAATTTTAATGCGTTCCAATGAGTATCTCCTAATATAGTCAGCGATCTTCATTCATTGAAAGTACACTCTACGTAAAGAAACCTTTATATTACTATCGTGTTTATATTTTATAATATGTATTTTTATTAAAGGAAACAGAAAACGAATGTACGAAATCATATTACTTTAATTGCTGTAATTCATACGTTTTGAATGTAATTAACACCTTGATTGATGTTTGTATGGAAGCACTGACGAAGTGGCCTTAGATTCGACTTTAAATAGCGCAGATATCTAAAATCTATTTTATAATAACATTCATATTGAGTTTGAAGTGTGCGCGAGAATCGCCGAAAATTATGAAACAACTATCGTGGAATAGACGAGCATTAATACTATCTTCATTATGCTCAGCACCGAATTGGGGAGCAGAGAAAATGAAGAGATCTTTCTGAGAAAATCGCCAAGTTACATCGTCGGGAGAGGTGTGTAGACAGGAGACTGAAAATAAAAAAAAAACATCTTTAAAAAATGTCTTTTATCTAGGCAAACTTTCCAGACCACTAACGTAAGTATGAAAAGCGCCATCAATGGCCTTAAGTATTCGCATCCTTGAACAATAACATGCCCATTAATGAACTTTAATTTCTGGTAACTAGGCTACATATTTATTCTCTAATCAAATAGGATCTATTGATATTATAAACGTGTTTGAATTAATCTTGAAAGTGGTTAAAACTATAATGCTGCATTTATTCACCTTTCAAATTCCTGCCACAAGAATTAAATCTTCATGATTAAAACACAATTAATCGCCGTGTACATGTCCATTTTTACACAAAATTTGAGAATAGTAAAACCTCAATTGATGTAATTGTGAACTATTTTGAGCATCTCTTATATTCGATTAAATATGAGAAAAGAACTGATGTGGAATTATCCCATGAGTTATGAAGCATTGATCCAATATACTCCAACGAGATTTCAAGGACCCATATTTGAAAATGATATATCCTAAGGTTTTGTTCACTAGTGGAAGAGATAAAGCATCCGAAATGAAAGTGGAAAATTTGGAATGGATAACGTCCAGAATATTAATAAATAATCGAGAATAATATTATTTTATAATTTATGAGAATAAGGTTATGCTCTAATAAAGAGAATGACAAAGAGAAATCAGGTGAAATACTTTCAATGCCGTATTGTAAGGAAACAAAAATTTCAAGTATATATGTTTGTAATAAAATATTCTGAGATGATACTTTACGCAAATAGGTTGCTATTTGTGAAAATCGGTCGTTCACATTTGGGCAATTTAATTTAGGAAAACTTATTTTCACGTTTATTTTTTTCACGTTTATTTTAAATGTGCATCATATTCTTCAATGATTCAAACTTTTCTAAGATCCTTCAAACGAAGAGATGCGTACCTTCGAAAATGAAAAGGTATGCAACTGATATTTCTAATATTGATTTCAAGGTTAATTTTAATACTGACAATTATTATAATAAAGTATACTCCCGATATCGGCAAATTACAAAGAACGCTCTTCACACGATCCTATGATCAAAATACTATAAAGAGACTTAAGAAAAGGATAATAAAAAGACAGCAATTACTATTAACCTGAAAAGTTCGCATTCATGAACAATTAATGAGTTTTCTAATTAGGCAGTTTTGTTCACCTTAGAGATCAACAAAACAAACTTGTAAATTCCTTTTGCAGATGCATCGCCCACTTCGGGGAATAGAAACATTAATTGATGCCCTAATCACTCAACGCAATGTACCTCCGAGAAAAAAAGATCGGCAGGTGATACTTATCGAATCTCGACTAATTAGATAGGGATCGAGATATCGATACAGTGCCTAATTCCGATTCCTCGCTATGGTTCCCTTTTCATTTGTAGACGTGGATTCAAAAGGCGTGGCGCAGTTTTAATTAGCTAAGGTATCACTTTTTGAGGAGATTATTCTATATATCGAACTTCAACAAGAAATTCGCAAGACATTATCATATTAATAAAACCAATTTTATTTAACTGTTATGATGTGAATATTGATGTATATATTACTTTTATTCAATTAGTTTAATAATTAATATATTTTAACTTTAAAATGGTCACTTTAATATTGAAGAAAGAAGTGAGGAATAAAACTATTTCAAGATAACTAAGGAACTGTATCACTCATAAGAAAACTGATGGTAAAACACTTCTACGAAAACAAAATAATGTCCTAAAGAACCTATGGCATGAAGTAAATAGAACAAAGGAACGTAGTAAAGGAAGAAATAGGTTGTCAATGTCGAAGTTCCTCTGAATTATCATTCTTTGGAAGTTCAGCGGCACCGCCCCTTCGCGAAAATTATGGCCGATCGACTTTTTGCCGAAGAATTACCGCTGATCGTAAGAATCCTGCATCACGTTGCATCTTCTAAGACAAAGGAAGGTGAGTGATTGAGTTGTTTATCACAAAAACTGCGACCCTTTCATTCCTTAAAAAGTCGATTGCATTGTTTTGTAATTTTGCACTATGATCGGATCTTTCTAATCTTTTTGTTAGATTCAAGACACCGCCGAGTAGACCGAAACTTGCATTCATGTAGATGAAGGATAGTTTTACGTTTACCATGTCCTCATCCTCTTCTTAAGCAGCGTCTCGCAGATGATAAAAGAATTATGTTGGGATGGTTTAGAAGAGGAATAAAAGATTATCAATATTCTTCAGGACTTTCGTAGGAACTCTCGCAAGGAAATGAGCGATAGAATAAAAGAGGCAGATTACTTAGGTAGGCACGATCACAATTACAAAGTAAAAAGCGTTAGATTTACATTATAGTGTATATAAGTATTGTATATATTAGTATAGTGTATGTAAGTATAATGTAAATAAATATAGTGAATATAGTATGTATAAGTTGCCACTGGACAATTGTCCACTTGTAACTTTAATTCTATAAGTAAAATAAATAAACTATAGGAGTATTTAGAGAACTTATGAGACTGTCGTTTGCAAAATCGGATGATATCGTGTCTTAAAAAAAACATTTCGTCCTGAAAAATCTAGCATCTTACTTTTAATGGCAATTTATGCTTCAGTAATAGTTGTATCATATCTATAGCTTGTTAATGCATAATTTTCTTTTTGATAGACAATCTATCGATTATCTACAGATTGATAATTCTATCGATCGATCGATTGATTCACTTTAAATGAAAAAGCTAACAAATAATGTCATCAAAATATAAGCGTGATTTTCTTCCATAAATTTCAACGCCGAAATGACACCGAAAATCACTGAAAATATATTTTGAAATAACGTTTGTTCGAATATAACGTTTCATTGAAATTGAGATATAATTTACTTAAAAATGATATATAATAATTATATATTGAGCATTATTTATCTCGTGATTTTTATCCAAAATGTGCGCCAATAAATAGAAGAATTGAGATCCTTAATGACTAAATATAACAGGAGTAGTTCCGAAAGAAAAATTGGTTAACTTAATAGTTTAATAAAGGATGGGATACAATTTAGCTTAGCTCTTTAAAGCGTGCGCTTTTTCACAAAGCATACCAGCAAGTGGTAGACATGGGTTCGAGTCCCATTCATGTCGCTATCTTTCACTTCTGTTTAACTTTGATAGTTTAGGTATGTAAAACGGTAAGATTAAATCTTTGAGCTCTTTCTTCATATATTAATCTCTTTTATTGCCTTTAATAACTTGATTTATAAATAATTACATATAAATATTGTAGTAAAGATAAAAGTTACTAATTGTTTCCCTTTATTACATACAAATGTATCAATAAATTATGAACTCTTAGAGTCAATTTAATTAGCTCGTAATTTTTAAAACGGAAATTACAGAAGACATTCAAATATGTATGAGTCCAAAAATATCTGAGTAATGTCTTTTATTCCAAACCATTCTTGGAAGATTCTTTTTAAATAGATGTATTCTTTAGTAAAAAATAATAAACTTCTGTTTTCTGAAAATTGATAGATATTTTAACATTTATCGAAATTATTCTCTCTGATATTCGTTAAGTTATGATCTGAGTTTTAAAATATAAACCAAATTATTTCTTCCATGTCTGCAAAGATAGTAAAATTTCTCACCACAAAAACTACTACTATATAAATAATAATCTTTAAAAAGTCTTTAAGAGCACTCTAAACCAATCGACCAACTTATGTATAAAAACCATCTCCGAATGCGTAAATTGCATCCAGAAAAGTATAAAAAAATATTTTTCTATGGTGGATTAAAAGTGAACATCATCAGACGATCGTCTCTTAAAATCCCTTTTATGAGAACATTAGTGTGCGATTGTGGCAGAGTGAGGATGCTTCGTTCGAATACTCGTCGGATTGAATCCGTCGCTACGATTCCACTGCTTTTGCTCTTTGTGTCATTAATAGTACCAATTATTATATATATATATATATATATATATATATATATATATATATATATATATATATATATATATATATATATATAATGCTTTCGTCAAATTTAATACATAAATAGACAAATTAAGAACAAATTTATACTTAGAAATATTCATCAAAGAATTCGAGAGAATTAATGTTTTTCATGCTTAATAATAATATCATATACATATTATTTGACATTCTTTTGATAATGCCATGAAGAGGTTGAACAATTCTAGCTTATCGATTTACTTGAATATAATATCAATTAAAATATAACGAAACTTTAGGTCCATTGTAATGAAGATAAGAAGTATTTCCTCGCAACTTCCTGTCCTCATTTGGCGAGCTTTCGATGTTCGATAAAACTCGCTAGCGCATGTGATATTTTGAAGACTATTATTCGCGTTGATTATTAAATAAAAGTGAAGATTCTCAACTACTCTTCTTCGAAACTTAAAATTTAAATTACGCAAAATGAAACACGTAAAACTGGCTTAGTTAAGATTGCTAAGATACGTTTCCTATATTTGCTTCAACACTCATCTTCATTCCTTGGAGTTCGATCCATGAGATGTACATATTTTTCCCAAATCCAAATGGAATTTTCTCTTGATGTGTGCAGCTCCTCTCTTCTGCATTCATATCCCATCGGTCGCATATTAACATTTTTTGAGGGTTATTTGACCTCGTCATTGATGGTGTTTTTTGATATTGTGGACAGCCTCTCAATGTAGATATCTCTGACAGGAAGTGTGGACCAAAATTGAAGTTTATAAGACAACGGAAAGCTTAGGTAGCTCTCGAATCTAATATGTTTCTCAAAAGAATTCGGTTAAACTGTGCATTTATTAGCATGAGTTTTATTATATTGAGAATCCGTATGATTCAACTCAAACTCTGATTTCCAATATCACCTAATATTATTCTTAACTTCCTTTAGATTTTCTCTCGCGTTACGAATAATCTGTTGATAAAGCATTTATTATTATCTTCTTACGGTTGATTTCGTGAGCTGAGTTGTTATTAGTAATGTTTAAATTGCAACGACGATAACTGAGCAAAAACGTTAATCCTACTTCTGTCCCAAAGATTAGGGAATTGAAGAAAACACACAAGAATAAGAGGTAATCGTACTTTTTCCTCAATTTTATTTACAGAAGCTATTATATTAGGTCTAGACCTAATATAATAGCTTCTGTGACATGTACCTGATGATGGCGATCACTCGCTGAAACCGGTCGTATTGAAATATTAGTCTTATTCCTGTGTGTTTTTGAGATGGAATTCCACAAAACAACGCCTTCCTCTGTGAAATTTAATTGAAGAAAATTAATTTTCTGTAGAACACGATTAAAATTATCTTAAATTTTAAAGTTAAATCTCGAAACAGTTTGAAACTTTATATTTGACTGGATGCTTCATTTACAAATTCCACAAACTAAGCTCCCGTCTCCCAATATGACGTAACAGTGGAAAGGAGAAACAAGTGATTCTAGAAATGTAAACACGGAGAAAGGAAAGATTACAATTTTGCGAAGTTTTTCAATCTTTTAAGATTGTCCCACTATGATTCCCACGATGAATTCGGATAAAAATCCACTTAAATAATATCTTGAAATTGGCGACGTTACTTTTTTCGTTTATTTCAAGAATCTTCAGTGTAGACTTTCTTCGGACAATCTCGCTAATACATGTGGAAGAAATTTGACCCTCGGTTCAGTGCATCCGAAAAAAGATCACACCCTTTCCTGAATTACAATTCTCCATGATGATCGAAGCCAAAACTCTAAGTAATATCTCAGTTTTCAAGGTTAAATCGTATTGCAAGCTTATCATATTCCTTTAAAGAACAAATTACTAATATATAATGCGAAAGATATAAAACTGAGTGTGCCTTATTATCATATAATTATTTTAATATTAATACCACCAATAATTATTAACACTTATTTAATACCACGACTAATATATATATATAAAATATTGAATAAATAATGGAGCTTTCATTTCCATATCCAATTCTACTCAAAAAATCAATCTTTAATCCTTCGAAGGGGGCGAAAATAGCGGAGATCGGCTTCCGTTCTGAGATGGCTTAAGGAATCTACTGCGATAATTGTCTTAAATACTTACGAAGTTTACTGAAATTGCCACACAAAAATAGTATTTTTTTTTCTACAAATTCCATTATTCTAATTATTCCATGATAATAATGGCATAAATTAAAAAATTATATTTATAAAAAAATATATATAAAAATCCAAAATTTTACAAAAAATGAATAATTCAGAGGCTCTCTCCGAGTGCTTGTGAAAATATATATTTAATAAAAAGAACAACAAAAATGAATGAAATACTACACCAATTGTTTTCAAATAATAATATTTAATACAATGAAAATAAAAAAATCCACAATTTATTACCGGTTTTAAAATGTAATTTATCAGTAAATATCTTGCGAAAAATAATCAACTACGTACATTTATAGACATTGGCATTCGATCGGACAATATCCGTTAAAACAAGATGACGTTCTTTATCCTGTTAAAATATATAAAAGTAAGTGATCAGTTCATTCCTAATTCATCCAAATTTAGCGCAATAACTTCTAATATTTCTCTATAAAAGATTGAACACCTACTCAACTAGAAATCCTTTCATGAACAATATAGGCAATGAAAATTGAAACTGGAATCATTCCTGTACATTTGAAAAAGACTGGAGATTAAATTTTTGACATTTCTTCAGCTATAAGAAGAAATCTCACCTTAAGTCTTTGGGATGGAGTGTAATAAATCTTGACAGAACGTTCAGATGAATCTTTGATGAGTTTGGAGTCGATCTGCACGTTGGTCTGCATCTTCCTTATTTAATTCTTCAATCGATCCCAATCTCCTTTCACTGGTCTTGAAGACAGCTTTTACTGCTGCTTTTTATACGGAAAATACGTAATAAGATCTCACAATGTACTACCGCGCCACGCAATTAAAACTAAATTCTGACATTTAGAAGCTAATTAAATGGAATATGAGGTTAAATATAAAACTCTATCAGCGAATGATAAGTAGAGGATCAAATTTTCACTACCGAGTTTGAGTCAAGGACAATGCAAAAGATGAAAAATAGACTGTAGTAGTAATATGTAACAGGTTGCATGAAATTAAAATCGCGAGTTCGGGCGGTACAGATGTGTTCGACGTCACGAGGCGTCGAACATTTTACGTCCTCGTATAGTTTTAACTAACTACACTGTAAAAATCTGCCGCTTTAACCTTGATTCGAACAGAAAATCGATTCATAAAATAAACTTTAAACGGCAAATTACTTGGAAAGATACTTTCCCTACCAAATAACGAGATATTGCCTATTTGGGTGTAACTTGAGATGAAACTTCACTTCGTCGAATGTATCTCCGACGAATTATTCCTTCTCGAAGAGGTTAAATCAGGTACTTTTTACGATCCAACTTCACTCAGACGCACTCACGTCTCCGCACGGACGCAACAGCTGGTCGCCTTGCGTAAGGCGATCGAGGCGCCGCCTAGCGAGCTCCGTACGACACCCCCGCGGAAAAGACGAAGGGAGGTTAAATGGAAGCGGAGGATTCGAGTGATAGATGCTTTTACAGCTCCGATGAGAAACTGTGCGTGCGTTGATCGATAACGCACGAGTTGCCCACAAATAACTGCGAATCCGTCGAAGGCCATTCTTGCAGAGGACAACATAGAATTGCAGAAAAGAAAGGATTGGACATGCGATTCGAACGATATTCTGTACTAAAATCGGTAAGGAGAGTGTAAGACGAATGATTTCTAGTCCAATTTTGAGAATCGTAAGAAATATTTTGCTTATATTTTTCTCCCATGCTAATTATTGACGTAATAATAAGATTAGAAGCGTGTTATGTTCGACCATCACATGCGAATATTCTCTGATTGTTCAACCATTTTAAACATTAATCTTCCTCATAAAAGCATCTTTTTCTTCTCTTTCAAATATCACTTGAACCGAAGTCTTACGTAAGAAACCCATTTTCTAGCCTTAACTCATTTTAATCTTTCATTATGATCCAGTTCAATCCTGTGTTGCGATAACGTCCAAACACTATTTTATTTCCATTTTGGATGATAATAATTTATTTTTCATCTTACCTTATTTTTAATTTCACCTTATCGTCTATAATACATTTATTTGAAATGCTTTTAAATCACATAATCCATAACGTCATTGAGTTTAATCGAAACTATAATTCATCTCTCTAATAAAATCTACCTTACCATTAAAATCTTTAACCAAAAAACTTGATACTCCGGTGATATTTGATTCTAACGATAATCGGATATCGGATTTTTCTAAATTCACCACCAAATTAATAATTACATTGATGATGTGAATCGAATTTAAATCATTCGATATCGACAATAATTAAGATCTCTGGTGAAGTTACACAGCCTTTATTTGTATCATGGGGCAAAAATTTAGAGCATATCTATCATTTCTGCATAACTAATTATTACGAAACGTTGCAACGCTCTGGATGAATGAACCGGAAACTGGAATTTCCGTTCACTACGAAGGGTTCATCCACTCTGCAGTGGTAAATGTAATTAACACGAGCCTTGTTCACTCTAATGAAAGCGATCCCACTTTTTATATTCGTCCAAATTTTGTCGAAGCCGAATAATGGACAAATTTCAATTCTGCATCAAAATGGTCGATAATGTAAAAAAACAAAAGTTAAGACTAAAAGTGTACAAATAATGCTCTCTCTATATAAAGTATTGCCCATAGCTTATTTATGATTATCGAGTGTAATACAATTTTTGTGATCATATTTAACGAGCCAATGCATGAAAAACGTCGAAACATAATGAAGAGTGGTCAATAATGAATGGAGTTATTGAAATATATTTGAGGAGATTTACCTTTAAAAAAATATTTTCTTATATACATTATTCATGGTGAATCATATTACGTTAATATTATTATATCTTTATCGTAATTTAATGTTATAAATATGCAATCAAGATTCATTGTAACGGTAAAATTTCAAATAAATTTTGATGAAGATATAATTTTCAATCTTATTCACATATTTCTACAAAAAATAAATGAATCCGCATCATCAAATGAAATCAGAGTTTAATTTTTTATCCATATCGACAAATTAGAGCTAATTCATCACGCTACATCAAGTGGAATCGATTAAATTCTTAATACGAAAGAATTTGTAAACACAGAAACGTAAGTTCCTAATGCTTCACAATTATTTTTTAAAATGATCAAAATTAAACTACTACATTATCATAATTCTCATTTTCAGTTTTTGTCAATTTATGTATTATAATTTATTTTTCGAATGTTTTATGTTAATTTATATGTATATATTAAGAAGCATATATATGTACGTATATATTAGGCCTACAGCTTACTTGCAGTTAAATTAATAAAATAATAATACTATTTTAGAGCCATTTGCACCCAAATTCTATTTACCTACAAACACTTAGTAGTATATAATTTAATTCGTATCGTTATTAGAATCTCTAAATTATTTTAATTCGTTGGATCAATCAACATTGCATAATACCATTTCTCAATAAATACCGAATATATTACTTGATTCATCATAAATATAATTTCGCCTCGAACGAAAAATGAAGAGCTATTTACATCCCTAATTTAATTACAAAGGTGAATTGTCTAAAAATATATATTATATATATTAAAGAATTTTTAAGAATAGTATTTTGATGCAAGCCTCTGATAATTTATTTGTTTATTCATAAAATAAGTTCATTTCTATAGAATTAAAAAGATGCGATACTGATAGTGCGAAAGGCTGCACAAGAAGGATAAATACAAAACCCTTTTTTGCTGACGTTATATCCACATTTTAATGCATTCGCTGAAGAGACACACTCTTTTCCAATTTTCGTTTAATAAAATGTTCTTGAAGAAAACATGAAGTGAATTCAAAAGAACAATCGAATGTTTAAGAGAGAGAAAGTGAACATAGCACATGCGAAAGGAGGAACAGTCCGAAATTTTATCATAAATAGATTGAGAGAAAGTAATAAAAACAACTTTGTAAATTTCCACAGAAAATTGTTATATTTGAAACCGGTTTCGTAATATGAAATTACATCCTCAGAAATTTCATATTACGAAACCGGTTGCAAATATAACAATTTTCTGTGGAAATTTACAAAGTTGTTTTTATTACTATGGCATTCCACGAAGTCACGCCTTCTCACATTGATTTCACGAGAGAAAGTATTTGTACCTTAACATCCCTGACTATTGCGCAACACATAACTGTTAAGAATAGAAACTGACACATAGAAATCAATTTTATAATAAAACGGACGTGCAAAAAATTGAGTCATTTTACTGTTTATAATTGATTTCGTATTTAATTCTCAATATGGAAATAAGTGAGTGAATCCAGTGAATCAGATTCAGAAAGTCCAGAGCTGTACCAATCCTAATTGAAGGTGTATTCCTCTGTAACCTGCGATGTATAAATAACTACTTTTATTAAATTTCATAAGTTTTTATCCAATCTCCGTTTTTAGCCAATTCTCGATCGAAGTTAACACTTGAAATCAATGTAAGAGGGCGTGACTTCGTGGAATGCCATAGTAATAAAAACAACTTTGTAAATTTCCACAGAAAATTGTTATATTTGCAACCGGTTTCGTAATATGAAATTACATCTTCAGGCATTCGAAGTTAACACTTCGTTCGAGAATCAAATACTTAGATTTAATATGAAAATGAACTCAATTTAAATTTGAATATTTCCTTTTAGAACCTGATACTCAAAATTTCAGGGTATAATGGAAAATAATTGAATGATAGAAATAATCAGCGTACGCAAGTTTGAATTTCTTAAATGGGTTATTGGGCACGAGTTGTCTCTTTGTGTCCGAAATTTATATTTTCTAATAATTATTATATATTATTAAAGATTATATTAATATTATTTACTAATACTTTTGAAGTACTTAATTGCCATAATTTTCAAAGTATAATTTAATTTAGTTAATTTTTAAAATTATGCCTAACGATATTGAATACCTTCTAATTAAATAATTAAGAAGTAACCAATGCCGTTAAACGTAGTTGAAATATTTTAAAAATAGAACTCGACATTAATTAGACATAATAAAAATATTGAAGATAAATTAAGAAATATTTAGCAAACAAAAAAACCAGACACAAAAAAACTTAACCTAAGAGTTCTAGAAATACTTTGTAAATATATAATGACGAAAATATATTCCTATTAACAAACAGAGTTTCCTAAAAGATCAAAAAATTGGAGGAATTGTGCAGAAAGAAAACCGTCCAGATCAAGAATACTTGTATGTTAATAGAGAATAAAAAAATCGCATCCTTATAAATATAATTCCGTAAACGCACTAATAAACAAAGGACTGACGGTAAACATTTGAAGTCAAGAAAAAAATTCGCTAAATCCCGTATCATTTTCTCGATTAAGAAGACGTTATCGTCAAAATTTAGGGGAATATTCTTTTTCTTTCTAAAAATAATAAACCGATCCCTAAATTGAGTCATTTTTTTCCTAAAATTTAAATAAAAAGTTTAAATATGTCCTATTTCTTCTCCAATAACCTAATTGATGCCTCTCTAATGTAAATGAGGTTCTTTTAGTGTCCCGCCTTTGATTGAAGTCCATAGGTTTATAAATAAAGGTTGTCGACCAAATTATTTTTCTTTCACATATCAAAAGAACCTAAAAGAGAAACTCTAAACGAAATGCTCTAATGATTTCCTATCACTAAACATATAACTCTTATGTTTAAAAAGCGATTTCTCTTTGAAAATCTCATGCTTCATTTTAAACGAATATCTTCGGATCGAGAATCTGCGATCATTGTGTTTTATCGAAAGAGATAAACAAATATTCGATATTTGAAATTGATATCATCGAACTGAAAATGTATCCACCGTTTGATTTACGACTCTTGGATTTATGCACGAATCTTGCGCCGCGCATAGATCACGCGGATGATGAATCACGACCCAATAAAACGCGCGCTGCATCTATCAAATGTGTCACATGGGACGACATCACGGATTGGTTGATGACGTCACAAACGCGTTCGCTATTAAAATTAGCGCCTATTTTGTCTCATTGATCCAAATAAGTTGTGTATATTTTTTATGGATTTTGTTGGTAAAAATTCCCATATCTCCCACTTTCATACGCTCTTCTGTGAGCCTTGGCGAGATTCGTTGAATAGCGGAGTTTTGAAGGATAAATGAAAAATGGCTACAAAACGCGATGAGGGAAATATGGCAAAGGATATATAGAAAAGAACTCTTTGGTGAGGGAAGAGCCCAAGATGAGAGTACTATTTATCAAAATATGCATGTGCTCCTAATTTCATCGATATCTCTTTGAAATCTAAGAGACTGGAAAGTTCCATGGAAAATGATTTCGTTTTTACGCCCCAAAATGTTAATGCAATCTTGTCTGAAACACCGTCCAAACGCAATGTGAAAACCTTTAAACAATCGCTTACATAAATCTCTGAGTAGTTAAA
Organism: Pantala flavescens; assembly: GCA_020796165.1. Taxonomy (NCBI): domain Eukaryota; kingdom Metazoa; phylum Arthropoda; class Insecta; order Odonata; family Libellulidae; genus Pantala; species Pantala flavescens. The sequence continues at coordinate 35,642,993 of CM036880.1, read as the reverse complement.
GATGTTGATAGTTATGGAGTAAAAGAAAATAATAGATGGATAGTTTTAAGTAAAAGAAAATTATTTCAAAATCGCTCGAAAATTTTCTGTATTTTCCAACTGTTTTAGGGTAAGAGCCGGAAGTACTTGGTGCAAAGGATAAAGACAATGGATTTTCCTTATCAAGGAGATGTGCCTGTGCTACTACTCTAAACAATGCTATTCGTGTAATTGTTAATAAGAATGGGTTCAGCCTAAACGACAAACTTTTTATTATCAGTTCCTTTATATTCTGACTTTCTGGAGTTCGATGATGATTTCTTTTGATATATTGAGATAAAAATACTCTATTATAAATTATTGATTAATATTTGAGACTTTATCATAGAACTGGAACTACAGTGAACTTCTTTTTCCACGGGGAATTGCAGTCTAACGAAATGCAAATATGCTGTCGGATATTCTCTTGAAATGGTCCATTAGACCACAATCAGTAGTGAAAGCCAACTTGAGTTTCCATTGGATATATAAAATTTGGTTTTAGTCCTTTAGTTATTTCTCCAATTTCTCTTTCTTTCAAATAGGAATTTAGAATTTCAAATTATCCACGACTAAATTAATATTTTTTTCTAATTTAACTTCAAAATTCCGTTAGCTACAATAATCATAATATTAAATTAGATTGTTTAAAAAAGTTTATAATTTTCTACAAGAACCTTGATTGTTGCGATCAGCAGCTAACCGGTGTCGTCCGCCAAAGGCATGTTGAGCCAATCAATGTTTCTGTGGAAATCTATTGAAGGTTTTATGATCGTAATGTTCTCATATTTAACTTAAGATAGGCATTACATTCGTTATAACAGTAACTTCTTAATCCACAAATTTAAAAAGTATTGAATCATTAAAAGTTGTTTTCGAATCGAGCATTAAATCACTTTCAGCAAAAAAGAGAAACGAGAAGTTTTGAAAACTTCTTGTACATCCAACAAAAGATCATCTTCCTTCCCAAATACATGTTTTTTCCTTAAAGGTGACAGCTGACATGAGCCACGTCTCAGTAAGTCATCCATCAACGCAGTTTATGTAATCTCGTAAAAACACGGCCTTTAGGCGGTCGATACGAAGATGACAAGATGTCTAATGGTTTTTAATGGAATAGGTTCGAGCATTTTGTGGTTGGCATATTACATACGTACGGAAGATATAGCGATTGACCCGGAATTGCGTGGAAAGTGTTAAAAGACCGTAGGTGTTTGTGAGGATCAGAGAAAAGATGAGAATTTCTTTACTCCACAAATGAATAGTTCGCAAAAACACGATTATTAAAGTGCGAAAAGAGACCGTGCAAAGCGTTTGTTCTAAATTCCAAGGTTCCTTTCTCCTTGAAAATATCCCCTCTTCAATAAAGCAGGAAATTTTATTCAATAAACAATACAGAACATTTACCAATGATAACTATCAAAGGAAAGGTCAGAGCTTCTGCATAATATTAGCGATGTAATATAAGTAATGAAAGAAGTTGGAAGCAGCTGTTCGTGTAAGAAAAGTATAATGGCAAAACGTTCCTTTTTTGCCCGGATCTTATTCACTCATAGTGAGAATTTTAAGAATAACAGTAACACAGACTTCAATTTACAAGGTGCGACAGTATAACTTCCTTTCTGAAAACTTGATAAATTCCATTTTATCAACCAAAAATTTTATTTTTGCGTTAAATATGAGTGTTGGCTTCACGGGCAGTTAAAAAATATATTCAATTCAAATCACCAAAAAAGGAAATATATTTTGCCTGACAGCCGATAATATAAACAAAATAAATGCTGTCCGGACAGTCGGCTTCTGCTGGTCGCTCTCCAAGACGACAGTGACTGATCCCGGTGACTTATCTCCGTCTTCTGGGCTCCGTCAATGATCTTCTCCCCCTTACCTCCAAAAACAAGTGCATTCATCGGTTGAGCCCCCCGCCCACCTTGAATTTACTAGAAGTTCAAAACGAGAATAATTGGAGAAGAACGATATTAATTCGGTGAAAACATGGAACCAACTTCACAACGGGGCTCTTAATGTGACGGGTGGATATCCGCTCGATCCCAGGAAAAGGAAGAGGACTTCTGCGAGAAGTCGGGCAAATGAATCTGTAGTCAGCAGGTGATCGGCCACAATTGGTGCCACAATCCGAATAAATTTTCGACAGAATAGCTCGACGAGAAATAAATCTCTGGAATGCTGTCAGAAAAGCAGGAGTTGAAAGGGAGGTTGTCAGTTCTAAGTGAATTTCTTAGTACTGAAACATATAAACAATCATAGATATGCCTTTGAATGAGCCGCCTTACGACGACTACTGACTTTATACGTAAATGGTCCTGCATAATCTACACAAGCAAACGGCCCTTTAGGTCTTACCCGGGAATGACGTTAATTGGAAATTAAGGAGCTTCTTGAAAACGTGAGCACCGCACACATTTGGAAATTTCTGATCTGATAACCGTTCTAGCTGATAATCCAAAACTGTTTGGAGATAATAGCTTCAAAAGGTCCACCATATCATGATGCCCAATGATAGCGTTGAACAATTAATCTAGAAAAACAAGCAGTTTTGGGAAGCAACAACGGTTGCTCAACTGATGACGGCAGCATAGAATGGTAGAGGCGACCTCTAACTCTAATGAAATCGCTCTCATCTGCCAGACTCCTTGGAAGAGGGGTCGCCGCACGATGGGATTTATACAACTCGACAAAATCAAAATTTTGAATAACTCTCACCACCAGAATGAGTGTCACTAAGCCGAGGACAATGAGGTGGTGGTGGACGACATCCTTTTGCAGGAACGTAGAGATCAAGTATAAAGCAGTCGTTCTAACCAATCGAACAAAAGAAGAGAATCTCTCCATTTTATTGGAGCATCTACCTTTCAAGTGCCTCAAACTAAACGGTGTCTGTTTTAGCTCCAGCTAGGACGAAACCTGCATACTTGGAAGATTTCTTGAAGATCATTCGCATTACGGAAGCCTTAAAATGTTCGTCCTTTCCACTTGCGTCCTACAATTGATTTGATAACAATTACTCCGACAAAACTTCACGTGATGCACAGTCAGCTAGGTTAATGCCAGAAGTTATATGGCTCCAAGAATCAATGTGTTTGATTTCTAAACCTTCGTCATCCTATTAGCAATAAATATTTTTAATGAATACGGCGGAAGCCGAATCCAAGGCAAGATAATTTGAGAATCTGACCAAGTAAAAGTCAAACCAAACTAATTCGATCCTGAACTTCAGAAGTTCAGGCCTTCAGAAGGTTAGATAACAAGAACGCTCTTATAAGTTCCAACTGTGGAATAGATAATTTCCTGAGGGGAGGGAGTTTACTCTTGGCTGCTAAAAGCTGTGATGATTTCTCCAATTCGGGTGATTGATCGCAAATACACCACTGCACTGTGCCCACGCTCAGAAGCGTTACAGAATTCTAGTAGCTGATTTTTTACACACTTAACAGGGTATAATCATCAAGGGATTTGAATCTGGGACAAAACTGAACTCTGGGAAACAAATTTGGACCATTGAACCTGGACTTGATTAGGAAGAAGACGATCCGAGGTCAGCTTTAAGAGCCAAAAGGATTGCTTTAAATGTTTCTCCCGAAATACAACAGGGGCTAACAGGCCAAGTGGGTCAAAAATACATGCTAAATTGGATAATAGCATCCGTAAAGTATTGACAGATTCATGAAAATTAACACGATAAAAAAGGTAAAGGGGGTTGAAGCCCGAAACATACCCAATACCTTCAGTGCGGAACATTCAAATTTATTAAAATATGACTAGTTTTCACACCGATATTAAAAAAGCCGACTTAGTAATGCCTCCGAATTACTGGCCCATTTACCTAGCGGAAATCTGCCAGAAGAAAACAAGTTAATTGTTGCCGAGGAGCTAAAGCAGAAGATAAGATAACTCCTCTAACACTATGTCATCTGCATAGGCATTCCTGACAAAAAACAATCTGCGCAAGGAAATCTACGACCTTCGTCTAACACCAATTGCTGAAGTACGCGAAGTGCCGAGGAAGAAACCACACCGTATGTGACGGTATTTAATTCATACTACCTCAAACTCCCTGCAGCATCATCATGCCACAGAATGTGTTGATAACGCCGATGCTCCGGAGTTATTAGAATTTGCCGATATATTTGTATGTATCGGCATACATACGAAACGTAAATTGTATTTCTGCAACTTAGGACCAGTAAATAATTCGTCATTCAATGATTTAGCAGAAGTGCGCGCTAACACGTCGAAAACCATCCGTAACTTAGGTTTTGTGCATGTCGATTTTAACATCGCGTGATGAGGTATGAAATAAGAACCAGATCGACTTGCAAGAGACTTATGCCCTAATTCCTCATATTCTTTCAAAAAAACGTCGAACTTTTTTTCAGTTGAGGTTTCCTAAGTAGTCTCCGTTCTAAGCTTAGCCAAGTGGCTGGCCAGTAAGACTCACCCATACATGGAGGGAAATGCAAGAAAGGGAGAGAGACAATATATCTTACGTTGGTGGCCCTCCGGAAGGTTTCCACAAACAATTTTTTCGCAGTCGGAATCTTCGAAAGCCCAATTAATAGGGTTCGAATTTTCCTATAGCACCCAAAAATATTACAGGCGTGTCTCAGGAGATGTCCTCGAGAATATGGCAAGCTGTCACGGAAGTTTCCAGAAATCGGAATATTTGATACCATTACCATCACTAGCCAACCAAAAATGGCCTCTAGTGCCACCAAATCTCCGTTAGCCCTTAGTCCGCCAAAAAGGCAAGAGATCGACAACTAGCAGAAAATCGACAGGTTCATCGAATCGAGGATCTACCAAATCAACAATGTTCAACGGACCGAGTAAGAGAAACCGTCGGAAGGGGTAACCGCTTGAGTAGACAGCGTTGGGAACAAACTTGTGTCGGCGTCAGAATGAATGTTACGCAACCCTCCGGACGCTTCAAAGGTTTCCTAGATAAACCAAATAACGATACTGTAACACTGTTAAAGCTAAATGTTGAACCGCCGCCTCCTTAGATATAGCTGATACCATGGAATCTGTATCGACCATCAACCGAAAGGTGTGCCGACGACCCTTGCTATCGTGAATGTGAACCAGTGCAGTCCTAAGCAAAACCGACCGCGATTAGTCTCATCCCGTGTATGAGGAGCCGATAAGGACGCGGTCGCCCGGCGACGCATTCGACACGCGAGTCAAGGCTCCGTTCCGCAACTACGGGCATGTGTGGCGTCATATGATGGTATCGCTTACAGATCTCGCAAAAAGAATATTTTGCCCGGCATTTCGAAGCCCCGTTTTTAGACAATTGATGCACACTGATATAGACTCGGCAAAACTATTTCGCTGCCCAACTTCCATCTCGAGATATTTGGGACATTTACGAAGGAAATGAAAAGAGGCCAGCGAATATTACTAGCGTAGATAGGGTAGCACCCTGCTCCTTCGCTGCCAAATTACAAATGGAATGACGGGACCGATTTGACTTGACGCTTCATGAAGTTTTAATTCTGGGAGCTTTGGCTTTGGAACATTGTGACATCTTCAAATGCCCTTTGAGAAAAACCATGAGATGCGTAACAGTAAGGAATACCCTCTTGGCCAAAGATCGGTCAAACAGCGCCATTAAATCTCTATCCATGAACAGCCAATCTAAATAAAATGAATTACCCCTAGTCGAGAATGCTGAGAGTTTTTAATACCGCATGAATTTCAGGTACTAACAAGGTACTAACGAATTCCACTATATTTGGAAGAAAATCAGTGAAATTTGATGGGAATCCCAACAGATTGTCTAAATAAATGAACCCCAAAACCCTTGGGTTGTCGAAATGATCGCAGAGCTCTTTGAACGTGGTCGAGTAATGAACTTCCCCGAAAGGCCCTTTATTATAGACATTTCCTCTAAGAGCCGTTTTTAAATAACTAGATTTTTCAATGTAACTGATGTCATTTCGATTATGAAAAACAGACCACAAGATTTCGAAATGATTGCCATTCCGCATAAGGTCTACTGTTGGCAAACGGCATTTCTGCGAGACGAGTTTGATTGGCCTCTAGCACTAGCTTCGGGCATAAAATTAACGAAGTCAAAGACGACGGAACGAAATAATAGTCCACTTCGTCCGCTCGACTGCTTTCTAAGGTGAAGCTTTCAAGCTGATTACAACTGTGACAAGATTATCGACTGCGCAACTTCAGTTGTGGACTTGGTGAACTTCTTACCCCGAGTACGCTAACATCCGGGGACGATAAAACCTCCGACTCCAATATATGTAGACGTTCTGCTATAGCCGCCTATATTCTGCATAGGAAAGTGTCCCGCTTCTTTCGTAAGAGTGCGATTCGAATTGCTCGCGGGTAAATGGCACTGCTTTGACTCCTCCGAATCCGACACTGCCCCTATAAAACAGTTACCAGAATGCAGTCCGTTAGCGTCCTGGGTTTCGGCACCATAATGTAGGTTTTACGGGCAGTTAAAAATATATTCAATTCAAATCACCAAAAAAGGAAATATATTTTGCCTGACAGTCGATAATATAAACAAAATAAATGCTGTCCGGACTGTCGGCTCCTGCTGGTCGCTCTCCAAGACGACAGTGACTGTTCCCGGTGACTTATCTCCGTCTTCTGGGCTCCGTCAATGCTCTTCTCCCCCTTACCTGTCCCCTCCAAAAACAAGTGCATTCCTAGGCTCCGTCAATGCTCTTCTCCCCCTTACCTCCAAAAACAAGTGCATTCCAAGGAGCGACCAACTTTGGGCCTATCGGTTGAGCAATGAGGATATGTATCAAAAGTTTTGTGTTTCAAAATTTTAAAGAGAAAATAAGGTAGATTAAGTCGCTTATTCTCTACATAATGGGTTAACCGATTTCTGGCATAGTCATGACCATTGTCAAACTCCTTAATATTTTATCGCGTAATGTAGAATCCTTTATTCTTTTGTTGGAATAAAACGTTTTTCCCAATCCAGTTTCCTTTCAAATGCACTTTCTAACAATGGTCGAGTGATCATGAGCAAATGCAAAGTAATTATAAGTATGAACCCCAATGAATGTGTGACCTATTTCCAGGGACAATTTTTGTCGATTGTTCAAGACAATTGAAGGACTATATTTTAGAAGCTCCTTTGGAGGAAATATAACACGTTGCCCTTTTCAAATATTAAGTTAAAATCATAACTCTGATTTCAAAATTTGCAATTATTCTATCAAAACAGTTGAAGCCCAAGTAAAACGAAATCCAAAGAACCTATATGTTGAGACGGTGAACATTTAGCGAAACCGGTTGCGCAATAAAAATAGTGTAAACCTAGTGTATCTGTACAAGTGACATTTCTGTATTAGACTCTAAAATCCATAGATGCCATAAATGAAAAGATGGATTATCCTGCATGAAGTCGCTTATGAAGTCGTAGATTCTACTTGATTCTTCTTTTTGAATATCTCTCATATAATGCTGCTCAATCAATGCACGAACAAAAATTTCAAATCACAAGACCAATGAAAACGTTTAAAATAGGAGAGTTATCATATTTTAACTAAACTTAACTCAAGATTCTAAATAGAAATCCCTTATCGACTCTAAAGAATAACATTTGAGTCTCTTTTCGGGTTTTATTTTACAAGAATATTTACTGTTATTGATTACGACAAAACATTATGACGTCAGAGATACTTACGCCGTTCAGTTTCGTGCGAACGTAGTCTGCGAAGGTCATACAAAGTAGATCTCCAAGAGATTGTGTCCTTTTTGATCTTTATGAATAAGTGTTTTTTTTCCACATGTAAGGGTTTGTAGCAGTAGTATTGCCTGTACACCGTCCTTTTTTGTCGAAGGGACCGATAGAGCAAAGATTTTTTTAGCAGGAATTCGTTCATAGTTAAGATAGGCTACATTAACTAAAAGTTCAAGGGTGATGAAACCTTTTCTATAATGCGATGCAGAATTTTGAACTGTGTTCATAAAAACCTTATAAACAAGAACAAACTTATCATGAGTGTACGGTTCCTATAGGGTTCTACCCTATTAATCTATCGTTTTAAATTAGTTTTGTTCAGAATTTTGGGATATCCATATTGTAGCGATTGCTACACTCAAGTCCCCTCTTCTCGAATATATATTTCTCCCATTCCGAAGGGAACTCATAAGATGGGTTGCATTTTACGGAACCTCTTGGGGTTCGTTCTTTTCATACGCTCTCGAGGGCGTCACCCTTTTCCATGATTGTTTCCGTTCCTATAGGGTTCCCTCTAATTAGCCAATTCGAGGATCGATTTCACCTCGAAGAGATGATTCAAATTGGTCATAGCATTGGAAGTTAAATTTTGAAACTTGGTTGAGATGGAACATTTAAAACAGGAACTTCCGAAAGAGCGCTTTCGAATTTTTTTCTTTGAGATTAAAATTGAAAGTGAAAAATGCAATCTAATTCTTGTGACGCTTTTCTGAGTGTTAAAATGTATCTCCTTTTGTGCATTTATGACAATGGAAGCTCAGTTTCCGAAATGCTCGTACGCCATTTTCTCTGTGGACCTGTAAACTCTCGTGTGTGTATATGTACGTATGTATACATATATATACATACATATACACGCTTATCGGTGCTCGGCCACCGAGGCCGGCACGTAGCGCATTGAGTGCTCTAAGTCTCGAGGTCCCAGGTTCGAGTCCTGGCGTGGAATTGGCCAGTGAAATAGCGTGGCGTCCTGGATTGGAAAATTTTCTGGTCTGGGATGGGATGTATTTGTGTTCGTCCGGAGGGGTTAAATGTAAGAGTGGTCTATATAGACAATATATAGTGTAATATCGCAGCTTACAACTCTTTTTTTTCGGAACGAATCTCGCAGAGACAGGTATCAGTTCGGATGGCATAAGTTATTTATTCATCACATCTTTCACATAAATCACCTGCCTTTGGAAAAGACTGTGTAACCCGAAATACTAATAATTTTATTGAAAAATTGTCGTTAAGTGAAAAATGAGAAAAGAAAGGAGAAAAAGGGCGACTTTCAACAAATATTCCCTCTCCACCCCATTACCACGTAGAGAAACGAAGGTCTTTAATGACCCTACGTTTGCACTGCTCAGTACTCAAACCGTAACATCGTAAAGACGAATGTATCGCTTAGTTATTAATGTCCAAAAGCAGCCGTTGTGAGGACAACTTATAAATAAAAAGGGTTGCTAGGGATCGCAAAATAAACATTTACTGCAGCCAGTAATATCTGGGAAACTCTTAAATTGCTCATGAAGGTATGATATAAACCCTAGAAGTATTATCGTTATTGATAAATACTACGAAATATTATAAATGCTATCTACGTAACAATACGAACTGATAATCTCAAAACGAAATAGAAGACTTTTTGCATCCAAGCAGTTGAAAAAAATTGTTTATCAATAGCTTATAAGGACAAAAATTATTTCAAAACTGGCTCAAAACCGACTTCAACGAGGTACAAATACATAGAATTATGATGGAATCTCTAAGTGATTACTAATATATTATTTATAAAGCGATTGATAATTTCATTTATCAATTGCAAGTTACTAATTACAAATGAAAAACGAGTTTTTTTAAGAAATCATTTAATTCTACCTTCATACTATCAATTCCTATCACATGAATTTAAAGTTAATAAATGTTTACGGGTTCCTTTCCTTTTACTGTGTACAGTACATAATATTGATGTACCACTAAGATGGATTAATGATAAAACCTTTCGCTAATTGATTTCATAAAAAATATTCTTGATAATAGAGCAATGAAATCCTTGAAATTGAAATTATATAAACTTCTAATAAAGAAGATATAAATTTGAATAATCACAGATTTACCGAAAACAATTAAACTGCTACTAAGTCATTTTATTTAAATAAATTATTAATATATAATTATATAAATTTTAATCGAATTTTCGAAGAATAATCTAAAACCAAAATAAACGATCAAATTCGATGGATAGAATTCAGACATGGTAGATACCCACGAAAGATTTCTTAAAACAACGTAATCAACAAAGTGCACTTATATTCACTGTATCTATTAAAAATTTGGAGACATTATTATTTGAAGATGATCTACAAAAGGCAGGGAATGTTGCTACAACGAATATACCACAAGAGAGGACACATCGTAGGTGCGGTGTTGAAGGACAAACAGAATCGTTGCTCAAAAGAAGACGTTCATTCGAAACGAAGCTTTAATCAGTTTCTTTCGAATTTCTCACCTTCTTTCACGAACTTTCAGATTCGATACGTAGTTATTTCGTTCCCTTGGAAACAAATTGGTTCCCGTAACAACATTCCCCATAAGCCACTCGAACGATGCAATTTGGGATGAAATCTCGATGAGGAACACAAGATGGCAGTCCAAAGAAAGCTGTCTCCATTAAAGCGGCGCAGGGGTTAAAGGAGTGTTTTACGAAGAATGATGGAGGTAATATTCCACGGACTTCAATATTCTCAGTTAACGCTTCTGTCAGCTGATATTTGATTCGGAATTAATTGAAGAAGAGAGTTGACACTTGAGTCGGAAAAGGTTAAATAAATTCGACAACACATCGTACCAGGAAAATAATTCTTTCTTGAAAAACCTAGAATAATTATATTCGGAGAATAAAATATATATGTTACATTTATTTCGATTCCAACCTTTTGTTTTAGTAAATTAGACCCATGATGAGTTTTAATATAAAACTACTTATTCAGTAGTTTTATATTAAAACTCTAATCGCATCTACAACATTCTTTCCCATTTTAATTACATTCCAAAAAGCATTAATCTTCTCGGAACTCAACTGTATATTAGGTTTTTTATTTTACAAATTTATCATAATATTTTAAATGGGTCAACGCAGTCAAACTAAACTGCGATCGAATAAAATGTAAATAAAATAAATTTTGTTCAACCGCATATCAGAAAATTGATGTATCATTTCCTTCTGTATATTTTCAAAGATTGCTTGTATCATTTTTATGACATATAGACGTTTAATTGGTATGTGAATGATCTAAGAGCTAGAAAAAGTATGTCTCTTAAGTAGGATTATTTAGATATAAAATTTTGACTTATACATCAATTTTTATAGTGAAAATATCAATTTTATGAAATGTTCACGTCAATAATGTATAAATACATAACATAAGTTGTATGTAATGATAAGCGGTCGTCTGGCTACAACATCACTGATATAAAAAAGCGAACTTCAAGAGGAGATCTGCACGCGAACAACTTGTCAATCACATCATTCCTTTAATCGGATGAAAATGCGAAAAAAGTGAAAGGGTAGATTGTGAGAATGTCGGCGTGATTAAGGTTGGCAATGAAATGCCACTTAGAGTTGTGAAATAAACATGAGGCCATTAATCATTTCTGAGATACAAAGGCGGTTTTGAGAGTCACTAAGTAACTAATTACCAAAACAAACTCCTTTACAACGACTTCTGTGGCTAGTGATGGATTTTTGCAGCGGAATATCGCGAAAAATGGACTTTTTTATCCTTACGATTTCCTCACAGCGGATATTTTTTTTGATAAGTATTTCGAAAATACGATACTTATAAAGATAATGAATTGAAGAATATATGACATTCTCCTTATTAGATATGATATTAACGCGCACAGTATACTCGAATCTAATTGAATTTCGACACAGTAAATTTATAATCGTATAAATTATATTATTCATCGTAATTCTATTTAAAGTAGCTCTCTAGATATTAGAGATTCGCAGAACAAATAAATTTAAAATTTTTGGAGCATTAGACAATCAAATCCTTTAGAGATTTGAACTTGAAAGATCTAATAAATTTTTTATTGCTGAACGTTTTTAAATTTAAAAATAAGAAAATAACCGACAATTTTTACTTTTTATAGCTAATCGTACTTTCAATAACAATAGAATCCTACATTAACCCTCCTCCAATTTCATTGTGCATTTCATGCGTTGAAACCAGATAATGTGCCTCAGAAACATTCGTTGTTTTTTGTTGTTGAAAATTATCTAAATGTCATATTAATATATATAGAAAATAAAGAAACTGGTTACTAATTGGTTTTATTAAATACTGATTTCAATCAAAATTATTTATGCAACAAATGTAATAAGTTTCAATAATTTCATCTACGTTTGCGAAATAGGAGAATACAAATTTTTTTCTACCGATGAACCTCTATATGCATCATCAGTTGTGATACACTGTTGCACTCTCACCTCGATTTAGGATATTTCATAGGGGGGAAATCTCTTCGGCTAGAACAATTAAATTGAAATAAATACGTTAATTTAAAATACGAGACTCTATGGATTTTATAGATAAAAAATTAAAATAATAAAAAGAGTTCTCGGATATCATGCAATTTCGACATAGTTATTCGTCTAAAAAATCTTCATCCTGAATTTAAAATAATCCCCAGTTACTGTAATATTGACGATGAACAAAAAAGATGAAGAAAATCGAACATAGTTGAGATACTAATATTCAATGAATATAATCCTCGATGGATAATTCATCTTACAATTAGATGAAGAATTCGGCTGCTTTTGAAAATTAGAGCTCACTATCCAACGCATCTCCTTCACATTCCAGTGCTCTTTTGTAAACGCATTAGCTCCTTTTTATGTCCTTCCTCTCATTCGTTTTTACTCTTCGTCTTCTCCCGAAATCTATCGAATCCTTTAATTCTCTATCAAATCGTTCGTCATTTCTCTTTCGCAAAAATTGGCGAAAAGGAATCACACATCGTCTTAGCAAACGAAGGTTAAAAGGACAGTCTTTTTCTCTAATGTTTTTCACTTTCGATGCTTTTTTAACGTAGCATTCAGAGATGTCGTTAGAGATTGAAATGGTTGCGAACGATGTTTATTCATATTATTTGCACTTTTATTCAACATACCTGAACGCGAAATTTTATCATATTTCAAACGCATCATCATTCAAAAATTTCGATTAAATAAACAAACAGTAACCATTTACCTTCTTTTGCAATATGATCTATATAATAAAACTGACGTGGTTGACTTTCCCATTCAAAACTTCACTTATTTATCTCATTCATTCAAAAATAAACTTTAGAAATAGAAATTCTCTTTTCAAATTGCAAAACATCGAACTCCGAAGAAATAAGAGAAAATATTTATGTTGTCTTTCCCAGGAAATATCTCATCATTACTAAATTATTTTTCATTTTTACATCATTTGCTTCACAAAATTTCTTTGCGTCATTGTTTTAATCATCATCTAACACCACTTAATTTATGCAGACACAAATTCAACATCAACTAAAACTTGGTGAAACAAATTTCCTCAGACTTGATTTTTCAACTTTTTGCTTCTTTTAATTCTGCGTAAAATTGCGGAATAAATATAATAGTAGATTCATCCTTGTAATCTACAGAGAGAGAAACCCTCTTGGCCTCTAGAGATAAGACATTCTTTAAAAATGGGACATTCAAAATGCTATCACACTGTAAAGATGTCATAAATAATGATGGTAATTTAATTATTCAATAAACTTTATTCAAAGTATGAAAAAATCTATTCTTTTGTTTCATTCTAAAAACGGACAGAACTTTCCGGTAGGCCTTATAAATCTTAGGATGATGTCGTCATAAATTTATAGGGTTTCAGGATCACTATATTCAATAATTGGAATTTTGAGGTTCTTCGTAATAATTAAATGCGCGAGTATGCGATAGAAATCTTGCGAGAGTAATTTATTTCCAGAGAATGACAACTACTTTATTAAAGGACGGAATTACAAAGATGTCTTTCGTATACATTTGAATGGTTAATATCGTGGCGTTCATTCTCTTTTGATGAATGGCTAATCAATTAACACGACAACCTCTCGTACGAGTGATTTCCTTGAATGGCTAATAAAAGATTTTCAAACGGTCGTCAGATTCAAATTATATCCCAAAGAGAATATATCGGAGATAGTGATTGACTTTTGGACTCACCATGGTGGGAATTGAATGTGGAAACATTCTCTATAACAGACGAATAGAGAAATAACTTTTCAAATACGAATTAATCGAAAGCCTTTTATAGATTTAATGATCATCGGAGTCAAAGACCTATATTGTAGCTATACTCAGAACGAAAGTTGTTTTCACTCAAAAAGTGACATTAGGGGCGGATCGAATGATTGAATCTGATTGATATTCGAATCAATTTCACGAGATGCTCATTTGAGAGAATAAAAGAGATACAAGCCTTTGAGCATCAATCGCAGGAGTTATGAAAGATAAGAAAATCCTTCGAAATTACCTTCCACTGTTCGAATGGCAATATAAAGCCAATGTACGAGTAATTTACAAAATAATTTTCCTTCTTTCGTTAGGAGCCGTTTGCCTCTCTATCTCATAAATATTTTTCTAAATTTTGAATTATTAATATAGATTTTTTCGTGTAAAAGACTCTATTTCCTCCTTTTCATAGTTTCTACCTATTTATTCCAAAAAAAGTTATAAAATAAAGATATCATCTACTTTAATCTAATAATAGCTGTTTTCCTCCCAAAGTATTCATCGTCATGCACTTCATTGAATGAATCGTTAATTCCCTTTAATATCTCCTATTTTCTAAAGATTTCCATTCTGCCCATTTAATTATTTACTGTTTATCACGCAGCTCTTTACAAAATGGATCGCCTTCCGCTGAACCTTTTCTTGGTCACTCGGGTTATATTTTTCCACAGAATTCTACACGCATATTCTAGACGAGATCTAGCCAAAGTATGGAAAAGTTATTAAATATTAGTAATATCATCATGGAAATATGGGTCCACATTCGATCCTTTTACGCATAAGAATTGATTCCAATTATATTATTTGATAGGAATCATTAAAAATGATGGAAAAGGGGAGTAATAAGGAAAATAACAGTATTTCCCAAGGATTAAAAATGTAGCATAATGGCTTGCGTCAAATTCTCAATCGAATCACCATCTGAGTGTCTATTTATTCAAAAATTGTGTAATCTGATTTCATACTACTAACTAATAACATTTAATAAACTAATAAAACATCCGATGGAAATAATCCAGATTAAAATATAAAGAATTGTAAATAATTAGTTACATACAATTTTGAACTCTTCATCTGAGGCAATGCTTTGCTTTGAACTTCCGCCTATTATATTATAAACTTCGTACATTTAAAAATTAAAAAGCAGTTTTGAAAAATTAATTACCGTATTTGAATGCGCACCCTTGTTAAGTAGGCCACAGATAAAAAATTGAATAGTCCGTGCGATAGCACCACAATAGTATGATGACTCATTGCTGTTTCTATGCACTTAACCCTAATTTCACACTCCCAGTTCATACTTTGGCTTGTTTCCTTTAGTAATATTTCCGAGCGTATTTCAAATAAATAGTTTTAAGCACAAATACAAATACCTTCACGTATAAGGCGTGGGTACATTTTTGAGACGTAATTTATGAAAAAAGTGCCGTCAAATACGGTATTGTTGAAAAAGAGAGGATATTCCTACTGTTTTATATGAATTACGACAAAAGAACTTGAAATTTTTGGAAAATTCGGAATTCCGCATACAACACACGCATTAGTGATGATTAAAGAAGAGGGATGATTTATTTCAGCTTTTTGTCTTGAAATAATTTAAAATTCATTACCTATAATATTAAAATTTGTTCTGAGATATGGAAAACCGTACAATAAAATTGTTTAAAGACAAATTTTCTATTTAGTCTTAAGGAAGATAATAAACGTATCTCACTTCTAAGCCATCACAATCATATCACACGAAATATCATAAACTTGGCGATCTATGACAAGATTTCGAATATCATAGAGAATTTTCCAAATGAGGATGTATTTTAGTGATTACTTCACATGCCGTCGAGTCCATGTTTTGAGTTTTTTTGTAATGATATGTCCCATAACTAACGTATGCACTTTCAAATCATTTCAAAGAAGAACAAGCTTTTTATTATCATATCTATAACGTTTAAATCTTTTCGTATTAATCGAGATCATTTTAATTTTAGAGAATATTCATAATTTAATTTCATACTCTCTTTAAGTTTACGTTTTAGTATTTTATTGTGGAGGAAGCGTTGCTATTTGATTGAATTTTAGAAATCATTCAGCTGTTTATTTCTCTTTGCCATTTTGGCGATGATCGTTCCGTTTGCCTTTTCAAAGTTTGATAATTATTCGCTTTGAGGCCTAAATTACTTTGAACCGAAAATAAAATTAGTATTTATGGTTCATTTACAAATGAGAAAAGTTTTCAAAAGGAAATAATTAATATATAAATGCGTTGAAAACACGAAAACTAATTGATGCAAGTGGTAGTAAGGGAAAAATGATCTACCACAGAATAAAAAATTACTTTTTTAATATAAATTCTGCATTCTTTTCATGTTTCATTTCAGAGCACATTCTCAATCTCAAACACTTAAGTGATATCCCAACATCACTTAACGAAGCAGTTTCCGAAATATCTCTATATCACTTTCTTGAATTTATCAATGCACTCGTTCATGTACGTACTCCTGTAAAATAATGTGATTCAAAGATGTCTCTCAGAATCCACTTTAGAATCATTTCAATCTTAATAAATGCTTTTCGATATTTAACTCCAGCTTAATGCAATATCATTACACCATTTTTTAAATAAAAAAGAGGCCAGTGAATTTCTAATCAGTGAGATCTGAATAACAAGATTAGATAATTATTCACATCAAGGTAAATAACCCTCATTAGCTTTCGGATTAAAATTTAAAATTCTTATTTTACGTAAGCTTTATAATAATATTCCGCAATAAATATATCTCTACTATTTTTCAGATATGGCAGCTAAATGGAACTTTCTAAACATGAAACTGACGATGATTTGTTGTTAATATGAAACGGCCATCTGCTACAAAGGTCATTACTATATAAGTGTTCTCTGTCATGAAAGTCCCAGCAATTGGAATACCAACAATTTTGCTACTCCACGTATTCTCCAGAAATGTGGTTCAATGAAAGGAGAGAAAGACTCCTACGATATCGGTCGCTTCTCAAAAATGCTTTAAGGTAATATTATTTAATACCACATAATGAAGGTCTCTCACAGAGAAATATGAATCATCAGCATTTGAATTATTTCAATACAAACTTATTACAGCATAAAATTATGACGAAAATAATCAGGTATTAAATTTAATTAACCTATCGTTTTTCTTTTCAGGGATTACGTTTCCTTCAGAAGTTATCCGATGATACTTTCTCGATTAAAAAGAGTCGATTGCATCACATTTACCATAAATATAAATGATTCACATCTACACTACTTGAGCAAAGAAAATTCAAGGCGAGAAAAAATTCTCTCTTCTTCTGATATTTACACTGAACAGAGGTTAGGGAGGTCAACGTGTCAGTATTTCAGAAGTGTCCATCAAAAAAGATTAAATTGAAGAGTTTTTACTCTTCTTAGAATAATTTTATGTGAAATATGAATGTTTCAAATAAATTTCCACAATTTCCTATCACTTAATAGCTGACATGCGGAACATTTCATCAGAAAAGCGCGAAACGCCCCTCGTAAATTAAGGCCACTTTAATACATGTGAATATTAATATTTATAATGACAGTGTAAGAGTGGAAATACAACAATGAAGTACAATGACGAATAAATACGAACAGATAGTTTGCTTTTACGAAATATGTACATTATGGAATACATATACAACAGTGTAACACAGTGTAAGAGTGGAAATACAACAATGAAGTACAATGACGAATAAATACGAACAGATAGTTTGCTTTTACGAAATATGTACATTATGGAATACATATACAACAGGAGAAAAATAAAAGTAAATATCGAGGTTATAAGTGTAATGATCTCAGAAGTAGTATAAAGGAGGCAATATTGCCGGCCTCGTTGGCGGAATGGTTAGCATGCTAATCTTCTAATGCTGAGGTCCCGGGTTCAAATCCCGGCTGAGGAGGAATTCTCTCAAGGTCTGGATGTCTGTGACGTCCGTTGTTGAGTTTGAAAGCGGTCTTTGTTAATAAATCAATAAATATTTTTATTTATCTTCGAGAGTTACTCTCTGTTACTTAAGAATTTCCTCGGAACTACTTTATATCATTCACGAATTGGAATCCACTTTGGAAAAATGGTCCTTCGATTAAAAGCATTTCACTCAACATATGACTACTGAGTGATTCTAAAAAAAAGGCTTAAAAATATGAAAAAAGAGTTAAATAAATGGATAGGAGACGAACCAGCGAAGGAATACAATTAATAATGGAGTGAGAACGCGTTGAAATTAAGATTATGAAAAGTGAAAAAAGCGATGTTTAGACAAAATTATATATTTCAAATTGATACAAATATTGACATAGTAAACTATCAATAAGGCAAACTCCAGTTTGATCTCATCACTTTTTACGATGACGAAATCGACTATTTCAAAACAATATTAAAGATTTGATTTTCATTAGTAAATATATTTAAAGGAAAGTACGGAAAATTAAATAGGAAATATCGATCCACTTACAAAACACTTTATGTATTTTATACGCATTAAATAGGATTAGATTCTTAAATTCAAACTTATTTTCCATATTGCAAATCTTTTTGTATCTGTTATCTTAATATGAGAAAATTATATCGAGAAACGTTTTTACCATTGTAGTACAAAAAGTCGATTCCAGTCCTTTATTACCGTTATAACAAAATTGAACTGTATGTGATCATGTATGGGAATATCATGATGTGACGGACAATTGTAAGAAATTTCTTAGCATAGGAACGAGAATATTGAGAGTGTAACCGAAACAGGTTTTTGTCATTGAGCGTTAATTCAAAAACGAGGAACATTATCAAAGTATATCCAAAGAAGCGAAGATATACCGCAAGCGTAATTGCTCAAACTTAGGAAACCTGGGGATCGAAACTTCATAGTTGACTCAAAACAGCCGATAGAAGAGTTTCCTAAGACATGCTTTAGAGATATATTTACACTGATTAGAGAAATAAGGGAAGATCTTTTTAACATCACCAGTGCAATCACCAGAGTCTTCCACCAAAAGAGAGTCTTCTGCCAATTATTCCTCCCTTTGTTTCTTTCGAAGGGACGATTTGTCAGATACCACTCTCTGTTAGATTGAAGTTCTTACGAAATGAGCAATCTTTCAATCCGTAGAGAAACAATTATTACCACTGAAGGTAATTCCTTAGGGAAATAAAATTGCATCTTTAGTTTCCCCGGAGAAAGTAAGCGAAATTGTTCGATCATAAGTGCATTGTATAGGAATAAAGAACATTCACTGTTTACACTCTTACCTCTAATATTTATGATCGACCCAGAAAGTGTAACAGTAATGCAACTGTCAAATTGAGACCGTCCCGGAATTATCACTCAACCGAATGTTCAATTGATGAAAAAATGCGGTAAATTTAACCATCTCTCAAAACGAATGTGCATCCCTTAATATCGAAGGATAACAATATGGATTTGTATAAATATGATAGTGATTTCACAATAATCTGTCCACTATGAACATCATGTTATTACAATAACCAGAAAAGTAAGGAATGCACAACGTGAGAAAAGTAATCTACCGACTCCTCCTCACTATTGAGAAGAAAATGAGAAATTAAATGAAAGAGAAAAGAATGTAGCCTTTGAAAAGCGCTGTTCAATATTTACCTAAATGAAGCAGCAAATGAAATAAAAGTCTTATGAAAGAAGATTAACAGGGGAGAAATATACTTCGCCTATCATTAGATAATCGCACCAATAGTAGAAAGTGAAGACACTAAAGAAAACAGGAGAAAAATTAGGTGTCCAATTAGAGACGATTGGACGATGTGAACAATTATAGCGGATCAATGAGAGAGATTCTCCCAAAGTCACTTCCGTTCACTTTTGTTAAAACAGAAGAATCAATACAGTTGAGAAGGCGTTTCAAGAGAAAATAGTCGTTGAGTCACGTCATTGGTCTCGAGTATAACAAAAGTGCTTCTATACATAGAATACGTCAATTTAACTTCCTTTTCTTTTTATATTTACGTTATTTTGAGGTGATTTGTGTAAAATACGCTAAATTAGGTTAAGTTACTAAATTAATTCATTTTTATCCTTAAAACAAACCTAGTGATTGAGAATCTTGATTCAAAATAGAATAGGACATTATTTTCCCAATAAAGTCCTTGTTTAATTAACAAATATTTAGATTTTTTATGTGCATGAAGTACAATTGTTCGCCTATCAAAATAACGATAACAACTCGATCTCAGGCACCGTATTCCACTCTCTTTCGAAAAAATAAATTTTACGAAATTACTATCCACTTTGGGACTCATGGATGCTCCAGAGAAAGCGATATATTAAAGACATTTTTATTTCACCCATATATGTTTCCCAATATATGCTCCACACCGAACTAGCGACTCCAATACCAGCTGAGGTTTAAGAATCTCCCCATCCATCCCGCGTTCCATGCAAACACCGCTTTTCTTTCCACGAATTGGTAGACCACGCCCTTAAAACGAACCCTCCTCCACGAGTCCTTCGATTGATCAAACTCGCATGGTGCATCATGGGAAGCATAATCATTCTCCCTTACATTCGGATAATGCTCCAAGGTATCATCGATTTTTCGAAGACTTCAGAGTCGACCTATGGAAGTCAATGACAGAAAAGCAATACGTTTCAGCGATAATATCATCAGCCCTAACGAACGATGCACATTACGAATTCTGTTACTGTCAAAGCCTTTTCTAATATCTCAAATTGTGAATATAAGAATATGGGAAGTAACGAACTTTGTGATTGAAAACGATAAAATATTGTGATTCGTGAAAAATGATGGAGTGTAAAATTTTGAGAATTATTCGGAGAACTAATGACCTATAGAATGAACACACGCATCCAGAGATTTCGTTGACTATATCGTAGACCTTTTTCAGCTTTAAAGTCCTCTCAAGACAACTGGTAAGTAATAATGAGAACTAATATCACAGAGTTTATCATAAAATATAACAATTAATGATAGAGAAAAGTATAATGAAGATGAAAAAGAGGTATTTCATTAACTCATCTTCTAATAAATATGTCCCATTAGTATAAATCTAAACAAAAATTTTAATTTGAAATATATATTTGAAGAAAGTATTACTACATTCTTGGTATACGTAAGATCACTTATGCCGATTACAATCAAAGAACATTTAAAAACGAATAAGTAGAAAATTGAAATAGATGAATAATTAACAATGATGAACAATTAACAAGAGACATGACATAAAGAGAGAATTATTTATATTCCCATGAAAGACCTTCATATTACGGAATTGGTAAGCCCTCTGATAAAGCGCCTTAAAGTGAAACAGGAGATACGATCGTTTGTTGTAAAATGCTAGGCAACGGAATATCTCCAATTAACGACGGCATTTGTGCTCAAAGTGTAATCGCACCCTGAGAATGGGGCAAAAATGGGGGAATGCCTCCAAAGGGATGCAAATGTCTTCCGCAACACTTCCGAAATAAGCGGGTGACTGTAGTGAGCACAGGTGAACTTTCAAGAATTCGGAAGATAATCTCATTGCTTCAGATACCATTCTACACACGTTACCGGAGCTTTCATTGTAAATGTCTAACATAGCAAAGTACAATTCTAAATTTAATCCTTGGAATCTGTTTCCTATAATTAAAATGAGAGCATGAAGACTGTCTCAAAGCTTCACATATTTAAAACACAGTAGACAAATGGTTCGTTATAATTAAGTTCTCTTTCATAGCTGGAAATGCAACTCCAAAAATCACTTTCCCAGAATGTTAACGCTTTATTCAAACACATGTATTAACACCCTTAAATATACATAAATTTTTATTGAATTATCATCTTAAATTCACGATTTTTTAAATTTCCGCTATAACCAGCGTTACAATTTAACCGCTCCGCTGTTACAGCACAAGAAAACGTGGACTTTTTCGCTACTGTTTAACAGTGGATAATTTTTTTGCGAGTGATTAAGTTTTGGAAAACGATGCCTCTTCTTCGCTTCCATTATTTAACTTTCATGTTCAATCAATCAACCTTAAATTAAATTTTATAGAGAATCAACAGAAACGGCGAGAACATATCCATCTCAAAACAATTTCTTTATTCTTTTTACGATTTACGAAACACAAAGTAAATATGCTACAGACTCTGCTTAATCCGTATTAAAGGACCAATCTTTTCAAACATTCAGTGGCTTTCAAAGTGAAAGTTCAACACAGAGTAATTAAGGACAAACACGATTGGAAAACAAGAGTTTCCTCAAATAAATCACCGCTTCTTTTCTAAGTAGAATACTCCTCTAAAAGTTCCCTAAAACGCCACTTGCGTAAAAAGGTCGCCACGGGAAGTTGGCAAAGGAGAACGAGCCAATCAAAAGGACGAGTCCAGAATTTAGAAATGCTTTTTTCTCGTTAATTCATTCCGCTCTTCTCTTATTTGAATATTAATCAAACGTTTAACTATCCCCTTAAAATATCGGTGTCAACATATGGGATAAAAATATCTTCCGTTATTAAATTAGTTTAAATTTGAAATGCTGCAATATTGTCAAATAAATTAAAACAATTTTAAGCATATTTTTCTAAATTTTGCTCATCATTCTTATCGCATGATGAGGTACTCAGTTCGATTACCGATAGGTCAAGAATAACCAAGATATTTAAGTACTATTAAAGATTTTACTACTATATTTTTAATTTTCGTATGACACTATTTTATATTACAAATATCAGAGAGTTGAAAATAATGCATATATATGTCACTTTACACGAACATTATTGTTCATCCCTAAATAGATAAGTATATATATTCTTTCAATTTCGAATGTCATTCCACGAAGTGTGGCCATACACGATAGATTTAACTCAATAAAAACTTTAAATTCGTTGTCATTATATTAAAAATAAATAATAAATACATCGGAAGTAAATTTCTTCGTTTCTGAGAAATGTTAAAATACATTGCAAGATATGAGATGTAAAAACGGAAAATATTTATGTGTAGAGAAAACCCAAAATGTATGAAATCAATATAAAAAGGCGTGACTTCGTGTAATGCCATAGTAATAAAAACAACTTTGTAAATTTTCTATGGAAATTTACAAAGTTGTTTTTATTACTCAAAATGTATAATTAGCTCCATATATACAATAAGATAATCGTACTCTTTCACAATTTTCGATTCTTTATTATTTTTAAAGAAATTAGTCAAAGTACCCATATAAACATCAATATTCGAATATCAGAGTGACAGCAAGGAAAAAACATTGACTGTTATAGAAGATGCCTCAAAATCAACTTCTGAAGGAACTTCGAAGAACTAATTTAAATCGTGTAGCAGCTTTCTTCATTTGTTCGTCATTTTCGTGGACTTGAAATTTGAAGCTCACTTTCGAGAATTTTAAAACTAAAGATACTTTTTGATCGCTAAACACAGGAATAAAGCAATATGGCGTTTATTTGATGAATTCTCAAGAATCGTCTCCAATTACTCTCATTAGATCAGTTTGGTTTTTTCAATATTTTACCATTCAAGCATTTTAGAAATATTTAGCAGTTATTTAATCATTTATTATCTCTAGATTGTGATTTACGAGGAATTTAAAATGTTTATAGAAAATGGATTTCCCTCGATTTTTTAGAAAGAATTTCCATCAATTTGTAGATAATGGTCGTCCATCAGAGAGAATTAACAGGACTCCTTGGGGCATTAAGGAAAAAATGAATACAGAATAAAATATTTATTCGCAGTGTTACCCAAACCAAAATGACCATTTAAAACGACATTTATTTTTCAATGTGAAATTTTCGCATGCTATTTCAATACTAGAGCATATCTGGTTTTTATTTTTATACCCGATAGAGTAATCGACTTCGATTACTTTTATAAACGAGGCTCAAAGACACGAGAACCTGATTCAGATCCGAAACTCGCTCTCGAACGAAAAAATTCTAAATCTAAAGCACTGTCCAATAAGATATCGACTCAAAATAACAAAAAATTAATAAATTTTCTCGATTTCTATCGCACATATTTTTCATAACCTTAGAGACAAAAATTTTTTAGGCGTTATAAAAAAATGGACTAAACGTTCAAATTTTTCGAAGGTTGCACTTAAATTATTTTTTGCTAAGAAATTGTTACTCAATAAATAATATAATTTGAAATTTTGTATTCAATTGACGAAAATAGTATTGTAAGAAAAAACAAGCATTCAATGTCGGATGGATGAAAGCAATTCGAATTCACAGCCATTTGTTTTATTTGCTGTAAAAATATTTATTGCGTTCTAAAAATACAAAATCCTCATCAGTATATAGAACAACCCAAAATTATCCAAATTTAAGCACGACTTAAGATAAAATCTTCCAAACAAAGCATCCTTCTCACTTGCAGAACTTCTAGTATTTGTAATTAAATCATAATAAAAATAACAATAAAAAAGAGGGTATCAGCGTTCTTTTTTCATTCTTCTACATCTTTAACTCTCCGAATTCTATAGCTATCATGAATTACTTTGGAATCCTTTATTTGTCAATGCGTTGTTGTAGATATCCAAATACTAAAACTATGTCATTTACCATTCCCATTTCGGAAAAGGTATAGTTACTCTGCACGTCTCAAATACTGATGTTTCTACGTTCCTTTAATCTGATGGTAAATCCCAAGAAATAAATACAGCGCCTTAAATATACATGTACCATCGACTTTCGTTTCAGGAACTTCGAATATCTGTTCAGGAGAGGATTCTGATTTAGGAAGCACAGGACGGTTTGTTATCAACATATAGAAAGATGATTGTTTCGATGTGACAAAGTTCGAAATATCCCATTTCATCGTCATGACAGATATCTTTAGTATTAAGCATAATATCAGTGATACTGATCGAATGCCAACTTTCCTCTTTCCCGAAATTTGGTCAAGTTTGACCCCTTGTAAAATTTAAATGCTCGGGAACTAAGTCAAAAGACGAAACGAATCAAACGAAAATGAATCAACTTTACAAATTGATCTATGAATTTTATTCCATTAAATCTTAAACCGTTTTGTTATCGTTGTTGAAGAAATGACATTCAGTAGCTTTTCTTATATAAAAAAGTTTTTCGGGTATTGGGTGTAAAATAATTGGATACTAAAATGTATTCAGCAGTGAGATTTTGTATGTGCCTCCCGTCGACTGCCATGCAATTCTTCTTGCATTTGGGGATGCATGCTTTAACACAGCTTAAAATGATAGCACGTAATAGGATTCAAGTGAAATATCTGACTCAGCAAACGGAGTGGAAAATGTAAATTTACCCATCGCATTATAGAAATCTTCAATAAAAAATTTGTAGAGCATCAGATCACCTGTTGTTTAAGATATGAAAGATGAAGATAAGGATCGATAATTCATTCCAAAGACAGATTAGTATCATAGAGAGGAATTGCAAAAGAACACAAGTTTGAAGCCAATTTCCGGGAAAATGGAGGATAAAAATGAGAATAAAAAGTAGTGGTCCATCAAAAGAGTGGATAGAGAATTAAAACGAGATAAAGAAGACAAATGAGACAACTACTGAGTGTAAGGATGATTTGCTATTAAAGCGGACATGTTCTTATCGATTCCTTGGGAGTTCCACTGATAAAATTTAAAAAAGAATTCACAACTATACATTGACTATTAAAATTTAATACCACAATTCTGATGATTTTATTCCTTAAAAGTTGTGGTAAAACAAAGTGAAAGTGGGTGATCCATTTTGGTTATTTTTGATCCATTTGAGAATTATTTTACTGCAGTAATCGGTGAATTTCAATGGATAAATATACTTTCTTACTCCTTTCATGGAAGCAGTATTTAAACTTTTATGATCGATTTAAATACGGTGATTTGCGTATAAGATGCATGGAGAATCTTTCGGAAGATTATATCCTCTAAGAGAATCTTAAACAAAAAGTTTTCTCGGAACAGAAGATGAAGGGAGGGAACGTATCTTTTGAGATGCACGAAACGGAAACGATTGAAAATTATACATTTTAATAGAGGTAACATCATAGCTGCTCCTTATCTAATTACATCAAATTATCTATATGTATAAATATCAATTTTTAATAAATATTCCCTTAATAGTGTAAGGATTATTTCCAAGTAACTAAACTGATTTGTCCTTATAATTAAAGATGATAGACAAACTATTATTCAGTCGTCGTTTTAAACTACTCAATGGTTAAGTTAAATCTTAGGGAGAATGTGTAATTCTGACCCATATAATAATTTGACAAATTAGAAAAGTAATGGAATGATGAATTAACTCCACATTAGTTCTAAAACAGCAATTTGCAAAGCAATCAAAGTAATTTTGAAATCCTAGTATATTTTTTTCATTTCCATAACATTATATTTTACTGAAGAATTATAGTCTCTGATAAGGTATATCTTAGCTAATTTGACATAATCAACTTTAAAAATAAAATAATAAGGTAGGATATTTTACGGATTTTTATCCAAAATATTTTTAGCTGATTTCTGAAATGTAATGAAAATACTCTGTTCTAATGAATAACACACCTTCCAACCCAAAAATATTACTTTAAATTCTCACAAATAATCACGATAAGAACATTGGTATACATACAACCATGAAAATTGCTTCCGGGTCAGTTGATCAGAATTTTCTCTTAAAACCAAGATTTGGAGAGACTACGATATTTTATTACTGCTGTTGGAGACCCATCGTCTCTCAATTCCAAAGCCCCAGACAATTAGACGCCAATGAGTGTTCGTCGATTGCCCTTCCGAGTATATTTCGAGATACGAGAAGTCTCAAAATATAATTATAGAAACTGAGCTGAGTAAGTTTTTGAAACATAGTTGCAGTAATAAAAACAACTTGGTAAATTTCCACAGAAAAAATTGGTATATTCGCGACCTTTCTTCAGGCCTTGAAGATATAATTTTCATAAACCGGAAAGTTATATCTTTAAGGCCTGAAGATTTAATTTCATATTACGAAACCGGTCGCGAATATACCAATTTTTTCTGTGAAAATTTACCAAGTTGTTTTTATTACTATGGCATTCCACGAAGTCACGCCTTCTCACATTGATTTCATAGTTGCAGTATTTTAAGTATGATCCGTTTGAAGAAGAATACACAACAGTGTTGTAAACTTATATATAATATATATATATATATATATATATATATATATATATATATATATATATATATATATATATATATACAGGAATAGAATCATCTCCATATTCATTACTTCATGCGCCTATCACTACTCTAATGTCTTCTTTCTCTTCAATTCTATTCAAATAGGATGAACGAGTAAATAGATGAAATTTGCAACTATTTATACGAAAATTGTAGAAAATCACGGTTGCCCGTTGGATAACCCAACTTTACATAATTAAATTGAAAGTCTTATTTGTTCTCACTTTGAATTAATCATCAGTTATACGCTATTTTATTATTACATTTGAATGATATTACTGCACTTTGTAGCACAGGAATTTATAAAATTTTTGAACGGAGTATTTAAAGTTTCCATGTCTTAGTCACTTACCAAAAGGGAGCACATCTCATTCTGCAATTATCTTAGTTCTGCTAAGTATTTCTCATTTCCCAAATTCGGTAAAAATTCTTACCGAGGTGAAATGTAATAATCCTCTTCAATTACGAGAAAAGGGAGTTTAGATCTCTATGTCTATGTCTATGTAGATACCCTGCGAGCCACCTTTCGGTGTGTGGCAGGGGGTGCATGCACCGTGAATTTAATTTCCTAGACGGTTATTTTCTCGTATTGTTCGAGGGAAAAACGAATTTTTAAAACGGTCGGTTTTCGCATCTATTTCCCTTATTTTATTCGCTCTATCTGATCGACCTATATAGCAGGGAGGGCGCATGATCTGTACTACGTCTTCCTTGAACGTTTCTTCCTTAAATCTGTTTAGCAAATCTAATCTACGCTTAGATCTTCTTAGTTCTAATGGTTCCCATCCCGCATCCTTGAGCAATTTAGTTACGCTAATCGATTTATCGTAGCAATTAATCGTAGCAAAAAAAAAAGCAAAAAAAAAAATCTCCTGAAAAATCGTCCGCAAACACCGTAGTATCTGAAGAGAAAAAACTTTTCCCCGAAGTGGTGTACCGCAAGAACTTAAGCTTGATTCTGTACAAAAAGATTTTCAAAGTCATGTTCTAATTGCGTGCCTAAAATTCTGCTACATCGATTGAATTTATCTCCAAAATAATTTATACAAATTATATTTCACTGACATGATACCTCTGAGAATAATCATTTAAAATTGCCATTTTCCTCGTGTTTAGCTAAGGCATTAACATATTAGTATAGTTATTCTTCAAATCCTAATGATAATAATTTGTCGTAAAAATTGTATATGTCGTAAAATTTAATGAATTAAACATGAATAAAATTTTACCTGTAATGGCTGCATAACATTCCAAATTGATATCTAATTATGTCTATAAAGGTGCTGAAATGTAATAATAATTATTATACACAGTATTCTGGTTACGCATTTTTATATACATTATGTTTGCAGAATGAACGTATGAATTAGCGTGCTTTTGTAGCAATTGATATAATAATGCAAGACATTTGAAAACTCATACCTCATATCTTCCCAAATTTTATCCCAAAAGTAAAGGATGTTTAACTTTTTATCAAAGATCGTATAGCTACTTTTACTCTACATTAAAACATAAGACTTTGCACTTTTTCCACAGATTTAATTTTCACAAGGTCAGTCTTCAACGAGTTATCGTCATTGTGCGATTGAAGATGGAGTTCCACAAAACTAAGCCAACTTCAATGGATTTTAACATTACTAAAGTAGCATGATTATACATAAAACAAACTAAACAAATAATGAACTTTGTTTCCAAAATTATTTTTTTAATAATCTTGGATTCAGAAAATAGAGCGACGGAAGGATAATTAAAAATTAGCAACGAGAGTTTTCTGCATCCGAATTCCCTCTCAAATTGCTTTGAAATATGGAGATATCTCCTCCAAGATAATTTATGGATGGATTAGGCGTAATTTAAACGAAACTTTAAAAAAAATGAGCTCACCCCCTGCGGGTCAGTATTTCGAAAGAAATTTGAGGCCGCTCGACTCATATTCGTTACCCTGATAATTAGGGAATTCCCGGATGAAGTAGAAAGAGGGATGACGAACTTCAAGAGCTCAGATATGAAAATGAATGAGGAAAAGTTTAAAGGAAGGAAAACCGACTGAGCAATATTTAATATTTCCAGTTGATTTTCATATTTGTTGATTGAGAAACGGGCAGTGATAAATTATCATATGCACGAAAAACATTTTTACTTTTTAAGATAATTTCAAATTAATTGAAGTATTTCATCCAAGATAATATTTCACCAAGAAATTATCTTAATTTGTTCTTTAAAATTAATACTGAAATACCTAAAAAGTAATTTTAAGCATTTAGAAAGAGAAAAAATGCAGAAACAACTGTAGGGATTTTCAATATCGAATTTCTACAGTGACTGATTTGTATGCCAAAATTTATGTTAAGATATTTAAGTGGGCAAATGGAACATATTATAATTTATTTTACTTTAGTAAAATACTGCAATTAAAACTTCAATTTCATAGACAATGAGATATATCATACATTTATCATCTTTTCAATACTCTTAGTTCAAGCGCCGTCATAGAATATATCATGAACAAACATGTTAACTAGATCTTCGCAGCAAAGAGAATCAATGGGCATTATCATGGCTGTAAGTTTAATCCGTTACAATATAGAAAAATTCGTTTCACTTGGAATTTCCTTTCCCATAATTACCGATATGCAAATCCTCGTTACAAATCCAAGTTCGAAATACATTTGAAGGAAAAAAGCAAATGGTTGAAAGTTATTTATGCGTAAAAAAGGAAATGTTCCTTAAGATTCAATTCCTAAAAATATCTGCGAAGGAAATATTAATTTTTCATGAGAGCTTTAAAAGCAATCGCTTGAGAAAAGGTAAAATTATGCAAATATTCCTTTTTCCCCGCGATCTGTTACATTATGTATTCTTTGAGGGAAAAACATTCTTCCTGAATAATACGAACGATTGGTACGGAATTAAATAGCGTTCAGTAAAAGCCGGTGAACATTTTAAAGTGGTCACCTTTTCTTTTTGGACTTAAAACAGGATCAATATTTATACTTTAAGGTGAAAATAATCATCACTGAAGATCCCTTTTATGAACATTACTCCCTTAGAATGCTCCTGACGTTTCTTCGAAAGATGTTTCTTATCATTCTCATCATAGACAACTAAGGCCATTTACTTACTTTGGTTACCAAACACTTAAGCATAAGTATATTCTTACTCTTTTCCATGCAATCTTCCTTTAGATTGATTTTTAAAAACCTTAAAACATAACTTCGAAAAAAATAGATACAGCTCACTCGCCAGACGGCTCAATTTACCAACGGATCGACTGACCGACAGCTCCATTGACCGACAAATCACTTGAATAAATTATGTATGTGCCGTATGAACAGGCGTCGCCGCAAAAATATTTAATATCGTTAGTTTAAAAGTTGGCAGGCTTCCCGTAAAATTATTAATCGGCTGTCCGTATAGTTCAGTCGGTCAGACGGCATAGACCCGAAAAAGTTTTCTATATATCATTTGGAAATAAATTTGAATGATAAAAATTATATTCACTGTCAGATTTTGATATATCATATGTGAGGCAATGAGTTGTTTCATAATAATCGAGATTTCAACTATTGAAATACTATTTTTTAGTTATAGATTTCATATCTGACAGATTAATCGTCAATTACAATATTTAAAAGATAGAATAGACTTAATTTTAGTAGAAAGTTTACATTTTGTTAATTTATGGTTAAACGAG
Source organism: Pantala flavescens (assembly GCA_020796165.1). Lineage (NCBI taxonomy): Eukaryota > Metazoa > Arthropoda > Insecta > Odonata > Libellulidae > Pantala > Pantala flavescens. Next base: position 35,612,025 of record CM036880.1, on the reverse strand, counting down.
ATTGTAGAATCGAGAACAAAGGATGAGTGGTGATGGGAGGGAAAGTTTTCGAATTAATTGCTCAAAATAATTTAAGACTCGTTAGTTTTGAATGAATCGCTTAAAAGTGCGACCAATACTCTATTGTTTGTTATAGTTTATCATTTATATAGTTAGACTACTGTCTGTGCACCAACACTGAATACAATGCAATAAATCCTACAAAAATCTTTTCAGTGTAAGAGATATGAATGAAAAATTACAACAATGAAGAAACATTAATTAAAAATCGTGATTTATAGATTATTTATTGTTATTTAATCGAAGTTTAAGGACTCAAAATGAGCAATGATTGTATTTAGTGTGTAATCAATAGTGACTTTGTTTATAATTTGTTAACTTTATATTATATCTAAATAAATGGATTTCACAAATTACCTTTTGAAGGTGGAAAGCATGAAATTTCAACATTTGCCAGTCCATTTCCTAAAAACAACTATCTTTGGGACCAAAGGAAACCCTATGACAGTGATCTATGCCACATGTTCACAGTGAACACAAAAATTTTCATTTGCTGAAAACGTGATTTTCTCTTGAAATTCGTGAGTTACTTTGGCTCAAACCAAGAAAATGCCTGAATAGAGAAGACGTATTTTTACGACGTATGTTAAGAAACGTCTTAAATAAATGAGAAATATAAATTAATTCAAATATATCTGATATTAAACTTATTTATACAAACTTTTGAAATGAAATTTACTTCTATTCATTTTGATACCTCCATTAATAGATCACCGACATCTTTTAGATTGAAAACTTATCAACATAAAAATTTAATAATTTGAAACAATGGAATAAAATGCAACTATTCTTATTAATATTTTTTATACAAATGCTCTTATCGTTCCAGCCATCCTCTAAGATTAAAAATCAAAAGCCTTTTCTTCTAAAAAATTCATTTAAAGTTCTTGAAAGAATTTTTCAGAAGATTATGGAGTTACAGAATTACAGATTTTTTCCATTTAAAGGCTCCTAATGTATATGGAATTACATTCGATTGATGAAATGAACATTATGACTAAAATTTTAATATTACAGTACTCGGTCCATTTTCTATTTAATTTCTTCCTTTTATACAAAATCATATTTTTATGATACAAAGATTTCTCTTATGAAATATAATTCCTAATATTACTTATACGTATCAAGATTAAAACTTTTAATTACATTTATATTCTTCAACATTCATCATTTTCTAAATTCTAAAAAATGTAAAAAGATGTTAAAGATTGTTTCCAAACACTATTTGAGTGTAATATTTCCTTCGTCGTACGTATCTTACTATAAAAATTGTCATGTTCATCTTAATTCCATCTATATCTTATTTCGATGTTCTATATCATCCGTTATTTATAGTTTTACACCGATCTTATCCAAACTAAAGTGAGCGTTGCTTTCTTCCTCGTCAGTTGATATATTTTTACAGTTCTAATTTTGGTCAAATGCATTTGATGTTACAGTAAATTAAGACACGAACGCACATTATACACACACAACTATACATTTATTTCAGTTCCCCATTAAATGATATTATGATGAATATTTTATCTTCTTAAATTGCTTTATTAATACCAAATAAAAATAATCAGTTGATTCAAACTTTATTTCCTATCGTCGACGAAAACAACACGCGTAACCTCATTCTTTCAGATCCGATTGGTTTACACGACATCTAAAGTAAACACCAAGAAAATGTGTTCGAACACATCTTCACTCCATCTTTCTAGAAGGGGAAAACAATATTAAAAGTAAAAGATATAGGGTGGCAAAACTAAATAATACTCTAATGTGAAATAGTGAGAGATCCTAAATAGTTAAATGCATGAAATAAACTGGATTATGCCATTTAATTTTGAATATATAATCCTTAAAAATTTCGAGCTTTCAAGGCTCTGGTAAATTAGAAGCAAGAGCATTGGTACCTTGAAAACATCAGCTAAATAAACTTTCTTTTGAGTGACTTTATGCACTTTAAAACTACCTTATATCATTCTCTATCTATATATTTATGCCTTTACGTCATATAAAGACTACTCCTGTTGTTTTACTCCATTCCTTTCTCGATCGAAAACCATTATCGTCGCTCACTTGTTTTTCCAATGGCATATGGGAAAAAGCACCTCATGGGTGGCCACGAAGGATTGGAAATAGAGTTGGCGAAATCTATTCAAGGTTGAAACTATGGAAAGAGGGAAGATTGGAATGGGCAGAGAAACAAATCATACACAGTAAAAGCATTTACGCTCTTTCCTATATAACGGCGGCGGCTGTCTTAGGTAAACACAGAAAAGCCGAGAGTGTATCTAAAATGCGCACCTGAAGTGGGAGTGGAGAAGGAAAATATAGCTTAGCTGGGATGTTTAAAACTTGCAATTGTGCGAACTAAGTGCGAGGACTCCCTAATTATGTAGGACGGTAATCACGGTTTAAAAATCAGGGCAATCAGAAAACTGATATTGCGAAATATTCCTTCGTAAATAGGGGAATTAGAGAATTTAACGCTTTACCTGGAGAAGTTCTCTTCCCAATGCCAAAAAATGTTAAAACTTTCAGAAATAGGTTAAAATCTAAATGTTAACTAATGCCATCTAAAATAACAATTCAACTTTTACTTTATGTTTTATACATGCATTTAAGTATAATGTATTTATATATATGTAATCAATGTGAGAAGGCGTGACTTCGTGGAATGCCATAGTAATAAAAATAACTTAGTAAATTTCCACAGAAAAAATTGTTATATTTGCAACCGGTTTCGTAATATAAAATTACATCCTCAGGAAAGGAATGGTTATTTGTTAGGCCTTTTATTTGTTAGGCCCTAACAAATAACCATTCCTTGCCTGAAGATGTAATTTTATAGTACGAAACCGGTTGCAAATATAACAATTTTTTCTGTGGAAATTTACTAAGTTATTTTTATTATTATATATATGTATTAGGTATAATGAATATTGATATTGTATGTATTATATAGTGTATATTGTGTAATGTTTTTTTTTGTAAAATGTATACTGTATAACGTAACTATATATTGTATGCGGGAGGTTTTCGGAGGGGTTTTTCTCCCGTCTTCTGGCGAATGCCAGGCAGTTTATTTTAATATGGACCCCTACACCATCGCTGCCACCTGAGCTAATGATCAAATCGCAGCTGTTTTGATTAAGTAAATAAATCCCCAAATTTAAAATTGATATATTAAGAGAAATTTTAACAAAGCCTCGATTAAAGAAGAATTATAAAAGAAGCAAAATTTTGAGATAGAAATACGATTTACAGTGTCCAGACACGGGGAATAATACAAAATGATATCATCAAAGATTAATGAATGATACTCCTTTATAAGATTTATGACGTAAAAATGAAGATCGATCCATTATAATACTAGCACAAAATGAGAAAATTCAGAATTACTCTTATAAAAAGAAGCCTAATATATATAATGCTAATTATGTTATTTATTCAATTGAATATTTTCCGACTAATATCTTCGAATAGTAACTATTTTTGAAAAGAGGAACAATTTTACTTAATAAATTCAAATGGTGGGTATGATTACACATTCAAAGAGATCGGCCGATTTCAGGAAGAGCACAATAGGCAAGGGATCAGAATGACAAATTGGAGTTTATTTATAAACAAAAATCGCTGCGCTTATCTGTAGGAGCCTGATTATTTGAAGGGAAATTCATGTTTCAATATTTCAGGAAAAAAACTTTTTTTTTTTGGTTATGGGAATTTTTAGTATCGATAACCAATGCTGCTACTTATAGGGTTCATTAACGAAGCTTCTGTTTTCCAGCCGAAATGGTCTCGCGTACTATCCCGTAAACGGATAAAGAAGCCATCTAAAAGTTTCGCAATATGTTCGATTCAGTTTCCACAACAAAAGAATGGTAATAAATTCGGCTGAAAGTAATAATGGAATATAATTTTAATTTAAATTGTGCTGTTTTATATCATAATAAATAGTAATATTATGTAGAAAGTTAAATGAGAGAAACTACCATATGAGGATTGATAAATGAAAACAATTTTTGTATATTCTATTACGTTATATATATTTGTTTTTCATTAGCCCGACTATTATTAATTACGTAAATTTTTATTTGCATTCATATCATGTACGCATATGATGTACTCAGATCATGTTTATCCTGCCTATAAATTTTATATTAAAATTTATCATTAGATGATACGCTTTCACCGTTCGAAAGCAACACCAAAACTCTTAAATGCTGCCTATTTCCTAGCAAAGTTCCATTTAATATTCAAAATATTACACATATTTCAATAGGACACATTTTGTATATGGAGTTCAGTTAAAGCAGTCGGTAAACTGCTCCCCGATTTACTTCAATTGGGTAGACAAACAAAGCTAATTCTTTCACTAAATCTATGATTCTAAATTCCAAAATAAGGCAGAAAAAAATTTTGGGAATGAAAATGACTTCCAGCAACAAATATGTCAGAGGATTAATGAATTCTTTGTTCTTGATCCTCCCAATTGCTTCTGAGGAATCATTAACCATTTCTGGAACTTCAGTCGTTAATGTATTTTTGGCTTATTGATCCGTAGCAATTTTTAGGTTCTTCTAGGTTTCCTTGAGGCACTCGTGAAAGAAGTTTGGTGGGATCTTTTGACCACGGAAGAGTTACCTCACTAATCGGGGATCGGTTGTTTGCATTGAGGGCCCTGAGGAGCTGCTTTCAAAGATTGAACTGTTGTGTTTACGCAACACTGCTTGCAAAAGTCTGCAAATCATCCACCCTTCAAAAGACAGGATTGCATTAAGTGGTATCTCCTGTAGATCTCAGAGGAGAGCTAAATGGTTCCTCAAATAGATTGATTAATTAACTCCTTATTTTAAATATTATGGACCCTTCAAATCATACTCTAATAAAAATTTTCGTCGAAATCCTTCAAAAATTCACTTCAACTGTCGGTTAGTTTCTTTTCGGAATGACAAATAATCTGTTTGTTTTCCTTCAAAATAGTGCTCGCCTTGTGTATTGAAAAATATGAACAGCGCAGGTAATTCGTTTCATTCTCTGATTCACAATTAGAAATAAAAGACTTCTCAAGGAAAAAAGGAAAAAATTATACCATTGCTTGCTGTCAGCAAGCACGCCTTAACTCGTATTTATATAGAAACGGAAATGCCTTTAACCAAAATCCGAAAAGCTACAATTGGCTTTTTCCACGTTATCATGTCGAATCTAAGTACCTATAATCATATGGATGTGACGATAGTCTTTATCTTCATAATTCTATCAATTCACTGTGTATTGCCATTTATTAAAGCTAAATTTTGTTTTCTATTTATTCTATTTATAATTCTAGGGTCTTTCACCAATTCAAGTTCCTTTGCATTTTAAATTTAATGAGCACATTCGCTCAGGAACATTAAATTCCCGTTTATTTAGATCCTTCATTTCAACATCAATTATGTCCTCTCGTCTTAAAATAGAGCACATCGATGCAAAATGCCTCAATTATCTAATCGTGAATATCGGACAGTTCCAAAATTTGATTACAAGAAGGACTCATTCTATTTTCATCTCAAATTTGAGATAAGGAAAGAATAAAGAGTGCAAAGTAATAGGGCACTACTTACTTCGTAAATCGTAACAGTGATATTGATTTCACAATTAAAGAAAATTTAAATAAAATAGACTTTATCTGCCAGAGGAGATCTTTCTGAATATGAAAGGTAGACAGAATTAAATCTTCACATCTGTCACATCATAAGCTGCGCGATGAAATCTACCTTTCTTGGTCGTCCTCATATCTTCAGATTTCCTAAAGGGAGGAAAGCCCTAAATTCTTCCTTGCAAGTGCCTTAAAGAAGAACCTTTGGAAGCGGTGGTTGGCAGCACTGAGTGGAGAGCAAAAGTGGAACTTTCACTGTCCGAATGTATGTCCGGCAGGCGCGGGTTCAAGTCCCTGTTGTATTTTTCACCTTTGTTTGTGTATTTCTGAATATCTCAGAGTTTAACGTTGGGATTTTAAATTACTATATAATAAATTGATGTTGTAAAAATAGGAAATTTCTCGCAAAAGTATTTTTTTTAAGTAACACCAATTAGATATTATGATTCATACCTATCATATTATACAATAAATCAGAAAAGCATAATATTAGATAATGTAATCGAATATGAGTCCCATACAATCCTTCCTGCAGATGGACCATTTTACTTATCTTCTGTCCATACGTTTGTTTGCAAATTCGACAATCTTTCCGATCCAATTATTTACGGAAGAAGAAACCTCGTCTATCTTTTTCAAAACAGGACTTAAAATAACCCATCTGATAGAATATACTAATAACAAATAATTGCAGATAACAAACACAGCAAAAAATAAAATCTAATGAGATATTTTATAGTGTCAATAAATATAGTGTATACATGTATAGTATGCATAAGTTGCCGCTGGACAATTGTCCACTCGTAACTTAAATTCTATAAATAAATAAAATAAAAAATAACGGTGGTTTAGAGGTTTCCGGTATTTTTTCAGAAAAACGAAAATAAAAATTATAATCTCTTAATAAGAGATTATTTTATAAATGCTAATTAATTACACATATACTGATATCACATAAATTTTCTCTCCTTTAGAATTATTTTATTAATTACCTTTATCTTTTTAAAAAATCTGAAGAGGATTAAAAGCCTTATCTGTACTCAAGTGTAAAATATATGTTTTCAAGAAGTTTCCTTTCATTAGAATCATAGTGTTACTCAATTACTCAGAAATGAATTCTTCAGGAAATTTTCCTTAACATCCGCTTATTAGCTGATTTTATTAAAAGCCATCGAATTAGTACTGGATGCTAATTTCTTGATTTTCTTCTCAATAAGATGCATTGCCAAAACACCTTAGGTTACATGTCAAAATGATTTATTCCGTAATAGACATTATTGGGGAAGGCAGCCGATAAATTGGGAGAGAAATTTACGTCTACTTCGAGATTAAAACCCGAATTTTAAAAATATACAATTGATATCATAATTATTATATTTAAGAAATAGAAGTTGCTAGTTTGATATAATTCACTTAATTCTTACTATCGCAATAATGAGTAACACACATAAGAGAAACAGATGGTTATTAAAATTAATCGTTAAAAATTTGATTTACTTTAAAGAGTAGATTGTAAATTAAGCGATATACTTCACAAATTAAGTTTACTAAGAAAATGGATATTTAAAATATCCTCATTTTGAACTGTTTCTTCTGAAAAATATTAACCTACGGCGCAACGTACAGGAATATCAAACACTTAACCATTCCTACATCATATAATATCTTTTTCTCATCAGAGTAAACAGCAACTTTACACTTCAAGTTGAAAGTACGAAATGTTGATACGGTATACAATACTGACAACTTTTTCATTTTAAGATTTTATACTTTATTTAAAATTAAGATCTTCCAGGAAAAAATTAGACAAATACAAATTTTGCCGTACATGCAAATCCACATTTGTTTTCCTTGTAAATCTCCCTACACCACCGCTGCCACCTGAGCGAATGATCAAATCGCAGCTGTTTTGATAAAATAAATAATTAAGCTTCGGGGCTTAATTTAAAACAATAAAAATTTAAAGTATGTAATTAAGACTATGGAATTCAATGGAAACGGAATCAAAAGATTAGAATTCAGCTTGTAATCCAATGCTAAAGTTACAAAAAAATAGCTATTTATTCTAATTTCATTTAGGATGCAACACTTATTTCAGTTGTAAATCTCGTCCAGGATTAACAGCATTTTCCTAACTGAGCTTCCTCCTCTTAAAACGTGATTTCCAACGAAACAAGAATCCAATTAGACCGCGAATTCGCCCACCTGTCGTTTATCTCACGAAAATCGAGGAATGGAATTGCACAAAATTGCCTTTGCGAGGAATTTGGCTATTCGCTAAATCCTTATCACCGAGAAAATACCTAAATAACGAACGGACAGTTGTACGGTAGAGATGGGAACGTTGAAATTTGTAAATTACGATGAGCAGTGTATAAGATAAATGCGAAAATATTCAGTACCTTATGATTGACATGATTCATACAGACAGAACTTTTTTCCATGAAAAAACTTCGAAATTGCTGCCTCGAACTCCGTAGACGTCTTCGCACAAACTTTTTTTCCGTTTCATTTCTGATTTGCCTTTGTTTTGATCCATAATTATATAACAAATCGATCCGTTATTCGATTGTGTAGCGTTGGTTGCATAAGTGCCGACGCCGGGAGTGGACTCGATCGCAGTTTTTAGTCGATCACTCGTACCTCTGTGTGCCATGAAATTTGAGGAGATTGTAGAAGAAAAATTAATTAATAAAATGTAAATAGTTAAATGCATTCTACTTTAATGTAATAAATTTCTTGAATTCTGACTCCCTGACATTGATAATAGCTAAAACCTTCAAAAATATAAACGTATTCATTATGAGAATGTCATCCAAGATTGATTGAAGATTTTAAGCTAAGATTCCAGGGTTTTCAAAAACACCGAAGAATTTGTCTTAATCTATAGCTATTTTGAATTCGTTAAGTATTGAAAATAAATTTAAGTTCTTTCGATTAACCTGGATGAAAGTTTTTTGACCTGATTGTTGTTGTTTTTTACGTAGATAGGGAAGCCATTTGTTTATATTTCATGACGCAACGTACTTTATAAGAACAATTTATCGATAAAACAGCAAAAAGTATACCAAATTATTCAATCACGATAAATTTTCCAAAAAATCGAAAAAAATATTACAATTCGATTATGCCAAAGTGACTCGTGAGCCATACTGTGCATTTATAACAACTTTTCCATATTTACGAACAAACAGTACAACAACTTACACATTTACATTTTAAGTTAGTAAAACTCTATCATGAAAAACTGTTGGAAGAACAATTTTTGAATCAGCATATACAGAATGCTGCTGACGAAAGTTGAGTCTGGAAATTTATTTTCTTCTTAAGCCCATATCTCCAAAAATTAATAAGTGATTTATGAAATAAAAAACATTGGGAAATTTATTAATGCAATGATTAATGCAACTATTTTTGGCTCTCCTGGTGGATAGCGAGTTAATCTCGGGTTTCCAGAATTTACGTGTTTGGTGACCCGGAAGTCCACATACATGCCATATTAATTAGAACGCTATGATTAACGGCAGTTATTCAATGAGAGAGGGTATTTAATTATTTTCTAAGATTCAATATTAATAATTTATTATTTACGTACTGAGAAATATACCTTTTCACTGTAAAAACTGCATACATTAAATAGGTAATGCTCTTCTTGTAGAAAGGGAGTTATTTTTTTTAGCTAAAAGAGTCCACGAGAAGGTGAACTCGTTAGTAAGTTAATTTTTGGGACTTAAATGAAAACTTTTTAAGCTCGCATTCTCCTGAAATTCACGTTTTGACATTTATTTGGATGAGTAATAGTCATTTCATCTCGCGATTTTTCACAAAAATACCATCTGAGTTGTCAAAAAATTTACCATTATCATGTAATTAAATCGGTGATGTTTAAAATTCGTCGTTCGTTTACTTTACCTCGAATACTATGGAATGTTTGATAGTATAAATATTACTTCAAAGTAAGAATACGTCTTTATTTAAAATTAAAATTAGAAATCTAGATTACAACGAGAATAATCGGAAAAGTTTTTATATCAACAAATTGACAACGATAACCTCACTTAAATAAGCTGAATCTTTGAAAAATAGTATTCTTATTCTCGTTTACATTCCCTAAAAATTTAACTATCTTTCGCTTTTGCTGCCAAAAAAGCTAAATAAATATTAAGTATTGAATTTCTGAAAATCAAGATAATTAATAATAATAACATTCGGCATTTCTAATGAAATAAAATTCGCATATTAAAATCCATAGAAAAAGATGCTGATAAAGCTTTCAAAAATGTCCATCAAGTGCCCTCAAAGTGGGTGAACATGTAAGTTCAGCCAATTTTTATCGCATGAGATTTCCCCGCATTATTCATTCACAAAGGCGCATTAATAACACAAATGCGCATTAATTTTTAAAATAAAGCCATTCCATGTGTTCGAATTCAAAGAGTAAAATCGGGGTGGGAATGATTTGAGAGCAACGCATTGCTTCAAAAGAGGTTGAAAAAGCGATTGTCACGTCGCTTAAACGCACGCAAACGTGAGATTTCAGCTGATAAGCACGAACAATTTCGAATTTAAATATTTCTAATTTATTCTAAAAATATAAAACATGCTCTGTTTCTGTATTGTTTAAAACACAATGCAGAATAGTTCCACGTACTATTAAGTGTGATGGGTCCCGATCGACTTACCGACATTTCCAATGACCGAAAAATCACTTGAATAAAATAATTCATGTGCCGTATGAACAGACGTCGCTGCAAAAAATATTTAATATCATAAGTTCAAAAAATGAGATGGCAGGCTTCCCGTGAAATTATTAATCGGTAGTCATGCTATGTTACTGATATTATGTATACTGATGACGTCACTGACATTATATGTTGAATTGATAATATCAGTAACATCTTCCGAAAAGGTACCAACTCTGAATCTATCTATATCCTTTGTTAATATCTCCTATTTTCTAAAGATTCCCATTCTGCCCTTTTAATTATTTACTGTTTATCGCAGCGGCTCTTTACAAAATGGATCGCCTTCCGCTGAACCTTTTCTTGGTCACTCGGGTTATATTTTTCCACAGAATTCTACACGCATATTCTAGACGAGATCTAGCCAAAGTATGGAAAAGTTATTAAATATTAGTAATATCATCATGGAAATATGGGTCCACATTCGATCCTTTTACGCATAAGAATTGATTCCAATTATATTATTTGATAGGAATCATTAAAAATGATGGAAAAGGGGAGTAATAAGGAAAATAACAGTATTTCCCAAGGATTAAAAATGTAGCATAATGGCTTGCGTCAAATTCTCAATCGAATCACCATCTGAGTGTCTATTTATTCAAAAATTGTGTAATCTGATTTCATACTACTAAATAATAACATTTAATAAACTAATAAAATATCCGATGGAAATAATCCAGAATGTGATTAAAATATAAAGAATTGTAAATAATTAGTTACATACAATTTTGAACTCTTCATCTGAGGCAATGCTTTACTTTGAACTTCCGCCGATAGAATCGTACACGTGGTGTGGTCATAAAGTTCGTAGCCTGATTTTTTTCTGGAAATCCAGTAATACTGGAGCCAATGTTTCTGTTGGGACTCGTGCGCCTAAGTCTCGTGAGCATTATGTTCTGGGCGTTGTCGATGGAACAGGTTTTTTTGACGTCCTTTTTTATGCGAGCGTTTTGAATGGAGCGGTCAGATTTATTAGAACAGCGCACGAACATTAAATTCCTAGTGAAACTTGGGAAAAGTGGACAGAAAATTTTAGAAATATTAAATATCGTATATGGGGCCTCTAATATGAAACGTTTTCAAGAGGAAAAATCGGTTTCGTAAAGGTCAGGAAAGTGGACGAGGAGAGATCGGAGCGCCCGAAAACTAACGAAATGGTGGGAAAAGTACAGTTGTTGAGTGACCATCGAATTACCACACAATTGATTTGCCATGAATTGGGGATCAGTAAAACGAGTGTGCTGCAGATTTTGAGGGACGATTTGAATATGCGAAAATTATGCGCCAAGATTGTCCCAAAAGTCGTTACCGAAGAGCAAAAGGAGAGTCGAGTTGCAAAGATTAGAAGAACACGGCACAGGCTTCAAATTTTTTGCAAAAAGTGGTAACTGGTGAGTAGTGGATCTACGAATACGATCCGGAAACCAAAAGGCAAAGCGAAGAGTGGAAATTTTTCAAACCAACTATTCAAAAGACCATGACGGGGTGTCTGAAGGCGCTGACTTCAGAGGACGTGGAACACTGTTTTGACCGATGGCAGAAGCGCTGAAACATGTGTATATATTCAAAAGGGATGTACTTTGAAGGTGATAAAGTTGAATTAGAAAAATAAATAAAGGTGATTTTTTTATGGTCTACGAATTTTATGATCACCCCACGTAATTCAATGAATTCTAGCAAATAGTTCGACATTCGACCAATAATCCTTGATTGCGTTCATGCACGAACAACTGTGATTCGAATTTTTAAAATGTATTTTAAAAACACATCGGATACTTTTCATATCTCCTTTGGTGATAATAAACTATATAATTTTCTTTGCTTGATTTTTTCACTCATTCAATCATCGCTAATTGTCGCCCTTTCGTGGGAATGAAATCCAGAGGCAATGGAAGAAAGAGGAAAATCCAATGAGTAGTTCGGAGAGGGACATAAATTGGCACTTCCCCTCCGACCCCCACCCCCTCCGACCCCCACCCCCCTCCGACCCCCACCCCTCGAATGCATCGACTCGCTAAGAAAAGTTCTCTCGGCCAAATGACCTCAACTTAAAATTATACTCTAATTCACATTTATAAATATAAATTCATCTAATTGTACTTCTTGTGTATTTCATTTACGTTACATATTATTATCCTTAAAAAAACCGCTAAACATCTCTTCGCTTTCCCACCTTCGACACACAAAATACCTCATTTCCAATCGAAAAGCATGATATACTAGTTCTTCTAGTATCGATTGTTGAGCGTCGCTGCAACAACTCCGTGCATAAGACTGGAAAAAGAGCCCTTGTATTCGAAGACACTTATGGATCGGTGCGTCCTCGTAATTTCCAATTCAAATGCAACAACGGTGTATACTCACACGCATACAGGTTCCTTGACAACCCAATCAATCCTTAACGATAGTCTGCAATGCGACAACTTAAGCGGAAAAGGTTATTAATATGATAAGATACGAAATGTAAGCCACGATAGATTATAATGAAAATACTAGCATATCCAAATAATGCTATTCAAATCCATAAATGTAACTACAGTTATTTCAGAAGAAAAAAGCGTTTCGTAAAAGTATTAACAAATTCTAATAAAAAGAACAAGGATACCAAGAGATATGACCGATGGAACAGAGATATCTTCAAATACGTAGCAAATAGAGGCTCAAAATTAAGAGAATTGGAAAAGGCTTGGAGATCGTCCGATGTTGGAAGGAAACGACTGCTAATGATGTATATATAATTTTATATCTGTTACTATGTTTTAATTCTCAATATCATTCTTCTATATTTCTGCTATATATTTTCTTAAATTTTCTAAGGAAGTCATAGTCGAAAAAATCCGTGCCGACTACAAAAGCGATTGTGATATTGATTCCGACGAAAGATTTCTCTATGAAAATAATGGAACAGTTGTGATGGCCAATGCTAGTGATGCAGAAGTCCGCCGTCAATCGACAGATTTCGCCACCGGGCAAATTACATTTGAGGAAAGCCTGTTCTTGAACCGATGATATTTTCGAACTCCATGACGACAGCTTATAAATCCAAAAATAGAATATTATCTTTAGAATTTAAAAATATATCCACGTGTAGAAGTATTTGAAATAACTTTCAAATATTTCAATCTAATTAAAATTAATTAAAGTCAACGCAAATAACGTCAACACAAAAAATCATCGCTGGAGTTGGAGCGTAATAGAACTTTAAAGACTTATGGAGGAGACGACTTAAATGCACACTCAAGTATCCATCAAAATTAAAATACCTTATTAAAAGCAGCAATGAATAATATAGAAGGTGAATTTGAGTCGCAAAAATAGGTCAAATACCTGAACGTGATTAATTAATGAGACCCTTTGGTTGCGCGGGTGAGAACAGTTATTGTACTTGAAATAGTTGGAATAAAATCAAAATATTTCGAATTAAATCATTCATAGTGATAAGGTTTTTGATCAACACCTAAGATTTATTAAGATAAAAGTTTCCCGTAAGATATTGACGAAATGATTTCTTAATATTCTAGGGACCAAAAGTTGCTAACGGGTAAAGAATTGAGGAATTTTAAAAGGGATTGTCACTCAAAAATGTGCTATTTAAATTTATTTTATCATCTCCAGTTGAATCTCTCTTCCTTTGATTTTTATCGTAGAAAATGATAGTTATCGTTTGATTAACTACTTTACTAGATGTATGGCTTTGAACTGTGGATCGATCTATATACATTGAATTTTCATTCAAATTCATTCCATTGTAAACTTTCATGAAGTTTATCCCATAGGTAAAGCAATTCACAATGCAGAGGGAAAAATTGAGTGATGCGGCAAGTGAGGGGTCCCCTCTCTTGTGAAAAGTTGCTTCATGTGCAGTAGAAAGACCCATTCGTTTATAATCATTTTAATATTTGACATTGGTTTAAAGGAAAATTAAATCACGTAAGCTGATGCTAACGATGATGATGAATTTCCTAAAAGATGAAAATAACTGCGAAGGCACACTATCGATCTATTAATATTATTAATTAATCTATTAAATTATTAATATTAATATTAATATTGTGAAAAACGTAAAAACGCTTTATTAAATCCAACGTAAATCCAATTTAGGTTCGATGCTACTTTACGTTAGGCCTCATCTTGAGTACGCGTGCAGCATATGAGACCCAATAAAGACTGCATTCGAGAGAAGGTTCAACGTAAGGCGATACGTTTCGTAAAAAATTGTTACGATAAAACAGGAACACATGCTAAAGGATGTCGGTTGGGAATTATTAGAAGAAACAAAGAATTAAATTAGCAGATAAGTTCAGAGAGAAAACCGTAATAATAGCCGCTGCCTCCTTCCCCCGCATTCATAAGCGATTTATTAATTCTTACGTAACCTGTCTCCTTCATTCTCCTATTTAACATTCCAAAACATTCTGGTGTTTTCGTAGAGATATCTACTTGTTGCTCCCTCTTTAACTATTTGGGAGCTTTTTATATATATTTTCTAATAAATTTCAGAGTCTCTCTAGTTTAACACCATTGCGCTTATGACCGTCGATTAGATTTACAGCACACGATGCCAATCTACATGGTTAAATCAATTATAATAAATTTGGACAACATTACGCCAATTTGAATGAATGACACTGAAAAAATAAGGCACCTTATTTCTTTACCGACTTATGTAGCTCGTAATTTCATGTTTTCGTAGCAGTAGCATTTTGGCGAAGATGACGCAACTATGATTAATATACATAAATAACTCGTTTCGTTTCCATCTCATTTGCTGCCGACATATCTAAAACTGTTTTCAAAATCATCGCCTTGGATAAGACACTTAGATATGGAAAGTGCAAAGAGCCAACTAAGAGTAACGTAAATTGCGGATAAAATATCGTAAATATGTTTTAATCGATTAAATGTGTGTCACGCTAAAGTAATAGTATCGAAAAGGTCGACTTTTAAAGTTATATAAAAGGGACTCGGTATTACGCATCTTGATAAATAACGATAGTGAGTAAGGATCATTTAATTTTTTTACCTTTATAACGGTAAGCCAAACTAAGTGTTTTTAAAATTCACTTTATACTCTGAATTTATACCGAATTATAACGTTATAACTTGATAAAAATAAAAATTCGTTTCCCTAAATTTGTTTGAGTTGCCAAATAGAATTTGAGTATTATAAATTAAGACATGATTATGAAAATTTACCAAATGAACAATAGAAATATTTAAAATGCGAAACCATAAATATAAAATTTGTAATCCACAAAGAATATGGTTATAACTTCTTGTTGGTTCGATGTTATTACTCGATTTATTTAGTTGAAAAATGTTCTTCGATAAATGGAATTGAACTCAGTCTCTTTCAAATACTGCAGAAGTGTGAGGGAATCTATTGACAGAAATCCATTTGAATATATACATGTCAAAGTTAATGGACTGAAACGTCACCTTCTGCGATATTATGGGCGCCTGATCCATAAACTCGGTGGGGGAGGAGAAGGCGGATCGGCGATGGCGTAAAATCAAGACAAAAGCCTCAGATAATCTTTTTTTATTGACCATTTGTTATTTCCGTTCAATTAACCTCTGATTAAGAGGACTGCAAATCCTCTAAATTTGAGGTCCCGGGTTCAAATGCCGGCTGAAAAGGAAATCTCGCCCTCAGGGTGTGCATGTTTGTGACGTCCGTTGTTAAGTTTAGTAATTAGGGTAACCTCTTTGTGTTTAATAAATTATTATCATTTATTAACATTGCTATATGCTTCTAATCTTAAATGAATTTAATTGATTTATGGTCTCCCGATGCGTTTAAAAACGTTTGCACATTTAAGATTGCCCATTACATTCGATACTTAATTCGTTAATTTCACTCGTAAAATCGAGTAAAACTCGTAAAAAAAGGCAGTCAAACATCAATAATACATCGATTTTCCATTTCTATAACTGATGATTTGGATTTTTTTTATATCAAATCGAACATTATTTTAATACCGTATTGAATATATATAATATTCGTATTGATATTCTCAAACTCGGATATGATATTTTATCATTTCTTACCATAAAAACTGCGGATTGGGAGTACTTATATCTCCAAAAATGATGATAATTTTATTTCGTTAAGAATATATATTTCCACACTTAAAAGCAATTAACTGTCCATTCTAAAGGGATACATAATAAATATCAAATGAAGAATTCAATAACAATTTTATATGAAGCGGAATAATTTTGGATGAGTTCGTATTGATATTTCAGTAGATTTACATGCTTCAAAAAAAAAGGAAAAATGAAACAGGTGCTGTCAATGAGCCATATTATTAGCTCTAAAGAGTAAATAACCCGGCATTTCGTGGCCATCCCTATGAATCAGTAAATTCGAACAATCAATTGTTGCTTGGAATAAGGTCCATAATATACGATTTATTCACAAACATCGTATTCGCACTTTGACCTCTTAATTCCCTGATAATCACCACCTGATAATCCTCTTCATAATTTCTCTGCGCATCGTGCCTTATCTCTCCGAGAGATGTCCTTAAAGGCGTCTTTTTATCTCTGAATCTCTTTTATAACTCGTTGAAAATTTCCATTACCCATTCATTTCTTCGCGAAGATAAGAATATACTAACGACCAATAAGATAATGTTGTAAATAAGGAATTATCAACCTCATTAAAGACTGTTCCATTACATTCATTCCTTCCCAATTAATTTGTTCAATTATAGCCTTCATTTTACAACGATATTTTTAAAAATAATATTCCCTACTGCCTTGGACAAATGTCGGGCTCTCCCATCCCAGCATTTCCACACAAAACTCCGGAAAAGCTGTAGCCTAGAGGATGCTAGAGCATATCTATTATATATAGACGCTTCGGGGGGATATATATATATATAGATAACATATATATATATATATAGGATATTAATGTCAGGCCCATACCGCTTCGGCCACGGAGGCGCCGATTTTTTTCCGTAATGCCCCACAAAAACTCACTCAGGAAAAATTGGGAAATCCACTCTACCTATCATGGGTTCGATTCTAGGAGGCCCCAAAAATCGACTTTCCCCCGTAAGAATGCATGGGGCCGTTTTTCAAACAATTTAAAAAAATACTTTCCATTGAGATAGAACAATGAAATTTCATATGGCTATTGCAATTATATATATCTACGGAAAAATTCTTTTGTTTACGCGCAACCGGTCATGGGTTCGATGCCAGGAGGTGAAATATTTTCAAATTTCGAAAAATCCTAGCTCTCTTAATATGATACATAAATCATTCAAATTTTTTACACTAATAGGAAAGTATATTATATACCTCGAAAAAAATCAACAGTTGCCTACGTGTCACAGGTTCGATTCCAGAGCGTCCCGTAATCTCGATTTTCTCCGTTAGGAATGCATGGGGCCTTTTTTCAATTAATTTTAAAAATACTTCCCATTAAGTTAAAAGAATAAGATTTCGTGTAGCTATTGCTAATATATATGTCTACGGAAAAATGTAGTATTTTACGTACAATTGGTCCTGGGTTCGATGCCAGGAGGTGAAATATTTTCAGATTTTGAAAAATTGTAGCTCCCTTAATATCGTACATAGTTCATTCAAACGTTTAACACGTAAAGATACTTACAAAATGTACTTGGAAAAAAATCAGCATTTGCCTATGTGCCACGGGTTCGATTCCAGAGCGTCCCGTAATCTCGATTTTGGTCATAAGGAAATCATTGGCAATATTTGCGAAACCTTTTTATAACACTTCCCAACCGCGCAGAGGTTCAATATTTCACTCAGGCAAAAAAGGGACCATTCCCGCATTAAGGCATCCCAAAGATTGTCGTAAATGGTCGTTGGTTCGATTCTAGGGGGCAAACCTTCGTAAGAAATGCATAGGGAATTAAGGACTCATTTTAAGGTACTTCCTAAATGATTTTCCTTTTGAAATTCGAGATGTTTGTAAAGTCAATCATATTCAAGCGAAACATTATAGTAATTTTCGTAAGATGGCCTTGGTTCGACGCCGGGGCGGGAATAAAGCTGCCGTCAGAAATGCATGGGAAAACGAATTCAGTCCATTGTCCGCTGCGAAAATGTCCTTTACTTAGCATGATTTATCCGAATAATCTTTGGTAAATTGTTACGTTTTATTAAAAGATATATTTTCCGACTGCTTGCTGTCAGCAAGCACACCTTTACTCGTATTCTATTATATATAGACGCTTCGGGGGGATATATATATATATATATAGGATATTAATGTCAGGCCCAAACCGCTCGGGCCACGGAGCCGCCGATTTTTTTCCGTAATGGCCAACTAAATCTCACCTAGGAAAAATTGGGAAACCGACCCTACCTATCATGGGTTCGATTCTAGGAGGCCCCAAAAATCGATTTTCCCCATTAAGAATGCATTGGGCCGTTTTTCAAATGATTTTAAAAATACTTCCCATTAAACTAGAAGGATAAGATTTCATGTAGCTATTGCTACTATATATATCTACGGAAAAATGCTATCGCTTACGTGCAACTGGTCCTGGGTTCGATGCCAGGAGGTGAAAAACTTTCAAATTTTAAAAAATCGTAGCTCTCTTAATATGATACATTGATCATTCAAAATTTCAGCACAAATAGATACGTATAAAATGTACTTTGAAAAAAATCAACACTTGCCTAGGTGTCACTGGTTCGATTCCAGAACGTCCCGTTAACTCGATTTTTCCCGTTTAAAATACACTGACCATATTTCCGAAAGCTTTTTATGACACTTCCCAACGGCGCAGAGGTTCAAAATTTAATACAGCCATAAAAGGGACCATTCTTATATAAAAGCATCCCTAAAATTGTCGTAAATGATCGTTGGTTCGATGCTAGGGGGCGTTAACTATAAATTCCTAAGAAATGCATAGTGGATTTAGGATTCATTTTCAGGTACTTCCTTAAGGTATTTCCATTTGAAATTTGGAGTCTTTTTAAAGATAATCATACTTAAACGAAAGATTTCAGTGATTTTAGCAGGATGACCTTGGTTCGACGCCGGGGCGGGAATAATGCTGCCGAAAGAAATGCATGGGAAATCGAATTCAGTGCATTTTCAGCTGCTATTATGTCCTTCAGTTTATGTTTAGCCATGTTTGAGCGAAGTAATCCTCCGAAAAATCTTATTTTACATTTAACATTTATTATAGCATTGCTTGCTGTCAGCAAGCACACCTTTACTTGTCTATACATATAGACGCTTCGGGGGAATATATATATATAGGATATTAATGTCAGGCCCAAACCACTTTGGCCGCAGAGTCGCCGATTTTTTTCCGTAATGGCCAACTAAATCTCACATAGGAAAAATTGGGAAACCGACCCTACCTATCATGGGTTCGATTCTAGGAGGCCCCAAAATTCGATTTTCCCCATTAAGAATGCATTGGGCCGTTTTTCAAATGATTTTAAAAATACTTCCCATTAATTTAGAAGGATAAGATTTCATGTAGCTATTGCTACTATATATATCTACGGAAGAATTTTTTATTTTACGCACCATTGGTCATGGGTTCGATGCCAGGAGGTGAAATATATTCAGATTTTGAAAAATCGTAGCTCCCTTTATATCGTTCATAGATCATTCAAACCTTCTACAAATATAGATACATACAAAATATAATTCGGAAAAAATCAGCACTTGCCTATGTATCACGGGTTCGATTCCAGAGCGACCCGTAATCTCGATTTTTCCCGTTTAAAATACATTGGCCGTATTTCCGAATGCTTTTTAAGACACTTCCCAACCGCGCAGAGGTTCAAAATTTCACACAGCTATTAAGGAGACCATACTCATTTAAAAGCTACTCTAAGATAGTCGTAAAATGTCGTTGGTTCGATGCTAGGGGGTGTTAACTATATGTCCATTTGAAATGCATAGGGAATTTAGGACACGTTTTGAGGTACTTCCTGAATGAATTTCCTTTTGAAATTTGGAGTGTTTATAAAGTCAATCATATTCAAGCGGAAGATAACAGTAATTTTCGTAGGATGGCCTTGGTTCGACGCCGGGGCGGGAATAATGTTGCCGTAAGAAATGCATAGGAAATCGAAATCAGTGCATTGTCTACTGCGAAAATGTCCTTTACTTAGAATGACTTATTCGAATAATCTTTCGTAAAATGTTAAGTTTTATGAAAAGATATATTTTCGATTGCTTGCTGTCAGCAAGCACACCTTAACTCGTATCTATTATATATAGACGCTTCGGGGGGATATATATATATATATATAGGATATTAATGTCAGGCCCAAACCGCTTTGGCCACGGAGCCGCCGATTTTTTTCCGTAATGTCCCAATAATTCTCACCTAGGAAAAATTGGGAAACCGACCCTACCTATATATCTTTTTATATATATCCCCCCGAAGCGTCTATATATAGTAGATATATAAATATAGATATTTATATATATATATATATACACATGTTGTTTGTCATCTTTAATTAGGTTAAGCGCGCCTGTCAGGCCCAGGCACAGCTAGTATATATGTATGTATATAAACTGAATAATTGTATAATTATTATTAAAGGCGTAAAAATAATATCTGTCACCATCTTCAAATATTTTTGTATCATAATGCAATATTTCGTAAAATCCTTATCTAAATCTCTCCGCTCCTTTAATAAGAGATACTAAAATCGAGTAACACTGATTCAATTGCTAACTGCAATATTTTTAGATGAGAGATAATTTCAGGGAACTTTACTATCCATAGACAGTTAAAACTAAAACATTATTATTCCAGATTCTTTCTCAATATTTTATATAATTATCTTTCCATTAATAACATTTTTAATTTATAAATTTTCGTTCAGAATAAGATTGAAATGAGTTGAGACTGAAATCTTTCAAAGTGAATATTAATTCACATTACTCTGATGAAGAGCCTACTTAAGAAGGTGGAATAAAATTGACAGTAATGATGGATCCAAAAAGAACCATGAAAAGGTAATTTTGGTAACAGAGAAATGGATTTTTCTTTCAATAATTCCATCTTAGAAGTCACACAACAGTAGATTCTTGTGCTTTACTCTCCTCAGCCAATAGAATCTATGTGTAGATGTTGCCTCTATGTATAAATGCTCTTTTTAATTAAAGTGTATGTCATTATAAAGTGGAGCTATTCTTGAAACATTGCTCAATTGGGAAAAACGCTTATTGCCGTCAATTGAGGTGTTCAGATGGCTATTCTTATTATATTAAATGATTGAGTTTCGATTACATAAAAACTGATTTAATCTGAATATTGCATTTTCTCAACTTAAATTGCACTAGAAATAATCTTGGGGAAGAGATTCCAAATCGGTCATGGATACAACTAAAGAGAGAATTTGGCTCCTTCCCATCCATAGTAGACTGCCAAAGTTGACTCATAAAACTTTATGATATAGATATCAATGGTAGAAAGCGCACTTGGTGGATAGATATTTTTAAAGAGAAATACTCAGTACACTTATTTCTATAGTACTTATTTCTCTATGGAAATGTAATACGTATTTACCTTCAAAAGGTATCATATATAATAGATATTTCTCTTCAATTTCGGATGTAAGGATCTAAAATGATATTTCGAAACTTAAAGACGCTTATAAATGCTAAAAGATAATCGATTAAATTCACAGGTTCTATATTTTGAAAAGAAAATATCATTGATAAGGAGGCATTGCACAAAAACTGAGGATGAATCCAAAGGAAATGAATGAAATTTCGGGAATCGAACTCGCATTGATACTTTCAACTTTCTTGTTGGAGGCGATTGAGTTTGAGACATCGAGCTGTGGATTTGTCTCCTTCGATTGAAAACATTTTAAATGTTGGAATAAAGAGAAACACCGTTTATAGCAATTAATATTTTTTTTAATTAGAAACGATTTCTACTTATCAACTACCTTTGATTTCTAATACATTTTGTATTCGTTAAGTAAAATAACTTGTTCTACTCAGTTGATGTTGTTGCTTTGAAAAAAATAATAATATGCAGCCCTGTTCCATTATATTTCGTATTCAAATAAATAGTACCCTGAAGAACTTAAGAATTTCTGAAATTTAGAAACGACTTCCGTTTAAAATTTAATTAGGAAAACTTAAAGGATTTAATATGTTTTATTTCAAATGAATGACACGATGCTCTTTTAGAACAGTAACTTGGTGAAGCACGCAAAAACGAGACGGTGTGAAGACAATTTGTAAAAATATTTTCGTAATTATAAAAATTTATAAAATAGAGCAAAAAGTAACTTCTAAAATCACCCATTTTGATTTAAATTTATGAATTAATTAAGCCTAAATTGTTATCTTTCGGTGCAACCTCCCATTAAATATATATTACAGGAAATACAAATTACTGTCTGCAACTGTTGAAAACAATGCTTTTCCCGCCACCACTTGTTGAACGCTCATTTCTTCTTTAAGTTTATGTTGAGTGACATTCTTCTCAAAAAGTGGGATATCTTCATCATCAGTTGATTATAAAAAAGGTAATTGAGAATAAAACATTGCTTATTCTTTTCCATATTAAATGCTTTTGGGAAATTTAAATATTATGAAATTTATACTGAGGAGAAAGCTTATAATTTCCAGAACATCTAGTTAGATATTTATACATTCATAGATTAGATAAAATTTAATGATACCTTTTCAATTATTTATATCAGCTCCGTGTCTAGATAGGACGTATCTGACATGAGCTGAGAAGTTTTAGATTAATTATCGTAAACTTAATCATAAAAAATTCAAAAGTTTGTTCAAATTTGAATGAAAATTCGAAATAATATTTTCAATAGTAATTTAGAGTGGCTTAAGGTGAATGTATATATCACTAAATTATATCAAATTAAGAACGCTTTAATCGTTCAATTCGTTTCAATTTACCATGCAGAAATATTTCAGCATATAAAACGATATAACCTGGAAATTAAAGTTTACTTACGAAAATAAAAATATTCATGAAATTCGATGACCTAAAATGATTATATTTCAGCCAAAACATTTAAATTAATTTCCAATGAAGCCAAGAAATGTAAAGAGAATCAGAAATAGAATTGCTTTAAATTTCTAATTAAAGGGCGCACAAACATCCATTTCGGACAATTAAAGTTCTAAATTTAACAACGGACATTCACACCCTGAGAGAAAAATTTGCTCCTCACCTTCCGAATGACGGCCATCGAGGCCTTTGAAGGAGATCAAGAGAAATATTGAAACTGTATTTCCGTTATTCCATCAATTCTAGCCTTAGTATTCCCAAATGTTCAAGGAATCCGTTTAATTTTCATAAAAGTAACAATTATTATTGTCAAAATACACGCGGACATTACATATCAGAAATTAACTTTTCAAAAATTAAAGGATTGTAAAAGTAAAATAATTTTAAAATTCTGAATTATCTAATTTTGTAAGTTGTCTTTATGGAGAAAATCATTAAATTTTTTGTATGTTCTAAATAACAATTGGGGAAATTTTAATGCATTTTAGAATTAAGTAGTTGAATAATATCCTAATACGGACAAGTAAAATAATAATAGCGTAAAGCACCATAGAACAGATTCTGAAGTTCGCTAACATACGATTACGAACAAACTTCACAACAAGCTTACATTTAAGCGGTGTACAGAGGACTTCAAATAGGTAGAATATATTTTACAGTAAAGAAATCAAGGTGTGAACAAACAGTCTTCTTTGCAACAAAACTGAGAAGGACATTTGGAAGCAACGATAGGGCTTCATACTACATAGCTTCACTCTAGTGAGAGAAGATAGGGTTCCTATGGATACACAATAAGAAAATTACTTTCTTCTCGTTCCCTGTATTTCCCCTTTTGGATTTTGTATTGTTTTGCCTCAATTCGTTCTAATTCGGAGACGTCGAACAATGAAAACATTTCAGGTTTGCAAGAGGTAATAACGAGCAATCCTTTCAAAATCAGAGTTAATGCCACAGGAGGAAGTATCATCCAATAGTGCAATTGCGGCTACAGTTCCTTTATATATCACATGAAATAATAAATATGTTTTTGTGCAATCCTGTTGAGATAGCACTTCTCAAAACTTCGACTCCATTTTCAAAACTTTCCATCGATTACACTCTCATTCAACCGTTTTCTATTGAATTAGAAAAACTCCATTCGCTAGCATAAGTGTTTCAACCTTTACGTACGTATATGATAATTAACCGTCAATCCAATTCCTTAATCGAAAAATGATTTTCCCGGAAAATTTGTGTAAACGAACACTTTATTTTTAAATAGATTTAAGCACAATTCTTCTTTGGCGAATTTAGGAAATATTTCAATTTTTTTAAAAGAGGCTTTGTGTTTCATCAGGTGATCAAATGTGATAAAATCTACACCCACCTTGAATTTCTTCGACTGCGGGTCATACACTTTGACCGTGTGCTCGGGCGAAGACCTCAAGTTTTTCGAGTCGATCTGCACGTTCGTCTGCATCTTCTTGTTTTTCTATTCTTCGGGACCCAAAGAACACACTTTCCCTTTGATTTATGGATGTACACTGTTTAAGTCTATAACAGAGAGATATAATTCATACGAATTCCCATAACTTATGAACTGGAATAGATTTTTTCTTAAAAGTTTACTTATACTACCGAGAAAAATTGAGAAATTTTAAATCGCCTATTTTCTTAATATTCTTATTGTAAAAGTGCGACTCGATGAAAGCGTTGATCGTAATGAAAGTGCTAAAAGTACAAAAAGAGAAAAATTATTTTATAGAATAATAGTGTAATATTATCGAACACTTCTGTCCTAAGAAGTTTACTAACGAATACAAACATGTCTATTCTGAATATTCGTAAACTATTGAAAAGTATGAAAAGTTATTTTCAGAAAAAAGAGAGTCCTCCGAAAATAATAAACTTTGAAGCAACTGTTGGAAAAACAAATTCATGCGCCAACACAAACAATCGACGGATAAAAAAATCCTCTGCGAAAATGTACGAGGGAGCAGTCCGATACAATTCATCTTGCAGAGAAACACGTGTTCCTACGCTAAGAAAGTCAAAATGCTCGCCATCCCAAATTCTTCTTTCAGTTCTGTTCTTTCTCAGGTGTTTCGCGGTGTACGCCACACTCGTATCGATGAGCACTCGCATAGAGGCGTGGGGATCGGCCGAAGGGCAGAGTGAGACTGATCCCGCGGCGCGAGCGCCCCCTCCGATAAAAGACTATTATTTAAAATTATTGATTAAGGGGTGCCGGGGTTAAAAGTGCATCTGACGAGTCTTTTTATTCAAACCCATATTTTAATGAGGGAGATTTAAAGGTACCATTTCGAGGTGAAATTCGCAATGAATGCGTTCAATTAACGTAATCAAAACTAATTGCTTGTTAGTAATATAATAATAAGTAAATTTTTTCTAAATTGTGTTACACGGCGGAACAAAATAAGAATGCTCGCAAAAAAAGACTCGTCTATTAAAATACGGTAATTAAATTTAGTTAAGTATAATAAATGTGGGATGAGTATCCAAGTTTTACCCGAAAGAGATCGTTTTCTATAAAATAATAAAAGTAAACTCTACCTTATATGACTGGCGATAGAAACGTCTTTGACATGTCCTAGCAGAGATTAGATTTCCCGTAAACGTGCCCACTCTTTCTTCGATTCTTCCTTCATCTTTTATCTTACAGTCCTAGATATCCTAAAATAAAAACACCATGGAAAGGATCATGGGTTAATTAAACAGTCGTTTCACGTAATGAATTTAAGATTCGAGATTTTACTTCGATGCCCAACCTATTTTCAGAGGACGATTTTGTTACCGAATACTGATCCAAGCAATGGATGATTCAAACGCTATATATAGTTTTATTCCTTCACAAACAGCATTCATTAAAAAAATCTATAGATTCAGGCGTTACTTCGTGGACGGACATATCAGAGCGTATTAAATGAAGAATAAACTTGGTTTATACCCTTTTTTTATTTTGCGACTGGTTTCGCATCGTGAGAAAGTACACCAAGTTTGTTCTTTCTCCAATATGCTCCAACTTTCATTATTAATAAATTATTAAATATACCATATATAAAAATTAAACATAAACAAAATAAAGATAATTCAGTTGTTTAAGTATCACGGCTTAAAGTAAATTTCCTTCAAGTTTTCACTGTTTATCGATAAAATAATGATAATCCAGTTCTATTCCACTTACCACAACTTATTGAAATATAAAAAAAATCTAAATTTTTCATTTAAAAATTTTGAAACTAAGCTGCTTTTATTATATTCATAATGTGTAATTCTTATACAAAAGATCTAGCATTTACAAATAAATTAACGATTTAGAAAAATAAAGTGAACTTCAAGTACTGAAGGATTCCCAAATAGTAGATCACCTTCAACTATTCTTGATCGCATTTTGTATACCAACATTCAATGAAAGAGAAGCCATTCGACCAGATATTCAAATAAGAAAATATTGTTTTCTATAAAATTCGATTCAAAAGTTGGAACATTCGTTCAAGAAAAAGTCAGCAAACTTTGTAATTTACCGAGGGTCAAATAATGACTATTACTTGATTATAATTGACATTCTCCTTTAGTCTCTAGAATCTTTCATTTTTATACTTCATTTATAAAAATTATTTTACTGAATCCAATTTCCGAATCGTTGCTAGTAGTCAAAGTTCATTGATTTAAAAAGATTTATTTTAATGAAAAATCTCTTTTCTTGTTTATTAAAGAAATATTTTTCTATCTCTGTTATCCATCCAGTATCCATCGTTACTGCTCATTACTTTCACTTTTGGTTTTATAATTATTATGTGTAAAAGATCTTGTTTCTTTATTAGACAATAGAATTAGAAGTTGAAGACTTAGTTACCTTTTCGACATATTAGAAATCCATAAGCTGAAAATGGAGTACGTTTTAATGCCCATAGTACTTTATTCCTTCGATGAAGATGAGCAATTATTGATATATTTTTTTATTTATACAATTTAAGTTACAAATGGACAGTTTTCCGGTGGAAACTTATGATATCAACATATAATTATTAGCAGGTATTTGTACTAAAATAGATATTTATACACTGGAATATATGAAGAAAAGAAAGAAAATGAAAAAAACTTTTGAGAGTTGATGATAATTTACGAGTACCAATTAAAAAATGAATCATCATTTTGGATGCCATAATTAGATACATTTCTTTTACTCTATTTTTAGATCACTAAAATCTATACTTATGTAAACGTGGGAGTTTCGATATAAGTTATGAATGGAGCCGTTGAAAGAGACATCCTACATTAAGTCCACATTCATAAACAACTAAATTTATATGAGAATATTAAGGATGGAATAGTTTTATGCTTGGGAAAAATTTACGATTTTCGACTAAAATATAACTAGTTATTAAATAAATGAAAACGTATATTCATTATTGATTGCATTGACTTCGGTGGTATAATTGTACCGAAAATAGTAGTTTTCTAAGTCGAATTCCTGCAGCCATCGAATAAAAGAGTTCAATGTGGTTGCATTAATATCTAAGTCATACAAATTTGACTCTCCGAAACATAGTCAATATATTAATTTATTATAATAAATATGAATCGATTAGGTAGAAAAAATAATATTGTAATAAACTCATAGCTTAGTTCCTGTGCAAATGATTCCTGTGGCATGGTCAAATTTGAAGACAACATGAAATATTTTAACGTATCCTCATTTAGAATATTATTTTATAAAAGCAGTATCTTTATTACTCATTCTCATCAATTTAAGTAACAAAAAGTGAAGTTCATTTGTATTTCCCTTCGTTGAACGGATTCATTTCCAAAATCTTATGAAGTTTTCTTAATACAAATTACTCATTGATCTTTCTTAAGCTCTTCTTCCAAGTTCCTTTAAAACCTTAATAAACAATGGCTTCACATTACTTTTGACAACAAATAAGAAAAAAATTTGTTTTGCAAGAAACGGTTCCTACTAAATACAATAGGAAGTTAACCAACATTTATAATTAGTTGATTTATATCGATTACATTTATGGCTTAATTACTCTCATTAAAAACTCAAACTAGGTAATCTGCGATTCGCCTTAAGTCGTTAACTCCAATGTTGATGTGAAAAACATCAATTATCGGTCATCATTCATCATGAATACAAGGTTTGCATTTTGCTTAAAAGCGTATCAAACGTAAATTTAAAAGACTCATTTTAGCTACAAAATTTTATCCATTAATATTGCTCGAGAAAAGAAATTTTGCATACAAATAAGGACAGCCAAATTAAGCTAATTAAGCAAAATAAAATTTAAAACAAATCATAAATATACTGATAATGTGATTAATAGATTTAAAAATATTAAACAGAAGCAACAGATACGGTCTCATTAAATATCCAAACTGTGAAGCTGTTTTATTTTCGATAAAGAGAGGAAACTGAGTAGATAGTTTTAAAGTGAAGGTTTTAAAACAATTTTTTAATAATAAATTATAAAATAATGCTTGTTTATTAAACATCATAAAGTTGAGCAATGTTTTTCATCGAACATTTTTTGAGTTTCAGACATAATTTGTATGTATTATTTTCAAATAAACCTTCCTATTATTTTAATATCATTCATATTAAAAAGGACAAATACATAAATAAGTATTTAAAAAAATAGCGAGTGAATTCTTTTTTATCGTTCTATGAACAATTCAATGTTAATATATATTGTAGCATAAGGCTATTTCCCTTATAGTAGGTCTTTGTGCTTCGCATATTTATCTATTCTAACCAATACAAATGCTTTCCACACTTTTATTAAATTAAATCAATCATGAAATCATGGGTCCCAATAATTAGCTTGCATGGATGATAGTAGATGCCAAAATTACCACAAAATACTTGATGATTTGAAAATAACACTGTATTCTCTGTTCGCAGTTACGAATCAAAACAACTTCACGAAAAATATTCATCGAAAGCACAATTTTTACGTTAAGAAATTGAAGATCTCTTAACGTAAAATCAAATGAATCGTTAGGAAGGCGCCATCGCCGTTTCTTCTCAAGAATAGGCTAACCAAGGCTTGAATTGCGGTATTAATAACTTATATGACATTAATAATTTACGATAGAAATAACTGAAATATGCTACAGTAGAGAATAATTATTATATAGTGATTGAATGAGAAAAGTAGGGATCGTTCGTATGTTTCAAAAGCATGCAACTAGTGATATGAGTGCAATCAGTTTGCGTGAAGCTGTTTCTATAACTCGGTCTCAAAATCCATTCGTACAACTTTCCGCAACGAGTAATCTTAAAACACGTCTTATAAACAATATGGAAGGGCTGCTGAAAGCTTTTGTGGAAATCCATAAAATGAAGGAAGCAGAATGAATACTACTCTCGATATATTATTATTTATTATATTTTTATTATTATATTATATAACAGGGTCTTATATTTTTTAGGAATTTTTGCTCTTAATGATATTCCATGTGAAAAGAGAAAAAATACATTCCAAAATGAAATGTTTTTCACACTTTTCTCGAATTATAACAAGAAATAGGAAATTTTGCTGACGAACTAGCGATATATTCATGCTAGATAATTAATAAATGTAAACGTGATTATAATTAATTTAATTTATATGGAATGATTTATATATATATATATATAGAATTTACGAAAAATATCTTCCGAAAAATACTCTAGTTTAATGGTCGATTATGTCTCTTTATTATCGTAGAATTTAAGGGAACTAGAAGTTTTCCGCAACACATTGCAAATGGGATCTGTCAAATGTACAAATGAAACTCAAATCTGAAGGAGCAATACGTAATTTTACCTCAGACCAAGAAAACCAAAGCATAAAAGCAAACAAGGAAACACCCGTTAGTATCT
The DNA here is from genome assembly GCA_020796165.1 of Pantala flavescens. Taxonomy (NCBI): domain Eukaryota; kingdom Metazoa; phylum Arthropoda; class Insecta; order Odonata; family Libellulidae; genus Pantala; species Pantala flavescens. The sequence goes on along the minus strand of CM036880.1, from coordinate 35,581,704 downwards.
ATGAAACTGGAAGTACATATTCCTTAACAGTACATTCGACTATAGCATATTGAGGTCGTGCAGAACGGTTTCGAAGCCAAAAATACGACCCTATGTTAAGAAAATATGAATGTAGATGTTATGCAGAAGACATCGAGCACATGGATCTAAGAAAGTTTTCAATCAAATTCCTTCATCGATATCAAATTATAAAAGGGCGAGTATGGTAATTTTGATACTTATATTCGAGAATGCATGCAATATCGAGCATTTATCAGCTCGATATTTTGCTGATTTCTGCAATTTGGATGATTGTCATTGAACCGTTCTACTCATGAGAATTAGACATTCTTTCGCTCGGGTAATTTGAAGCACTTCTAAATAAGCATAAAATCGACCTTGAATCGCTTTTTACAATCTAATTGAGTTAATTGAAATAAACTGACATAAATACGGATATTCTTAGAAGGTAAATGGAAATGAGCTGCAAATTTAACGATCCTGATATTAGCACATTTACGAGTGGACAACGTATAATTTCCCAACAACGTACGGGTCGTCGGCGAGTGATAAAGGGGAATTACGTTACCAAAGGTTACGTGAGAGATACCGACGTCTCCATTCAGAGCATCCAATGAAATGCATAAAGCAACCATATAGAAATGCGGGCAAAAATAGTTCGAAAATTTCTTCATTAAAGATGCTGAATTTTTAAATTAACTTCGAACGCTCTTAGTGATTAAGATAGAGATGCAAGGTTAGATTGAAATTCCAAATAAATTGATGTCTATGTAGATACACTGCCTCCTTTCGGCGTGTGGGGTGCATTCACTTTAAATTGACTTCCCTAGACGGTTATTTTCGCGTATTGTTCGAGAGAAAAACGAATTTTTGAATCGGTTAGTTTTCGCATCTATTTCCCTTCTATCTGATCGACCTATATAGCAGGAAGGGCGCATGGTCTGTATTACCTCTTCCTTGAACGTTTCTTCTCTGAATCTATTTAGTAAATCTAATCTACGCTTTGATCTTCTCTGTTCTAATGGTTCCTGCATCCTTGAGCAATTTAGTTACGCTCTATCGATTGATCGTAGCAATTTTTCACGAAACGTTACGTTGGACCTTTCCTTTTTCACTTGCATTACTTTTATCGGCAGGGTCCCATACACTACAAGCATATTCAAGGTGTGGTCTGACTAGTGCAAAGTAACATCGCTCGCGAACTTTTTAGTTAAGCGAATTTTGATATTATGGTATTTTTCACAGTATAAACTAAATGCGGGATTTTCTACAATATTTTACTAAAAGCTCTAAAACAGTTGATATAAGTCGTATTTTCGTATTCGTCATATTCGGATATTATTATTCGTATTTTTATGAAGAGCCGTTGTAAAATGTGTATTTCAAAACATAATAATTTAAATCTCACTATGAAGAGTGAAACCTCATTCTATATGAATAATATACAAATTGATATGCATAAAAGTTATGTTATAATTGAGGAATACTCTACCTTCTATTAAATAATAAAAAGCATTCAGGAATTAATAATTATGTTCATTTACAGAATACAAAGTTTTGAAACTTATGAACATTCTGTAAATCACAAAAAAGGATAAAAACGTGTCAATAAAAAATGATAGCACATTACACTTTTGCTTAATTTTTATTTAAAACATTTGAAATTAATATGAAAAGTAAATTATAGCAATTTTACTTCCATTAGAGCTATAATTTCAAGTAGCAGACGTGCAAATAGTATCGCGACAGGAAAACTTAAGAAACCGAGAAAACTAAATGAGCTTCAATTCACTGCTGAGAATTGTGAAATTACGATAAGAGCTTTGGAATGATCAATGGAAAGAACCCAAAAGGTTATACTAATTGTACGCGAAATAATGTATTTATTACTTGCGAAAGTTTTCCGAAATAAAATCGATAAGGAGATTTGAACATATAATAATAAACAATATAAAGTCACCACCATTTCAGATTTATTGGATGTGTTAGCAATCGCTTGGAACCTTAATTTCCCAGAATTCCTCTCAACCTCCGAACCTCTTCGATTAACAAAAAGTTCAGTAAACTCAGATGACCTGCATGTTAATCACGGAAGAGGTTTATTATGGATATAACTCAAGAGAGGATTTCTCAAAGTGGTTTACGTAAGATTTGGGCTCAGATTTATGTTTGTAATACATGAAGTAAGCTCCCTCCGCGAATATATTCTGAATATTTAGTCCGGAGTATCTAATTTTAATATGGAGGCAATATTTAAGGGTTAATAACTAAGAGTGGAAATGTGAATATCTATGTAAACACTTATAATAATTTTAATTTAATAGATTTTTGCCGTTTATAAATAACGGGCATTACAAAGAATATCTATGACATTGCGGAACAAAGATTTAAGCAGGCCTTTTAAACTGATGAATAAAAAACCGTCAAGGTAAACAGCACAAGTGCGAATCAATGAATGAAAAATTTCCAATTTAGAGATATGAGAAAGATAACTTTATGATAAGATAGTAACTTTTTATTCCAGCAAAAATTACAACATTATAGACTCAATTGAGGGAGATCTTAATCTTCCAGAAAAAGACTGGCTTACTTGTGTAGTTAAGAAAGGATTTCAAGATAGTAACTCTTGCAACATATTCTTAAACTTCATGCAAAAAATTTGCTTCATTAGATGGTTAGGGAAATTGTAATACGTATAAAGTATTTACTGCACACAATCAAGCCAGAGTTAATATCAAATGAACAACGAGACTTCTGAAGGGAAAACATTGATGTTGAAGTGATCTTTTAAACTGCTGTCTTTATTTCCATGTGATTGATGAAAGATTTACTTTTTGAGAAAGAGGGGTTCGATGTAAAATTCAATTTCCTAGACCAATTTTTAAATATTTTTGCAAGATTTTGCTAAGTACACCAGTTTATTAATATGTATTAATGTATAACAATGTAATGAACAAAAATTGTGGGATTCATACAAGCAATCATGCTAAAAAGTATTTACATATTTTCATTTTCTAAATACTACAAAGAATTTTTATTTACAGCTTACACCTTAATTACGTACAAATATAACTATTACAATGAAATCTAAAGTATAAGGAGTTTGATTAAATTTATCACTCTGAGTATATAATTCTATTAAATTATATAAAAAACGAAGAGGATGGATTTTTTTATAAGAATAGGGTTGATCAAAACCTTCCAGTTGTATTTGAAAATCTCTTAATATGATGGAAACTGAGGTTAAAAGCATAGAGTATTAGGAAAAATTCATGAAGCATTGCTTGAACAAATAATGAAGAGGCTCGAAACAGCGGAATTCTGAATGCGTTTATGGCTCATCATTTGATTAAAGTAACATAGTAACCCAAACAACGAAAAGTAAATAAATTAAGTTCCTTCTACCCAGAAGAAATTTGGTGGAAAAGAAATAAAGCGAAAATGGTAGAGAAAGGTCGATATTCGAGGTGACCCGGAAAAAGTGACGTGAGTATTACTTATTCTAAGAGTACTTCTCCGATGGGCGCTAAACGCGTGATTCAGGAATTTCACAGTTCAGATCACAATTGTCAAGAAATTCACTTTGGATTATGTATTCTGGTAATTTCTTATACTATGCAAATAAAATTCAAAAATATGAAGTTCGAGAGACAAAAAATTAAGGTACACAAAGAGATTGAGAATAATTGATGTAAATTAGCATTTTCAATTATCTTGAAATTCTATTCTTCCCAACCTCTTGAGGAATCAGCTTTTGCTTCATTAGCTTGCAATGGGTAATATTTGCGAATATTCCTGCAAAAATATTAAAAAATAACCATCTGCCGAATTTTTACTGATTATCACCATTATCATATAAATAAAGGCAAAATGAAGGATTAGAGTATTTCGAGGCAGAGAGGGGGAGATCACGTAGAATAATTAAAAAAAATATCCTGAAAAAATAGACTCAAATAATCGAATTGATACAATAAAGAAACGATCTAGAGAGATTCAGAAAATCATCGCGTATTCATCTGAATGAGACACCCCAATTCAATCCAAAAGTTGATTTTCTCATTTTCTAATATTCATACAAAATAATATCAGCTCTTGATAGAATCGGCTACAGATGTGTAGAATCAAGAAGAAAACAATTACAATCAAGAAGAATTACACAAAATTTCGTTTTCTTCTAGAAGATATAATTCCGCCAAGTAACTTTTACCCCTGTAAGAATGGAATCGAGTTTTAAGAAAAATACTTTCAGGTAAATAGAACAATAAAATTTGGCTACAATAAATTTCTACACAAAATATTGTTATTTCATGAGTTCGAAGCCTTTTGAGTCTCTGAATGTATTAACTGTGAAATTTAGAATTTTTAAACACGATGACAATTATGTGATGAAATTGCTTTGCCCAGGATGCCCTAAGTTGCTGCCATAAGATATGCTTAGGAAATCGAACTCTTTTTGACGAAGAAACAACGTCTTTTTATTTAGGTTGGAAATTGTGGGAATTATATGGACATTCAGAAATGTTTCATCAATATCTACGTATACTGCCACCTATTTGAATGTCCGAGCTGGTGTATCTTCTGGTCCAGGAGCTTTATTGACCTGTAGCAATAGTTTAACGATCTATTCCCGGCATAACGTGAGATATATCTGCGAATTGCGGCATTCAATGTACTTTTATTTGCGGAAACACTAATAATTAAATTCCCGTTTCTAGTTTTATTAGGTCCTTTTTGCACCTAGGTACTCACTTAATTGTAAGCTGAATACTACTGAATGAGAGTCACCCTGACCAGGGTAGGTTTAGCTCATGGAATTTCAACAAGATCAGCCGTTTCAAACTGCTTCGGAAGGTCATTGAAAGATTTTACTACGATACGTCGTTTTGAAGCCAAAACATTAACTTTGACTGCGTGTGTGTCTATTAGGAGTGGGCTTTGTTTGAGGTACAGTAGATTCTCAACAGAATGATGATCAATTTAATTTGAAGGTGCAGCGAGCTTCGAGAATTTCCGAATGGATTACGGAGTCATCTTCATTTCCTGTCGAAGTGAATGATTCAATGTACCTGAGAACATGTGAGAATGATTATCCGTTCACGATACGAGGCCTTTGATATATTTAATTCTTATATTTGCAAAGAACACACGGTAGTTCTTCCATTGAATCTGACGCTGCTTGAAATTACTTGAATGAATTAATTGTTGTAGCTCAACTCTTCCAGCATTGCTACATTACAAGCTTAAAGCTGTGAATTATTATAACTGAGTTCTGTTTTGAAACACGACTTTTCATTCTTTCGCATAGAAGGATTTCCATTCTTCGTATTCCATTTTATATTATCATTATATCCTTAAAGATCTTCACGCAGTGCGAATGGACGACTCATCAATTTGAGCATAGAATGTTGTTGGATGAGTTGCTGAGCATAATGGATTCTACGTTGCCGTTTGCAAAGTGTTTGCCACATTATATTAATTAAAATGTACTTTCGCCTTAGGTGCTTCGAGCAACGGTCCAGGCTGCGATTTCGAAGGAGGAACGAATGTGGAGGGCGGCTGTTTACCAAGGACTGCATCTGGTCGAAGAAAAAACAGTGGGAAAATGTCTTGAATGCGATGCAATAGTTGCTGATTGAGTATTTGACTTCTTGTGCAATTTATGGTGCTGTTGTAATAAATGATATCTTTATATAACTTGAATTCTGTTCTTTACCCTTTGCCTTTACTACCCACCATTGACGAAAAGTTATACAGAAAGTACTTATGAAATTGGAGCGCGTACATTTGCTTGTCCTTCCCTTGCATTTCCGAGTAAAAGATACGAGGTTCTTACGTATCCGTATTGTGGAAAATTTTTCGCGAAAACTCTTTCAATTTCACGATCACAGGAAACCTTAGTTGAGGACGAAATCCTATGCCACGTAAAAATGCAAGTTCTTTCTTAATTTACACTTATAATGCATTGAGAATAAATGAAGGTGTATTTATACTATTTTTATAATAATAAATTAAAGCATTCCTACCTTTTTCAAGCAACGGGATATATTTTTTCGCGATCGCAAGAAAAACCGTTCGGTTGTGCAACTGGGGTCTGTTGCGTTGGTCAATTGGTTCATGTTAGGTTTGCAACATGTAAAATTGACGTTTCAAGACACTGTCCATCGTTCGACCAGATGCAATCTTCGAAAAATAGCCGCGCTCTACATTCGTTCCGCCTTCGAAATCGCAGTCTGGACCGTTGCTCGAAGCAGCTAAAACGAAAGCACATTTCTAATGAATATAATGTAGCAAACACTTTGTAAAGGCAAATTAGAATCTAATATCCTCAGCGACTCGTCCAACAACATTTTATACTCAAAAGTATGCTCAAATGGATGAGTCGTTCATACGCACTGCATGAAGACCTTAAAGGATATACAATATAACACGGAATGCGAAGAATGGAAATACTTAAAAGGGAATGAACGAAAACTTGTGCACACCCGTTTTAAAAGAGCACTCAGTATAATTATTCACAGCTTTACACGTAGTATATAACACTTCTGGAGTAGTTGAGCTACGACAAGTATTTCATCAAGTAACTTTCAAGCAGCATGTGAATCGATGGAAGAACGCGATACGTGTTCTTTGCAAATCCAAGAACCGACCACATCAAAGGATTTCATATCTTGAAAGGATAATCATTCTCAGATATACTCAGGTTAAATTGATTCATTCACTACGACAGAAAAAGAAGTAGGCGTTGCCATCCATTCGGTTAGGACGATCTTCGAATGAACACGGGAGGAAATTCTCGAAGCTCGCTGCACCTTCAAATTAAATTGATCATCATTCGGTTGAGAATCTACTGTACCTCAAACAAAGCCAACTCCAAATACGCACCCACGCAGTCAAAGATAATGTATCGGCTTCAAAACGACGTCTAGTGGTCAATTCTTTCCATGAACTCCGTAAGCATTTTGAAACGTCTGAATTTTTGGTCGGAGATTGGTCACAATCACCTAATCCACGAGAAATCCACAGCATTCCTCTGATCAACGCTTCACTCGAAAGCAAAGGAAAAGTTTCACTAGCTACGTTCACCTCCTTCGCTTACGCGAGAACCCGCCAACTAAAGCGACAGCGAACGAATTAGTCGCCCTCTTTCGGGACGCAGTGTGTAATAAATTCCAGACGACGAAGGCCGATATTTTTCCTCTTCCAGTAAAAGCTTCAAAACAGATCAAATAAATTCATCGACAATCTATATATTTTCAAACTCTCCTTCTCCTCGCATTAAATCACATAAGTTACGCCAAAATATAGATCACGTCTCTTCGTCGCTGCGACACTCATTACGGTCATCGTTTACATTTGTTTGGATGCGAATAGAGACGAGTAGCGCTCCGAGAAGCAAATTCCTCGGCTACCATCAGCAGTAAGTGTATCAAATAAAAATTCTCAGGCAATATTTGGAGAAATTCGAATGAAAAATAAAATGATACAAATTATGATTAATTAAAAATTAAATTAATTTAAAAATAAATTAATAAAAGAAATTAATAAATAAAAATTACAAATTATGAAAATATTCCATGAATAAATTCTAACGAAAAATACGAAGTACTTATTTTTCCTACATAGTTCATGTGTACTCTTTCATAGTGTATCTACCTACTCATTAGAGTTAAGGTACATGGATATAGAAACACTGCAACATATTTATACTCTAAAGATCTCAAAAGATTATACCGAGGGAATTATGCAAAGAGGGTCACGGTCCCATCGGATGGAAAGATTCTGCGTGAAGATTAATTTGGAAAGATGGGTTGGAAATTTTTCTTCTTTTAGAGGTTGAAAAATTGGGAAAGGAGAATAAAGCAGATGTGGAAGGAGGTATCCTTTCTCAGTAGAAAGAGGTTAGAAAATAATAAAGAGGAAATATTTGCTGGAAAATATGTATACCAAGTAGATGACCACTATTATGTGTCTCTTACAAAAACAGCCCTTCTGTCGTCATCTTAAAGAGGACCTTTCACACAAACAACAGCGTATCAAGCACACTTTGCAACGCGGTTCCTCTTATCTATTCATAATGAAGGTGATACCCCGTAATGGATCACTAGAAGTGAACGTACACTATATACTGCCTTCTTTTAGATTATTAATTTTAAATATGCATTCGCTTATTCAAGGATCAAGAATATAGAATAATATTTGGGAAATCACATTTAAAGAAGAACTTAATAAGATGTTTAAAAATTCCAGGCGATTTAAGATAATTCGATCATATATCGAATATAATAATAGGATGATTAGAATATTATCTTTCTCTTAAAGAAAATATAAAATATGCACGACGAAACTTGTACAAAGAACGCATACGGTAAACTGACAAAAGTCAGAGTCTTTCATTCATTGAGATGTTTTTATGATAGTCAATGATAATAGATAATAAGTATTGAAAAAAGATCTTCCAATATTATAGGTCAATATTAATTGTACTCAAATATGATGGTATAAATGATCTATAAAACCGTAAATAATACGATTGAAAAATTAATATGAAATTTTTAATAAAAGATATCATAATAGAAAAAAGTAATCAAACAAAATTTTAATGCAAAACTAAGTAAAAATTACTTGTTACATCTTATGAACGAATTAACCTAATGTAATGATATGTAATGAAAACCCCTTAATGTAAAATTTGTTGTAGTATTTTAAAGAAATGCAATTCCTCAGAAAGCGTAAAAGATGTAATAGGGCTCAATCGAAAAAGGCAATATTTCGTACTTCGCACGATTCAAACATAGCTGTTGATTTGAAATCGGCGTATTCTGCCGAATATGATTCCATGTAAATGAGTTGTTCGGTTGGTGATTACTCCCTGTACCTTATAAATACATAAAAGTCAAATTTTGATAATATTTAAGGAACCATATCTTAGTCAAAAATAATTTAAGTGGAGCGTAACCTCAAAAAAATTGTATTGTGCAGTCAAATTTAAACATCGCCAAAATTTTCTTTTTGTTTTTTACGTTACGGAAACCTTGTCGCGAGAGATTAAAGGCAGATTATTATTATTATATAGGTGCATTTATTATGTACCCCATGAGCTTCCTGTACTGCCACCTTCTGTGGCACGGACTATAAATACCCGCTTTGAAATGGTTTAAATAAGTTCTCCTACTTTATATAACATCATATTTTCCCTGCGACCAAATATGCTCAACGGAAGTTTATCTTTTGTCAATACTCTTGATTTCATTGAGTCGATTAGAAAATGCTTCAACCCCATCATTCCATATTTTGTAACAAAACGGTATCTAATACCGATATTTAAAACTATTGAGCAAAATAGAGGATCACTTGTTTAATACTAAGCTTCTTGATAATCAATAAAATACACTCAATCCCGCATACACTGAATTCCCAACTCTTCTATTTGAGTGAACATTTGCAATAAGTCTTAGGCCGCCTCAAGTTGATATTCCATTGATAGTAGCGACACTAATTCTAGGATATCCACGACTCTGGTAAGTAGGAAGATAGCAACAACGAGGAAGTTCTTAATGAGAAAAGGAGTATTCCTTTTCAATTTTTTCTTTCTTCAGAAAAGCATCAAAGAAATCATCGAGTTCTTCCTACAAATGCTTTATTCTTCTTAGATTTCCTTCAAACGTTTTGTTGTACGTAAAGGCTTGAAAATTTTTATTTCCTATAATAAAACTTCCATCACGTTATTCTCTCCAAACTTCGCACAAAATTCTAAGCATTTTAAAATAAATCGAATTACAGTCATTGCATTAATTCCTACCTATAAAAAGGCACTTATCTCTTAACTACGAATTGGCTTTGTAAGATTGCCAGAAGTTGAAAAATTGGTCCTTCGTAAGCCCTCCCCTATCGCCTCACAGGTGAGGTTTGCACGTGCAGCCGTTGACAGCTATACAATTCTTCCTCTTATGTCATCACCGAAAAAGATCGCTTCTAATCAGAAGAGCTTCAAGTCAAATGGCGCGCAACTCTCATCGACTTTTCCCTTAAGATATTAGGCATTCGACTAACAATACTTTTAAGTGTTCCTATTTGCCGAGAACGCAACTGTTTCAGTAATGTCACCTTACGCCATGCTATCTGACTGCAATGATTATAGCGAATTGCCATGTGCTCGATGGCGTCATTTTCCTCTCCTGATGCCTTAATAGCGTTGCCTCGGAGGGCCTTTTTCATGCAAGGACCTCAATTTCAGCATGTCAGAACCTATCAGCAAGGGCACATTTACTCGTGACATACAAAAAGCTCGATAGCAGTAAACACAATTTACGTAAAAAATCGTTAAGATTTGTCGTAAGTTACTTATTATAGGGTAATTAAAAGCGTATATCATATAAACCATTAGATGTACGAATGATAGGCATGAAAAGAAGAAATGATGATTAGAAGCTAATAAGAAATTTGATGGTAAAATTAAAATTCTTTCAGAGAACATTAACATCGATCGAGAACATAAATCGTTTGAGAGTCTAGTTCTTGTACTTTAACCTGAAAGTTTTCTCCGTAAATTTCCAGTTGGATCAAGATTGGATTCATACAAGCTCCATATACGATAATTAAGATTTTAAAAGAAATGCATAAGGTAAAATTGAGATGATCTTATATATGAGTAAGAGAGTATTTATTGTTCGACTCATAATAAATTAAGGTAATAGGAATCTGTAACATTATGTCACAAATGAAATTCATCCAAAAAATGAGAAATAGAACTTCGTGGCTTCCACAATTTATGTTTTGGAAGCCACGAAGTTCTATTTCTCATTTATAATGTCCTTCCACCAAGTGCGGCCAGAACAATTCGAGCTTATACGAAATTCATCCATTTATTTGGCAATAGATGCTCGTCAACAGCGATTTTTCATATTTTTCAAGTTTTATAAAGTATTAATATTCGAACCATCCTAAGTAATATATTCAAATAATAAAATCGCGTTTCACTGTTTTGCAAGCGCTACACGTATAGCTGTTGGCGCAGTTCATAATCGGAAAAATCTAATTTAAACATGAACTTCTACAGTGATTCTATTAATCGATTCCAAGAACTTCTAACAAATCTAATCATGTTAGAAAAAACCTTGCATATAACTTTTGAACCAACATAAGCTCAGTAGGGAAGCTAAAGAAATGTTCTATTATCTAACACCCGATGCTAAATATGCTGATGGCATTCGGAATCGAAGGAAAAACTCGAAATTGCATTCAGGCGAACGGCAATATTCGTTTTGGGTGCATATGGACAAATAATTGATTAAAAAATTGGTAAGAGAAAGCTAAAAGTAAAACGAATAGGGAACATTTATGAAACTATTTTAGAGAAGCCTTAGCTGAAATAATTAAACGATACACTCCGATATAGGATTTTTTTCGGGAAAAAATATCTCAAATCAAATCCTTTAAACGCTAAAACAGAAAATAGATATCCGAAATTCAGGAATCGGGGAAAAGAAGTATGCAAAAATGTACCTGGTGAAGTTTTTGAACCTTTTCTTGGAACTTACATAATAGTAAATGGAATTGAGAGTAAATGAGATTTCACATAAATTTATCAAAAATTACTTGCTGAAGATTCATTTATTCTACAATTATATCTATACTAGCTATGCCTGCGCCTAACAGTCGCGCGTAATCTAATTAAAGACGAAGCATTTTTTAAAATTATTTCAAAAACGGCCCCATGCATTCTTACGGGGGAAGTCGTTTTTTGGGGCCTCCTAGAATCGAACCCATGATAGTTAGGGTCGGTTTTCGATTTTTTCCTAGGAGATATTCATTGGGTCATTGAGTAAAAAAAAACGGTTTGGGCCTGACATTAATATCCTATATCTATTATATATAGATAACTAGAGGGTAAAAAAAATTTGAGGATACAAATGTCTGGCCCAAACTACTGAGGCCACGGGCTCGCCAATTTTTTTGCGTAATGGCCAACTGAAATTAACCAAGGAAAAAATCTAAAACCCGCTCTACCTATCATGGGTTCGATTCTGGGAGGCCCCAAAGTCGGACTTTTCTCCATAAGAATGCATGGAGTCGATTTTGGACAATTAAAAAAAAATACTTTACAATTTAAAAAAAATACCGGGAACGTAGTACAGTAGACTCTCGATAATTCGAACCTCGATAATTCGAAGAAAACCCTCGGTCCCCCGAGAGAACCTCTATAATTCGAAGAAAATCAATGTATTTTGGTCCCCTCTATAATTCGAAGTGAAGCTAGACCGGCTCACTCCACAATTCAAAAAATTATTCATTCCATGGAAAGTGTAGAGGCAAATTTTCCAAGAACTTGCCTCCCTCCAATGACTATGATTCATGCTACACCACCCCTGAAATGCTTTAGTGCAGTTTCAGCCTTAAAATGGACCCTGTACGTTATAAGTCTTAGTCGCTCACCGAAAAGAAACAAGTCATCGCAGCTGTTGAAGAAGGAGGAAAAAAGAAGTAACCTGTGTAGCATTTCAGTGCTTACTGCAATGGAAATGGCTCACAGAGCATGGGAAGGGGTTAGCTCACAGACAATCGCAAATTGTTTTAAAGCCTGCAGATTCATCAAGAATCAGAAATGCAAGGACGGAAATGATGTGGTTCAACAAGATCGGCAAGATGAGGGACCTCTTTTGAGTGCTTGGAACAGACTTACAGAGGTTCCCATAACTTTCAACGATTATGTTAATATTGACAATAATGTTGCCACAGCGGGTACATTGTCTGATGAAGGCATTATGAAACTGTGGTCAATTGCGGTCAGTCAACAGATTTCTGACAGTGAAGATGAAGACGACGATGTTCCGATGGCGTCTTCTAAGGAAGCAACCTTTTTTAAGAGGCTTGCGTCGTCTTTTCCGACGCAAAACGACGAAAAGTACAAAATGGAAAACATCCAACCTGTTTGTGTGTTTAAAGCAGTGAGCACTTTGGAAAATGCTGTGGACCAGATTGCAGCCAACCAAGCGACCCAAACAAAAATAACCGATTTTTTTTATGAAGAAATGATACAACTTTTTTATAATAAGTAAATTGATCCACATTATTATAATATATATTTTTGTTTCTAGCAGCATTAACAATCTTATACAATGACAAATAAAATGTAACTTTCTTCAATTTGAATTTTTACTTTCAGCCCCTCTTTAATTCGAACTCTCGCTATTTCGAAAAACTCGATAATTCGAATTTTTTGTTTGGTCCCTATAAATTCGAATTATCGAGAGTCTACTGTACAACGAAATTTAATGTGGCTATAGATAATATACGTTTCTACACAAATATGTTACCAATTATTCACAAAAGATCATGGGTTCGATTCCAGGAGGTGAAATATTTTCAAATTATAAAAAATCGTAGATCCCTTAATATCGTACATGGATCATTCTTTCTTTTCTTTTCTTAGAACTTTCTACACGTGTAGATACAAACATAGTGTACTTCGAAAAAAATCCTCAGTTGCCTATGTGTCACGGGTTCGATTCCAGAGCGTCCCGTAATCTCGATTTTTCTCATTAGGAATACATTGGCCATATTTCCGAAAGCTTTTTATGACACTTCTCGACCGCGCAGAGGTTTAAAATTTCACAGAGCCATAAAAGGGACCATTCTCGATTAAAAGCGACCGTAGTAGTATCGTAAATAATCGTTGGTTCGAGTCTAGGGGGCGTTAACTACAACTTCATAAGAAATGCATAGGGAATAAAGGACTCATTTTGAGGTACTTCCTTTAGGTATTTGCATTTGAAATTTGGAGTGTATATAAAGATATCCACACATAAGCGAAAGATAACCGTTATTTTCGTAGGATGGCCTTGGTTCGACGCCGGGCGGGAATAATGCTGCCGTAAGATATACATGGGAAATCGAATTCAGTGCATTGTCAGCTGCGATAAGGTCTGTCCGTTTTTAGAATGAAACAAAAGAATAATTTTTTCATACTTCGAATAAAGTTTATTGAATAATTTCATTACCATCATTATTTATGACATCTCTACAGCGTTATAGCATTTTGTATATCCCATTTTTAAAGAATGAATTGTATGAGATATATAAATGAATGAATTGGAATGAGAAAGAATTTTAAAGAATCTTATCTCTAGAGGCCAAAAATCCGTTCCGGTTACTATGTTTCAATAATTATGCTCATAACTCAGGCCCAAACCGCTGGGGCCACGGAGCCGCCGATTTTTTTAGGTAATGGCCCACTAAATCTCACCTAGGAAAAATTCGAAAACCTCCTCTACCTATCATGGGTTCGATTCTAGGAGGCCCCAAAAATCGACTTTCCCCCGTAAGGATGCATGGGGCCGTTTTTCAAATCATTTTTAAAAATACTTCCCATTAAGCTAGAACAATAAGATTTCATGTTGCTATTGCTATTATTTATATCTACGGAAAAATGCTAAATTTAGGTACAACTGGTCATGGGTTCGATGCCAAGAGGTGAAATATTTTCAGTTTTAAAAAAATCCTAGCTCCCTTAATATATACACATATAGATACAAACATAGTGTACTTTGAAAAAATCAACACTTGCCTATGTGTTACGGGTTCGATTCCAGAGCGTCCCGTAATCTCGATTTTTCTCATAAGGAAAGCACTGGCCATATTTCCGAAAGCTTTTTATGACGCTTCTCAACCGCGCAGAGATTCATAATTTCTTACATCTATAAAAGGGACCATTCTTATATAAAACCATCCCTAAGATTGTCGTAAATGGGCGTTGGTTCGATTCTAGGGGGCGTTAACTACAACTTCATATGAAATGCATAGTTAATTAAGGACTCATTTTGGGGTACTTCCTTAAGGTATTTCCATTTGAAATTTGGAGTCTTTTTAAAGATAATCATACATAAGCGAAAGATGACATTGATTTTCGTAATATGACCTTGGTTCGACGACGGGGCGGGAATAATGCTGCCGAAAAAAATGCACGGGAAATCGAATTCAATGCAATGTACGCTGCGATAATGTCATAGATTTTATGTTTAGCATTCACTTATCCAAAAAGTCTTTCGAAAAATCATACGTTTTATCAAAAGATATTCTTTCCGATTGCTTGCTGTCAGCAAGCGTACCTTTACTCCGTAAATGCCAGGAGATGAAATATTTTCATATTTTGAAATATCGTATCTCTCTTAATATCATACGTAGATCTTTCATACTTTATACACGTATAGATACGCATATATTGTACTTCACAAAAAATCAACTATGTGTCACGGGTTAGATTCCAGAGCGACCCTTAATCTAGATTTTTCCCATAAGGAAAGCATTGACCATATATCCGAAAGCTTTTTATGACACTTCCCAGCAGACGCACAATGCAATCGTAAACTATATTTCATGACGAAAATAAGAAACTTTATTCAATTTCACTTTTTTTGGTGCTACTTTCAAATCCATACGTGGGCTATTTCTAATTTTGCAAAAGAAAGGAAGCACGCAAGTGATAAAATCTAAGTTTACATGTATTTATCATGATAACACCGTAAACACCGGACACACACCAAACGGATTTTATATATATAGATTTTTGTTGTTTCGTTTTAATTGTGTATACCAATAACTTTTACGTGCCAATATATATTATCTTATGATTTACTATTCAATACATACGAAGAGCGTATTTAATTGGTCCTAACGGTTACCCACCCGCTCTTCAGAACACCTGGCAGTATCACCTTTTCCCCTTCGAAGATACCACTGAACCAATTTGTGGTTCATTATAACAAAAATAAACAAACTCACGAAAGGATATCTTTAGGTGAAATGTTTCCTTTTAACGAGAAAATTTCTCAATGCCAATTTACATGAACAAGAGCAGATGATGGAAGGAAAATAACGTAAGAATATCAAAGAAACGTTTTTTTCCCATTCGAGAGATTTATGGAATCGGTTGAAGATTTAAAGGATATACCACCTCCTTATAGATATATTTCGCTTGTGGCTATGCCTCCGCACTTACACCCACTCTTTTTTATCCATCTATCGCCTTATCTCAAGCATTCCCCCCTCCGCTCAACACTTTCTATCTTTAAATGCTCATTCACATTTTTGGAATTGGAGACGCATCAAATTAGCGATGACCTACATGGACTTATCTGCTTCATACTTGATCTGCCTTCGTGTAAACAAAGAAGGAAAATGAATATTGAATTATTGAATATATTTGTAGGCAATATGAATTTATACTGGATAAAAAGTTTAAAAAGGATAGTTATTTTTATGAAATTATGATAATTATTAAATAATTATTTTACTTAAAATATTCAAAGTTGCTACCCTCCAGGAAATAGTATTCCAACGCAGACTTGAATAAGATCAGAATCTTTATTAGGGGTTACTGTAAAATAATTTTTAAATGTGTAATCCATGCGGTTTCCATCTTACTCTACGCTGCAATGTTTCTGCAAATTTCTTGTTAAGACTGTGAAAATATTATACTGTAAAATAGCCGTTATCTAAATTCTTTCTGGTAAGAACTTCATGATTTAAAATTCTTACTAAACCATATTAAATAATTGCTGTTTTCCCAGTATTACTGGATCTTCAGGTCCTTTGCTTACTCTAGAATTTTTTTACTATAAGAAGTATCACTAAGTAACACCTGACTCTGAATTACAGGCATTTTATACATGTGTCAGTATGTACCCATTTAAGCATTACTTGTTCAATTATTTATGATTGTAACCTCAAAGGTAGAATTCTAACATAAATTAGAATAGTTTGTCTATTTTTATACTTTATATGGAATGGAGCAATCATAGAATACATCTGTATTGCTTCTTTTTAGACAAAATTCTAATGTCAGACACTGAAAGAATATAAACATAATAAATAAAGAATATAAAATAAAGAGGAAATAAGGGGAACTGACACTTGAATATATAAAACAATTTCACATGGGAAACAGTGTAATTTTATGAAAATTAGATAGAAATAAAAAATGTGAGAGTTAATAACTGAAATTATTTCAGGAATCAACTAAGGAGATATTTAAACCTCTTCATAGTGATCAGGTTTCCTAAGTTCAGATGTAGCTCTTACAATTATAAGTTAAATGTATCATAAATAGTAAAAATTAGATTAGTAAGATTAATAAAAAAAATAAAATTACTTTTGCATACATGGATAAACTGAACTTTGGAAAATTATCTTTATTCTTCAAACTTATACGTTTGCACAGTTTCACTGAATGAATATTAACCAAGCCCTGATAAAAATATGCTGAAATTGGAATAAATCAGTAAAACATAAGAATAAGAGGTTGTGATAAAACTTTCCTTAGCATAAAATAAGAAATATTATTCTGCAACTTTACTCTAAAAATGTAAATAATGGAGACAATAATTAAAATTTATTATCTTCCTCATCTGTATTTTCTAAAAATATTTCTATACAAAAATATACAAATCATTTACAAGTATTTCATAGCTTTACAAATTTTTAAAAAGATCTCTTGTGAAAGGCAACGGGATGCATTCTGAACGCCATTTTATATGAAATTAAGCAATTGAAATGTTCACAAAATATAATCATAAATTCTCATATCAAAATTATTACATACAAATCATCAAAAATTTTCTGATTAAACCCATTCATTCATTGCACATACTTCTGAAACATTAAGCATCCCATAATTTCACAGGACTTCAGTCTTGAATTTTTGCTCTTATACTCTTTCAGTGAATGAGTTCACAACATAAAATAGTTTGTGAAAACTTTCAAAAATAATATTATCTTACATAATAACTAAGCAGTCAGTATATCATCAGCGGCCATTCTCATCAATTAAATTGTTACAAAATCCAGCACTCTTTCCATGCACTCATAACTTTCACAAATGGAATTTTATAAAATTAATTTAATCTTAATCTGGGACAGAATTCTCTTAGGTATACAATATTCATTTAATATTGAGGGAATATATATAATACAAGAATATCACAGAAAAATATTCAGTTGTATACCACATACTTAGTAAAACTTTACATTAATTCCTATGAATAAATAGTTGAAAAGAATAAGAATTTTCTGTCATTAACTTCAGCACTTGACATGTATAACAATAGAGTAATATCTTGAAGCATACTTATATATTCTTACAGTACCACAGATAATACTATCAAAATAAAAATTAAACAGCAGTATAACTTTTACATCAAGAATGTAGCATATGCCAAAATTATATGCTAAAACTATTCAGAGCAAACTAAGAAACATTGAAACATTCATTCTAACAATTTTACAAGACTTGGAAGAAAAAGATGTCAACAAACTTAGAGAAAGATGCCTAACTGTTGGACATTGATAAAAAAAGTTTACTATGCTCAATAACTCAAATTACCTGATATACCATATTAAATTCAACATATTTGCACTTCAGAGTTTGAAACAGATAAATTTCCAAAGAAATATATTTTCTTTTTTAAAGATAAACCATCTTTTGCAAACAAATATCATAATAATCCCCATAAAATATCCATTTATAAAAATATATCTCACAGAGAAATAATAGATTACATATAATCCAATTTACTTTAACAAAATTACGAAATTCAAACTTTACTTCTGACCTCAAACATTTCAGTAAAGAAGGTACACTTTCATAAAACTAGTCCAAAAGAAGTATAAGGTCATGATATATAGGCATTTATAAATCATTTTCTCCTTAATTATATTCTGATCTTGAAGTAAATATTTAACTATTGTTTATAAAAAAGTTTAAGTAACAAGTAATTAACCTCTCAATTATAAATACCTTTTTACAAAAATAATTTTAATGGAAGCCCATAATTTCACAATATACTTTTCCAATAGGAATAGATTCCAACAGGATTAAATATCATTTCATATTTCATTCCCCAATTTTATGATTTAATCCATTATGGACTTCTTTTTTTCTGATCACCATTTATACGGTATGCATGCACAAAAGCATTATATAAAATTCTTGTATACTATTAATGCAATTATTTTTAAGTTGCATAAAAATCATAGAAGGAAAATATGGAATGATAATACAAAAATTTATCTTTTGGTTCCAAATATTCCTTAGCAGAGCTAATAAATTTCTTCTATAAAAAAAATTTAGAATATTCAATGGCCTTGATTTCATTGAGGTTGGTTATAAATCAAATCTTAAAATTGTTCATAAAATTGAAATACAGAATATAAAAATTCTTCAAAACGGAATGATTGATGGAAAGGCATAAGGATTATTTCCGTGCATAAACATTCTTTTTAGCATAATTCATTCTTTACCTTTCAATGAGCAAGAAGTTTCCACAACCGCAGCCTAAAAATAAATGTATAAAACTTTTACACTTCATTAACATAGAAAAGAAGCATCCATACTGAGCTAACAATGTACAGATAACATGGATTTCAGAGCAATTATAGTTCTAATTTCTGATGATAACAATATTTTTTGCTGTAAATTTACATGGGATTTCAAAATTCTAAATAAATTACCACAAATTTTAACATGAATTATATCTTTCTAGTTTTAACATATAATGGAATGAGGAAGTACTAATGAACATTTTACGAGAATTAAAACAATACACAAAAATTGAATTTATGTTAGCATTTTTGATCTCAATGATTTTCATTCAAAACAGATTAAAATGAATTAAAAATTTAATCACATTCCTTATATAACAGATTCAAATTAAAATTATCCATGGAAATTTACTTGAGTAATCTCTAGAGAAAAATATAAATGCAATAATACCATAAAAAATTTTGTCAGAAACTGCTATTCATCACATCTTTTAATAAATAGAAAATTAAAAATATACAGTTTTTGACAGGTCTTTGCATTACTACTACTAATTCAAATAGAACTAGAAGAGATTAAATATTTATGTATAAATAATCTCCTGAAATCTCATCTGCACTCAATCTAAAAAATGAAGTCATATCTAAGTTTGGTTATTGTATAATTCATCACAATAATCATAATCATCAAGTATGCTATTGCTTCTGTTTTTGTAGAGGTAAAACCAAAGACTGCAAAGGCAATAACCACAATGTTTGAATAAATTTATGAGTTAGAAACTCAATTGTAACTATAGAAATAGTAAATTCAGGCCTCCATTGATTACTAATACAGAGGTCATAAGTAAAAATGAAGTGGTGTATCATAACAATGTTTTCAATTTAACATTATCTAAAAATGGAAAAAAAGAAATTGCTCTGCAGTAATCCAAACAAGCAAAACTATGTCAGAGCTTTGTTTCATGGAGGTTCCTCACTCCTCCATGAGAGGCGCGGAAATTCTGATGAGGCCTTGGTCTTGCTGGACGGCTGGTTGGTTGATGGTGCTGATGAATCTGTTGTTGAGGATGATGATGATGATGATGCAGATGGTGGCCATGGGGAAGGACAACCTCTCCTCCTCCACCATTCATATTTCCTGAATCTGCATTGCATAGTACTGGAGGAGTATGGTGAGGATGATGGTGATGGTGATGATGATGGTGGTGGTGATGTTGGTGTGGTTGATACATTTGACATGGACCACTGGACTCATGATCATCTCCAGAATCTACATCACCTAGAAGAGAAACAATACATAGTATTTGACGATTCAAAGATCCCCTATTATTTTAAGGCTAGTATTATAATTTTTATTTGCTATGAGATATTCTCATGTTGAAAAAGGAGATACTGAAAATATAAACCAATGCAAATTATGAAAAGAAAAATAAAATGTAAATGTGAAAAATACAAAAAAAGGTAATCATAAATGGCATAACTACATATATTAGGTCTCATAAAAAGTAATACATTATTTTTTGCAATAGATGGATGGGGTAATCTCTATCTCGCGTTCTATAAGTGAAATTGGACTGTGCTGGATGGCATCGGAAAGATAACATATTTACAATACAAATTTTGCCATCATCTGCCCTTAAGGGATTAAGTTCTGCGTTTAGGATAACCAAAGCATTCTTAAATGATGAAGTGATAGAAGCCATAAAACATCTGATTCTCAAGTACCCTCCGAGATAGGGGAGAGATGTTGCCCATAATTACAGTTCATCGGCTTCAGAAATGGATTTCTTAATATTTTGCAAAAAATCTGAAACTTCACAATTATCTTATTCTTATAATGTTATCTGGTTTTTTAAAAGATTAAAAAATTACGATATTTTTGACCAGCTAAACCAGGTTTCCCCCTTCATGAAGTGAATGGAAGAATCAAACTGGGTTGGAGTGCCTTTGAAAGAAACTCATACATCCTCAAAAATACTAATGGAACTGAAAAGGAAGGTTCTACCCGTCTTAACGTACAGTAGTGAAACACGGGTTCTGAATGCAGCAACAACTCAGCAACTCCAGACCACACAAAGAAGTATGGGACATCACAAGAAGAGACAGGAAGCATGGGTGAGGAAGATGACAGGAGTTACAGACATTATAGAGAAGATAAAGTTCTTAAGATGGATGACGGCAGGACATGTGTGTAGAAGAAACGACAATTGTTGGACGTCAGCAGTACTCAACTGGATAGCAAGAGATGTGAAGAGACCAAGAAGAAGACCAAAGTATCAATGGAACAGATATACCACCAGGTATCTAGGTGTAAGGTGGCTCAAAAGAGAGAGAATTGGAAAACATTCGGGAAGACAATCCAGATTACATCCAATGTTGGACAGAAAATGGCTGATGATGATACATGTAATAAAAAATAAAAAAATAGTAGAGGAACAATGAGAGAAAAGTATGTAATTAAAATAAATTAATTTATAGATGAAAGAATAAAGGATAAAAAGGAGTTTAAAAATTTAGGGATATGGTGAAATTAAGGAATAAGAAGGATGAGATATATATGAGTAAGATAGGAAGGGTCTAAAAGAGGAAGGAAAGAGAAGTTATCGCTGGATCTGCATCAGCTGTAAGAATCACTTTATTACATCATTTTAGATACAATATTTTTGAACTTTATTCACAA
Source organism: Pantala flavescens (assembly GCA_020796165.1). Classification (NCBI taxonomy): domain Eukaryota; kingdom Metazoa; phylum Arthropoda; class Insecta; order Odonata; family Libellulidae; genus Pantala; species Pantala flavescens. Next base: position 35,559,713 of record CM036880.1, on the reverse strand, counting down.
ACATTTTGTGAATTTACTGCTTGGATATCATATATTTTGATATAGTTGTAGAATCCCCCCTGCCACTAGCCGAAAGGCAGCTTGCAGGGTATTTATTTAGATGTAGATGAATCTTGATATTGAAATATTGATACAAAATTCATTAAATCTACTCTTAACCATCCTAACTAAATTATCAAAAGAAGAACAATTTTTAGGATCTAATGCTCCCCCACTTTTCATGAGGTAGTTGTTTCAAGCGTGGAGCATCTCATAAGGAGAGTTAAATGGGAATCCTGATGTTGGCTGATATTCATTAAAATAATTAAACATTATAACCAATGATCAATTTCTTTTGAAAATTTATGTATGTAATGAATACTGTCTTATCTACTCTGAGTAAATATATTTATATTATAATGTTTTATGGGATATTATAAATAATAATTCTGTTAATAATGCTAGCATAAATTAGTTTATGTTTTTTGCATGTATAGGTTTATTATTCTCTTTTAGGTAATAAAATTTCCTTATTTTCATATAGACTCAGGGAATTAACGATATTTTAAGCTAAAAGGCACAACATAAGCATTTTAAGTCTTGGGACGAATGCTTTGTCGTGAACACTATAGATAGATATAGTGGAAGAGATAATATCTGACAACTGGACACTCTTCCTTCAATGCATATGGAGGGTCAAAAAATGATATGGTATGGAAAAATAGGCAGCTGAATGATATCATTAGCTGGCATATCCTATCTAAAAGGTCCTCAAAGAGAAAAACTTCCTCCAGGAAGGAATTCTAAAACCCAAACTTACCAAGAGTGTAAAAGAAAAGATGAATATATCCTAAAATTAAAATGACCCGAAATAAAGTAATACAACTAAAAAGTAAATGATAGATATAGAAGTAAAAAGCCAGAATATTCCTCTCTGAATGATAAGTAACATGCATAGATTGTGAGATATTTAATAAAATTAAAAAATTAAAATACAAGGTTAGACACAGCGACATGGTGACCATAGCATTTGTCAGCGTATTTTTTCCAAAATAATCACCACCAAGGGGACTTTTAGGATTTTAGTACATACTTTAATTGATTCTAAGTAGTGATAGATCTAAAAAAAAAGTCATAGCTCTTTATTTTTTCTATTGAATTATTTCGTTAAAATCACCATTGGTTAAATATAAAATACGAGTGGTGCTATTCAATGAGACAAAGAATAAACAAGTATTGTAGTCGTTCCTCTCGACCAGAATTGGCCTTGTATTATTACCCATCTCACAAGGGGAACCTTTAGGACTGCGGTACAGGGTTTTTGGATAAAACCGTTATGGATGTGTAGCTTAGACATTACATTACTGAAAATACTCATACTAGGGGCCAACGCTCTCTCGTATCCTTTTAATTAATATTTTAAAATCATCAATCCTAGCCGCTTTCAATATAAACCCCGCAGCAACCACTTATCAACAAGTAAATGGTTGTGTTAGAGTGTTAGATTGCAAATATAACTATTTGTGGTTAGAATCTGGTTCGTACTTTTAATTTTTTTTCGTCGATCACTTTATTTTTCCAACCACCAACAGTATACAGCAACGCCCATTTACGACAATCGTAGGGATGATTTTATATGTGAATTATATATATATATATATATATATATATATATATATATATATATAATTCACATATAAAATCATCCCTACATATATATATATATATATATATGTATATATCTATTATATACAGACGCTTTGCAGGATATACATATACAGTAGACTCTCGATAATTCGAACCTCGGTAATTCGAAAACCTCTATAATTCGAAGAAAACCCTCGGTCCCCCGAGAGAACCTCTAAAATTCGAAGAAAATCAATGTATTTTGGTCCCCTCTATAATTCGAAGTGAAGCTAGACCGGCTCACTCCACAATTCGAAAAATTATTCATTCCATGGAAAGTGTCGAGGCAAATTTTCCAAGAACTTGCCTCCCTCCAATGTCTATGATTCATGCTACACCACCCCTGAAATGCTTTAGTGCAGTTTCAGCCTTAAAATGGACCCTGTACGTTATAAGTCTTAGTCGCTCACCGAAAAGAAACAAGTCATCGCAGCTGTTGAAGAAGGAGGAAAAAAGAAGTAACCTGTGTAGCATTTCAGTGCTTACTGCAATGGAAATGGCTCACAGAGCATGGGAAGGGGTTAGCTCACAGACAATCGCAAATTGTTTTAAAGCCTGCAGATTCATCAAGAATCAGAAATGCAAGGACGGAAATGATGTGGTTCAACAAGATCGGCAAGATGAGGGACCTCTTTTGAGTGCTTGGAACAGACTTACAGAGGTTCCCATAACTTTCAACGATTATGTTAATATTGACAATAATGTTGCCACAGCGGGTACATTGTCTGATGAAGGCATTATGAAACTGTGGTCAATTGCGGTCAGTCAACAGATTTCTGACAGTGAAGATGAAGACGACGATGTTCCGATGGCGTCTTCTAAGGAAGCAACCTTTTTTAAGAGGCTTGCGTCGTCTTTTCCGACGCAAAACGACGAAAAGTCCGAAATGGAAAACATCCAACCTGTTTGTGTGTTTAAAGCAGTGAGCACTTTGGAAAATGCTGTGGACCAGATTGCAGCCAACCAAGCGACCCAAACAAAAATAACCGATTTTTTTATGAAGAAATGATACAACTTTTTTATAATAAGTAAATTGATCCACATTATTATAATATATATTTTTGTTTCTAGCAGCATTAACAATCTTATACAATGACAAATAAAATGTAACTTTCTTCAATTCAATTCTTCTTCAATTTTTACTTTCAGCCCCTCTTTAATTCGAACTCTCGCTATTTCGAAAAACTCGATAATTCGAATTTTTTGTTTGGTCCCTATAAATTCGAATTATCGAGAGTCTACTGTATATATATATATATATATATATAGGAGTTGAAATATTTTCAAATTTTAAAAAATCGTAGCTCCCTTAATATCGTACATAGATCATTCAAACTTTCTTAAAATTTAGAAACATACATTGTGTACTTCGAATAAAATCAACACTTGCCTATGTGCCATGGGTTCGATTCCAGAGCGACCCGTAATCTCGATTTTTCCCGTATAAAATACCTTGACCATATATATTTCCGAAAGCTTTTTATGACACTTACCAAGCACGAAGAGGTTCAAAATTTCACACAGCCATAAAAGGGACCATTCTTACATTAAAGCGATCGTAATAATGTCCTAAACGGTCGTTGGTTCGATGCTAGGGGGCGTTTACTATATCTTCATAGGATATGCATAGGGAAATAAGAACTCATACCCAACCGCGCAGAGGTTCAAAATTTCACACAGTGGTAAAAGGGACCATCCTCATATAAAAGCATCCCTAAGATTGTAGTAAATGGTCGTTGGTTCAATTCTAGGGTGCGTTAACTATATGTCCATAAGAAATGCATTGGGAAATAGGAATATTGTTAGAGGCACTTCCTGAATGTATTTCCTTTCAAAATTTGGAGTGTATATAAAGATAATCATACTCAAGCAAATCATTAAAGTATTTCTAGCAGGATGTCCTTGTTTCGACGTCGGGTCGGGAATTATTCTGCCGTAAGAAATGCATGAGAAATAGAAATCAATGCGAATATGTTTATAAGTTTATATTTAGCAATGAGTTAGAAGAATAATCTTTTGAAAAATCTGATGTTTAATAAAAGAATATTTTCTGATTGCTCTAAGCAAGCGCACCTTTACTCGTAAAATATAGACTAAGAATTTTATCATTAAAATACAATAATTTATCAACCTGAAATACTACTGAGCAAAGAATAACCATAAACAATAATCATAACAACAACTTAACAAAAAAATAAAAATATTCTTTCATAACACAGAAGTAATTAGATTTAAATTAGAAAAAATATGCAAATACAAGCCTTTGATATTTTGTCAACTTACAAATAACTAAACTAAAATATTGGTCACTTACCATCACTTGAATTGGTAGAAGCAACAAAATGCTCTGAACGTATAGCTTTCCTGGATTTAGGTCTACGGTAGTATTTAAATTCTCGAGGTAAAGTATAGGAACGTGGCAATGATATCTGGCTGTCAATGTCTGATGGTATTCTATATGATTTATACATAGCTTTGTCTCTGCACTCCTCTCCCCCTCTACACCTTCGCCTCTCTCTTTTTCCACCAACTGGAACACCATCCCCGCTACCCCCACCTTCCCCTCCATCACCAGAAACACCCACCCTTTGACCACAATGACCAGACCTATTGCTGCCACTGAACTCGTCAGAGTGAGTACACACCCAGTCAAGAGCAGCCCCATCTTCTTCCTCTTCATCTTCTTCAACATCTTCATCGTCACGTAGACCCTGTTAGAGAGATGATAGGCATTAATAACCCTTAATTCAAGGGCTAATGTATAAAACATATAAGGGCTACATATGTTTGCAACCAATCAAAATTCTCATGCAACATTTTCACTGAAGGTTTGATTCCTTCTGTTTGCTTGTAGCTTAAACATGCATACAAAGTATATAATGTATATCACCATAGAAAAATCAAATAATCTACTAATTTTGAAGGAATCAGGAACAGGGAGATATGAAAAACCCAGGTGATTTATGATGACGGAGTTGCCGATGTTTTGATTTTGAAGAGTGTTTAGAGCTATAATTTATTTAATGAAGATATTATTATTGATTTTATTAGCGGACTAAAAAGTGTCGTTTATCATTTTACATGTTTACACAATTAGCAAAATTGAACTTACATAAAAAGAGAAGTATCACAAGTATTTAAATGCTAATTTAATTTTTAAATAGAAGTACTGAATATATCCTGTGACACAGTACAAAAAAATCATAACATAACTACAATATTCTTGCAATGGGTGAGTTATTTAAATAACTCACCCATTGCAAGAATGTAGTAGTTATGTTAAATCTTTTATATCTACAAAAAATCTCTGGCAACATTGTCAAATGTTGGGTGACTCTCAATTGTATGAATGAGACCAACTTTATGTTGCCTACTTCCCCATTCACTAGTTTCTATAGAATTATTATGCTTGATAAGTTTCTTCGGATGTAAAGTTGTTATAAGTGAGTAAATTCTATTACTGGTATATTATCTTTATGTCTATTATTACAGTTTATTCTTAAGTTTAACAATCTTTGAAATTTGTTTTTGATCTTTTCCAGTTTAGTTATACGAATATTATAATAGGGAGACCGAACAACAGATGCATATTCCAAGATGGGTCTCACAAGTGAATAATACAGAACTTTAAATGTTTTAGGTTTTTTGAAATTTACTGAGTTTCTGGTTATGCGTCCTAACAATTTTACACCTATTTACTAATGCTATCTGTATTTGGAACAAAGAACATGGATGTATCATATATACCCCAAGGACATTAATTCTATAAACTCTACTTATCTCCTTATAATTGATGGTATATTTGTACAAAATTAGCTTTTTCTTAAGATAAAACACTATGCATTTGGATATATTCAAATCCATTTCTTTCATTTTACACCACTTAAGCAACTTAGAGAACAAACATATTTAACCGAGTTTTGAAGCAATTATGACAATCAGATACCCTTATTACAGACTTATAAACTTTAAGGTCATCTGCAAAAAGTTAAAAATCAATATCATGGAAAAAAGAATTAATATAATTAATAAATAACTTGAAGAGAAAAGGACCTAGATGAGTACCCTGTGGATGGTGATCATAATCAAGATGGTGTTTTTCAGCAAATATTATCTGGCAGCAGGAATTGAAGAGGGAATACAAAGTTCCCAGAGGAAAGCAAGATGCTTCACTCACTAGATTCAATACCCACCAATAATTGCTATCATCACAACTGCATTACTATAAAACTACTATAATAACAAACCACAAAAATAGGCAATACAGCACATCATATGATTCATTTAAGAAGAAGAATATTTAACTTCCTGTTACAATTTTAAAGGACAAACAACAATTTATGCATAAACCCTCCTATTACCATTGGATTGCTATCATGATAACAACGGTTCCATCATATAATATGGTATACAAATAGCATAAATGTATGAATAATAATTTCATGAACACTAGCAATTCTAATAATTCAATCCGACACAAAAGGACAATAAACAAAATAATGCTAAAAACTTTGAATAATTATAGAATGAAGGCATATTTATTTGTATTTGAATGAATTTTCGTCTTCTGTAAATTCATACATCAAGTATAAAAAAGAGTGCTTCTTGGAAAATATCAATCAGATAATAATCTTAATTCAACAAGATTTATTTTCTTTGTGCCAGCTAGAGTTTTTAAATTACTAAAAATATCAGCAAATTTCAGACTTACCATTTCTTCCTCATCATCATCTTCTTTATCTCCATGACGATGGTAATATATCCTGGATGAAGGTTGTAGGGCTGAGTTTCCAACTCCACCAGAACCACCGTCCAAATACCTTGGAGCTAAAAGAATCTCAGGAGTATTGGATCGCCTTTGCTTTCTAGGAGGGGGAACCACATATGGAAGATGTGGAGGGCAAGGACGGGGCCAAGGTTGCCTCTTGGCTCTTGGTATTGGCTGTCGAGGAGGTGCCACTCCATCTCCAGTCCCTCCAGAGCTACCAGGATGTGCTGGTCTCCTCTGAAGTTTTCCTTGCTCCATTTCTTCTTCTATTAGCCGTAACTCAGCCAATTGTTGCTCCCTTTTCTCCCTAAGTTTCTGCCTTATATCAACACGCGACCCAACACTGCTGCCTTCATTCTCACTGGATCCTCCAGCTACACTGCTTCCACCTCCCCCAGCCACCCCCACGATACTCGTCGCAGGAGGCAAAGGTGTTTTCCAGAAAGGGGGAGGGAGTGGAGCGACTGTTTCTGGCTGCCTGGTAGATGGAGGAACGGGACCCGGGGGGGGAACAAAGGTTGTAGGTTTTTTCTTTTTGCGTTTTGTCGCCGGATTAAACCTGCAGTTAAAGACACCAGGGGCGTATGGAAGACCACCATTAGAGCTGCCGATTCCTACACAGTGTCCGTTCATTCCGGAGCTAGTCTTTCCATGTAATTGTTTCCCATATCTCACTCCGTTGCCACGTCCGGGATGATTTCCTTGAAAACCTGTAGAACCTTCGATACCTGTCAAACCATCATCGCCTTCACCCATACTACCGCCAGTGTTAAAGCCATCGGGCCGTTGTTGATCATAAGCGTATTGAAGACGTCGTACGTGAAAATAGCGGTAATAAAGAAAAAGGAATAGCATACCTGAACAAAATAACGCGAGGGAAATACAAGGAATAGTTGTCCGAAGAGCAGCATCAGCTTTAGTTTGACGGGATCCTACCAACCAAGCCGTGACTAGTAAAGCGTTCTCGAGGAACATGATAATGTAAAACGCTGCCATACGACAACGCGGGCTCTCCTCCCTCAGGTTGACATAACAAAGTACATGTACCAGAGCTAATAAGGCGGATAATGCTGCACGTCGAGGACGAGAAAATCCCTCGCCATGAAATGCACTTCGGGGAGAAACCAACCATAAAAACATTGATACCCAATGCAGACCAAGTACTAGAAGAACCCAACGACCGTACGCAGCAGCATAAGCAGCAAGACACACTGCTCTGCTTCCAACAGTGCCTAGCCTCCATAAAAACTGGGACACTACACCCGGCCAAGTTAGAACTAATCGGCCAATATAACGTGGTCGTGCAGCATTCTTTCCGAATGATGCCAATGCCCAGCAAACACTGAAGAGCGAAAGAGCGGTTGAAACAAGCGTGAGATCGCTCAATTCCTTCGGTGCAACTTCGGTCCAAATTAAGTGAAGCTGTAACAGCAACATAGGAGCTGCCTCAGCAAAAGCGTGGATAAGACGAAGAACACACAATTCACGTACTTCATGCTTCACTCGTCGAGGATCAACAGGCATAAACAGCTTAAAATACCTCCACAAAACTCCACATAATATCACGTGTGTTATAAAAATTGGCAAACTCTGCTTTCTACAATAATTCTTCTGCCACGAGCTAATTTTTTCCTTGTATTTCTCACTATCACCTTGCCCATCCACTTCTTCATGGCAGCCTGGCGTCCCAAGATACCATCTTAATGACACAAATTGACAGATAATCAACGACGAAATGATAAACACAAGGCAAACAACCACCCATGAAAACTGTTGTTGTTCAAACAAAGCATATACCATTACGACATCGAAGACAACATCACAGAAATAAGAAGCTAGAGATATTATATTAAAGAGAACATCACAGAGTGGAAGAAATTCATGAGCCATCTTTCCCATCAGGTTTATGGATGTTGTCATTTAATTTGATCGTCCTGAGGGAAGGTGCTGTACAATGGCCCAGATTTAAGGAAATTCATGTTCTCCATCCTATAAATCATTCCACCAGCCTTTGCTTGAATCATGACCTAAAATTTCGATCAACAAATAGTGCACTTTAAAAAAGGTGATAAACATAATACCCGTACAATACTCATAAGCAGAATTAATGAGCATGATATAGACTTCTAGTGCGATAATAATCAATCAACAACTAGGAAAGATTAAAGATATTTAAGAGTAATTGATGAAGACTTATTTAAAAGCTATTATAACAATGCATTTCGTTACGAGAATGACATCGATTGTGAAGGAGAATCTTTACTTTCTTAAAAAACTTGCCAATATTTTAAATTAAATTACAGCTCAAATTAATAATCAGAATGTTAGTCCAACACTTCAAACATAACTTACATCTTTGATGCCGTATCACATTCCAATGTCGACGCCACGAACCTGCAATAGTAATCTGTCAATTGGCTCGACAGTACTGCCACTTTCCAAAGACAAATGAAGAACGTAAGCATTACTAGTAGTTCACATGTTTCTCGTACGATTTAGCTATGGACGTCTAGCTTAACAATTACTCTACAATTTAGCACAAGATATCCGAGGATTTTAATGATACCTGTAAACATTAATTTTTTAACGCGTTATAATCATTATAAGGGATGCACCTAATAAAGCAAATCACCTTGTAAGGTGTAAGTAGCAGAATATTTCCCAACACCTTAAAGGATAAGATACTGTAGAGTATTTTGCCTGGACAGAACTTAGATGTGCTGAGCTCATATGGAGTTTGTCTCCCCTCTGTACACTTTTCATTGTTGAGTACGCCCGAAGAGGGTCCTATTCCTGCGTCCTCAACTTTAAACGACTGAGGTTTTTCATTAGTTTTTATAGAATGAATTTTGATTATCGCTTCACACTTTAACAATTATATTAATTTATATTTTTCAATAATTTTATTTTATATACATGAAGTCTTGAATACAATATGTTAAGATTATGTAAAATATATTCAATAATGAATTGTATGACCAAAAAGCGAGAGAAAAATAATTTAAAACAACCACACCTTCGTTTTCATTCCTCATTCAGATTTTAATTTCCTGAATTCAGAGATATGCTTTGCAACGTGATATAATACTTGTCGAGCATCTTTGGGAGTTTCCCCATCCATTTGGGCAGGAATGTTTAATATGTTTCCACATTCTCTAATGAAATACTCGAGATCATCTTCCACCTCCTTCTCACCAACAATACATTTATTAGCTAGTTGAGCCAATCGAGATGTCTCAGAGCTAAATGCTTCATCTAAATCAAATAGCTCCAATGGTGGAGGCGGTAAATCTCTGAAAGATGGGGGGAAAACCTGTTAGAAAGAAAAAATAGGACTTGCAATAATATTTCAAAGTAATAAAAGGCTGAAAAACACCTTTCATTAAAATTAAAGGACAATAACTATTTTAAGTTATCAAAAGCATTGGAAAAATTTTCCTAAATATATAATTAATGCATTAACTAGAAAAGAACACCAATTACAAAACTGTAATAACTAGCTCAATTCCATTCTGAGGACGAGCACAATTACAGACATTATGTACAATAATTATTTAAAATATTCTTAAAAAATATGTCATGCAGCAGAAGCACCGTCTTCTTCTAACAGACAATTTTGTATCAATTTTTATTTATTTAAGATGTAATATTACAGCCCCATTTACTAAAATAATTTTTTATCAATTTTGTCTTCTCAAATAACAACAAAAAGAAAATTTACATTAATCATAGCTATCCTTTACTGTTGTTTAATTCAATCTCAATTTGATAATACTCTTGAAATCAAATTATCATCCACCAATTCTGATGGTTATAAACAACTAAAACAAAGAGGAGTCAATTCATTATGTGATTTAAAGAAAAATTACTCCTAATTGATTAATGATACTGAATAAAATAAAAATTCTTTCAATCTTATGAACTTTCAGAAGAAAAAACATAAAAATATGGAAAAATTAATAGAAATTTTATATGATAAAATTAATAACAATAAATTATCTTCTTACAATATTCAAGAATGTCCAAGATTAAGAGCCTCTCATTAACATATTAATTGAAATTATAATCTTTAAGATGCGGTAAAGGGTAAATATGAGCTTTGTACGAGAAGCTCACATGGCAGGAATAAATCCAAGGATTTAACAGACTTGAAATGTATCTGCCAGGACCAGAACTTGAACCCTGATCTCTCAACATTGGGAGATAAATCCTTGGATTTAATCTTTAAGAATTTCAAGAGATGCTTTTTGGATCCCTTAAAGGGGATGCCCCTTGTTTCTATCTCTGAACAAATCCAATGAAACATTCCTTACAGCACATTGAAGAGCAGGCAATGGAGTCTCGAACTGAGGTTTAATGAGTTTTAGGGGCTCATATTTCAGATTCAATTTTGAGTATGCTTCAAGAACATCAGGAGTATTGTCACCAGCTAATGAAAATAGCTTCTGGTTATATAACTTAGTTTTATCAGTTGGGATTTCATCAGATTCTTGCAAGCACACCCTCAGACGCTCAGCTAGCTGGGCTGTATCAGGCACTTCATGATAATCTGAAATCTTGAAAGATTCACTAATTTAACTAAGCAATCAATGAAATTCCAGTATATGCTAGGGAAGGATTCAACCCATTACAATTCTCAATATTGATATCAAGTTGGAATGCTATCCACAAATATTTCTGGGAACATCTACAAATCTTTATAGAAATAATAAATAAATTTTCCCTTATTCTAAAGAGATCTAATAGATAACCTTATTTTCTTAAACCTTAAGTATATTGGATAAGTAACCAAGTCTCAAACCTCAGGATCATCTGCGTCAACTCTGTTCAATTCCAAACTGCCATCTTCACTTAAATAACGAAATAAGATGTCCAAAAGAATGCGATTTGATTCTTTTTCTAGATAATTATCAGAAAATATATGTACAGATCCTATGACTATGATATGACCACCATTACTAGCGACATTCTCAGATTTTGAATTATGCAGCCCATAAAAGGCACATACAGGACGATTGGCTGGATAAGCAGAGCTCCCTGATGAGAGAATAGCTACAGCAGGTCTTGCCACATTCAGTGTCGCTCCAAATGGATATACAAAAGGAAGGGAAGATCTGTTAAAGAAAATATCATACTGTGAAAAGGTTAGCAAAATTTATAGGCAAAAAAGCACATTTATAATATACTGAATACTCCACTCATCATTACAAAACATTTTATACAGCAAACAAGCAAAATTATAATTGATGTAGTTATTTTCTTTATCTGTCTGAATTTGACATTGTAACTCTTGGCAGAAGAATTATTCTAAGATAATGATCAAAATTTCTATAAAATTTTGTATATAAAGTTATATGTATATTATATTTGTCAATATAAATTGAAATGAAGAAATAAACCTTTTTGATAGAACACACTTCAATAAGCATTTTTGCCAAAAATCTATTTTGCGCAAATCTTAGCTATCCGTTATATGGTTAACAGATACAAAAAGTTCTTGAAAACTACAATCCTACATCACAAATGGACATTATGTAGTGATGCCAATCCAAGAACTAAAAAATTTAATCTCCGAATTTTTAGCTTCTTTAAATTTCTTTTACACAGACATGACTCTAACAGGGGGAATTGAAGAATTAACATAATAAGGCAAAAGATAATAAATTGAGTAGAAGTAATACATTAAATTATACGTTAATTGTACAACTGGCCATCATCTTACAATTAATTATAAAAAATAGATGCAAGGTATTTTATTGCTTCATTTTATATATGATGGTACTTACAACTAAAATTACTTAATTAGTTAAAACATGAAGTAAGACTAGCAAGTGCAATACAGGGCAACATAATATGTTAGATGGTCGAAGTAGACATCAACCCATTCCTCCATTATTTGATTCTTAATAACATGATTCACTTTTCTTTAAAGTACACGTAATTATAAAATACTGCCATAACATTTTTCAAATTCAATGAGGCATAATCAATGAAAGACATATGTAATCAATATGTAGCTTGGCTCCATATTTCTTGGTATTCTTACTTTGCAAAAATGCATATCTGTGCATTCAATTACCATTTCAATTTTTGGAGGAATGACAAAAGTATTTCACACTAAATTTGAACAACTACATGTACAGATCAAATAAGTTATCATCATTATTTACAAAATATGATGCTATGCTACAATAATACGGATTAGTATTGGTGCATAGTGAAATTTCCAACGATAATTAAACTTCTGTCCTCTAATTTAGTGCTGTTATTCATCACATAACTCACTAGAAACCGAATTGAAAATAAAACAAACACACTAACTTGCCATTGGCTTCATCATTAGCTAAGAATGCATGGTTTAATTTTTTCGCTAAATGTTCGACGCCTTTATTGAGTACCCCATTCATCACTAAACATTCTTTGGGATGAAAATATTTATAATAATGAGTCCGAATAACTGAATCTGAAACAGGGTTATATATTAATAGATCATTTGAAATTTCGATTACCGATACTTTAATGAGAATATTTCAAACCGTTATTGATCATAATTCCATATTCTTCTAATAAGAAATTTATGTTAGTTTGGAATGTTTTTTCTCCTCCTTCTCCAAGTAATACCAAAACATTCCCTCCGGAGGAAATATATGACTTCAAACAATTGAATTCACTCTCGGTGAATTTTTCACGGGGTCCAGGTAATGCGAACACGGAACATCCTTCCAAAACTTCTGATGTAATCTCTTCTTTGTTTCTACATTCAAGATGATTCAAATGTGTTAATTCAAAAAACGAATCATACGATAAATATTATTCAAAGTTTCGTTTAAGAGATATCGAATTACATTAAAAATTTCCAATTGCCTTTCAATTTCCGCTGAAGAGTTTTGTAGCCGTCATTGATTTTGAAGAGTTCGTTTTTAGATGAATTGAACACTATTACCTTCATTTTTTCTTTCCCTTCATCAGCCATATCCTATAAAAATATATTTTCCCTTTAAAAATTATTAAATCCTCTTCTCTAACCTAAAGATGATGTACGTACAACATTCGGGCCCATGTTTATGAGAATGGATGGAAACGGCAAGCAGTGTAAACAAGGAATTTCTCAGCTGAGTATCGGAGAGTGAAAGTCAATTGTTAACCACGCAGTCGCCCTCAAAATTTTACGATTGGAAAATGTTAGCAGTAATCTCGCATCACTTACGTGAAACAAGTCAATTTAAAAATATTATTACAATTAAGTGTGAAAATTTGAATTTTAAGTGATCTACCTATTCATCTTGCCATTACATCTAATTATTCATATCTATTACATTCAAATATATATATAGGGCATGGGTGCGCAACCTGCGGCCGTGGGCATGGACTTAGGCGGCCGTGGATGTGTGGACAATTGCTGTAAAACTTTTATTTCATACCATATTAAGTAACGCAGAAATTTTTTCACATTTATAGACCAGTAAATTGAATATTTCACATATCACACTCCGTTTTAATGTAAAATTTGTATATTTTTACATAAATCATACAGCATTATTAAGTTTACTTGGACTTACTGGTGGCCGTTCTTGAAGTAAAAAGAATGTAGTGCGGCCGTCAATAGCGGAAAGGTTGCGAAACCCTGATATAGGGTATTAATGCATGGCCTAAACAGCTGGGGGCACGGGGTCGCTGATTTTTTTACCTGATCGCCCACTAAATCTCACCTAGGAAAAAATCGATAACCGACGCTACCTATCAAGGGTTCGATTGTAATAGGAGGCCCCAAAAATCGACTTTTCCTGGAAAGAATGGATTAGGTCCTTTTTAAAGATAAACAAAATACTTCCCATCAAGCCAGAAGAATAAAATTTTATGTTGCTATTGCTTTTATATATTTATACTGAAACTGGTACAGTTCAGCAGCAACTGGTTATGCGTTCGATGCCAGGAGGTGAAATATTTTCAAATTTTGAAAAATCATATCTCTTAATACGACTCACAGATCATTCACAGTACATTGTACACATATAGATACATGTATAACGTACTTCTAAAAAAATCAACACTTTCCTGTGTGTCACGGGTTCGATTCCAGAGCGACCCTTATCTCGGATTTCCCCATAAAAAATACATGGGCTATAATGCAGAATTTTTTTAGGGCAATAGTAGTGCCCTAAAAATATTATATATCACAATCACTTTTAAATTCATTCATTAATTTTTGATTTCCGGGCCTCCCTGAGTTATCCACTTTCATTCCTCACCATCATTATTAATGAATGTACCTCTACTTTGACGTTGTTGTCGCTTACCAACCCAAGATCATTGTACCGAGAATTTTCAGCCACTATGATATTACCATCTGCATCTTACACTAAAATTGAGAAACATTCAATTTCTTTTTTGAGAATTACACAAAGAATATTCAGCTTTATTATTCATAAAGATTTATAGATACTATGAATATAGGTAAAAATTTATTTTTTCCTAGAAGAATAATAATAAAAAGCAATTTTTCCTCTCTGCAATCAACAAATTTCTACTTTTGATCACCCTAATTACAACTAAATTAATGATTGACAGTAATAAGGAGACAGACTACCACATTTAAAAGGTATTATCTTTTACTTGCTAAAATAAAAACATTGTGTGATTATAACTAGAAAATACTTTGAACATTTTTGTAGTATAAAAACAATAAAGAAAATAACAACTTAACTACAATTGAAGATGTTCAGTGAGTCCTCAAAATGGAGGAAATCATTGTTTTATTGAGTATCCACTTTGGTGAAACCATTTCAAATACTTCCACAATTTACACTCAGGTGTTAACTCACTTTTTGTACTTTGCAGGTCATTTAAGGGATCCACAGCGCATGAGCACTGTTGAAGAAAAGAAACCTTTCAATCACATACACTCTTACTCAAAGTTAACAAAGAATTAGTTCACCAAGTTTCTCAATGTGAAGTACTTTTTACTCAAAAGGAGTAATTGTTTGGTAGTACATCTTTAATTCTCAATCCAGCTTCACAAATCACCATATCTGTACCACAGCTTTTGAAGATATAACATGTCACATTTCACTGGCCAGCTCAATCACATTGAGAGGTTTTTAACAACTGCACTCAAGGTCTATCAACAAAACAGCATTTGAGGCAAATTTGGCAAGCACTATTCCTGCACATCCCCAACTCCTTGTCCTGGAGCAGCCTGGGTTAGGTAAACAGGAGTTGGACCAGTTGGCTGTGATGCCACCTAAAGATGAAAGAATTAAATGACTTAATGACATAATTATAGTTTTCTTTACAAAAAAGGCAATTATTTCTTGAAATTTGCAACCAAAATACATAACTATTAAAAGATCTATTAACGTGTTAAGAGTCAAATACCCACTAGACACTGTCAATCATTTCTCACTGCTTTCATAAAACAACCAATTCATTTCTAGAAACAACATTATTCAGAAAATTTTATATAATCATTAAATGTGGGATTCAGATTCATAGTAGCTTTAAAATATATTCATGGTGATTAATGAAAATTCATACAACAAGTACAAGGGATACTTTACAATAGTTTATAACATGCACCCATTAATTGGTATATCAACATGAGGCCAAAAGCAGATGAAATACACCTTATTATGAAGGAAAAAAATTAATTTGGATTTAAAAAAATAAGATAATAACTTAAAAAGTGATGAAATTGTAATCAGCTTGAAATTTTATTACAAATAAAGAGTACCCAAAAGGTACTCTTTATTAGTATAGTAGTTAGTAATATTAGTTTACAGGTTTTGCTGCAGTTAGGAGTCTGGTAACAGCATTTGCATATACACTAACTATATAATGATGATTTAGTTAAAATTCAAGGTCATATCACTGTAGAAAAATTAACCTTACAAAAATTAATTAAAAATTAGGGTATTAAGTAACAGTAACCAGTATTAATTATGATTAAATTATCATCAAGAGTTCCTGGTAGACCTTCACATCATCATCCATGGCAGTACCATGGCTTACGCAGTTCCCGCTATACATCACCCTAACATCACCCTACCAGGCAATCCCCTGCTATGATCAAATTTTGTTTCTAAAATTATACTCACAACAATACAAAAAATTTGTACCTACTTATATCACATGCTATGCTATTTTTTGACTATTTTAACAAAAACACCCAACAAATTAATCAACTACAACAAATTTTGTATAAAATAACCAATTGATAGTTTGTTATTACATTGCAGGATCACATTTAAGCTTAGCTCCATCTCTACATTATGGGCCCAAGCTATAATGTGGCTATATATATTAATAGCCAATGTGGCTATTTATCACATCTAATAAGGTGAAAAGGAGCATTTGAATTATTCATAAGCACCTGAATTATCTGTGGCTGGCCCTGTCCGCCCACCACGCTTTGTTGCTGTATTGCCTGGATGGGTGCTGTTTGGATTATAATTGGTTGATTGGTACCTCCCTGAATCTGCATCCTTATCATCTGCAGCTGTGCTGGGGTGAGTTGTATCTGTAAAATAAAAGAATAACAAATGTAATGATTTTTTTATGTTTTTATCCCTATAGATAGCATATATTATATTGAGAAACTATCACTAGAATAGTTTCTCAATAGAATAATAATGGCATTTCCAATAAAAAATATAACTTTGCCTGATTCCTAATATACAGTTGTAGAAAAAGAACAAAAACTCATATTACCCTCAAGGAGTAGGATGCAAGCCTCCAGATAAGAATATTTAAGCTCCTATTCTATTATGATATCTATTTTTAATTTAAAAGTTAATTTAGAGTTTATATTCTAACATTAAAGAAATCACTTACTGGTATTTGCTGTACTTCACCATTGGGGGTAACAATTTGCTGAACAATTTGAATTCCTCCTCCACCTCCTCCAAGAGCATTCACCACTGCTTGTGCTTGCTGCTGTGCCTGTTGTTGAGCCTGCACTTGTGCTGCCGCAGCTGCTTGCTGTTGTTGTTGAGCAGCAGCTGCAGCTTGCAGCTGAATGACTTGCTGCTGCTGTTGTTGCACTACTTGTACTGCATGTTGAACTTGAACAGCCTTATTAAAAATAATTATGCATTAATATACCATGAACCAGAGAGAATTATATTATTATAAACAGTTTAATTAGACGAGCACATTAAAATTTGAAGAAATAGTAATTAACACTTAAACAAGAAATAAGAGCCCCATCAACTCTTACTCCAGAGATATTCCAATGGATTGATTAGGTTACAAATTGAATACATCTTCCCATATATATCTATAAATTTTAGAAATTATAAATTAAATTTCATACAAGGAGCAAACTTACCTGTTCAGGAGAAGCTGGAGTTGCAACAGTTGCTGCAGGAGATGCTCCCTGAGACTGAACCACACCAACAGTTTGAAGTTGACCTCCAGGCTGAAGAATCTGTATTGTTGTAGGTTGACCAGAGTTAGAAGTCTGAATTGTTTGAGTTGCTGGGGAGGTGCCAACCTGCTGTGATTGCTGAAGGGCAGCTTGATGCTGCTGTGCCAGTTGAAAGTAGTAATGGACCTGAAAGAGTAAATGTAATGATAATTAGACATTAAAAATGGTATATTCTTAATCTTAACAGGACCTAATTTAATATTCTGAAAAAATTACTGCTGAATCAGCAATGGTTTACTTCTATGTAGAATTTTAACGTAACTTCCTAACTAGAATACTTTACAGTATTATATTCCATAGTGGCAACATTGTATTACTCCGAATCAAATACTCACTTATATTCCATCATTCAAACTAACTCTATCAGCAAGCAAAGTTTCAAACTACACTTAAAGTCAAGAATGACAATAACTTGCAAAAATTCGGGGCCAGAAAAGAAATAAAACACCAAATTATCTCAAGGATTAGATGCAACCCCACATCAAAACTCTCAGACATTTTCTACTTATTTCAAGCAAAAAATTAATTAATACAATATTGCTATATACTCGGTATTACTGAAATAGAATTAAGGGTATAAATTTATCGTCATCGTAGTATCAAGAAATTCGCAATATTGATATTGAAAAAATTATTTCCTATCAGAATTTTAATGTAATTATTAGTATCATGTACAAAGTTTTCATTACGACTTACCTGATCAGGATTCATCGACGCCGTCCTTACGTTGGCATCTTCCCTAGACTTATTTGGTTTGAGCTCGTCCCTCGGAACAATATCAATTAGAAAATCAAATTGATCGAATTTGGTGATAGCCATTGCTATGTCATTTCTCTGACAGAAAAATTATTCATTAATAAGAAATACAATTGCAATAGGATGCATTTTATAATTTCATTTTAAAGATGTACCTGTAATGTCCTACGTTTGTTATCTTCCGTATGTACCCAAGCACGTAATGTAAGCTCATGAATAAATATTTCAGCGGCTTTTGCAAATAATAAAGGAGCCTCTCCACTAATCATCTTCACTTCATCATCGAGTTTCATAATTTTCTTTATTCGGGCTAATGGAAGCATTTGCTGCTTCAAGTCAAGCTGGATCGAAGAGATTCGCAGAAAAAAATGTTAAAATTAAAGATACTCGGAAATTACGACAACTAACAATTTTTTTCTGAAATTAACAGCAGATAGAAAATAAGCCTCCAACTTACGGTAGCTGTTTTCTTAATTTCCTCCGTTACTTTAGTCCAAAATGTCGACAAAGCATGCTGAGCTTCTGTCATATTTTGTGAAGTCCCAGATGCTTCACCGTCTGCATCTCCATCACTTTAATATAAAAAAATAGTAGCGTAAATCAATTTCGGATAAAACGAGAAATATTACTTCTTAACGTCAGTAATGGATGACAATCAGCGCCAGGAATGTCGATACGTACGCGTTTACAAAGAACACAGACATATTGAATGGTTTATTATGTTAGCTATCAAATTTTCCTCCGACAGGTGATTGTTTATATCCCATTCACGTGTAAAATCACATGGACTTCGCGGTCAGATGTATTCACTAACAACCAATCAGTGAGATTATGAGATGTCCTCCAATCGTTACACAAACGAGAGACAGCCAAACGCCCTGAGTGGCCCCATGGTGGCTCTGGCAATCGACGAACGGCTTTGAAACGTCCTGCGCATGACGTCACAGAACCAGGATTTCCAATACTGGCGTAGTAAGTCTAGCATAAAAATTTGATTTTGGATTCCTCTTGGAGGAATGAAAACTGAAAATTTAATCCAAAGAAAAGGTTTCAATTGAGTTCAGGTTGAAGATTCAAATTCAATTATTATTAATAGATTATTCATTATTTTCTCAGTAACATATACTTGTGAGAACATTTCGTAACCAGAAAGTGAAGTACTCTTGTCTGATTTACATAATAAAGTTTTGCATCACTTCATAATTTTTATATGGATTCAACTAAAAATATTTTGTTTTTCACTACCTTTAAGTTAGATTTCGCGTTTCAAACTACTACTACAACAAACGTTAATAGAATACGTCTAACGAGTTATGCAGGTGAGTAAGTTATACGGATATATTGAGGATATACGGATATATTTGAGGATAAACTTCGAATGACCTGTTAATGATTGTAGGGCTGAAGTCGTGTGGATATGAAATGTTACTAGTTCTAAATTTGAAAACCAGAACTAAGGCTTTGTACTAATAAATATCCTCATTCATCTGATATGAGAAATGTCATGTAAGTGGAGCTTGCAAACATTAAAATTTCCCGCATACCATCAGCATTTTATTTTATAAATTCTGGAGCTACAGTATAGAACTATGAATATGAAAAATTTCTTTAGAGCGAATATGAAAGAACGCTTACGCTGCTAAAAAATTCCCACAATTGGATAATAATGAAAACTTTTCTTACTTTTCTGTTTCATCATTTCTATAGTAAAATAATTAATATCAGACAATAAAGCTTATTAAACTTGTAAATGCCAAACATTCTCTTTCTGAGTTCTACGCAGAATAAATTTCAGTCATATTTTTCTAAATTTTGATGAATGAACGGAAGGACGACATTCATTCTATACACGCTGAGTAGTTGTTGAATGAAAGGTGACTTGGAGAAATAATGCTAACTCGATATTTTATATATTTGTTTTCTGATGGATCATATATAAGTCTTTTGGAGCCACAAGGTTCGTTAAAAATGTTTCAACTTTATTCATATTGCACAAAGAAGCGTTTATGAAAAATATTCAAACTTTCTTCGTAGGAAATTTCAAGATTAGCATATATTTCGATTTAATCGATACTACCTTTCCGAGGGTATTAAATTGAGAAAATTCGAAGAAAATTGATAGAAAATATGTTTGAATCACGTACGAGAAAGAAAGGACAATTTCAAATAATATTAAATAGAAAGGGAAAGAAGAAACGAGAGAAATTCATTGTTCTATATGGGTCTATGAAATTATATTTAAAATAACACAATAATTTTATGAAATATTCATCAAATCTAACCCCGTTTTCGTGAAATATTTAACTATAGGTTTTGTGTTAAGAAAAGCAGCAATTGCAAAATCCTTACTTAATATGATAAAGTGCATTTTTTTTGCGCTCACGGAAATATTTTACAAAGTGTAGAGAGGGTCTAAATTGAAGGCCTGAAGAGACTAAATTGCACTTTTCCTCTATATATAAATTTAACAGAAGAGTAAATTACCTTTATAAATACTTTTACTGCCCTATCTGAGAAATAGAAGCCATTTGAAAATAATATAAATTCACAAGTTCGCTTTTATTAAAACAATAACAATAAAAATTGATTGACAAATCTTGCAAAAAATATATAACAATATTAGAGAGGAATCGAAGTTGTCAAAAATATCAAAATATTTTACAAAACTGTTCTATTAGCAGTTCCAAAGACTCTCTCTTGTCAGTGGTGGTGATAATCGTCCGCTGGCTGTTTCACCCAATATCCGTATGGAGCATGAGATTCGTGATGGTCATGTTTGGACGGCCCTCTGTACACTTTTATTTGAACCCTTCCATGTTCTTCTGTAAAGATAGAAAAGGTTAATTGATAAATGCAACCAAAAAAGGTGTTGGACATATCGGCTTAAACATTCCGACCGAGAAAGAGATATCTCCTTCTTAATCGATATTTTAATTTCTTTGAGCTTTTATATTTGAATTTCCAAGATAGAAACTCTGTAAATTTCCTATGGTATGCTAAGATTAGTCTGATTGCAACGTCAATGAATTTTGGGTGATCGAAAAACAGATTAAATTTTGGTAAATGGGCATGGAATAACGTAAGTCCAAGGTTTGACTTGTTGAGCTATTTCACACTCATTAACCAGGTTGGAATTGGAATACGAAATTGAAGTTGATTGATTTTTGAACAATGCTTTTTACATTATCACTAAAACAATATTTATTTTCTATATTTTAAGAAAAATTAAAATTCAAACGGTAAATTTTTGGGGTCTACTTTTTTAAATATTATTGTTTGAGATTTAAATAAATCCAATACTGTTTAGTAATCATTTAATAAAGAACGTAAAATTATTTAGTAAAATATTTTTGTGGCATATTTTATGAACAAATTACTTATTCTATAGATGGAAAAATTTAATTTAGATAAGCATATGGTGAGTTTATATACCGTGTCCAGATGCTGCAGCCTGCAAGTCCGCAGAATAATCGGCATATCCGCCAACCCCTTCAGATACGTCTCCATTTTTATAATTCAGCAGGCGTTCTACTGGAACAGCAGTGGATAAGGCTAGGATAGCCAAGACGAAAACACTAGCGCACACCTATCAAATATAACAAGATAATAGTCAATAAAGAGCCAATTTCATCTGCAGATATATAAACACGGAACTGCATTTAAACAGCAGGTAGATGGAACTTCGTCTACCGATTTGTTCATGGTTCTTCGAATATTGTATTGATCCTCTCAGATGAAATGACGGAATCTAACTTTTGAGAGCCAGTAGGGTGCTTTTATATCAGCAAGTGAGAGTTGAATCGCTTGGTGTAATAAGGGTTTACCCGTGCGTGACTGAATAGAACCTGGCGTCTGCTGATACAGGAACGGAGAGAAAATGTTTTCTCTTGGGGATGGTACCGTGTGTTTTTCCAAAGAATTTCTTTGCGCGTCTGACTATTTAAAGTTTTCCAAATTTCACCTAAATGGACGGCAACCGGTGAAACTCGCTCTCCAAAAGGAAAAAAAATAATGGTATCCAAACTGGTGTAACATATGAGGTATATTCATGGTTCCATAGATTACGCACTATTGAGAAAATCGTATCATCGTCAATTATAAAGGTGACGAGAAAAGTAAGAAGTAATTATCGTGAAGGTGATTCGATGATTCACACATTGAATGTGTCTAATTCGACTGAGTGAATTAAGTCTAATTCGACTGAGTAAATAATGAAAAACTGATTAAAATTAAATTATACAAGTAGTGAAATTTATTTCTCCTTCATGGTCCCATTCCAACGAGTTAGATTTGATCGCATCAGATTTCTTTTTCCGCGAAAAATAAAATAAGAATTTAAGAAAATTGAATGAAAAGATTTGGAATCGTTATTTATTTCATTACCCAAGAGTCTAAGAAGACCACTGTTTCTACGATGCAGTAAATGTTTTACAATGATATATTATCAGACGTGAATAATAATTTCAGCGTGAATCATTACGGGGAAATATCGGAAATAGCAATAAATAGGTATTAACAAAATAATTTCACGATAAAAATTAGAAAGTATTATGTCAATGTATGTTAATTATTTTCTTAAAATTAGTACGAATTTCATAAATATACAAAGTAACTGCTATCCTACAGATGAGATTTTCAATCACTTTTGCAGGTTGCTCTTTCATATATATTACATTTTCATAGTGATCCTAAATTCCATTGGTCAAAATGCAATTAGGATAGAAGTATTCTTGAATATTAATAAACTTGAAAGAATGATACGAAATCTGAATGTAAGAAACATATTTATATGATATTCGTACGTCTCAACTTCATCTCTATGCTCCACTTGAATACTATACATTATACTATACATTAAAAATGTAAGGAACAGCACGCTCAAAAAAGTTCCTCGCAAATACTGTTTGATAAATTGAACGACGGCTTTTCTTATATCGATGTACTGGATTTGAAGTCAAGTCAAATAGGTTTTCAAACGAATACGGGTTAAGTTAACCTTTGACGAAAATGAATTCTAAAACTGGAAATAAATCTTCTAATCACTTCCTTAACATTGATTGGTGAAAAAGCCTTTTTTTCAGAAATTCAAAATAAATAATTAATTCGCTTGGAGAGGAAAATATAAAATAATCCTGAAGTAAATTTTTGAAAAAATTAATAACGAATCCTTGTATTTACAGGGCTACGCAGCTTCCGTCAAACTGCACGCAAGAAAAGTGTCCTGTTTCACAAATGAGCAAGCACTACTTTTTGGAAAGTCTGGATTGTATAAAAAATCTCCAATACATTTACCTATATTGTGTATTTATGTCATAAAGTTGCATCAATATTGCTAGTAAATTTCTTCAACATTTGTTCTCATCTTTTTATAATTATGTCTGCGTTAATTTAACTCTTTCGTGTCTCAAAGAGAATTTAATCATTCAGGATAGTAGAAATGAAAATTAGTTGATAAAAGTTCAAAAATCAATTGTGTCTTTAGTTTTAAGACTATGCGCCTTCATACGATGCAATCTTCCATGGAGATTAATTCTGAAATTACTACGTCAACTCCGAAAACATCGATGTCTTCCTCGATGGTAAGTGATGTAGTGCAAGGCGGTGATGGTACGCAATAATCTTTTTTCACAACAAAATGTACATTAATGAACAAATCAAGGAGGTTAATATGCGACTGGGTTAGTGATTCTATCATTATTATTGTATATGGATAAATCCTAATAATAAAATTCTGATAATAATTTATTAGTGGTATTAGTCCTTCAACACCTTCTATGTGCAATGAATGTTTTGAATTTATCGGGATAAAATATTGGTATATTTCGATGCTACCCGTTTCTGCGACCTTAACGAATTTTTACACGGCAAAGGAATCACGGGTTCGCACAGCTGAGGAATTTATTATTCTTGAAATACCTGTATTGCACGAAAATATATTATAGTAAAATCTGCAGAAGAACTTAGTGGAAAGATTAGTAAAATTATCGCCATTTTTATTGCACCACGGTATCATTTCTAGTTCCTCCTCGAATGTACGAACACGTACTAACAGAATATGGTCATATACCTAAACTTAAAATGCATTTCTGGCAGGTGGTTGCTTTCATATTCCGTTGACGAACGAATTCAGTCGATAAGGCTGTTTCTTGCCGGAACTCTGTGTAAGTTCCACGTACATGCAAACCAATCACTGACTAATAATTTTTTGAAAAGCCAAAAATCCTTCTCATTGCCTGAATTAATTTTTGCTCCTGTTTTTTCGTTATTATTGAAATAATTTCCTTTCACCAATTCTTACAGACAATAAAGCACAGTTTGTCTGTAAAAAATCGATCGTGGAAAGTTCATATAATATTTCTATGATCTTCTTTTGGAAGAGATCAAAATATTATTCAGAATCTCGTGTCAAGAAGTACTCAATATAAATTATGAATAAGTGATAACCATATTAGAATAAAGGGGATCATAAAAATAACTTGGGACTCATGAAATGATTACTTTGGTAGGTAGTTGATTTCCGTGAATGATCTTAAAGAGAGGTGGTCATTAGAAGAAAGCTTTAGTGCGACTGAAGCTTTTCACTCGAATACTGTGTTCAATACTACCAGAAATTCTTTGACGGCGCACCATTTATCATCTAAATTCATTGTTGGAAAATAATCTTTCAAATCATATAATTTATCTAAAAATCAGTATTAATTTAAAATTAGAGTTTGTTTACATGAGTATCTAAACACTCACTTCCATTGTTTGAAATGTTTTTCCGTTCAACTACTGTCTTCTCATAAGTGGATAATTACATCATTAAGAATTAATTATTATAAACTCCTATCCTAAATTATTAATGTAATATAATTTAGGTATGCATCACAAAAACCAATTATTTTTGTTCAACCAATATCCGATTGTGAATGATTAATTATTCTAAGGTCAATGCACGTGATTGAAATTTATCTTTACATTCTTCCTTGTTTATTATATATTCCTCATGGATTTTATTGAAATATTGATGTACTACTATCTTCAAAATCAAGATGGTGCGAGAGCAACACTTAGTATCTAAGAATACTATAAGGAGAGGTGCTTGATTTAAACCTTTATATTTACCTGATAGGAATAGGCACAACTCACAATCATATTCTGGACAAAGAAGAAAAAATATAAGAAAGAAGATATTAAAATGTATCCAAACACCGAGAAAGGTTCAAGAAATTAGAAACATATACACAAGTAAAGAATACTTTTAATAGATAAAAAATGCTACATCAAAACAAATTTTTTAACAACAATTACATTGACATTAGTTGAAAATATTTACATGAGTTAAAGAATGGTGAAATTTTTACATGATACAAAATGCATACCGGTAATTTAGAATTCTAATGAGATCTTGTAGTACTTCTAATTACCCGACATGATTCGCCGCACTGTATTGTCAAAGTTTCTGAAAAAAATTAGAAATATGAATAGAATGAACTTCACACATCATGCCATGGAGAAAGAGATACCTACTTAGAGGTTATGGGATCACCTGGAATGTAAAACGGATTGCATACTACGTCAGTGTATGCAGAATGCAAATTTCTAAACATCTGAAAATAATCAAGAAATAGTTTTTAATGGTATGGTAATACTAATAAAACTAAATTGAAGAGCAATATAGTTACCATTCTCACTTCGTTATCCCTTAATGAGGTGTTACAAGATTCGACAACAACAATAAATTTAATCCTAGTATTTGTTACATATCCAAATCTGTAGAGTAAGAAAACTTGAAGTTAGAAAAGGGTCAAATGAAAATAAGGGCGCATAATCTACATTTTGGAATACATTTTATGTTCTTCTGTACTATATAACTGGCCAATATATAATTCCCGAACATCTCTGTCTCCAGTTGCTTTTAATTTTTCCTCGACAACATCGAGAGATGTATGCACACGGTAGTGAAATTGAAGTTCTTGATTAGGATTCAAACACAGAATGTACTTGGGAGAATTCTAAATTTGGAGTATAAAAAATAAAGTTCGAATATAAGATGCAGTTATTCTTATCATAAAGCCACAGATTAGGTTCCAGAGCATGGAGATTTCTTTAAGTCTTGATACTTACGTCTTTCCCGATCACAGCAACACATACAGCCATAATTTACGCTACGGATTTTTATATTATACGGTCATTAATCATATGATAAATTCTTTCCCTAACGGGACGGAAGATTGCAATGATACAGAAACTAATTACCAACAGAAGCTGTTGATTCAACAGGACATCGCTCATATGCATGTTACTTGTTTTCTGTAGGAGGGAAAATCAAAAATCCTTTCAGTGGACAGATATGCGTTTATCGTAAATTTATAGTACAAAACTCATGATTATTTATCGAATATCACATTATTGAATATGAAGAGTATATTCACTTTTTAAGAATCCACAATAATAAGATAACTTTACCACTATTTTAGTATTTATTCAATATTCTACTATCTATTCAAATGTTTCATAAAATTATTACGATTTAAAATCCTGAGACTTTCATTCTAATATTTTTCCTCATCCAGTCCAGATGTCTTAAAATAATTGCCATAAAATTACTCTGAATTATATCACTTTATTTAGTTAATTATAGCCAATTTCAATTAACTTTTTGAAACATAATGGTATGAATAACCATAAATAAATAATAATAAATATCATGTCTACAGATTACATTCAATAAAAACTAAATATTTCTTGCTAATTTAATATTTGTATAAAATTTAAGGACTTTGTTTGATAGTGATTTAAGCAGATTTAATGCAAAATGTCCTCTTTGTTATAAGGCCCTTTGCTATTTAAAAAGTAAATCGAGTGGTCACAAAAGGAATGCTACCATCAAGCTGTGTTCTCATTAGCCATACAGAATGCATTGATCCAGTTGAAAAATTTCTGTTCGATAAATGAATAAATCTTATTCCAACAGTAAATAAAACTCAAACTTCCTATGCTTTATACGTTTTCAATTCATCATTGCATAACATTATTTGCAAATAAATGAAGAGATTATTATTAGATATTAAACATTAAAATAAGAATTATAATACTATCAGAAATAAATTTCATCTGAGATGATCAAGAAGAAAGGTCAACGCAACTTTCGCATGATGATTGGATGAATTTTCATTCATTCAGGAATGATATCTTTGAACATAATGAAGATAATTAGGAGAATTGTGAAGGTGGAAATAATTTTAAAATATGTATTAGGTTCTAAGGTATTAATTTATTAAGCCTAATTCATCTGAAAGCACTGTCAAACACCCATAGTATGCTTATTTCACATCACCTTCAAACAATTAGCAGCTTTCAAAGTTAATACCCAATTTGAAAGCATACAAGATGCACTTTTTTTCCTAAATTAGATCTCAAAAAATTTACCCACATCTTATATGTGAAAGTATTGGTGCTTACAAAGATTTGTTTGAAAAAATGCCCTCAGAAATGACTAAAAGAAACAAGATATTAAGCCACACCATTCAGTATAAACTGGGAGTGTTAAATTAGGATTAAGTGCATAGAAACAGAGTATTAGCAAGTCATTATGTTATTGTGGTAAGTGTCGAATGGACTATTAAAACTTTTTTCATTGTGTATGGCCTACTCAATGAGGGTGCATCTTGTGTGCCATCAAATACAGTAATATGCTTCATGGAAAGTTAAGGTGAAAGAAGAAGACTTATTTAGTATCTGAAATATAACTTTAATAACAAAAATGACAAATATCCACCTTTGGCACATATGCCAACTAAACTTGATCACTTCCTTAGAATTTAACTTAAAAATTATAATCGCTGTCATAAAATAAATCCAAACAATCAATCATGATTGAGCTCAAATTATGATCAAAAGAACCATTAATAAATCCTTCTTAAGATGTTGATACTTAAGTTTCTTTTCAACACAATTTTCCTTCCCAATTAATGTAAATGTTATAATACAGAATTTTTATTCTTCCCCATACTTTCAGAAAATCTTAAA
Organism: Pantala flavescens; assembly: GCA_020796165.1. Classification (NCBI taxonomy): domain Eukaryota; kingdom Metazoa; phylum Arthropoda; class Insecta; order Odonata; family Libellulidae; genus Pantala; species Pantala flavescens. The sequence continues at coordinate 35,531,085 of CM036880.1, read as the reverse complement.
TCCTAAAAAGAACAAGTGATCAATACTACAGCACCACTATCAAAAGCGCAAGATTAATAGAGAGAACTTTTGACTCTGATGCAAGATAGTAAGTGAAATATTTTATCTCTATCAATATTGTGATGCAAATATTTGATCAATAGACTCATGAAATGTACAAATAAATATGGAAAAAATATTTATTGCATAAATATGTAACTATATGATGTTTACAAAAACTAATAATTAAAAGGCAGTTGTCATGATAACCCGAAATTAATTCTCTCCTTTGAATATTTAGTTTTATTTCTAAAATAATCTGATTCTAATATTGCAAGGGTATTATGCTTCCATAAACACTAGAGAAAATAAAAGCAGCCATTTTGAAATCAAAGATTATATCACCACTAGACTTGTATTAAAATATTTAGAGCAATAAATAAAATAAACTTTAACAAAGCCAATTGAAAAAATACATATACAGAAGATAAACATTATTATACAAGACATTTGGCAGAATAGTCCATGTAAGACAAATCCAACCATAAGACGCAAATTACAATTGATGGATAAGGGTAATGAGCCTAACCAGAAGTTTAACTATTGAGCATTAATTCAAAATGGGAATCAAGTACAAACTGTATTTCTTGGGTAACATGAAAAAAAAGTATCCTCTACAGCTATCAACTGGCACTTTTCCATAAACAATGTTATATTTAAAATAGTGTTATCTTTAATTGCATTGGTTTACCCATAATTATTGGAACATACATGATGCTGAAGATTGATTTCCTCAAAAAGCAATACGATGTTCTAACATTAGTTTTCTTTTATATTTGGAAAGTTGAAAGAAAAGGCAAGAAAAAATCTTTAGCTTAAAATAAGTACACAAAATGCCAATGTTTTTAATGATAAATAAATTTTTGATTATGATTTAAACCAAGAAATAGGTTAAAATTCTTCCCTTTTCTTCCCTAAATACATAATTAAAGAATAGTTTTGATTTTATTTAAAGGTTTACAGATTTCATACCAATCATGGATTTCAACAAATTTTTAATCTTGTAAATAGGGAACAATCTTCAATATTAAGCATAACTGCTCATCCTTGAAACAGTATCAAAAAGTAGGCAGTGTGTTCTGCTGTTATTTAGGCATTTCAACATTATCATTCGAAAAACGATTTCATTCTTTCCATATGATCTATTTTGAGTATAGAATATATTTAGTCTTAATATGTACAAGTTCAGAAATTCTTATTTAAAATGGCATCTTTTTTAATGATATTTCCTATTTATAAAAACTGCCATTCTAAAAAAAGGCACATGCCACATCAAATGCATTGAAACTCAAAACTGATACCATGTTTTGGAATGAAGCAATAAAATTTTTGGACAATTAAGACTAAATTTAACACTTTACTTGAAGTACAATTTGGAAAACAATGCTATGAGATATATCACATGTTATTATAAAAATTGATTTTCAACATGATAAATACAAGCGCAATAGATAAAAATTCACCAGCCTAACAAACAACCTAGAAGCATGAAATGATTTTTTTAAATGCTCATGGTAACAACATGGTATTAGATGTTTCATGAAACTTCTCCAAGCATTAACCTGATGACACAAAATTTAAAGCAAAACAACAAATAACATTAATTTCATACCAGAGAATACTTACCCTAGACACCTTACATACAAGTAAAGCAAAACAAAGAAAAGGTGGCTATGTACACTCCCATCTCATTTTAAATACAAGAATAATATGATATTCTCCTTATTTTATTAACATCCTAATCAACAAAAAGATCCTTGAAGTACATAATCTATCATCAACAATTTGATATGATGGCAATAATGACTGCAAAATGTCCTTGAATGCCTTGGTATACCTCATGCTTATTAGCCAAAACCAGGAAGGAATCAAGAAGTGGCTACACCACTAATCCAGAGCTGCACCACCTTTGAAAGACACCAAACACTCTTAGGAAAACTTAAGGCAGGCACAGGTATACTACAGCTGACAGAAGTAACAGTTTTCCCAGATAAGTTTATGCTGCTACCTGAGCTGGTTGAGGAGCATTATCATTAGCTTCAATATGTTCTTCTGATGGTGGACTGATTGAGGACCTCTCCCCCCCTTCCCTATTTGATCCAGGAGATTGCCTTGTGCCATCTCCCAGTTCCCTACGTCCTCGCCCTCGACCCCTAGGTTCCAAATCTGGAGGGGGAAGAATTGGTATTGCAGCCCGAGGCCTCTTTTGAGGTGTTGCCCTGGGAGCTGCAACTTGGGTATGAGTGCTATAATATGTGATTCCTCCTTGGTACATCTCTGGAGGTGGTTGAGGCTGAGCCTAAAGATATTGAAATATTTCATAATGTAAGAACTGAAAAATATCTTTTTGTTGAGTTGAACATAAAAGCAATCCAGTAATATACATTTATAAGATAATTATTCCATAAGGAGTATCACATTACTTCATATTTAAGAACTTCAATTTGAAGCATCAATTTGAAATAGGCCATATAACCAAATAACTACTTACATAATTAAATTTTATTGAAAGTTTAGCAAAGAACAAAACAGTACCTCATTGATCTAAGACAAATAATTAAGCTTAACATCTTATGCAAAACTATACACCAAAATTGATGATTATAAAATTTATAAAATAAATGGAATTAAAGTTTAGAAAAGTAAAATAATTTTCTAATGATTTCTCACCTATTCCATTTTCTTCTCTATAACCTTTTAGCCTTTAGAAAATGCACATTAAGAAACTTTAGAAATACAGAGAAATCTTATCTTTATTAATATTTTTACAATCCATCTCTTAATAAAATACAAAATAAAACTAATTGAATCATTGTCATTTTAAAATTTAAATTTCATTAATTTTCTAACCCTTAAAGTGTAGAAAATATTTGAACAAGTTCCATCTAACTATTTGGAGGATGTTTAAGTGGTATCACCAGTTTACACATATGGCTGGTAAAAAAAGTTGTAGCTCTAATTTTTAGTTTATCTAAATGAATTCTGTACTGAAGTTATTTCAACTTTTCATGCATCTAAAATTATGTATTATCCATAATATTTTATGATAAAATTTAACCTATTACAGAACACTTCTAGTTGGCCACACAATCAACTTCATAATGAAAGATAAATTGAACAGAAACCAAACAATATAAATGTAAAAACTATCCTTGCTGTTTATGATGGAAAGAGTAAAAGCCCACTGTGATTCACTCCACAAAAAATGTGACAGTCAAGATGAGATATATATAGTCAGAAGAGATATCCCAACCTATAGTTGAAGTATTAATTATGTGCCCCTGGACTTTGTGAATTTACTGCTAGCCTAGTAGGTAGCCAACTAACAGGTACACCAATACCCATTTTAAAAAATTTCCTATGATCCAAAAATAGGTTATTTATTTTAGGCAAAATCATTTTTTTGCTATTTTTTTAAAACCTGCACTGGCCAGTGTTGCCATACCAGATATCTGAGGTGCATTTACTACAACAGTTCTCTTGAGCCTTGAGATAAAAATTTAAAATAAGGGTGATTTTTAAATTTTTGGATCATAGGAAATTTTTTAAATGAGTATAGAGTACTATGACACAATAAATTTTTCAATTCACAAAAATCCCAGGACTAGATAGATTTCAAACTTTTATGTGGCTTAAGAACAATATAATGTACATTTGCAAAATTCAAAACACAAATGGATCAAATAAAGATGTAACTCTCTCTGAAATCGCACCATTTCCTTTCAATTGACTTTTATGAATTGCAAAAATGACTGAACTCGGAAAATGTGCCATTTTTTTGGGTACTTTAATTTATATATTTTCATTCCGTAAATTAAGTATTAAATTTGCCAAAGCAAAAAATCTCAATTATAGTAGATAAAATTATGCTTGATTAGATGTAAAAATAATTCCTGTCAGTTGTATACTAAGCTAGCAATAAATTCACTAAGTCCAGGAGCATATAATTTATACTTCTACCCAAATGTTATCCTCTAAAAAAAACACCGAAACTCTGTGAGAAGAAAAATGAACAGAAAATTGAATGTACATTGAGTCTTTGACAATCATTTAGGCAACATTAAAGAAATTTATGAAAATCCCTAACAACAGAAATATACAATAAATAAAGTATGATAAATTAATATTTCATATGAGCTATATTAACTAAAATTCCACATTCTTATGTTTCCAATTAGTATCAATTATGACAGTATTATAAAGATATAATAACTACTAAATGAATATTAGAAGATGGTTGACATGAGTTACTGGCTAATTAACTGGATGAAATGAAGTTTGTGCACAACATTGAGGTGCGCACCCAATGTACGTCACCTGATTTCAAAGAATTAAAAATAAAAAGATAATTGTGATTGTAACCTTACCACTTGAGCAAATCCTTGGAAAGGAGGATAGGGAGCAGGTGTGTATTGAGCTGGTGGAGGTCCATAGTTGATGAGCGATGGATTTGGAGTGATATATTGAGGGGGTGGGGGAGCTGGTGGCACCACTGTTCCAGCTGGTGGACGAGGAACTGGAGGTGCAGCAAATACACGTGGAGGTTGACCTCCAGGACGAGGTGACAGGAATCCTCCAGTAGCATCATGGGCAAAGCTTGGTGGAGGGGGAACTGGGGGTGGAAAAGGGGGAGGAGCATATGTGGATGGTGGCATAATTTGTGGGGGAGGGGTAGGTAAGGCAGCAGGTGGAGGAGGTTGTGGAAGAACACCATGAGGCAACTCTTGATATACAGCTTGCTGTGTATAACCTAGAATATTGGAAAGGACTTTTCAGTAAATATTCATGTGCTTAATGAGCAGACTTCCACACTAAAACACCCTTGTTAGGCAGGAGCAAATCTAAGGATAATATACTTTAGCCAGGATCAGTAAACGAAAATCTTCAGGATAAATATTCAATTACCTTTCAGGATCCTTGTCAGAAGAGATTAATTAACTTGGTTAGTATGATTTATAAGACAATTGCACATGAACTGTTATTGGGACATGCAAATTTTTCTGAATAAAAAAATTGGAATCAAAGTTCTGTAGAATATTAATATCATTACATTCATCTAACAGGAGGTTAAATCCAAAAGAAAACCTTAGATTATGTTAATAAGAATCTATACCATTGATACCAAAATAAATTTCAATCAATGATTCTTCACAGTTCTCAGATGAATAAGTAATAAAACTCCTTATATATCAAAATAAGCTACAAGATATGACAATAAACATTACAGAAAATAAAACGAATGCCTTTTGTTATGTCAATATATTATTTAAAAAAGTAAATTTTACTCGAATTCATTGATTCACAGGATGAGGTGAGGTAGTAAACTGATAAATTAAGAACAGCATTGAAAATAAAACACATACATGCATGATTATAAATTTTTAAGATATGCATTGTTTCCTGAAAATTTAGTGACAAGCTCTCTTGAATAAGTCTTCTAGAGATGGAAATAAGAGCTTACTCCCAAAATATTATCAACAGCATTATTCCTGTAAGTACATCTTGCCTTTTAGTCAGCATTTCCTAGAATTATCACAACAGAGAGAATTGTGAAGATATCAATTCTATAATCAGGAAATATCTGCAGGAGAGATTTCCATAACCTAATAAAAATAATTGGAGCAATAGAGACACATGTACATGAGCTAGTTAAAAATGGATAAGAGTTGTATAGTCACATCTATAACTGTTGTAATTTTCAAACTTAAAGTTTTAGAAATAATCCACTGAGCAACTTAATCATAAATTTGATATAAATTTACAGATACCTATGGTATGAGTTCAATTAGATTATAATTTTTAACTTAAAGGAAACCCCTTAAACAAATCTTGTAAACCTTAAACATAAGAACTATAGTTTTTTATTCATTAGATACTTCAATCTTTACCTATAGATCCTGCATCTTTCTTTTATAGAAAACTCCTTGAATAAAATATTACTTTGATCATGTTTAATATAAAATGTCAAAATATCCTAAGATTTCAAATTAAAATGTTCAACAACAACAGCTTAACCTCAGCCTGAATTTGATACCACAAATCTTATCTTCAACTTATTAAATAATATCTCATGATAAATTTTGAAGCTAGGAGTTTTGGAGGCTAAATATGTAATAACATTAACTTCTGAAATATCAAAGGTTAACATACCAGAATTTTCATAATATGTAGGCCTTTGGTAAGATGCAGGACTCATATTTGATTGTGGAGCAGGTGGAGTCTGAACTACAGGAGAAGCATTAGCTTCAGGAGCAGATCTTTGCCTGAGAGATGAGTATCGTCTTGGGCGATTGGCAGCACCACCATCCTGTTGCTGCAATCTTGGTGGAAGAGAAGCCTGCTGCTGCCTTCTTTCCCCAGGAGGTCGAAATCCAGGAGGATTTTTGGAAACACCTAGCACAGAAAGGGATATTTTTCAAGATTATTTTTATAAGAAAAATAACTTAGAATCATGAGATAGAGAGTTCAAATTTAGTATAGAGTACAATTAGTACAGGAAATTAGATATATATATTTCCTTGATGTTTGCTAAAATTTATTGCTTTAGCATGTAAATCTTTTACAATAATTTAAGAATCCTTAACCTTAAAAAATGGAAGATTTTTAGTAGACTACTAAAAAAACTTCATTGCATAATATTATATAAATTCTTTTACTATTATGATGATAACATTATGCCTTTAAATAAAATCTTAGAAAAGAAGGAAAAGATGAAATATATATTAAAAACTAGTTTTTATATATAGTCCTTCATAGAATATTCCATATGTAGGTAAATGTAAATATTTTACATATCAATACAACATAGTATTTGATCAAAGAATATCACATTATAAAGGAACGTATATAAGTAGGCTGAATAAGTAAATATATCACACTACCAGTATTTCTTCCAACAGGTCCACTTCTGTCCTCTTCCTCCTCTCCCTCTTCAACGATGGCCATCTTCCCAAGATTGGATGCAACATTATCAGCACTGTTATTTTCATTCCCTCCACCTGGAGGACGAAGTCTTGGGCCTCGAGAGCGTGTCACTGGCCCATCTGTAGCTCCTTTTAGGACACCAGCATTCTTAGACTCCACTCCCTGTTTGTCTCTAGCCCTGTTACGCTCTACCCACCTTGTTCGCCCTCTACCTCCACCCCTCCGTGATTCGTGGCTACTTCTACTCTCTCTTTCACGCTTGCCCTCTGAATGTATTGTATTTTCTTCTTCTTTCACTTTTTCAACAGGGGGATTGGAACTTTCTGGCGATGACTGCTCTTCCTTGAGCTGGGGTTTGCTATCTGATGATGGAGTTAATGGTGGAAATTCTTCCTCTTTGACTTCTTCCTCCTCTTCTTGAGTTTTCTTTACACCAGGTCCCTTTTTTCCTTCTTTCCTTGGCCCTTCGCCTCTATCTGCTTGTGATCTGGCATAAGCTCCTTCATCCTCCCAGTTTCTTGTATATTTATTTGGTCCACGGCTTTTATATGCAGGAATAAATTATAATTAAGAGTAGTGTTCAAAATAACAAGGCCTATTTCCAAAACACCTTACCTCTAAACTTTAACAGGAGGGGACTTAAGACAAAAATAACAACAACAGTTTTAGATCATATTCTCTGACCTTAAACTGGATTAAAATCTATAATAATAATAAACCACATTCAAAGAAATTCCAATTACATGTGAATAGAACTCACGAAAACTTATAATAAAAACTACAATTGCAATAAGAAGGTATAAAAGGACAATGATGGGATTGCCCTAGGATTTGGATAAAAGTATTGCTAAAAGGCTTTACATCTATGGTGACATTAGTAATCCACACTTATTATTCATATAAGGCCAGTAAAAATACTAATTCTTAAAATTAAATAAAATAATCCAAATTATACTCTACAATTCACAATGCAAGCTTCTGAGCAATAACACAAACTGAGTTGCAGCACTGTAGCTTTGCTATAGAAAAATTCATTACAAATGTAAATTAACTGACCCATAGCGCCGCCGCCTCCTTGCTCGTGGAGGTCCTTCTTCATTCCTAATGTCATATCCATAGATTGCAACTAGCTCTTCTTTTGACTTTGGTGCTTGGTCTGCATCATTATATTTGTCATGTGACCATCGATCATCATTTTCTTTCCAAACTTTCTTTTTCTTTTCATCCTTTTTAACTGTTGCTGTCCTGTTAAATTAATAAACAATGGAGATAAGTTTTGAAAAGTAAAAATAATCATTAATATAAAATTATCCTAAATTAATGGGAATAAGATTTGAAGAAACATGCTTTCTTAGGGTTTGTGGTACTTTATGAAATAATGGTTTTTCATGTGCTCTTCCAGTGTAAGAAGTATTGCCTCAAGAGTAACAAAAGATGTCACCTAATAGATCTAGCAGGAAACATGAGCTGTCACATGGCCTAATTACAATATAGAGTACTGAATGGACTTAAAACAAGATGATCATCTGTTGCTTGGAAACAAGATTAAGAATGAGGTAATAATTATGTAGAATATTTCCTATACACATCACTGTCATTCTTCATTGAGTTTGTATTCTACTAAACCTTGTTGTCATTCTTTCAAAACTGTATATCATGAATTAACATAGCACTGATATTATATAAAATCAGAATTATTAAATAATAACTTTTGGACGAAAGATAGAACAATAATTAGGGATATACAAAATAAATATCTTCAACAACTAATATGATTATCAATACAGTTTACATATTTTTGTAATGGTAACATAACATCCCTCCAGATTTAAGCAAATAATTTTCATTTTGTAAACAAGGAGAAATGTCATTTTCGAGGACTTACCCAACTTCATCTGACGCTGTCCTATCGTCATGCTCATAAAAAGTTCCCTTTTTGGGAATGTACTGAGGATTTCTTCTATCTTCGTCGTCATCCAATTTCTTCTCTTTAGCAGCTGCACTTTCCTGAAATTTAAGTTAACAACATGAGCAAAAATAACTTTCAAAAATGTAAGAACGACATTTTCTTTCATTAAGATACTAACCTGACCGTCACCTTCTTCCCTCTCGCCTTCGTATATAAGCTCATCCAGCTCTTCAATAACAACTTTTTCCGAAAGAGCTTCCTGTCCGCCTTCTTCAACAGCAGCAAATGTGTCCTCTTCATCATCTTGAGATTCATCTTCTTCAGCGCTTTCGTACTCCGATTCTCTGATTCCATCTCCAGCTTCTGGCTCACTTTCCTATCAGATGTAAATTCCTAAGTGATTTTTCAATAAGATAAAACTTAACGGTTCACCGAGATTGTTGTGATACTCTTTGAGCTCGCGATCCTATCAATGTCACTAGCAATAACTTTGATTGATTGGTACGGGCAAATAATTAAATTATTACATATTCATTTTTCGGCGGCTCTACTTCCATAACAAAATTCCATTTCATATGAATACCAAAATTAAGACCAATATCGTATATTTGCCAAGGTATAACTGGTGAAGAAACGAATGCCATAAGTAAGAATACAAGAATTGAGCGAAATCCTGATTGAGTCTATGAAGTAAAATACAAGTGGATTACTATAAAACTTTAGTACCAAAGTAATATCCTATAATCCAATCTGGGAAAAGTGACAGCGAGGAATGTATGACTTATGTTTCGAAAAACTACTAAAGTTTAAAGAGCCAGCAAAATTTTAAAGAAGCACACAAATGAAAGATATATTACTCACGCCCTCAGATTCCTTCACGGCTCCATTTTCATCACCAGAAGCTTCTGATAATTCTTCCGAATCACCAGACACGCGAGGTTTCCTTCTTCTCCGTTCCGACATTTTGGATGATATTACAGGAAATGGAGTAATCAATAGTAGAATCTTTCTCCATTAGGATAAATATAATAGCATATTAATCAGCTAAGATTAAGAGATTTAAAATATTTAATTTATTTTTATTTTATATTAGAATACTTTTATGGTGTATCATTAATATATTCCTATTACTGACTTATGTGGAAAACAGCGGTTGCTATGGAAAATTCAACTTGTTCTTCAACTATCGACGCATAAAGCTATGAATCACAGTATTGTTCAAGTAGCTGAACTATCGAAAAACCAATTGATTTCAACAATCATAAATATATTTTGATTCCTCAAGAAAAATTAGAAGACTTATAGTTTGTTGTGTGGAAATTTTCACAAAAATCCTCTTTATAAGCGATATATACATCTGATTAAAGCGTCCCCAAATTAAACAGGAATAGAATGAATAAGCATAAATGTACTCCTATAGATGCTTGTAAATTAGAGATTCAGCTGCTGAAAGCAATCGAGGAAGACAATAAATATAGAATAGAAGATGCTGCAAAATTTAGAGCTGCAGCGCAGTGCAAAAACTACGAAGAATTTAGGTAATGAACTAATGTGAATGTCATCATACTTTTCCTTTGTGTATGGGTACGCTCAACTTTCTATAAACTCGGTGAAATGTTACAGAGATATAGTTAGAGCAGCTCACTTAAAACCACTAGAAAAACACGACTCTTATAAGAATTCGAAAACTGTTCTTGTAAGTTGGAATAAGACTGCTTCACGACGAAGTTGGAAATCGAATGTTGAAGGAAAATCAAATGAACCCTTGAATTGCTTTGAACCGGTAAGATATGATTCCAAAATGAATATTCCAGTTTATACCATATTATCACCAAATCCCGCACATTTTGTATTAAATTTTTTTTAGGTTGCTGAAGAAGCTTGGGATGCTCCAATAACTCAACGTCAATTCGAGGAATTCTGGACGTGTTTTAATGACATTGAGAAGCGAGTTACTCTTCTACAGCATGTTATTAAGAAAGACAATTTTTTCGGAGGGAAAAATATATCAGTTGATATTATTGAGAGTATCATAAAAGCTTTACTGGAATTTTTTAATGCCAAAAGCACAGTGCCACCCACTGAAAAGATACTTTTTGTTGTGAAGATAATGAAATTTATATCCACATCGTCAAGGTATTAAAAATGCCCTTTTATTATTTAATTATTATGTAAATGATAAGGTTATGTAACCTCTATTCGATTCCTCAAAAAACAATAAATATGTTACTTAATAAAATATCATGCTGGAATTCTGTACAAAATGATTAATTTTCTCCTATAAAAATAACTATAATTGAAAACATGCATTTTATTATTTCATGGAAAAACTCAAAACAGAATAGAACTGAATACAATAATGTGGCCCTATTAGATAGTAAACTTGATGAAGTTGAAACTTTATTGTAGGTGACCAAATAGTTATAATATATTTATTAGTAATATATCAAATTTATCTCTCAATTTCTATAATTGTAAGTGATCTTATATTTTTCTTGCAGATTCTCATTAAATTTACAACTCCTTAGTAATGAAGGATTGAAGAACATCGATAATCTTTTAAAAATTTTAACAGAATTGCTTAAGAAGTCAACAGACGTGGCTTTGAGAACCATAGCTCTAGAAGACCTAACCAAAAAATACAATTTCAAGGGAGGATTTGAATAAATGGATGAAATGTTTATTTTTACTGTGTCAAAAAAGAGGTAGAAAGTATCATATACATGAAAGAATTTTGTACTAGTAGATTTTACTTTGATTATGCTTCTTAATTTAAATTCAAAAATATATTATATCAGATATTTAGTATATCATAAGATATTTTACTGAGAGTAATTAAGTTCAATTGTAAAGCAAATTAACATTCTGCAATTTACAGAAACAAAACTGCTATAAAAGTTTTAATTGTCTTAAAACACAATTGTTGTAACATAACTCACATGATTCCATGATATCTAAAAAAATTTGGTTAGAGAAATTTAATGGAATAATTTAGCCTTTGCCTGACACAAGTTTTCATTTATTGTTGAATTCATGATACCATATGTTTAATCCCCTGCTTCAACTATAGTTCATATATTATTGCTGTTTTTTGCATTTTATGAATATTTATAATCATATGGATGTGATTATGGAAAATTAGAAAGAGCATCTTCTACAATTAAATAATTAAATAAAGAGCTTACTCCAACTTAGTTACTATAATATCAGAAAACAATTATCATGGTGAATCTTCACTGAATCAGGCAAGTTGTGGTCCATATGGATAATCCATAATGGAAATTTTCATAAAAAGAAAAATTTAGTACTTAAACCACAAAAATTTAATTAACCAAAATATGACTGGTTTTGATGAATGATCATCATCATGAGGTGCAAATCACTATATTCTACTCTCATTGAATAAAGGCTGAATGGGGAGAGGGACAGAAAGAGACAGGAATGCATTGTTGATTGTTTCAAGGTATGGGATATTTGTGAAAGAAATTAATTTGTTACTGTTGAAACTTAACAAAGGAATTTTTTAAAAGATCTCTTTCTTTGAAGAGGTGGAAGTTGCAGGGCTAAACATGTACGTATGGAAGAATTTAGGCTGGTATTGTGGGAAAAGAGAGTGAATCAGAGGGGAGTGTGAACAGGAAAGATGTTCATTAACTGTAATATATTGGAAAGAAGTTGAATCATCGGCCTTAGGTAGCAATGAGGAGGATTTCGGGGATACATTTTGAATAATGATTGTTATCTAAAAGGTGTTTGAAAAAATGAGAAACGGGATTCATTGTTAAAGCATTTGATATGTTCTTTAGCTCTTGTGGAGAAGCTGCAGGAGCTTTTGCTAATGCATGCTGCGATGTTGGTATGTACCATCGGAGCATTTCTAAAAATTCCAGCTTTGTCTTGAGGGCTATGATTATCTTTAATATTGCTGAAAATTCTTTATAGGTTGAGGGGAATTTGAAAAGCTTTAAATTTTTCTTAGGGGAGGATCTGTGATATTTGGGTGGATAAAGAGTTAATAAATGTCAGTTTTCTTCACTTATTAAGGGATCACTTGTAGGGCAGAAAATTTGGCTAAAAGCAGATCTGAGTTTATGGTTCAAAACCTTGTTAATTCTTTTGGACAAATATCCATTTCTAGAGGCAAGGAATTTAATTATAGTTAATTCTTTTTGGAAATCTGTTATTAAAACAACTGTCTGTACAAGAAGGTTTATGAAGAATTGAAAATTGAAGTTGGTTGTTTTCAACAGCAGTGGTAATTACAAGGAAATTAAGGGTATGTTAGTTTCTGATTCTAGGATGGAATGAAGCAGGGAGTTTAGGAAACTTAGAAACTTGAATTTGTAAAGAATTCATTTATAAGAACAATAAGTTAAATAATACACTCAAGAATAAAAATAATAGTCCATTTTTATTTCCAAAAAATGCAAGGTATAACCATAACCTTTACAATAGAATAGACAATGATCTCAGCAAGAAGTAAAGTAAGGAATATTTGCAGCTCATCATTTTTAACTGACAAAAATATCCTAAACAAGTCAACCAGCTTTATATATTAGTCCAAAATCATTTCAGTACAGACCTGAGGAAAATTGGAACAATCAGGAAAAGCAGTAGCATAACATAATGGCCAAAAAACAAAACATATTCAATTGCAAGAAATTCCCAAATCCAAAACCCATTTTATTTTAGCTAAAGAAGACATCTAATTTAACTCACTTTTAAAGAAAAAATGAAAGAAAAGTCCCATAAATTCCATCCAATTCTCTAAGAATACAATAGAAAAAGAAGTTAATTCTCAAGAAGTTAAAACAAAATTGTAATAAGTTTCACTTAAACATAAACAAGAATACAACCAAATATATCTCTTTTAATAAAATTAAATTAAATGCCTTTTCTTATATAAGAAATAATAAAATCTGATATTTTTTCTTGAATTAGAGGTTAAATTGTTTAAATAGTTTTAAAGAAATGCCATCACCATTTGTTGACAATCGTCAACAAAATGATTTGAAAATCATTTACTTTTTTATGACCTACATCTCCAACTCAGATTTGGACCTGCAACTATCACATATTTCCCAATATTTTCAGTTCCCCATTTACCCTGAAAAGAGGTAAGAATCCCCTATGACAACCCCCATGGTAGGAAATGTTCTTCACTTCCTAGGTTGGTGAATATGACCAGGTTTTGGATGATGAGTATGAGCATCATGTGTTGGTCGTGGTTTTTCATGGAATGCTTGAACTGCTTCAACAGGAAAATCAGCATTCCCTCGTACTGGTGCTCCAGAAACAGTTATTGTTTTTGGAGGGCTACAATTAAATACATTGAAATTTTAACAAAATCAAGTAAAATTGAAAAAAAAACTGATACAAAATTTTTACAAACATATCTCATAAGTATTATAACCTCAGCTTATTTTGACTTTGAGCAGAGAAAAATAAGATATCTTGATGCTTCGTAATGCTTTAAAATTACTATACAAGACTAAAAAAACAGATGGAGGCCCATTTGAAAAAATATGACTGTTAATTACACCTTAAAATTTTTGTAAGTACAATATCGTCGAGATATTCGCATATACGTGTACAACGTTCAACTTAATGAACACCCATCATATTCGGCCCGACTTTTTGGATGGACATTCTACTCTTCTAATGATAGTCATACGATGAAACGTGTAAGAGCTTTGCAAAGACTTCATAGAACCAAAATTAAGATTTTCCTCACCAGAATAGAATTATCACGATCAAAGTTTCTGAACAACCAGGGGAGTTTTTCAAAGATAACATAGCCTTATTTAGAAATAAAAAATCTTCCGTATAATATTTTTTTCTCAAAGTAATGAATGACATGAGCTTATGCACAATTGAAGAGGCAAAGTAATTTTCAGCACCCATCAGCGATATATTCTAAATCACCGATTAAAGTCTAAGTCCTAATACATCAAGAGGAATTTTTTTATTAATGTGAATTCCGCTAAATAGATTTTAGGGCCAACAATACGGATTAGAGGTTTAATAATCATAATATTGTACACAACACTAAAGTGTAAGTGGTTTTTATGATGAAATAAAATGAAAAGAATCCGTCACTACTTATCTTTGAAAACTTATTACATCAGATACCTTATGAGACTATTTATTCAATTATATGCTTGATTGAACTCTTAAACCAATTAGAGAACTTTTATCCTCTCGAAAAATGCTAACATTAACCGAAGAAATACATTATTAAAACTCGAAAGCTAAGGAGTTCTTATAAAAGCCTCACTCGTTTGTACCTTTGAAATTAGATAATTTAACGAAGAATTTCGAGTACCTGGACGACACTTTTAAAGATGTTGTAGGGTCCATTTCTTCTTCTTTGCTGGCTTTTGCTTCCTTGTTTTCATCTTTAGGAGATTTGTGTTGAATTATCCTCATTCCACCAGCTTTGACTGAGTTATAAAATAAAAATATAACAGAGAATTATGTAAATACTTAACTAAAAATGAGTAAAAGCCATGAGATATGGCTAATTCACCGAAGTTTAAATATGTAATTATTGAAAATATTTACCAGCTGGTGGATGTCCAGCCTTCAGTTGAGATTCTTCAGGAGATGACATTATGCTCGAATTAGGAGAACCCTAAAAACCAAATATAATGAAACAGAAGCGCTGCTCACCACGTATGCTTCGTTGGCTGATACAGATGATACTCAGTTTGCGTCCATCTACAGGATTGCATCAACACTACTAACTAGCAAGATAAAGTGAGACGGCAGTGGACATAGCTGAGCACGTGATACACCTATCTAGTGGTTCGTTAGAGTACCCGCGGACTTTATCTACTATTCAAAACTTTGCTTTCATTATCAATGTATGATCAGGTTAAAATCAAGAAATGTCTATTATAAAGCATAGGTATTTTCTGCTTCAATTTTAGATCAATGATACTAGAAAATAAGAAGCTCTAATTATTCTAATTTAATGCATTTCTTTATATATGCATAGATTGCACACTCACGTGGTCGGCGCAATTACGCTGTTTTAAGTTAAAGACAGAAATATGTTTAAACTTTTATTATAAAGAGCATGGAAGAGTATTTTTTCTTCATGATGTCCATGCAATTTGTGTATTAAAGCTCATGAGTACCGATCCAGGCTTTACAGAATAAATATAACTGTAAATGTAGATAGATAAATGTAAATTACAAGCGTCATTGTCAATGCTACCTACGATGTGATACTAATTATAAGTGTAAGGTTAATTTTTATAGCAATTTACCTCAATAGTGAGTACTCTTAGAATTGAAGTGAAATAATAACTTTGAATACATTTTTAGATTGAATTTTACATTTTTTCAGGTGATTCTCTAAAATTACAAATACATGCCTAACCGTATCTATTCTGATCAGATAAGGTACAATTTGAATAGTACTATCAAGAGGCTTAATTGTTGCTTTTAGATACATTAAAAAAACAACGGGTTGGCTTAATAATGTTGTGTCAAAGATTAAGTAATAGCCATCCAATATTCCGCAGCAGATAAGGTAGATAGAAGTAATTATTCCAAGTGAGTCGCATAATATGCACATCATTTTGTACAATAATTTATGTAGTGAAAATATTATAATTGTATAAATCAAATTAAAGAATATAAGACACTGTTTAGATTTTACTTAAGCCTCAGTAACCAATTTTATATATATATACTGGAGGTGAAAGAGTAAGTTCTTTATTAAGAAGATTTTATGACCATAACCGGATTTGATGGCACATAAGATGCACCCTCATTGAGTAGGCCACACGCAATGAAAAAAGTTTTAATAGTCCGTGCAACACTGTGGTACCACAATAATACAATGACTTACTACTGCTCTATTTCCATGCCCTTAAGCATCATTTAACACTCCTAGGTAATTATTTTTCTTTCATTAAAATACATTACACTAAACTAATCATAACTGTGTTATATATACATATATATATATATAAGAATGCATTTAGGAAAAAATATAAAAGTTATAGAAGAGGAGAGTAGAATTATGGGTTGCATAGATTTTAGAATGTCAGCGAATTATATCAAGTAACTGAAATAGTAGAAATGAAAACTGAGCTTTCAGGAAAGACTAGCAAAATAAATATAAATAGATGAAAAAGGAACACAGCAAGTGAGTAATTACATAAGGATAAAAGATAGGACAATATATAACTAATGCACTGTGACTGCCTGTATGAAGTGATCAGATGATAGAGAGGTAAGGAAAATTTTTATTGTTGAGATAGAAGGATGGATGTTAAGCTGGATAAAGATAGTTATTTAAAGATGGCTTATATATTATGGGATATACATTTATTTGAGAGATAGAGGTTTAATGACCAATTATGAATTACATTCATGATTGTTTTTTTTCTGATTTGGAGAAGCCTAAAGAATGGTTACATAGTAATATAAAGTTTTGCAAAAGAATAAACATGCCAACAAAAATTTATAACAAAAGAGAAAAAACTTTGTAAATCTTCAAAAAGATATAAATTGCAACAAGTTTTGCTACAAGTCTTTACCAGTCTTTACCCATTACTATTGAATATTCTTAAAATCAGATACACAACCGAGTAACTTTTGGGAAGAGAGTAAGGAGTAATTAGTAGTCATATTATAGGATAATATACGATTTTCAGGAGTATAATTTTATATTGTTTACAATTATAGCTTTATTAATGCAGAGAATGTAATGAGTAACAAAACACTTTTGAATAAGTACAAGCAATTTATTTTCCAATCTGTTTTGATAATTTTAAGTATCCCTTCCTGTATCCAACTCTATTTAATTACCTGTGAAGATATGTATTTAATATCTCTACCGATATTTTCACTATCAAGAATAAAATACCTAACAGCAGATGTAAAAGAAGATTTAATTTTCTCTTGTCTTTTCTGAATATAAAATCTATAAATATAACTTTTATCAGTCAAAGGATATCTATTTATAATAAGTTTAATTTTTAATTGATAATTTATTACTATTATTAATCACTAATTAAGTAATAAATACTCAATTCTTGAATCGTATTACTATGCACTCTGATTGTCATTGATTAGTCACTTCAACAGTGGCCTGTATTTTTTACACTCCAATATCCACAATACTCTATTAATATATCAGGAGCAAAGGATGCATCCTTTTTTATAAATTGGAAGTTAACAGCTATGACAACAGCTGAAAATATATAGAAATTTTGACATTTCCAAGCCAAATAATAATCCTACTCCGAACATTTTCCATTTCAAGCACACATTTTGTATATAATATGTTATTTTTATATTTCAGCAATAATTTCACCCATATTACTAGTTCTAATGTTAATTTTGAAATGTATGTAAATATTTTATTATTTATCCAGTTATACGAGAAAAGATGTCTATCTTTATCCCACATCCTCACTGCCTTTTCCACCCATTATAAGAAGCAACCGCATAAATTGAAGACACTTTTCGTTTCTAAAACACTTTATTTCCCATCTGGATGCATTTACTATTCCATCAAAGTAATGATTTTGCTTCTCGATAAAAACATACTATTCAATAAATATATAAAGTGTTGTAATGAAAACTACTACTACGTACAATATACTAAAATGTAAGAGTGGTCTGTTTACACCAAATTTCGCCCTGAATTAAGAAAAACGAATGACTATTATGGATGAGAAGTTAAATTGAATTTAAATATGTATTAAATTACTCAACTTAAGACTACTACTTTGATTACTACTTAGCTGACTAAGACATTATTTTTTACTCAAAATGTTTATAAATATTAGTCAATAACCATTTCAACGAAACATATAACTAAATTTAGTATCAAAAAAGACTAAGGAAGAAGAAATTTATTTCCCTCGAGCGAATGAATTAGAATGTAATTCATTTACATGTAAGAGTTTAAGCGAAGTACAACTAATTCGATGAATATTAACATAAAAATATGTAGAATACAATGAAAGGCAACTTTATGCACTGCTTAATTTCAAAATTTTCAGCTAATACTTGCAGATAATAAGAAATGAATTGAAACGTTATTTTTTATCAGAATTAATAAACAAATTGAAGCGGCCTAAAAAGATTTTTATCTAATAATGTTCAAATGAGATTTGTAATAGCGGGCGAGGATTTTCTAGAAAAATAGAAAATTTTAAAGTAATAATTTTAAAATACAAATTTACTAGAAAGTAATCCAGACATTCCTCATGCCTTGAGTTCAACTGGCTAAAAATATTCCAAACAATGATAGGAATTGTAACAGTTTCGAGTTATTGGTTATAGATCGACAACTCTATCGGAAATTCCAAATCAATGATTTCTAATTTCATTTGTTTTGTACTGCTTGTTTACTCACGATTTTCTGATAAAAGATGTATTGCAGGAAGTGATTAATCTGTACTGAAATTGTACTTGGTAGAATAAACGCTCCGATTACAACGACTGCTACTATTTTTTTAAGGCTGCAAGACATGTTCAGAGATTACGAGTAGATTAGGAAATAAATAAATTTTTTTCATGCCGTATTGATTTCGAGGTAGATAGTGACTACTTATTTTCAAAGAAGTTTATTCATAAACAGTCAGTCAGTCGTTTATCAAGAGATTTGTTTGTGTAATTTTTCCAGTAAAGTTTAGGTAGGATTGTTTATGAAGTTAAATTAAAGAAGAGAATCAGGGTAATATTAAATTAATTCTACTACGGATTTATTTCTTAAATTATCACATTTATTACTATTTACCAACTCAGTTTTGTGCAAACGCTTCTACTCTGATGCCTCTTCGATTTTACCACTTCTGGATACCAAATTCGCATTTCCCACAATGCATCATAATCCCACCTTTACAGAGGACGACAGTCAAGTGATAGTCCTTCTCCGTATTGGACGTTGGATTCTGCTCATGTGTAACCTTAACTAAACCCGCATAGTTGGTGCTGATCCGATGGAAAAGAGTGTGGGGAAATGTCATAAAATGTGTGGTTAACAGTGTTGTGCTGTGTTTGTGCTATTACTTGTAACAAAATAGGGAATCTCGTCGGAAGCGAGAGGCAGCGCGACTCACATCGGTGCTGCCTTGCCACCATATTTCTTGATAACTGGCCTGATGTCATGGGTTGTTTTGGAAGTGCGAGCTCAAAAGCAGACCAAGAAGAAAATAAAAGGCGAAAGGAAGCGAACAAAAAGATAAATCAACAGATTCAAAAGGATAAACAAGTATACAGAGCCACTCATAGACTCTTGCTTCTTGGTAAATATCGAACACATCTACGGCGGTAATCGTGTAGTCATGTCAGCCATATTGAGCTGGCGGAGTTTGTAATGGTTTGTAGTAATATTTCTGTGATTATTGATGTTTCTATTTCTTCAAAGGTGCTGGAGAATCAGGGAAAAGCACGATCGTGAAGCAGATGAGGATATTACATGTGAATGGATTCAGCGAAGAGTAAGTTTTTCTTGTTCTTCCTCCTCCTCTTAAAGCTATTATTTACCGGTAGAGTATTACTTTTGTTTATTTCGATTTAATACCATTCTTTTTAATGCAATGCATACACACGAATGAGTGACGAGGTATACCGAGCGACGGGTTCGCTTAAGGTTACTCGATTCATAGCGATAACACCCAAGTTTTTAGCGAGAGCGAAACAATACTGAAGATTCATCTTTTTCATCGGAACTAATTATTAATTTTTATTCGTTATTTTGTTCTTTATCGTCGTATCAGTATCTAAATATCATCTTGTATCTGAAGACCGGAATAACCTTGTAGCAGACGCTTCCCAGAGACAGGTTCCCGATAAATATAACAGTTTAACGCCGTCGCCGCGTTTTATATCCCAACCTCCAAGAGTGGTGCATCCTTTCGCGCGATATTTTTATCATGTGGGATAGGAATGCGTTTAAAGAGCTCTGTGGAATATCCCTGGTGTTAGAATCGTCAGTGGCGATCCCATTCCAGTACTCGAGGGCCTGGTCGCTTCTCCCCTCATTCCACCAGCCACGCCCCCGTGCTCTCCGTCTGCCTCCTTGTTACTCCCATTCTTTCTTTGCCTCTTAGGCTCTTTCAAACTCTCTCATCTTTCAAGTACACCCCCCTCTGCCCATCTCTCGCCGAAAAGTCCATAGTTTTCATTCGGTATCATTCAATCGATTTATCCTCGCCTTCGAGTTCGCATTCTCATTTTTAGGTTTTTCGCTCAGCCTCTTTTATCCTTCTGCTCCTCACGGCCTCTCCCCTTCTCACGCCGCCTCTCACCCTTTGCCGTCGGCACAGGTGGCCAGCCTGTCGGTGGGTTACGGGGTGGGGGAAGTATCGATCGCAAACGTTAAGGTTGGACATTTCCCCGAATGTAATTGTCCATCACTCCCTAGCGACCCTCTCCGTATTTACGCTTTCATTCAAGGCACTCTTCCCTGCCTCACTTTTGGGGAGAGGGTCAAGAACCCAGCATTCGACATGCATCGCCCTCGGGCGCTCCCCCATCCAGCAGCCTTGACCTTACTCCACCCTGGCACCCCTCGACTTCCTACCCTTTCCACGTGGGGAATTCATTGCGCGCGATCCCGACAACACTTCCCGGTGGCGATCGGACCTCGAGGATCTCAAGAGGCATTCTCCACGACGTCTGTTCCAAGCGGAATCCGGTCGTCGTCAACCTAAGGGTGTTGCACTTGTGTCTGCAGTCTCCAAAGACATCTTTCCCCTCCAAATGTGTGGTCGGTTGCGCACAGTCTTCGGAAGTCCCGGCGGATTGTTTTTTTCGAAAAATTGCGCGGCTCAACTGGTTGCCAGACAGTTGTCGATTAGGGAAATTATTGGCAAGGGGTGTTCGATATCCACGTCCCCGTTCGATTTTGCGGAACCCAGGCAAGGAAGGCTCATGGCGGATCAGGTGGCCGCGATTGTTTTCCTCGTAATTTCTCCGGACGTGGGTTCGTGAGTGATGTTGACTAAGGTCTTAATTTATAGAAGGGTGAATTTTCTGAGGCTAAACATAGCATTCTTTTATTTTCAGCCGTAGCAAAGAAACGATGATATTCTAAAGATTGAGAAAAGGTCATAAAGTATAATTTCTCTATGGAAATTTTGACATTTCATTATTACTTTAGGGAATATTTTCAATTAATAACGATATTATATCATCTATCCCGGTGCCACCTGGTCGAGTGATCAAATCGCAGCTATTTTGAATAAATAAATGAATATCATCATATCATATGTGAAAATCATTTCTTCTTATATGCGAGTTTTTGTATTTATGTAAAATCAACTATTTATGTATAATCAATTACCGCCTATGACTAATATATCTTTAACCATCACTTTCATACGAACACTTTTTGCACGATGCACCGTTTTAATATTTTGTAAAAATATGCCTTCTAGCGAAGATGAGGTCAGTTTTTGAATGCTCTCCTCGCGAGGAAATAACCTTCCGTATTTACATAATGAACTCGTTTGATAACATTGTTTCTATCTCGTAACGTGTTGCGGTTACAGAAACTATATCACTCCATTGTATTTTTAACCTCTATCATAAGGTTTCCGATACCTCGTTGACGGTCTTCCGTCTAACTGTACGTGTTAGTGTCGTATGTTTCGGTTTGTTGATTTTCTTCTCGGTTAGGTCTGTTAACTATTAACGGAATGTTTCTTCTGAAATCGATCTATCCTTCCTCAAAGTATGACGATCTCAGACACCTATATATTCCTCGAAATGAGTTTTTTTATTTTATACATAGCATTTGAAAATCAATGTCAATTTATTGAATCGAAAAAAACCTTAGTATTTTTCTAATATTTATTTATCCAAATCGATAGTTTCAATGTTCATCGCATTTATTAAATTTAAACGATTATTAATGGGCGATTTAGTTTGATTATATTATATATGTAAATAAGTATAAATTAGAAACATTGCTCGAAATATTATATGTGATTGCCAAGCGTCAACTCCGTATCAACGTTGTGTGTTGATACGATGCATAACTTCGCATGGTAGTAATATTCTTATCCCGCGAGAATAATTTTATTCTACGAGCTGTAATTTAATTATATATTTATATTATTGGAAGGTTTAAAAGTTATTAAACATATACATATGTATGTAAATTATTTTAAAATTCAATTTTGGAATCTATGGAAAAGTATATATTTGAGTCTCGTTTCTCATAAGTTCGGTAATTTTTCTGTGTGTGACGTATTATGTCCCTTTGTGAAAATTTCTACTTTATGATAAAATCTCTTTTATGAAAATTCTTTCGTATTAATTTTTAATAATATTATTTAATTTCAGATTATATTCAGGAAATTGAAGAGAGGTTTTAAAATTAGTATTATTTAAACCTCCCATAAAAATGTATTATAAAAAATTCTTTCCTCATCATTGAATTTAGCACACATCAAATCACGATTGTTGAATTGTGGGATGTGTATTAGCTTTTATTATTAACTTCTCAAAAGAAAGGACGAAGATGGTTTGTTAAAATTATTTTTGTATTATTTCATTATCCGTATAGATCTATGTTTATCTATCCTCCTGTCACTCGCCGAAAGTCGGCTTGAAGGGTACTTGTGTAGATGTTTCTGAGCTCTGATTTAGAAATTGTTTCTTTAAAAATGATTTTTCCGTATGATCACCGCGTTGCAAAGATTCCCTCTCACAATCGATTTATAGGATTGATAGGCTACATATATGCGAGGAATAGGCTCATAACTTTTTAAGAAATTAATCGAGTAAAAAAGATTCGTAAAACCTGTTACAGTTACTGTCTCGTAAATTTTGGAAGTTTCTGTTTAAACTTTAGACGATAAAAATGGAGCTATTTTGAAAACATAATTGTGTAGATAGAATGACAGCAATCGCCATCTCATTGGTTGTCTTATTAAACTCGGAGAAATGGATGCTCTATTTCAGAGATTTTGGGGTATGGACAGTTGAATATCGTGGAAAGTTGCCTTCTTTCGAGTCCTTGGACCGAAAGTCACTCGTGTGAAAGGTCCTTATTGTGTTATTGTAATCTTTCGTAATCTCGATCCAGGTTTTTGAATTATATAAAGCTGGGTCCTGGCGCAAAAATAACCATTCGAGATCCACCTGACGCCTCGAAGTGTAGTTGGTGAATGGCAGATTTCGCTAGGATTTGCAGAGATGGTTTTACGAATCTAACTCCAACGAATGGAGCGGCAATACGTATTTCGCATTCCATGTCGCTAAGAAATGTGATCAAGTCTTGCCGTTTAATTTATCTCGACGAAAATGTTACGTAAATTATTCACCTTTAAAATTTTGTTGCAGTGGTAATCGACCGATTACTGCTTCCAAATGGAAGAATTGTCAATGATTTTCGGGTATCTATTAGTAGTATGCTGTGACTTTTAAAATTCCCCAAAAAGGCCGTAGATAGTTTCTAAATGTTGCATCATTTAATTTTAAATTCCATTCGAATTAAAATAGTATTTTTTTGTACTTTTTGATTCGAGAAATTTCCTTGATATATTTTCATTTAGTCTTCAATAAATAATGATGCCTCTTTTTTTAGTTGTTTCGAAGTACAATTTATCAATTATGGAGTGGTTAGCGTGCTTATCTTCTAACCCTGGGTGCGGAGTTCAAATCCCGGTTGAGAAGGAAATTTTCCTCTCAGGGTATGTTTGTCATCGTCCGTTGTTAAGTTCAGAATCACGCTGTCCAGAAAATGGATATTTGTGCGCTCTTTGATAAATAAATAAATACCAGCGTCGTCAAAGCCGTCCTTTCTGCTATTGGTTCCGTCATTTCCCTAATTAATGTGTTCATAGGATGTGACGGACGTGCTCACAAAACTGATCGCTCTTTTTCTAAATTACCGATTTAAAATAACCGAAAATGTTTGCTTGAAAAGCGTCTTATGGTGCTGAACGATATTCAGTCGAGTCTATAGTTTAGAGTTTTCAAATGGAGCGTCGCAAATTTTCGTTCAGGAAATAATAGAAATGTGGTATTTCAGTGGTTGCTCTTCTCTCGGATGGACCAAAAACGAAAACACATTCACTTCGACTTCATTGGAATTTTCGAGAGCCACCTAAAATATCTTCACCCCCTTTGACTTCCCTCGTTTCCAGCATTTTATTCACGTCATCACTTTTAATGGTAGACCCACTTCCTGCTCGAATTAATTTTCGAGGAATTTTTCCTTTCTACTGAAATCACCAGTGGTTATGGATCAACAGTCGATTTTCCTTCGACATTCCGCCCCCGATAGTATTTTACTTGAGAGGATTCCTGAAAAATAAAAATCCGACTTCCAAGAAAGGACATCTGCGTTCGCTTTACTTAGAATCTTTTGAATATTCTTTATCTTAAAAGAAGTATACGATTGCTAAACGTTTCGTCACTTTCGAACGGATGGAAAGTGGGAACTTTTTCTGGGACAATGATCTTATACAAAATTTTGGATGGACGTGCACGACTTTTGTTTTCAATATATGTAATTTTAGCAACGGTGACTAATGATACGTAATTTTCAGATTTTAATAGAAAAGTTTAACTTGTGATAACAATGTCGTCGTGACATTGTATAAATTAAGAATTAATGAAAGAACAGGATAATTTTAATACCTTTCTCAAGGCTCGACGGGTCCTGCCTATATGGATGGCACACGGAGTCTCCCGAAAGGCCGCTTATTCTAAGTGATACCCGGCAGAACCTGTCATTGTTCTGGAGCGCCCCCCTTAAATACTGAGGCTCCAGAAGAGCACCTGCGACGGAGCAACAACTTAAGATGTTTTTTAAGCAATTTGTACAAAGTATTAGATATACATCGGTATGTATCGTAACTAACATCCTTACCACAACAATAAACTAGTGAAAACAAATTATCATAAGTTAACAAGTGTTTCTCAGTTCTTTCAGGGAGGTTTAATCGCTATAACATACTTTTTTCAAAATTAAATATAATGTGTGCGCATCCTTTTCGTTACGCTTATTGATCAATCGTAACAATTCTTCACGAAAGCCATCGCTTTACGTTGGACCTTTTCTTATTCACTTGATTGAAGTAATATATACTTCAATCGGCGGGGTCCTATGCAGTACATGCGTATTTAAGGTGAGGCCTGACTAGCGCAAAGTAGCATCGCTCGTGAACCTTTTCTACGCTCTTTCCGATTATCCTCTTAACGAATCTGTTTTTCTTTAAAGCTTTTCCTAGTGTTGCGTGTATGACATTCCACGATAAGTTATTTTTTGGGTTATTCCAATATATATATATATCCTTGCCACCAAAGAATTGCTCTACCTGTAAGGTTTTCTATAATGATATTTAACAGATTCTATTATGAAAAATTTTCCCGCGGAAGCTGTAAGTGAAATCATTATTTATAACTTTCCGGTCGAAGAAGTTGACAACTGAAAACGTGTTTATATTTAGCTCTAATTCCCTATGGTCGCACCGTGTCATAATTTTATCTAGATCATTACAAAGTACTATTCTATCCTCACTTTTAGCTGTTTCCTTGTAGATAACTGTATCATCCTCAAGTGTCGTAATCCTCTTGTCAAATACTTTGCTGAAGTCGTTGATATTTAATTTTAATTTATTAACAAAGACCGCACAAACATCCTCTTACGGGACAATTACAGTGAGGTTTCAAACTCAACAACGGACGTCACAGACATCCAGACCCTGAGAGGAAAATTTCCTCCTCAGCCGGGATTTGAACCCGGGACCTCAGCATTAGAAGATTAGCATACCATTCCGCCAACGAGGCCGGCTTATATATATATATATATATATATATATATATATATATATATATATATATATATATATGATATAAAAAAAGGAGAGGCCCGAATACGCTACCCTGTGAAACCCTGTGCATTTTCCAACTGACGACAGTTTGCATTGCCCGAAATAGTTCGTTTACCGTAAATTTTCATTGATGAGGAAGTGCATTATATGTATTTACGGAACGGAGAACAATCAGAGGTTCCGAAACTCACCCGTTTGATTGAAAAAATATTGAAGACTTTTTAATTCTCTTCTCCTACACCAAAATGATTTATATTGATCGATTAAAGATAAATTTATATCGGGTGTTCCTCAATCTGAGATATTTTTAGCTTGTTTATTTAGAACTCCTATATTATATGCCGATTCTTCTGAATGATTCATCCTCAGTTGTTTTTAATTGTTACATTGTATGGGAATGGAATAGAAATATTCAAAGTTAGTAAATATTATCCAAAGATTGGTTCAGATGAGTTTATTTGCAACTGACGTTAGTTATCATTGATATGTGAAAATAATTATGAGAATATTTGGGTATCGTTTACAGTTAAAAAGGAGAATGTTCGATAGCTAGAATACTATTTATTCTTACAAATCTTCTTTTAAAATGAAAAAGTTCCCGTTTTGAAAGTCCGTTGAGTTATAAACTAGGAAAAAATATGAAGTGCCATAAGTATTTCGTGCACACTGTAAAAATGGCTTATTTAGCGTCATTGAGTGACTCGATCGGTGACCAATCTCACGGCTATTTAATGTGGAGTGTTCGACTCCAATGATGGCCATCAGTAGTGCAGTAATTAGGAGACAGAATACACACTTCTCTTTTTCGTTCGCATGTGTGCGTAGATATATTATTTTCTGTTTTGATTATGCTGTTAATCGAGAGTTAATTTCGTTATCATTTCATTTCTTAATTTTTAACTAGAAAGTATTGTTTTTAGTTGAATTTTAAGTATTTACGATGAAATTCATCATTGAATTTGAATCCCTAAGTATGGTTTGATGATTTCCTTTATCAAACAATGAGATTCATTTCTATCGTAGGAATTACTATCTCTCATATAGCATAATGTACTGAAGTGTTATCAGGTGTATAATCCACGGTATATTATTATTGCCATCAGAAGGTGTGGAAATAAATTTTTGTGGTTTTCTAATTTTTCGATCAAAATTTCTTCATTGAGTAACTCATTAAATTATAGAATTTTCAATTTTGTTTTAACTTTATCGATCCTCTAGTTTCCTCAAAAGATCTAACATTATTTTAACTATGTTAATATCCTTCTAAATGTGTATAAATTTTCCGTCTGCAATTAATAGATCGACATTCATTTGTCTCGCTGGATTAAGTGAAAAGACGAAAATCCTGCAGCATTGGTGTTGTCCTTCTTCGAAATCTATCTATATCTATCTATATTTAAACATTCACAAAACATGCATGACTAAATTAACAATAATTCATTCCTTTTCTTTACATCAAGTTATTCTTTATTATCTAAACATAAATAAATAAATATATTACTTATTAGAACTATATATATATAGTTTTAATAATTTTAATTCCTCCAAATAATTATTCGTAATATATATAATCATATAAGTACTGCAGTACTTTCATCTCCTTTTTCCAATTTTAAGCAAAGAAATCTTATTGATAAAATATACATGTATGTTCAGGCGTTACTTTGTGGAAGGACATTTCAGAGCCCAGTGTAGCGTAATGTAGGCCTGAAGATGCTAAGAAATCAGCGAAACCGGTTGCGCAGTAAAAATAGTGTGGAAGTAAACCAATTCGAATAAATCATGCTAAACAAAAACTAAAATACTTTTTCGCAGCGTATTACATTGCACTGAGTTCGACTTCGTATGCTTTTCTCTTGACAGCATTATTACCACCCCGGCGTCGAACCAAGGCCATCCTACGAAAATCACTGTCATCTTTCGCTTGATTATGATTGACTTTATAAACACCCCGAATTTCAAAAGGAAAATCATTCAAGAATTACCTTAAAATGAGTCCTTAATTCCATATGCATATCTTACGGAGATATAGTAAACACCCCCTAGCATCGAACCAATGACCATTTACGACAATCTTAGGGATGCTTTTTTGTGAGAATGGTCCCTTTTATGGCTGTGTGAAATTTTGACCCTCTGTGCGGTTGGGAAGTGTCATAAAAAGCTTTCGGAAATATGGTCAATGCTTTCCTTATGGGAAAAATCGAATCGAACCCGTGACACATAGGCAAGTGTTGATTTTTTCAAAGTACATTATGTAAGTATCTATTCGTGTAGAAAGTTTGAATGATCTATGTATCATATTAAGAGAGCAACGATTTTTCAAAATTTGAAAATATTTTACCTCCTGGCATCGAACCCATGCTCTTTTATGGATAATTGATTACATTTTGTGTAGAAACGTATTTTACCTATAGCCACATGAAATTTGGGTTTTAGATTTTTTCCTGGGTTAATTTTAGATGGCCATTCTAGAGCGACCCTTAATCTCGATTTTCCCCATAAGAAATACATACGCCATATTTCCAAAAGCCCAAAAGGCTTTCGGAAATATCTTTTTTTTAATGATACAGTTTACTTGCTGGTTTAACTGGTTATTGGTTTTATGCCAGGAGGTGAAATATTTTCAAACTCATTTTGAGGTACTTCCTGAATGAATTTACATTTGAAATTTGGAGCGTTTATAAAGAAAATCATACATAAGCGAAAGATGACGGTGATTTTCGTAGGATGGCATGGGTTCGACGCTGGGGCGGGAATAATGCTGCCGTAAGAAATCCATGGGAAATCGAATTTAGTGCATTGTCAGCTGCGATAATGTCCTTTAGTTTATGTTTAGCAATGTTTGAGCGGAGTTATCCTCCGAAAAATCTTATTTTTCATTAAAAATATTTTATAGCATTGCTTGCTGTCAGCAAGCACACCTTTACTTGTATATATATATGTATATATCCCCGAAGCGTCTATATGTAATAGATGAATTAGTATTAAGTGATGACAATTTCTTCACATCGACTTAGTAATAAATAAGCTATGATTTGAATTGTTATCTTATTTTCATTTGTATGTAACTGTATTATTATTATCTGTACTTACTGATTATTGATTCCATTCGACCTGTCTATTCTAAATCGCAGACTAATTGAAAAATTATCGAAGTACGATTCAGGATCTCGTCTTATGACTGCACGTTAAAGAAAATCGGATGCAAAATGTATTATTTTCATTAAGTTGAAGTTTATTATATTTGTTACATAGTTCCATTTGCACAGAATTTAATTTAAATTATAATGAATTTTACTAGTATGTGCTTTATGAATTACTTCCAAATAGTTCAATTTATCTACCTGTTCTAGTACAGGACATTGGTACTTTTTTGCATATGAGTGCAAGCATACATGCATGTGCTGAACGAGTAATGAGATTTATTACTCTTTCTTTTTCTCTCGAAAAAATTCTCCGCTAGTATTACACGTTCATGCAGTTCTTTAACAGTTTAGGGTTTTATGAACTCGATTGCTTATCTTCATTGTTTAGCACTATTGAAGAACTCAGTTTAATGTGAGAATGAATTTTTTTCTCCATTTCGAAAAATTTCTTATTTCGAAGGAATAAATGGTAAAGACAGCTTTTAGAGTATGCTCACTGAAAAGAGATTTTAATTTTTAAATAAATAACTGGTTCTATTAATCTGAAGTACTTGATTTTTTTTTCTGTGCTATTCGTAAGGTTTTGAAATGCATTTTCTGTTAAATGTAAATCATTATATTGTGTAGCTATGCTACTTCTATTTGAGGTATATCCTGTCCTCTTGAATAGTTACTCTATATTCAGTGATGGAAATTTTCATTCCATTGCAGAGATATGATTACGAAATAATGTATTAAAATCTCCAGCATTTTTCCGTAACTATTCATCCGCATAATATCAGTTCATGAGTGACTCAATATTTGCTTCGATCGGAATGCTTGATTTTGGCCACTTCCTGACTTATTCTCGCTATTCAGAAAGTTGGCGGGAAATCCCACAAGAACGAGGTTTTCGTGTCATTTTTATCGAAGCTAATATTTCGGAGAAGCCATATTATACTCGAATCGGTGGCGGCTGGTGTTATTTTGAGCCCCACGCTTTTGAGACACGAATATCCATTTTCCCAAAAAGTGTGACATAATTCTTTAAAACAGTACTTAGTTGGGGTATTTTATTCCAATAGTAATGAATTGTAAGGTGTAGTACTCGTGATTATGCTTATCTCTTTTTCGAATTCAACCAAATTTTTTGATCGGTACAATCGATTATTTTTAGATACATCTATATTATTCATTACTTATTTATTCAATTTATTATCCTGAACCTCAATTTTAATTTTCATAATAGATCATAATACTGTTAGAAGTAATTAATATGACAAAAGGACAATAAGGTCTTATATCTTGGCTTATTCTGTCTCTATAAAACTCCATTAATTTGATTTCTTGACCTCTGAATATTTAATATCGTATGTTTCGATCACAACACCAATTTTCTCGTTAACATTGCGCCCCGTAAACTTATACACCACGCTCGACATTGTTTTCCCTTCCAAAATTCTATAGTATATAGAAGTAGGAATCGAGAAGCCTCCCTTGTGGGTCAATTGTGCGCCGAAATTCAGATTTCAACGAATTAAATTAAGATTTGTTATTTAATTTGGTCGAATTTTATTTAAGTTCTGAGGAAATATGGATGAGTTTGACTTTTTCCACACATTGGTGAAGATTTTAAGATTTCATAATGAAAGAAATAAATTTTAAAGTAAAAATAAAATGAATGGAAGCCTTTCCTGCCAGAAAACATCATTAAAACTACTATTGCTTCCATCGTATTCATCATAATTACTAGTTTTTCCTCAGATTGCTCTTTGTATCTTACGAATGCATAAAATGAATACATAACCACATGTTAGTAAAAAATGATTTGAGTAGTAGGTAACCTTCGAATCAAATTGATCGTGCAGTCCGATTTATACATCGCTGAAAGCTATTCTGTTTCTCACGTTACGAAGAATTTGTTGCGATAGAAATTGAGATAAATCTCATTTTCATTTACTGTTAGTTTTGAGTTGATATCTTGAATAAAAATTTAGTTTCTGACTTTTCTAGCCGAGAGATCCCACTTCTATCGTTAATCATAATTACTTCTATGCCCGGGACCTTAATGGAGATTGATCCGAAAATCGCTCTCTTACTATACATTTTGGATAAACATTTTGATTTTGGCTGTTTTAAATGTGATGTAAAACTTTATATGGCTGATAATGTTGTGGGCAGTTATAAATAATCGCAATAAAATAGTGTTTTATCAGAAAGAATTTGAACGAACATTCTAGTATCGAAATTTATTTATTTATTAACAAGGACCGCACAAACATCCTCTTTCGGAATTACATTGTGGTTTTAAACTCAACGACGGACATCCAGACCCTGAGAGGAAAATTTCCTCCACAGCCGGGATTTGAACCCTGAACCTCAGCATTAGAAGATAAGCATGCTAACCATTCCGCCGGAAATTTGTCTTTTGATCGTTAATTTTTTGTGTATTATCTCCGTCAAAAACTCCTAATTTATTGAAGGTATTTCTCATCCATAGCCTAATATTTCGTTGCTTCAAGTGCAGTCAACCATTATCATTTCGCTTAGAATTTCTCACCGTTTTTGAGGGGGCGAAACGTCTGCAAGATATCTGTGATTATTTTCTTTCGCGATAAGCGCAATTATATTGAATGTACGGCATTTTTCACAGAACATGAAATAATTTAATTTCTGCATAATTTATCGATATATTTTTTTCTAAATTTATTATAAGTACCTCTCACAAGCTTTCCTTTCGAATTGAATTTTATGTTCTAAGAGATTTACTACATCTACCGACGTTCAATTAAGAGTGTATCTATGCACGATGTATAAACTCAAATGGCAGAATCAAAAATACAGATATTAACGAAGTCGCAAGATATGTATGGTTTTTCTAGAATTTTTCAATATACGCTACTCATTGGAAAGTTTTTTTGAATAGTTCGACTTCAGTTTTCATTAAGAAGTAATTCTTGCATCGTTAAAAACTTGAGCTAAACATTAAAAATATTTAAAATAAAAATTCTCACAAATATTCTAGAATTATTAATATAATAAATATTCTATATTTATATATATTAATTAATTAATAAATATTCTATATTTATTTAGAAAATTAATAAACTTTTTTTCGATGTTGTAAATTAATTTTTAGATCGCTGCACTATCTATTTTTAATGATTTTCATTTAAAATAGCGAAAGTATAGTTCGTTTCTGATCGTTCGATTTCTATTTTTAGATGAATGATTTACCTCTGTTTTACAGTTGTGTTACATTCGTGTTTTGAACTGAAACGAACTCAATTATTAACGTGGAGCGGCACTTTATTACTCGCTGATTATCCGATATTGCGAACCACCTGACCGACTAATGTAACCCAGTTTCTCTCGTTGTTCTCCTGTCATAAGTGACACTATTGAGAATTGGTTGACCTAAAAAAAGACTTGGCAAATAATCTCTCGTTACCAAGTCTCCATCACCATATTGGGTGGACCATCCGAATCTGTAATGCATGAAGTCGATAAATTAAAGAACAGTCCCCTTGTAAAAGAGGCCGAATCAGCATCAGAGTGATGGAGCGTCAACTTCTGTCTTATTTTCGTTCACCTGAATTTAGAGTATACTTTTTACGAAAGCGCATATAATCGTATCCCTCAACGAAGGCGATATTGTGTTAATCGCCAATGAAAGCGATGTCCTATAGAAATTCGTTCTCTCGTTCGCCTTCTCGGTTCCAACCAATAGAAACTGAGGGCGAAATAGACTCCTTTTATACATCGCGATATTCATTCGTCTTTCGTAAGAATTAGACTCGGTCGCTTGTTTGCACTTACGTAAATCGATCTTTTCAGAGGGATAATGGTCACCAACAACTTCTCGAAAGACATTTTTACACCCACGAGCAAATGGCATGGGGCAAAAAATAGTACATCTAACTATTGCAAAATTTATTTATTTGTACGACATCAGCGTACAGCACGTGGAAAATTACTGCATAACAAACAATAAATGAATAATTTATCAACCAAAAATAATGGAAACAGCAAATTGAAAAATAACTAAAAATAATAAAAACAACAAACGAAAGCACAATTTAAATTTTACATATATATGAAAACATTTTCGATCAAAATTTTTTTCAGTCATAATTGTCCTTCAAGTAAAAATCTATTGTGCCATATAATATGAATTACGATTGTCTGTAAGAGTCGACATTATTTTTTATTAATTTCATCTAATACATAATATATAATAATAATTCGCGTTTATTAAATCAGGGCGAATTATAGAATAAATAGACCACTCTTACATTTAACCCCTACGAACACAAATACATCCCATCACAGACTAGAATATTTTCTTCTCTTCCAGGACTCGAACCTGGGACCTCGAGACTGATACTGATATTTATTTATACTTTGATGGAACAAAACATTATTTCAGGACTATAATCAACCCTTCATCAGTTACTCTTCCGTACACCGAATACAAATTGCCTGCGATCGAGAAACGATTTCTTCCTGCGATCGCCTTCCGTTGCACGTGCATCTCTCCTCCGAATTCCGTCGCAATGCCATTGACCTCTGTTACTCTCTTTTACAATCGATATGGGAGAACACTCCTCAACAATAGGCACGAGAAAAACCATGGAGCGTGCATAGGAGCCATAATCGATTCTACGGAGATAATTTCTCGTAAATCTTTCTAAGAAAGGCGATGATATCTGTTGGAAGGAGAAACTATTGTTTTTTGCGATTTACGTATGACCGCCGGCGTAGTTTCCCCGAGTCGATGTTGGGCAAGAGTTTTTTCGGTATGCGAATTGATGTCAGTTAACCCATGTGAGGTTTTTCAGTCTTTAAGATTGTTTTCGCCTCTAGTTTTATCACCATGGCGCCATTTTTAACATTTGGAATAATGATATACTTGAATGTTTCTAAAGATCTGAGAGTGTTTATTTCTTGAGTTGATTTACTATATTAAGAGAATACGATGACATTTTAATTAACTGATTCGTAATAATTATACCGATTTTTATAAAATATTATAGCTTATTATATGTATTGTAACTTTTAAATATTCAATGCATAATTTTTATTTCTTATGCTTAATATCTTGAATATTTTATTATGAAATTGAGATATTTTTATTATAAAATCACTTTCACAAATAGCCTTAATGAAATTATTGACTCAATGATGCCCCCTGAGCAAAACCCGGCCTCTATAGGCTGATGCTACAAAGGTTCCGTCGAACCTCGTTCATCTTCAATCAACGCACGTTACACCTTAACGTGACATTCCTCACATTCTTTTCGTATACGGAATCATACTGGAAAACTATTCGCTCCCTATCACTTGTAAAATCCTTCGAAGACCTGTAAATCGATTTTAAAATATGGTAGTTGATAAGGATTTGAACTACGGATTATCGGAGTTAAGAAGGAACATAGCGAATACGAAATCATAAATGTAATTTTTGTTTGCATTTGAGAGAGTTTTAAATATGCCGACTTCAATTCGCGTACTGCAACCTTCCAGCGAATATTTTCGTAATTCTCCGTTTGAGATCGTTTCTTTTGGGAAATAAAGATGAAAGTGTTATACGGTCGCCTTTTAGTGGTTATTTATACGGATCCGTTTAATTAGGGGTGTTTCTAAACTTCCATCAAATCCAGAACTTTTCTTCCCTTGGGTGTGGCTTGGACCACATCAGGTGATTGTCCAAAGGTGGCATTCCGATCTAATTATATATAAGTTTATGAGAGTTGCTGACCGTCAGTTATTTGCGCAATATGTATGCTCCTGTTATTTTGAGAATCTCTCGGAACATATCTCCGCTGTGGATGTGTTTGCCTTTGACATTCATATAGTAACTATGATTTTCGCACATGTAATCTAGTGTTTTCCTTTTGCTCTTAATGTGTATCGAAGAAGTTACTAAATCAACAGACTAGTTTTGTCTGAAAAGCGATAACGATTTAAGATAATATTTCTGTTATATTTTGCATACATACGAAAGTTCCAAGCTTGAAGGGATTTCATTGTGATATTTATTATATGTTTTGATCGTTCAAATGCATTCGTTTGCATGAATTTGGCCTCGAAAATCGTAAATTCTTTCCAAAAGTGAATCCGAAGGTCCTTTTCTTTTTGGTGTTCAATGGTTAAAATATTTTGTCGCCAGACTTATTTTGTGACCAATTTACACCCTTTTTACTCTTTTTTAATATCTTTATAGCTGTAGTTGCTGGATGAATACATCCTTTATTTCAATTGAACTCTATATTACCTGTTTTTTGGGATAATTTTGCATGATGTAGCTCACGAGCATTCCGACGTTAAATAGTTTTCTCTTCACTAGAGAGAATTTATGATTTGAATTTACAGCTGTACTCTCTACAAGAGAAAACTTAAAAATTTATGAAGATTTTCTGAAGATCTAGAAGTCGGTTTATGAAATTTAGAAGAAATACATTCATTGAGAGCTTTTGAAAATAAAATTTAACTCTAGATTAAGGATAGTCTGATTATTATCTTTTATTCATTGATACCTTTTTCCTGTCTCTTTTTCTTAGTGTTTAACCCATTTATGCCTAGCGTTCCATTTTTGGAACAGCAGTTACATTAACCCATTTATGCCGAAGAAAAAAATTTTTGAATTTTTTGATGAAATTCATAAATGTTAGGTAAAAAAAATTAAAAAACAAGTATTTGAAATAAAATTTAATTTATAGGCCACAAAATAACTTAATGTAACTGCTGTTCCAAAAATGGAACGCTAGGCATAAATGGGTTAAGTTGTGGAAGATATATTATGCATTAAAAAACAAGGTATTGCATAGGAACGCCGTGGATATTTCCAAAGGTAGAATGGACTTGTAAAAAGTCTGACGGGACCGGGAATCGATCTCGGGTCTCCTAATTGCTTCAACAGCTCAACGGACGAAAAGGAAGTTGATACCTTAGCATCACTTAGTGTGGCTGGTGCTTCTAAAGAAGCCATGACAGCGAACGATGCCACCACGTGGACAAATTCCCGAAGAGACAAATGCCTCGGACAGACCGGCAAGTGGGAGATTCCCTGTCCCGACTTTTTCCAACTCCATTCTACCTTTGGCAGTTAAATCTTTCCATTACAATTGTACTCGGATGGTTTCCAACTTTCCTTTGGATGTCACGTGACGATATATAGTAGTTTATTAATGGACCTGTTGCAATATTGTTTTTCTCATTCTGTATTTAAAAATGTGCATATTTCAATAATGCTCTTTTATTTACTCTGTGACTCTATAGTTTTTATTTTTAGTTGATCTTAGATTTTGGTAATTGTACGTTTTGCATTTTCCGAGCGACGTGTTCTTCGAAACAATTTTTTGTACATTGTTTGGTATCCTAACTAACTTTATGTTAATATGGTTTTATTTATGTTTGGAATATTTTTTTCTTCTTCAGTCCATATTTATTCGATGTGCATCGCATTCGTTCATGATCATACATAGAATACGAGTAAGAACTCGAATTCTGTAATTCAGTTACGGAGGTTGGGATGTGAATCTTGGGAAATTTCCTACTTACATAACTCCAATCGTTTTGACAAGCTACTCTGAAATTTAAGCTATCGGCTGTGTAAAGGTAAGTTGAATATATTATGATGATTGAAAGATGATTTTGTGAATATAGGCCTTCAAAATCGGCATAATACCCAATTTTGGGAGTGGGGAAATGTTGGAATTTTAAAAATTCTCGAGAAAAGCTCCAGAATGTTCGGAAGAATAACGTGCGAACTACTTGATCTCTTACGTCACTTCATTTCACTACTAATGATAAATCATAATAAATGTTTGGCTAAAGGGGAAACGCAACTTTCACGAAGAGAAATTACCCTTTTTTGAGGTTATTAGAAGTTTCCACTTTGATACACTTGTAAACGCTCAAGAAAATTTTTCAAAAGTTTCCCGGATGTAACCCGCCAATTCCAGACGTGTCTGGAAGCCTTCACTGTTTCACGCGGACTCTTTCCCACCTGAGGACGTCATTAGTGAACTCTCCTGCAAAAAGATGCTTAACATTTTCCCGAAGTCATTCTCCAAAAACACTTGGTTAAAATTGCACCAAAAACATTTTTAATTTAGAGTTGTTTAGTTAGTTTCAACTGTTGCCCGATAGAATGCGTTCGATTTCTTAAGAATGTATTGCTATTACAGTTGCAGTCAACACTTAACTCTGAAGGGTAAGTATTAATTTTTATTTTAAAGTTCAAAGGATCAAAAATTACATTTTCGATGTAGTTGTCAAGTAATGATCAAAAGCATATATGAGCGCATAAACGATTCTGATCTTGTAAACTTGTTGATGAACTCGGTTTTTTTTATCACAAGGAATGTAAACATAGGTGTCTCGTTGTTGCAGAAAACTCCGAAGGAACGAGATAATATCGCGTAATAATTCCTAATTAGGTAAAAGACGGTAAGTACCAGAAAATCGTAAACGGAGAAAGGCAAAAATGACAGATCGAAAATGCAATGTTTCAACCGACTGCAAAACCGTCTGATAAAAGTCGAGCCCTTATCTGAGATAAGTGAAATCTCTTTATGGCAACTGATAAAAAGACTTCTTAAATTTTGCACTCTGTCGCCCTGTGCTAGTCTTTTTGAAAAGTCGCGGGAAACCTATGCTTACGCTCCTTGTAAGTAATACTTCAACGTATTAGCTCATAGAAATTACCATGTATCCTAGATATTTTGTTATATTGATTTCCTGAATCAGAATTTTACATTTGTAACGAAAGATTGATTTTTAGGAAAGCAAATTTCTATAAAATATTCATCTGGTATCATTTGGAAGAATTTGACAAATTATCCTTTTGTCCATTCTCGATCGATCGTACAAAGGAGGCGGTTAGAATGATAAAAATACAAAAGTCTGCTGCCCATGGATGGGCGACAGCTACTGACAATAGGAACCCGAAACGCGCAGTAATACTGTGTTTTTCCTTGCAACCCATCCATATTCCCTTGATTACGACTTAACGAGTTCCCACACAGTAATATTTGACGACACTATTTTTTGGAATAAAATTTATATGTATCCATTAAAAATAATAAGACAGCTTTTAATTTGATTAAATGTTTGTCAAAAAAATAAAGTGATTGAAGAAAAAAATACGAAAATTATAAACGGATTCGAACTACGTGCGGTTATATTAGCAATCTAATACGCTACCATTCACTTGTTGGTTGCTGCGGCGTTTATGTTGGCTAGCATTGACGATTTTTAAACATTAATTAAAAGGAAACAAAGAAGCGTTGGCCCCTAGTATTTTCAGATTGTTATAAGTAATGTCTAAGCTACGCATCCATATACCGGTCTTATCCAAAACCCCGCAGTCCTAAAGGTCCAATTGTCCCAAGAGTATGGAAATGATGATTATTTGCCAAGGTGTGAGTTCCTCAAATTCCCCCTAGCGTGAAATTTTGAAGTGGAAAAGTTTAAGTGAAAATAGTTTTTATTCGCCTATTTAGTGGTTAAATGCTATTAGCATCATCGTTTCGTCAAACCTTTGAGCATAGTACTAATAATTTGAGAGATACATAATTTCTCAATCAATACCGAAATGAATGCGATTCATTCGTCAAGATGTAACAGCTGCTGCATCACGGTATATTGTTTTTCTGTAGAACGGACTTGTTTCTAAACGCGTTTAGAGAGACATTTTTTACGTGTTTTCTTCACGATGAAGCGTCTTTAGCGTTTAAAAGCCGCATCTCCACGATGTCCGAGAATAACTTGGGAATCACTATTGAGTCTGTTATACCCGCGAACGAGTAAATTATGAGGGTATGCATTCATGTGGTGGAAGCTCCTTTGCTTATTTAAAAAAATGCAAATGAAGAATTACATTTCTGCCGGAGACGTATGAAATATTGAATTTGTCCATTTGAGGTTGTCCTCGCAGAATTAGGCTCATTAAATAAGTTGGAGAGTATACGCTATTCGAGAACGTGAGTTTCGTTAGCATAACTGCATTCGTTGTTATCCTCAAAAGCTCATTTAACTCAACCGTTTTTATCGATCCATTCTGAGGATCATTCCCTTGGTATATTTTTGTCTGAATCGTTAAAAAGTTACAATTTAGCAATCTACGGAGAGAAAACAGCGATAATTTTCGAATGAGTTCAACATTTGAACCTTCTAACAATTGGCCCCTTATTGATATACATTATTGCATTATTTCGCGATAAAGATCTAAATAGTAATTTAAATAATAGAGTGTACGATTTTGGAAGCACGCTTTTTAGGTGCGTACATGTAGTGTATGTGACCGTGCTGTTGCATGTCCCAATTGGTATCGCCGTCGATCATGCGAACTTCCACCAACGGCATCTATCGGCAAATAATGAGTTGCAAGACTGTTTACCATCGCTTACCAAAGAATTTTAAGAATTACTCTCAATTGCGTTAAAATACCTTATGTGTAACTTCTTCAAAAGGTCTGCTAACAAATGAACGGGCACATTCATCTCTTGCATTATCACAGCACCGAGCGGAGGAAAATGGACGACAAATTAATTCAAAATCTTGCTGCATCAATTGATTGATATAGCATTCATCTACATAAGGGAGCAGGAAAAATAAAACACAGACATTTATTCGGGCTTCCGCCGGCTTCATCATAATCATTCTCAATATTGGTTTTATCTTCCAAAACTCCGATTTATTCATCGGCATAAATTTTTCGTCCCAATCTTTCGACTGATCGCAATGTCCTCGGAAAACATCGAATTTTTACAGATTTCATCCCGATTATTAATTATTGCTCTTGATCGATAGATATCGAATTAGACCTTCGAATATCGAATTGACCAAGTAAATTAGGAATAAATGGTTGTCCATATCAGGGTTGGATAAATTTTCTCTATTGAAGACAGGCTTCTTATTTTAAAAATCGATCGCCTTTTTCCATAAGTGTTTTCTAACAATTAGGGGTAGAAAGTGTTAAACGAATATTCTTTGAGTTTCAGTATGAGGTAGATTCCAACGAGGTTTGGTTAGATATGTAAAATATATGTTATAAAACATTTTTATTTTCTGAATCATTTTTGTTATAATTCATAGTTAAAAAATAAATATCCAGACCCTAATTTGTCAGCAGCATTCCGTACATACTGTACCGATAACTTTGATTTTCCAACTCTTTTTGAGATATTTCTTTACTCAAAGTATAATTTAATTTTTATAATTTTCAATTTATAAGCTGTTATGCAATTTGTTCGTTATTATTAAAATTATACTTTGAACTAAGAGTAGTTTTTAATTATAATTTTCTCATCTCTGCATAGCTTTTGTGTGAATTTGATCGAAACAGGAAAACAGTACATATCCAATACAAGCAGATGATTTGAAAATGAAGAAAAAACTGCTCGACTAATCCGATCTGGTTGTGCGCTACTTGCCTTTTCCTCTTAAGGGAGGAAGAAACTTAAGACCACTACTTCCTTGTTTGCCATTAATTCCGGAAGCATTTTTCATCCACAAGTGTACTGTCGAAGAGGATTTTAGAGTTCGACTGCGGCGCCACCCTCAATTCAGGCGGACGAAAAGCGCAGCTCGGGTTTCTAATTCGATTCAACACTCCCGAAATCGATCCCTCAAATGTTGTACATCCTTACGGAGTTTTTCTCCCGCTTCAAATTATCCAGCAAATATAATGGTTGCTATCCTGATGTTTCTGCGTAGAAAAACCGGTATCCACAAAAGATTACAGCAGAGAATGATTAGTAAGATACAATGTAATTGTTACGTATTATAATGAGGCAATTATTTGATTCGAGTTGATGATTCTTCAGGCGCCAAGTAATTGTGCGAAGAGTGATTCATTGTTTGCGCTTTGAAATTTCAAGATAGTGCGAGGCTAATCTAAAAACTTATTTTAAGTAGCGAGTTTGGAAATATAAAGACCCATACTTTAGAGTACTTATTATCACGTTAGAATTAATATACTTTACGCATTTGTTGGAAATGTACTGTTTCACGTACGAGCATTCGAACCAACAGCAGCGATGAACAGTATATGATTATTAAAGTATGTAAACAAAAGTATTACAGTTTTTTTGCTGTTCTTTAAGTTCTATTTCTATTCGTTGTCTGGTTCTAGTACTTAATAGACGTGTGACCACTGTTATTCTTGGTTGCTTTTCCCAATTTACCGTATTTCCCCATGTATAAGCACCCCCTTTGTATAAGCCCCCATTTTTAGACTGAAATTTTGGAAAAAATATTTTACTAGTGAAACAGGTTACAAAAAACAACGGTTACAAAGAAACAAAATTTAAGACTCGTAATAATCGCTCATCATCACTGTCTGGTGTATCACATTCCTCGTCTTCTTCAATATCAATGGCAGCAGCTCTTCCTCCTCTGAATCATCTTCATCGCAATCTTCATATATATAGTGGTGCAACGCGTACTCCCACTTCACTTATCGGTGTAGTAACAAGAGGTATTTTTGTTGTTGTTTTTGACTTTAATGTATCATCATCATCATACCGGACATCATGGTCTTGTAATATTCAGGAGTGGGGTCGAGAATATCGTCTCGTAATAATACTATCACTTACAATTGTTTACAAAAAAGAACAACATACGGCTGAAAAAGCATTTTTCACGCATAAAATTTTTACCTGCATTTTATATGCCACCCCCTACTTTTTGGGCTTGCAAATTTTGGAAAAAAGGGGTGGCTTATACATGGGGAAATACGGTATATAATATCGCAGGTAATCAAGAAAATAATGGAGAGGAACTTTAGGAATTTTAAATGAGCTCGCCTCAGTTTTATAATATGTGTAATCTGAAATTGTCTACTATGAGAATTATAGGAAATTCCTTCGGTATTGTCTTTGGAAATTGTGCTTTCAAAGATGTAATTAAAGTTATATTCTAGCAAGGTTGTTTCTGAATTGGCTTATCTGTAAAGTATAGTTTTCTTCTATTTAACATCTCTAATTTGCTTCATTTTCTATCAGAAAGCCTTGTTCAATGCCTGAGTTTCTAAAGATTGCGTCAGCAAAAGAGGGTGTTAAGATCAGTGGAATGCCTAAAAAAATGCGTTATTGCTGAATCCAAAATGTTTGGTTGGCTGGAAATGGGAGTGGAGAGCTGACGATCTTTTTCGGTACTTCAATGAAAAAAATCTTCGTCATTTTATCAACGGTAGAGACATCTATTTACGATCACTGGAACTCTTTAAATTGTTGCATAAATAAATTGCACGTAGCAATTTTTATGTAAAGTTGCGTTCTAATAAGATTTGGCAAATGGTAAAGATCGTTTCAGAAATATTTTTCTTCTGTATAATTGTACTTTGTCATACTATGGTATTTTTTTCTTATTAATTTACGTATTAAAATTCAAAAATCACTCAAGGACATAAATGTGGATCAACAATATTCGTTCCATAACGGTTTCTTCCTCAAACGACGCGTTTTGTTTTATTTTTGGCAATCTTTTTGTCAATTTTTAAATAATACTCTTAAATAATGCACTCTATTGATACGAGATACTTGATAATTAGGACTGATGTGTGAACGGCTTCAGATGTGTCGGAAAGTGTTCAAAATATTTCGGTAACGACTAGTTCCGGTAATCAAAGGTTGTTCACACGAGATGAGTGAATGAACGGGTTGACCTGAGACATAATGAATATTGAGCGTCTCCTTGACAGGTTTGCTCACTCCCTGAAGAGCATAACTCTTTCGGATTTGGCAATTGATTGGTTTTGTTTAGAACAAGTAGGGCGCTTCATCAAATGAAGATATAATTCGAAGAGATCCCTCTTCGCTTATATTTTGGTTCGAAATTCGTTTTTTATGTTAAAATAAATTGTGGCAGCCTTATGAATTTAGAATTTGCTACGAAACATTCCAAATGCATTCCTCCATTCTGTCCCAAGTTCGATGTATTAGTCATCATTCATTCTGATGAATAATATTAATATTATAACATTATGTATGAATCTATGTTTAATAATTGCGAACGTTTAGAACAAAATATTTCAAATTTTATCATTTTCGTGCAATTATTCGGACTACATATTTCATGTGAGAGCACTCGAACGAAATTATATGGCATTAAATTAAACATTCGTGGAAAGTCATAAAAAATAGAAGGTATTTTCAGCATTTTTTGAGTAAAAAAAGCTGTTTTTAATGAATTTTTTCTCCTTTACCTAATTTTATCGTGTATTTATGTGGACTAATGAAACTAAAAAATTGTAGTTTTTTCGTCAATCGTAAGACGAAGGTTAGAAGAGGGTGAACGGTGGTTTGTGTATCCGGAATCATACTCCAAAGTGTTTTTGAAAGATGATCTTCAGTCACCGACTAAAGATCTTGTGACCGAAAATTAAGTATCCGTTTTTCACTTGTCATGAGCGTATGAACAGCATTAATTGTAGACGGATTATATAAAAACTACTAAGAGAGGTTAAAATATTTTTTCTATTGTACTTATATCGAAAATGTATTTACTCGTTTCTTAATGTTTGGTATTATTATTTTTTAATCTTTTTCTTTTTAATATTTCAATTTAAATTTTTAAATATCATATTTTGGAGTATAGACCCTTCCTTGCAGAAGAGAGCCTACCGAACTAAATCAGCATTAATTTTCAAGGCTATATATGTGTCTAATACGATTGACAGTGGTTGCCTTGAAATCCGAAGTTTAGTATTGGCCTTATAGTATTGGGGAACTGTGGAAA
Source organism: Pantala flavescens (assembly GCA_020796165.1). Classification (NCBI taxonomy): domain Eukaryota; kingdom Metazoa; phylum Arthropoda; class Insecta; order Odonata; family Libellulidae; genus Pantala; species Pantala flavescens. Next base: position 35,486,518 of record CM036880.1, on the reverse strand, counting down.
AAGATCCATCAGTTGGAAATAAAAACCATTTAATATTTTGATTTGTAAATGCTGTTCGACATTCCTAGAATGGGCATTTTCCCTCTCTTTCGAATCGAGAGCGCACGAATTTCATTTGTTTGAACCGCTCTTTTCATCTGCTGATGTTTTTCAAGTTTAAATCGATTAGCAAGTGATGTTGCCCATTAGTTAACTGCTTTTGGGTGATAAACGACGGCCGCTTCCTTGAATTTAGGCTGAATCGCAGTGGGACGAATTCAATGCGAACATTCCTCGTTTATCGATTGTAATTTATATATTTGAAGAGAGAGTTGTTGTTTATAATTATTATTTATAATTATCTACACCTCCTGTTCCTGTATATTTTTTAATTATTATTAATTAATTATTTTAATGGCGTGTCATTCGTTTTAGGTGAGTATGGTTTTCTTATTGCTTTTTTGGGCGTTTTCTAGCGAAATGCATTGAATCTATATTTCTCATTCCACAGATATATCCTTTTCTTGTATTTGAATTAAATTAACTAAGTCCTCTATAAAATTATATAAATTTATTGCGCTGCTGTATTTCAATTCTTTAAGTCATTTTAATTCCACTTCTTAAAATACTATAGCAGAAATGAATTAGATTTAAAGCTCGGAATGTTTTCATTATGGATACTCAAGTGCTCCTGAGAAAATGAGAATATCAATTATATACGGAAATGAATCCACGCTATCATTTATAAACATTGGGTCGTAGGGATACCTTTTAACTTGTGCTGGTTTCCCACGTACATCTTCTGGCACCGAAAATTGTGTTCGAAACATTTAACCTAAACGACGTCTTTAAAGATGGAAAGTCAATACGTATTTCCTTTGGACCTTAAGAGAAATCGATCTCCACTTTAAATCGATTTATAGAAACTTATCCTTTTTTACCTGCGTTGTTTATTGTCGTATCTAGATTGTTTCACAACAGGTGGCGCACAATAGGCACTTCGTTGCATTCCGAAAGTCTTCTTATTGAATAGAAGCCGTAGTTCAATTGATACAACATTTTCTTCGTATACCAGTAAAGGATGTTATGACAATTTTACAAATGATAGTCTAGAATTGTTCTTCGGCATTTTTATGTATTTCCCTGTTGTGTAGAGGTTAAATCTCAATGAATGGTGAAAATATTACTTGATTTCGACTTTTTTGTGTTGCAACCTCCATTTTAATATCCAGACGACTGTTCATTACGTTTTTAATACATCGTTGCTTCTCGGAAGTGCTTCTTCCCACGACGAGTTCACTACTTCTGTAGTAATCTCGCAGAAGTGAAATGTAAAAAGTACCTTGAAAATGAAATCTATATTGGGAAGTAGCCGAAGTACGTTTCGCAACTTGATGCTAATTTTGGTTTCTCATCCTTTCACGCGCGTTTCTAGTCCTTCATGAAAGAATAATATCACAATTTTTCTTTACGTATTCAACTCATGTCTTTAGTTTACCGCATCCCCATACCTACTGAGACTCCATTTAAAGTTTGTTAACTATATGTCGATCAAGGTTTAGTTACCTCGAGTTTTATATTTGTTACTGTTTCTTTTTTTTCGTTTATTCATCGGTTTAAGCTATTTAGGACTCTTCTGAAGGAATTTTGATGTTTTAAGATGATTTATTTTAAATACACGCGAATGAGAGGTACGACCGTAAATTGGTCGATTGGATCATCGTCCTTTTGTGCAGTATCACCTTAGAGGCCATTTTAGACGCTGGTGAATGTAAAGGATTCCCGGGCCATCTGGTGCCACTTTGTGGTCACTTCTTTTCAAACTCTTATAATTTTTTCCTCCGTATCCATATGTCATCATTATTTTTACTTTCTCCTAACAAGAATTGATTGATAATATATGTGGAATGTATAATAATAATGATATGAAACTTGATAAAGTTTGTACTGGAAAGGGTTTCAATAAACGAGTGAAAGTGGCTTTCGCCCGTGTGACCGAGATAACCTTGACTCTCAGAGCAAAACACCAATACTAATCGATCCATTTTACCGCATTTTCATCTTTGTTACCTTAATGTATTCCTAAACTGGTTTATTCACAGTACATACACTGATTTATTCTGTCACATCTCAATCGTGATCGAGGATTGTTTTTGCAGAACCATAGCTATTTCCTTATCATTATTGACTTGAACTGCAAATATTTCAGTTTTGTGGGAATTAAAAAAAATATTATTCTTTTACTTTCAAACGTATTTATTTTGAAATACACCAAAAATATGTTCAGTAAGAAAAAATAGGTAAACTGTTATTTCTGTTCGTTATGTATTATTTCATGAAGCAAATACTTAAAGCGTTCGTCTTCAGCATGTCAATTCATGTCATATCATGTATTCGAATGTATTTAGTAGCATGAGGTAAATGAATTTTCTACAACAGGCTACGATTCTCCATCATCTTCGATGAAATTAGTAGAACCTGAATATATACAGACGATTAATGCATTCTTCAAAACACCCCGAAGAAGAAAGAAGTGCTGTTAAGTAAATGATAGTAAACGATGAGTTAATTGCTTTAATGGAAATTAGAGTTAATGTTGAGATCTTTTTAAAGTCCTACCGCTGGTTTAATTAAGTATTCGAGTATTCTCATGTTCATTTTTAAGATCATATTACTTTGTGGATTTTAATTCCGAAAAATTTAAGATCTTCGAAGGCTTTGTATTGCTATCATGATGATTAGTTATAAGTGGGAATTGTCGAAATAGGTTTTAAAGAGGAACTTGCTCTTTGATCTTAAATAAAACTGTGGCGCATCTCCTCACCTGCAATTTCCAATACGAGAAATGTGCCTCCATTGCGTGCACTCTTCGCCTGGCACCGCCCTTCCATCGAATCGATAACGGTGGGTGTTCTATTTTGGGCATCGCTTATGTAAGGAGACCGAGGGCTGTCTGCATCACCTGGAGGAAAGTTCTCTCTTTTGAATGGGTGCATATCGAAGTTGTTACGAGGAAAGTGCGGATTTTGCATAGCTTACGATTAAGTAGTAATAAATTAGGTTTGCTTTCGTTGGAGGTGTTCTCAGAAGGTGCTTCTTTCGACCGGTCCTTGCTCCGTCCGGGTTAAAATCATGTACGCTATAAGATTGAAAATCTAGACCGCTACAGTTCTATAAAAGCAGTGATTCCGAGTATATGTGTCGTTAGCTCTAGGGGTCGATATTTATAAAGCGACATGAGTGGGACATTGTCGCTATTTTTCACTTCATTAGCGCACGTTTTAACGTGTTTAAACACCTTTCGATAGTCTATCACGTCATGTTCGGCAATGTCTGCCTAAATTTCAAATTTTGCTTCTTTATGATTCTACTAAGTTCTAAAATTGGATGTTCTGTCGAAATGCTGTTTGGCCCACAGGACGCCTTTTAGCTTTGGCAGGATGGCGATTTCATTCCGATCACTTATTGGACCACGATGCAACATTTTAAAGTTTACGGATATACAAATTTAAGAGATTCTCCTCTCTGGCGCACTCGTTCTTCATTAGTCTTTTTTATAAGTATCCAAGTGCATGTCGAAAATAGCTCCGAATATAATCATATAGTCCGTTGGCATAAACTTTAGTCCTCTTCGTTTTTCGTCACTGACTGCGTGTAAGAAGCATGGATCTTAAAGGATGGACCATTAATCATTACTGGTTATTTTGGAACTCGTTTTATAGCGATTATCTCCTCCGTCATTCTAAAGAAGTCTCTTGGAAAGTCTTTTCGAGACAATATTCTAGAGGCACATGAGTAGATTATTGATTTTCCAGTGCAATCGTCAGAACCCCTCTGCTATTGATAACATCGAATCCACACAATCCCACAAACAACAATAAGCATTCGTGTACAACCGAGTTCTTGATATCATGAATATGCCCAAAGACTTGTTGCATTCCCTTGTTGGTTAAAATATGCCTTTCTGCTCATTCGAAAAAAAACGTTTTTGACATTCCTTAAGGAAAAGTTGATGCCTCCATTGACCCAGACATTGATCCTTGGAGTCGAATTGTATCTCTTTACTTACTGGTGAAAAGACGATAAATGTGAACTTTTAGTGATAACGAGAGAATATAATTTGCTTTGTATTCTCTTAAACAGGCGATTCATTATCGATTTTGTTGCTTCAGTCGAACGATTCAAACTCGTTATTTTTATAATATGAGATTAATAAGTTTTCATGAAATTAAATTTGGCAAGTTACGTATATATATATATATATATATATATCTGTGTGTGTGTGTGTATATGTATACATATACACACACATTTTTACATTATTATATGAAATAGGGAATGACGTTTTTCAAAGGACCTCAGTTTTTGCTGCCCTTCTTTCGTCGCCTCATTTGCATTGTAGCGGCAGTATGGTACTTCCTCCTATTTTCTAGCTTTATTTATGAGGAATGATTTGGATGATAATTTCTGTTAGTCTCTATCGTCACTTTGTCCTCCATTGCTTTTATCGATTCCCAAGTATTCATCAAATATTTGTATTCTTCTGAACTATTAATATAAATTGCATACATTTTTTTACCTGATTCCTTTAGGAAAAAAAACTAACCTAGTTCTGAGAAGTGTTTATCTGTTTAATCTTGTGATCTATTCCTTAGAAGTAATTATGGCTGAGAATCCTTGGTGTCTTGACTTCGAAAAATTTTAATTCTTTGTAACGATTCATCAGTGGGAAATACTTATTTTATTAATTATATTATTATTAATTGGCATTCCTGTTCTTTTTTAATAATAATTATAGTATTCCTCTTTTATAGCACAGCTTTAAATATCCATTATAATTTTCTTTCTGAGATTTATAATTACGTGTATTATTCTTTAGTTAGCATAGAGTTGCCTATTTTGGCATCAGAAATTTCAAATTTATCGCTGCCGAATAAAATAGCAGAATATTGCCGTATTGTTCCATTGAAATTTTATTTGAAGAATAATATATGAAGTATGAAAGTGCTCGTAAAGTTCAATGCCGATGAAATTCTTTTATGGAAAATAACCATAATTATCAAGAACTAAAAGAAGAATTACTAATGATTTAGGCTCAATCAAATGCTTGATAAAGAAGACATAAAGTACGCTTAACGCGGGGGATACGTTCCAATAACTTCCAGCGCTAAACGAAACAGCGTTAAACGAGGCAACGTAACACGTACATATGTAAATATACATACATACATTCTACATATAAATATATGTATAATGGGAATCAGTAAAAAGAACGAAGAATAAGAAAATTTATCAGTTATTGCAGAATTTATCACATAAAAATAAAATATTATGTTTATATCTTTATACACCTAAGAACCTGTTCTCATCAGAACAAATAAATCAATTGCGACGCAGGAAAGCTGCGTTTGCACTGGGATTGCGACTTAGGATAATACAGTTGGAAGCTTTTTTCTGGACAGACTAACGTTTAGAGCGTTGAAAAAAATACGTAGTATATCTACATATCACCTATAAAGTGCGCCGCTTTTGGTCGGTGCATTGCCGTTCCTTTTGTGCACATATACAATAAGTTTCAATACAGTGTGCGATTTTGGGGAATCCAAAAAAACCCGCGTTATACTGAAACAGCGTTAAGAGGGATCTTACTGTAATCTAGAGAATGGTCGATCACACTCAATTCCAAGTACCATTGGCGGTTGTTGTATACAAATTTTATTTAGTGGAGATTTGAGGATTTAAAAAAATTACAGAATCATTCTTTATCAGTAGTTCCTTCAAAATAATAAATATCGTTAGCATTTATCATATTTCCTTTGATAAATTCCCCTAGACGTGAGTGTTTTTTGGCATTTTAAATGTTTATTGTTGTTGCGTGTTACACAATTAGATAAGCCATATGTCTATTATACTCGATTATTGATCTATTATACTTCGATACTATGATTTCTTTTTCTTCATTCTTTATAGTTAATTCTAACAGTAGGTTTGTGCAGGTTTGTCACACCTCCCTTCATTGTGGGTGTTTTCCTGCAGTGGATTTTTTTCCTAAGAATTTTCTTAGGTTCTTATATCCGCTTAAATCTCTCTTTTAATCCATATTTTAATCATCTCTTTCTAATTATTTTTGTACTTAAAACTTTTTTTAAAGAGGTTAGATGGAAGAAAAGACTTTTTAGTCTCAATCTTGCCTCCACAAATAAAGACCTAAAGACCTATATTTCTGCCCGAGGAGCGGGCTATTAGCAAAAATACCATTCTATCATGATAAATTTCTCGGAAAGAACGCAGAAAAATATTTGAATTAAATTATTAGTCATTATGCGCATTTACATAACAACTGTTTCGTATTTGATAATGCATATAATAATAAAACAAGGCAGTGAACAGTGTTTGTCCCAGAACAATTTTTTTTTTTTCAAAAAAAAATTGTTCTGGGACAACACACAACACAAAACATTCCCATGGAGCAGAAGGAGATACAAAATGTGCTCAACAGCTATACAAATCAAAGTTAAATGCAAAAATATATAGAGACGTAATTTTGAAATTACAAAGAAACGAGTACAATAAAATAGGCATAAACACATATAGAAAGGTGATAAAATTCAAAGTAAGATACAAGAAGAATTCTAAAGGGTTTGAAATCATTTTATAATTAAACGATTTTCCTTTAAATACTTGCAGCGAGATATTGCTTTATATAATAGGGAGTTTCAGATGCCAGTGATATGGAAATAAAAGGATGTTTTATCTAGTGAAACTAGAGGTTCCGATGCCATTTAGTTTCCCCGATTCCGAACTTATAGTACAACAGCTTGTACATTTACATTTTAAGTACGTAAAATTTACCTTGAAAAGTGTCAGAAAATCAATTTTTCTTAGGTAGGCCATGTACGAAATGGAAATCTCCTCCTCTGTTGTTAGAAAACGCCAACGATAGACGATCGCCCTTTTAAAATGTATCTTATTCACAGATTAGTTGGCTGCACCTGATCTAGATAACCAACATTCTTGCAAAACGTGATGGTACGTTCTTCTGTAAAGCTGTCGTCTGTTGCAAATCTGTAGATACACAAGAGCGGAATCTCACTCAATAGTTTAAACTGTTAATATTTTCGTTTGTTTCCATTCATGCAGTCGGTCCATGGAGATTCATTTCTGGTTAAAGTATCCCGAACTAGTTTTGCTGCGACTATTTATTGAGAACGATTGCGTTTGAAATGCGATTTAAAATGAAGAACATTTATAAGAAAAATACATAATTTAATGAAAACAAAATTTACCTCTTGATATATTTGAAAACCCAAGTCCTCATAAAGCGTTCTTCTGTTAATAAATATGAGCCGAAAAATATTCACTTTTGCATGTTCAGATTATTCAGTAATGATAGGGTTTATCAAAAAATATAGATCACTTAATTTATCGAATAAAAATTATCTTTTGCTAGAAACTGCACTGTGAATCGATTTCTCTCTTAAATGATGCTTTAGTTAATTTACAATGATTAGTTTTACGGAAATAAGTAGGAAAAGCGCAAGTAAATATTTTGAATATCATTCAAAATATTTAATGTTTTAAAAATATTCAAATTCCAATTATTTTCATTTACTATTTTTAATCAATTGTTCCATGTACCATTATCAAGCATTCGTTTAAATTGATAACATCGTTTGAATTTTCCTTCTTTAGTTTCAATTATTTTTCTTTTAATTCCTCTCATTTAAAATTCAAGATGTTTATGATTGACTTTATTAACATATACATTAATTATTTGAACCAAGTATTTTTATGTAAATTCAGTCATAACACGTTTGACTCATACTTTCGCGCGGGCGGCATGTTTATCATTTGTTCTTTTACGAATATGTCTAGTTTTTCATACTTTCTTTTAGTGTCCTTAATCATCACATAAGCCCCAAATTTCTCATGCTAACATTTTTGCCATAAGTAGCTACTACTGGAAATAGATTATAGATTTTCTTTTCATGAACGTTGAAATAATATCCTCGACTATAAATATTCGATTGTGTAAGATATCACTCATGCGTATGCGAATAAAAAGCTATCATTCCTAAAAATAATTCGATCGGAATTCATAATTATCAATACTCCCTTTTTTGTTTCAAATGTTTCATTGAAAAATGGAGAGAAATTTCCGACAAAAAGTTCTGAGCAGTAATTACCTCGAATATTATGTCTTGGCTCATTTTCCTCTTTCTTCCCGGCCTTCTTCCATCCTTAGGAAAGTTCTACTCATCCTTTATTTCGATGTGTTTTTATTTATTTTTTTTTGTCATAGGGTTGGATAAAATTTTTCTCTTGGACTCATTGCATGAAAAATATCTACTTGTTCCACATCATTGCTACTTGCTCATGTGAATAATATATTTTATATGAAGTTATATTTTGCCGTGAAAAAAAATCATTTTCATGTTATTTTCGTTGTTCCCTCTAAAGTTTTCTCCTAATGACATGTCGTCTTTATCGTAGGGCGAATTGGGATTCCATTTAACCTAACATAAGGTAGCAATATAATTTTTCGGTGTCGCGTTATTACGTAGTAATAAAATCATTTGTAAAGAGAATTTTACGCTTGCTTTTCGTCATTATTTTGTTATTTCGATGCTCCAATTGAAATGGGAAATAGCCTTCAAATCGTAAAATCATTTTTATTCATATTATTTTCCGAAAAGAGTGCTTTGGTTAGAGACCGTAACATTACGAGCGACATTTAATCAAATCCTCTTTCGCATTTGTTCTACAAGTCATAAACATCTACAAGATAAGAATCAGCTTATAGTTTACTTCGTCGAAATCATTCTATGACCTACTTCTATGACCTAGAGACTATTTCGAATTTTTCCATTGTACTATTGGTCGATTTTGTAATTAAGGTCAACCTTCCGATTTTTCGTATCTCACGAAGCTTCATTTATTTATTTCCGCTGATTTAATTACGTTCTTCCACGATTGATGACCAGCAGATTGCATTTCGAAAGGTTTTCCCGAGTTATTTTGGCAAAGGGTAAGGAAGCCATTCAAAAACATTCTTGTTTAAAATTTCTCTTGCGTTGACGGCTTAATTACGACTAATTTTCTTCTTCTTAATGTTTTAATTACATCCATCAATCCATCGCATAGTTCCAAAGCCATTCTCTTCCATAAAATGCCAATAGAAGATGATTGCAAATGTGTACCTCAGATAGTATTCAATCAATAACGAACGTTTGTTAATTTAAATACATGCATTGTAAGTCTTTATAGATATTACCGTATATGATTATAAATTATTTTTATTATTCTTTTATTCCTTATAAACTTTAGCGTTCTAAACGATTTCCATCATTCATTTCAGGGAGAAGAAACAGAAAATAGAAGACATCAAGAAGAACATTAGGGATGCCATATTGGTGAGTCCGATTAAATCCAAATATTATATGTTTAATATATCTTCCTTGTATAATTTTCTCATAAAAAATTCGTTGAATTTCTAAATTCGATTACCGAATATGAAGAATTCGGTTTATATTTAATTGAGTATAGTATAAATAAATAATAAATCCTTTTCCCATATCAAACTTATTAAATAAGAAGTGGGGCTCATCTTATCATGAAAATGTGATATTTTTCCTAAATAGGTTTGGTTATTAAATATATAGTTCGTTAATTTATATGATAAGAACATGGTGTGTCCTGAAAGTAGTAGGACTGATTTTTTCATGCACGCGCGGACGGTCGGACGGGAATTTTTTGGATTGCGAATAGAGGGGGGAACTGTAACGAAGCGCTGACAACAATTGGAAGTCGATTCCCAGTTTTGCGTTCTGTGCATTTTAGTTTCCTTGGACCTCTGTCAAGTGACCACGCAGGAAAAAATCAGTCCTACTACTTTCAGGACACACCATGTATGTATTCTGTGGATCCATAAGCAAGTCATCCTGAGACATAGACAACCCGCCTCTGCACCTTTAACTCGTTTTCTAACTCAACTTTGTCTGGGACGCAGACAATAGAGACAAAATGCTTACAAAATACCCCTAAACTCTAGAGATACATTCGTAATTGCATGAAAAAACGTTTTTCGCTTCACTTTCGGTCATGTAATATATGATAAAGAGATAAAGATCGCCATAAAAATATCAAATCAGAAGTTAGGTTATTCGCAGATGACTGTATGATATATAGAAGTATAAAGGAAAGACGGGACAGAGATATCTTGCAAGACGACTTACAACTGTTGGCCGAATGGACCGAAGTGAATGAAATGAGTATAAACGTAAATAAATCGATGCACGTAACTTTTTCAAGAAAAATGTCACCTATAGAAAATAGTTACGCCATAAACCATCAGACTATTAAAACAGTGCCGGAATGCAAGTACTAGGGCGTTAAATTATCCGAGAATCTTAAATGGGGGAGTCATATTGAAGAGATTACTTCTAAAGCGTATAGAAATCTTCGTAATGCGAAACCTAAGACGGAGAGGGAGGGAAGTTAAGGAAAGAGCATACAAAACCTTGGTTAGGCCAGTTGTAGAATATGCGACGAGCGTTTGGGATCCGCATGAGACGGGCCTATGTAAGAAAATAGAAGGCATCCAGAGGAAGGCAGCCAGGTACGTGGTTGGTAACCACCGCAACGATGAGAGCGTTAGCAAAATGTTAGACCGGTTGGGGTGGGAATCTCTACAGTACAGGAGGAAAAATTTCAGACTAACGGGCATCTATAACACTTGGAATCGTAAAGATGGATGGGACGAACTGCGCCATAGATTCCAAACTCCAACCTATATCGGACGCGGCGACCATCTTCTTAAAATTAAAGAGCGTGAACAAAAGGCCGATTTAGCAGAATTTTCTTTTATAAATAGAGGGATAAGGGAATGGAACGCATTACCTGGAGAAGTTCTCATTCCAATGCCAGAGAATTCAAGAAAATTAAAATCTAAGTTAAACAAGTAATCTTAGTTGTAAATATTAGATTATTATGTTTTTACATTTTTTGTAAATTATTTTTCGTTTTGATTCTGAATGTATGAATGCAATGTATTCTATGTATTTAATCTGACTTACTGCCTTCGGGAGGTTTTGCGGGGTTTCCCTCTCGACTACGGTAAATGCCATGCAGAGTATTACATTTGTTCCCCAGAAAAGAGAGCTACCACCAGGCCTGGTGCCTATTTGTGGCTCTAGCAATAATAATAATAAATAAAATAATCTCACTATAGCTTACTTATTTATTTATTAACAAAGACCGCACAAACATCCACTTTCTGGATAATTACAGTGTGGTCGTAAACTCAACAACGGACGTCACAGACATTCAGATCTTTTGATATTTGTTTATTCGTTCATTTTTTGATCTCTTAAATGGCCGTATCAGTGGTTGTAAATGAGGTAAGTTAATTTTTCAGTCGTACTCGTCAAACATTTAACGGAGTTTAATTTGTCTTGGACTCTCCACCAAGTAAGGACTTCAATGAAGTGAGACGATGGCTATCACTTTGAATTCCGTAGTAGATGCCTTCGTGACGTAGAAGCAACTTCGAGAAAAGTGTCTCAAACGTTTATCAATAACGAATGAATTTTGGATAATAACGAATGCTGTTGGATTTTGTAGACTTGTTCTTCGTAGGGACAGAAAGTAATTAGAAAAATCTCTCGAGTCAAATGGCAAGTGGAGAAGTGCAGTTAATGGTTTATTTTCACAGACCCATCATTATAGTCGAATATATCTAATTCATTCAGTTCGTTATACAAAAGATGAGTAACTTGATTAATTCGCAACTTCCCATTTGACCTCGGAGGACCTTCAGATGACATCGAAAAGAAACGAAAATTTCGCTCCGAAAGTTTTTCTTCACTGCCCGTTAATTTCTCTTGCAAATGAATGTCACTTAGCTCTCGGGTCACGCCAATTTGGGTTGCAGCGAACGATGATGCTTCGAATGCCTCATTCCCGTTTTGTTTGGTTCACGCCTTCCCAAGTCGTGAAGGTCATTTTAAACATTTGGTGGGATTTATTGCGATGTAAATTTTTGGATCTCTTATGATTCCTACTTTCAGCGGATGTTTACTAGAGTTGGAAGTTTCGGAGCTGTAATTCAGATCCGTTAGTTCTTATAAAACTGGTGAATTTTTTGCACAAATCCGCTCTGGATTGCTTTCATCTGTTCATCGACTGTATATTCCTATCACATAAAATGACGGTCGATAAAATAACTGAAAGATTTACGAGATGAGTATTTTTAATTGCGTCAAATCGCTTTCGTTTGCAGTGAATAGTTGAGAAGACTTTCTGAGCTGAATTTTAGTCGTTACACAATAGAAAAGTTCTTTTCAGCTATCATTTAATTGGTAGCGTAATTCAGATTAAAGTCTTGATGTTTAAAGTTTTTAATTAGATTGATAGTTACTAGAAACAATTTATATAACTTTTTATTCTACATTACAAAAGATTGTGTATGCCATGAATCATGTATTAGTACTTATTATACTATACTTATTATTATACTATTAGTGTCGATTTTAAGAAGTTAAGATTTTAGTGAGAAATGGATCAACGGAACACTTTTTATGAACAAATGAAATTTTTATTGCTTATTTGTCACAAAAAGAATCGATTGTCTCTATTTTGCCTTGTTTAGTGTCTTCTGGGAAAAGCGAAAAGGATATTTTTTATAAGGCATAAATAAGGTTGTTGCAGATTCCCAATTCACATAAAATATGAACTTTGCCGATTACGGAGAAACAGTTATTAATTAAAAAATATTGAATATTTAAAGATTCGTCTAAAATAATAATAATTAGAATTTTTTATTAATTATAATTCGTTCATTACACATAAGTTTGTGAGCAGCTATGTTCCCGACTGTATTCATCGATTTTTGGTGGAAAAGAAGAGTCTTTTCATTTCTTAAGAATAAATGCATCTTTTCAAATTTTACTTAAGGTTTCCACGTTGGAGTAGTAATTTCTAGATTTTAACAAACGTGAAAGAAGTCTGACAGGATTTGCTCATATGCCTGTATACTATCACTCTTGTTTCGCGTCCAAGGACTATTCCATGTGCATTCACGCAAACCTCACTTTGGAGTAGTAAATGCTCAACAAAATTCTTCTCAACTGGCAAAGAAATGTCGCGATTTTTCTTTTAAACTTTTCATTTTCACAGCTATCATTAACTCAAGTATGCGTCGTTTTCTCAGTAGCTTGCTATCAATTGCGTGGGTATGGCTAAAGGTGGAATGGTACAATAATTAAATCCTAATAGATGTTGGCAAAGCGCAACAGGCTTAAAATATTGCGTGACTTAGCCGGCGATTGCCAAGATCCGTGAAGAAGGTCTTCCCTACTGCATCGACAGTTGCGATGTCACTCAGAAATAGTTTTACTTTCCCTGTTTAAAAATTAATCTTTATCTCTCAAGATATATTCATCGCGTACTTTAAGTGCAGTTTTTATTAATGTCGTCTTAAAGTATTTCAAACTTTATTCATATTTTAACACATTCAGAGATTTGGTATCTGGTAAGCATAATTTTTATCTTATGAATATTTGAGCGATTCATAAGGAATACGACACTCAGAGACAACGTCAAATGCTACGTAGATCAATTAAATGATATCTCTAGCGCAAAGAAATAGCTAAAATATCTAAAAGAATGGTTCAAAGGGATTCTCTCGTCTGATCACTTTCTTGAAAACAATCTCAAATAACCGAACTTGTCCGATTGTTAATCGTATCATTGCTTCTCTTTGCTCTGGCCTCCAAAAATCACTCCTTAATTGCAGTTAATTCATAAATTTCTAGGGAATTCTCAAACCATGTTCTATTTTTCCATGCATCTCATCGCACGATAGTTTTTGTTTATCAATATTACGTTTCCTTCTCAACTCATATTTTGGAGACGCACAAATATTTTCTCGAAACCCCTCAGGCTTTCCAAATTTTATTCAGCAGTTTGTATCGTAATTGGAAAAATACGAGTAATATTGAAACACGCCCAGATAATTACGGTTTCAGCCATACACTGTGATCCTCCGGGGGCCATAAATACAGCAGAACAATGTAAATTTTATTGTCTTGGACGACAAAAAAGATAACCCAAATAGCGGTTTTTGTTTCACTCATCCAAGATAATTTTTCCTTATCGGGCGTAAAATTAGAGTCTGCAGTGGAGATTATTTTGGGTTGCCGTGATTGATGCGTATATTCTTTTTCCAGTATTTTTTAAATAGAAGAATGATTTTTAATTGCGTAATTTAAAAATTCCTCTGAAAGGTTTAAAAGTGGTCTCAGGATGTTTATGACTGTATCTTTCTCTTCTGGAGATGTTTGAGTGCAAATGTCGATCAAGTTCTGAAACTGCGTTTGAAAATCTGGTTAAACCAGTTTTTTTTCATCAGTATTTGCATTTTATACCATTCATTGGCGAAATCACCATCATCTAATTGTACAGTATTTGTCTTGTGAATGGTTGTCCTAAATGTAGATCTCGTCCTCAGAAGGCTAATTGCCTACTTCAGTGATGTTGATGGCTACAGAGATCGGAATTGATGTTAAATGAATCTTTAATGTTAAAAAATCCTCTTGATTGTAAAATTATGTATTCGAAGGCGTTGCGTATGTAATATTTTTATATGCCCATATTACGTATTTACAAGCTGAAGCTTACCCTTATTAAATTCATGTGTATTTTAGAAGTACATTCTATCTTATGGTAATAAACATGTTCAAACTTAAATTTAACTGTATATAGAAGTATTTAGATCAGTTAGTGATTATAGTTGATCTTTTGAAAAATCGACATTCTCACAAATATTTCATATGAAAAGGCGGTCTAAGTATGAATTGGTTAGCTGAATTTCGATTGACTTCTCGTCAACATTCGGCCGGAGTGGTAAGATCGTTTCGCGACATTGAATGATAGCTTTTCGGCACTTTCTTACCTCGGAACAGTATCTTCCGTTTTAACTGCTCGCATTCGAGTAAGCGTTATCTCATCGTACGATTATATTCTACTCCAATTATTGTTATTCATAGGACGATGTAATCATACTTATTAACAACTTCTTCTTAAGAGTTGCGATAAAATTAAGCGCAGATGATCCTCCTTAAAATATATTGTTGCTGAATGACTCCGCTTAATGCTTTAATTAACCAGTTCCGCCTTAAGTTTTACCTATATTTTTTTTCTGAAGGCGGTAATTATAACGTTCATTTCTCGAGTTCACCGTATCTCTCAGAATTATGGAGTTGACAGGTCTGAATGTTTTACAAGCCTCGGTGCTCAAGATTTTCTAATGGTATAAAAGAAGGAAAATTTAATAAAATATTAGCTTGTTAAGGTCTGAAATTAGGAGATATAATAGCATAAAGTAAGTAAACCAAGAGTTAAATATGGTGGATAGTTTTTGGAATAAGCTTTAACGTTCAGATTTCTTCGGATAAAAATCAGATTTTCAGTTTATTTCGGTCGATTTTTACTTAAATTCTGGCGAAATTTTGATAAGAATGACTGTTTACACACAAAGGTGAACGTTTTAACACGCTAGCACTACGCCACCATTTGCTTGTTGATAAGTTCTTGCCACGGGGCTTATATTGGAAGCCGCTGGAATTGACGATTTTTAAACATTAATTACATGGAAACCAGGGAGCGTTGGCCCCTAAAATTATCAGGTTGTTATTAGTAATATCTAAGCTACACATCCATACCGGTTTTATCCAAAACTTCGTGCAGTCCTAAAGGTCCCCTTGTGAGAGTGTATTCGGATTAATTCTAATGACTTTCTTTCTCAAACATGGAATTTTATCATTCTGAATGGTACTCAAAATTTTTTAGGGACATGTTTTGATAATGGTTTAAGTTTAATGTGATATGCTAAATTTCTTCTGTAAATCATCCCTCGTAAATTCATCAAGATTGTTTATTTAATTCTAAATATTCGAATGTCACTATTATTTAATTTTGTTTGACCGAATAATTTCTTTCGATATACGTAAAGTGATTTCAAAATTAATCTCCGAGAGTTTTACTTTTATAGTTATATTAGAATATTTCTATTTTGGATTACAGAAATATCATTTCAGTAGGTAATATACTAGCGTTTTTGTAGAAAATTTCGGTAGATGGTTAATCGAAACTTCTGGTAAATAGAAATTGTGACTTTTTGAGGAACATCTGAAGTGGATTTTGGGTAATTTTCTGTATACGTGTGTCATTTAAACTATACTTTTATAACCGGGTATCCTAAGATACCTTTGTATCGCTACTTAGTTTTTATAATTGTAAACTATCCCATACTTACCTATCGATAGCAAGCAATGTTTTAGTGGATGAATCAATGAACCGGAAAGTTTTTGTTCATTCATAATTGAAAATGGGCACTTAACTTTAGATTTATCGTTTTAATCATAAATTTTTAAAACTCTAAATTTCTCTCGCCGTAATCAGCGCGTGCAATTTCGTACAGGTTAGCTCGTTAATTTGTTTCCATGTATTTCACGATCTTTTGGTTGAATAAAAGACGTCATTTTCATCGATTTATAACTAATATAACTCTGAAAATCACTCGTGTTGAGTTTGCATTGATCTTCAAAATCTCCGCTAAGGTTATCTTTATATCAATTTTTATGTAAAGTTACGGAAAAAGTAAATTACCCAAGGTGTGTGTTCATTTTCTATCTCCTATTTCTTTAAATCTCAAACATTTTGTTTGCAGACTATCACCGGGGCGATGAGCACGCTGGCGCCTCCAATTCCTTTGGAAAAGCCAGATCAAAACCGGGCGAGGGTGGACTACATTCAGGATGTGGCCTCCCAGCATGACTTCGACTACCCTCCGGTAAGTATCTCTTCCACCGACAACGACATTTAATCATCTTAAGAAATTATCCCTTTTCGTCTCTCTTTAATTTTCTAGAAACATTTTATCGTTGCCTTTCACACTAGAACAGCGGGAAACGGACACCCCCCTAGAACAGCGGAAGGTGTCCTCAGGACACCTACACTTGCGCTTCTTTTAAATTGCATGAGGCAGTCGTATTTAAATTTCTAGTCTTTTCTTATAAGCTTAAAAATTAAAAACTAAGTATGGGTACTTATTTATCGGCAGATCATGAGGTAAATAGTTACTACATATTTAATATAGAAATTGTTGAGTTCAATCATTTTCATGAGACTCATATTCCGATATAAAAATATGCAGAACAGTAAAGCCAGAAATTAATTATATGAATAAATTAATATAAAGCCTTTTCGAGATAAAATAATTATTTGCTTGAATAACTTTTGAAAATTACCCGATTTTATTAACAATTTACATGGGGTACAAGAAAAAATGAACTCGCGTAACAAAACTTTACCGCTTTACGTACCTTCCTTTGATTTTATTTCACAACAAAAAGACTAGAAATAAGGTTTAAGACACAAACTGGACCTTAAATGTTATTTGCATACGCAATTATATTAATTTTTCTTTTTTAGCACAATGATGCTGTCACGAAGTAATTACTCCACAGAATCCTTCCACGAAGCTAATAGATAAATCTTCTTCATGTTACAGTTTCTATTAACCTATTCCTTGCACTTCTTACACTTATCTGATGCTATATTTCACTTGTATTTTCTTTTGGACAGATATCGGTGGCTTCATTGGATGATGTCTCGTGCATCTAGTGTTTACTTAGGTCCTTTTTGAGATCTCTTTAGACAGCTTAGGTTTTACTTTGTTTATCTGCAATACGTTGCAAGAATCTATATCTGGTTATTTGGCGACCTCTTTTCTGCTTGCAAATAACCTATACATTGACTTCTGCTAGATAAATTTTTATGTAAAAAGAATGCATAAGGCAACGTCGTGAGTCTGCTCATACCGTGTGCCTACGCGCCATTTGGTCCACTACGCCGCTTTTTGTACAATTATGGTACGTCACCGCGTCTGATTTTCTTTTACTAATACTGTCAAATACGACATTAGAAAGCATCTAAATATCGAGAAGATCATGTTTACTCGGTTTAATTTTATAAACACGGATTATTATTCATTTTTGACAACATCGGAATTCACGTCAGATTTTTGCTGGTTTTCAACTCCAGCGACTCTCATCACAATTTATTTTAGGTTTCAGATAAAAAATACCTGCTTTCTTCAGCCTTTTAAATAGTTTCTTTAATTTAAAATAATTATCGGTCATTAGGTTAATTCCTTTTATATAGAAAAGGTCCCATCAAGGTCATGACCACATGGTTCAGGAAGATGGCCTATCCTCCAACTCGATAACTTATGGAAATCTATTCTATGCATATTTGGAATTAAAATCCACTACTAACCGAAACTTAAGTACATATTTATCATGTTTATCAAGAATAAATTGTGTGAATAGACATCTACACTTTTTGGGAAAAAGCTGATCATTCACCGTCACTTTCGTACCGGGATTGTAGCAAGCGTGGCAATATTCAATGAGTGAGTGTCACAAAAAGATAGAAGACAAATTAGTCAATTGCGAAAATAGAAATGGGAAACGTATCTTATAAATGGAAATATTAGAAAATATAAGGCAAAATGTTTTCAACTCAAATCATCATTAGAATTGCTACCTCAAATTTTTATGCATAACAATATAATTAATTAATTTTAAAGAACGGGGACAAAAGAATAGCAAAAAGCAATATTATCTCAAAGTAAATTCGTAAGAGCTTCTAATATAAAACAATGAAGGTTTTATCATAATAAATAATAGTAAATATTACGTAGGTGTCCTGAGGACACCTCCGATGTTCTAGGGGGTATGTGGTAGGATCTCCTATGAAAATGTTCCAATAATTATAAAACTTGGTAGAAATACGCAGAATATTAAATAATTAAAAGTCACGAAACGATTTTTTTCTATGATACAAATTACAAAAATGGTGCGTTTTTTTCGTGGTTGAGGTGTCCTGAGGACACCCTCCGCTGTTCTAGTGTTAAATATTACGCTTAGTTGAATACATCTTATATATTTTTTATTATATGGAAAAACGTAGATTTGTTTAAAGATTTTTGATTGCACTCTGCCAAAATTATGTTCTCCCAAATTTTTAATCAAAGTCATTAGATATTTATGAATTTCATTTTCCTGGCATAGTTTGTTTGGTTTGAATTCTTGTAGAAAAAATTCATTGGTATGTGTAACCGTTATTCGTACGCAGGACTTCAAATATCCTTCTCTATCGGCAAGATCGAATCATCGATTTTTTGATTTTATCAGTTACCGAATGAGAGATATTGTAAGAAATTAGGTGTCAATGTTGACATGCAAATCACACTGTCTTTATCGGACGAGTTTTCACAATTGCCTAACCCAAGTTGCGAAATGTCTGTCTTCATCCTCAATATAATCTCATGAACATTAACAGAAATTCGTCTTTTTGATCTACGAAATCGATTAAAAATAAAGGATTGTCAAAGGTTTTGGATTGGTTGCATTAGTTTTTGCTAACAATTAGAAAATGAAGAGAAGCTTATCAAAAGTTAATTTTAAAAATGTTGTAATCTATTCGTGTTACGAGTCTTACGATGATCCTTTAATAGGAATCGGATCCTTTGTTTTTCAAACCTTGTTTCAGATGCTAGGCAACGAAAGTCGACAAGCAACCGTCATGTTTCAGAGGCGTGTGTCATTACCGGCGAAATCGAGTAAAGCGCTGGTGATAATTTTAACCACATCGATCCGTGAGGCTCGGGTTAAGGATGTTTGCTCTGCATTATCAATTTAGTTCTGTCGGTTTCATTTGAGACGCCTCGTTTATCAACTCGAGGCTTTCGTGGTTCTGATCGAATGGGGCCCGCTATCGACCTGTTGCCCAAATGTCATCGGCTGCAGCGTTGCCACGTGTGGCCGCGAAGGTCGGCGAAGGAAAAATATGATACTGGAGAAAAGGAAACGGCGAGTGGTTTTGCAACCGAAAATTATGTAACTTCCTCATAAAAGAGTGGTAAAAATACGCGACTGGAAGGGCGGTGCCTCAAGTCCCGAACGTGTCTTCCGTAGACACGAAAATATAGTCAGTGTAAATAACGGATGCGCATTGCACGATCCAATTATAAATGGCATTGAGATAAAATAGTGCTCTGGAGGCCAAGAGGAGAATTTGGCGGTAACTAAGAGAGTCTGTGTTACGTAAGGAAGTTCTTCAATAATCGATTGCTCTTTTTTCTTTCGAAAGTTCTTTTTTTAAGGTTTTCCGGAGATGCAGAATTTTTGTTAATAATTAAATCTCGGCCTATCGATGCCACATTCAAAACTCAATCGTTTGATTCCATCGTTCGTTCGGTTTGACATCGCTCGTAAGTAAGCGGAAGTGTATAAACAGTCCGTGTATATGGTTTCGTACTCTCAAATCCGCAATTCCCAATTCATTTTTCAACTCCGTATTCATTGCGTTCGACTTTCTTTAATTAGCGATGCTTCGTCAAAAAATCTCGCATCGTTAAGCATCGTTTTCCATGCCTCGTTATATAATAAGTTATAAGCAAAATTATGTCGTAGGTCGGACATTATTAAAACTGGAGGACAACCTTTGATTAAGTAAATGAATCGGGCTAAAGTAGCGAAATAAGATTTTTTCATTCATTTTCATTATTGTGTTGTCAAATCATTTTGTATATAATTCATTTACACACTAAATATTTTAACGAGGTCCTATTAGAACTGATTCACGTCTTTGCTTTTAACTAGTTTTAATCTCTTTCCATTTTCCAAAATTCTTGGACACGCTGCAGCCAAATCCAGTAAAACATGATAAGTAAAATAAAACTTTATGAGAAAGAGGTCGTAGAATTATCCTATTATATTTTTTAACATTCTGTTTCGCTATATACGAAGATTCGGTTGTTTGGGTTACAATCATTGAATTATATGAGTGAGTGATTCATTTTCATATTTTCCATTCCAAAGTAAATAAAAAACGCTTGGGGGTTAGATGCATTGAAGCTATCTTGAATTGAATATTCGATTGCTTTAGTCCGCGAAAATGTGAAAAACGTTTAGGCACTCTGTCCATGAATGCCGTCGTGTTTCTCTCGAAAGATTCTTGAGCTAATGCGAAGGGGAGTATCTATACCTTTCCAGTGTAGACAATAAGACTAAGTAAAAGCATCAAAGCAAAGCATCAAGTTCGCCCGAGGGTTTCATAAATAAAGTTGAAGCCATTGTTTTTCATAATTATTTTCGTTTTTTCTTTAATCTTTTACACACGTTCTGAAGTTGATTTATCTATTGAAAGCGACTCTTCGTGGCCTCACGCTTTATCCTGCAAAGGAAAATTCTCTTACCTGACGATGACGCGTTTTTTTGGAAGGATTTCGACGTGAATTCAAAAATGAAATGAAGTGTGAAGGTGATCTTTTCGTGGATATTGTTCATGAAATATTCAGAATCGTTTTCTTTTATCTCTCAACTTCCTTTGTGATTACCTTTATGACCTCTTTATTTTAAGCATTCGGCATTTTTAATTTTATATATTTGTTATTAGTATTCTTCACGAATGATTGAATCGATATTGAGGGGGAATTGTTCTGAAAAACTCGAAAATCTCGAAATATATCTATCATCTCTTGTGATATCATATGGTGCATTTTGCCGAAACATTGATTTACCATCTACTGAATCTCCCCTATTCTCTGTTTCCGTTTAAATTCAAGTGAAATAATCGTTCAATGTAATGAAACCCAGTTAATAATTAAGTCATTTATTTTTTAATTATAATTTGATACCTTTAATTAATTTTTTTACAAAAACTAACTCAATTATTAATTTTTATTAATTCGTGTTAGTGGGACTAAAATTATGATGTCTTCTTGTGAAATTATTATGTATCAAGTTTTTTGAATGAAAAAGACACTTGACATAGTTCACTAAATTATGGTAAAATATATCTTTGAAGAAAGTTATATCCAAAACATGACTCCAAATCTTTAACTTTATTGTTTATTTCATCCAATTATGAAACGTTTTGCATTTTTTTACAGAGTCAATCAAATTTAAATTTGATCTTTTATTAGAACACTCTCTTGAACGTAAAATCTTACATCAAATTGAAATCCCACTTTAGTAAAATCCCCTTTCATAGTACCTCCTTAATTTAGGAATCGGTATTAGCTCTGAATCCGAAGAAATAAAGAAAACTACGGTTCTTAGTAAAGAAACTGATAACTCCCAGCCGTGATGAGTTAAGGCACTGAGAAGGTGGTCCACGCCACTGCTCCTTTTTGATTTCCACCCTCGATAGTCTGACAATAATGGATCCACCAAATCCCATTTTACTTTGGTAACCTTACTTCTAGCAGTTCTCTTCTGGAGCTCTGTATCAGATAATATAGTAATGCGGAAGAACCATTTCTGGCGTATCAAAGCGGGAATCCGCTGTACGTGGATGAAGGGAAAACTTTGTAAATCTCGTGGGAATCTAAAAGAATCTCTGGAAGATTTATTTTTTGACATCTCAGTACGAGAGATGTGTGAGCGACATAAAGGGTGATCAGACATATAATTTTTTGCAGGAATTCTACGAGCACACGGAGGTTCTGTGGCAGGACAAGGGCGTGCAGGCCTGCTACGAGAGATCCAACGAGTATCAACTCATCGACTGCGCCAAATAGTAAGTTTTCAAAAGGATTCGCGGTCCATGATTCCACGAATTTTCCCATCGTTCCAAGGAGTAGCCATCTAAATTCGCTACAGAGATATTTGTTGGATCACCTGCTTTAGTTCACTATGAGAATGTCCACATTTTCCCACCAAGGAATGTGTGGTTGCTGGATGAACTACGCGATTACTATGATAACCAACCCTCGGCATTTCACTTCGCTAAAACATGCAACTTCAAAACAAAAAATCTTCAGAAAGTGAACAGAATGATTTTAATACTGCAAAGGATTCTAGCTCCTCGTTAAGTTTATCCGAAGTAACCTCAGTTCTGGCGCATAAGATTGTAAGGTATTCGCTCACTTAAAGATGTACTTCTTCCTGTATCCTAGAAATCCTTTATAAACACATCGAGCTTGAAGATTTATACCTTCACCTCCTGCAATCTTCAACGTTAAATTGTGCATTTTTTATCGATTTCGCATTACCATAGTCAATCTACTTCTATACTTTATCATTGGTGAAGAAATTCATGAATATTGATTCTAGTTTTTGAAATTTACGACTGACATTGAGAACTTGGGTTTCCATGGTGTTATTATCGTTATCCTGTAACACAATTAAAGGCTATACACGTAGATGAAAGTAGGAGGTACTAGATGTATTAATTTTTTCAAATTAATAGCACGCGGAGGTGGATTTTTTCAAATTAATGAAAAGCAACCTTTCTATATGTTTAAGATATATCTGTAAGCTATCGATTCATGAGTTGCTAGATTGACTAAGGTTGACCCAGGTCTTGCTGAGGAACCTTGCAGAATATCGCTGTAATTTCCCATTTGCTTGAAATCATGGTATGTGAAAGTAATTGAATTTTCGTACTATTTCGCGTGACGTCAACTCGGGGTTATAGGGTGTAATGAACCTTAAGCTAGTGAAAGATAAACGGGGTTCTAAATCAGTACAACTAAACTCTAGATGCGAGTGTCCAACGGAGCCCATCGCGACCGTCGAATTCCAAGAGCGGACTACCGATGCAAGTGTCGACCCCCTCTTTCTCTGTTCTGGTGGAGGTAAAATTAGCATCCTGCTGCTATTTTTTGGTTCCTACAGCCTGTCCCTCCCAGCGATTTTTTTCGCCATCCCACTTTTCTACCAACTCATCCGCCCTCAACGCATGTTCCGCGGTTTCCTGCGCCAACGTCTTCATCGAGCATTGTGCCGCGTCTATAAAGAAGTTAGGAGATATTACCCCGTACTCGTGCTTTTACTAATACGTGCGAGTGATGGTTGAATTATGGAGAAAAGTTGACGGTTGTTAAACATTTGGTGGTGGAGGAACCCACGAAGAGTTCAACCCATTTTTAAATCTTGTTTGTTCTCTACCTAAATGGTAAAAGAATTTAAAATAACAATGCTATACTTAGTTTTACACCGTTTTGATGAAATATCTCGGATGAATAGCTATCTCCAGCAGTGCTGGTGTATCCTTTTAAAGGATTATGCCAGTTCTCCTAATAGAACTGATGTAAGCTTTTCCATACAACAATTTTTATAAACCAGCTTAAAAGTGAAGAAGATAGATAGAAAAGCGAATGCTTATAAAGTGAAAAGGTAAGCCATAAATTAATGTTCTTATTTGGTCAAGTAGTGTTGCATATCTCTTTTGAATTTTGTTGGGATATTATATTTTATGAAACTATAAGTCTTTATGTATCATTTAAATTTAATGAAACTATCAATAAGTTAGTTATTCTGATTGGTAAAAAATCATTCAGAATCTAAGAGAGGAAGGAAACATAGCATATGTTAAGACATTAGAGATAAGGAAAAATAGCCATTGTTATACTCACAAAATAATCATTAATTAATTAAACAATGGCTATTTTGATTTTTCTCAGCTCTAGCTAAGAATCAGTCAGATTTTATTGAATCCAGTAATGGAGATTCAAGAACTATTTCTTATCAACCCTTAATTTGTTTGGGGATTTAATATTTTTCATTCACTTAAAATCATCAAGATACCTTGTTGGAATATATTATTAGCATCAGCATATCATTGACCTCTGGTGTCCTTATTACTTATATTAAATTGTTTATTGATTATCTTAAAATTGGCCACTTTGCCAGAGTTTATTTTAATTATCAAATATTTATGTTCTTTACCTAAATATTGGTAATTAAATAAACTCATTCATCCATTGTGTATTTTTTATATTCTTGGATTAGAATATTGAAGGAAGAATTAGTTATAATTACAGATTTCAAAATTACATTTTATTTTCCAGTTTCCTTGACAAGGTGAATGTCATAAAGCAGCCAGATTATACGCCCTCGGAACAGGTAAGCGGAATATTTTAACATCATAGAGCATTTTTAAGTATGATTGAAACTGCTCAACTGTTATAAAAAATAAATTTGCTGAATGTAATTATGTTTACCAAAGAATTAATTTTTCTGTTGGCTTCTTACATCAGAAATCAATAATTAAGTAAATGCTCTTTCTTCGAATACAACTGCAGTGTAGAGAAAAAATATTAATATTTCACTTTTTTTAGTTGTTTCTTAAGATGATTATATAATTTATAATTAATCACATACCTCAGTATGTATGAGAATATTCTTTTACTATGAGTTTATTCAATAAGTTATCTCTTTTCTTTTATAGGATATACTGAGGTGTCGTGTTTTAACGTCAGGTATATTTGAAACAAGGTTTCAGGTGGACAAAGTTAATTTCCAGTAAGTAATGCCTGTGCTGGTTTAATTTTATCATTCCTAAAAATATTAATGTAATTTTTTTGAATAATTTATGTATTACCCTTTCGTCTTTGTTTGAATATAGAATGGTCTATCTAATAAAAGTAAATTAAGAATACTCAAATCAATATGAGAAGGCGTGACTTCGTGGAATACCATAGTAATAAAAACAACTTTGTAAATTTCGACAGAAAAATTTTCTGTATAAATTTACAAAGTTGTTTTTATTATTATTAAGAATACTAATTTATGTGATTGAATGTGAGTGAATTCATTGAAAATACATTATATTTTAATCTATAAATGAACATTCTCTTTGTATTTCATATAATCTTGGAAGAAAGAGTCTGATTAAGCTATCAATGTTTTTAATTTTTTAAGTATTTTTTTCTATGGAAGGTCCTTAAATGATCATATTCTAAAAATTTGTATTGATGTCCTCAATATTCATTACCTTATTTGATGGCATATAGGAGGCACGGGAATATAAGATGCACCCTTATTAAGTAGGCCACATGCAAGGAAAAAAGTTTTAATAGTCAGTGCAACACTGTGGTACCACAATAAAGCAATGACTTACTACTGCTCTGTTTCCATGCCCTTAAGCATCATTTAACACTCCTAGTTTATACTGAATGGTGTAACTAAATCTCTTGTTTCCTTTAGTTATATTTCTGAGGGTTTTTATTTAATCAAATAGTTTTAAGCACTGATACCAATACCTTCACATATCAGATGCTAGTAAGTTTTTGAGACCTGATTTAGAAAAAAAATACTTTATGTGCCATCAGATACGGTAATTATTTTTCTTCCATTAAAATAAATCACACTGAAATAACATAACTGTGTTGGTTAATTTAATATCTTTTACTTCATAACCCAGTATGTTTGATGTTGGTGGCCAGAGAGATGAACGTCGCAAATGGATCCAGTGCTTCAACGATGTGACTGCCATCATTTTTGTGACGGCATGTAGCAGCTACAATATGGTGCTTCGGGAAGACCCCACGCAGAATCGTCTGCGGGAGTCCCTCGACCTCTTTAAGAGCATCTGGAATAACAGGTAAGAATCTATTCTTTAGTATCAGACCTGACTTTTTGGAATTGAAGAGGGATTGAATTTAGTCAAAGAGAATTGAAGAAGGTACTTCGAAGTTTCCACTCTGTTTCTACACAAATAGTGTGTGATTATTACTCCTAAGGCTTTATTAAGGCGTTGTTTTTTGAATTTGAAATATGAAGCAATGGAAATCTCACCTAGGAAGAATATTTACTTGTACATAGAATGCCATACTA
The DNA here is from genome assembly GCA_020796165.1 of Pantala flavescens. Classification (NCBI taxonomy): domain Eukaryota; kingdom Metazoa; phylum Arthropoda; class Insecta; order Odonata; family Libellulidae; genus Pantala; species Pantala flavescens. The sequence goes on along the minus strand of CM036880.1, from coordinate 35,459,846 downwards.
TATAAATTACATTTTATTAGTTATGGTAATATTTTTCATTAAATACATAGTTATTAAAGTATGTTCAATGATATATTACTGACATTCTAGTTTTAGATATTATGCTATATAAAGCTTGGGCCTAAATGCCAAAGGATTTTGAACAAGGAAATTTAATTATTCCTTTAGGTGGCTCCGGACGATATCTGTAATTCTTTTCCTGAATAAGCAGGATTTGCTGGCTGAAAAAATTAAAGCTGGTAAATCCAGGCTGGAAGAGTACTTTGCAGAATTCACTCGTTACCAAACACCTGCGGATGCTGCAACCGAGCCAGGGGAAGACCCAGAGGTTATCCGCGCCAAATACTTCATCCGTGATGAATTCCTTGTAAGTGTTAAATTAGCACTTTTTTACAATCATGCATTATTATTTGATTAATGTAATTATATCTCAACTCAAACTATAAAATTCCTGGAAAATTATCTCTGCTTCTCATTGTTGTATGTTTTAATTTGATGTACATATTTGTATTTTTAGTTGATAGTCTAATTTTTAAATGCTCTGCAGATCTATTAAATTTCTTCCTAATTATTTTTAGTCTTTCCCAGTTAATTTTGAACATGAATTCCCATGAATTTTGATTCTATAATTCTGTATTGCTTTCAACCAAAGATCTCCAGCAAGAATCTTTTATTTACTTTTTATTCTATTCCACTCTATTATCTTCCTTACAAGTATAAAACCAATCATTTCTTTTACAATCAAAAAGCCATTTTCAGAGTATGTAAATTATTGTATCAATATTCATTTTATACACTAATGAGTAGAATGGATGGATATTTCATGATTTAACAAATTTAAATCATTCAAAAATAAATATTTAAGGCTGTAAGTTCTTATATGCTGTATCCAAATTTGGATAAACATTACCTATTGTATCCAATTTAGAAACTTCATATAGAATGGATCTTCTCATTCTATTATAAGTGGTAACTATTTTTATGTTTTGAAGTGATGCATGATTTTATTTATGCTGTTTCAGCGCATCAGTACTGCAAGTGGCGATGGCAAACACTACTGTTACCCCCACTTCACTTGTGCTGTTGACACAGAGAACATACGTAGAGTATTCAACGACTGCCGGGACATCATCCAAAGAATGCACCTGCGTCAATATGAGCTGTTGTGATGGAACCTCCACCACTGCCCCTGTGTCCGGAGAGGGAAAAGGAGGAGGGGGAGGCAATGCCAGGCATTGCAGCTTGGCAGGAGGAGGGGAAAGTGCTGCGTCCAACCCCTCGGTCCACAGCGACGAGGAACCTCCCAAAGCCTCTCCTTCCCTTCTGCACATGACTCAATGCTCTGGGATCGCAAAATGAAATTGTGCAAAAGTGAAGAGTGGATGTGTTTCCATTTTTGAGCGTGTGTTTTTCTGTACAATCCTTATTTATCTGCCCGATCTGACTGACAGAGGGGTTGTCTTTTAAGAGGGGAGAGATGTTGGGAGAGATGCAGGAGAATTTTGGAGGGAAGAGTGTGGAAATATATTTGGGCAGATCTCCATGGAGTTTGTCATTCACCCATTCTATTTAATCAGCCTCTCAGAATCTGGGTTATTCATTCTGGGGTGGGGCCATTGCGCAAAGAAAAGGTGGTGGAAAGTTACCGTAGAGTGTATCCCAAGTTGTATGTGGATTTCTTGTCTTTGTTTGAGGGAGATAAACATTCTTCTCTCCTGTTGTTTCCTGCTCTCATGTCCTACGCACAAACCCTTCTATCCTTCCCTCTTTAAGTAGACCCTGTGTAGTAGAATAAAGTTAAAAAAAAGATGAGGAGCCCTTTGGTCAGAAGCACTCTTTGATTTCTGAGTGGATCTTTTGCTGCAGGACAAGTCTTCTTTTTAGCTCTGTGGCCTTCTTTGCATGTGAGTATATTGGAAGAATCTCATACCTCTTATTTGCCAAGTATCCTTCCATAACAAGTTGTCAAATCTTTCCCCTTCTTTTCATTGCCGTATATAATGGCATTCTTGCATTTGATAGACTTCGTTTCTCAAGTCTCAGGTTCTTTTCTAGAGGCATATGTTGGATTCTCACTGGGTAGCTTATCTTCTCATGATGTATATTACATTGGTGCATGATCTCAGTGGATGTTGGCCCCACCTTTGTTTCTTGCACTGAATCTAGTTGCCTTCTTCCAGCATCTGGAATCACTATCGTTGTACTTGAAACTTCTGAAGTTGTCATCCTTATCCCTTTACCTTTGAAGTCGTACCGAAGAATTTCTCCTCCATATGGGTAATAATTTGAATATCTGCTTGCTTTGATAACCCATAAATATTTCTTTTCTTGCATCTGTCTTAATTCTTTAGAAACATAAGTTTCCCTTCAAAATTGACTCATATCTTATTAGATATTGGAGTAGAGAGAGTGTATATTTTATTTCATATCCTGAATGAGGGAAAGCAGTCTGTTGATCCAAAGAACAGGTTATGTATCCTTTTAGGGATCCCATCACACTGAGGAAAGGATTGTCCATCCTGGACATACCTTTGTGTTCTAATAGCTCAAAGGTTTACCAGAATTTTATTCGCACAGTTTACCACTTCCTCTTATCTGAATGATCTGTCATTTATTACTTAATTTTTTGAGGCTTTAAAGATTTGTAAATGTGGTTGGATCAAAAAAATTTTAAATAGAGCTCTTAAAACTTTGGATGAATTTTGATCCAGATATATTTTCTTACCTGTCGCCAATTTTTAATCCTTGTAAGACTAATTCATTTTATTGGATCTGGGGTTATTTGAAGTTATTTCGACTATAGAATGCCATGCATTAATTTAGGAATATTTGTAGTGTTCAACATGCCTGTTGGCTACTGCCTTTTAATAACTAAAATAAAAGATTCAATGCTAAGTTTGAAAGATATGTTAGGAATTATCAATACTGAGCTCCCCATTCCTTTTGTCATGGTTGTGTAATCAGCCTGTGTAATTGTGTAATCAGTTGTCTGAGGATGGATCAAAATTCATCCAGTCATCTAATCTGTTGTGTATTGCCCAGGGTAACATTAATGGAGGGTAAGTAGCTTGTCATGGTTTTAGTCTAGCTTGACATCTTCCAAGTGAGGGTGGCAGTGTTGTTATTCCTATTTAAGCAGTACAGCTTGTCCCTCATTGTGAGAAAAGTACCTGTTAAGGGAAGATTAGAAATCCGGGAAGAAAAGCTAATTGGATTGTAGAATTTTGGTTTTATCTTGCTTAAATAATAATTTTGGCAAAATTCAAAATAAGCATTTTTGTCCCTTTTACTCCCAACCTTAATGAAACCAACTAGATTCTCATCTATGATGTTCTCTATAATCTGTCAAATAATAGCATTAAAAAAAAACATCCTTTTTCCTATGCCACTACCATATGTTAGTCACTGAAGGAATGAAGATTACTAGGTATAACAAAAAAGGTTTCTAAACATTTTTGCTGGTTAACCCAAATGTTCTCAAGGGACTAATGGCAGTGTGTATTCTAAAAATATGGAACCAGATCATAACTTAGAGATTAATTTCCTTACCAATTCATTCTATATAGGTTTTCCCGAGTTAACTGCTCACATCTTTAGGAATCCTTTACTTCGTGCTTCTGGTTCTGTTTCAATTTTTTGGACTTAGATTAGTACTTGCATCTGCGCAAAAACCCAAGAGAATTCTTTTAATCATCAATGTGGTAATTGGGCTTTTCTGCTTTCTCCCGCAGTTTTTTTAAATAGAGCAAAGAAAAGTTTAACTTTTTTTTCCAACTCTCTCTGGCACTCCTCCAACTACAGATTTCTACTGATGTACATTTAAGAAATAAGTTTCTTGGAATTTGAGCTATTTGCAACTTCAATTATAAAAGATTAACTAGGTATTCATCTGGTGTGAATTTTTCCATTTACACTTTTTCTATTTTTGAAATGAGGGGTGCATTTGTTAGGAAATGGAAGAAACTTGGCCGCGCTAGTCTTATGCTTTATTTATTTGATTTATGTCATTTGCAGCTATCACCACTCCTCTTTATCTCATTTATAAAAGTGCTTTCTGTAAAAAAGGAAATAAATCTTTTGTCTGCAGTAGTCCCGGAACCACATTGCAAGTGGTTCACAGAAATAAACCCACAGGTGGTGCACAAACTACAAACAGAGCACTTGTGGTTTGGATCGGGTTAGAGAATATGTTAAAACACTGTCTCCCTGTTCTTTTTTGCTTGGTTTCTTGCTTTTTAAAGGAAGTATTTTTTTGTATAATAGTAGTCTTGGTGTTAAAAAATTTGTAGCTGGTCAAGGGCCATGAACGTGTGTTTGTCTTTTTTTAATGTGGATAGAGTACGAATCAAAAAATATATATATATATAGATGAGAAAATGATCGATGTTTGTTGGCTCTTGAAACTGATGCTGCTGTTGCCTCTCTCAACTTGGTTTTTATGTGTATCTATGATGAGTTGCTGCCAAAATTGTTTTGGAGAAACCTGTTTTTATTTGTTTGTTAATTTTATTAAATATTATAACATATGCCCTTTTTAAAAGAAAAGTCACCCACCACCAATTGAATTCAAACAATACCAATGATGTATGATGGAAATGAGTGTGTCAGTGTATTTGGAAAGATAATGAGATTGAATTGGTTTGAATTTAAATAATTCTACCACTTTTAAATGAAAGAAGGTGTGTGATTGGGAAAGCTAATTATGTATTAATTTTTTGTAAGTAGTTTTTAATCCAAAGTGTTAAATATAAATGGATATCTGAATGAAAAGAAGTCTAAAGGTGTGAATGTAAGAGAGGGGTGGACATCAAATGGTGGCAATTCTTTAAAAATGCTTTTGTCTTTTGTACAAAATGAGATGTACTGTTGTAGTATTATTGTTCTGAATCTCTGTTGATGCTGCATATATGTGTGGAAAATGATTGGAGAGGCATGTCTGTGTGTGTGTGGTTGTTGGCCAATGTGATGGGTGAAACTAAAGAAGATAAAAACCCTTTTGGGTCAGTGTCATATATTCAACTTTTTTAAACAAAAAAGAAAGCTCTAGCCAGGCTCTATTTGATGTAAACAATGTCACAAAAATTGGGCGACAGTCCTGCTGTTTTATTTTGTTCTTAGTTCCCAACATTTGCATGTTGAGAGATTAGTAGAAGTCTAAAATAACAAAAAATAGTCAACTAAAATGTGTTTTTGGTCTTTGCAGATATCCAGGACACATCTAAAATTTTTTCGTGATAAATTTCAATAGTACTATATTTCTGGATGATTTATTTCAACCGTGCTTAATGATCACTGTACATTGTGTAATTGTGAATAAATTTACAATGTCTGATTTACAATCATAGTATACATTTCCTTCCATTTTATTAATGCCTGGGACTCTTGATTGACAGGAAATGAGTTCTATCTAATAATAGCAAGTTTTCATCTTCCTTACTGTCATGTGTAAGTGTAGTCTGCTTATGTTTTTATGTTAATAAAGCTTACAATTCTTTTGAACCAAAAGCATGCATGGTGTATTCAGGTAAAATAGGAGAATTCATCCTAAAATACCTTATTCACGTTATTGGCAATTTGGCATCAATCACTATGAGAATGTTGAAACCCGCAACACTTTTTGAGAAATATTCTGTCACTATTTATTATTGCAACATACAAATAAGATTGATATTTTTTATTATTTTTGTAACTCAATCTAAGAAGTTTTCTCAAACAAAAAAATGACAAACAACAGCCTTGTGCTTGATTACAATAAATTTGAGGAAAATAAAATGACAAAACCATGTTGTATGTTAAAAGAGGAGTATTTTTCAGAATTTAAGTAGGGGAATCATCATACTATCTTAACCTTACATCATTAAAAGACGAGAGATAAAAGCATATATTTTTATGTAGATGAGACTTTAAATTATTTACCATTAAACAGTTTTTACTTTCGGTTTTTCTCCTAAAAAAACCTAAGTCTCTCTTCATTGCCTCATTTATGCACATTCGTATAAATTACTTATAACTTAACATTCTAAGTTGCAACTGGATGTGCATCAGTAATTTTCTGTAAAAATCATACAGTAATGTAAAGTTAAGGTGTAAATGTAATAAGATGTAAAGTAAATGATGACATGTTAGTGCAAAATGTTTCTCATGCAGGTAACACTCACTCATTATGAATCAGTAAGAGAGGCTTACTATATTGGAAGGATTACTCATTGTATGTTACCAAAGAGAAAAATATATCCAAATAGTTATGTTACAATTCATTGGTTCATAAAAATGTATTGACATTGCTATTTTAGGGTACCTGTATTTATTTTGCTTTATATACATTTAAGAGGCTTGATAAATCATGTAGGCCTATTCATTTTCAATAAAACTTTCATAAATATCCTAATTATTGTTTTCTACTTGCATGTTTGTTCATAAAATTTTTAATTTGGTGAAGAAGTAAAATTTATAATTAGTGATGCATAACTTTGCTGTAAGAAAAGTTAAACGTAAAAGATTATACTTATTTGCAGTATTTTTCTAAGGAGTTCTTCTCATTTTTCTATCCTGAAAGACCTAAAAATACAGGAAAACAGAAAGATCCAAAATTTGGGAGATGGCCACTGCTGCCATTCACAAGGATGTCTAATTTAGTCTATGGTTTGGAATATGCACTATCAGTGGACACCCTCCCCATTCATCTATATCTGAGATTGGTTACAATGTTCACATTCTGTAATGAGATATTTTGTTTACTTTTATGGCATACAGTTCTGTTCCAATATTTACTCAGTAAAATGAGTACTAACTCAGTCTCTGGCATTACAAAACAAAAGGTTAACATTTTATGTGGTTTGTGGAATACTGATGTTGCATTGGCCCAGAAATTGTGGAGTCTTCATTCACCTTACAAACAGCTTCCAGGGTCTTCTGAGAGTACATGTACTGAACCAGAAACATCATTGGGCATCCTTAAGAATGACAAGATTGACCTTTTATCTTTACCAAGAAATAAACCCTTGAAGAATTCCTCAAAAGTTGAACATGCTTTTAAGGTATTCCAATTCTTCAGCCAAATGTTATGAAATGCCAGGGTAATGAATTTAATGTCATACATGGAAAAAATGTAGACTACCTTGTCTGTAAAAATAATACTTAAGACTGCTAGGTGAACATTTTCAAGTATCATTTAGCTCTATCAATTATTTGAATCGTAAGCTGGACCTAGATTAATGATTTTTGTCATTCTTCATCTCAGCGATGAAACTGAGATTGATGTATTTCTTTCTACATACTTTTTATTATTATATTACTCATCAAGAAGTTTTAGTGAAATGTATTGCAATAAAAGGAGTTTGAATTAATTACATTCCAAGACTGTAACAAAGCTGAGACAGCTTTGTTACAGTCTTATGTAACCTACATTATATTTATTATCTTTAAATCAAATCCTTGCATACTGTCACTGAATTTCAATGTCTGATCATTGAACCAACCATTCTCAAAGGAAATAGAATGACTTTTAATTGTAGAAATCCATATGATTCATTTCCTATTATATTTGATAACAGAATCTTAATTTAGTTTCAGATATTTTATTTTTCTTTATTCAAAACCAATTTCCAAATTTATGCAGAGTTCTATTCCTCAAATTTTAGTTAAAATAAATTGCTTCAGTTGGACATCTCCTTGAAGTACTAAATACATACATCATAAATTTATATTCTTGAAATTGTGACCAAGGATGCAAATTTTATTCAAACATATTTTTAAGAGAATTAAAAAACTATGCTGCTAAATGCAAGAAGGCTAAAAAATTGGAAATGGCAGATATAGAAAAAGAATATATAAATATAGAAGCCCCACACAGTTCTGCATTAATTTTCATAAAACAAAGTAGCTTGGTTTATGAATAATACACAAAGTAGATCTTATAAGAAACTTTATTAATGACATAATTACCATCCTTTTATTTTAAATCATATCAGCTTTTAAGGCTAAAATAACTTTAAATAGATTGGATTTTGGATTGAATTACAAAAGATGCACGAAAAAAAGGAATGAGGACTATGGACCAATAGGAGTCCACAACTGAGCTGTGATCTTAACGAACTTTTAACAAGCTCACAACCTAGGATAAAGAATGATTAAATCTTGAAAGCTGACCTCACACAGGAATTCACCACTAAGACTTGAAGAATATATTGATTTGTAAGACTCGGTTATAAGAGAGAATATTTGTTTGTGAAGTTAACATTGAAAGATCACAGTACACTATCAAAATTAGTTGACAAATTAGGTCTATAGCTGATATATGCATAAAGAAAATAATAATGCATCAGGACTAATTATACTAATCGAAATGTATTTTTACATTTAATTCAAACCTTTCACCTTGATAGTGGTATTACCTTAAAACTTTATTCCGTTGTTCACAATTTATTCAAATATTGGATAATAAAGATTTTTCAACTGTAAAAGATCAAGGCCACCTGAGAAAATATCGATGTGAAATCTATGGTAAACTATAGCACAAATGAAATGAGAAAACTGTTATAATTTAGCTGTTCTATCAGATCATTAATTTTTTCTCACAAAATCACATAAAATTGAGAAATTTTCAATAATTATATACATTAGAGTAAAAATTTTGAATTTGTATTGATATATTTTATAAAAATGAAAGCAATATGAATCTGAGCACTTCCACTTAAGAGTTAAAATTTTGGGTATGGTTCTCCCACATTACCTATCTTCATATGAATGATTAGAATGATAATTAAAATTAAACTTACTTAGAAGACATTCGTGAAATATGTTGATTATATAACGGAAAAATATATGGCAAAAGTCAAACACAAAGAGATATATACAATATATAGAGACCATTGAACATATCAATGTGTTTGAACCTGTTACATAATATTTCAATGTTATTTCTTGAGCAGTGACAATTTTATATAAAGGGATCTATGATTGTAAAAGAAAACAATAAGAGATGATTACTTACAAAAAATTATTCAGGGAACAATGTATGAATTAGAAAATATTATACGAGATATATATGAAGGAAAAGGTCAAAAACAAATTCAAAATTTGAAAATAGGTATATAAACCAAAATATGTACAACTTAAAGGACATTCATAAAGAATATCAAATTGGAAGATAATACATAATGGGAATCACTCCTTAAAAGCAACAATTAAAGATGTCTATTTCATATTAAAACTAAATCAATGATAATAAGTCCGTTTGTACCATATAGTTCAAGAGATAGTGCCAAGAAACTAGCAATTTCAGAATTTTTTTCATATTTACAATCCAAAACTTGTGTAAGTTTCATTTTGTCTTTCAACAATAGCAGCCACAATTAGCTTGTTCATGGAACCTAAGAATCCTCTCCATCAGTGTCTACAGCAGATTCAGCCTTGAATTCATTCTTATCCCTTTCATATTTTGAATTTCCAGAGGAAGTTGACTTCAGCAACTCATCTTCAGGATTATCTCTTAGTAAGGCTTCTAGATCTGCTGTGCTCATATTAGGGTTTGCAGCAGTTCCTATGACACGAAAATAATGACACAATACTAAATAAGAGACTGAACATAACACTTGATAATGCCACAATTATTATTTCTGAAATTTTTAAATATTTATGCTATAAGTGTCTACAATGATACAATAATATATAAATTAATAATCAATTGTGTAAGAAATACACAAAAATTCAAGATAAAAGAGGAATGCCAGAGATAAAACATAAGCATTCATATGAAATTAAAAATACAGATAATAGAATTAGCATTCTTTTGGATTACTTTCATATTAATGATATTTGGATGAATGCTACATTTTTAAATAACTATGGAAAATCAAGTAGTAATTATAATATGTTTTAAAGAGAGGATAAAGAGGGGAATTGCTTTACTCCATTGATACTTATATGTATATATTATATGTATATTACATGTATACTCATAGGTTATCATAAAGATTACTTCATAAAAGGAATCAGAATTATCTGACAGGAATAAGAAGCAATAACAACATTTACTGACAGAGAATATGCCAGAAATAAACTTCTACCATATTGTGGCTGTACGATATACAGTTAACTACGAGGGATCTTACGAATATGATGCTGGAATAAAGTGTATTTCAAATGGATATAAAAAGATACCTATCATTTTTTAATGAAGACAGAAAAATACACGATTTTACTATTTACTTTCCTTGGAGAAGCTATATTGGTAAATCTTTAAAAGCAAATAACATGGTAAAACGACCTAAATGCGAAAATTATCGGAAACTCCGCCAACTATTATTCTTTCTTACCGGTATGCGCCATGAAAAGCTCTGTCAGAATTCCTAGCTCTTTACCCAGAGTTTGTATGCGATCTTCAAGTGCCTCGTTTTCTGCTTTCAAGGCTCTTACTCTTTCCAAGGTCTCCTGCGTGCGAAGTTTGCTTCTAACGCGGCTTCGTCTTACTGCTTGATTATTACGATCACGGCGAACGCGGTAATCGTCGTAAGATTTACCCCCGCGGCTTCCTCCAGCCTTTCGGCTGCTTCCTCTTCTTTGTCTCTCACCTTCATCACCAGGATCTCCCGTACGGGGAGACATTTTTCCTCTTTATATTTGCAGTAAAGGATGAATTAATATTGACTTATATATCATCAACTCCATGTACTGAAACTGATGAGAATCAAATTAGACCAGATGGAATAGAAAAAGAATTGAATTTTCATAATACTTCATCATTACGAACAGGGTACCATAAAATCCACTCATCAGAACAAGGATAGTTTAAATAAGAATAATTTATAAGTATTCTTTACAGTTAGATGAAAAAGCAATCATACATTTCAAAGAAATATTTACGTCCAGAAGTAAAGATTAAATACATAATTTCCATTACACAATATTATTTATATTGATTCATAATAGAATTCCTAATATAGAAAATAAACTGCTGTGAAAAATGCTGCACAAAGCGTTGAAAAACACTATTACTAAGAAGAAGATAAATATTAATCATGAAATTAAGAAAACTATGACGTTCTTGCATACAGGAAGAAGAGAAAATTACGTCTATGCCCCGATAATGTAAAGCTGTTTCGAGTGAACTTCAACAACAATCCAAATATTTTATCGAGATAAATGTAAGAATCATACCGAATTAAGATAATGCAATCCAAATACTTCCTTTGAAATGCAGTAGACACAATACTATGGGCAATAGTCATGAGCATACACTTTCGATACGGATCGACTGACGTGTTATCCATCGATACCTCGATGTGAGCTTTAAGATGACGAAATTTGTATTCAGAGTGCGTGTTTCATTTTAGGTGCGCCGAAAAATATCAATTCACCAGCCATTTCTCGAAGCAGTAAGAATGAGGAAATATATTTATTCATTTACCAAAGTGAATCCGCGATAAATTTATTTATATTGTTCTGTGTACGTAATACAGCTGTACTTCACACTTTGTATGCCTCCCAAATTAAAAAAAAGATTCTAATGGAATTTGAATTTGAAGAGTTATCGTTATTTATTGAATTCTGTAATATTTCCTTTGTCAAGTAGTTAATTTTTACATTATATGATCTAAATCAGACTAAATATTTTCGAAACCTCATTGCTGAGGTTTGTTTCTTTTATAAAGATTTTTATTAATAATTATCATAATTCTAATAGTTGACCAAAGAATTAAATTATTGATTTTATGGCACACGATTTTAAATTCAAGTGTAAAAAATTTAAAACATTATTATAGAATGAATCCACTTGACATCGATATTGCGCTTTATTTGTACATTATAAAGCATACTATTTCCTGGAGGTGTCGTATCACTCTCATGAGAAAATCCTTATCAACTGAACTTCCTAAATCGGTTGCGCTTAACTTTGCAATAGCCGTCACCCAATTACCTTAATGCAAATTTATTGTTAAAAACACCTAAATATTTGCATTATTTTGATCAAGTAGGATAGGGGCAATACTTGTGAAAAATAGTGATAAAGGAAAAAGCCAACGTGAGTTTTCTATCAACACTATGATTAATATATATGTGTGATAAATCCTTACATTCCAATAATATCGAAAGAAGCAAATATCACTGTATATTAAGACATATCCACTGTGTTTAAGGAATATAGTGCAATGAAGTTGTATCTTTGTACAGAATTCAAAATTTAATAGTTGAATTTTCATAATGTAGAAGTTAAGTTTTGAATTAGTCTCCTAATTATTTTTGATATTTAGTTATTTTAACCAATCTGTCATGTCATAAAACCTGTACCAAAAAGTATTCTTCAGTAAATTTAAAATTCATTCATCGCTAAAAGATCATCTCAATTTACCGCCACAATCCCGCAGAAAAATGAATTAACACACGCGATTTATCTAGTTCTCAGGGAATAATTCAGTATATCAGCCATGGAATGAATTGTCGAATTCAAACTTCGTAATGTTTTAGAAGATGCTTACTAATCTTTTCTATCCATAAGTATTCGATTTTATGCAGGAAATTGCGGCATAAACCGATTTAACCCGCAATGAATCCCAATCAACCACTTTTCCCGAATACCTATTGTCAAAGTGGAGGCAATGAAAATTATTTGGACCAAGTAACGAGGGCAAATCCTAGCTATTCATCCACCCAAGATGTTCAAAATAATTACAGAGTTACTAGAGGTAACGCTTACGATCAGGTTCCTACTGATTCTCTGACAGAAGTTAATAGATTGAGGGAGCAGTTTACAGTCTGTACCATTTATGGTGAGGTATGATCAAATATATTTTCCCTTTGTGCGGTTATATAATAGCGTATTTAACTTTAACAGTTCAAATCACTAATAATCTTATAGAATGTTCAAGTTGATCAAATTACATTTACGTCTAGGACGAAGACAACCAGTCTTCCTTTGGTAGTCCCCCTGAAAACGCATTTTCCAAGAAGACCGACATCAACCAAGAGAATGTAAATAACATCCTCACCGCTGTTAATCCCTCTCGGCTTAGTGGGTTCGCGGGAGATACCGAAAGGCGGCGGGATGCGTGGATTCCAGGTTCTCGGACACTTAGAGCATTGCAGGAAGTTGCCTCTGGAGGTGGTGGGCCCCTGCCTGACGGGGAGGTATTAACAATGCCCGGTGTTATTTTAGAGTCAGATTTGGTGAGTCTGAGTTGCATAATATTATATCCTAGTGAACGCTCTATAACGTTATATACAGTAAAGGATATTTTCACTGTTTAGCTTTGTGAAGGACATTAAGTAGAATTAACACAAATTTATATGATTGTTGAAATTAAAATAATATTTCAGGGTGATCCGGTTGGAGAAATGATGGCACACTATCTAGGAGAAGCAGAAGCTAGCAAAAGAAAAGTTTTGGCAGCAGATGATGTAACACAGGATGATAGAGGTCTCAGGCAACTAATTGAGGTTTGTTATTGAAATTGTTTAATTAAGCTTGAAGTTTTCAATGAAAAAATATTTCTTGAAATTGCTCTTTATAATTTTGTATGCCTGAACAGACATATTGCTGAAATTACTCTGCAAAATATTTTTCAGAATGTTTTTTTTTGCAGGAATAAGTTCTCCCATACATCACCAGAAATAGTTAACTATTTATCTATGTTGTTAATTTTTTATTGGGGAACTTTGGCTAATTATACTAAATATTTATGAATAATTGACCAATTATTGAAAGCAACTCATTCTTGCAGAATGTGAATAGAATTTCTGCTTTCAACCGGGGAAAAAATATTTTACTTCAAGTTTACTTTTTCTACAGGCTGGTTGTCTTAGAGCAGCTGTCAACCTCACTGGTCGTTTGTTGTCACTCTATGGTCAAGGAAGAGGAAGAGCTGGCCAGCCAGCAAAACACACTCATCATTCATTGCAGGTAAATTGTGATTGTAATTATTATATGCTGGCCTCATTGGCAGAGTGGTTAGCATGCTAATCTTCTAATGCTGAGGTCCTAGGTTTCATAAGTCCAGCTGAGGAGGAAATTTTCCTCTTGGAATGTGGATGTTTGTGAACATCCGTTGTTAAGTTTAGAACTATACTGTAACTGTCCAGAAAGTGGATGTTGGTGCGGTCTTTGAAAATAAATAAATTTACCGCAGTAACATTTGATTAATATAACTATAATACTTATTCAACACATTTATTCCCATTAACCATAATAAATTACCAGAAACTTGAAATAAATATTTATTGTTTATTAATCTTTCCTTTGGGAGTTTATTAATTTTCAGAATAATTGAGCTAAATTACTAACATGCCGAGAGATAAAATATGTCTTAATTTACTGAGGAGTGTTAATTTGAATTTCCCTATGGATTTTATACATGGTCTGTCGAAAAGTATCGGGAAAAGTTTCAGGAAAATAGATTTATTTGAGCTATTGTTACATAAGGAATGTACTTTGAAGAATATTAAACCTTAATATTCTTCAAAGTACATTCCTTGTGCGTCATTTCACTTTTCCAGCAGCTTTCCCTACACTCGAAGGCTCCCTGGTAGACAGATTCCGGAAGGTCCTCAAGGGTACGTGTGCAAGCGTCTTTGACAGCACTTAGGGTCCCATAGCTTAATCCTTTCAGGGAGGATATCTTTTTCCAACAAGAAACAGTCTCCCCTGAATACGTTCTACAGAAAACTGAAACTTTCATTGCGTTGCAGAAGGTCTTTGCTGAAAGACAATCGCCTTTGCTGTTGGTTGTCCGTGAGGACCTTAGGAATGAGTTTGGAGCAGATCTTTTGCATTGCCAAATTTTCAGTGATAATGGTGTGCACTGTCACTGTCATGAATGCTCATTTGATCTGCGATCATGCGTACACTTAACCGATGGTCTGATTTTAGCACTTCATGCACACGTTGTCGTCAGTTCTTGAGGTCGACGGCAGCGCGGGGCTCGTTCTCTATACACTCCCAGCCATTTTTGAAGAACTTGTGCCTCTTAAAAACAGCATTTAGTGACATACTTTCATGCTGGAAGACTTAGCATATCATATCCAACGTTTCCGTACTCAATTTCTCTAATGCAGAAATATATTCCATCGCGTACCGCTATCCAAACGTTCGCTGCAATTTAAGCTTGCACCGAGCCACCTGACAGGGGTCGACTAAATACTCGATATAGCCTGAACAAAGACTCTCAGACAACTGACCCTTATCTCGTTTTGAAGTTCATGCCCTGCACAAGACCTTCTGCAACGCAATGAAAGTTTCAGTTTTCTGTAGAACGTATTCAGGGGAGACTGTTTCTTGTTGGAAAAAGATATCCTTCCTGAAAGGATTAAGCTATGGGACGGAATCTGCCTTCCAGGGAGCCTTTGAGTGTAGGGAAAGCCGCTGGAAAAAGTGTGTTGACGCACAAGGAATGTACTTTGAAGAATATTAAGGTTTTGTAACAATATCTCAAATAAATCTATTTTTCTAAAACTTTTCCCAATAATTTTTAGACAGACCATGTATATCATGTGTTTTTGTTATACTGCTAAGTTTATGTACTTGCATTTGATCATGGTTTGCATTGCCCTTGATCTCTTTTGTGAAGATTAAAAAAAGAGTATTAGGTTTGGTGCCTTATAAATTAATGTTATGTATATATTCACAATGTGTGTATATGTATAGCCAAAAGATTTCTTTGAACCCTGGTGTAGTGTTATGTTTAATTATCTGAATAAAAACTCCAACTTGTTTCAGCTGTGGTATACAAGGCTTGCACTCCTTGTGCGTTTGAGAATGTTTGGTGCTGCAGCTGATGAAGCAGCTGCATTTGATCCTTGCTTAGACCGACCAGATCTCTACTTTGCTTTTCGCCCAGAGCTTCATGGTGATCGTTCTGGCTCAGTGGCTCCATTTGCACTCCGTCTTCTTATTGCTGAGCTTCCTGCGTATCTACCATCCACTGGAAGTACTATAGGAGGGTGTGAAAGGGCTTTTGACAACCTCTTTGCTGTTTTAGCTACAGTTGATAAGGTTTATAATCTCAGTTTCTCTTATTTTGTATCCCATGATCTAACTAATATTTCTGTTTGTGATTATTTTAATTATTAATATTAAATGCATCAAATTGTTATCATAGAGAATACCTTTTCCACATGAAATTTGGTGTTGGAAAATCAACATGAAGGACAGCCTAGAAACAAGATGTTGGAATCTTTACTTTCAACCCAAGAATATTCTCTCTCTTTTGCATTGTCAGTTCATCCTGATTTTAAATTCTGTCTATTGATCTTTCATTTCTTAATGTTTTTTCATGTTAATTGGCTACTCATATACTTGTATGTATGATGTTATTTTTTATAGAAAACTTTTCTCTCTTTGTATCTGAAAATATTGTTTTTCCCTTGATTCGAGGCTTCTTCAAATTCCAATTAAAGAAAAATAATTGCTACTTACATCCAAATAGCTATAATATTTAGAAAAGATAACATTGGCTAACACACAAAGGTACTACTCCATAAGGGGATTAACTACATATGGATGAGAATATGTTATGGAAATAAACACGGAGAAGGCCAAAGTGATCAGGATAAGAAGTACAGAAAATAAATTGAGCATCAATGAATAATAATGATAAATAAATGGGACACCAATTGAACTGGTGGAGAACTTTCAATACCTTGGATGTATACTCACAAGAGATAAGGACAGCACAATGGAGGTTGGATCTAGGATTGTCAAAGCCTCAGCTGCCTTTAATAAGATTACACCAGTGCCGAAACAAGTCTCAAGTAACATCTAATATGGACATTTTAGAAAATAGACATTTATATCTGGAAAGCTAGTTGATATGGACTTGAAGAAGAATGTTGAAGATTAAAAGAAAAAGATCAAGAAAACAAAATGAGTTCAGGATTGGTTAAGGAGTTATCAGGATCTCAAAGTTATAGCAATTTATTGGCAAGAATGGAAAGCTCAGTGTAATATCAAATCACAGACCTGTCAAAAGATAGAAATATTCTGGTGACGATTCAAATAACTCAAAATTAGACATATGAATACATATATATTCAATGGAAATTGCCTTATGAACATTGATCTAGCTCTCTGAAGATTTCTTCCCCTTTTTGCTCTGATTGAATACTTTAATGAAAAGCAGGAAAAGCACTCTCTAAAAAGTCTCTGGTGGAGAAATACATATGCCAACCACTCATACTTCAGGTGTTTCTAAAATATTCTCTATGAGATACCAAACAGTTTCATCCATTAACCAATTTAAAGGGGATAATCTGCTTCAGTTATCAAATTAGATTTCACTTCTTAGCTCTGGACAAATCTGTTTTACTAAGCACTTCTTGTTCATTTATTAAATGATAAATTATGTATTCTTTCTGAAACACGTAATTAATTTTTAAAAATTATCATCAACCTGTGAACATTTTTGTAATTACCTTGAATTGTAGATTCTTGCCATGGTATTCTTTCTCAAAAATATTTCGATTATGGATGCCCTGTATTTTTACAATGTCCCATCCATTGTAAAATTTCCCTTACTGCCAAAGAATTATTGTTTACTTACAAATCAGAGCAATAGAAATATCATAATGCATTGTGTGTGTACTCCATTTTTTGAGGTGTTATTGAAAGAATAAGGGTATTTTTGTTTTGTTCATTCAATATTCAACTTACAATAATAAAAGAAAGAAAAAAGAAGAAAGTAAATTACAAGAATATTTTTTCAATTTCCTTTTTATGTATTCAAGATCCTTTTAAACCTTCGAAGAGGTCTTTGCGAGGATGGAAGCCAACCATTATTGAGTGAAGATGACCGAAGCAAGTCATTGGAGCTTTGGACGGAGAGAAGAAAGCGCGTTCTTTTTTCAATCACCAACTGTGCAGTTTATGCAAAGGTAGGTGAGCTTGATCCAGTTTAAAAGATCAAGTGTAAAATGTCAAACTATTTATAGTTAAGGTAGGAAAATGAAAGGTAACTTTGCATGAAAAGCTCACATAGCTGGAATTATCCCAGGTTTTTCACAGATATGTAGAAAGTCTAACATGACCAGGACTTGAACCTATACCTCCAGTTTATAGCTGGTGCCTCTCAGAGGGCATGAGAGCAGATGAAGATACATAGGTTTGCATGAAACTGCAATGCCCATGCCTGCAAAGTTTCACTTAACAGGATGCCTAATGATGTGGCAAGATAGTTCAATGGCTTGGTAGATCTGAGTTTAAGTCGTGGTCCTGTTAGGTTTTGTTCATGTCTGTTAAATCATTGGATTATTTACTGTTATTTTTTAAGAAATGGGAAAGAAGGATTTTGGTCAATTTAAAGATTACAATTAAGGTTCTGTTCTTCTTCAAAAACCTTAATTTTTTGTCTATATCTCCATCTTTTTAAAAGGATTATGAGTTAGCTGTAAAGACTTTGCAACCAATGGTTGAAGAGGCTGAAGCGGAAGGAAATGGCAGGTCTTTGAGGTCAGCTTTGGGACGCCTTCTTTTACAGCTTGGTGATGTAGCTGGTGCTGAGTACCACTTTGCATTGGCACGCCAGGGATCCATTGGTACAAAAACAGATGAAATATGTGAATTGGTTGATAAAGGTCTTGTTGCTGTAGCTCAGAATGCCTTCAGGGAAGCTCTGCAATATTTTAAGAAGGCCTTACAGCTTGATCCTGGAAATGTCTTGGTAAGTTTCCATTTGGAGCTGACTTTAATTTACTCAACATTGGGAAATATAAAAAAGAAATAAGTCATTATAAGATGTATATTGTATTAAAGAAGAGATTAATATTGTGATTATTAATTATTTTGGTGTGCTTCAAAGAGAACAAGAATATATACTTATTAAGTTCTTCATATTCCATTATTCATTAAGTCATTGATTAAGAATAGCTTTTTGTTAATTATGATTATCTTAAACTCTTCCCTAGGTATCAAATAACATTGCTGTGTGTCTTCTTTATTTGGGTCGATTACGGGACGCCCTTGAAGTTGCTGAAGGTGCCATAGAAGCTAATCCTGCTCAGGCATTGCATGAAAGTGTGTTACTGAATGTTTGTACCTTGTATGAGTTGCGCAGTGCTTGCAGAGCTAGAAGCAAGGTTGCAATGCTGAAGCTTCTTGCTACCCACAAAGGCGATGGTGTACATCCTGGTTGTCTCAAGTTACATGTATAATATGAAAAATTAGATCCAGCATTTTTATTTTCATTGTATTTATCATTGCAAAAAGTTGAATTGATTTAATTCTTATTATGATGATAATGGAGGTGTATCGGTCAACCTATTAAATGAATAGAATAATTTATGATTAAGAACATATTTATTTTATTAAAATCATAACTTTATACTATAATTAGTTGTCATAGTTATGTTATATGATGCATTTATGGTGATAGTCTGGATGTACCTCAGTTGAAGTTAATTATGTAAATAATAAATCACCTCAACAGTATCAGATAAATGATAGATAAAGTGCTTTATGCCATAAGTTTAATTAAATCTGACGATAGTATAGCTACTTTATTATTGATGATATATTTTAGTCTTAACCTTAAAATTGAATGAAGATGCTAAGGACTAGAACACATTTAATGAATTTAACAGGCGATGAAAACCATCTAGAAAAGAAGAAAAATTAAAATCCATAATTTACATTTATTAACGCGATAGGTTTTATTATAGACCCGAAACCGGTCGAATTAAGAAATGTACACAATGGATCGTACTTGGTGTTTTCATTTCAGAGATAGTGTGTCATTAAACCAAGTTAAAACTTAACAAATTAATTTTATTTTTGCCTATTAAAGCGGCTATTACAACTTGGGATTTATCTAGAGAGATAGACAGCACATTTAAGACGAACCGACTTTACCTTGATAATTACTCGCTTCGAATTGCATATCTTAAGAGTAAATATACATTTATGTTTCCTTTAAGCAGACGGCAGCTCTAATTAATTTTACACCGAATAATTAAAAGTAGAATTTATAGACGATGTGCCTATGAATCATAAACGGGAAATTTCAAGCAGACAATTTCTTAAAAACACCGACCACTGTGCTATTCAAGTGGATCTTAACGTAAAAGCAGCCATCGAAGAGCATTAAAATTTTTAAAATATCGTAGAAGCATACAATTACTACATTTTTGATAAAGTATTTTATAAATTTTTGTTATCTTTGAGAAAACGCATGTACAAATTCTGCAACTTAAATTTAGGTGAATATGACATCAAAAGTTAACAACGCATGATGTTTTTCTCATCTGTAACTTCAATATAAGAGATCAGCTGAAAAATGTTGATATCGTAAATATAAATTAGAATATTACTTAACGCACACTTCAAAAAGCTTCCAATGAGCCCACCTTCACTGGAACCGGTATAACCTTCACTATTTAACCGCGAGATGTCATCATTATTTGTACCTCGTCTTCATCTGAAAGAAGAGGTTAATTATCTCTAGAAAGAAACTTAAGTGCCGTTGATGAATTGATTTTGGTGAACTACTCCAGTTTCCTTCAGTTCAAAACGGAAAATCCGCTATATAGTAGTTAAATTATGTCTCAATGGCATCATTACTAACATCAGCGAACGCGATTTTGGGAGTAATTTCGGTGAAACGTCATTTCAGGCCTACGTAAACTTTAGAAATGCATTGGTTATTAAATGTAAATTCATTGTTACCAATAAATCTATTCTTCCATGTACTTTGTTGTTTAAACATGCCTTTGGAATGTGATCTCTGATAAATGAGAACCATCGGGGAAGCTAAACGACGATACTAATTTGCTATGGTGGCATCTCATGTTTCGTGAACGCAGTTCACCATGGAGGAGTCAGCCGATCGGCGAGAAGAGCTCCGATCTTTCAATTCGGATCAGAGGGCATACGTACGGTTTCACAACAGAACAGTGAGGAAAGTAGATGTCATTTGGCTGAACTATGAAGGAAGTCAAGTTAAATATCGTACTCTTCTGCCTGGACAATTCTTTGATGTCAATACTTTTTTATCTCATCCGTGGCTATTTCGAGATTCAGAGACTCAAGATAAACTTGTAGTGAAGTGTAAAGAAATTTTCCGTCCTCCTCTACCTATTGTACAAAGGGTGGGAGAAGCGGAACATATAAGAAGAGCAACAAGGACAGAAGTGCGCATCACCATACCAGTTTATTCTTTGAAAGAACGGGCAATGCAAGTGATTCGCAGCTTTATTTCTGAACCAGAGGACGTGTGTCAACTAGATTTACCTGAAATGTTAAGAAACGAGCTTATGTTCAAGATACGTGAACGCACGCCCAGGCGCACATGAAAAGTGTTTTATAGTGTTAATTATCATCAATATTTATTTTGCAAAATCTTGATGATTTTTATTCCTTTTATAAAGTTTTATTCAAATTACAAATATATTTCTTGAAGAAATGTACATGAAAATAAACATTATCAGGAAAATAAAAGCATATGAATTACATAAAAATTTTGTTTCAATTATTGTTCTTTAACTTTTTAAAAAGTATGCAATATATTTTACTGATAAATAGGAATGGATCTCCAAAAGCTTTAAAAGAATACTCGAGCACAATAAATTTCAGTTCCCGCTACTCAATTTGATTGCACCGCCTTGCCCGCGTTGGGTGTCTGGATTGGTAAAATTTAGCGCTAGCAGTCAAGCCCAGGAAAATCGATCGGCGGAGCCAAAACGAAGAAGATATTTTCAATATTTGGAATGCGTGAGACCTGTGGTTCCGGGTGATTTTACGATGAAGGACCAGACTAATTGGAAAAAGAGTTGCGTGAGTATTCTGCTCTTCCCGATCAAATTGGGTCAAAGAACTAAACTATATTGAAAATGTATCGGTTAACACTACATTTTACGTCCGTTAAATGGGACAGTTTATTGTGGGTAACTCCGGACAAAATTACTTGCCTGGATTTCTGCATTTATTTTCTCAATTTGTACAAGAAGTGCGAACGAGAAACTGGAGCTCATTCAGCCTGAAAACTAATAGAAACTATTTTGTAAATTACGATTGTTTTATCTCTACGTTTTTGGTTACGTTTTGACTGGGTGTAGCGAATGTGTTAGCATCAGTTGATAATATACGATTTCTCAAAGTTTCCTGAATGAATATCTGTAACGCAGCATTTTGTTATTTAATCTTCTTTCGTAGGTGGATGCAAGATGATGATTATTGACGTTGGATTAATGTATTTGTCCCTCTACGTTTATAAGTACCGCTTCCATAATCGAGTACGGAGCGGTTTAAGTTGTGTTTCTTGACAATTGCTGCAGCTGATAAAAGATAAAGTAATTTCCAAATTTGAGCTCTCCCAGAGATGGGTAGCGCTTCTTCCAAATTCAAGAAGTATCTCCAGCATGGAGACGAATTCGCTGCTATGCAGGTAAGTTTTTTATTTGTTATCATCACCACACAAATCATAAATCCATAAAGAGCTAGTTTAAACGTCATAATCACACGTTGGATTGAATATCAATGGTGTGAGTTTAGATCGAATGGAATGTTAATTTCATTTGACTTTATAAAATTATTACACCGCCTCATACGCCATCATTCATGATTCATCTTTCACATGAT
Organism: Pantala flavescens; assembly: GCA_020796165.1. Classification (NCBI taxonomy): domain Eukaryota; kingdom Metazoa; phylum Arthropoda; class Insecta; order Odonata; family Libellulidae; genus Pantala; species Pantala flavescens. Next base: position 35,437,288 of record CM036880.1, on the reverse strand, counting down.
TAACGCGTAGACTAAAGGAAAACCAAACTGTTGCTGAAATAAATAGACTGAGAAATATAAATTTAGTGGAGATATATATTATGATTTTAAACATGACATCTTAGTTCTTTATTGTACGAAAAAAGATAGAAAAACTATTTTCATTACCAAAAAATTCAACATTCAAGAAGTAGAAAGCATCCTTACTATTTCAAAAATCAATGTAGTGAATTTCCTCATAGTTTAGTCATTTTCATTAACTGTTCAGCTATTTTCATTATTCATCCAACATTTGAACCTTTTAAACCTCAACTTTTTGTAAATTTCATGGAGGAAGGTGTAGTTTTGTGGAAATCCATCTTAACAATACACAAGAATAAGAAGTGATCGTACTTTTACACAACTTTTCAACAACATCAGGTAACCTGTACCTGATGATGGCGATAAGTAGCTGAAACCGGTCGTGTTGTAATAAAAGTTGTGGAAAAGTACAATCACTTCTTATTCTTCTGTATTCTCAACTTTTTGCTTTAAGATCTTTTAGTAGTTCTAGTAGTGATGGTAGCTCCATTTAATCTGCCCTTTTTGTGTTCCTTTCTATCTCCAAGTGCCCATTTAAAAGTAACTAAAATTTTACATATTTTGTCTTGGTACAATGCTTACCCTCGTCCAAATCAAGCCTTTTACAGCTTCTAGAATATTCTAAATTCTTATCATAGTTCTCACCTTTATGTTATGTTCTCTATCCTTTTTATTCAAAGCTTACAATGCTCTATGGCACAACATCTTGTTTCAACTATCTGGGTGAATTACTTGTATATGAACAAGGTGTCTCCTACAAAGATCAGTACTCTTAAATTATTTGGATTAAGACCTTACTCTTCAGTTACAAGCATATTCAATTTTCATATGTACCCCATCATTTTGGTGATGGTGAGGTGGCTTGCTTTGGTGTGATTCTTCTATTTAATACCTCAATCATTATTTACCTTTTTTATCACTTGTTCTAAGTAAGTGTTATCTTAGCAAATATCAAAAGATTTTCTGTCAAATTTGCAAATCTGAACTTGAAAATGATTTCAGTTTACATTTCAGTTCATACAGTTACCATACAGTTCAGTATTTTTTTTTAATTTCCGTATTTTCTTTCTCTCTTAGTTTTGTTCTCAAAGTCATGAAGTGATATCTCTTCCATAGATTGAAAAGGGAATCCTATAAATGTCAAACAGCAGTTGACTGATATAACCTCAATTCAGTCTTCCTATTTTTTGCTTAAATACTCCTTATAAAAATGTAGTGAATAGGATGGATGAAAGGCAGTCATTTGTATAACACCTCTCCCATTATGTATCGGTTCCTTTGTATAAGATTACTTGTTACCTGCACTTGTAGATTCTGAATAAGTATTATATAATTTAAGGTAAAGGTGAACTGTATATGATTGGCTGATATGGCAGTATTAAAGACAAGGATTTAACAGACAAGAAAAAGTCTGATAGTATTAGAATCTGAACTTGGACCTCCCATTCACCTGTCAAATCCCTGATCCTAGTCCTGTGTATTTAAATGACTTTAAGGTTTGTGAATATCGAAATATTACTATTTGATTAATATTGGAATAATTGAAAGTAATCATCAACAAAATTTGTTTCTTTGGGTGGTAATTTATTTTTACCCATTTATGAGTGCATGAATTGACAACTTAATAGGTGTCATTTGGTATTTGTATAATTGGTATGATAGTGTGTGGAATCTTTCATTATATAATGGTGTATCACATCTCCAAATTAATCTTTTGGATTGAGAGTCATGGAAACTATTTTGATGTAAAATATCCTCATGAGAGAGTATTTACAATGTAATTTTATCCTAAATTATAGATAATATTTACAATAAATTTTTTCTTAAATAAAGTATGCCAAAGCATCTTGGTCATTATTTGTCACTGAATTCTCACTCAGTTAATTTTGACTGCTGCTGTTTTTCATATTATGCATTGGAAAAAGTTACATTTTTAAGAGTTTAGGTTTTATGATGCTACTTTATGATATTCGATATAAATAAATATCTCAAAATAACTCCATTTACTTTTTTATGTCATTTTATTGTTTTAGAGATCCAGCAATAAAATGTGTAAAGGCTTTTATTATTATATTAATATATATATTATATTTTGTTTTATTTTTTTAGTACTTTTGTTCTGCAATATAGGAAAGACATTATGCTTTGGCGAAAATGAGCAAAGAAATATATTTGGACCAAATATTTTTAATTTTTTTTCATTGGTAATTGTGTTTGCTAATTTTAATGTATCAGAAAAATTATTATTTGTGCTGCAAAATTTAGTTCAGCTCCAGTTTAGGACATCTAGTTTCAATTTTATTAACAAAAGCTATATGTATATAATACGTTATACTAAAATTTAAAGTGTTTTCCATTTTCTTTAATTATTTGATTTCTTATGATTTTATGTTAGCATTTTCTAGTAATTTTTCCCTTATTTATAAATAAGAATTTTGTTTTATTTTGAATTTCATTACTATTACCATTATTTAGTTAAAGGTTATGCCTCTTAATTCATTTTGTGTATTATTAAAAAATATAAATTACATATCCTCATTATTTCCCTAATTTTTGGCCATTGCACAAGAAGAAGTTTAGACTGGAGTAATTTTAGAAATAATTGTTTCAAGATCAAAATACATAAGGAATGTCCTCTCTTTTAAAGAGTAGGTTTGGGCTCTATGTGTTCTTCAATATTTATGTTGGAAAAATTTAAAAACATTAAATAAATTTACAATTTTCACACTTATCCTATTTAAATACTCGATTTATACATCAATTTATTATTCAAAATTGTCGAAAATCAGTAATACTGTAACTCATTCAAGAGACCATATTTTAAAAATCATTTTGAAGGTGAACACAGTATTAAATATTAAAATTATTTATTATTGTGTCTTGTCAACTATTTCTGATTTATATCATGCAAATAATGAAACATTTGTTGTGGGACAAACTTTATTGCTTACAGAAGTTGAAAATTAGCAAATAAATCAAGAGGACATATATAGTCTTCTTGTAGGATAAAATGATGAGAGATATAATGTTTGTATTTATGTATTATTTTCATACCCGTTTTTTAATAATTTCTGTGCATTGCATAGAGACTCGAGAGTTTAAGATTTCATTTGATGCATTGTTTCTTCTATATAGAAATTAATTCAAGAACTCTCTCTCACTATATATATCTATTATATATAGACGCTTCGAGAAGTTATATATATATATATATATATATATATATATATATATATATATATATATATATATATATATATATAATCTATTATATATAGACGCTTCGGGGGGATATATATACAGATATCTATTATATATAGACGCTTCGGGGGGATATATATATATATATAACATATATATATATATATAGGATATTAATGTCAGGCCCATACCGCTTCGGCCACGGAGGCGCCGATTTTTTTCCGTAATGGCCCACTAAATCTCACTCAGGAAAAATTCGAAAACCGACCCTACCTATCATGGGTTCGATTCTAGGAGGCCCCAAAAATCGACTTTCCCCCGTAAGAATGCATGGGGCCGTTTTTCAAACAATTTAAAAAAATACTTTCCATTGAGATAGAACAATGAAATTTCATATGGCTATTGCAATTATATATATCTACGGAAAAATTCTTTTTTTTACGCGCAACCGGTCATGGGTTCGATGCCAGGAGGTGAAATATTTTCAAATTTCGAAAAATCCTAGCTCTCTTAATATGATACATAGATCATTCAAATTTTTTACACTAATAGGAAAGTATATTATATACCTCGAAAAAAATCAACAGTTGCCTACGTGTCACAGGTTCGATTCCAGAGCGTCCCGTAATCTCGATTTTCTCCGTTAGGAATGCATGGGGCCTTTTTTCAAATAATTTTAAAAATACTTCCCATTAAGTTAAAAGAATAAGATTTCGTGTAGCTATTGCTAATATACATGTCTACGGAAAAATGTAGTATTTACGTACAATTGGTCCTGGGTTCGATGCCAGGAGGTGAAATATTTTCAGATTTTGAAAATTCGTAGCTCCCTTAATATCGTACGTAGATCATTCAATCTTTTTAAAAATATAGATACATACAAAATTAAATTAGAAAAAAATCAGCACTTGCCTACGCATCGCGGGTTCGATTCCAGAGCGACCCGTAATCTCGATTTTTCCCGTTTAAAATACATTGGGCATATTTCCGAATGCTTTTTATAACACTTCCCAACCGCGCAGAGGTTCAAAATTTCACACACCCATTAAGGGGACAGTTCTCATATAAAAGCTATCCTAAGATTATCGTAAAAGGTTGTTGCTTCGATGCTAGGGGGCGTTAATTAATTCTCCATGTGAAATACATAGGGAATTAAGGACTCATTTTAAGGTACTTCCTGATTGAATTTCCTTTTAAAATTCGGGATGTTTATAAAGTCAATCATACTCAAGCGAAAAATTACAGTGATTTTAGTAGGATGACCTTGGTTCGACGCCGGGGTGGGAATTATGCTGCCGAAAAAAATGCATCAGAAATCGAATTCAGTGCATGTTCAGCTGCGTTAATGACCTTTACTTTATGTTTAGCAACGTTTGAGCAGAGTAATCTTTCGAAAAATTTTATTTTTCACTAAAGATAAATTATTGCATTGCTTGCTGTAAGCAAGCGCACCTTTACTCGTATAACATATATATATATATATATATATCTATACATATAGACGCTTCGGGGGGATATATCTATACATATAGACGCTTCGGGGGGATATATATAACATATATATATATAGGATATTAATGTCAGGCCCAAACCGCTTTGGCCACGGAGCCGCCGATTTTTTTCCGTAATGGCCAACTAAATCTCACTCAGGAAAAATTGGGAAATCCACCCTACCTATCATGGGTTCGATTCTAGGAGGCCCCAAAAATCGACTTTCCCCATTTAGAATGCATTGGGCAGTTTTTCAAATGATTTAAAAAATACTCCCCATTAACCTAGAAGGATAAGATTTCATGTAGCTATTGCTTTTATTAGTATCTATGGAAAAATGCTATTGTTTACGTACAACTGATCATGGGTTCGATGCCAGGAGATGAAATTATTCAAATTTTGAAAAATCGTAGCTCTCTTAATATGATACGTAGATCATTCAAACTTTTTAAACAAATAGATACATATAAAATGTACTTTGAAAAAAATCAACAGTTGCCTATGTGTCACGGGTTCGATTCCAGAGCGTCCCGTAATCTCGATTTTCCCCATTAAGAATGCATGGGGCCGTTTTTCAAATAATTTTAAAAATGCTTCCCATTACGCTAGAGAGTTAAAATTTCATGTGGCTATTGCTATTATATATATCTACGGAAAAATGCCATTGATTACGTACAGCCGGTCATGGGTTCGATGCCAGGTGGTGAAAAACTTTCAAATTTTGAAAAATCGTAGCTCTTTTCATCTGATACCTCGATCATTCTAATTTTCAACACAAATAGATAAGTATGTTTTGTACTTCAAAAAAAATCAGCAAATGCCTATGTATCACGGGTTCGATTCCAGAGCGTCCCGTAATCTCGATTTTTCCCGTTTAAAATACATTGGCCATATTTCCGAAAGTTTTTTTTTGACACCTCCCATCCACGCAGAGGTTGAAAATTTCACACAGGCATTAAGGGGACCATTCTCATTTGAAAGCTATCCTAAGATAGTCGTAAAAGGTCGTTGGTTCGGTGCTAGAAGGCGTTAACTATATCTCCATTTGAAATGCATAGGGAATTTAGGACACATTTTGAGGTACTTCTTGAGTGAATTTCCTTTTGAAATTTGGAGTGTTTATAAAGTCAATCATATTCAAGCGGAAGATAACAGTAACTTTCGTAGGATGGCCTTGGTTCGACGCCAGGGCGGTAATAATGCTGCAGTAAGATACGCATGGGAAATCGAAATCAATGCAATGCTCGCTGCGAAAATGTCATTTACGTTATGTTTAGAATGGCCTTTCAGAATATATTTCGGAAAATCGTACATTTTATTAAAAGATATATTATCACATTGCTTGCTATCAGCAAGCACACCTTTACTCGTATAATTAACTAGGGGTTAAAAAAATTAGAGGATACAAATGTCTGGCGCAAACTGCTGAGGCCACGGGCTCGCCGATTTTTTTGTGTAATGGCCAACTGAAATTAACCCAGGAAAAAATCTAAAACCCACTCTACCTATCATGAGTTCGATTCTGGGAGGCCCCAAAGTCGGATTTTTCTCCATAAGAATGCATGGAGTCGATTTTTGACAATTAAAAAAAAATACTTTCCGGGAACGTAGTACAACGAAATTTCATGTGGCTATAGATAATATACATTTCTACACAAAAATGTTATCAATTATTCACAAAAGATCATGGGTTCGATGCCAGGGGATGAAATATTTTCAGATTTTTAAAAATCGTAGCTCTCTCAATATGATAGTTAGATCATTCAAACTTTCTATACTTATAGATACGTACATAATGTACTTCGAAAAAAATCAACACTTCCCTATGTGCCATTGGTTCGATTCCAGAGCGACCCGTAATCTCGATTTTTCCCGTTTAAAATGCATTGACCATATTTCCGAAAGCTTTTTAAGACACATCCCGACCGGGAAGAGGGTCAAAATTTCACACAGCCATAAAAGGGACCATTTTCAAATAAACGAATTCCAATGATTGCCCTAAATGGTAGTTGGTTCGATTCTAGGGGACGTTAACAATAATTTCCTAAGAAATGCATAGGGAGTAAAGGACTCATTTTAAGGTACTTCCTGAACGAATTTCCTTTTGAAATTCAGGGTGTTTATAAAGTCAACCATACTCAAGCGAAAAATTACAGTGATTTTAGCAGGATGACCTTGGTTTGACGCCAGGGCGGGAATTATGCTGCCGAAAGAAATGCATCGGAAATCGAATTCAATGCATTTTTAGCTGCGATAATGTCCTTTAGTTTATGTTTTGCAATGTTTGAGCGGAGTAATCTTTCGAAAAATTTTATTTTTCACTAAAGATAAATTATTGCATTGCTTGCTGTCAGCAAGCACACCCTTACTCGTATATATATATATATATATAGGATATTAATGTCAGGCCCAAACCGCTTTGGCCACGGAGCCGCCGATTTTTTTCCGTAATGGCCAACTAAATCTCACCTAGGAAAAATTGGGAAACTGACCCTACCTATCATGGGTTCGATTCTAGGAGGCCCCAAAAATCGATTTTCCCCGTTAAGAATGCATTGGGCCGTTTTTCAAATAATTTTAAAATACTTCCCATTAAGTTAAAAGAATAAGATTTCATGTAGCTATTGCTAATATATATGTCTACGGAAAAATGAAGTATTTTACGTACAATCGGTCCTGGGTTCGATGCCAGGAGGTGAAATATTTTCAGATTTTGAAAAATCGTAGCTCTCTTAATATCGTACATAGATTATTCAAACCTTCTACAAATATAGATACACACAATATGTAATTAGAAAAAAAATCAGCACTTGCCTATGTATAACGGGTTCGATTCCAGAGCGAACCGTAATCTGGATTTTTCCCGTTTAAAATACATTGGCCATATTTCCGAATGCTTTTTATAACACTTTCCAACCGCGCAGAGGTTCAAAATTTCACACAGCCATTAAGGGGACAATCCTCATATAAAAGCTATCCTGAGATAATCGTAAAAGGTCGTTGGTTCGATGCTATGGGCGTTAATTAATTCTCCATGTGAAATACATAGGGAATTTAGGGCTCATTTTAAGGTACTTCCTGAATGAATTTCCTTTTGAAATATGGGGTGTTTATAAAGTCCACCATACTCAAGCGAAAAATTACAGTAATTTTAGCAGGATGACCTTGGTTCGACGCCGGGGCGGGATTTTAGCTGCCGAAAGAAATGCATCGGAAATCGTATTCAGTGCATTTTCAGCTGCGTTAATGCCCTTCACTTAATGTTTAGCAACGTTTGAGCAGAGTAATCTTTCGAAAAATATTATTATTCACTAAAAATAAATTATTGCATTGCTTGCTGTAAGCAAGCGCACCTTTACTCGTATTATATATAGATAACTAGGGGGTAATAAAATCTGAGGATACAAATGTCTGGCCCAAACCGCAAGGGCCACCGACTCTCTGATTTTTCTGCGTAATGGCCATCTAAACCTTACCCAGGAAAAAATCTTAAACCCACTCTACCTATCACGGATTCGATTCTGGGAGGCCCAAAAGTCGGATTTTTCTCCATAAGAATGCATGGAGTTGATTTTTGACAATTTTAAAAAAATACATCCGGGGAACGTTTAACAACCAAATTTCATGTGGCTATAGGAAATATACGTTTTTACGCAAAAATGTTATCAATTATCCATATAAGAGTTCGATGCCAGGAGGTGAAATAATTTCAAATTTTGAAAAATCGTAACTCTATTAATATGATACTTTGATCATTCAAACTGTCTATGTGTCACGGGTTCGATTCCAGAGAGATCCGTATTCTCCATTTTTCTCATAAGAAATACATTGAACATATTTCCGAAAGCTTTTTATTATTATATTTTATACGCTTCGGGGAGTTATATATATATATATATATATATATATATATATATATATATATATATATAAATTTGGTTGTTAAACGTTCCCCGGATGTATTTTTTAAAAATTGTCAAAAATCAACTCCATGCATTCTTATGGAGAAAAATCCGACTTTTGGGCCTCCCAGAATCGAATCCGTGATAGGTATATATATATATAGGATATTAATGTCAGGCCCAAACCGCTTTGGCCACGGAGCCGCCGATTTTTTTACGTAATGGCCCACTAAATCTCACTTAGAAAAAATTCGGAAATCCACTCTACCTATCATGGGGCCGTTTTTCAAATAATTTTTTAAAATACTTTCCATTAAGCTAGAAGGATGAGATTTCATGGAGCTATTGCTTTTATTAGTATCTATGGAAAAATGCTATTGTTTACGTACAACTGATCATGGGTTCGATGCCAGGAGATGAAATTATTCAAATTTTGAAAAATCGTAGCTCTCTTAATATGATACGTAGATCATTCAAACTTTCAACACGAATAGATACGTTTATATGTACTTTGAAAAAATCAGCACTTGCCTACATGCTATGGGTTCGATTCCAGAACGACCCGTAATCTCCATTTTTCGGGTAAGGAAAGCATTGACCATATTTCCCATAGCTTTTTATGACACTTCTCAACCGCGAAGAGGTTCAAAATTGCACACAGCCATAAAAGGGACCATTCTCACATAAAAGCGTCCCTATGATCGTCTTAGACGGTCGTTGGTTCGATTCTAGTGGGCGTTAACTATAACTTCATAAGAAATGCATGTGGAATTAAGGACTCATTTTGAGGTACTTTCTTAAGGTATTTCCATTTGAAATTTGGAGTGTTTATAAAGATAATCATACATATGAGAAAGATGACTGTGATTTTCGTAGGATGGCTTTGGTTCGACGACGGGGAGTGAATAATGCTGTCGTATGAAATGCATGGGAAAACGAATTCAGTGCATTGTCAGCGGCGATAATGTCCATTAGTTTATATTTAGTATCGTTTCAGCGGAGTAATCCTCCGAAAAATCTTATATTACATTATAAATTTATTATGACAGTGCTTGCTGTCAGCAAACACACCATATATATACATATATATATATATATGTATGAGAGAGAGAATCTAATGATGAAGTAATGATTGTCATCTTGTGTTGAATTTTATACAGGTATTTCAAAGCTCTCCAGAACTGAGAAAAAACCTTGACCCCAACTTAAGCTATGGTGATAATCACCATCATAACACTGCCCTTCATTATGCTGCCAAACATGGAATGAAACATCTTTTGAGGTAATATTTTGTATACCATTATTTTTTATTAAGGAAAGTTTGGTAGAAATATTAAATTAAATATGTTATTTAAAGAAATTTATTCACTCTTGATGATTTATCTGTTTATTAGTTTCATCTGTTAGAATAAAGTATTTTAATTTTGATTTTTTTAAACTGTGTTGAAAAAAAAAGAGAATTTTTTGTATTTGGTTACTTTATTTTTCTGAATGTGGAGAAGCTTTAGAATTCCACTCATCAGTTATTCTAGGCTTCCAAAAAGGGGATCCATTTCCAATTTAAAGAATAGAAATTTATTGAATTAAGATGGAAATAGTACCTCTAGTAGTTGGTAAATGTACTAGGTTTAAAAGTTTGAAAGATATTAAAATTTTTCCAAGTTTTCATTTCATTCCAGATAAAGTAACTTGAATGGCCTTTGTCCTAATTCTGATACATGGTTAATTTTGATTTGATTTACTCATGATTTTAATTCTATTTCATTTGAGATTTTAAGTTTTTACTTTTTCTTGTTAATATTGGTCTTCTGCTGATAATTTATTCTTTATTGTTTATAATAATTATTCTTTGATAAATTTGATCTTTGCTTAGAACTTTTCTGAATGACCTAACTGGCAATCCAAACAAGAGGAATGGAAGCAATGAAACAGCTCTCCACTGTGCTTGCCTGCCTACTCCCCAGAAATCTCCTTCTGCACATGAGAGACGGGCAGCCTGTGTGGCACTTTTGCTGCAGTGGAGAGGAGCTGTTCTCACTCCATCTGGTGAAAGGGAACGTGTTGATCTTCATGCACAAGATGAAGTAGGATGTAGAAGAAATCCTCTCTCTTACAACATAATTGTTAGATAGAATATATATAACATAATTTAGTCAAGTGAAGTTGAACATAAATTTGAAACTGTGTTGTTTATAAAAAATCAAAAACATTACAAGTCTCATCATAAAGTTATTTGCAGAGAAAATTTATGATTAAAAAAAAATAGATATCAATAAAATTTTGTTTGAATATGGTTTATTTCACATAGGTATTAGCATTATAAATTGTAAATGTCTGTTTCTTCAAGTGTATACATTTTTTTAAGGAGTACCATTCAAAAAACACTAACTTGTAAGCATATTGTATTATTTAAATACTGTTATCTCTCTTACAGTCTGGTAACACTGCTCTTCACAATGCAGCATCCTCTGGGCTACGTCGTTGTGTGGAACTCTTGATAGGACATGGTAGCCCACTGTTTGTTGAAAATCATGACAGGCTTACCCCTTGTGACCTAGCTGTACGATCTCTCCATCTTGAAGTTGCTCAACTTTTAGAAACAAAAATGGTTTTTGTAAGTAACTCTCATCTACTCATAATAACACATATGGTGTTTTAGAAAAGTTGTTGGTAATTTTATACTTAATTACTATCATGTATTTGTGTTTGAATAATAAGTTCATTTTTTGAAAACCTAATCTAAATTAGATTTGTAAATGAAATTACTGTTAATGTGCAATTGTAATCTCTAAGCAAATATAAATGCTAATACAAAAAATCAATGTAATTACCCATGTACTTCCCTTCTAAGATATAAACTAAAAATTAGATTGTTACTGTCTTAGTTATATATGCTTAATAATTTGTTTGTGTCTTACTTAATTGTTCTACTGTTGTATGGTTAAATATATTGTATTTGGAATAATTTCTCACTCAGGCTGAAGGTGGGGATACTATTAATGAGGCAGAATTATCGCTGCCTTCCAATGGTGAAGAAGAGGACGAATCCGATGAAGTTTACAGTGGTCTACGTACTCAAGATCTTCAAGAGGCTAAAGATAGGTTGTTGGTAGAGACATCAGATATGCTGCACATTCCTCTTTTCACTGCAGAAGCTCTTTTAAGAGATAATGGTAATCATCTTAATGTCCTAATAGATTTTATAATAAAGCAATGTAATTCATGCATTTATTTATATTTATAAATTTATATAAGCAGATCTCTTGTTTTATATTTCGTTCCTGCATTTACTCAAAAATGAACATTTAAGTAGAATGTTAAATTATATATCCTATATTTCCTTAATATAACCTATTATATTATTTTTCAGTTTGTCTAAATGATGGACTAATAAGGTTCTCTCTTTTATTATGAAGAATATTATACTCAAGCAATGTTGAACAGTCGATTCTGGTTAATTGGACCACATTGGCACAATCCTTATGGTCCTAATAACCGGCTGGTCCTATTACACGAACATGCCCTTATTACAAGACGAGACATGCTGTACGTAACATATTAAAATGTCATTATGACCTTTATTGTGCGGCACATGCATATGGCAAACATAAACGAGATCTAAGGTTGCTTATGAGCTTTATTCATTCAAAAATAAATTTACAAAATAATTCTTTTAAATGATCTACACGATACTCAGCATGCGAAGCAGGATAAAAAAAGTTCTTATCAAATTCCAGTCAAGTTTGAAGAACTTATCCAGTGTTATCTGACGGATTCTGTTGACAGACTGCACTTGAACAAAATCACTACAAACATCTAACACAGCAATTGGACTGCCTTAATTTTCCTCCTGCATGAAATAGCGGCGCAAAGTTTCATTGCATTTCCTGGCATCCTGTGTTGTCACTTGCACCAACTCATTAGGGGCGTCACCATCACTTTCCTGGTCTTCCGATACTGTAGTGTGTTTTGCTGTAATTCGAACAACAATTTTAAGTGTTGTAATCTTCATTTTCATCGTAGCATTGTAGCTTGTTGTCGATGGATAGAAATTCTGACTTCTCACTGTACACAGGCGACTTGAGGCTTCTTTTTTATCTTCCCTGCCACGTTTTTTTGTCGATTTAAATGGAATTTTGGTCCATATAAGCGAATGATATCAGGCTTATGTACATAGGATTTGTTTCAGTTCTTTCAGTTAAGATTTGGTCCGAATAAGCGGCTGGTCCAATTAACCAGATTTGACTGTATTTATGTAATGTTAACTTATTGTTTATTGAATACAATTATTTTTTCATCTAATTGTACCTGCAAATTATGAAAATCTTGATAAAGAATGGTCAAGGGAAGCATTACTGGAGAAATGGATGAAGGAGCCTGTGTTATGCTGCCAATTAGCTGGAGTTCAGCCTCCTGCATCGGCACTTCACCATTCTGATCTGTGTCCTCCACCCCCTCCTCTTTCTCCCCCTCCCGGAAGTGGCAGCTTATCACGGTGTGAAATATCTTCCATGAACGAAGATGGTGGCTGTGTTCAAAGCTCTTTTGAATCAAAGGATGATTCAGAAGAGAAACCTAAGGATCAAGTGGTGGGCAAATATTTTTAATGTTATGGAATATCTTATGGATTAAAAAATTGAGAAACAATCAATAGCCTTGCTTATTTTTAAAAATGAATCAGCAATTTAAGATTTATGTAAAATAAAGACTACTAATAAATGATATGTAAACTAAAGATTTCTGAGAGAAAGTAATATCAAACAATGAAAATGTGAAAATTTCAAAACAGCATCTAGAAGTATTATCCAAGTATAATAAATTTAAACTATTTTGGAAAAATTGTATCATTTATGAAATAGGAGAATTTCAATTTAATGTCCATGTATACTTAATGATGAATAAAAATTTTTCTTGCTTGAGTAATAAATTATATGATAACTTGCTCTAAAATAATTGATATGTTGACCTATCTTAATATTCTATTGAACATTCTATGAACTCAACCCATAAAGTGTGAAATCTGCACTGATGTAATACCAGAGTGGGATGAATCAGTGCACATAAGCTGTGAGCACCGTTTCTGCACATCCTGTTGGGAAGCCTACCTAACTGTGAAAATTAGAGAAGGTGATGCTCATCGAATTCTCTGCCCTGCCTTTCACTGCCATTATTTAGTTCCTGCGGAAATCATCGAAAGATTAGTCAGCCCTGAGATGGCAAGACGATATCTACAATTTGATATTAAGGTAAGACTTTTTAAATTTTGATAGTGCAATCAACGCTTTGCTAGTTAATTTACAAGGTTTTATTTTTTATTTGCTCAAGGGTAAGTGAAGAAAACATTTCTTTGGATTGATCAGAAAAGGGTAATTTCTAAGTACTTCTATCTAGTGTATTATTTAATATCTGGTAATCAATATTATAATCAATAGTATACAATTTTCAATATCAATTATCTTATAATTAAATAATCTTATATTAATTGAATATCAATAATTCAAAGAATGCAATTTTCAAAAATATGTTGCATTCAAATATATAGCGTTCATTGGAAGATTAAGGTTTCATTTAAAGTCAAATGTTTGCAATGGCTTTAGTTCATAATTTCACAATTTTTTGAAAATATTGCTATAAAAGTCTAATATACTATTTTCATTTGAAAGATTAATTAAATGGAAGTTAAGTTGAGAGTGGTTTAAATTTTGAAGAATAATTTTATATAAGTTCCTTTGTTGTTTTTATTGCTCAATCACTTATCAACTCTTTGAAATGATCTAATTTTGGTTATAGAGGTTCGAGTATTAATGAATAAAATCATTTGATAATAGCATTCAAAATAGTAAGGTATATTGTAGAAATTATTTTTGATTGGTATAGCCATGATATTGGTCAATAATAGAAGGTCAAATTTATAACTCATATGTTGGTTATGCTAAGGAAGTAATTGCTAATTCAAACATATTTCATGAGCCAAAACTGGTCTATTTTAAAGGCAAATCATTTCCTAAACACATAAAAACAAATATTGACGTAAGATCACAGAGAAACACAAGTTAAAACTTCTAATTTGTTCCAGCATTTGTACCTATAACTAAGTCAAGATGAACCAATGGCTTCACTAGAAAAGCCTATACTATATTCTTGAAGTTAAACATTGTGAGTTCTATACATCATAAAGGCTACCAAAAGGACTGATGGCATGCTGGTAAACAGAAAAGCAAGCAAGGGAATTCATGGATTTGAAAGAAGGTTGTAGACAAATGAAAGATAGATGGATAGAAGCTCATTCAGATCTTTGATGAAAATATTTAGTCTGTAGGATTGGCCCACTAGTCTGACAAGAATTATCTTTAGAAACAGTAGGTTTATAAAATATTCAATATATGCTACTTAATACAAGCAGTAGCTGGATAAAATAATTCATGTAGATAGCTCACTTTTAAATAAGCTGCGATTAAAGTGACAACTGGGTTAATAAATTGTGTGATTAGATCATAGAATAGTTAAATGAGGTATCAATGTTCATATTTATATTTTGCATGAGTGACTTTTATGATATACAAAATTTTTATATGATTATTGTGATTAAATTTTAGTATCTATGAAAGCTTTTAATGGAACCTTTTATGAAGATATGTATATAATGTATGTGGCTAGGCAGTCTTCAAATTATCATGGTGAGTTGGCTCTGTTAGCTGTGAATCAAAACTAAGAAAAACCCTATTTTCAGTACTCAAGTAAATTCAGAGTGCATGATTAGTTTTGATCACTTATTTGTACTGAATGCATCGTTATGAGTTAGAAGAATAGGGAAATTTTGTCTTTGAATTAATTTGCTCTTGCACTAATGTTAAGTGATGGAGCACATTTGGAGATAAAATATTTTAAATTACATACCAAAACACAATGTGACATTATATTGCATTTAGCACATACTTCCTATTTACCAACAATGTATAAACTGTTGAATGTTCAATTTTAACAATAATGCACTTATGAGATCAATATTAGAAGGTGTGACTTTGTGGAAAGCCATAGTATAAAGAAAAACTTCGTTATTTCCACAGAAAATTTGATTTACTTGTGATCAGTTCTGTAATTTTACATTATGTCTATAGGTTTAGGTGCCTGAAGATGTCATGTAAAATTATGAAACCAGTAACAAGTAATTCAAATTTTCTTTGGAAATTACAAAGTTTTTCAATAATGCACTTAATAATATAAAAATTTTATATATTATAGGGCATGATTTGCATCTGTCAGGTATTTCACTGAAATGATTGAATAAATTTTATCAAATGACACTCAGCATCTGCTGTCTGTGTTCCTCATCTAATTCAATGTAAACAAGTTCAGATCAGCTCAGTTATGAACTTGATTTCCAGCTATGGACCATTTTCCTATTTACCCTGTTTCAAATCTCTAATCAGATGTAACAAAAATGCAAAATAGTTTAACATGAAAGTTGTCAAAAACATGTAGTTGAAGTAAGTGTTCATTCCATAATATCTTGTTTACTCACAACAATCTGCTTGAACTTTATTTCAGGCATTTGTTGATGGCAATCGAAGTATTAAATGGTGTCCCATGCCAGGTTGTGGAAGAGCAGTTCGTCTACCAGAAGTGGAGCGGGTTCAACCAATATCTTCAACTCCTACTACTTCTCCACCATCATCTCCTGGCTGGCCACCACCAGTAGTTTCTCATGCAGTAGACTGTGGTCGAGGTCATTTATTTTGTTGGTTAGTAAAGCTAGATAATGTTCACATTCATCTTAAAATTATTTTGAAAATTCATTGACCTGCTGGCTTCAGTGGTGGAATGTTTAGCATGTAATAATACAATACAATAAATATACTCTTCTAATGCTGAGGTCTTCTAAGGTTGGGGAGAAAAAATCTGAAACTGACTCTACATATCATGGGCTCAATTCTAAGAGACCACAAAGTTAGACTTTCCTTAGTAAGAATGTATGAGGTCAATTTTTGAAACAATTTTTAAAACTAAATAACATCTTCTTTGGAAGCACTCCCTGAATTAATTTCAGATAAGAGATATTGCTAACAGCAAGCAATGTAATAATATATCTTTTAATGAAAAATATGATATTTCAAAAGGTTAATCTTTGTCCACATTACTAAATATAAGTTAAACAAAATTATTGGAGCGCATATATACTTTGACACAGTCTTCCCATGCTTTTCTTAAGGCAGCATTATTACCCCCTGGCGTCGAACCAAGGCCATACTGCAAAAATCACTGTCTACTTTCGCTTGAGTATGATAAACTTTATAAAAACTCCAAATTTCAAATGGAAATACTTCAAGGAAATACCTCAAAACGAGTCCTTAATTCCCTATGCATTTCTCATGAAGATATAGTTAATACCCCCTAGCATCAAACCAACCACCACTTTTCTTATGGATGTTTTTATGTGAGAAGGGGCCCTTAAATGGCTGTGTGATATTTTAAACCTCTGCGCGGTTAGGAAGTGCCATAAAAAGTTTTTGGAAATCTATCCCATGTATTTCTTATGGGGAAAATCGAGATTACAGGTGGGTCTGGAATCGAACTCTTGACAGATAGGCAAGCGTTGATTCTTTTCAAAGTACATTGTATACGTATGTATACGTGTAGAAAATTTAAATGATCTATGTATCAAATTAAGAGAGATACGATTTTTCAAAATCTGAAAATATTTCACCTCCTGGAATCGAACCCATAATCTTTCGTGGATAATTGATAACATCTTTGCATAAAATGTATATTTCCTATAGCCACATGAAATTTGGTTGTTATACGTTCCCCGGAAGTATTTTTTAAAAATTGTCAAAAATCCACTCCATGCATTCTTATGAAGAAAAATCCGACTTTTGGGCCTCCCAGAATCGAACCCATGATAGGTAGCATGGGTTTTAGATTTTTTCTTGAGTTCGGTTTAGATAGCCATTAAGCAGAATATTTTTTCCCTCCTAGTTATCTATATCTATTATATATTTCCTTTTGAAATTCGGCGTGTTCATAAAGTCAATCATACTCAAGCAAATGATGACAGTATTTTTGATTATGTTTTTTTTTTGAAGGATGGCCTTGGTTCGATGCCTGGGAGGTAATAATAATAATATTGCAATAAGAAAAGCATAGGAAATCAAACTCAATGCTATGTACCCTGTAAAAATGTCCTTTTTGTTGAGCATGACTTATCTGAATAATCTTTCAAAAAATATCTGGTGCAGATTGTCCTTAGTTTGATATGAGTAAAATGCTGACATAAGAAATGCATGGGAAATCTAACTTTCCGTATGAATTCATGACAAAATTACGTGGAATACAGTTGAAGGAGTATGTGAGCATTGTAATCTTTCTCGTGAACCATAGTTAAAGTATAATTAGTAACAAAACCTGTAGCTTGCTTTAAGTAAGCAAACTTTCACTCGTATATATATATACCTGTGTGTATGTGCCATCATCAGCCATTTTCAACACAACATCGGATGTAGGCCTCCCTAAGCCTTAAGCCTTTTCCAATTATCTCAATTTTGAGCCTCTATCTGTCACATTACTCTGTGGTATCTGGTGGTATATCTGTTCCATTGGTACTTTGGTCTTCTTCTTGGTCTCTTCACATCTCTTGCTTTCCAGTTGAGTGCTTCTGATGTCCAACGGTTGTCATTTTTTCTCGACACATGTCCTGGCCACATCCATTTTATGGACTTTATCTTCTCTATAATGTCTGTAACTCCTGTCATCATCCTCACCCATGCTTCCTGTCTCTTCTTGTGATGTCCCATACTTCTTTGTGTGGTCTGGAGTTGCTGAGTTGTTGCTGCATTCAGAACCCGTGTTTCACTACTGTACGTTAAGACGGGTAGAACCTTTGTTTTCAGTTCCATCAGTATTCTTGACTTGAGGATGTATCTTCAAAAGGCACTCCAACGCAGTTTGATTCTTTGTATTACTTTATTAATTCTTTTTTCCTGTTATCTCAAGTTTCCAAGGTATAGCTTTAATTTATTTTAATAAATTTATTATTTTGGCTTATAAATTTTGGCTTGGGATTGACGTAAGGAGACCAACTAGATTCAATCCTAAAAAAGAGGTATTTTAAACGTTATATTGGAACTAATAAATAACTTGAAATTCATTTTTGTAAAGGGAATGTCTTGGTGAAGCTCATGCACCAAGTGGCTGTGCCCAGTGGAGGGAATGGAAACGAAAGATTCTGGAAGTTAGGCCTGAAGAACTTCGACCCTCTCCACCTGCCCTCGAGATGGAAGATGCTGCCAATTGTCTTTGGCTGGTCACCAATTCAAAACCCTGTCCCAATTGTCGGTCCCGTATTCAGAAAAATGAAGGCTGTAATCACATGAAGTGCTCAAAAGTAAGTATGCAGCTCTAATGAATTCTTAAAATCTAAAATTTATTTCTAGTTATTAGCTATTTTAGTCTTATTAGTTGTAGCTTATTAATCTTCATTACTTATCTTTATAAATTTTCATGTGATAATTTCCTGAAATTGTGAAGTTATTTTCCCTTGGGTCATTTAAAAAATAGTATCTAGAAATTCTTGAAGTTAAAATTAATCAAAATGATGAGTTTGTTCCTGGTGCACAAAAATATTTTTGAGTTTAAATAGGGTGTATGCTATCTGAAAGGCGCTTGATTGACCGATGCTCAGTTCCCTGAGCTATCGGTCGATTGGGACCCATTTAAATAACTTCCTTTTAATATGATTTTCTTGTTCAAAAATCTCAAATTGATTTTCAACCTTACGTCGGTGAAAAGTTATCTTCTTTCAAATTATTCTCAGATTTAATGTAATATTTAACAACCTCAACATTGTGCATATCTGAATATCAGATTCTATGTTTTACATTATATTTTTTCTTCTAGTGTAAATTTGACTTTTGTTGGGTTTGCTTGGAAAGCTGGAAAAAACATAGCTCAGCTACAGGGGGCTACTTCCGTTGTAATCGTTATGAAGCTGTCAATAAAGCTGATGAGAAACGTGGAATTCTTATAAGTGAGGTGACTGATTCTCAGTTGTTTTTTAGTTTTAATAATGGATATCGTAAATGGAGCTAAATGATTGTTTTATTTTTTTTATTGTGGTCCATGCTTTGTCTGTAAAAGATATTTTTACTAACTTTAATAATAATTCAATTTAAAATTTATATTTTAGGTTTTTGCTCTTATCTATATTAATAATCTATATCTCAATCCTGAATTGAGTAACATTAGTTAATCTTAACAGTCAAATATTTGTTAAATTTAAAATAAGAGTAAATGTATTTTTAGCTGTTTTGACCCTTTATTACCTTTTCTAATGTTCCTTGCTTTCCGATGAAATCAATTATGTTGATGTAAAACTCTTGGTCAACTTTACTAGGTGTATTATGGCATCCAATTATTTTAAAGTTTGTATGGAAAGGCTGGATTTATTTTTCAGAAAAATGACTTAACCTTTGGCATATCTTGGCTAAAATACTATTGCACAATTTAACATCTTAATATTAAAATTATTTTAACAGTTATTTTTCTGAGAATGGCATCAAAATAAAAGAAAAAGAAGCATTTTTATCAATTGAAACTTAACGTTTGATGTCAATTAAAGTTTACCAAGGAGAATGTTAGATGCTAGACACTCTCTTTGTTATTTTAGTAGTCCTTGATTTTTTCTTGACTAGAGAGAAATTTTGACCTATGAATTACTGATACTGATTGATCAATTTATTAGCCTTCTGTATAAATAAGTGTTCAAGATCTTCATAGAATTATAATTCAATTATACTTTTTATACATCTGTTATTTGATGAAAAGATGATTTTTCCTATATTTGCTTGTCTATTATAGCTTTTCTTCCTAGTAAATCAGTTAATCTACCACCTTTCTTTCACTCTACAGTTAATTAAAATAATATTGCAGTTTAAATAATAAATTTAATTAAATAACAATTAGCCTTATAATGAATTTTCAATTTTATCTAGGCAACTCTGAGAAATCAAAAAATGCAAGAGCTCAATCGTTTCCTACATTATTATACTCGATTTAAGAATCACGAAAACAGTCAAAGAATGGAGGAACCTTTGCTTAGAGCTGTGAGGAAAAAAATGGCTGTACTTGCTTCTTCACTGATTCAAGGAAATACTGGTGAAGGTACTTAAATATTTCTGTCTTTTAATTCATAATAATTTAACTAATTGATGTTGCATCAATGTATATGTGAGAATAGATCAAATTTTTTTCTCCATTATTTTCTTTTTTCTTACTTAGCTTGCTGCAAAATAAAAGCTAGTGAAGAAATTTGAGGTTTAAAATATTTTCTGTATTCTTGCTAGTGTTCATCTTTTGCTTTAACAATGATCTTAATTTTGTTAATTTTCAAGGTTAGAGGAATAATATTTCTGATTAAATTACAGAGTCAGCGGAAAAGGGAACTCGGTTTATTGAAGAAGGTGTAAAGGAACTTCTTAAAGCCAGAAGAGTTCTGTGTGGTTCCTATGTCTATGGTTATTATCTTCGTGATAATGGTTATAACAAAGCTATTTTTGAGTTCATGCAGGTTGGTCCATTTATATATCTTGTTCATATTCTATTTGCTGGTACTTCTATTAGCTCTATGTACAAAACTAATTAAGCATTGAATATGACAATAGATAAAATGCACATAATTTACATTTATAGTTTATTTAGTTTGTTTGTCTAAATTTAGACATCTCCATCTTGATACTTGAATCACTTTAATGGGGGTGCATCATTGGTGTGAGATTTGTGGTTAATGTGTTTAAACAAGTTTTCAAAATAATTTTTCTCCCTTTTCAGATAGAGCCTTTATATACATTAATTGTTCAATTTCTATACAATGGATCAAAAATAAAAAAATACTTTCTTCTACCAAATTAGTTTTCTTATGAAGATTATAAATTTCACTCAAGTCTCTAAATAAAAGATTTTTAATACAATGCCAATAATGTTAATACATATGTTCAAGATTTCCCTCATTTTTATAAAGAAACTGTTCAGTCTTAGACCTATATGTTTTCTGAGATTTGTATTTTGTTCCTAGTTCAACCCTTCATTGGCTCTTAGATTCTATGAAAAGTTTTAATCAAAATTTAAACCTTAATTTTTAAAATATTAAATTTATAGTTTTCTCATTATGTGTCTATTAATCATTAAATAAACAATGCAAAACATTTTTCCATGCAATATTTTTGACAGAACGAACTTGAAGAAGTAACTGAGAAGCTTTCAGAAACTTTGGCTAGACCCTATCTTCGCACACCTCGTGGAGTAATTATCCAAACATCTGCTCTCGCTCGGCGCAGGCGTCGTGAGTTTGTGAGAGCAGTCTCAAGAGGGCTGGTACCTCCTGAGACACCACCTGCTGTGCGGAATGTTTCTGAGGGACTTATTCCAAGGGGCCCAGGGACATCAGAAGAAGTGAGTAAATCTACTGTAATATTGGAATGCAAGCGCATTTCCCTTCCGTGTTTAAAGCTGTTTTTGATGAAGAATTTACCTATAAATTCTCTTGTCTCTCTAATTTTTTTTATGAATGCTGATTTAACCGAAATATTCATATTTCCTGAAATCATGCAAAACGTTGTCTTTATATTTTCAATATATTCTCGACTATCTTTCTTATGATTTATTTTCTTTCAAATTTAAATTTTAAAAATTCCTTAATGGAATGGACTTATTTTGTGGTATTCATTATCTAATTTGAAAATTTAACCCACTCTAGATATTTAAAATCTTGAATAGTTATTTTATGTAGATTATATCACAAATATATTTCTACCTTGTATATTAGGAAGACTCTTGAAAAATTTTGCATTTTCACTATGGAAATAATTCCAAAATTATCCATCAAGGCAGCTAAATGGAAACCTAGGAAATATTTCTGAAAGTAATTAATTTATTTTAACTTATCATACCTGATAATTAACATAACTTCCTTCTCTCAATTTTAAATACCATTACTTCCTAATATATCTGTCCAAACAATCTGTACCATCTGATACCAAGAATTCCCTCCCTTTTATATATATACGAGTAAAGGTGTGCTTGCTTATAGCAAGCAATCAAAAAATATATCTTAAATAAAACTTAACATTTTCCGAAAGACTTTATTCGGATAAGGCATGCTAACTTAAGGACATTTTCGAAGCGATCTTTTCATTGATTTCGATTTCCCATGCATTTCTTACGGCAAAATTATTCCCGCCCCGGCGTCGAACCAAGGCCATCCTACGAAAATTACTGTTATCTTCCGCTTGAATATGATTGACTTTATAAACACTCCAAATTTCAAAGGAAATTCACTCAGGAAGTACCTCAAAATGTGTCCTAAATTCCCTATGTATTTCAAATGGAGATATACTTAACGCCCCCTAGCATCGAAAAAGGACCTTTTACGACTATCTTAGGGTAGCTTTTAAATGAGAATGGTCCCCTTAATGGCTGTGTGAAATTTTGAACCTCGGCGCGGCTAGGAAGTACCCTAAAAAGGTTTCGGAAATATGGCCAATGTATTTTAAACGGGAAAAATCGAATTTACGGGACGTTCTGGAATCGAACCCATGCTACATAGGGAAGTGCTGATTTTTTTAGAAGTAAAAAATATACTTATCTATTTGTGTTGAAAATATGAATGATCTAGGTATCAGACAAATAGAGCTACGATTTTTCAAAATTTAAAAACTTTTCTCCACCTGGCATCGAACCCATGACCGGTTGGACGTAAACAGTAGCATTTTTCCGTAGATATATATATAGTAGCAATAGCTACGTGAAATCTAATCCTTCTAAGTTAATGGGAAGTATTTTTAAAATCATTTGAAAAACGGCCCCATGCATTCTTAATGGGGAAAATCGAGATTACGGGACACTCTGGAATCGAACCCGTGACACATAGACAACTGTTGATTTTTTTCGATGTACACTATATATGTATCTATACGTGTAGAAAGTTTGAATGATCTACGTATCATTTAAAAAGAGCTACGATTTTTCAAAATTTGAAACTTTTTCACCTCCTGGCATCGAACCCATGACCGTTTGCACGTAAGCAATGGCATTTTTGCGTAGATATATATAGTTGCAATACCCTTATGAAATTTCATTGTTCTATCTCAATGGAAAGTATTTTTTTAAATTGTTTGAAAAACGGCCCCATGCATTCTTACGGGGGAAAGTCGATTTTTGGGGCCTCCTAGAATCGAACCCATGATAGGTAGAGTGGATTTCCGAATTTTTTCTAAGTGAGATTTAGTGGGCCATTACGTAAAAAAATCGCCGAGCCGGTGGCCCAAGCGTTTTGGGCCTGACATTAATATCCTATATATATGTTATATATATATATATATCCCCCCGAAGGGTCTATATATTATAGATATATATATACAAAAACTAAATGAAGGAATATTTGTTGAAAAGAAAAAATATCAAATATATCAGTAAGAGAAATACGACTCTCTCAAAATAAATTTTATTTAGTTCATTATTTTCACCTTCATTTAGTTTTTGTGGAATCCATTATAATTGTAACAGGTCATTTTTTCTTATTATTTGCAAAAATTGTAGTATAATTCTGGGATGTATTAGAATTCAAATATAATGCAGTCTATTCATCAATGATATAATTTAATAAGTTTTATCTTTCCATCTTGGTTTCTTCTTTGATTTAAATAGTAGTAAGTATACTGGGAAGAAATGAAATGTTTAATATTTATTATTTCCTTGCTACAAGTTTTGAGATGAAGGGTTACATAGTGGAATTAAAAACTTATTACTTAAGGTAAAGTAAGAGCATTGAATTAATTAAATTACTCTAATGAAATTCCTCCTGAGTGATGCAGAACTTCAATGAAGGCCCTAAGTGGTTGTGTTATGTTGAATAACCTTGGACCATTATCGACATCATCTTCATAAAAATGCAGGTTTCCTTCATCTTTTATCATCAATCCAAATCTTTTCTTCCTCTGAAATATTAAGATTGCAATTACTGTAAGAATATGAGGGTTTTATCTCAAATATTAAATTTGATATGAAGTAATTAAAAAATGGTTTGACATATCTTTCTAACACTTTCTTTCTTCAGTATTTTGAAGGACTAATAAGTTACAAAATACACTTACAAGGACAATTAAAGAACAAAAAAATATGGTCAAACTGTTGTGTAATGTAAATATCAAGGATAATATTGTATATTAATTATATTATTCTGTATATTATATATTATTTTGATATATTGAATTATATGTTTGTATATATTTTTTAAGAAAAAATAATATTATTGAAGGTTAATAAACTAAACAAAATCATCGGGACGCATATACATATGGACATCATCTTCCCATGCATTTCTTACAGCAAAATTATTCCCATCCCAGTGTCCAACCAAGGGCAGCCTGCTTAGAATAGTTAAATAATTTACTTGAGTATGATTGTCTTTATGTACACTACAAATTTCAAAGGGAAATTCAAATAGGAAGTACCACAAACGATATTCTGTTTCCCTATGCATTTCTTATGATTATTGTCTTATTAACAAAGTTTGAATGATAGGTGTATCATATTAAGGGAGATATGATTTTTCAAAATCTGAAAATATTTCACCTCTGGCATCGAACCCATGACCAGTTGTACTTACACAATAGCATTTTTCCATAGATATACATATTAGCAATATCCATTTATATCTATTATATATAACCGATTCGGGGGGATATCTATCTTCTATTATATATAGATAACTAGGGGGTAAAAAAAATTTGAGGATACAAATGTCTGGCCCAAACCACAGGGGCCACCTGCTCGCTGATATTTCTGCGTAATGGCCATCTAAACCAAACCCAGGAAAACATCTAAAACCCATTCTACCTATATAATTTTTTCATGAATTCATACAGAAAGTTAGATTTTCCATGCATTTCTTATGTCAGCATTTGTCTATCATGGTTCAATGCTAAGAGGCCCCAAAAATTGACTTTCCCCCATAAGAATGAATTGGGCCATTTTCAAATAATTTTTTAAAATACTTTCCATTAAGGGAGAAGGATAAGTTTTCATATGGCTATTGCTAATATGTATATCTACGAGATCTATGAAAAAGTAAAGGTTTTTGAAATATTTCTTTGTTCACTCATTGTTTAACATGGACTAAAGGACATAATGGTAGTGAATATTACATTGACTTTGATTTCCCATGTATTTCTTATGGCAGCATTTTTCTAGCTCAGACGTAGAACTAACGACTTTCCTTCTAAAATTTTTCATGATTCGCATGAGTACCCTCATCTCTATAAATAATACGGTATATGCCCCCTAGAATTGAACCAATGACCAAATATATCATGATTACAGAACCTTTGTATAAAGATGAGGTCTATCTGTACATTTGCGAATATTAAGACTTCTATGCCATTGGAAAGTTTATAGTGGGCCATCATGCAAGAAAATCAGGCAGCCTGTGGGCCCAGTACAAAAACCAGCCAAAACTACTGGATCCATAGGTTTCCTGATTTTTTTTGTAATGGATCACTCTATCTCACCTAGAAAAAATCAAAAACCCACCCTACCTATCATGGGTTCGATTCTAGTAGGCCCCAAAAATCAACTTTTCCCCATAAGAATGCATGGGGTCAGTTTTCAAACAATTTTAAAAAATACTTCCTATTAAGCCAGAAGAATAAATTTCATATGGCTGTAGCTCCTTTATATTTCTACATAAAAAATTTTTTTTATTTACAAATGGTCATTAATGGTCAAAAATGTTTCTGGGTTGATATGAAAGATAGATAAATGAAACTTCAGAGAATTACAAGTACATATACAGTATATTCTGAAAAAAATCAACAGTTGTCTAAGTGTTATGGGTTAGATTCCGATTTATGGGTGAGCCCTGCACAATGTAAGAATACATGGGCTGATAACCTAAAATGGATGTAATCAGCATCCCTTTCTACATGTATCATTTACTCTCAATGAACGCTCATTAATCTTTTTAGTAATTAATATGAAATATAAAATGGTTTTTTATGATAGAAAATTCTTTAGAAGAATATACTGTTTGATAACTTAGCCTAACTACTAATTGTTTACCAATAATTCTGAATTTAAAAAATCGGTATGATAAGTAGAATTTAAAATTATTTAAAAATAAAATTTGTTATTTTTGTTGGATTCAAACAAACTTTAGTATTATTTCCATTAATAATAGCTAATGGTGGAATATAAATTTATTGTTATTTATTATATAATATAATATAAATTATATTAATAAAAAATCTGTCTAAATATCTTATCTACTGTTGCCAATTAAGAAATAAATGTCTGAAAAACTTAGGTATTTACTATTTGACATTAAAGAATATCATAGACCTTAATGCTCAGATATTGGCATGTTATACTTTTATGAAGTCATTAACCCCAACTCCAAGCAGAGTTCTGCTTTCGTAAAAAATCTGCTTGCATGATATTCATCTAGTTTCTCAAGAAGCTGTACATATGCTATGGAATCAAAGCAGTTCATAGGTTATTCATCATTTTAAATTAAACTTGATTCAAAAGAAAGTTAACTGTGACATAATTAATAAAATAAATGCTCATGAAAGTTCTTGCTGATTTTTCAAATTGTTTGTTATATATCATCATGAAATGAGTTTTATAATTGTTTTTTATAATTTTTCTATCAATTAATCAATACATGGATTGCACACAGAGCTATTCCTTTTAATGTTTAACTAATTAGTATTTTCTATAGTAAATAGTCGTAATATTTCTTACTGAAAAGTAGAATAGCGGCATCCTTTCATAAAATACATTTGCTGTATCTTCATAAGGAACAAATCCATACCATGTGTAAGTTCCAGGCCTTGAAAGAGAATCAAAATCATAATTTCACATTTGTACCTGAGAAGGTACATTTTTATATTACAATTGGTGACTAAAATTAAACTTCTCTGTGAAGAAAAATGTTCAGTAAATATTAGGTCTAATAAGCTATATTATTATTAAACATATAGGTCCTAAATATAGTTCAAATCTATTTTCTTTAATTTTCCCTTTATCTAAAAAAGATTTGATGAAAGAACAAGTACCTGTCACAATCAAGCCAATGTGGATTAAGTGCATTCAGTGTAGATTGATTTGTTAGTCCTATAACAAAAAACCATAATCCATCCTCCCAATCTAATGTGGCTTCGAACTTCTCATTTGGTTTTAATGGACTAAGAGTCATTACAGTAGTATAGGTTCCATTCCTAGTATTAAATTAAATAAGTTAAGGATAATTAAAATTTTAATAGATGATGGAAACTTTAATATACTCATTCAGTATTTCTTAAAGCATTGCTCAGCTATTATGGGATAAAAACAAATAGCATTAAACACATGTACAATAATATTCACTCACTTTTTCATCTGGATTTTTCCTTTACTTTTGCCTAACCCCACCCTCCTTGTACAGTAGAAACCATTGTTAATTCTATCAAATGAAGGAGAATGAACTTAGTCTGTATCAGTAAAGAATGTTGAAAGTTTTATATTTAATGCAAATTATTATTTTACAAGGAGTCACTATTTATTTAAAGGATGCTGACACTTAAGCACTCACCCTTCCTCAAAGTATACTTCATTTGTCTCGTTAATGTTGTTATCTTCTTGAGTTTCATGGAATTTAAAAAGAATTATACTATGATGTAATTACCAAATTCATTGGGAATGGTGAAATTTTTTAATTGCAACTTGTTGCAATGAATTATTACTTGTTATTCACAGTCAATTATTTGATGAATGTTGAAGAGTGTATAATATCCAATTCTACATACCTCTTAAAGAAGCTGTCAGTTTGTGAAGATCATTCTCACCACATTTTTCAAATGTGTGCTGCAAGTTTATCTCCACCTGCTCTGTATTATTCTTTAAATACTTATGGGCAGTAAAAGTAGGAACCCAAGTAGAAGACCCACTTTTTCTGAGCTTCAATTTTAAGTCCAACGTTTCTTGGTATGATTCTTCACAACAACTCACTCTTAAACTTCGCATCACTATCATTGCAAAAGCAAGAGAGAAGGAAATATATGCAGATGCAAATAACTGGAGCTTCTTCATATTTACTGGGTGTTCAAGCTCCGCGATTTATACTTCACTGAAGAACGACCAAGAATCTTGCCCTTTCTATGAGCATTCAGTTCCAGGAAAGGGTTGATGATAGTTTCACCTTATCATCTTTTGCAGAAAGCTATCTCAATTTGAAGTACCCTACTTCGTACGCTAGCCACTCAATGGAATGCCCTTTCCTCGTTGGTTGATTTCTAAATCCCTGGTCCCTAATCTTATTTAAACCTGGTACCCGATCAAATACACTCCAAAACAATTACTATATTGTTTGAACACTTAAATCTCAACTCGGAAATCATCGATATTCAAAGATTTCGGTAAATTTTGAATGAACTCCCGCCCTTAATTTTCAGGCTTATTTTCAATCTTGCTACTGAATATATTGGGCCAAAGATACTTATTTTCGGTATTTTGGCAAGTGATAGACGGATGTTTTTTTAGAATGTTATAAGACGATTAAACTAGATTTTTTGGATGTAATGCTATATTTCTATCAGTGAGAGGGATAAATCGTTCGGATGAGTAATGTTTGGCTGCGCTTATTCTGTCTTAAAGTTTTGAAAAATCATCCTATTACGCATCAGTTAGAATAAGGTCGTATAGGTCAATTGACAAGAACTCAGTGGTAAGTGAGCGACGTAAACAGGAGATAAGGCTTCAGCTCAAACGTAGAAGTTGACTCTTAATTCTTTCATATCACCCAAATAAATTTAACTCAAAGAAACTTCATTGTTAGGGATTTACATGCTTACTTGGATGGAATGGAATAACGTCGATTATCAATAGAAATTACAAAATTAGATGAGAAAATTACTTCATGTCCTACGGAAATAAGGGAGAAAGGTGTAGTAATTTCTGACTTCGGAGCATCTTAGTTTGCTTCTCCTCGGTATCCATCATTGAATGAACATAAACTCAAAAGTCATTTTACTTTCAAACCAGGCATGAGCATCCTTTCCGCTGCTGACGGCTGCGCTACAGACTTTTTACTTTAATAACGGCCGCCAGTATGTCCGAGTATAATGCTTTATGAATTACTTAAAAATTTGCAAATTTCATAGTAAAACGGAGTATGATATATCCTTTTCTGATAAACCACTTCACATGCTGCTCATTGTTCTTCAATTCCACTAGTTCTATTTATAGATACAACTGTGCACTTTCTTTCTCCACTAGATGAGGAGAAGATGACGAGTCATATTATTGCTGAAATATTTTTAAAATTAGTTAGCGAATTCCTACAATCACCAGTCTAAAATGCCCGAAAAGCGAACGGTAGTAATTTGGTCTTTACTTCTTTGCTCTCAAACAGAGACGTAATTACGTACACTTCAATCTACACGTCCCGCGGCCACAGGTTGCGCACCCATGCTCTTAACCAAAGTAGATATATCCCTGATGTTTCAGTCTCTGATTGCGTAAAATTTATTTATCGAGATTTAATATTGTATTAATTCAATTGCGATTTAATATAAGCTTGAATAGCGTACCAAATGATTTGTTTTGCTAAGGAGCCAAGTTTTATTTCATTCTACTTGTAGTTTACGAACTTCAGAACTACACTTAGACGCCCTTAATATTTTTTCTGAGCACCCTTTCCCCAGCGTTCACAGTTTCTCAATATTTAGGCGCCTAATGTGCCGAAGGTGTCAATATTTTGCTGACGCAAGATTCGAGTTTAAGTTTCTACCTGTATCAGCCAAACAGCACGATAGATCTGTAACGGGCTTTACGAAATCAGTAGTAATCCCTTATACGTGGAACTGTAACAAAAATTCTTCATTGATTTCTTATCTTAGAAACTATTACACCGTTCCATGATTGCTTATTTAAAGCATTGGAAACATCATTTATTCTAGTGCAACCGTAGTATTTTCTTCCGTAAATAATTGTATACAGAACTGCTTTCTACTCCAGGTTTTTTATTGTTTTTTTTATGTGAACTCATGAGAATTTCCCGGTTAACCCTTTCAGCCCCAATTATACATATGGAATCATTAACTTGGGCACCTATTTCATATAAATTATTGATTATTTTTCAATAAAAACTATTTTTTTCTTGTGTATTATATTTTTCAATGTATAATTGTTGAATACATCATTTTATAGATGAATTTTACCAAAAAATCATTATTACTTGTACACTTAAAGTTCAGATTTGTAATATTTTAAATAAATACGCGGGACGTGTAGATTGAAGTGTACGTAATTACGTCTCTGTTTGAGAGCAAAGAAGTAAAGACCAAATTACTACCGTTCGCTTTTCGGCTAAAAGAGTGTATGAATTTTCCAGCAAAGAAACAATCCTGCTTGTCCCCACTAGTAACTATACTAGTACTGTCTTCATGATACTGTAACTGGAGCTTTAGCATCTTAGTTAAAAAAATATTGGTAAATTTAAAATATCTGCAGTTTCATTGGTATATCAGCCAGAAATCTCATAACTAGTCCTGAAGTCCTTTGCCGATAATTTTTAATTTCACTCGCCATTTTAATTTTCCAAACAATTGGTATAAAATCTTGTATTTAATTACTTTTATCAATATGTTATTTTATTTTATGTACGTACGATAATAATTATCTTTATTTGATACATAACCAAATGAATTTTATTGCTAGATAAAGTACATTAATATCTTAACCATACTTCTCAGTTCATTGTAATACCCTTGAAAGAAATCTAGAACTAATTCAAAGAATTAACTACAATAAAGTATTCCAGTGAATTAAATCTTATTTATAGATACCCTTTCTTGTGTAAACTTATACACCCTAAAAATTATAAGCGTAATGATTTAGTAGTATTAAATAATTTAATTTGCAAAAATTCAATTCTATGTTCCATATCATTTCTCAACATCTACAGTTATTTTCTCTACATAGATTCTCATCCCTCCAACTGTATGTTAAATCCTTCAACATTCTGCTAACTCAGTTCTTAAGAAAATTTCCATTCACTATTATAAAATACTTCTGCCCAACATATTACAGCTCTGGAAATTTAAGCCTTTTTATTGAAATCTATATTATTAAATTTTATTATGTAATATGTCTAATTTTTTATTTATAATTATCTTTGTTTTTTCCCATATTAAATTCTTGAAGTTCATATTTCTCTTATATCACTAGTCCTTCATATATTACTTTTAGAGCTTATTGTATTTGATATTATAGATGTGCTATTCTCCGTATATAAGTTATATTAGATGTATTTGTACTGGACCAGTAAAAGTTTGCATACTTACAGCAAGCAATCGATTTATGTTTGTCATTCTGAATTTAAGTTTTATTGAAATAGAAATTCTTCTTGGGTTAACAAGTGGGTGAGTTCTTTGGTGTAAACCATTTTATATATATATATATAATGGTTTACACCAAAGAACTCACCCACTTGTTATATATATATATATCTTATTATTATTATTATTGGTATATTTCTGGGAAAGTATCAGATTCTACTATTATTTTATTAATATAAAGATGAGTTTTCAATCTTCCCTATATCTTTGCTAAATATTATTTTCATGATATGTTCCATTTGCTTTTCACTATAATTATTAACTATCTATTTAAACATCATTATGATTATTTTATTTTTTATGAATTTTATTCATGATTATGTATGTATGTATTATTTTAATATTTACTATTTCCTATCTTGCTTAAATATTTGAATGAACCTTATATGAGAATTCTGAATGTGTTGATATCCTAATGTGTTACTCTCCTCTTTGTTTAGATTTTTATCTTATTTCTAAAACTTTATATGCACTAAATTTAAATGTAAAAAAAGAATGTATTGAAAGCAATATGAGAAGGTGTGACTTCATGGAATGCCATAGTAATAAAAAACTTTGGACCTTCTAGAAGAAGTAGAAAATTGTAGTTTTCCCCAGCATGTACTTACAAATGAACATTTGTTCCCAAACACTTCAACCCTTCTCTCCTTACCTTACAAAATATTTCCATGATGCACCTACTCCTCCCTTCCCTTTTACCCTCCTTCCCTCTCCAACCTATATATTCCCTAGCAAAATACCCTTCCATGTCTGAAGATGTAATTTTTATTACAAAACAAAAATGAAATTTATTCCAAATATAGCATATATTTTCTGTGAAAATTTACAAAGTTTTTTATTACTAGAGAATGTATTGACAAAGAGGAATGTTTATGTGTATAGCTAGAGGGTTATGTTACCATGAGAGTCATTTTCTCTTCTTGAAAACACAAATAAGTTCGGTCACATTACCATAGAATATATTTAAATCAAACGTATTGCTTTTCATTTTGTAATTATTAGGACTGTGAAATGGAGAGGTTAACAAATATTTTTGGACGATGTGCCCGCATTGGCTGTGGAAGACCTAGGGCTCGGAATCCTCACACTGGAACCATTCATCCTTACTGTTCTCTTTGGTGTAGTCAGTCAGATGCTGTGCATATGAGAGCTCGAGCAGGTTGGTTATGATAAATAAGAAATCCAAACATCATTTCCAATATATCTGCAAATTAAATTTCTGTTTTTTAGTAAACTTAGACAAATTTTCTTATGGAGTGTTGTGCAAGTGAATGATGCAGATTTTTAGAATCAAAGATTTTCTTGGTTAGGATGCTGGTGGGATATTGTTTAGAAGGCTATCTTGTCCATCATATTTAAGGCAGAGGCCTACTTATCACTTAACCAAAAGAATCTTTGCAATATAATCAACCAACAGGAAAACACAAGATAGCCTTGTTGTAAAATGTTTAATTTTATTTAATTAAATATTATCACTTTTATGTATGTATGTATATGTGGCAAAGTGCCCCCTTAGTGCGGTGCATGGCTATTGATGCCAGTCAACGCATGCCCTCGAGAAGCTTCGAGGCATTTTGCCAATGACATTGTATATAAAGTGTCCTGAGGGGCTCACAGTCAAGCAGACCATAAAGGACCTCTGAGTAGCACTCACCTTATGTGCCTTGATAATTATATTATAATTCTATGTTCCATATCATTTCTCAACATTGTTTCTCAATTTTGTTATCTATAATTATCTTCGTTTTTTATTATATTATTATTATTTATCATATTACATTCTTGAAGTTCATATCTCTCTTATATCACTAGTCCTTCATATATTACTTAAAGAGCTTATTGTATATGATATTATAGATGTGCTATTCTCTGTATATTTACATATTAATAAATAATTTAAATCCATGTTAATAGTGAATATAATTGTTTCAAACCATGAAATTACATATGTAGTCATGAGTGTGAATTTAAATTACAAATGCCTATTTTCCTTAAGGTACAACTTCGTGTGTCACATCAGAAGGTGGTAGTAGGTCTTACGGAGGTCCAATGATACGACAGAGATCAGGAAGTGGACCCCTCCCACCCCCCTCATCACGAGGGCAAACCCCACCTCCAGGTGATTATAGCACTGACCTTGTGATTGCTCTGGAAATGTCTCGTCTGCAAATGATTGAAGATGAAACTAGGAAACGACAACAAAGAGGCACAACATCTTGCGGAACAGCAGTGACTCAGTCTGAAACTGGAAGTGAAGAAATTTCCAGGTGAATTAATGTTTATAATTCATGACTGATGGTTTACTTATCCATGAATAAATTAAATCAAGTATAAATTCTTTTGAAGTTGGCTCTAAATATGTTGAAATAATATATGTGATTGTATAAAATTACAATAACTACTATTAGATCTTCTTTTTTTACATGTGATGACATATAAGATGCAATTTTTTTCCTAAATTAGATCTCAACAAATTTACCCACGCCACATACGTGAAGGACACAGGTTAACTTTCAATACAGAAAACTATTTTTAGTCTGGATGAAAGTCTAGACGCACATAACGTTTTCTACATCTGCCATATTTATTTTTTCAGGTTTAACTAAATTTGTGCCTACACTGTACCTTGTCTATCAAAAAGTAAACCAACCTAGTCAAGCTCGGTCCGCCCTTGTTGCGGAGAAGTAGGACTCAAACATAGTACAACATTGAACAACTTTTTCAAGTATGACACCCCAACACACATGTTGGTATCGGTGCTTATATATATACACATTTTGGTATCAGTGCTTAAAGCTATTTGTGAAAAAAAGTACCCTTAAAAAGTAAAGTAAAAGTAAAAATGAATAAAGCAAACAAGAGATTATGCTACACAATATAGTATAAACTAGGAGTGTTAAATTAGGCTGAAGTGCATGGAAACAGAGCAGCAGTAAGACAATATATTATTTTTGTACCGTGTTGTCACATGGACTATTAACACTTTTTTCCTTGTGTGGCCTATTCAATGAGGGTGCATCTTATATGCTATCAAATTCAGAATCAGTTTTTCTACAAGGATGTGAAAAATTGTCAAGAGATCTTATTCCCTAAGCAAAATGTTTATGTTCTGAATAGTTTAAAATTTGGAATATTGATCTAAACCTTTGTTTTACAAAAGCATGACTTTCCAACTGAGCAAAAATTTAATTTCTTTCTCTCTATTTGGCTTTATTCTATTTGGTTGCTCATAGATCCATGTGATCATTATGTAAAGCAACAATTCCATTTCAGGAGTTCCTTGCCAAGTTCTGCTAGGATAGAAAATAGACCACCTATGCCTCTACCACCTGGTAAGTCTCAATGGAAGCCTTGAGTAAATCTTTTATATCAACTTTTTTAAGCCATACATTGTTTTTGATTTGCATCAAGAAGACAAATATTTTGTAATTAATTTCTAAAGAAAATTATCCATAAATCCATACTTATTTGTATTTAAAGTAATATAAAGTCACTCCTAAAATTTTTATAACTTAAATAATTGTTATTTTAAAAAGTATGCTATAAATGTGGTTGGTAGTGTATATATATCACAGAACTCATATTTCTTATTATATTTAGTCACTCTTTGTTTATTAAATTATTAAAATTTATTAAATGTGAAAGAGCTTTTAATAATTATAGTCCTTCAACATAATGCTCTCCAATAGTTGGTGCCAATTTTCATTAATTTTCATGCATATATTATGTGTTAATATTCTGATGAATTTTCTAGCTCTTATTTTTTTCAACATAATTTGGACTTCTGTTAGCTAGTATAATTGAAGAAGTATTAGATTGGCAGATATTGATTTTATGAATGTTGGGTCATAATTAAGCTCACTGAAAGAGTTAGTCTTTCCTACTTTTCATAAAAGGTTGCTTTATTTATTTTTCTGTTAATAAAAAAGTTATCAACAACACTTTATTTAGTTTGCATTACATTGCATTTTTCACTATTCGATCTATATTAATTTCTTTTGTGATAGAGGTGTGGGTTAAAAATATATTTATCTGTATATATTGTTCTCTCATAAGAAATAGTCATGGAAGTTGTAAAATAATCAGCAGTAGATCTGGTGAGAAATAGAATATCTAGAAGACCCAGTGATGTCACCAGAAAAATCCAGAAAATGATCAAACTGAAAAAATATTTGAAGTACTCAGATATGTCAAAAGATGGCATTGGATGTATATGATGAGGCAAGGAAACTATTGGAAAGTTCAACAAGAAAGTGCTTCAAAAAGGAAAATAGGAGTATAGAAAAGCCTAAAGAAAAGATAAATCATGGTAGAAAATATATTTTTGCCCTGTGGAAGGAAAATGGAACAACACCAACACGCACCACTCTAAGGCATCCATAAGAATCCCCAAGGATTGGAATCATGCATGGATCATTCTCCTGCACATAAAAGAAAACAAAGAGGACTTGAAGAATTACCAAACCATTGTAATCCCTCCTATTATCTACAAAACTCATGAGTTATAGTTGTGTGTATCCTATGTGACATCATCCTCTTCCAAGCCAAGAGAACATGCTGGATTCAGAAAAGGATTAAATTGAATGGACCATAGGTGTTCTTAGAAATCAATCTATTAGAATGAAACTGTCATTGATTCTGTGTAAGGAAACAGAAAAATTCTGAGAATTGAGAATGAAGATCAACAATGTGTTGATCTTTTGACTCACCCAAAACAGGGCAGTCTTGGAAGAAGTATCCAAGTCTCTATACTGGAAGAAAATTGTGGATAAGTGAAGAATTAGTCAGTCACCTCTGTCTTGTAGATTACATACTTCTCTTATCAACAATTGTAGAAGAATTAGTATCCATAAGTCAAGAACTAAACACTAAGGGATTAGATGAATTTAATGTAAACAAAGGTTATGTTTATTGTGCTACTCAAGAATCTATAAAACTTGATGAATCGCATCTGGCTAGATGTACAGGTTAAATCCGCTTTGTTCAACTCGTAAGAGGAGCAGGAAAAAGCAGGCTGAATGAAGTATACAGAAGAATCAAACCTTGAAGGAGAATGTATTCTCAAATCAAGAATGACCATTAAACTGAGAAAGGGCTTCAACCATTGCATTCTCTCTTTTCTGACCTATGTAATTGAAATTTAGGCACTGAAATACTTTATATATATATTATTATTATTTTTAAATAATATTTTTAAAAACTTAGAACAATTATAAGTACATATTTAGTTTATTCAGAAAAAAATCAACAATTGTCCACATGTCATGGATTGGATTTCAGAGATCCCCATAATTTAAAATTTCCTGGTAAGAATGCAGATTTTCACAAAAATTTTTAGAGCACTTTCTGATATGGTAGAAGCTTTAACTTTTAAATATTCATAGAAAAACCACATCTTAATGTCTAGACACTGTAATAATGTTTTAAATTAGTTCAATTCTAGAGTGTGTTTACTTTATCTCCATAAGAAATGTATAGGAAAATCAAAACTCGTTATGAAGAATTTACTTAATGGATTTTCCTTTGAAATTTGTATACTTATGGGAATGATGAAAATGCTTTATGTAGAATGTCCTTTTTAGTCTGAGGACTGGCCAGGACTTCCTACTAGGCCTTCCATAAGAAATGCATGGGAAATGGA
The DNA here is from genome assembly GCA_020796165.1 of Pantala flavescens. NCBI lineage: Eukaryota > Metazoa > Arthropoda > Insecta > Odonata > Libellulidae > Pantala > Pantala flavescens. The sequence goes on along the minus strand of CM036880.1, from coordinate 35,399,567 downwards.
GCTCAATTTTAAGTAGGCTGTGATAATGTCCTTTTGTTTATATTAAGTAATTTTGAGCAATATTAATATTGGAGAAATCCTTTATTTTTCATTATTAGATATATTTACTGATTGCTTCCTGTAAGAAAGCAAAAATTTACTCGTATGGTATGAAGAAAAGACAACTATTCTCTCAATGGTTCTGAACTATCTTGGATAACAAAAAATGTTTGGAGACAAAGGAGAAGTCTGAATAAAGAAATGGAAGAAAGTTAAGTTATCTATCCTTCTTGTGGGTCATCTGCAGGGGATCTACAACCTCAATTAAATTCAGCTCATGGTGATTGGAATGTCATATATTTGTTTTCTACAGAACTTTTCACTTCACTCTTGTATTATCATTATTATTTTAAATCTCTAAAATGATGTTTCTTTAATATGCTCTGAGTATTTGGGTAAATAATGTATCTAGTTAATTGATTAGGAGGAAATGCATGTTAAAAATTACATTTCATAGTCATTATTAATATATGCAGTGATGAATAATCTATTCTGCATATTAAAGGCAGCTGTAAAATACTCAGTTTATACTGATATTTTATAAATCCTGAACATTTTAAAAATCATGATCGCAATGGTTTCTCTGTTGAAATTATATTACATTTTACCAACTATCCATTTCCTTTGTCAGCTATCTTCTACTTTTATTTTTTTTTATTTAGATGCAGAAATGGAAGACCAACTACTGACATATACAATTCTTCTGCCTCTACAAGAGGCTAATAGGTCTTCCTGCATTGATTCTCATTCTGCTAAAAGTTCTAATCATCAAGAAGGAAATTTACCGGAAGGAACAAATATTTTGAGTGATGAAGGGCTAACCAATGACACACTGCAATCTTTCACGTTGGATATCTTAGATGTTCGTGAGGACTGCTCTCCCAGCAGCCCTGTATCCATGGTTGATAGCATCCCAGATGAGGAATCATCTCCTGCACCCATGCCTCCTCGTCTAGCTGTTCATCTAGTCGAAGGAGAGGATGGACGGTTCCGTACTGGAGATTTACATGCTGATGGCCTCTTTGATGGGGAGGGAACTGGCCGAGCAATGTCTTCGATTGGCATCGATGGACGACGTAGAGCTGGCCGTGGGCTGGGAATTATAGCGGTGGGTCGACAGCGAAGGTCTCATTCAACTGGTGATCTGAGGCGCCCCTGTGGCTCATCAGAAGATGGTGGGTCACCAGATCCACCCTCTGAAACAACGCGGCCAGAATCAGATGATGGTGCTGCTGAGGTACGATTAGAACTTCTTCCAATGACTCCATGCAGGTCATCTCCCAAATCTCCTTGTGATGCAGTGGACCAAGTAGATGCCTCTGATTCTCTGAATGCAGACTTGGAGGTATGTGGTATCATGGGTTCCTCTGATACTGAGACTAGTTCAAAAGACATTCCAGATAATTTGGAGAAGAATTCTCCAATTCCTCAACTGAATTCCGAAGTAACCACTGATGGTGAACTAGATTTGAATGCAAATGTTCCAGAACCACCTCCTCCTTTCTCGCCTCTCTCAGAACGCACAGAAAACCAACCTCGCCTTCTTAGAAATAATGCGTCCTCAACAAGGTCACTACGAATACGTATACGCAAGTCTCCAGGACCTGATACAGACAGTTCAAATGATTATGAATCAGAGACTGGTATCCCTCGTTCCCCTACACTGTTCATCAGTGGTGTATCAATAAGCCGTACACCAGAACCTCGATCTCCAGCTGCAGCAGCAGCTGCTGCTGCTGCTGCTGTGGCTTCAGTGCCTGGCTTGACAGGTAGACAGTCTCGTTCATCTAGTCTTACTGTACCCACTGCCACATTGTCCCCTGAGCCACATCCTCCGCGATCCCCTTTATCTGAGCCTGGGGCTCTTAGATCTCGGTCTTCAAGTCTGGTGGTGCCTGGAGTTGGCACGTGTGCCACAACTCCTCATTCTGCCTCTGCTGGATCCACTCCTCCACCTGCTGTAGCTGTTGTTTCATCCCCCACAACCTCCCCATCCTTACCTGCTTCTCCGAGTGCACGCACTGGAGAAGTGGGTGTGCCAGGAGGTAATCCGGCAATTGAAAACGATAGGGAAGCATTTGGATTTCCTAGGTCTTCTACTGATGGTGCACTCAGCTCTGTTCTGCATGTTCAGGAAGGAAACCTTGGATCAGATGACTTTCATGAAGCTTTATTTCTTGAGAGGTCACCCAGAGGAACAAGTTCTGGGTCATCCTCATCGACATCTTCAAGGAGGAGGAGGAGGTCTAGGAGGGAGAGAGATGTTGAGGAAGAAAGGCAGAATGATGAATGTGGTAAAGAGGCCACCTCTGCCTTGTGAAAGACTCTTAGTTGAGGGGCCAAATTGGTTTGTTTTGAATAAGTGAAGTGTGATTGTTATGCAGTTACTTTTGATATGGTTCTACCATGGTGGTTATTATAAATAACAGGTAAGGGATGGATCTTTGTCAAGTCAGAGCTGAAAGCTACTCATAAATAATTATATGTAAGCTATGCTCTGTCATGCTTCCCGATATTTATAATCTTTGCTTTTTTATTAAACTGGTATTGCTCTGAAACTTTAATATTCCCATATTTTCATACAACCCAAAAGAACTGGGTGAGAAGTAGATATGCCAGAAAATATTTATGGACCAAAATTCATTTTTTTATTTCCATCCTTGCATAAGTCCTACTTAACTTTGTAAAGCTTACTTTTTCATTTATTTAATTTCATAACTTATGTATATTTTATCCTTAATTCTTTTGACATATCCTTGAATATTTGTTTTAAAGCAGCAGCATTATTCTTTGTAATTAAATGGTTGAGTTTTTGATTGATGACAAGTGCTCTGTTGGATTGTTTTTACCATTAAGAATAATCTCTCTGCAAACTTGTGATATGTTTTACAAGGAGAATGTTATGGAAAAATTGCATGGAGTAGCATAAGTTTCTTATTATAAATAAACCAACATTCATTCTAGTCGGATTATGTTTAATTGCATACAAGGTATGTGATGTGCCCCACTTACCAGTACATTTCACTGTTTTCACTTGGGAGCATGATATCCCAAAGGTGCAAACTATTCAAGTAAATATGGTGTGTACATGTTGTGTACTCTTTATAAAATTCTGAATTGAAGGTTATTAGGAAATTCACAAAATATATCTATATATGTATGTATACTCTTAGAATTAGCTATAATTGCTTATTTTAAAATTTATTTTCAGATTTTTTTGTTTTTCTAAATAAGTCTAATTTTGATCATTTATAATTTTTGTCAATACTTGTAGTTCTTTTATTAAACCATCTAAATTTTGCAATACCTTTTGTAAGTTATTTTTGATGTGTTAATTTTGTTACAAAATTTTCATATGTATTTCTGTCTGTGGTTCTCAGCTGTTTCTAAACCTTCACATCTTTATGAGATCCAGAACCCTGACATTTTCACTTAAACCCATCTCTTTCTCCTTAAATGTATAATACAGTGATGTTGTAATTTAAAAATTCTTTAAAGTGATTCAATAAACAGAAAACTTAAAAATATGGAACTATTACAAAAAAGTTTTTACAACCTATCTGAAAACACCTCACAATCATCTGTTATACAATTATGTTCTGCTTTCTAGTTTCATCTGTGAAAATAAAATAAGTTCTGCTAATAATGGATGGAAATGCTGTAAATTGTATTTTTATTAATTTGATTGGATTAATCCTGAAAATGAGTCTGAACTTATTTTCTCAAACTATATAGATATAGGTTTTGTTAAAATATTATATTTTGTAAGTATTAATAAGTTAATGAGTTTTTCATATTTACTGTGATAGAAGTTAGTTCTATTTTTATATCATTTAGTTATAAATTGAATATTTAAGCAAAGATAAGAATCAAACTATTTCAAGTTATTTCACCATAAACCATTTTTAAAAATGAGAAATTATCTTTAGAAAATTATAAAAGACAAATTGATAACTATTTATGTTTATTTGAATGCTCACAGACATTATCTTAGAATCTTTGACAAGTAGGAAAGTGCTTTTAGAATACTAGTTTTAATATTACTTAAATTTATCCTGTCAAAGGAGAACATTTATTTTGTCATTAGTTTTAATGAAGTTTGCTAGCCATGGAATAAATTCTTTATTTGCCTTTTTTATATTGAATGATGTATTTTTACCTCATTTTTCATACTCAAAGGAGTGGAAGTTAAGCCTTCTTTAATTAATTTTCAAAGGTATAAATGAAATTTTAAATATTATAGATAAAAATTCTTAAAGTTTACAGTAATTTCATTCCAATGTGATATAATGAGCCTTATTTGATTTCAGAAATTTTCAATTCCTCTAGTCTTTGTTTCAGTATCTTTAAACGTAAGCTGTGTAATTTGATGCTTTTCATTGATGAAATGTAACATGGATGTATTTTTAAGGAGGGTACCATGAACATTGAAGACAAAGTTTTTGTGAAAAAACTTTAAACTACTGCGAGAAAGTACCTAGCAGAACATAAATCATTAAAGTATCTGAAGATATAATTATTCGGGTTAACATACTTTGGGTGCTTTGAAAATGATTTCATAAAAATCAAAATAATCATATTTTAAAAATTAATATGCTTCAAATTTTGGCGAATAAACTGATTTCAAATATATTCTCATTGATTATCTTATGCTGTTTAAAATTTTTGCAAAATTGTTTACAACATTTATTCCCATATAACTTAAGTCCATAAAATTTCTGATGATATTGATAAATCTCAAAAACTGATTTATTAAATTTATCATTTAAATAATTATTTATATAATTTTAATGTTTATTGAAATCATAGCTCAATTGTCTAATTTTCAATAAATGATTAAATCTTTAAAATTAGGTATGTAATCATTTAAACTTTTTTTACTGCTTTAATGGCACAAAGAAATAAATTTCCAATTAATGAAATGTAAAATATTTTATGAAATATAATAACTACATTGTATATGTTCGAATACCCAAAGTTAAGTATTATCTAATTCATTTCATTTAAACCTAGGATGTCTGCTATTGTGTATCTAAATCTAGAGCTATGAATTATCGAAATTGTAATTACAAACTCCAGACAAAAGTCATGGTTGATCATTCAATTAAATTGATTCTTGAAATTGTATTTTAAAATATTTTAATAATAATTTGAGAGACTAATTTTTCTGTTTTTTTTAACAACAGGTTTCATAAGTAGTCCTTACATATTCACTTACAATTGAAATTTTTTCTGTTATATATCAAGAATAAAATTTAAGGGGAAAGGAGGAGAAAAGAGCATCAGGGTTCATGAACAATTTCTTGTTGAATAACATTCAATATTTAGGGAATTTCCTTATTTCCCTTCCTGTAGAAGATCCAATTAGCGGGAATAGTCTTCCTTGTGATGGCATCTCAGTTTCGAATCACTTTTATGGTCATTCTGAGAACTCCTTACAAAATCGGTTTCAAAAAAAATCAGAGGAAAAAAATTTTAAGTCTCTTGAAAAATTTTAAAAAATATCACAGTTTCAAAATTGAAAATACCCTCCAATTTCTAGATATTTAAATTTTAAAATTATGCTTCCTATTTTGGATAGAGTTCTTTGAATAGTTTTACTTTTTTATAACCCTTCTAGAACTTCATTTTTTCCATTTATCAACCATTATCTAACTGTATTCTTATTTGTCTATCTTCGAATTATTTAGCAGTCCATGATAAAAGTATTTTTTTAACCCAATGTGCTCACATATTAAATTTCTTAGGGATTGTGTGAATATGAGATGCTATCTTGCTGTAATAATAGAAATTTTTCTCTGTAAAACTGCTTCATCCTCTTAAAAGCATGTAAAATGTGTCATTAACAAAATTGACTAATCCCAAACACCATGGCATTTACTGTGAGAGATAAATATTTTCTCTCTAAATAAACTAATATGTTTTATCTTTTGTGAAATCTTAAAAACCTTCTGTAAAATGACATCCACTTAGTAATATTCTAGAGTCATAATGATTTTCTCTGTGACTATTGAAAGTCAGTAATAATTTATTCTATATATTTATTACAAACAACCAAATCTTGAAGAAATAATCCAAATTGATTAAAATCATTAGCTTAAATTATAAATTAGAAAAATTTAATTGATATTTTGTAATTAAATTGCTCTAAAAAATCTAATGTTTGGATAAAATGAGGCTACTCCGAGAAGAAATATAAATGTATAATATATGAGAAATATAATTGTCACTTACCTTTTATTTACTCATTTTGATTTGAATTTCATGACCAACCACACAAACCAATTGAAATGTAACTGTGCATGCGTGTAAATTTGTTTAATTTCTTTTTATGAAGCCTCTTTGATCCATAACAGATTTGTTCCTAATTGGCCGAATTATCAGTGATAAGAAACAGGTTTTTTTCTGAATATCAAGAATCATTCAACATTTCTCTGATCTCTACTTTATAATATGAAGTATTGGTTTTCTATCGAAATGTATTATTTCAGTAATCATTGTTTTTGGTCTAACAAGTAAGTTACTTTTGTAAGTAAACAGAACTTTTAAGTTATACCACTTATATTATTGGTGCAGTAATGGGTTAGAAGAAGTCTTAAGTTCCTTCAACATCTTGAATGTTCTCTGCCTATTCTTCCTTAATACCTTATTCTGCATGTTTGAAATTCAGGTTTATAACAAAATTATGACTGCAATATTTTTATTTCCCTGCTTGTATTTTTAAAATTTTAACAATTAATTTGTATTTTTTGTCAAGTAATTATAATTAACTTAATCAAGGAAGCTTTCACTTTCACTAGATAACAAAGTTCCACTATTGTTTTTTTATTGAATTTTAAATCTTCTTATCCCAAGATATTACTAAAGGCATAAAATTAATCAAAAGATATATTTTACATCACCTTTATTCAAATTCATTGTTTCTCATTATATTAATACTAACCACCATCAAAATAGTCCCCTTGTAGATTCATTGTATCCTTTTCTTGGAAAATAGTTCTTTTGAAATGTATTCCTTGACCCCCGTCATAGAACTTTCAAATGCAGATTAAAAGCGGGTATGATGTTAGAAGCCATTCTGATAACAGTAAATCTGTAATTTTTATGTGTTATGAGTATTCGAGTCCGAGGGAACTACTATGCACAGAAACAAGAACTGAGAATCGACTTCCAATTGTTGTCAGCGCTTCGTTACAGTCCCCCCTCTATTTGCAATCCAAAAAATTCCCGTCCGACCGTCTGCGCGTGCAGGAAAAAATCAGTCCTACTACTTTCAGGACACACCATGTATAACCACGATTGGGCTTTGATGGGCAGGAATAAAAACCTCTCAAATGGAATAAATCTTTATAAATAAGTACTTATCACAGATCTTTTAGTTTGGAAAAAGTACTTCTTAAAATATTGATCTTTTAAAACTCAAACCATTGCAAAATCTGAATGAAGGTCTCTCGGATTTCCTACCGGGTTACTACCGCGATTGGTCTCCGTTTCGGAGTCTTCCTTAGGCTCCATCTTCATGTCGACGTGTCCTAAGGTAGTTCTGAAACGTCGATCCATGCGGGCAACCTGAGAGACCTACATTCACAAGATTCGTCGGGAAAATACGAAATCTTACCATTGCAAAGTGTGATTAACTTAATTATGAATTGGCTAATGATCAAAGGAACTATCGATATGATTGATGTCCTAAGAGAGAAAAATATTTTCTTAATGACAATAGTTAATCAAACATTCAGATTTGAATCGGATGTTATACACCTTATATAACAAGTCTTGACTGTGGCTATTAAAGCCAGAATTAATACGAGGGAATGTTTCTAATGCTAATGGAACTATGGTAAAAGTTTATAGAAAAATATATCTATAACTTTGGGTGTTGCGATATAAGCATTTTTAAACATTGATAAATCCTGATGTAGAATAGAAAGCCAAATACGGGTATATTCTTAATAGAATGAAGGCGTCTCGGGTAGAAAATTTAATAGGAAACTATATGAACTACTTAGTGAAGGAGAAAGAAAATTATTTCAGCAATAATAGTAAGAGTTTATAATAAATATTGAGAGTAGATACCCTGGTGTGATAGTATTAGACAGAATGGAAAGAATGCTCTAATTTATTCAAAACTGGAATACAGAAGCCCATGATGGGAGAAAGACTAAGGATGATGAGTAGATACCGAATATATGAGCGGCGAGATAAGAAGAAGTAATATAATCATCAGAGAGAAGAAGCCTATGATTAACATGTTGAAAATTAAAGCATAATGGCTTTAACTATAGTCCGTTCCACAAAAGCTGGCAGTACGGAGGCTTATGGGGAAATAAATGCACGTAAATTCCCATAAGAGAGCAACCTAGCCTCCCCGAAGGAGTCAGATAATTATATCCGAGTTACTTCTACGGATAAAATTAATATTTTCAACTAATTTTGGTGGATTTTTTTCCAACTTTTTGGTGAAATTTGGACAAGGAAGGATGGTTCTATGTATTGACGAAGTTTTTTCAACATTTAAACAAAAGAAATAAATTTTATAGCGGAATGAAAAAAACTGACCTCCTTACCACCCGTGAACAATACTAAAACTGCCGTTTCTCTCATCCTATCTAACGTAAAGTGCTAGTTTTTTCATAGATTACTCTTTATACCTTATGAATACATAAAAGTCGACTTATATTAATCTTTGACTGATAAAATTTTAGTAAAAAATAATTTAAGTGGAACGCAACCTCCGAAAAATTGGATCGTGCAGTCAAATTTATACATCGCCTAAAAATTTTTTGTTTCTTACGTTACGAAAAACTTGTCGCGAGAGAAATTGAGATAAATGTTCTTATTTTCATTTACAGGTTATTCTGAGTCGATATCTTGAATAGAACTTTAGTTTTTGAATTTTATAACCGAGGGAGTAATTGATTTAGCGCTCCGATTGCTAATCATTGTTACTTTTTGTTTGAGACTAATAGACCCGTAAGCGTAATTCAGATTGATCCGGACCCGCTCTCGGTTATAAAATTCAAAAACTAAAGTTCTATTCAAAATATCGACTCAGAATAACCTGTAAATGAAAATAACAACATTTATCTCAATTTCTCTCGCGACAAGTTTTTCGTAACGTAAGAAACAAAAAATTTTTAGGCGATGTATAAATTTGACTGCACGATCCAATTTTTCGGAGGTTGCGTTCCACTTAAATTATTTTTTACTAAAATTTTATCAGTCAAAGATTAATATAAGTCGACTTTTATGTATTCATAAGGTATAAAGAGTAATCTATGAAAAAACTAGCACTTTACGTTAGATAGGATGAGAGAAACGGCAGTTTTAGTATTGTTCACGGGTGGTAAGGAGGTCAGTTTTTTTCATTCCGCTATAAAATTTATTTCTTTTGTTTAAATGTTGAAAAAACTTCGTCAATACATAGAACCATCCTTCCTTGTCCAAATTTCACCAAAAAACTGGAAAAAAATCCACCAAACTTAGTTGAAAATCTTAATTTCATCCGTTGCGAAGGCAAATTTTGTGGATATCGCGGATATTCCGGAAAAATGACCCGGCGTACGAGGCTATTCGATTTCTCCATAAGCCCCATACTGCCTAGAAAAGTGGAACAGACTATAGTCATCTATTAGACGTGAATCTATATCAATTAACGTTACTGATCATGACTTGAATAACTGTTCATATAAAAGTTATATCGTTCATAGTATACGGCGTAGTCAAACTTAATAATAATAGTTTACTTAGTTTTACAGGAAAAAACCCTTTTTATGTTTTGAAGGTAATAACGAATACATGCAAATAAATGAAGTTACAAGTAACTTACAACTTATGATATATTACTAAGCTTTTAGCAAGACGGAATGTGTTTTAAGAATGAAAGTTGAGCTTATCTATTTACGATTAAATTAACTTAAAACTCGAAAGTATGGATATTTGATATGGTTAAAATTCATGAATTTGGTTCAAGTTTTGCTACATGCGAAAATCTTTTTGCCTTTATTTGCAGAGTTTTATGTGAATATGCTACCTCTAATATAAATCCTAAATGGAATTTAGCATATTAATGTATAGTACCAAAGGTATTTTCGTATTACAGTTGATCCTATGGCAACATTTTGACATAGATTAATTTCTACAATCGAGGATGGTCGCAAAAGTGACTCGAATAGCAGGACACTTAATGTACCAATGCCATCTTTTGAGAGGGCCAAGAATCTCAGCGGTTTTCATATGATAGTTGAAGAATTAAATTCTTCGTGAGCTGAACTCCAGAACATCTCATCGTAATCACAGTAAGTAAAACCATATCATAATATGTGTAGCTGAAATGATGATGATTTTTTAGTGGGTGAGCGTTTTCATTGAATTATGTACACTTTCGGTACTTTGAGCATATTGAAGTTGTGCCCCTTGTTAACCAGTTGTGCAAAAATTTTATTTGTTGAATATTGGTTAATATCCTCTCAATATCCTTGATCTCAGCATTAGATTTTGTGTTTTATTGAAGTTATAGTATTGCTTTAATTTTAGAGAATGGGTGGTGATCATGGTCATGGACATCACAAACCTTACGAGATTCCAGACTATAAAATATATAAAGTAGAAGACGTTCCAGAGCTACATGAGCTGCAGCAAACGCTAGCGAAAAGGGGACTCAGGGATCCCTGGCTTAGGTTTGTCATCCCCTTACTCATTGAATATTTTTTATCTTGTAAGTCATAATTTTATTAACGAATAAATATTTAAGATTTATTTTATAAACATATAATTTGTAGTGTTAATGTAGGTGATTAGATTATGAAAATTGAGGTTTAGTTATTAATCCGTATTTTTTATGTAACAGAAATGAAGTTTGGCGCTACAACCCACAATATTTCGGGACTCATGCCAGCCGACTCAAACAATTTTTCTTCCGTGGTTTCAAGTGGGGCTTCGGTGCATTTGTGGCAACTGTAATCGTGGAAAGTCTTTGGGAGAAAGCGTCGCCCTCTTCTCATGGACACGGTCATCATTAAAGCATAGTTCATATTTATGTTTGTAGATATATTATAGCATGTAATGATTATAAAAATAAATGTTGCTGCAGTACAATTTGAAATGAAGGGTCTGTAATTTATCGATATACATCGTTTAATATTAGTGATGATTTTATGTATTTTATTTGCATCAAAGAATGGGAGTCTATCAATGTAATTTTCCCCTACATTAATCTCAGTGTAACTTAATGTCTTTCATGATTTTTAGTTAATGCTTCCCAGAAATGATATTTTATCAAGAATGACATGTTTATCTGTAAGCAAGTACTATTATATTCTAGTACTATTATATACTATTATATCTAAATATGTCATTCCTACTTCTGTTACTATAATCATAACCTTTGAACTAAAATTCTAAAACATTTTTTAATTTTACTATAACATTTTAATCATCTGAATATCAAATTGTTATTTACTTATTGTTACGGATTGGATGGGTAATGTATACAATTTAAAAATAGTTCTCCACTCCTTTTACATTTTATGCTATAAATATATGTGATTTAGAACTTAAATATTGATACAATTGTTACCATAATGGAAAATCGATTATTAATAACACTTTTAACAGTAACATTTATACGAAAATCATCCAAGAGTATGGGATGAGATGTATGTTTTTTATCATCAGCATATCAGCAGTTATCAGCGCCTTTTATATAAAATTGAAGTCCGTTAGCTACCGATTCATTTTGGTTAAACATGAGTTATTTTGATTTACCTTGAAAAAGAATTGTGATGATATATTATCGAGGAAAATATTTTAAAATAAAAATCATAAAATGTTGTGATAAGAGAATAAATAAAGAACAAATTAGTGTTAAATAAACCGAAAGTTTTAGTACGTTATTTTAATAGTTAAAAATTGAAATGATTGCATTGAGGGTCGGAATCATTGCTCGATTCATTAAATTCGAAATATTTATCGAAACGGATATATGAAATAACGAAACAATATTGCTCAAATCTTCTTTGGATGCTCAATTTTAAACATTATCCCTATGGGAAGCTCTGTAAATAAAAAATAAGAATAATGGAAAATTAAGAAGTTCAAAAAGTAATAAATCGTAATTTAAGATTCCTTATATTACGGAGAGGACCCAAATATCGTCCCCTATTTTATATTTAAATTGTAAAAGTAAGGTTTTAAGAATAAACAAGTGTCTTATTTGATATTACATAGTTTATTAGTGTCTCAACAAGCAAACATAGAAAGATATTGGTTAATAAATTTTGCAAAAATTATTTGCTATAAAGTTGTGTTAAGAGTATTCTGAAAGCTTGGGTCCTAATAGCGTTCACCATGAGAATTCCTCCTTTAACGTCTCCTAATATAGGCTTTCTATAAAATTTTAATCATAAAATATGTAGTATTAAAACATTTTTTCTTTTATTGAGGGGTAGAAACAAGCTCCTCTATTGTTTTGTCAGTAATTCGACTGTATTAAGGTTGCCCTAGGAATACTATACTGCCTATAAGCTTTATTCAGGCCCATTTCTACTTAAGCATTGCTCTAACAATATTGAGCCTCGCATCTTAGTCTCATTACTTCCATTTCTTACCAATGCTTACTCCGAAAAATTGGATCGTCCAGTCAAATTTATACATCGCCTAAAAATTTTTTGTTTCTTACGTTACGAAAAACTTGTCGCGAGAGAAATTGAGATAAATGTTGTTATTTTCATTTACAGGTTATTCTGAGTCGATATCTTGAATAGAACTTTAGTTTTTCAATTTTATAACCGAGGGAGTAATTGATTTAGCGCTCCGATTGCTAATCATTGTTACTTTTTTGCTCGAGACTCATAGACCCGTAAGCGTAATTCGGATTGATCCAAACCCGCTCTCAGGTATAAAATTCAAAAACTAAATTTGACTAATTTGGCTAATTTGACTGCACGATCCAATTTTTCGGAGGTTGCGCTCCACTTAAATTATTTTTTACTAAGAGATGATCACTCAAACATTAATATAATTCAACTTTTATGTATTCATAAGGTATGAAGAGTAATCTAAGAAAAAACTAGCACTTTATGTTAGATAGGATGAGAGAAATCACAGTTTTAGTAATGTTCACGGCCGGTAAGGTGACCATTTTTTTTTATTCCGCTATAAAATTTATTTCTTTGGTTATAAAGTTGAAAAGTGTTCATCAACATATAGAACCATGCTTTCTTATGCTTATTTCACCAAAAATTCGGAAAAAAAATCGACCCAGCTAACCTAAAAATCTTAATTTTATCCGTTGTGAAGGCAAATTTTGTGGATATCGCGGATACTCCGAAAAAATGACCCGGCGCACGAGGCTATTCGAATCCCCCATAAGCCTGTACTGCCTAGAAAAGTGGAACAGACTATAGAAGGCCCCAAAAATCGAATTTCCCCCGTAAGAATGCATGGGGCCCTTTTTTCAAATAATTTTAAAAAATACTTTCCATTAAGCTAGGAAGATAAAATTTCATGTAGCTATTGCTATTATTGATATCTACGGAAAAATACTATTGTTTACGTACAAATGGTCATGGGTTCGATGCCAGGAGGTGAAATATTTTCAGATTTTGAAAAATCGTAGCTCTCTTAATATGATACTTAGATCATTCAAACTTTTTACACGTATAGATACGTATACAGTGTACTTAAAAAAAATCAACACTTGCCTATGTGTCAAGGGTTCGTTTCCAGAGCGTCCCGTAATCTCGATTTTTCACATAAGGAATACATTGGCCATATTTCCGAAAGCTTGATGACACTTACCAACCGCGCAGAGGTTCGAAATTTCACGCAGCCATAAAAAAGCCCATTCTCACCTAAAAGCGATCGTAGGAATGTCATAAGTGGTGGTTTGGTTCGATGCTAGGGAGCGTTTACTATAACTTCGTAAGAAATGCATAGCAAATTCAAGGACTCGTTTTGAGGTACTTCCTTAAGGTATTTGCATTTGAAATTTGGAGTGTTTTTAAAGATAATCATACATAAGCGAAAGTAGAGAGTGTTTTTTGCAGGATGGCCTTGGTTCGACGCCGGGGCGGAAATAATGCTGCCGTAAGAAATGCATGGGAAATCGATTTCAGTGAATTGTCCGCTGCGATAATGTTATCTGCGTTAACTGTATCTTCATAATAAGTGAATAAGGAAATCGGAATATCGTTTGAAGTACTTCCTACAAAAATTTCATTTTGAAGTTTTTAGTGTACATAAAGACAATCATACTTTAATATTTAACTATTCTAAGCAGGCTTTCCTTGGTTCGACGCCGGGGCGGAAATAATTCTGGCGTAAGATATGCATGGGAAGACGATGTCAATGTGTATATGCGCTCCGATAACGTCCATTAGTTAATTTTTTAGCAATGTTTGAGCAGAGTAATATTCCGAAATTTTATTTTCCATTAAAAATATAGTATAGCATTGCTTGCTTTTAGCAAGCACATCTTTACTCGTATTATCTATAACCACATGAAATTTGGTTGTTATACGTTCCCGGGAAGTATTTTTTAAAAATTGTCAAAAATCGACTCCATGCATTCTTATGGAGAAAAATCCGACTTTGGGGCCTCCCTGAATCGAACCCATAATAGGTTGAGGGGGTTTTAGATATTTTCCTGGGTTAGATTTAGATGGCCATTACGCAGAATAATCAGCGAGCCGGTGGCCCTTGCGGTTTGGGCCAGACAATAACCTCAATATTTTTTTACCCCCTAGTTATCTGTATATAATAGAAGATATCCCCCCGAAGCTCTATATATAATAGATATATATGTACAAACAGAGTTATGAATTTATCTCAGCACTCTTTTGGTTATATATACTTATCACTTGAGCTTAATGATTTTCATGTTATATATATATATACATACACACATATAAGCATCTTTGCATTATAATTATAGCTAAAATTACTTTAATTGTTTCAATGATTCATTCATCGAAAATTCGTATAATCCGCCACAGTATTCTGACGGCAATACATGAAAACCAGTTAGCGTTAGCATGTATAGTTCAGGGGTTCAGGAGATGAATTCTTGGTAGGTCGGGGAGAGCTCAGTTGATTGCCATCAGAGTGATGTTTATTTTTTTCTTACATTCGTTTCTTAGATCTCACTGCCTCGTGTGATTGCTGTTATGTGGAATAAGTTTTGAGTGGAAAACAAACATGGTATCAATATATCTTCTTTTGTAATTTATTCAAAATGACTGTACATGGTTCAATATACAGTCAATTTATATAATTTTATATATCATAGGATATATCAGCCTTCTCAGTTGATAATTTTGAGATGAAGGAATGGATCAACGATGTTTTAAAAACTGTCGAATCACAAGAGAATTTGGATGTAAGTTTAGAATCTCTAATTTCATCTTCGTATGTTCATGATGGATTTACAGACGCATATATGTATATATATTCCCTTCGTTTTAATACAGAATACGCTTTCTTCACTTGTGATGAAGCTTCAGCTCTATGTCCAGCAAGTAAATAGTGCTTTGGAGGATACTAGTCAACAGGTGAATTTCATTAAAACATTTCATTTAACATATTGAAATTTGTCGTATTGTAACTTCATGTTCCTTAAGGTTTTACAGAATTTACCTCGTGTAGTTCGTGATACTGAAACATTGCAACGAGAAGCTTTTATATTGAGAGATAAAATGAAGATTGTGAAAGAGGAAATTTCAAAGGTAAAGAAAATTCAAGTCTCATCTAGTGAATATTATGACCTTAAACTTATTGTTCGTAATTTTAAAAATACACAAAAAATTTCTCGTTTCTCTCGTTACATGTATTATTGTAAGCCGGGATTATTATTAATATCGAAGAATTCTTGACCAAATCTTGATATATGATATTCACTAGTTTTATAATTTTAGTACAACTTGAGCCGTTTTAAAAATTAATTATTTGTCTTTTTAGGCTGAGCAAGATGCTGGGCAGTCGATGATTATGCCTGAACGTCTAGACCAATTAAAAATGAAAATGCTTACGGCTAAGCAAGCATTGCATGAGGCAGATAATTGGACTGCCCTCTCTGCAGATTTAGAAGAGGTATATGTTGTTTATAATTCGATTCTCCGAATCCGATTTCTTGTTACTTATTGATTTAAATCAGCGTTTAAACAAATCTTCAAATTGTAGGTATTTGAATCAGGAGATATGAAGAAAATAGCATCTAAAATAGTTAGCATGCAACAGTCACTTAACATTTTAGTGCATGCACCAGACTCTGAGGACCGCAAGCTTCAGCTTGAAGAACTAAAAAATCGGTTGGAAGCATTAGCTAGTCCTCCCTTAGTGCAGGCTCTGACATCAAGTTCTCTTGGTAAGATAGTAATTGCTGTCCAGTAATAGTTATTTTATGAAGTGCCTAATATAGTTTTTTTTGGATTGAATATCAATTACTCAATTGAGTATAGTAATATTATTTATTGATGTTTCTTGTAGAGGATACTAGATATTTTGTGATGATCTTCAAGGACATGGATCGGTTAGACAGACTTCCTGAATATTATCACAAATGCCACAGAAATTTCCTTCTTCAAAAATGGCTAAATCTTATTGAATCAGAACAGGAAGATGGAATGGCAAATCTTATGCATAAATTCCATGATCTTCTCATCTCTAATTGGGATGAGCAGGTAAAGTTTTACTGAAAGATACATTTTTAATTTGAAAATACCTCCCCTAACTCCCATAGCCCTTGGCCCTTTTAAAGTTGGTGTGTAACTTACTAATGCTAATAATAGATACATAACTACTTTTTATATACTATGTATATATATATATATATATAAGGCCTCTTCTGTACTTTAAATGGGGCAATTTCAAATTAGCCTGACAATGAACCAATGGCCATTAGCATAAAATAGATGGCATAAAAGTGAGGTATATCTACAGACTTTTATAATAATAATAATATTATAATAATATATATAGAAAATAATAAATAATATAATTAATAGTCAGATAGTTCTTAGCATTCTTCATTCTGAAGATGGTAAGGAATTAATGAAACTAGTTGCAGAATATGAAGCAGTGTGAAAGTAAAAGAAGCTTGTTCTTTCTTCAATAACACTCTTAAGAAATATATATCACTGAAGAGTTAATGATCAATGCAGTATGATTTCCATTAAAGATTCTATTCTTCTTCTATCTGGCCTCGTTGGAGAATCTTAGCATGCTAATTTTCCAACTCCAAGGTCCCGGGGTTCGATTCCAGGCTGAGGAGGAAATTTTCCTCTCAGGGTTTGGATGTTTGTGACGTCCATTGTGAAGTTTATGATCATACTGTAATTGTCCCGAAAGAGGATGTTTCTGCAGTCTTTGATAATAAATAAATAAAGAAGAATGTGGAGAAGTGGAGGAATGGGTCGATTGATTTCTTGATTAGTAATTAGTTCTTATCATTTCTAAAGAAACTTTTATGTAATTTTTTTTTAATTTTCAGACATTTAATTTTTTAGAATTTTTAAACCTCAAATCATTGCATGCTTTTATAAGCCTCTCGCATTTACATTTCACTAACAAATATTCATTCAATCCTTTATTTAGAGAATAAATCATGACTGTGTAGTATTATTTAGTTAATGTTTTTGAATGATTCCATCTAATTAGAAACAGAGTAAGTTTCTGGGCTGGGAAAAGAGAAATCAATGATCTTTATTTCTGCTCCTTATAGGCCAAATGGTGTGCAAAAGCATTTAATCCTTTACCTCCAGGACCTACCCTAGTGCGAATTTATGTTGATGTCTTGGGTGGAAGGGGAGGCACTAATGAGCCAGGTCCAGCTGAGTGCATTGATGCTGCATTGAGGCGCCTTCCTCCACACGAACATCTTGCTTACCTTCTACGTCTTATGGAAAGCACCAGCCGCTTTTGCACAGACCTTTCTGCTGCTATTTTCCGTACAAGCAAAGGTAATTTTAATGTTACTTCTTTCCATTGTTATGGCATCATTTTTTAACGTTTAAGTTATTATTACTTAAAATTTTGTATTTTTTCAAATGTTAAACATGGCACTCGTTTCTTTTTAAACTTATATTCTTTAAAAATGTACTTAAATATGTATAACATATCAAAATAATTGTTATTATCAAGAAATGAATCACATTTTTGCATTTGATTGCATATAATATTTATAATGAATGTGCTATAAATAACCAAATGCAGTAGAGGATAAAATTTATAATACATTATAAACTCAAACTTTTTGAATCAGTGATTTCCCCAACTGGTTTTATTTTTTCTTCCACTTACAAAATAAAAATGTGTAAAGTTTGAAAATAACTTTGATAAATTGTGGGTTTTAGGTAAGTAACCTGGTAAAAGTATTCATGATTTTGGTACAATAACTGTACCCAATAAAAATAAACCTATCCACTGCAGGAAAAGTGAAAGGATGCAACTAGGGAAGTAGCCGCATAATAAAAGAGGTTTATCTTAAGAAAATGAAATTTCAGTTCTGCATAAGTTTCCCAAAATCGAGTGAGAGTATACCGTATTTTTCGGACCATAAGACACACTTTTTCTTCACCAAAAAGGTGGGGAGAAAAGTGCCTGCGTCTTATGGTCCGAATAGAATACTGACACTGACGCTGTACTAAGACGCTGACACTAATGCCGGGCATTTGTATCAGAGCTGCAGCGGGTCCCGCTGCAGCTGACCCGCTGGATCAAATATTATTCTGTTATACATTATTAAATTCTGTTATACATTATTTTAGTAAAGCCTTTGACTCAGTAGACTAGTAAATTCATTGATCATGCCCCACTTTGATTACGGTAACATTGTTTACCAAGATCTATCAAGAGATCTAGCCATTAAGCTCCAACGCATCCAGAATGTGTCCGTTCGATTTATATTTAATTTGAGAAAATTCGACCATATTTCCGGTGCATTTAAAAAATTAGATTGGATAAAACTCGAAACTCGCAAACGTTCTAACGTTCTCATGCACTGTTTTGCGAACGCAATCTCCTGAATATCTCTTTTCCGAATTTGTAAGATTTGAGTCCGTCCATAATCGTAATACTAGAGGGAGATTCAATTTACTAATACCGAACCACAGAACGGAGACATATCACAAATCATTTATTATAACTGCTACCACGCTCTGGAATACCATTCCCTCCCACATAAAATCTTCCATATCCACCCAATCTTTCAGAAGAAAATGTCTTACTTATCTTAATCATATATCCAATTTATCTCCTGTATCAACAGTCATCACATCTCTAAAGCACTGATCAACGCTCTCTCTACTGCTCCTTTCACTCTTAACCTCCAATTCATTTAACTATGCGTCTGTCCTGAAATATTCTTTTTTTTTGCAGCTCAGTCCAATATCTTCTAATTTTATTATCTATACTTCGCCTCTCTTTTTGGCAATCAACTTTAATATACCACTGAATGTTTTTAATTACCTGTTTAGTTATAAGATATGTTTTCAAATTTAACATGATCTGACTCATTGATTATCTTGTAAAATTGAAATTTTAGTATTCTGTTTTTAGATAATTCTATCAGTAGGTTTGTGCAGGTTTTCACACCACCCTTCATTGTAGGTGTTTTCCTGCAGTGGATTTTTTTTCCGAATAATTTTCTTAGGTTTTTATATCCACTTAAATCTCTCTTATAATCATTATTTTTCTCTTTCTAATTCTTTTGGTACTTTAAACTTTTTTTTTAAAGAGGTTAGATGGAAGAAGAGACTTTTTAGTTTCAATCTCGCCTACAAAATAAAGACTATTTTATTACACTGTTTGGTTCAGAATATTTTTTGTCCTATTTTTCTCCTCTAAAAACCAGGTGCGTCTTATGGTCCGAAAAATACTGTAATTGTTACTTATTTTGCCATAAAAATAATATAAAGTGGATATTATCAATGATGATTTGGCAGTTATGCTCAATGTTCTTTTTACAGATTGCATACCTCCAGAAGAACTTCTTTTATCCTTAGCATGTGCAATTCATTCTCCATTTGTGAGTCATATTACCAGATATGCTCAGCTGGAACAATCTGTTCTATTCCATCAACTTTCAAATGTCAGATCATCTGGAGAGGATGTTTCTGATAGCCTCCATTCTCTGGCACATTCTATTCCTCGTATTATATCTATGGCTGATGAAGCACACCAGCGCTGTCTTAAATTTTCTCATGGTTGTGCATTTCCTGGGCTCATATCTGCTTTAGAGGTTTGTAACTTTTAAAAATTGTTTGTCTTCATTCTAAAAATTTGTTTTCATTTTTTCTAATCTTTCAGGCTTTCTTTGAAAATGACGTAAGGCAATATTCTGGCCTTCTAACAAAAATAAAAATATCAAAATTAGATCAAGAGGATTGGAATGTTTTCCAGTTATGTCTTACTTTGCTTCAAAGTATAGGTAAGAATTAACATTCATTATTACTTCTTAATTCTTTGTTACTATTACTTTGTATATATATATATATATCTCATCATGAATTAAATTTGCAGACAGTGTGAAGAATCATACTTCATTAATTATAAAAAGAATCTAGCAACTCTGCTTTCAATTATTATAAAATTCATATTCTACTCTGCTTGAATCTATATTTCTCTAGATTAAAATCTCAGACCTTTTTTTTAAACTATTCTTTCTATTTTTTAAAAGAATGATGGACCGAAACTTAATTTTAAAAGATCTTTCTGAAGAATTTATCAATTGCTGTATTAAAAGAGCTGAATATGATTTCCCAGGTTGTATCTTTTTGTTTATAAATGTCTTAAAATTATGTTTATCAGGTGACCTTCTCAGTCATTTAAAAGATTTGGATGGTGAATTATCTCAAAGTTTACTGGTAAATGCAAAAGAGCTTCTATTTAATGTGGATGAGAAGAAAAACCCATTTGTACGCTATGATTTATTGCTTCTATCTACAACTGGCCAAAATGATCTGAAGAAACTTGTGGAAAGTAATCAACAAGGTATTATATAGTAGTCATCAGCAAATGTATCTCTTAGGAATTTTATATTTAGTTCCGAGTGACTAAAATCTAACTAACTTGAAGGATAGTCAATTGAACCAAATAAATTTGAAAGGAATTTATTACTATAATAAAGATGCTATGAAAGAAAATAAGAAATTGATTTATTACATTGAATAACATATTAAATTGAATTGTTATATATTATTATTTAAGATAAAATGTGATTTACTT
Organism: Pantala flavescens; assembly: GCA_020796165.1. NCBI lineage: Eukaryota > Metazoa > Arthropoda > Insecta > Odonata > Libellulidae > Pantala > Pantala flavescens. The sequence continues at coordinate 35,378,306 of CM036880.1, read as the reverse complement.
TAAGGAACTCCTCTTCTGAATCAACCTATATCATCAGCACAGAATTTATGGGGAGAGGTTTACAATACAACTCTGGGTGCAATTTATACTCCTATTGAAGCTCATTTAAAGCAAGTTTCCAAGTCTTCCCCATCTGATGGAGTTGTTCGTCGCTCTGCTGGTCCAGACTTACCTGATTTTGGATTTGCACCTCAAGAATATATTACTCAGGTTATTTTGTATAATTTTTGTCTATAGTCAAATAAAGGGGAATTCATTTTTTGAGCAAGGTTAAAAATTAGTTGTTTTTTTGGTAATTTTTCACTTACTTTATTAAGTTTATGTTTTGTCTGTTTATTATTAGATTTTCAACTTATAGGTTAATTTACTAATAAACTGGTTGACTCATTGATATCTCCCTTCTTTTATGTTTAATGTCTACATTAGCTATATTTTTTTTAGATTGGACAGTACCTGATGACTCTACCACAACACCTAGAACCATTCTTACCACGAGAGCAAACTACTGGAGGCACTTTGCCATGGAATGGTTCTGATATGCTGCCAACTGTAGATGGGGTTGAGGGAGTAGTAGGTGACCTTGCGGAAGCACTTCTGAGTGGAATTACCCGTGCAACATGCAAACAGTTCTCAGAGTTAATCCTTAGCTTACCATTACTAGGATCAGATGCTGCGAGGCAATTAGCAACAGATATAGGTCAGTATAAATAGTTTAATAATTATGCCGCCTGTAAATTTTGTGCAACACCATGCTGGTGATAGATTTTGTACAACCAATTCTAAATTTCATTCTTAATGATAAAAATTCTCAATTGAGGAAGCTTTAACTTTGTGGAATTTCATCATCATCAAATAGACAAAAAATGATAATTTTACCAATTTACAAATAAAAAATTCTATTCTGCTTGATAAATTCAATTGAATTGAGGTAATTTTTGCAGTATGAAAAAGTATTTTACTAATATTGGTACTTTATTACTTTGAATGAATGATATAAGCTACTGTGTACCCTTGCATGCAAAATATGGTGATAAATAAAAATTACGTTTATACTGTCATATTAATTTGCCAATTCATACTCATTCTTGCAGTCTCAATGGTGTAACAAAAATAAAATAAAATTTTTTGTTCTGGAGTTAACTGGGGTATACAATATTGTCCATGGCTTACACAATTTTCAGTATTTAAACAAGTAATTTTATGGATATGTTGATAACATAGTAAGTTGTACTCATATGGAAAAAATCATTTGAATAGCAATGAGCTGCTGCTTGTGCCAAAAATGGATAGTAAAAAAAAGTAAACTTAAGTAAAGGCTAGTAAAAATTTTAGCCTACAATAATGATGCTTGATCCATTACATTTTTCATTCATTAATGTTACTTTTTTTTCACAATATTTAAGATTACTTAGGTAATGTGCTGGAAGAATTAGGGCTCACACTATCAGAATCCCTTCGACAGATAGCTCTGTTGCTACGATTGCCTGCCGAAGAATACCTGACAGGAAGCACAGGTTGTGCACCTCGCCTTGTTGCTGCTGTCCGTCAGTTGAGGAATCTACCATCCACCTCTTCATGATTTTGGATGTATTGTAGAGGATAAAATAAGAACAAAGCTTGTCCAAAATTCTGATGTAAGCTCTTTGCTTCTGTGTTCAAGGGTAAATGTGTATAAGAAAATGTATATTCCAACAACAATACTCTACATAATGTAATTATCAAATCAGGTCAATAAGGAGGACTACAAAAAATAGATGATATTTTCCTGCAATTTGTGTTACTTAACAACTCTGACGATTCTGCAGGAATTATGAACAATGGGTAACATCAATTTATTATTAAGGTCTGGTAAATATAATACACTTTAATAGAAATGCTAGGTTTAGGAATATTTGAAGTTAAATGAAATTAGTCACAATAGTTAAAAAAAGATAATGCATGAAATTTAATGGGATTGTAAATTGAAATGATATTCACATTTTTAAATGTCCTTTTATAAAAAGGAAAAATTTATTTTTAAACAAAGATAAAACAATTAATTATGCCTCCTCTTCAAGAGAATTAGCAGCTTGAATACTAATACTCTTATACTGATTCAGTAAACATCAAACTGCTTCCAGTCCATAAGGTAACAAATGATAGATGATTTTTGTGGAAAATCTATGAATCTGTCCTTTGATTAAAATCATTCTGGAGCCCATAGCTTGAAAGTGCGATCATACGAGCATGTTGCAATGAACTGGGAATCTGGAGTAATGTCGACTGCCATCACTTTCCCATCATGGCCTGGTAGTGTTCGTAGAGGCTGCCAAGTCTTATGGGACCACACCTGGTATATAGGTATTACTCTCAATAATATGATTCCAAAGTTGATAAAACTATATAATGACAAGCATATCAATAATAAATGTCTTCAGAAATCAAGTATACCTTAGCAGTGCAATCATATGACGCAGTAACTAAGAAATGTCCACCAGTTCGCTGGAACTTGACATCAGAGAGAAGATTACTATGGGCTGGAATGGTATAAAGACAGTGGCGTCTCCGTAGGTCCCAGATTTTACAAGTATTATCCTCACTAGCAGTGGCTATATGATATCCATCGGGTGAAAAGTCAATACCATAAATGGGCTTGATATGACCCTCCATAAACATGATGCACCTTCCAGTTCGTAAATCCCAGACACGCCCAAAAGCATCCAATCCACTAGAAAGCAATATAGTTCATAAATAAACCATAAAAATTGATGAATTTCACAAATTAATTCCATCACCCCACGTCAATTCCACTTCATGAACGTGGTCAGCATACCTGCCTGGCAAGTGGGAGACCTGGGTTTGAGTCCCAGTCAAGTTGTGTGGAAAGAGTTCACTTTCTCATGCTAAGTTATACATCATGCTAACAAAAATCTATCTTTTCTTTAAATAATTTAATTATAATTTTTAATTTAGTATTTTAATAATAAGCAGTATTAAAAGAGGGCTAATTTATGATAGGAAGGCAAACTTAAAAGAAAACTTTGAATAAAAAGCTCATGTAATATGGAATGATTGATCCTAGACTGTTAGCAGATGTGAATAAAGTTGAACTGGATTTCCCAATTCGGTTGGTCAGTTGCTCTAGCCATTGGGCTATCTTACTGGTATATTTCAACGAACTGTTAAACAGGCAGGTAGGGACATTATTTGGTACCTCTATGAGGGCATCGTAGCAGACAATGCAACCAAGTTCTGATGAACCTGCAATGCTCTTCCCAACTAAGTACTCCTTAACAGCATGTCTAAATGTTTAAGCAAGATGACTCAATTGGCTAGAGTAACTGAATGGATATTGAGAGAACTGGGCTTGAGTCAGACTGTGCATTTTTGTTCAAAATCTTTTATTTATGCTGATTATTACTAAAATAAGGTAACTTACCCAGAGGTACAGACTGATCCATCAATTTGGAATGCAAGACAATGCACAGCCTTTGCATGGCCCTCTTGGTGTAGCACTTCCATTTTCTGTTCAAGGTCCCAAAGTCTCCATGATGCATCATGAACACAGGTTGCTAAAAATCTACCAGAGGGGTGGAAGGCTAGACGAGAAACTCTATGTGGAGCATGGCCTTCTATGTCTGCCAAGGAATCCTCACTAATAAAGGCAATTGGAGGATTAAAATCATAGGAAGTTAAAGAAAATTTTTGCATATTGGTTCACCATACACACCCATGAAGATTTGGCATATGAGGAGAAATTGTATTAAAATAATTTAATTACTAATTAAATAATTTGTCATTTTGATGCTCAAGAGATATTGAGAATCACATATGGACAAATATTGTATGAGCTCTCATTATCAGTGATATGTTTCCATAGAAAATCAAACATTATTTGTTTGATTAACCCTTTTACTGCAGACCCAATTTTTGAGGTGTATGCCAAAATTGCGGAGGAATTTCCGACAAAAATGCTGGTTTTTGTTTCATAAATTGTAATAATTATAAATTACTGTTATTCATCCTTATACTTTTTACCATTTATGTATTATTTCATAAGGTTTAAAATGAAAAAAAAAAAATTGCGAGTTTACCACTTTTATTTAATATTATAAAAAATTATATATCTGGAAACTAACAAATAATAATACAAAATATGCATTTTAGCGATATTTTAGCCATAGAAAATCAAAAGAAATGGTTTTTACTTCACATTCAGTCAATAGCTTGGTCTTTTTACAATAGAATTATAAAATTTTAATGATAAAACCTTGATAGCTTATTCAAAAGCTGCATCTTAAGAAACATCTACCCTCTGGCACTTGTGTTGCAGGAAGCATACACCATGAAGTCATTTCTTACATTTTGCACAAACGGTGCGTGCTTGTCTCCTCTTTCACTATCAACTTAGCACTATACATGTCTTTGTCTTTTCTTTGGAGTACATTTTTAAAGCTTTACTTCCCCAAAAAGGGATTATTTTGATATTCCAAGGATGCCAATGAAATTAAAGATGCGTAACGCATAATTCAGCACAGCTATCAGTTTGTTTTTTATTGATTTTTAGCAACCTGTGTTCATGACCCTGAACCTGAGCAATGAATTCATTTATTGCTAAAAACATGAAGAAATATCTATAACTGTTTACAAGGAAAACAAAGTAAACATGTTTTTGGATGTATAACCATAGATAGTATTGATAAGGGAAAAAAAGACAGAGATAATCATAAAAAATTTGGCATTGACCTGGTGGACCAAATGGCACATGGGTACAGTCATGATAGTAGGCTTTTAATGTTGGCCAATACATTCCTTTTATATCAAACTTAATATAGTCGATTTGAAATTGAATTAGATATAATTGAATCAGAAAACTTGATGCATGAATTGTTTAGAATCAGTCTAGAGGTTGACAAATATTCGGGGTGAGATTGTTGCCACAACTTGCAGAAGAAATAAGTGAAATCTGAGCTCACCTAAGAGATTTAAAAGAGGACCTAAGTGATACAGAGGAAGCACCAGAATGAGGCACCAATGCCAGTTCAAAAGAAATGTTAGAGTAATACAGCAACAGAGAAGTGTAATAAAAACAAGAAATGGGTTTATGGAAACTTTAGTATGAGTAAGATTTGTGTGCTTTGTGAAAGGATTCTGTAGAATATTTATTTTTAATTTAATCATTGTGCTAAAACAGGGAAGTGAATATAACTGCTTCTGCAAACAAAATTGTCTTGTTCATATTTTTACTTCATACCTAGGAAGATATGTGAAGCAATAAAGCTCTATTTAGCAAGATTATTTTGTAAAAGTGCTAATGTAAATTGTAAATTCTATTGGGATTTTTGATTATTATTCAAGTGATTAATTATTTATTCTTGAAGGGACTTAACATTAATTTATTTATATAATTAATATCTGACTCGACTGTTCTCTTTATTTTATCATGAATACTCTATAACTAATTGAATTTCAACAACAATTTCTAGTATTAGGAATGATTTAACTAGTGGCCTATTGATAGAGATATGCTGTTTGAATTGAAGAGGTGGATATTAATTGAATATACGAGAAAAGGTGAGCTTGCTATCAGCAAGCAGAAAATATAACTTTTAATAAAAACGAAAGATTTTTGAGAGATTATTTGGATAAGTCATACCAACTAAAGGACATTTTTGCAGCGTACCTTGCACTTCGATTTTGTATGTTACAAAATCGAAGTCAGTGCTTTTCTTATGGACGCCCTTTCATAAAACCAAGGACATCATCAAAAAAGCACAGTCCATAGCATTGAACCAACGACCACTAACAACATTCTTACCGATGCTTTTAGGTGAGAATGGGTGCTTTTATGGCTATGTGAAATGTTGAACCTCTGTGCTGTTGGGAAGTGCCCATAAAGTTTTTGGATATATGGCCAATGTATTTCTTATGTGGAAAATTGAGATTACGGGTCACTCTGGAATCGACTCGTGACACATAGGCAAGAGTTGATTTTTTCAAAACATATTGTATAAGTATCTATATGTGTAGAAAGTTTGAATGAACTATGTCTCATATTATGAGGGCTACGATTTTTCAAAATTTGAAAGCATTTCACCTCCAATTTCATTTCCTGGCATAGAACCAATGACCAGTTGCAGGTAAACAAGCATTTTTCCGTAGAATTATATAAAAGCAACAGCTACCTGAAATCTTATCTTTCTGACTTAATGGAAGTATTTTTTTCAATGTTTGAAAAACGACCCCATGCATTCTTATGGGGGAAGTCAATTTTTGTGGCCTCCTAGAATTGAACCTATTATAGCATGACTTATCAGAATAATCATTCAAATATTTCTAATTTTTATTAAAAGATATTTTTTTCAATTGCTTGCTGTAAGCAAAAGAGAGATATATATACTCGTGTATATATATATATATATATATATATATATATATATATCTGCAAAGCGTCTATATGTAATAGATATATGTTTTTTAATAAATCTAACTTAAAGCTAAAACTTCGAGTTGAAAAACATTTTCCACTATAGTTATTCTCTTAAAAATTACCTATCAAGACTCCAAAGTTTCACTGATCCATCAGCTGCACAAGATGCCAAAGCACAGATATTATTCCTCCCACTGTCCAATGATGCTTGAGGATGAAAAATAACGGCACCCACATTACATCTGTGTCCTCTAAATGTTTTCAGAGGTTTGCAACTTGGAACTTCCCACAGACGACAAAGTCCACTCCTGCAAAAATATTGATATTAATTTAACATTTTTACAGTCAAAAAATTCAGAATTATATATATTGAAAAAAGTATATATTGTGGGTTTGAGACAAATTCAATAGTATTAGGCTGGACTTAGGAAAATCATAATGAGAGTTGAAGAAATCACTTTATAATTTCCAAAATGTTTTATTAAACACAACCAGTCATGGCTATCAATCAATACGGCTAAACAATTGATTCATATATCTAATAATGAAAGAAAAAGAATTTCAAATGTTTATATTGATCATACATTGCTACACAAACTAAAGGACAGGGTAGTCTGGGTATGTTTAAAAAAAGTTCAATTTCTCATGCATTTCTTATGGCAGCATTTTTCCTGCTCAAGCATGGAACTAAGGAAATTCAATGTCAAATATTTCAACATTCGCATAAAAATCATCGTCTTCATAAACTCTCTAATTTTTCACAGTGAAATACATTCAGGAAGTACCTTTAAAGGAGTTCTGATTTCTGTATGCATTAAATTTCTATAAATTAGAATAAATCAACAATAATACAGTTGTACTTTTAAAAATATTATGGGTTATTGATAAGAAACTGCTAACTCATCATGATAAGAGCTAAGCTAGGGAAAGGATTAATTCTGGTATAGGATATCATCTATAGTCAATAAAGCTTTTTTCAATTGTGAACACAAGATTAAGATGTCCTTAAGAAGTGTTTGCTGGACTCGAGTATGAAAATAACAGAAGGGAAATGATTTGACAGAAGGTTGATGAAACGAGTGTCCCAAGAACCATTAATTGTGAATTTCTATCAAAAATAATATAATTTAAATAGCATGCCTGATATATTCACATTCACACTAACATAGTATTGTTTTCTAAAGAATACACTTTAAAATATTTTTCAAGAAAAGTTGACAATGGATATCTGCTACGTAACTACCATCTCTGTCAGAATAAGTGATTACTTGCAGAAAAAAATTATTTTATTCATTCTGTTTCATCAAATTACATGAAATATAATTTATTTGAGTGAAATAAAGATAGATAATAGTTATCTAATGATCAAAAGATCAATATATTGCACCTATATATTATTATAATAATTTAAATTGGATGACAAGCATGAATCATCATCATAGAATTTGGCATTGGAAGCTCATGATGAGCTGGACTCTTTCAACTAAGGGGTTACGAATTAAGCACATACACATGGCATAGATATATTAATGATTCCATATAAATGACATGACTTTATCATAAATTGGATACGTGATGGGAATCATTAGAACAGAGAAGATCAAAGCTTAGATTAGATTTACTAAATACATTCAGAGGTGAAAAGTTCCAGGAAGACATAGTACAGATCATGCACCCTTCCTTCTATATAGGTCAATCTGATACAGCAAATAAATTAAGGGAAATAGATGCAAAAATTAATAGATTCAGAAATTAGTTTTTCCCTTGAACAATACGTGAGAATAACAGTATAGGGAAGTAAACTCACGGTGCATGCACCTCCTGCCACATGCCAAAAGGTGGCTTGCAGAGTATCTACATAGACATAGATTTACTACGTAAATAATATGTTGATTATAACTGCACATATAAATCACAGCCATATTTACCAAACAGAAAATTTTAAAACAGGAATTTCATTCAATTTTATGTTCTAATATAGTTAAAAATATGTCCCAAAATGTTACATGAGTATAGTTTAGTATATTTTAAGAGTATTTAAGCAGCATGAAATTTATGGTTCATTGTTCGAAAAGTATAAACTTATAATTATGTATTCTTACCATGAGGCAGTGGCAAGCATAGTTGAATCAGGACTGAAGTTGCAATAGGACACTGGCCTAGTATCACCTACTTGACTGGAATGAATAGAGAGTGCTTGCAGGCGCTTCTGAAGCTCTTGCCTTCTTGCAGTACGAGTTGCTTCACCAATGTCTTGCTCAGCACGTGCCTCAGCAAGACGAGCTTTAGCTCTTGGGAGAGAATATTCTATCGAAATATAAACATGAATTCTTAACTTTATATCCTATACAGAAATGAAGTAAAAGTTGATACACTAATAATACACAATTATTTAGGATGTTTCGATATAATATTCAGTTTGTGGCTTCAACATTACCTGCTATCCACATTCTTGCTATTCTTAAAGAAAGAGGACCTTCGTGATACCAAGTGGTCTCCTGATCCTTCTCCAATTGTATGCGCTCTTCCTCCTCTTCTTGCTTCTTTTTAATAGCATCCTCACCTAACCTAATTTTATTGAAGAAAATATCGGGCAGATCAACCACTCATTCACTGCAAAGTAATAATTGAAGAAATGGACATACAGTGCTGTTGAAAATTGCTACAGATTGAGCTTCCATGGAATTGGGCAGCAATATACAATACCTTGCTAAGAGATCTCTCAATCTGCTACGACGGTCAGCAGGACCTTCACCAAAGAGACAAATAGGCTCTCCTAACTGTCGTAAATTTCGTTTCACTTCTTCGTCATCCGTGGATACATTTATTTGGCGAGCTCTTTTCCGCCTTTCAAATTCTTCAAGCAATGCTTGTCTATCCCGCGACATTTCATCTTCCAAATCCATGTATTCTGAAATTAAGTGATTCCAAAATACACTTATCTTACAGTCGCTATATTCCCAAGTTACAATATTCAATAGCACATACCAATCGCAATAACTTAAATGGGCTCGGTTTGATACAACACACATTCTTGAATGTAATTATTATCACGTACTGTATTTACTTCAAAAGATGTAACAAGGAAATAATTCTCCAGTCAAAAACTAGAATTATTAAATGATTTGGACTTACATTATGAAGTTAATTACCAAGGGGTAAGGTGTTAATCGATGGAAAGTAGGTAAGTGGATAATAATACCGAAAAAATATTAATTACTCCTTGACGTGATACGTGAAAAGCAAAATTTCCAATGAAGTTCATAGCATATTAGTGTAAAAATCAAATTCTGAGTATAAATGTTCCAATGACTAACTTCTACTATTTGCAAATTATTTATGGAATATATTTTCATACCGTCCGAAATATGAATATTCCCTGCCTCAGCTGGAGCAGGAGGTGCTTCGATAGTCGCTCCATTTCCCTCATTTTCTGGAGTGATTTTAGCCAAAGCGGCAAGGCGAATTTGTTCCTGTTCCTCCAAGGAGCCGTAATGAATGGTTTTCGCTTTCTTCAGTGAAATGAATTCTTCATCGTCCGACATTGCGTCGTTAAATATAGATTTTTCCTAAGAAGTATGCTATTAACGTAAAATCTTCTTGTTACCAAACAGCACCAGCCAGCTATCTTGTACACTTCCACACGCTTCACAATCTTCGATTCGAATTCGATAGCTATCGAATCGAAAGATGCATCGTTTCGGGACGTCGATTTCTAGGCGTGTCGATTGATTGATGGAACCAAACACGATTTAGAGGCGAAAACGCAACAGATCCCACGACCAGATTAACCTGTTAATTAGTTTTTAATTTTAATTCATTTCAGATTACTATAGCGTTTCTGTAAACTCTGTCATAATCTTCTTATTCTTCTCTGTTTCTTAGAACTTAACTTGACAATGATGTGAATCTCGAAATAAGTTTGTGTCTATTTGGCAAAATGTGGTTTTTGTATCTTTTGAGTTGGCTTGCTTTGTTAGTGCAAATATCATTCGTAACGGTAGCTGTTGGTAAGTTAAGTTTTGAAAGATTAAGAATGTGACTTTATCAGTGTATCCGTCTTCCCTTCCTTATATTTTTAAATCCCCATCTTAGCGGCCGGTCTTTATTATCTAGCGGAGCTTGTCGAAGAGTATACTGTGATCACTAAAAAAGTAATTTGGTGGATGGTCGTGGTCAGTTATACTTATATCTCGTATGAACAGAGAACATCCTTTATTGATATATTCATGTAACACTTAAATTTTTTATCAACAGGTTACCCTACTTATATATGTGGGATTTTTTCTTTTTGAAGATTTTCCGAAATCTTTTATTGTTTGCGGCTTAATCAGTCAAATTGCTCATCTTTGTATATTGAAAACTTTTCCGTTCTTTGTTTTGACTTCGCCAGAGTTCATAACAGGAATCAGTGAGTGACAAGCTTTCATGAGATTCTTGTAATTGAGATCAAAATATAATTTATCAATTATTTCTTTTTCAGTAATGCTTCTCGTGAACCATTACCTTGCCTTCCAGTATTTTTCGGCCGTCTATTACTCCTTTTCTGAGGTACATGTCGAATGATTTGACTGATTTTTTCCTTAGATCTTAACTTGTAATGATATTATTTAATTATTGCAGGTTATGGCGTATTTTACCCTTTGTTTATGGCTGGTTCCTTTTGCTTTTTTCGTTTCCCTTTCAGCAAATGAAAATGTTTTACCAACAGTTGCCGAGACACGACCTTTATTGGGTAAGTATATTTTGCAAAAAAAGGAATTAATACTTTCAAAGCTAGTTCAGAAATTTAATCAAATTTTTAATTTCAGATGACATTGATGTAGTGAGTAATTACTTTTTACGCCATGGAAAGAAATATGGTCTCCTCTCTTTCTTCAATTATGCCAAAGATTCGATATTGCCGCATCGTAACAAGAAAGGGTTTTGACAGGATTCTACTTCTCTGTTAATAGATATGTGTTTACAATGAAAGACTTTGAAACTTATCAGAAATTTTAATGAATTTGAAGTGGTTTAATTTATCGAATGATTTATAATAGGTCAGTGGATTTATGATAATGTCGACGTATTTTATTGCAATAATGTGATAAAGTTGAGTTAATTATGTATTTATTATTTAATTTTAAGAAGTTTCATATTGGAGTCAATATTTTATTGACAAGTGGATAAGGTAACTAATAGGATTTGAAGGGGCCATTTGGTGCCAACATTGGCATTATCATTATATTTTTGGCAATAAAACAGTAATTCATTATATGTGCCAATCATTTTCTTATTAGGTTTTGTCTTAGACATAAGTCATTCAAATGTGAAAATTCAAGCAATAACATGACAGATTTTGAATAATACAATACTCAGTTTTTTGAGTAAATTTGTGTTTGTGGACTAATGTACTAATAGCTTTATTAGCTCCCATTTCATTTGATAAAGAAACTTTGTCAGGTTTTCTGGATATTGATAATCATTGGTTTAATTTGTTTGTTACTTATTTTTGATGAAAAGGCTGGTCCTTTCATTAGAAACTTAATTTTGAATTTGTATTGTGGGTAACAAATTTACCTTTTTTATGGGCCTTATTTTGAGTGTTTCTTAAGGCAGATGTTTTGCGCTGAGATTGGTCTTAATTCAAGATTCGGTTATATGTAATGAAATAAGATTGCATCTGAGTTTGTTAACTGATCGTTTAAAAAAATATTGTTTTAGTACTTCAATGAGAATAAAATAATTAAAACGGAAAGATGTATCCTTTCTCTTTCACACAACTTTTAGTTTTTGGAAGAATGAATGATTATTATATGCAAATGATACTTCTTACAATATTACAGAGATAGAAAGAAATTGCAAAACCTGCATAATGCTAAATTCGTTTAATCCTGCTGTTGATGAACTACTGTTATTAAGGAAATGAAAACTTTACTTGAAAATGCATCAATTGGGTGGATCAATGATCCCCCAGTATTCCTGATCTTGTTTGGTTAGTTTTTTTTTCCTTGCAACCTAACCTACCGAAAGATGGCTTACACAATACCTACAAAGACACAAAAAAAGAAAGAGGTAATAAATCAACTGAAGATAAATTTAAATCGTATTTAGCACATTTATATTTTAATAAATTTTAAATAGATGGCCCTAAAGTAGTTAGCAATGTTATTTACACTGAATAACTCAATACAGGAGAATTTCATATTTGTTATCACAGAATAAGTCTATCATTAGTTATGAGTACAAGTTTTTTCATTTCCTTTAAAATGTACATGTGCCTTTGTTTCATTGATGATTTAGTGGCACGCACTTGTGTCTCCTGTCTGCTTTTCTATCTTAAGTTAGGATTGGCCTGTTAGTATAATTCTGGTAGGTTGCAATTTTTAAAACGTTTTAAATAAATACGTAGTTTGGTCAAAAAAGAGAATTTATATTAATTTTGCGCTTTTGGAGTGTCCGATATTCGAAACATTTTTTTAAATGTTGGTACATGTGTCCCTCGTTTACTGTAAAATTTTCGATTTTTCTTGCATTTTACTTCAATTGTAGCAGCCGCTAAGGTAAGACGTGTTCCCATGAGCTCGGCAATTTGTATTTTTTGAAAAAAAAATGAACAAAAGAAATCGTTGCAAGTTTTGCATAAAATGGGAAACAAAATTTACCAAAGAGTGTGAACTATTAACATACGACTATGTGTGTCTGTTACGAGTTATAAGAGTCCCAAACGCCCAAGAACCGATGAAAACGTAGAAAAGGCTTAAAGGAAATATTATGAAAAATAGCTGATTCACAATCAGAGGCTCTGAATATGTTGGCATATCGATAGGCTCATATTTTGAATATATTTTCGAAAAAATCCCTGATTCGTGTAAAGGCAAATCATGCCTTTCGCCTCTCATAATTTTTGGTCAGGGACAGTACTGTAATGATGTCGCTGTCTCGATATTCATCAGCAAAAGCTCCGGGTGTTTAAATCAAAAAGAACTTAAAAATTCTGTCGTACATTCTGAATTTATTCTTTCCTTAAAAATCGTCGAGCTCATAGGAACACGTCTTTCCTTAGCGGCTGCTGCAATTAAAGTGAACTGCAAACAAAATTGAAAATTTTACCACAAACTAGGGACACATGTACCAACGTTAAAAAATGTTTGGAATATCGGACACTCCAAACGCGCAAAAGTTATAAAATTTCATTTTTTATCAAACCATGCACATATTGCGTATTAGAACTTGTGATCTCTCATCTGAGCCGATGATAAGAAAAAACTGTATAAAACTACTATCATTATATAGGACGTTCCGAAATTATAGACAGTATGTCTTATGGGGGAATCGAATAGTAGGCAGATACATTTTTCCGCTAACTTTCGTCTTAGCGGAGAAAATTCAGATTCCACTCTAGGTTTGGTCGATTTTTTATGAGAAATTGGATAAGTATGGATGATTAAACCCATCGATGAAGATTTTTTATCTTTATAACAAACGAAATAAATTTTATAGCGGGATGAAAAAATAGGTTGCCTTTGCGGCCGAGAATATTATTAAAACTGCCACTGCCCTCATCCTATCCAACATAAATGCTAGTTTTTACTTAGATTACTCTTTATAACTTATGAATATATGAAAATCGAATTATATTAATTTTTTATTTACCATATCTTAAGGCTGCTTTAGCGCTCGCCGATAACGGCCGTTTTAGCCTGTTTCATTTCTCAAATTACGAGATTAATATTCATTGTAGAGATTTCCGGTTTTCAACATTTGCAAGAAATATGATTGAAATCAAGTTTTTAGAATTTGAATTTAAATCCTTTAAATTCTTTGGAAAGTAGCTTCTTTTTCATCATTCTTCACTCGCTTACTATGAAAAAATTTGAGAAAATAAAAACACTAGACTAGGCATCAAATCTTGCTCTAACGGTATATGTAAAAATATATGGGGGTTAGAGATCAAAATCAGTTGTAATTTGTGTATTAAAACACCTCTGTCGTGGTAGCAGAACGCGCGACCTCCGCATAGCTTGAAAGTAGGAGAAAGGACTTGGAGGGGAAATTCTACGAGAGACAGCGATCAGGGTGGCAGCCGTGTTCGTATATTTTTGAATGAAGTGGTGAAGGAGACTGAACTAACAATAAGTGTTTAGATAAGTCCATTCGCTATGTAATTCATAGGACTATGGGTGTACGAATTTAGTTACAATGTTGTGGGCAGCTGGACTGTAGTTCGTCCTTGGAACGTGAATGTGACAATCGAGCATTGCGCAGAAATACAGACTTTTCCCGACTAGTGCCTTATGTCAGTAACATATTATAAATAAAAATATAATTGGAAGAGTAATCAAAATCTTTGTTTAGAATAATTATTATTAAATAATACCAGTACTACTGTATATAATAATTATTATTAAATAAAGCTAATAATTATTACTAAAATATAAATTATTATTATCGATAAATTAATTTAACATTAAATATGTAAAATTATTTTTGTTTTCCGAGTACGGATATTTGTTCAAAATTATTAGTTTCTATAATGCTATGATCGGAGATCATCACGAAGAACAAATCGAACCCGAGACTGCATCGATCGAAGTCGTACGGACATTAATGAGAATCTCTCCACAATTTCTAAACCCGAATGAGACAGTTTTGGGATACTAATTCGTCTTTAGAGAGCAAATGAATTTCTAAAAAGGAAGGATCCTTATCAATGTATGAATTTCAGTCTTGCTTGGGACTGCGAAGAGGCTTCCCACCCCTCCAGCCTCGTCTCAATCGCCAGTTAATGCCAACCGCTCCAAAAAAGTTAGCAAATGATCCTCCCTGTGTTCTATTAGTTCTCTAACAAGTAAGTGGTAAGTAACCTCCGAAAAATTGGATCGTGCAGTCAAGTTTATACATCTGCTAAAACCTTTTTGTTTCTTACGTTACGAAAAACTTGTTAACTTCATTTGCAGTTTATTCTGAGTCGCTATGCAGAATAGAACTTTAGTTTAAGACTTTTAAACCCGAGAGAGTAATAGACGTAGCGCTCCGATTGTTAAATAATTATTACGTTTTTACTCGAAACTCATGTGGCAGAGAGCTTGATTCAGATTGGTCCGAACCCCCACTCGGGTTTAAAATTCAAAAAATTAATTTCTAATCAAGTTATCGACTATATATGTTGATCCCGTATGGCATATTACGTGCATTTATTTCCCCATAAGTTTCCCTTACTGCCAGTGTTAATAATAGACCGTTGGAGATTACATTGTATAATTCTTAAATATAGAACTATGTATTTAGAAAAATAATCAAATAAATTGTTTACGTACATAAATTTTATAAATAGATATATATTTAATTAATTATATCCAAGTACAGTGGTACCTCGAGATACGAGTTTAATTCGTTCTGTAAACTTGCTCGTATCTCGAATCATTTTTCACCATTGAAAGTAATCCGTTCCGGACCTATGAAAAATCCCCAAAACATTGTAAATTATGAATAAAGATACGTTTTTAATTAACAAGTGAACATGTTTAATTAACAAATACGTAACAAAATTACGAGGCTAAGAAATAAAAGAGTTATTTAGAATAATAATCTTACTTTGGTGACGGACAAGTTCGGCTAACGAAGGTGAACGGCGAGGAGGGAAGGAGTGTAGGCACTCAAGACACATACGTAAACGACGCTTTTTTAAAACTTAAAACTATTTTCGTAACTTTAAACTAAAACTACACTTCATTTCTTTCAACTAAAAGAAAATACTTAGAACAATGCTCTTAACTTTAAACTAACCTTAACATTAACGTAAATTTAACTATCACTTGTTTCTGCCTTTCTGGCTGCACTTTCTGTACTGTAAAAAAAGTACAGTAATCACGAAAAAATGATTACAGCGCACAAGATACACTTCGATTCACGCGGGTAACACGTGCGAATGAGTGAGAGATTTTCTCGGATGATGCTTGTCCCAGCGCACCAACTAGCTGGACGCTCCGGAAACACGAATTCGCGCTCGTTTCTCGAATAAAAATATGGCCCGAGCTCCAGCTCGCATCTCAAAAAACTCGTATGTCGGGCTGCTCGTAACTCAAGGTACCACTGTAATAGATAAGTAAGTACTCTTACCCTTATGGGTCTTGGATTTGATTATGTTAACATGAGAATGATTATTCATGTGATAATAATAATGAAAATTACATAAATATTAATATTTTAATAAATGGAAAATTAAATGTTCATGCAACTTAATAAAAGAATGAATAAGTATGACATAATACTAAAATATTTTACATGAATACTATATTTTATTATAACTAATAAAATTTTCTCTAGTATTAATTGAAAGAAAATATAATTGTAAACAGAATATCCATATTTCATTTTACATAATTCTTAGTGCACATGAAGGATTACTTAAAAGATACATTATGATTAATTGTCATTATGGAATACACACAACTGATGCATTTATATTTAAAATATTTCAATTTGTAACAAGATTAATATCTTAACATTTGCATCTCACTAATTAGCATAGTCCAATTTACAGAGATGTTTCATTAACTATCTTCTTAATAACATATCACTTAATTCCTTATTTTACAGCATTGCGAGCTCCTTCAGCATAAGGTGTTTTTATTGATACAATAAGCACTTACTTGGTTGTTTAATTGTTCAGATTGAATCATGATTCCTTTGTGCCCCAATAAAAGAATTTCACTTTGCATTTCAAATTAAATAAATTGATTATGAAATACCAAAAAATGTCGTATTTCTGTGAATTTTATATTTGCAAAAAGTAAATGAATTATTGAATGCTGAATGATTTTTAAATAAATAGTGGAAAAAAAGACCAAATCTTTATTAACGTACTTCCAAACCTATCTTCTTCATCAATGTCCATAAAAGAAATCTTATCAATGAAACTGGACTACTTGATGCTGTAGAGTAAGTTGGATTGCCTACTTACATGATAAAAATAAAATTGTCAAAGACTTAATTTATATTGATCAAATGATACCATAAAATATGTATCTTTTAAACATTGTTATCTACAAAGCTAAAAAAATTTCCATTATCTGTCATTGTCATATAGACATGAAAGAACTGCTTTAGAGCTTCATTATTTCATAGATAACTTTCTAACAATTCCTCATTTTGTTCACTGTAAATTAATAATTGAAGCATTTTAAGATTTCAATTCATGAAATGAATAATACTTATTAATAATATATTTTACTAAATAAAAAAATTATTTTATAAGCATAAAATGATATATCTTTGGGCTCATACATTATATTTATCATATCATTAAATTTATGGAAGAGTAATGTAAATGATAATTAATAAAACCTATTTATCATTCACATCTTTGGATAAAAATCTCTCACTGGACTGGGAATGAACACACATTATTAAACAATCTAATGGCAATGCCAAATATATCAATTCAAGGTATAAGATATCGATGTTTTATATGCACCATAGTACTGTTATGGGAAAAAGTTGCAAGACCCTATCTCTCAAGTAAGGTCTAAAAGGAGATGTGTAAGGCATAATGTGGCACTATACGTATAAATAAACAGGCTAGGAAATTTTATTATCAACTTTATGAGGGTTGAGCAGTCTGAGCCAACTGTCTCAACTGTTTTAAGACTGTCTCCACAAGCTTTTTCTTATCTCTCTCACTCTTCTTGAGGACAGAGAAAACTGTTTTCTTATCAGCTTCCCTCAATCTGAAAGTTATTTTGAAGAAAATCAATTAAAAGCCACTTTAGCTGCAAAATGTAACTTATTTTTATAAAATATTTCATGTTAAAGGTAAAGAGAGGAAAAAAATACTATGAACTACAATTACAACTACAGAAGATACTTGTTAACATACTTCTCAAGAAGGATTATGGCAGTGTTTGGATTAACTTTGCTGTATTTACTGCCTTCCTGACTATAATCATGGAAATAAGTAGGCCAATCCCATGTCATAAACAGGTCCAAAAGCTGGCGCAAATCAGAAAAATATTCCAATAATGCCCCTTCCTCCAAGTCAACTACTGGCTCGGATGCTGCAAATTCTAGACAATAGAATACCTTTATTTAGGTCAAACATAGCCTTCACAGACCATTCTTTGAATAATTAATAAGAAAATTTAAATACAATTAGATATATAAATCAGAAAAAAATATTTCATCATTCAAAGTAATTAAATGAATGAATAAGCAAAATAATGTTTTTAATCAGGCTTCTTCAGCTTATGTATAATGACATGATAATAATAATACACCTTTATTCATTAAGGTCTAAAATTTGGTCTAGACCATTCTAACATTTAAGCCCTCTAAGGACAAACACAAATAAATCCCATCCCAAACTGGACACGCCTCAAACTTTGAGAGTTAGATTGCTATCTGCTTGGCCAATGAGGCCAGCAAAAAGTTGCGCCTGCTCAGCTGAGTAAGTAAAATTTTGAAAATTTATAATTACATAAGTAAATGAGAACTCAATTTCAAAAAAATAATATTAAGTCATTCACATTATGTAACCCTATCAGAAACAAGACAATTAGCATTTAAACTATATTGCATAATTTAGAATCCATATATACTTACGCTCACACTGAATCACATCCAAATTGATCTGTTGAAGAGCACCCATTGAGATCTGTTTGATGTCATCAGCTAACATCATGGATAACATTGATTTTGCTATATGATTACAAGCTGACTTACATGCCACCTGAGCCACCTCCGACTGAAACAGAGAATATTCATATCTTAATATGACATGAATTATTTATTTATTTGTATGACATCAACATGGAAGTAACCCTGCGGACAATCTTTTTTTTAATTAGATAATCCTGCGTTATCTTTTTCTTTTTAAAAGAAATGGTCATGATGTGGGATTTTTCCAGATTAATATTCAGCTTCCAGGAAGAAGATCATTTTGTTAAGTCATTGATAGAATCTTGTAAAATCAAACAATCTCTAATTGAGGATATGTTTTTGATTATTTTAAAGTCATCTGCAAATAGCGGAAGAGTCGTTTCATTATTAATTACTTCTGGGAGGTCGTTGATGTACAGAGTAAATAAATAAGGCCCGAGAACACTTCCATGAGCAACGCCGGAAAGGACAGGAGTCCAGCAAGAGGAGTAATTATTCATCACAACCCTCTGAGTTCTATTAAGAAGGAAACTGTAAATGAGTGTTAGAAAATGACCATCTCTGATGGAGCTTATAAATAAGGAGGGAATGATCTAGCGAGTCAAAAGCTTTAATAAAATCAATGTAACAAACATCTAGCTGAGAATTTTTTTGGATGGAATCTATCGCATGGTATTGAAGAGAGGCACGAGGGGAAGAAAACGGTCCTGGGATATGTATGGGGAGGTGAAAGTCTTTTCAAAATTATTTTTTCACAGATCATTGAATTGATAGTACAGATATGAGCCTATAGGACTTCACTGAGCTTTGAATTTTGGATTTGAAAAGAGGAAGAAAGTTTGCAGCCAAGCTGAAGGGAAGTATAAAACACCTGCTTAAGAAGGGAGCTAAAGAAGGTGAAAGAGATTGGGTTCTTTAAGAACATTGCCCCAATGAGATCGGAACTGATGGCTCTATATGGGGACAGGTTTCTGAGAAGTAGGAAAACTTCCTCAGCAGTTATTGTTAAACTAGAGAGAGAAAATGGACAAACATTCTTAACTGGAAGTGCTTTAAAATCATAGGAGTTTGAAGGTGGTGTAAACACTGCTATTATCTTTATGATAGGAATTAGTTTGAAAATTAATATTATATTTTCGATTTTCACTCTTGCTATATTCACTTTGCTCATAGCTTACTTGCATTTATGCAAACAAGCTAATTGTAAACTAGTAATAAGAATTAGAAGCAATTCTCACCGGTAGATTTGTGAAGGACATGAATATGCTTCTTAGGAATGCAATGAGGTCCACAATGAAACTTGAAGCATGACCTTTGGGCTCAACTAGGAGCCATTCATAATTTTCTAACTCTAAGAATTCATCCAATTTCATTTGCAACTTCTCACAAATCTGACGTTCTGCATCATCCCTGGCAACACGAAACATTCCTCTACCCCGAGGTGAATTTGCTAACCCTTGAGTTGGAGCACCTCCAAGAACAGTTCTACTGGCTGATGTAGATCCAAGCCAAGCACTTTCACCTCCAGCACTAAAATGATCATATACAAAGAGAATAAGCATTAGAGTTGAGAAAACTCCCAGTAGCTGTTTTTCTTTGCTCTCAAACACCTATTGATGAATTGCCACCAGCAAGGGTTAGGTCTTTTAATATTCATCTCAAGCAAGTAGAACTCTGTATTTCTGCAACTGTTGCCAAAACAAGTTTGGTGAACAGTATTTGCTTGAGGTAACCATTTGAGGACACTACCTCTGCTGATGGCTGTTCATTAACAGCTATTTGCAAGTAAAATTGGCTATGACAAGTTTACTTAACTCTAATGTCTCATAACAGCTGTGTTTTCTTTCTTTGTTAGTTTAAATTTGTAAATGATGATGAGACACAATTTGCACAAATCTAAGCTATACGGCATAATCAAAATCTAAGCAAAAGCTCATACCTAGTTATATTAGAAACAAATTCTTCCAGGTACACAGTGGCTTCTTCCAAATAACCAGTATCAATAAGAATCTGAATGACTTGCAAAAGAGCTATACTTGGTTTACGAAAGGTAGATGATAAGCAGCCGCTAAAGGTTCGAGTCAACAGAAGATTGGTAGACTTGCGAATTGTGTCATCAATTTCTGCTTGGCTATTTAAAGATATAAAAAACTTTGATTACTTATTTTATACAGCAAAATATTAAATTATAATAAACACATCCAAAAGATTAAATAGTATAGAAATTAAATAGTTATTACAAGAGATTATAGAAAAAAACAGAAAATGCTATTATTTCCTTGAGAGAGACAAAGAATGGACACTTTCCTTCCAGAAAATGGTAAATTGAGAAAACGTAATTAGTGTTTATTTACATAGACATTCTCAGTGGAACAAACAGTATATAAAATAAATTATGATACCATTTAATGATCATTGGAAAATAAACAAACTTCTCAGAGAGTATTTAAATACTCATTATGTACGATATTTGCATAGATAGGCAATAAATAAATATAAACTCAGGATAGATTACCACTTTGGGAGAATGAAAACCTATGAAGACAATTATACAAAATTCCATGAAAAAAATATACAGAAAATAGTTCATTAGAAAGAGACTAAGTACCTTAAGTTTAGATCTTCTGAGAATTTCAAACATGCATAAATGAATTCTTTAACTTGGCGGTAGACTTTTGGGACCATGGATGAGAATGGGAGACGGCGAGGGAATACCTCAGTGCCATCTTCACTGAATGGAAAAGTCTCTAACACCTTATCATATTCTTCCCGATTTATCACCTACAATTAAAATAAGTTAATAAATTGCATAATTATATGACATCAAAAATTGTTCAAGGTTGGGCTTCTTCATACTTGAATGGGAAGAAAATCCTCTTCATCAAGTATTTCCCGAAAGACTTGAACCCAGCGCTGCATGAGAACTTCATTATAATGGTCTCTTATTTCATGAAGAAGATCAAAAAGTTGGCTGACTGGGTACCCATAGTTCTATAAAAGGAATGGCTTCTAATCAACAAATAAAATAATTACCAGTAAATTTTGATCATATTATATAACTACATAGAGTTTTTAAAAATAAAACTAATAAACAACAGGTGCAGAAATGGAGACATTTATCAACCCACTTGTTGAACATCGTATTTTGATAACCAAACTAGTTGTTAGAATATATTTAAGCTAAGATTAGTTTATCAGTAGTCATAGTTCAATTCTTACTTAAGAACACAAAGGGTGGCATGCACATTGGTCTAATTTCAGGAGTAATAAGACTCATAAAATTATAGTACTATGCCACTCACAAGGCATCACCTTAAAGTGGAATTAACATGGCATTGTGGTGTATAGATATGCATACCTACCCGGGAAGTGGAGGACCTGGTTCGAGTCTTAGTCAGTAGCTATTTTTCACTTCTGTTTAACTTTCAGAAAA
Organism: Pantala flavescens; assembly: GCA_020796165.1. Lineage (NCBI taxonomy): Eukaryota > Metazoa > Arthropoda > Insecta > Odonata > Libellulidae > Pantala > Pantala flavescens. The sequence continues at coordinate 35,355,822 of CM036880.1, read as the reverse complement.
AGTTTTGCAACTTCTTGTGCTGAGAAACACCTATCTTTCCCTTAGTCTAAAAATTACTCACCCTCAAGGTGGTGATAAACAGCATGATCAAATTCTTGATTTTTAGCATGAGTGTAGCATCAGTACAGTAGGCCTGAAGAAAAGTTAATTTAAGCTAATTACAACCTCATGAAATGATCAAAATCTTGGTCCTAAACCTTAAAAACAAAATTATGACAGCTTCAATCTTTTATTCAATTTATAAATTTTCACACTAAATAAAAAAGTATTTTACCGAATGGGTTCTTAGGGCATTGATGATCTTGGACAAGGCCATACCCCACACTTCATCCAAATATGTTCGATTCACTAGCCCATTTCCTGTGTTTAAAATATGGTCTTCAACAACAAAGAATCCTACAATTCCATGAATATATGACCTGTAACCTTCAATTGTTTCATGCTGCAAAATAAAAAATAATAAATACTATGAATTGATCCAAGTGTTATAACAAGAGAACTGTAATATCATACAGTAAAAGTGAATTGAAAACAGTAACGCCAAAGCAAAACCTAAATATTCAACATTATTTCAAACATGATACTACTTGAAGGTGCATGAGAAAAAGAAGTATAGGGCAAATTAATTTTTTTACAAAGTTTAGGGAACTTACCATATTTGTCGGAGGTTGCAAAACTAAACGGGCCTGTTTCTTTCTTTGCTTCCTATAATAGGTCTCAAATGTTTCCCGAGAACCCTATCAAAAACATTAAAATATTATTCTTCAGAATCTTGGTTAACTACTTCCTAATATAGCACTAAAATGATTGGTAATCATACTCACTAGAACTGAATATATGTGAAGGCACCTGTGGACCGGGGAGAAGTCAATGAGATCCTGAGCACTTAGGTCCTCTTCAGCATCGTAATGACTTTCCATGTTACTGTCATTCTCAGTTAAATCTGGAAAGGATAAATTTAGATGCTAAAATAAAAAATGATACAAGAGGATAAGCAGGTAAAATGGAACTAGATACATTTAAAGATGCAACATTAAATAATTAACTCACTCTGAAAAGAATTCTGAGTAGGTAAACGCCTTTTCTTTCTTCCAACTATGCTAGCTTCACTACCAATTTGCTCACATGTCTGAAGATGAAAAGGAAATTTAATTTATTAATACAAAATAAACTTTTCAAACACATAATAGCTTTTTAGAGAGCAAATTTTGGTAATGTTGTTCATGCTCCACAGAAAGCTGGGTGACTGTCAGGAATTTTGCAACTTGCAACTCCAGCACTAAAATCATCAGACACAAAGATATTAGACATTAAAGTAAATGAAACTCCAAACTGCCGTTTTTCTCACAAATAACTGTCAACAAATTCCAACCAATAGAGGCTTGGTCATCCAGTGGTCACCTCATTGTTCTCTATATCTATTCCCAAAGCTACATTGTACTGATATTAATAGAATAATCTGGTAAAATGCAATGAGAAAGAATGAGTATATTAAGCTCCCCTGAATCCTCAAATAATCATAATTGTATAATTAATTATTTATAGATTTATTATTTATGATTGACTATTTTTCTAATTAACATCAGTATAAGATACTTTTCCAGCATTGTGTATTAATGTAAGTACAAGTTCAGGTCAAATAGAGTAAAGATTTTTAATTAGAACATTTAAATTTCAGACTGTATTGTGTAATGTACAGTTTCAAATTTCATATATTGAAAAGTAATTTTTAAAAGTTTGAACAGAAATCAGTTATCCTGTTGTTTATCACTAACAGAATGTCTTAATTTCATGAATAAGACATTCTCAAAAATTAGTATTTTACCCAAAGAATAGAAAGTAAACACCAATTACTTTCACACCATTGACTTTTATTTACACAACAGGTGTAATGATTATGGCCTCTATGCAAACACCGGCTGTGTGAATAAAATTCAATAGTGTGGAAGTATACAGTGTTTTCATTCTGCTCTTCAGAATGTCCTTCCATGAAGTTAGACTTAATGTGATAAAATTCATGTATTTTTCCTATCAATTTGTCCCTGCTGTTTTCTTTCACTTTTTGAATGTTTCTGCAAATAATACTATCTTGATATAAAGCAGTAATGTTTCAAAAAGTTACTATGTAATGAATTATTTTCAGAACATTAAACACCAAAATTGTATAGCCAGGATACTATATATTCTGATAGAACATGGAAACACTACAGTCCAGCTGGGTCATCAAAGGAAAAGTGGAGCTTCAAAACAACGTCATAAAAGTGGCAAACAAATGAGCAGATTAACATTTTTATATGCAGAGAGTGTAAAATATTAGAATGTTTTGAATATAATGATAAGACTGGCTTAATGATTTGAAAATAAATACATTCCAGAAATAATATTTGTTTCTTAATCATTTACATAATTCAAAAATTAAAATACTAGAATTTCAACTCATAAACTATTTAATTAACATTGGAATTTAAATAATCTCATATTTTTAAGGGAAAATTATGAACATAAATCTGAGGTCCTGAAAAACCTCATGCAAGTACTTGCACTTCTTTGAGCAAATAATTGAGGGTTGAGAGGTGGGAGGCGAGGAAGAGGAAAGGGGGTTTGTGAAGGGACACTAAAAGCGGCTGAGGAAAGAAGGATGGAGGGAGAGCAAGTGTGAAAGAATGGATTTCACAGTCACTAGGGAATTCTGTTAGATGTGGTACTCATTCGCAAAACAGAATGAGAAATTAAGGTGGTATGGTGTTTGTAGCCCTTCCATAAAGTTGAGTTTTCTTTATTCAAGGTCAATCAATATACTGGTTAACAATAAATTTTAGTGAAATCGATTGAGATGCGTGACGATGTGGTAACTCCCTAATTTCTTAAAAATGGAAGTTATTAGCTAAACTATGATGTATTAATTAAATTTTAAGAACTTAAATGTAACTTACATGTCTCATTGCAACCTCTCCAATCTTAGGGGAAAATTTCCTAATATTTTCCAGAAAATCCTTCAAATCAGACATGGATGCTTCTTTGATGTTTTCTCTTAGCCTATAAAATTTGAAAAATAAATATCGCCCATCTAATTACATCAAATATAACTTGTGGTCAATCTTTACTAAAACACCTCATAAACATAATTTATATAACTTTACTCAAAGTTCAGGAGGACTTCATCATTAAATAAACGTTCGTATTCTTTATAATCTCTATTAAGGTTTCTTTTCAATACTAAAACGAGTGACTCTGATTATTCTTAATGGAAAAAAAATTGATCATATGTTTTCATAAACAGGTTATATATATCACTCACTTGGGTATATTTTCTCTCATTTGATGAGAAAACCTGTAATTAGCAACCCTTGGAAGGTAAAGATGCTCTAATTGCTCCAATGTTTTAAGGGCAGGATAGTACCTAGAATAGAGAAGCATAATAAATAGTATAAAAATATAATATACTATTTAATGTAAAAGCATAAAAAATAAACGTGAGTTCATTTATCTTCCTAAGCAAATAATGATGTTATATATTGAAAACAGTGTTGTTTGAAAAAGCAGCATGAGAGTTAATTTTATATAAAATTCTAGTATTTCTTAAAGGAAAAAAAAGCTGAAATTTACATGAGTTTTTTACATATATTATGGTATATAAAAAATTACAAATGGTAAGATGATGTAATTAGCTGTCCTGAGAAATTACCTTTTCTCTTTCATTTGCCTCTGAAGTTTAGCATAAGTTGTAAGCACCGGTAAGCACAAAGAAAGGTTCTCAATTGCAGCAGCTATATTGCTTTCTACTTTGCGGGCTCTAACTAACTCTTCCCCCTTGGCTATCAGATTGGCAGCAGAATGGCGCAGATCTTCATCTAACTGAACAACTTCATTCTATGAAATTTAATTAAGAATTCAACTGAAGGAGGTAGATGAGGAAACAAATAAATTGGTCCTTCTTACATTTAATTTACAGAAATTTTGAAAATTTTTCAGATAAGTCAAAACAGTGCTTACATTCAACTTCTTAGCCTGAGATCTCACTTGCAGCAATTCTCTTATAGAATCTATGAAACCTTGGTAATGAAAGTTGCACATTCTTTCGATATCTTTGTCATGGCTTTTGATCCGAGTATCGAGCTGTTCCATAAATTTTTGATGCTCATCGCCATCATATATTGCTCTGCAATGAAATGATTAACACAGACATTGATGAAAATCAAAATCTCCGAACACAGATCAAAGATTTTTAGTGGTTTTAAGAAATAAAACGTAGCTAAGTTACTAACGTATTCAATTTAAATACAATACACAGGACACCGTAAGGGTAAATAGAGCGATTAAGTGACAATATATTATCTTCATCTAAATGAGCGATTTACCTAATAACCAAACCAACACTGCTGGCATCATTTGTTTCTATTTCGTACAGCAAGTGGTCATGGTTAGGCTTAGTTATGAAATCACATTCTACGCTTGCCTGATTCATTATCGCTACTTTGTGAATTATAACCATAAAGCCCAAAATCCGCGCCTCACCAATAAGCAAATACCAAATTCATGATTTCCGAATTTTTGTGCGCAGCTGCAGAATTTGGATCGAACAAGCATTCGTAAGCCTGCGTATTGTATTCCACTACATTAAAGCGGCGAATATGATTTTCATTTTCAAGAAAAATTGTTAATAGGTCTACAAGGCGTATTTATTCACCAAGAAATGAACAGTTAACGAGAAATCATCGTTATTTACCATCTAACAACTGTAGTAAGTTTTTCATAATCGTTGAAAACATTTAAGAGTTTGAAATTTACCTAAAGGTTGGTCCCCAATATTCGTCAATACTTTCAATTTCTTGCAAAAATAACTCGTGATGCTGAGCTCTAGAATCTTGCTGTTGATTTTCCATTGTCGTCAATTTTCATTCAATAGAGATAGTATTCTTTGAAACAAACTGTATGTTTACAACTTGCGAGCGACCACCATATTAATAGATTCACAACTCCCATAACAATTGATCATCGGAAGCCGCCATTAGAATGTTTCTGTAGAGATATGCATATCCATATTCCTGATAAGCAATTAAATATGAACTTTAACTTAGAAATACATTTTAGAAAGATAAAGCTAGAGAAGCTGAACTTTGAAATGGGAAAAATTTTCTGATAATTAAACAGTATAAAAATCTAAAAGAGAAACGGCTAATAGATAACCTTACTTTGTTGCCCGTTACAAATTTTGGAGAAGAATTAATCTCATTTTACGAAGCAATGAAAATTATTATTTTCTGAAAAAACTTGATCAATAAAATCTTTTATTTGGAAAGCTTATGTGAGTTCACTAAATGCCCTTCTCCGTACTCAGTTTAGGTTGCGCGCCAATTACCCATTTCGCAAGCACGTGATATATCAAATAAGCTGAGGCTTCAATTGTTAAAAATGAAAGTGAAGGTTGTCAACAAAGACTACGATCGATTTCGATTTTATTTTTGAAATTAGAGATAATCCTCTGCTCCTTACGAAACTTGATTCGAATAGAAGACTGGTAAACCACCCATTTTGGAAATTAAATGTGTATTTAAGGTAATTCGACGTTTTTTCAGGAAATCGGCTCGAAAGTTATTCAGCTTGTTTGACAGTTGTAGACATTACTTATTGTGTTTGATTATAAGATTATATTTTGGATAAGTATTGAGTTGTGCTTATACTTCCCTTTCAGACAACTTAATTACCGCAGTTGAACTCATGAACACATCAAATCATGAGTCGATCCATCTGTTTACAATTTTTTCTTTTAGTTTTGTATTTATTGTTGATCTTCATAATTTCCCGACTTCATGATTTAGTTTTATGGTTTCACAATGGTTTCTCTTCGACTGAAGTTGTCGATCCTCTGATGCTTAGCGTGCGGCAGCTGAAACATCTACTGGAAGTCAGAGGTGTTAGTTACACAGGGTGCGTTGAGAAGCATGAACTTGCAAGCTTAGTTGAAGCTTCTGGTATGATTATTTATCTTTCGTATTCTATAAAATTTTTCACCTATCATCATGAAAGTTTATTTTACTTAGATCACATTGGTTCTAGGTGATGTTACTCAAGGAGAAGTGGCTGATACCAGTATGGAACTTGCAACTCGTGGCCTTGAGAGGCTATCTGAGTATGCTGCGAAAACTCCATCCTATTTCACTGGTGGTCCACATTTCTATGAAGAAGTTGAAGATACTAAAGACAGTGTCTGGCTTGTGCAAGTTGTTCCTCCTCCAGAGAATAAAATTGGCATTGGTGTAGGATCTCAGCAGTCAGCTGAGCCATTGTTAGACGATTATAGTTGGCGAGTTGTTTGTAATCAATTGGCTCCATTTGCTATACGAACTGGAATATTTGATTGCCGATTGGATAGAAGGTATGTTAATGAGTCTAATTCTTTCATTCGAGCCTGTAATTTTACCCCAGTTTTACATGAGTTCTACTTGATAGGTTCTGCTTGAATAAGGGTTGGCACAAACCGCTCCTATTACTAGCCCTTCCTCGAGGCTGGAGAGCTAAAGATAAGGTTGTTGCAAGAACATCTACATGTACTAGACCCCTGGTGAGTTTCAGTTAACTTTTTATCAGTTTATATCAAAATAAGTATTAAAGTATTTGAGATGCTAATGATATGTAAGTTAATGGCTTATCTGTCTCGTGTAGTATTTTATTATTAATTTGTATTTACTTAACCGTTTATGATCACATAATCATGTATAATCATTTGCTGCCCTATAGTTGCTGGAAGCAACTTCTTTTGCTGAAAATATAAGGTAACTCTACTAGGTAGACTTGGTCAATGAAAACTTTTAAAATATTTTTTGAAATATTTGGAAAACTATCAAATGTTGTTTTAGAAGGAAGTATCAAGACCCTTATTTTTTTCTAATGTAAATTCACCCTACAGAAATACAATTTTGTCATCTGTACATTTGATTCTGTTGTAATAGATAATCTTGATTTTTGTAGGCCGTAATGGAGTGGGTGCGAGAGCAGCTAGCAGTACGCTTAAACTTGGTGAAAAATTTAGAAGAGGCAGAAGATGAATGGTTATTGCAGCCTCATGAAGAAGTGAATGGAATGGAACTTAGGCAAAGTAGCCAAAATAAAAGCAATGGGTTTAAAGAGGATGACAAAAAAGAAGGAAGTTCAGGGGGTAGTATTTGGGGCGGAAGTGGAGAAGAAGTTAAGGTGTTATTGGTCACCCATCTGCTTCACCCACCTTTATTTCTAGCTGCTCTTTCAATTAAATTCACTGGCAGAATCAGGTAAAATATTCTTTCATTTTAACTTTTTACAGGTTTCATCTGTTTCATTAGAGCATATTGTGGAATACAGAATAAAATGTAATAGTGTCATTAGATTAGAATTATAAATAAATGTTTCTTGCTGGGAAGGGTGACGTTATGTAAATAAGTATTGCTTTCATTTTCCTTGCATCAGTGTTATAAGTCTTGGATGAGGCAATGGTCAAGTAGGTGAAGCACAAGATGAATAATTACTGTCTTCTCTAGGTGGAAATCTCCTAGAAAAAATTTTTGTCTAGAAAATTCTCATTATATCTATTTTGTGATGGCTGTTCTTCCACTATTGATTTCCTGTTCCATAATTAATAAATTGTAATTAGTCCATAGGACCCTATGTTCATATAATATAGTAAATTGAGGATTGTAAATCACCTACTCAAAGAAAGAAAGCTTCTTGAATTCAGTCTTTCTAGCTGCAGCTCTTAGTTGCAGCATAAAAGTAGAATTTCAAAATCCGAAGATTATGTTGATTTATGAGTATACTGACAATTTTATCTTAAAACTTCATTTATTTTGCTCCTAATAATAATTGAAATTTCATCATATCAAATATCTACAATTTAAGGCTTTCTTTTATTTTTCAATGCATTTACCTATCTATATTTGTACCTGACAGGTTTGGTGTATTAGTAGTTAGGAAGGAAGATCGTGAAACTGTAAAGAAAAGGCTTGGATTAAATAGGCTGCCTGCTTATTTGGTATCAACACCAGAACGTACAGTTGTGTATGGATCTCTTCCAAGAGAGCACTTTAGTGTTGGATCAATGAATGCATTCCTTAGGACCATAAACCCAGAGACCAATGATGCATTCCTTTTAAGTCTAGCTTTAACTAATGCACTTGTTTTCCTGCAAGCATTTCAAGTGAGTACTTTTTATATTATATAAACAACGTTGCCAGCGGGCTTTCAGCTTCTATGCAGCTTAGGTCCATAATAATATATCATCATTATGTTGGATGATTAAAATGAATTACTGCTAAATCATCATCATAACTCTGAGTTTTAAGGTGAAAAAAACATAACATATTTATGATATATTACTCATAAATTGGTAAGTTTATTGTGTGCTTGCTCTTAAAGTATCCTGCAGTTCCCTTTTAAGCTGCTAAAGCAAAGTATATTGCAATTTGTTGTTTATATTATTATATTACATATATTATAAATTATATTATTTAGTAAAAAACTTAATTGGTTTATTAAGAAAAAATATCTCCTTATTTTAATATCTTGAAGAAAGCTTTTTTTATTCTCTCGGAGAAGATTAGTTATTTTCCTGGAAAATTTAAATTTACACATGGTCATTGATAACCTTATTGTTACACAAATATATATATATATACGAGTAAAGGTGTGCTTGCTTACAGCAAGCAATCGAAAAATATATCTTTTAAAATAATGTATGATCTTCCGAAAGATTTTATTCGGATAAGTCAAGCTAACTAAAGGACATTTTCGCAGCTGACAATGCACTGAATTCGATTTCCCATGCATTTCTTACGGCAGCATTAAGCCCGCCCTGGCGTCGAACCAAGGCCATCCTACGAAAATCACTGTCATCCTTCGCTTATGTATGATAACCCGTACAAACACCAGAAATTTCAAATCGAAATACCCTAAGGAAGTACCTCAAAATGAGTCCTTATTTCCCTATGCATTTCATTTGAACGATTTGTTAACGCCCCCTAGTATCGAACCAAATACCATATAGGACATTATAACGGTCGCTTTTATGTAAGAATTTTCCTTTTTATTGCTTTATGAAATTTTGAACCTCTGCGCGGTTAGGAAGTGTTGTGAAAAGCATTAGGAAATATGGTCAATGTATTTTAAACGGGAAAAATCGAGATTACGGGTCGCTCTGGAATCGAACCCATAGCTCATAGGCACGTGTTAATTTTTATAAAGGTACAATTTATACGTATCTATTAACGTAGAAAGTTTGAATGATCTATATACGATATTAGGGGGGCTACGATTTTTCGAAATTTGAAAATTTTACACCACCTGGCATCGAACCCATGACCAGTTGTACGTATGAAATAGCATTTTATCGTAGAAATGCATGATGACATTAGCGCTATGAAATCTCATTGTTCTAGCTTAATGGGAAGTATTTTTAAAATTATTTGAAAAACGGCCCCATGCATTCCTAACGGGGAAAATCGAGATTACGGGACGCTCTGGAATCGAACCCGTGACACTTAGGCAACTGTTGATTTTTTTCGAGGTATATAATATACTAACCTATAAGTGTAAAAAATTTGAATGATCTATGTATCATATTCAGAGAGCTACGATTTTTCGAAATTTGAAAATTTTACACCACCTGGCATCGAACCCATGACCGCTTGAGCGTAAGAAATAGCATCTTTGCGTAGATATATATAATTACAATAGCCATATGAAATTTCATTGTTCTATCTCAATGGAATGTATTTTTTTAAATTGTTTGAAAAACGGCCCCATGCATTCTTACGGGGGAAAGTCGATTTTTGGGGCCTCCTAGAATCGAACCCATGATAGGTAGGGTGGATTACCCAATTTTTCCTGAGTGAGATTTAGTGGGCCATTACGTAAAAAAATAGGCGGCCCCGTGGCCGAAGCGGTTTGGGCCTGACATTAATATCCTATATATATATATATATATATATATATATATATGTTTTATATCTATACATATAGACGCTTCGGGGGGATATATATATATATATATATATATATATATAACAATTATTTATTTATTTATTAATTTCAATGCATTTTTAGCTGCGTTAATGCCCTTTACTTAATGTTTAGCAACGTTTGAGCAGAGTAATCTTTCGAAAAATTTTATTATTCACTAAAGATAAATTATTGCATTGCTTGCTGTAAGCAAGCGCACCTTTACTCGTCTATTATATATAGACGCTTCGGGGGGATATATATATATAACATATATATAGGATATTAATGTCAGGCCCAAACCGCTCGGGCCACGGAGCCGCCGATTTATTTACGTAATGGCCCACTAAATCTCACTCAGGAAAAATTAGGAAATCCACTCTAACTATCATGGGTTCGATTCTAGGAGGCCCCAAAAATCGACTTTCCTCCGTAAGGATGCATGGGGTCGATTTTCAAACAATTAAAAAAAATACTTTCCATTGAGATAGAAAAATGAAATTTCATGGAGCTATTGTTATTATTGGTATCTACAGAAAAATGCTATTGTTTACGTACAAACGGTCATGGGTTCGATGCCAGGAGGTGAAAAAGTTTCAAATTTCGAAAAATCGTAGCTCTCTTAATATGATATTTCGATCATTGAAACTTTCTACACGTATAGATACGTATATAGTGTACATCGAAAAAAATCAACAGTTGCCTATTTGTCACGGGTTCGATTCCAGAGCGTCCCGTAATCTCGATTTTCCCCGTTAAGAATGCATGGGGCCGTTTTTCAAATAATTTTAAAAATATTTCCCATTAAGTTAAAAGAATGAGATTTCATGTAGCTATTGCTAATATATATGTCTACGGAAAAATGTAGTATTTTACGTACAATCGGACCTGGGTTCGATGCCAGGAAGTGAAATATTTTCAGATTTTGAAAAATCGTAGCTCCCTTAATATCGTACAAAGATCATTCAAACCTTCTACAAATATAGATACGTACAAAATGTAATTAGAAAAAAATCTGCACTTGCCTATGTATCACGGGTTCGATTCCAGAGCGACCTGTAATCTGGATTTTTCCCGTTTAAAATGCATTGGCCATATTTACGAAAGCTTTTTATGACACTTCCCAACATCGCAGAGGTTCAAAATTTCACACAGCCATTAAGGGGACAGTTCTCATATAAAAGCTATCCTAAGATAGTCGTAAAAGGTCGTTGGTTCGATGTTAGGGGGCGTTAATTAATTCTCCATGTGAAATACATAGGGAATTTAGGACTCATTTTAAGGTACTTCCTGAATGAATTTCCTTTTGTAATTCGGGGTGTTTATAAAGTCCACCATACTTATGCGAAAGATTACAGTAATTTTAGCAGGATGACCTTGGTTCGACGCCGGGGCGGGATTTTAGCTGCCGAAAGAAATGCATCGGAAATCGTATTCAGTGCATTTTCAGCTGCGTTAATGCCCTTTACTTAATGTTTAGCAACGTTTGAGCAGAGTAATCTTTCGAAAAATTTTATTATTTACTAAAGATAAATTATTGCATTGCTTGCTGTAAGCAAGCGCACCTTTACTCGTATATATATATATACGAGTAAAGGTGCGCTTGCTTACAGCAAGCAATGCAATAATTTATCTTTAGTGATTAATAAAATTTTTCGAAAGATTTCTCTGCTCAAACGTTGCTAAACATTAAGTAAAGGGCATTAACGCAGCTGAAAATGCACTGAATACGATTTCCGATGCATTTCTTTCGGCAGCTAAAAGCCCGCCCCGGCGTCGAACCAAGGTCATCCTGCTAAAATTACTGTAATCTTTCGCTTGAGTATGGTGGACTTTATAAACACCCCGAATTGCAAAAGGAAATTCATTCAGGAAGTACCTTAAGATGAGTCCTTAATTCCCTATGCATTTCTTATGAAGTTACAGTTAACGCCCCCTAGAATCGAACCAACGACCTTTTACGATAATCTTAGGATAGCTTTTATATGAGAATGGTCCCCTTAATGGCTGTGTGAAATTTTGAACCTCTGCGCGGTTGGGAAGTGTAATAAAAAGCATTCGGAAATATGGATAATGTATTTTAAACGGGAAAAATCGGGAGTACGGGTCGCTCTGGAATCGAAACCCGTGATACATAGGCAAGTGCTGATTTTTTTCCAAGTACATTTTGTAAGTATCTATACGTGTTGGACGTTTGAATGGTCTATGTACGATATTAAGAGAGCTACGATTTTTCAAAATCTGAAAATATTTCACCTCCTGGCATCGAACCCAGGACCGATTGTACGTAAAATACTACATTTTTCCGTAGACATATATATTAGCAATAGCTACATGAAATCTTATTCTTTTAGCTTAATGGGAAGTATATTTAAAATTATTTGAAAAACGGCCCCACGCATTCTTAACGGGGAAAATCGAGATTACGGGACGCTCTGGAATCGAACCCGTGACACATAGGCAACTGATGATTTTTTGCAACGTACATTTTATACGTATCTATACGTGTAAAAAGTTTGAATGATCTATATCTCATATTTATAGAGCTACGATTTTTCAAAATCCGAAAGTATTTCACCTCCTGGCATCGAACCCATGACCGGTTGGACGTAAGCAATAGCATTTTTCTTTAGATATATATAGTAGCAATGGCTACATGAAATCTTATCCTTCTAGGTTAATGGGAAGTATTTTTAAAATCATTTGAAAAACGGCCCAATGCATTCTTAATGGGGAAAATCGATTTTTGTCGCCTCCTAGAATCGAACCCATGATAGGTAGGGTCGGTTTCCCAATTTTTCCTAGGTGAGATTTAGTTGGCCATTACGTAAAAAAATCGGCGGCTCCGTGGCCGAAGCGGTTTGGGCCTGACATTAATATCCTATATATATATATATATCTATACATATAGACGCTTCGGGGGGATATATATATATATACGAGTAAAGGTGTGCTTGCTGACAGCAAGCAGTCGGAAAATATATCTTTTAATAAAACATAACAATTTACCCAAGATTGTTCGGATAAATCGGGCTAAGTAAAGGACATTTTCGCAGCGGACAATGCACTGAATTCGTTTTCCCATGCATTTCTGACGGCAGCTTTATTCCCGCCCCGGCGTCGAACCAAGGCCATCTTACGAAAATTACTATAATGTTTCGCTTGAATATGAATGACTTTACAAACATCTCGAATTTCAAAAGGAAAATCATTTAGGAAGTACCTTAAAATGAGTCCTTAATTCCCTATGCATTTCTTACGAAGGTTTGCCCCCTAGAATCGAACCAACGACCATTTACGACAATCTTTGGGATGCCTTAATGCGGGAATGGTCCCTTTTTTGCCTGAGTGAAATATTGAACCTCTGCGCGGTTGGGAAGTGTTATAAAAAGCTTTCGCAAATATTGCCAATGATTTCCTTATGACCAAAATCGAGATTACGAGACGCTCTGGAATCGAACCCGTGGCACATAGGCAAATGCTGATTTTTTTCCAAGTACATTTTGTAAGTATCTATACGTGTTAAACGTTTGAATGAACTATTTACGATATTAAGGGAGCTACAATTTTTCAAAATCTGAAAATATTTCACCTCCTGGCATCGAACCCAGGACCGATTGTACGTAAAATACTACATTTTTCCGTAGACATATATATTAGCAATAGCTACACGAAATCTTATTCTTTTAACTTAATGGGAAGTATTTTTAAAATTATTTGAAAAAAGGCCCCATGCATTCCTAACGGAGAAAATCGAGATTACGGGACGCTCTGGAATCGAACCTGTGACACGTAGGCAACTGTTGATTTTTTTGGAGGTATATAATATACTTTCCTATTAGTGTAAAAAATTTGAATGATCTATGTATTATATTAAGAGAGCTACGATTATTCGAAATTTGAAAATATTTCACCTCCTGGCATCGAACCCATGACCGATTAGACGTAAGCAATAGCATTTTTCCGTAGATATATATAGTAGCAATAGCTACATGAAATCTTATCCTTCTAGGTTAATGGAAAGTATTTTTAAAATCATTTGAAAAACGGCCCAATGCATTCTTAATGGGGAAAATCGATTTTTGGGGCCTTCTAGAATCGAACCCATGATATGTAGGGTCGGTTTCCCAATTTTTCCTAGGTGAGATTTAGTTGGCCATTACGGAAAAAAATCGGCGACTCTGTGGCCAAAGCGGTTTGGGCCTGACATTAATATCCTATATATATATATATATATATGTTATACGAGTAAAGGTGTGCTTGCTGACAGCAAGCAATGCAATAATTTATCTTTAGTGAATAATAAAATTTTTCGAAAGATTACTCTTCTGAAACGTTGCTAAACATTAAGTAAAAGGCATTAAAGCAGCTGAAAATGCACTGAATACGATTTCCGATGCATTTCTTTCGGCAGCTGAAATCCCGCCCCGGCGTCGAACCAAGGTCATCCTGCTAAAATTACTGTAATTTTTCGCTTAAGTATGATTGACTTTATAAACATCCCGAATTTCAAAAGAAAATTCACTCAAGAAGTACCTCAAAATGTGTCCTAAATTCCCTATACATTTCAAATGGAGATATAGTTAACGCCCCCTAGCATCGAACCAACGACCTTTTACGACTATCTTAGGATAGCTTTTATATGAGAATGGTCCCCTTAATAGCTGTGTGAAATTTTGAACCTCTGCGCGGTTGGGAAGTGTTATAAAAAGCATTCGGAAATATGGCCAATGTATTTTAAACGGGAAAAATCGAGATTACGGGTCGCTCTGGAATCGAACCCGTGATACATAGGCAAGTGCTGCTTTTTTTCTAATTACATTTTGTATGTATCTATATTTGTAGAAAGTTTGAATGATCTATGTACGATCTTAAGGGAGCTACGATCTTTCAAAATCTGAAAATATTTCACCTCCTGGCATCGAACCCAGGACCGATTGTACGTAAAATACTACATTTTTCCGTAGACATATATATTAGCAATAGCTACATGAAATCTTATTCTTTTAACTTAATGGGAAGTATTTTTAAAATTATTCGAAATACGGCCCCATGCATTCCTAACGGGGGATATCGAGATTACGGAACGTCTGGAATCGAACCCGTGACACATAGGCAAGTATTGATTTTTTTCGAAGTATATAATATACTATCCTATAAGTGTGAAAAATTTGAATGATCTATGTGTCATATTAAGAGAGCTACGATTTTTCGAAATTTGAAAATATTTTACCTCCTGGCATCGAACCCATGACCGGTTGCGCGTAAAGAATAGCATTTTTGCGTAGATATATATAATTGCAATAGCCATATGAAATTTCATTGTTCTATCTCAATGGAAAGTATTTTTTTAAATTGTTTGAAAAACGGCCCCATGCATTCTTACGGGGGAAAGTCGATTTTTGGGGCCTCCTAGAATCGAACCCATGATAGGTAGGGTGGATTTCCCAATTTTTCCTGAGTGAGATTTAGTGGGCCATTACGGAAAAAAGTCGGCGCCTCCGTGGCCGAAGCGGTTTGGGCCTGACATTAATATCCTATATATATATATGTTATATCTATTATATACGAGTAAAGGTGCGCTTGCTTACAGCAAGCAATGCAATAATTTATCTTTAGTGAAAAATAAAATTTTTCGAAAGATTACTCTGCTCAACGTTGCTAAACATTAAGTAAAGGGCATTAACGCAGCTGAAAATGCACTGAATACGATTTCCGATGCATTTCTTTCGGCAGCTAAAATCCCGCCCCGGCGTCGAACCAAGGTCATCCTGCTAAAATTACTGTAATCTTTCGCTTGAGTATGGTGGACTTTATAAACACCCCGAATTGCAAAAGGAAATTCATTCAGGAAGTACCTTAAAATGAGTCCTAAATTCCCTATGTATTTCACATGGAGTATTAATTAACGCCCCTTAGCATCGAACCAACGACCTTTTACGACTATCTTAGGATAGCTTTTATATGAGAACTGTCCCCTTAATGGCTGTGTGAAATTTTGAACCTCTGCGCAGTTGGGAAGTGTTATAATAAGCATTCGGAAATATGGCCAATGTATTTTAAACGGGAAAAATCCAGATTACGGGTCTCTCTGGAATCAAACCCGTGACATATAGGCAAATGTTGATTTTTTTCCAATTACATTTTGTAAATATCTATACGTGTTGAACGTTTGAATGGTCCATGTACGATATTAAGAGAGCTACGATTTTTAAAAATTCTTTCCATTAAGCTAGAACAATAAGATTTCGTGTGGCTATTGCTGTAATAAATATCTACTGAAAAATGCTATCGCTTACGTGAAACTGGTCATGGGTTCGATGCCAGGAGGTGAAATATTTTCAGATTTTGAAAAATCGTAGCTCTATTAATATGACTTATAGGTCATTTACACTTTTTGAACAAATAGATACGTATAAAATGTACTTTGAAAAAAATCAACAGTTGCCTATGTGTCACGGGTTCGATTCCAGAGCGACCCGTAATCTCGATTCTTCCCGTTTAAAATACATTGGCCATATTTCCGAATG
Organism: Pantala flavescens; assembly: GCA_020796165.1. Taxonomy (NCBI): domain Eukaryota; kingdom Metazoa; phylum Arthropoda; class Insecta; order Odonata; family Libellulidae; genus Pantala; species Pantala flavescens. The sequence goes on along the minus strand of CM036880.1, from coordinate 35,339,323 downwards.
CTTTTTATAACACTTCCCAACCGCGCAGAGGTTCAAAATTTCACACAGCCATTAAGGGGACAGTTCTCATATAAAAGCTATCCTAAGACTATCGTAAAAGGTCGTTGGTTCGATGCTAGGGGGCGTTCATTAATTCTCCATGTGAAATACATAAGGAATTTAGGGCTCATTTTAAGGTGCTTCCTGAATGAATTTCCTTTTGCAATTCGGGGTGTTTATAAAGTCCACCATACTCAAGCGAAAGATTACAGTAATTTTAGCAGGATGACCTTGGTTCGACGCCGGGGCGGGATTTTATCTTCCGAAAGAAATGCATCGGAAATCGTATTCAGTGCATCTTCAGCTGCGTTAATGCCCTTTGCTTAATGTTTAGCAACGTTTGAGCAGAAAAATCTTTCGCAAAATTTTCTTATTCACTAAAGATAAATTATTGCATTGCTTGCTGTAAGCAAGCGCAATTTTACTCGTCTATACATATAGACGCTTCGGGGGGATATATATATATATATAACATATATATAGGATATTAATGTCAGGCCCAAACCGCTTTGGCCACGGAGCCGCCGATTTTTTTCCGTAATAGCCAACTAAATCTCACTTAGGAAAAATTGGGAAACCGACCCTACCTATCATGGGTTCGATTCTAGGAGGCCCCAAAAATCGACTTTCCCCATTTAGAATGCATGGGCCGTTTTTCAAATAATTTTTAAAAATACTTTCCATTAAGCTAGAACAATAAGATTTCGTGTGGCTATTGCTGTAATAAATATCTACTGAAAAATGCTATCGCTTACGTGAAACTGGTCATGGGTTCGATGCCAGGAGGTGAAATATTTTCAGATTTTGAAAAATCGTAGCTCTATTAATATGACTTATAGGTCATTTACACTTTTTGAACAAATAGATACGTATAAAATGTACTTTGAAAAAAATCAACAGTTGCCTATGTGTCACGGGTTCGATTCCAGAGCGACCCGTAATCTCGATTCTTCCCGTTTAAAATACATTGGCCATATTTCCGAATGCTTTTTATAACACTTCCCAACCGCGCAGAGGTTCAAAATTTCACACAGCCATTAAGGGGACAGTTCTCATATAAAAGCTATCCTAAGACTATCGTAAAAGGTCGTTGGTTCGATGCTAGGGGGCGTTCATTAATTCTCCATGTGAAATACATAAGGAATTTAGGGCTCATTTTAAGGTGCTTCCTGAATGAATTTCCTTTTGCAATTCGGGGTGTTTATAAAGTCCACCATACTCAAGCGAAAGATTACAGTAATTTTAGCAGGATGACCTTGGTTCGACGCCGGGGCGGGATTTTATCTTCCGAAAGAAATGCATCGGAAATCGTATTCAGTGCATCTTCAGCTGCGTTAATGCCCTTTGCTTAATGTTTAGCAACGTTTGAGCAGAAAAATCTTTCGCAAAATTTTCTTATTCACTAAAGATAAATTATTGCATTGCTTGCTGTAAGCAAGCGCAATTTTACTCGTCTATACATATAGACGCTTCGGGGGGATATATATATATATATAACATATATATAGGATATTAATGTCAGGCCCAAACCGCTTCGGCCACGGAGGCGCCGATTTTTTTCCGTAATGGCCCACTAAATCTCACTCAGGAAAAATTGGGAAATCCACCCTACCTATCATGGGTTCGATTCTAGGAGGCCCCAAAAATCGACTTTCCCCCGTAAGAATGCATGGGGCCGTTTTTCAAACAATTTAAAAAAATACTTTCCATTGAGATAGAACAATGAAATTTCATATGGCTATTGCAATTATATATATCTACGCAAAAATGCTATTTTTTACGCGCAACCGGTCATGGGTTCGATGCCAGGAGGTGAAAAAGTTTCAAATTTCGAAAAATCGTAGCTCTCTTAATATGATACATAGATCATTAAAATTTTTTACGCTTATAGGTAAGTATATTATGTACCTCGAAAAAAATCAACAGTTATATATATATATATATATATATATATATATATATATATATATATATATATATATATATATATATATATATATATATATATATATATATATATATATATATATATATATATAGATATTTCTTAATTTATATTTTTTGATCAAGTGATATTCAGAAAAATCAAAGAAAGTTTTCTTAAAAATTATAATACTAATTATCCGCCCATAGTTAATCATCAGGAGAGGGAATAAAGAAAGAAACATAGTTGCTATGTCGAAAGACATTGAGCATGATGTCAAGGACTTTTAATCTTTCCAATTTTTCTCCCTTTTATTTACTGCTTTTGAAAAATTTTTGAGGACATAACTTACATATATTATATTAGTATGTATTTCATAATGGCACTCCACAAAGTCAAGTGCAATAACATTGAATTTTTATTGAAAATGATTTTAAATTTTCGTCTTCTAGCTGTGTATTATTTTTATTAGAACTTGAGTAATCTATTTTGACACTACTGTAGCTAAGCTGCTTGCTATTCAATTTGAGCCACTACAATCTATTCCAATTTGTTTTCCTTCAAGAAACTTCTCTTCTGTTACCAGAGATAGTTGATTGAAGTTGACTGAATCGGTTTTATATAAATGTTAATTAGATGATCCTTTTTGCCTATAATCCAGTCCATGCATGGAATTGGTCTTTTTCATGCAACATTCACTTGCTATTGAATTTTGAGTGAGTTCACCGTGAAGGATGGTAGCTTGGATATATAATATCTAAATAAAAATTATTGCAGTTGAGTTGTATGTAACAAACACATACATGTTCAAAAAAATTTTAAAGAAAATGATACTAGGAATTGATTTTTGAGGAAAGTTTAAAAAAAATAATGTACAAAGTAAAAATGATAAATACACATCAGATAATATCAAGGAGTTAAGGTATTATTAAAAGATCTAATTATGAATTTTATGACCCGAACATTGTTTTGTTTTAATACTATTGATGTGCCTAATATATCTGTTATGACAAATGAATTATCTCATTTGTCATTTCGTTTTTTTATCATTATATCATCTGGACTAAAACTCTAAATGTAATTCTTAATTTTTACAGGTTTCTGGTAGACCTTGGCGTCATGCTGCTAGCTGTATTTGGGGTCTAGTGAGTCACAATCTTTGGTTGTTCACCATTTGGCTCATTGTACTTGGTACCAGTCATTTTTCTCTGGCATCTTTGCTTGTATCCAGACTCAAAGCTCCAGCAAGATGGTTTGCAATGAGTGACATTGGTTCCCTCATAAGATCTGATTGGATGGCTCTTCTTGATCGTCCATTTTTGCTCTTTGCATCACTTGCTGCATATGCTGCCTTGGCTGCAGTTGTGCTTGTGAGGTTGAAAAGACGTCATACAGCTGAAGTTGATAGGTCAAGCTCAGGCAAGTGTTTATTCAGTTGAGTCCCTTCTCAAGCCTCAATACCATCTCTCATGTTTTTGTTTTTCTTTCCCACGTTTTAAATAATTTTGAATACATTTAATTTATCCTATTTTAGCTTGAGTTTGATTTTCCATGCATTTTTAAGGGCAGCATTCTTCCAGTCTGGGTCTTGAACTAAAGGCATCCCTTCTCAGATTTATTAATCATTTGCATTAATATCGTTGTCTTTATAAATCCTCCAAATTTCACTGCAAAATACATTCAGGAAGTCCCTCAAAGGGAGTTCTGATTTCCCTTTGCATTCCTTATAGAGATATAGTTTAAGTCCCCTAGAATCGAACCAATGACCATTTATAACATTATGTCAGCTGCATATAAAGATATGGCATGTCTATAGATACATGAAATTTGAATCCTCTATACAATAAGAAAGTGCCTTTTTTTTGCCCAGAGATTTTTCAGAGAAAAATCGAGAATACAGGGCTCTCGGAAATGGAATTCATAACAATTAGACAGCTATGGTTTTTTTAAGAATTGATTTTATACATAATCATAAGTCTATAACTTTTCATTGATCTATCTTTAATACTGAATTTGATAATAGGTCTATATTTAATGTTTCTTTGAGCTAGAGAATATTTTTTAAAATTTTAAATATTTACCACCTGACCATTTGTAAGTAAGTAAGTTTTTTAGTGCAGAAATATACAGTATAATAGGTCTAGCTACATGAAATCTTATTCTTCTTACTCAATGGGAAGTATTTTTTAAAAATCTTTGAAAAATGACCTTCTTATGGGAAAAAGTTGATTTTTGGGGCCTCCTAGAATCAAACCAATGATTGATAAAGTGGGTTTCCAATTTTTTCCTAGGTGAGATTTAGTGGGTCATTTTGTATTAAAATCAGCGACTCCATGGCCAAAGAGGTTTAGGCCTGTCATTAATATCCTATATATATATACGAGTAGGTGACGAGTGGTTTAGGCCTGACACTCGTATCCTATACAAGCGAAGGTGTGCTTGCTCACAGCAAGTATTCCCATAATATATTTTTTAATGAAAAATAAGATTTTTAGTAGATTACTCTGCTCAAACATTACTAAACATAAACTAAAGGACATTATCGCAGCGTACAATGCACAGAATTTGATTTCTCATGTATTTCTTATGGCAGCATTATTTCCACCCTGGTGTTGAACCAAGGACATCTTGCGACGAATACTTTCACCATTTGCACAAGAATGACTTTTTTTATGAACACACCAAATTTCAAAAGGAAATTCATTTAGGAAGTGCCTCAAAAGAAGTTCCATTTTCCCAATGCATTTCTTATGGAGATATAGTAAACGATCTGTGTGTCATATTAAGAGATACGAAATTTTAAAATTTGAAAATATTTTACCACCTGTCATTGAACCCATGACCATTTGCAGCTAAACATTAGTAATCGTATTTAGAAATGTATAGTAGCTATAGCCATATGAAATTTTATCGTTCTGAGGGAAAGTCTGATTTTGGGTTCTCCTAAAATTGAAACCATGATAGATAGGGTTGGTTTCTGATTTTTTCCTGGATGAAATTTAGTGGACCATCACGTAAAAAGATCAGGGAGCCTGTGGCACCAGTAGCATAGGTCTGACATTTGTTTCCTATTTATATATATGTATATGAAAGCTGCCGTCAAATAAAAATTGTGTGGAAGAAAACGAAGTACTTCATTTCTAAACTAGTCTGAGATGTCCTTCCACAAGGTTACGCCTGAACACATAGCTTTTATACGTATGAAAGTATCCCCTCAAAGCAGCTATATACATATATTAGATATACACTGGGTACATATTTGATAAACAATGATATTGAAATTAAGGCTAATGAATATTTTCTAGAAAATATATTTAATACCTATAACTTGCATGTTCTTTGCTTAAATGTATATTAATGAAAATTTACTTTATAAGTATTGATTTTCCTAAATATATAGTAGAGTGTAATGTGAGAAAGGTGGTGAATTTTAAATTCAGTTTTACCAAAAATCAATATTTTTACAGTTTAAAATATTGCTACTTGTTAAGTGTAATGGTGTTGACTTATTTTTCCTACTTGCTTATTTTACCCATGTAATATGAATGTGTTCTTTTTTACTGTTTTGAAATTTTCCATTTTGATAGTCTTAAGTATCCATTATTCCTTTTAGGTCTAAATTTAGAAGATGAATCTCAAGCACTTCCTTCCCAGAGTACTGTTGGTGAGAGAGCATGGTGGGAGGTTTTTCCAATGGATTCATACTTGCTAGACTGTTTCTTCCGCCCTGTATCTTCAGCAACTCCATCTGTGTCTTCCCCCTCTTTTGGGTCTGGAGATTTAGAGCTTGAAGAGGGTATAGAAATGCTTATAGAACGCCTGGAGATGCCAGATCTTTGGCTCAGACCCACTGTTCCCCTTGATTACATTAAGGATCTGCCCACATGGAGGTATGGGTGTAAATCTGGGGGAGAAGGAAGATCCCGAACTTCTAAACCATCCTGCCATGCTGGTCAAAATGCAGGAGATGAAGAGGACTCTATAAAAATTCTTCAGATAATGGATGCTGATGATCAAGAAAGAATATACAGACAGGTGTGGTGTAGGCAGAGAGTCAGGACTAACCAAGGTACAGAGTGCAATAGAAGAAATGAAGATGGAGAAGAATTGCATATGGAAGTTGGTAGCTCAAGGTATGGCTGTGGATCTAGTAATAGCGTACAGGGTTCAGATATAGCTACAGGTGATGGCTGTAACTTATGCACAAGGGGTTTGCATCAAGCAATCTCTTCCTCATCGGATGGTGATGAGAGCGGGGGGGAAGTTAGCAGTGGTCCTCCTCTAGGTGTCCTTCACACTACTGATTGTGCTGTTTGTCTAGATACTTATAGTCATGGGACAGTGATTTGTGGGTTACCATGTGGACACAATTATCACAAGAGATGCATTATGACTTGGCTAAGAGGAGACAACCATGACTGTCCTGTCTGCAGGTGGCCTGCTTATCGTAGCAGACCTCCACACCGTATTCAGAAATGCATTAAATGAAATATTTTGAAATTTAACTTTGAATTAAGTTGGATAGGGCCACTTTTTTGCTAGTCGAGAAGTAACCATTTCTTTCATTTGATGAAGGTATTTTGGTGTGCTTGGAAAATTTTTATTTCTTTCAATGACATTCCACTCATAGTTCTCATTCTAAATGAGGATATCTTTTATGTTTGTTAGATGCTCTTTATTTTGCTTTGTCTTTTAACTTGGTCAGTGAGTATTCAGATAATTGTTTATTTTATTATTTCAAGAAAATGAGAGAATCATCTGAATTTACCTCAGACTGAAATTTCTCACTTCCGCAAGCCATTAGCTTTAATATATAATGGAATACTCTTCAGGATTTTTTTTTCGTTTATCTAAATTGCATTAACTAATAATACTAGTTGCGTTAAATTATGGATCAAACTTTTTTCACAAGGGAAACTGAATAATTGGACCCAAGAAAAAACTATTCTTCATCTTTTAATTCAGGTAATACCAGGCCATGGAAATGACTTTTAGAAAATTCAATTTCAGAGGATTGTCATAGTTATTTAAAAACAATTCCTAGCATAGCATCTTTCCAGTAGTCTCATTAAACTTAATGTAATTAACCTGTATGTAACCTATTAATATCTTTTCTTCTGTAATATATGGCTTATGTAAAATATTAATAAATTGTTTCTGCTTTCATTCAAGCATGAATGCTTCCAATTTGTTCATTAAAAATGATTGCACAAGGTTGAGGGTAACAATTATGAATGAAAATAATGAGCTTTCTTTATTACTTTTAATACAATGGGATATTATCACACCTTTAGTTCTCATACATTTAATAATCGTGAATATACTATTAAAATAGAAGAGAAAAAGAGATCATGTACAGGAAAATACATACAAAGAAAAAGATAATCTCATGAAATCATTACAGTGTCTTCTTCAAGTATTCATCAAACAAATATACAGGCAGGCCGTCCTTCTTTTCTATTATATTCTTAAGGTCGTTAACATGACCGGCCAAATCGCGAATTGTATCGGCATGTTTGTGCAGGAATTTGTTCTCCAAATACGATGCAACCTGAAATAATAGTGATATTTAGAGCCAGGACAGTAATTAGACGACACGATTTCTATGGAAACCACATACCTCTGGATCGTGATAACCTTCCCTATGCCTTGTACTCTCAGCATGTAGATGATGAGCCTCTAATGCCAGAAGTTTCTGAGAATCTAAAACTCGGGACAAACTTTCAATTTCTGATAGTTCATAGGACTGTCCACCCTGTAAAAAATTCACAAAAATTTTCTAATGCGATAGGGTTTCGAGAAAAATTGAAGTATCAACTCAAATAGACATTTATTGCCTAGTTATCGTATAAATGTTTTATGTATACTTACAAACATGAAAGTATCTTGTTTTTTAGACTCAAAGTCCATTCTGCCTCCACGCTTAGCTATGTACTTTATTACATCGATTGCGTCGTGCCATGTATCATCGGAAAGTTTGCGGAATAATTTTTCAAAACCTTCTCGGTTTTTCTGATATGTTGCAAAATTCGTGGACTAAAAAGAAGGCAAGTAATTTTACGCTTTATTCGAGCATTTTAAACTTATCGGGAAAGTAAAAATATTTCTTTCCGTCACTCACAATTAGGAGGTAGTCGAAACTTCTTGTAATATGGAGATTGGCAAAATTCTGCAACTCGAACATTAGTTCGTCTACAGCGCCGTACTTGGCATGACAGTTCTCATAGTTACGATCCCCGCCTATTAATTATGAAACGGGAACGTTAAAGATAATTCTTTAAAATTCATAATACATCGAGAAGGAAAAATAGATACTTACTACCTTTCGCACAAGCTTTAACTACACTGTCATAGCAGAACTCCGAAGTTGCGATAGCTGCAAGACTCAGAAGGAGGAGAAAAATCTTCATGTTTACGATTCTTTTCTACGATGAAACGCAGTTTCGAAGATATGACGTACCTGAAAAGAGTTACGAGAGAAATGAAATTTAAGATTACAAAAAATATCTCATGGAATTCTGCAATTACCCCAGCGTTCCAACGCTTACCAGCAATTTTCCTCGAATACCTTACCCGTAGACAACCGCTCTCTGATTGAGCAGCCTTCACTGAGCGCTCAGAGATCTTGTTTTGTTGACGTCACTTCAGTCATGCGCATACTACGCATCTATTCGAGTTGAAATGTTCAGTGGCTCGCGCCGTGATAATCTCATAAGAGGAAGACAGCTCATACCATCGTGATTGTTATCTAGTATTAACAAATTGAGATACAGGCTTGCCTTCTGTGCCAGTGTGCGCAAAGGTGACCATTGAGTAGTTGATAGGCGGTGAGTTAGGGTTGACAGAATTTCATGAAATCAGAACTTCGTTCACTATTTTCTCATTGACAACTTCCGTGATATTTATTTAACTGGTTGAGCCTTTGAAAAGAAAAAGTGCTCTAGTAGAAGGAAGATTGCTTACCCACCATGAAGACTTTGCTTGCTTCGTTTCTTGTCGCCGGAGTGATGACATTCGTGGGGGTATCCTTTGCATCACACTGTGAGTTGTGTTTATTCTCTTTCAATTTTGTTGTACATTTAAATATCTCAGTACCTATGACAGTGAGGGTAGGACCACAGAATGCTTTTAAATGGAAATGTGGTTCGAGCATAAATTGTCATCATCGTTTAAAATTTATTTTAAGGAATTAATGGAATGGTATAGTACATGTTGAGATTGGTGATAAATACCATTTTTTAGGAACGCTTCTGTCTGCTTATCTTTTCGTCCATACAGTTCTTCTTCTTCGGACTTAAATCAATAATCATCAATGTATATATCATTGGAAGGAGTGAATGATTGTTAATTTTACTGGAGTTTTGCTCTTATTGCTGTGGTATATTGACACGTTTAGTATTGCCAGTCATTCATATGACTGCTGCTTTTTTCTGTTTACTTCAGTCATATGGGATATGGAGCTGTTTCATGGTTTCTTATACGTACAATATTATTTTACAGCTCATGTTATGTCGAAAATTATTCTATTTTACTTCTATAATGGCAGAAATGGTGTTCGATACGGGTTTGAGAAGGGAAGGGTAATTAGAATTATTTGCGATTCATGATATCACGAAGAGTTTTAAGTCGTCCAAGGAATGTCGGGAAATGTAAAGAATAATGGAACTATGGAGATACGAGAAGCGGCTGTAGAGGCTTAGATTATGCGTATTGCTTATGAAACGCTGATGTACGCATGCTCTTCAAGGCGATAATTTTGCTATGCTCTTTGCCGATAAGAGGCGCAGCTTTATTCTCTGTAGATTTAATAGTAAGTTCACTGACTGCATTGCCCTAGCCAGTAAACTGCACCGTATCATTCGCTACAGTATTAGGTAGTTCTTCAATTTCATTTTGATAGATTTCAGGGCAACAACAGTTATTGTGAGAGTCTTCCCACTCGTTAATAAATTTGAAAACAAATTTCTCAAGTGGCTGAGCTTAATATTAATAACATAAGTTACTTTGTTTATATTATTGCTTAGGTGCTATTAATTTTTTGTCAATTTAAACAGTACGTTGTCATATGTCGACTGTCTTATTTCTTTCAACTTGTAATCTTTTTCATTAAATGTTATAACTGATCTTATTAGCTACAATTTTTTTTCGACTGAGAGCACATGCGCAGAATCTTCCGATGGAGCGAGGGGACGCTGAGAGGATTCATTGAAAGCATTGTCTATTCATAGACAGGAATCGAAAATTCAAAATGTGGATCAATTGGTTTGAAATGCTTTCATGTTCACAATATTATGTGAAACAGCTTAGCCCCTCTTCGGTATTAAGATGAATTTTAATCCATTAACGGAACCACGGGTAATTTAGTTTTGTAAGTACTACCTCACATCATAATGATTATTAATAGCAAGAAGTAATTATTTCCTTCGCGTTATTTTACCATCTCTTTCGTAATATCATATTTTCGACATTTTTTATTCAAACGGAACTGAAGATTTCGTTTCCTTTTTTGATATATTTCAGAATATTGTTCACGACAACGAATCAAGTCGCTCAACTTGAGGAAAGAGTTTTAAGGATAATAATTGAGCCAAAATTTTAACTTACGTCAGAGCACGTTTTTCATAGGACCTAGGAAGATATTCGTAAGAGAAATTATTAAGAAGGGTTTCTCAAAACATCTATGTTCGCTTGTAATTTTGATAAGTAATTGTTTGAATTGGGTCCAATTCTCATTCAACTTCCTATGCGACATTCTTTCAGATTCCTCCCAAATGCCCGATTAGAAAGACTTACTCGTTTTATGTCAAAGCTCGTGGAAAAATCCTAATTCCGTATTATTTAATCAGGGCTGCTTCGACTTAACGTTATTGGACTCCTATCTATAGTGGTACTGTATTAATGTATGAAGCAAGCCGTACGATTTGTAGAATTTCTCTCATTTTTTTAGATGACCGAGAGGCGGCGGCATTTAGCTCCTAAGTAGCCGTCTGTTGAGGCCTTGGAGAGCAGGTACCAACTCTCCCTTCCTGGCAATATCCTCAATTGACTTGTATTCTTCGAAAGATAGTGAATAATGCATGGCCTTGGATATGGAAGCCGTTGCTAGGGAGAACAGTTCTGAATCTTCTCTCCCGGTAGTAAATGTTTCGATCGAACCAACTGGCTGCAGCAACTACTACGAGACAATGTCCTCCGAAAATAATTCCTTCTTTGTAGTCGTTGTCTTTCGTACTTATCTTACGGAAGTATTGACTAAAACGTATATTTTTAAAGATCTTTTAGTGCAAACGAATTGCCGAAGTTTGGGCCAAAGTTAAGTTTCCTGTTTTCGTTAGTTTCTAGCCTTACCGTTTTTCGCCCATCGATGCTGGGATTCTAGGTTCATTAACTTTCATTATTTCACATTTCTTATGTTGACATATTATTGGATTGACACTGAATAATGAAAGAGGAGAATTTTAAGTTTCAATTTCGCCCTTAATAAAGACGTCATAATCTTGGTCAGAAGCTGCAGAGTAAATGTGTGTCCGGTGAGAATACTCTCTATGGGTTGAAATTGGGAATTTAGGATAGACAAATACTTATTGGAGAATTGCTTCATTTCCTCTGCGTATTTTCCATCGCCTTTGATAAAACTGTCTCTAGGAAAGCAACAGCAGTATGATTAAAATAAATAGAACTACGTTTTGGGAAATTGTGGGTTTTAACACAAGTTGAGCTCGTGAAGTCTCACAGTAGTGATGGCTGAAAGATCGCTGCGGTGCGCCTTCATGGAAGGATCTGGTAATTATCATTGGAGGAGAGAGATGTTTGAAGTTGAAAGATATTGAAACTTCTCTGACACTTTTTCTACCTTAGGTCGTCTACCTTTTATTTCTCGCGGCGTATAGCTTCGATTGAACTTTGATTCTACTTTATATTATTATTGTAAGCCATATTATGAACAGCTTTCTACTCACAGTTTCACTTATTGTGTATGACTATTTTTGAAAATGAATTTCCTCTTTTCGTTTCAGTTTGAGTTTATTGTATATTATGGTAAATTATCTTGTATCCACAAAAAAAAGTCCTCTTGCCTTGTCCAATTTACCCTTGTTGAAGTCTAGATACATTAAAGTTATGGATTTTAAGGATACCATTGCATTAGAAATGATAGCTTAATGTCGTGGATGACAAGCCTGTAACGCTACGATATCGGTATGTACGTTAGCTTTTTTAATATAACCTCATTCTGTAAATAATGGTCTTTATAACTTACTGGAGGAACTCTTTCGAAGTGTCACATGATCTGAAATTCTAGATTAGTTTCTATCTCTCTTACTTGGAAACGCACAAAATCTGCATACGTATGTTCCCTAACGATCATTCCGATTTTAGCCTGCAAAATGTGATGTATCTAAAACGTAGTGAAAATTAAGGGGCTCCGATAATATGAAACTGTGATTGGAGGTAGGGAGAAGGCTTATTTGACAAGGTTTCTGATTTCTAATCTTACGTGCCCCATATAGCAAGAAGAGAATCTTTTATGTAAACAATATTGTTAACTTCATGATTTTGCAATATCAGGATATCTGGTATGTATGCATCTCATCGAGGCTGTTACAAACCGCTCATAAGCAAACTCGTTGAAGATTTCGGAAATAATTTCAATTGCACGTCACTGTTCACGGTTGTCTGCTTCGCCGCGAACATAGTTTTTGATCCATATCGCTAGAATTGAATATGTGCATTCAACATGATGTTGTTGGATTTTTTTCATTGCAGCGGAAAGTATGAAAACGAGAATAGGGCCGAAATTTCCCTAAGAATGGTCATGAACGCCTGTTTTTCGTCCTCATCTCGTTCATTGTTGGACTCGGTCGGTATCGTTGCTAAACGAGGGAAAATATCTGCGTAGAGAATTTCCATGTTCATTAACGTCTTAAGAAAGTAATTGAAATATATAGTTGTCAGTCCGATCGGTCCTTTCCCATCGATATCAAAAATTGAGATCAGCAATCAGAATCTTTTATAAAGTTTAACTACCATCAGCCTCCGCTAAGTTTATTTAATTATAATTACGATCACGTGGTCCAATTTTGTTGTATCCGCCCGCAAGTGATAGTAAGCAGAGAGGTTCCTTCAAAGCTTCTTTCGTGGTGGGAAGTGGAGGACGGGGGACGTAAAATTGTTGTCCATCAATGAAATGAGGTTAGAGTCGAGAGGCTGAGCAAATGTGCTCTCCAAATCTCTCCCCCGTTGCAATCTTCGTCGACTCAACATCTAATCCATTTCTAGTGGCTTGGGTCTTTTCCACTTGGCCTTCTCTTTCGTGTTTTTCTTAGATAATATTTCCTTGAATCTAGGAGAAGTTCCTTAAGATTCTGAACACAGTGCTCAATAAAGCTATTATATATCCCGATGTATTCCTTCTTCATCGATTTCATCGTCAATGAACTGATGGAAACATTCAAACAAGTTGATGGCTTTCCTATAAAATTGTGAAATACTCTAGCAGTTGATTGTTTTAAGGCTTGCATTTCTAGATCAGAAAGTAAAGGGTGAAATACAAAGCTTTCTGGTGAAACTTAGAATGAATATTATTTGTAGAATTTTAGATCGGGTTCATGGACCAATTTTTCTCCTGGAAAGTTATAAATATAAGAAGTGTTTATGGGAAGTAAATTTGAGTACTATTTTCAACAATTGTCTGAAATCGACAAATATATTGGTGAAGAAGTTGTAAATGGTGTTGGTTATCTAATTAAGAAAATGTCTTCAGTAGGTTTAACAATTAGCATTGTTGTTGTATTATTAATAAATCCATTGAAAATATTTTCTTCAATACATTTTTGAATGAATTATCTTGATTTGGTCTCTTATTCGGTGTTAAATAATCAGGTCACACTTCTCCTGGAAGTGTCCCAATGGATTGGATAACTATGGCAGATCCTTGTGTCCAGAAGATGAGAGATCAGGTGAAAGAGGAGATTAAAGCAGCTATGACTTATTTGTCAATGGTAAGGAAAATTTGAATAAAGTAACAGAAAATAGTTGAACAACTTCTTTAATTTAAGTGTGTTTTGATGTCTTTAAGTTATTCATGAGAACATAATAATTTTAGGGGAATAGATTTCTTAATCTTCTACATAAAATTGTAATGACCTATTTCAACTTATCTTCAATGGGTTTAATCTTATATTCCTCTTCATAGGGTGCCCACTTTAGCAGAGATGTAATTAATCGACCAGGGTTTGCAAAGTTCTTCTTTGAAAGTGCTTCTGAAGAGAGAGAACATGCTATCAAGATTATTTCTTACCTCCTGATGAGAGGTGAACTAGTCAATGATGTTTCTACATTGATTGAAGATCCAGTAAGTAGAAATTATATTATGTACATAAATAATTTTGAATTAACCACTCAAATGAAGTGCTCAAATTAATATTTTAGACACTCTATTTTGTAGAAACTAGATTTAAAGTTTTTTCTTATGATGATTTGATTAAATTCCTAGGAAGTGCTTGAAGATAACGATAATCAAGTTCTTTCATAATTATATCATAATGACCATTAATTATAAGAGAAATGGTTGATAGGTTTTAAAGAACATATGTTAAATTTTGGTCTGTATATAAATAATTTGTCAAGAAAAATATTTCAAGTGTTTGTATAATACACATTAAGACACACTGTTGAGTCCAATAATTATATAATTACTGGTTGAAGTTAAAAGTGCATATGACATTTAAGTTGAGTATATATTTATTTAATCTATATTGCTTATTTTATAGAAAGCTGTGTTGGTTGATACGTGGGTTGATGGTTTGTCTGCATTAAATCAAGCCCTTACTCTCGAGACTCATGTCACCAGAAAAATCAATGATTTAATAAAAGTCTGTGAATCATCTAAGAAAAACAATGAAGTTCTCAATGACTTCCATGTAAGTGTAAATTTATAAAATAATGTGATTGATATGAGTAAGATGTTAAAGATTGATTTTCTGTTCTTATCTCCAAAAGTTTTGAAACATTCTTTCAAAATCTTTGATTGAGATATATGTCTTGACAATCTTTGTACCTTCAACCTGTTACATTGTCAGAGGAGAGATAAGTGTTTTCATTTTCATTGTTTGAAAGACTTTATCTTCACTTTGTTTATAGTTCTTAAGTGATTGAGGAGAATGTACTCTTAAAGCATCTCTTTGTATTCAAAAAGTCACTACTGCTCTTCCCTTAATATTATATTGTCCATTTGTTGTTGAAATATTATATATGTTTCTGTGAAGTTTAAAGATAGGGTTTGAATATTTCAATGTAGTTTTGTTTTCTTTATCTATTTTGTCATCCAGAAACCCTTGATGGAATTAATTCCTTTCTCTTAATTTTTCTTTTAAAAATGAAATATTTTTGTTGAATTTTGTTAAAAATCTATAGTTTGAAGGTTATAAAAAGTCTATTTGCTGAAATTTTCTTAATTTCTTGAATTCAGTCAAGTTAATTACTGTGTAAAGTCAAAGTAAGTTAAAATGACTGTAACATTTTATTCTTTTAAACAAGTTTTGATTAATTTATTGTAACGTATATAGTTGGAGAAACCTGTTTACATTAAATAAATTTCACAACTTCAATCAATCATTTCAGTTGGTCGATTATCTTAGCGGTGAATTTTTGGAGGAGCAGTATAAGGGTCAGAGGCAGTTGGCTGGTATGATCTCAACTCTAAGCAAGATGAACCAGACGTACAAGAGCCTTGCTGAATTTCTTTTTGATAAAAAGTTGCTCAATGGTGAATCTTTGTAGGTTTTTAAATAATTAATCTCTTCCTAGTTCTTCATATCACCTTTTCATTACTGGAATATCATAAAATGAATTGCATTGCCGTGTTTAATGGACCATAGAAAATTATGGGTTTCATGTTTGTACAACTCCATGAAATTGCTATAATTTCTTGATAAGCCCAATGATTTCCTTTCTTGATATTCTCTTGCATCTGCACACACTAAATACTTCTTTTCAGATACCTGAATACATCAAAAGTTTGTAAAAATGTAAGAATATTTGAACATCATGCATTGTTTTGATAGGTCAATTACGGTCCTGTAGATTAATGATTAACCCTAGTTTTCAACTGGCTCCTTTTAGAGAAGATGACACTAGTACAACTAGTTTTATCAATATGTATGGTTTTTCTACTTTTTATGTCTGTATGTGATTGTATTGAACTAGGATGCTGTTTAACCCGATTTTTCAAAAATTTATCCAAAGTTGAAAAATTAATGTATTTATCTCTTGTATTATAAAATCATTATTTCTTATATTTTGGTTCCAATGCTTGAAATTATCATTTGATAGTATTATTCTTCTGTCTCCATAAATCCCCACCCTGTTGGTATTATCATACTTTATTATTAGGTTTGAAAGAAATTAAAATTCTTCTATGCATAATTGTTAGATCTTTTGCTGTAGTATCATGTAGGAAGAAAGTAATTTGTGGTAAAGCTTTTTAAAAACTTTATATCAACCATATTTAATAATATTTCTTCAAAAAAAGGCTGGTGTCTGATATTTAATAGTCCTTGTTAGAAGTAGTTTTAAAAAATTTGAAAGTGATGCATTATCAATCACTACATTATTCAGAATGAATGTACGCTCTCAAGTGTGACTTGGTTAAGTGATAATGAGTTTTATTGTCTCCCTTGCTGGTTTTCTTTTCTATAAATTCAATACATAAAAGCTTGAACATTTTGCTTTTACCCCAAAGTTTAATGTGTTTACTTGTTTTACCTGAAAATCTATAGGGATTGTGGAAGGGCTCTTTGTCCTGCAAGCCATTTTTCTTTTCACTTGCTAATGTCACACTGGCTTCAAATACCATATGCACACTTCGAATTCAACAAAGTATTTCAAAGTTATTTTAGGGGTAATATAAGGATTTGTATGTACTATATAACAAAAGTCCAGTTATAAGTACTATTGGGTCGTATGTACTTGGTAAGAAAAAATCAAAGCACATACTAAACATTCGATGAAGATTTTTTTCCTTGAGTTTTACCATTTTTATGGCAACCTCACCCATTTTATTTTAAGATATAAAATGACTCAAGTCCTCTAACTCATTTATTATATTTCAAAATAAAAAATCTTTTAATTAATCTCATCATTGGCTAAGCATGAACTCATGACTCATCTCTCTCTATTCAATCAACTGTAAATAATGGTGGAAGAAACTGTCCATCACAATAATTATTTTAATTACTATGCCCATTCCACATGCGTTTGCTTTAATCATACTGAATTGAGTATAATCATTGCTCATATACAATTTTCTTACCCTTGCTCTCATTTTAATAGCTTTTTAAACTTTAAGATTATTTAGAAATTCCATAATTAAAACTCATGAAATATGTGTATTCTGCATAAAATACGCTAAATAATAAGCGAGAAGATTCACAGAAGCTGAAAATAATTTTAATAATGTAATAAGAGATTACTTCTGATTACTGCGTATAACTCTTATAGGGTTTGAAAACGTTAATTCCATATTCACAAAATCAGCATTTCTTCTAATCTCCAAACCGAGAACAGACTTCCGTATCTCGCAACTGCTTAGTCATTGTTAGTTGAATTTCCTGCTCTGGAATACTTGACGGATTCGAAGGTCGAGTTAGTCATTCTCTGAATGTTTTTGCTCTTCGAAACGTTGGAAATCTGAGGAATTTCATGTACGTTTAAGATTCTAAGAAACTGTCAGTTCATCGCTTACTACAAAGGAATGTTTGACTGAGCAGATAAATATCTTATTAGCGGTCTTTCATGATTGATTTTTGAAGCAGCTCCAGCATGGAAGGAGCTGTGATTGCCGTTTTCATTCGTCGATCCCTTCTGCAAATTCAAATGTGTAATCTTCTCATTTGGAAAAAAGCTGTTCCGAGTACGTGGTGAAAGTCAAGTAAATATTTCGAATCCTATTACAACCTTAAGCTCTCTAAATTCAGATGAAAAAGATGTAGCGCGGAATGTAGTAATTACTAAATTAAATCACGAACAAGAAATACCAGTCTCCCGAATGACATGGCAAATATTTTTCAAGACCTATTGTTTCGAAGTAAATTTAACTTCTTAAGAAACTACATTATTCATTATATTATATGTCCGAAGTAGAGATCAGAAGAATTTGAACTATTAAGGAATTTCAAACATTTTCAAGCATTCGAAGTATATAAATCTCTCTTTCACGGAAAAAATTATTTTCATAACTTACGGATATCAAATTATAATTTCAAACTAGCTGTAAGAGAATATCATTCTAACTGAAGGGCTTTATGTCCAGTTAAAAATTGTTAAAAATGCTATCCCGCAACTATTTAGTACTATACTGTAATACCCCGCTTAACGCTGTTTCAGTATAACGCGGTTTTCTTAGGGTTCCCCTAAAGCATGGGTGCGCAACCTGCGGCCGTGGGCAAGTACTTAGGCGGCCGTGTATGTGTGGACAATTGCTGTAAAACTTTTATTTTATTCCATATTAAGTAACGCAGACATTTTTTTTACACATGTAGACCAGTAAATTGAATTTGTCACATATCATACTCCATTTTTATGTCAAATTTGTATATTTTTACATAAATCATAAAGCATTATTCAGTTTACTTGGACTTAGTGGCGGCCGTTCCTAAAGTAAAATGTCTGTAGTGCGGCCGTCAATAGCGGAAAGGTTGCGCATCCCTGCCCTAAAGTGAACACTGTATTGATACTTGTTGTATGTGTGTGCTAAGGAAACAGCTATGCACCAACCAAAAGCGGTGCACTTTATTTGATATGTAGATGCACTTATGTATCTTTTTCAACGTTCTTTTCTTTGTCTGCCCAGCAAAAAGGTTCCAACTATATTCTCCTAAGTCGCAATCCCATTAAAACACAGCTTTCATACGTCAAAATTGATTTATTTGTTCTCATCAAGGTTATTAGGTGTATACAGATATAAACATAATATTTTATTGTGATAAATTCGACAAGAACTGATAAATTTTCTTATTCTTTGTTCTTTTCACTGATCCCTATTACATATTTACATATGTACGTGTTTATTGTCTCGTTTAACGCTGTTTCGTTTAGCGCTCGAAGTTATTGGAACGTATCCCCCGCGTTAAGCAGGGTCTTACTGTAATAATATTATAAGATATCATGCAAAAATAATCCGCCTATATTGTTTTGTTGAATTGCTAAAATAAAAAAATGTTTGGATATCTGATGTATTATGACGATGTTTCATTTTATATTCGTAATCAAATTCAGTCGATTTATGATTATTGATCATTACATTTTTAATATGTATCGAAGAAAGTTTCCTTGAGCAAAGTTTAGAGTGTAAAGTTTAAAATGAATAGAATCAGAGGATTAGCTAAACATGTCTTGAGATTTATTATTATCTTCAATATATATATATATATATATATATATATATATATAGTACATATTTAATACTATTTAGTATATATATAGTAGTACTATAATGATATTCTCCCGCCACGGATTTAACGCATTAACATGGGAAAAAAAGATTCCTTAGCAAGATGCTTCTTTAATTAACTCTTTAGAAATAATCTTTTCAAACGATTCTGATACTTTGGGTATCCTAGGAGCTGCAATAATTCCCTGCTTTTGAAATACTCCCATATTTTAAATATCCTTCGGAAGAGCTATCTAAAATCGTTAAAGATCGTTTATTTATCTTGATCGGTTTGATGATTAAATTACCGCGTCCTTAACTATTCGCTCTATCGAATGTAGTAACCTAATAACACTTTTTCTATTTACGACTTCCTTAGGAGGGAACATCCCTAGTGAATTTGGTTGTTTTATACGGAGTAATCTCGTATACAAAGTAAGTGGTCTGCTCAAAAACTATAGCGAATTTTTAATTTTCCGCGGGCTAAGTATATTTGATTTTTGATTTTTTTGTAGCGTTGTGTTGTTTCTTATGTCCCTTACTTATGCTGACAAGGTTGGCCATTTTGAATGTTTAGTTAATTTTTGACAACTGTTTTGCTCGGATGCGTTTTGGCTCGTCTTCGAATTTTGCCTATTCCAAAAAATGGATCAAAGAATTTGCATCAAATTTTGTGTGAAGACAACTTAAAGTGCGCGAACGCATTCAGAACGTCGACTGTTGCATACGGCGAAGCTACTTTGGACAAAAGCAACGTTTATCGGTGGTACAAAATGTTCTCAGAGGGCCGAGAAGATGTGAGCGACGAAGAGCGTTCCGGACGCCCAAGCACGTCAACAACATACGAAAACGTTGATGAAGTAAAGAAACTAGTGTTGACCAATCGTCGAATCACCCTTCAGAGAAGTTGCTGAGGACCTAGATATATCGATTGGCTCGAGCCATTCGATTATTACCAATAGTTTGGGCATGAGACGAGTCGCCGCGAAATTCGTACCAAAATTGCTCAATTTCGACCAAGAACAGCATCGCATTAACATTGCTCAGGAGCTGTTGGATTCTGTCCGTGACGACCCAAATTTGCTCCAGAGAGTCATAACTGGTAACGAATCATGGGTTTTTGGTTTTGACGTTGAAACCAAAGCTCAATCATCCCAATGGAAGCTGCCGCACGAGCCGAAACCGAAAAAAGCACGCCAAGTTCAGTCGAATGTGAAGGTTTTGCTGACAGTTTTCTTCGATTGCGTGGTGCATTATGAGTTCGTGCCGCAGGGTAGAACGGTCAATAAGAAATATTACCTTCAAGTAATGCGCAATTTGCGAGAAGCAATCCGCCAGAATCGCCTTCTCAAATTTTGACTCTTCAGCGCGTTCAATGCTGTAAGTGGACTTTCTTTCGAATATTATATGTATTCGATTTTACCTTAAAAGCCCCATTTCGGTGGGGAGAATAAAGTCAGTGAGCTTAATTAAACTTACATAACTTAATTAACTTTTTACATTTTGTCATAATGAACCGAGTTTGGTGTTACTGGTTTCGATGAGATGACATATAGTTTAATTTATTTATTAATCATTTCAAAGCCCCTGAATCCGATTTAACAAATTATTTAAAAATGGATCGTTATTAAAGATTATTATTGAATTTTTCATACAAGCTGTATGGATGGTTTAAATGGGTCCCGATCGACTGAAAATAACAAAAAATAAATGTCAGCTTCCGATTTACAATTTCACGGGAAGCCAACTGAATATACTAAGAATTTAAAATATTTTTTGTAGCGACTCCTTTTCATTCACCACATAAATAATTCTATAAATAATTTTATTCGAGTGAGTTGTCGATCAATGGAAGTGAGCTGGCGGTCAGTCGAGCGTCGGTCAAATGGCATGGACCCGTTCAAATTTAGCGTAAATATTTCGTTAACGCATAGGCGCTGTGAAACCTGTTCGCGCATTTGTAGAAACTCAAGGACGATAATTTCCGATATGTTCAACAGTGAATCATGAATGTGTGTGAGGTCAAAGTGTGACTCTGTAACCATATGTTGGATTAAGTCGAAACGTGAATAACGATGGCATTGCAGCGATGGGTTGTTTATTGTTTCTTTCATCTTTGGAGTGAGTCTTCGAGATATGAGGAGGTCGAAGGTGCTCTCGCTATATTTTGAATATCGTTCTTCAGAGGACATGTTTGCTATAATGGAAAGGTTTGAAAATGAAATTCTAAACGTAACGCTACTTTTCTGAAATGCCAATATACGGAGGAAAATATTTTTTACTAAAAAAACTGAGTAGAAAATATAAAATGCTTTGTGTATTAATAAATAAGAAATCTCTGATAATCTTGAAGGAAAACTTGGATAATGTACGAGAGTAAAAAAATCTCTCGCAAATAACTTATCACGGAGTGCTCACATCCATAAGGAAAAGGCTTTGTGAACAGTGTGAAGAAGCGAAGGCCTCGAATATGCGAGTGCAACGAAAGAATTGAATTGGTAGAGACCGTCAATGAACGACGGAGTCATTGGGAAATTAGCGTTAAGAAGTTTATGAAATATGTTAAGAGAAACAACGGGAAGACGCGGATATAAGGTCCTCACAGCGGTCGTTCATAATGGATAGTAAGAGATGCCAAAACGAAACTTTTCAAGAATTCGTTCTCTCCGCAAACGATGCACGAAAGTGTTCGATTAATAGAGTCTTGGTGCATGCACCCCCTGCCACACGCCGAAAAGTGGCTTTTTTCGAATAAAATTTCATCATTCACCTAATTCCTTCTATATTCTTTAAAGATGAAAGATTCCAAATAAACATTGGTTCTTTTCATGGAGGGACATTGTCCGATAAAAAGTGGATAAGTTCGTTTTTATTGGATTTATGGATTCCTTTATTGAGCGATTCAAATTTGTATTATTTTCTATAATTTGATATTTTATAGCTACAAATTTAAACTTTTTGATGACAATTATAAATAAAGGTTTCTTGAAAATTAAATTTAACCGCTATGAAATTTATTGGAAATAATTAATATTCCAATCGAATCTCTTAACGCGTTTCAATACAAGGAAAGTGAACACTGAAGGTTTGATGTAATGATATATAATAGGATCCAAAAAGATGCGTTATTAAACTACTACAGAGGGCGTTTTTGAAAGTTACCTATGCATCGAAGTAGGAGCACAATGCCGTATGATTGAACTGAATTCATAATATTTAGCTTATATTCTTTAGATTTCTTCTTCGGGCATATCGGAAATGGTTTTCATCGATCTACCGCAGTTTATGCTCATCCAGTTTGTCAACTTGTCTTTTTTCTTGTTTGTTGAATCGATATTTGTTTGCCGTTTCATTCCCCAGTCAAGGTGATCATTTTAATAACTTGGTAATTACTCTTGCTTGTCGCTCGTCGTGTCGTTACTCATTTGAAAACTACGCTTTCGATTCAAGTATTAGAAAGTAGATATATAGCTTACGACGTTCAGAATGAGTTTAAAACGAATTGTTATTTTTATGTTGTTCGAAAAATGTCTTGTTATAATATAAAAAATTCTCTATTATTAAGTGATTTGTTTTTCTTTTATTAGTCGTTATCGCTTTAATTACAGCTTAGAAAATCGCTGAAAACACTATGCATCTATTCCTAGTATACTAAAACTGATTTTGGCCATAGTAAAATGAACGGAAGAAAAAATTCACGTATCCGACATTTTGGGGCAAAAATCTGACCCAAAATTATTCGAAGTCGTATACTTCAATTCTTCTACATGGAATGAACAGCATCCATTTTAATCGCCCAATTTCTCACATCGGATATTCAAAAACGCGAGTAATTAGATAAAATTATGCTAAAACAAATACCTTCAAAATTGTTTTCCTCGATGCATGAAAATAATCGACTAGACAATTAGAGTTCGCTATATCCTTTTTACGTTTTAATACCATGATATTTTTCCCGAAATGTGAGAAATAATAGAACTTGGCTTTAATTTCTCCAACATTATTTAATTTGAAATTTATAAATCGATAAATCCGCGCTCTTTCTCCGAATTTACTCTTTGTATGAGTGTTAAATTCTTTCATTAAATATGAGCAAAAATGTCAATCGAATGGTATTAACTCCAGTTATTCCACGTACAAGTGTTCTCATTCGTTACGAAAGTTTATCGGTGCTTCGAAGAGGAACGCTAGGGAAGGACATATTTTCATTACCCTCCTCTATTTTCAATCATCGAATCGGATGACAAAAGCGTATTCGTCTGTCGTCTTTAATGAATTCATCTCCATCTACCAATGAGAGCCCACTTCTCGTCTATGACAGCTGTTGTGCAAAGGTCCTTGTGGCGAGATCGTGGCCATGGCGATAAGGCCAGAGAATGCAAATATCGCGAATGGGTATTCCCATTGAACTATTTTAAGTCTGATGACCCCATATTCGGTCGTCGCATTTATTCTTTGGTATTCTATAAATCGCTGAAATTAAGGTATCAGGAATGAAAAACAAGCAGACTATGCAAAAGAAATATCAAATTAAAAATTCCGTTTTTACGTAATAATGATTTGATTGGTTTATATATTTATTTAATTATGTCGTAATTAGGTTGCCATCTGATAAAAGACCTGATTGCGACAAAATCAGAAAAAACATGTCGCTACAATAAAATTGATAGAATTATAAGGAAATAGATGATAGAGTTTTAGCAATAGGAGGTAAAAATATAAATGTTTATGAAAATTGGGAATAAAATTATCTGCGGCACTCAGACATATGAATCACTGTGAAAAGCGAATTATTAGGAATATCTACCGACCCTCATTTTTAAACTAATTAATCGAAAATATTGATCGGAATGGTTTGTAATTACCAATTTATAAAGCTTCTGCATTGTAAGGAATCGATATTCTTTACTCATTGTCAGTACAGACTATTAAAAAAATTCATCATTTTAGAATGTATAACCCTTCGAGCCTTCTTATTTAAATTTTTTTTTTAGAATTATTTTCCATCGAAGCTAATGTAATGTGAATATGTAAATTAAACAAAACAACAAATCCATTACAGAGCTTGATTTTTAAAATAACAGAAAACTTAAAAGTTATGTACTCAAGCTGAAATTCACAACTGCTTATTTCAGCATAATATTCATAACTGCTTATTTCAGCAATAATCATACCACAAATCTCGACTAAATGTAATTGCTGAAGATGGGGCAATCATACCAAAAGCTTCCAAGGGCGCGTCATTTAAATATCTTGTTGTAATCCTCCAGAATCTCAACTTTATATTTGATGTCGTACAACAATGAGAATACTTAAATAATGAGCATATTAACCCATTTGTGTGGGGGGAATTTAAACCCTGGTATTACTTCCTTTTATACACTCAAAAACGTTCCATGGAATCGCGTATTAATTTCTTGGAAATGTATATTGATATAATGTTATTGATAGATATGGACGATTACTTTTATGAGGTAATATACCTTTTATAATGTATGATATGTTGAGTACGTAAAAGGCTAATAAACAGGTAGCGACTATATGGACTATGGACACAGTAACGAATCAGTCAATGACTAAGATATTTCGCGCCCAATATTTTTGAGAGTGGAAGCTATCGGATATTTGAACTGCGCAGAAATTCTACAGCGACCACCGACTGTTAATTGCAGTTAAATTCAATAATCGCCCGATATTCTACTTTCATCGACACCCTTCGATTGAATTTTGCGATTTTTTTAGTTACCCCAACATTTTTACTTCTTCCTTTTCTTTTTACTTTTTTCTGAAATTCGCTTTAAAATGATTCTTAAAAGCGGTTAAATGCGGTTCATTTCGACGAAATCCTTGAAATTCCTCCAGTTATTTTGCTTCTGTTAGCTACATAAGGGAAGGAATTATTGTCTAACTCACACCCATATCCTTATTCTAAAGGAGGCTTCATCCCCAGTTGAAACCAACGATAAAACTCACTCAAATCATTTTCAATGTATAGATACACGTTTCCAAGTGATGAAGATTGTCTCTTTGATTTCTCTTAATGACAAAAAATCACAGTAAAAGATTTCTCGAATGATAATCGGAATCAATGGCCAAGCTAATTTTTAATCTTTCTTAGCATCTTACGTAATAATTTTGGACTTTGTATTCGAAATAAAACATTTATGTATTGCTATCAGTGACTCGTCCTCAACGCAATTTGTGTTAAGGTAGTGCTTGAAGTCTGGATATTGAAACGGAATATTATGTAATAGTTAAGTTCTTATGTTTTAGTAAACTAGAGAAACTTTTAAAGGATAATTGACTCTGAAATACCTTAAAATAAAAACAATGTTTTTATAACTTAAACTTGCTATAAGTTTAGGTGATAAATTAATTTTTTGTCTTAGGTTTCATGTAAAAAGATTTTAAATTAAGCCAAAAAGTTGATAAGAGGTAATTTTACTAAGGAAATTAATTTTCTCTGATATCAATTTCAGTTCATAAACTTTTATTTGCATTCGGCTTAGTTTCCATCATTCGCTAATTTAGGTAATCACTTTAAACGTTGTGATTTTGAACTTTGTGTAAATGATTAATATAAAATATTCAAATGGGAGAACACCGTTAAAGCGAGATGTTCGTAGAAGTGCTGATAATTACGCTGGCAAATATAATTCTTAAAGCTCCATTTGAAAAATCATCACAGATAAATTATAAAATGATCTCTTAAGATAGGTGAGTTGCCTCAACGAGTCGCACACGTGCGTCTAAGAGAATTGAAGTACTATCAGTGCGGATTTTCCAAAATCAATGGAGATAAGTTTTTGAAAATTACTAATTTTCCAACATTTAGCTCAAAGGAGTTATATATATATATATATATATATTCCCTTGAAGGATACATAAAAAATCATCGGTAGTGGATTTTCTTTTAAAAAAGTTAACTACTGAACATTTATAAATATTGAGCTCTAATTGCCAGTCATCGCACCATTACATGATGTTATCTAAATCTTTCGATAGGGTTAACCTATCCTCTCTACTATCTATTTCGCTATATATTACCGTATCGTCTGTAAATAATGTTACTATCAGTGAGACTACTAAGATCGTTTAATATAAATTTTAAAAAGTAAGGGCCCTATTACGCTACCCTGCGTTACTCCCGAGGTCACTTTAACGGAATTGTAACTAACCCCATCTATAACTACTTGCTGTTCTCTGCCGGAGAGAAAGTTTATTACTTCGCATTTATACCAGCAACTTGTATAACAGCTTGTGATGAGGGACCTTGTCAAACGCTTTCCGAAAATCTACAAATATTGCGTTCACTTGCTTTTTCTTTCCGGCAGATGTCGTGTACCAATAACGAAAGCTGAGACTCACGTTTTTTCTGATATTTTGGTGTAATTTGGATGAGAAAGGATGATTACACACATCCGATGAACATTTTTCATCTTTATAACCAAAGAAATAAATTTTATAGCGGGATGAAAATAATAGGTTGTCTTTGCGGATCAAAAAAAACATTAAAAGTGCCATTGCTCTCCTCCTATCCAAAATAAAATGCTAGTTTTTACTTAGATTACTCTTTATAGCTTATGAATGTATGAAAATCAAATTATATTAATTTTTGAGTTACCATATCTTAGAAAATAATTTAAGTGGAAAGTAACCTCCGAAAAATTGAATGGTGCAGTCAACTTTAATCGTGCAGCCATTTAATCAATTTAATCAATAAATGCTGTCTTATTATTTTATTTTTCATAGCACATATAATTTAAACATATTTAAAATAGAGAAAATTTTTAGTACTTTATAATGTACGATCTTTGCAAGAGTTTACCAATATGTAGAATATAGATTATTCCACAGAAATATATCCCAATGTATCAACAGTCTAATAGGTAATTTTACGAATAAATTAAAAATGTAATCAAAAGCATACAAACTCTCAAGAGGTGATTTCATCATAAATTTGATGAAATACTCGTGCAGATGCTAATCGAATTCACCATATTGACTCACCATCAATAATAGATGATTTGATATTCTTGATTTTCTAGTATATTTAGGTAAGCATTTTTAAACTTCAACCATATGTTCTTCTTCGACGTAACAATACACAATACAGTACAATATATATATATATATATACACACAAACACTCCAATTATAATCCACTATATATATATATATATATATATATATATATATATATATATATATATATATATATGTATATAATTTTACTTCAGTCGCTTGTATGTCAATTATCACCCAAAAATATGTGAAAGATTTCATGAAAAAAAGCTTCTCAAAAGTATCAATTTAAAAAAATATTTATAGTATAATTTCGAAGTAACCAAGAATTTCCTGCCATTCTAAAATTAGTATTGTGTACATGATATTTTATTTATTGACAGGTCGGGTAGGGTATATACTTGGAAATATCCTTGTGATTTGGTATCTCCAACGACTCTTTCTATTATGAAACACAATTAAAACGTTGTCATCTATCAGCTACGGTCCTTTAAAATTTTTTGTATTTTAAATATAAAAAATAAAATAATAAGACAGCATTGATTTTAATCAATCAAATTGATTAAATGGCATCTGCAATCCAACACGCTAGCACCACGCCACCATTTGCTTGTAGATAAGTCATTGCCGCGGGGCTTATATTCAAAACGGTTAGAATTGACGATTTTTAAACATTAATTACAAGGAAACGAGGGAGCGTTGGCCCCTAGTATTTTCAGGTTGTTATTAGTAATATCTAAGCTACACTTCCATACCGGTCTCATCCAATATCCCGTGCCGCAGTCCTAAAGGTCCCCTTGTGAGTCGATATCTTGAATAGAACTTTAGTTTTAGACTGTTCAACCCGAGAGAGTGATAGCCGTAGCGCTCTGATTGTTTATAATTATTAGACCAATGAGCCCAATTCAGATTGATCCGAACCAGCTCTTAGGTACGATAAGTATATACATATTATAATCTGTTAACCGGGATCGCCACGGAGGACGGAGCTCCGCCGCGCGGATTTGGCCGTTGCATCGTTTCATAAAAGTCGATTTATTTTCAAAGGCGCAAGTAGGGGCAGGGTTTTATTTCAGGAAGCTCGTGCATATAAGTAAATTCATGTGCATCGATGTATATTACAACTATTTTCCTCGCTTTATGCAAAAATCACCTCTAAAAGAAGAGTCCACCATTTTGTCCTGTAAAGTAGTCAAATTTTCAAGTATGATCATTGAAATTGAGTTCTATTAAGCCTAAAAAATAGGTTTATAACATGAAACAGTGTTTTGTCTGCTTATTTTGTTCATTTGGGTTCAGCGATAGTTTGAAATTGAAGAATTACGCAAAAAATCGAAAACCGCCGTTTTTCTAGATATCAACTTTGACCCCTTGTATAATTTAAATTCCCGGGAAATAAGTTATATTATCTTAACAGAAGATTAAAATTTGATTTGGGATTGAGAAATATCGTTGCTCGCACTCAAAAAAACGCACTTCGTATTTTTGCCTTTTTTTTGGATTGTTTCGAAACGTGGAGGCCAGAGGAGCACTCGCACCAAAGATAGGTGGTGGCTACCGTTTTTTTGGGATCGACTGGTGAAACGCAAAACTGTCAATGAATATGCCGAATTATTGGGATGATTCGGCGCCGATTTTGGCGAAGAAACAAGTGCTCTTCCACCGCAACTCTCCGACGTCGCCAAATTGATCGAATTGCTGCTAATCTTCAGATTCGGCTCTTTGGCCTCCAAATTTGAAAAAATCCACTTGCATTTCGAGTCGAATGGCAATCGCTGCCACGGGGGCCTACTTTGCAGACTTCGAGAAAACTTTCAGATGGTTTAACAAAATTCGCTGAGTGTATGGAGCTATAAACAGACTATGTTGAGAGAAATCGTAACCTTTCCTTCTTTCGTAGGCCACCCTCGCTTCTTTTTGGACAGCGTCAGTGGAATGGGAAATAAGGAGACCAGGAAGTATATTTAAAATAATTATGGGAAAGCCTTCGTTGAAAGAATCAAAAGATGGAGAAGCGGGTTATTTTGGAAGAAACGACCACAAACACAAAATATTAAACGGATATGTACTTATTCCTCAACCAAAGAATAGCAGAAGGGAACAATTTACATATTTTGGTATCCCCCTTCTATTTATTAATAGAATACTTAAACTTTTAGAATAAAAAAATAAGTTACCTAAAAGATTAACTGACCTTGGGCAACCAATTTGTTTTAACTCTATTTAAAGAATATTCAATTTTTCATCGAAATAAATGAATATGGATATAGTGTAATATAAAATATTTCTTGGAATAATTGTATTGGAAGTATCTTCATTTTTATAATAAAATTTACGTGAGATGTGGAAACCCTATAGAAGGCGCTCTACCCACAGGAATTCATTGTGACGATTCAGCCGAAGAGACGCAAAAGATGGCGAATGGGCGAAAATTACTTTATGCATGTTTTGAATCCTCTTGAAATTAATTAACAGCTTTACGAAGAAAATGTCTGAATTATAATTCAGTTATTCATCGTTTGAAATATTTGATTTACTTATTGATAAATATTTTTCTTAAAAATATAACCATGGAAATGTAACATTTCAAGTTGAAGCATAATTTGTTTAATTTCAAAGTTATCGATTGCATCATATATTAATATTAACATTTAAGTATTCCTCTATCATTTGTTTCGTACCATCGACATCAACAATTTCGTACCATTCATTCAGATGGATGCCCTTTTTCAAGGTCTGTTCAGATCATTCCTCTTAGCCACGCGTCGTGAGCTGATAAGGTTGAGCTGATAACATCAGTTTTTGATTTTGAAAAGACGAACGGAGATCTTCCATTGCGATAACTCGAGATTTAATCGATTGAATGAATATGTGGAGCAGTTCACTGAAGCATAAATGTCGATAAAATTGATTGATATCTTCCACCGCTTACAATTAGGGAGAGAAAAAAAACGAACTTGCTTAGACTGAATCTATCACGTATCTTTCCCTTAATAAACTAATCGTTGACGAATCACTTCATGGCGTACGATTGGTTGCAAGAAAAATGAGCGAGTTCTTCTTTGGAACATTTAAATCCAACAACAACCATCTATAGGTTGGCAGAAATTTTACTTATAATTTCTTTATCTACTGTTATGTATTTATTGGCATAGACTCTTGTGGGCCTCACACACTCCATTGTGTATGTAGTTTATGTATATCCAGAATAATTTTTAATGAAATATTATATGAATAATGTTCATGCATATTTCTTAATAATCAAAAATATCTTCATATAGCGACACATCGATATTAATATAAATTCTAATTCTTCAAGCAGAGGTCTTATTTTTCTTGATTAATTTTGTATTCTATTTTGTCCTAGGGTCGCTAACATTTGAAAGGAATAGAATCAAACTCAAAATAATTGACGGCAAAATGATATTGTGAAATGTTGATAAATCGATGGATGAGTAATGGATCTGTGAATGATGATGGTATAAAGTGAGAAATAATGCATTATTTTCTTTTCACGTATTTGATATTAGAACAAGGAATTCTAAAATTTTCTATTGTAACAACACATCTAAATTTTTTAGTGTCAGACGATCACAATTTCGTAGATCCTACTTAAGGGCCAACTAAGGCTTAAATGAAAAGTCATTGCCCCGATAAAAATATAAACTTCATCGATTAAAGAAATCGAATCTTCGAATAATAGATGTTTCGCAATTAACATATCATTCCGTTCTAAAATTGAGGCGCAGTGATGTAACAGTGATTTCAGAACTCGTTTATGATTTTCCGCACACCCGCTATACACTTCAATTGCGATTGCTTTGAAATATGAAAGACTGATTCCAAAAGTATTTAACGAATACTGATAATTATTTTAGGCTTCAAAAATAAGGGTTTCACCTGAAGTAATGATTCTATTTATGACTCATTAAAAATTCGTACTCTTATCCGAAGCTACCATGTTGCCAAGGATAACTGCATAATACATTTCATCTTTTATGTTTCGTCCATTAAATTTTTTATTATATCACTTTATTCATATTTTCATCTCAAAATTCATTTGTTTAAGTAATTATCCTTTAACTGATTAATTATATGGATTATTATTTAAATACCTGATAGATTAAGCAAACCCAAACTTAGATATAATAATATATAATTGTATGATATATTTGAAACCAACTCTAAAAAATAGATAACTGGCATTTTCTTTGAATTTTGCCAATTGCGAAATATTTTAATGATTATTTTACATACATAGTGTAAAATTAACGGTAAATTTTATTTCGCTGGCACATTGATTTCAAGTAGCATTATTGGAAATAACATCTTTAGTTAATAGTTCGATTAAGAATTTAAATCTTAAATTATACCTTTAACGGCATAAAATGTTCATATCTTAGTTCTTTGCGTTTAGTCATTCAACTATTTATCTTTGTGTCGAGTCGCAATGATGTCAATTTGATTAGTGTTAGGGTACGCGCAATGAAACTCTTCAACATTTCGATTATATCTAACAAATTCAGGAAAGCTGTTTAGAATGCACGAATAATTTTCCTCGAAATTTCATCTTTTGATCGCTATCCGCGTTCAAACCACGAATATGAATGCAGTTATAAGAAACCCCAGTATCATTTAAAGTTTGGTGTAACTGTGCATCCTACGACACATTTCCGAGAGTTTGACGAACTCCATTGGTTCGCTGAAATGTCGAATTGTCCTCGATAAGTATTGCAACAAAGGCCATTTAAACCAAGTTGTCAAGAATCAAGAAACGTGGCAAGTATAGCAGCTATAGTGACGCATGATAAAACGCAGTTAGCGTGTCCATACTCAGTATTTAGGAACCTTTTCTAACGATTCAATATCTTAAAAAAATATATAATAAAAGTCATTTTATGGTATGGATTTCAGCGGGGCAGCTACATAGCTCTCCAAAATTTGATATAAAATCAATGTCAATATACGTCAAACAAGTTTAGGGTCACGAAATAAACATTTATGAGGAAAATGGGTGACTCAAATCTTTAAATCGGGTAAATTGATATTACTTCAATTTAAATCGAAATGATATTAAAGTCCTTAAAAGATTGAAACTCACAAATAAAATATGTTAAATAACATGTTCTTTGAGATAATTCACTAGTCATATCTAAATAAATACTTAAAATAAGAGATATATACTATGTTACTATTATTTACTAAATGATGTATCTCATTTTAATAACTGCATCGTATTACGTGCGAATCAATATGAGCATAATTAGACCTATAATGCAATCGTGCAATTGTATGTTCAGGACAATATTACAGTCCAGGAGAATATTTTCGATCAATTGCAAGAAAATTTTTCAGAATAAAATAATATTGCACTATTTCTGTAAATTGTGCACTTAAACGCGTGAAATAAATTATATTTAAAAAGAAATTAATGACAAGGCAGAGATGCTTAACAAATTGATAAATTCTTGGTCTATTCTTGCTCGCTTTGGAGGTTTTCAGATAATTCATTAAATCGTAACTTAAGATGGAAAAATATGCGGATCACCTGAACGTTGTCTAAAATAACTTTTGATGAAATTTCGAATAAAAATTGCTATCGCTCAAACTGAGGTGAAACAGATAAAGAGAAGATAATGGAATGAAACCTGATAACGCTGAGTTCAAGAGGGAACCAATCGAGTTTTATTTCGTAAAATTTAATTACTTTATCGTTGGAAGACCTATCTAGTAAATATGTCTAAATTTTTCATTTATAATACACCGCGATTTTATATCTCAACGTTTTTCAGATGTGCAATTCAGATGTACAAAATTTGGAATAATATTGTTACATTTTACATTATGTATCATTGTAAAAATAATTGTGAATTCTGTTATCTATCTTTAGTGTGTATGTATACACATACATGATTACAGTTAAAGCAAGCAGGCGGTTAATATATCTAAGAATGAATCAATGAAATATTTACACAATTAAAGCCTAAATTAATTTCTATTGGGTCTATATAATTTTAAAAAAGTTCGATTCCTATGCATTGCATATGGCAGCATCCCTCCCGCACGAGCGTCGAACTAAGAATATTCTACGCAAAATATTTTCATCATTAGGATAAATATCGGCGTCCATGTAGGTTCTCCAAATTTCACAGCAATATACGGTGGAAGTGCTTTAAAATGAGTCCTGATTACCATATGCATTCCATAAGGAGATATAGTTAACGACACATAGAATTAAACCAACGACCATTCACAACAATATTATGGCAGCTAAATGAAAAGATGCATGTTTGTACAATAAAATCTTCCACCTCCGATTCCTCCGATCGGAAAGTGTCTTAAAAAGAATTATATATGTATAGTCTAGGGAAAATGATCACTTCCAATGTAGTATTATTTGAGAGGGAATTGAACTAGACAAAGGTGGCTGAAGCTCAACATTTCGTGTGGTCATCTCCCTTTATCCCTCAACAGTGACAAAGCACCGTTCAAACAGGCGCGTCCATTTAATATAGCAAATAATTGGCTTAGAATAGGATCGGCCTTCAAGATAGCGAATCATTTAAGTGCCCTCGTCACGATTCTTCCTGCCGTTCATCATGTGACTCTCATTTCCTAATAACTGTTTTAAAATAGATGCCGAGTTAGATTCGCAGTTACAAATGTTTTTCCATTGCCTCGGTAGATGACAGGTTTTGACAAATCTCTCTACCGATGGTGCTGCTACTAAATATGAGGGGATCGTTATTTCAACTAAGTAATCGTTTCTCTTCGCAAATGTTCTTTCCTTTTGTTTCCATTTCCGTTCTCTCAAGACAAGTTCACAACAGCGAACATTTTGAGAAAACACTCCTCAGCGGTTTTTAAAGAGGGCTCTTTATAAAAATCAATACGACGTTAAAGACGAGCCTCTATGATTCGCATAAATAAATTAAATAAATTAATTTTTCGCAGAAGCGTTATCGAACTCCATGTCGGGAAATATTAATGCTCGATAGGAATTTCATAGATTTTAGTAGTGTTCATTAGATTTTTAGGAGGAGAAAGTCTTTTCTTTCGATTTAAATTCGTGTTTTCTCTCAAATCGAAATATTTTCCTACAATTTGCAAATTCATTCTCGGAAAACAGATTATATTGGTACATCAGATGGAACATCAATAAATACCCAAAACGATCTTCATTCCTGCAAATTTTTGTAATTTCAAGACTGGTATCAGTGAACGTTTACCATGTTAACTTTCCATGGAAGTATATTTTATGAAATATTTATTCTACTCCTTTTCACAACTTCGTTAGGAAAGCTTTTCTTTACGTTTGTGACGTCATTTTAAACAAGATTTTAATACATATTTTATAGTTTTCATATTGTTTCAGTTTTCTAATAAAATGTATTGTTAAATTCTATCTCAAAATATTTGTAGAATTCCAAATCATTGTGTTTTTTAAAATGAAATACACACTATGAGGTAAAACGGGGTACGATATTTTTACCAAGATTTTTCCTCAATGTGACCTTAAAAGATTATGAAAGAACGTCCATGGGATTCGGAAGTTGATCGCTTTCTTTTGATCCGATTAAAAGAAGCGATAAACAGTTAAACAAAGAACCTTATCTCTCCGGGGCTCCAGTCTTCAGAAAAGGGATTGTCGATGTTCCAAAGAATACTTTCGAAGTACTACTTTTCGTATGCTAATTTTTCCTCTTATGAACTTCTCATAATACTTTCCTTTTATTCTGAATAAGTACCCTTTTCTTACACTCTTCAAATCGGATATCTCAAAAGGTACGACTAAAAGTACGTACCAACTGTAATGCAATTAAAACTAGCGCTTAAAATTCGCTCAACGACTATATTCAAACAGATGAGAAACCAAATGTGTTCGCTCATTTGCTCCATTCGTTATACACTAAATATCCGTGAAGATTACTTTTACTTATTATAATGACGTATACATATTTTATCTGATTCCTTGACATCGAATTATGTCGTGAGATGACAGAAAGAAACCAATCAATTCTAATGAGAAATGTGAAACTTCGTCTTTTACTATAAAATATTTTCTGAAAGACTTGGTATTCATAAAAATAGTCAAGTTATGTAATTCTTGTAGTATTGATATTCAAATATAGGTGCAAGTCATTTTAGATTATAGATATTAAAGGTATGCAAAAACTGTCAATTGAGGATGAACCCTAAGATTCTTTGATTGATGTTCGAATATCCGTTTGATGTCTAATATTAGATATTTTGTTCTCTATGAATTAGAACTTTTAGCCCTTAGATGACAGGAATGAGGATATCTCGATTCAAAACAGCAACAGCGCTATTCATGATTTAAAATCTTGCGGAATATAATTACAGAATGACATGTTTTGAAACGGTAAACAATATGCATTAAAGAATAGACTAGTATATACATATAATATTAGGAATTGTACTTACGATTTTGAAAAGTAAATATCTATACCCTTATGTGACAAAGCTAGATGGTACAAAAGATATTTGTTTATTAATAATGCGTTTGTTTGATAGAAATATATAGTAATAAAGAAAGTAAGAAATATATTATAATAGAAACAGCCACAAATATTAATATGTCCAAATTCTTTCCCTTAATAAGCTTTGTAAATAACAGGAATAGTAACAAATGTATAAATTTATACATTTTGACTAAATCAAAATAACGAAAGAGCCTTCATTAAAACAGGATTTATAATTGATACTTACGATTATAATTTTTCGGTTTAATTACAAGATGCTCATTAATCTGGAAGGTTTAAAAAGTCTATATAAAATATACAGGTAGTTTATATTTATAGACGTGAGTATTGCTTATTTCATGTACTGGAGCACAAACCTATGGTTGAAAATACAGAAATATCTGATAGTTTAAGAATCGTATCTTATAAATATCCAGATCGTGCAAATATAAACGAATTAAGTATTAACGAATCTCTCAAAGCAAATTGTCAGTCCTCAATTAACTAAACTTAAGAGAAGGGAGATTATACAGATTAATCTTAAATAACGATTTCATTTCAATGGTGCATCATCGATTATGCATTTATCGATATTTTCAATTCCTTTATCCCTTTTTAAAGGATCTTCCAAGCGTTTTTACTTATTAATTACACATTTAAAAAGAAAAAATGCTTGTTTCGATATTGTTTGATATTATTGTTTGATATACTTGTTTTTGATATTTTTATGTGTTTACTCATACTACTGAAGTAAAAAAAGGTTATTAGAATTCTATTGAAATCGAAATTAAAGAAAATTCAAAATTCAATGCAATCAATCTCAAAGATCACCTTAAGATATTCATCAAAACAACGGTTCATAAGATTTAACTTAGAATCTTTAAATTCCTTTCTGTAAAGAACACATTCGTGCCACAGAATCAATCAAATTGAATGACAACAGCAAACTCATGTATGAATGTATCTCTCGGGTAATTCAAATAAAGAAAAGATCCGATAGGAATTATATGAGGGAACAAGTGATATTTCTTTCTATTAAATTAATTAACCATAGATCTTCCAATTTTTCAGATTTGTAATACAAACAAAGGAAATTACTTGCAAAACTAAACATTTCACGTTTGTGTGAACAAACTAAAATTTCAACATTTCAAAATGGAGGTTTTCTCTTTTCCAAAATTATTATCTAACAATTAGAAGCCATGAAATGGTCGTGATTAGGTTTTCAATCTTTCCTCGATTTAGATTAATTCGTTGAAAAGTTTAACCAAAATTTCACAAATTTTAGAAGAGGACTTTAATTAATGGAAATTAAATATGCGATAAGAATATTGAATATAGAATTGTCCAAAGAAGAATCGGTGAAGTCACAAAGAATGTCGCAATTGGGAAATAAGAGAAGAATTCAAGTAAAAGGGCATTCTATTGGGAAGAAATATAATGATTTTGAAGGTAATTTTATGCAGAATGGTGGTTCGATGCCAGGAGGTGAAATATTTTCAAATTTCGAAAAATCGTAGCTCTCCTAATATGTTACATAGATCATTCAAATTTTTTACACTTATAGGTACGTATATAATATACTTCGAAAAAAATCAACACTTGCCTACGTGTCACGGGTTCGATTCCAGAGCGAACCGTAATCTCGATTTTTCCCGTTTAAAATACGTTGGCAATATTTCCGAAAGCTTTTTTTGACATATCCCAACCGCGCAGAGGTTCAAAATTTCACACAGCCATTAAGGGGACCATTCTCATTTAAAAGTTATCTTAAGATAGTCGTAAAAGGTCGTTGGTTCGATGCTAGGGGGCGTTAACTATATCTCTATTTGAAATGCATAGGGAACTTAGGACACATTTTGAGGTACTTTCTGAGTGAATTTCCTTTTAAAATTTGGAGTGTTTATAAAGTCAATCATATTCAAGCGGAAGATAACAGTAATTTCACAGAAAAGCC
The DNA here is from genome assembly GCA_020796165.1 of Pantala flavescens. NCBI lineage: Eukaryota > Metazoa > Arthropoda > Insecta > Odonata > Libellulidae > Pantala > Pantala flavescens. The sequence goes on along the minus strand of CM036880.1, from coordinate 35,301,467 downwards.
TTGGTTCGACGCCTGGGCGGGAATAATGTTGCCGTAAGAAATGCATGGGAAATCGAAATCAATGTAAAGCTCGCTGCGAAAATGTTCATTTACGTTATGTTTAGCATGGAATTTCAGAATAATATTTCGAAAAATCTTACATTTTATTAAAAGATATATTATCACATTGCTTGCTGTAAGCGTTAATGCCCTTTACTTTATGTTTAGCAACGTTTGAGCAAAGTAATCTTTCGAAAAATTTTATTATTCACTAAAGATAAATTATTGCATTGCTTGCTGTAAGCAAGCTCACCTTTACTCGTATCTATACATATAGACGCTTCGGGGGGATATATATATATATATATATATATATATATATATATATATATATATATATAACATATATATATGATATTAATGTCAGGCCCAAACCGCTAGGGCCATCGGCTCGGCGATTTTTTTACGTAATGGCCCACTAAATCTCACTCAGGAAAAATTCAGAAATCCACCCTACCTATCATGGGTTCGATTCTAGGAGGCCCCAAAAATCGACTTTCCCCCGTAAGGATGCATGGGGCCGTTTTTCAATCAATTTAAAAAAATACTTTCCATTAAGATAGAACAATGAAATTTCATATGGCTATTGCTATTATATATATCTACGCAAAAATGCTATTTGTTACCCGCAACCGGTCATGGGTTCGATGCCAGGAGGTGAAATATTTTCAAATTTCGAAAAATCGTAGCTCTCTTAATATGATACAAAGATGATTCATATTTTTTACACATATAGGTACGTATATAATATATTTCGAAAAAAATCAACACTTGCCTACGTGTCACGGGTTCGATTCCAGAGCGTCCCGTAATCTCGATTTTCCCCGTTAAGAATACATGGGGCCGTTTTTCGAATAATTTTAAAAATACTTCCCATTGAGTTAGAAGGATAAGATTTCATATGGCTATTGCTATTATATATATCTACGGAAAAATTGTATAATTTAGCTGCAAATGGTCATGGGTTCGATGCCAGGGGGTGAAATATTTTCAAATTTTGAAAAATCATTGCTCCCTTAATATCGATCATAGATCATTCAAACCTTCTACAAATATAGATACATACAAAATATAATTCTGAGAAAATCAACACTTGCCCATGTATCGCGGGTTCGATTCCAGAGCGCCCCTTAATCTCGATTTTTCCCGTTTCAAATACATTGGCCATATTTCCGAAAGCTTTTTATGACACTTCCCAACCGCGCTGAGGTTCAAAATTTCACAAAGCCATTAAAGGGCTCATTCTCACATGAAAGCAACCTTAGAATGTCGTAAATGGTCGTTGGTTCGATTCTAGAGGGCGTTAACAATTACTTCGTAAGAAATGCATAGGGAATTAAGGACTCATTTTAAGGTACTTCCTGAATGAATTTCCTTTTGAAATTCGGGATGTTTATAAAGTCTAAAGCAGAGTAATCTTTCGAAAAAGTTTATTTTTTACTAAAGATAAATTATTGCATTGCTTGCTGTAAGCAAGCGCACCTTTACTCGTATATCTATACATATAGACGCTTCGGGGGGATATATATATATAGGATATATATATATAGGATATTAATGTCAGGCCCAAACCGCTGGGGCCACGGAGCCGCCGATTTTTTTACGTCATGGCCAACTAAATCTCACCTAGGAAAAATTGGGAAACCGACCCTACCTATCATGGGTTCGATTCTAGAAGGCCCCAAAAATCGATTTTCCCCATTAAGAATGCATTGGGCCGTTTTTGAAATTATTTTTAAAATACTTCCCATTAACCTAGAAGGATAAGATTTCATGTAGCTATTGCAACTATATATATCTACGGAAAAATGCTATTGCTTACGTCCAAACGGTCATGGGTTCGATGCCAGGAGGTGAAATATTTTCAAATTTCGAAAAATCGTAGCACCCCTAATATCGTTCATAGATCATTCAAACTTTCTACGTTTATAGATACGTATAAATTGTACCTTTATAAAAATTAACAGGTGCCTATGAGCCATGGGTTTGATTCCAGAGCGACCCGTAATCTCGAGTTTTCCCGTATAGAAAGCATTGACAACTTTCCTGAAAGCATTTAATGACATTTCCCGACCGCGCAGAGGCTCAAAATTTCACACAGCCATAAAAAGGACCATTCTTACATAAAGGCGACGTAATAATGTCCTATATGGTCCTTGGTTCGATTCTAGGGGGCGTTAACAAATATTTCAAATGAAATGCATAGGGAAATAAAGACTCATTTTTAGGTAATTCCTTAGGGTATTTCGGTTTGAAATTTCTGGTGTTTGTACGGGATATCATACATAAGCGAAGGATGACAGTGATTTTCGTAGGATGGCCTTGGTTCGACGCCAGGGCGTGCATAATGCTGCCGTAAGAAATGCATGGGAAATCGAATTCAGTGCATTGTCAGCTGCGAAAACGTACTTTAGTACAGCTTTTCATGATTTATCCGATTAATCTTTCGAATATCGTAATTTTAAGTGAAAGATAAAATTTCCGATTGCTTGCTGTCAGCAAGCACACCTTTACTTGTATATGTTATATATATCCCCCCGAAGCGTCTATATATAATAGATATAATAGATATTTAGATATATTTTCTGGTCAAGTGGTTTTATATCACAATATACACAAACATGAAATACAGACTCGCTAACTTTGCCATATAATAACTATAATAACTAAATTCTCCTGATTATTGGGTCATTAAGCGTCCAACGATTCTTGTCGAGTCCCAGAGATTTTCGATTCCAAACGATGGAGTTGTTCATTTGGATGATATTCTTTCGGTGATTAGTATCGAATACGATTTTGTGGAGTCTTAATTTAAGACGAATCTGTTGTAATTTTCTAAACTCTGGCGACTCCTCAGTACTATCTGCACCTCGCCACCTGCAAGGTATAACTTACAAGGCAGGGAGTGTCCGTCAAAGAGCGAGCTCCAGTCGGACAGGGAACGAATTCGGCCTCTATTCCTTGGAACATACCCCTTATAAACAGGAGCGAGCCGTTGTCCTTCCTACTCCAGGTGTGCCCTTCCTCGATGCCTACAATGGATGATCCCCTCCATCCTCTATGACAAATAACTCAATCTTCATCGACACAATCTAAGGCCTTGTCGCTAACAAGGGGACCTTTAGGACTGTGGCACGGGATATTGGGTAAGACTGGTATGGATGTTTAGCTTAAATATTACTTATAACAACCTGAAAATACTAGGGGCCAATGCTACCTTGTTTCTTTGTAATTAATGTTTAATAATCGTCAATTCTAGCTGCTTCCAATATAAACCCCGCGGCAACCCATTATCAACAAGCAAATGGTGGCGTGGTGTTAGCGTGTTAGGTTTCTAATAATGGTTTGCGTGGTTCGATCCAGGTTTACTCTTTTCGTTTTTTTTTCTTCAATCGCTGTCTTTTTTTGGCAAAATTTTGATCTATTTAAATGCTGTCTTATTATTTTATTTTTCATGGCTCATATAATTTAAACATTTAAAATACAGAACATTTTTGGTTCTTTATAATGTACGATCATTGCAAGAGTTTACCAATATGTAGAATATAGATTATTCCACAGATATACACCCCAATGTATCAACCGTCTCATAGGTATTTTTTCGGATAAATTAAACATGTAATCCAAAGCATACAAAACTCTCAAGAGGTGATTTCATCAGCAATTGAGCTGAATATTCATTCAGATGCTAATCGAATTCACCATATTGATTTACCATCAATAATATATGATATGATTTGATATTCTTTGTTTTCTAGTATATTGAGATCAGCATTTTAAACTTTGACCATATCTTTTTCCTCGACGTTAAAAAATACAATATATATATATATATATATATATATATATATATATATATATATATATATATATATATATATATAATTATACTTCAGTCGCTTGTACTTCAATTATCACCCAAAAATATGTTAAAGATTTCATGAAAAAAAATTAAGCTTTTCAAAAGTATCAGGGTAAAAAATATTTATAGTATAATTTCAAAGTAACCAAGAATTTCCTGCTATACAAAAATTAGTATTGTGTATATTATATTTAATTTAATGACAGGTAGGATTGGGATTATATTTTGAGTTAATTTTCCTAGTGATTTGGTATCTCCCACGACCCTTTCTATTAGGAAACACAATCAAAACGTTGACATCTATCAGCTTCGGTGCTTTAAAATTTTTTTTATTTTAAAGATGTTAATATTATATGAGCCATGAAAGATAAAATAATAAGACAGCATTTAAATTATGAAAAATTAAATAATAAGTACACTCAGCGACAAGTGACCATCGCACATTTGCTTGACACTACAGCTCGAACGCAACAGAAAGATTTGGAATGTTTTGGAAATGGGACTGAAAATTCTTGCGAATACTCTATTTGAATTCCAAACCTTCAGAGTTGGAATTGACCTCGTTAACTTGCTCTACTTGTCGAGAAATATAAACGACTCCCACGATCCTTCCACCTACGTCATGTTTCAATCGTTGACAACAGATTTTCCAGATTCGGCTCTTTCATAAGGAGAAGAAGAGCTGACTCTACGTTCTAGCTTGACACATTGACCAGAAATTACTGCACCTTCTTCTTTCCCTACATGTTGCTCTGTTCCCTGCTCTCCATCTTCCATGCCCATCTCTTATCCTGTATTAATATGTGCACAATTACTTTACCTGAAGATGTCAACACGCAGAATAAACAGGAAGAAAATGCATCGTATAAGTTATATCTAATATATTGATATATATAGTATGATAATATATGATATAGTATAATATATTGATATTTCACTCAAGATTGCTTCTTTATTCGCTCTTTGACTTTCCTTCAGTTTATCATTTTAAACTTCAATTCAAGACATCGATACCCATAATTATCAAACTACATTTGTTAATGATTGACACGTGAACTAATATAGTGAAGGTATAAGAAGGTTTTCTTAATATATTAGGATAAGTTTCCGAAAACGTAAAAGAGATGAACAGGATGAATTAGGTCAGGCATTTGATGCTAAAACGACTCTACTGAAAGGAATCTCATTTTTGTCGGATGTCTTAAAAAATAATTTACATTGATGATTATCTGATATTTCTATAAAATTAAAAGTGATGAGTGTTGATTCATCATGAAATATTTTACATTATGCTATATCATGCTCTATAATCATTAAGATCCAAACCATCTCACCGTTTTCACAATAACTTCATTCTCTTAATCAATATTCAAATATTAATAGAAAATACGCTATATCTAGACTAGACAATAGTCCACCTAATGAAATATAATTTGAATATTTGTGATATAATACACATCCTTTCAAAAGGTTCAAAAATCAAATTCCAGTAGCACAGGGAAGTTTCAAAGTTATTTTATGAGAATATTTTCCATTATTTTATTCCTATACCCCACTCCACTCTTTTTGAGATAAAAATTGTTTTAAACATACAGACAATGCTCTCAATAATTTTCAATAACATCTCAAAGTTATATAATTATAAGAAATAATTACTCGTATTAATTAGTAAGAAAGAATATAGTATTGAATATATCAATTTTGATACTCAGTAACCAAAGCATTGCTCATTTACAAGATTTTTTTGATAGCCTAATGTTTATTTTACTTTTCCATGACATTACTTAAAGCATTGTTTTAAAATGAATTTAAATTACCATAAAAGGAAAAATTTATTACAATATTTGAAAACATGTTCAAGTTTTATTTTGTGTTAGTTTTTCACTAAACAATTTTTAATAGATGAATCAGTTCCAATTTATTGAGATCACAGCTCCAATTAAATTTCAGAGACTTGTAACTCTGAGGAAGACTTTTACCTCTAAACCATATCTTCAAATACCTAGTGAACTTTACAGATTTTTCTATTTAAAGGAAAGTTCTGCTTCAAAGTTTATTTCATGGAGCTTAGCAATGAGGAATACATTTTTAAAGAAAATTCAAATTCAGATCCCTTACATTACCAGATCTTTTTTCTGCCTACTGTAGATGTATAAATATTTCAGAGAAATTAATAAAATTCAATTGAAGGGCAAAAGTAATACATATAGTTTAATTTTTTTATGAGTTCAGGTGATATTAGCTGCTAAGCATTTTTTAACCCCTTCAATTATTTGAGATTTATAGTTTTCATTTCAAGTGGTATTATTCTTAGTTCTTGGTGTAGGAATTTCTACCTCTTTTTTCCCAGTTCCCTTTTTTTCCTATTTTTTTTAGCCACTTTAGCCACCCCACTTGTAATAAGGAGTAATAATGGCACCATTACTGCGTAATTCCTGATGTGACTCCAGCTTGTCTGGAAGAGTTTTCTTGCACTCCTGAAAAAGCTTTCCATAGTTATAACTTTTTGATATTCAGAAACTGTGATGGGTTGTTTTTATCAAAGAAACCCTTTGCTGTTTTCAAAATTTGAATTATAATTTAGTTACCTTAATTTATGATGCACCACTTAGCAAAGAATTTATTTTTCTTGCATTTAAATAAGTTTATGGAATGAGATTTCTTCCATGATTTGTGAAGGTAAGGTTCATGGAAGATCTTTCATTCCACATGAGGCAAAAATTTACCAATAAGAAAGCGTGTGAATTTGGAAAAACTAATAGAGGAAAAAAACATTAAAATTATATTCTTGGAAAGCCTTACTTTAACTTTAATTTAAAAGAGCCAGTGGAATGGAAAATTTTTGCTTGATAATATAAAAAGTTGAATCTTTTTATCAATTTTTTGTCAAATACATAAAATTATTTTTATAAAAAGAATGTAATTGCAGGGAATGAAAAATCTCCCTTTCCACTGTTCAGTTTCCTATCATCAATCCAATAAGTTTCTTAAGGAAAAATTTTATCATATTGATAAAATAGAGAGTCTTAAAATTCTTTTAAAAATTTGCATTTCATTATTCTCATAATCAAAACAATTCACCTTTTCAGTCTGTATGGGAGATCATCTCAAATAATTGTTTGCTAACCAGTCAGGATTGACTCCCTCTCCTTCTCTGGATCTCTGTTTATATCACTGCCATCATCTGAGTCCTTAATTTTCTTTAATGGATCCTTCAGATTGCACACCTTGTCCTCAAAATCAATATAATGCTTTCCTGGTAGAGGTTCATGAGTGTGATAAACTTTATCATAAGATCTGGTATTTCTTAGACCCTTAGGGGGTACTTTTCCTGACTTTGGACTATGGTCATAACCAGTCTTCTTCTAGAGCACGGGTCTCCAAACTTTCCAGCCTTAGGGCCATACTGATTACTCCAGCAAGTTCTGAGGGCAAAACCATATTATCATTGTTGTCGGTGGTAAAAACTACAATAATGTTATGATTAGTTAACCCATGACCATATCAATGTAGGTGTTATATTAATAATTATTCAACATAAAATTAGAATACTTCAGTAAACTAAATTTAATTTGCTATAAAAAATATGTTCTCTAAAAGAAGTTTTCAAGTACGCTCTCCGCAGGCCGGACAAAATCTGTTCACTAGCCGGATGTGGCCCTCTGGCCGTAGTTTGGAGACCCCTGTTCTAGAGGGTCATCATATACTGAAGTTGTCAATGGGCTTGTTGTTCTAGACAAAGGGGGATTTTCAGTTGGACCAGCAAAGCACTTGTAAAATTGCCAAGAAGACTTGTTTTCCTGCTTTATTATTTTTTTATACAAAAAACGATGTCAAGGGTGAATAAAATTAAGTATTAAGAAGCATAACACTATTCCAGTGGTAATTCCTGCTTGACATGCTGAATAATGAATTAATTCTAAGATAAAGAGATATTCATAGCAATCATTTTTCATTAAAAATATATATTTCAATATGTTATTATTATTACAAATTCACTTTTTATAATCTGATGATGTTTAAAGGTTAATTGAATTTTATTAAATTTAATTTGAATGATTTGTAAAACTAATTATAAATGATCCTCATGAGCTGATAATGTGAATGAATAAGCAATGCTGCATTAGTATTGCTCAAGGTTTTTAGGATACATACAAAACATCTCTGTTTATCATAAAGTAACTTTCTTAAAACAGCTAATTGGAACACCTCAAAAAAGAGTAGATAACGCTTAAAAGTATTTTCAGATGAGAGATGAGGTCTTGAAAATATACTTTTTTGACAGGGATTGAATACATTAATGAATGAGGACCTTTCTCTAACAGTAACTTGCATAGTAGACCATGAAGAAAATATTATGGACCCATTCTCATTACACATCTTGATTTTCAATCAACTCATATGGGATTAAATCAGTTTCTTTAATAATTGGTTTTATTCCAAAGGGAAGGTTAGCTTGGAAAGGCCTACATCTGTTGTCAGATTAAAAATGGTAAATATAATTGGTAATGGTGCAAAATCTCTTTTTAGAGTCATGGCATAATCGTATCTGCACTGATATTAAGTACCACAGATGGTTTTATCCACTTCTTTATCTTCTAACCTATATATAGAATGAAAAATGAAGTGCATCTGATGAAGCCTATATATACATAGTGATGATAGTTTCATGTTTAGCTTATCAATATTTCTTAGTGATCAACCATTTACAACTTTTATGACCCCAGAATTAATTATTTTACTTTAAGAGAATATTTTACTATGATATTTATCCAAATGATGATCAAAATGATTAAAGGTCCACAGTATTACTAGGGATACAATAATTAATATAACATCAGTTTCATGTACTATGATATCGTTCCCTTAAATATTCTATGATTTTGGTGACATCTCTGTTTATATTTATAATCATCAAATTTTTATATCTTCAAAAATTACTTACTTAATTATTACTCATTTCTGCTTCCATAAATGTATCAAAGATTTTGAATCAGGAAAAATATCATATTGCTAATCAAACATTGAGAAATAAAATCATACATAATTATTTAAGTTTCTAGCAAATATTGCAATCCTGAATTTTAAGGAAGATTATGCATATAAGGTATCACAATGCAATATACTTTAAGATCATGCTTAGAATTTAAGTGCCTGAGGATTTATTTAATATGTGCAAAGTCCGTGTAAGTATATATATGAAACAAAGTACCAGAATATGAAATTTCTTAAAGAGGAAAATATAATGAAATGTAATTCAAATCAATTATTTATCAAAAAATAGATTAAATATTATTTCTTATTATTTCTGACTTTGTTGTTTGATATAATAGGCATAAATTTTGCTTTCCCCAATTTTAGCTTCAGTTTCTCTTCCAGTACTTTGAATATTATGACACTCTAATTATCTTAGGATTATATTTTTGTTTATAATTTAAATGAGAATCTTATCAATATCTATTGTCATAACATTGTTCTATTTTATAAATACTGAAAGGTTAATCATTAGGTATATTGAGTTTAAATAAAAAATTTAGAAATTAAAGCTTAAAGTGACCATCAGCTTCAAACGACATAAGTAGGTTGGTAGACAAAGAGGATGCTAATGAGAAAACTTGGAGCCGACAAAATCAGTAATACATAGATGGATACTATCTAAGACCATAACAAGTAAACATATATCTCATGGACAAACAAGATAGGTGGCACAAGAAATCCCAACAAAATTCTCCAAGCGCCACTGCGTCTTAGAGCGACAGCCTTGGACGATTTGTTTACAGAAATCGGATGATTCGTCACATGTGGACAACCTCCGTGTGAGGGAAAGAGTAATTCAGCCGCATGCTACCAACGAGAATAGAATGTAGAACAGGGATGCGCAACCTTTCCGCTATTGACGGCCGCACTACAGACGTTTTACTTTAGGAACGGCCCCCATTAAGTCCAAGTAAACTTTATAATGCTTGTTATATATATAACATGAAATAGCAATTGTCAACAGGGCCGCCAAAGTCCTTGCCCACGGCCGCACCCATGCTGTAGAAAGTTCGATGTAATTTTTGATACAACTGATAAAATAAACGATATCTTTAACTTACTTTCAATTCGTTTTTTAAAACCCACCATTCAGAAAGTTGTTTTTGCATAAAGATTTTTAAACTAGATATTTATTCATTTGCTCATCACGTTCTTTCCTCGCTTAAGTTACGGCGTTCGGTGATAAAATTTTCCAAAAATCTTCCTCAGTGTGGCCTTCAGTGGAATAAATTCCCGTGATACAGAGCGTTTTCGCTACTCTGAATATGCCAGGTACCAGAGCGGGGTGTCTTTCCTCTGCATTATTGGAACACCGTCCATCTACCTTCCATTTTAAAGCATGCCTTCGAGCATAACGGTTATTACTACACTTTTATTACCGTTCATATTTGTAGCATTAATAATGAATATTACAATGTACATATAAATTTTGTATTTCGCTAACTATGTAGAAATTTCGAACGAAATTCCACTGCTAATTTTAAGCTATTTAGAGAACAACGTAAATGATGATGATGAGGTTTGGTTATTCATTACATACCTTATTATTTGCGATAAAATTTCGCTAAAATGGTAAAAAGTCATCAAATCACAAGGTCATCTTTTCCTAGGTTATAAACAATTATTTCTTCAATAGCTCTCAGATTCTAATAACTTAATCTCTTAATTTGTGCACAAGGTTTATTGAAGTATTTACAGTTAAGTCATTTATAAGACTACAGAAGATATATTTCTTCTCCCTTTTAACAAAGCAAAAATATTTTGCTAAAATCGTTGGAAAAACACTCGTTGAAAAAATGAAGCAGATAATCGGTGAGAAGAAGTTCAAAACGAAGAAAGAATTTCAGGAGAGAAATAAAATCTCGCGATCTCTCCAATAAAAGCGTCCAAATTCTTAACCTCTGCGATTTAGTCGAGTGTATCATTGAAGTGGAAAATAATTTTTCAACTCAAACGTTAGTTCACCTTTTCATTAATTCTCGGGCATTTCTCTTCAGGGAAAACGTGTTCATTCAAACTCTTTCATTCAACTCTCGATCCCATATTCTAAATATGACGACGTCCATTTGAGCGAAATGACGTTCTTTAGAAAGTTGATCGTGAGTTCATTAATACGCCGAATTCACGAGATCGAAGTTGTAATGATTTATATTCATTATTTGTACGGATAATATCAGAGCTTTAATTATTTTGCGGTTACTAAATATTTGAATAAAGTAGAAGCAAAAAATTACTATTAACTAATTATAAAAAGTGAAATAACTGTTTAACAAAATATTAAAATGTTCTCGAAAAATGCACGTTAAACGTATTAATAATTTAAAACAAGTATAACCGTCTGACCTAGGGCGAACAAGATAGAAATCGAATTGGATAGTACCTTTTGATAATTGATGTGCGAAAAATCGTGTCGATCTATCGCGCATTGAGATCAAATGAAAGCGCTCGAAATAATCGCCTCTTTCCATTTATTAAACCAGCTTTATACTCTAATAAATGATAAATTAATAATGGGCGGTTACTCTTGAATGTCGATTTTTAATCCACAAGTGTATCGAAGGTATCACACTCCCCCAAATAATGCCGAAATAAGGATATTCCAGTATTTTTACAGCTTTTTTGTTTTTCGGGATATTGATTGGGAGATGAGTGAGTCAAATGGAATCTTTCTGTTTTTTGGGAGTTGTTTTCGTGAAACACGACCTTATCCTGGGATTTTTCATGAAAGGTTAACTTTCGACCAAAATTTGGAATTAATCTGTTCCTAACCTATCGTTAAATTGTGAATTATGGATGTACGATCATATATATTTCTTTTCTTTGCCGAGTTAGGCCCAAATTTTTTTCCAATTGCTTAAAATACATCGTATATTCGAAAAGAAATAAAACCGATGAATGGAGAGTAACAAATTCAGAGTAAACCTTTCTGTTCCAACACAAAGAAGAAGATTTTCACAATTGTATTTTGTAGATGCTCATCTCACAGTTCATTCAGTTTATCTTGGTCTAAAATAATTTGCTGACAAATCCACTAATATATCTTGAAACTTAACCATGATGTGAATCTGATTATAGCAGAAGTATTTTTTACGAATTCCAGTAAAACAGCCATAATAGAAATATAAATACAAAATTATTTTGTTAAATTCTGGACACTGAGAGTGATTTTTCTAAATTTAATTATGTATTTGATGTTATTGAGTTGAGAAAGCGAGTGAAGTATCATTTGAATTTAGGCGTCCGCTTAATCCATCATAGAAACTCATAAAATATTTTACAGGAGGACATAGCTATTCTATTTCTTCGATTATCTCTGAATTTAAGTAACTCCTATCGCCTTATATCATATTGAACTCCGGGTTAAGAGCTACCAATGATGATTTTAGATTATCTTGGTTATTTTCAGTACAGTAAAATAAAGCAGAAAAAGTGTGGGTTTTTCCAAGATTACTGCATATTCAATCATTCCTATATAAATATATTTTTTTGTTCCTTTGAATTTAAGCAAAAATGATTGCCAACACCTGTCGCTATTTTCTTGAAGCGGATGTAATTCCAAATTCGTTGGATGGTTTTAAACAGAGGACTCAATTATCTCGTACGCATAAAATTTAATCTCAAATCATTGTATGCTTCATTTCTTTCTATTTATACATATATCTTTCTATATAAATATATATATATATATATTTCTGTTATATTTTATATATATATTTATTTCTATTTATATTTTTATATATCGTCAGATTGTTAACACAGAATACGAAGATTCTCCTATTTTTCGGTGGCCGTTTCTGAAAAATCACGAGGAATATCGTTTCCTATAAATTCATAAGGGAATTTATAGAGTTGGATTTGGAGGCCGTAGTGACAACAAGATTTCGATTACAGAGAAAATGTTCTGAGTCTCTCTTTTTCGTTTTACTTATGATATCTCAGGTTGAATATGTGAAGGAATATATTTTTTCTAGATTGACTTTTGTGAAATCGCGATCGATTTTAGTATATTCTTCCGTAAATAGAAGTAATTTAGTTTCAATTCGATGGTGGATTTGAATCTCTTTTATTTATGTGTTATCAAACTTTTTGAAAATACAGGAAATCTTAAATCTTTCCTTAAGATTGAAAATATCATATTATTATAATAATATAAAAAGGAAATAGAACGAAACACGTAACTTAAATTCACAGAAACATTTTTTTAACGGATATAAAATTTTACCTATCGGTTGCTTTGCATTTAATAAATATCTGGAAAAGGGGTAAATTTTTAAATTCTAACCTCAAAAATAATTTTATGAAAAATTTTATCGAGGATATTATTATTATAGTGTTTTTTCTAAGAGACGAATTTTAGTAATTTTAGCCAATTTAACAATAATAAAAACGATCAATAGTGGAGTATCAACTAGGATACGAACAAAGTTCGAAACCGGGCTTTGGTGAAATATTGCTGTAACCAGTCAGTCCGTTTAGATATAAAGCTTTATTGAAAGGATAAGAAATGCTCTCATTTTAAAAAAGTACTTCTTTTTTCCTAAGTCATGCATAGAAATGGAAGATTCGCAAGCTCAATTATTTGAATATGCAATTAATAACCCTAATTGGAAGTTTATAAATAGTACTCATCTTAAACAAAGAGAGCTATGTACTTTGATGGAAATGGATTGATGGAAAATATCATAACGGAGTCCTCTTCTTTATGAAAAAATTGACGATAAGTCACAATTTTTCATTGCTTCGAATGAGAGATGAGCATTAAGAAAAATACTTTCTTCATTGCTTTATTCTCGTATCTTTTATCAGAATACCTTTCGCAGCACTTCCTGAAAGTCATGTACTTTGAAAAGTTGGAAATTAAAAAAAAACTTTGAAATAAATGCAAGGAGTGAACGAAAATTGGCATAGTCCTTAGTTCGACGCCCGAGCGGAAAGAATGCTGCCATAAAAATACGAGATATCGAATGTAATTGAAACACCCGATATCTTTTAATTTAAGTTGAGCAGCGTATAGGCGTTACATATCTTTCGGAAACAGTTTTATTTGTTCATCATTAATTCAGAATGAAGATCGATTCCTGGAAATACTGAAAAACTAGAGAAAATATTTTCTCTTACATATAGACGCTCCGGGGATATATATATATATATATATATATATATATAATATTTAATCATTATTTTAAATATTTTATTATTTAATATATATATATATATATATATATATATATATATATATATATTAAAAATAAAATTTTTCGGAATATTACTCTGCTCGAACATCGCTAAAAATGAACTAAAGGACATTATCAGAGCGCATATACACATTGACATCGATTTTCCATGCATATCTTACGGCAGAATTATTCCCACCCCGTGTCGAACCAAGGAAAGCCTGCTTACAATAAATTAATAATGCGCTTGAGTATGATTGTCTTTATGTACACTACAAATTTCAAAATGAAATTTTTGTAGGAAGCACCTCAAACGATATTCCGATTTCTTATGAATATATAGTAAATGCCCTCTAGCATCGAACCAACGACCATTTACGGCATTCTTACGGTCGCTCTTATGTGACAACGAGACCGTTAAATGCTGCTTGAAATTTTGAACCTCTGTGCGTTTGGGAAGTGTCATAAAAAGCTTTCGGAGAAATGGCCAATGTTTCTTATTGGGAAAATCGAGATTACGGGTCGCTCTGGAATCGAACCCATGACACATTATCAAGTATTGTATGTATCATATTAAGGGAGCTAAGATTTTTCAAAATCTGAAAATATTTCACCTCCTGGCATCGAACACATGACCAGTTGTAGCTAAATTATACCATTTGAAAAACGACCCCATGCATTCTTGTCTTGCAAAGTCGATTTTTGGGGCCTCCTAGAATCGAACCCATGATAGGTAGAGTGGATTTCTGATTTTTTCCTAAGTGAGATTTAGTGGGCCATTACGTAAAAAAATCAGCATGCCGGTGGCCCCAGCGGTTTGGGCCTGACATTAATATCCTATATATATATATCTATTATATATAGACGCTTCGGGGGGATATATATATATAACATATATATATATATATAGGATATTAATGTCAGGCCCAAACCGCTCGGGCCACGTCGCCGCCGATTTTTTTACGTGATGGCCCACTAAATCACACTCAGGAAAAATTCGAAAACCGACCCTACCTATCATGGGTTCGACTCTAGGAGGCCCCAAAAATCGACTTTCCCCCGTAAGAATGCATGGGGCCGTTTTTCAAACAATTTAAAAAAATACTTTCCATTGAGATAGAACAATGAAATTTCATATGGCTATTGCAATTATATATATCTACGCAAAAATGCTATTTTTTACGCGCAACCGGTCATGGGTTCGATGCCAGGAGGTGAAATATTTTCAAATTTCGAAAAATCGTAGCTCTCTTAATATGATACATAGATCAATCAAATTTTTTACACTTATAGGTAAGTATATTATATACCTCTAAAAAAAATCAACAGTTGCCTATGTGTCACGGGTTTGATTCCAGAGCGTCCCGTAATCTCGATTTTCCCCGTTAGGAATGCATGGGGCCGTTTTTCAAATAATTTTAAAAATACTTCCCATTAAGTTAAAAGAATAAGATTTCATGTAGCTGTTGCTAATTTATATGTCTACGGAAAAATGTAGTTTTTTACGTACAATCGGTCCTGGGTTCGATGCCAGGAGGTGAAATATTTTCAGATTTTAAAAAATCGTAGCTCCCTTAATATCGTACATAGATTATTCAAACCTTCTACAAATATAGATACATACAAAATGTAATTAGAAAAAAAATCAGCACTTGCCTATGTATCACGGGTTCGATTCCAGAGCGACCCGTAATTTCGATTCTTCCCGTTTAAAATACATTGGCCATATTTCCGAATGTTCTTTATAACACTTCCCAACCGCGCAGAGGTTCAAAATTTCACACAGCCCTTAAGGGGACCATTCTCATATAAAAGCGACCGTATTTATGTCGTAAATGGTCGTTGGTTTGATTCTAGGGGGCGTTAACAATAACTTCGTAAGAAATGCATAGGGAATTAAGGACTCATTTTAAGGTACTTCCTGAATGAATTTCTTTTTCGAATTCGGGGTTTTTATAAAGTCCACCATACTCAAGCGAAAGATTACAGTAATTTTAGCATGATGACCTTGGTTCAACGCCGGGGCGGGATTTTAGCTGCCGAAAGAAATGCATGGGAAATCGAATTCGGTGCATTTTCAGTTTCGTTAAGGTCCTTTACTTTATGTTTAAAATTTTATTTTTTACTAAAGATAAATTATTGCATTGCTTGCTGTCAGCAAGCACACCTTTGCTCGTATATATATATATATGCCCCCGAGGCGGCTCAGTACCCTAAGGTAGAAGATAATATTTGCAATGTTTCTCTTGAAAGCGACATTCATTTAATAGAGAGCGCAAAGGAGGGGGTTTTCCGCTGAAAGCAGGAGAACTCCCAAATTAGACTTAATTGCCGTAGAGGTTTGCCAAAATTTTGGAACACGCCTCCATGTTTGGAGATCTAACATATGCAATACTTTTGAATTACCGAATTATGTTGTATGATTCAAAAATTTAGAACAAAGGCTCTCGTTTTTGGTGTATAACTGTAACATTGAAAGTTTCCCATTTTAAAGGGTACGATACATTCAGGAATTTCTATCTTTCCCTTAATAGACTGATCATCAATTAAAGCCGTGTTTATCTTCGGATGAACACGAAGATCAAAAATAAGCCTCTTTTCCAGTGTCTTTGATGTTATTTTCAATCGATATTTTAAAATAGTGTAGTCGGTTAAACTAAATGGAGTGTTGATTATTGAACTTTCCGGAAAAGTATTGATATACGCGAGTTAAAGGACATTTGAACGGAAGTTATCTCCTATCGCGAGAAAATCGGAACATAATTAAAGAAGATTAGGATAATTAGGAAAGAGGTTCTAATTAGGCACGAAAGTTATTAATGAAATTGGTTCTGCCCTTACTGGACTCAAGCTGTGAATTCAACTTATTTTATCTCTGTTTTGTAGTATTATGATTTTAATATTTGGTCATCCAGAAATCCATACACGTTATTTTGTCAACGTTGGTACTACAGGTGCCCGATAATAAATATTGTCTGCTCTCTATTACATTCGCACATCGAATGAGCACTCCAATTTCGATTAAAACTAAGAATGAATTTTGAGAATTCCAGGAATCGATGGGAGTTTGCAGCGAAGTTTTCTCTTTTTATATCGACTCCACAAGGTTTTGCATGAATTCATCCTTTTTTGAAATTTCCGTAAGAAAACATTGATCGGGTTAAATTAATTTCTACTATGCATTTTTATTTTTTGAGAAAATTTAACATTTCAAAATTACTCAAAATCAAAAAGCTGAACCACGCGTCCGACAGTCGATTGTAGCGTAAAAAAGTAATATTAGTCATAAGAGCCGTTGTGTACAAGAGCCTATTTTAATGAAATGAACACGACAAGATGAAAGCCCTTTCTTTGGATTCCATCGCCGAAATTCGGTGGAAGTTGGCCATCGTTTCCTTAAGACCAGTTTTCCATTGATTTGCGCACACTTAAAAAAGGACTACAAGAGCTGGAGAAAAAATCTAATATAATTATAATATATAAAATAAACAAATAATCGCGCAGAGTGAATATCATCTTGATATTGAAGGGCTGATAAATGAAAGAATTTACAATGTAGAATGTGAATTGAACATCGCTACGCAAAACAAGATATGCGATAGAATAGTGTAGCCATATGGAGAATGTAGGAATAAAAATAGGAGAAGTACGAAACACGAAGATATTTTAAATGGAAGTGTCAAAGGAACGAAGCAAAACTCAAGGTTGGACCCTAATTATATGAATCAGGGACTATAGGAATACTATAAGAAAAATGGAGATATGCGGCTTCAATTGATTCTTTTGAAGGTGGCGGACGAATCAAAAGGAAGAATATGATTGGCTAATCCCTTAATCATCGTTTATGCGCGTGTTTATCACGAAGAGCTTCAGCCTAAAGCTGCTTCACCTTTGATAATCTCCATTTATTGCGCAGAATGCTCGTGAAATTAATTTTATTTTCTTTTCTCGCATCTTTTGATGATAATTGTTTTGCAACTGATTAATGCTGACGTAAGCTTTTAATAACCTTTCTTACATTGCAAGTAAACTTGCGCTATTGTACTTTAAGGACGGTGTTCCGAATTATCTAACCGTTAATATGTTTGGACAAATTTAAGACGCTGCAGCGTCTTAAATTCCCAAATAAAATCCTTCGATCCAGAGAAAGGACTTAAAAAATTACTTTTATGTTAATCCCTAGATCATAGCGAATTCGTGTAAAAATCGCAATCGCAAAAAAAGTGCAATTCGTTTATAATGATATGAATTCGTGTTCTTCTTTTAAGACTCCGATTTGAACATATCTCGATGATGCATTTTCCTTTATTAACATATTAAAACTAAATTAGACATCGATTACTTATTTCGCTTTTCGTTGCTCTCAGAGGTAAATGCAGAGCCTCAATTGAAAATGTAAAATGTGAAATTTGAAATATAAGATGTGAATTAAATTTATCACCAGTAATTAATTTCAAGGAAAAACACACAATTATTCTTTATTTCTTATCATTAAATATGAGAAAATTATTCTTATGAAATTTAAGATATCCTTCTGCATTTTAACCTGCCTATAAAAAATAAAACTTCTTTCTTTATCATAAATAAAATTTTTCTTTTAATCATACTCTAAAAATGTTCCGACGTTTAAAATATTATATTTTATAATAAAAAATCTGAAGATGGCTATCTATCTACATAGAATAGGCCTTTTACAATTGAATTTAAGGAATGTGTACAACTTAGAGATTATAAAATTGCCATCTTTAGTGAAAATTTTCTTCTTATTTATAAAGAAATAAAAATTTAAGTAATCCATTAGATAAAATTGACATCTCTCTCTTTATCATTTCATAATACCGATTTTGAAGCTTTGCTTTAAATGTTAGAGGCTATAATTAGAACTAGCCTTCAGAAATCTTTGTAATTATTTGTATTCCATCTCTTTGTTTGATTCGAATGAAGATTGCAGCACGACTTTTCGGAATGTACGCTTAGAATTCATTAATTCTTTATACTACTGCCCAAAGTAATTCATGGTTTTTGCGATCTTTCGAGACAGAATTTTATCTATTTAACATTCATTCATAGCCGAAAATCAATTCCTTTATCCAATGAGTCATATGTTCTTTTAGGCTCTACTCCTATTTACCGTCGATCGTTTGCATAATACTCGGTTCCCCGACGCTCAACCAAAGTGAGCTGTCGGGCGAGCGGTCTGTCGGCCAGTTGAGCGTCGTGCAAATGATCGTCGGTCGGGACCCGTTCTTTTACTACTCGTATTATCTCATACAGCCTGTTCCCATGTGTAGTTATGTATGTAAATGTGTATAGATAATACGAACGAGTTTCCCTTAATGTTTCTATTATTATTAATTTCTATTTGACTTAGATTTACACATCCGTCGATTAAACATAAATTACAACTTACGGAATGCAATGCCATTCGAAGAATTTTTCACTGTTTCCGATATCAACGTTTTATTTTTTTAACATCTTTTCTCAGTATGTATTAGACTGTATTTAACAAAAGGAAATTGTTATATTTATTTACAATATTTAAATTTCAATTGAATTCTTATTTTTTAAGATTGGAACCCAGAACATATTAAATAATGCTCGTAAAGTTTATTTTGGAAAATCGTCGACATTTCTACTCATCATTTCCTTAAAATCCCAAGATTTCTAAATGTTCTATTCGCATTTGAATGATTTCTTTCGCAGAAAGTAACTTTGCTCGATTTTAGTGCCCTCGCGTATATTATTATTCATTGTGTTATCAACGATTGTTAAATCACGAAATAAACATTTGATTATGAGCCTTTTCATGAAATCGAAATGAAAAAATCATAGAATCGAAAGTACGAGTAAATTGAACATTTAATAATACAATCTTGATATTGCTAACATTCTTCTTTCTGAGGTAATAGTTTTTGACAAAAACACGCCCCTAAAATTGCCAAAGAGTACGTACCAGAAATTTTCTCATAAAATTTCTAGAGAGAATCCCAGAATGCAACTAAAGTATGCATTTATCTACAACGTTAATATTTCATCGCAGTGTTTACACTGAGAATATCCTTTAAATTCGACCTCAAATATCAATTTTTAAGGAAAATTCTATATGAAGCGCTAAAACTTGTTTAAAGCTTTAAAATAGTAGCTCGGGAAATGTTTGGAAAATCGACTGCCGATCCAAGATTTGAATAATGCAACGGATCGATTTCCCTTCAAAGTATTCTCACTCTACAGTCGGTGATTTGTGTGCATTATTTATTCGCTCTGCGACGCAATAATAAGGTTGGAGACGCATAACATACAAATGATCGTCATTTAAGGAATCAATAATAGGAAAGAAATGTCCAAAATCCTTCCCATTGAATAAACCTTGAACATATTAACTCGAAACTGAAAATATTATATAACAAAGGGATAAGCCGCAAGCAAGCCGCCTTTCGGCGTATGGCAGAGGGTGTAAATACCTATTTTTATGTTATTGCGTATTTTAGCCTATTACCATCGCATATCGTGCAAGAAGGAATTCTTGAATCGATTCGTCCTAGCATCTCGTATTTTAACGTACGTATCAGATCGGCATAGATAGCAGGGTGGTCGCATTATGTCGATCGCTTCTTACGAAAACGTACTTTCTCCAAACTTATCCAATGAAAGCAATTTAGCTGCTAATCTGCTAATGTTTCTCAACCTGAGTCCGATAATAATTTGGTGACACTCGCCTTTTTATCGTAGCTATTTTTTTGCAAAAGCTTTAAGTTGTACCTTTTTGAGCGGGAACCCCAGATGTGTATTCTAGTTTTGGTTTAATTGACGAGAAGTAACATCGATCTCTCACTTTTTCGTCACTCCTACCAACGATACGCCTAATGTAGTTTTCTATTAGCGTTACTTCATTATGTCGTATATGCGCTAATAGTAATCCCGAGATATTTAATCGAGTCTACTTTAATATCTGATATTTAATAACTTGGTACGCTATACTCTTATGCAACTGTTTCCTTTCGAAGAAATTTACTACGGAGCATTTACTAACTTTAAGTTCAAATTGCCATTTTTTGCACGAACGTTGAATACGAATTAAATCTCTTCATAAAGAAACATGATCTTCCTCGGTGGTAATTTCTCTGTAAATCACCGTTTCATCCGCAAATATTCTCACTTTCGATATCGAGTCGTTTATATATTTTAAGAATAGAGGAGGTCCAATTACTACCCTGTGGAACGCCCGAGGTAACTTTGACCTTGTTTGAAGTCACGCCATCAAGTAAAACTTGTTGTTCCCTATCGCGGAGAATTTATTTATCGCGATTCTGAAATTTACATTTATTGTACTGAACAATCTCACTTACTTTTTTAAGTACTCAGACAATGATTGAGTATTATAGAAGGTGCTGTATTGTTCTGCTTTTAAATTATTGTTTTGCGGGTTTCAAATAGTTTGTTTAACTCAATTTGCTTCTTCGTACAATTAAGGTAGGGATATTTCGAATTATAATATTCAATCTATAAACAGTGTAGTTACTTTATTTAATCGTTGAATTTTAAAGTTTGCATTCATTTGATTTCATTAGACACTATCGTATAGTTTTGGATCCCAATCCTGTCTCCATTCTCGAGCCTAATATTTCAGATCAAAATTCCGCAGTCATCTTTCCGAAAGCCAAGTTTCCAGAACCATGGGTTTTACCTGAGAAAATAATATAATACATAATCTCTGATGTCTTCGAAACGGATTTTGAAAAAATGAACTACAATCCTACTTAGCTCTTCAATATCAATGGATGAGGTAAAGCATCGAAGATTTATTGAATGATTAAAATTTTATAGCCGAAGACGGTTGAGGAGGGTTGGTGAACAATATTAGGACCAAAGCTTACATAACACGACTTTGTAGCAAATATTTTTTATAAATTTTATTAACCAATGTTTACTTGTTGAGATGGTAATGAATTCTATATAACATTAAATAAGACTCTTGTTTATTCTTAAAACCTTACGTGTACACTTTTAATGCTCGATATGGGACGATATTCGGGTGTATATATCCTTGTTGTACCAAGAGTAAACCTGCAATTAGTTGAAGACTGATACTTAAGATCAATGCTTAATAATTTACCTCATAACTTTGTATTTCAAATATGATTTATCAATAAACTTTTTAGCGTAAATATATCAAATATAACCTATTTTATAATGGTTAAAAAATCAATTAACCCTACGTATGAGTGACTATTTTTACAAGATAGTTGCAGATATTGTTCTTTCCTGTACTATTCACTGTTCCGACATACGTAATTCACACTATCAGGTTAAAAATGGGACTTTAAAATTCTGCGTAAAATGTTCCAATGTTCGGACATGGACAATGTCAGAGCAAATGTATAAGAATGATAGTTTCCGGTCAACACAGGAAGATGCTGAATTGCTTTGAGTAAAAAACTTCCGCTACCCGACATTTTATCCGATTCGGGATCCATAGCCTCTTCATTATTTCTTCAGTAGTTTTTTTGAACCATTCACTCCTGTAAAATCGACTGTGTTAATATTTTCTCGTTGTCACTCTCTCCTGGTGCTCTTTCCTTCGTATCCGTAATTGCCAAAAGGTGTGAATTAGTTTTGGGTTTCTGTTCATCTGTTTATCAAAAGGAAACTAAGAAAAGATAAGAACAATGTATCCGCTAAATACAGGACTTCGTTGGAGTATTGAAAATCTAACAAAAAGAAGTTTTCTCAGAAGCAGCATTCGACCACTCCTTTGAGCCAATGAACTTTGAGGATACTTACATTAGAATTAGCTGAGAAGTCTTCAGATTGACGATTATAACGAAACCTAATTCGTACTGAAGTAGAAGTAATGGGAGTAAAGAGTTTTTTGCACATAGATCCTGAGAAAAATGAAATTAGACGTAAGAGATGTACGGGAAATTAGACACTACTTTAAAAAAAAGTGTGTGGTGATATTTAAGTATCAAATGTACGTTTGGTTGATAGTTTTCAAATTTTCTTTGATTCTTTGAATACTTATAATTTGAAATTCGTAATTAGATTGGTACTGTATAATTTTTTTTGTAAATGAGATAAATCGATAAGTTACAGTATATATCTGATATATCTTATTAAATGAGTCATAGATTAAATTCCAATGCCTTAGATGTTAAAATATGCATGTTCCTCATTTCATAAGATTCAATTTATAACTCCGCGTTATAAAACTTTTACTTAAAACGAAAATTAAGTATAACTTTTTAGTTTATACAAAATTGGTACACATTTGTAAATCCAATTAATTCCATTATATATATAATGACATCCACGCCAATTACAGCTGATGATGAACAAACAATAAAAGGTTCCATATTGTAAAGAGCGAAAGAAGCAGCTGATAAAAGTCGCTATAATTAAAATATCCGAATATTCCCCCCATTAAATGTGAATAAAAAGGGCTAAGAATATGAAATTACAACATTCTTTTCTTTTTAAGTTCATAAACTTCCCGAGATTTCAGAAATTCGTGCGACTTATTGATGTCCTTGCATAGATGGTGTTCGTAATTCATCCTTGCTAATAGCATTTCCATCTAATGGCTCCATTTTAAAGGAATCTCGGTAATAGGACGGAAGTTCCGGAAAACTTGATTGACAGTTATCGGAAGATATATACGATCGATATTTCTAAAGACTATCGTCAGTGACAGAAAACATCATTTTATCTTATTCTCCTCGTTATTCTTGTGTTTTTATAACGGCTCGAATTATTTAAATGGTCTTCGATATCTATACAACAGTTTCAGAAACGATACTATTTAGTGCGTTTATAAATAAATTTTGATTCTTTTAATTATTTATCCCAAGATTTCACTTTGACAATGGAAGTCAAAATAATTTAGAAATGTTTTTTAAATATTAAATGATCTTTCGAGTGTTATACGTTTATTATGTAAAAACAGTTTTCTCTTTTTATAATTCCTTAATTCATTTATGAACTCTCTTATTTTAATAAGAATATTAATGAAAATATTTAAAGATAAAAGAATAATAATAATGGGAAGCCTATGTAGCTGCGAGGACTAATTACATCTGCTACGTCTTCCGAGAACGTTGTTTCTCTTAACATGTTTCATATACTTCTTAACGCTAATGTCTCTGATCTATCAATTCCTTACCTTTCGTTGTTCCTACACTTGCATATGCTACACTCGAGGCCTCACTAATAGCGTGACTTCGATTCTTCCATTATTCTCTTCACAAATCCGACTTTCTTTTCCCTTATAATACAGATGTCAGCACTCACATCCTTAATATACAAACAGACAACGAACGCCGTAGAGTGCAGACGTGTTTCGCTCCCGAGCATAGATCCATCACATCGCTAGTTATCTGTTTACACAGTGCCTTTGCACGATTTCTAGTCGAGATGTCATTCTTGCGATCCTCTTTTGCAGCAGAAATGGTTTCTGAGTCTGATTCAAAGGCTTTCGCTGCAGCATATTCCATTTTGATTCTCGGGCAGAGAATACTTCTTCATGTCGGAAGTGACTCTGTCTTCGCTATTTATACGGAGCTCTCTTTCACTTTTTCACGACGTGCGTTCTTCTGATTGGTCGTTATGTGTAGCAGTCGTTTCCACGTAGACGACAGGGGGTAACCGTCCTCTCGGTTAAACTTTTGCGGTCGCTATCTCGACCGACTCTCGTATTATCCGTGGGAAAAAGTAAGGTTCTTTAGATAGTACCTTGGTATTTTTCAAGTCAATGATGTGATGACGCGTCGTCACATTAGAATGACCACCGCTGGGTGCCCGAGAATCAAGATGGAATGGGTTCGGAGTCTCCATCCAAGTTTATTGAAGGTACATTCCAATCCCAGGCTAAGAAATTCCCTCGACGATTAATCAGTTCATCTTGTGAAATTTTACGATTCCCAACAGTGGAAGTGTGTCCTGTCAATTGTTATAGACTCAGTTTCACGTGCTCGCCACCTTCGTTCCGTAACCACTTCCCCACCTGTCCACCCCTTCCTTCTCCTACTACGAGCTCTCCTCTGGATTCATCTCTTCCTTTGAAGATATCGGATCTCTACAGCCCCATTACTGACAAACGACCATCACCTACATGCATCAATGTGTCAGGATTTTCTACTCCCTTAAAAGACTCTACAGCCCCATTGACACCCCCTTAAACTCTTGGTGGACCAAAACCTTTTTAAATCTGTCGACCCATCACACCAGTCAGATCTGACATCTGAAGGGCTCCCTTCGAATATGTCCTCTCTCCCCATGCCAAAGCCCAAAGCTATTGTAGGAGATTGTAGGAGGAGGGTTTAGATCCTCAGACAGGGTGAATCGGACTCTACCAAAAGTAATTTCACATTTGTCACCAAAAAGGTGGTGCCCTTGCCAAGCGGCCCCAATGACCGGTTTAATACTTCAAGCCACCGAAAACACGCCCTTACAAGAGTACATTTATGCTGTCGCAAAGGAGGTGGACGGTTGAAAAAACACACGATAAAACTCGCTAACAACCGCATTACCTAAAATTGGAAGAAGTAGTAGATAAATGTTTATCGGAGGAGTAGAGGTAAATTTCATAGCTGCCAGACGAATGACCACGAAGGTCGAAACTTCTCTACTCGGAAGGGAAACCTGACGACCTCTATTGAACTCCGGAGCATAAGCCGAGTGCTCGATTCCTCGATAAATATTGGAGAATACGAGGAGGCATTGAGGGAGCTAAACAGAAACAAAGCCTCACGGTAGACTTCTATCTTTGGCAAAACCTTTTTTGGGAGACGAAGCTACTTTCTCCGGACAGCAACTCTCTCAAGCACCGGTTCTTACTCGGTAAAGACGAAGATGTAAAGCAGATGGAGACCCAAACACAGATTATAAAATCATAGCGAAAGCGATGTGAGAAAGACTGACTGTCATACTGTCCTGCAAAGTTTCGCCAACAGAAGTAACGAGTAGTTCAAGTGTGTAGAAGACAGTCATCTGGAATTCGTCCTTTAAAAAGGGCATAGAACTACGCAATAACAAGACAAGAATCCTAGAAGTAGATCGATTTTAAACTTTTATGTCGATTAACAACAATATACATATATATAATTACAAAATTCAAAATATTTAGAACACAGAGCTAGTCAAGATGCTACTATGTCTGAAATTGCATCTTTTTAAGTCATGTAACATTCCTCGAAATTGAAGTTTTTTTATAGCAAAAATGACGGAAATCAATAAAAGCGCGTTGCCTTAGTTTATACTTTTTCTTGCAGTAAATTTCGTAATCAATATGCAATAGCGAAAAATCTCACTTAAATTAGGTAAAATTATGCTTAGTTTGATCTAAAAACCATTCCTGTAGGTTGTGTACTGAACTAGCAATTAAGTCTCAAATTCCAGGGGCATATAATTAATACTTCGACTAGTCAAATTATTCACCCATTTTTGTGAATGAATCGTTATTTGCAATCATTTTATAGAAATCTTGTTTTCTTTGCAGAAGCGATCTATAGGTACCCTCGTAGTTTTAGTTATTTAACACTAGAACAGCGGGACACGGACACCTACAAGGTGTCCTCAGGACATCTAGCGCTTCTTTTAAATAGCAGTCGTATTTTAATTCCTAGTCTTTCCTTAAATGCTTGAAAATTAATAACTAAGTATGGGTACTATTTTATCGGCAGATCATGAGTTAAATAGTTTCTAAATTTTTAATATAGAATTTGTCGTTGAGTTCAATCCATAAGACTCATATTCCGACATAAAAATATACAGAACAGTGAGGCCAGCAATTAAATAGATGGATAAATTAATATAAAGCCCTTTCGAGATAAAATAATTAATTACCTGCATATGTTATGAAAATTTTCCGATTTTATTTACAATTTACATGGGGCACAAGAAAAAATAAGCTCGCGTAATAAAACTTTACCGCTTCACCTACCTTCCTTTGCTTTTATTTCACAACAAAAAGACCAGAAATAAGGTTTAAAATAAAAACAACACCTTTTATATTATTTGTTTATCCAATTATATTCACATTATTTTAGCACAATGATACTGTCATGAAATAGTTCTCCACAGAATCCTTTCACGAAGCTCATAGATAAATGTTTTTGATTTTACAGTTTCTATAAACCCATTCCTTGTAATTCTCATACTTGTCTCTTGATTTATTATATTTGGATTTTCTTTTGAACAGATATTGATGCCTTATCATGTATTAATGTTTTTGGAGATCTCTATCATGATAATATAATCTATATGGATTTATCAAATTAAAGTTTGAATTGTCTATGAGATTAAATGAACTTTTGAATGTGGTTTAAAGAGTTCTAAATGTTAAGAGTTATGAAATGTGATTATCGTGACGGTTCGCAGAATAGAAAATGTTCTTTAAGAGTTTTTCTTTTCGTATTGATGGAGTGTTACTACGGATATGGATAATCCGTCAAGAGGAAGGGTTTTCAGTTTTTGTGCACTTTTTTCCCCTCATCAGTTTTTACAGCTCTTAACCTGGCTCCTTGCATTCATTTTCCTTTCTTTTACATCTTCCCTCAATCATTTTCAACGATTTAACTAATAATCGTTGGAGTTCCCTGTTTCTCTATTCTGAAATAATTGAATGAAATAAAATACTCCTAGGAAGATTGAAAGATTAGGCAAACCCGCAAAATAGGTCAATAATTTAATAAACGAGTAATTTATCTAAATATGGGTAAATATTGCCTCTTTACTCTCTATAATTAATATCTAATTATACACCTAGAGACGTGGATGGGCTTCCATGGATGGCTTAGATAATAACGAAAAACATGATAGGTAGAAACAAGCGTGTTGCTAAATGTACGGCTGCCTGGTGTTAAACGAAAAATTAAAAACACCATACTAACCAGTGTATTGTGACTATTTGTGCGAAATATTCTGTTTTATCAAACATTTAAGTATGATATTAATTAATAAATTAAGTATTTGGAATTGGTTTTTCTAGTTTCCGTATGGAATTTTCTGTAATTTATAACTTTCATTAACTTTAAGGGTATTGATATTACCTAATTGGCAAGCCCTGTCCGTGAAGTTTAAATAATCATCTATTCACATTTTAATACTTCATAATTAACGGTAAAATTATCGAAATTTTTATCCCAAATCAATTTCTTATCTTATAAAAGAATAAAATTCATAAATAATACTACCCATTAGTTTTCATTAGATATCTTTCGAAATAGGAGTATCTTTAAGAGTTTATATAGAGCTCTTTATTTACTTTTAATGATTAAAAATTGTTATTTCTTCATTTCTAATCCTAGAAAACCGTAAATATTTAGGTTCAAATCTCTATGAGCGATACATTTATTCGAGAATGAGAAGGAAAGTCCAAAGGTGTCTCATCTGGAGATGTGCGTTAGTTGGAGTGAATTTAAACTTTGCAATGAAATAAAATAAGAGGTAGAAAGGAGGGGAGTGAACCTTTGGTAGTTTGGGATCAATAAAGTTCCAGAGGGGGGTGATTTTTGGAAGCGGCGGCTGGAATGCAAGAGTAGCTCCAGTTGATGTTTTCTTCTTTAGTTTCCGTTCTTCTTTCGGTTACTCTAATTAGATCATTTTAATTACGATGAAGCGACAAAGGAGAATTATGAAGTGAATTCTTTCGGCTGAGATGAGTACATATAATGCTCACGTCGCGTACATCTAAAGTTATAAAGTTTTTGATTTTACTCATAAAAATACTTATTGTTTTATTTCTTACTAAAGAACGTATTAACCATACCATATTGATACAATATTTTAATGCTGTATCAATTGAAAATCTCTATCTACTCAATCTCAATCTCTATAAGTGTATTTTACGATTTTATAGTTCTGTTTATCTCCTAAAACAAAGAACAGTTTACGTTTTGTTCTATTTAATTTTCATACACAAGTTATTTTTATGCGTATTGGAGAGTAAATTCTCTTGAAATCAATGTGAGAAGGCGTGACTTCGTGGAATTCCATAGTAATAAAAACAACTTTGTAAATTCTCTTGCTCCTTATTTTTTACCACCTATTTATATTTCTTTTGATTCAATATTGCTTTACTAAACATCCTTTAAAAATTTTCTGCAGTATAGAAAGAGATAGTTATGAATGATCGTCTTCTTTAGAGCGCAAGAAATTGGGTGCAAAGCATTTTCCATTATGACGAAAAGCTAAACGAAGAACTTATGCGAATTCAGTGCAAGTTACGAAAAAGGGGAGAAGACTTCCGTAATATACATGTTCGGTCTTAAATTCAAAGTCTACTCTTAAATGCATTCGGAATTATCTTTGGGATGAAAAGGATACAAGTAATTTATTTTTCATCTCCAAGTTGTTCTCAAAACGAATATCGAACGAACCAACCGAAATCGGACCCATCATTCGTTGGATCGAATTTAGTCACAAATTGAATGAAAACATTTTATATGTATCGCTCGAA
Organism: Pantala flavescens; assembly: GCA_020796165.1. NCBI lineage: Eukaryota > Metazoa > Arthropoda > Insecta > Odonata > Libellulidae > Pantala > Pantala flavescens. Next base: position 35,271,901 of record CM036880.1, on the reverse strand, counting down.
TGCGCATCCCGTTTTTCAACTCCTTGGATTCTTCGGTTCGTTCGCTCGTTCACCTCTAGTCGCTCTAAATTTAGGTTGTTTGCTGTGGAAGTCAACATTCTTCTGTTTACCATTCATCACTTTTCACCCTCCTACGCCCTTGACCCTTCACACTCGTTTCCCTTTATTTCCAATGTGCATCAAAGGTCGTCTTCGGATGTGATCGTTATGAAAAGCAAAAAGGACTTTTTGAATTTGAGAAAATAATTTTCTTAAAGATATTTCTTTAAATTTAAAAATATTGTTTATCAATAAAACGGAAATAGAAATATTTATAAGATTTTATGTTCATACGCAGTTATACGAGAAAATACTGTATTCCGAATATTGAAGAATTATAAAGAGATTGGACTGTTTTAAAATACAACGATATTGTCGAAACATTTTGAAAATATCAAATTCTTTATATACCATTACAATATGAGTCTGCATATTGATAATGCAATTTCTTGTTTACGAATCTCATTTCCTATGATTCAGCTTCTCCAGTAATCAATTGCTAAATTTTTTATTTTTCAGAAGTCATAAAATAATTCTTATGCATTTCACCGATATCATTTTTCGCTTCGATATATTTTAAATTTTTTAACCGCGTACATTTAATTTTATGAAACATAAGAACACAAAATCATTTATCGCTCCATTAAAATGACCCAATTGAGCTGTGTGACTGAAAACCTTGGAACTCCTCAGAGCGAAATCATACTTCTGATGGCTCTCAACAGTACTGAAATAACATATGTTTCGCCAATTCATATATATTCATCCTCTGTTCAATATTTTGCATACTAATCATGATGTTGTGGTTGTCTATTATAAACACTACCTGTTTAACGAATGGTAAATGTGGAGGATTGTTAGTTCGGTCGCCTTTATATTATTGTGTTACCTTTTTCCTGAATTTTGCGTTTCAAAACCAGAATTTGTATGAATTATTATATTTCGAATCTTTATGAATTCTCTAATCCTTTTTGGCTGCAAATTTTTAATGGATGAAATAGGTTATCTCATGCGAGATATCGACGAAGTAAAAATTCTGAAGTAAAATATGTTAATGAAGATGATCATCCTTGCATTGGTTATTAAAACAGCTCGATTTATTAGCCGAAGAGATTATTGAAAACAATTCCTCAAAAAGAGGCAATCCCACTTCTAGACGGACATTTGAAATCCTAGAATAATTGATCCGTTTGTGAAAATAAGAAGCTGCTATTATACATACAGTAGTATAAATAGGAAACGACGAAAGATTCCGAAGAAAATCGCGTAGAGTCATCCTAAGAAATGGATGCTTCGAAGCGTTCTTACTTATCTTCAGGCAGCATTTGAGACAGTGTAGTTAATTAGAGAAACATTTTAGATTGATTTTTATGTGTTGGCAAAAGTAGTCCTGGAATGAAGTTATTGCATTCGAAGATTCATTTTAGAGAAAAAAGTATGCTTTAGTGTGTGGAAATTCAAAGCAAGTAAACGAAGAAATAAAAACACCTAGTATGATTCAAGGTAGAATTAATCCTTATTTAACATCAATTACTTTGTTTAGCTGAGAAAGATAAAGTTCTTGATTATCATTTGTGATGGCCTTTATTTTATACGAGATATTAAGAAGTGCACTGAAGAAATTTTTAAAGAAAAGGTGAATGAAAAGAAGGCTTCGAAGTAAATACATTCATCATAAAACACGAGAATTGTGAAAAATATATTCATATAGATAAATATTTATAGTGACCTTCAGTATAACAATTTACTGTCAATTAATTGATAGCGTTCATAACATGCATTATAGAAAAGATAAACTTAAATCTTGAAATTCTGCTCGTTGTTTGTAATCGTCACAGTTTCAAGCATAATTATTTAATAAATCTATGACTTTGCATTTTTATGATTGAAATCAGGGAATAAAGATATTTGTGAAGTAAATAATAGAAGTGAGTGAAATAACGAAGTAATGGCGAATGTGTGTAATGGCTGTGAAGTGCACGTGAATCAATACTCCACTCTTAAAGAGGAACGCTAGTGATTTCAAAAAAGTACAAACTGATATATGAGCCTAATATTATAAAGCAAATCCCTTTTTCCCTCTTCGGAATTTAATATCTAAATCTTATTATTTTTTCGATTCTTCTTCGATACCTCTTTTTGAATCCCCATGACAACAGAGGCATTCAGTTTTCCTCATATGGCGACATTTGAAGGAGTTTAGAATAGCAGAATTTATGAATCCTTAATTGGAAATGCAAAACTTTGTGATTTCCACATTCTATATTACATCTTCAGCCTCAGTTTTTCATTATACCATGGCTTTCCACGATGTTACGCCTTCTAATATTGCATTCTTTTAATTGGAAATTTCTGAAGTTATCGATTGTTCTTTGTATTTGTATATCCATCAGTTAATATTAGAATTTTACCGAATTAACTGTGAATGAATAAAATTGATACACTTTGTTTGAGAAATTAAGTAGATAATACGATTTAGAAAGGTAGTAAGTATTCTGCCATGATGCTTTAGTCAGATGAAAACAAAAAGCTAACGCTAATAGATTCTTTCAGAATTTACTCACATAATACTTTATATTATAATATATTTATGATGACCATTCGTTTGTTAAATGATGCATCATTAAAACCAATCGTTAAATTGATAATTGAAGGTTTAACAGTTTGATTTTCTAGAACCGCTTGATTTTACCATTTATTTTAGATGTCTACTTAACAACATGCAACAAATTTCCTCCTAAGAACCAATTATTCTTAATATTAGTAATATAAACGTCGGGATGCATGGATTTAAATTTGAAAAACTTGTGAAAATATTAAATTATTTTTGCTAAGCCAAAAGATGCCGTTAATGTCCAAGGATACCCAAAATAAGATAAATTAATAACATGGTGTTATGATATCAACATAATAATTTTGATTGAACAGATAAAATGATACGGACTTTTTTACTCGAAGTACTTTTCGGAGAAATGCTTGCAAATACCAATACATGGCTACGTGAGAAGTAACTTTTGATTCTCGCCACCTGTGTCTCTGTCATCGTATCCCATGATGCACCTCGACTGTCTTTACCCTTCCCGCATGTGATTCGAAACTTCAACACTTCCGCCTTCACTTCGGTAGTTAAGCTTCCATTATTTGAGTAACATTGTTTGCCTTTGAAAGTAAGCAGCGTCGGAGACAACGTATCGTTGTGCAAGATATCGATGAAACAAAACATGGCGATGAAAGGCTGAGCAAATAAGGGAGTTATTATTAAGACATGTTCTTGACTTCCATTGACGAAGGCTTTTTCTTTAGCAAAAAATTTTTGTCGTATGTTTCAACAGCAGTGAGGAGCATTGGTACTCTATCGTATAAGAAGCTTACTGCACTTGGTGACACCTAGAAGGTTTTACCTCACAAATTCGGTTATTCTATATCTCTTACTTTAGAAAAGAAGTGCTAAAGAAATAAGGATTTTATTAAGTTCTATGGTATTTATGTAACAGTCTTAAGAAACAGCCATTACCGTAAGGTGAATTAAAAACAAATAATTATAATTTCGTTATAGTATCGATAACTTGAATAATAATTCGCTTTGATATTTTGCTGCGATATTGGAATAATAATTCACTTTTTAAAGTTAGAGATAAAACGTTTAATGCATAGGATTTTGAAAAGAAGTCTATTGAGTTTTTTTTAAAGATAAGAGAAAAAAATTAAAAAGAACATTGTCCGTCATATAATTCAAGAAAACAATTTGATAAAATAGCGCGTTAAATATTCATTAAATTATGATCTTATTCCTAAATAAATATTATTTTTACTATTTCTTCGTTTATTGTCAAACGCCTTGAATGAAACGCCTTCAAACCTTTGAAAAGGCGTTATTTTAGTTTCTTCAGAATAAGGGACGATTTCACAAACGTATTTGAAGATAATAATAAATCTCAAGACATGATTAGCTAATCCTCTGATTCTATTCATTTTAAACTTTACACTCTAAACTTTGCTCAAGGAAACTTTCTTCGATACATATTAAAAATGTAATGATCAATAATCATAAATCGACTGAATTTGATTACGAATATAAAATGAAACATCGTCATAATACATCAGATATCCAAACATTTTTTTATTTTAGCAATTCAATAAAACAATATAGGCGGATTATTTTTGCATGATATCTTATAATATTATTACAGTAAGACCCTGCTTAACGCGGGGGATACGTTCCAATAACTTCGAGCGCTAAACGAAACAGCGTTAAACGAGACAATAAACACGTACATATGTAAATATGTAATAGGGATCAGTGAAAAGAACAAAGAATAAGAAAATTTATCAGTTCTTGTCGAATTTATCACAATAAAATAAAATATTATGTTTATATCTGTATACACCTAATAACCTTGATGAGAACAAATAAATCAATTTTGACGTATGAAAGCTGTGTTTTAATGGGATTGCGACTAAGGAGAATATAGTTGGAACCTTTTTACTGGGCAGACAAAGAAAAGAACGTTGAAAAAGATACATAAGTGCATCTACATATCAAATAAAGTGCACCGCTTTTGGTTGGTGCATAGCTGTTTCCTTAGCACACACATACAACAAGTATCAATACAGTGTTCACTTTAGGGGAACCCTAAGAAAACCGCGTTATACTGAAACAGCGTTAAGCGGGGTATTACAGTATAGTACTAAATAGTTGCGGGATAGCATTTTTAACAATTAACGCAAGACTTAGGTTCTTCATCAATTTTGGAATCTTTATCTAAAGAGTACTTAGTAAGAGTAATTTAGTATTTTTATGTTCATATCTTAAATTCCTCGACATCACTTCTCTATTTTCATTTGTTCATTTTTAAACCATTATTGCATTCCAGTTTCTACCCTTTGCACACATTTAGCAACAAGCTTTTGATTTTTGCTAGAAATATATTAAAATTCTCCCTCGGGAACATTTTGCCACCGAAGGTTTTTGTTTACCATATTATATACAATATATATAATTGTCCGACATTTCAATTATTTTTATACGGTTGCTTGAATTTTTCTGGTACAGATAAAGCATCGATTCGTGAAGATTTCGTGGATAAATCATGTGAATTTATGTTGAATATTGTAAATGACAAGTTAGAATAGCAGCATAATGAATAGGAAATGGCGCATTTTTTGCACATTAAGGAAAATTATCCGAGATAAATGCGAAGTATACATCATTTAGAACGAAAATTACTCATCCAAGGGTTAAAAATCTGCGTCTTAAGATGTAACAAAGGACGAGATATTTATAAACATGACATTGGATAATTTATTCCTAAAAATCTTCCTAACCGTTAAATATATTTTTAATCATGCAAAACTTGTATTGTTAATCCTCTAAAGTGGCATTAGAAACCGTTTTGCTTCGTATACACTCTGGTAACCGAGATCGCCACGGAGGACGGAGCTCCGCCGCGCGGATTTCGCCGTTGCATCGTTGTACTAAAGTCGAATGATTTTTCAAAGGCGCGAAAAGACGCAGGATTTTATTTCAGATCATCTTTCAGGAAACTTCCACGAGTAGTGTGGTATAAATAACTCCGTTTACATCGATGTACATCACAACTATTTCCTCGCTATTTGTAAAAATCGCCTCTAAAATAAGGGTCCGCCATTTTGTCCTGTAAAGTAATAAAATTTTCATTCAAATTGAATACTATGAAGCATAAAAAAGAGGTTTATAACATGAAATGGTTTTTGTCCGATCTTTTTATTAATTTTTTTACAGCGTTGGTTAGAAATTGAAGAATTCTGCGAAAAATCGAAAACGGACGTTTTTCTCAAAATTTGGTCAGCTTTGACCTCTTCTAAAATTTAAATGCGAAGGAACTAAGTCAAAGGACTTTGACAGGTGATGCACAATGTATTTGAGATTGACTATGCGAAGTTTCAAAGTCCGCACCCAAAAAAACGCATTTCGGCCAGCTTTTTTCGATTCTAGCAAACTGTGCTGCATTTCACTTTGACTGTCTCAATAGAAACTACGCTTTCGTCGAATTCGGTAGACTTCTTTTCCGAAAACATTTCTATAGTCGATTCCTCAATAGATGGCAGGATACGGGAAGCATATGGGGTAATAAATGTACGTAAATTGCCTTAGAGGACCAACCTAGCCTCTCAAAAGGGATCAGTTAATCCGTAATACAGAGATTTACGGATAGAATGAAGATTTTCAGCTAATTTCGATTAATCGTTTTCTTAAATTTTGATAAAATATGGATAAGAAAGGATAATTCTATATAACAATGAAGATTTTTCATCCTTATAACAAAAAAAATAAATTTGATAGCTCCTGAAAAAATGGCTGCGAAATTGGCGCGAGAACATTATTAAAACTGCCGTTGATTTTTTCCTATTCAATATAAAATGCTAGTCCTTTTTCAGAGTACTCTGGATAACCTGTAATATATAAAATTCGAATTTTAATAATATTTAAGGAACCCCATCTTAGTAAAAAATAATTTAAGTGTCCCGAAAAATTGCATTTTACAGTCAAATTTAAACATCGCCTAAAATTTTTTGGTTTCTTATGTTACGAAAAAGTTGTCGCAAGAGAAATTGAGATAATTGTTGTTATTTCATTAAAGCATATTTACTTATAGGTGTGAGGGTTATGAGTGACATTTGAAAAGAGTTCAATGAAAGGCCGTTTAAAGAGTGACTTTGAACCAAATGATGAAATCCGTGCAAATTCGATCGCCGTATTCCGTGAGGGTGAGGAGATAGACGAAGCTGTTTTTAAACTTATAGCCTTCGGTATTGGCTGAAAAATACCCGGTTGAAGTAAACCAATTGAATAAACTTAATTTTCCATATTTTTTATTCCTTTGGTTAGACACAAGGACATAAAATTCATTATTTCATTCTTAAAATTACAACAGCCTAACTCAGTAGCGTAATTTTTACCTGATAAATGATAAAAATAGTAGAATTTTATCCATCCATCAAAGCCATTAATATTAAATACTTCCCTGAAAGCAGAGTACCTCTGATGAAACATCGCGTGTCTTTTTATCCATCGATTATCATCGATGCATTAAAGTTTTCCGTAGAAAACATTTACGCTTAATGAACGAATGTCAAATTGGTGCTGGAGAGGGTGGAATATTTGCATTGCTAATGGTATGCATTTACATTTTCACCACAAAACCAATCGGCGCAAGGATATGAAACTCTCAAACTGCGTAATTAATTCAGCTGTCCGTTGTGAATCTTTCAATTTAGGAAAACATTGGATGTGCAATGTTCCGCATCTGTTTTCGGCGTGTTTCGAAGAATGTACTCAGTATACGATAGCTGCTTCTTCTACTGTGATGTCTGCTAAGTTATAAAAGAGATTAATATTGTGCTTATAAATGTGTGGCATTCAATTATTAAATTGGAATCTAAGAGGTTTTATTTGATTGAAAAGGTTCTTTATGATTTTTAGAGAAAAGTGTGGACATTTTCATACGCTGTCTCTCAATCAAAACATCTCTAAAGGAAATTGAAGAATAGTTTTTATACTTAAAGCGTTAATTCTCAAGCAATTTGAGATCAATCGAAGTGTGTATTCGAAGTGTATCTCAAAGCCGAGATTCGCGATCAACTGAATCGTCTCATGACCAGGATAGCTGCGATGGAGAATCATTACAGCAGATTTGAAGAAAAAATTGATGATCTGGAGCAGTATAGCCGGCGTAACTGCCTCACCATCCACGGAATCAAGGAGTCGGCCAAGGAAGACTGCCTTAAGTTGTCCCAGGAATTCTCCGCATCTCGCCTCCGGGTTGATATCAGTACTCAAAACATTGATAGAGCCCACCGCATTGGTAAACCACGACATACCAATAACAGACCAATTATAGTTAAATTTGTTAACTATCAAGATCGCGCAATGGTCTGGCGGGCTAAGAAATGCCTAAAGAGCTCAGGTTACGTTATAACTGAATCTCTTACGATGTATCGCATCAAACTCCTTAACGAGGCTAAAGAACTATTCGGGAAATCCAAGGTGTGGACCTTCGATGGTAAAATAGTTGTGCTGCTCGATAATGGCCATCGTAAATTCATCACGCGTTTCTCTGACCTTCAGCGCTTCAAATAATAAGTATTTCTTCTCTATTAGTGGGAGGATAATCTTTAGATAGACATAGTTTGAAGTGGTTTCCAGAACTTAGTGTAGTGCTTATACATTTTATATTAATTAGTGTATAGTGGTTTTCTGATTTACTCTTGTGTATAACATTTCTTCATTTGATTAATCGTACAGTGTTGACTTATATATATTCTATTTGTTCTCTGTGGTAACTGTAGTGCTTATAGTGATTTCGTGATAGTGCTTTGTTTTAATAGTGATTTATAGAGCTATTAGAATTTGCTGTTCAGTGTTCGGTTATTAGATTAATCGCACAGTGTCAGTATCTATAAGTTTAATAAGTAATATTAGTGCCTTTTATTTTTTCTCTGTTGTACCTGCAGTGTTTATAGTGATTTCGCAATAGTGCTTTGTTTTACTAGTGATTATATAGAGCTATTAGAGTTTGTGCGATTCAGTGTTCAGTTATTAGTGCTGTGTTAATAGTTAATTGTGCTAATTAGTGAATTGTGTTATTAGTTAATTGTGCTAAATAGTGTATTGTGTTAGTAGTTAATCGTGTTAAATAGTGCATTGTGTTAATTGTTAACAGTATTAATTAGTTCTGGGTGTTATTAGTACTTTCCATAACTCTTGTGAAACCTATATAATTTTGTTTTAATTTTGCGACTTCTATTTATTTTGTCACTGTGATATTCATTTATATATATGTAAAATTATATTTCCCTTTTCTTCTTAGTATGAGAGACATGCACACTTGCCTCTTGAACCTATTCCAAATTTTCTTACCATACTTCTTCAATGGAATCACCTACTTTCTCTTCACAGCATGCTTCCTTGCCTCTATCCAGCTACTGTTCTAACTTGATCCTTTCTCCGAATTCTGGAATGCGTCCTTTCAATTCATCTAGTGGCCCGGTATGTAACCTCAGTACACATGCACCCATATCTTCAGCAACCTCTCCCCTCACGATGACCTCTCTTAATCCTCTCGCAAAAGAATTCTTTCCATCTTATAACTTACCACCCATCGTCTCTTCATTGAATCCCCTTGCTAACGAATTTTTTCCTCGTCCCATTCATACACCTTTCAGTAGTTCAGCATCTTTAAGGCATTCAGAGAGCAATAGGACATTAACCGATAACATTGCTGACAAGTTCTCCCCTTTTCCGCGCTCCTTTCAATTACTATATATCAATGCCCAAAGTATTTACGCACACATTGACGAGATACGCTCCCTTCTCCCTCCCAAAAACGTGCATGTCATTACAGTCACTGAGACATGGCTTCAACCATCCATGTCCTCCTCCTTAGTTGAAATACCTGGATACACTCTAGTTGGTAATGATCGTTTAGGCAAACGTGGCGGTGGAGTCGGCATTTATATCAGAAATGATATTTCTTACAAAACAGTTGCCCAAAGTAACTCAAACTACAGTAGAAAACCTGAATTGCTCCTTATTGAACTAAAATTAAATTCCATTAAAATTCTTGTCGGAGTAATATATCGGCCACCAAAAGTAGGTAATTTAACTGATATCGATGATGTTTTAACTGCTCATGTTCAAAATTACCAGCATGTTTTCTTGACTGGTGATTTTAACGCTAATTTTGCTTCCCACGCTCGTGATGCCTCATTCCTTCGTGATTCATTCATATCACATGGACTTCATTTATTACCCTTGAACCCAACTCATCATACACTCACCTCATCAACTTGGATAGATGCTGTTCTTACTTCTAACACTGAGAAAATTTTAAGCTACGGACAGTTATCGGCATCAGGGACATAGGGAGCTCCAACGTCCGGCGGATAATGGATCCTCTACGCGCAAGGGCCCGCCGGGAGGGAGTGTGTGAGCGGGTATCCTCCAGGTGTTTACCAGGAGGAACGATTCCTAAGGTGACGAAGGAACTGAGGACGGCAATCGGATCCACAGGTTGCTCCGAGTTACGGGTGTTGGTGCACGCGGGCACTAACGATGCCTCTAAATTCGGGTCCGAGGTGATCTTAGATTCTTTTAAGGATCTGATCACCGAGGCTTCCCGTGTTCAGAGTGAGTCTGGTGTCCGTGTGTCACTAACGCTTTGCAGCATAGTCCCGCGGACGGACCGTAGTTCCGAGGTTTGGAGCCGAATTCTCGGCCTAAATCGAAGGCTATGGAATTTCTGTAGGGACAACGGAGTAGGCTTTGTGGATCTGAGGCCGGTCTTGGATTCATGTAGGAGTCCCCTTGATCGTTCTGGCGTCCATTACACTGCCAGGGCGGCGGAGATGGTGGCTAATAGGATATTTGAGGGAAATAGGGTTTTTTTAGGTTAGACGATAGCGTAGAAGTGCCACCTCGCGTAGTTTTAGAGACTATAGATTTTGAAACGAGTAAGAATAGTACTAGTAACATAAAAATAGGCGATAAATACATAAATCGGTCTGTAGATAGTGCTTCTAAGAAAGTAAACGTCAATCCAGAGAAAAAACAGAATTTGATAGATGAGACTAGAGACTTAAAAATTATAGTTGTCAATTGCAGAAGCGTATATAACAAACAGACAGAATTTCTTAACCTTACCAGGAGCTCTTGCGCGGACATTATATTAGGAACCGAAAGTTGGCTTAAGGAAGAAATAGCATCGAGCGAAATTTTTCCCCCCGACTACACCGTGTATCGAAAGGACAGAGGTATCAGGATAGGTGGAGGTGTATTTATCGCTGTTAGAGACAATTTAGTTAGTCAACTAGAAGATACTAAAAATCGAGAAAACTCTGAGATTATCTGGTGTTCAGTTTTGGACAGACGAGGCAAAAAAAATTATTTTTGCTCCTTTTATCGTCCTCCTGACGATGACGACGATGCCATCGAGGCCCTACACGAGTCGCTAAATGAAATTAGAAAGAGTAGGCCGCACGCACCCATTTTCCTAGGAGGAGATTTTAATCTTCCCAACATTAACTGGTCTAACATGTCCGTCGCTAACAATAGTCGTGATAGATTTGCATCGCGGAAATTACTTGATTTATTCTCAGTATTCGCTTTGGAGCAGGTTAATACGGAATCGACTCGAATAACTCCCCTCGGTAAGGGTAATGTACTAGATCTTCTTGCCGCAAGCCATCCTCACCTCGTTCATAAAATAGCAGTTAACGAAGGCATTTCAGACCATAAAATAATAACCGCAGTGCTTAAAGTAATTCCATCCCAAGTTACGAAGCCCCCTCGTACGTTATACATTTTTAGGAAAGCAAATTTTCACGCGTTTAAGGATTTCATTAAGGCAAAAAGTTATTCATACGTTAGATTTCTTCAAAATCACACCGTAGACGACAGCTGGTCAGAGTTTCTCCGTATCCTCCGTGAAGGTACTTCGAAATTTGTTCCGACCAAAATAGTACGAGATCGAAAGGAACCGCGATGGGTAAAACCGAAATTACGTTCTCTCCAAAGAAAAGAGAGGATGTTACATTCGCGCATGAACGCATTCCAAACGAACAGTGACGAATACAAATATCATCGGCGTATGTATTTAGAAACAAAAACTAAAGCCAAGAACGAAGCCCGCCGCGAATTCGAAGCGTACAGATCCGTAACATTGCGCGAATCATTGGAGAGAAATCCTAAAGAATTCTGGTCATACGTTCGTGAGGCCAGAGGCAAACAGTCAACCATTTCCCACCTCATTGACGATGATGGAGGCACAGTAACAGATACCCGAGATAAGGCGAACATTCTTAATAGGCACTTTAAAAAATGTTTCACACTAGATGACGGTCGCGTTAAAGATTTTCCAATCCGCGTCACCAGCAAAATGAGCAAGTTGGAATTAAGTGTTACTGGAATTAGAAATCTATTATCGCAGGTCGACAGTAAGAAATCCCCAGGTCCGGAGGGCGTTCCTGCATATGTGATATCTACACTCGCAAATGAGCTAGCTCCCCTCCTTCTCGCGTTTTTTAATAAATCGTTAGATGAATGTATAGTTCCGGCATCATGGAAGAAAGCGCTCATTACTCCAGTGCCTAAGAAAGGACGTAAAACTAAACCGGACGATTTCAGACCTATATCATTAACTTCGATATTTTGTAAAATACTCGAGCATATTATCTGCAGTTATTTAATGCGTTTCCTCAGTGCAAATGCAGCGATTACTCAAAGTCAACACGGCTTCCGTAAAGGCCGTTCCTGTGAGAGTCAGTTAGCCCTCCTTAACCATGACATTTTGCAGGCTGCCGATAAAGGATTTAGGACCGATGCTATATTCTTGGATTTCAAAAAAGCATTTGATACAGTTCCACACAAAAAATTACTGCAGAAACTCGAATCGTATGGGATTGACAGTCATATCATTCGGTGGATTGAGTCATTCCTAACAAGTAGATGCCAACGCGTTGTCTTGGATGGTGTTATTTCCGACGAAGTAAACGTTACATCAGGGGTTCCCCAGGGCAGTGTTATTGGGCCGGCATTGTTCCTAATTTATATTAATGATATCGTAGACAATGTAAAGAGTAACATCAGGCTCTTTGCGGACGACACTCTAATATACAGAAAAATACAAACCGCGGAAGATCATTCGATACTACAGCGTGACCTGGATATTATCTCCAAATGGTGTGAAGACTGGCAGCTCGGGTTGAACGTAGAGAAATGCGTAGCAATGACCATGACGCGTTCCCCTACAAATTCTTTAAATATATCTCCCTATCAGATTAGCGGCGTTAAATTAGATTTCGTGAACCACTACAAATACCTAGGTGTCGTTTTCAGTAGTGATTTATCGTTCAAAACGCACATTCAAAGCGTTGTAGGATTAGCTGATAGGATGACGCGGCTATGTAACCGCATCCTTAGAGGCAGTCAGTCGAAAGTCAAAGAGGTGGCTTACTTTTCACTAGTTCGTCCTCTGCTGGAGTACTGCTGCGCGGTGTGGAGTCCGCACGAAAAGGGTTTAACCTTAGAACTAGAGCGCGTACAGCGAAGAGCGGCTCGTTTCGTTAAGGGAGACTACGGGTTCGATAGCAGTGTATCAGAGATGATTAAAACCCTCGGCTGGACATCTCTTGAGGATAGACGAATCGAATATAGATTAAAACTTTTTGAAAAATTTAGAAACGGTGATTTATACAACGAGATACGCGACATCATAATTCCCGTAATTAGCGATCGTAATTTTCGGAATCAAACATCAAAGGAATTACGTGAATTTATCGCGCGTACGGAAAGTTATCATCGGTCTTTTTTCCCGGATAGTGTTAGAAGAATTAATAGGATAGATAAATAGTTAGAGAGATTGGTGTATTGACACCCCCTGCCATACGCCATAAGGCGGTTTGCGGGGTATTTATGTAAATGTAAATGTAAATGTAAATAAATCAGGTATATCTGGCCATGATTTAATATATCTTGCTTACTCTCTAAAGTGTCCTAAAACTATTCCTAAATTCATTACCTGCCGGAACCTTAAAAATATCAATGAAAAACAACTATTAGATGATGCATCAACTATTCCATGGCAATGTATTGAACAACTCAGTGACATTAACGAGAAAGTCAACACCTTAAACGAATTCCTGCATCTACTTCTTGATTCACATTGTCCCATAACTAAAATTAGGGTTTCGAAACCTAAATCTCCATGGATTAACACCGAGATAAGGCAGTCCATGGTTAAACGTGATGCCGCATATAGAAACTTTAAATTGTCCAAAAATATTGAGTATTTCAAGTGCTACAAAAAGTTAAGAAATAGAACCAAACAATTGATTAGAAATTCTAAATTGAAATATATTCATCAAATCTCTAAGAGCGGACTAAGAAGTAAAACACTGTGGAACAATCTCAAACTGGTAGGAATTGGGAAAACCGATAAAATTCATCTTCCTGAAGATGTTTCACTCAATACACTCAATCATGAATTCATAATCCCCATATCAAATGTAAACACCCAGCTCAAGAATTCATACATTGATAACATTCAAGATCGAGCATCATCGTCTAACCATTCACTCCCCAAATTTCAATTTCCTCCTGTATCACAATTTCAAGTCCTCCGCTCATTACGTAAAATAAAATCTCAATCACAAGGAGTTGATGGAATTCACATCTCCTTCATTCTTAAACTAATTCCTTTTATATTGCCTATAGTTACAAACATCTTTAATTGCTCAATTCAAAAAGCAATATTCCCATCACTTTGGAAACTATCACTAGTGCGTCCTCTTCCCAAAAAGTCCTCCCATTCTACCAACCAGTACAGACCTATAAGCATTCTACCTGTTATGGCCAAAGCTTTTGAAAAATTGATTCATGAACAAGTAACTTCCTTCATAAATTCATTCCATCTTCTTGACCCTTTTCAATCTGGTTTCCGCAGCTCACATAATACAACTACCGCACTCGTTAAGATCACTGACGATATCCGTCAGTCTATTGATTGCAGAGAAGTAACAATTTTAACACTACTCGACTTCCGTAAAGCCTTTGACTCTGTCGATCACGATATACTCTTAAGTAAACTAAGATTATTACAATTTTCTCCGCAGGCCATTCAATGGTTCTTCTCTTACCTCCACGGTCGTTATCAAAAAGTCGTACATAATAACACGTCATCTGACTGGCTCCCTCAACTTAGGGGAGTTCCACAAGGATCTACACTTGGACCTCTATTGTTTACACTTTATGTTAATGATCTATCATCTGTCATCTCTCACTGTAAATATCACCTCTATGCCGATGATCTCCAATTATATTTCCATTCACCCGTTGTTTCTATTAAAAATGCTATATGTCGCATGAACACTGATCTTGCTGCCTTGAACGACTGGAGTGCCATGAACCAACTCACAATTAACCCTTCAAAAAGTCACTCAATCATAATAGGCTCCCGTAAACTTCTTGCCGCTCTCAATCATCCACCTCCGGTCAGAATAGGTGACGACAATATCCCCTACGTAAAATCAGTTATCAATCTAGAACTCGTTATTAATGAGACTCTCACTTGGGGCGATCACGTCACTAATGTTTGCAGTAAGGTTAACAGATCCCTCTACTCTTTAATGCGCCTTAAAAATATTCTCCCTCAACCTCTCAAGAAGTATCTCGTACAGTCTCTTCTTTTCCCTCTTTTTGACTATGCTGATTCTGTCTACCAAGATCTCACAGACGAGTCTGCTTACAAACTCCAAAAAGTGCAAAATTCTTGTGTCCGATTTATTTGCAACATATTGAAGTACGATCACATATCACCTTATTATAATAATTTGTCACTGCTAAAACTCGTGAGTAGAAGAAAATTACATCTTCTCTCACTTTTCTTCTCCATCCAATCTAATAATGTACCTCAATACCTTTCATCTTTCACCCGCATGTCCTCTCTCCATAATCGTTACACAAGGGGATCACACATGATGCAAATACCCAATCATAAATCTAAAACATTTAATAAATCTTTTCATGTTACTGCATGTAGGCAATGGAACGCACTTCCCTCCATAGTTAAAAATTCTTCTTCACTTTCCTCTTTTAAAAAGCAATATAATAATCTTCTTTTTCAGGAACAACAAATCAACAATAGTTAAATTCACTCTCACATACACTAATCAAGAACACTGTTTTGTAACAAACTATCTGTATTTTTATTTATTGTATATTATTGTCTTATTGTATTTTTGTATTTTTTTTTCTCTTCTTTTATTTATTAACAAATACCACACAAACATCCTCTTACGGGACAATTACAGTGAGGTTTCAAACTCAACAACGGACGTCACAGACATCCAGACCCTGAGAGGAAAATTTCCTCCTCAGCCGGGATTTGAACCCGGGACCTCAGCATTAGAATATTAGCATTCTAACCACTCCGTTTCTATGTTAATATTATTGTGACTAATTAAATTAATGTATTTAGGTTAAATGGAAGATGGGACTTTTTAGTCCCAATTTCGCCTAATAAAGACCAATGTATGTATGTATGTATGTATTCAATCCAATTCCGCAATCGCGTGTTTCAAACGAAGAGACAGATTCGGTACAATTTATAAATACTAAATGAGGATATTAGTGCCGATTCGTTGCTATTTGATAAGCGGAAAAGAACATTCTTCACTCTTTTCGTTGATAATAATAATAATGAAATACTAGGAGCTCAGAAACAGTAAAAACTCTTATTAGTAAAATGTTTCTTAAGTACAAAATTTTTAATATAAAATTAAATATAAATCCCCTATGCGTATAAAACTAGTAAAGGAGAATTATTTTTAGATAGTAACGCGTAGATGTAAAATCAACTGCATATTAAGCTTCATTTAGCATATTTAATTATCGCCACATTCCTAATATTTTGCGAAAGAAACGTTATGAGGTTTTGAAAGGCATCGAAGAACCTCTTTTCAACGAATTATAAAAGAGTTTGAATTGGCAAACGGGATTTGTAGCAATCGAGGCAACTGTTGGAAGATCCTTATGGAGATATCGATAGAAGATGTTCTCCCATCAAAACCATGGGAACAGCGTAAATAAACGTCACGACTGCTTTCTATTGTCTTTTCCAAAATTCTATTGTGTTTTGGGGAAATAGCTTCATAAGTTTTTCTTAATTTGATGTCTTTTCAACTGATAACATTAAGATTTACTACTTATTTTGGGGATTATTTCTTAAATATTGTTGAAATTAGGGTGAGAAGGCATTAATCTACACATTTATGGGGATTTTCTTTCTAAATCTCGAAAATCTAGCCCATATACTCTTAGAGGAAAACTCATACTACTCTTATAGGAAAATACGAGATTACGAGGCCCTCTGGAATCGAACCCATGTTACGTGGATACATGGATTTCTTCTCGAATTGTCAATAAACGTCTTTATATGACTAAAAATACTCATTGTCATTTACCTTTTGTTTGGGCCTAGAAAACATTTTTAAATTTAAAATATTTATAAACCTAGCATCGAACCCATTATAATTTATTTATAAAAATTATATTATTATATAATTAAAAAAAGGTTATATCCTATTTCATTAATCATAATTCCGTGATATAACTTCATTTGAAAGTCGAATTAAGGGGAGGGAAAGGCTATTATCTCGAAATAGGGATCATAAGTAATCGCCCTTTTTGTGAATAAAAAAAGTAGTTTAAGTTTTTCAAAAATCGGCATTATTACCCTTTAATGAAAGGACACGATGAAGAGATCTTTTCCCACATCTCTTTCTTTTGTAATACGGATCGAACGAGTAGTTCAAGTGTGTAGAAGACAGTCATCTGGAATTCGTCCTTTAAAAAGGGCATAGAACTACGCAATTACAAGACAAGAATCCAAGAAGTAGATCGATTTTAAACTTTTATGTCGATTAACAACAATATCTATTATATATAGACCCTTCGGGGGGATATCTATTATATATAGACGCTTCGGGGGGATATCTATTATATATAGACGCTTCGGGGGGATATCTATTATATATAGACGCTTCGGGGGGATATCTATTATATATAGACGCTTCGGGGGGATATATATAACACATATATATATAGGATATTAATGTCAGGCCCAAACCGCTTCGACCACGGAGCCGCCGATTTTTTACGTAATGGCCGACTAAATCTCACCTAGAAAAAATTGGGAAACCGACCCTACCTATCATGGGTTCGATTCTAGGAGGACCCAAAAATCGATTTTCCCCATTAAGAATGCATTGGGCCGTTTTTCAAATGATTTTAAAAATACTTCCCATCAACCTAGAAGGATAAGATTTCATTTAGCTATTGCTATTATATATATATCTACTCAAAAATGCTATTTTGAAGCGCAACCGGTCATGGGTTCGATGCCAGGAGGTGAAATATTTTCGAATTTCGAAAAATCGTAGCTCTCTTAATATGAAGCATAGATCATTCAAATTTTTTACACTTATAGGTAAGTATATTATATACCTCGAAAAAAATCAATACTTGCCTACGTGTCACGGGATCGATTCCATAGCGTCCCGTATTCTCGATTTTCCCCGTTAAGAATGCATGGGGCCGTTTTTCAAATAATTTTAAAAATACTTCTCATTAGGTTAAAAGAATAAGATTTCATTTAGCTATTGCTAATATATATGTCTACGGAAAAATGTAGTATTTTACGTACAATCGGTCCTGGGTTCGATGCCAGGACGTGAAATTTTTTCTGATTTTGAAAAATCGTAGATCCCTTAATATCGTACAAAGATCATTCAAACCTTCTAGAAATATAGATACATACAAAATATAATTCGGAAAAAATCAATACTTGCCTACGTGTCACGGGTTCGATTCCAGAGCGACCCGTAATCTCGATTTTTCCCGTTTAAAATACATTGGCCATATTTCCGAATGCTTTTTATAACACTTCCCAACCGCGCAGAGGTTCAAAATTTCACACAGCCATTAAGGGGACCATTCTCATATAAAAGCTATCCTAAGATTATCGTAAAAGGTCGTTGGTTCGATGCTAGGGGGCGTTAATTAATTCTCCATGTGAAATACATAGCGAATTTAGGACTCATTTTAAGGTACTTCCTGAATGAATTTCCTTTTGCAATTCGGGGTGTTTATGAAGTCCACCATACTCAAGCGAAAGATTACAGTAATTTTAGCAGGATGACCTTGGTTCGACGCCTGGGCGGGATTTTAGCTGCCGAAAGAAATGCATCGGAAATCGTATTCAGTGCATTTTCAGCTGCGTTAATGCCCCTTACTTAATGTTTAGCAACGTTTGAGCAGAGTTCTTGCGAAAAATTTTATTATTCACTAAAGATAAATTATTGCATTGCTTGCTGTAAGCAAGCGCACCTTTACTCGTATATATAACATATATATAGGATATTAATGTCAGGCCCAAACCGCTTTGGCCACAGAGTCAACGATTTTTTTCCTTAATGGCCAACTAAATCTCACCTAGGAAAAATAGGGAAACCGACCCTACCTATCATGGGTTCGATTCTAGGAGGCCCCAAAAATCGACTTTCCCACGTAAGGATGCATGGGGCCGTTTTTCAAATAATATTTAAAAATACTTCCCATTATGCTAGAATAATGTAATTTCTTGGAGCTATTGCTATTAATAGTATCTACAGAAAAATGCTATTATTTACGTACAAACGGTCATGGGTTCGATGCCAGGAGGTGAAATACTTTCGGATTTTGAAAAATCGTAGCTCTATAAATGTGAGATATAGATCATTCAAACGTTCAAAACAAATAAATACGTATGTATTGTACTATGAAAAAAATCAACACCTGCCTACGTGCCATGGGTTCGATTCCAGAGGGCCCCGTAATCTCGATTTTTCCCGTTTAAATTACATTGACCATATTTCCGAAAACATTTTATGACACTTCCCAACCGCGCAGAGGTTCAAAATTTCACACAGCCATAAAAGGGACCATTCTCATATAAGAGCATCCCTAATATTGTCGTAAAGGTCGTTGGTTCGATGCTAGGGGGCGATAACTATATCTGCATATGAAATGCATAGGGAATTTAGGTGTCATTTTGAGGTTTTTCCTTAATGTATTTCCATTTGAAATTTGTCATGTTTATACGGATTATCATACTTGAGCGAGAGATGACAGTGATTTTCGTAGGATGGCCTTGAGTCGAAGCCGGTGCGGTAATAATGCTGTCTAGAGAAAAGCATACGAAATCGAAGTCAATGCAAGGTACGCTGCGTAAATGTTCTTTAGATAGTATAGTAAAAATCGTAAGTTTGCTTAAAATATATATTTTCCGATTGCTTGCTGTAAGCAAGCACACCTTTACTCGTATATATATATCCCCCCGAAGCGTCTATATATAATAGATATATATATAGGATATTAATGTCAGGCCCAAACCGCTTTGGCCACGGAGCCGCCGATTTTTTTCCGCAATGGCCAACTAAATCTCACCTAGGAAAAATTGGGAAACCGACTCTACCTATCATATGTTCGATTCTAGGAGGCCCCAAAAATCGATTTTCTCCATTGGACCATTCTCCAATGCATGGGGCCGTTTTTCAAATGAATTTAAAAATACTTCCCATTAACCCAGAAGGATAAGATTTCATGTATCTATTGCTACTATATATATCTACGGAGAAATGCTATCGCTTACGTGCAACTGGTCATGGGTTCGATGCCAGGAGGTGAAATATTTTCAAATTTCGAAAAATCGTAGCTCCCCTTATATGATTTATAGATGATTCAAATTTTTTACACTTACAGGTACGTATATAATATACTTCGAAAAAAATCAACAGTTGCCTACGTGTCACGGGTTCGATTCCAGAGCGTCCCGTAATCTCGATTTTCCCAATTAAGAATGCATGGGGCCGTTTTTCAAGTATATTTAAAAATACTTCGCATTAAGCTAGAAGAATAAGATTTCATGTAGCTATTGCTACTATATATATCTACGGAAAAAATTCTATTTTTTACATGCAACCGGTCATGGGTTCAATGACAGGAGGTGAAATATTTTAAAATTTCGAAAAATCGTAGCTCTCTTAATATGATACATAGATAATTCAATTTTTTTACACTTATAGGTACGTATACAATATACTTAAAAAAAATCAACACTTGCCTACGTGTCAGGGGTTCGATTCCTGAGCGTCCCGTAATCTCGATTATTATCATTTAAAATACATTGACCATATTTCCGAATGTTTTTTATTACACTTCCCGACCGCGCAGAGGTTCAAAATTTCAAACAGCTATAAAAGGGACCATTTTCAAATAAATGCATCCCTAAGATTGTCATAAATGGCTAATAAATCATAATAGCTCCCTTAATATCGTGCATAGATTATTCAAACTTTCAAAACCAAAAGATACGTATATTTAGTACTTTGAAAAAAATAAACACTTGCCTAGGTATCACGGGTTCGATTCCTGAGCGTCCCGTAATCTCGATTATTATCATTTAAAATACATTGACCATATTTCCGAATGTTTTTTATTACACTTCCCGACCGCGCAGAGGTTCAAAATTTCAAACAGCTATAAAAGGGACCATTTTCAAATAAATGCATCCCTAAGATTGTCATAAATGGTCGTTGGTTCGATTCTAGGGGGCGTTAACTGTAACTTCATAAGAAATTGCATAGGGAATTATGGATTCATTTTAAGGTACTTCCTGACTGAATTTCCTTTTGAAATTTGGGGTTATTGTAGAGTCAACCATAATGAAGCGAATAATTACAGTGATTTCAGCAGGATGACCTTGGTTCGATGCCTGGGCGGGAATTATGCTGCCAAAAGAAATGCATGGGAAATCGAATTCAGTGCATTTTCAGCTGTGATAATGTCCTTAAGTCTATGATTAGCATGGCCTTTCAGAATAGTAAATTGAAAAAACTTACATTTTATTAAAATATATATTATCCAATTGCTTGCTGTCAGCAAGCACACCTTTGATCGTACATATATATAATTACAAAGTTCAAAATATTTAGAACACAGAGCTAGTCAAGATGCTACTATGACTGAAATTGCATCTTTTTAAGTCATGTAACATTCCTCGAAATTGAAGTTTTTTTATAGCAAAAATGACGGAAATCAATAAAAGCGCGTTGCCTTAGTTTATACTTTTTCTTGCAGTAAATTTCGTAATCAATATGCAATAGCGAAAAATCTCACTTAAATTAGGTAAAATTATGCTTAGTTTGATCTAAAAACCATTCCTGTAGGTTGTGTACTGAACTAGCAATTAAGTCTCAAATTCCAGGGGCATATAATTAATACTTCGACTAGTCAAATTATTCACCCATTTTTGTGAATGAATCGTTATTTGCAATCATTTTATAGAAATCTTGTTTTCTTTGCAGAAGCGATCTATAGGTACCCTCGTAGTTTTAGTTATTTAACACTAGAACAGCGGGACACGGACACCTACAAGGTGTCCTCAGGACATCTAGCGCTTCTTTTAAATAGCAGTCGTATTTTAATTCCTAGTCTTTCCTTAAATGCTTGAAAATTAATAACTAAGTATGGGTACTATTTTATCGGCAGATCATGAGTTAAATAGTTTCTAAATTTTTAATATAGAATTTGTCGTTGAGTTCAATCCATAAGACTCATATTCCGACATAAAAATATACAGAACAGTGAGGCCAGCAATTAAATAGATGGATAAATTAATATAAAGCCCTTTCGAGATAAAATAATTAATTACCTGCATATGTTATGAAAATTTTCCGATTTTATTTACAATTTACATGGGGCACAAGAAAAAATAAGCTCGCGTAATAAAACTTTACCGCTTCACCTACCTTCCTTTGCTTTTATTTCACAACAAAAAGACCAGAAATAAGGTTTAAAATAAAAACAAAACCTTTTATATTATTCGTTTATCTAATTATATTCACATTTTTTTAGCACAATGATACTGTCATGAAATAGTTCTCCACAGAATCCTTTCACGAAGCTCATAGATAAATGTTTTTGATTTTACAGTTTCTATAAACCCATTCCTTGTAATTCTCATACTTGTCTCTTGATTTATTATATTTGGATTTTCTTTTGAACAGATATTGTTGCCTTATCATGTATTAATGTTTTAGGAGATCTCTATCATGATAATATAATCTATATGGATTTATCAAATTAAAGTTTGAATTGATTATATTATAACTTGATTATAATAAACAAATAAGAAAGAATAATAATTTTAATAACAATTATAATAATAACATAAATCCAATACAAATATATTTACAAAATTGAATATAATTGCAAAAGTAAGGTCCAAAAAATAGAACGATCTAAAACTAAATTCACAGTAAATAACACGCAAATGTGAAAATGAAAAGCCAAAAGGTGATTAAATACACTTCTATTTAAAATTTCTTAAGCTTAGTTTGATTATTCGTGTTTTTCACCCCGTAATAAGTGCACGCGTGCTTCAGTTCAATATTTATACTTCCTTTATCTTAAAGCAAGATATTACGCAAGTTTCTTCATGAAATTTTTAGCAGATATAATGAATTTTTAGTATAACAGGTTTCGTAATCTTTCCGCCAAATTATCAATCGTTCTGGAGAATTACATATTTTCAAATGAAAGAAGCAATATAATTTATTAGTAAAGTGTGGATATTCTAATTGTGAATTTTCGGTTGGAAAATTGTTATCTAAATGATATATATTTATCGTTTATGGTTTTGGGAAACTCGTTTAGGAAAAGAGAAATTTAAAGGTAATAGATTTATTTGAAAATAACTCTTCCTGTAATTATAAATGGCATAATAACCTAGAAAATCTTTTTTTGAAATTAAACTCCCGCTATCGATCGTGCATATGGATGTGACAATCTCCCTCTCACATTCCAAGCAGACAAAAGTGCCCCATCCCTTGAATTTAGACCTCTGTTTTTCTTAAATCGTGATTTATCTATGGTTTATGGTTACGACACTGGCATTTAAGACGTCATCTCTTCTGAACTGCATTCTACGTATATCGCAATCGTATATCTTTTTCTTCTTTGAGTATCAGAAAAATGAGAAATTTACTATAATTTCTTTTGCTTGAGTTATATTATTCTCGATAAAAGTGATGCTACAAATATATAAAAGACTTAGAAATAGACGGAGTCCTTTACTCGAGATAATGTCAGCCTTCCTAAGAAGGTAATTTCGCACTGATTATCTTGTTTAGGATAATTGATACGGCGATATTATAGAATACCCTTTTTATGGTTCATAAACCAATAATTATCGACCGTTGACCTGTTTACATTATTCGAAATCCCAAATGCTTAGTTTATACTTAGTAGTTATTTGATAATAGATACCTCAAAATCTTCGAAACGATTCTGTTTATGTATTCCGAGTTTTTAACAGCTCATACTAAAGTCTCACATGATCTTCCAATTGATAGTCGAAAACCGATTAGAATTTAGGAAAGCTCAAGGTTATTCCAGCTGCTTTCTTACTCAATGGATGCACAATTCGCAGAATATTTTCATTTCTGTAGAACAAGAGGGTGGTAGTTAAGGGAAATACATGGCATAGCTACTCTTCTTCACCCAAGTGGAGAGGGAAACCCCGAAATACCTCTAGAAAGTAGAGCGTTACTAAAAATACTGTATTTTACGTTACATTAAAAAGAATACAAAAACAAACGTTAAAGTACAATTTTAAAATAACAAAAATTACATAACGTTGAGATAAAATTATTAAAACGTATACATTATTACGTTCCGATTGAAAAGAAACCTTACATTATTCGTGTTTTCGGACATTTTAATTTCTATTAATAAACTCATTAAAGAGGGAAAGGGCTCCAAAACTTTCTTCCGGTAAATTTTCCCATTCTGCTTAAAAAAATTCGGCTCTCCATCTTTTAATTCTTTCAGCGAAGTCTTTCCCGCGATAATGTTAAATATAGTCCCTTTATGTTTTTTTCTTGATTCTAATTTTTCCCAGCTCTTCAAACATAGCAGTTATGCTGTTTACCCAACCCGAGCTGTTCTCAGTGCACATTCCAGTTTGGCCTCATTTTAATGTGCCAAACTCAAGGCTTTTCTTCTTTTAACTTCCTTGCGGCACTTCCATAGGTTTCTAATTAATTCAATATATATTCAATTATACTTTATGTTCTAATTAAAAACATAAAGTATACTTATTTATTAACTTAAAATTTTTGTTTTATTTTGAACGACCATGGTTTCGATTTACAAGATTATCTTCAGATCTGAAGTCGAACGAGAGTATAACGAAATTAAGGTTATGCTCTCAATATAAAATTCAGTCTTCTGCGAATGAGCGCACGTTTGAACTTAAGAATTTCAGGCAAATCTTCGATAATAATTAAAAAATAATGACCCTAACACACTTCCCTGAGGTACGCCTGATCTGAATTGTTCACCGATCCTAACCTTTATCGTTCTATCGTTAATGAATGAATTCGTTCAGTAGCTATTCTTGGGCCTATATTTATGCGCGAGTCTTTTTCCGTAAGCATTTCATTGTCTACTAAGCTTCCGATAAATTAATTAATACGGCATTTCATTTCATCGTGGGCTTCAAACACCAGGTCTCGATTAAAGCACTAAAGTTGCGATCCCCATGCATCCTTTCCTCAAACCATGCTGCCAATTAGAGATCCAATTTTTATTGTCTCAAACCTTATTATAGTAATTACCTACTATTTTTTCGAAACTTTTACAAATCACATAAGAATTATAGGTCTTTAGCTATCCGAGACTTTTTTATTATAAATAGGTATGAAAGCGGATTTCCAGTTAATCGGTATTTCGCCGTTCTTTAACGCAATTGTAAATATCTGATGTAGATAGTGCGTTTTGGCTCCGATTTTAGGGCTTTATGTTGTCCGGGCAGATTTTTTATTACAAAGTGAACATTCTATTGAGTATATCGTTGTTAATGTGTTAAGTTTTGTTAATTATATCAATTATTAGCAATTGTTTCATACTTCATCCACTCCCTTTATCTGCCTACTCATCGTATCTTCACTCTTATCATTACTTCTTTTATGATAATTAAATAATTGGCTTATCGACGCAACTCTTTTTCCGTGAAAATCATTTTTATGTTCTATATATACATTTATATACTTTTATAGTGTTTATTTTGAAAAATATTTTGTTTTATTTAGCTAAAATTGTAACGCATGAAAATATGGTTTAAAACATCAATTTATAAACCTATGAGCTTCACTTACTTTTTTCAGTGATCTTTATTTTGTCTCTGAAATGAACACGCCGCGTTTTTGTTTATTTTTCAAGATGCACTGCGTCGCACGAGCGAAACTCAACGCAGTACATCCATACAACTATTTCAATCTTCCAAATCTCTGTGTTAGTCGGTTTGTTAATGTAGCAAAGGAATCATCATTCTGTATAATTCTCAATTTCCGCTGAGGTAATCCCGTTTGCCAAATTGTGCGAAACAGAACATGGGTCCAATATAAATGAGCGAATGCTTGTTGATTGTAGAGCTTTCATGCAATAGAGCGCAAATAGTCTTTGTTATAAGCAATGCTTAAAGAGTTACAAAAGAACATTATTCTCGGCTAAACAGAGATTAAGATGAAATTGCCCACTTCGATTGGAAGATATATCCAATGGAGAGGACCGAAAATAAATTCACATTCACAAAACTGCCAATCAAGTTATAAATTTTACGTTTAGTGTAGCATTCTATTGTATTTATTTAGACTATCAATATTAAATCATTTCGAGCTGCAATGGATTTATTTTCGAAAATTCGAATGGACATTTACATCCGTTGTTTTGTATGAGCTGCGTTCGCCCGTCTCATTTTATTATCCACAAAGAAGCGATCGATTTCACAGCTATCGATAACGGAGTTTATCGCTGAGTATTTAATTTTATTCGGCATGAGAAGTGTAGAGTTCATATCTTTTTCGTGGTTTTTAAAATTTATTATCAAGGACCGCACTAACATCCACTCTGTGGACAATTACAGTATGGTCGTAAACTCAACAACGGACGTCATAAACATATATCCATCAAATAAGAGGCCTTTGAAGAATCCTTTTGTCACCGAATGGGCTTGTTCGACGAGCTACTCTCGCACTCTCGAGAAGACAACGAGAATACTCTCGCACGATTTATTTAAAATAAATCGTGCTAAGAGACTAAGAGTTTTGAGAAATTATATCTATGGTTGAATTCTTGATGAACTCTTGTTGTACGCAGTGTTTAAAATTTGATGTTGGAAATGCATTTTATTTGAGGCAAATTCATTTTAATAGGAGCATAATCATTTCAGAGAACGGCTTTAGCGTGTTTAGATATTTTGCGGATATAATAGGTCTACCAGAAAGTTCTGTCCGTTTTTAGAATGAAACAAAAGAATAGATTTTTCATAGTTTAAATAAAGTTTATAGAAAAATTTAATTGCCATCATAATTTATGACTTCTCTACAGCGTGATAGCATTTTTTATATCCCATTTTTAAAGAATGTCTTATCTCTAGAGGCCAAAAATCCGTTCCGGTTACAATGTTTCAACAATTAAGATCATAAACATTTAACACATTTTTGGCTCTCGCTTAGAATGTATACACATTTTCGTCTTAGATGAAGAAAACGAAGACCATCCTCGTTATTATTAAGTGAGACGCGTTCGCATACCAATGGTTTCTGTCCTTAAAAAATTTCTTGCAGGGCAAACAATTCAAGAAAGAAGAAGAAATCAGACAAACACTGGTTAAATTTTTGGCCTCTAGAGATAAGACGTTCTTTAAAAATGGGATATAAAAAATGCTATCACGCTGTAGAGAAGTCATAAATTATGATGGCAATTAAATTTTTCTATAAGCTTTATTTAAACTATGAAAAATCTATTCTTTTGTTTCATTCTAAAAACGGACAGAACTTTCCGGTAGACCTTATGTGTTTAATTTTCATATTTTCCAAATTTGATTATATCCGAGATATGACTTTTCTGTCGAGAGAATAATTTAACAATTAATTCAAGAGCGAATCATTTGTTACGAGGGTTTGTTTGAAATATTTTGGTAAAATGCGAACTTTTCAATTTCTGCTATTAAAGGTTGATTTATCATTTGGAACAGTGAACTAATAGATTGGTGCGCAGAGTCAACTTCGATTTTTGAAAAACTCCGTTGATAAGGATGAATGGAATTAGGATTTCGGAATATGCTTTTGTTTTTATGAAAACAAGTGGATTATTAACTGGGAAAGGTTGGGGTCAAGTTTACCCAATCGAAAAATCTATAAAACTTGATGCTAAACACAATTTTTGATATAACTATTATAATATATTTTTGATATAATAACTTACGCCTTAAATATTTTGAGCGATTGAGTTCACGAGCTTTTATCTGAAAAATGGAGGAAAGGCATCGTGAGTTGAGAGTCGGTGATGATTTGGACGGAAATGCGAATGGTGCACAGGGCGCATCCTCTTGGAGTTCATAAATCATTGCATTCGATATTCATTTCGAACTCATCCGAATTTACTCTGAAATTTTAAGCCCCTTCTCATCGTGGATCATTTTTAAGAGATAATTATTTTCAGTTAGCCAAACTGCTGTAAACTTATAAATTATTAGAATTATTTGGTAATGATTATATTTTATACAAAAATTCAGACTGCTTTCGTGAAGTTATTCGAGGTGTCACTGAAGTCTGTTCCAGAGAAAATTGTAAATAAATATGAAGACTATTTATTCGTACGAATTATTTTCTCGTAATAATTTATAATATGATTTCTTTATTGCAAATAAATGTTTATATTCTGGAACAATGCGAAAGTAATTAGCTTTTAATGATCTTTCAAATAACATTGAAAGTATTCAAGAGGCGACCGATTTCAAATACAATACGACTGTTAATAAATAGTCCGTTTGTTTTGCGACGGTCTTAAGTATTGACAGCGTTTTATTGGTTTATAATTAAAAGTCTATTTTAATAGATAATTTTTTAGGATATTTTCTGCTTATTTTAGATGCAGCGTTTATAAGGAATAACTTCTCTTATTATGTTTTAAAGGCCTATAAATCATAAATGTAAAAATGCAGTTTTATTCGCAAATAATTGCAATGAAATCTGATGGAGAATAACACGATATTGGGACTCAAATTCTGCGGTTTTTCATTGAAAAAAGTTTTGCTCGGGGCAGTGGACGAAGGGAACGATTTGAATATTGTATTAGCGACCGATTAAGGGAACATAAGAGCGATAAAATGAAATAGAATGAGCTAGAAATGTTGTGGAGAGAATCCACTCGGATACTCCTCAAAATTTGGTTGATATGTGGTCTGTTCAAAAGCTATAGCGAATTTTTAATTTCCGCGGGCTACGTATATTTGATTTTTGATTTTTTTGTAGCGTTGTGTTGTTTCTTATGTCCCTTACTTATGCTGACAAGGTTGGCCATTTTGAATGTTTAGTTAATTTTTGACAACTGTTTTGCTCGGATGCGTTTTGGCTCGTCTTCGAATTTTGCCTATTCCAAAAAATGGATCAAAGAATTTGCATCAAATTTTGTGTGAAGACAACTTAAAGTGCGCGAACGCATTCAGAACGTCGACTGTTGCATACGGCGAAGCTACTTTGGACAAAAGCAACGTTTATCGGTGGTACAAAATGTTCTCAGAGGGCCGAGAAGATGTGAGCGACGAAGAGCGTTCCGGACGCCCAAGCACGTCAACAACATACGAAAACGTTGATGAAGTAAAGAAACTAGTGTTGGCCAATCGTCGAATCACCCTTCAGAAAAGTTGCTGAGGACCTAAACATATCGATTGGCTCGTGCCATTCGATTATTACCAATGGTTTCGGCATGAGACGGGTCGCCGCGAAATTCGTACCAAAATTGCTCAATTTCGATCAAAAACAGCATCGCATTAACATTGCTCAGGAGCTGTTGGATTCTATCCGTGACGACCCAAATTTGCTCCAGAGAGTCATAACTGGTAACGAATCATGGGTTTTTGGTTTTGACGTTGAAACCAAAGCTCAATCATCCCAATGGAAGCTGCCGCACGAGCCGAAACCGAAAAAAGCACGCCAAGTTCAGTCGAATGTGAAGGTTTTGCTGACAGTTTTCTTCGATTGCGTGGTGCATTATGAGTTCGTGCCGCAGGGTAGAACGGTCAATAAGAAATATTACCTTCAAGTAATGCGCAATTTGCGAGAAGCAATCCGCCAGAAACGCCCGGATTTGTGGAAGAACAAAAATTAGCTTTTGCACCATGATAATACCCCTGCTCACACATCGTTATTTGTGCGCGAATTTTTGGCCAAAAACAATTCTCCAATAATTCCGCAGCCACCGTATTCCCCAGACCCCCTGTGACTTTTTTTGTTCCCGAAACTGAAGTGGCCCATGAAAGGACGACGCCACGATAGAGAAGATAAAGACGGCATCGAAGCAGGAGCTGAACAAGATCACAAAAAATGATTTTTCATAATGCTTCGAGGATTGGAAAAAACGTTATCAAAAGTGTTTAATGTCTGATGGGGATTACTTTGAAGGGGAAAAAATAGATATTCATGAATAAACATGAAATTCGCGATACTTTTTGAGCAAACTTCGTAGATTTTGCGGGAATTCAAACGAAAGATGGAAGAAGGATGGAAGATCAAGCACATTTCCTGGAGATTAATTGGATTTTTACGAGACGTTAGTTAAGTTAATTAGATTTTCTAATCTAAACTACTTTACAGTTAAAGTGATTCATAATTTGGTTTTTCATTCATCAGGGTCACTATAAGATCGATGAATCTTTTTATAAGATACTATCTGTACCCACGTCGATGTTTTTACCGCGTTCACACACAAAAAGTATTTCTAATTATTTTCTTTAATTATAATTTTATTTATTCAATATCAATAATTTACTCTCGTAATAATAATTACAATATTATTTTTAACTGCATTTTTCTATTATTAGAATTTGCTAGCAAAAAGTCAAATGTCAAACGCATTAAAGTTATTTTTTGTAATTTAAATTTTAAAATTTAATTTGTAATATTTAAACAATAATTGAAACTATATACATTCTGCACAAATGGGATCAATTTACGTATCGTAATTCTATTTTTCCCGTAGAAAATCCATTCGCTATTTGAATGTTAGGCAGCTATCCGCGTTTTAAGGCTATTATAAGGAAATCATATATACTATCTGCGTTAATTTCATTTGAAACATAATAAAACACATTATCAAAGCACCTTTTCCGTTCGTAGTAAGATATGCTAAATCATATTCCACACTTCGCATCACACAAATCTCAAAAGGAACGCATATTCAACTAAAGACGACCTGCAAATGAAATTGTCTCATTAATAACATAAAATAAGTTGTGCAGTGCACGCGATCCCTTGAATTTGTCCCAATCCCAAATCCCAATCTAATTCTAAAGCGATTCAATTACGAATTAATGGTCATGGACTGAAAAAGTGTTTTTGGTCTGAACAGTATGAAAACCATCTTGGATTGATTCACTTACGTAGGCTGAAGATCTTTGACGTGTCCTCAAAGAGGTAAAAATTAAACTTCACCGAATCAATTGTCACTGTAATCTATTGAATATAAATTATTTTCTATGTAATTAACAATAGCTCTTAACAAATACACGGTCGATCGAAAAAAGATTGTTTGTTGTTTTGTGACGTCGAAGAATGAACAAGAGGAAACGTCAAAATGGGAGTTTCGCGTTTAAATAATTTAGCGAAAAATGGAGTTGCATTCAATTATGGTGAAGAATTTTTTCTCGCCAAGTTTAAAGAAATTATTCAGTCTTTATTTCAGATGAAAAAAGAACATGGTTTAGTAATTCGAGATGAATAATTCATTTGGGAGGGATTCAAAAGATGTTCTGATGGCCTTCATCGCAAAAATAAAAACGGGAAATGAAATTTTAAGATTCATAAGGAGGAACGCAAGAGTTTCTTTGGAAAACAGACGAGTACTAAGGGAAGAGGAAAAAGATTAGAAAAATAACAAACGATGATCATCTCTAAGCAAAAATCTGTAACACGTTCGAAGTGTAATAGAAGTGAAAAGTGGTTTATACCGATACAATCATCGTGCTTCGTTATATAGTTATGAGGAACTTAAGGAATAATAATTTACCTTATGTTACCTTACTGTGAGAAAATTTCAACAAGGCACAGCTATATTCTTGGACGTATCATCTATGAAAATGAATTAAAAAGTTGGAAATAAAATGAATGAATGTTGAAATTTGAGCACATTGTGAGCACACATCAACCTCGGCTGCAAAAATAATTCCAGTTTATTAGCTTACCTTTGAACGCCGGTTTAAGAATATTAAGAATAGAAGATTATTATATAGAAGATTATTAAGAATAAATTATCGTGAAATGACTTATCGACTTCTACGGAATGAGATGTGTTATCATAAAATGTGAAGCGATGTAACGAAATTTTAGGAGCGTTGAAATGTAAGCGAGGAAGATTTATGTAAGGGAATTTTCCATTGATAAGCTTTTAGAAATGCAAGAAATAATCTGTGCGAGTCACGATTTTTTAATTTTCGCACGTTTTATTTGAATGTGCGTGTATTTTTAGCTACCGGAAATTTATTCTCGTAGAATTCTCTTGAATTTTCACATCGGTGACTACTCTATGCATATTCAATAACCAATATTTATTTTTCATAAATTTTTCTATTTTATGAATATCATTCCACTTTTATTTTACATAAAGCTCACGTCTTTGACCTCAATTTCTTTGTATTTAAGACTTTAATTTACACAGTTTTCGGACAAAGGACGTAAGAGGGCAAAATTCCATCATTGATAAAGATTTTCATCATGTTTCGAAAGTTTGCTGAATTCATGACAGATATTCAAGGCTCGTCACAAAACGGATCGGTCCTTCAGAAAGGTTGGAATTGACGCTCTCGAAAGAAACACAGACTGGAAAGCGAAACGAGGAGGAATTTGAAGAAAAACAATTGCGATACATTTAACAGAGAAAAAATAGTTTACAGAAGTCCGAAGTGCTAAAGTTAAAAAATGGGTCATCCCTGTTATAATTAATTATAAGCTATAAATAGAACTAAGATAATACTATAATATTAAAGTATGACTATAAATAATTGCAAACTTAAGTTGGAAATACGAGTGATCTAACGTTCCCAAATTCCAAGAAAAAGGTAATTATGATAGGAAAGAAAAATAAAGAATTATTAACAGAAAAGGATCGATCCCAAAAAATACCGTAATTTATTTTTGATATTTATCATTAAGATGATTTAAAACATGAGGGAATAAGCAACAGATTCTCTCGATCCCAGATGTTTCTATTATGTGGTCAAAGACGAAAATGGCCGTCCGACACGAAGGGGCCCATAGAAAGCGAGAGATAAAATAAAGGGGTCCGGAACAGTGGCGACAATTGCGGTTGGAGGGTAAAAGAACGAGATCTTGAGTGTACGGAAATGGATTCGTCCATCGGAACGGCAAACAATTTAGAGTCTTCATCCGATGGTATTTGGTGGAGCAAAAAAAAAGAGTCAAATTTCTTCTTACGAAAGAGTGACCTTTGATTCAGTTTTACCTCTCGTGATTCTCTCTGAGATTATATCAACCCATTGCGATATCGGACACCCATGTTATTCTAAGATGGAAAGGAGAAAATATTATGTCCTGATCATCGATTCGGTCACACAAAAGTAGTGAAAAATGTATAAATTCAGTTTTGCTATTCTTAGAGTTTTATTTACTTTTTTAATAATCCTTGCCAATGATTTTCTTAAATCATTTTACTTCTTATCACATAGAAATTGAAATATTAACGGATTAATCTCTGTCCAAATAGTTTAAAAGCTGGAATATATTAAGTATCTTTAAGACGTAATTACACTGCCAAAGTTTCCTTACGTTTGTTGCCGTCTTTTCGAATGTCTCAGAAATGGATTAGCACAAGTTAGAGATGGGTAAAATGATCAGATTTAAATGATATCGGAGAATATTTGACGAGAAATTTCGTTTAAATATAGTTATATTTCATGAATATTTTATGAATTGTAAGTTGATGAATTTAATGAATTATTGAAGTTGTTAGCATTTTAATTTATGTCATGCTAATTATTCATTTAAATATTCAATGCAATTTGGAAATATTGGGTGATAAATTGTAGACGGTCTATCGGACGCTGTACGAAGCAGATTGGGATTTCTAGGACTAGAAATTATGTTTGATTTTTCTTAGGGTCTTTATCACCCTTAAGATATATTGTCCATAAAATTTCATGAGCTTGACGGATACGTTTTTAGCTTTTTCAAATAATTGACGTTTATTATCTTTTGAATAATCGATTCGTTTTCTATTTTAGAATTTGAATCATTATTTAACGGGGAATTTCATCAATTATAGAAAAGAATCGGTTAAATAGTATTAACAATAGAATTTTATTTTTTCCTCATAAAATCATAGCCTCAACAATATATCCGGCCAAATACAGTGAAACCTCGAGATACGAGTTTAATTCGTTCCGTAACCTTACTCGTATGTCAAATTGCTCATTTCTCAAAGCAGTTTTCCCCATTGAAAGTAATGAAAATGCCATTGATCCGTTCCCCAAAATTCCACCTCAATTGTTCTTGTTACAAGTTATGCAATGAGAAAAATGTATTTATGAATGACTAATATAGTATAAGAACCTTCAATAGGAAAATAGCCTCAGCTGCATTCATATCCGAACTTGCTGCCTCACCTGACAACAAAGTGAATGCCGGTCGTTTTTCTTTTTCAGCCTCGACTGTCTTTAAACGAGTCCTTCAAGTCCGTGGAAGTGTGCGGGATCAAGTAAATCAACTGTGCCTTTTCGTATACGTATCGCCTTTAAGCTGCTTCTCCTCAACCATCAGCAGTTTCTCCATCTTTTCGTGGAGAGAAATTATTGTAACGCCCCTAACTGCTGTTATACCCTCTCCTTCTGTTCATATCGTTGAAGTACTGCGCTCGCCAAGTCAATCACTCAACTTGTTCATATTTTTCTATGATTTGGCGCTTTAATTCAAGAGACATCATCTTTTTCTGTGCGCTGATCTTTCCACTCACTTTCTTTGGACCCATGGTTATAAAGAGAAATATGATTAATTAAAATGCAGAAAAAGCACAAAGTCCCAGATAAACTTATGAACGATGCTTCGACAGCGAGATAAACGAGCACTAATACGCCCGATCACTTGCTTCTTCATTTGCTGGCTGTTGAAAATCACACGTTCCAACTTCTTCTCTAGCTCCACCGGTTAAAAACACACAACATCAATAAGTTCAGATTCGGATATTCAGTTAAGTTCAATAATATAAGAGTTTATCTCGGGGAAGATTCCCACGCTTTGAGTTGGAATGCCCTGGTGTGCAGCCGGCTGTTGCTCGTATCTCACATTTCTCGTATATCGCTCGTATCTCGAGGTAATACTGTAATGAAAGTGTTATTCACCAACAGGCATGGGGACAGCCTGGTGAATTATTGCCCTTTCTCCTTGAAGTATATGTACAATTCTCGCGATGAGCCTCAGCAATGGACCGGACGTAAAAGCACCACCCATTAGGGGTCCATCATGAAGCCACAACTTACAACCGCTGCCTGAAGATCGACTTCTGGAGCTATTAAATATAGCTGAGAAAATGGGATGTTATCGTACTCAGCGAAGTTAGGAGGAATCTGCAGGGCCTGATAACCCTCAAAGAAGGCCATCTATTTTATTACAGAGGTACGAACGATGGAAGACCTAAAGGTGTTGGCTTCTTGATCAACAAAAAATGGAAAAATGATTTAGTAAGTGCATGTGATTGAGTATTTAGGCTAATGCTCAAGATTAACAAGCGATACTCTGTTCAGATCATCCCGCAGCAGCAAGAAGAAATTGAAAAATTCTATCACACAGATGAGAAGGAAGACCACTTCGTAATTATGGGCGACTTTAATTCTCGAGTAGGAAGCTGATGATACCGGACAATAAGGACAGAGAAATGAAAGAGGTCAACGCCTGGTAGAGTTTGCAGAATGCAATAATATTCACGTAGTTAATACTTCAAGAAAAAGGAAGTGGACATGGGCCCTAAAGGAGTAAAAAATGGAACAGACTACATATTGGTGAACAAACTCTATACCGTACAGAACTGTGTTTTGTAAGTTGAATGTAGTAAAGTTTTGAACAACTACAACCCTAGGAGTGACCATAGGTTAGTGAGATGCAGAATGAAGATATAACAAGACAAGAAAGCAGATAACTGAGGAAAACCAAGATTTCAAGGAAAAATCAGGGACCTTTCATTCTACTAGAAGAAGTAACCGCAGCTAATGAAAAGGATGAAGTGGAGTGTTGGCGGAATATTTTAAATTTGGAGAGACAGAAAATGCTTAGCAAAAGACTTTAGGGAAGGGAATATACCCAAGGATTGGAACCAATTGTCCACAATAAAGTAAGCAAGGAAGATTTGAAGAAGTAACACCCCATCAGTCTTCTCCCAGTTATCTACAAAACATCGATGAGGATATTAGGCGAACGTTTGAACAAAACTTTTTTCAGCTATGCAGCCGAGAGAACAAGCCGGATTCCGAAGAGGTATCCATACACTACAGGATATTGTAGTGCTACTATTAGTACTGTGTGTAGTACGCACAGGCTTTTGATTCGGTAAGCACCTCCTCCATACTACAAGCCATAGAGAGACAAGTGGTAGAAGAATTCATCTTCTCCGTAACATTTATAAAAATGCCTTCATTAATGTTACACGAAGT
The DNA here is from genome assembly GCA_020796165.1 of Pantala flavescens. NCBI lineage: Eukaryota > Metazoa > Arthropoda > Insecta > Odonata > Libellulidae > Pantala > Pantala flavescens. Next base: position 35,235,509 of record CM036880.1, on the reverse strand, counting down.
ATTCAAGATCGGAAAAGGAGTAAGACATTACCTTTCACCCATTCTGTTCACAGCTGTTCTTGAAAAAGTATTCGAAACATTAGCCTGGGAGGGCCTACGGGTAAACAGAGAATACATAAGTCACCTGCGTTTTGCATATGATATCGCACTTTTCGCCACCAATGGAATTGACTTAAAGAGTTAAATAGGACAGAAGACTCATGATAAACTCAAGCGAAACAGAGGTAATGTATAAATCCTTCGCAAGTGCCTCTAACCACCCTGGAAGTGTGCTCGGAGTGAAAACAGGAGAATAGAATTGGTGAAGAATCAAACTGGAATCCTCAGAAATACCGAAGAAGGTCTTCATTGAAATCTTGCGAAAGTGAGGGCTCAGCAATAAGTCAAAGAAGTATGGAATGATATAAGTGCGGATGTGGACATGTGTCGATGAGACCGAGAAGAAGTCCGAAGGACCGATGGAATCAAATACGTGGCAAACAGAGAGAATTGGTTTGTACTTCATCCGAAGTCGGATTGATAACGGCTGCTGAAGATATAAATACGAGTAAAAGTTTGCTAACGGCAAACAATCGATTAAACTATCGAATACTGTAAAAATAAGAATTTAAATGTTTATATATTTTAGAAATTGCTAAACATACATTGAAATCCAATGTCGGATTGATAACGGCTGATGATGATGACATTGCATTTGATAGAAAGTGATGAATTGGAAAATTAAATTGGTAGAATTACAGTAAAAATTGTTATCGATGATATGTTCTTCTAATTTTGCAACTACATTTTCATTGTTGATAGAATATTTTTGGTACGAATATTTTGATCGCTCTATTTATTTTCCTCGAATTATATTTTGTATACATTATCAACCACAAGTATTTGCGTAATTTAGAAATTGTAATCTCAGATTAGTTCAGAAATGAAAGAGTTTGTTTTCACACAATTTTATGGAGAAAACAAAGTACTTCATTTCTGAACTAATCTAAGATGTCCCTCCACAAGTTTACGCCTCAACACATAGTCTTTATTATAATCTAAGCATTAAAATAAATTGATTAGCCTTCTATCATATATTGTGTATATGATTATTTTCTCTGTATGAGATTTCAGATTTATTTAGTCGTTGGTTATTTAGAATAATTTACGAGTGAAATTCGTGAAAACGCTTCTAATATTTGCCGAAGAAAATGTGTTTCCTTGAGCCCATCTCTTGGCTCGTTTTTATTGAAGACAATACTAATGAGGAATTGTAGTCTGTTAGCTTATTTATCCCTGCAAACATACAATAATTGAAATACATATTATAATACATACGCGATAAACAGAGAATTTCAATTAAATTATCCTCAAATACATAATATTCACCTGATTAATTTAAAGTACAAGTTTGTAACTGCTTTTGCTATTATGTTAGTGCCTTCCAATTGTACATCAGAGTGTTTCATCATTTTACATTTAAAGGTCTAAAGAGTGATCACATTCCGAAATTCCCCAAATAAGAGAACAATACTTCTTTATGTCGCCGAGGATTCATTTGAAATCGTGGTTACCTCACTAATCTGTTTACAAAATTGAATGTTGAAAGGATACCATTTTACCAGTAATTATGTTGCAAAAACAACCTTATAGATTTATTTTTCCACCCAAGAGTCATTCCTGTAACGCTGTGTGATTCTCCAAATCTTCCCTTTTCGAGAAGCTTTGGTCTTTTTATATTTCTATTATTCGTCAAAATTAAATCCGGAATTTAGAAGTGATCTTGTACTTCCTCGTAAAAATAAATTTTTATCGAATATCTATTTATGGTACATTTATATCACATCAAAACTTGAATAAATTATTCGTATTATTCTAACAATATGATATTCTGTGCATTAGTGAGTTCGTTGTGAAGAGTAGTTAACGTTTTCATTTCGACTTCTCACACATGAGATCCATTCTTTTAATCCATTTTTTGGTGATTTCTATTTTTGTAACTCTTTCGTTTTATTCATTTTTTACATTAATTTTCTCGTTCCTGAAACTTGTCGAGATTTTTATCTCTTGGAAGTAAAATATTCCAAGATGATTCTTTTGTATTTTTATTATCGGTTTAGCGGATTTATTGCTTCCATTATAATTAAGTATTCAACCTCCAGAATTGTATTTCAAATTCTCGAATTCAAATAATTTTGTGAAAAAGTGCTGGATAAATATTATCTTTATAAATTAATTAGTTTCTGGTTTATTGTATGATTCCCTTCGTAATGAATATCTGTATCACTCCTTTGGCATAATTCAATGTTCTGTTTCCGAACCATCGATTATATTTTTCTCCTCCGAAGAAACATTTTGATAAGATTTTCAAAACAATTGATTGCAAAAGTTGCGTTCGGCATTTGCACAATGTGTCATACAATGCAAAGCGATGCAACCACAAGTAGTTTTACCACTGATTATAAAGTTTAAGAAATATGTTCGAGCGCGAGTGATTTTGATACGTGTATTATCCAAAAACGCCTTAAATTATCATAAATATCTCGATCTTGATGCTGAACTCATTCTACCGAAGAATTGCCATTTACAGGACAATGAGGTTCACTCAAAGTCTAATAGAAAGTATCAATATCCCTCCCCCGGTTCTATTTCTCCGATTAATATCATGTCCACCGTTAAATGCATCACAGGAGCGTCAAGGAGTGCTTTCGGATGTCAAATGCCTCCCTTTGTATCGTTGCCATGGAAATCGTTCCCTCGCCAAACTCTCGAAATCCTATTCTCTCGTAATATGGATCCATTCTCCACCGCAATAAGTAATTTGATCGAAAATTTATTCGAATCCACGAATTGATTAAAAAGGTTTAAACCATTGTTTAGTTTCATCAATTGCAGGAGGAAACTATTTTACAACAATGTTGCCATTATGAGGATTTTAAAAATAACGATTCATAAATTGGAGGAGGATAATAAAAAGTCCGAAAAACTTCACGTGGCTGGATCCCAGAAAAGAGAGAAATTCTGACTCGAATTTCGTTCTTCTTTTGACCCAAACGATTGGGACGAACAGCCGATTTGGTCTGCTTTGTTCACAATTTTCAGATTATTTTGGAATGCATCCACAGGAATGGTAATGTTTTGCAAAGGAATAATCATCGTGAAAATCTTTAACTTGGATAATTTTTCATTGGAACTGTTTTCCGAGTAAGAATTTCATATCTAAGCGAACAGATTTCTTAAATTTAAATAGATGTGTGTCATCTATCTGTAATAATATCGTACAATCAATAACATATATGCATCGTGATTAAGGCATTCCTATAGATCAAGCAGTTGAAAATGCATCTGTTGGTAGCAACGTGTAACGAAATATAAAGTTCGGAATAAGTTTTGGGCACTCGATTTGAGTTATACACCACCAAATATTTATAGGAATAGCACTTCTCACGACAAACAACCGAAAACACATTCAATTATTTCTCCGCGTCATATTTCAATCGGTGTGCTTTCAATCGTCCAATTTATTATCCACACAACTCTTGTCCTTTGGTCAAATCGATTTTGGATTTGTTCTTTAGTTTCCTTCTCATGTATATTTATGAACTAATTACACAGATTTGAGTGGCAAAATATTGGGAATTTAGTATACGATACTGTGATCTGTGCAAAAGATCAAAGTCATTCATAAAATCAGCTTTATAATTATCGATAACTGAATAAGAATCGATATTTAAATTTCCCCGCAATTTGTTTTCAGGTTGGTTCTTCAAAAAATCGAATTCTTCATTTGCACGTTTTCAGAATAGTATTTCATCATACGAATATCATTTAAGCCAATTACTCTTATTACAATTATTTTTAAAGATTAAAATAAATATTTACTTTGGAAAGTAATAATTTTGCTCATCTTAGGAAATAAATCCCTTTAAATCCAAATCAATGTGAAAGTAAGATTGTAACTTTTGCTAAGAACAATTTAATAGAAATTTTCGAAATTTAATTAAGCTATGGTCTGGATGGAGCTTGGCTTCGATTATATCGTTAAACGAATAGATATTATTGCAATATACACTCCCGTATAATATTTTTTCAGGTGTAGATCTCAATTCATTCCTATATTCAGATGTGCATTTTCCAGAGTAATTCATTCTATGCTTTTCTTTTGCCCGTAAAGTCTCTCGCGTTGAAAACCATCCTTCACTCACCATCTGGGTGACCCTCTTATCCTCTCCACTCCTCCCTCCACTCCCCCTCCACTCCCCCTCCACTCCCCCTCCACTCCCCCCTCCACTCCCCCTCCACTCCCCCTCCACTCCCCCTCCACTCCCCCTCCACTCCCCCTCCACTCCCCCTCCACTCCCCCTCCACTCCCCATCCACTCCCCATCCACTCCCCCTCCACTCCCCCTCCACTCCCCCTCCACTCCCCCTCCACTCCCCCTCCACTCCCCCTCCACCCCTCCCCTCCCCCTCCACTCCCCTCCACTCCCCTCCACTCCCCTCCACTCCCCCCTCCACTCCCCCTCCACTCCCCCTCCACTCCCCCTCCACTCCCTCCCCCTCTCCTCCCCTCCACTGCTCCCGTCACTCCATTGCCATTGTCGAAATCCCTAAAGAGTCGTTTTTGAGTTGTCCTGCGCCGCCTTACGGGAATCGGTGAAATTAACGTTCGCGATATAATACGTAAGCGAGAGAATTTTCCAGTCTATTTGATAGGAAAAGAACGATGGATATCACTATCATTCACCGAAATGTTGGCTATTTCGAAGAAGGTTGAAATGGTAAGTGATGAGTTTTAATGGAAAGCAAAAGATTAGTTTGAAGAGCATCAAATGGTATTTGGAAATGCCCGTGACGCAATTTAACTGGAATTTCTGTTCCTATTAATATAGGCGTGAGCTTTTATTCTGGAATTCATATGGAACTGTTGCGAATATATTTAGAAATGACTGTTACTGGTTGTTTGCAAATTTTGGATACATCATCCACTCATCCGCTAAAGATACCTCGTGATATAACGATTTTTATTATAATAAATTAAGGAGTACGTATCTTTAAGAGGTAAAGTTATTGTCAAACTATTATGAATATCCTATAAACTCATTCATTTTCTGTTCATTGTTGTGTATGAGATTTTTTTACTGATTGATATTGGCCAAATATATGCATGTATTTATTCACTACACCAATCTACCTGTTTCTGATAAACGGTAATAAACCAGGCAAATTGAGGCTGAAATCTCCTCCATTTCGCCAATATCAATAAAATCCTTCACGATGATTCTTTTAATGAAATAAATCAAACTGAATTTAGTTATGGAAGAAGCTAAAATAAGAGAAAAATATCTAATGCAGGAAAGAATTTTCAAGGAAGGGGTATATATGTGCTGAATATTTCAGATATATATTTTAAATGGGAAAAAGTTTGTTTTGATGATTCTCATCACTGATAATTGAACTGATGTTTATATAGTATGTTACTGCATATGCATTACGTAAATTATTTCGATAGTTATAATGTGATAGAAATAACTACGATCAATACGGTTCATTGTTGATTTGATAGAATCATTTATTCCATGTGTTTTTTCCCGTCATCTCCTCAAAAGTTGTTCGTACAACATTTTCGACAGGAGTTGATCATAGAAACGCGTTTTAAAATTATAGATCTTTATATCTGATTTCGCTTTCAAATAATTTTGCATTTCTCTATTAGATTTCCCTAGTGAATGACGTCTTCATTGTCAAAACAAACGCAGCTCTTTCTAAAGGAGACGCTCACAAATTCTCAATCTATTTCTCGACGATTTTATCGCGAAACTTTTTCTTCTCAAGAAAACAGAAGGTAAATTTAGGATCTATAACTAGACAGACGAGTACACGCTCTTAAGAGGAGGCAGAAGAAGTATTGAAATTATGTCTGAATTGCACTGATGTGCTTTTCAAGGATATAATGCTTTTATCGTTTTAACTGAGGAGCAATGTTGTTTATTGTTATCTTTTACTTGATTACTGAATTATCTTTACGATTTTATGATTTCTATTGAAATGTAAAATAATTATTAAGTTTTACTTTACAATATGATACCCAAGTCAATGAAATATTCATGGAAATATAGATCCTTGCCGCAATTCCTTACCGTTATTTGGAAATCGATTCCGCTATAGTTTTTTTGCGGAGATGATTAAAACGAGTTATATTCGAGAAAAGATTTAACAAGTGCTGAAAAATATGATTTCGGTACTAAAAATTCATAACAAGCCCGAGTATGAATATAATGAAACAAAAGACAATCGTGAGTATTTATTCGAATAAATTATTAAGCGTTATTAAGCGGGATTGACATTTATTTACTTAATTAATTATTGTATACTAAGACTGTATACTGACTACAAATAGGCACCAGGCCAGGTGGTAGCTCTACATTTACAGGTCTAAATTTCAGCCAATAATTATCCAAGCGTTAAAATCCCATAAGAGCATCTATTAAATGTGCTTTTCGAAGAAAACCTGAACTCCGACTTTTTCTTTAGAAGGAAAAGGAAGGCGAGTTTTTCGAGATATAAGTTTTGATGAAATATTGCGGTCGCATACAAAGGTACCTTTTTTTCGGATTCCTCGAGGATGGATAAAATCTTTGATTTCTTCGAAGCCGGATTAGTTTCATTCGAAATGAATGAACATCTGTTGGAAAGTTTTTAGGAGTCATCTACTTTCGTATGGACAACTCCGAATCTTTTAAAACGTAACAAAAGCTTTCCTAAAAAAATCGGTTTAAAAGTTTGAAAAAATGATGAGAAAGAGCATTCGAGCAATTTTCTTTCGTGAAAAACTGAGGAATGGCTCTTCCATTTGAGCGTCATCCTTTCGATGAATTCTGTTTTAGGCGTTTAACCGAATGTATGTGATGGAGCAAATCGAAGGAGTTGGAGTGGCTTTATATACATGAAGACGATTAATATTACTATAATTACGTCTAAATAATATTCAAACAAGGTGAAATGTGAACGAAGATAAAATGAACAAAAACAAAGTTAAAATAGCACATGTCAGCTATCAGATTTCATTATTATTTTAGAATTTCTTTGAAAAATGTTGATTTAAATCTTTTAATCCAAAATAATCTATTACATAAAATTATCTTCAACTATATATATTCAGTATTTATATTTGTCTCATATTTATTATCTTATATTTTTTGCATCAAATATCTTCAATATTAGTTTAATCGAATATTATATTCATCATGTGGTTACTAACTCAATATTGATTCAAACCAAAAAAAGTTATGTCATGCATATATCTATCGAAATATGTATATATTTACTCCTAAAAACACTTTTCGCGTAACCTTCGTGATTATCGTTTAGGGTACCAATTCTATCAAAGTATTTATTAACAGAATAAACTTGGTGACCTCGAAACACTCTTCTTTTAAATCACGGATTCTTAAATATTTCAAGATTTCTCGATCGCTATTCACTGGCCGCTTCACAAGGCATCGCACATTTGACTTTTCTCGAAGATTTTTCCATTTCTCCGAAATGCAACTGTAGCACTCCAAAATTCCTGTTTCTTCCATTTTTCCATTGTCCTCTTTTCAGCGCCATCGAATATCAGTTTTAATAATTTGTTTTAAAAGATTTAAGGAGGTTTTTTACTTCATCTGCAAAATATTACTCTAATGATCATATTTTTATAAATACCAATAATATTCTCCTGTATAATATAATTATTTTTTAATTTTTGAATGATATTTCTCGGTTAAAAAGTAAAAAATAGCATCTTGGTTAACTTTTCGATTCTGAGCCGTATTCTTAAAGACAATGGTTTTTTTTACATCAACTCGATCATTTCCTTTATTCGTTCATTATTGTTATTATGAGATAGGCACCATATTTTCTATCATTTGTTAGTTTAATATATATTGCATTTAAATTCAAATTATTTATATTATATTACTAATTCTATCAATTATATATTCGTACTTATAAATTAAAACATGGCATTATCACTTTATCGGATTTACTCTTACATCACAGAAAAAAAACAAGTACAATATTCATAATTTATCTCGTTATCGAATCTTTCCTCATATCCATATATTACATCTATCGAAGGATATATTTCTTATTTCCACGCGCAGTTCGCTTCCATAAATTTTTGACCCGAAGTGCAATATATTTTCTCTCATAGGAAGTGTGTGTCTTCCAAAGATTTATCGAAGGATATTTTAGCCGAAATCATATTGAGATCGCAAATCCATGGAAAAGTGGCTGCCAATTCTGTTGTTTATTTACTGCAGGCTAATCTGTTTCACAAGAAAATATTAATCATACTCTACAATTAGTGTTCATTTTAAACAGAAAATTCCTATTTTATTGTTCCTTTTAAATGAGTAGCAAATTTGGGATTCCAGCAGTTCCAGTAGTTTCTATCATATTTATTGATTTTATACTTTATCTTAATTTTATTTAAATTTAATAATTCCTATTATTGTTTATAAAGAGGTTTTAACGGAATATTTAGAAATATCTATTTCTTGGGTTCAATTCTTTCTTTTGAAGAATTAGATTATTCGAGAATTCAGTTACTCAGTCATTTAATCATTTAATATAATTACAGATGAGACATATACATTTTTTGGGAAATAAACGTTAAATACAAAGCGGCTTTGATAAACTTAATACATATTATATTTCATTCCTGTTCGATTTCTCCTTTAAAAAGTTGATATAAAGAATAAATAAGTAAAATAATAATAAACTCCATATTCATTTCAATAAGAATATTTCATTTAAAACTTAACAACTTTAATTCTCTTTTACGTTTGTTACATTTTCCTTTTCCTAATTGGTTCGATTCCTAATTTTGGAAAGTGATTGCTAAAATTAAATCTTTTTGAAAACTACAATTGACTCAGCCAAGTGTGCTATTATTGTTCCGTTTTCAGGATATTCTGCACAAAAATATTTATTGATGGTTATTAATTTATGTTTTAACGATGGAAGGGACATTTAGGAAGTAGATGAAAAGAAATATCGCTTCATGAATAATATGAAACCAGAAACATGACCTATTTTCTAATCCTCTTAACTCCTATCTTCCTTTTTAATGTATCCTAATTCAAGTCTTCAATTTTTATTTGCTCATGGACTCTAAAGAATTCAAAAGTCCTTTCCTTCATTAAAAGCAACACCACAAGTATCATCTCGAGAGGCACTGAGACGTACGTTATCGCTGTTGTGCGGATTCATAGCGGGTAAAAGCAATCGAATGAAGGGTTATTATCGTTGGAAAAAGTAGCAAAACAGAAGTTCCAGAAATATCTTTTTTTCATTTGTCTCTATCAGTGCACGTATCCTCTTCCGCCATTTTTTCCATCGAATTTTCGTCTGCATTCCGAACACGTAACGAATTATCGTAAAGGTGAGAATGGGGTTTTCCTTATTTTCAGCCAACGTTTGTGTCGCAAGGATTTGCTTCGAATAAAAGGCATAAGAAACAAGGGAAATCCAATGGTCATTCCCGAGAAAACTTTAGTTAAGAAGAGATAATATCAGAGTGCATCTCACACAAATGATGTGAGAGTGATCTTTAAAAAGTACGGTAATATTCAACGTAAATTTAGCTCGAAATTTGCTACTTAGCAATGCCGAAACATTTACGATTCATAATATTTCGTTTATTATTTATTCAGAAAGTTTCTAAAGATTCCAACATGTTCAATGTATCAGTAACTCATTAACTTCCTTTTCGATTCTTCAGTCCGAGTGTTTGCAATTAAAAGAATTTGTTTGGATAAAAAGGAAGTTTCCGCGTTCCATCTGTCGATCTTCAGGAGTTTTTTTCAAACGAAGCTTCTTCGCAAAGAGCTTTTTGCAATCATTTTTTCTCTCCGAAGTTATTGATCATTTTAGTCTTAGAAAATGAACTCCTTTCGTAGCCATTAATTAAAGAGAGCATTTGAGATTCGATTTGGCAATTTAGGGTTTATTTTTGGGGAGAGTGCTTCTGTGAGAGCGGTCATAATTCGATCCAACGGAGCGTTTTCAAAATAACACGATGCATTCACATTTTCCATGGAAAAGTGTTAGTTCTTTTACATTTTTACACTTAACAATTCTTGTACATTCGATCCATACTTTCATACGTATTTACACTCATGTATACAGTACTTGGAACGACACTTATTTGTAATAATTATGAATAAATGTACGACTTGAATGAAAATTTTTCGTACCAAGACGTCGAAGGAGCATGGAAAATTTGCGGATGTATTTTTGTATTATTATGAATTATACATTAATGCAATTAAAGAAAACTATTCTGCTTATTATAAATAACTAACCCACTTTTATTCAAAATATACATGTAATTTACTCTCAGTCGTATGACCCATATATAACTTGTGATTTTTATTAGTATCCATAATCGCATCCGACAAACGCTAAGATCTTTTCTGACTCGATCTAAGAATACACGGTCTTTAAGGTCTTATAAAGTGTTACATCAAATATGAACCAAAAAATCTTCGGGTTTTAAACTGTCAATTTTTAATTACATTTTTTATTCCGCTAAAGAACCCTTCATTCTCAGTGTTCTTGAATTTCGCAGGAACGGTTTCAGAGCAACGCAATCCTTTTTCCACGGAGACATTTCTAAATAATACTTCCTTTTGTGACTCATACGAAAGAGTTTGTGTCTCTTCATGTTTTGGAAAAACACAGAAAAGTATGAGAGAGCAGATGAAATTGAGAGGAAAACCGATTCTAAAACATCCGGGATATCCAAAACAAGAGAACATCGCGCAGGCTCATAATTAGGAGAAATATTGAATGTAGATATTCTTGGTCATTAAAATTTTAAATTAAGGATTCTAGAAATATAGCTTCAAAAGCAGCAGTTTGTGGAACGAAACAAATAGAAAGTAATAAACGGACTGAATATACGTTGAGATTCAGTGATTTCAATCATTTTCTAAACCTTTTCAATTGACTCCCTCTGAAAATGGGCCTTTGGTAGTTTATCTCCCTCAAGGAACACAACTCGTGCGTCTCAGAAGAAACTCACATATTTTGGGGTTTCTTTGCTAAGGATTCACACTTCAATTTTTAGGTTCTTTTCATGCGAAATCCGTAGAGAATTCCTAATTTATAGAAGTTTCGTGCACTCTCTGCGGAAATAATGATAATGTCTTTTCGGCAAAATGCGGTATTCTACTACAATATATGTTAATCCTTATAAAATAAATTTGTGTTCTGAAGTCGTTTCCTTTTAATAATATCCAAAAGAAAGATTCAATAAATTGAGATGTCACTCAATGTTTACACGTTGTTCTTGTAAATGTATTCTGAGGCGTTTTCGAGAGGAAGAATCAAATTAATTAAGGATAATTGAGTACTTCAAAAGAAACCTAAGTTTCGGCTATTTTTGAATTAAGTAAAAGAGTTTAAAATGAAAGAGAGGTGATCACAGATTCATCTTTAATGGAATGCAGGTGCCAAGAAATTTTAGCAAACAACTATAAAGTATGTATATCAAAAATTAGATTTATTGGATATTTTTATTATTCATCTGTGCCTTGAGATTTGATGTCTCTAACGGAGAATCAATACATAGTCGTCAAAGATATATTTCATTTCATTAGACTGTAGAATGAATGATAAGACAAAGAGAAATTGATACTTTCGTCATTTTAATCAATTTGCGATGCATATTGACCTAGATTCTTATGAAGTCGGTCCTTGTAACTTCATATGTTACACAAGATTTATTCATTAGTATCATTATAAGAGTATTACTATTTTCGTCATTTACTAATAACGATTCATTCTATCAGTAGATTTTTAAGATATCATATAAAACATATATTTTTCATTGACTAATTTCGTCAAATCTCTTCATCAAAATGAGAACAACAGTAGATTCAAATGACACACTTCGTAAATCCGCTATCTACATTTCAGAATAAATGCGTGTTAACTCATTACTTCATCCTAAATAATAATCCTTTGATTAGCATGAAATATTGCTTGTTATGGTGACGAGCAATGGCAAAGGAAAAACGTCCTATGAGAAATGAGCAGTCGAAATCATAGATTTAAAATATTCAAGATGCTTCCTGACGCCGTCTAACGGAATGTTCTTTTGACCTCAGCAACTATCGATCTTGTTTCGGGAGCGTTTCTTTTCCACACTCATTTGACCAAATCTGAAGCATTTCCCAATTTTGAATTTCTCTTGTGAATATCGAAGCGTTCATTTAGTGTCTTCTTTATTATCCGAGAGTATCAACCTAATCGAAGGAGAGGATCGCGTAATTGCATTTCCCTCGATAAAGTATTTTTCCATGTTTCCGTCTGTTTATGGGGAGTAAAGAGATATCGAGAATAAAATAGTGGCGCAAGATGCGGTGAACCTTTTTCTACAGTTTTATAAAATACTTTTCCATTTGATTCAAATTAAATATTTAGAAACCCAATAGTAAACGGAGGCAAAGAAGTGCGAACCAATTGAATCTAATGAGGGGATTCGAGTCCTGATCAGTCTTTTTCCACTTCCCATGGATATTTTCTGAGCCATGTGAAATTTCAACTTAATATGTCATATTTACATATTAAAAATATATTCAACGCAAAAGTATATTATTTTCATTAAAAACACATTTAAACAAAACCATTCATTAACTGCTTTTCATTCAGACTTTTCAAAAACTAAATTCGGTTTTCAGCGAATTAATGGAATGGATTTCTTAGTATTTTTCACTTCTTCTTTTTGACTTTATTGTTTTAGATGATATTTATCGTTTTTCGCTTAATCGTGAGTATCGATTATTCCCAAAAACTAAATCCATGCAAAACTTGCAGTATAGCATAGAAAAGGAGATTACTTGTATTAAATTAGAGAAAATCTTCTTAAAAAGCTATGGAAATTAAGAGAATTTAGGCCAAAAATCTTGATCTCCATGCAGGTTCTCAGAATATTGCAGCTCTATAACTCTGCAAAATTCCCACTTTTCGAATGCTCATGGTTATTCATGAAAGTGCACATTGAGATGCCGAGGGAAAAAGTACGGCTATTGTTAGAGAACACTGAGCCTTGAAATTAAAGGAGATATTTCACAGTTCCGTAATAATTCTGAAAGTATCTATCTAATCAAATTCTGTGCAAAATTAAAACATTCATCCGTTTCTAACTCAATGCTTTCTTTTTGTTTTTCCGCTTAAATGCACTCAGTCAAAAATTACCGAAGGTTCGCTTAAAAATAAATATCATTTAGATAAATATAAATAATAAAAAATATAAAGAAAATCATGCCTAAAGATACTTTTGGAGGACTTAATAATTTTACTAGTCAATCAGTTAGTGGTGAAGTAATTGAAAATGAAAATTTAAAATTCCCTGTACTCAGAAAAAGCTTAATGAAAGTTTGTTTGAGGCACACTCACTTTGGTCAAATGCGCCCGATTTACTCCCTTTGAATGGAAGCCTTCAGAAATGTTTGACTTTTACACACTTTCGTCAATCAAATGTATTATACAAAATAAGTCCAATCCTTGAAACGAGAGGTGCTTTCTAAAGAAGTTTTTGAATTTGATTTTTTCAAAAATATCTAAAAATTAATTTTTATTTATTTTCGCACTGAGATAAATATAATCGATCATTAAATCTTGTGAATCAACTGATTAGAGGGATTTATTAATCCACTGTCGAGAAGTTGCTTATGAATGACCTTTGATTACTCCATTCTCTGGTTTTCTCCAGTAGATTTAATCACTATACGTGATATCTTTTTAAATTCAATTCCTTATATTTATAAATTATAATAATGTTCCCTTATTTGAATTGTCGCATTTAGAAACTCTCTACAATAATATAATTTAAGTTATATTTGTGGCTCTAACAACAATAAATAAATAAATATGACTATAAGTTATAGACCATCATAAAATATAAATTTCACTGGAAAGTTATCCTATGGAAACTAAGTATTTCACTGTAAGACGCTAGATGGAGTGGAAATCGATTCAACCACTTTTCAAAAAACTTAATTCTTAAAGTTCTCAGCCAGAATTTATTCAAAATTTGAAGTTTTTCTCCTTAAAATGGAGGGTAGAAATATACAAAGTTTCGACATTTGAAAGTAAAATCGTTTTAGACAATTTATGAAATACGAATCAAAGTAATTTTTATAACAATACTGACAATAAGGTTTTACTAGATGCTGAATTGAATATGAAATATATGATAGAATATATAATACCGAGAAACAAATGCAACTTTTCCACCAATCCGTTCCTGCAAACATGGGAAATCTATTCCTCGAAGACACGAGCTCTGACGTCATCTCCCCTCGTATGAGCCCACAAGAATTCCCATGGAAACCCGAAGCTGAGTGCACTCAATGGGAGGCCATTTTGCCCAATTTTGTCTCCCTCAAATATCCGACAGATATTTCCCCTTCGATCTCTTTAATTGAGGTCACTTCGTATATTTATTTATTTATTTATTTATTTATATGTACTTAATTACTACAATTAGGCTCCAGGCCAGGTGGTAGTAATTTGTCTATGGGGGAAAAAAATACATTACCCTGCCTGGTATTCACCCTAGTCGGGAGGAAAAAACCCCCAAAAACCTCCCGAAGGCAGTACATCATCATAGAAAGTTACAAATTACAAAATGATTACAAAATTGTTTATAATATAAATTTACACAACCCTTTTGATTCTATTAAGAAAGACATTACATGAAGGGGGAAAAGGTTCGAAGACTTCTTCAGGTAAATTGTTCCATTCTACTATGCTATAAATGCATTTTTCTTTCAGATTGATTTCCTGCGTCTATCAACGGAGCCACGAAATGAAGAGACTTCGCATGATTTTTGGATGATCTGCTCAATGATACTGAAAATCATTCGTAAAATACGAAGAAAGATATTTTACTGTGAACATTTCAGTAAACCTATTTGCAATAATTGAAAATGCCCTGCAATAGTTGAAAATATTTTGGATACACGGATTTCAAAGCATATAAATTTGATGTAAAACCAACTTTTGATTAATGGAGATAAAATTAATGGTTAAAGAAGCAGTAATTATTATATATTTTAGGAAAAGTATCTTCAAATTTTATGCGTTGATTATTTTTACAACGGTTTCCTGTATTTACACAAATCGTTCGTTTTAATTCGATTTTCAAGGGGAAATATCTATTTCACCGTCAGTAATGGTTTATTTCTTTTACCTCATTATGAAGAAGAATTCATGAACCAGTTTTATTTACTTCATTAGGTGAAATTGAATTGTTCTCCTCAGTATGGGTTTATACTTTCTTAGCTTTCATTTTCTCATCCTCTTTTTTTCTTGATCACGCTCTGAATTTCCCTCGTTTCCGCTCAAACGGATCTGAAAGCATAAGTTAAATTCATGGTCCTTCATTTCAATTTCACATTTACATCTCTTTCAGAATCTGGCGTTTTATCCGAAAAATCGGAAAAACGGAATGTAGGTGCTAATAAAAGATATTTAGGATGAATTACAAGAAAAAGATTCATTGTATTGGAATGCATCAAAAAAACAAAATTTATGAAGAAAGATGTGTTCTTCAAAAACGTAAATAACTCTCCAAATACTGAGTTGCATTATATAGTTCGATTAAAGATCTGCAAGAGGGGAAAGAGGACGAAAGCAGAACTTTGAATTACTTACAGTGTCGACTTTGAGAGATAAAAAGTGAAAATATGGGAGGGAATAGTAATTGCATAGAGGAAAAGAAAAAAATTGAGAAGGAACGTGGGAGATGAATGTTTTAGAAGAATTTGGAAAATGTGTAATAATGGAATATCTCACGAAAGCGATTTCAAGGAAATAGAAGAGAGTGAATTTCGTGAAAGGGTAAGCAGAAAAGTTTATTTGTGCATCCTCAGATGAATCGAGAATTCACTTTTAACGAATGTGTAAAGATACTCGTTATGAATGTAGAGCTGTGATCGTCGGAAACTCTGGTAATCGTTTACCGATGGATTCATTATGAAAAGTCAGGTCGATGTACACAAGACTTTTCTCGTAAAAAATAAGTTCGAATTTTTGAAAATTTTGTAATTTCTTGCTTTTTATATCGTTTTTATCGTTAAATCAAATTATGAAAATTTAGAAATTTTATCACATTTAAGGACCTGGTTTACTTTCACATTCATTCAAATTTATTGCTTATATCTTCGATTCATTGATATTAACATAGATATATGAGTATTATTTTTAAGAGGTTCAGTGAAGACGATTTATTCTGTGACCTATAGAAATCCATTCCTCTAATAGATATGAGTTAAATGAAAATTATCGTAAAATAAGACGTTAAAATTTATACATGAGATATTTCCTTCTATCCTATTCAAAGGACATAATTTGAAAAAGAAGAGAAAATAAAGAAAGAGGATTAAAAGAGCAGAAGAAGGAGAGTGTATTTTAGAGATCATATGTGAAGAAAACAATCGAAAGGAGTCTTCTAACAGTTCATTATAGAGAAGGGAAAAGAAAGAGAAATTTGTATTTTCTACGATATTTGAAAGTTCTCTTTTATTCAAAACGTACTTCCACAAAGTTATGCCATGTCGATATCTATTATACTTCTGATGTAGGATTCACCGCCTAAACTGCGTAGGACCTAGAACAATCTAGAACCATCTGACATAGGAAAAATAGGAAATCGACCTATCATGGGTTTGATTCTAGGAGTCCCCAAAATCGGACTTTCCCTCATAAGAATGCATGGGGTTGTTTTTCAAGGATTCAAAAAATACTTGCGGATAACATAGAAGTTTTAAATTTTACAGTTCCATAGATATTAATCAATTCTATGTATTTCTGCCCTCTTATGTTTACTTTTAGTCGTTGGATCGAGGCTCTTTTGAAATTCCCCATTTGAAATATATGGGAGGCGGAGTTGAATAATTGTTTAGTTTCTTTTTTCAAAGGCTGTAACTTCGCAAGGCAATAGCAGTTTTATTTACCGTTTTCAGAAAAAGATCGTTCCGCAGGAGGTCATGGGTTCGATTCTATCGGACATTTAAATATTCTCCGTAAGGAATATATGGGAAAATTACAACACATTTTTAGGCAATTCCACTCGATATTTAATCTTGAAGCTTAGAAAGGGTTTAAGGAACATAAATCTTAAGCAAATGATATCTAGCATTGGTGTAGATTGTTATGAGTTCGACCACCAGACGGGAAAAATTCTCTCTTAATAAATGCATGGGAAATCGAGCTCTCTTCATGAATTACTGACAATTACCGGCGTGGAATGTAGTTGAATTGTATTCCATTTATAAGAATTAAAATACTTTTGGATATCTACAGTTAATACATGAAAAGTAACAAAACGTCTTGCTTGCTGTGAACAAGCCTTACATACTTAAATACAAGCAGCTTTATGTAATTGATATCGAACATAAATCATCTACTTTAAATGATATTTTCTGGCTTCCGAAGATTTGGATTTGCCAGAAGAATAAGTATAAACTAAAATTCCTAAAATACGGCACTTTTTCCCAGTTTCGTCATTTCCGCGATACGTGAATTGGAAATGATGCTTACAACAATACAATTTCAGAGATATACATATATATATATATATATATATATATATATATATATATATATATATATATATATATATATATATATATATATTATCTTTACCAGCTCCGTGTGCTATACATTTTGAAGATTCCAAATATATATTAAATTGCTTTTAATCGAGATAGACAAAGTTAAAAATCAATCTAGTCCTAGTACATTTGTTTAGTGAACAAATGAATCACATCATTGTATTCAATGCCCATTTCGAAAATATTCTACGCTTCGGAAGTTTAAAAATCAGACTAATTATTTTAGATTTTCATTCAAATAAATGGCCGAGACATCTAAAATTCTTCTAACTACGATGTTTAGAAAGTATCCAATTTCAAGCCTCTACTTTCAAATAGGCTAATTTGGAAAATTACTAGATTTTGACCTAAATGTGCGGAGGGATTTTTAATTCGACGAACGAGATTAAAAAAGATGCCACTTCGATGGAAATGAGAAACGCTTAAAGAGGTTGTTAAATGTATTGCATTTGATGCAACTTCTTTAGCTCAGCATTAAGTTTAAACTGTGATAAAGGGTGTGCGTAAATTTTCAAGAAGAATTTTAGGGATATTTGAATAGAAGAGAATGAAATAAAATGAAATCCAATCCATGAGACTTCCCTAATTCGATATCTTTGAACGAACGCGTGCCACTGTTCAATTATCGAAGGAACTAAATGGAACGCTTCCTCTTCCATGATCTTCGACATCGACTTCAACATTTCAGCAAAATTGTGTTTTTATTTACGTCAGAGTGAAATTCAGGAGTTTTTTCCAAATTTATTTCTAAATCCAAAATATTCATTTACGATCTTTGTAAACTTTTATGAAATAAAAAAAAAGTTTTATGAAATAAATAGCATCATCTATTGTTAAGGAGTGATTATTAATTTCCAAAAACAAAATTTGCAATATTTAGATATTATATCTTTATGTATTCTACTTAGGATTCTATTCCTTTTTTTAGAATAAGTAAGTTTTCCCACGATACAATCACAGATTTGTTTAATTGATATTTTTTATGATTATAATCGTATAATGATAAACTAAGTAAATTCCATAGATCTGCTGAATTTATCACACCTTCCAATATTGTTTTCAGAATTTAATAGATTCATTTTCGATCAATTCATATGTCAAGGAGAGGAAAATAATATCTGTAAATAATATAAATCTTTCGTATCTGCATTAAAATACTGATCTTTTACTTAATGTTTTAAAGAGAAATCGCCAAAAAATAATTATCGCAAATATCTTAAACATATCGAATTTAATAATTGTTTTCTATGTAGGTCAATGTTTCAATAAATTTCTAAACTTTATAGTACTTTAATTTTATAATTATATTCGTGATATATTTTGGAAATGAACTTAAGGCAAATTCTTTCCTCAGATATAGATTAATTTCCAATAAAGCTTGTTTTTCAGCTCTTCGAATATAACTTTTAAAATTAAATTAGTGTGAAATTGTGTTTAAGGCAATTTATTTACAAGGTTTAGCATTTACGACCCGTGTACAATCCTATTCGTGGGCGAAATCACCTATTGAAAACCAGAGCGTTTCTCTGCAATGCGAGTTTCCATTTGATAAATGTCTTTTTTAACTAACAATTTGTGAAAGGAGACTATTTATAAAGTAATTAATTACTCGGCGAAGGCTCAAATCATCCGTATTCATTGAAACTGAGTCAAGAGAATTTTTCACAATTTTATAAATCGGGTCCGGATAAATTCTGAATTTACGAACGACAAACAATTAACCACTGAACCATTATATGGGTATTATAGATATCCTATAACAATAAAACAGATATTTTCAAGTGATTTTCATCATCGTGTTCAACTTTTATCTATTATATACTTTTGCAAAGTGTGACGCAATAGATAGCAAATTAAATGAATAAAAAATAAATTCTTTTTGAATACAATACTATTTACTTCGAAACTAAGTAACGCCCGAGGAATAATTAAAGCATATTTAACCCAGGTTTTCAAGGAGATATTTATCATTGCATTCTCTGATTTCCTCAAAGGAAAATATGTTATTTACACAGTATATGCTCTAAAATTTATTCGATGATAATCCATTATTTTAATTCTTCGATATGAACATAATCTTTATATCTATAAAGTTTAAAAGTGCTCAATTCTGATGTTGAAATTGAACGAAATTAAGTGAATTTTAAAGATATTTTGTATTATAAACAAATTGTTTCGCCTTTTATGGACAAAACTCATCAGCAATTTAGGAAATTCCGAATTTACGTTTTTTGCGGAATGAGGAATTGGCAACAAGTGGGGTTTTGCAATAATCACCTCAAATAAGTATTGTTGCTTATTTTGGTGAACAATTTGCCATCTTCGGTAGAGAATACCTGCAATTTTCAAGATGAAGAATCTTAATGAATTTAAAGTGATTGTTCTCATAGAAAAGGTCTCTCTTAAAGATGCCATTAAAACTTCTCAGTAAACGAAGAAATAGACGAATTTAATGGTTGAGAGACGAAACGATTTCCTTGAGTATGCATTTGAAGGAAACGGAGTCATTATAAATGTCACGGTATTGCGATAAAATTGTCTTTGACTAAAAACAAAAGTAAGAGATTTTCTTAAATTATGGTGGAAAGGTATTTTATCTCCGAATCAAATTCATCATCTTTAGGATTATGAACTACTGATTTCTTTTGTAGAACATTTTTCATGAAAAAGTATTCCCCATGCATAATAAGGGAAGAGCGCGTGTAGGGTTGAGATGAGGGATAAAATACTAAAGTCAGCTAAAGGAGAGATATTTAGAGACATAAAAGGTTTTTACAGAGGAAACGTTTTATTCTGAAAAAAGAAAACGATAGCTGGAACACACAGTGCAAATTAAATATCGATGTTTTGGGTAAATGACAAAACTTGGGGTAATTATGCATACATATCTACTAGAGCTTATTTAACTTGATTAAGAGAAGATGACTAAGGAAATCAGTGGCTCCTCTTTCATTCATTTCTCAAGAATGTTCTCTCAGATATCGAGTTTTAAGCAGTTGTTTTCTCCAAAAATATATTAGAAAGGACAGAGTTATCGATCGACTGGTACTTTCCTAGGATTCAGTAGCACTATATATATATATATTCTTATATTAAAAATAGAGATGATCAATTATGCGCTGAATCTTCATAAATCAGCAGAGAATGGACATCGGCCGAAAAGGATCGAAATAAGTAATAAAAGGGAAGCGGAAAAGAGGTGTTTATGTTTCCAGGTGAGTAAATAAACGGTTGAGGAGGAAAGAGTGGAAAACAAATGAATGGAAATAGGCGCAAAGGTAAACACAAGAAGGAAAGGAGACCATGAAAGGGAAACCATTCGGAGATGCCGAAATTAATGTTCTTTTTATTCAACAGCTATTGTTTAAAAAAAATTGCTTTAATATATTTGAACGAACCATTTTACTATTTTTCGGATAAAATTTCATTTCAAACCATCAATAGTCATGATTTGGTCAGAAGAATACTTTATCTGTGTTTTACTGTAGAATAATTATCAATTATATTACTTATTCCTCTTTCGTCATCATGGTAGTAGAACGATAACAAGCTGAAGATACCTTATTTATGATCCACATTAATATTTTTGGAATATAGTTTTTAGGATCAAATAACTTACGTGTTGGTGGTCTTGTTAAATGAGGAGGAAAACGTGTGCTTACTCATTCACCCAATTAACTTCGCTTTTTTCTTGGTAATCCCATTAATGTAATCATTCAACCGATATTAGGGATTTATTTAAAGCATAATATATCATACGAAAAATAACGTAAATTGAATTTCGAGACTTATAGATACTATTTCTTATAATTAATTTCCAAAAATCTACAAAATTTTATCCTTTATCAATAGTAAAACTGTCGAATGCAATATACCACTCTTAACAGCTATTCGATGATTACCTCCATTCACATAAATTCAAATTAAATCACCTTTTCAATCTCCCAGAGAAGTTATTGTAGTTTTATTAAATCCAAAAATCCAATCGAGAAAAAAATTTGTAATTTCCGCAGAAAATTTTCTGAGGAAAAAGTTTTTTCTTTATCTATGGCTTTCCACGAAGTCACGCCTTATAATATCTATTCCAATCATACAATTTTTCATTTCAACATTATTGATTAAGGAGTGAATTTATTCAATCTTACGATGGATATAAAATGAATTTGATACTTATTTTATTTCAAACATGATGAACTTTATATGATACATATATGTATACATGCACATATTATTAATAAATTTTTACTGTGTGATAAGTAAAAGATACCTTTAAAGTATAAGTTGTAAAATTGTAACGTAGTTGTAATATAAATCACATCTCTGGTTATTAGCTCAGTTATTTTATCGAAACCTGATGAATGAACACCTCCATACGAATCCCATTTATTGTATCGAAGTGACTTCATCGTTGTCAAGACCAAAGTTATCCTCTGAAGTTATAGGATTTTATCTTCACTTTATGTTTATTCTTATTATGGAAGCATTTATATCAAAGAATAATTCTTCAGCCATTTGAAGTAATGTAATATTGCTTTTCTAGACGCATTATTAATTAATTCATAAATCATAAGGATTACAAATTATACGAATTCATAAAATATCGGGATTTAAGCCCAACGAATCATTTACAGCGTTTCATTACATAAAATCATTTCTTACCGAATATTACGAATATGATGATTTTGATGGGTTTTTATGACTGAAATAAAAGATTTTATTCGTTACTTATACAGATAATTAAATAATAAAAGATAGCACTCTTTTCTTATAGTGATTTTAATCTATCTGGAAATAATACATTTTAACTCTCAAGAAAACAAGCATCGGCTGTTTTAGTAATTATACAGAAATAATTATTATATATCCCGAGTTCAGGCGTGTTTGCTAACAGCAAGAAATGGTATGATAAATCATTAATAAAAAAATAAATTTTTCCGGAAGATTACACTGCTCGAACATTGCTAAACATAAACTATTAGTACTAATAGAAGACATTATCGCTGCGGACACTGAATTCATGCATTTCTTACGGCTGCATTATTCCCGCCCCGGCGTCGAACCAAGGCCATCCTACGAAAATCACTGTCATCTTTCGCTTATTTATGATTATCTTTTAAAACACTCCAAATTTCAAATGGAAATACATTAAGGAAAAACCTCAAAATGACACCTAAATTCCCTATGCATTTCATATGCAGATATAGTTATCGCCCCCTAGCATCGAACCAACGACCATTTACGACAATCTTAGGGATGCATTTATTTGAAAATGGTCCCTTTTACAGCTGTTCGAAATTTCGAACCTCTGAGCGGTCGGGAAGTGTCATAAAAAGCATTCGGAAATATGGTCAATGTATTTTAAACGGGAATAATCGAGATTACGGGTCGCTCTGGAATCGAACCCTTGACACATAGACAAGTGTTGATTTTTTTTGAAGTACGTTATGTAATTATCTATTTGTGTAGAAAGGATTTGAATGATCTATGTATCATATTAAGGGAGCTACGATTTTTCAAAATTTGAAAATATTTCACCTCCTGGCATCGAATCCATGATCTTATGTTGAAAATTGATAATATTTTTATGTAGAAACGTATATTATTTATAGTCATATGAAATTTGGTTGTTATACGTTCCCTGGAAGTATTTTTTAAAAATTGTCAATAATCGACTCCATGCATTCTTATGGAGAAAAATCCGACTTTGGGGCCTCCCAGAATCGAACCCATGACAGGTAGAGTGCGTTTTATATTTTTTTCTCGGTAAGTTTTAGATGGCCATTACGCAGAAAAATCAGCAAGCCGGTTTGGGCCAGAAATTTGTATCCTTAAATTTTTTTTACCCCCTAGTTATCTATATATAATAGATTATTATATATGTAATTACATAGAATATTTGGTATCTTCGCTATCTAAATCATACATAATATCCTTTTAACATTAATAATTAACATCATACATATTCCTATCTAACAATTAATATTCGCACTAAAAACCATAAATTCGTCTTCAGTCCAATTAAATCTTAAATTAATAAAAATTAAATTAAAAAAATAAAAAAAAGCTTAAATGTCTTAAATTAGAGTCTCTGTTTTTATTAAACTGTTACTAATATTCCTTTATTTCAAGTTCGTATAAAACTTTGCGTGAGAAGTGATTGCATTAATCCGCATTAGATAAAATATGATAAAATATATTTTTGAGTTAAGGTCGTCATATTCTGAATTCTATAAAATTCAAATGAAATCTTTCAACGAAAATCCAGGTCTAACAAGAATTGGGATTTTGCGTAGAATTCAGAGAAATAAGGTATCTTGTTAAAGGAGTTATTTAACTAGAATAGGATTGACTTTGAGCGATAAATTGAAATCTCGTAAAATTATCCTCGTACTCAAATGGCCATTATGGAAAATAATGTAAAAGGTATAAATATATTTGCATCAATTACACAGATACATTTATAGATATTCATTCGCTATAATAAAATAAAAAAATTATTTTTTATTTAATGTCGCTGTGTAATTGGTGCAAATATATTTCTAATTATATATATATATATCATGCGGTAATATTGAACAAAATAGCATCGAAATAACTAATAATAATTCTGAAAGATCTTACTTATATAATTGTCGAAAACCAAAAAATAAAATATAAAACAATAAATTCTCTTTTAAGGTAAAAAAGCTGATGGCTTTCTGTTAAGGTCCATCATCATTCGTGCATATTTCTCCTCATCTCTCCGTCGTTTATCTCGGAACAGAAACGCTTTCGCGTCCAGACAAATGACAAACGTAATCCTAAACTACTAAACAAACTAAGTCCTAAGATTTCTCTGTCAAATGAATAAATAAGAGAGAGCTTCCTCAGCATCCCACCAGAGTACGCCACTTGATCTTTGCTACGAAAGAGGAAAGAGATTTTCAGTAGTTGTAGTTTTCTATCGAAGATTACTCCAAGTAATTTGAGGCTCCGTAAAATGTCCTGGAATTTAAGATTGGTGGAAATGAAGGAGTTTAATATTCTTTCCCATTGCGATCTCCGATAACTACGTCGCCCTAAGGAATAATAATTGATTTCATTAAAAATTTCAGGAATCGAAGAATATTTTAGTGAAATTCACTCAAAATGCCATTCAAACGGAATATAAGTGGCGCTTATTATGTTAAGGAAGCATATTTTCATTTTGCTTCTTATGAAATGATCTCAAAAAGTCAAGGAACATGTGATTATAAATGTAAGTTCATCGAAATCAACATATTTGTACTACTATCTGTTAAATTGTTCTAATATATGTTTAATTGATTCTGCAAATGAAAAGTACAGAGAAATAGAAAGTCCCTTTCCATGTCAATTTGTCAAGTTTCAGAGAGAATATTTAACCGAATAATTCTTATGATATAATAAAATTACATTTATAAATATTTTGCATATTAAATTATTAGAAAAATGAATATTTACAGTTCATCCTTCTGCATTTCATAAGAGCCTTTTATATAATTGATGTTGTGCGATTTACTCATTAGCGATTCAGGAATTTTATTTAGACAATTTTTACATTGATGTTGTAACAAAATATTTTCTAAATATGCATCTATTTATTTATGAGAGCGAGTGGAGATTTCTACTGGAAAAAGATGAAAATCATCGCTTTTGTGAAGAGCATTCATTTTCGTAAGCGATTTCAATTCTTTTGTCTTCACTTCGTGTTCACTAGCTAAAGATTCTATGGGAAAATAAAGCGTTCTTTTTGTCCGAGGCACCAAAACATGGATACGAGACAACAAAAAATAAATATGCTCAATGAGTTTCATTATATGTGAAGTATTTGAATTAATCAACTGCTAGATGGGAGATGCATTTGATTGACCATAATTCACGTTCCTCTATACTTAACTACAACCATAAGCTTAATCTTGATTCTTAATACAATCTGTTAAGCGTGACTTTCTGTTGCCATAGCGATGATGACCATCATTAGGATAAAACCTTATAAAAGGTGAAACGGCTGTACTCTTTCAATTGCATATAACAAATATTCGCCCAATGATGACGTAGCTTATGACGATAAGAGTCATTGGAATAACCTTTTTATATGAAAAGTTTATTTTTAAAATGCATTGAAGATTCAGAATATAAAGTTATTTGAGAGAGATTTCCAGAAATCAGAAGAATAAATGAATTTTTTCATTAAAATGAAAATGAATGATTCTCTCTTCGTTCTAATTATAGAGGTTAAAAAGGAGAAATAAACTCTTATAATAACAACTAAATAATGGAACGAATCTGATGGCTCCCTCATTATGTTTTGGACTTAAATGGAGCTAATTAACGCGACCTATTAAAAAATAAAAATTTTATTTCATCCCAACAGTTCCTAAATATTAATTTTGAAGGTAAACTGAAGATAAACTTGGAAAAATCCCTCTGAAAGAATTAAAGTTACAAAGCACAGATGATATAATTATCGAAGACGAGGGTGTGTTTTGGGTAAGACGTCTAAATAATATTCAATTGGAATATCTGGAAATATTGATATTAGGTTGAAGGAAATTATAGATGATGTTTTCTTGAGTATATGAGGAGAGAAAATTGTAACGAAGTATGGAAGAGAAATATTTGAATATAAGTTGATGTTTGATAATTAAGAACTTAACTGAGACTAAAGATTTGCAAAGTTACTGAAATGAATTAAATTCATCGATAAGATAGTCCTATCGACTCAAGATTCCTAATTTCAATAGTATATGTCCCATCATTTTATTGTAAATAATTAATCATAATTCACCGTGTTTATGGTATGAGTATCATTCAAAATTAATGGCCCTTGTGAAAGAGAATGCCATTCCCTACATCTCACAAAAAATAAAGGAAGTTGCTAAGGATTGAGAGACGATAAAAAGATATGTATTCGGGGTCCTCAATCTTGTTTTTATGGATGCTGTTGTTACTACTGTCTCTCCTAAACGTGGGTTTACTTTTTGGGTTTGCTTTTTGAGTTTCCATAGATCATTCCCAAACGGGAACTAATGCCAATATATATCAGAGATTATTAATATTAATGTAATTATCACATCAATTAGAATCTATTTTCTGTTTTTTACGATCCATATAAATGGTCAGATAATTTAATGAATTGATTACCATGTTTTCGATTTCTACTTTTTCGATGAAACGCCAAATGTGGAAGATAAAATAACCTTGTTTAAATGTACGCACGTAAATGAACTTTTTGTAATAAAGTTTTTTTAATGATATTATTCATAATAAATACTATATAGATACTCTAAAAGATAGGAGAATATTTTTATAATATTTTTTCTCGAAAAAGAATGGGGAAATACTCCTTCTTTGTAGGAAGATCTCTCGGGTTTCCAACCGGGTCGTTTTCCGGAACAGGTCCGACGTTTCGGCTGCTGTCTCTGCAGCCATCTTCAGGGACGAAGTGCCGAGTGTGGAATTGAATTTTCCAAATTCTCAATTCCACACTCGACACTTCGTCCCTGAAGATGGCTGCAGAGACAGCAGCCGAAACGTCGGACCTGTTCCGGAAAACGACCCGGTTGGAAACCCGAGAGATCTTCCTACAGCAACTACGCCGGGAAAGCACCAAATCTTTCACTCCTTTGGATTGTATTTGGATGGTGCGCCGTTGATGTAGGCAATAAGCATTACTATCTGTTATGCGTGTTGAAGTCAACGCGGGGAATAGAATAATAGAGCGGTTCCTTCCCAACCAAACATCTGGTTTCAGGACCATTGCAATGAGGTCCTCAGCAAACATCCACACCCTGAGAGGAAAATTTCCTCTGCCTGGATTGGAACCGGGACCTCAACAATATGCGTTTGTTAGAAGGTTTGCATGCCAACCACTGCGTCACCCACAGTTACAAATTTACGTAAAAACACATTGATTGATAATAAATTTGAGCTTAATAGAGTAATTAACTATGTATATTATTTTCTCTATCAGTTGTATAATTCTCTCGAATTTTATTGTCTTGAAATGTAAGCTTCTAATTTACTAGGTTCGTTGGCGAAGCGAATGGGGTCAAATCCCGATGTACCTCTCACGGTATGGATGTCTGCTGAGCATTGCAATGGTCCAGAAACCAGATGTTTTTGCAGTTTTTGCTAGTAAATAAAAAGAAGAAAACTATAGAATCAAGTATAGGAAAATATCTCCGACGTATTATATAATAATAAATAAATAATAAATAAAAAAATAATAAATAAAAACATAATGAATAAATAATAAATAAAATAATAATAAATAAATAGTAAATAAAATAATAATAAATAAATAAAATAAAAATAAATAATAATATTATATAATCGATCGTAACTATGTATTTTAGTCAGTCACTATTAAGGAAGATATATGAATATTTAAGCATGTATTAATTTTCGCAATAGAAATATTTTAAGTGTCGTATTCTCATAGGAAAAGTCAATATTTTAAAAAACGTTTTTAAATGACACTGCCCTCATTTAACATTTCTTTCATGATTTCTGATAAAGATGCAAAATCTGAAAATAGAGCGAAAGAATACTTCACTTTTACTCGAGTTATGTAAAAAAGCTGAAGATTGAAGCTTCCTATTGTCTCCTGCAAAATCCTAAGTACCGTTAAAGTGCCACAGGTTGTGAATGGCACAGTTCTTGAACGAATAAAAGGAAGGATTTGTGAAAGGATGAAATAATTATGGAAATCTCATTAGGAAAAAAGTTTTACAACTTCACCGAAAAGGTTTTCAGAAAATGATAGTCATCAGTAGATATATTTGATTAGGGTATTATTTTTTTCTTTTGGTTTGAAATCCCTTAAAGTGTTAAAAAAACCATAAAAAGTTGCATCGATAATACATTTATGCGAAAACTAAAATTTCCAAATAAAATATATATTTTTAGAGAAGTAGAATAAATATCATCGACTCACTTCAGTTGTTTTTAGTCGTTGACCCAATTTCCATAACAAAAATGGTCCTGCGATCTCCGTAAGAATGAATTTGGCGATCGTGTAAAACGAAAACTATGGTTTTTCCAATTTGTTTTAAAAGTTCATGAATTATTTTAACAGGGGATTCAAATCTCCAACCGTACTATTAATCTTTGAGTTTCCAATTCCTATAAATAATCCCATAAAAGACATCCAAAAATCAAATCTTACTAGAAACAAAGGAGTGAATTCCATACAGGGCGATTTTATCATAAATAAATAATATCATTTATGTATGAAATATAGATATTAAATCCATTTACTCGAATTAAATGACTCGCACTTTGAATGAGCGAAATCAATATTCCAATCTTCTTCCGAGCTTTTGTTTCCAATTTAAAGCAAATATTTTAATTGATGAAATACATATTTTACTAGTCCAAAAGATTTTTTATTCGCAATGCTCATTAACAAACTGATTTAATATTTACTTCAACAAAATAATTACCTGATACAATTTGCATGTTCATAAATAATAATTACTCTTTCTTGTAAAAAATTATGCAAAATAACATACGAATTTAAATGATATAGTTAAATGCAATGCACATATAAAACATTCATATAATCTCTTGACCCTTGAAATAGAATTTTGTGCGATTCAATATTTCAGGACGAATTCAAGTTGTATCGTTTTAATTTAATAGTCTTTAAATAAGTGTCTGTACACTTATGGAGAAATGTATATAGAATAAGAGTGCTTTGGAAAGATCGGATAAACTTTAGGAAAAGCTTTAATTACATTTCATTATTCTCGATTTCTCAAATGCGCCTTCTCACTTTCCGCTTTTATCAGACAAAGAGGGAACAAAGTGATCTTCTTCTCACCAATACGCGAATATCAAATATGCGAAGGACTATCACAAGTCCATTATAATAAAATGTTAATTTGGTGAAGCACCGTAAACGCAAAATGTATCTCTATTCGAGAGGAATGACCTGTTAGCAAATTTTCATTCCAAACACATGCGATGTCTTTAAGTACCGAGGACTCTTGGAACTTGTTTATTAGAATATTGTGGGATTTAATAGTTAAATATGTGCCCTCGAACTACTGTAATCATAATAACGAACCTAGATGGTACAATAAAGAGACCAGAAAAGCACTTAAGAAAGAGAGGCGCTTACATTCTAAAATAAAAGCCACTGCGAGGATTCCAAACAAAATCGACTTAAATCAATTGCTGAGTGAGTACAAATTAGCCAAATCGCAAACTAAAGGCATCATTCGAGATGCGCTCCGTCAGTTTAAGGAGAAAACTTTATGCGAACACCTAGACAACGACCCTAAAGCATTTTGGTCCTACGTTAGGGAGGTTCAAGGCAAAGTGGATACAGTAGGTACCTTAAAAAATAATAACGGAAATGTACTTAATGAGGCTAAGGGCAAAGCCAATATTTCAAATGATTTCTTCCATAGTGTATTTACGCCCAATAGTTTATCACGTACCATGCCAACTTTCGATGCGCCTGAAAAAACGTCTACAATCATCTTCAGTGAAGACGACATCACTAAACTTAGGCGCAACATAAAGTCCCATAAATCTCCTGAAGACATACCATTCCGGGTATTAAAAGAAGTTGCGGTAAGCGTCGCTCCTTTTCTTAAAATAGTATTTGAGAAATCTCTGAGTGAAGGTAGGGTCCCAAATGATTGGAAAATCGCGAAATTATCTCCAATATTTAAATGCGGAGAAAAGGATGACCCATCGAATTTACAGACCTATATCTCTAACGTCACTAAACGGTAAGGTAATGGTGCATATAATCGTTAGTTCTTTAATGGGATTCCTTGAAACTTCTAAATTCATTTTAAGGAACCAACACTGTTTTCGTAAGACGCGGTCTTGTGAGTTTCAGCTTTCGTTATTGGTACACGACATCTGCCGAAAAGAAAAAGCAAGTGGATGCAATATTTTTAGATTTTCGAAAAGCGTTCGAATTTGCGTTCCCTCATCACAAGTTGATATACAAACTAAAAGTTGCTGGTATAAATGGCGAAGTAATGAACTGGATAGAAAACTTTCTCTCCGACAGAGGACAGCGAGTAGTTATAGATGGGGTTAGCTCAAACCCCGTTAAAGTGACCTCGGGAGTACAACAGGGTAGCGTAATAGGGCCCTTACTTTTTTAAGTTTATATTAACGATCTTGGTAGTCTCATTTATAGTAACGTTGGATTATTTGCAGACGATACGGTCATATACAGAGAAATAGATAATAGAGAGGACAGGTTAACCCTATCGAAAGATTTAGATAACATCACGAAATGGTGCGATGACTGGCAATTGGAACTCAACATTGATAAATGCTCAGTAGTTAACTTTTTTAAGAGAAAATTCACTACCGACGACTTTTTATATAGCATTAAAGGAAAATATTTAGCAATAATTGGATCTGTAAAATATCTGTTATGAATAAGTATCTGAGTTACGCTGACGAGTAACTTAAATTGGAGTGCCCACATCCGTAACATATATGGATGAGCACTAATAAAACTCGGTTTCGTAAAGAGTATAGTCGCATATGTATGTGCAGCATATGGGACCCTGCCAATAAAGACTTCGTTCTAGAGTTAGAAAAGGTTCAACGTAAGGCGATACGTTTTGTAAAAAATTGTCACGATGAAACAGTGAGCGCAACACAAATGCTGAAGGACGCCGGTTGGGAATCATTAGAAAAAAGAAGTTCGAAAAAAAGAATTAAATTAGTAGATAAATTCAGAGAGAGTTCCCCTATAGTAGGCGTAGAAAGCATAATTCGTCCACCGTGTTACATACGCCGATCTGAAAATGCGCGAAAGATCAAGGAAATAGATGCGCGAACGGATCGTTTAAAAAATTCACTTTTTCCGCGAACTATATGCGAAAATAATCGCCTAGGGAAATAGAGTCATGGTGCATGAACCCCCTGCCAAACGCCGAAAGGCGGCTCGCAGGGTAAATATATATAGATGTAGAGATGTGCATAAAGAAGAAACATTGAATTATTTGAGATATTAATAAAAGGATTTTACATTCGATCGGAAAGAGATCTATTTTAATTTGACGATTTTCAAAATGTCTATTGTTAGGGTTCGAAAGATCGATGAGTCGCGAATTAAATTCAGAATAAATTTATAAAACTATTAAATAAAGGAATGAAAATAAAATTTCCTCCCATTTTTTCTTTACAATGTGATAAATTTAAATCTTGTGAAAATAATGTCATCTTAAATTAGAAGAAAAAAATATTGTCTT
Source organism: Pantala flavescens (assembly GCA_020796165.1). NCBI lineage: Eukaryota > Metazoa > Arthropoda > Insecta > Odonata > Libellulidae > Pantala > Pantala flavescens. The sequence continues at coordinate 35,203,619 of CM036880.1, read as the reverse complement.
CCATTTCATGATTATAAATTATATGCAAACGCTAAAAAATTTTGTATTGGTTTGGAATACATTGATAATTTCAATATGTGAATAATTTTTTTATTGAAACTGATAGTTATGGCTAAAATTAACCTTTCGATTCAAAACAAAGGATAAGCAGTAAAAAAGAGAGAAGCTAACGTAGTAGAAAAAGTGGAATGAACGGATAAAAATATTTGATAAAATTAAGAAGAAGAATATCATGGACCTATAATTAATAAAGTTTGTGAATGAATTTGGGATGAAAAAGGAAGATTGCAGTAAAAGTTCCTCTATTGGACTAAAACTCAGTTCAAATAGACATCATTTAATGAACTTATAAAAGAACTGTTAAAAATAACGTTTTATTTAACAGAAATATCTGACAAAGCAGTAATAAAAGTATTCGGAAAGTAATTAATTCGAAACTCTAGTTGAATGCTGATTCTTTTGGAAGTGTACACTCATCATCATCATGGTTATTCATCCTTCTTTCTATTCTTCCTGTGGCTTCTATTAGCTTCCTTTGGAGCGGTTTACTCACCTTCAACCTTAAACTTAATGTCAAAGGTCACTCCCACACACGCGATTCACGGCCGTGCTAATGTTTAAAGGGAAATTGGAAGCTGCATATCGAACAGATTCTGAAACAATCATCAAACCGATGGAATATATTTTTCATTAATATGTGGAAAGACGTGCGTTTGATAACAAATACTGTAATAAATAAATACTTTAATGCAATACTATAATATTGTTTTCACTATAACTCTCAAAACTTTATAAGAGTAATATTTTTTAACATTTCTCAAAATAGGAGATTAAAAGAAATAAGCATCGAATTGCATAAGTTACTCACAAAATGTCTCGTATATAATATCTAAAAGGGAATCACACTGCTGCTTAAATTATGTGTGCATATTAACATATATTTCTACTTACTAATCTAAAGAATTCTATGTATTTTAATTTATAGGATTCGATACCTGTTGGCGTTGGAGCATACTAATGAGTATTCACTTTATAATTCATGTAAACAAAAATGTATATTTCTTCCTTATCATTGTATGAGTGTCCTAATATTAGCGTAGATCCTTTTTAAAAAATACAAAATGAACAGGGTTCTTCATTTGAACACCCATAGGTCGAGCTTGCTCGCGAATTAGCCTAAATAGAGCTTCTTATTATAAGAAGCTATTGAATCAAGATATTAAATAAAGTATTTGTGATGAATTACTGTATAGATCATTTTTACAGAAGATTTTTTCCTCAAATTTTTATAGGTAAAATTTTTAATCTATCATATTCAACGAATATATATATATGTTTACATAAAATAAATGCGTGTTTGTCTGTCTGTATGTCTATGTCTATGTAGATACCCTGCGAGCCACCTTTCGGTGTGTGGCAGGGGGTGCATGCACCGTGAATTTACTTCCCTAGACGGTTATTTTCGCGTATTGTTCGAGTGAAAAACGTATTTTTGAATCGGTCGGTTTTCGCATCTATTTACTTTATTTTGTTCGCTCTATCTGATCGACCTATATAGCAGGGAGGGCGCATGATCTGTACTACGTCTTCCTTGAACGTTTCTTCTTTGAATCTATTTAGCAAATCTAATCTACGCTTTGATCTTCTCAGTTCTAATGGTTCCCATCTCGCATCCTTGAGCAATTTAGTTACGCTTATCGATTTATCGTAACAATTTTTAACAAAACGTATTGCCTTACGTTGGACCTTTTCTAATTCACTTATATTACTTTTATCGGCCATGCACTACAAGCATACTCAAGGCGTGGTCTGACTAGCGCAAAGTAACATCGCTCGCGAACTTTTTCTACGCTCTTACCGACTATCCTCTTAACGAAACCGAGTTTCTTTAAAGCTTTTCCACGTGTATTACGGATGTATTCCATGATAGGTTATTCGTCAGGGTTAATCCAAGATACTTAACAGATTCTACTATTTTTCCCCATTGAGGCTGTAGGTGAAATCATTATTCGTAGTTTTCCGGTCAAAGAAGTTGACAACGGAACACTAGTTAATATTTAACTCTAATTCCCAATTTTCGCACCAGGTCATTATTTTATCTAAATCATTCCTAAGTAATAATCTATTTCCCTGTAGATAATGTATCGTCCGCAAATATCCTAACCTTGCTATCAATTTCTCTGCTGAGGTCGTTAATATATATTAAAAATAGGAGTGGTCCGATTACGCTACCCTGTGGAACGCCTGAGGTTACCTCTACTACGCTTGAGCAAATACCGTCAAGCACTACTCGTTGTTTTGTATCGTTTAGGAAGTGTTCTATCCACTCTAATACTTCAGAATTGATTCCCGCGATTTTAATTTATGCAATAATTTGTGGTAAGGTACCTGATCGAAGGCTTTACGGAAGTTTAGGAATATAGCATCGTAGCATATAGTCTGTACTCAAGACTCAAAACTGCTGTTTTTAGTGTAGCAGATATACAATAGATGTCAACGGAACAATGTCACCATTTTGGCTTTCCAAAAGGGTGAAGGTGAAATAATGCCATCGGATACTTGAGATGGATTTTAATTTCATTCCTTTGATTTGGTAGTTTTGAAATAACTCAGAACACTACTTCATCCAGCGCTCGGTGAGATGCGTGACTTCTTCGGTAGTTTGCATTTGTTTCGTGAACGAGTTATTTCTTCGAAATATGAGGAGAAATAGATGCGTCTATAGGAGAAAATTAGGCCAAGATGTATATAACATAGTACCTCATGTATGTTAGTACATTATAGAAGCTTTCTCAATTCCACGAACGCATAAATATAACTAATGAGCAGTAAAATTGTAATCAAAGAGCGCGAAAAACATTGATTTAATTTTCTTATTTTATTTTGGTGTAAAAATTGTGGATGATACATATTGTAAATATTAGAGAAAATTAAGTGAAAAATGTTTATTAACTGTTTTAGATAGTTGAATGAATACGGAAACAACATGAATTTAAATTTTCATTTCAAGAGTTCTACATTTAGAATACAGAAATTCCACTCGGAATTAAGATGAGGTATATTTAGGAAATGAATTCGAGGAGGATGTCGCCTCTTTGTCTCCACATTGTGAATGAATCTGATTTTGGTGTCCGTTAAATGTCAAAATACCGCTTTCTCCAGAAATCCCCAAAGATGGGTTCTTGGAAAGATTAAAATGTAGTAAAATATTAAAAACTTATGAAGATGTATGTTTTGAATGCCATTTCTCATTAAGTTATAGGTTAGAATAGCATAAGAAAATGAATTAAGAAAGAATTTGATTTTTTTAATGAATAGATTCTACCCAATTAACAATTATTTGAGAATTTCACGGTCAATTTGGTTAATGACGTTGTAAAGATCTCATAAAATGAAATATTGACCGACTGCTGCTTTCTTCGAGAAGTAATCAGTTCTTGAGAGAAACTGAGGATGTACTAATGTAAGGAAACTGAAGTTGCAATTAGATGTACAGAAGTTTGATTCGGCTATCGTTCTTGAAATAAGTTTCAAAAAGAACGAAACCCTTTAATTATATCTAAAACGGTTATCATAATAGTGAAATTTACAAATAAATGGTAAAAATACGAAGTGCTATATGATTTCTTAATGAGACCAGATTTTCAGCAAACATGAATAAGTCTGAATCGTAACTCCCAATAACTCCTTTTTTAGACTACAAACCTAAGGATTTAATTGGTCTTCAACGAAAATTGGAATAAGTAAATGCTCCGAAGTAAACTTCTTCAAAAAGAAATACCAAATTAACGAATATTAAAGAAGCAGAATATCTCGGAATTATTCTCACTAATAATTTGAACGTACATACGAAATATATGCGGTAACGCTAATAGAAAACTACATTAGGCGTATCGTTGGTAGTAGTGACGAAAAAGTGAAAGAACGATGTTACTTCTCGTCAATTAAACCAAAACTATAATACACATCTGGGGTTCCCGCTCAAAAAGGTACAACTTAAAGCTTTTGCAAAAAAATAGCTACGATAAAAAGGCGAGTGTCACCAAATTATTATCGGACTCAGGTTGAGAAACATTAGAAGATTAGCAGCTAAATTGCTTTCATTGGATAAGTTTGGAGAAAGTACGTTTTCGTAAGAAGCGATCGACATAATGCGACCACTCTGCTATCTATGCCGATCTGATACGTACGTTAAAATACGAGATGCTAGGACGAATCGATTCAAGAATTCCTTCTTGCACGATATGCGATGGTAATAGGCTAAAATACGCGATAACATAAAAATAGGTATTTAAACCCCCTACCACACGCCGAAAGGTGGCTTTCAGGGTATTTACGTAGATATATATATATGTACAAAAATTTCAGCTTGTCTTTTTTTAGAAATGCAGCATTTCATATGTAAAGTTAAAAATTCCTCTACGGCTGCTCTAGAAATATCCACGAATCCATAATTAAAAGGACATCGCCCGAAACCTATATTCCCCCGTAAATGAAAAACTTTCATTCTTATATCTTAAGCATTCACCTATCTTTTGCAGAAGATAAAATAATAGTATTGTTATCGCCTCATTCGCCGTTTTCCTCCGAAGACGAACAAATTCCTTTTTTTCGAGGACATGTGGATCCTCGGGGTTGGAAATCCGTTACACGTTTTTCCGTATTCACTTTATGATGCATTTTAATCTGATAAAATCTTCTGCATATTAAGGTAAATACTCTACTCCATAAGAAATAAAAAGCGTAGATTCATGCTTTCTTTAGGAATTACGAATGATATTTCAGCGACGTCAAAAATTGGACAAAATTGAATAATGTTTACGGCGGACGCATTGCGAAGAAGGACGAGATCGCAAGAGACGTCTTTTCTGCAATCAAAAGTCTATTTCGGAAGTATATGGTGCTTTTTCCACTGAAAGAGTGAAGCTCAATGGAATTAGAATTTGATACTTCAATGTCGATTTCTTCTTTTACAGGTTTATTCATTCTATATTACAAAATACGATGAAAGGTATTTAATCTTCAAATTATTGTTCCGAATTTTTTTCTCGATATTTGCGTACGTTCATAATTAATTCAGAGAACATTCCAATTTTTAAGGACTTTGAATTTGACGGAATCATTAAATCATTGCATGATATTGCATCTTTAGATATTTTCCATCAAATAATTAACAAAAATAAACTAATTCTCAAGTTTCAGGAGTTTTCTTTTTATATCGCTTTCGCTCTCTTGCGCATCGAAAACTTTCCTCGTCAGTCATTAATAGATTCGAATGAAAATGAGATACTTTGAAGAAAATAGGGGTTTTCATGAGCAAATCTACATCAATAGTTTCCTGATTGATATGTCGAGTAGGTTTTATGTAGGGAAAGGTTTTTCCTACCAATTATACCTAAAATCAATTGAAATGTTCTATCGATTGCAGTAGAGAAACATGTGCATCTACGTCAGCCCTGAAATGGCAGTGTTCGAAAGAATTTTAAATAACATACAAATAGAGGTAATACAAAACACCCAAAACTATGCAATGTGCTTTCTTGTCACTAATATTATATAAATCAAACAGTACGTGGAGAAGCGAGCGATATATAATTCCAAACCGTGATGCATTATCAAATGTTTTTCTCTCATTATTTCCAGTTCAGAGTATTTCCAAATAGTTTCAACACTAATTCGTGAAAGAACACGTTCTTTCCTTTGATGGAACCAATTGCACTCTGCCACTCGAAAAACAACGCTTTCTTCGTTTGTTTATAGACGATTGGTATAATTTGTGAATCTCCTATTTTTGGGTGTCTTAACTGAATGACGTCTTAGGATACAATTTCTTCATTATCCAGATAGCTAATGTTGCTCTTTAATATTTCACTACAGTATTTTGCTTTGTTCGCCTATCGAGGGCCATTCCTTGTGTACCCATCTCTAAGTCTGCCACTTCGTCTGACAGATTCTCAATGAAGTCTTACTCCTGATACATTACTGGGTATTCCTTTTGTGAAAGAGCCTTTTTCTTACATTTTCCAATTATACGATTTTCTTATTCAGATGAGAACCATCGCAGTTCCTCTTCTTCCTGAGTATCCTTATTCTTGCCTCTAAATGCATAAAGATTTAGAATAAAAATTTGGAACATAATTTTCCTCTAAAAATTTCAAGAATTATGGTAAAAGCGATTCGTCAAAAATGTATTCGATTGTCGAAAGAAATGAGAAGTGAAGATATATTAATGAGTAAGACGATAGGTTGTTCAACTTTTGTCCGAAATGTATGATAAGTGCATCCAAGGGAAGAATATTTATTAATGAGGGTTGAATTCTTCCAATGATTGTTTTAGGCGAAAAATTGAGAAAATGTAAATCGGTAATTGCAAATTTTCCCCGCAATATTCTAATTTATAATCTCAGAATCTATAATTTGCTCGAAATGGATAATCAACGATGGACATGCATTTTCGCAGTTATTCTCAATCGATTGAGTCTAATTTCTATTTATTCGGAAAAATCGGCGGTGAAATTCCTATTTTCCAAATAATTCATTAAACTCATAAATATTTAGTTTAGTTATTTTAGTTTTTTTGGTGCAATCGCAAAAACGTCAAGCGTATACTAATAAAGAAATCTCTGAAAGATTGTCGAAATAAAGCGACGAAAATAAAACTTTAATCGCACAATTATTTTCTATTTTGGATGTTTTTTATTTTTTTAATTGTCGTAAATGCGATTTTCCTTCGATTGTTAGCCGAAGAACGGGGTTTTGTCAACACTCCCCAACTGTCGGAGTCGCAGTGGTTTATGTTTCTTGGCCTTTTCCACTTGCTTCTGAATTTTGCTTAAAACTTTGGCGATAAAAATTAATGTTCCCTTTTTAGTCGAAAATAAAACATGATTATCTCGCCTACTTATTCTCTAAAATGATTCATTATGCTATTGATTGCATTGGTATTGATAAACATTTTTTTTATTTTTCTTCGATTCTAGATTCAGGAATTTATCGTATTATTTAGAGATACGTTCGCCATCTTGAGGATTCGCAGACGGATAACAAGTGAAAATCATCGGGCGATGGAGGCGTCGTGACTGCGCGAGAAATTTTAAAAGAGAAAAGTGGAAGAATATTAGGAGCGGTAGAGCAGTAGAAATGTTCGACTTCATAGGGTGCGTAGATGAGACGAAAAGAAAGCGAACCTCGCGATAGTTAGGGAACATCTAGAGTATGCGTCGATCATACAAAATTTGGCGGACGAAACATGCACTTAAAGAAACTGTGGATCACGCAGTTTGGGAAACCATAAAAGATAATAGAAATTAGATTACGATTACTTGCTAATATTAAGAAGAGTTACTTGGAGATGTGGTCGGCCATCTTGTTCTATCGAGCGGAAAATTAGAGAAATAGACTAATCCTTTTATAAATTTAGTTTTCTAGCGATTGGTCAATTAGCATATACGTTACAATTCATAAATGCATTTTCTTTCTGCGACAAATAAAAGCGAGGAATTTTTATTGAAGACCAAGTGAAAATGACAATGGAAAAACTAATTTTTATCATATTCTTGAAATTAATATCTCGAATTTATTTCTCTATAATATTCCCAAGGTTTAAAGTTTTCAAAGATATAAGGCTTTTCGAAACGCATCGGATTACACTTTCGGTGATAAAAAAGAGAAGATACGAACTCCGAAAGATGAGTTTTCGCGATAGAAATGAGGAACTTCTTATGAGCGAAGATGCTGCGATGGACCACTGAAAAGCTTACTTTTTAACAAAAGATGTGTTTCCGTGGGAGATTCAATCCTTGACTAAAGAAATTCTATGAAATCGAATGCGGAAATGCGTTAAAGGTGTTAATCGATAGCAAGTGTTCATTAAAAGACATAAAGCCGAAAATTTCATTCTCCACTGTTTCGGAAGATTTAAAAAATTAAAGTATTCGATGTAAAGATTCTTTGAGTTCAGATCTTTTAAAGATGTACGATTACGTGGTAATATTTTAATGAAAATGCATTATAGTAATAAATCATTTAATGTATTTCTTATGAACATCCACTCTCTAGTGTGTGGGCGTTAACAATGGACAACATCCCGAGAGGAAGATTTCCTCCGGGATTTGAACCCGGGACCGTTAAAAGATTAGCAAACAATTCCACGAGGCCGGCAAAAATGCTGATATGAGACCCTTATGACAGTGAATATCATTACCTTTCTAAGAAAACAACACAACTGCTTCTAAAAATAAAACGGTACTCTAACTTCTAACAATTGAATGATTTGAAATTCATCCGTTTATTGAAAGTTTTTACATTAAATTCATCGGAATTCGAAAGAAAGCTACAGTTGAAAGTAATTTGGTAATAAATTTTAGAAGTTCTTGGAGTGAATAAAGTGGAGGAATATTGATTCTCAGCAAGAGTTTTCTCTGAATTCTCCACTAAATTGTATAACACAAATTCGCAGCTTCGTTTAAAGTGCATTTTCCCAAAATACACTTCGAATGCAATATTTCAACGCATCATTTTTTATCCAATCGATAGCCATTATGTGCGGTCTAACGAACGATTGCTTTCAAAATCTCTTTTGATTGAAATGACAAATTTTAAACGAAGAAATTAATTTTTATTTAGAAATTGATGCTTTTGGATTCAAAACCTTAAGTTCATTAGGTAGGCCAATTTACTTGCGTAATTTTGCAGTATTCTTGTTAGAAACGAAAAGAATGGCTTTAGCTAAAGATGTTATTGAAGTTCTTAAAGGAACATCTTCAAAAACTCAGATTTCATCGATAAAATATTCCCTACCAAAAGGTAGTTTAGAATCAAATGTTGAATACTCATTTTGCCTTTTGGCAATCGACAACAGTTGAAAACAATGAGAATTGAGGTATTCTAAATAAATAATAATTTATTTAACGCAAACAGGTTGCCCCAACGTTACCGTTATAAAAAATAATAAAAAACTAATATCATTGGAATGGTGATTCATATTTTGATCTTTCATTCGAGCAAAGTATACTTAAAAAATATACTTTTTAAAAGCTTTTTGGAAGTTGATACGCCCCTCAGGGCACTGTGCTTGGTCTCCTTCTTTTCTCTATGATGACAATAAAGTGAGAATACGTAAGGAGAATTAGTGTTTTTATGAAGTGATTCCATTCAGCGCGAGAACGGGAACTCGACGCCGGAAAATTTCTTTGAAAGAAAACATTTACGTCAAAATGTAGCAAATGAAGCTGAAATAAAAGATTAAATTGAATATCTTTTCATTGCTATGAGCACAAAATGCGTGCGGTAAAGCGAATAGAAATCTCGGCTTCATTAGACGTATTGTCGGTGGAAGTTGTGGTGAGAGAGATCGTCTAGTATTTGGGATCCCGCGGATGAAATATGCACCCGCAAACTCAATAATGTAAGCGATACGATTTGTTGAGAAATGCTACGATAACAAGATAAGGAGTGTCACAAATATATCATCAAACGAAAGTAGAAAATCGTAGGAAGATTAGGAGCAAGACTGTGAAATAAGTTCAGGGAAAGTACTTTTTTGTAAGACATGATCTTATGCCACCCTCCTGCTGACAGAGCCGATAGTAAGTTTATAAATAAAAGAAATAGATGCAAGAACATATTGTTTTAAGAATTATTTCTGAACGATATAATAAGACGCAATAGCAACAAACGACGGTGATGGGTATTTATGCAGATATTTATCTTTATTATCGACTAAAAATATTTTCATTACCCGCTTAATATATAATGTATATCTATGTGGACACTCTTCGAGCCACCTTCCGGTGTGTGGCATGGGGTGCATGCACCGTGACTTCCCTAAGCGATTATTCTCGCGTATCGTCCAAGGGAAAAACGAACTTTTTAATCTGTTTTTGCATCTATTTCCCTTATTTTATCGGTTGTATCGACTTATGTAGCTGGGAGGGCGCATGATGCGTCTTCCTTGAACGTTCCTTCTCCGAATCTATTTAGTAAATCTTATCTACGCTTTGATCTTTCCTGTTATACCATCCCGCATCCTTTTAGTTACGCTTATTGATTTATCGGAACAATTCATCGCGAAACGCATCGCTTTACGTCGGACCTTTTCTAACATTACTTTCATCGGGTCCCACTGCACGCATATTCAAGGTGAGGCCTTCAAGTGACAATATCGCAAACTATATCAACGTTCTTACGGACTCTTCTCTCAACGAATCCGAGTTTCTTAAGAGCTTTTCCACATGTATTAAGGTGGTGGATATTCGAGGACAGGTTATTCGTCAGGGTTATTGCAAGATACTCATTCTACAATAGAAATTTCTCCCCCGGAGGCAGTAAGTGAAATGATTATTTATTGCTCTACGGTTCAATTTGACTGAACGCTTGTTAATATTTAAATCTAGTTCCCAATTTTTGCACCGCGTCATTATTTTATCTAAAAAATTGCTAAGTACTACTCTGTCCACATTGGTGGCTATTTATCCGTAGATAACTGTATCATCTTAATATATATTGAAAATGAATTCGTAGTCTTATATAGTAAAGTTATCTTAGAGAAATTTGTGAGTTGAAGTATTTGAAGGGTTGCATTCCAATTTTAGAGTGTTTTACTGTACACACAATTGAGAAAGCATAGAATTCGAATGACAGGATTTTAGAGGCGATGAGTGAATGGCGGGAACCCATCTGCCGTTGCAATACCACGTGATGTTTGTAATGCGGTGGCATTGGGAGGCCTGGGTTCGAGTCCCGCCACAGTGCAATGATCGCATCATTTGGCACTTCGATGTTGTCTGAGTTCATCCGATGCCCAATCAACATGGCTTTTTTGAAGGACAACAGATGGAAATACAGAAAAGACGCGATTATTTCATTAGTAATTTTGACATGCTTAGATAAATTACCGAGGAAAGTATAAGCTTCGATTGGAAAGAGAGAAATTTCCAGTTATCAACGAAGGAGGTTAATTCGTTTGCTGAATATACGAGTGGGGATCATTCACTTTTAGTCATTGATGCTCCGAATAAAAGTCCACTGCTTTCGGTCGAATATTAGCAACAGTCTCGCGGCGTACCCAAATGGTGTCGCCTCCCACACCCCCTCCGTCACGTGAGGAGGGGTGGCTCTGACGTCACGGTCGCGGGGCATTGTGGGAAGGGGCGCCTCTTCCAGTTCTTCGGAGGCAACCGCTGTGGGAGGTGCGTGTGTGCGGACGGACAATAAGTCGGAGTTTTCGGTTCCATTTGGAGTTCAGAGGAGAACGAGTGACCTTACGAAGACGACGCGATCCTGAAGTGAGTGCTTTTTCCTTCATTCGGTCCCCTTGGCCAGGTTTCGGTGACCCCACCCATTCCCAGTGACGTGCTTTTGACAATTGCGATTATAAGCGACGATTTCCCTCCTTCGATCATCTTTCTCTGCGCGTATTTCAATGTGCAATAAATGCCCTGAAATGTTTTCGGTGAAAATGCGAGTAATTTCAGTCTTCTATTTACTGTCTCTCTTTTGTTTATATTGCGATGAATTCCTTCTCGAATAGATTTTCGCCTATTCATTTTTATATTTTAGTCTGTTTTCTTTTAAGAAAGTCGGTTTCTTTGGAAGAATTCTCTTGCGGTACAATTTTAGAAGCATAAATAATGATAAATAACTGGTGTTTAGCAATTGAAGAAGCCGTAAAATATGAAATGGAAATCCATTCGATAAAGAAATCTAAACGATTGAAGTCGTCTATCTGAACTCTTCGAAGCAATAAGCAGCCAAATTATAATTTCCAGAATTAACATAGTGCGTTATTTTGAAAGTTGCGAAAACGTTCCTTAAATTTGTCCTTTCACAAAATTTTAGAAGAATTCTCGGCTTCATATATCGTATCGAACGTCACACACGAATTAATCAATTTCTATCTGAAGGTTTGTGCAGGTTTTTTACGCTTCGGGTGCTTTTCTCAAGTTATTTACTTAAGTTTTCATATACACTTAAATTTTTCATATACATCTCATACATAATCAATTTTATTGAATTCTATTTGTAATTCGCGAAAGGTTCGATAGAAGAAGGGACTTCTCGCCTTGATAAATAAAGAACTAATTAATAAAGTTTTTCGACGATTGGAATCCATTAATCCCATCTTCAATTCTAATGCTGTTGTGTCAATGGAATTCTTTTCCTTTAAAACATCAACACAATTGAGATGTTTGGAATTTGCGTGGAGATTCAAAGTGATTCTATTTGGGCTATTTAAAGAGCTATTCCGATAAACGGCACTTGAAGATGTAAGAACTCCTTACAAAACCACTCGTTATAATTATGGAAAATCACAATTAAAATTATCTTTTTATATTTATCTTTGTAGATTGTAAATAATAAAGCATAAATACATAATGCGTATGCCTCAGTTCCATTGACATTGTTATTTTGAGAATGATATACTTATTCGGTAGCATCTCTAAGAAGAACTAATGATTTCCTCCCCAAAATCGCTCACTTTTCCTAAAATTCAAGTGTTATTATTCTAAACACTCTCATTTAGTGTTCATTAAAAGATAGCTTCTGTGTTTACATTTTTTAAGAAGGTATTAACGAGAGTGAAAGTTGTTTATATTAATAAATGTTCAAAGATACATCTTTATGCATTGAGACTAAATAGCATTCTCAATATACGAATAAAAGCTATATTTAGTTTTAATAATATTTATACAATAACAGCATCGTTTAACTCTTGATTCGTTCCTTATACACTTTAAACTATTAATTTGGTAATCAGCTCTAATGTTAATGAGAACTCTCAATATCTTATTTAGAGAATTTTCTGGCAAACATGGCGATGGACGAGCAGTGGCATAATTTTAAGGAGCCAATTACTGCCAAAAGACGAACCTTAACAGATGCACTGTCAGATTTATTATTTAAGGGTTTTTCATTACAAGTAAGCATTTCCCGATTGCGGTGCTGAAGTTAGTGTACAACTGACGATCGAAAGCGAAACATGGATTTAAGTCACTTTTTCGGACATTCAAAACAAAGAGCTCTTCTTTTTTACTTATCGAGAAATTGCGCCCGAGTTGTTTGAATTTGTATGACAAATTCTCCAAATTTTAAGGAAATGCCGTTAAGATAAATCGAAGTAAAACAATTTCGATTTAATAAGCCGTTGTGGTACGTTCGAAGATTAAGTCACAATTGAAAAGAATACATTGTGATGGCCATAGTATTAAGTAGAAAAACTCTTATCCAAATTCCTTTTGGAACCAATCTGCAGATTTGAAATCTTCAGGAGGTCGTTTTTAAGGAATGTATTTTGAGCAAATAAGTGGCTCATAAGTTTAGAAAAGCGATTGTCAATCAAAGAAATAAAATCCGAAGGGTTTTTCCGTCGATCGATAGCGAGAGGTCATTTATCGATCCGAGTTTCTTCTCGTCCCCGATAGTGGAGCTTCGATCGTCATTTCATTAATAGCGCATTCAAATGGTGTGCAGTCGAATGACTGTAAACATAGTAATAATAATAAGGGTGTAACATGGGTGTAATAAAAAGATTTCTTAGTTTAAATATGATAAAGTCGAATTATTATTATTATAAATACTGTACATAGACAAAGTTTAGCGAAAAGTACATTACATTTGCATATATTATGTTACGCATTCTGAATGAAATACCATTGATGGATGAAATTTACGAATACTATATTAAATCGAGTTAAAATGTCTCGAAAGGAATGTAAGTTATTCGCAATCTAATAAAAAGATCCGAATTTGTTATTTTTAAATAGTTTGATTTTTAATGCATTTGAATGTTCTAGAAACGAAACTTTTAGTTAATATTTTGGAAATTTCATTCGCATGTTTCTTTCAGATGTAATCTTTTATTATTTAAAAACAGTAGTAAAATTAACTCTTTAGTAAATTACACATTTAATAAAAGGCCAACTCTTCACTACTTTTATCAAATACCTCTTTGATTTTACTCCAAAGCAAAATTTGACAGTTTAAGAGAATCACTATATTTTGAAATTTCCAATTTTGCGTATTTGAAAACTATCAAGAATTTTTCCAATCATTCGATAGATTCTATATCATATTAGTGACCTTTTTCTTCAAAAGTTGTACCGAAAAACATGATTTCACTCCCAATTAAATTCTACGTCTGCTTACATTTTTGGCAAAATTCTTTGGTCGGAGTGAAAGAGTTTTCCCGCCGTCGCTGTGACGTCATCGATGTGAAACATTCTCAACCGAACGCCTATTGGCAGAGGATGTTCTCGAATGCGCTGAGTCTCTATGTCGAATTTCAAAAATGAATGCATTCATTTACTTTATTTTTAATCAGCAGACGTGAATTCAAGATTGATAGAAAGTTCATGCTAAAGACGTATTTTAACGTGATTAAATTCGAATCTAAACTCATAACGTGAACAAAGAAACATTGATTTCAAAATATATAAATTATTTTCATTACCAATTCGTAACATTTCTCTAAATAAACATAAATTATTTTTTGAGGATAATTTTGTTCGGTTTCTTGATCTCGATCAAAATTATCGATGACATAAATTCGCCACTCGTACACACGGAGAATAAAAGAGCAGAAAAGTAGTTTTATAAAAACCATCGATTTGCATTAAACCATTTTACAAATTCGCTATTTTTGAAATTTTCTGAAGGTATAGTCAAGTTATGGTAATATGACATTAATCAGAGAGACAAATAATAATCTCCTTAGAGCTAAAACGATGAAAATGGTGATTAATTTGATGACAAGTGAATATCGATCTCAGAATAGCTGTTTTAAATGCATGAATATCGAAATAAATCTTTCTATATATGGACGTCTACTCGGTACGAAATGAAAAGAAACAAAAACTGTACAAAAGTTTTTCAATTAATGATACGACATTAATTAATCACCTCATACTTTGACAAATATTTAATTTTAACATATAGCTCGAGAACATGAGTTTAAATTATCGATTAATGAAATGAATGTTAAGCTTATTGTAATATCATGTCTTAATAATTGCAAATATTTCCCAGAATACAAATTGTAATAAAAAATTAGAGATAAGAATTTTGTAACGGGCGTTCTTTTTAGTGCTCTTGACTCTTTTTCACTTTTGAATGTGGCAATATTAAAATGGAGTTATTTTGCTATCTTAGTCCGCTATTTGGAAAGTGTTTCTCGCTTTTGATACACGTTTATACATTATTCGATATATTGCAAAAGAACATTCGATTATCACTCGTTAATTATAGAAGACACCTGAAAATAGTCTCATTAGGTCTCTTTGCTAAGACATTCTGTTTATGGAAGGAATTAATTTATTCTTATTATACTCGCCATATAATATATAATTGATTAGTATTTAGCATCATATTTACGTAAGTTCTATGTGAGCAGTAAACATCTTAGTCAAATAGATGAACGCAACTCATTGTTTGAAATAAGAATATTTCATCGATAGTAATGAATTACCGCATTTGACGTCATATAAGACGCACAATCTTTAAGTTGGCCACATGGAATGAAAGTTTATGCAGTCCGTGCGGCAGCGCTGTACCACAATGACTTACTACTGCTCTCTTTCCATGCACTTTATCTTAATTTAACACTCCTAGTTGAATGGCTCAATCTCTTGTTACCTTTAGTCATATTTCCGAGAGTATTTTTTTTAATATAATTTTATATATATAAATATAAGAGTCGATACCAATACCTTCACATGTAAGACGCAAATTTTTTGAAACGTAATTTATGAAAAGTCTTATATGCCGTCAAATACGATATATTTATTTCACCACAAATAATTAAATATAAAAACTAATTGCTACGTATTGTTGCGCAGAAAGAACCTAAATATTACTAAACACAAATAAAATTTTGCATTCGCATTTAGAATGTAATTTTATGAAATTTTACTTGCATAATCTTTGCGTGGAAATAACATTATTTTGCCTATGAATATTGCGTATTTTTGAAAGAGATATTAATAATATCACGACAGATTTGCGCATAAGGTAATTAAAATTTTTCAGTGTTCTCAAATGGATATTACAGTTTCCGGGTGTTTTTTAAGCGCACGAATTGTTGCGCACAATCTGAGCCATTTGCACTTGGCTCTGTTGTTTATATTCACTTACTTAACTCTCGATTTCGGTGAACTTTTCAATACAAATTTCGGACTTTGTGTTACGGATCAAATATACGACAATGTCAAATCAGAGTAATTTAATCAATTCCATTAAAAGAATTCAAAAATAGAGCTGTAATAGACAATCCTATGAACTCCCTATTCGTTATCCAATGATATTTTCCTTCAGAGTCACATATTCATATCTATTTTCCGAAATAGAATAAACTCTGCGAATATTCTCAAGAATTTCTCGAAATGTTCGCAATCCTTTGGAATGGATTCTGCCGTTCGAAATTAGTTGACGAGGGAAAAATAAGGATTGGACGTGGCGATATTCGAAAGTTATTCGTTATCGAATCCTAAAAATTAAAAAAGAATTTCATCTAATCTGCAATCACGTACGGTGAACATTTTATTTCAATTCGTTGAAGCTTTGTTTACCGGTTTTCGAAGATAATATGCTATTTTCGTAAACATTTTCCGACATTGTTTCGGGAAATAATGTCGTCATATTTACCTTTTTGAGAGAAAACGTATGTTTCTCATTTTCCTTCGATCTTTAATGGCGGAAAAACTTGCGCTGGATTCGTTTTCCAAGAAAATTACTCTCTCAATGAATAGAATAAATGTTTAACTTTTTTGAATTTAACTTTTCTATATGAATCGTTTGATTTTGGAATCGATAATTAAAATGGTTTGAAAGAGAACTTTTGAAAAATACTCTAGCATCAATATGTTTAAATTACCCTTTCATTATTATGTTCTGTGGTCAAGAGTAAAGTTTAAATTTTCTTTCCCTTATATTATTGAAGACGCCTTTTGCTTGAGCCAATGAATCAATAAATGAAAGAGCTCGAATCAATGGTTATTCTGTATAATTTAGAAAGTATAATTTGCTGAATAAAGTCCTTCATTACTGTTCGATGGAGGTTTTAATCGAAGGCGTGAGCAGGAGTAAACTTTATATGACTGTTGCCCAAAAACGAATCATCTTAGTGAAATGCACAGAATGATTGCTAAAAGATGCTCTTGTGCAGCAGAAGAACACGCAATCGCCCTCGCGTGCATGCACCGTTTCTTTCCAAATGACGCATTCATTACGGAAAACATTGTTTACACTCCGTTTGCATTGTTCAGCGAAAGATATATCTATAATTATTTTCGGAAAACGCTAAATAAAAGACATTGGAATCCATTGATATTTTCTTTCGAAATCGAACGTCTTTTCAGAATGGAAGCCATCGTTTGATGGACGTTTTCATTGAATTTATGAGAATGATCGAGTTCTCGATGCAGATGATGAATAATTCTCTTTATTTAAATAGAATATTGATTAATTTTATATTAAGTAATATATTGATGAATGCTGTCAAGCTATGATTTATTCTGAATAAATTGAACTGTATTTCGTGTCATCACTTTAAGAAAAATATTTTTATAACATTATTGGACCTCTTAATTAGACCAAAATATTGAACTGATCGAAAAATACTCGATACACTGATATGGGGGGTTTCCCTAGGGCGAATTCCAGGCTGTATTGCTTATGTCCCCCTGTAAATGTAGTGCTACCACCTATTTGTAGCTCTAATATACAATAAATAAATATGCAATGATCATTCCAAACATCTGTCACATTAATCATCCTTTAACGACTGTTAGACAATAATAACGCATATTTTTGAGCTTCAGTTCCTCCGGTAATCCTCGAGGGCGACGAAGTAATATAATTTACATTAAGTCCAAAATTCTATTCATTCCCAGATCTAAATTCGCTTATTCATGACAAACACCCTGATCCCTCTTAATTGTAACTGTGTCAGTTTTTTTCGAATAAAAATAAATCATTTCCTTTTTTTGTTTTTTTTTGAATTTAACAAATGGAAATCGGTCGAGAGTTCTCAAATTTGGTTCGAATTCTTTATAAACTTAGATCAAGGAATAAAATCAATTCTTTGTTCTAAAAACTGATATATATATATATGTATATACATACATATATATATATATCTGATACTGAAAATCTTTCGTCATTATCTAAACAAAATAATTGATTTCCTTTTCCAAAGAACATCATTCTTCGGCAATTTATACTATTTTATCTAAGATAAGAAGATCCTCCGAATGAGGCAGCTTTTCATTACGTAGATGAGTTTATAGTTCTCAGTTAAATAAAAGTACATTTAATTTATTTATATTAGAATTTTATCCTAAATATGAACCTTATCGAACGTAAATTTCATCATTTCAAACTGTACTGTACTGTAAAAATCACCTCAAGCGCTAGGACTCAATCATCAACTTATTTTATAGCGAACGATGTTTGTTTAACTCCTTCACATCAAGTTTTTGTAAACATTTTCGAAGTGCAGTCTCCGTTCAAACCAAAGTGTTATGTTTTGACAATAATTGAGAGCAATTACCGCTTTACTCCACAGCTACGGTTGTTTCTGATGACGTCATCGCCGTTCCATCGCAGCTCCCTTGGTGACGACAGCAATCGCTCGAGAAACAAATGACGCACGTTGCAGCGTCCATAATAATAGTAAATTAATCAATTGAAGGATATAGAGGTTAACATTTTCGAATTTTCTCATTTTATATTAAATGAACGATTATTATGAGAATATTTTCATCATCATTATCATATAATATTATTGAAGATCCATTCATTTCCTCTTCTAATGAAATATCGATTCTCCATCGTATGCTTATTATTCGCTGAATTTTGGCAAACTGCAACAGATAAACATCCTATAATTCCTTTGAGAAATATAGAACAATAATTTGAAATTTCTTTCAGGCGTTGTTTCAATAAATAAGTTAATAACATTAACTGCACAGTTAAAATTTAGGAGCAATTCCCCATTTTGAAAACAGATATTCATTAAAATTCCATAGTTTGCTTTGGATCGCATTAAAGGAAGGCAGAGAATGAATGTTATTCACGCAGGTTCGTGTTAGTGCCTCTGTTCCTTTGACATTTTCCCAAAACAATTGATCCAAAAAATTTCCGAGAGCTCATTTACCGAAGACGTTTCACCTTAAAATTAGACAAATAGAATCCGAAGCTGTGCCTTATACCAGAGAACAATAAGTAAGTTTCAAATATGAAGACATTAAAAAGGTGGAAAACTTCATTATAATTCCTTTTTCAACATTTCTTCCTAAAGAAATGTTTGCTATTTTTATTCGAGAATTATTGGGAAGCAACTTCAAAATCATTTCCTGGAACGCTCATTCTTTTCTATTTATCATATCAATAAGATGTTTAAATTATTCATTGTAAATATAAGCGTGTTCCAAATTTATTCATCTCTTCATTGTAGATCATTTCTTTAAAAATATAATATTCTAGTGATTAGTTAAGAAAATAACGGGAATTATCCTTTTTCGAAAGTGTTATTCATTTGTCTAAATTAATGCTGTTGTCGTCAAAGTAGTCCCCATTAGATATTATATACTTTTTCCTCTAAACACTTTTATAACTCGATCTTTAGACTTGAGTTCTTTGAATCACTTTTAATGTCATATATTCCTCTAAAACGAAGGCATTTTAAAGGTCTTTTTATTTCTTGAAGTAAGGAAAAGTCTCTGAGCGAATATGGAGAATAGGGTATCATTGAAGTACTTTTTCTGACCAAAAACTACGAACAAGCAACGAAATGTGAACAGGTGCAAAAGCCATGAATTGCTTACATACAAATCGAAAATAATTCAAAGCCAACGGACATGCCAACATCTTCAGAGAATACTCTGATTGTGATTTTTCATAACGATTTCTTTAATTCAACATTTTCATCGGATGGAGTCGTAATCTTGTTCGTGGCTATCCTATAATCGCTTAAATCGTAAACTCTTCTTTAATAACACATTACAGTTATTTATTACCATTTCACACTCCTTTGAAACTTTAATTCACATTTTATGCCAAACTTGCAACGATTTCTCTAATCCATTAATTTTTAAATGGGAAAAACCGATGATGTCCCGGAAATGCGAAAAAAAATAATTCCCCGCAAAAATGTTTGATTTATTCAGCAAATCCAAGAAAATCGCATTCTCGAGCCAATTTCTCAATGAGCGGTTGTTTAAATGGAGTACGAGAGATTTCCAAAGTTGAATACGGGTGGATATTCATCTATGATTAGTGTGATTATTGGAAAAGTGAGTCCTCTATAAATAATTTTTATAAAAACATATTTTATTATATTAATATAATAATGTGTTTCAGTAATAATATAGCGAAAAACACATATCTTTGAAATCTTAAGATAATGATATTGAGAGAGTAAAATATCCAGCTTTAAGGTTTTTAATATTCACGAAAATTTTAACTATAATGCGAACAACTAAAAGCTAATTTTCCTTTTCTTTCTCATAATCGAGAAGATTACGGTTATTATTTATTTTACGAAGTTCTCCCTAAACTCTGTCTTTGGTAAAGGGTTCCGGTTTGAAAAGCTAATCATTCATAAATTAAAAATCGCGGGAATTAGTGTTGAAAAAGTGAACAAGTGGATAATGAAAACAACGGATAGTGATGAATTAGTTCGAAGCATTAAGTGGGCGATGAAGTGTGACCGCTTCTATACATCGAAGAACCTCTTACGGCAGATCCACAATGAAATGCGGGAAGAATTATCCTTTGCAATCCTTTTGATATGAAATAGTGCGATGATCGGGAATTAGATCTAAATATAGACATCTTCAAAGACGTTGACTACAAGAATACCTTGTAGCCAACGTCTTTGAACTTAGGAATTATCTATATGTTTTCAATACAGAATTCCAATTTCTATTGTAGAATGAGTATCTTGCAATAACCCTGACGAATAACCTGTCCTCGAATATCCACCACCTTAATACATGTGGAAAAGCTCTTAAGAAACTCGGATTCGTTGAGAGAAGAGTCCGTAAGAACGTTGATATAGTTTGCGATATTGTCACTTGAAGGCCTCACCTTGAATATGCGTGCAGTGGGACCCGATGAAAGTAATATGAGAAAAGGCGATGCGTTTCGCGATGAATTGTTCCGATAAATCAGTAAATGTTTAAAGTCAAGTGAATAACCCGAGAAAGTAATTGACTTGACTTCTTTGCTCTAATTCGTCGGCTACAACATTCAAATACATTCAAGATATCGACTCAGAATGCAAATGAAAATAACAACAATTACCTGAATTTCTCTCGCGACAACTTTTTCGTAACTTAAGAAACAAAAAAGTTTTATGCATAAATTCGATTACACGATCAAATTTTCCGTAGGTTAATTTCCTCGTACATTAAGATTTCGGTTACTCAAAAGTAATTAGTATAATTTGACTTACGTATTCGTAAGGTGTAAAGCGTAAAGTAGCAATTTATGTTGTTTAGGAGGAATCAGTTTAAATTTATTCTCAGCCATTTTTTCATTCCGCTATTTTAGTAATTTATTTCTTTTGTTTTAAAGGTGAAAATTCTTCATCAATGTGTGTATTTATCCTGTCTCATCCGAATTTCCTCAAAATTTGGGAAAACTGTCGACCGAACTAAGCTGAAAATCTTAATTTTCCCTGTTTGGACGAAATTTCTGCGGATTATTTGGATAAACACACCTGCCTATTCGAATCCCCCATAAGACTGGAATTTTGGAACGATCTATAGACGCGTCACCGTACTTGTCTTGATATAATAATGTTTGTTAATTAAAAAATTTTTTATTAATTTTCAAATACCCTTAAAATAAGTTTAATTTTTGAAAGAAAATAGTTTTTGATGGCAGATTAAAATTGACGACGGCTTTTAGGCTAGGTTTCTAGTAATGGTTAAAAGCCGAAATATATATTTATTTATTTCGTAAATGTTTTAGCGTTACTTGGTTCACCCTTTCTTCCAAAATCTTTTTAAGTGCATTGCATCCCTGATAATAGATCCAATTGTCGATTGAATTTCGAATCTAAGTTATGTGATCCTAATTTAACGTTATTTTACAACATTTATTACCATTTGAAGATTGAAGGGGAAATGTTTAAAAAAAAATGTATTGGTTAAAATTCACTATAACTCTGTCTTCGCTGTGCAGCGGAATCCGTTACTCACTTGTTCTCATTGTGTACATGATGCCTTTTCAAATATGATTCATTTCTACATACAACTGCGTGTTTGCTTAACCTTTTGAGAAATTGCATTCACCAATTATTTAGGAAGAAATAAAAGAGTCAATCTGATGAAGGAAAGAGATATGGTAAAACGGTTCAAAGGAAGAATTCTCTAAGGAAATGTCTTTTTCTCGAAGAAACAAACGAAGAGCGGTGGAACGCAATATTTCTCGTCATATTACGCCTCCGAAGGAAAATGTGGTGCTTGGAATGTCTGTTTCAATGGAAATCTCTTTCCCATTTAATATTGTTCGCGAAAGAAGGAGTTGTTTTTGATAAAAAATTGAATATCTAAGTTAAAGATCATACTGTCATACTTTATCATACTGTCCTTTCAGATATGATTTTTGAGTGAATCGATCTTCGAAGACGAGAACTAATGTCAGGAATACATACAATCGTCTTTATTATACACAGGCTGTCGTTCAGCCAAATGTTGAAAAAGCAACGCAAAATATAAAAAAATGATTTTCCAAGAATCTTATATTAAATAAAATATTTTGACAAAAACTATAATTCGGCCAATAAGAAAATAATGGATATACCGGATATTTCCCCATGTATAAGCTACCCCTTTTTTCCAAAATTTGCAAGCCCAAAAAGTAGGGGATGTCATATAAAATGCAGGTAAAAATGTTATGCGTGAAATATGCTTTTTCAGCCGTATGTTGTTCTTTTTTGTAAACAATTGTAAGTGATAGTATTATTACGAGACGATATTCTCGACCCCACTCCTGAATATTACAAGACGATGATGTCCGGCGACATTAAAGTCAAAAACAACAACAAACATACCTCTTGTTACTACACCGATAAGTGAAGTGGGAGTACGCGTTAGAAGTGCAAACGCTCGGCTTAAATAAAATAAATTGTGCTGCAGCTTCTTTAAACACTCTTTTGTTTTTATTTTGTAACTTATGAATGTGTGAACGATTAATTTGAGTCTTAAATTTTGTTTCTTAGTAACCGTTGTTTTTTGTAACCTGTTTCTCTAGTAAAATATTTTTTCCAAAATTTCACAGTCAAAAAATGGGGGCTTAAAATGGGGGGGTGCTTATTCATGGGGAAATACGGTATTTTATCTCTGAATCGATATCGAGCATTTGAATTTTTATCGCTTACTAATCACTGTTCAAGAAAATGATTTTACTTTCCCTAAATAGGAACGTGCGTTATTATTAACAGAAACTCTGATGAAAAATTATTTTCTTTTAACGGATTTACAACTGAATCGCGGGACCACCTGTTTCACGAAAAAAATATTTCATTTATTCCAAATAACTTAGAATTCAACAATTTTAATCGTTAGTGTAAACACTTTATTACTTCATTGGGTATTCATTTTTATGAATCTAATTTCTCGGCAAATATTCCCGCTGAATTACAGCAAAGGACAAATCCATTGTAATGAGAAAATTCTTTTTGATTTTATGATTTCGATTGAAAGCTCAAGAACGTAATTCGATTCAACTACATTCGATACAACTACGGGAAATCAGCTTTTTCACAAACAAAAGACAGTTCGGATGATTTTCAGTCATGAAATTCGAAAAGAGATACTAAGGACGAGAGGAATATTCAGAAACATTTTACTGAAGAAATCAAATTGCAAAATATTCACGCCTTTGTACTTCTTCTAGGATTTTCACTTAAAAGAGAAGATTAAATTATCTTTTAGAGAATAATATATTCTGAGCGGTACGTCAGAACAACTGATCTCTTTTGCAATAGAACTGAGAATGAATAGATAATTAATTGGATGTGCGAATAGTTCTCTCCACAAAAGGAGTTTTAACAATAATAGTCTCGTATATGTTTAATGAAAAACGCATATCTAGAAAATTAAAAACTACCAAATAAGTGATTTCAACAAATTTATTTTCTCTAACATTCTCTAAAAGGTAACAGTCCGTATTGAAAATAGGCAACTCCAACAATAAAGAGTCAAACAGAATCCAAAATAATTCTTACTTATTCTTTGTCCGTAGATCACCCAAGTTTAGACTATATCTATCTGAAGTTCAATAAAGTAATATCATGAAAATGAGTCGAGTTTAATGTGATATGAATATGTATCAAATTAACTCGGTATTAGATCAAATAATTCTTACAAAACTGAAGCAAACCTTAAATGACTGTCTGCTGAAAGTTTTATACTTCACGAAAGCGTCTTTAAAAAAAAAAACTGAAAATAGCAATAAATCGTTCGTTGAAATTTTATCGAACGATTGAATCTTTCTACATGTCAACATTCTTCGCTTCTGTTTTACTTTGAAACTCTGCTGTTTGGAAAAAATATTGAAGCTTAGATAAAAGTTCCGATTGTATTTAATAGTAGCGATACAATTTTGTCTCTATTGTAATCAGCTAGCCGTCAAATATATATATATAATTATAAAATTACTGTATAAGGATATTTAAACTTATCAGGGAAGTTCGATAGGTATAAAAGAATTATAAGAAGGAATTTCAATTTTATATATTAGATTTTCATCTCACGGAACATTTATTCGTTTGAAAAGAGCTCTGATGGAATACGAGGCCGTGAAAATTAACGTTCATCCTGTTTGATGGCAGTTTTACACCGAAAAATTCAGTGGTAATTGTTTCTCCGTGAATTCAACGATCCATCTATAGAACTCATATGAAAGAGAATATTTTTCGAGAAGTTTCCTTCTTGATTCATTTGAATGCGACCCTTGGAAGGGTGGATGGACATCGGAGCAATTGCTTTGTACATTGAAAACCCTATTCATCGTCCTTATTATATTGTATTTGAGTTGTAATCCGAGGTTCGTCGCTAAGTAAAGATTTTCTGACGACATCGTTGATACATTCGATCATAAACTAATGATCTCATAAATCTTTGAATAATGTGATTTAAATCTAATTAATATTTATTTCATATAACTCATGAAATATTTATCGTCATAAATAGGACTTGTCTGAGAATACTATTTATATACTATATATATATATATATATATATACTCTTGATATACGAGTAAAGGTGTGCTTGCTAACAGTAAGCAATGTTAACATTTAACATTTTTAATAAAAATAATATTTTTCGAAAGGTTAATCTTCGTACAGCTAATGATAAACTAAACGAAATTATCGGAGCGCATATATGCATTGACTTCGTCTTCCCATGCATCTCTTACGGCAAACTTATTCCCGCCCCAGTGTCGAACCAAGTACATCCATAGAAAAATACTTTTATTTTTCGCTTGAGTATGATTGTCTTTATAAGAAATCCAAATTTCGAAAGGAGATTCTCTCAGGAAATGCCTCGAAAAGGAGTTCCATTTTCCCCTGTGCATTTCTTATGAAGTTATAGTTAACGCCCCCTAGAATCAAACCAACGACCATTTACGACAATCTTAGGGATGCTTTTATATGAGAATGGTCCCTTATATGGCTCTGTGAAATTTTGAACCTCTGCGCGGTCGAGAAGTGTCATAAAAAGCATTCGGAAATATGGTCAATGTATTTTAAACGGGAATAATCGAGATTACGGGTTGCTCTGGAATCGAACCCGTGACACATAGGCAAGTGTTGATTTTTTTCGAAAAGTAATATATAGATTTCTATACGTGTAGGAAGTTTAAATGATCTATGTGTCATATTTAGAGAGATACGATTTTCAAAATTTGAAAATATTTCAGCTCCTGGCATCGAACTCATGATCTTTTGTGAATTAAAGATGACATTTTTCTGTAGAAACATATATCATCTATAGCCACATTAAATAGGGTTGTACTTCGTTCCCGGGAAGAATTTTTTAAAATTGTCAAAAATCCACCCTATACATTCTTATGGGAAAATGTGGGACCTAGAATTCAAACCATGATAGGTAGCGCGGGTTTTAGATTTTTTCTAGGGTGAGATTTAGACGGCTATTACGTAAAAAAATCGCCGGTGGCCCCAGCGGTTTGGGCCAGACATTTGTATCCTCAAATTTTTCCCCCTAGTTATCTGTATATAATAGATATCCAATTCACAGATATGAATGTAACATATAATACCCTCAGATAAAAGGATTTCTGTATTCCATAATAAATCAAGAAGAAGATGATCCCTGCCATAGAGGGCAAAAGCGTTTCTCTCTCATGGGCCAAATTTTATACCCATATAATAAATATCGAATTTCTTGCCATTTGAAAACAATGTAAACTGCGAATAAGCAAGCTATTATGTTTAAAAATAGAGCTTTCACATTCATCAACTCAGGGATCAAATACTTTAGCAAAAAACATTTTCCATTCAGAATAGAGGATTTAATTCAAGTTCCCTTTTTATGATTTTCAAGAATTTGACTGAGAATTTATTGATGATCTCTCTTATCTTTCTAGAGTAGATCAGAGTAAATATTGGTCAATAATATTTAATGTAAAACAGAATTTTGATTGAAATAAAACAAGGAATATTTCTTTTACTATTTATTTCTCTTTTGAATTTGATCTATCGTGATTAATCGGAAAAATTTTAATCGTTTATTTCCGTAAATTGAAAACTTTTCATCGTGAAAACTAAATAACCCAATTCAAAGCAGACGCTCAAGGTGTTGTTTCCAATAAATTAACATAATTACTCCCTTCTGCTAACTCGTGATAGCTCTCCATAATGAAAAGATGCAACAAAAAGTATACTTCTACTTGAACTTAAATACTTATTATTTATATACTCATATCTTTTCAGTTTTTTATTTTTCATGACCATAGTTTCCATCTACAAGAAGATTTACCCGAAGAAGATCATAAAGGCTTCAACCTCTAGATTTCGGTGGCTTTATGAATCCAATATTTTTTCCATAAAATTCATTTTCTTTAATAAAGTATTTTGACTTAGTTCTCGCGCGCTTAAATTTTACAAGGGGTCAAAGTTGACCAAATTTTGAGAAAAACGGCCGTTTTTGATTTTTCGCAGAATTCTTCAATTTCAAACCAACGCTGAACCATAATAAACTAAAGGATCAGACAAAAACTATTTTATATTATAAACCTATACTTTGTGGTTTAAAGTACTCAATTTGAATGATCACACTCGAGAGTTTGCCTACTTTACAGTACAAAATGGCGGACCCTTATTTTAGAGGTGATTTTTGTATAAAGCGAGGAAATTAGTTGTGATGTACATCCATGTACATGGAGTTACTTGTACCACAGTACTCGAGAAAGCTTCCTGGAGAAGGATCTGAAATAAAATCCTGCGCCTTTTTGCGCCATGAAAAATAATTCGACATTTATAAAACGATGCAACGGCGAAATCCGCGCGGCATATTCGTCCGTTTGTGGCGATCTCGGCTGCCAGATTATGTACTAAGCAAAACGAATATAAATTTTACATTATTAAAACTATATTCAACAGTCAGGAACATTTTGTTAGGAATAAAATATCCAATTTCATGTTGATATATATCTCTTTCTTTGATACATCTTAAGACGCAAATTCTTACAAATTTTAAAATAGATCTATATATATTGTCGGTTTATCGCAATCCATTTTGAAAATTTACGAAAGTTCTCTTCGCTAGGAAAATTAATAATAAAAAAATGTAAAATTATTTGTTATTTAATTCACAAATAGGAAAAAGGATTAGTTACGAAGTGAATCTAAATCGATAAATTCATTGAGAATTTTACCTGAAAATGTGAGGCGTATTTACAATCTTTCACTTTTGAGATTTATAAATTATTCATATTCGAAATCGGATTTTATCGTTTCTCTTATAATAGTTATGGATGATAAACAGAGGGCAGACTTGAAACTTCATAAAACGAAGATCGTATTTGAGTTCACATTGTAAGGAATGCATTCAATCCTAAAGGAACATGATATAAAACTTGATCTTTTGGGCAAATTTCCGGGGAATATAAATGAAGCTTTTATAAATTACTTATTGAATCAGATCTTCGCCATATTTGGAAACTATGTTAAAAAATGTATTCCGCATTTTAGAGCAACCAAGTCTTGTTAGTGCACGAGGAACTTTTATTTATGGCTTCATTTGAAAGCTAATCTCCTCGTTGCCTTTAAGAAGTGCTCCACAATCGATTGATGTTGAGTTCAAATCAATCGACACATTTGCATTGGATTACAGTACAAAATTTCTTTCCACATTCCCTTTCTTCCGGAAAACTCGACATCTTTGCATTTACTGATGTTCATTGTCGTTTCATTTAGTTGACCCATTTGATTCAAACATGTTAAATTCCGATAGAGCTTCGGATTTAAAATTTTAGGGAGATGATTTATGTAAATTAGGAAATTAGTGGCCCTAGAACGGTACCTCGTGGGACACCCTACGTGAATTCGACGTCGTTCGCTATTCTTTTTTCTAATCTTCAGGGAATCCATGCATCACTTCAGTATTTATCTCATTTTGTTATGACAATATCGCGCGATAGTTTGTCGAATGCTTTTGCTGAAAACAAAGCACGAAGATATGGTAACCCTTTGATGACGACACTGGGGATATCATCGGGTCCTTTAAATTTCTACATTTGAGTTTAATGATACGTTAAATAATAAATAAGTGACTCGAATATTCGGAGATATTTTTTACCCCAACATATTGAGGTAAATTGTCTCCATTTAGTACATTCGGATGTTCTTATTATGAATCCGAGGGATCATCAATTACCTGTGCTAATTGAGAGGCGATTGTGTCTCTGTAAATATACGAAGAACTCATTTGAGTTTCCCGAATCAAGAGTGCTTCTTATATACTTTCCCTCTGCTCGCATTTTTTCCACTCTAATTCTTTTGTTTAAATGCTTTAAAGTAGATCGCGGTCTTTCCTGTAATGCGCAATCCTTTTGAGCGAATATTTTACTGTAGTCTTCGGCGTTATTCCTTAATCACTTTTTAGGAATGTACTTTTATATTCATCCGTATACTATCTTCTCAAATATCTACCTCATCTCACCTACTAAAACCATTCCGAATTTCTTTTTGACCTAAGTAATCTTGGAATCCGATAAGAACGAGCTTTAATGCTTTGGGATCCCTTAAACCTGTAACTAGTGAGTTAAATGGCTTTAGAAGAAAAATGTGCAATACATTCGACTCCATGGTCCTCCCAAATTTACAGTAGAACATCGGATAACGACCACAATCTGTCCCAGAAAGGTGCTCGTTTTCTGAAATGTACGCTTTTCGAAACAATTTTCTCCAAAAGAAATAAAGAAAATAGGAACAATAGCTGCTAATGATTGGCTATGATGCGAAAGTTGCTGGCTATATAGGTATGCTTTTTAAATGAGAATAGTTACAATAAAGTACAAATTGAGTTAAATAGAAATGAAAACATTAAGGAAAGCATTTGAACATAAGGAAACATAGGAAATGTAACAGTTTTACTGCGAATGCGCGAGAGGTGGAATTAGATTGCCCCCAGATGAGAAGTCGCTTTGAGAAAAAAACGAACTTTGTTTAAAATCGAGATTTTTGACACGCCTTGCGATA
Organism: Pantala flavescens; assembly: GCA_020796165.1. Lineage (NCBI taxonomy): Eukaryota > Metazoa > Arthropoda > Insecta > Odonata > Libellulidae > Pantala > Pantala flavescens. Next base: position 35,173,888 of record CM036880.1, on the reverse strand, counting down.
TCCGATTCACGCATTCCTCGTTTATACTTGGCAATCATTTCTTTCTTCAACTGTTGGCCAAACTGCTACCATCTCTCTTCAGTCTCTTTAGTGTCATAATCGAAGGCTATTTTATTAAAATAAAGTACTTTACTAATTACTTTGTATCCATTTTGCATCGCACCGAACACATACATTGCCGCTACGCATCTGTTCGCTAACCGAAATTTTGTCCGAGGCAAATTTTTGGCCGTTATCCGCATTGTTCGCTATCAGAGCCTAAGGTTTCAGTGTGGCCGCTTCCCATCTGAGATCGCTTTCGATGTTCGAAACACTCGGATTCCTATGTGCAATTGCTCAGAGCATTGGTAATTTGAAAATCCAGCATTCCAAAGAACCCATTGGAGGCCACTATTTAGCAGGCAAACGTCCTTTGAATGAGACTTCTTATCTTTTGAATATCAATCGAGACTAATGTTCGAATACTAATCGAGTGTTATGTAACAGAAGTTGCGATTGCCTCTTTTGTCGAATGTGACGCCGAAAAGACTTCTGAATTGAGGAGTCGATAGAAGGTAAGCCGAATATTTCACTGTAGAGATTTAAGAATTCAATGCAATCAGAGTCTCTTCGAGCGTCTAAATGTTCTTTTATAATGAGATCATCGTCGTTCCAAATTGGATAACGCAAAGGATATACTCGTAGTCTAGAGACACAGTCAAATTAAAATTAATCGGTATAAATATAAAAGTAATTGACAGTGATATTCTCCGGGACAAACAAGTTGTACGATGACTTCAAACAAAGTTACCTCGGGCATACAACAGGACAGAGTAATAGGACCTCTTCTTAATATACGACTGGAGCCTCGGAAGTGAGAATATTTGCGGATGCCTCGGTCCCAGGAGTCGCGGTGGAAAATTTGTGTTCGTCAGTTAAATGTAGTCAATATATCGATTAATAAAGGCAATTTATTATTACTTTTAGATTTAACAATTACTCGTGAACTCGAAAAGGCACAACTTAAAGCGATACGATTTGCAAAAAAATTGAGGTTGAGAAACATTAGCAGATAGAAGATTAGCAGCTAAGTTGCGCTTATTGGATAAGTTTGGAGAAAGTTCGTTTTCGTAAGAAGCGATTGACATTATGCGACCACCCTGCTATCTAGGCCGATCTGATACGTACGTTAAAATACGCGAAATAGCACGAATCGATTCAAGAATTCCTTCTTGCACGATATGCGATAGTAATAGGCTAAAATACGCAATAACATAAAAATAGGTATTTACACCCCCTGCCACACGCCGAAAGGCGGCAGAGTACTTTTCCCGATACGCATTCAGTCGATCTTTCGGAGTCCTACGGATAAAATCAAGATTACTAGTTTAATTTCGTCGATTTTTCCCTACATTCCGGTGAATTTTAGATAAGAATGACTCATTTTACACAGTGATGAACATTTTACGTCTTGAATAGAACTTTAGTTTCCGACCTTTTTTACCCGCAATTTGAATCTCGTGTTTGTGAGATCGGAGCCATTCTCCCAAATGGAGTTCGATTCCTCCAAAGTAGAATTTTGCAAGTGTTCAGAAGAAGTGTTTCGCAATTTCATGAAACAGCTTTAAGTACTTAATTATTGCAATGGAGCAGAAATATCGGGGAAATTGGATTTATTTTTATACTGAACAAATGAAAATATTCGTCCACCTTCTATTTGAGAATAAAGCGGTTTTTTCTCAAGTGACTGTGTAGTTTTTCATTTCGTTGAAGACTTTATTTGCCATTGCTATTATATATTTCAATCCGAAAAAAAATTTGTATCAGGTACATTTATTTTTCTCCCACAGAATGGCCTCTTGATTTATTTCAGTCGCACAGGAAGAACAATTTGTTTTGTCATTCGATTAAAATTTCCTCTTCTTGTAAACTTTTGAATTAATGTTCTTAAACTTAGATTCCTGAGTATGGATTCTAATTTAGCTTTAACAAAATCAGCAAAATTATTCACAGATAATCTATCGAAATTATAAAGTTTTTCATAATACGTATTTTGTTAATGGGAATAAATCAAAGAAAGTCATTAAAGAGAAATATGTAGTCTTCATTGTTTAACAGTTCTTAAGTAATTTGGCATTGAAAAACTCTGAATTGGCCTTTGCTTCAAACGATTTTACGGATTTGGCCAAAGTTATGAAAACGCAATATCGAGTATTTCTTATTTACCGTAAATAATACAAATTTTTCACATATCTCCAAGCCATTAATGCATATAGATGTATAAAAATTGTAAATTTATCTGGAATTCTACCGTTGACTTTTGATGGGCTGATTGAGGGAGGATCCTATTCTGGACCAACTATGAAATTATACTTGTTACTCATTTGATATCATGGTGGTAGTATTTTATAACAAAATGCAGAATATCTTCGGAAATAAGGCAATCAATAACGTTGTAATGGCAAGTTTAATTCTTCGATAGGAATTTGTTCCTTTTATCGTACTTCTCATAACAACTGTTAGTAATAGATTAAATATCTCCATAAATGTTTTTTTTTAGATTTGCTGAAATAATTAAATTAAAATTATTGATTTTAAGATTAATTATCAAATTGGAAACAGCGAATGGGGTGCAATGTGTCTTTTATGAGAGTTCGATTTCAAAGTGCTAGTGAATGATCCTTTATCGAGAGGTGCATCTGGTCGTACCATTTACGATACACATTCAGCTGTTTGCGAATCTATGTGATTACTTTTCACCGAGAATAGGTTCATTAAGGGATATGAAACAATCCAATGTATCGTCACTATCAATTGCACCTGTTGCTGATTCGAGTTACATAAATCACATTCTTCGATTAGAATCGTTTCCCTAATATTCGTAGAGAGTAATGTTCATTTTTCTGAGGGATTCGTGGATTGCCTGAGACTAAATTCGAATTTAAATTATTACTTATAAATACTTATCAAGTATGAATTACTAGTGTTTATATCAAGTATTAATTAAATGGTAGGTATTTTCCCTTATCTTTCTTAATACTTTTCAATAAGTCTCAAAGTTTCTAAGTCTCGAGGCCCCAGGTTCGAGTCCTGGCGGATCGGAAAATTTTCTGGGATGGGATGTATTTGTGTTCGTCCGGAGGGGTTAAATGTAAGAGTGGTCTATATAGACTAAATTTCGCCCTGATTCAATAAAGGCAGATTATTATTATTATTCCATTTGAAGGGATGATACGATCAACCATAATTACCTTCCTATTATTCGTAGATATTGCATTGCTACGATCGATTTATAGACCTCCTTACGGATACTGAACACGCTATAGCCATCTAATTTTCCCCTTCAATTATTACGAGAAAATTATCTTTTGAAGTTCCAAATCAAGAAGAGTGTGCTATTTCGAATGCTAATTTTCAAAAAATGTTAAAATATTTATAATTCGCGGCTAATGTTTTAGTCGCGCAATAACATGGTATTAAACAACTGAAATAGAAATGATAATAATTTAACAATAACATCGCAATTCAATCTCTCTTGAAGATATATAGGAGGAAAAATAGAAGTAAAATGTGTATTATTACTGATTGTGTTGGATTATCTAGAAGATTATACCAGCTGCGTTCATGTTGATTATTGATACTTTCGAATTTTATGTTCTACACTTATTAGGAATATGGCTGTTTAAACGTTTAATTTTCTTAAGATGATAAAATTGGCGAGGAATAATAATTTGAATTATCGTGATTTTAAAATTATAGTTTATAGGTTTTAATGTTTTTTTAAATATAACGGAAAAAGATTAATTCCAATAGTATATTTATTCTAAAAAGGTTTTGAACAGATTATCAAAGTTTCTAGTAAATAAAATCAGCTTCTTTCTAAGATCTTCTAACTTCTATTTACTAAAAACTTCTGAAAATGATTTGAAATATGAACTTTTCTGTAAAATGGCACTAAACGAGTGAAGAGAAACAGCAAGAACACGGAAAAATGGATGCGAGTACAAAGTGTTAGCCTCTGCTCAAATATCAAAGCAATGTCATGTTTTCTTTTTTAAGGTGAATTTTCTGGCTTTGACTTTCCAGGACAGAGACTGCATTCGTTGAATTTTGGAGAGCGTAACTTTTATTAATAATCTTTTAAATGTTTCTGTTTAAAAAAAGTTTTATATGTTATATATAATGTTTTTTCATCCCTTTGAAATATTATGTAGAGATATTTAGCCTAACCAGACCGCGATTTAGGCTAAGTATCATCTTCTTTTTTATCTCTTTAAAATTAATCCTTTAGAGAAATATTTCTATTTCCGGGTATCCTCCGGGACTTCGGAGGGCCAAGTTCCCGGAGCTACAACGAGTCCTTTGGCTGCGGGCGCCCATTCTGAGATTACTGAGGACTTTTTTTATATTACAAAATTTTTCATCGCACTTTGGCATTCCACGAAGTCGCGCCTTCTAATATTGATTTCGTAATTATAAACAGTTTATTGGGATATCTTCTTGCGACGTCTGTTCGTCGCCTCTCTAAGATTTACCGGACTAATTTCCTCTAAAAATTCGTTACATGTATCGCTTCCTTAAGTAATCCGATGTTCTTTTTCCACCCGAGAAATGGTATCGCTGCAGAACCTGAAATCTCCGCTCGGAAATAGACCAATCGGAAACTAATCTTAAAGAAGCCTAAAGGCACTTCTTAACATCAAAGAAATAAAAGGATTTCTAGCATTTTAAAGGTAAATAAGATAGTGCTTATAATTGTAAATGAGAATTTGAAGTAATTGATAATAACCATCAACAGAGCGTAAAACCCTCGACAGGGAATTAAAATTCTCAGGCAGCACCGTCAGTACTTTTTTTGCTGTTATATATTGATGGAGCATCTACTTTCAAACATTTCATTCGAAATAACGAATCAGACGTAATCATAGGAACAGAAAGAATAGCTGATAATAGAAGCACTCGGCTTTGTGGAGGGACATTCTAAAGAGTGGACTGAAAATACACTCCGACTGATAACCTCTCAAACCGCAAATTAAGTATCGCGGATTAAACTCTTCAAAAGATATTAGACATAAATAGCAGACAACGGAAGATTCAAAGATATGCATGTATCGTCAGGAGAAAACGGGTTGTGAAGTTTTTCTAGACACCGAGAGTTGATCTTCCCCATGCACCATTATTATGCTTAGTTCACTGCAACGATCTCTGTTTCGTTGTAATATTAGTATACGACCTGCGGACGGTAATCTACATTGTAATGGGAGATAAATTAAACCTTTTATTTGGAAAATAAGATTGCAATCAATGTAAACAAACGCTCTTTGGTTGAAAATTACTAAAGAGCATACAATTTTCGAGAGTAAAACTTATCAATAGCGGAATCAGTAAAAGGTACATTTACAATTTAATTACTTTTACCGATAAAAATGATAGACGTAATTAAAAGGATTTGGACTTTTGATACACTGAAATGATGAAATATGTACGTGCGTATGTATACACAAGAACACTTGATAATCCCTTTAACAGTGGTATTGACAATAATATAGGATCATCTCTTCATTTATATTCACTCGAAATTTATTTGAATATGATTTAATGTGATTTCCGAGGAGAAATTATGATTTATAGTTTCATAGCCGAAACTTCTGAGTTCTTATTACTTTAAGCCTTCGCTGAAAGAATGAAAAGACAAACTCAGAGAACTGAATAATTTTGGTGAACGACCACAAATAAAAAATAGATGTGACAGATGCATGTAATTACTCATTTCTTAACAAAGGAATAGGAGAATGGAACAATTTACCGAGAGAAAGTTTGGAGCGTGTTTATTATATATATATATATATATATATATATATATATATATATATAATTATATTAAATAAAGGATATCCGAATTATAACACGAATAATGTAAGGTTTCTTTTCAATCAGAATGTAATAATGTATACGTTCTAATAATTGTATCTCAATGTTATGTAATTTTAGAATTGTGCTTTAATGTTTGCTTTTCTATTCTTTTTAACGTTATGTTAAATAATTAATGAAATCAATATAAGAGGGCGTGGCTTCGTATAATTATAATGAGAAAACTTGTAATTTCCAAGGAAAATTATTTTGAGGATTTTGGGAGTTATACACTATTTCCTAATTTATAAATACTGTATTTTCTTGTAAATAAGAGCTTTCTTTTAGAAAAGGATGCGCTCCATTTAGGGTCCTTATCTAAGTGTGCTCTTCCGTTTCGCTTGGTGAAGTCACAGTGTGATATTTACATAAAAGCCCGCGAACTGACGTATGGCAGGGGATGCCTGTAAACTCATAAACTGCACTTCTTCATCATTATATAGAAGGCGGAAATTATTAGCGGCGAGTTACACCCATAGCAACGGAGGGAGAATTTGGAGGATCTAAAAATACAAATCACTATTTTCGAGGGAAAAGAAGAGAGGAAAGTCCAATGAAGTGATGTTGCTTGGAGATACAGAGAAAGCAATAAATTACTAGCAAAGGCAACATTTGAAAGCGCAGTATAATTACGAAGGCCTTAGTTGAGCATCGAGAAATTATTGGTGAAAATACCAAATTAGCTGTGGAGTTATCTTTCGGTCAACATTTATGGCTTTAAAATGAATAATCAAGTGCTGGGTTGTTTATGAAATTTGTTTTCATGTTCTTTACGGAAAGCAAATTTAGATATAGGTCAGATATGAATCTAGATTGTAACTAGAAAGTATAAAATTGAATCGATCAAATAAGTGGACCAGGGTACTACAACAATTAACTTTATTTAATCATGGTTAAAGAAAGATTATTTTTGAGACTTTATTTAAAAATCGAGTTTTCAAAAGGTGAAAAGATATAGAAAATCCAGAATTGTTGTTAAAAAATTTCATTCTATCCTAAGGGGATGATTTTTCTTTCCATATTTGAATCGAGATTAAATAAATTAGAAGGAGGGTCAATGCGATTCAGTCTTAGTTTATCCGCAAGTGGAAGACGACAAATTGCAGTCAACATCGTAGAGTGAAGTAATTGGAGAAATGATTGGTGTTCTAATTATAGTTCGAGGGCGAGAAGCAGATGGAGCCACCCGACAATTTGATGGCGTTCGAGTTACTACGAAATATTGGTTAGAAGAAGTTCTTATTATTTTCATCTCCTTTTGTTACGCTCTTTTTTATGCCAATATATAAAAGCAGAAAGCTTCTTAAGGTCAAATCGGATGAATAATTCAGTTAATTAGAGCGCTAAAATAATCGATTTGGAAGATGCGCTGAGTGGCGAAAGGCGTCGTCATTTAAAAGAAGAATATATTTTACACTTATAGGTTTTATTAAAGTCGAAAAAAATCAATACTCGCGGGAGTGACTCAAGGAGTAAATGTTGGACAAACGATCGATAGATTTCTGCCTTAAAAACAAGGAGAGGAAACTGTCCGCGGTTGCATTTGGCCACCATAGAAGGGTACTTTCTATTTCAATCAGACGGTTGCCAAAAGAGCGCCGTCGTCCAAAATGGAAAACACTAATCCGACGGCAGGGGAACGCATACTGCAAAAGTGAAAGCGAGCAACATTTATATTGCATCGTATATTATGGACATTTTTACATTTACATTGGTATGTCATTTGGCAGGGGGTATGTTTGCACCGAGATTTCTAATTTCTAACCTAATTAGCAACGCGAATACTGTCTTGAAAAAAAGAACAATGTTTGATATTCGATAATATCTCGCGAAAACTATTCGATATCTGAAACCTAAAATTTTGTTATGTTTCTGCTCCTATTTCATAATCTAATTCGCTAGTTAAGATTTTGCACCTTCTTCTATCCTTAAGAGGGATTCCATGTTTTGGCGTAGAGTCGCTTTCCATTTCCAACTCGAGCAACTTGACTGAGCGTTCAGCTGAAAGTATTTGTACCGACTGATCACCTTTTGGTGATCCTGTGACGTGGATTCCTTCTGTCCATTACCCTCGACATCATATGGTTGATGCAAATAATGAACAGAATTTTCCCGATGAGAATTTTACTTTAACAACATTCCAACGAATGAAGAGAGACATTCTGAATTTGCTTTCCCAAACATAAAGCAATCACTCGATAAATTTTAGAAAAGAAAGTACAATGAAGAGGTCGGAATGTACGCCTATTTTTAGTAGTGGAACAGTGGATACAAAAATAAATTTTAAAATATTACGCTAAAGCTATAGTTATCGACATAATTGGATGAAATCGCTTTGTTTCCTAGCTCATTCAAAATGCTACTCAGTGAATAATTGGACACTTAAACTATTACTTTTGTAGAAGTAAATCTCCATATCTTAAAATGATATTATATATTATAAAGCGAAGTCAGTGTCCCAAAAGATTGGAAAATAGCAAATCCAATATTTAAAAGCTCCATAAAAAGGATCCTGCGAATTACAGGCATATTCCCTTAGTCACCAATGAGGACAGATTAGTACTTTGCAATGCCCTAGATAAAATAATGACGTGGTGCAAATATTGGGAATTAGATTTAAATATTCAGCGTTCAGTCAAATTCAACCGAAGAGCCGAAGAATAATCATTTCACTTACTGCCTCCGGGGGAAAAATTTCTATTGTAGAATGAGTATCTTGCAATAACCCTGACGAATAACCTGTCCTCGAATATCCACCACCTTAATACATGTGGAAAAGCTCTTAAGAAACTCGGATTCGTTGAGAGAAGAGTCCGTAAGAACGTTGATATAGTTTGCGATATTGTCACTTGAAGGCCTCACCTTGAATATGCCTGCAGTGGGACCCGATGAAAGTAATATGAGAAAAGGTCCGACGTAAAGCGATGCGTTTGAATTGTTCCGATAAATCAATAAGCGTAACTAAAAGGATGCGGGATGGTATAACAGGAAAGATCAAAGCGTGGATAAGATTTACTAAATAGATTCGGAGAAGGAGCGTTGAATAATGATGGTATCATTAGAAAGTATATTTCAGAAAATATTCCAAATTCCTATTTGATTTTCCGTATTTTCAATTATTACTGCTCTCCTGTTTCACATCATGAAAATTATGGCACCGTGTATTTAAATGGGTGAAGAGTTTTCTGAGAAACGAAGTTCTTCCTTACGATAATAGAAGCACTACATTTCTCATCCGAGAACGTTATTTCCTTCGATTTCTTGTCGTAATTCAAAATTGTGAAAGTCTGAAAACATAAGTGGTGAGTGAATGCAACGATGCAAATACTGAATCGTTATATCCATACGATAATTAAGTCGATGTTAACTTAAGTAAGCATGTTAAGCTCAGATTTACTATTGGACATGAAAATTCATCTCCGAAAGTCAAAATATTCAGAGGGATTAGACATCAAAAAGGCGATGCTAATGAAATTATATGTCGCCTTTTCTAAGTAAGCACCTTATACGATAAAGGGTGATCGATATAAGATAACCACTACCTCAATGTATTTATCCGCGGAGGCGGTTGAAAACATTATCGGGGGCTCCAAATGACGTGTTAAGGAAGTGTCACCATCCGATGGGGTCAAAGTTAATAAAGGTTCGCTTATAAAACGAGAATGAACTTGTATATGAAGGTAGATTGATGAGAATTTGGAGGGAGCTTGAGATATGACTTTCCATATTACGAAATTAGGGCTTCAATCTCGGCCGTGAATATTGGGAACGTGTTTTGTGTTAACGCAGTTGCTGTGGAGCTCCATTTGACGGATATTTGGAACGAAACGTAGAATGCGGAGATTGGTAAAAGTTGAATTAGGAAAAAAGAGATTCTGCGCATAGAGTTATGCTTTTAGATAAATAAATAAGCCATACAAAATGCCACTCTCAATTGGATACTTCCCGCTGATATTGTCAATTATAATATTGAACCATTTCACGATAATATTGCATGTGGAGGATGAAAACCATAAATACATTTCTTGTATTATCTTTTCATTTGAAACATTCGGATAAACTTCGGTAAATATCATTGAATTTATTTATTAATGATTTTGCTTCAATTTAATATGTGTATGCTGCCGATTAATATAGAAAATTTGTTCTTATCCTCCAATAATATTTAAAACTGAGTTGTGATGTAAAGTGCACATGAATTGGATGAATCGAATCCATAAGAATGGAGAAAATACGATGGCGTATCAAAATGAAAACGGCATGAAAACCGGAATATTGGATTTTTTGCTGTAAAGAAATAAATGACTCATGGAAGAGATATTTTCCGTCGAAAAAGTACTCGCGTAACTGAATGCATCGCTCTTTTCTCTGCGACGATTTGTTTGAAAGCGAAAGGTTCATCTCAACAAAGAAGTTCAAAGCGCTTCTTTTTAAAATTTTAATAATTCAGTAAATGGCTGGAAATGTTCTCCATTAAAAAGGAGCAATAGCAGCGAATTTTCGGGGATTTCCCCTTTTTATTTATTTTTTATATTATCGCCCTTTTTCCATCGACTTAATATAATGGCCTTCAATTGAGTGAAAATTAAATTATACTATAAATACCGTTTTTAGAGGTCTTACATTTTTACACCCTTCATATTTCGTATATATATATATATATATGTAATAAGTATTTTTAAATGAAAAACATATTGCAATTAAAAATATTAATCAATAGCTCTCACTGACGATTAATAGGTAAGAGGCTATGACGAAACGAGTTTAATGATCCTAAAACGAAAAAGTGAATCTAGGAAATTGATAATTTAAATTGTAAAATGTTTCTTTATCGAGTGAAAGACTGAAAATGGGAAAATAAAGAATCAGATTGAAGTGGAAAAAGAACCGAAAACAGTTCAATCGAAGAGATATGAGAGCCAAAGTGAATCCAATTTCCCGACAGATGTAACTCGAGATGAAATGTTTTCCTAATGGGGCGACTACAAGGTCCAACAAAATTACCGATCTTTTAGAAGCATTTGTTTCCAAGGAAACTCGGATACCTCTTTCTTAGTTAAGGACAATGGAAGGAATGTAGTGTACTCTGCTTTGTCCATCTTGCCTTTATTCAATGCTAAATAAACGGATATTCTGCTTCCTATTTTCAAGTTTTCATTCAGTTTACGGCGAAGAAGAAAAAAAAGCGTCAAACTGTCAATGCATGTTAAGGATGTAATCGATGGACTTTAGATTTAAATTTTGCTCTCACTATATTTATTTTCTGAGGTATATTATACATTTTCAGTTCTTTGGGTACTCAAAACAACAATTTATAAGTACCATATTACAAACAAGCTAATTTGTGAACTTTAAGCATATTTTTCAATTAATATTCGTCAATTACAAAGGAAAAGCTTAAATATTTAGAAAAACGCCTCCTTTTTATCTTAATAATGCGGGAATCAATCTCATTAATATTCTAAATCAATATTAAATCCAAAATAAAAATGTTTACTGACGTGTCATTTAATTTGCAATCCTTTTCCTCATATCGAGGTATAATGTAGCAGTGAAATCCGAAAACATATTATGCTAATTGAACATGTAAAAAGAATAGCCGCAACCTATTCAAATATAATGACTATTATTAATTAGAGAGTGATTTCTCAGCTGAGAAGTATTTTGGTAAGATCTCAATATGAATGCGGAAGATTATAGTAAATATACGTAGGAGATACTTTGAGGCGATGTAGAGATAGAAAATAATGGTAATTCGCAGCATAATAATTGCTTGGATAGAACATTGAAACTGTGAAAGGCATTTACGGAGCAGAATGGGTTTGGTTCATTACATCTAAACTCTCAATATAAATACTCTAAAATGTCTCTTCCACAGCATTGATATCGCAACCCGTATTGATTGTTTACAACAAAATCTTATCTTGTTCTCTTATTTCTTAATTTTCGAGTATTTATTAGAATATACGTACGATTTGGACTGATTTAAATAAGTATTTCAGAAGAAACTTCAAATTTCCCTCTTCCTTTCATCTCTTTAAATAAAATACAATATAACTTTAAAGTATATAATATGAAATTCCTTCTTTTCAGATACACCTGAGCCTGCTTAGTGAGAGAAACGATAGACCAAACTAAGGAATGTGTTAAGAAGGCGATATTAAGGTAGGCAATTTGATTCAAGTGGAATTTTGTCCAGAAAATGTATCACTCCGATGTATGTTTATTTTCAAAATGATTCAATAGTCACTTTGAAAACTTATTTTAGTATCTACATTATTATTGTTGACGCAACAGTGGCGATTGGACATCAATCTACAAAGTAAGATAAATAAGAAACAAAACGAATACCACAGACGAAAAAATGAATAATCCTGAAAAAATCTCAAACATGAAACAGGGATTCAGTTTAATATTGTAATTAGAATTCACTAGAAGAGAATTTAAGTTATTATTTTGGTATTATTATGTGGTAATTTTATCCAAATAGATACGGATGCGAATAATTTTGTTGCGGGATTTATCTCAAGTAGTACGTGGTGTATTTTTCTTGAAAAAATTTATTATTTGCTGAATAACTACGATTGAAAAGCGAAGTAAAATGAAGCGCCAATGATGCTCAAGCTTATTATTATCACTAACTACATTCGTAAGCATTCTTGTAATTTATTTTTCGAAAAATTATTCCTTAATGGTACCGGATGTCATGCACTTGCATATTCATATTACTAAAAATCAGAATACTTTTTCAGCATCACTTTTATCAATAACATATTTATTTTAGAGCTCCCTTCAATTTCCAAGAGTCGATATATTGATTCCAAACAGCCACGCCCCTACAGGACTTTTTTGCATCGGGGTGAATGACTATAATATCCGAACATATCTGGTAGAAAAATTACTAACAGCAAACTGAATTGTGGTAGTATGTTTAATAAATAGTCGGATTATAAACTCTCGAACGACAGCTTTCAAAATTTTAATTTTCACTAATTTCAAATAATTCTAAATCTCGAGTTGCATTAATCAAATATCTTTTTAATGAAATGCAAATAATATTTAAACGAGAAATGACAGTGTTTTCCGTCGGATGGCCTCGGTTCGACGCAGGGTCGGGAATAATGGTGACGTAAGAAATGCATGGGAAATGGAAGTCAATGTAAGTACGCTGCGAATATGTCCTTAAGTTGGCATGCCTTATCCGAAAAAAGTCTATCGGAAATACTTACGTTTTATTAATGGATTTAATTTTCGATTGCTTGCTGTCAGCAAGCACACCTTTACTCATATATATAAACGATTTGAGCTTCGATATCGAAGGTAAAGTGCGAATACTTGCGGAGGATACGGTGATTTATAGAGAAATATCTAACGGAGAGGATCGTGTTTCCTTATGAAGAGATTTAATTCGTATTCAACGTTGGTGCAAAAAATGGCAATTTGACCTTAAATTTTGTAAATGCTCCGTAGTAAATTTCTTCGAAAGAAAACAAATGCGTATGAATAAAGCGTACCAAATTAACGAAATAGATGTTAATGTAGTAGACTCGGTTAACAATCTCGGAATTACTCTTGCGAATAACTTAAATTGCAGCACACACACACAGAATATTTGCGGTAAAGCAAATAGAAGACTCGGCTTCATTAGGCGTATCGTAGGTAAAAGCGACGAAAGAGTGAGAGAGCGTTGTTACTTCGCGTTAGTAAGACCACAACTAGAATACGCATCTAGTTTTTGGAATCCCGCGGACGAAATTAATACCCGCGAACTCGAAAAGGTTCAACGTAAAACAATAAGATTTGTAAAGAATTGCTACGATAAGAAGGCAAGCGTAACGAAACTATTATCAGCCGCAGGTTGGGAAACATTAGCAGCCAGATTGCGTTTATTAGATAAGTTTAGGGAAAGTACGTTTTCGGAAGACGTAATTGAAATTATGCGACCCCCCTACTATCTAGGCCGATCCGATAATGCGCGTAAAATAGGCGAAATAGTTGCTAGGACGAATCGCTTTTAAAATTCCTTCTTCCCGCGCACGATATGCGATGATAATAAACAAAAATACGCGATAAATTAAAATAGGGGTTTACACCCCCTGCCACACGCCGAAAGGCGGCTTGCAGGGTACTTATGTAGATGTAGATATATTAATAAACATATATATTATATATATATAATTTTTTCTGTGAGAATTTTCAGGAACCCTGATACCGAAGCGGCCACGAAGTACATCACCCCATCCCTTACTTGTCTCGTCATTCAATTACTTTTGTAAACACCCCTAATAAAACATTATTTGGGTTCAAAGACTCCTGCAGATTCCTCGATTTTTCTGTTTAAAAAAACGTTTCCTATTATCGGTTCTCACGCATTTTACTCTGTACTTGTGCCTACCTAGGTAATCTGCCTCTTTTATTCTATCGCTTGCGAGAGTTCCTACGAAAGAACCTCTTCTTCCTACTCCTGTCTTCTAAACTAGCCCAACCAAATTCTGTTGTCATCTGAGAAACGCTTTTCATATCTTCCTAACACGGCCCTAGCTTCTTTGAATCAATTCCTTTTTCATTCTTATTTAATGAGGACACCATATGCATTCACCGTATTCTAGTATCGGTCTAACCAGCGATTTACACGCATTTTATTTTCTTATTTATTTTTTTAAGAGAACGTGTAACGAAATTTAATGTTTTACTGGGTTTAGCTATGATATCCTCAATGTGCTCATGCAATTTTAAATTCTTACTGAAAGTAACCCCCAATGTTAATTTAAAATCACTTTCTTTTGATAAAACCTCCGATGTTATATACTGAAATGTAATCTTGTTAAAGTTAATGACTGTGCTATATTTTATGTAAGCTTTTCTTTATTTTTCTGATATTATTGAATCCATTCAATTTACTGACCTTTCCGTTTCTCAATTTCAATTCTTGCTCTTTTCGACTTCTTATCCAATGATCTATATTTTAACGCTCTTCAATAATGTTTGAGACACTATTATATTTTACCGCTATTTTTTATTAAAATAAAATTCTCAAGATTAGCGTGTTCAACCTTTTAAGATTGTATTAGATTTAGACTTGTTTCCAACAAAGGGTCCCTCTTTTCGTCCAACGAAAGCTATTTTCCAAGAAAAAGGTTATTCGTGATATTTTCTAAACTTGCTCAATGCAGTTCTAAAAACTCCCTCTGCTGAGGAAACTTTTTAAACTAATTTCACTACTATCCGAGGCAAGAGTAACGAAATGACACCTCTTGTGGGGGAAACCCTTTTGAGGACCCACTTCTCGCACAAATGACCTCCACTTGACAGGGCCACGTGTTTGTTCCTTCAATTAAATGACGCGAATAAGGGATTTAGGTTTTGAGAAAAGGCTTTTTTTTCGTCCCACCGTGACCTTTGGCGAGATCTCATTAGAGACCACTCTTCACACAAGTGGAGCTCAGAACATCTAGGAGCGCCATTGTTGCACACATCACGTTTTTCTGGAGCTCTTTTAGATATCATTACTCCATAAATCTATCGTGTACTCCCTTCGTGATCCAGGAAAATATTTGTCTCTTCCATTTATTTGGAACATTTGAAAGAAAGAGTTACTATGTTTTCGATTGAATATTCAATGATTTTGTTGGCTATAGAAGTTGTGGATAATGGCGATAGTTTACGGAGATTTGTTAGAATATACACGAAGAGAATGGCCCGTCCCGTTTCTTCACTTTTTACGTTGATCACAGATGCGATCGAGGAAATAGCTCTTATTTGTTTCTTTCATTGAGTCCGATCCTTAAATTTTAAAAATGGTTTTGTATCGTATATTTTAAACCGAAATATTACCAAAGGCTTTTGAGTTTCAACAGTTCAAACTTTAAACTCGACTTACTTCACAGTTTATTTAAAAAACTATTATTTGCATGAATATTTTCACAAATGCCTGAAAATATTCGATGAAAAATCACGATTTGATTCTATTACGAATTATGACGGACATTTGCTATGGAAAAGTGCTTTTCTGCAGACACGGTTCTTGGTGTATTTCCGATGCAACAGATCATTGCGCGTGTGTTTAGTCATCATCTACATAATATCCCGTAAATACTTTCTCCCAATCCAATGTAATAATTCAAAGCCGAGATAAACCGATTGAGAAGTTGCGCTTGGAAATTGATAAATTATTTCACTAGAGAAAGTTAGATCCCTTAATCACATCTCATTTCCAATAAATCATAATACAGTGGAAATACATCCGCTGAAGAAGGTGCTGTTGCACTACAGTGGATTTTGGTGTACCGAAACAAGAAATTATATTTTTCCGAAAGTTTGTAAAGATAATTCAGCAACCTGATTAGCGAAATATGTTAATTTCATTGAAATGTATTTCTGTATTTGATTGACAACCCACTATTGATTGGATAATGAGATTCTTTCGTCGAATGCTGTGGTATTTAGGCCACAATTTCTAGATAATTATACAAAATATTCTGAAAATTACATTTCTCTGTTTCGTAAATGCTTTAGTTCAGGTATAAAGAAAAAATTCCAAGCATAATATTTACCTTCCAAGGAGAGAAATATTTTAATTGAAAATGTGATAAACATGCTAATAAGTGGTGTAGACTTTTCCGTTAAAAACATACCTAAAGTGGATTATTTCTGTTCATTTTTTAGGATTAAGTTGGCGGAAAAATCATTTTAAAGCTTAATTGAGGTTTATATTAATGTCAGTTGTTTTAAAAAATACATAAAATTTCGGATTTATTTGGAACGGATTCATATCCGAAAATCTTCAGTAATTATTTATTTGCACGAAAGGAATCAATAAGTGATGGTATTAATAATCGAAGAAAAAAAATACTAAAATAAGATAAATGTTAATCAAATTTTACATTTTGCAGTGCATTCGGTAGATTGTTGAATATGTATATATTGAAGGTACGATTTTATTTTATTATTTCGGTAGATCATTGGAGCAGAATCGCGTGGGAGAAAACCTAGATATTTAGATTTGACAGAGTTTTGACATATAATAAAAGATATTATCAAATTTCAAAGTAATTCGTCCAAAGGTCTAAATAAGAGAATTGAAGAATCTTAGGAACCGATATCTTCATTGGAACAGTTTTCGTTTATCTAAATTATCGTTTAAAAGTACCGCAAATTTTCCTCCTCCAGATTTATACACAGTTAAAGCGGATACCTGATATCTCTTTTCATTATTTTGTTTTGAATGATGAGCATTCGATTAATCCACTAAGTAAGGAGATGAACGTTTTAGCAATTTACTTATTCTCTCCTTAAAACGGCAGTGGAGAAAGCGCTGTCGCTTTTTAAAATATTCCTTGTATCTCCGCTATTTTATTTCTCCGATGAATCACCGTTTTCTACAACTGTTTGCATCGTCTAAATTGCCTTAGTGAATTTGGTAATTTCCCGTTATCTGGGTTTATAAATAGATGAAAATTATATGCGAATGCTTCATAATGTAAGTTGATACGTATATGTAATATGAACAGGATGTTATAGAGGTAAAATAACGATTATTAAAATTAAATGTTTCCCTTCCTCAGAGTTGTTTACTTATCATTTTAAGCCAACATTTGCAGCTAGTTAACATCCATGATTTACTCGATAATCACTTTTATTTTATGAGGAGTTTAGTTTTGACTGCCAACGTCTTAGATTTTATCAAATGAAATTAATATCTCAACGTATTGGAATGGAAAATCATTCATCATTTTTCCTTTTGAAAAACAATAACACAAAGACCGCTTATTCCCTGTTCAATACTTTGTCCGATTATAACGCAGTTGTGATTGGGCCATAATTGACGGCGAATTTGACTTCGTTTTGCTAATTCGTCATTGGATTTATTTGTATGGATTTACCATCTACGAGAAACTATACATTGAGAAAATCAGACGAATTTCTCGTCAATATAGAATATTCAAGAATCAAAAAATAATCAGCTTTGCATTTAATTAAAATATATGATGACGTAGACAATACTTAGATATATCGATTTTAACAATTCAACAGAGAACTTCGATCGATTTAATGAACTAAAAATTATTTTCTTTTGGAAGAATTGGTTTCGTTGATAAATGCAAATGCAAAAATGTGTTCACGGGTCTTTTGAATGCAGCAATTTTGAGAAGATTTAAATTCTAATTAGACTTAATCTGACACTCCTATAAAACAAAATATATAGAAGGTGCCACTTTGAAGTTAAACCTTAATGAATTGGGAAGAGCCATAATGGAATTGTTTGACTACGAAGCGGTACCTCGTGAAATAATGTATCCCTTGGGACTCTATAATTAGAGGAAGAATTGTGTTTCCACCAAGTTATCTTTAGTTCGAATGATCTCCGTGGAAGGAGATGAAAGCTATCGGGAGGGAATTATTAAAGATGGTTCGAAAATAAGATGTTTGCGTTAAAATATTCGATAGTTTCGATTCAAAAGTTATAATCTGTTTCAATGGAAGTATTTTAAATCTGAAAAGATTATATTTGTTTGAAAGTGAGTGCATAATGTTTGTGGAAAATGAATGACTGGTTAGAATGATTTTTGACGAGAATTGCAAGATCTATATCTATTTACTTTGAATTTAGATTTATTTTACAATTTGCCTCGTTCCCTATGAAATCGTATTAGTTACCAATTTAGATACTAACTAACAAGTAAATACAGTCAGTTTCCTAAGCTATTCAAATAAATTTTAAAAACTCAATTATGTTTACATGACTTATTAGATGTCTCTAAACTCCGCTAAAAATATTTCTTCTTCAGATTCACTTCTTTCTGTTCACTCGCATTTCGGTTGAGCGAATCATGAAACAGATGAATGACATTTCACATCAAAGAGCCACTTTTATTTATTCAGGACAATAAAATACTTTGGATTTACCGATTAGCGATGAATCGAGAAGAATTTTCATTAAATCTCGCGATGAATAAACAAATTAGGAAAATAAAGATCTCCATTTTGATGGAGCCATTAATTTTCGTTAGTTGAATACACCTTATAATCTTCGAATGCGATATGAAATAGATTTGAAACGGTCGATTAAAATTTGACTCCCTTAATTGGTTCAGTTTTATTCATGACCATAAAAAAACGGATCACTTCGCCTGCGCACTTACTTTAGGTGTTCTAAAAGTGTCAAAACTAGTTGATAAAATTAGTATTGAAATGTCGTTTGAGTTGTAAATAGATATTCTCCTCTCTCATGGATATCACTTGAGCAGAATTCAAAACTGACATTAAATTCCGTATAATGAAAATTTATTTGAAAAGAGATGGTTTCGCTAATACCAATAAATATTTAACATTTAATATAAAATAAATCGAGATTGAAATTTAACTTTACACGTAAAACATAATTTACAAAACTAAAATCTGTCAAATTTAGCGCAAATAAAACATTGACTATTAAGAAATCAATCAAATGCATCGAAGTCGACAATTGACTCAAATGTTGTATTTTCAGTAGCAAAAGCGAGGACTTCGAAAAACGTCGATATGGTCACATATGAGAAAATCAATATGGAGGGATGCTCGAGAGAGTGGAATTTAGATGGGGAAAAAGCCTTTTATGAGAGTAATGACAGTTTTAATAATTTTTCGGTCATGCATGCATCTATGCAAAATGCATCTATTCATTTAATTTCCGTAAAATTCTCTTTGTTTATTATAAAGACGTAAAATCATTGGGGGAAACAAGAAATTATTATCAATTATCGCCAGAATTTGAAATCGACGAAAGTAAATTATAAATCTTAATTAATCTGTAAAAAGATTAAATGAACTTATGAGCAGTGACTTCCCTCGAAAAACCAAAATGGACTATAGAGAGTCTTTCGGAATCTTCGATTGAAATGTTTTAAATTTAAGAAAAATTTCGACCCGGAATGGTAAGCATACTACTATTCTAACTCTGAGGTCCCGGGTTCAAATCCCGGAGGAAATATTCCTCTTAGGGTGTGGATGTCTGGACTGGTGGCCTGGAAGTCTGCACTATAATTGTCCAGAAAGCGGATGTTTGTGCGGTCTTTGATGATGAATTAAAAAAAATAAATCAATTAAAAAATTTATGAGAAATGATAACATTGATGCTTATTATTATGACGTAATGGAGATCTTATTATTAATATTAAATTATAAACTGATGGTATTAAATATTAACATAATATGAAATAGATCAATTTTTGTAAATTTAAGTATCCAATATATTTTAATATATTATAACCGAAAATATACAAATAATTTTTTCTATTTATTAAAAATCCTACTTTAATTTATTAGCAAATAGACTGCCTTAAACTGACAAAAGTTGTATCCATCCTGTATTTTATTTCACTCTTGGATGTCGGATATTTATATTTGAATTATCTCTGAGTGATATCCGATATAGGTTTATAGACTTAAATAAATTTCTTTTCATTTTTAGTAGTATAATTGATATTTTCCTTTTATTTATCAGTTTTTCGTTACTTCTTTCGTGAGAATTGACCTTTACTTTATAAGTTCATTTTATTTACCTCTTACAACACACCTGAAACACATTTAGAAGCAAATCTGCATTTTTTTAAGTTAAAGGAAATTAAAATAAACCATTAACACTCTTATTAATCCATTTCAATTGTACAATGCGATGGAGTAAATCACGATGATGGTTAATTATGTTGATTAACTTGAGATTTGGATGTTAAATAAATATTTCGAAGATCTTATTTCGATTGATCTTCCTCTAAACATAGAGCTTTGCTTACATCGCAAATGCAGGTGTTCACTCGCACGTGACACGTTGCTATGGAGATTATCTGCATGATGAAACGGATGACGATTTTTATCGTAGGATTTTTTTAATTCTTTCAACGATGTTTCACGTTTTCATCTTTTAGAGAAAATGGCCTCAAATACTCCGATAATAGCCGTTCGAGCCCCGTTCTTATGATTTTTAAAGATCTTCATTCGAAGGATCATCTTTAAGGATTTCTCGGATCTATAAAATCTACATTCGAGAAAATCAAAATATTTATATCGATGCTTTTCATTGTTTAATGAAAAACTGCTATCACAGATCCAAAATCTTAAGTAATTGAAATATGAGAGTATTTCAGGTTTACGAATATATATAATTCACTCCTGATTAAGTACGAGAAATTTTTTTAAGCGGATTAGATAAAATAAAGGTAATATTCTCTTACAATGAAAAACCCTTATTTGAATTTACAACAAGTGAGACCATTTCTACGAAGTCGCGTAAGCTTTCGAAAGCTGATGTGAGGAAAATGAACAATAGAAGTGCGGATCCTCTGAAGATATCCATAGCTTATGATTTCATCGTTAATATCCTGAAAAGTACAGGTATTACGAATAGGATTTTAGGCTCAGTTTTAAGGTAATCATCATATGGCGCAATATTTATAATAAAATTGTTATTTGTCATAAAGATAACTGAATTAGGAATATATTATTAATTTTTCGTTCGCCTCATAAAATAATAAACGTAATAATTCTAGTTTTTTAACCTTTCAGCTTGTAAAAATTAGTTAGTTTTAATGTCAATCTTAGCATCAAATAATCAGATACATTTCCTAAATACTAGAATAGCTTCTCATTTAACGTTTTCGGCGTAAATCAAAGTATTTAATCTAAATGAGACTGTATGAACTCCAAAATACGGCGAATTAATTCTGAGTACAAAGAGGGATCTATAGCGCGTAGGAAACATCGATATTACCAAGAGGCCATCATATTCCTATCTTCAAATAATCAATGGCCCCAGAACAATTCCATCTGGAGCGTAAACATGAGAACCCACCAGTATTTTCTTATCTAAACGCCGAAGGGAGACAAAGAAGGCTGTTCAAGTGGAGAGGTTTGAAGGGTTTGTCCGTGATGAAGTTGCTGTGGCAACCTTATTCTCAAAATTCGCCCCTCTCATGTTCCCATCGCCTTTCTAATGACACCTCAGTTGGATTCTTTCTTTGCTATGATTGAGTCATAAATTATGCTTTAGTGATATTCAGATGTTTCCGACCCACTAACTACCATTCTCAGAAAAAGGTTTATTTAAAAGAGATTCTTAGTCAACGAAAAAAATGATTACATAATCGCAGGTAATCTTAGAAAACGCCTCTAATGCTGCCGTAAGAAATGCATGGGAAATCGAAATCAATTCAATGTACGCTGCTAAAATGTCCTTTAGTTTATGTTTAGACCTTTCAGAATAATCTTTCGAAAACTCTTACTCTACCTTTACTCGTATATATATTCATAAAAGATAAGATTTTTCTAACATTGCTAAACATGAATTAAAGGACGTAGCGTATATTCCATTAAGTTCTACTTGCATTTCTTAAGGCAGAGTATTTACCAGGCGTTGAACCAAGGATATGCTACTGATGATAAATCTTTTATTCGCTTAAGTCATCTTTATAACATCTACACATTTTATAATACCTTAAAGAGGTGCCTCGACCTGAATACGAATTCCGTAATATAGGACCCTTTCAATCGAACCTTTCGCGACATCATGACGGCAGGATAAGCATGCATCTATGTGTGAAATTTAAAACTTCTTGACAATCGGGAAGTGCTTAAAAGTAATTTAAAAAGCCCATGTAATTTTTATAATGGAAAATCGAGAATAGGGGCCCCTCTGGAATCGGACCCATGATACTTAGACAACTGTTGATATTTTCGAAGTTAACTATATTTGTAACCATATATGTGCGAAGTTTGAATGATATATTTATACTGTTAAGAAATTCTTTTGCAGTACTTCCTGAATGAATTTTCCATTTTAAATTCGGAGTATTTATTAAGACGATCATACTCATGCGAATGAATAATGTATCTGTCGCAGGATGTCCTTGGTTCGACGCCTGGAATAATTCTGCCTTACAAATGCATCTCCAACTTAATATCTTCGTCGCTGCTCCCATATATTTTTTTTACCGTTATTCGATGAAAACCGATTTAGAGAAAATACACGTTCTGTGCCAATAATAGTAGTTTTTAGTTGTGTAGGAATAAAAGTAAAAATTATGAATCCACGCAGAATTCCGCTTTTATTTGTAATTTCATGGATTAAAAGATAAGGAATGTACGATTTGTCGATTCTCGCAATGAAAAACATTTTTTCATAAACCCTTTTAAAGTTGTAAATTGGCTAAAAATTTTGCGGAAACTTGTTTTCGGAAGAATTTCTTACAATCCATTCTCAATTCTACTTCGTTTACCACAATATCGGTGTATTAATTATTATTACAGTGAAAATAGTTAAATTTAACCATTGACTTGGAATTTATTGTTCTATTTCGAAGGGTGTTTGTAGCCGTAATCTGAAATCTGTATTGATAAATTTCCTGAAAATATAAACAACTCAATGAATTTTGAGAGTTATTTTAAATTTTCTAAGTTATTAAAATATAATTTTAATATGTATAGTGCCTTAATTATCAGCTTTTCAGTTGAGTATTTGAGGTTTGACTAAATGCAAGTACCTGACGCCAACGTGGAAGTGACCTGAATTCACTTAGGGAATTCTCTCTCTCGTTATTCAGTCCACCCTGCTGGCCGATCCGTACGTTAAGGACGTATCAATTCAAGAATTCCTTCTTGCACGATATAAGATAGGCTAAAATACGCGATAACATAAAATGGGTGTTCCAGCCACACGCCGAAAGGCGGCAGGGTACTTAAGTAGATGAATATTCAACAGACCTATCTTCATTCTCGTAGACTTGATATATTTGAAATTGATCATAATTACATTTCCCGTAATGATCTCTTCAGCCGAAACTATGTTCCGTTGCCGTCCAATTATGTTCTACTGTAACAGGATCTCTCTCCTAATTTATTTTCCGTTATTATCCATAAATCTGAATGACTCGTGACCTTTTCTGACCAAAATAGAACCGACCGAATATTTACTCTATTTTGATTGTGTCTTTTATCGAAAATATCTGCTTTTTTCGCAAATCAACCGTGAATTGGATATTCTCAAGATTCTTCATCCATAATTCATAATTTCAATAGACCTTCAGAATTTGCTGATAAACTCATATTTAACTAATATATCGATTATTAACTGAGTATATATCCGTGACAATCGTCGTCAATATTTGTCTCCTTGGAAAACAAGGTTCCCTTTGGAGGAAGTTCTCTCGGGTTTCCTGCCGGGTTGTATCTTCGATGTTTGTCGACGTTTCTTCATTCACGATGGAGATAGAGAAAAACCACTGCATCCCTTTCCTCGACATCTTAGTAAAACGAAAACCAGATGGCTCATTGGGACATAGTGTGTACAGGAAGCCGACGCACACCGACCTCTACCTCAACGGTAGGAGTCATCACCACCCAGCTCAACTGAAGGCGGTGATCTCCACTCTCACACGCCGTGCCCACGCCATATCAGACGCAGACAGCATCAGAAACGAATTAAAACTCCTTGAAACGACCTTCATCCAAAATGGCCATAATCCCAAAGAAGTGAGAAGAGCCCTCCAAAAGCCACCGCAGAACATCACGATCGAGAGGGAAAAACCAATATCCACAGCCTGCATCCCATATACAGGCCAAATATCCAGAACAATTGGCAGGATACTAGAAAAACACAATATAAGGACCGTTTATAAACCCCCAAATAAACTAAGAAACCTCCTCACTAAAGTTAAGGATCCCCTTGATCTAAGAGTCGCCGGAGTGTACAAAACCCCCTGTGAATGTGGAGCAGTATACATAGGGGAAACAGGTAGAACGATAGCGACAAGAGTAAAGGAGCATGAGAGGAACATCCGATTAAACCAACCGGAAAAATCAGCTGTGGCAGAACACTCCATCACCAATGGCCACAAAATAAAATTTGCCGACACAAAAGTATTGTGCCATGCTCCGAAATTCTGGGATAGACTAATCAAAGAATCTATCCACATTGGAATGGAAAATAACAAAATGAATAGAGACGAAGGTTTCTCCCTTCACAAAACGTGGAGACCTGTGCTGCACAAGATCAGCAGAAAGAATGATGCTATTGGCCGAAAAAGAAAACAATCAGAAGAGGAGGTGGGGAAGAAAGGAGACACCTGATTGGCCACCACGGAAACAACGAATAAAAATAGTGAAAGGCACCAAATATTTCACTATATAAACTACACAAAAACACCAACTCGGCACTTCGTCCTGAAGATGGAGCCTAGGAAGGGCTTCGAAACGTCGACAAACATCGAAGATACAACCCGGCAGGAAACCCGAGAGAACTTCCTCCATCACATTCGTCGGGAAAACACGAGATCTTTCCTAAGGTTCCCTTTCACGCGATTTCCCCTCTCACTAACTGCCAATATTTACCGAAAATGCCCAACAGCTTAATTCCCTTAATCACCGGTTAAATGAGGTAAAGATGCAAATGAAGAACGAATATTTGCATCGATTCGATCAATTAGCTATTCGATAATAGTCCAAAGGATCCACTAGGTTAAAAAATATTTCATCCCTTATTTCAAACTTAGTCTTACGTTAAATTGAGTTGAAAATTACGTCGACTAGTTTTCCTACTCAAATCATTGATAAAACAACTCTTCGATGTTTTCGGAATATTTCGTTAATCCATTCTATAACATCGTTCTTAAGGATCGCTATGTTTAGCAGAACTTTATCAGCATTATACTTGAATATATTTTATTGGTTGATAAATCATTGCCGTTTTATAAATGGAAAGAGGAGTTGAAAAGAAATTTTTCTTGGTTCCGTATCAATAAAACTCTTCAATATATTCGGCAAAGAAATTGTCCGCATCGGTAATGGGAAAGATTCATTTATCACCCGAGCCTTTGATTATTTTACATTATTTATTTGTGGATGAGTGGAATCCTTATTAATGTTTATGAACTTTAACGAACGAAAATTTTACTTATTTAAATAAATGCATACTCTTACATGTTAGGATTGAAAACTTTACATTTTTGCAGTATTTAGAGGATATATAATTGAAAAGAAGCAAAACATTATGCTTTATAAAGTAGAGAATTATATAGTATAAGTAAAATTATAAAATATTTTACTCAGTCATCTGATGAAATTGTGCATAGTATTATAAATGGCTAACTGAAGGAAAATTTACAGTACCATTTGTGAGAATAATTACCAGATGACAGTTCTTCATTTTCTATTTCAATTCTTAGCCATTTAATCAGCCCCATCTTCAGTTTGGACGTCACTTATTCTTAATTACGACGTAAAACATTCGACATCTTCTATGGCCTTTCCCAAAGTCAATACTTGCGGTTGAATGGCGCTGTGACAAATGTCCAAACCACCTCGAACGTATTTGATGATCAAATTTTGCGAAAATCTATAAATTGAAAACATTAACATTTCCCTAAAAATATGAGGTGAAAAATATAAAATCAAGAAGAAAATGAAAATATAAGTACGGTTATGAGTGTCAGATGCCATTAATCACTTCCATTTCACATCTAAAATCTTTTTTTACCGCATTTTCGTGTTTTTAAATCGTTCGTTTAAATCTAGGATTCATTTATGATATATGATGTGATGGCCTGAGTACTCATCTTGAATATTCTCTTCTATCTATATATTGCACTCAGACAGAAGTATAAATCGACTTGTCACTTTCTTAGACTAAGTAAGACTGATAAGAATTGTGCACATTATAAAATTTACTGTCACTTCTTTTATTCGTAATTAGGGAGAGTTATAGATGATGGTGGAATATGTTATTGGAAATTGGTTTTTGATCCTCCTTGGATAGCTCACGTACAAAATATGAATAGAAAGGATTTGGTTTTTAACATTTTCGATATAAAGTAAAAAGATTTGTGAAACAATTATTGCGAATTATTCACGTTTAAATACTACGACAATCGAAGGTAAAATAATAAAGTTATACCTCAAAGTAACACTGAGAGTCGGTTGCGATTTTTTTCCAACTGATGTACTTTCAAGATATCTTTTTACGTATCAATATTTGCATTCACTCACCACTTATGTTCTCAGACTTTCACAATTTTGAATTACGACAAGAAATCGAAGGAAATAACGTTCTCGGATGAGAAATGTAGTGCTTCTATTATCGTAAGGAAGAACTTCGATTCTCAGAAAACTCTTCACCCATTTAAATACACGGTGCCATAATTTTCATGATGTGAAACGGAGAGCAGTAATAAATGAAAATACGGAAAATCAAATAGGAATTTGGAATATTTTCTGAAATATACTTTCTAATGATACCATCATTATTCAACGTTCCTTCTCCGAATCTATTTAGTAAATCTTATCCACGCTTTGATCTTTCCTGTTATACCATCCCGCATCCTTTTAGTTACGCTTATTGATTTATCGGAACAATTCAAATGCATCGCTTTACGTCGGACCTTTTCTCACATTACTTTCATCGGGTCCCACTGCACGCATATTCAAGGTGAGGCCTTCAAGTGACAATATCGCAAACTATATCAACGTTCTTACGGACTCTTCTCTCAACGAATCCGAGTTTCTTAAGAGCTTTTCCACATGTATTAAGGTGGTGGATATTCGAGGACAGGTTATTCGTCAGGGTTATTGCAAGATACTCATTCTACAATAGAAATTTTTCCCCCGGAGGCAGTAAGTGAAATGATTATTTATTGCTCTTCGGTTAAATTTGACTGAACGCTTGTTAATATTTAAATCTAATTCCCAATATTTGCACCGCGTCATTATTTTATCTAAAAAATTGCAAAGTACTAATCTGTCCTCATTGGTGGCTAAGGGAATATGCCTGTAATTCGCAGGATCCTTTTTATGGAGCTTTTAAATATTGGATTTGCTATTTTCCAATCTTTTGGGACACTGCCTTCGCAACCTCTACAAATGCTATATCTGATTTATATATAAAATAGCTGATGAGATTTTCTTAAGCTTACAAAGAAGAACTTTCGATTCAGAGAATCGATAGACCCTAAGACTTGGTCAACAGTAATAATGACGGATGAAGTCTAATATGCATTTGAATTGCTAAATTTATGGTGGATTCGTCATAAATTCATCAAAACAGTAAAAATCAATTCTTCTTCATTAGAAAAGACTGTGAATTTTCACAAGAAAACTCAATTTCAAAGTTCAATTTCTTTCACAAATATTAAACATAAATGAGATTTTTTCTATCTTTTTAGTTTAATATACAATTAAAATTAAAGTACTATTTATTTGGTATATTAACAGCTGGTTTCTCACAATATGAGATATGATACAAGTTTTCTGTTTTGTACCTTACAAATACAAATTTTTGTGAATATTTTCCTCGCAATATTTTTTTTACTAAATCTTTTTATTATACTTAAGATATAATTTTATCTGTAGCACCTCCTCAGCCAATCAGAGCACTGGAATTTGTTTTATTATTATATTTTGTAATTATGTCTGCCGAATGAACGGCAGATAAGTGTAGAAGACTATTAATTATATATTAAAATAGAATAGGACTATAATTACTTTGACGTTTTATTACTACAGTATCAGCTTAGCTTTCCATATCTTATTATTTATTTGACATAGACCACGCAAACATCCCGTTTTCGCGCAATTATAGTCTCAACGTGCACAAACATCCCTGACACATGTCCTCGGGATTTGAACCCTGGACCTCGGAAGTAACCGTCCTACCTAATGCGGACTAATTTTTAAAAATTCAGTCCGCATATTATTATCATCAAATTTTAACCAGAGAAGTATATTCACAGAAATCCTTTATTAAATACCTGAAAGTGCACAATCATATTCCACTTGGAATTATTCAATGCTGAACGTTTGATCAAAGGTATGCATCCGTCCGCCATTTTATCTCGAATTGACTCCATCTTCAGCTGCATCTCTGAAATAGTAATCACTGTAGTTTTAAATAATAATTTTATTTGATTAGTTTTCATAAATGATGTCGAACATCCATAGATGCAACAGTATTGAAGATATCATTGGCATAGGTGGTGCCGTGAGGATGCTAGCACACGATGAGACACACGCCGAGAGCCTCGCCGCCCGAAGAAGAATCGGAGAAGCGGAGGGCTCGGCCCCCCCCGCCCCCCCGGAGGCGCAGGGAGCTCAAGTATCCTTTCGGAGTGCAGAATGACCTGGGCCACGTGGTCCTGCTCCCCCGCACCTCCTCAAAGGTGAGTGTGAGCAATGGGAATTTTAGCAAAAAGCAGGAGTCCACTTTTTAAATTCTGTAAAGATCGCTCTTATAGTATTTCCTGAAATATAAAAAATGAAAAAGTGAGACTTGAGAATAATTCGCTTGAATCACCTTTTTCATTAGTTTATTTTAGAAAGTGGGAATCACAAGTGAATCTGAAAAAAGTCAAACCCTCAAAGCGAGATTCAAAAAGCGTCACAACAAGAGTAAATAACAATCGCAGTGATCAACTGTAGGAGCATTAAAAATTAAGCATTCGAACATTTCATGTGCTGGCACAGAAATCAAACGACTGCGAAATATCGCCGAAAGATTTCCGATTAAATTGGAGTATTTGTAAGAAACTCCGTAGTATCGAATAAACTTATATCAGAGAACGTGGGCTAATTATGGTGAAATTTCTATCAATAGCAGGATGGATAGAAGAGGTTGATACAAGGTACGAGATTTATTTTAATTTAGCCGCGGTCAATAAGAGAATATACTCTCCTAATTGGGGTTTACTGTTCGTTCCAGTTTCATTAAAAATCAAGAATCCGATATCTTCACTCGAGGTACAATTTTTCCAAAAAAACGATTAAAGAGAATCTCCTTTTGGAAATAAAACCGGATTTTCTCTATTGGCCGTAAAAAGACTTATTTCTTGTTCCATCGATAACTCTGTTGGAAATGGAGGAATGGAAAGCGTTCACCGCTTTAGGAAAGCAAATAGTCGCGTGTGAATCAAAGGAGAAATGATGCATTAATAGAAAATTCCATCGATAGCTTCCGTCGCTATTCATTGTTGGATCCACCTAGCGGCGGGGAAAGAAACTAGTTTCGCGGGCTTTCTTAAACACAAGATGGAAACGTGCGGAAACGAGAAAATATGAAAATAGACTTTCATATATTTCTGTTAATTCACAGGGATGCTGTTCTCTCGAGTTTCCAAATGAATCGCAATTATTCCTATCTTTGAATCGGAGGTGTAAATTATTAAAAATTGATTTCTTGAGATGCCGTCTTTGAAGTTTGTGACCCTTTTTTCTAAAATGAGCCTAAGGAGCCAATATATGATTTAAATAAAATCTTTGGTCGTGTGCATTTTTGCGATATCTTATAAAATTCGATAAAACCAAAAAAATTTCACCTTGCTCATCAAATATATTTCGATGAAGAAGGAAACATTGTTCCGAGTTATATTCCTTAAATAAGAAGTCTCTTAAAATTGTCAAAATCAGCCTAAATTTCTCCTAATTATCTTAAATAACTCTAATTTTGAAGATATTCGCCGTCTTGTTTCTTACCTTCCGCAAATATTTGTGCATTTGTCATAAAAACCACTCATTTCAATGAAGACGTAAGAATTTTTTCTAAAAGAAAATTTGCAGTGAGAGCGGATAATCACTCCGTTATCAAATCCTTACTCTCAAATACTATTGTGAATATACTCATCGTTACGAATGTATCGACCGTTTCTCCCATTACTTTTGAAACCATTTGTCGAGGGATTTATCGGAAATAAATAAGAATTATTCTTCGTTTTTTTAAACTGATTCGCAGGAAACTTAATGGTTTTATGCGTTGGATGTATTTTATGGTTCGTGATACTCTTTTAGACGCTACGTACTCTCACCATACTCCTCGTTTATTTCCCGTTGGCTGTTTACTCATCCTCATGGCAACAAGTGCCCTCTGTTGCCGCCATCCAAATGATGGCGCCTCGAATCCTACATTTCTGGTGCTTTGTTGTTGCATTTTAATCGAGTAAAAAGAGGAATGGCAGATTCTTATACTCTCTTCATATATTATTCATATTAAATTCATAGATCGCATTCCTTAGGTTTTTTAGTATAAATATCATTTTATTATGTTAATTTTAACTCAAGATCTTGCCCCGCGTTTTCTTATGCGTGCAAAAATCCGTGTTTTCTCGAAATATTTTTTTATAAAACATTTCTTTGAAATATTTACAACAGTATGACCACTTCCTTATTCTCAAAATGTGCTGTTCGTAAATTAACGCGATTGGCACGTTTTTAATGGCTGTGAACTTGTAATTAAGTAATTGTAATAAAACTCCGACAAGGGAAATATGAAAGAATCCTTTATAGCAAATATCTCAGCGATTCATATTAATTAGACTTCCACAATTCAAAACCTCAGGATTCTTCTTCATTCGGAAATGTTGTTAATAATCCGAAGACTTGAACCATTTTGATACAGATTGTGAATTATAGATGACCCGCCGTTGGACTCGCGCGATAAGTACAACAAAATAGATTTCCTATGGATTTGTGTTGGCTATCGGAGAGATTTCACCACATTTTGCATGTTTTAGAAGTGTATATTACGAAAGAATGAACGGTGTCCACAAATGAGTGGAAAGCTTATGGGGAAACGCGCATAAGTAATCCGTTTTACGGCGAATTACGATTAAAATTAGGATTTTCAGCTAATTTTGATCGATTTTATCTGAAATGTTGATGAACTATGGATAAGAGAAGATGACACATTTTTCATTCTTCTAACGAAAGAAATTAATTTTACTGCGGAATGAAAAAATGGCTCCGAAATTTGCGCGAGAACATTATTATAGCTGCCATTTCTTTCATCCCATTCAACGTAAAACCCTAGTTTTTTTCTTGGATTACTCCTTGTACCTTATGAATGCATAAAAATCAAATTGTACTAATTTTTGAGTGACCATATCTTAGTAAAAATAATTTATGTGGAACGTAATCTCCGAAATATTAAATCGTTCAGATAAATTTATACATTGGTTAAAATTTTTTTGTTTCTTTACGAAAAAGTTGTCGCGAGAGAAATTGAGGATTATTATTTTAATTTACATTCTGATATCTTAAATAAAAGTATTTGAATGTTGTAGCCGATGCATTAGAGAATTCATAATGAGTCAATTGCTCTTTTGGGTTTAAAAACTCTTTACTTTTTGAGCGAATATCGAGACTCAGCACTGACCAAAAACAACGAATATCTTAGAAAGCTATGAATAGTTTTCCGTAAATGCAGCGGGATTTCGAAAACAATTCACGGCCAACAGATATTGCGGTTCTTTTTTTCTCCACTTTTCCATTCAATGCGCTTCATAATCTTCAACATATTCACAACATAAAAATGTCACTCGTAAATTCTTATTTCAACAGACGCTCTTAGATTAACAGTTCTTTGACTTTATTTCATTTTTTACGACTTAAATGTTGTTAATCCATTTTTTGGACAAATAAAAATCGCCCCATGGAAACACGTCTTAATACATTAAACTAAAAACGTTACCATATAACTATATATAGATATATATATATATATAGACTTTCCAAATGAACGAAAAAAGTTGACCACCGAAAGTCGCCTTTACGAGCAAAAATACGTCGCAGAAGAAGCTTTTGAAACGGAAGCGGAATATTTCGAATTTGCTCCCATTTTAGCGGAAATCATCATTTACGTAACTTTTATAAAAATGCCAATAAGTGTGATGGAAGTGTGCTCGGAGTGAAAACAGGAGAATAGAATTGGTGAAGAATCAAACTGGAATCCTCAGAAATACCGAAGAAGATCTTCATTGAGATCTTGCGAAAGTGAGGGCTCAGCAATAAGTCAAAGAAGTATGGAATGATATAAGTGCGGATGTGGACATGTGTCGATGAGACCGAGAAGAAGACCGAAGGACCGATGGAATATCTTCAAATACGTGGAAAATAGAGACAATTGGTTCATCCGAAGTCGGATTGATAATGATGATATAAATCTCCAAAGTACGGCCCGCGGAGAGCATAATTGAAAACTCCTTTTAGAGAACAGATTTTTTATAGCAAATTAAAGTTAGTTTACTGAAGTATCCTAATTTTATGTTGAATAATTATAAATATGACATCTACATTGATATGGGCTAACTACTCATAACATTGTCGTAGTTTTATTGTTTTTGTGATGAGTTGGATAAAGAAACTCAGAATTGTAATGAGTAAAGACGTGTATAAATGCAGAAAAATTAACTTCAGTATATAAAAACTAGCAACTTATTGAAATGAATCCAACTAACGTTTTATACATTTTAAATAAAAACATAACTTATAACAAGCGTTATGACATATGAAATACTAATGAGATTTTCCACTGACAATAGTTTGTAGTTGTGGACTAATTTTACTTGTAACAATTATTAAAAGAGGTTTAAGATGCTCCTCAGATAATTTAGATCTGTAAACATTTTTTAAGTACGTCATTTTGGAGTTTTCTTACAAAAATAAGTAGAACCAAAAACAGCAAATATGCATATGATTCATTGTGTCAGTGGAAGACTCCAACAAACATTAGTTCTGATATTTTTAAACGTTGCGTACTTTTTCGGAATTTTTTTTCATCAGTGGACACTTTTCACCACAACAACGACAATATTGGCTCTCGGAGTAATCGGTGTGGCCCTAAGGCCATTTGGAGACCCCTGATATAAATGAATCACATTTCTATATTTATTTTCTGCTGTTTTAATTAAATTATTCTAGCTAAATAGCATTATTTAATTTCATATTATATATACTTGTGTTAATATTTACCGTTTCCATAATTCAGTACGTAATATTTGCCTAATAGACGGCAGGTGATAATCACATTTCGAACACTTATTAGCACAATGTTGGGCACAAGTGACGGAAGTGGTGCAGCACCCGGTGGTCGGGGGCAGACCTGGGTTCGAGTCCCAGTCACCTATTCTTCACTTCTGTTTGACGTCGTTCTTGTTTTCGAGTGCAATTGGTTCCATCAAACGTGTCCTTTATATTCACGAATTAGTGTTGAAACTAATTGGAAATACTCTGAACTGGAAATAATGGGAGAAAAACATTTGATAATGCATCACGGTTTGGAATTATATATCGTTCGCTTCTTCACGTCCTGTTTGATTTATATAATATTAGTGACAAGAAAGCACATTGCATAGTTTTGTATTACCTCTATTTGTATGTTATTGAAAATTCTTTCGAACGCTTTCCTTCATTGGCTCACGTAGATGCACATCTGCTGCAATCGACTGATAGAACATTCAGTTATCTTAGCAACAATTATATTCCAATAATTCAGGGAACGCTTCTATTTCCACACACTTTAAAAGGGGAAAATAGTATATTGATCTTACCATCCATTAAAAATACGCTCCAATGAAACGTTCGACTCGTTTTTAATGTCCAATCGAATTTGAAATCCGTTTGAAACATCGTTTGCATCAAATCATTCGGTGTCACAGACGGCTGATACTTTGTCTAATTAAACAATCGTTTTAGTGTCTATTATAGTCATCGAACGCATTCAATATGATCAGAAGTCGCTTTTTTGTAGTTTTACATGAGAGCACCGATATTAAGTTATACACTCGTTATAATTGTACTAAATAATAAATTATATTGTTATTTATCTAAATTTCAGGATACGAAGCATTGTACCGAGTGAATTGGCGGCTTTTATTACACAGATTCAATTCCACCTAATACTTTTCTCAGATTCACAAGAAGGGATGATTACTTTTGTCATAAAAATGTTTTTTCGAAAAATGGGATTTAGGGATATTTGATTTTCTTTATCGCGAATACTTCATATGCAGCCATTTGCAGAAAGAAAATTTCCACGATTTTTATTTATTTCACATTTCATGGAACTTTTTAAATATTAATTACGAGAAATTATTTACAGTTTAGTCATTTTTAATCTCAATTATGCTGGATATTAAATATCAGAAATTACGTTGCATCGATAATATTGACTGTGTATGGCAGATCAATCGCATTTTGAAATGATTTTGGCAAAAGCCGTTCATCATTCACTTGTGAACATGGAGGTCAAAATGACAGACACATTCCGTAGCGAATTCCTTAGTTTAATACGCGCATCTTAGTGAGAAATCTCCTCATCCGCATTTATAAGAACGCGCGGAAATTTTTATCTGATCTTCCTTTATTTTTGGAGAACTAATTGTAGAATACAAAGTACAATTTAGAAATACCCGGCTCTTTTTATAATCATAACTGTTTCTGAATTGATGGGAAATAGTGTTCTTTTTCTCGGAACAGTAGTCATAATAAATGTTAGGTTGAAATGCGATATGTATGAGATATGTTTTGCTTTCCCACCGGACGTCCGTAACATATTTATGCCAAGAATCCCATTAAACTCCCCCAATTCCGGTTAATTGGGAAACATTCATAAAAAGCATTTCCCGGAGGAGCACTCGTTGAATTAGTAGGGTCTTATCTTTTTTGTTTTTCAAATGCTCTTACTGCCATTATTAGTAAATGCTTCAAATTTTTCCCATTTCATCCTCAAAACTTATAAAAGTAAAATGTGCGACGCGAACTTTTTTATTTAATAAGGGAGTAGTAGCGACTGAAAGGTTCTCAGTAAGTCCATAGAAATTGTCTTTTGAGATTCGATGAAACCGTAGCCTACTCTTGAGGCGTTTCTCGAAGATACGTTTATCGGCTCAAAAAGATTTCAGAATGTTTGTGAGGAAAATAATCCTCTATATCAAGCTCTGGTTCGACGCGTTTTCTACAACTTTTTTCCCGTGATTCGGTTTCAAAATACTTCTAATGAAAATGCTTTTTCCTATCATATCGCAGCTCTTTAATCCACACTTAGTGAAGTTTTCTACTCGCAAATGCGTTAATCATGGAAAGAATGGATTTTCTTTTACTACTCCAAGTTGCAGTTTTCCATTGGCAATTGATGCCAAACGGAATCCTGAGGGTGCATATTATCTGATTTGCAGTAAATGGATATCTCCAACTCGATTATGAATCTATTTTAACTTTAGATGAATCACTGCTCCTGATTAATAATTTTAATGGAACATTCGTTTGAACTTTGCGCTAGTCAGACCACACCTTGAGTATGCTTGTAGTGTGTGGGACCCTGCCGATAAAAGTAATGTAAGTGAATTAGAAAAGGTTCAACGTAAGGCGATGCGTTTCGTTAAAAATTGCTACGATAAATCGATTAGCGTAACTAAATTGCTCAAGGATGCGGGATTGGAACCATTAGAACTAAGAAGATCTAAGCGTAGATTAGATTTGCTAAATAGATTCAAAGAAGAAACGTTCAAGGAAGACGTAGTACAGATCATGCGCCCTCCCTGCTATATAGGTCGATCAGATAGAGCGAACAAAATAAGGGAAATAGATGCGAAAACCGACCGTTTTAAAAATTCGTTTTTTCCCTCGAACAATACGAGAAAATATAGACGGTTATTTTCACGTAAATTCACGGTGCATGCACCCCCTGCCACACACCGAAAGGTGGCTCGCAGGGTATCTACATAGACAACAAAACTATAGCAAACCCAAAGCTGAAGCGATATCCGATGAGAGTGTATTTGGGGTACACGTATCATCTATTGTGTAGTAATCACAATTGGTTTAATAATTGAGGAATAACTTGTCCTTTTCATACACTTATGAGATTTACATCCCATTCTGGGAACCCAAAGCGTCAATCCATTAAACCAGTCGTGTTTTTTGTAGAACAACGGAAATTATGAAGATATTTGTGGTATCTTACGAATCAGCGATATTTTCTATGAGAAAAAATTCAAGAAATTGGAGGATTAAGTTATTTCGAATGATAACTTTGTCAGTTTCCATAGAATCGCATGATCTAATTAAGAATAACATCTCTTCAAAATTATCAACGATTATCGATGTCCACTGTTATTAGATCGTCAACATCGTTTTGGGTTTTTCGATTACCACCAATTAGTAGTATATTGTTAGGATATTAGTATGTAATTAGTATAATTCGATATTAAAGAAGCTTAATTTTTTGTTATGGCATCCGATGTTCAATCTAAATAAGAGTGTGATCTGAAATGTTTTCACCGATATTCGCTGATGAAGAAAAGAAAGCTACGATTTCCAACTTCAGCCTAACAAAGCTCTCAAAAGATTTTCGTTGTTGACGTATGATATCGAGATGAAAAGCATTCAATTAGGAGATCATGTTTGTACATTTCGAATTTCAATTGGGCCGTCAATTGATCGTATTTAACACTCGAAGAAATGCGATCTGTGGCAAAATTTTCTTTCCGATATTTTTATGCATTTCCTCATCGCGAATCTTCATAAAAATATACATATTTTTGAATCATTTTCAATTTTCATGAAGAACTCGAAGGCATATACCACTTTAATTTTTAATAAAATCGAAACCAATGTTAATATTTCTGAAAACGAACGAATAATGATGATCAGCGATGTCTGATAAATATACAAAAGTATCTTTTATTCAAACATTA
Organism: Pantala flavescens; assembly: GCA_020796165.1. NCBI lineage: Eukaryota > Metazoa > Arthropoda > Insecta > Odonata > Libellulidae > Pantala > Pantala flavescens. The sequence goes on along the minus strand of CM036880.1, from coordinate 35,136,518 downwards.
TTTTATGACGAGAATCCTAAATTAAATTGTTATTAATCGAGATAATCGTTGCAAATCACGTATTTTCATTAAATTCGATTTCTTTAGACATTCAAAATCATCAATAATTCAAAATAAGAATGAGAGGAATTACAATCGGTTGAAATGTGATATTTTTGTAATCATAATCATCAGTGTGTTCGATTAGTTGAAATCTAGTGAATAATTGGAACTCGCTTTCGACCCATCAAAGGATGCTTTCGGCAGCCATGATATCCCTCTTCTTTTCCCAACGACGCGAATTAGACGACTATTTTGTATCGAACAGTTCCATCGAATTGTTTCGAAATTCTTACGCAATTGAAAAGTCGCTTTTTACTTTAAAAAAATATTTCCCGAGTAGACTGCCAATCGATTGATTTTGCTTTGGAGTGCATCGTATAGTGCTGCTGGCGAAGAAAGATAACTGTGTCGATAACGAAGGATTAATTTCGCTGGTGAAATAACTTTGAAAAGAAATGCAAATTGTCATTCTTGTCATAATTTCACGTTCGCCATAAAAAGTCGAAGAATGCAATAATCGATACTACGACAAATCGAGCCTCTATTAAGATAAAACGAGGGCAAGAAATAAATACATTAATACCAACGATAGATTATTCTCGAATAGATCAATTGATTTTGGGAGAATTCACTTGGAATAGATGTTCATCATCGATACTTAGCATCCAAATTTCCCTTTATTGGGATCTTACAAATTTTTGAGCGCAAGGGATGGAATTCTTCTCTCTTTTATTCGAAAAAAAGTTTTGTTAAATCACGGGAAAAGTACAGATAGCAACTATGGCTTTGTTATGGATGCGAAAACTTGTAATGAGTTCCCATCGGTGCAATTAAAAAGGGGTCGGAGATTCTTTTGGTTCTCTTTTTCGACGCCAGACTGCGCTTGCGATGCAAGAAATACATTTCCGAAAGTATCTTTGCCAATAATTTGCTTCGCTTAATTCAAAATTAAATAATTAATCCGCTTTTCTTATGCGTTAGAACATGGCAATTTTATGTCGAATGAAAAAGTTATTGTAATTCGGGAAAAGTTGAATTGAGAATTATTCGGAACAATATTCGGATGATTTGAATTCTGTGTCGAAATAAAGTTGCGAATATATGGAATATTTATAAATCCCGATACCAATGTAATGCGATTTCTGTGGAAAATCTCGTTTTTTCCTCACTTTGGTCCCGAAGATAAGCAGCTGCGTTTTAGAGCTTCATTTCTGCTTGAATCCAATTTCAGCGGAAATCCCTTCGTCATGTTCCTTTCATTGTCATAACAATCAAGATATTAATTCAGAAAAGAAAATCTCACGAATGCTTTTAAATTTCTCATTTTTCATCAGCGCAAACATCGCTTGAATTATTGTCCGGTTCCATAAAAGATTCTATTTTCAGTCGCTCCATATTTCGATATTAGGAGTTCCATTTCATTACACCCATTTTTGGGCTTATTATTTCCTTATTCTTTAAATTGTTGCGATAAATTAATTATTATATATTGAATATTTGAAGGTAATTATTTTTACTCGTAATAAACTTAATCAATGATGTGAATGTCTAAATCAATCGATGGTTTCAATAACTTCAAAACATTTGCCGAAGCATCGATTTTAGGACGAATTGATAATAAAGAAAAATGGAGATTATTGACTCCTAAACTTTATTTAAATTATGGCGGATGTCGTAGTTATCATACATTCTCGATGAATTTAATTATTTGTTTCGAAATCAGCATCACGAGCTAGGGAAATATTGAAAAAGGAGATCTCGTTAATTTTTATTTAATTCGTTCAAAATGAAATTGAAGAATATAAAACTAGTCGTAATCAACTTTTATAAAGTTGGTCCAAATTATTTTATTGCAGTAATATTCTCAAATTCAAGAATTCTTTCATTACCTATTTTTTCCATAACAAATTAATGTTTTCTAAAGATTTGTCTTTGGTTCATCAGGTTTATTCAATCGCTCTCTAACAATGACGAGAGAGAATCTTTGAAATGAAGGACTAAATGCAATTAGGAAAGAAAATGCGATTATCTGTATGTGATTTTCCTCAGAAGCCACTTAATAAGGTCATTTGGAAAAGGGTGGACCATATAGAACGGAGAATTCAATTACTCATCTATTCTTTTGCCCAAATATCTTATTAATCAGTTTATAATATTTTCTAGAATTTTTTGTAATAATAATGAGAATAGATTATTTCACACAAGTATTTCACAGTACTACGATTGTTACATTAATTATAATTAGGCAATACATATATTATTCTAATCATGATTACAGTACAGATAATAATAAAAATTATTATAAAAACTAGCAATTTTTTTCTTAAGTCCACCTGAACTAATAATAGGCTCGTCAGGTGGTTTCCGGGGTTAGACAATGGGTTTTCTTGTTTTAACTGAGTTAATTTATTATAATCAAGGGAAAATAAGTAACCGTATTATTTATAATCATTTAGGAGATAGTCCTTAATTTTTGATTTAACCAAAAGCTTACTTTTTCAAGACTTATTTTTACTTTTTTGAGATTGTCTGGTAATTTATTAAATAGTTTTGGAATCACAACTACTTTTTTATTTTTCCCAAAGTAGACTGCTGGCACATAATTTCATCTTAAGGTTTCGTCCATTCATATTCTCTCCTTCTTTATGTTTTCCTTAAAATTAAAAATAATAAGTACACGCTTATGCATTATCTTGCGCAAACGATATGGAAATGTTTTGATATCTATGATCTTATATGATATGATCTATATCTTTAATGATATCTACTTATTAAACCATATAATTTGAATCTTTATTAAAAAACCTTTAAGATTAGTCTGATTCAGGGTTAAACATTTTCTCTAAATACAGACAGAAGTGGTGTGGATGAAATTAATATTATTGTGGCAATTAAAATTTATTTCTCGGTAAAATTGAAATATTTCTTATCTCATCACTAAATATCACTCGAGTATTGATCCCTAAGAGGATGGCGATGCACCACATTCACAGCACCACTTCATTCGACAGCCTTATCTTATAGATCGTATTTCATCAATCCTTTGAAACAGTAAGAACTGAAAAATACTTTATTACAGTATATATGAAGTATACTGTATTATACGAAATCGTAGCAAAAATATTGATTCTCCGTGATTGACAATATTGTAATGTAAAATATCTAAATAAATTATGAAAGTATTGTTTCTGTGCGATTGAAAATTATGCATATTATTAATCTATCCGAGAGAAATTTCTAAATATCGTATTAGAATATATCATCTATATCGGGAGTGCCCAACTTTCCGTACGTAAGATATACATTTTACCTTAAAAGTGTAGATATTTCACTTTCTGCGAACTATTGTGAACAATTTTAAGATGCCAACTTAAATCTGGGATCCGGTTCCCACATAGTGAAATGACTGAAAATGTATTCAGTAGCAAATTAATTTTACAATAAAGCACACGTATGATAAGAATATATTTGGTGAAGGGAATGATAATGCTATCAATTTCATTATATTTATTGATTCAAAATGGCTGCGATTTGATAATCAGCGGTCAAATGATTAGCGTGTGCATTGTAAAATGGACCTCAGACAATTTGTAATTACATTATACAATATACATTAAACAATATACATTATATAATATAAATTATACAACAAACATTATACTTAAATACGTAATATAAAATGTTAAAGTACAAATTACAACTAAATTTTTAAGTTTCGAGTTTATAATTTAATAACACTTTCTGTGAACTAGATTGAAATGTTAATGTAATTGGCCATAATTAACAAATACATTTTAACCTCTTAACATTTTTCGGCATTGGGAATAGAACTTCTCCTGGTAAAGCATTCTCTAATTCCCCTACTAAAGAAGGAATATCAGTCTTCTGATATTTAAACCGTGATTTCATAATTAGAGAGCATTCGGTGGAAATCCAAGTTTTAAACTTTATATTTTCCTTCTCGATTCCAATGACTTCAGTATTTTAGATACAATAAATATACACACTTCAGAGTCCTTCAATCTTTGAGCATTTGCCAATTGTGTTATCATTATATACAATCATTACAATGGAGAAATTGTGATTAATTTTTCGTATTTTTTCCATATCACTATGATTAGATACAGAAGTCGCTATCGCTGATAGTTGAGTAAAACATCCGATACAAGTGAAAACCTTTTACGATGGCTGTATTCTAATGTTGCGAAAACCTTCGAACGGTAATTAATCTCCGTTGGACGAAAAAACTCGATAATGATTCGGCAAATGGCGCATCCAAGGTTAAGTAGTAATCCTTAGAGTAGGATCTCTCTTTTCAGTAGCTCTCCTCCGTTTACACATAAATATGTCATTTTTCCCTGTTCAAGATCCTATTATCACTTATAAGCTCTTGTAGTATTTACTTTCTCTTCTTTCATGCATCCCTCTTTCTTTATTACAGAATCTCTATTATGTATCTCATGAGGATAACTTCACACAAATAGCACTAACAATTTTGGCATAGTAGAGATTATTTTAAAATCACTTTCATCATCATTCATCTAAAAATTATCTTCTGTTATATTTCAAACAATATTTTCTTATTTAACTTTATTTTCATTTCACCTACTTCTCCTTTTTATTTTAGAATTGTTCGAGATGCGAGTATTTTGCTTAGTAAAAAGCTACTTTTGTGGCTTTTATAAGTGCTCTCCGTGAGATCCATTTAATGGAGTTTTGCGAATAAAGTTAAGATTCTTGTTTTATCGATATTTACTTAAGTTCCGCTGAAAATAGGTTGAGAAATATGATTCTTCTCAGGAATAAAGTTTAAAATATTTAGAACAAAGGAAATAAATTTTAAAACGGAATGAATCAATTGATTGCGAAATCGGCGCGAGAAATTATTAAAACTGTCATTGCTTTCATCCAACATTAAATGGTAATCTTTTATTTATAATATATATGTTTATGAAATATTTAGCCGAATTTTAGTAAAAAATATGATAGTAATCAATAAAAAGGTGAATAATCTGTAATTTATAGAGTAGAGAATTAATCAAAACATAATTTTCATAATAAGTTAAGAAAACGTACGTTTAAACCGTAATCAAATGCAATGCGACTGAGAATTATTGAGAATTACCGCAGATTGTGGAAATGGGGATCTTTAAAATCGTTTGACAATTTCGGAGGATCATTGTTTTCCTTGTCCACGTTTTGTTCCGGAATCGCGTAATTCGTAACGAGGCACTCGAAAAAGGGTGGAAAGATGAAATTCATTACTATCCTCAAATTGAGGGTAAATAATTCACGTAGAATGGAAGAATCTTTTCTCGTGAGAGAAATACGTTTATATTACTTTAGATTAAAATATTATTTTCCCTTACAGTAGTTCCTTACAAAGAAGAATTGGCGTTTCCCGCAAATACGAATCTGTAATAAATTCACTCGAAATTCATGTGATGACATTGCAAACAGCGAATGCCTCTACCGATGATCTGTAAACTCCAATGAGGGGACCTTTAGAAACGTAAATTGGATAACCGTCGTTAGCAACAGTCGTAAAAACTACGTATCGCGGAAAGTGGTCGATTACCGATCTTCGCCCTTGAACAGGTTTATTTGGATGACTACTCTCGGTAAAAGTAATATTTAGATATAAAGTTAATATGGTGAAGCAGATATCCTAACGGGATGGTAAACATGATGAACTAAAAACTTGGTACTTTGGTTTTATGATACAACCGGTTTTGTTAGCGGACCTGTTCAGGTACATGAGATTGGAAATGCTGTGGAAAATGTGGGGGCGGCAGGAGAGACAAAAATAAAGGATTAGGAGATTGTCATTGGCCTCGTCATCCGGCGCTCCTTTGGTCCAGAGCTCATTCTTTAAGAAGCCAATGTTGACATAACTACAATCAATTGTGCTGAGAAAAACACTTTTGACTCCGTTGTAAAGAGGGTTAAGAAATCGCAGTTTCTGGCCCATATCGTCCACAGTAAACTGAGTTAAATCAACACTAAATGTATCAGCACGAATAGCCTTCAATGGTGGCATGGGGCATCAAACTATCGGATATTTCACTCTGATATTTTCGCATATCGCGGGAAGAAATAATTCTCATAACGATTCGTCCATTTTTGTAATTTATGCGGTCGATTCGGCCGATTTTGCAACTAACTTGGACTATTTGTGGGGAAACCCCAGCCTCGTGGTACTTCCGATCCTTTCAGTAAGATTTTGGATAATGTGCACTTATCCTCAGCGATAGTCAGCATGGTTTCCACAAAAGGGCGAACTAGCAGATGATCGATTGGAAATCATTCGATGCAAAGTTACTGCAGAATCTTATGATTTATGCTATCCACGATCACATTGAATCCGTTCGGCCAACGGGTGGTGTTGGATGGCGCGAAAGAGTAGTGGTAACATGAGGGGCGTTGTGATGGACGTTGTTCCTAAATCACTTAAATGATAAAACGGACTGTATCAAGAGAAAGATGCCAGCGATACTCTTAGAAAAATACGGAAGATGAATCCGTTCGAAATACAGTGGGGTCAGACTTTGTAAAGGCGTTCTCAATGAAATCCAAAGAAGTTGCTTATTTTTCGTTAGTCCGTTGCTCTGTTGTTTTCAATCCGTAGGAAAAAAGTTTGATCGTTGAGTTCAGCGTTAAAGGCGTCTAAAGATTGACCCTTTCTACCTGATAGTAATTAGATTGGACGCACGAACAAAAGAGTAGTCGGGAATTCGGTGTCTTGACAGTCCCTGACATACAGGCGATTTGCGAGGTAATAATTTAAAGAAAAATTCTGTTCAGCAGACGAAATATTTGCAGAATTTTAAATATTTTATTCTTGCGAAAAGGGAGATTCCAATTCGCGAGTTAAATGATGAAGTATCCCTTAAAGTGGTGTCTCAAAAATATATCTTTTTTATGTAAATCATTCATATTTGTACTTGATCCTTTCTCCTCTTCAAAATGTTCATTTAATTGCGTATTCTAATCTAGATAGAGTTCTTAAAATAAATGACTTCAAAATTTTCCGAAAGTCAAACGATGAAACGTTAAAGATCGCTCACTCAAATTGATCTTATTTTGAATAACTGCAATTATTCGCAAGATATTCATTGAAATTGGAATAGCAATATTCGATCTCTAAATGCACCTCGTTTAAACACGAAATTCCACGCGAAATGAATATAATGCGGAAAGATCTCTTTAAACTGAAAGATGCTTTTTTCGGATGGAGGCACTTCTTTTATTTATTTGTCAACAACATGCATCCCGTGGCCAATTGATGACGAACAATCAACGGACGTTCACAGACATCCAAACCCTGACAAGAAACTTTGCTCCTCGGCCAGGATTTGAACCCGGGACCCTAGCGTATTTCAGAAGATAGCGCGAGATGAATATTTAAATTATATTTTTGGATGCAGTTTTACGGTTCCTAATTACTTTTATCGTTTTGTGTATCTTATGTGATTTTGTTTGGAAATTGGACTACATCTTCCATATCATATTTACGATGCTTTTCATCCCTATTGGAAAATGGGACGATTTTCACAACCTTGAGGCCAATTGTTCACTTATTGTTCAACTCCAAAGTTCTATTTGTGGATAATACTGTGCACTATCTTTCTCACCCAGATGAGGAGAAGATGACGAGTCATATTATTGCTGAAATGTTTAAAAGTAGTTAGCGAATTCCTGTCCAGTCTAAAATACGAAACTTTTTATCAGATTCTAAAGATCTGAAAGTAAATGATTTCGGAAAACAAGGGAAGAGATGTAAAAGTGGCAGTTTGACATTTCTCATCAATAGAATGCTAAGTTTTTCGATGGTACTTTTCCATTTGAAGTCAGACGATATCGTCCGTACAAAAACTTCAAAATTGAGTTCAGAAACTCAAAAAGATAAATCACGTTTTCCTTATTTTCCTTCCGAGACTTGTTATTAAAAGATGAGTAATTTTAGTAAGATTTTTTTTGCATAATTTACGACAGTTTTCAAATATGGCTACCTCAATTCCATCGGAAAATTCAAAGATATGTTTATTTATTATACCCTAACTTACTACTTGCTCTAAAGACATCGCGCTTTTCAGTGCATTGTTTTCCACTAGTTTATATCGAAAGCCTTCGGTTGAAGTGTTCGAAAGTGGACGAACGGATCGCAAAACCGATTTTCTTTTATTTCCAGCCAAAGGTCGGAGAGGGCAGGCCACCGTCACCTCCACACACACCCTCTGCACGCGATGACAACGAAGATGCCCTCCCGGACACCAGCTCCCCTAGCCTCCGATGTAGCAGGTGAGTATCTTTTTAGTCAATATTCTACACCGATTGTGATAAAAGTAGAGTTGTGCCCCCGATTCATCATTCGATATTTTAAAGGAAGTTACGAAGAAGACGTGTTTCGAACTGAGCCAATCTCGTGTACGAGAAATAGATGTTAACATGATTTTGTATCATCTGTACAATTGTACACGCTATAGAACTAAAATCTACTTTCTTAGTGATACATAAGTTATGCATCCTGTCCCGCACCACACACATACATGGGGTCCTTTTTACCCCAATGTAATATTCATCATTGTACATTCATATCGAAAGAGCAAACACACAGTTTTGTGATAATGTGTATGATTTTCATTTTGTCTCCAGTTAATATTTTAAATTGGATCTGAGACTGGTAAATATATAAAATATATTACTCAATTACTATTTAAGGAGCACTATTCCGTTAGAACGCACACTTCACGAAAATCTATATTTTCCCTAATCTGTTTGGACCCTGTTCACTGGCACTTCTAATTTTTATGTATTTTTCATCATTTGAACCATATTTTATAATTTGAAAATCATATTAGTGCTTTTTGTTTGATTAGCATCCTAATTCTAATATGGTTCAGTGGAAAATAAAAAGCAATTACATTTTCTTAAGCAGGGCTCGTTTATTTTGAATGTCCTTTTCTGTAGTTTTCGTAAACTTTGACCTAAAAGGAAGGGACTGTGTATATGTGAAAGATCTTGAGATATGACACAAAAGAAGATCTTACTTTCAAAGGAACTGATAAGAGACACCTTTCCGAAAATATATTTCCGCAAAAATGAAACATTTGAATGCAGAAAATAGACGGGTCACCGGGACAACACTCAAAGCGACAACCGAATGATGGAATCTTTTGCGATAAAGTTCTTACTGATTATGAATGAATCTTAAAATTTCGATGAAATAAGGTGCCGAGTTTCAATATTTCAGCTGAGAAAAGTACAAGATATTTGCATAATTAAAGATGCATAATATTTTCACGTGTGGATTCTAAATAAAAATGTGAATAAATTCAGAAGTAATTGGCTCTCCGATTGTTATTCATCGACAGACCCCAGATTGATCCGCCCTCGGGTATAAAATTCGAAAACTAAAGTTCTGTTCAAGATAACGACTCAAAATAACCTGTAAATGAAAATAACAACATTTATCTCAATTTATTTTGCGACAAGTTTCTCGTAAGAAACAAAAAAGTTTTAGGCGATGTATAAATTTGACTGCACAATCCAATTTTTCGGAAGTTACGTTCTTCTTAAATTGTTTTACTGAGATGTGGTTCCTGAAACACTATTAAAATTTGACTTTATTGTATTTGTAAAGTATTAAGAGTACTCTGAAAAAAACTAGCATTTTATAACAGATAGGAAAAAAGTAATGGCAGTTTCAAAATGTTTTCTCGCCAATTTCGCGGCCTTTTTTTTCGCCATAAAATTTATTTCTTTTGTTATAAGGGTGAAAAATCTTCTTCAATGTGTAGAATGATCTTTTTATCCATATTTCGTCAAAATATAGACCAAACTAAAACTTTATCCGTGCATCTCCTTTTGAGTCCCTTTTAATTTACGTGATTATTATGAATTCTCTGAATCATTTGAATTTGGTAACAAGTTGCGTGGAATTCATTAGCATAATTCAGAGCTTACTAAATAGAAAACACCGATCATTAAAAGTCAAATGTGTGAAACCTTTGAGACATTTGTTTTATAAAATGTATGAAAAGGAGGCAGCTGATGCATCAAACGCTGATGAGTTGAAAGGAATTAATAGAACCACTTTTGGATATTAACTAAGTTTGGCACCGCTAATGGATCGCCGTACCTCTGGAAGTGTTTTCGGAACTCGTGTCTTCTAATGTATCAACTTCTCTTTTTCAGACATATCCTCCCTTTCTAATTAAACTATTTCTTTTTATTACCAACCATTATTCCCCTTCGAATTAAAAAGGCATCTCTAATTTTATCAATCGAAAGAATTTCTAATTCCTCACACTTCATTACTTTTTTCTCCTTAGACTTTAAGAAGTTGTTCCCACAAATTTCAGTTAGAAAACCGATCAAACGCTTTTTCTACAAAATTCCCAATTTGCTTTCTTCCACTTCGTCTCGAAAATTACACCGCCCGTCACCTCTTTTTAATTACTGTGCGTGACACATATTCATTATGAAACTCGATTTTTTTGTTCAGATTTTTGCTGTTTGAGTCTTTCGGTTATGGAATTTGCGATCAAAGAACATCTTACGAACGTATTTACGATGCAAAAAGTGCATTTGATGCGAATAAATCGCTCGAATTCGCAACTTCTTGTGCAGCATTCAAATGAGGAAAGTACTTCACAAAGACGACATTCTCAGATCCCTTGAATGTTCTCTTTTTGAAGTTTGAGAATGAAAATAAATATTATTTGTTCGGTGATTTCTGCCATAAGAAATGAAACCCAACTTCCTTCAATTTATGTTTAGCAATTTCTAAAATATATAAACATTTAAATTCTTATTTTTACAGTATTCCGATAGTTTAATCGATTGTTTGCCGTTAGCAAACTTTTACTCGTATTTATATCTTCAGCAGCCGTTATCAATCCGACTTCGGATCAAGTACAAACCAATTCTCTCTATTTGCCACGTATTTGAAGATATTCCATCGGTCCTTCGGTCTCTTCACATCTCTTGCTCATCGACACATGTCCACATCCGCACTTATATCATTCCATACTTCTTTGTGTGGTTTGCAGTCGCTGAGTTTTATATATATATATATATATATATATATATATATATATATATATATATACATATATATTCTTTTTTCTTCTTCTTTTGTTTGATTTGTATGATTGTGAGGGTTTTTCCCAATTGAATGCCGGACATGTAAGTTGTTCTTTGCCAACAGGTTTTTATTGGATTTTAAACATTTAAATAACTGAAAAGTAAATAATAATACAATAAATATAAGGATAATAAATCCAAAATACCTTAAAAGTGTTAATTGTATGCTATTTTTTATCCCTTATGACCAAGAACAGGTTATCATAGTGTCTGTTGTTTAAAAGTGTCTTTGTTTGGAAGGATTTCGAGCGATTCCTCTGAAAATTTGAGAAATAACGTCAATGAATATCTGTTTAAATTTTTTATCGCTAAATTTTTAAATCTATTCATTTTTGTTTATTGAACTTAGGTTAAAGCACATTTTTCGTATTACTTTTCAGTCCGCAGTAAATTTATATTTTACTTATTTCCAAGTTGAGCAGACTCATTCCATCCAATTCTGACTAATAAATCCGCTTTCATCATTTATTAAGTGTTGTCAAACTTTTTAAGTTCTTTATGGAAATTGGTCCAGAATAGTTCTTCGTGTGTTGAGAACTGATTTGTGAAAATCTCTTATTTATACAAAAGATATTCCTTTTGGTGAAATTCTCCTCATAATAGGAAATCTATAGAAAAATGCAGCTCAAAATAGTTTTTGCTTTTCGTGGAATTGGTTACTCTATTTTAATGATAGTTTCGAAAGACTACACTAATTCTGTGCCCGTTATTCTCCATAAAGAGTCGAAAGTGATAAACAAATATCCTCGTTATTTGTGATGCTCTAATATTCGAATGAAATTGCAGCTTTTACTGTTTTACAATGAATAACGAGGAATCCATAGAAATAGACGAATTTATCCCATTCTCATGTTTATCGAAATCAAAATTTAATGCTCGTTATTTTCATTAAGATAAATGCATAAAAATTGCTAACTATTGGTCATAATTAACCCTTTTTCCAACTTGAATACCATTTCTTTGCTAAATCCTAAACTTCTCATAGTCTTTTCTAAAAAGGTTTCTATTGAAATCGATATTGGCCAAGAGTAGGATTAACTTTTTGGGGAATACATTGATGCAACTGCATGAGAGTATTCAGTCAATAAGTTGATTCTGAGGCGATACTTATGATGTCCAATTTGTAAAATGATATGTGTAATCTCACGTATTATTCAAATCTGATGCCGTAAAATTTGCATGTGTAGACAGATATGAAAACTGGAATGATCTCAGGCTTTGGATTGAATGTATAATGGTTTCACGGATCACCAACCAGCTTCAATTAGGTGACATTTTGCATGTTTCGATGACTTACTCAGGGCTTCTTTTGAAATCTTTTCTTTCATTGTTAAAAACCTTTATGGATTGACATTTTGCCAAATCAGATGGATATATAAGCGCATATAAATGTTGTTGGTCCCGTATTTTCATCGTCCGAACAATAAAAAAATTAATTAAATTTTGAATCGTATCAGATTACGTCTTTCTCAAGCAAGGAGATTATTTAATTACCAAATAAATAGAAATGCCATACAAATGGAATTAATTGCTGAAATACCTTTTTCTATATGGATACACCTCACATTATATTTTCCAAGATTATTCTCTATTCGCAGCCTTTCATCGTCGTCTTCATCTTCTCCGTTGTCGGGGCGCTGTCGGCGGGCCGTCGACGGTGGCGACACGGCGGCGCGCCTCGAAAGGGCGATCCGGCAGAACGACACCACACGAGTGAAGAGGGCCTTAGATTTGCATCACGACAAGTTTCAGGTGAGGACGGGAACAATGGAAGAATTTCATCGCCTTTTATTTTTTCAAAAAGAGATTGCTGAATGACCGCTTCTTTTAATATTCCGTTAAACTGCTGTTTAAAATGAAAAATAAGCACAAAAAAAATGTTTGAAAAAACTACCGATTTATAATTTCACGGGAAGCCAACCGATTCTTTAAACTAACAATTTGAAATATTTTTGCAACGACGCCTATTCATTCGACTCAAAAAAAATTAATGCGAGCGAGTTGTCGGTCAGTTTTTATGTCGGTCAATGGAGCTGTCGGTCAATTTGTATGTCGGTCAATGGAGCTGTCGGTCAGTTGATCGGGACCCGCAATAAACATAGCATATAAAGCAGATTTTATTGAAATACCTCGCAGTCCTCTAAAAGATATAAAAAAGCAATTAAAGTTCCTCATTTAATCATCTTTTATTCTCGTAACTCGGCGTCCAACAAAAGGAGGCTCCCAAGGCGATATCTCGCAAAACACAGAAAAATAGAGTAATATTTAATACAAGACCTCTCCGACTGCACCACCTATTGAGTGCGAAGTCTCACAGCGGAATTCCTCGGAATTAATAACTCGATTTTTTAATGATTTCTCATCAGATTAACTATCCTCTTGAAAGCTGAGTTATCTTTGTTGGCGAAAGAAAATAATACTGAAGAGATTGACGTAGGGTACGCAGTAGTAAGACCGCTGCTGGAATATGCGACCGACGTATGCCAACGAAATACCTCCTTCGGCAGAAATGAGTAAATTGGAAAACCTTTTACTTCAATGGACAGGAAAAAATCTCCCGGATCAGAAGAAATACCTGCTCGAGTGATATCATCCCTATGAACTTCTTGGTGCTTTTCAATAAATCTTAAGGCGATGGGATGCGCACCACAATGCCGAAGGAAAGACTAAATCTAGACCAGTAAAATTCTGGTTCTTATTTTGTTTCTTATTTCAGCTCGAGTGGAGCAGTTGTACGACTATAGATGTTGAAGAAGGGGCAAATGATTCGGAAAAATGGCGACCTTCATGATTCGTGAAATTATGGGACGATCGTATAACTAGTCTTAATCTTTCGATAGCATTAGATGTGTGCAACGAGACCCGGGTGTCCCTGCCATACACAAAGATGCGGTTTGCTTGCTATTTATGTCAATATAAATTGTGTTGTTGATGTAGACTCTAAAATGGCTGATTTCTCAATTGAATTTCTAAATTGAAAGTTACTCCGATAATAATGTCGGACAGCCATTTCGTCCAAAAATTGTTTTCGAGCGGATGCATAAGATTGAACAGAGAATTTCCAACGAAATAAAAACGAATGAAAAACGACTGAAACTGGACTCATTGGCTGACAATGATAAATTATATATTTATTCATTCTTCATAATGTATTTTAGAATCTAAGTAAATCTTTTCCAGGTGGACCTTCACGGAAGTCTTCTCGACAAGTCGTCGTGCGAAACACAGGAAGCTGAGATCCTAATCCGAAAGTCGAAGACGCTCATCGACAGGTATGTACCCTTAATTGACAATCATTTTCATCGTTCACTAGCATATAATACAACACGCAAATTATTTATCACGCAATACCGACGATTTGAAAGGTGGTGACGTTTAATTAATTATTTAATTACATTTCATATATGTTACAGACAATATCACTTACTCCCACTTATACTAAAACTAAAATTTGTTATAAAAATACCCACCCATTTGCAACTAACCAAGAGTTAAGTCAATACACTCTAGAAATATAACTTCTACGAACATCAATTATACGGAGAACATTACAACCGCTTCTTAGGTTAAATATAAATGCTAAAATTGATTTTGAGATATTTAAATTTGCGAAACGCATTTCCAAAATACTCGAATTTCGAAGATTTCATTTGTATGTCAATAATCACAAAATTTTTCAAATCGAATAAGACCTTTCGGGCAAAAAGAGAGATGAGCAGTTTTTTAAATTCTTGTAAAAGCTTTAAAATAATTCAAATGCGGAGCTTAAACTTTATTTCGAGAAAGAAATTTCGCCGTGATATGGTAAAATATTTTTTTAACCGAAATTCCCATAAAATGACTTAACAAGAGGACGCTGAAAAAACACATTAGTAACATCAAATAAAAACGCTGTGAAAGACTTCAATTATCGAATAATTTCCTGGGTTATGAACTCTGGACCTTGGAGTTGGAGAAATAATACGCTTCCGATATAAATTTTTTTAACCATTATTCTTGTTTATCTAGTTTTAAAATCACAATCGGCGATGGTAGCTTCTAAGCATAATCTACTGACCTACACAATTGAGTTTTTCATTTATCCGTTGATTCGAAGAAAGTTTTACAAACTTATTCCACAACCTTCTTCGATTCCCAATGATGAACTTCTGCCAACTAATCAACCAAATTTGTGCAAAATAATAACTCAGTCATAAAATTAAATTTAAAAAAATGAATTGGAGAATGAATAGGAAGATTCATTGAGGACCTTTAATTTTATATAATAACTCAAGTTGACACAAATTCAGGTGGCGACTTCAACACACGACTCTATGAAACTCTACTAAATACCCTAAGTGTATTACATAGATATCCAATTAATATATACGAGTTAAGGTCTGCTTGCTCAGTAAACACCCACTCCACCCGCCCAAATGGAAAATAAAGGCGAGCCTCACTCAGAACCCTGATGACGATGGCAGAAACGTCGGCTACCTTACCTGGTGGAGAACCCGTGAAGAATTTATACATCACAGTCTACTTGAGTATGATTGTCTCTATAAATACTCCAAATGGAAATACTTTAAGGATGGACCTCAAAATGAGTCCCTATGCATTTCTTTTGGACTTTGAGTAAACACTCCCTAGAATCGAACCAACGATCATTGAGGGCATTATTACGGTCGCTTTTATGTGACAATGGTGAGAATATATGTGTGTGTGTGAGTTAGACTAATGTGTGAGTTAGACTAATGTGTGAGTTAGTTTAACTAACTATTATTATCTACACCCAGTTCTAAGTAAGCAACCTTAATTTTCTGAACAAAAAGAAATATTCCACTCACATCATACATAACATTTTATTCATTCACGGATTATCCAAATACATCAAGACTTTTTGACGCCAATCACACCATTTAAATTATCTGGTTGCCTGTTAAATATTAATTTCACAATTATATTTCTAAATCCTTTCTTAGGCTTTGAAGACCTCTTCAAGTTTTCCAATCCTCAATTGCTCTATTTATGAAAGAATATTTATCCCTTCTTTGCTCCCTGAATCTTATTTTTCTGTTCTGTGACCCCATAGTTCATTCAATCGCTCTTTCATCTCAAAGATGACTCTTCCCATCTAACATTTCCGTTTTCCTAGTTCTCTTCAGCACATATCAAGTTGCTTTTCAATTTCTCTCTCTGATATTTAGCTCACCATGTGGATCCCAAACATTAGTCGCGTATTCCATTCTCACTATTGTATCCCTTTCCTTTTAGATTTCTCACACTTTTTGGAACCGGATTGTTAATCCACCAATCAATCGAAATCAGCCTGATCTTTTTGCTGATTCACTCCGTAGAGAGTAAGATTTATTCTTTATGATAATAATGATAATTTCTTAGATGGAAGTAGTCTGTACAGAAGTATATTGTGATTATTATTTCATTCTCATGTCTTATTGGTATTTGCTTTATGTAACATGTATTTACTTTGGCGTTTATTATTTGATCACATATCATTGGGTTCAGCCTGTTTGCGATAAATTAACTGTTTATTATTCCATCCATCCTATCCATTTTTACAAAATTGATTAACAGACATCACATCCATAATATGTGAAAAAATAAAAAACACCATATATACAACATTTCTACAGGCCGAATGAAAATTTTACACTTTTGTTGAAAGTAAAAATGGTAGAATAGCAACATTTCCTTTGAAAGGCGAAGGAGCGATACATCTATCGATATATATCGAACGGAGTCGATCTCTCGAATGGAATGGGTTGCTTACGCCCTTCAACTCTAACTAAGGCGGAATGGAAATCGATAGCAAAGAAATCGCGGTTTGAAATGGTGTTTTTGGGGAGCATTACCGTTGGCAGGAGGTTGTGTAGGCTAAGAGAGGAAATATAACGGACCCTATATACATGATAACGTTGGACAATTTGGCTCACCATGCTTTTACGACGATCAGCATTTCATATGACGCAGAATTTATAGGCGTAAACGACACAAACAGTTTTTCTTGTGTGAAAAATACTTATGTCGTAATGATGGCAAAGATTTCGCAATATTCGGTTGTATTGTCGCGACTGAAAAAGATTCTTTCCTTATTTCGAAGGTAATTTAGCCGAAAAAATAATAGTCATTTTCTAAAGAGAATACGGATAAATATTTTATAATCGAAAACTGATTGCCATGCTATCACGATTATAACTTAGGAGAAAACATTTTCTAAAGAAACTGCTATAAATATTTTGATAACTGCAAAGCAAAATCGTGAAAGGAATTTTCACGATTAAGAAAGTTATATTTTTAGTAATGGTATTAGGTGTAATAAATTAAATTATTGTTCTGATATACTATACTATACTGTAAAGAAACTATTAGAGACGTATATAAACAAATTCTATTCTTATCAAATTTTGTATATATACAAGTGAAAATTTACTTGCTTACAGCAATTTTAAGTATTGCTCACGCACAGTAAATCATATTACAAAGGACATTTTCGAAACTTATTTTACATTGAGTTCAATTTCCCATTTCTTGTGTCAGCATTCTTCGCATCCGGGTCTCGAATTAAGAACATGTTGTGCAAGATACGTTCATAATTCGCATACATATCGAATTATATTATTTTGATCAATTCTCCAAATATAAAAAAGGCATTCAGTTAGTGCCTCAAAAGGAGTTCTGAATTACCTACGCATTTCTTATGGAGATAAAGACACCTAGAATCGAACCAACGACCATTTGATACATATCGACGAAAGCGAAATATAAAGGTGTGGACTATCAATGGATCTGTGTAATTTAAATCTTCTAGATAATCGAAAAATGCCTTAAAAGAAATTTCGCAAATTTAGCCCATGTACTCTTATGGGGAAAATGGAGAACACGGGCCTCTCCGGAATCAAATATATATATATATATATATATATATACGTGTATATTGTACTTAGAAAAAAATCTACACCGGCCTATGTGCCAAGGGTTCGATTCCAGAGCGACCCGTAATCTCGATTTTTCCGGTAAGGAATGCATTGACCATATTTCCGAAAGCTTTTTATGACACTTCCCGACCGCGCAGAGGTTCAAAATTTCCCACAGCCATAAAAGGGACCACTCTCATATAAAAGCATCCCTAAGATTGTCGTTAATGGTCATTGGTTCGATTCCAGGAGGCGTTAACTATAACTTCGTAAGAAATGGATAGGGAATTATAAGGACTATTTTTGTGGTACTTCCTGAATGCTTTTCCTTTTGAAAGTCCGGGTGTTTATAAAGGTAATCATACATAAGCGATAAATGACAGTGATTTTCGTAGGATGGCCTTGGTTCGACGCCGGGGCGGGAATAATGCTGCCGTTAAAAATGCATTGGAAATCGAAGTCAATGCTGGTACGCTGTCATATCAAGGTATCAAGGTACGCTGCGAAAATGTCCTTTACTTAGCATGACTTATCCGAATAAAGTCTTTCGAAAAATCTTACTTTTTTAAACGATATATTTTCCGATTGCTTGCTGTCAGCAAGCACACCTTTCCTCGTATATATATATCCCCGAAGCGTCTATATATAATAGATATATGAATCTATCCCCCCGAAACAGCTTAATTCAATAGATAAATAGATATGATACGAGTAAACGCGTGTCTGCATAGAGCAATCAATTATTATATCAGATGATGAAAAAAGTAAGATTTTCGAATGATTATTCTGCAGAATCATTGCCAACATAAACTTCACGACTTTATCGAAGCGTATATAGAATGAAACTCGATTTCCCATATATTTCCATGATTTACATTCATACAATCTCTAAGCGGTTAATTTTATTTTAAGATCTTTAATAAATTTTAAAATGTAACAGTATTTTTTATCTATTTTTCTAAAATAATTTTAATTTGCTTTATGTTTTTGAACTCTTTTAAGTAAATTTTCCTTTACATGTTCACATTCTATAACATAATGAATCCCGATGGTGTGTAATAGATATTTTTATGCGATAAAACAAGTTCGTTGCTCTCGATATAGTTTTTGATTGAGGTTCGTTTGAACACAGACTGGACGGAGCCGAGAGTTCCCTCGATGCTCAAGATTGGAGGGACGAGGAACCGATTCCAGCCATATTCTCCAATGCCCTGCACGTGGCCGTCGACTGCGGGTCCATCGACGTGGTGCGCCTCCTCCTCAAGTACGGCCTCGAACCGGACCAGGGCGGGCGCCCGCCCCCCGCACCCGCCGTCCCCACCTCCACCACGGCAGCCACCGCGTTCACCTTCGACGTGGAGGCATCGAGGCCGCGGAGGCAGCGGTCGTTGTCCCTCGAAGGCACCGAAGGCTCCGAGAGCGCGCCCCTCGCATCGGCCTCCGCCCCCGCCTGCACCTTCGTCGTCCCCAAGCACTGGAGGAGCGGATCCCTCAAGAGCAGCCCCCTTTCGTCCTTCCGTCGTGCCTCTTTCCGGCCACCGGAGGCCGTCCCTAAGGAGAGGGGCATCTTCGCCGAACTGCGACGCAGTAGTGAGATCTTCAAGAGCATTCTGCTGAACCTGTCGGTGGGGCGGGAGCCCAAGGGAAAGGACGGCATGGTGGACCTTGCAGGCCTCCTGGCGGCCCACCGCCGGATGGCCTCTGCGGAGAACACCAGTGGAGAGGAGGAGTGCGCGGTGTCCGGTGCGAGCGAGGAGGAGGGCTGCAGGTCGGACGGTGAGGTGCTGCTCAAGGTGGGCTCGAGGGTGGCATCAGAGGCCGCTGCCGGGATAGCGGGGGTCTACACGAGGGCCAAACTGTTCGCCCTGCCCCCGCTCTTCCTGGCGTGCGCCAAAGGGGATGCCAGGATGGTCAGATTGCTGCTAAGGTAAGGCTTCTGAGGTTGACGACGACCGAAATGTTTGTGCGATAATAAATCGATTTCGTGGAGTAATCGTTCCATTTCTCTCAGTCGATGTTAAAATGAGCGTTATAATCGTTATTTTTACGAACAATTTTGTTGAAATAGTTTAATATACCGGTGTATTTTTTTAATCTTCGGATCTAAAACCCCATTCGTGGATTTATTATATAATTATAATCATTAATCCGTCAATTGAAATGAAATTCATCCCTCCCTCTGCAAATTAACCCTTGCTTAAAATTTAACGATTATTTTTGCAAATATAATACAAGAAAATATTCCAATTTATAGGTTTAAAAATTAATTCCTTCTCAAGTTACTTACGAAGATCACAGGAAATATTGAGATGTTTTCATTTCGAGTTTCGGTTATGAAGAACGATGCCTCAAAAGTAATAATAACAAATACTCTCTGAAATTTTTACTTATTATATTTATTAAATAATCGATGAATTGCTCATTAATTAAGTCGATGAATATCCTAGAAAGATCAAAGTATATATACTTAGAAAGATTTCTTATTATTGAATTTTTTATTTGATTGTCAATTTTTATCCTTTTGTACACCATAGTTTGACAATATTAATATTGAAATGTCCGAAATCGTAAGGATCTATGAAAGTTTATTAGATTGAGTTTAGAACAAAAAGTGCAATTTAAACGAAGTTGCGACCCACCAAAGAGAATGGTGCTCGTGGCGTCACGACCATTCTTCAATTACCGCACTGATAAGTGCCTGGTAGCAGGGTGGTCGCATAATTTCAATCACGTCTTCCGAAAACGTACTTTCTCCAAACTTATCCAATAAACGAAAGCTGCAAATCTTCTAATGTTTCTCAACCTGAGTCTGATAATAATTTGGTTACACTCGCCTTTTTATCGTAGAAATTTTTTGTAAATCGTATCGTTTTAAGTTGTACCTTTTCGAGTCGGGTACTAATTTCGTGGGAATATCTGATTCGTTAATTTGGTATACTCTTACGCAACTGTTTCCTTTCGAAGAATTTACTATATTATTATTTATATATTATTTACTACTAAAGTTGAGGTCAAGTTGCCTTTTTTCGCACCATCTTGAAGACGAATTAAATGATAAAGAAATACGATCTTCATCGGTGGTTATACATGGTCTGTCCTGAAAGTAGTAGGACTGATTTTTTCCTGTTCGTACGGACGGTCGGACGGGAATTTTTTGGATTGCAAATAGAGGAAGGGACTGTAACGAAGCGCTGACAAAAATTGGAAGTCGATTCCCAGCTTTTGCGTTCTGTGTATGTTAGTTTTCTCGGACCTCTGTCAAGTGACCTCGTCACGGTACGCAATGGACCGTTCGCTGGAGCAGCGCTACGCAGTGAAATTCTGCCTTAAAAACTCGTAAAAAATGGCAAGGAGAGACACAAACTCATCAAGGCAGCTTAAGGTTTGATTTTTCAACCGTATTTGAGCGGCACAAGCTTTTTCGGGAGGGGAGAGAAGACGCCGAGCGCTCCGGACGCCCTTCGACCTCGAAAACGGACGAAAATGTGGCGCGAGTGAAAAAATTATTGAACACTGTTAGTGTGAGAATGTTATCGGACGAACTTTTTACGTTTAAGTACTCGAAAGACAGCGAAAACACATCGTCCGTGTCCGACCCGCTATGGCCGCCTCGTGGGTCCTGCATCGCGATAATGCGCGGGCCCACACGCGCTAATTGTTTCCAACTTCCTTGAGAAAAACGGTGTTGCATCCCTGCCTCACCCACTCTACAGCCTAGATATTGCTCCCTCGTACTTCTTTCTCTTTCCAAAATTTAAAAATCCGCCGAAAGGACGTCACCACGGGTCGGTGAGACCGTGGTGACGTTCCGTGACGAGGTCACTTGACAGAGGTCCGAGAAAACTAACATACACAGAACGCAAAAGCTGGGAATCGACTTCCAATTATTGTCAGCGCTTCGTTACAGTCCCCCCCTCTATTTGCAATCCAAAAAATTCCCGTCCGACCGTCCGTGCGAACAGGAAAAAATCAGTCCTACTACTTTCAGGACAGACCATGTAAATCACTCTCATCCGCAACTATGCTCACATTCGATATCGAGTCTCAAATCGTCGAATAAATTATAATTAATAGTAGTTATAGAATACTTGTTATTTTTAATGGCTTATATTTAGTATAAAACATCGTAATATTTGCCAACATTCCCTTAAACCGTTCTTCGGTTCATAACACTGCTTTTTCTGGTGTTTTATAGAATATTTGAGAAATATAGATATTTTTTAGGAAATTTAGTCAATGGAGCTGACGAAATAGAGAGGAAACAAACAACTTCTAACAAACTACGAACCCTTTTTTTCCTGCGATGATAGTAGATTGCGATTATTAACTGAGGATAATAAATATAAATGTCAGTCCTGGAATATCTCATTTGCAGTGACAATGCTGATGTCGTCATAGGTTAACAGGACGTTGGTTGCTGCGATACTGAAATATCTCCAAGAGATTTTATCCTCAGTAAAAAGGGTATTTGTTTGAGTTCCTGACAAAGGCCTCAAAGAGAAGGCGCCTTATGCAGTCAATTAAATGAGCCCAATGTATGCGCATCACCAAATTCGTCGAATTTTGCAAATCCTCGGCGATGAAATATATTCGCCAGAGAAAAGTGCTTACAGATGTATTATTCAAAGTATTGTCCGTCGCTAGCGACAACTTTCTCCCATCTTTCCGGCAATTTTCGGATCCCGGCTCGAAAAAAGGAGTCCTCTTTTGACGCTATCCATGAAGCATTCCGTTTTTCCCTATTCTTCGAAGGATTGAAAATGTTGATCTGCCATCGAACAGAATAGGTGGAAGTCAGAAGGGGCGACATCCGGGGAATACGGCGGGTGGGGCAAGACTTCTCATTTCAGCGTTTCCAGGTACTTTTTGACCACTTTTACGACGTGAGGCCGAGCATTGTCGTGTTGGAGGATGACTTTGTCATGTCGCTCTTGATATTGTGGCCGCTTTTCTTTTAGCGCGCGACTAAGGCGCATCAGTTGCGTTCGGTAGCGATCTCCTGTGATGGTTTCACCTTGTTTTAAGAGCTCGTAGTAAATCACACCGAGCTGATCCCACCAAATACAAATCATAACCTTGGCGCCGTGAATATTCGGTTTTGCCTTCGACGAAGTAGCATGCCCGGGCTTTCCCCATGATTTTCTGCGTTTAGGATTATCGTATCGAACCCACTTTTCATCACCGGTTACGATTCGGTGTAAAAATCCCTTACGATTTTGTCTTTGAAGCAGTTACTCACATACAAATAGACGGCGCTCGATATCCCTCGGTTTCAACTCGTACGGCACCCAGTTTCCTTCTTTCTGAATCATGCCCAGGGCCTTGAGACGTTTCGAAATGGCTTGCTGACTCACTCCCAACGATTCGACAAGCTCTTCTTGGGTTTGGCACGAATCTTCATCAAGCAATGCTTCTAGTTTTTCATCTTTGAAGGTTTTCTTCTCTTCCAACACCATGTTTGTTTTCGACATCGAAATCACCTTTTTTTAAACGTTAAAACAGCTCCCGACACGTTCTTTCACTCAGAGCAGCATCACCGTAAGTTTCTGAGAGCATTCGATGCGCTTCAGCTGCATTTTTTTTCGAATTCTAACAGAAAAGTAAAACTTCCCGCAAATGGCGAGAATTGGGCACATAAACGGACATTTTCGAGCGTGAATAATACGAAAACAAGAACAACTGTCACTGAAACGGCGATGACAATTCGTTAGGCACTGTCCTCACTCACTTTAAAGGCATTATCATATATGTATTTCAACCAGCCTCAGCCGGTACAGCCACCTATCGGAAAACGGCAGAAGCAAAGTTGTACACCTGATGTAGGTGAACTCAAAGAGCGATGTAAATAACTGTAGCTGGAACCTTCGTGAGAAGGCGTCAAGTTTATTAAGTTTAGCGGACGAAACATGCACTTGCAAACTCGGAAAGTGTAACGGAAAATCTTTCAAATTCATACGAAAGATGAGTAAAAGGTTGAGGAAATCGCTGAAGACGCGATTCATATATCGAGGCCATCTTGCTGTATGTGGCAAACGGGAAATAGATGAATCCATTAAGGAACTCATTCTTTCCCACTCTCGTTTAAGCGCTCTTTAGCTCACACTATCGAAGCAATAGAACCAAAGATGTTCCTGGGTTTACAGGTACGGGGCATCCGCCAATTCGAGAGATCCATCTCCACCTGGACTGGGAAACACGCCGCTCCACCTGTGCGCCGCCCGCTCCCCCGTTGCCTGGGACTGCGCCCTCGAGCTGCTGGAGGCGGGGGCCAAGGTGGCCGCCTCCAACATCAGGGGCATAACACCGGCGGATGTGGCCCCCGGACTGCCCCGCCTCCAAGCGCAGATGCTGAGCGATTGCTGGGCCGGCCTCACGTCTGCCCCCGAACAGAAGCCGAGGGCCGAGTCTGCAGACGAGTTGCCTCCGCAAGGGTCGTCGGAGACGGCGCCCAGTTCAGTGGCCAGCCGAAGCAGCCTCGACATGAACGGAAAGGTGAACGAGTTAAACTAAAAGTGCTTTAACGGTAGTAGTGTCCAAAGAAAAGATGTGATTGTTAAATGCGTAAAAAACTCTGCTTTCCAACTTTATCCGTTCTTAATTGAAATCGTTGGTAATTAGAGAGGAACTTTTGCTAGCTCATGCTGATGAAATCGTGTGCACGAATCACTGCTAAAAATGACAGATAACTTTGTCACGCGATTTTAAATAAGCCACACATATCAACTGGACAATCTCTAAATAAAGATTTAACACTAGAACAGCGGTAAACGGACACCCCCCTAGAACAGCGGAAGGTGTTCTCAGGACACCTACACTTGCGCTTCTTTTAAATTGAATGAGGCAGTCGTATTTAAATTTCTAGTCTTTCCTTATAAGCTTAATAATTAATAACTAAGTATGGGTACTTATTTATCGGCAGATCATGAGGTAAATAGTTGCTACATTTTTAATATAGAAATTGTTGTTGAGTTCAATCATTTTCATGAGACTCATATTCCGATATAAAAATATACAGAACAGTAAAGCCAGAAATAAATTATATGAATAAATTAATATAAAGCCTTTTCGAGATAAAATAATTATTTGCTTGAATAACTTTTGAAAATTACCCGATTTTATTAACAATTTACATGGGGTACAAGAAAAATAAAATCGCGTAATAAAACTTTACCGCTTCACGTACCTTCCTTTGATTTTATTTCACAACAAAAAGACTAGAAATAAGGTTTAAGACACAAACTGGACCTTAAATGTTATTAGCATACGCAATTATATTAATTTTTCTTTTTTAACACAATGATGCTGTCACGAAATAATTATTCCATAGAATCCTTCCACGAAGCTAATACATAAATCTTCTTGATGTTACAGTTTCTATTATCCTATTCCTTGCACTTCTTACACTTATCTGATGCTATATTTTACTTGTATTTTCTTTTGAACAGATATCGGTGGCTTCATTGGATGATGTCTCGTGCATCTAGTGTTTACTTAGGTCCTTTTTAAGATCTCTTTAGACAGCTTAGGTTTTACTTTGTTTATCTGCGATTCGTTGCAAGAATCTATATCTGGTTATTTGGCGACCTCCTTTCTGCTTGCAAATAACCTATACATTGACTTCTGCTAGATAAATTTTTATGTAAAAAGAATGCATTAGGCAACGTCGTGAGTCTGTCTCACCGTGTGCCTACGCGCCATTTGGTCCACTACGCCGCTTTTTGTACAATTATGGTACGTCACCGCGTCTGATTTTCTTTTACTAATACTGTCAAATACGACATTAGAAAGCATCTAAATCGCGAGAAGTACATGTTTATTTGGTTTAGTTTTATAAACAAGGATTATTCTTCATTTTTCGACAACATCGGAATTCACTGCAGATTTTTGCTGGTTTTCAACTCCAGCGACTCTCTCCACAATTTGTTCAATGTTCCAGATAAAAAATACCTGCTTTCTTCAGCCTTTTAAATAGTTTCTTTAATTTAAAATAATTATCGGTCATTAGGTTAATTCCTTTTATATAGGAAAGGTCCCATCAAGGTCATGACCACATGGTTCAGGAAGATGGCCTATCCTCCAACTCGATAACTTATGGAAATCTATTCTATACATATTTGGAATTAAAATCCGCTACTAACCGAAACTTAAGTACATATTTATCAGGTTTATTAAGAATAAATTGTGTGAATAGACATCTACACTTTCTGGGAAAAAGCTGATCATTCACCGTCTTTTCTGTAACGGGATTGTAGCAAGCCAGGCAATATTCAATGAGTGAGTGTCACAAAAAGATATAAGACAAATTAGTCAATTGCGAAAATAGAAATGGGAAACGTATCTTATAAATGGAAATATTAGAAAATATAAGGCAAAATGTTTCCAACTCAAATCATCATTAGAATTGCTACCTCAAATTTTTATACATAACAATATAATTAATTAATTTTAGAGAACGGGGACTAAATAATAGCAAAAAGCAATATTATCTCAAAGTACATTCGTAAGAGCTTCTAATATAAAACAATGAAGGTTTTATCATAAGAAATAAAAGTAAATATTTCGTAGGTGTCTTGAGGACACCTCCGCTGTTCTAGGGGGTATGTGGTAGGATTTCCTCTGCAAATGTTCCAATAATTATAAAACTTGGTAGAAATACGCAGAATATTAAATAATTAAAAGCCACGAAACGATTTTTTTCTATGATACAAATTACAAAAATGGTGCGTTTTTTTCAAGGGCGAGGTGTCCTGAGGACACCTTCCGCTGTTCTAGTGTTAAACATTCATTTCTGCAGAATTAGAATTTCTCTGCCGTTACCGATAAAATGAATTTCTGTTATTCCGTTAAATAGAAAATTCATCATTATTTAGATCTTCAACAAGTTAAATTTATAAAATTAATAAGCGCTTTATTCCATATCGAAACATCTGTGCGAAAATAGTTGGGCGTATAAAAGGAGTTTCCGATTTCAGGTGAACTGTTCCGAGGCCCCGCTGCTCACGAAGCAGGACTCCGGGCGGAGGAGGGCGAGGAGGAGGGCGTGGAGGGAGAGGAGGGCCATGGCCGAGAGTGGAGGTATGCTTTTTCTAAGCAACTATTAATTTGATGCAATCGGCAGAAAACCTCCTGTCGTCAGTTGTGTAACTCCCAATTGGTATCCAAGAAACGAGTTCAACTGTAAACATTGGTCTCTGACGTTTTCTATCGCCTCATTTCAAAGGTGATGTTTAGTTAAGTGGGGTATGTTTTGTATTTTCCTTGCTTCGAAGCAACAAACATCATTTCCATAAAAGGCATTCATGACTAATAACTTATTTTCAATAATATTTTTTTCAATATTTATTTTCAATTTGCGGAGGATTTATTTCGGTTGCAAACCAATATCTTTAAATGCGAATTAGCACTGCTCTTAAAATTCCACGGTTCCACTCTTTACATTTAACCTCTCTTTCAAACTTTACCAAAATGTTCAAAAACGAATTTGGTCCAATATCTCGCAAAACGAATGTTTCCAGCCTTAATACAGATTCGGCGAATACATTTTTATTTTTATTTCGATAGAACTATATTGTAAATGGTATACATAATCAGTTATAGAGAAATTAGGGAAAATGTATAGTTTTAAAGGCCATTTATTTTGCCAATACACTCTCATCGGACGCATATTCATTAATTTGAACTCAAAAGAATCACCACATTCCATCGATTTATCGTTTCTTGGATTTATTTGGATGCGAATGACTCTGGGTTCGATTCCAGCGCATACTAAAATTACGTAAATTACAAATATTTTGCATTACTTCGATTTATCTCTAAGAGAGGTATTCATGGCGTAACATATTGAGTTACGAAATTATTTATTTGGATTGTTATTCTTAATTGCCCGAATCCATTTCCGAGAAAATGTTCTTCCTAGTACACTCCTCAACAAAAACTATAGAAAAATACTCCACAATTGTCAGTATTATATTTGTGAGGATAAACAGAACCCCCTCCGATGGGTGGATTTGCAGAGAAGGGGCCATCGATGGTAAGCGAACAGGGAACACACTCGAGGGTTGCCGATGCTGAGAGAAGTCTGCTTGTGCTGAAGAGGCTGGCCACCAACCCCGAATGCGTTGGTGCTGTGCTCAGGGGCCTCCTGCACCACAGCCCCCGCCTGCTCAGGGCACTGGACGAACCCGTCCTCCACCTCAGATTGGCCGCTCTACTCCACACTCTGCTCAAGGTGATTTGTCGAATGGTTTGGACATTCTTTGGTTCCATCGGCAGCACACATAAATCGGCAAATTGTTTGCAGACGTCGGTGAGGGAGTACATGGAGACGAAGCAGGAGGACGGTGCTTGTCGCTTGTCCGCCGCCCTGTGCCTGCTCCTGCGCGCCTGCCTCGGCCTCATCCACGGCGTCCACGACCTCCAGTACACGGCCATGGTGACCATCAATCGCGCCGTGGACGCTGCCATTCTGCACAGGATCTCTCATCTGAGGGCCCGATCGGCAGTCGCCTTGAGGCACCCTTGCGCCTCTCCGTCTCCGCGGAACCGGTAAAGTTGAGTCTCTTTCCTGGGACACGCTAAGAGGGATTAATCGATAAAAACGGAACTTTATATTCATTCTACTACTTCATGAGCGAAATCTTTTCTTATATACTTCTTGTAACTCTTATTGCATAATTGCCACATGTCGTTTTGGATTTTATTCTGGTATGGGATTTTTTACTTTCTTTTTCTCTGACGGTTGTCATACTTGATTTTGATATTTTGTATTTCGATACTATGATTTCTATTTCTTCATTCTTTTTAGTTAATTCTAACAGTAGGTTTGTGCAGGTTTTTCACACCCCCCTTCAATGTGGGTGTTTCCTGCAGTGGATTTTTTTCCTAAGAGTTTTCTTAGGTTTTCATATCCACTTAAATCTCTTTTATAATAATTATTTTTATCATCATCACTTTTTTTAAAGAGGTTAGATGGAAGAAGAGAATTTTTAGTCTCGATCTCGATAAATAAAGACCTAAGTGTTGTACGGAATCATTCACTGATACGTAGACATAAGTATGCGAGTAAAAGTATTCGAGATTTACGTAAATAAATGTAAGTTGTAATGGTCGTTCTATTCTAAGGGGCGTTTATTATATCTCCAACTACTACTATATTAATCGATTGCTGTAATCAAGCACTCCTTTACTCGTAATATACATATATATTTCGCTCTCACCGAACTCGTCGACAGTTCGTTGATATCATAGTGTTCACATTTATTAGTAAATCACGTTTTTCATTATATACGTCCTAAAAGAGTTAATTAAAAAGATTTATTGTGAATTTTAAATGACCTATCGATAACTCATTTATATATTTAAGGTTGGATAAATGGGTATATTTATGGTTAATTTCTAAGCTTGATTTAATGAGCAAATATACACTAGAAACTTATTTGATGTAATTCTCAGAAGAACTACCTTTCCAATAAAACTTAAATGATAAGATTTCGTCTTAGAAACTCTCTATGTTCGAATCTACAAAATGTAAATTCTCGAATACCTCCCATTAAATCGATGATTTCCAAAATGAGTAAATTATGTGATGGTGTATCCAGGAGTCCAGTCCGGGCCACCGGCGGAGTGATGTCCGGTGGTGTAGGAAGGAGACTCGGTTCGGTGTGGAGGGGCGTGGCAGGGGAGCAGCTGGAGCAGGTGAGGAGGACGCTGACTGCCTCCACCACGGACGAAGACACTGGGAACTTCATTCCCCCGCCGCCCGACACAGAAGAAAGTGTGGTCGGTCAGTTCCATTTTAAAGGCACTCATTCAGTGAACATCAATTTAGGTTTTGCAATAGGAAACAATAGACGAAGAGAATATAAATTTCTAGCGAAAATCTTTTATCGCGCACTTTAAGATATAAAGCAATGAATTTCCACTGTTGACATATCACTTTTCGTATGTAAAGGTCAATTGAGATGCATCTTATGTTTACACTATCTTTGTGAGGAAACATTTTCCGATTGCTCGAAACTTGGATCTCCGATGTCAAGTATGAATATCGAGTGGACGTTTACCACTTTTTCCGAAATATCCCATGTCTTAATCGGAGTATAAAAAGTAATTTCAGAAATCATTCTTCCGAGCTATCGATTGCTATAGAGAGGTTTTCAAGATCTTTGTTCTTTCATCCAAAAGTTGATGCATTTGCTCATTGTAGACGTCCTGTCCAGCGAACACGCTCTGTCCGTGCTCAACATACTCCACAACGCACTCACGCTATACAAGCGAGTGGTGGGCAGCAGGCAGCAATGCTCACCATCCATGAGGTAGGAGGGAATTTTTCTCCATCCTTATTTATTGCCTATTTATATCTCTTACATTCTCCAACCACTTACATCTCAGATGGCGGCACTGCAGTTACCATTGCCTTCAGCTTCTCGCTGCTAGGGCGCTTCTGGTCATGACCGAGCAGTCGACCACGGTGCAGAGCACTTTGGCCCAAGAGCCTCAGTTGCGACTTCTGGCATCGGCCCTGGATTCCACCCACGACCCGGTGATGCTCATGAAATCGATATTCTAAAGAAATCGATTCCAAATATTCATGCAAAGAGTGGTCTGAAAAGTTTCCGACCTCAACGTGAAGCACTTGTTAATAAAAGCAGTTGAATTTCGTCGGTTATCTTTTGACAATTACCCACCAAATTTTCAGATATTTTGGACGAGTATTTTTTATGTAGATGTCGTTTGAGCGAGTTGAGTGTTTTTGTAAAAATGTACAAAATCGAGTATCGAGCTATAATTAAATATTTGAATTTTTTGAAGCCCAATACGCCTGCGGAAATAAAAAATCGGTAATATTCTGTGCATAGGGACTCTGCACCATCATTTATCACAATTAAATTTTGGGCAATTGAATTTAATCGTGGCCGTTTGAACGTGGGAGACGATGAACGTTCGGAACGTCCAAAAACTGTAGCGACGGAAACATCGCCAAAGAGGTGCTAGACGACCACCGTATTAAAGTGAGAGATAGCGAAGGTTATGAGAAAAGAACGTGTTTTCCACATATTGAATCAACATTTAGGCATGAGAAAGCTGCGCGTTTTGCTGCTGCCGCATTTGCTCACATCCCAGCGGCTGCCATAGCGAAAATCCACCAATGACCCTCACTTACCAGAGTTCTTTTTGTTCCCTTATGTCGAAATTGCACTCGGAATACAGAGATTTTCGTCCATTGAAGATCACTTTCGTGAACAATTATTTGCAGAGAAAAAATCTGATTACTATTTGGATGGGTTACAGAGATTGGTGAAGTGTGTAGAGTTACAAGGAATCTATGTTGGCAAGTAGAAAAGCATTTAGAAAATGTTTTTTATCTTTGTTATGTCGAGAACTTTTCAGACCACCCATGTATATGCATTTGGAGATATTTATTGAAGTTTGATGTTTATAAAGAGTAAAATATTTCTGTTTCGTATCAATCAGTTTTGAATACCCTTCATATAAATCTAGTTTCCAAATTGGGTCCTATTATTGGATAACAGTTATTGCATTTGCAAAGTTAATATTTATGATTATAGCGTAATCTCTTTTTTCGATGATTATCACTGGAATTCTGTAAGGCGCTTCGGATCATGACTTCTATTTCCATATTTCAGAAGTCATTGAAACAGAGTGAACTGTGCTTTGACTCCAGATGTCTCGTAAAAGATAACATAGATTATGTTATCAAGAAAACGAATCCAAACACCTTTTGATTTCACCATTTGGTATTTCAGCAACTTCTGGTGCTGGTGCTGCAGATAGTGGCCACTTTGGCGCTCGACCCCTCCAACCACGCCGCCCTCGCCGAACAAGGGATACCCGACGCCCTCAGCCAACTGCTGCTGCCCTCTGACGAGTGGTACTACACCAACCACAGCACCAGATATGCCAAATACGTCAAGCACCACGCTGCTCGTTCTTTGGTTTACATGGGACTACAACATAGGGTCAACCTTAGGATATCCGTATATGACATCCTGGCAGGTCAGATGTTTGATCGAAATACTTACTAAATTTTCTGTTCGTTGGTTAAATCGTGGATTCGAACGGCGAAAGAACCAATTTGTTTGTTATTTACGATTAAAGAAAAGACTTTGGATACGAACCGATACTTTACCACTTCAATTTTTCAAGCATTTTCAATCTTTGTGCAGAAGACGTTCCTCCGCCAACGCCGCTCACCGAATCCGTGGAAGACTCGTACATCTCCCGCACGTCGGCAGCGCCCGCCCTCGCCACTTGCCGCTCCACCAAGAGAGTCGTAGGGCTCTCGGTAGAGGGTGCTGTGGTGCACATACTCGGGGCATTCGAGGTGAGTAAACCGAATCGATAGAAGAGAGCCACTTTCTGAAAAGTAGTGATTCCATCTGAATGATTCTTATTTAGGCCGTCTTCTAATTTATTTGAACACCTGCCAATGACTGTATTGCCTCGAAATTCTAGGGATGAAAATAGCGGAAGAATACGGAGAAATTGTAATATTTTCAGTTAGCGGATGAAAGTGATCGGCGATCATCATTTGCAATTGTCTTCTTACAAATTGTGCAAATACTTTCCACATTAACTTCCGATGCTTCAAAATCAAGACTTTGATTTTGAAGATCGATTTATGCAGCGTCGTGTATTTGTGGATATGCGAGTTTTAATTCTCCCACACTTCCCAGGACGTGATAAAACGATATGTGTGACATAAAAAAAAGAATTTGTGAACAGACCGAAGTATCGCAGAAACACTGGTTATAATCGACGTTTATGTAAGAGATTTTCGTTCTCTATCGAAGAGAATTCGTTAACTCGAAACACTTATATTTATTAACATTTTATTTGTATTCACAAGTTTAACTAAGCGTCTTAATTCTGTATATCCAAATTGGAGATAATTTTTTCAGATCCTTAAAATGTTATATTCTATCAAAGTCGAATGCAGTTTAGAAATTCGACACTCGAGGAGACACAAAGAATCCAACTGAAGCATCGTTAAATAATGCTTCCAAAATTCGCGCGGATAAAGCGCGATTTGAAAAATCCAAGGCGGACTTTCGAGAAATAGTTTCCTCTAAACTCCGCTAGAGCCGCTACCGGTCGATCCATCGACACGAACGTTCAATAGAAGATGTCGATATAATGCGAGGGCGTTTGTATCCGAATATATAATAACAAACTTTACATTAAAAATCTCGATTTTTACTAAGTTCATTCCTACAGTTACAGAGATAGAGTATTCTGATAATCTTTGCCTCATTTCTATACCTTGATTCCCTTTATTAATCTCTAAGGCAGATTTTGCAAAGTGAATCTTGGGTATAAGTTTCCTTTTTATCGATATCCACTCGTATAACTCAATGCAAATCCATAAATAGTTATTTCTCATTTATTTAAGTTAAATGATAACTTTCGGAGCGTAATTTTTATTGAATAAATTAAAGTCTTCAAACGAGGAAAAATATAGGAATGAATTAACTCTTCGAGTTTCAGTTAGAAAACGAAAATTCTCTATTATTATCTCATGATACATTTTAAACTATGCGACAAGTGCAGTGCATAAAAATAGTCCTTCATTCGGTTTGGGACATGTGTGTTTTGATAATCGTATGCAAATGTCAAACACATATTTTTATAATAATTTATTGTCACTTAATCGGTTTATTTTATGCTAAAATGCCATTTAGATTTCCTTTAATGTTATAAAAATTCCTTTCTTTTCAATCCTCAGTTTACTGATTGAGAAAATATTACATATTTTGTAACAGATTTTTATACTTTCGCAAATATCATACATTATAAATATTTTTCAAATTTGATTGGCTATTAAGGCTTGGGTGAAACATATTATAGATAAATATTGTGGGCACTTTAATATAAAAAAATGCTTCGTTTCAAAATATTGAAATTAGATTGCTGTAAATAAACTTTAATTCTTTTAAAGAAATAAATGATGATAAAACTCAGCTAAAATCAATGTAGCATTTTTAAGTGATTTAGTAATTAAAAATCAATAAGAGAAATCAATAAAACTTCTGAATTTTAATTATTGATTGATAATGTGTAAATGGAATTCTAGCAATATATTATTCGATTAAATCGAAATTATTATTGATATTGAGATTTGAAGTGACTATTTTTCCATTTAGCGTTCTCTCGGATCGGGAAATGCAACCAGTGCAGAGCTGTCGACGTTCCAATGGGTGATGGGCAATCAGCAAAATAAAGGTTCGTCTTCGAAATGATTTTCAAAATGCCCTTCGGGAAGAACTGCACTGACATCCCTTTTTCAGAGTAATGAAAATTTAACATCTGCTTCAACTGATCCAATATAAAAAGGTTAAAATTTAATATAACACTCCAAATATAACACTAACATTGTGAAAAACCAAAATATACAGAACATACACGTGTATGGTATAATATTTAATTTCGCTTAAAAATTATTTTTGACATAAGTGCCTTCTATATGATAAATTGAAATAGAAGATAAATAAGAATAAGATAAGATTTTATTAATTATGGAAATGTATCTTGTTAAATTCTTGCAGGGATAATTTCTAGCATTATTATATCATAATTAAAAAGGTTTCTTTGATTAGACTTAATTTATCGACACATGAAAATAAAGAATGTGGATAAAAATCACCTCTGAAAACGACCCTTCCGAATCGAATGCAGTTCTTTTTATTATTTTCTTCGATCTCGGCGAAAACCGAATTTCGAATAAATGATAAAATGGGAGAAGGCTGCTTCCTAATGCAAAACTCTGGATAACAATACTTAGAAATCTGAGAACACAAAGATATTTATATAAACTATTTCCTTTATGTTTACGCATATTAAGGAAATTGTCTATTGAATTTTCTCTTAGCATGAAATCAATGAAATTCATGTCTTAATTGAAGACATGAATTTCATTGATTATTTAGCTATTATATTTTCATTCCGATGTAGTAGTTATATTTTCGTTATTAAGTAATATAATTTCATTCCGAAATCAGATATTTGGTAAAATATCCTTCCCTTCTTCACCGAGTGGCACAAATTGCGCGAATGCTGTTTCAGAGCACACGTTCTTTAGCTTTGTATCCGTTAAAGAATGAAAAGGAGGTGAAAAGCGTTCAAGGCAAAATCCGAATATACACTAATTCCAATTCGCAGACGCGCAGCCGATGGACTCCGAAGAAGGGCTCGCTCGCACCTTCCTTTCGTGCTTCCCCACCGTCCTCAGCCCCGTCGTCCTCCTTCGTCTCCTCCTCCACCGCCTCCTCACCACCGCCGCGGCCAAGCTCTCCAGATGGAAGTCGTGCGCCTCCAGGTCTTCCCTGGCCTCGGCCAGAGATCCCCCGCAGCCGAGGAGCCCCCGGTCCAGGGCTTCGTCTGCAGACACCGCGGCCGCCGAAGTGGCGCCGTCGTCGGCGTCGTCGTGCGCCTCCACCGCAGCGGCGTTGTTCGCGGCGGCCACCGAGAGCACCAACTCCCTGAGGAAGAGGAGGAAGGTGGGCTGCTCACATAGCGATCCAATTTATATATCGAATATACAAATCTTAAAAGTACGATGAACTCTCATATTTTCTCTCGAAGAAAAATTTAATAGTAAGTGAAACATATGTGCGAACGCAGTAATGCTAATGAAAAATTAAAATGCATAAAAATAATTTTCAGTTCGATCGTTTAAATTTAAGAGAGTTTTACAAATGGAGCAAAACTTGTTTCCTCAAATGAGCTGTAATTCGTCTCTTTACCGTCCGTTGCACCACCTCATTACGATATCGTCCACACCCAAATGCATTTTATCTCCCTTCAGGTCAACCTCACGGTCGACTGCTCGGGACTCGCATCGGACACAACCGCAGCCACTCCTCCAGGGTCACCGGCGGCCAGAGGCCGTCGTCCCGAACAGCGTAACTCGGCACGACCGAGGCGCCCCCTGCCGCCCCCGCCCCCGACGCCCGTGCTCGCTCCACCCACCCCCAACCTTCCATCGGCGGCCGACGCTCTGGGCCTCGTCTCCTCGTCCGCTCTCTTGCCGGCGGTGCCCTCCGCCGCGGCCCCCGCACCGCCCCTCCTCGCCTTCTCCCTCCGCTCCCCGTCCAGAGAGAGCCTGTCCTCCGACCGCCCCCCCACCCCACCGCCCACCTCCCCCTCCCTCCTCCGCAGATGTTCCTTCCGCTTCTCCTCCAGCCTCCGGAAGCGGCGCTCCAAGTCGCACGCCAACATCGCCCCACCCGCCGCTCTGCGGGAGGCGGGCGGCACTCCCGAGCAGGAGATCCAGGCCTTCCAGAGGCAACTGCAGAACCTTCCGGATTTCGACTCTCCCGACCGCCCGGAGCTGTCCGGGGAGTTCCAGCACGCGGGGAGGGTGCGCCCCCGCTCCCGCTCCGTCCCTAGGGTGTCCTTCGAGGGCTCCCGCTACCTGACGCTCCCGGATCTGCCGTGGGGCAAGGGGGCCGGGCTGCCGAGGGGGCGGTCGACCGGAGTCCTCAGTCTCGACTTGGCCCCTTCCTCCGCCGGTGGTTTGGTACCCTCGACGGCTGATACGCTGGGGGCCCTTAGTCGAAGGAGCAGCTTGTCTCCGTCCGAAAGGGGTGTGACGAGGAGGAGAGATAGCCCCGCAATCGCTGTGCTTGAGACACCTCCGTGGCACAGGGCCATTCTTAACATGGTCGAGGTGCTTATGATTTCTCGTTGAATTCATTCCTTAATAGAAATGTGGACATTTCGACAACTTACATTATAATAAATGTCGAATTCTGAATATTCTTATCGCGAATTAAATTATACAATTCGCTCATTCGTTCGATTGAAAGAAAATCGAAATAATTTAGTTCGGTCTTCTACTCCAACAATTATCAGGCAAACTGTTCGATTATTTTAACAATATTATCCATTTCAATTATACAAATGCTCGTTGTCATAGCCACAATGGAAAGAAAGGAATCAGAAACGATAACGATTGAACCAGAGACTAATCCATACGTAAATAAGATGAAATATATATTCGTAAATTATGGAAGATTAGGTTTACACCTATTACTAATAACTATTCACTTTAAAGTGAGCGGTTGTTCATAAATGTTAAACAGAAGTGAAAAATAACGACCTAACTGGGACTTGAATCCACGTCTCCCACTTGACAAGGGCACTTCCCAGATATTTCAAGGTTAAATAAGGATATTTTAGGATATCGGGAATTTATACATTTTAAAACAATTCGTCAGCTCGTATTACGCAAAACACATTAAAAATATCTAAATAGCATTATAATGATAATAGGAAAATAGGAATTTTTCAAATTTCAATGAGATATGCTTTCCATAATTATTCTTTCAAAGGATCAATGTCATCATTAGACTTTTTCAATTTCATCAAACATTTGTAATGTTTTGGGGATTTACGATGCATAATGCTACTTTTAATACAAATGTCACACACTCCTCGAAAAAGGTTGGCCTTCAGCATTGCTACTTAAACTTTATTATACTATATTTACCATATTACTTTTTGTACAGAATTATATTCCTCAAATGCTTAAATATGCATTTAAAAATGATTCACTTTGTCATTTCTCGCAGAATGATCAGAAATGCCATCGATCAGTGGATGTCATTTACTAAGATTTTCGTTGAATAGATTTCATAATAAATTAAGTGTTATTAATTATTTTCATTACTATCGATCGAAACAAGTTTAGAGTTTATAAACCGAAGATACTTTATGGATGTCATAAATAACCATATTCAACGAGAAATAAAAATAATGTTTAATTTACTACTAAACGTCTCTTCAACAGAATATCGCATTGTTTGAAACCTGTCACATATTGATTTCGTTAAAAAAACGCATACCTTTGATCGCAATTGTCACTAAGAGCGTGTCTCTTCGTAGGAGTGGCTTCGTGTGTCTAGAGTTGAACTGCACAGAAACGCGCCTCTCCTCCGTGAGCTGCGGGACTTCTTGGCCAAAGCCTCATCGTGTGGCCCACCGTACGCTCAGTGGGTGACAGACATGAGGTCCCAGTTCCCGATACTCGTGAGTAGTCCACTTTCGAATATCCATTAAGTTACGAAAGATGTATTTATTGTGAAGAAGTTCCTTCGTGACGCTCTCTTTACAGCTGCTTCTCCGAAGGTTGTCGCCAACCCGTTTCTCTTTTTTTACGCACCACGAACGAGGTCGGGTTCCACTTGTTCTCAAAGGAGCTCATTTTTTCATAATCGAATCATATGTTCGGTATAATTTTACTGATATTTCAGTATTTACTACTGCAAAAAGCTCACCATTACTCATCGACTTTATTTTTTGTAAATATCCGAGTAATAATTCTACGCATTGAGGTATGTCGAGCCAATGTGAATACGTCGCCGTTTAAATTCCGCGGATGAACGAAATCAATGTTCATACATCAGAGAAATCACGGATTTCACCAGAATAATAGGTCTCAATGCTAATTGCATCATAAGATACCTTATATAGTTTACTTAAAGAAGAATTGTGAATGGAAAACAATCGAATATGTATTATAAGTTGTAAGTCCTATTTGATCTTGGAAGTTTTAATTACAAATACGTCTGTTTTGTTAATAAACTGAATAGTAACGACAATGAAAATGCAACAATTTTTATGAAAAATAATTCATTAAAAACAAAACACTGCTATATTTCTTTTCCAAAAATTCTTCGGTTGCGCTATGTCTTATACTGCAACGGTTTTCTCTCCGACATTTTGAGGAATTGGCAGAAGAAAGCGATCGTCTAATGTTTAAATGTTTTCTTAAAACAGATGAAAGGATCAAATGGGGATGTATTTTGTTGCGCAGTTCTGTTGGCCATATCAGAGAGTTTGCTATGATTGAAAACAAGTCTATCTACATTCCACCAAGGAGGTATTTCATCGAAGGATTTTCAAATGTATAAAATATATCCATAGGTCAGCATAATAAGATAATACCATCTTCAGAAAGCTTCGATATTCTGTACTTGAATATTCTGTAAATAATATTCTGCACATCCGAAGGGTTATTTATTTTTAAGCTTGTAAAAATCTGTTTTATTGAATTTCCTCTTAATTAATAATTTATAAATCACAGATAATGTTAATAACTGTAAAAGAGTTTTTTTTAAGGAAAAGTTGACCGACAAGCAGAATGGAGAAATAAGTAGTGAATATTACAGATGCAATATTCTAAAAATTTAAAAAATGTTATTTCTAAATTTAGTGATACGCTTCGGTCTCGAGTTAAATTTTGATATAAAAATATCGGAAATAACCTGTGCAAATGAATTCATATAAATCTGAAGTGAAAACTTGACATTAAATCTTTTTTGAAGGATACAACATCACCAAGAATTCACCCTGTTGTTGCAACAGACGTCATTGCTACGTCAAATACAAACCATAAAACAATTGGCATACGTCCTTCAAAAAGAGGGATAACATCTGTGAAATCTGTATTTGGGGGCTCGTGGAAAGTAAAATGAAAATCTGTAATTTCCACAGAAAATTCTATAAAACCGCGACGGTTTCGTAATTTGCATCAAATAAAATTTTCTGTGGCTCTATTTTGACAATAATGTTCCGTCGGAAATTCGTTATTTAATTCACGTAATAATAATGGCAAGTATCTCACTACGTGAATTAGTATATATTAGATTAATGCTTACAATCTCATGAATGAATCTCCATCAGATAACCTTTCGACTATGAAATAATGATTTCTGTCCATGAAATTTCCTTCATCTTCAGGTACGTGATCCAGATGCGGAGGCTGCGGACGACGGCGAGCAGACCAACAGAGAGTACACGAGGGTGAGTATGGCATCCGAGTTAATGTGAAATGCTCCCGAATTTGCAGTATGATATTTCTACAGTTACTTAAAAATTGATCTACAAAACAAAATTTACGTGAGATTTTTTAGATGTACAAAGGACGGTAATCCAAAAGTTCCTTCAAATTTATCGCGATCAAATTGTAGCAATTTGTTATTTTCATTTGAAAAGGATAGTATTACGAGCAAGTACATGATAAATATAGCATGTATCGACGAATATCATTCATTTCTCTATTGAAGACTGGATCATAAAATATGGCTTATTTAGTGTGATATATGCAAACTTTAGAAATATTTTGAATTCTTTCTTCAGAAATTCTAGGGATTTTATTTCTAAATTATACATTAAAATTTATCTTATCATATATCTATTATATATAGACGCTTCGGGGGATATCTATACAAATAGACGCTACGGGGGGGAAATATATATCTATACATATAGACGCTTCGGGGGGATATCTATATATATAAAACATATATATATATATAGGATATTAATGTCAGGCCCAAACCGCTTCGGCCACGGAGCCGCCGATTTTTTTACGTAATGGCCCACTAAATCTCACTTAGGAAAAATTCGGAAATCCACCCTACCTATCATGGGTTCGATTCAAGGAGGCCCCAAAAATCGACTTTCCCCATTTAGAATGCATGGGCCGTTTTTCAAATAATTTAAAAAAATACTTCCCATTAAGCTAGAAAAGGAAAATTCCATATAGCTATTGCTACTATATATATCTACGCAAATATGCTATTTTTTACGCGCAACCGGTCATGGGTTCGATGCCAGGAGGTGAAATATTTTCAAAATTCGAAAAATCGTAGCTCTCCTAATATGATACATAGATGATTCAAATTTTTTACTCTTATAGTTACGTATATAATATACTTCGAAAAAAATCAACACTTTCCTACGTGTCACGGGTTCGAGTCCGGAGCGTCCCGTAATCTCGATTTATCCCTTTTGGAAAGCATTGACCATATTTCCGAAAGCTTTTTATGACACTTCCCATCCGTTCTGAGCTTCAAAATTTCACAGAGACATAAAAGGGACCATTCTTACATAAAACCGACCGTAGTAGTATCGTAAATGGTCGTTGGTTCGATTCTTGGGGGCGCTAACTATAAATTCATAAGAAATGCATAGGGAATTCAGGACTTATTTTCAGGTACTTCCTTAAGGTATTTCCATTTGAAATTTGGAGTGTTTTTAGATAAAATCATTTT
The DNA here is from genome assembly GCA_020796165.1 of Pantala flavescens. Taxonomy (NCBI): domain Eukaryota; kingdom Metazoa; phylum Arthropoda; class Insecta; order Odonata; family Libellulidae; genus Pantala; species Pantala flavescens. The sequence continues at coordinate 35,095,339 of CM036880.1, read as the reverse complement.
AAGCGTAAGATGACAGCGTTTTTCGCAGAAAAACCTTGGTTCGACGCCAGGCGGTAACAATGCTGCCTTAAGGAAAGCATGGGAAGAACATGTCAAAGAATACATGCGCTCTGATAATTTCGTTAAACATATTAATGAAGACGAAAGTTGGCTTTCCATTAAATCTTTCTTTTCATTAAAAGATTTATTATTACATTGCTTGCTGTAAGCAAGCACACTTTAGCTCGTATATATCTATTATATATAGACGTTTCGGGGGGATATATATAACATACGAGTAAAGGTGTGCTTGCTGACAGCAAGCAATGTAATAATATATCTTTTAATAAAATGTAAGATTTTTCGAAATTTTATTCTGAAAGGCCATGCTAAACATAACGTAAATCCTATATATATATATATATACATATAGACGCTTCGGGGGGATATATATATATATATATATATATAACATATCTATTATATATAAACGCTTCGGGGGGATATATATATATAACATATATATATATATATATATATATATATATATATATATATATATATATATATAACATATATATCTATTATATATAGACGCTTCGGGGGGATATATATAACATATATATATATAGGATATTAATGTCAGGCACAAACTGCTTTTGCCACGGAGCCGCCGATTTTTTTCCGTAATGGCCAACTAAATCTCACCTAGGAAAAATTGGGAAACCGACCCTACCTATCATGGGTTCGATTCTAGGAGGCCCCAAAAATCGACTTTCCCCCGTAAGAATGCATGGGGCCGTTTTTCAAACAATTTAAAAAAATACTTTCCATTGAGATAGAACAATGAAATTTCATATGGCTATTGCAATTATATATATCTACGCAAAGATGCTATTATTAACGCGCAAGCGGTCTTGGGTTCGATGCCAGGAGGTGAAATATTTTCAAATTTCGAAAAATCGTAGCTCTCATAATATAATACATAGCGCATTCAAATTTTTTACGCTTATAGGTAAGTATATTATGTACCTCGAAAAAAATCAACAGTTGCCTACGTGTCACGGGTTCGATTCCAGAGCGTCCCGTAATCTCGATTTTCCCCGCTAGGAATGCATGGGGCCGTTTTTCAAATAATTTTAAAAATACTTCCCATTAAGTTAAAAGAATAATATTTCATGTAGCTATTGCTTATATATATGTCTACGGAAAAATGTAGTATTTTACGTACAATCGGTCCTGGGTTCGATGCCAGGAGGTGAAATATTTTCAGATTTTGAAAAATCGTAGCTCCCTTAATATCGTACATAGATCATTCAAACCTTCTACAAATATAGATACATACAAAATGTAATTAGAAAAAAAATCAGCATTTGCCTATGTATCACGGGTTCGATTCCAGAGCGTCCCGGAATCTCGATTTTTCCCTTTTAAAATACATTGGCCATATTTCCGATAGCTTTTTATATCACTTTCCAACCGCGCAGAGGTTCAAAATTTCACACAGCCATTAAGGGGACCATTCTCATATAAAAGGTATCCTAAGACTATCGTAAAAGGTCGTTGGTTCGATGCTAGGGGGCGTTAACTATATCTCCATTTGAAATGTATAGGGAATTTAGGACACATTTTGAGGTACTTCCTGAGTGAATTTTCTTTTGAAATTCGGGATGTTTATAAAGTCAATCATACTTAAGCGAAAGATTACAGTAATTTTAGCAGGATGACCTTGGTTCGACGCCGGGGCGGGATTTCAGCTGCCGAAAGAAATGCATCGGAAATCGTATTCAGTACATTTTCAGCTGCTTTAATGCCTTTTACTTAATGTTTAGCAACGTTTGAGAAGAGTAATCTTTCGAAAAATTTTATTATTCACTAAAGATGAATTATTGCATTGCTTGCTGTCAGCAAGCACACCTTTACTCGTATATATATATATATATATATATATATATATATATATATATATATATATATATATATATATATATATATATATATATATATATATAGGATATTAATGTCAGGCCCAAACCGCTTCGGCCACGGAGCCGCCGATTTTTTTACGTAATGGCCCACTAAATCTCACTTAGGAAAAATTCGGAAATCCACTTTACCTATCATGGGTTCGATTCAAGGAGGCCCCAAAAATCGACTTTCCCCATTTAGAATGCATGGGCCGTTTTTCAAATAATTTAAAAAAATACTTCCCATTAAGCTAGAAAAGGAAAATTCCATATAGCTATTGCTACTATATATATCTACGCAAATATGCTATTTTTTACGCGCAACCGGTCATGGGTTCGATGCCAGGAGGTGAAATATTTTCAAATTTCGAAAAATCCTAGCTCTCTTAATATGATACATAGATCATTCAAATTTTTTACACTAATAGAAAAGTATATTATATACCTCGAAAAAAATCAACAGTTGCCTACGTGTCACAGGTTCGATTCCAGAGCGTCCCGTAATCTCGATTTTCTCCGTTAGGAATGCATGGGGCCTTTTTTCAAATAATTTTAAAAATACTTCCCATTAAGTTAAAAGAATAAGATTTCGTGTAGCTATTGCTAATATATATGTCTACGGAAAAATGTAGTATTTTACGTACAATAGGTCCTGGGTTCGATGCCAGGAGGTGAAATATTTTCAGATTTTGAAAAATTGTAGCTCCCTTAATATCGTACATAGTTCATTCAAACGTTTAACACGTATAGATACTTACAAAATGTACTTGGGAAAAAATCAGCATTTGCCTTTGTGCCACGGGTTCGATTCCAGAGCGTCCCGTAATCTCGATTTTGGTCATAAGGAATGCATTGGCAATATTTGCGAAAGCTTTTTATAACACTTCCCAACCGCGCAGAGGTTCAATATTTCACTCAGGCAAAAAAGGGACCATTCCCGCTTTAAGGCATCCCAAAGATTGTCGTAAATGGTCGTTGGTTCGATTCTAGGGGGCAAACCTTCGTAAGAAATGCATAGGGAATTAAGGACTCATTTTAAGGTACTTCCTAAATGATTTTCCTTTTGAAATTCGAGATGTTTGTAAAGTCAATCATATTCAAGCGAAACATTATAGTAATTTTCGTAAGATGGCCTTGGTTCGACGCCGGGGCGGGAATAAAGCTGCCGTCAGAAATGCATGGGAAAACGAATTCAGTGCATTGTCCGCTGCGAAAATGTCCTTTACTTAGCATGATTTATCCGAATAATCTTTGGTAAATTGTTACGTTTTATTAAAAGATATATTTTCCGACTGCTTGCTGTCAGCAAGCACACCTTTACTCGTATCTTATATCTATACATATAGACGCTTCGGGGGGATATATATAACATATATATATATATATAGGATATTAATGTCAGGCCCAAGCCGCTTTGACCACGCAGCCGCCGATTTTTTTACGTAATGGCCAACTAAATCTCACCTAGGAAAAATTGGGAAACCGACCCTACCTATCATGGGTTCGATTCTAGAAGACCCCAAAAATCGATTTTGCCCATTAAGAATGCATTGGGCCGTTTTTCAAATGATTTTAAAAACACTTCCCATTAACCTAGAAGGATAAGATTTCATATAGCTATTGCTACTATATATATCTACGGAAAAATGCTATTGCTTACGTCCAACCGGTCATGGGTTCGATGCCAGGAGGTGAAATATTGTCAAATTTCAAAAAATCGTAGCTCTCTTAATATGATACATAGATCATTTAAACTTTCAAAGCCTATAGATACGTATAAAATGTACTTTGATAAAAATCAACAGTTGTCTATGTTTCACGGGTTCGATTCCAGAGCGTCCCGTAATCTCGATTTTCCCCGTTAAGAATGCATGGGGCCCTTTTTCAAATAATTTTTAAATTCCTTCCAATTGAGTTACAGCGATAAGATTCCATGTACCTATTGCTTATATATATGTCTACGGAAAAATGCAATATTTTACGCACAATCAGTCCTGGGTTCGATGCCAGGAGGTGAAATATTTTTGAATTTTAAAAAATCGTAGCTCTCTTAATATCGTACATAGACCATTCAAACTTTCAAAACGAATAGATAATTACAAAATGTAATTGAAAAAAAATCAGCATTTGCCTATGTGTCACGGGTTCGATTCCAGAGCGTCCCGGAATCTCGATTTTTCCCGTTTAAAATACATTGGCCATATTTCCGATAGCTTTTTATGACACTTTCCAACCGCGCAGAGGTTCAAAATTTCACACAGCCATAAAAGGGACCATTCTCACTTAAAAGCGACCGTAATAGTATCGTAAATGGTCGTTCGTTCGATTCTAGGGGGCGTTAACAATAACTTCGTAAGAAATGCATAGGGAATTAAGAACTCATTTTAAGCTACTTCCTGAATGAATTTCCTTTTGAAATCTGGAGTGTTTATAAAGTCAAACATACTCAAGCGAAAGATTACAGTAATTTTAGCAGGATGACCTTAGTTCGACGCCGGGGCGGGGTTTTAGCTGCCAAAAGAAATGCATCGGAAATCGTATTCAGTGCATTTTCAGCTGCGTTAATGCCCTTTACTTAATGTTTAGCAACGTTTGAGCAGAGTAATCTTTCGAAAAATTTTATTATTCACTAAATATAAATTATTGCATTGCTTGCTGTAAGCAAGCGCACCTTTACTCGTATCTTATATATATATAGATAACTAGGGGGTAAAAAAAAATTGAGGATACAAATGTCTGGCCCAAACTGCTGAGGCCACGGGCTCGCCGATTTTTTTGTGTAATGGCCATCTAAAATTAACCCAGGAAAAAATCTAAAACCCACTCAAAATATCATGGGTTCGATTCTGGGAGGCCCCAAAGTCGGATTTTTCTCCATAAGAATGCATGGAGTCGATTTTTGACAATTTTAAAAAAATACTTTCCGGGAACGTAGTACAACGAAATTTCATTTGGTTATAGATAATTTATGTTTCTACACAAAAATTTTATCAATTATTCACAAAAGATCATGGGTTCGATGCCAGGAGGTAAAATATTTTCAAATTTTTAAAAATCGTATCTCTCTTAATATGTTACATAGGTCATTCAAACCTTTTACGCTTATAGATACGTACATAATGTACTTTTGAAAAAATCAACAGTTACGTATGAGTCACGGGTTCGATTCCAGAGCGTCCCGTAAACTCGATTTTTCCCGTTTAAAATACATTGACCATATTTCCGAAAGCTTTTTATGACACTTCCGAACCGCGCAGAGGTTCAGAATTTCACACAGCTATAAAAGGGACCATTCTCACTTAAAAGCAATCGTAATTATGTCGTAAATGGTCGTTGGTTCGATTCTAGGTTGCGTTAACAAAACTTCGTAAGAAATGCATTGGGAAATAAGGACTAATTTTAAGGTACTTCCTGAATGAATTTCCTTTTGAAATTCGGGGTATTTATAAATTCAACCATACCCTAGCGAAAAATTACAGTGATTTTAACAGGATGACCTTGGTTCGATGCCGGGGCGGGAATTATGCTTCCGGAAGAAATGCATCGGTAATCAAACTCAGTGCATTTTCAGCTGCGTTAATGTCCTTTATGTTTAGCAACGTTTGAGCAGAATAATCTTTCGAAAAATTTTATTTTTCACTAAAGATAAATTATTGCATTGCTTGCTGTCAGCAAGCACACCTTTACTCGTATAACATATATATATATTCATATATATAGGATATTAATGTCAGGCCCAAACCGCTTTGGCCACGGAGCCGCCGATTTTTTTACGTAATGGCCCACTAAATCTCACCTAGGAAAAATTCGGAAACCGACCCCTACCTATCATGGGTTCGATTCTAGGAGGCCCCAAAAGTCGACTTTCCCCCGTAAGAATGCATGGGGCCGTTTTTCAAATAATTTTTAATAATACTTCCCATGAAGCTAGAAGAATAACATTTCGTGTGACTATTGCATTTATACATATTTACGGATAAATGGTATAATTCAGCTGCAAATAGTCATGGGTTCGATGCCAGGAGGTGAAATATTTTCAGATTTAAAAAAAATCGTTGCTCTCTTAATATGATATATAGATCATTCAAACTTTCAAAACATATAGATACGTATATAGTGTACTTCGAAAAAATCAGCACCTGCCTATGTGCCATTGGTTCGATTCCAGAGCAACCCGTAATCACGATTTTTCCGGTAAGGAATGCATTGACCATATTTCCGAAAGCTTTTTATGACACTTTCCAACCGCGCAAAGGTTCAAAATTTCACACAGCCATAAAAGGGACAATTCTCATATAATATCATACTTAATATTGTCGGAAATGGTCGTTAGTTCGATGCTAGGGGGCGTTTACTATAATTTCGTAAGAAATGCATAGGGAATTGAGGACTCATTTTGAGGTACTTCCTTAGGGAAGTCTTCCATTTGAAATGTACAGTGAAAACATTATTATTATTTTAAAGATTTAAATTCAGCAGAATTTCTTTCATAATTGGAATATTTTTAAAGAAATAGTAGTTTATTAGATTTATTATATCTCTATTCGTCCGCATCTCAATAACTCGTTAATCAATTTATTAAGAATGCCTTTTGTTTGTCCTCACAAATCGCATTATTCCAATTTCCAAATTATTTCGCATTTAATTCTTTCGATTTTTTCTCTTTTTTTGTGAGAAAAAGGAAATTTCGCGGCCATCAGAAGGATTTCACAAATGTCTCACTCGCTTTTATTAAGGGAAATTCCGAGCATCAAATCTCTGAGCAATGACTAAATTTTTCATAATTTTTCATTGGATAAATGTTCATTTTTGCCGTTATTTTTTTCGTCATTCATACAACCATTGCTCGTTCCAATCATGAATGATGTTTGATTTTGTTCAAATTAAAGTCAATGTCTAATGAAACTCCGATCAAACAATGAGAGTATAGAACATTATGATATAAAATTAGTTTTGTTGGCAATTCCACCAATAAAACGAGGAATTCGAAAAAATAGTTCAAATAAATCAATGACAAGACCACCTCCACCATGATTTTTTATTCGAATATTATTTTGTTCTTAATTTGAAACAAATTTGAGACTAAATCAATATCTTTATCGTGAAATAAATGTTAGTTTTAGGTTTATTCTATTTAACAGCTTCTTATTGAACATTGCTCTGGGAATTACCGCGTTTTAGACAAATATCTTTCATAATTGTCATCATTTTTGGATTCAGACTAAAAATTGCCTACGACATTAGACTTTGCCTATTACTTTTATGATTAATTAAGTCTTCAACTTTAAGCTTAAATGAATGTTCGACTGATCATTGAAAATGTGTTTGCCTTAATTGAATCTCTTTTTTACTTGTTTCTACAATGGTTCATCAAAACGTTCACCTACATTTTCTTCCAAATATTTGCCTCTCTATTCCTTAATTGGCAAAAAGGACTCTGAAATGCTATTCACCATTTTTCGTTTGCTTTTGGAAGAACTCTTCGATAATTATTACCACGACATTCTTCTTTACAACAATTAGCATCACTTTTCCCTGTCAATTACTTTCTGTCACTTTTCTTTCGTTTCCTTCTGTATCTTTTAAAAATGTTTACTTGAGTTTCCTTTGGAAAATTATTTTTAACAAACAATATTAGCGTAAATATTGTTTGTTAAAAAACTGAACTGGAAACCATTTATGATGACATTTAACATTTTCCTTGAGTCATTCTTACCAACTGAAAATGTGCTCGATACCCTATGAATAAAAATTATGAATGAAATTCGAATAAAAGTAATGTTCTATTTATATAAAAGGAAAATGTGTAGTCAGATAAGCATTACATCTTCGATTACACTTTCGACTTTGCGAGAAGCAACTCAATGAATTTATATATATATATATATATTAATTTGTCATGGTGTAATTTAACTTTTTTATAGCTCGAGTTTTAAAATAAATATTGCAACATATCTTATCGATAGTTCTTTCCCGCCAATCAATTCAAAAATAAACATTCCTTCCGTACTAAGCTCCCCACTTAGTTCCCCTATTCAATAATAGATGGCGTCTGCGGTTTTCCTATCGATTTTGGACGAATGTGGGACAGTTACAGTTAGTAAGTTACTTATATCCTCCCTCTATAGTTTAGCATACGAACTAATCAGGCTCATTTAAAGTAATAATATCTCTTTTTCTTTAATCCTCTTTTTTAATTTTTAGAGATTCTTTGAGATATCATACTTTACGAAAGGAATTGATCAGAATATGATCGCTAGTTATTGTCTATCGCTATTGTTTACTTAGTTATTTACTATTACCTGAGTCTTTCAATTCTCTAATTCCCTAACAGTTTCCGGTGAACGATTTTGAAAAAGCACACTTAATTCCTGTTATTCTATAAACATGTACTAAAATATTCATAGATATTTTAAAATCGAAGGACTTCGCCGAAAATGGATACCAAATGATAATCATATTTAACCTTCATTGATTAATACGAAATATCTAATTAAAATATATTAAAATTATATGCATCATATAGCATCTCTCAAGTTGAATATGGTCACGTGTTACTTCTAAACTACGCACACGCTTTTGAGGCTTGCCACTCTGCATTAACGTCGTAGGTAATAATCGATAAAGAATTATTTGGATTTTGAAGAGTTAAAATTGCTAGAATCAAGAATTTTACAAAGCCGGTTTAAAAATTAAAGTTCAATATGTTTTCATTCGCACGTTTGCAAACACCAGTAGACAACCAGAAGTGAAAATAACGATATGAGCGGGACTCGAACCTAAGTACCTCGCTCACAGCCCCGTTTCTTATAAAATATTCTATTTTTTTAAGCTAAATCAAATACCATTTATCTAATTTAAGTGGAATCGATTATTATTTATAGCAGAAATAAATGTACGAATCGAAAGAGAACACAGAAGAGCATTTTGGGAAATTTGGTTGGTGACATTCGGTAGACGCCTTTTTTTCAGTTTAAAAACACTTTCGCAACAAATTATTCTGTGTCTCAGTTTTCTTGAAACAAGTGTTCTTAATTATTCATTTTAAACAAACCAATTTAATGTAAATTTTCGTTCTTCTTTTTAATTTCGAAACTATTTTAGAGTAAAAGATCGAAGTCGTTTCCTCGGATTCATTTCGCATTTGATCGGCGTTTGTTTATTTTTATTAAAATTTGTATAAAATCGATTCTTCGTTAAAGGGATGCCTTGTATAATTTTGTTCGAATAATTTCTTTTAAACAAAATATATATTTCATAACAGTAATTTATGAAAAATATTATTCGAAAATTCGAAGCAATACTTAAAACGATAGTTATTAAAGGCGATTAAGGCATATTAACATTTAGAGAAAATAACAATTAATGCGATCACTTCATCTCGAAGCGTCTTCACAATGGGATTCGGAGGCTTACCTTTTTCAACATCAGATTGAAATCTTAATGACACTCGAATTCGATTACTGAGCAAACGATCATTTTGAAGCTATTATTCATTTAAGGAAGTGTTCTTACCTAAATTTGTTGATTAAACTTTTGGTTGGACTTCAAAATAGAATAGAAAAATTTTCCCTTTTTATAAATTTAAGGCGAATGAAAATATCCCGCAATACATTCATCAAAAATACCAAACAACAGAACTGTAAATTAATATAAGAGTAAAACATATTCGTTTTAATTATTTGCCCATTCTATTGCTCCCAATATTTGCAAATATATCACGCATTATATGAAAAGGAAAGAACTAAGAATGAAAATGCATTTCTTGTGAGTAAAAAACTTGATCCTCTTTCATAAATGCTGCTTCATAGGTCACCTGAAAATATCTTTTACGGGAAACAAATACGTATTTGAAAATCTCCTTCGATGTATACTTTCTCCAAAATCTCCCGCGAATGATCTCTTTTTCGAATTCCCCTCAAAATATTCTCCATAATTATTCGTCTGATGGACATCATCCTCTGATGGAATGTGTGCCGAAACAACGAGGCATCGTAGTTATGCTTTAAAACGACAAATACAAACGACAATCTATATTTTATAAAATTTTAAACGCCCAATTGGAATATAGGTCCAAAGTATTCATGGAAAATGGTGGTGATTAACAAACGAAGCACGGAAAGTGATAATTCTTCGAAAGAAAACTATTTAAGGTCGAATCTTACGATATTTTATAAAAAGGATTTAAAATGAAAGAGATGAAAAAAATTATCTGAATGTATCTTGTACGAGGTAATTTCCACCCGAAAAACGTTGTTTTTGTCGTTTTTGCTTCTCATTAATGCGTTCATTTAATAACGGATTATAATTCCGTTCAGCAATTCATTTTGCTCGAAATCGGAAAAAGCCTTAGTTTACGTTTTCTCCGTCGCCTTTGCGAAATCCAACGCCTTCGTTTGATTTCTGGAAACCTACTTTTTTATCCTTTGATGTACTTTCCGTATGTTAATGTCATTTACTTCGATCCAAAAATCATCTTAAATTAATTGCTTTCTTCGTTGCGATTTGTGGATATTTTTGATGAGACAATTTTCGCAAAAGAAATCTTATCCGATTGGACTTAAATCTGAATAATAAAAGCGATAAAACCTTAGAATTTAAAAAGTTACTTAAAAATAAAGTGCGTTATATTGTCGGAAACATTTTATATTATTTTTACGTAGATTGAACCTTTTTATATTTTAATTGACGGTATCTAATTTAGCTACTACGTCATTTATATAAGCCAAAGAATTTAATCTCTACATGTCACAACCACCGGAAAAAGAAGTTATATTTTATGCAAAATTCTGTATGAAGAAGACAAGATTTTCTTTTTTCGCCGCTGAAAGCGAGTTCCTCAACAATCATCATTTGAATATAATCTGTTCCTTTTGTGACGAATGCGTTCGTGTTTCAATCGATTGTTGGAATCGCTCGTTAAAAGATCATGTGATCGGTTTATTTAGTGATGACCAATTTGTATTTATTCTTGTTTCGAGTATTTAGGTCAAATATTTCACAATTACATCATATCTATTAATTTCATTCTTTAACATTATTTGAAGAATATTCCCTGAAAGTTTTTATCAATGTCGAAAGTTCTTCGTCCAAAAAAAAGTAAATGCGCTTCCGTTTTAGATGCCAAATTAGATGCCTTTAATTAAAATATTAATTCGCTATTTTTAATGAATGTGATCGACTTTACGCTCTGAAATATTTTTAGGAAGCAAATTCGGTATATTTAAAATCGATTTGAAGAAACATCGTTTCATTGCGAAAAAATCATCGCGAAAAATTCTGATTCCGATATAAGGAGAATTTCGAATTCTTAAAAGCGGATTGAAAATAAAGATGGAAAGTTGAAAATGTATTGAATCGCTTTAGAAAATGTAAATAACGGAAATTTATTTGGAAGTTCTAGCAGAAAGCCGCAGTCATTGACATTCGTCATGAGCATCGTTCACTGCGATTGTGAAACTGTTTTCTATGAGAACAAAAAAACGCAGTCGAAGGTAATTACGGAGTAGCGACCTGTTTGTCCAAATGCGAGGAAGAGTGAGTCAGAGTGCCTTTTGGGGTCCGTTCAATTGGAGCGACCTTTTTTATCCATTTGATGGAATTCATTTGTTGCATTTCTTCAAACACATTGGCTTTCGTACCAACAGAACAGCAATATTAATTTATTTGATTGTATTGGGGAAATTCTGCTATCGAATTCTACCTTTGATAACATTTATTCCAATGTCAATCCTATCACCTACATTCCCTTTTTCATCTAAAACAAGGAAAATCTCGTTTTCTTCATTCGTTTTAAGATTCTACTTATGAAGAATGATTTCTTAGTTAGATGATCAAAATCAAGAGTTGTTATAACTTTAAATAGCCCCAAATTATCTTAAAATTTCGAGTTTTTTTCATTATGATACTGTTAAATCATCCTCCGAGAGAAGCACGCCACCGGAATCGTCAAAAATGAAGGCAGTTGAGGTTCGGAGTGTCTCCAAGTAATTGAAGATACGTTAAGGAAATGAGATTTTAGTGACGTAATCCCCGCGTTGCTTGCCAAACAAGAGACGTTCGTTAATTGGCTTTAAAGTTGGTTTCCAAGGAAAATCGTCTTTCGAATGCAATAGTGTATCATAATTACGTGAATTTAGTAGGACATTGCAGAAGGCGTTTTGCCAATCTAATAACACGGTGATATATAATGTTTAAAAGCTGATGTTATTATATATGTATTTTATACGTGATTTTATTTTTGGGACATATGTGTGAGGATTACTTTGAGCTCAGATATTTTTATGCCCTAATCTACAAAAGAAATAGGAAGTTTGAGAATTATTCCAATCACTTCTGAATTATTTCCTATGGAATAAATTAAGATCGTCTTGCCATTAGTTGAATTTCATTCATCAAAGGAATCAGTAATTTTAAATATAGATTATAGAAAGATCATTCTTAATAACTTTTACTTAACTTACTTCGTACCTTAATTTTCATTTAATTATTATCATTCGATCTTTATATTTCGCTCGTCATTTGTCCTCTTTTCTGTCTTCTCTTTTTTCCAAAATTTTCGATTTTTCACTTTCGGCGCCGTAACATTTCCAAATTTCATTATTCTAAAGAACATTCGAATTGATTGTTTCGATTAGTTCAATTAATTGATTATTGAGATCTTTTAAATTACCTCTTTGGAATTATCTTCTCTTATGTTTCTTTAATTAAATAAATACGTTGGACAGGAAAAAAGAAAACAGAAATCCTATTCAAGGAAACAATACAAGATTGACAGACCACTTAAGATTATTTACCATAGCAGAAAAAGTATTAAAAAAGAAAAACAAGAATTAGACGGGATCGTACTTTTTCCACAATTTTATTTTCAAACGACCGGTGATCGTCATCATCAGGTACATGTCACAGAAGCCATTGTGACGTAATATGATGATCACTCGCTGAAACCGGTCGTTTAAGAATAAAATAGTGTATCGGCATAATATGGAGTGTAGCACATGATGTGATCGTTCCAACATATCCTTTTAAGCAATAATTCCTTCGAACTTTGTAAATTTGAAAAATCGTTTTCCCTAAATTTAGCCAGAGAACAAGTTTGTTCGACTTCGAAGATATTTTAGATGTAAATGATTCGACGATTGGAATGATAAAGAATCGCAACATTCAGCTGATTTACACTTATCCTGTCACAATAAGACGTTGAAATGGAATATTTCCTCAAATTAACTCAGTATAAATTATTTAAGTTTGGTATCACTACTATTTATACGCTCACATTGACTCGTTGCTTAAAAAATTCCATAATTGCAATTTATTTGTTCTCTATTATTTAACCGATTTGATAGCTCTCAAATGGAACTGAATTATGTCTCACCTGTAATTGTATTGAAGGAATTAATAATTTCTCAGGATCATCCAAAAAGAGCAAAATTCTTCGATACTAATTCTTGTTATGAAGTGTTTAGAGAGAAAACTACATAAGTACATAGATTATACATACATACATATAACTACATAGATTTGGATCGGAATTAAAAATTTCCGGCTCTCGATGGATCATCATTAATTCTCTGCTTCTGCACATTTATCGAGTGAAACTAAAGGGAACCAAATCATATCTTACGTTTGCATCGATTTTGCGAGTCAATAATAAGAACTCATAAAACTGCGATAGGGTCATCGATTTCGTTGTTATAGATGACACGTGTTTACAATGATTTCATTTCAATACTCAGATTGCGTTATGCACGAGTATTTTTTACGGAAATTATCGGAAAGTATCAGATAATACGAGAAACGAATCCGAATAAAATTTCTTTCTAGTATAGATCACTTTAGCAAAGTTGCATTCGCAACTGCCCTCGTGCGGAGGTGAGAAAATAGAAGTCATTAAGGAGTTGGCCGTGATGAGGAACGGTAAGCGCAGAGTGGACAGTGCCGCGAGGATTGCAGGTGGAAAGAGGCTCAGAGTGCCAACATTGAGGGTGTCGTACCACTCAACTGTCTACCTACGCAGTTTTTCTCATCTTCTGCCTTCGGGAAGAGGGGAAACAGTGAGTACGCTCATCTGGTTGTTTATCCAGTCGTATTTTTGGACGATGATCGCATCAATATTTCCATTGTATCAGATTCAGGATATTTCCAAAGTACGTTTTTCCGTACTTTTCAACGCATTTGAACCGATATCCACACAATCTATTTTAATTTTACAGATGACTTTGGTTCTCGAAATAGATTCGCGTCAAATAATCATCCTTTTGTTCTTCTTCGAACACCGTGATAATGTTCATTTTTCGATTTCTCATCTGATTCTTGGATGCAAAAACTTTTCTCTTTTATTTATTCTTTGTTAAAATGTAATCAAATACGAGAAAATAAAACATCGAGTACTTCAGTTTTCCGTATCAAAAAACGCTCTCTGATAGTAAATATCTATCGATTGTTTTAGTTCACAATCACAGTCTTGACTTTGACGTATCTCCGAAAAGTGGACAAACTCATTTCATTGATACTTCTCTGAAATAGGCGCCTTCACGGTCATCCGCCAATTTTCCGAAGCCAACTTATGGCAAAAGTTCCCAAAGTTTAAATGTAAATGCCCCCTCAGAATTTTTACCAACGTTTATATAAGGCTAAATATGGAGCCATTGCTTCATTTTTACGTTCTGCAGAAGAGAATGTCCCAGAGAGATTTTGTCATGCCGAACTGCCACCATACGGTGGTGCGCCCTGGTGCTGTACTCTGGAACTACCTTGACGGCACTTCCGTCGTAGCGGGATTCGATTTATCGACATTTGCACCGATGTAACGACAATTTACGTCAAAGATTCATGATAAACTCTTAGATTTTCGTTGAAGAAACAAATGATATGTACCTCGAACGACAAAAGGTAAATCTAATAAACCATATCTACGAGGGCACTGAATTGAGTGAGAAGGTACTCCATATTTACGATCAAAAGTATTAAGTATTACCAACTCTATAACAGTTCATATCCATGAGGTATTCGAAAAATCTTCGCATTTATATGTCTCGGTATAACATTCAATATTCCGGTTTTAAATGTAAGGAATTAAGCATTTATTTAGCTTTTATGCAATAAATATAAATCATTGTCTAAAGGCTAAAATTTCCCTATTGAGGAAATTGGATAATTTTTATCAAATGGTAATTGTTTATAAACGGAATTTCGATTTGTTGTATTATTTCTTAGGAAGCATTTAGAATTTTTAAAAAGAATAAAATTTTACAGCTTTGGAATATCATCTAAAATAGATAAAATCTGAGATATAATCTTTTAGTCTGCATTCTAAGAATTTGACCATTATATTTACCATTTATGATTTCCATAGAGAAAATGTCTTGGAGTCTTTTACCTTCTACTTTATTCACTTTAAGAGGTGTTCGGATGCAAATTATCATTTCATTTGGTTTATAAATTTTGGTCCTTTAGAAAACATTTTTATTTACGGGACGATCACAAAATTTAACACGAAGGGTTCAATTCGAATGCGTTTTTTAAGTTATATTTTTTAACGATAAACGAACGATAGTGAATTGTGGAATGTTTTATTATCCAAAATAATAGTAAAAGAATGTCACTTGCAAGTGAAGAGGACCCTTTCTGAGGAAATTATTGATGATATATAGTAGACCTACATTGAATTCAGGAATTCTAGGTCCATAGGCGGCTGTTGTAGTATAGGAATTCTAAGAAGCCAAACAATAATATAAACATCGTACTGATTAACTTCCTCATCAGTTGCAAAAACGAAACCAACATAAATTTTAAACCATACTATGTTTTACATTTAATGTTACAAAGGTGTAGAAAATGTCGAACCACTATAAGATTATGAGAGGTGCTAATACAGTTTCTGCCAATCATTTAAAACTTTATCCATCGAAAATGTTTTTCTTATTGTCGGAACTTTCAAATGAAACTAAGAGCGCTTCAAAATTATATCATTTTGTAATTGTCGCAAATTCATTCATAAATCATTTCGGCCTATTTTACGATATTACTGCCACGTAATTGTCACAGACATTTTTAATTTTGGACGTTCTCCAGAAATATGGCCGATGAGTCGTATACTCCTTCTTCTGTACTTGAATAAATGAGATGGAATTACTTGGCAACATGATTCCTTGTCAAGAGAAATTGAGTTAAAAACGGATTTTCTCATAATAATGGTCATTTAATTAAATAAGTTTCACTCCTTTCTAATGTAAAAATCATATTGTGGTAATTTCATTTGATGAAATCGTATTATACTGAATGAATTGAGTATTGGGTCGGTGTATTCATTTCTCAGCACATTATATTATTCTCACTCAAGGTGACTTAAAATTTGAAATTCATAGTGAAATTAATGTTTGTAATGATATTGTATAATGATGATACGAAGTATTCATGGAAATATATTTTAATATAATAATATATTGATTGATTCTTTTAAACTTGACTAATTTTTCAAGTTGAAGGTTGAAAAACAAAAATTAATGATGTAAGCCGTATGAACATGTAATATAATCATTTAATAATGCAAGTAACTTATCTCACCAAATTCGTTTCTTTGTGTGATGTGACCTCTTGTAAAAGATCGTCCTTTTATCTCTAATCCCGATTTTTATTATTATATTAAAATACTTATTATCTATTCCTTCTTTGGTTCGCAATCGGCACTAAAGTTATTAATTAGCTCAAAAATTGTCAAAATTCTATTTTTATAACGTTCTCTATTCAGACTCCAGAGTTTTCTGTAATAATTTATTAAAATTTGATAAAAAATACAATTTAAAAATTATTGATCACTAAAACATGTAAACTCAATTTCTGCCTGAATTAAGTCGATTCGTCATATGAAGAATACTTTCATAAATAAATTAGGTCTAATTTTAATGTTATAATTAAATTTTATTTTTCATCATTTTCGTTACAATGATTTATCTAATATTTGATGAATATTTATGCTTTGAAAATTACACAAAAGTTCTATTCTAGTGGAGTAAAAGTAATGGAGAAAAGATCCCAATCGTCTTCCAAAAATTGGCTTCTTTCGGAATATCATTGTTATTAAGTTAATCTTAGAACGCATATGAAATTAATCTCGAAAATAAATATGAAAATATTTCATATTTAGCCAATGGTTCACTCAAAAGTGTTTTCCGTTCAAATCTGTGACGAGTACTTGTCGAATAAACCGAATACGTATATTTTCGTAAAAAAGATTAACTCTGATAATTGAGTGAATCAATTAGAATGATGATTGTGATTATGATGATGATGATGTGACTTAATCATCCGCTCATTCTTTATGAGTAAATGAAATGAAAAGGATCATATTTTATTATTTAAGCTACTTTTTCGACAATAAGCATTCAAATTTTTCTCCATATAATTGTCGTACCTCTAATTATTTGATTTTATCCGATATTTTCCTGCAGCGACATGAATTCTTAATATATAATAATAAAAAGATAAAAAATAATAATTTCTACACTTAAGATACTTCAATGTCACTCGTATGACTTCAGAATTTATCATCAGAAATATAAAAAGGAGGATTTATTTTCATCGAGTAAATACTTTATGTTAAAAATATATTTTTATGCAAAAATTCAACATTTTAATTTTAACGATCTAAATCTGTCCATCTCAAAAATTAAAATTCCTATATAATTGCTTATAACAGTTACGACGATTATAAAAGATAAATATAATTCACATATATCGCAGCTACAAAACCAAAATACTTCTAATATACTAATTCTACTAAAACTCTCTCTTCGGCATCAGAGATGCACTTGACCCATGCTTTGCATATGCACCATTTTACCAACGATAATTTTAGATTTCCGCATCGGGAAGATGCGAAATAAAACTTTAATGTATGGCTCAATTTCTGCCTTTTAAATAAACCTTCGAATATAATAATGTTTAAAATTTGTATTCATCATGAAATCGATTAGAAATCGGGGATATGAATAATCGATTTTGAAAATTTGGACAAAACCGTTCTGCTAGAAGTTGAGTTTTTGATTTTTGTTATACATTAGAGTTTTCTCTATTATTAATAGAGAATATTAGCGACCGCGTCATTTCCGTTTGATGGGTGTTCATTCCATCTTTGGTACCTCCGCATTTCTTTTCATCACCACACTTGTCGAAATGAAATCAATAGACGATCAACGATCGCTGCAACAATTGCCCCAATTTATATGTCTTTCGAGAGATTTGAAGTGGATAACCAAGTTGTAGGGATCCCACGAACGAGCTATAAATAAGCACACATATGTGGATCAGCTGGTGCACTTATTTATAGCGAATAGATTGGCGTCCCTAGAAGATGCAATTAACCTCAAAGGAGAAGCACAAATCCAAAATCGATCTTCGTGACATCAGTTTATACGCAATTGTCTAAAATAATATTTATTTATGGTTTCCATTCAGCAAGATTCGGTTCGTGGATTAGAATTCTTTGGATACAATATTTCGAGAATCACTCTCATTGACATCAATATGATGGCCTGTTTTACTTATTAATATTATTCAATTGTTGCGCATTATTTAATTTTTTAAATTTGTTTTATTTCAGTTACTTTTGGTTCGAATTTTAATGTGTTATTATATCTGATGAATGGGATGTCAATACTCAAGTTTTTCTCATCAATAATTGATGAAATTTAAGGAAAATGAATACTCTCTGATGACTCGGCTTTCACTTTGAGGTAGCTCTCCATAATGAAAAGAGGGAACATATACCTTTAAAGGAATAAGAAATAAAATTGATAATTTTTTTAAAATAATCGAATCTTTGAACTGTTTCTCTTTATTTCTCGTATTTTACATTTTAATTTTTAAAATCCCGGTACATAAAGAAATACAATGTGACCTTTCAAAGTTTTTAACATCCGCTTGAGGACCGTACGATTTTCTTGAATTAATTGTTTTTTTCCATCTGCTAAATATTTTTACATGAATCGTGTAATTGAAAGAAATTTTTCAAATGCTTGACCAAATACAAAATTTATTCGCATTTTGGATTTTCTTCTCCTTTAATTAACGTATTCTCTAATATAGACCTTATTTGACACAATCCGTGATACAATTTCGCTTGAAAATTCTCTGATTTTGGGTTTTTAAGTGAACCAAAATATTCACAATTCGGAATGTGTAATTGGGCATCGGAAGCATTCATCCTCAAATTCTCACATTTCCCCATTTGACGGATATAAAAAAGTGATCCATTTTGGAACCATAATTATTATATCGCGCCTATCGTGTTAAATGGATGCGAAATGGTGGAATTGAATGAATATAAAAACAGCACTCAATTCTTAGTAATTGTTTTATAAGTACGCTTACTGGTGATTGGTGATCACTCCATTTGCAATTCTATTCATTATTTAATACTTTATCTGAACGTATCACATCTGTTAGATTTGAATTGGGAAAAGTGTTTGGATAGCGAATTTAATCAGAATATTATGATTTTAAAAAGGAAAACGAACACATTTTGTGAAGTCAGTGTTTACGTTTTCATTTACCTTGACGACATTCCCCAAAAGGACTTAAGACAACCATCGTAAACCAATCATTATTATATTAATTGTTGCAATTCTTATGACATTCAAAGCGGTTCCATGAAAACAGAATTAAGTTCTTGTTTTTTGTGAAAATATTGCCAGACTTTTTTCAAGAAATGTCTTAATGACTAATACTCCAGAGAAAATTTTAATATACGTGATATGATATACAAAAAATTTAGTCGATTCTAATTAGCAGCACATACGATGTCTTTCTAGTTTCTTAAGTATACCCTTTTCTAGTTTTCCCATTTCTCTATTTTGAATTGACCCTCGCCAATTCAAAATAGAGAAATATGCTTCTTTCTAGCTTACCTAAACGGATTTTTATTTTTTAAAATTAAAATCGCTCAAAATCATTAAGAATTCTTTTAACGAATATATTAGCACTAATTTCCAGTTCATTTCATTTATCTATTGATATTATGAAGGCTCGTTCACGAGAGCTTCTAAGGTACGAGAAAACTAAATTAATCCATTGCGGATGTTGAAGTACCTTTAAAGATGACGAACAGAGGTTTTGTGGATTTCTCAAATGCGGCTTTGAAAGAAACTAAGCTAAGTATTAAAGAATTGGAAGTAAATTAAAGAAATTGAATAACTTTTAAACTACAAATGATTCCGTTTCTTAAAACTTATATAGTTATCAGAATTAACACTTTAACCCTCTACTAGCCATTTCAGCTGGATTACATATATCTATTATATATAAACGCTTCGAGGGGATATCTATTATATATAGACGCTTCGGGGGGATATATATATATATATATATATATATATATATATATATATATATATATATATATATATATATATATATATATATATATATATATATCTATTATATATAGACGCTTCGGGGGGATATATATATATACAGATATATATATATAGGATATTAATGTCAGGCCCAAACCGCTGGGGCCACGGAGCCGCCGATTTTTTTACGTCATGGTCAACTAAATCTCACCTAGGAAAAATTGGGAAACCGACCCTACCTATCATGGGTTCGATTCTAGAAGGCCCCAAAAATCGATTTTCCCCATTAAGAATGCATTGGGCCGTTTTTCAAATGATTTTAAAAATACTTCCCATTAAGCTAGAAGCATAAGATTTCATACGGTTATTTATATTATATATATCTACGGAAAAATGCTATTGCTTACGTGCAAATGGTCATGGGTTCGATGCCAGGAGGTGAAAACGTTTCAAATTTTGAAAAATCGTAGCTCCGTTAATATCATAAGTAGGTCATTCAAACTTTTTACACCTATAGAAACGTATGCAATTTACTTTGAAAAAAATCAACAGTTGCCTATGTGTCACGTGTTCGATTCCAGAGTGTCCCGTAATCTCGATTTTCCCCTATAAGAATGCATGGGGCCGTTTTTCAAATAATTTTAAAAATACTTCCCATTAAGTTAAAAGAATAAGATTTCGTGCAGCTATTCTTAATATAAATATCTCCGGGATAATGCAATATTTCACGCTCAACTGGTCATGGGTTCGATGCCAGGAGGTGAAATATTTTCGAATTTTAAAAAATTCTAGCTTCCTTAATATTATACTTAAATCATTCACACTTTTTAAACAAATAGATACGTATAAAATGTACTTTGAAAAAAATCAACAGTTGCCTATGTGTCACGGGTTCGATTCCAGAGTGTCCCGTAATCTCGATCTTCCCCATTAAGAATGCTTGGGGCCGTTTTTCAAATAATTTTTTAAATACTTCCCATTACACTAGAAAGTTAAAATTTCATGTGGCTATTGCTATTGTATATATGTACGGAAAAATGCCATTGATTACGTACAACCGGTCATGGGTTCGATGCCAGGTCGTGAATATCTTTCAAATTTTGAAAAATCGTTGCTCTATTTATCTTATACCTAGATCATTCAAATTTTCAACACAAATAGATAAGTATATTTTTTACTTCGAAAAAAATCAGCATTTCCCTATGTATCATGGGTTCGATTCCAGAGCGTCCCGTAAATTCGATTTTTCCCGTTTAAAATACATAGGCCATATTTCCGAAACCTTTTTAGGGCACTTCCTAGCCGCGCCGAGGTTCAAAATTTCACACAGTTATTAAGAGGACCATTCTCACTTAAAAGCTACCCTAAGATAGTCGTAAAAGGTCCTTGGTTCGATTCTAGGGGGCGTTAACTATATCTCCATTTGAAATGCATAGGGAATTTAGGACACATTTTGAGGTACTCTCTGAATGAATTTCCTTTTAATATTCGGAATATTTATAAAGTCAATCATACTCAAGCCAATAATGAAAGAATAATTCGTAAGATGGCCCTGGTTCGACACCAGGGCGGTAATAATGCTGCAGTAAGATATGCATGGGAAATCGAAATCAATGCAATGCTTGCTGCGAAAATGTCATTTACGTTATGTTTAGAATGGCCTTTCGGATCATATTTCGGGAAATTTTACATTTTATTAAAAGATATATTATTAAATTGCTTGCTGTAAGCAAGCGCACCTTCACTCGTATATATCTATACATATAGACGCTTCGGGGGGATATATATAACATATATATATCTATACATATAGACGCTTCGGGGGGATATATATAACATATATATATATAGGATATTAATGTCAGGCCCAAACAGCTTTCGCCACGGAGCCGCCGATTTTTTTCCGGAATGGCCTACTAAATCTCACTTAGGAAAAATTCGAAAACCGACCCTACCTATCATGGGTTCGATTCTAGGAGGTCCCAAAAATCGACTTTCCCCCGTAAGAATGCATTGGGCCGTTTTTCAAATAATTTTTTAAAATACTTCCCATTACGCTAGAAAAATGAGATTTCATACAGCTATTGCTATTATTAGTATCTATGGAAAAATATTATTTTTTACGTACAATCGGTCATGGGTTCGATGCCAGGAGGTGAAAAAGTTTCAAATTTCGAAAAATCGTAGCTCTCTTAATATGATACATAGATCATTCAAATTTTTTACACTTATAGATACGTATATAGTGTACATCGAAAAAAATCAATACTTGCCTATGTGTCACGGGTTCGATTCCAGAGCGTCCCGTAATCTCGATTTTCCCCGTTAGGAATGCATGGGGCGGTTTTTCAAATAATTTTAAATATACTTCCCATTAAGTTAAAAGAATAAGATTTCATGTAGCTATTGCTTATATATATGTCTACGGAAAAATGTAGTTTTTTACGTACAATCGGTCCTGGGTTCGATGCCAGGAGGTGAAATATTTTCAGATTTTGAAAAATCGTAGCTCCCTTAATATCGTACATAGATTATTCAAACCTTCTACAAATATAGATATATACAAAATGTAATTAGAAAGAAATCAGCACTTGCCTATGTATCACGGGTTCGATTCCAGAGCGACCCTTAATCTCGATTTTTCCCGTTGAAAATACATTGGCCATATTTCCGAAAGCTTTTTATGACACTTTCCAACCGCGCAGAGGTTCAAAATTTCACACAGCCATTAAGGGGACCATTCTTATTTAAAAGCTATCCTAATATTATCGTGAAAGGTCGTTGGTTCGATGCTAGGGGGCGTTAATTAATACTCCATGTTAAATACATAGAGAATTTAGGACTCATTTAAAGGTACTTCCTGAATGAATTTCCTTTTGCAATTCGGGCTGTTTATAAAGTCCACCATACTCAAGCGAAAGATTACAGTAATTTTAGCAGGATGACCATGGTTCGACGCCGGGGCGGGAATAATGCTGCCGTAAGAAATGCATGGGAAATCGAATTCAGTGCATTGTCCGCTGCGAAAATGTCCTTTACTTAGCATGATTTATCCGAATAATCTTTGGTAAATTCTTACGTTTTATTAAAAGATATATTTTTCGATTGCTTGCTGTAAGCAAGCGCACCTTTACTCGTATATATATATATATAGGATATTAATGTCAGGCCCAAGCCGCTTTGGCCACGCAGCCGCCGATTTTTTTACTTAATGGCCAACTAAATCTCACCTAGGAAAAATTGGGAAACCGACCCTACCTATCATGGGTTCGATTCTAGGAGGTCCCAAAAATCGACTTTCCCCATTAAGAATGCATTGGGCCGTTTTTCTATGAATTTTAAAAATACTTCCCATTACGCTAGAAAAATGAGATTTCATACAGCTATTGCTATTATTGATATCTATGGATAAATGCTATTGTTTACGTACAACCGGTCATGGGTTCGATGCCAGGAGGTGAAAAAGTTTCAAATTACGAAAAATCCTAGCTCTCTTAATACGAAACATAGAATAATCAAATTTTTTACACTTATAGGTATGTATATTATGTAACTCGAAAAAAATCCACACTTGCCTACATGTCACGGGTTTGATTCCAGAGCGTCCCGTAATCTCGATTTTCCCCGTAAAGAATGCATGGGGCCGTTTTTCAGATAAATTTAAAAATACTTCCCATTAAGTAAAAGGAATAAGATTTCATGCCTTTATTGCTTATATATATGTCTACAGAAAAATGTAGTATTTTACGTGAAATCGGTCCTGGGTTCGATGCCAGGAGGTGAAATATTTTCAGATTTTGAAAAATCGTAGCTCCATTAATATCGTACATAGATCATTCAAACCTTCTACAAATATAGGTACATGCAAAATGTAATTAGAAAAAAATCAGCAATTGCCTATGTATCACGGGTTCGATTCCAGAGCAACCCGTATTCTCGATTTTTCCCGTTTAAAATACAATGGCCATACTTCTGAATGCTTTTTATAACACTTCCCAACCGCGCAGAGGTTCAAAAATTCACACAGCCATTAAGGGGACCATTCTCATATAAAAGCTATCCTAAGATAGTCGTAAAAGGTCGTTGGTTCGATTCTAGGGGGCGAACCTTCGTAAGAAATGCATAGGGAATTTAGGACACATTTTAAGGTACTTCCTGAATGAATTTCCTTTTGCAATTCGGGGTGTTTATAAAGTCCACCATACTCAAGCGAAACATTACAGTAATTTTAGCAGGATGACCTTGGTTCGACGCCGGGACGGGAATAATGCTGCCGAAAGAAATGCATCGGAAATCGTTTTCAGTGCATTTTCAGCTGCGTTAATGTCCTTTACTTTATGTTCATCAACGTTTGAGCAGAGTAATCTTTCGAAAAATTTTATTTTTCGCTAAAGATAATTTATTACATTGCTTGCTGTTTAGCAAGCGCACCATTACTCGTAACATATATATATATATATATATATATATATATATATATATATATATATATATATATATATATATATATATATAGGATATTAATGTCAGGCCCAAACCGCTTCGGCCATGGATCCGCCGATTTTTTTACGTAATGGCCCACTAAATCTCACTCAGGAAAAATTGGGAAACCCACTCTACCTATCATGGGTTCGATTCTAGGAGGCCCCAAAAATCGACTTTCCCCCGTAAGAATGCATGGAGCCGTTTTTCAAATAATTTTTTAAAATACTTCAGATTGAGCTAGAAGAATAACATTTCATGAATCTATTGCTATTATATAAATCTACAGAAAAATGCTATATTTTATATACGAATGCTCATGGGTTCGATGCCAGAAGGTGAAATATTTTCAAATATTGAAAAATCGTATCTCTCCGAATATGGCACTTAGATAATTCAATCTTTTTACACGTTAAGATACGTATTATGATACATGTACACTGAAAAAAATAAATTCTTGCCTAGGTGACATGGGTTCGATTCCACAGCGACCCTTAATGTCGATTTTTCCCCTAAGTAATACATTGACCATATATCCGGAAGCTTTTTATGACACTTCCAAACCGCGCAGAGGTAAAAAATTTCACAGCCATAAAAGGGTCCATTTTCACATAAAAGCGACCGTAAGAATACCGTAAGTGGTCGTTGGTTCGATGCTAGGGGGCCTTTACTGTATCTCCGTAAATTATTCTATATCTACATCTTCATCTACATAAGCACCCTGCAAGCCGCCTTTCGGCGTGTGGCAGGGGGTGTAAACACCTATTTTATTTTACCGCGTATTTTAGTCTATTGTTGTCGCATTTCGTGCGCGGGAAGTAGGAATTTTAAAAGCAATTCGTCCTAGCATCTATTTCGCCTATTTTACGCGCATTATCGGATCGGCCTAGATAGCAGGGGGGTCGCATAATTTCAATTACGTCTTCCGAAAACGTATTTTCTCTAAACTTATCTAATAAACGCAATCTGGCTGCTAATCTTCTATCTGCTAATGTTTCCCAACCTGCGTCTAATAATAGTTTCGTTACGCTTGCCTTTTTATCGTAGCAATTCTTTACAAATCTAATTGTTTTTCGTTGGACCTTTTCTAGTTCGCGGGTACTAATTTCGTCCGCGGGATCCCAAATACTAGATGCGTATTCTAGTTGGGGTCTTACTAACGCGAAGTAACAACGCTCTCTCACTCTTTCGTCGCTTTTACCTACGATACGCCTAATGAAGCCGAGTTTTCTATTTGCTTTACCGCAAATATTCTGTGTGTGTGCTGCAATTTAAGTTATTCGCAAGAGTAACTCCGAGATTGTTAACCGAGTCTACTACATTAACATCTATTTCGTTAATTTGGTACGCTTTATTCACACGCATCTGTTTTATTTCGAAGAAATTTACTACGGAGCATTTACAAAATTTAAGGTCAAGTTGCCATTTTTCGCACCAACGTTGAATACGAATTAAATCTCTTCATAAAGAAACACGATCCTCCTCGGTGGATATTTCTCTATAGATCACCGTATCCTCCGCAAATATTCGCACTTTACCTTCGATATCGAAGCTCAAATCGTTTATATATATTAAGAATAGAAGCGGCCCAATTACGCTGCCCTGTGGAACTCCCGAGGTAACCTTGACTTTGTTTGAAGTCACGCCATCAAGTAAAACTTTTTGTTCCCTATCGCGGAGAAAAACCCTTATCCAGTCAATTATTTCTTTATTTATACCGATTAATTTTAACTTGTAAATTAATTTGTTGCGCGGGACTGTGTCGAAAGCGTTCTTAAAATCGAGGAAGATAACATCTACTTGCTTCAAATTCTCGGCTGATTACTATAATTACTTGGGTCCTCTTTAAGTCCCTTTTTATAAACGGGCGTAACGTTTGCTATCTTCCAAATATATATGTACGTATCATTCAGCTATATATCTATAACTTACAATCTGCCTGATGAACAGAGATATATCTTGATGTATACTGAACAAGATTACAGCTTAAAGCATTATTATCGTAGCAATGATAAACGGAACGAAGAATCAGTCTTATATATTTAAAATTCTATAATTTGATTTCGCGATTCTTAATCATCGCTTATATTATTATCTAAAAATTCAAACGTTTTGCTTTTACTTCTCGTACATCCTTTTCCTCATAAGTTTAGATCAAAATCACAAACTTTTATCCATAGATGAAAGTAATGCTTTCAAAGAATGCGACCACAATTTGAGGGTAAATGGTGGATTGAATTTATGCAAGACCGTGAGCAGTCAATGTGATGGTTCTTTTTGTCCATCAAGGGTCCTTTGATTATATTTAATAATATAATCAAAGGACAAGGATCTCCTTTGGTTATATTTAATAATATGCAGTTGTGTAAAGCGTTTTCTGAGCGACAATGCTGCAATCACGGTTTCCGCAAAGGGCGCCCCTGTGAAAGTTAGCATCACGACATAATGAGATCAGCCGACGAAGGGACCGATGCGATATTCTTGGATTTTAGGAAAGCATTCAATGCTGTTCCACACGCGAAGTTACTTCATAAACTAAAAGCTTATGGTGTACACGAACAAACTATTCGTTGGATTAAGTCCTGTGGCAGAAGTCAACGGGTGGTGTTAGATGGCGCGTTTATCGAAGAAATAGAGGTAACGTCAGGGGTTCCACAGGGCAGTGTCATTGGACCAATTTTGTTTCTGATTTACATAAACGATATAGTAGACAGTATCGAGAGTAAGATGTGACTATTCGCGGATGATACTCTTATTTAAAGACTTTAAGAAATAAATTTTAAAGTGAAAAGTAAATGAGTGACTACGTTTCCGAACAGAGAACATTGCTTAACACTGCCATTACTTTCATCCTATACAACATAAAATATTAGTTTTTTCTTAGATCTCTATGTATTTTCTGATTACATAAAAGCTATATGAGACTAATTTTCGAGCAAGCACATCCTCGTAAAATATAATTTAAGTGGCACATAACTTCCGAAAAAATTGATTGTGCAGATCCATTATTAATTATATTAATAATTATTAATGATTATTATTATTATTAATACATTCCCTTTCTCACGTTACGAAGAATTTTTTACCATAGAAGTTGAGAAGTTGATTTCATTTAAAGATTATTTTGGAGTCGATATCTTGAATAGGACCCTAGTTCTTGAATTTTAAGCCCGAGAGATAAACTGACTCGATTGTTAATCATTATCACTTTTATGCTCGGGACTCATTGACCCGCGTAATTCAAATTAATCCGAACTCCGTATTTTGAATATGATGAGAGCAGTTTCAATGGAGTTTTTGCGATAGTTAGGCTTCACCTCGAATACGCATGCGGTGTAAGTGATCGACAGAAGTAGAATAAGTGAATTAGAAAAGATGCAACGATGCGTTTCGTGAATGATTGCTGAGATAAATATAAAATAATAAATAAATAAACGTAACTCAAATGGTAGAACATAGACATTTAAAGCGTATATTATATTTACTAAATAGATTCATAGAAGTTCAAGGAAGACTCATGCCTATCAGATGCAGCGGATAAAATAACGGAAATAAAAATTAATGATTACAATACGCGAAAGTAATCGTACGGCAAATGGAGTCATGGTGATTGCACCCCCTGCCACAGGTGGCTTGTAAGGTGACCACATAGATATTAACACTCAGTAGAATCCACTAAACAATTTCTGTATGCGGAAGATTTCCTTAGCTCCATGTAGTAGCTTTTTTCTAAGAACTGAATGACGCACAGCCGAGTGGCAATGAAAGAAGCTAAAAAGCGGAGAACCTCGATTCTCTAACCTCTGTATGAATTTAAATGATATTTTTTAGCTATCCCTTAAAAAGAATAATAAACCGTTCGCCAGAAAAGAAAGCCGAAGAAGAAAAAATGAAAATAATAAACCGACTTTAAACCAAGAAAACCTAAAGATGATAATTTAACACCACTCCGCCACCATTGTTAATAATTATTTCCAATCAGGAGGAATTTAGAGTTCCCTATCTTATTTGTGTATGAAATATTCCCACACAATTGTGTTATATTCATTGCTCGTCATCTCGTTAATTAGCATTTCCTTTTGAGACCATAACAATTAAAAATAACTTCAGTTCTTACCAAATAATCACAAAATATAATTTAATGTCTCATTCATTACATATAACAAAGACTAATTATTATCTCGCATTTTTATTCTGATATTCATCATCTGGCTTTGGATACCTCAAAGACATGTGGTTCTACTTAGATTACTCCGAATACCAAATTATTCGAGAGACAGCCAACATCATTTTTATATATGCTAAGTATATTTATTGTGTATTACCTTCTTTCTACTTTCAAACTTTCAACCTCCAAGGGTCAGTATCTTATGGAAATACTCCAAGATCCAAAACCGTATTTACAATCAATGTCACTCATAGATAATAACAAAATCAAATATTTAAAACCTCTCCACACTTGGGAGCTACATCATCACATATTATGCTTTCAAAGAAGGTGATTCATTCGTAATTTGAAATACTAGATGTTTTCATGCTTCCTAAAACAAAAGTAGTTTAATTAGGGCGTTTGCAATTTGAAGGCTATTACAAGAATTGCATAAATGCTAAAAAATGCACGCATCTCAAGCAGTTCTCTTTTGACAGCTGCGTCGCCTCGTCGTCCGAGGAGACTTGGCCTGCACTAAAGAAGAAGCGGCAGCACTCGCTGGCATCCAGCTACGGATTGAGGAGTCTTGGGGCGGCACACCACTCCGCACCTCCGAGTCGGACCCTTCCGCACCGCTCGGTTCCATATCCGAAGACAAGGTATTTCCCTTGAAGAAAAAAGGAGCTAAATTAATCTCATTTTCCCATTAGCTTTCTACATTCTGAATAGTGGATAATAACCGCTATTGACTTTCGATAGTTTCACATATAATATTTCATACATAAATATAATTGCTTAAAACCAATGTCCTATTTCATAGAAATACGGTATAAATATTGGGTTGTTCAGAAAGGACGAATTTACCGCGCACACAGGTCTGCTGTGAAGGCACATCTCAACTTCACTCATTTATAGAGAGGATTCCTTCCCATTAATACAACGTCTTTCCTTTCACGACCTATGGAAAAAAGACATTTACGCCATTCAATAATTTTTCAGACGCATGAATGCAACTCAAACCATAAACAAAAGATGTGCCGTATGCGGGGCAATGCGGTAAGTGAATGGACGGTGAGCGGTTGTGAGGGTGAAGTGATTGTTGAATACAGTGAATGCACATTGGGCTGCCCACAGAGTGTCATTGGAAGGCCTATTACACTTGGAGAAACACTGCAGTCAGATGGAAGCAATTGACCAGAAGCGACCAAATCAGAGATGCATCTACATATTTACCCTCCGAGCCGCCTTTCGGCGTTTGGCAGGGGGTTCATGCACCATGTCTCTATTTTCCTAGGCGATTATTTTCCCATATAGTTCGCAGAAAAAATGAATTTTTGAAACGATCCGTTCGCGCATCTATTTCCTTGATCTTTCGCGCATTATCAGATCGGCGTATATAGCACGGTGGACGAATTATGCTTTCTACGTCTACTATAGGGGAACTCTCTCTGAATTTATCTTGTAATTTAATTCTGTTTTTCGACTTTATTTTTTCTAATGATTCCCAACCGGCGTCCTTCAGCATTTGTGTTACGCTCACTTTTTTATCGTGACAATTTTTTACAAAACGTATCGCCTTACGTTGAACCTTTTCTAACTCTAGAACGAAGTCTTTATTGGCAGGGCCCCATATGCTGCACATACATATGCGACTATACTCTTTACGAAACCGAGTTTTATTAGTGCTCATCCATATATGTTACGGATGTGGGCACTCCAATTTAAGTTATTCGTCAGCGTAACTCAGATACTTATTCATAACAGATATTTTACAGATTCAGCTATTGCTAAATTTATTAATAGAGGCGTGAAGGAATGGAACGTGTTACCTGAAGAATCCTTGAAGCACTTACCGAAAACAGTCAAAGAGTTTAGACAGAAATGTTTTTGATTAATGTGAAAATCTCAATTAGAATTGATGGAGGGGGGTTTGTTTATTTTGAAAATGGTGAATTGAATGTGAAAAGACAAAGTGGGTAAATGTATAATTTTACATTTTGATGTTGATTTTGACGTGATGCTGTAATACTATATGTAATTACTATGTATTTGAGGATATTTTTTTATGATTGTGACTTTCAAAAATGTTTGTAGTGTATTATAATGTAATAGTTGTGTAACTTGTTGCCTTCGGGAGGTTTAAGAGGGGTTTCCCTCCCCGCCTTACCGCGCAATTTATTATTATTACTATATTTTGGTTTGGGCAAGACCACAAAGACCACTTGTGATCTTTTTATAAATAAATAAAATATTTAATTATGACAACCATCTTACATAATATTATTTTTCAATTTTGCAGTCAAGAAACTAATAGTCAAGTCGCAGAAAGTTATTTTCACATTTTCTTTTTAGTAAACCCATTATATATATATATAATTTCATTGAAATGGTTATATTTTTTGCAGAAATATTTATAAACATTAAAATAATTTAATTCAGAAAATATAATAGAAAATAATAGGCGATAATAGAAAAAATTAATTTAGTGCTAAGAAATCATGATAGTGATTTCAACGCCTGGAACCTCCAAGGAAACGATATCTGGAGGATATTGCTATCCAGAAATGTGGAGCAATGTCTAAGTAATATTCTTAACCATCTTCAATCACGCATTCGTTATTAATCAAAACTCTTTTGTACTCCGTTCTGGATATTTCTCAATTCGTCTACATTCTCATGGTGTTCAAGGGAAATAAATTATCGAAATTATTTTTGCTCGTATTCACTCGTATGGTTTCACTCAAAATTTCTAAGCCAAGATATCCAATATTTCTCCCAAATAAAAATTCACTAAGATTCTTTGTGCATATGTTTCGATTCCCTCCGACGATTTCCCTCTAAAAGAATATGTCAATAATTCCCAATCCATCGCCCATGAGCAATATCTCATCGTTTCTTAACAACCTTATCATAGGTCATACGAGTAATGTTCCACAAAAGAGATACCTTGTAAAATGAAATTCAATTTGTGTGTACATCTTCAAGAAGTAATATTTGGATTTGATCAAACGTTCTTTAGGAAAGCCTTCTACTTACCGTTCCTCGTCTGCACTGTCATTCTCCGAGGGCAACGAGTCCCGTGGCTGATGGTGAGGCCGAAGGGGCGTCGGACGAGGGCGCACGGAGGAGACGAGTAGAAGAGGCGGGAGGTAGTATACTGAGGCGGTGTTATCCGTCCGGTTCTTCACAAGCTCCGTTCCTTCCATCGGGCAGACTCGGAGCGTGCCTCCCGCCATGCTACCACGGAGCCAAGACTATGGCCAAACTCATCAAGGTGAGCGACAATTATCGACAATATTTATTACTTTAGATAGTTTCTATGTAAGGTTTTGTTCCGATGGAGAAGCCGCCGTTGCCCTCCATCATTCAATGCTTCCACATTGAAATTCGATCTTCAGATATGATTTGAAAATTGTATAATTACATCGAAGCAGCGATGCTATAGAGAAGTCCAAAATATATATTTATATATACTCAGTTCCCTAAATAATAAAAAGGTAATAAAGCGATGGTAAAGTAACCCTCAGTTTAAATAATGCTGACGAATTTTAGAAGAAATTGAGCATTAGTGTAACTTACATTAAGTTGTTCAAATTAATTATTAGCAACGATAGAATTCTCGGGCAGCCATTTCAATAGTGTATTTAACAAATATCATTACGAGTACCTATATGAAGAAGAATATCATGGTATTGAAAGAGTGAGAAAACGAGAAACTAAATTCAAAGGTCAATAAATAATGGAGATAAATGAAAAAGCCTCGAAAAACCACTTCGACAGAATCGACAAAGGCGTAATTTCCGAGCAAACCTTTGGACATCATCAACCCGCTCATCCTCTCAAAAAAAATTCCCTTTGCGACACAAATCAATTCTTTTGAAAAACATCGCTCGAGTGACAACCCTTCATGCTCCAATGCTCCCGAACACCCCCTGCCACGTGCCTTCCCCTCAACACACCTCGAGGTGCGCCCCCTCCGCGACTTCCAAACAGACGCTCTCGGACTAGTCATTCCCGCTGCGGACTTGGAAGGCACCAGCACCTCCTGCGAGTAAGTGGACTATTTTAAGCCTTTTTAGAGTAGAATGACGTTGAGCTATGTGGAAACTAACTTCAGAAATTCATCACATCAGTTTTCAATTAGCCAATTCTTGTCTTGAACTAAATAGCGTAACGGAGGTTTTCCTCATTCTGTACCCTTTTTGGCCATTGGATATGTTATTTATTCCATTTTATAGTTATTTCTACTTTAAGAGACTTGAACGATTGATTTGGATATATTTTTGCGTTTTGAGGATAAATTTCCATATTTTTCACATTAACTGTGGGAGGTTTATTTTTAAGTGTGAGTTTGTATATATGTAAGCGAAAATTGTAGTATCACTTCATTTATTTTATTGATGAATTTATCCAACAGTTCACTCAGAGAAACAGTTCCGCTGGAATTCATCCTCTTTGTCTCATCTTCATTAAATTATATAAAAATACACGGAAAAGCAGTATTTCAGGTTGGCTACATTCATTAATAAACGAGGAAAAAATTTAGGAAATCATGCAAAAAGTACCGTTATATTAAGATAAACTCTTTATTGCACACCGGTAGGCTTTAAAAAGATGGTAAATCGTTAGTGTAAATGGTTTAAACTTTCAAAGATGATTAGAGAAAGCATTATTTCACCAATTTCTAGGTACACATATAAATCAGTTGATTGTGAACTGAACCAAGTGATTCTAGCTTTCGATATTATATAAACATATATTCGTACATGAACTTAGAATTTTACTTAAATAAACAAGAAATCTCTGTCCTACAGGAAACATCAAAGTATCTTGCTCAGTTTCAAATTATTCTTTGTTGTAAATGGGTTGAATGATTGTTCTTAGGTGCTTTTTAAAGTGAATAGAGTTATTTTATCTTATAATTCTGTACCCATTCAAATATATGGAAACACTCTTACCGTATATCCTTCATTATTTTATCCTTGATGATTTTTTTTTAAATTGAGTAAAACTTATGGATCCCAGGAACCATTAACAGTTTTTACCTTTAAGAACACCACTTCTCCAATTTTTAATCAATTGAAACTGTAAAAATGAAACCTAGGTATAAAAGAGCCTCGATTATATGAATATATGAATGAAATAAAAATTATTGTGTATTTTTAAGTTTCTTAACTAATTATTATAGATTGAATACATCGTTAATTCTTCAACGGATCGACAATCGGTGCTCGAATATAAATTCTAAAAAGTTAATACAGATATGAATGATCCAGTTATTGGTTCTGTAAAATATTTTTTAAGTTTCTTAAAATCCGTGTTCTTAATTTGGAATCAATTTTTCTGGCAAATATCGATATTTCATATGAAGTGAACCTCAATTTGAAATGTCGCTTAGAGTATTCCTTTTTGTTCTGCCTTAGGTTATAATCCTTCCAGTTATAAGTATTATAGATAATTAGTTCATAGCCGTTAAATGAATGCTCATGGCAAAATAAATATCTTGCAGCTTACTTCTTTTAAATGTAAATTGATTAGATATTTTGTATTAAAATTTTGTGATGAATATATCGTCTTACTAAGATCAGATATGAAGTATATTGTAAGAGAGATCAAAAATAGATAACGTTATATAAATTTTAAATTGATACAACGTAACTAAAGAAGATATCTGACCTTTTTTGACCTTAAATTTAGTCATAGAAAATGTTCCTTACTTCAATATCACAAATCTCAACAATTTCACGACATTAAATTCTA
Organism: Pantala flavescens; assembly: GCA_020796165.1. Taxonomy (NCBI): domain Eukaryota; kingdom Metazoa; phylum Arthropoda; class Insecta; order Odonata; family Libellulidae; genus Pantala; species Pantala flavescens. The sequence continues at coordinate 35,060,648 of CM036880.1, read as the reverse complement.
TTACGAATGCAATTCTCAACAATAGTACGTATAATAATATAGTACGTATAATAATATAGTACATATAATAATATAGTACGTATAATAATATAGTACATATAATAATATAGTACATATAATAATATAGTACGTATAATCTTCCTTTTCATAAAGTCAAGTACTTCTTTATAATTTTGTCTTCAAAAGTAACTTTTATAAAAACCCCAAACGGCTCCGTTTCTTCTAATAACCTTTAAATTAAACACTCAGGGACAAAAGGAATATAATTAGTTTTAAATGATAAAGAGAAGTGTATCTTAATTTTTAATATTAAATCCTTCAAATTTTATCGCAGTTAGTTTTATCTTTTCATGTAATCATTTCAATGCATTTCTTTTAAAGGATGACTTAATTCATTGTTTTCGGGCAAAAAATCACAATTATCAGCAGAAATTAAATTATGAATTTAATATTAAAATTGCTATTATCAGTTTATTAAAATAAAGAGTCGATGAAAGTTATGCAATTTACACTGCTTTATTGTAATAAAGTTTTTCATCTGTTGAGTGTTCTAATAATGTATGGTAACTATCTGTTTTTCAATTTCTCTTCCGTAGAATTAGCATCTACATTGGCTATCTAAAAATCGCCTCCAAAACAGATCGTATTGCTCTGTATTCCGTAAATCCCAAATATGCACATCTGGCCTCGTTTAGCATGCTAATTTTCTAACGTTGATGTCCGGGGTTCAAATCCCGGCTGTGGAGGAAATTTTCCTCTTAGGATAAATGTCAAAACGAAGGACGTCCGTTGTTAAACGAGAACACTGTAATTGTCCAGAAAGTGGATGTTTGTGCAGTAAAAATAATAAATCAAAAAATTCGATCTTGAAGGTTGTCACCGTAAGGATGATTTAGTATTTTAACTAAATTTTTAGATTTAAATTTTTAAGTCATTTTCGGATATATTATATTTATGATATTATACAATTTTAGGGTCTTTAATTAGATTACCTGAAAATGTTTGGGATATTTTTTAAACAAACCGATTTCAGTAGAACTGAATGTGTAAATGCAGTGTTTTCAAATTCCAAAGTCAACTACTTACTTAACATCTTTTTTAGAATACATTATCGTCTTAACAAAAAGGCTAGTTTAATTACCTTTTATAGGATTTTAACGTTTTTACATGCGTTCAACCCCATCAATTTCCGTTCCTTGATGTATTCAAAAAACAAATAATTTCGGTAGTGAACACCTGTTGGATGCCTCTATTTCAACGCTGAACGAGCGAATATCGGAAGAAAAAAATTGTGTTCTCTTAGGGACAAAGGGAGTCAAAATGGTCCAATGAGCACGCACGTTAATGAACCACTCGACCACTAAACATTTTCTCCTTTTTTCCTCCAAGTGACACTTTTTTATCCAACCCTCCATTCCTTTGAAGAATAACATTTTCAAAAGTTCCTTTGCCCATTTTTCCATTCCACGAGTCCCCTATTTCAAAATCCCTTTGTGGAAAAAAAGCACGGCCGAATGAGCCCCCATTTGACCGCACCATTGGCTCCGCCCTTCTTTGCCCCATTTGACTAACGATGGTGTTAAACCTCGTGCCCTCGTCAACTATCCATTGCAGAATCCCAAAGTCTACGGTCGAATAAATGCTATTTTGTGTAAAATGCAAGTAATAATTCAGAGTACAATTTTAGCGGAATTTCGTGGATAATAGAAACCGAGGGATCTCGAGAAAAAGTTGAACGAGTATATAGCCTGATGATAATTTGAAAGCTAACGAATTTTAGAAAATATGGCATACTTTACGTGAATCGACAATAAATTGAGATGTAAATATAATTGATTACGTATCAATTATTACCTATCTGAGAATTGATCATATTTTATCATTTACATTTCTTTAAAACTACCTGTTGAATATTTACGCAATATTTTTAACCTACATGTATATGAAGACCATACTTTGGTGATATTTTCTGCGTAGGTGAACTTTAAAGTTCTCGTTACTTATTCCTACGTTTTAATGTGAAAATTTATTAAAATTTTGAACCATAACTGTCGAATCAAATTAGAAAAGCTTTAATAAATTCCTTTTGTGATCTTCTCTCACCAAATATACTCTTTTTTGAGTGCAAATACGAAATTGATCATTTTTTCAATGTGCTGAAGAAATTGATTTAAGATTTCAAAAATTAAGTAATTATATTCGAGATGAGAGTGGATGAGGATATTTTTATAAATATTTTGTCCAAAAGTCATGAGTAATAATCGCCTTTTTTGAAGAAAGTTCGATTAGCTATCAATTAGAGTCACTCATTGAGAAATCCTTATTTTGTTTTCAGGAGCAAAAACGGAAGCTCTTCCATACATCGGTTTATGAGTCAGAACTTCAGTTGAAGCGATTGTACGTGCAGACATGTCGAAGGCTGCCTTCGTTTGGATGTCGCGTGTATCAAGTTAAGGAACTTCTACGTGGAAAGACGAAAAAAAAGGTATGTCCGGTTTTTGCCATTTTCCCTAAGCCAATCAAAACTTTCGAATTCTTGATTTGCCGATCGATGATTCGATTTGTGCTGAATATTTAGATTCAGTTATTTGTAGATTAATGAGACACGAAGTTTATATTTTTATTATATTCTTCACGTAGATGGACTATAAAATGTATGGTAGGAGTATAAATTTGGTATGATTGCAAGGATTAAAATGTAATATATTGCAAGGAAATCTAGATGAAATGAAGATATATAAATTTACACGCTTTTCGCACTTCAGTTTGTTCTGGGTAATTAGTGCGTTCTGTATTATAAATCACTCTGTAAGCGGAGGTGGTATTTATTCCTTCCCTTTTCCGCGAATTTTCCACCGCTAACTTATTGGATATTTTAAAGCAAAAAAAACTCTCTCAAAGAGAAATTATTTTTCGTTTACTCGCTCCACCGCCTTCTTTCCACTCACATGCATAACCCCTCGAACGTAAAACACCCTTCTTCTGTTCAAAGAGAGCGTTTATTTGGAAGCATAATCCGTATCGAACCCGATCATCATATCACACGAGTCTCTCCAATTTGGGTTTTCTTTAATTTCCATAATTTTATAAACTTCGTCGAATTCCGAGATTTTTGCTGTATTTGTACTTTTTTGAAACCCCTTTCTTTAATTTTGCTTTTTATAAGCAATCTTTTACTACGGTTCAGTTCACTCACCCACACGAAACTTACAATTAGAAATAGTTAGTTTGGTTTTTTAATTTAGAATAGCTGATGAAATTGTTTAAATAATTGAACTTTGAAAATATTATGTGCATATATAGAAACTGTATTTTTCATTTACGGTTGAATGTAGAGAAAAATGATTGAGCTGATTCGTTACTTTAAAATCTAAGAAGGCATTTGTTTCTCGATGTTTGTTTATGAATAAATTATTAGAAACTTGTTAATTACAATCATTACATTAACAGGTATTTACATTAAGGTCAATGTTTTAAATTTTCTCTAGAATGTGATCTTTCAATAAGGTTATTCAAATAAGCATCTCTTCATTGCTAATTTTTAGATGGCCTCTTCCCACTCATCCTTCTACTGCACAATTTCTTTATAAGTCATCTTATTTATGTCCTGCTTCAACTCATTCTCATCAACGTGCACGATTCTTAATACGATTACACGTTTTAATGTAGTTATTTATTTTTAAGCTATCGTTCATTTTGGATTCATAGACTTTGTCATCTTCCATTTACTTTTTAAAAGTATCTCTACCGTTTATGGGCGTTGCTTATATTTCACAAGAGTCTTCTTCGTCTGTTTAATTAGTTCCGAGCAAATATCGTTTTGGAGTAAACGATTTCTAAGACTTCTGATCTTTCCTCACAAATTAATCGTTAGTGCATTTTTTCACGGCTCAATATCCGATGGAAATTAAACAATGGATGTCTAATTAATATTCACAATTACGTTAATTATTAAAGTATATCCAATTTTCGGCAGCGTTAAAAGTTTGAAAATACACGTGAGCGTAAATGAAAGGGTAAATGAAACAAACAAAATTCAGGTTTTTCAAGATTTTCTCTTATTTTTATTCGTTTATCCATTTTACATTTTCACGGTTGGAAAGAACGGGGCATTGAAAATTTCGTCCCATGTAAGTATTCTGTTATTTCATGAATGAAATATTTAAAAACCTTTATTCTTTCGGTTTTGCTCCTCAAAGTAGAGTCTTCAGAAGTGTTCATAATTAATGTTAAAATAAAGGTTTAAAATTTCACCATTCAATGAAGTACTTAGAATAAATTAACACAGTTCTTATTTCGTATATCATTGAAAATTAATTAATCTAAGTTTGATTCAATTAAATACATCCGCTTCTTCGGACGAGATTACATCATCATTCATTCAAAAGTACACATCGTTTATTTTTCATTCACTTTTATTTGCCCATTTCATTGATTTTTATCAATATTAAGTCAATCCTTCACGTATCTACGTATATACGATTGTGAATGACGTTAGCAATAAATAATTTTCGAGGATATTATAGCAAATGGTGGATTTCAAAGAAACTATTTAGACTATAGTATTCATATTACTCGAACTGTATAACTTTTCAGTTAAAAACTATAACTTTAATAAAGACGGTAATTTTATTAGGAAGCTGACGAATGATATATAGGAAACTGTTTTTTTAAATTTTTTTGTTTCCAAAATTCTATTTTATTAAATGCTTTAAGCAGCTTTGAAAACACCTCTTTCTTAGGTTTTCAATGCAAAATAATTTGACCGATTGATTGTTGATTTTGCCAACCGATAGAAGCACAAAATACTCCGAAGTTTATCACAAGTTTATACATTTTTCACAATTCAATGGTTTTATCTCAATAGGCCGCTAGGTTGCTTGGACTTGGAGCGGAACGGATTGTCCTATTGGACAATAAAACTAAGACACTCGCCAAATCGCAGAGTACTTCAGATCTTGTTCAGGTGAGAATTATATATTTTATCCTTAAGTACGGATATTTTCGAATTATTATTTTTAATTCATTTTATACTCACCTCTGAATATATATAAACGTTTTTAAAGGTATCCTTAATACTAAGATTGGTTTATTATTCAACGAAGTCACTTCTTTTTCACATCAAAGATTCACTGACCAATTTTGGTATTTAGAAATTTACGCTAAAGAGCAACCCTTAGGTCAAAAAATAATTTTTATTAATTATCTTTATTATTAATCTTTTTGCTATAATAATTCTCCTTCGTATAATGGTCAAAATGAAATCCATTTTGGAGAAAAATAATCCATGAAAATTAAATTTTTCTTTTTTTGGTGTCTTTTATCGCCTCTGAATAATGAATTACATTTTCACATTTTTGTAATCCTATTTTATTTCCGAAAATGTAAACGAAAAAATAAATTTTAAATGAACAAAGGTATGTAATCGAAAAAATTATACGGTCTCATAAATCTATTTATTGTCTGGATTACTAACTCGCGTGTATGAGAACGAAATATTTATGGATCCGCAGTGGCGTACGTGCGGAGGCCGTTCCCATGACAGGTTGCAGCTGGAGTTCCGTGGGGCGAGGTGGTCGCTGGTCGTGTCCTCTGTGGCCACGATGCGGGAGGTGGGCCTGGCCCTCTGGCGGATCCTGCGGGAGTTGGACGCCACCTTCCTGGAGGAGCACGCACTCCTGCCCCAAAGACGAGCAGATGCAAGAGGAGGAGGAGTTGTGCCCTCCGCCGAGCCGCCTTCCACGCCACAGACACAGCTCCCCAGGGTGCCTCCTCAGCAGGGTAGGGTGCATGATTATTACACTCGTATGAAACATTAATATACATCTCGATTTTCCTCTTCATGATCGATGTAAACATCTACCTTCTTTAATTATTCTCATTTTTACCACATGAATATACCTTTTGAAACTTTTTCGATGTATTTCGCTCTGAACCATTTTTTGATAAAAGATAATTTTTTGATAATTCGCTCCAATTGTAAAATATCAGATAAAAAACTCTTTTTGTCGACATTCTCTCAAAGTCATCAAAGTTGTGATTTCACAATCGTGGCTAAAGCATAAAAATAATCAAATTTAAAATTTGCATAGGACGATTAATTTAAGTAAACATGGTCCTTTAATTGATATTTTTTACATATTCAACTTAGTTATTAGTAAAACATTAAATATTTATTTAAAAGGAATTATATGAAACAGTAACCTATATTGTTACTAAGTAATTATTAAAGATGATTCGAGAAATTTCGTTTTTCCTACAGATATATCAAAATTTTCTGTAATTAATCTTTGTAGAAAACAATCAATTAATCTATCTTTTGTTCTTAATTGTTAACTGTTTCATTTTTTAGTAATTTCTGAATGCCATTTACTGTGCAAAACAGCCAATGAAAATTTAGTACTACTCATTTAAAAATATGAATTAAATCAATCCTTTTCTATAAGATGACGTCAATTTTTACTATAAATTGATAGTAATAAATAAATAAAATAATAATAAGATGAATGTATTGAAATGAAAAATATTTCTTTGCTACAAAACATGCGCCCGATTAATATGCAACCATCTTCACTTTCGTTCCTGGATCACAGACTACCCGATACACATATATCCATGTAATTAGGCAACCCGAATTTCATCCCCCCTTTTCAATTCATCAACAATGATATCGAGATATAATGGTTTTTCCATTATTAAAATTCAGCATATACTGAATGAGCAATTTTCCAAGTCCAAGTAGTTTTCATGAAAATGTGAATTAGTATGCAAAATACGTATATAGATTTGTATTACTACCATGTATTATATATTATGTACAATAAACAACGTAAGTATTCTAGAAGTATTTCAGGTTGATATATTTCTCATAATCGGAATATACAGATAAATGATCTAGAAAGAGTTAGTAAACTTCTATTATCAAAATTTACTAGTAGATAAACATTTTTTAACTCGAGCAAAACTTCATGGCGAAATTTTCAAGCATAATCAAACCGTCGAGGATTTCAAACACCCTTTATCCGTGGTATGACGCGGACTCGCTCACTCGAGATGCTTACTTCCCATGTGCGTCGAGTGGTGGCGTTGGCGAGGCCTCCGCAATCCTTTCGCCTCACGACGCCATTCCAGATCTCGTGAAGCGGTCGCTGACGCTTCAGGTGGGCGGCGGCGGCGGCGCTGGCGTCGCGAGGGGCAGCTGGAGTGGACCTGCAACTTCTTCCTCTTGGACGGCAGCGACGGCGGCTTCGCTGGAGGCGTCCGAACACGCCGAGGAGCTGGAGTCACTCCAGCGGATGCTCCACTTCCCGGAAGAGGTGGCGCTGAGGTTGGCAGTAACCGAAAGGAGGTTGTTCAGGGAAACGCCGCCCGAAGACTACCTGCGACATGTCACTCTGGACACGGGACCACCGGATCGAACTCAGAAAGAGAGCCCAACGGAAGATGAGCAGGAGACATCGGTGCACGCCCTCGTCCGCAGGTTCACGGAGGTGAGCCTTTCAAAGATTTAGTTGTTAAGTGCTGTTGGTATGATCACATTCCAATCAGAATTTTTATTTTCCTCAGAATATTTTATCAGCAGTACAAAGATGTTTTCCAGGATAAAAGCTCCTCAAATGAATATAATCTTTTTTACATTTGAATGAGTGCGCCTCTATTTGGTGAAGTTATTTATTTTACCCAATAATTTATAAAGATTGGTCGTTTCCAAGGTTAAATTAGAAAAGCTTATAATGATCAATATATATCCAAATATCCAACCAACTCTATTTTATTTCTTTTCTCAAAATTTTAATTTGTACCTAAATAATAATTAAATTAGTTAAATTTATATTAATTATAGTAAAAAATATTGAATAGAAAGGAAACCAAAATGATCCATTAAGATTGTCGCGAAAGAATCTCTAAAGGGAAGCAATATTTGCTAAGTTTTCTGGTAATTGAATCATGAATACCAAATATCTATCACCTATATTCAGATTTATACAGCTCCTTTTTTTACAAAATTGCTTTAATATTTTCAATACAAATTATTTTTATTGGATCAAATCTGTAAAACTATTTTGAATCGATGTATTAAAAAAGAATATCAAATACTTTTTACAAATAGCTTTTACTTCATCGGCATTTAAAAACAGAAAACTAACATTCCAATAGTTTCTTTTTGAATTGTTTCATTTTAATATACAAAATTTTTACTCTTGGAAACTCATTCTTGAAAGTATACATTACAGAGGCTGTATCATCAGCTAAATTATAACGATAAGTTAAAAACACGTTTTGAAAATTTAAAAATGTCCATAATGTATGTATAAAATACATAATATACATATAATACAGAAAACTATTTAATACGGAGCTTTCATAAACTCCGTTTCCTTCTATTATTATACCTTCTATTGTTCACAGAATCCAATCACCATAGATAATATAATAATTTCTGATTTTGGTGCAACTTTAAAATGATTTGTAGAAAACGTGATTATATACAGCAGAAAAATGACTCGTCGATAGCTAAAGTTATCAGAGTGAAATTGAAGATAATGTAAAAAAAAATTATATATTTTATAATTATAAGCTTGCTATATATCTATTCAGGGCAATTTTTATTTCATAAATCGCCAAGTACTTGAACCCGTCTTACACTCGTAAAGGATTGTAGCTTATCAATTTTTGACTCGTCATTTAAAAAAATGACTTTCTTAATGTATATAACAACTATATTATTCCTTCCGTAGTTAAACTGTAAATAGAACTTATCTGTTAATCCTTTTGTTTCGTGCGTTTGTTTACGATTAAGTAATAGGAATATACGTATTATAGTGTAAACATAAATGTTTCAAATATAATTGTACTATAATACGGTAATAGAAAATTACTTATTATTATATGGGCATACTTTTATCGGAATTAAACGTCATCCCTTTCCCGATTCTTTATCCCTCATCATCCAACATGCCACCGATTTTCAGCAACAATCAATGCGATAATCAACCGACGGAGGCTTGTTTGGGAAAAATTCCGTCGGATCCCTGGCCGTTCCCCTTTAGGAATTAAAGCGTTTTTCCTTTAAATGTCAGCAGTTTCTAAATGGGCACCGCAAATGAGCCCCTGCCCTAATGTCAACTCACTTATCACAACTAAACACATTCTGTACAGCTATCACAAGAAAGCAGCGTTCCAGTGAAATGCCGTTCTTTCGAATGCTAAAAGTCGTCATAGAAGTCTCTCGTCCACGTTTTAAACTCAATAAAACTGAATCATTCGGACGCTTGGTGTGAACAATATGAATTTGTTTACACTCATCGAATTCCATTCGCAGGTGAGTTCTTGGGTAACGCATCTGATCATCACTCAGCCCACCCACGAGGACAGGAAAGCCGTTCTCTCGTGCATACTACGCCTCGCCATCGCTTGCTGGAATATCGGCAACTTCAATGGAGCCATGGAGATACTAGCGGGCCTCAAGTGAGTGAGAGACTTATGGTGCTTTGAATTAATACATAATTAAGTGTTCCTTATTGTCTGAATGCATGTTCCTGATATCTGATTTTTCTGTTTAAAAAAACGTTTCCTATTATCGGTTCTCACGCATTTTACTCTGTACTTGTGCCTACCTAGGTAATCTGCCTCTTTTATTCTATCGCTTGCGAGAGTTTCTACGAAAGAACCTCTTCTTCCTCCTCCTGTCTTCTAAACTATCCCAACCTAATTCTGTTGTCATCTGAGGAACGCTTTTCATATCTTCCTAACACGGCCCTAGCTTCTTTGAATCAATTCCTTTTTCATTCCTATTTAATGAGGGCACCATATGCATTCACCGTATTCTAGTATCGGTCTAACCAGCGATTTACACGCATTTTATTTTCTTATTTATTTTTTTAAGAGAATGTATAACGAAATTTAATGTTTTACTGGGTTTAGCTATGATATCCTCAATGTGCTCATGCAATTTTAAATTCTTACTGAAAGTAACCCCCAATGTTAATTTAAAATCACTTTCTTTTGATAAAACCTCCGATGTTATATACTGAAATGTAATCTTGTTAAAGTTAATGACTGTGCATTTATCTTTGTTGGTATCCAATGTGTTCGAGTGCCCCTAATGATTATATTCATCAATTTCTCTCTGAAAGTTATTACAAACGCCATTTCCTTTAATATCCTTATTTATAATGTAGTCGTTAGAAATTATTCTTACTTAAGATTTTATTGAGTTTGGTATATGATCGATATGCGACAAGCATGAATATCATAATACACATATCATTGATAAATATTAAGAAGAGTAACGGGCCTAGGACGCTACCCTGTGCTACTCCTGAAGTTGCTTACTTGGGTCTGATAGCTTGTTTTCTATGTTTACTCTCTGCTTTCTATTATGAATGAAATTTTTTCCACATGTATTAAGGATAGGGATATTCCATGATAAATACGTCAGGTTTATTCCAAGATATTTAACAGATTCTACTATTGAAACTTTTCCCCGCGGAGGCAGTGAGTGAAATCATTATTTATAGCTTTTCGGTTAAATTGGACAACTGAACGCTTGTTAATACTTCAATATAATTCCCGATTTTCGCACCATTATTTTATTTAGGTCATTTCAAAGTACTAGTCTATCTTCTCTGCTATTTTCCTGCAGATAACTGTATCGTTCGCAAATATCCTAACTTTACTATTAATTTCTTTTCTGAGGTCGTTCATATATATTGAAAATAGGAGTGGCCCGATTACGCTACCCTAAGGAACGCCTGAGGTTACGTCTACTACGTTCGAACAATTACCGTCTGGCATTACTCGTTTTTTTCTATCGTTTAAAAAGTATTTAATTCTCTCTATTACTGCAACATTGGTTCCCGCAATTTTTGATTTATACAATAATTTATGGTGAGGTACCTTGTCTAAGGCTTTATGGAACTCTATAGCGTCGACCTGTCTTTGATTTTCCGCAGATTTCAGTATATCGTGGCTGCGAGCTGCGTCTCACAAAACCCTGTTTTTCGAAAACCATGATTTCTGAAAAAGAATTCAGACGCTTCCAGCCCATTAATCATATGCTGACTAACACGAAGTAACATCGTTCTCTCACTTTTTCGTCACTTATACTAACAAAACGCCTGATGAAGCCGAGTTTTCTATTTGCTTTACCACTATATTTTGTATGTGCTCCAGTTCATATTATTAGTAAGATTTAATATTTTTCCCATTCAACTTCTTTTATATCTGATTCGTTAACTTGGTACGCTATACCCTGACGCAACTATTTTCTTTCGAAGAAATTTACTACGGAGTATTTACTAATATTAAGTTCCAGTTGCCAATTTTGCACCATCGTTGACTACGAATTATATCCCTTACTGAAGAAGGACGATAAATCGTGAGTTTAGATCTATTAATGCCCTTTTCATCGCAACTTTAACCTCATGACCATGGCTAGGGCGCTCCCATTATCTGAATCGGTTTATTACTTTCCCTGTCTTCTACTTCAACGGTCAAGATTTCTCCTTTTGAAGAATCGAAAATCGTTCATATACGAAATCGAATACACCACCTCTCCTTTCCCAATCTCGCCTATATATCTCGAACTTTTCTGGAAAGTTTTATACTGACGCAATTTCACCTGTTAACCATGATTCCGTTCTTAACACTACACTTATGTATCAAGGCATTGAATTCGTGAATCTTACGGTAAATACTACGGCAGTGAACATGCAAGAGCCTTAGAACCTCTCCCAATTCACCACTAATATACATTCTATTTCTCTTATCAAAATTGTGAATCAATCCATCTGCATCAAGAATAACATTTAGCCCAGTCAATGTTTTGAATTTTGGATATGATTCAACTGACTTTTATGCCGCCACCCACTCTGCAGACTCACCACTTTATCGTCACGCTTTCATACCTTCGCTCTTCTTCTCCTGGAAGACACTTCCTCATTTTTTCAATGATTTAATCATAGGGCCCCATTTTATTTACTTCACACTTGTTTTTTATCCTCTTCGACATTCAGTTCTTTCTGTTTTAGATTTTTCACTCTTTTTTTCACTCTCCTTTACAAACTCTTCAAACCTTTTGTCCCAGATTCTCCCATCATTCGAAAGCAGCTCTGTACCACACCCAATGTAGAACTACTTCTCTACACCTGAAGTGATTCTATCACATACACACATATTGTCTATTCTCTGCTTCTTTCCCTTCACAATCTCACTTCTGGACGACCCAATCTTGATTAATAAATCGACTTATCGCATCCTCATAATATGCATTTAATGATTTTGTATTTTGCGTCAAAAGTTATAATTTTAGAATGGCATTATAAAGAATATGAACAAATCCTGTATTTTATGTGTCCAAAATTTTACAAATATCGATTTCTCTTAAATACTTGTCTGGGGATATCGACAAAAGATTCCATCGGAGAATATGGTTTACATATCGTACGTGTACAATACAATGCATCCAACTTTATCTATAAAACTTGTTTCATGATACTTCTGATAAATTCTTTGAAAAGGTCAATAAATTTCAAACGTTTAAAACTTTTTTAAGTAACATAGGGCACCATTTTTGGAAAAACATACCCCTTAAGATTCCATAATTAGGTGTTTAGTAAAATATTGTTTGATAAATTTCGGGTAAGTATAATTTCTCATTATATTGAATTAATCATTACTCATCTATAGCGGTTTTCTTTCACTCATTTATTACCATAAGAATACAATTTCCATACCCTTAAAGACCCTTGGGTTGTTTCCATATTTTTTATGCTGAGTTACCTCCATTTACCAGGTGTTTCCTAGTAAAACATTACGAGAATATTGAAATGTTTTCATTGTGTAATGAATAGTGAAATAGTAATATCTTTAATATAGAACGAAGTTCATTTGCCTTCAAAATATATTATTTTTATTCTATTCTTCACCCTTTAACATTTATTAAGGTGGAAAAATGTTCTGAAAAAGTGTTTGTAATCACTAGTTTTTGTGCCAAATTCTTACTCTATAATTTAATATAAGATTTTTTCAAAAGGAGACGAAGAATCTTCTGATTGGCTTAAGATGCAGGGGTTTCTTTCGGCCTCCAGCCGTATTGGATAGTTGTAGGCCGGCGGAAACTACTTGCTTCTTAGCCGAGACTCACCAGAATCCAGGACCATCATACATCGGATTAGAATATTTATCGTAAACAAATAATTTTTTCTCGACACAACGAAAACGGCGCTGATTCTCTTTTAAACCTCTTAAAAGGTTTGCGGTCTTAAATTGAGCTCAATGGATGAAAGGCAATTTAAAGGTTCTTGTCAAACAAGTACGCTTTTTCTTTCGACGTCTCTCGCAATGGTCACTAATTCCTCAACAGGTCCGGAAAACTGAAACCATTTTGGCTGTCAATATCTGAAAGGGAAGGAACTCTGCCCACGTTGGAATTTCTCACGGCCTCTCTGCTCAACCCTGACCAATACGAGGCTGCCCTCAAGAGAGCCCTGGCCATTCCAACCTGTCGGCCGATTCCATTTTTTGGCGCATTTCTCAAAGAGCTCACAGACCTCATTTCTACGGAACCTTCTTTAATCGTCATAGCACCTCCTACGTCAACACCACTTGAGGTGAGATCATTCGCTGAATTTTTGCTGGTGAAATTCATTCAAAACTAATGGGGAATGTGGAATATTATTCTTTTATAAATTTTTCACAATAATTTCGAACTTATTCCTTTGAATATAGGGAAGAAGAGTTTTATAAAATTTCATTTTAATCGAAATTCTATTAATAATTTAAGTGTTCATTCAGCAATATTTATATTAATGTTCTCTGATAAATAGAACATTTTCCCATTATTACATTTTGCCACCCTTCAAAAATAATGCATAAATTTAGAACTATTACTTCAATATAATATTTTCATATTTATTTTTTTCATAATATTAACAGTAAATTTTCTGAAGGGAATAAAAATTCAACATATATTTCATCTCTCAGAATATTATCTTACCTATAAATTGATTTTCAGAGGTTTAATTAGACTTTATATTAGATTTCACCAAAACAGATAAAAACACCTCACAGTTTCAGAGTATCTTTCAAACCATAACTAAATGTGAAATACAATTCTTCCTTAAAGATTTCTTTCAATCGAATATTTATCAGACCGCAATTATTGCTTGAGCAATCTTTCGAAATGCATTGACTCGCAGAGAAACCAAAAGTTTTTCTGAGATGAAAATATGAGCTTCTTATAGTATCCGAAGAATATGACCAATGGCTGCGAAGTGGATTTCCATTCAAATACACTATATCCCTACTATATATTCAAATAATCCCCATTTTCAAAAGATTTCACAAAAGCTTCTCCAATTACAAAAGATCAAAGAATAAAGTAAACAAGGAGGGTGGAAGGAATTTGCTCAAACAAACACACCTTTATTGAGAGATTGAATAAATTCAGACTTCGACTACTAATATCCGACAAATGGCAGTAAAGGTAAAGTTCACCTTTGCAGGGAGCAGAGGCGGAGGACCATTTTGCCACGGACATCTGTCCTGGAGGTCTTATCAACGTGGATAAGATGAGGAAAGCCCAAGCGGTGCTCGACCGCATATCCACCATCCACCAGCTGTACGAAGACGTACCGGAGGACTCATTGCAACAGAGGGACAGGTAAATTAGTATATGATATTTAGTTTTAAAAGGAGAAACAATCGTACCGTCAGAATTTTGTTATTGAAAACGACGCGCCTTGGGCTAGAATCAAATAGAGCTGGCCATAAATACAAAATGCGTTTTTTTTATAGAAGACTTTGAAACTTCGCATAGTCATATATATTTTGCATCGATTGTTGAAGTCATTTAACTTAGTTTCCGCGCATTTCAATTATATCAAATTTATAGAAAAAAGGCGGTTTTCGATTTTTTGCGGAATTCTTCTATTCAAACTAACGATGAGCCCAAATGAAAAAAAAGAATCGGACGAAAATCTGTTTCATATATTAATATATCTTTTTCATGCTTAAAATACTCAATCTGAATGAACATACTGGAGAATTTGACTACTTTACAGTGAAAAATGGTGAACCCTTATTTTAGAGGCGATTTTTGCATAAATCGAGGAAAATAGTTGTAATGTACATCGATGCACAATTAGTTACTTATACCATAGTATTTGTACGAGCTAACTGAAGGAAGACCTGAAATAAAATCCTGAGCCTTCGAAAAATGAAATCACTTTTATAAAACGACGCAACGACCAAATTCGCGCGGCGGTGCTCCGTCCTCCGTGACGACACTTTTCACACAGTCATAAAAGGGACCGTTCTCCCTTAAAAGCGACCGTATTTATGTCATATTATCAAAGATTATGAAATATATATATCTATTATATATAGACGCTTCGGGGGGATATATCTATACATATAGACGCTTCGGGGGGATATATATATATAACATATATATAGGATATTAATGTCAGGCCCAAACCGCTTCGGCCACGGAAGCGCCGATTTTTTTCCGTAATGGCCCACTAAATCTCACTCAGGAAAAATTCGAAAACCGACCCTACCTATCATGGGTTCGATTCTAGGAGGCCCCAAAAATCGACTTTCCCCTGTAAGAATGCATGGGGCCGTTTTTCAAACAATTAAAAAAAAAACTTTCCATTGAGATAGAACAATGAAATTTCATATGGCTATTGCAATTATATATATCTACGCAAAAATGCTTTTTTTTACGCGCAACCGGTCATGGGTTCGATGCCAGGAGGTGAAATATTTTCAAATTTCGAAAAATCGTAGCTCTCATAATATGATACAAAGAGCATTCAAATTTTTTACACTTATAGGTACTTATACTATATACCTCGAAAAAAATCAACAGTTGCCTACGTGTCACGGGTTCGATTCCAGAGCGTCCCGTAATCTCGATTTTCCCCGTTAGGAATGCATGGGGCCGTTTTTCAAATAATTTTAAAAATACTTCTCATTAAGTTAAAAGAATAAGATTTCAAGTAGCTATTGCTTATATATATGTCTACGGAAAAATGCTTTTTTTTTACATCCAACCGGTCATGGGTTCGATGCCAGGAGGTAAAATATTTTCAGATTTTGAAAAATCGTAGCTCCATTAATATCGTACATAGATCATTCAAACCTTCTACAAATATAGGTACATGCAAAATGTAATTAGAAAAAAATCAGTATATGCCTATGTATCACGGGTTCGATTCCAGAGCAACCCGTAATCTCGATTTTTCCCGTTTAAAATACAATGGCCATATTTCTGAATGCTTTTTATAACACTTCCCAACCGCGCAGAGATTCAAAATTTCACACAGCCATTAAGGAGACAATTCTCATGTAAAAGCTATCCTAAGATAGTAGTAAAAGGTCATTGGTTCGATGCTAGGGGGCGTTAACTATATCTCCATTTGAAATGTATAGGGAATTTAGGACACATTTTGAGGTACTTCCTGAGTGAATTTCCTTTTGAAATTCGGGGTGTTTATAAAGTCCACCATACTCAAGCGAAACATTACAGTAATTCTAGCAGGATGACACCTTGGTTCGACGCCGGGGCGGGATTTTAGCTGCCGAAAGAAATGCATCGGAAATCGTATTCAGTGCATTGTCAGCTGCGTTAATGCCCTTTACTTAATGTTTAGCAACGTTTGAGCAGAGTAATCTTTCGAAAAATTTTATTATTCACTGAAGATAAATTATTGCATTGCTTGCTGTAAGCAAGCGCACCTTTACTCGTATAACATATATATATATATATATATATATATATATATATATATATAGGATATTAATGTCAGGCCCAAACCGCTGGGGCCACGGAGCCGCCGATTTTTTTTCCGTAATGGCCAACTAAATCTCACCTAGGAAAAATTGGGAAACCGATCCTACCTGTCTTGGGTTCGATTCTAGGAGGCCCCAAAAATCGATTTTCCCCATTAAGAATGCATTGGGCCGTTTTTCAAATGATTTTAAAAATACTTCCCATTAACCTAGAATGATAAGATTTCATATAGCTATTGCTATTATTAGTATATATGGAGAAAAGCTATCGTTTACGTATAACCGGTCATGGGTTCGATGCCAGGAGGTGAAATATTCCCAAATTCCGAAAAATCGTATCCGATTACCCGGTATCCGGTTCGATTCCAGAGCGACCCGTAATCTCGATTTTTCCCGTTTAAAATACATTGACCATTTTTCCGAAAGCCTTTTATGACACTTCCCAACTACGCTGAGGTTCAAATTTTCACACTGCCGTAAAAGGGACCATTCTCTTATAAAAGCATCCCTATGATTGTCGTAAAAGGTCGTTGGTTCAATTTTAGGGGGCGTTAACTATAACTTCATAAGGAATACATAGGGAATCAAGTACTCATTTTGAGGTAATTCCTTAAGGTATTTTCACTTGAAATTCGGAGTGTATATAAAGATTATCATACTCAACAGAAAGATTACATTGATTCTAATAGGATGGCCTTTGTTCGACGCCGGGCGGGAATAATGCTGTCGTAAGAAATGCATGGGAAATCGAATTCAGTGCATTGTCAGCTGCGATAATGTCCTTTAGTTTATGTTTTACAATGATCGAGCAGTTTAACTTGCGGTTGCGGTTAAAAAATTATATTTCCTTAAATATATATCATATCATTGCTTGCTGTCAGCAAGCACACCTTTACTCGTGTATATATATATATATATATATATATATATATATATATATATATATATATATATATATATATATATATATATATATATAATTATTTATTGAGATGAATTCTGTCCAAAATTTTGTCTAAATTACATTTATCTTCCAAAAAATCAGGCATATACCAATTCCCCTCCGTTAAGGCGCTTCACTCATTTTTGTTGAAATTTGGTCAATATTGACCTCTTGTATAATTTAATTGCACAGGAACTAAGCTAAAAAACTTTGATAGTGGATACACAATTTATATGAGACTGACAATGCGAAGTTTCAAAGTTACTCATAAAAACGCATTTTGTATTTTGGCTCTTTGTTTCTAGTCCACTGTGTCGAAGCGCATAATGAGCTGATTTTATCTGAAAATGAAGTTTGTTTTTTACTGCCGCAGGAAAATCTACGCTTCACTAAAACGTGTTTTATTTGGTTTGGGTATAAATTCAATCGTTTTGCTTGACTACGTCCCTTTGTGATTTAAATGGGCAAAAAAGGTATTAATCCGTGTTACATATTTCGATGGAAAGATTTTTGATATAAGGAATGTTATTACTAATTATAAGTTATTCTCAGTATTACACAGTATTACCGGTGTATTTTATTAAAATAGAAATTTCTTAAGTAACTTTAAAAGAGCCTTCCTCTTTTTTCTTTAATTGTAATAATTCTTCTGTAATATAAATTCTGATATAATCGTATTCCAAATTGATAAATTTAAGCGATACATAGGATTATTAAAAAATCAATATGGTACATTACTATTTATACACGTATTTTTTTTCATAACGGAATATGTTTTGACGCATTATATAAACCATAAACATAAGGATGTTGTTTAATTCGCAATCCAATATTAATTTCCTGATTAGCAATGTAAAAAAATGCGAAGAATTTCGAGACGTAATCTTAGCTCAAGTTGGTACACGCACATTCCAGCATGTGTGAAGTAAGCAATTAATCCAGCTATAGAAAAGTGTATTCAATCTAGAGTGTATTAGAAATATGTCTCGTCGAAAAATATCATGGGATTCACCTTTAAATACATTTCCTGTGAAACACACATGTATTTTAGGTGTCATACCCTCGTCTGCTTCATATTTGGCTAGGATTGTAGATTCAATAAATTAAAAGGGTTTTGGAGCTTATAATTGATGAGAGAATCCCTTAAAAGTCCATCTGCTTTAGTGAGAGATGCATATTTATCACATTCTGTAGATAGGAGACGAAAAAACATACTGCCTAATCTGCACAAAATTATTGCCAATAAATCTCCGATACGACGAAGAGAACGCTTTTATAAAAGATTACTTTTCGAGTTCGTTCGCAGTTAGTATTAACTACGGAACTTAATTTAGTCCAAATACAAAATAAAAGGACCTTGAATATGATTATTAAGTTCATATTTCCTCATCCTGAGGATTATCTGAGATAATGAAACTTAGAAAATTATTTCAAAATGCTTCTAAATAATAATTCTTGTTAATTTGCTTTTTTAGTTTATTTATGTTTATAATTAAATAATTAAGTCACAATTCCTTTATTGTCTTATCAAGGGGTTTATACAAATTACATTTCAATAGTAATAATAATGTTTATTTGCCCCAGGATAATCCATACAAGGATGGCAAGTGATTAAAGTAAAACACAAAAAGGAGAAATAAAACATAAATATGAAATAACTTACAAAAGACTGCAGTTTACTGGTACATTAGAAAAATTTAAAAGGAGTTAAAATAAGAATATAAATCTTATTATTTTTTAATTGCGATAAATGAAGATTTTAGATAATAGTGTTGTTAACAAATTGGAAAATCCAACTAATATAAGCGTAACGTTATAATCACACGTCATAATGCATAAATAGCAGTACCCGTTGCTGTAAAAAATTATTTCCAATTATATTCATCAGCTGGAAATATTTTTATTTCTTCGCGTATTTATAATTGCAAAATTTTTTTAGCTACATTTTGGTATTTATTAGAATTTGCTGGCAAAAAATCGAACGCCAAATACATTAATGCTCTTTTTTTGAAAATTCATTTTATTTGTAATAATCTTAAATGAAATACAATTTATGAATTTAAAATATTTTAGATTTTAATATAATTTGGAATATTTAAACAATATTTGAAATTTTATAAATTCTACACAAATGGGATCAATTTATGTGTCGTACTTCTACTTTCCCATAGAAAATCCATTAGCAGTTTGAATGGCAGCTATTTTTGAAAGTTGTTTGCAAGGCTATTATAATGAAATCATGTAAACCATTACTTTATTCGGTATATAAGAAAATATATTATCACAGTATTTTTCAGTTCGGAGTAAAATATGCTAAATTATTTGCTACACTTCTCGAAATATCAAAGAGAACACATATTCAACTGAAGAAGACCAAAGAATGAAATTCAGTCAAATATATACAACATAAACTGAAATGTTGAAAATAGATGAAATTTGTTGCCAAAGTATGTAACGTCATTCATTCACCAAGTTGTGCTTACAATCTCTTGAACTTATCTCAATATCATTTTCATTAAATATCAAGAAGCATATATCATTTTCATTAAATATCAAGAAGAAATACAAAAATCGCATTCGTGGTAACTGAGAAATAGTTTGTTTACAGCCTCAAAATTATCATCTTTTTTTATCGGAAGTCTTGTAATTTCTGATCCTAAACTATTTTTCATGACCAATATAAGAAGCTTTATTAACTTTCGCTTCTTTTGGTGCTACTTTCAAATTCATACGTTGGTTATTTATAATTTAATTTTGCAGAGAGAGAGGATGCATACAAGTGAGAAATCGAAGTTGACATATATTTCTGAAGGGAACAGTTTTTCCTTCTGGAATCGAACTGAGTACTCCAAATTAATTTTTTTTCTTTTAAGGCGAACATTCTTAATAGGTACTTTAAAAAATAAATTCTATCGTGGATGGTCGCACTTCGTGGAACGACAATCTCAATAGGAAAAAAAAAGTACTTAGTATTTTCCTATTTACTTTAAAAATGTTTCACATTAGATTGCGGTCGCGTTATATATTTCCCAACCCGCGTCACTACCAAAATGAGTAAGCTAGAATTAAGTGAGACTGGAATTAGAAACCTATTATCGCAGGTCAAAGGTAAGAAATCCCCTGGTCCGGAAGGCGTTCCTGCATATGTAATATCTACTCTTGCAAATGAGCTCCCTACCTTCTCGCGTTTTTTAATAAATCGTTAGATGAATGTAGTTTCGGTATCATGGAAGAATGTGTCGTCGTGACTCGAGCCCCAGAAGGTGTCTCAAGAGGCCGACTAACCGCTCTAACTCCTGGACACCGTGATCAAGACTGTCCCCTTATCATTCCGGACAGGCGCCCGCGACGGGGGCCGCGAATTAGTTACATTTTTCTACGGGACCTGTTACCGGCTACTACAAAACACTCTTCCCGCCGAAACAAGAACCCCACCACTAGTGAATGAATATAATCCACCGCGAGTGTTTTCTGCTGGGGACACGATAGAACAACCCCACCACAAAAGTCAAAAGTGCTCAAGTTCCTAAGAAAGGGAGCAAAACTAAACCAGACGATTTCAGATCTATATCATTAAAATTGATATTTTGTTAGGTAGAGGTAGTCAAAGTTAAAGACTTACTACTTGGCTTACTTTTCATTAGTCCGTCCGTTACTATAGTCCGTTCCACAAAAGCTGACAGTACTTATGCTTATGTAGAAAAGCTTATGGAGAAATAAATGCACGTAAATTCCCATAAAGGAGCAACCTAGGGCTCTCCTCAGTGATCAGTTATTTATTTCTGAGGTACTTTTACGGATAAAATTAAGATTTTCAGGTTGGCTGGGTCGATTTTTTCTGAAGTTTTGGTGAAATATGTATAAGAAAGGATTGCTCTACATATAGATGAAGATTTTTCATCTTTATAGCAAAAGAAAATAATTTGTAACGGAATGAAAAAATGGTTGCGAAATCGGTGCGAAAACATTATTAAAACTGCCATTTCTATCATCCTATCAAGCATAAAGTACTAGTTTTTTCTTATATCACTCATTATACCTTAGGAATACATGAAAGTAGAAGTATAATAATTTTTGAGTAACCATATCTAAGTAAAAAATAATGTAATTGGAACACAACCTCCGGAAAATTGGATCGAAAAATTGAAAAATTTATACGAGTACAACGCCTAAAAATTCCTTGTTTCTTACGTTATGAAAAACTTGTCTAGAACTAACTTGAATTATTGAGATAATAATTGTTATTTTCATTTACTTATTATTCAGAGATCTAGAATATAACTTTAGTTTTTGAATATTATACACAAGAGAGTAATTGACCTAGCCCTAGTTAATCATTATCACTTTTTGCTCGAGAGCCTATTACAGATTGATCCGCACCCGCGCTCGGATATAAAATTCAAAAACTAAAATTCTATTCAAGATATCGACCAAGGAGATGTATTAGCCAAGGAAAACTTAATTATATTTATTAATAGATGAACTTTTATATGTTTTGTAAAGTTAAACACTTTCTATTATTATTATCACAATAGATGATCATTAGATTTACATTTGTATACGTCCTCTTCCTAATTTTTCAGCATCCACACTTCGAGTATCGAACGATCGTATCTGGTTGACGAAGAAGAAGATGAGGTAGTATTTCGTCCAAAGGGAAGCACGGATGTGGTGTACCGTCCAGTGCAGCCGTTGGCCAACGATCACGGAGTCTCCTTCTTTCCCATTTGCGGGGTCGACCACCACGTGCTCCAGGTACGAGACAAACAAAGGCGAAATCTCACATAGAGTCGCATTCCTCCTCAAATGGTAAATGAAAGAACGTTAATTAAACGAGTTGATGTTCGAAACATAAAACAGACCAGTAATTGTGACGAGTGTATTCGTTAAGCGTTATATCACTCCATAAGAAATCATTAGCTAAATTAAAAAACATTGAAATTTTAAATTAAAAGTAACTATTTATCATTTTAGCTCTTAATAGTCACCCTTATCCTTTATTAAATAAATAAATTTACGATATTTGGAGTTTCTGTAGATACCAACAGCTAATCTTACTCAGAATTCCTATTTATTTCAAGATATCGAACCTAGATATCTTTTAAACGCATTAAAATATTTATTTACTCCAAGATTATCCAACCAAGAATGAATACCTATGAAGAATGAATCCTTACGTAAATTCAAGCACACCGATTTAAAAAAATCCTTTTTTATTTCCTTTAAAATAGGAAAACATGAAAATTCGATTCATGCATTACTATATCACACAAATATTTCCCGATTTTAGACGAATTTTTCGATTCTATCGCATGTCCTTAACAAATCTCTAAAAATATAATCGCTTATCTTTCTGAAGTTTTACGCTATTGCCCCCTTATTCCTTCAAATATGACAATATCTATTTCTCACATACTTAAGATGTATTATAAAGCATTTTTAATGGAGCTCTTAGTATAAATTATAAATTTTATGATGCATTGTTATTTCAAACCATACAATCTCCAAGCAAGTGCTTATTTTCAAAAAGTTTGTGTAACATAATGCTGAACAAAGAAGAAATTTCCGCTTTATACATTTGAAATGACCAACTGGGTTAAAATTTTGCATTTTTAATTGAAATGAGGCTTCCTGTCTTCATGCGTGTACAATTATCGTAAATCATACTTCAGTTACTTGGATATAGATGATGACATTGATGAAAGTTTCCCTAAAAAGAAAAGTTAATTTATTGTTTAAGATAAGAATCGGTTAGCGCTTTCTCGGTGATCACTAAGTTATTTAAGGAGAGAATGTGAAGAAAGGGAGGCTAAAGTATCCATGACAAAATAATCTGAAAAATCAATAATAACAGAAAATATGGTGGTCATAACATTTAAATAACAACAAAAGATGGTGACAATACGTCATTAAAGTAATAATAACAGGAAATAAACCATGCCCCGTGATCTTTGAATGTGCCATTATTCACTAATGGCTTCTGAAGCCATCAACTTGTATTTTTATTTTGATCACCCTTGAAATTTGCTAAACATATTATATTATACACATAGAAAGTAATATATTTTATACATAGAATATTTCCACAGATTTTACATTGGACGTTTTAGGTGTGTACTCAACTGATAATCTAGCAATCGTATATGCAGGTGCTACACCACGGCACGACAGCCGTGCACTGGGAACCAGAAGGAGGCAGAGCTGCGCTGGTTTACTTGCGCCTCGAAAGGAGTTGTGCCACGTTGACTTGGAGCAGACCCACGTGGAGTGGCCTCCGGGGAGGGTGCGGCGGGGGCGGAGTGGCTGGAGTAGGAGTTGCCGGCGGAGGAGGAGGAATAGGAGTGGGAGGCGGTGGAGGAGTGGTCGGTGGAGGAGGAGGAGGGGGCGGGGGCTCTTCGTCGTCCTCCTCCTCCTCCCCTGACTATGCCCTCCAAGCGGACCCCGAAGACGCTGTTTCCCCAGGACTGATGCTGCGGTTGTCTGCAGACGGTGCCCCTGCATCCGCCCCGCCTTCTTTAGACGAGGGTTTCTTAGACCTTCCGGCTGTAAAGGAGGTGGTGTTAGGAGGAGGAAGGGAGCGAGGGGTGGAAGCTGCGGCCGCTGCCAGAAGATTTGGCCTCGACCGACGGCCTGGAGAAGAAACAACATTGGCCATCGTCTATGGAGCTAACCTCAGCGACAATAGAGCCCTCTTCTTCCTATGCCCTCCTACCTTATGTGGGTAAGTTTACACTTCAGTGAAAATAAGCCGCATCATAAGAACGTTCTTACATTTACCATTTGAACGTTTGACTGTATCGTACGAAATTTGATTCAACAGCAGAGGCGATTTCGAAGAAAATCGTTTCTGCTGTTGGTCGTCCGTGAAGACCTTCGAGACGAGTTTGGAGCACATCTTTCGCATCGCCAAATTTTCAGTGCAATGGTGTGCTTGCTGACAGCAAGCAATCGGAAAATATATTTTTAATAAACTTACGATGTTTCGAAGATTAATCGGTAAGCTTTAACTAAATGACGTTTTAATATTAAATTAGATAAGTATCATATTGAGAGAGCTAGGATTTTTCAAATCTTGAGAATTTTTCACCACCTGGCATCGAACCCATGACCAGTTGAAGGTAAATTATACCATTCTTCCATGGATATAAATAATTGCAATGGCTGTATGAAATCTTATTCTTCTATTTAATAGGAAGTATTTTTAAAATTATTTGAAAAACGGCCCCATGCATTCCTAACGGGGAAAATCGAGATTACGGGACGCTCTGGAATCGAACCCGTGACACGTAGGCAACTGTTGATTTTTTTCGAGGTATATAGTATAAGTACCTATAAGTGTAAAAAATTTGAATGCTCTTTGTATCATATTATGAGAGCTACGATTTTTCGAAATTTGAAATTTTTTCACCTCCTGGCATCGAACCCATGACCGGTTGTACGTAAACAATAGCATTTTTTTGTAGATATTAATAATAGTAATAGCTCCATGAAATTTCATTATTCTAGCAAAATGGGAAGTAGTTTTAAAAATTATTTGAAAAACGGCCCCATGCATTCTTACGGGTGAAAGTCGACTTTTGGGGCCTCCTAGAATCGAACCCATGATAGGTAGAGTGGATTTCCGAATTTTTCCTAAGTCAGATTTAGTGGGCCATTACGTAAAAAATTCGGCGGCTCCGTGGCCCGAGCGGTTTGGGCCTGACATAAATATCCTATATATATTTATATTATATCTATACATATAGACGCTTCGGGGGGATATATATAACATATATATATATATATATTCATATATATAGGATATTAATGTCAGGCCCAAACCGCTCGGGCCACGGAGCCGCCGATTTTTTTACGTAATGGCCCACTAAATCTCACTCAGAAAAAATTCGGAAACCCACTCTACCTATCATGGGTTCGATTCTAGGAGGCCCCAAAAATCGACTTTCCCCCGTAAGAATGCATGGGGCCGTTTTTCAAATAATTTTTAAAAATACTTTCCATTACGCTAGAAAAATGAGATTTCATACAGCTATTGCTATTATTAGTATCTATGAAAAAATGCTATTGTTTACGTACAACCGGTCATGGGTTCGATGCCAGGAGGTGAAATACTTTCAAATTTCGAAAAATCGTAGCTCTCTTAATATGATATTTAGATCATTCAAAAGTTCAACACCTATAGATACTTACAAATTGTATTTGGAAAAAAATCAACAGTTGCCTATGTGTCACAGGTTCGATTCCAGAGCGTCCCGTAATCTCGATCTTCCCCGTTAAGAATGCATGGGGCCGTTTTTCAAATGATTTTAAAAATACTTCCCATTACGCTAGAAAAATGAGATTTCATACAGCTATTGCTATTATTAGTATCTATGAAAAAATGCTATTGATTACGTCCAACCGGTCATGGGTTCGATGCCAGGAGGTGAAATACTTTCGGATTTTGAAAAATCGTAGCTCTATAAATATGAAATATAGATCATTCAAACTTTTTACACGTATAGATACGTATAAAATGTACTTTGCTAAAAATTATCAGTTGCCTATGTGTCACGGGTTCGATTCCAGAGCGTCCCGTAATCTCTATTTTCCGCATTAAGAATACATTGGGCCGTTTTTCAAATAATTTTAAAAATACTTCCCATTACGCTAGAAGAATAAGATTTCGTGCAGCTATTATTAATATAAATATCTCCGGGATAATGTAATATTTCACGCTCAGCTGGTCATGGGTTCGATGCCAAGAGGTTAAATATTCTCAAAATTTGAAAAATCGTATCTCTTCTAATATGATACATAGATCGTTTAAACTTTCAATACAAATAGAGACGCATATATTGTGCCTTGAAAAAATCAACTCTTTCCTAGGTATCACGGGTTCGATTCCAGAGCGTCCCGTAATCTCCATTTCTCTCATAAGGAATGCATTGGCCATATTTGCGAAAGCTTTTTATGACACTTCCCGACCACACTGAGGTTCAAAATTTCACACAGCCATTGAAGGGACCATTCTCACATTAATGAAACCGTAATAGTATCGTAAATGGTCGTTGGTTCGATGCTAGGAGGCGTTAACTATATCTCCATTTAAAATGCATAGGAAATTTAGGACACATTTTGAGGTACTTCCTGAATGAATTTCCTTTTGATATTCGGAATATTTATATAGTCAATCATACTCAAGCCAATAATGACAGTATTATTCGTTGGATGGCCTTGGTTCGACGCCAGGGCGGTAATAATGCTGCAGTAAGATATGCATTGGAAATCGAAATCAATGCAATGCTCGCTGCGAAAATGTCATTTACGTTATGTTTAGAATGGCCTTTCAGAATATATTTCGAAATACCTTCATTTTATTAAAAATATACTATTGCATTGCTTGCTGTAAGCAAGCGCACCTTTACTCGTATATATATATATATCCCCCCGAAGCGTCTATATATAATAGATATGTATATAGATACGAGTAAAGGTGCGCTTGCTTTCAGCAAGCAATCGGAAAATATATATTATAATAAATCTTGCGATTTTTACTATACTAACTATAGAACATTTACGCAGCGTACCTTGCATTGACTTCAATTTCGTATGCTCTTTCTTGACAGCATTATTACCGCCCTGGCTTCGAACCAAGGCCACCCTTCAAAAATCACTGTCTTCTCTCGCTTATAGATGATAATCCATATAAACATGCCAAATTTCAAGTGGAAATACATTAAGGAAGTACTTCAAAATGACTCCTAAATTCCCTATGAATTTCATATGCAGATATAGTTAACGCCCCCTAGAATCGAACCCATAAAAAGGACCATTCTTACATATAAGCGACCGTAATAATGTCCTATATGGTCCTTGGTTCGATTCTAGGGGGCGTTAACAAATATTTCAAATGAAATGCATAGGGAAATAAGGACTCATTTTGAGGTACTTCCTTAAGGTATTGCTATTTGAAATTTATGGTGTTTGTACAGGTTATCATACATAAGCAAAGTATGACAGTGATTTTCGTAGGATAGCCTTGGTTCGACGCCAGGGCGTGCATAATGCTGCTGTAAGAAATGCATGGGAAATCGAATTTAGTGCATTGTCAGCTGCGAAAATGTCCCTTAGTTAGCTTGACTCATCCGAATTAAGTCCTTCTAAAGATCATACATTCTTTTAAAAGATATATTTTTCGATTGCTTTCTCTTCTTCTCTTGCTTGATTACACTCATTACCAAAGATAGAAATTAAGTATCTGTTACTTGTTATAATTGGTATAATTGTTTCTCTAATGAGATTGAGATATAAGCATAATATTACTCGGAATCACTTCTCTTTAATTAGATTATTATAAACCTTAGTGGTTAATGTATTTAAAATCCTTCAGATCCTTATATTCATTTATTTATTGCTAGAGAATAACAATATATGCAAAGAACAAAATAATTATAATATCTTATCCCATGAATGATTTCATATGTCAAATGAATAATTACAAATTTTTACATATGATCATTCAATTTTTATTCATCCAAAGAATTTTCTAGTTGTAAAAGCTTGTGAATTTTATTCTTAAAAGCAATATTGTATTGGAATTTTCAATCAGTTTGATTATAAGTTAATTTAATAAATAATTTTTGAAATTTTCTTACAGAATGTGGTACTCTGGACTAACATGTGTTGTTCGAGGATTAAAAAGTCAATTTCAGCTTTCGGATAGAAGAATGTTATGGTTAAAGGAACAGTATTTACAATTATACTTTGAAGAAAACTGCTGTGGTCCAAATACAGCTGAAGCTATCAGAGTAAGTAATCTTAAAGTAAATTGATTAATTATTAAACAATGTCAATTGGATAGTTAATCTGTTGAATGGAGCAATTTACCTCAGTTTGAATATTTGTAGTTTTTCTTTTAAAAACTGAGCCAAAAGTAATTCAAAAAGTTGTTTCATGATATTGATCCTTCTATTCAATCGTCTCTATGTCTATTTACTTTTTGGGATCTAATATTTTAAAGTCTAGTCTTTAAATGTAAATTTATGGTAAAAAATAAGAAATATAACCATCTCAAATCAAAATTTTTTGACTATAGATCTTTGGTGGAAGAGACTGGACCTTAGCAAGTAATGTTGGAGGGTCTTCCCCTCCAGATAATGGAACACTTAGGCGTGGAGCTTCTGTGAAGTTCAAGAAGAAGAAATCAATAGGAAATATCCAAGCATTGAAGGTGCTGAATACAAAACTTTGTTCCAAATAAATATGATATTTATAGTATGCTCAGAATACTACTGTATACTTTAGTACGTATAAATATGATTCATCCCCAACTATCTCAAGCTCTCAAATTCCTTGAATTGCAATGAATATTGTCATTACTTTTTTTAATGGATTCTTTATTTAGCTTTGATGAATACCAAATTCAATTCTGTAAATTTATATCTGGTCATTGATAAAATTTCATAAATAAATATTCTTACAGTATGTTGAAAGTAAAATATTTTATAATTTTTTGCAGTCCACAATTACATGTATTTTCTATTTTGATACTAATTTAAGAGTAGAATAACAACATTATATACTTCCACACTATCTGATTTTATTTTCCACCAGTTTGGATGGCCATCATCACGTAATATCATAATCCAATTGTGGATAGATTCAATGGTGTTTATAGTGAAATTATTCTCTTAAATGTCTTTCCACAAAGATCAGCAGAATTTGACAAAATATTTATACTTTACTTCATGAATATTTTGGTTCAGGAACTGAGTCTAAAACAACATGAAGCTTTATCAACACTTGCGATGGTTAGTGGCGATCCAAGTCCTAGAAGACCAACAATCACAGGAATCACAACTGGAATAAAAACTTGTAATCCACCACGATCTCGATCAGCATCTAGTGACATCATAATTGGAGTTAGTCCAAGAGGTTCAGCAGACGACTTAGACCGCCTATCTTCTTCACCTGTCCATCATCTACTGCAGCACCATCACCTCCTACTTGCATCTTCTCCATCATCCACTAGTCAAACAATGGCATCCCTCCTACACAGGTATGTAATGAAAACAGTCTTGTTCTTGGGAGATGATGATGCTTATTATCATCAATAATTAATAATTAAACCAATAATTTTAAGGAAGATATGATTGAGTGCACAAAAAACTTGGGTTTATATTAGCCTGCCTTTGAAATTTGTTTCATGAATGTTATTATTGTTCAGTATACTTTGGAAAAAATGTCCTTCCTTTCCTCATAGGAAAACTGAACAATTTCTAAAGGGAATTATACCTCAAGTATATATTATATTCTTAAAATATCATGGCATATTTTTCATCAGATCAGAATCATAAGTGGAATATATGATATTTTATATTGCAGAGATAGATCCAAACAAGGTATGGCTTCAATACCCAGTCCAGGGCTCTTGGGAGAGACTCATCGTCATCTGAGAGCAGGGTCTATTACCCAAGAAACTCAGCTGGACTTTGCTGATTTTGTGGCTCTGTTTAGATCATTTAGGTAATAATCCTCTTGGTTTAAATATTCTGTAAAAAATTAGAAAATTTATTATTTACTTATATTAAAAAGATTTATTTATTATTATTAAACTTTTATTAAAAAGAGAGTTAAAATTAAAAAATATATTTATACAATATATTCAAAAAGTCAAAACTTTCTTCTGATATGATGTTCTTTTGATAATTTAAATAAGTTTTCTAATGTAAATTGAATACTCAATTAAAACTTAAAGTACTTAATTAAATTTATGTAAGTTTAACTTTGTACATTCTCATTACTCTTGTCAATGGCAAATCATTCTTGAAGTTTTCCTGAATAATTTTTCTCTAAAAAAATTAAAATGGTACTTTTCAGTTACTATTTACTTCTTTAAAATTTATTTACCTCTCTTGTAATAAACTCAGCTTGAGAGCAAGGAAAGACCTTCGTGACCTCTTTGACCAGTTGGCAATAACATGTCGCAGTATGTCTGATAGTTCTCTTAATGATGGACCAGGAAGTCAGAAAAGTTCCCCTGAGCATGGAATTACGGGAAGAAACTCCATTGGGCAAACAATCACTGTTCCACCACAAAGGATAGGTAGAAAATTATTTTAAATCCATACCATTTATATATTTATTTATATTAGTGATACAGAATTACCTTACTGCAATTTTTCCAAAGACTCCAGCAATAATTATTTAAATTGCACTTCAGTTCAAAATTCATTATTTTGATTGCTAAAATTCGATGACTAGAGGTATTTTTTTAACCCATTGCCTTTCTTTCATCAAAATTAAATTCTATACCATTTTTATAAAAATGTAATTTATTAATTGTTGCTTCTTTTAATGGCATTTTTAATTTTTAAAGGTTTGCTTACACGAAATAGTTCCCTTGACTTAGCCACAGAGGATAATTTCAAAGGTGGTCCTGGTTTGGCAGCTTTAAAGAAAAAGAAAATATTTGATGCTATTGCAGCTGCAAGTATTGTTTCAAATTGTGCTGGAATCGATACTTCTAGATCTCAGGTAAGGAAAACAATATATAAAGGAAAACATATAACTAATTTTGCAAACCTTGAAGTGTACTTTAATGGTACTTAATATACTTGGTAAAAATGAGTAGTGCATATTTTATGTTTGAGATCCTTATCTTACAAAGAACAGTATTGTTTTTTTCAAAGTTTAACTTATGTGGCATGTAATAGATAATATAAGCACTTTATATCAAATTTCTTCCTTGATGAAACAGAATTTTAACATTGTATTTCAGGTTATTACATTAGCTACATTTACAAAATTCTTAGAGACAAGGCAAATGGAACATCACACAGAAGAGGAAATAAAGTCACTGATACAGGTGGGTCTTCAACTTTTGAATATGGTATTCAAAATAATGTCAATCATTTTAAGGAGAAATGAGGACAAAACAGGTATTCATGTAATGACATCTATACAACAATAAATGAATAATTCTATTTTATGCTAGACATTATTGCTTTTAAATTATTACCTTTCAAATAGCTTTATTACCTTACTCTCTATCTTCTCTCTCTTGATTTAATATCTATTTCTTATATTTTAAATTTAATGTATTGGTGTCCAATGATAAAATAAGATTCTATAAAAACTATAATGATTGAAAAAGAATTTTGTTATATTTTCATTGTTTTGGCTGGTAAAAGTGTTTATGCATTGTGTAAAAGATATAAATAATGCAAAATATACATCAATACCTTAGGATGATATGTCAGAATCTATTTAGTTAAACCTAAATACCTCTAAAATTATCTTGATTGAAGATTTATTAATATGTATATCAATTATTTCATTTCTCTAGCGACATGAACCAGATTCTTGGCTTAGGTCACAAAGTTGTCTCTCCTTTGAGGGCTTTGCTAGATATTTGATGGACAAGGACAACTATGCATTCCCTTGTGAGCGCATGGCACCTAATGAAGATGAAATGGACCAACCAATGTCTCATTACTACATAGCCTCTTCTCATAATACCTACTTGACAGGTCATCAATTGAAAGGAGAGTCTTCCGTTGAATTATACAGCCAGGTTAGAATCGCTTCTGTTTTGATTTGAAAAATTATTCAATCAACATCTTCAGAAAAGCAAGAATTTAGGTGCTAAAATTTTTGCCATATTTTGATATTTATAAATATTTCTGATGTTAGTTTGTTGGAAGATAGTTTGATATTTTGTTTAATTCTTTTTTTATTCATTAAAATGTTTTTTGTGAGTATGCTTCTAAAGATACAACATATTTAGACATAGAATTCAAATTGCTGCAAATTAAAATCTTTCAGATCCTTTTGAGCCAAAGAATAATAACATAAAGAGTTTTTAATTGAGAATCTTTATAGTATAAAAGCCAATATATTGAGTGATATATTTCAAACATTTTTTTTATTTTATCACTATCTTTCTTATTACTATAATATTTTGAACTTCTTTCATATTTTGAAATATCTTTTTACAAAAATCAATATCTATATAACAAATATTATTATTTAATATTATTATTTTCATTTAATTTCAAGCTTATGTGTATGAAATATTTTATCATCATTATGTTACCTATTGCAGCGACAAATACCATCAATGTTAACTTCAAATATGCCAACATTTAAAAATAATTTTATGATATAGTTTACATTCATTTCATTTATTTTCTTATATTGAATTTTTATTGGAAACTGAAAGCTACAGTAAGTTATATTTTAGATACTGTACAAAATTGCTCATAATTCTGAACACCAACTGAACCTATAAAATTAATTTAATGCCCATCATGTCCAAACCATATATTTTTGAATAGAACTCCATTTGCTCTTTGAAAAGTTGGATTGATCAATGAAATTTACTTTCTTTTAAATTCATGATTTTAAGATTACATTGCCAGTTCTTTAAAGGGTAATAAATTATATTGTGAGATATAAATTTTGAGGCAATTATTTAATTTTAACTATTAAACATTTGTTAAATCATTCTTTCAGGTGCTATTAACAGGCTGTAGATGTGTTGAATTAGATTGCTGGGATGGAGATGATGGGACACCATTGATTTACCATGGTCACACCTTTACCACAAAAATACCTTTTAGATCTGTTGTTGAAGCCATCAATAGATCAGCCTTCGTTACTTCTCCTTATCCTGTAATACTTTCCATAGAAAATCATTGCTCTGTTCAGCAACAGGCCAGGATGGCACATATATTCCAGGTTAGTTTAACTTGAGAGCTACAGTTCAGTGAAAAAACCAAGGATTTATTTTTCAGAAATAACATGCAGAGTAATTTTATTCTTTTGCCATTATACCAATATTTAAAGAAAATTTGGTAATATCAGCAATTCAAATTTACTTAAACAGATATATCAGTATCTACACATACAATGTAAAATCAATTAATTTATTCTTGAAATAAATATTCCATCATTTTCAATTTACAGTCCGTCTTTGGGGAGAAGTTAGTGACCAACTTTCTCTTCGAGGCAGACCTAAGTGATGATCCTAGGTTACCTTCTCCTGCCCAACTGAAAGGTCGCATTCTTGTGAAGAACAAAAGATTGACAGCTGATATACCTCCCCCTCCTCTACCTCTTCCACCATTACCATCAATGTCAGCCACGTTATCATCTGCTCCTCTGAGGGCAGCTGCCTCCATTCCACCAGCTGGGCGAGGACATCCAGCCACAATCCAAGTCACATCACCACAAAGTGGAGCAGGAAGAACCTCAAGCATAATAAGCAACGCTAGTGGAGGATCTGTAAACGATGATTTTAGTGATGATGACGATGATGATGAGGATGATGAGGATGACAACCTTGGTGAAGGTGAATATAACTTTAAAAATTGATTAAAGAAAAACTCATGGCAGTATAAGAGATTAATCTCAGTTAATATTATAAAATACATTTTTATAATTTTTCCTGTTTAAATATTAATTTTTAATGAACATTCTTGAATGTTATGGAAATTTATGACCTCATATGTGTGAGTATATCATTTCTTAAACAAATGTAGCAATGAAATAGCATTTTAATAAATTTGGCAGCTAAATTTTCCCTGAGAAAACTCAAAGTAAAATAAAATATTTTAATGCAATTCATCTAATCTTTCATTTATTTTAACGCAATTCATGCAATCTTCATCTCTTATTAAAAACCATTTCTAGAGCTTGAAAGCAAAGATTACAAGTTAAAGTTTTTAAATTTCAAAATCAAACTAAATAAAATAAGAGAATAAATTTTAACAATGTTCAATGTATATTATGGAGCTCAGCATGAATATATATGAAATCAATCACTTTTATCGACTTATATGATAACATATGATTAATTTAGGATTTAATTTGAATTTTTTTTTAGATTGTAGATTAATTTGATAATGAATACCTATCATCATATAAAGTGCTGTGTTTGTGAATCATTTTTCTCATCCTTAAATTCGTGATTCAAACACAAAAATAAGATAAGAGCCAGAGAAAAGAATTAATTTATTAAATACTATAATTTAGAATAAAACATAAATAATTGACAAAAAGAAAGTTTCCTCTACCTAACATATATTACCTATATAATACATAATATATATTTTTATTGCTATTTTCTGGATTAAAACCACGTAGTACTTTTGATGTGAAAATTTCATTTTTACCATCAAATAGCATTTGAAATCTTCTAATCTTCTAAGATTCTGAACTGAACAGATATAGATGTAGGTTCTTGTAAACTTCACATTTGACCTATTACATCATTTGTTTTGACACCTTCAATTCATAAATATCTCTCTCAAATGGAATATAACACTGATACATCTTTATTCTACACATTTCCTTGACATATAATTATGGTTTGCCGCATGTTGACTTTTAAATCCTTTTTCTGTTCATAAATTAGAAAAATATATACAAATGAATTTCTATCAAACTTCCACTTCAATACTTGAAAGACCTTTCAAATTAGACATGCATTTGTGATTACATATTTTGTATTTCATTACACTCATGCAATCATTATATTTTTTGGACTGCACATTTTTCCTTCATAATGGAGTTTTTCATTAGATTTGTGTTTTGTTTAAGAAAATATCAATTTCATGATTTTTAAACATAAATTACTTATTAATGAAATTGCTCAGTATATTTACAAAAGGTTTTATTTTGTTACTTTATAAATTTTATCCATTCCTGAAAATATCATGCTGTGTTTTTGCAATGCAACGTACTTGATATTTTACCAATTTATAATTGAAATATTACCAATCTATAATCAAATATGCATTTCCTAAAAATATATTATTTTGGTATTTTAGGTTTTATATTTATACAGTTTTAAGATAGATGTAACATTATAAAAAGTAATTAAATTATTTAAGGTAGAGAGTAATAATAATGTTCATTTTATACAAAAATATAAAAATTCTTCCATAAACTAAACCTCAGTCAACTTTTATTTCTTTGATAAACTATGCCGTAAATAATTTAAAGTTGGCCTTAACACATAAAGATTTTAGAAAAATCAGGAAATTTTCCTTAAATCTTGCTCAAATATTTTCAGTATATACTCAATATTAATGATACCATTTTATTAATTCATAATTTTCATTACTAATAGAGAAAATGGCGGGTCTCATGTCAGAGGGAAAAGGATCTGGAGGTGTAACAAGTATTTCAACTGGAGCTCAAAGCGCTGTACCACGAACTGATTCTTCCTCCAGCCATGAAAGTGCAGTAAAACATTCTAAAACGTCGCAATCATGCAAACAGCAAACCCAACATCATTCCGATAGTAGCGCTTCAACGGCACATAGTGGAGTACCTACCTCCACTGTATCCTCTGCTCCTCAACGTACTGGTCGAGACATTGAATGGAGCTGTGAAGAAGATTCCCCTACGCCCCTCAAACCAAAGAAGCAGAGTAGTCAGATAGCACGCGAGCTATCCGACATGGTAATTTACGTGCAGGCAATTAAGTTCAGAGGCCTAAACACAATCTCGCCCAGCAGTTCGGTAAAGAGTCGTCGACCATTACAGACGATGAGCTCCGTCGGTGGAACAACCTCAGGGGTCGTAGTCCCCAGTGCTCCAGGCACTCCCACAACTGCAGGCGGTGCAAGTTCGGGGCACATCTCAGGAGTTGCATCGCTTGCTCTTTCCACCACATCGGGAACATCTCCTGTCACCGTTCCATCCCCTGGAAGCAACCTCACGGTTGGAGGTGGACAAGCGCAGACAGCACCGTCTGATCTATCTGGAAAGAGGCCCAACATCAACCATCCTTGCTACCAATGTTCATCACTAAACGAGAACACAGCAAAGAAATTGTGTAGAAAACAACCCTTGGCTCTTCTCGCTCACACCGAAACGCAGCTTGTGAGGACGTACCCAGCAGGAATGAGGATAGATTCCTCGAACTTTAACCCCACCATCTTCTGGGCATTCGGAATTCAGATGGTTGCCCTGAATTATCAAACGGAAGACCCTGCTCTGCATCTCAACGCCGCGATGTTTGAGCAGAACGGGCGCTGCGGCTACGTAAGGAAGCCCTCGGTGATGTGGGACCGGGGCCATATGATGTACCGCCGTTTTAATCCGTGGGACAAAGAGTTCGATGGCCTGCACGCCGCAACCCTTTCCTTGACCATTCTCTCCGGTCAATTTGTATGCCCGGGGAATCTTTCGGCCTCTGTGTGTGTAGAGGTCGAACTGATCGGCCTCCCTGCGGACTGCAGCAAGCAGCGTTCTCGTGTGGTACCTCGAAATGCTTTGAATCCTATCTGGGGAGGGGATCCTTTGCTATTTCGAGTCTCGTTCCGACATCTCGCCTTCCTTCGTTTGAGTGTAATAGATGCGGGCACTGGACATACGCACGCCCAACGAGTTTTACCGTTAAACTGCTTACGCCCCGGTTACAGACACGTCCGACTTCGATCACCACTCAACGCCCCTTTACATCTAGCAACTCTCTTCATCTACTCGCGTATCGAAGAAGAGTCCTTAGATTTTTCCGCCCCCGGAACAGACGTCGACCCCACCCAAGCATCTGAGACCATAATTTCGGTAGATAAATGTCTTAAGGAAAACGGAGATGCGAAAAGACCTCTTCTACCTTCCATGGATGTCACTGAGGCTGAATTTGGGCTCTCAGCTCCAGTTGGACCGATGCCCTCAACACCGCTACCTCCTCCTACCATCAAACGACGAATGTTCTTCCTCATGGTGTATGGAGTGGTTGCAGAGGAGCCATACACCATTCTCAAAATCACTCAGGAAAGCACGACCAGGGAAGTGGTTGCATCTGCTTTGGCGAAAGCAGGTATTTCAACTGAGAGGGCAGGCGATTTCCTTTTGGTAGAGGAAGTCGCCAGGGGATGGGAAGCGAGAGATCGAGGACTCCCTCCTACCCAAAGGGTGTTGGATCCTTCCGAAAGACCTTTGGAAGCTCAGGCTGCGTGGACTGGTGAGGGAAGATTTCTCCTTAAACGCGTCGGAGACGATCCCAGCAGTAGGGCGTGGTTGTCTTCCATTAGAAGTACTTCTGCAGGAAGGCGAAGGGGGGGATCCAATGCGGCCGATAGACTCCACCGGAGAACAAACAACAGCGAGGGAGTAGAGGAAGTTGACGATGGGAGTGCTTGTGACTCTGGGGGAATGCATTCCTGGGAAGAACACGACAACTTCCTTGTATGTGTCTACAATGTGTCTCCCGAGATTCCTTATGCTATACTAAAGGTTCCGCTTGGAGCATCAGCCCAAGACGTTTTAGCACAAGCATTGGTGAAGGCCCGTCGCATGGAGGATCCTGCACGGTTCGTTCTAGTGGAGGAGTTGGAGTGGGGAGGCAGTGCTGGCGGTGGAGTGGGGGATTCAACATCAGGTGCATTGTCAGGAACCTCAGGGCGTAGACGTACCCGTCAACAGAGGATCCTCGATGATGACGAAAATGTGTACACCACCCAAGCCAATTGGCGGACACTGGGGAGATTCGTCTTGCGGGAAAGGATAGAGGCTACCTCCACCTCAGCATCCTCTTCAATGACCCAAGCCAGTGGGTCCGCTTGGGGTGTGGGCAGAAGTCGAGGGACCAACTTGCGCACAGCCACGCTAGAACGACTGAGTAAAGGCCTGAGGGCAGCTTCAACACGAGGGGGTGGAAAGACTCCTGTCCAGGAGGCTTTGAGTGATCCTACTGCCTCTCATGCGGTAGTAGTTACGGCAGTTACAGGGTCCAGTGATGGAGGGTCCCAAGAAGTGGAGCCAGTTGGCGATGGAAGCCATCGACCACATCAAAGAGAAGTTCATTCCGAAGGAGAAACCTTGAGTGATGAGGAGCGTGAGTATGACTTCCGGTCTGCAGTTTCTCGACTTAAGAAGGTCTCCTTGAAAAAGTTGAGGGTTTGGAAATGAGGAATGTTTCCCCGGGCTGGATGGAGTTGGGACTGGGGAACTCATAGTGATGGGTAAATCGGCCCGGGGTTTCTCAAATTCATCGGTTCCAAGATCTTGTGCACTCCTGAGCTTGCCCTATTCTAGTCGTGAACTTCTGTGATACTGACTTCATATTGTAAATGTCATTTGAATTTTACCTCCATTTTAGGATTCTTTAAGTGTGTTGGAAACCCATACAAAGAAATTTGATTTGCTGTAAAGAATCAGGCCAGCACATACGTTTTCCTGCAATGAGAAACAAAAGGAACCTGTGTGATCCTACATTGCCTTTTGGATAATTTTAAAAATCTTTTTCTATAATTATTAAATATTTTTACTATCAAAAGTTTCAATAATAAATTTCATTTATCATTTGGTTTGATGGATTGTATACGATTTACATAAATTCATGAGAGTTTTAAAGATTTAATTTTTCTTTTCTACAGAATTAAGCATATCTGAAAATTGGAAAAAGTTGTTACACTGCAGAAATCTATTCCTATAAATATTGTTCTTTCATGAAGTTGAAATTCCCTTCCACTTGAATTAAGAGACACACCTACACCTTTGAAAGAGCCAAAAAGAGACAAATCATGCATTTTTGTGATGAATTTTCTTCTAACTTTCTTAAATGCTATATTTGAGAAACATATTAAAGATTGAAGAGGAATATGAACTGTAAAAATGTGTAAAAGTACCGGAAATAACCTTATCTTATCATCATCATATGGCTGAATCAGTCTCAGTATTTGAGTAGATTGCATGCTGGATAAACAAATGTACCTTGGGATCTTTGTAAATGGTCAACTCAGTATTTTGTATATAATTCTCTTACAGTGTAATCTATAATGGATGTTGATAGTTAGACTTGGACTGTATCAATACTGTTTGCCAAAATTTAGCACAAAACTTTATGAGAAGACTATTCTTCATATGTTAGTAAATCATCCTATTTGTGTACATAGTAAGACACTTTAAGGTCTCGTACAATAACTTTTACACATAAATACTAATATATCATCCTTGCCTATGAATATGTCATTTTTCTGCTTGTAAATTAACGTTGTTGCACTGAAATTGAAGACCAAGTGATAAACTTATCTAATATTGCATGGATAAATATGTTACATTTTCTAATGTGTTTAAAAAGGATTTAAGACCATTCTTGTACAGAAAGACATTATTTTGATGAAAGTTACCATTTTAAATGATTTTTGAGAGATATTAAATAGTGTTTAATATGAGTGGAAGTTTGTCCAGCAAAATAATGTATTTATAACACATTTATGTACTGTTTATTATTTATTATTGTTCTCTCTATCTTAATATTTTGACTGGCAAATATCACCATGTTATTGTAAATAGAAAAACTGTTGCCTATAATATTGACTATTTAAAATGGTTTGCATTACATGTTGAAGAAAGGAAACTCGTCAATATGTTTATATTTTGCAAATGACATTGATTGATATATTTCAAAAACTACTAATTCTGTGTTAAATCACTGAAGTACACGATCAAATCTTTTCCATATCAAAATTTTCTTGTAAATAATTTTCCACTTTTATATATACATATATACATATAAAACTTAATATGTATATCTTGCTCTTGGTTCCTCCATGTTTAATATCTTCTGCAAGGCTGTATCATCGCAATATATTTGCTAAAATTCAAAGCATATCCCTAAATTATTTGGAAGTAAAAACAGATGCATCATTAATGATGTACGTAATGTCGGCTAATGTCGGAATAATAAATCAATATAATTTATCTTAAAATATGTGGTTTGCAACTTTGCAAAAATTGAGCTTCTACTTAAAACTGAAAAAGTGTATTTATCACTGATTACTCAGAACAACAAAAGTTGGGCAATAGAATTTTACTTAAACTGCACTTGCCAAATGCCCTGATTTTTTTAAAGGTGACATCAGTTAATATATGCTAATAATACAAATATGAAAAGAATTCGAAGACAAGTCACAAACTTCTCACACATAAATTTGGTAAAAGTAAAGAGTATAAACAATAATCATGGCAATGATAGACCTCAAAAAAATCATACTTTGGCAAATTTTCTCATTTAGATGATATCCAATTCAATCAGTAATGAATTTCAAAATTAAAATCTCATCCCTATATTATATCATGTAGCTTTTTCTTCTTGGTTAAAAATAATAGGATCAAATCATCTTTTTAAAAATTATGGCAACACATTGACAATTTCAATAAAATTTCATTTTATGGAAATTGAGGAATAATAGATAAAAAATGAAACCCAAAAGGTTGTTCACTGTCAACTGATTGGAGATAGATTTACTTTCAAATTGTGATCAGCTGCTTCTCATTTATTCAACCCAATTATTAATAAAAAGATAAAATATGTGTCTGCTGTATTTTATTTACGATCACATTTAACTTAATGAATAGTAATTAATTTTGTATCAGATAATTCCTTTGATTCATTTCCCTATTTAAATTGTTAATGTTTCAAAACTATTAATAATATCATCAAGTAACAGTGTTTTACATTAATGTTATTCATATTACACTTTACATTTTATAGAAATGGTCGCATGGTTTCATAGAAAATTTTATAAAATATGAAATTCTTGAGCTGGGAAGATCTTGATTTATTCAAATATGTTTATTTTAATGAAATCTACATTTACTAAGAACCGATTTACTATATCAATGAAATTTTCTTAGAAAATAAAATATTATTTTATTTTATCTTTTCCAAATATTATATAAATTAATCCTAATTGTTAATGCGGCGGGGTTGCTATTTTTTATCCCCAGTGACCAACACACTCTCTTGGTAGTATGCAGCATGAGTGCATTCTCCAGTGGCTCACCTCCTAGAAAAACGCAATTAAATCAAACGTACCCTTCTGGAGCTGAAAAATGGGAATTATAGGGGCTCTGAACGGGCAGTTTCCTTTAGGAAGTGAAGGTTG
Organism: Pantala flavescens; assembly: GCA_020796165.1. Classification (NCBI taxonomy): domain Eukaryota; kingdom Metazoa; phylum Arthropoda; class Insecta; order Odonata; family Libellulidae; genus Pantala; species Pantala flavescens. The sequence goes on along the minus strand of CM036880.1, from coordinate 35,019,014 downwards.
GTGTTGCTTTGCGTGAGTGGTCTAGCAATTGGAGCAATCAGTCCTTCCCGGGAGTAGGCTTCTCAGAGTGTTTTTGGTTGACCCTTGAGTTCACAATATCACAACGAGGCAGATCTCAATTGCCTCCTGGTATTTCCCAGTAATCCCTCTGCACAACTGTCAATGCTGTCTTCCATCAGGGTACCGGACTTTTCGGGTGGCCATGTTTCTCTTGTTCTCCCTTAGGCGAGTATTTTCCTGCTCATTTACCATCTGCTTTCCGTATGAAGAAAATGTCCAGGTCGTCCTTTTCCTACATCGTAAATTTTATTTTCCGGTGTTTGTTGTTCAAATGCGGAAATTATCAAGGGATTCCACACCACAAATGTGTCCCCCAAAGAAGCATTTGATGCTCTATCCTCGAATTTTCCATTGAGGGATTTGCCACTTTTATCTGTGGAAATAAAACCAGTCATGGCCTTCCAATACTGCAAACATCCCAGGACAGGCCCAGGAATCACAAAAATGATTCCTGGGCCTCCACTTGTTTTGAGAAAAAGTGCAAAATTTGTTTTAAGAAATACAAAACGTGCTAGTATTCTCAATTTTTAAAAATAAGATAGTAAAAAAATGTCTCAAAGTAACATAATGTTAAGAAAAAATTTGAGTTATAAATTTCAGTCCCACTTTCACCAAATGAAATTGTTATCCATCTAATAAATTGTAAAATATTTTTTAAAATGCTCTTTAATAGGAATTTTATGAAAACATTTGTAATGACTTGAGAAAATGCTTACTAGATAACTGTGAGCAAAAGTACACACATTTCCTAAAATTTAATGAAAAATAATTACATTTGCTCTACTTTATAGAAATCAGACTGAAAAATCGTTGAATAAAACAAAATGCTTCAATGTCAAAACAATTTAGGTTTTACAGAAGGCACTTTTTACCATCATGAGGTTCTATTTAACTTGAGAAAGTTCTTTTTATATTTCTTCAGATATTTCTATATACTTTAAAAAAATTTATGTTAATTTCATTTAAAGGCGCAGAACTATCTAGACTAATTATTAGATAAATTACATAGAATATTCAAGAAAAAACTTTTTAAAATGTATTTTGTTTGTGTTACATAAAGTGTTAGAGAGCAATCTTTAAGTATAAGGACTACACTACACTCTTAATAATAATACAGTATTAAGAGATTGGAAAGGTAGTGAAACCATGGAAAATAATATTTTAAGATCCATATAAAGAAAAAAGAGACTTGTTCATTAAATGCACTTTAATTTTATACTAAATAAAAAGGTATCTCACACCACAAATTTAAACATAGATGAGACTATGAGATTCATACTTACTGATGGTTATCCATCATTTTTTAAATTTACTATATATCTTTTCATTACCTTACATAATAAAGCTTAAGAAGAACACTTAGTGTTGTGTTTTTCAAATCCCTTCCATCCACCAAGTATACCTACTTGGTGATTAGAAGATGATTAAATGATATAAGCTAATAACGGAAGAAACTGGAGTAACACCAACTGCAACAAATAATTATGATATTAATTTAAATTAATCTTATTGTTTATAAAAAATAGTTATATGAATAATAAGCAAAATTTAAAGCATAGATAATGTAAATAAATAAGTAAGTCACATTAATGGGCAACCTTAAATGGTATAAAAGTATTTGTAACTGATAGTTGATGAAAAATTAAAAGTCGGAAAAAAATATTGAATAAATATTTTATTTTTCAGAGAAAACATTAAAAAATATACATAAACTGTTTATAAAATACTCATAATTAATGACTGAAACTATGACTAATATTTATACAATATAAGTTAGAAATATGTGCAAAGTCTAAGAGAGTTTTGACTGTTTCTCCATTATATATACATTATTCTCAACTCATTATATTATATTTTAATTTACAGTTTAAACCTTTTTGCTACAAAAGCAATGGCTATTATTTTACTTCAACAAATTTATCATTTTCTTCTTGGTATTTGTCTGATGTTTGTAGAGGGGTAAACTCTCCTTGCTAGAGTTTGGATACTCAATATGAAGACATAAAGATAGTTTGTAGAAAAAATATAATGTATTTATAGGCAATATAATAATGTATTCATAGACATAAGAATCAATGCTCATAACTTATTATATTTTCTTAAATAAATCCCTAATAAAGTTCCATGTTTTATTTTTTAATAATAAAAGTAAATAAGTAGTTAAAGTATATTTACAACTCAATGTCCAACACAAATGGAAAGTTGGCAACCCTATTGACGACATTAACTCAACTGTCTTGAAAATTTACAAGGCGATCATATAAAAATATGTTTTGTATAATAACATATTATTATATGTAATATGTATGAATAGTTACCGATTAGCTACTATTTAAATATTCTTAATGAGAGACTGTTTTTAATTATAGTTTTCTCTTCGAAATCTTGAAATAAATTCTAGTTTTCTATTTATATAATTGAAATAAATTCCGAAAATATATGAAAATGCAACAGGTGCTTCGTAGCAAATGCTCATTCCCATATGGTCAAGCCTAATTATTATTATTATTCAATTTTTAATACTTAATTAATATAGCATACGAGTTAAGGTGTGCTTGCTAAAAGCAAGCAATGCTATACTATATTTTTAAGGAGGAATAAGTTTACGGAATGTTACTCAAATATTGCTAAAAATATGTCAATTGAGTATGTTGACTTGAGTATGTTTGACTTCAAGTAAACTACAAATTTCAAAGTGAAATTTTTGTAGGAATTTTTTAGGTACCTCAAATGATATTCTGATTTCCCTATGCATTCCAGAGCGATCCGTAATCTCGATTTTTCCTTATGCATTGGCCATATTTCCGAAAGCTTTTATGACACTTCCCAACCGCGCAGAGGTTCAAAATTTCACACAGCCATAAAAGGGACCATTCTCATATAAAAGCATCCCTAAGATTGTCGTAAATGATCGTTGGTTCGATTCTAGGGGACGTTAACTATATCTCCATATGAATTGCATGGGGAATTAAGAACTACTTTCGAAGTACTTCCTGATTGAATTTCCTTTTGATAATGAAATTCATCTTTTAATAACATGTAAGATTTTTCGAAATATTATTCTGAAAGGCAATGCTAAACATAATGTAAAGGACATTTTCGAAGCGAGCATTGCATTGATATCGATTTCCCATGCATTTCTTACTGCAGCATTATTACCGCCCTGGCGTCGAACCATGGCAATCCAACGAAAAACACTGTCATTATTCGGGTAAAATCGAGATTACGGGACGCTCTGGAATCGAACCCGTGAAGCGTGGGCAAGTGTTGATTTTTTTCGAAGTATATTATATACGTATCTATAAGTGTAAAACGTTTGAATCATCTACGTTTCATATTAAGGTAGCTAGGATTTTTTAAAATCTGAAAATATTTCACCTAATGGTATCGTACCTATTGCCCAGGTACAGCTGAATTATACCATTTATCCGTAAATATATATATAATGGCAATAAAAACGGCCCCATGCATTCTTACGGGGAAAGTCGATTTTTGGGGCCTCCCAGACTCGAGCCCATGATAGGTAGAGTGGGTTTTAGATTTTTTCCTGGGTTAAGTTTAAATGGCCATTACGCAGAAAAACCAGAGTCGGTGGCCCTCGCGGTTTGGGCCAGACATTTGTATCCTCAAATTTTTTTATCCCCTAGTTATCTATATATAATAGATACTAGAATACTAGAGTCAGCCGTTTAGAGTACGCATTGGAAATGTCAAGCTAATCTGGAGAACTATTTGTAGTTCAATTTTAAAACGAATCTGATTTCGCACCCGTGTTGGGAAATCGTTTGCAAGCAGTCGAAAATGATCGTTCTCTATAATGCCGTACGTGAGATGCAACAGATCAACAACTCCGCAGTTTACAGTTACTCGAGTCGGCTTCGAATCATCTAAGTCCTAAGATGACTATGTTCTAGCTAATACGTTTCGTATATTTAAAGAAGCCTTCGTAATATGCAAACGACTCTTCAGATGACTGTATCATTCTCCCATTTCTGAATAATAAAAGAATAGTCGGTAGGAGCGATGAAAAGGTTCGCGAACGATGTTACTTCACGTTAGTTAGGCCTCACCTAGAGTACGCGTGCAGCATATGGGACCCTGCCAATAAAGACTGCATTCGGGAGTTAGAAAAGGTCCAACGTAAGGCGATACGTTTTGTAAAAAATTCAAATGATAAAACAGTGAGCGTAACACAAATGTTAAAGGACGCCGGGTGGGAATTACTAGAAGAGAGAAGGTCGAGGCAAAGAATCAAATTCTTGGAGAAATTCAGGGAGAGCTCCTTCATAGAAGACGTAGAAAGTATAATGCGCCCACCTTGTTATATAGGCCGATAATGCGCGAAAGATCAGAGAAATAGATGCGCGAACGGAGCGTTATAAAAATTCATTTTTTCCGCGGACTATTCGCGAAAATAATCGCTTAGGGAAATAGAGTCATGGGGCATGCACCCCCTGCCAAACGCCGAAAGGCGGCTCGCAGGGTAAATATGTAGATGTGGATTTCCTTTCCGTATCCATGCAAAGCGGGTACTAATACTTGCCTTCATCACTTCCTTACTTGTTAAGTCATTTTATTACATTTTTCCCCCAAGTAACGAGATTTCCCCTCGAAAAGTGTTTTAGCATAGAATGAAACTCGATCCAATTTCAGTCCTCCAAAGAGCGAATCCAAAGCGAGTTTTAAATGCATAGACTCTGTACGCAGAAATGAGGAAGGGTTGAAAAAAATCGACAGTTTTCGTCACACGGAAAATATTCGAAATCCGACAGAGGGCCAAGTTATCGTTCCGGTGTCGCCTCAGTAGGCGACCGTCATTAGTTAGCAGAGCTTGTGAATCGAGTGCTTTGGTTTCGCCGTTTTCTGTCAACGGAATGGCTATCAAATTTTTAAGTTTCCCCCAGGATGAAGTGATTGTGTCAGTGTTTTCGCTTTCTGTGTTTCGCGGTGCCCATGAAAGATCGATTGGATTGACGGCGGCTTCGTAGAGGAAGGCAATGTGCCATCGTAATCCCAGTGCAGGTCAAGCAGTACAGCTTTGAGTGAGGACGCAAGGTGCAGTCGAAAAGCTAAGCAAGGTAAGAAACGTCCCATTTAAAAGATTTCGAACGCTCTTCGCCCTCGATGACAAAAATGCGCCAGTGGAATTTTATTTACCGATTGTTTCCGAGCGAAGCGTATCGAATACCTAGATTCCTATTCATCTCCATTCGAGATATCTTCACCACTGTAAAAGGAGACTAGAGAAATACTAATAACAATGATATTGATCCACGGCTTAAATATATCTCGGCTGCATCGTGCATATGGGTTCGTAACTTATCGCTACAATGCGAACCTTATTAAGTTTCCGGAGCCGTTTCTTCGAACTGAGAGCTCGGGCGTAGCATCATAGTTTTAACGAGGGTGATTTTACCCTCAAGCGTGTGCAATGAATTAGAAAAAAGGGAAATTAATGACTGTTGAAAGGGAAGATGTTGACACAGCGAGGTCTCTGTGGAAAGTGCATTGCGCACGGTGGTATTTCGAGACGCGATTGTTACCGGCGGGAGTCTAAAATTCGAGAAAGATTTTAGAAAATAAACTTGAGTTGAGTCGTGACCGATTGAAATTTAATGAATACTAGTATTTATTATGACTTTTACCTACTACGTGAGTCTTACTGCGCAAAAAAACCGTTTTCATAAGTATCGTCAACGTATTCCGTCCGATTTCAAGAAAACCGCCATAGCGAGCGGTCGACATAAAAGAAGAGAGGAATTTTGGTGATACTCGATCGGTAATCAGAGAAGGAAATGTTTGGCATAAACTTTTTAAAATACAGCCTCTGCACTGACAGCGGTGGTACTTCTCTCAGCCAATTAGAAGCAAGAGAAATTGTCTAGCGGTTGTTCAAAATGTATAAATTATTATTTTTCAACATTTGATTTAGAAAAGGGGTAAAATTAAACATTCTCTACATTTTGGAACGTGCAAAAGCTAAGAAATGCCAAGCTTTGCCATCGTAGGATTTTATATTGCTAATTTTTACGATGAACTTCTTTGCCACAATCAGTAAATATGTTCATAAACATACATGTGCAATAACGTACTCTGACACAAGAGTTTGATGTTAACTAGGAAGAGTACGACACATGAATTAAATAGTTATTAATCGACAGAACAGCCTTAGAGTGTGGTAGATGTGAGCCTTGTTTCTAGATGTTTGCTTCACTTTTTAATGAATTCTTCATACTTCAATTGCAGGGTGCTTTTTTCAATCGAGAAAGTTCGCCATCCTGTCCACGAGAAGAGTGATGAGTCTACACGGAACGGAATGCCGATCCTCTTTTTAGATCTTGGAAGAAATTGTTTACACGTTTCATTATGTGAGAAGGATACATTCTCAAGATATGACCACAAACTGGTCATGTTTTTCTTTGAATGCAAATAAATTGAATTCTTTATTTGGTGCATAATGACGATAGTTTTCCAAGGAAGGTTTTATATCAGTGAAGGAGGAACATGGCACTTTTTGTTGCAAATCAATATGAAGAACAATATGAACTTAATTTTGCTTTGAAATAGACTGGGAGTAATTTCATTTCAGCAGGCCGTCTTTTCATCTTCTTTTCTGGAGTCTGTGTGTCTCCTTTTGGACGTTCCATCGCATGTCCATGACCCCACCTTGTCTCCATCGTTTTCAACCGCCAGTATGTTGCCAGGTCCTGAGTGTTCCTTGGAATCATATTCTTTGCACCGTTTTAATGATCTGCAGATTTCAATCGTGCCTCTTAGCGTTCACAGACTCATTGTATTGATTGCTTGTTTCCTTCTTCATTCATTCAATTCATCGTCCATCAAGCGTTCATTTTGGAGAATGGAAGTAACATCTTTTTCTTAAAGGTTACATTAGCTTCGACCATGTATTTCTTGCTTCTCCCATCGCATGCTCCTTGCAAGATTCTACAATAAGAATCTTGCAGCATCCTTACTCCTCGATCTGTTTCACCTGAATCTTTCCTTCATCAATAACTGAGTATCATGATTCCTGTTATGGTGTACCTCGTAGCCTCTTTTTTACGATGAGCGTCGTTGGCACAATCAGTAAATACGTTTGTACACTTACACGTGCAAAACTTACTCTGACACGAGGGTTTAATTTTAACTAATATGAAGAGTACGACACATGAATTAATAGCCATACATAGTATCAATAAAATAGCCTTGACAGTGTCATAGCAGTGGAAGTGAGCCTTGGTTCTGGGCGTTTACTTCATTTTTTAATGAAATCAACATACTTCTATTCTAGGATGCCTTTTGAATCGAGAACGTTCCCCATCCTATCCACGAGAGGAGTGATGAATCTTCACGGTTTGCCATGCCTTCTCCGAGATCACGGAAGAAACTGTTCACACAGTTGAATATGTGAGTAGATGGCCTTCACAAGGTATGACCTCAAACTGGTCTGGTTTTTCCTTACATGCAAATGTGTCGAATCTATTACCCGATGAATAATGACTCTTTTTTACATAGTTATAGTGGAAGCCTCGGCAATCATTTGCTTTTGTAATCATTTTGCTCTCAAGACCATTGCATTGGTCACATCCCTTGGATAGTTTCTCTGGTTTGCAGCCGTCCTTCTTATTCTTTCAGTCTGCTTGTGATATCCTCCATCGGTTTTTAAAAACGATACACTGACCAGTTCTTCCCAAGATCATTCTCTTTGTCTTTTGTAGGAAAAACCTCTCCCAAACTTAGAATTGAGGATTTGAAAGAGGACTGACAAAGTGTTATTTGCATTCTTATTCCACATTTTAGGACATTCTTTGCCCACTCTGCAGGTCCTATACTTCTGTTCTACCTTTGTTGTTGTTAATATTGCTTTGGAAACTTTGGAATTGAATGTCACTGGCATTATCCTTCTTTAAGGCATCCAAGCAACCTCTTCTCTAACTCCTTGCATTCATTCATCCTCAGAGTGGGGAGGAGGATTCGATGGAACCAAAGCACCAAACCTGGATCGTCACTCTCTTCTTTTCTGATGTTTGGCAGAACAATTCATTGCACTCAACTATCACCAAGTGCATTTCCCAAGTCCACAAGTGCCACAGGAAGAGCATGAAAGCACGAAGGGGAACATGGTTAAGCTATCCCTGGTGCATTCTGTACATAACATGGACCTTAGGCCTGCCTGCTATGCTTCCCTGAAAATTGGCCGATCTTCCTGGGGACTTGCTAGTTCTTTCTCCCTTTCTAATCTGCATTTTGGACAAGGATTAGAAAACATGAAGGCTATTCTATTCCAAGTTCGGGGTGCTTGCCGAAAGGATAAACGCTTTTCAATTCGACGGTGAAGCAGGTTTTTATTTACAGTGCCCTTACTTTTGACTAATCTCATTCACTCTCGTTTCAGCCACTGCCAACAATTGTTGGGGAGAGATTTTCAATGCAGGACAAGCCATTTTTCCAAAACTAGATGGTTTTAATCCTCACACATGGACGAGTAAAAAAAAGTGAGATGGAGTCCCTAAGCATGCTTACGCACAACAACGATGGATTAGTGATACTAATGTTGTAATTTATGTTACATTTTAAATAAACGATCCTATGGAAGGATTTGCATTCGTTTAATATCAACGACTAAGCAGTGAATATTTTTTAAGACTGCATCCTAAACCTTCAAACGGATTCGAATCCTCTCCTCTTCACATTCAATTCCCGCTCAAATTACGGCATTCGCTATCCGCCAATATATATATATATATATATATATATATATATATATATATATATATATATATATATATATATCTGTGTGTGTGTGTTATTATTATTATTATTATTGCTCCTTAGTAGGGGAAGAACAATTTACTCAAATCTCCTCTACATAAGGTGCTCATTTTTTTGGCTTTATAGTTTTGAAAGCTGATTTGAGAGTACGTATTTGTATGATGAGTACTCCACTGAAACGCTGATGTAAAGATATTTTTTTACTATGGGATCAATTCGCAAACGAATACGAAGAACGACCATTTATAAGTTAACCCATTTATTGGAAGTTGTTCAAGCAAATTTTTTAATCCCGGTTACTTTATTGTAAATCGCATTCTTCAATCCCCAGAATGCGATGAAACTGTCCTCATTGTTGTTCAGAATAGCGTTCTTTTGTTCCAAGTATATTCTTATCTCTAGATCCGCTTGAAAGGACCTTAAAAAGTTCGGTTCCCTTATTTTTCCTTTTAAAAACAGGGTAACCTCCTTATAGATAACGGATTTCGTCAGGGTTAATATGTAATTAGCCAGGCGATATTGGGATTCTTCATGCTTTTTCATTGTCCGAAGACCAGTGTATATATTTTCTTTATTAATTTTCTGTTTACCTGTTAGTTTTAGTACTATTTTTATAATAGTTTGCCAAATGCTTCTAACTTTTGGGCAGTCGAAGAAAAGATGCCAACAGTCTCCAACAGACTGGGGGCACCAGGGGCATTCCTCGGAAGGTCGTATGCCACTGCGGAAAAGGAATTTAGTATCCGCAAGCTTACCGTGGCCCAGACGCCAAGCAATATCCCCTTCCGTCCCATAGCAGGGATGGCCTCTGATTTCCAACCAGTACATATCTCCTCCAGTCAGAGCACCTTTGATGGGCCAAGCCTCTCCCCTCGTTTCCTGTAGGACAAGTGAATACGACTTTTGTTTCGGGATTGGTAATGCGATGTCTTTTTTAAGAGCTTTACTGTATAGGGAGAAACGTACTATGTCTGTGATCGGCTGCGGTGGTGGCCAGCCGGTTGGGAAGGGTCTACTGCCATGAGATGTCATTGATTTGACTCCCAATGTTTTCCAGGATTCTACTACCGAGTTGTAGAAATCGCCGGCCAATTTGCTTTTCCGGTATGGGTCGCGGGTTAGATAGAACGTTAGAGGGTCACCAATTTTGGCCGCTTCGGCCAGTCTGCTGGCTGCCAGTATCCTCCAAGGACTTTCTGGAGGCCCAAAGAGTAGTCTTTGACTAAAAAGAAACCTGAAGGTTCGAATTTTTGTTGCAACGTCTACTAAACCAAGGCCGCCTTCCGCGGTTGGGGTTGTCATGATAGAACTATTCACCCAATGTCTCCCAGAATTCCATACGAAGGCTGTGATCTTTGCCTGAACTTGTTGGATGATTGATTTTGTTGGGGAATAGATTTGAATGATGTGCCATATCCTAGGGGTTATAAACTTATTGACCGTGAGGACCCTTCCTCTCAATGACATGGGCGTGACCCTTGGCTTCCATCTATCGATTCCCTTCTGAATCTTGCTCAGTATCGTGCTGTCGTTTACCTCCCTGACCTTCGGTTGGTCATTTCCTAACCAGACACCTAAGTACATGAGCCCATCGCTGGTCCAGATAAACCCTAATGGGGTGTCTCTGCGATCCTTCCAACTACCCAACCACAGTCCTTTACTTTTATTGCTGTTCAGTTTTGCCCCTGATTCGTTTGAGTATTCCTTGAATGCCCTGGCAAGGTGATCAAAGTCTTCCTCCTCTCCTATTAAGACGCTCACGTCATCCGCATAAGAGGCGACTGAAAGCCTCTGTTCGGGTTGGGTCGGTAGGCAGAGACCTGAGATTTGTTGTTTAAGAAGGCTTAGCAAGGGTTCAATGGCTATCGAGAACAGCTGTCCGGAAATGGGGCATCCTTGTCTTATGCCCCTTTTAAATTGTATCGGCCCAACCAAGGAGTCTGCGGCCCTTACCACACATCGAGCACTTTTATACAATGTTTTAATTTTCTGAATAAATGGGTCTCCAAATCCCATTTTGCCCATAGTGTGAAATAAGAAACTGTGGTCGATTCTGTCGAAGGCGTTCTCTTGGTCTAATGATACTAGAGCCAGTGGCAATTTTTTATCGTTTGCTAAATGGATAACATCCCGGGCTAAGGCAATATTGTCGAATATACTCCTTCCCGGTATGCAGTAGCCTTGTTCCGGAGACACTACGGAGGACAGTACGGTGGCTAGTCTTTTTGAAATTGCTTTTGCAATGATTTTATAGTCTGTGTTTAGGAGGGAGATGGGTCTCCAGTTTTTCATCTGCTTTACATCTCCCCCTTTATCGATTAATGTGAGAACCGCAGTGGTGCTCGAGAGGGGCAGCTGTCCTCTGGAAAAAGCGGCTTCGGCCATCTCCCAAAATGGGGCGCGCAGTTTTTGCCAGAACGCGAGATAGAACTCTACTGTGAGGCCATCGAGTCCAGGAGCTTTGTTTTTGTTTAGCTCCCTCAGTGCCTCCTCGTATTCACCAATACCTATCGAGGAATCAAGGGATTGAGCACTGCCTGAGCTCATGCTCCGAAGTTCAAAGGAGGTCGTCTGGTTTCCCATGAGGGTCTCATCCTCCGAGTAGAGGCGTGAGAAGTAGTTGAAGAGCAGTCTTCGTAGGGATTTAGGTTCGCTAATAGTTCGCTCTCCCAGCTTAACCTCCCTAAGGGATCTGGGACTGCATCTTTCACCCCACTTTGTTAGATGCGTAGCAGCGGGTTTATTATTAGCCACAAGCAAGTCCCAGCCAATACGAGCGAGCAGTTTTTCCCCTTCCCTTAGGTACCATTCTTTGGTCACATCGGCAGTTAGAGCTCTTCGGAGGCATCTTTTGTATGTAATCGCGTGGTACTTAAATTCCTCTTTTAAGTTCTCCCATTTTGAGATTTGGTCACAGAAATCGTCCTGGAGAAGAGCGTCAATCAGTGCTGTTGCGTGTGTAATGTATTCAGGCATATCTAATAAGGAATTGTCAAAACGCCACGTCTTTGAATGCGATTTTACTTTTGCCAACGATAGCTTGGTGAGCAGTGCCATGTGGTCTGAGAAGGAATGTACCAACCGGATATCTTTCACAGTTGTCAGTTGGGATTTCGATATATATACACGGTCCAAACGAGCGCTTGAGCTACCATCCCCTCGTGCGTGGAAGGTATATCCAGGCTCATGAGGTCTCAGCTCGCACCACACATCGACCATTCCTTGGTTTTCGATGAGGTCGCTTAAAGCAGCCGCATAACGTCGATAGCGTTCTGATCCTGACGTCCTATCCCTGGAAGCGCATAGACTGACGTTAAAGTCTCCTGCGATTACTAAAAGGTCATCGGGACTGGCTTGGGAGAGGTAACTACGGATCGCTTCCACGACCTCCAATGCGACCCATTCATCGTGAGGTCCGTAGAAGGATAAAAGGCGGAGCGTTACTTTGGATTCGTTCCCAACTCCTACTATCAGCTCTTGCGCATGACCGTCATAGATGTTTGTGGTGTTACCTACGGTGATATTTGCGGATTTCTTGATTAAAATTGCTGTGCCGGTTCGCAGTGTTCTCGGTCCATTAAAGAAATGAGTATATTCTGACAGACTAGTAAGTGGGGCGTCAGTGCAATTCGTTTCTTGTAATAAGACGATATCCGGAGACCAACGACCCACGAAAACTGCAAGCTGAGCCCACTTCGTGGGACTCTTAACAGAGCAAACGTTCAGGGACAGAAGTGTCAAAGTCTGCTTGTTACTAGTCATTTTTGAAGTTTCGATCAAGAAATCCGGTCACATATACATACAAGTATGTATAAATTTGTACGAATGTATATAAATAGATAAATAAATAAATAAATAATAATAATGCCAATAAATAAATGATTAAATAATCAATAAATAAGAATAAAACGGTTAAATACATGGCTAAATTTGTGAATAAATAGATAAATAAGTGTATATAGGAATGACCATTAAATGGGGTCAGCTGTAGATAGTAAAACCAGTGTAAAAGAAGGGCTAGGTAGTAAAAATGAATACATATATGTACACACATACATACATTGTTGCACATATACTTATGCCAGCGCAGATGTGGGACTAAGTGCGAAGCATGCATATGCATTATCCACCGCATGCATCCATAGATACATACATGCACGGACATGTATTCGCAAAATGTTGTTGGACAGAGTTTGCTGTTTAGGTGTCTTCCCGCTCAAGCGCTTTGAGCAGTCTCTGAATCCTCATCTTTATCGCTATATTTCTCAAAGACCTCTCCGCGAGGAGGATTGTGAGACTCTCTACCAGCGGAGCGACGTCGTCAAAAGACTTTTTGGCCCAACCTAGAGGGTCGCTTGAGCCCTTGACATCTCTAAGGTATTTTATTAATTTTAGTTTTGGTACCTTAAGGAGGGAGGGTTTTTCATCGCACAAGGCTTCTATTGCGCGCAACCCTTCACTGTCCTTCGACTTTGGGGTAGTTCTTTTTCGTTGGGGAGATAACTTTTCCGCTGTTTCTGTGGTTTTTCTTTTCGAGATAGTTTTGTGGCTCTCCACGAGGATAAAGCCTTCGTCCTCTTTTGACGTCTCTTGCGAGACCGCCGTGTGAGAAGTGGAGGGGAAAGGAAACTGAACATCTAGAAGTGTGGGCAAGGTAGCCTTTTCAGATTGGCTTGGGTCTGCTTCCCCCGAATTATTAGCAGCTACATCCTGTAATGTACGATTTTTCAAAATTTGAAAATTTTTCACCTCCTGGCGTCAAACCCATGACCAATTGTGCGTAAACAATAGCATTTTTCCGTAGATATATATAATATAAATAACTGTATGAAATCTTATGCTTCTAGCTTAATGGGAAGTATTTTTAAAATCATTTGAAAAACGGCCAAAATGCATTCTTAATGGGGAAAATCGATTTTTGGGGCCTTCTAGAATCGAACACATGATAGGTAGGGTCAGCCAATTTTTCCTAGGTGAGATTTAGTTGGCCATTACGGAAAAAAAACGGCGACTCTTTGGCCAAAGCGGTTTGGGCCTGACATTAATATCCTATACGAGTAAAGGTGTGCTTGCTGACAGCAAGCAATCGAAAAATATAAATTTTAATAAAACGTAACAATTTACGAAAGATTATTCGGATAAGTCATGCTAAGTAAAGGACATTTTCGCAGTGGACAATGCACCGAATTCGATATCCCATGCATTTCTTTCGGCAGCATTATTTCCGCCCCGGAGTCGAACCAAGGTCATCCTGCTAAAATCACTGTTATGTTTCCCTTAAGTATGATTGACTTTATACACACCCCGAATTTCAAATGGAAAATCATTCAGGAAGTAACTTAAAATGAGTCCTTAATTCCCTTTGAATATCTTACGGAGTTATTGTTAACGCCCCCTAGAATCGAACCAACGATCAATTACGACATAATTACGGTCGCTTTTAAGCTAGAATGCTCTTTTACGGCTGTGTGAAATTCTGAACCTCTGTGCGGTTGGGAAGTGTCATAAAAGGCTTTCCAAAAAATTGTCAATGTATTTTAAACGGGAAAAATCGAGTTTACGGGACTGTCTGGAGTCGAACCCGTGACACCTAGGAAAGTATTGATTTTTTTCAAAGTACACTATATACTTATTTATACGTGTAGAAAGTTTGAATGATCTATATATCATATAAATAGAGCTACGAATTTTCAAAATTTGAAAATATTTCATCTCCTGGCATCGAACCAATGACCGGTTGGACGTAATCTAAAGCATTTTTTCGTAGATATATATATTAGCAATAGCTACATGAAATCTTATTCTTTTAACTTAATGGGAAGTATTTTTAAAATTATATGAAAAACGGCCCCATGCATTCTTAACGGGGAAAATCGAGATTACGGGACGCTCTGGAATCGAACCCGTGACACATAGGCAAGTATTGATTTTTTTCGAGGTATATAATATACTTACCTATAAGTGTAAAACATTTGAATGATCTATGTATCATATTAAGAGAGCTATGATTTTTCGAAATTTGAAAATATTTCACCTCCTGGCATCGAACCCATGACCGGTTGCGCGTTAAAAATATACTTTTGCGTAGATATATATAATTCCAATAGCCATTTGAAATTTCATTGTTCTATCTCAATGGGAAGTATTTTTTTAAATTGTTTGAAAAACGGCCCCATGCATTCTTACGGGGGAAAGTCGATTTTTGGGGCCTCCTAGAATCGAACCCATGATAGGTAGAGTGGGTTTCCGAATTTTTCCTGAGTGAGATTTAGTGGGCCATTACGTAAAAAAATCGGCGGCTCCGTGGCCCGAGCGGTTTGGGCCTGACATTAATATCCTATATATATGAATATCTATTATATATAGACGCTTCGGGGGGATATATATATACGAGTAAAGGTGCGCTTGCTTACAGCAAGCAATGCAATAATTTATCTTTAGTAAATAATAAAATTTTTCGAAAGATTACTCTGCTCAAACGTTCTAAACATAACGTAAAGGACATTAAAGCAGCTGACAATGCACTGAATTCGATTTCCGATGCATTTCTTTCGGCAGCTAAAATCCCGCCCCGGCGTCGAACCAAGGTCATCCTGCTAAAATTACTGTAATCTTTCGCTTGAGTATGGTGGACTTTATAAACACCCCGAATTGCAAAAGGAAATTCATTCAGGAAGTACCTTAAAATGAGCCCTAAATTCCCTATGTATTTCACATGGAGAATTATTTAACGCCCCCTAGCATCGAACCAACTACCTTTTACGATAGTCTTAGGATAGCTTTTATATAAGAATGGTCCCCTTAATGGCTGTGTTAAATTTTTGAACCTCTGCGCGGTTGGGAAGTGTTATAAAAAGCATTCGGAAATATGGCCAATGTATTTTAAACGGGAAAAATCGAGATTACGGGTCGCTCTAGAATCGAACCCGTGATACATGGGCAAATGTTGATTTTTTTCAAAGTACAATGAATGCATATCTATCGTTGTTGAAAGTTTGAATGATCTATGTATCATATTAATAGAGCTACGATTTTTCAAAATCTGAAAATATTTCACCTCCTGGCATCGAACCCAGGACCGATTGTACGTAAAATACTACATTTTTCCGTATACATATATATTAGCAATAGCTACACGAAATCTTATTCTTTTAACTTAATGGGAAGTATTTTTAAAATTATTTGAAAAACGGCCCCATGCATTCCTAACGGAGAAAATCGAGATTACGGGACGCTCTGGAATCGAACCTGTGACACGTAGGCAACTGTTGATTTTTTTCGAGGTATATAATATACTTTCCTATAAGTGTAAAAAATTTGAATGATCTATGTATCATATTAAGAGAGCTAGGATTTTTCGAAATTTGAAAATATTTCACCTCCTGGCATCGAACCCATGACCGGTTGCGCGTAAACAAAAGCATTTTTCCGTAGATATATATAATTGCAATAGCCATATGAAATTTCACTGTTCTATCTCAATGGAAAGTATTTTTTTAAATTGTTTGAAAAACGGCCCCATGCATTCTTACGGGGGAAAGTCGATTTTTGGGGCCTCCTAGAATCGAACCCATGATAGGTAGGGTGGATTTCCCAATTTTTCCTGAGTGAGATTTAGTGGGCCATTACGTAAAAAAATCGGCGGCTCCGTGGCCGAAGCGGTTTGGGCCTGACATTAATATCCTATATATATGTTATATATATATATATATATATATATATATATATATATATATATATATATCCCCCCGAAGCGTCTATATATATATATATACGAGTAAAGGTGCGCTTGCTTACAGCAAGCAATGCAATAATTTATCTTTAGTGAATAATAAAATTTTTCGAAAGATTACTCTGCTGAATAGTTGCTAAACATTAAGTAAAGGGCATTAACGCAGCTGAAAATGCACTGAATACGATTTCCGATGCATTTCTTTCGGCAGCTAAAATCCCGGCCCGGCGTCGAACCAAGGTCATCCTGCTAAAATTACTGTAATCTTTCGCTTGAGTATGGTAGACTTTATAAATACCCCGAATTGCAAAAGGAAATTCATTCAGCAAGTACCTTAAAATGAGCCCTAAATTCCCTATGTATTTCACATGGAGAATTAATTAACGCCCCCTAGCATCGAACCAACGACCTTTTACGATAGTCTCAGGATAGCTTTTATATGAGAATGGTCCCCTTAATGGCTGTGTGAAATTTTGAACCTCTGCGCGGTTGGGAAGTGTTATAAAAAGCATTCGGAAATATGGCCAATGTATTTTTAACGGGAAGAATCGAGATTACGGGTCGCTCTGGAATCGAACCCGTGACACATAGGCTAATGCTGATTTTTTTCCAATTACATTTCGTAAGTATCTATACGTGTTGAACGTTTGAATGGTACATGTACGATATTTAGAGAGCTACGATTTTTTAAAATTCGAAAATATTTCACCTCCTGGCATCGAACCCAGGACCGATTGTACGTAAAATACTACATTTCTCCGTAGACATATATATTAGCAATAGCTACACGAAATCTTATTCTTTAAACTTAATGGGAAGTATTTTTAAAATAATTTGAAAAACGGCCCCATGCATTCCTAACGGGGAAAATCGAGATTACGGGACGTTCTGGAGTCGAACCCGTGACACGTAGGCAACTGTTGATTTTTTTCAAGGTATATAATATACTTCCCTATAAGTGTAAAAAATTTGAATGATCTATGTATCATATTAAGAGAGCTACGATTTTTCAAAATTTGAAAATATTTCACCTCCTGGCATCGAACCCATGACCGGTTGCGCGTAAACAATAGCATTTTTCCGTAGATATATATAATTGCAATAGCCATATGAAATTTCATTGTTCTATATCAATGGAAAGTATTTTTTAAAATTGTTTGAAAAACGGCCCAATGCATTCTTACGGGGGAAAGTCGATTTTTGGGGCCTCCTAGAATCGAACCAATGATAGGTAGGGTGGATTTCTGAATTTTTCCTGAGTGACATTTAGTGGGCCATTACGTAAAAAAATCGGCGGCTCCGTGGCCAAAGCGGTTTGGGCCTGACATTAATATCATATATATATGTTATATATATCTATACATATAGACGCTTCGGGGGGATATATATATATATATACGAGTAAAGGTGCGCTTGCTTACAGCAAGCAATGCTATAATTTATCTTTAGTGAAGAATAAAATTTTTCGAAAGATTACTTTGCTCAACCGTTGCTAAACATAAAGTAAAGGGCATTAACGCAGCTGAAAGTGCACTGAATACGATTTCCGATGCATTTCTTTCGGCAGCTAAAATCCCGCCCCGGCGTCGAACCTAGGTCATCCTGCTAAAATTACTGTAATCTTTCGCTTGAGTATGGTGGACTTTATAAACACCCCGAATTGCAAAAGGAAATTCATTCAGGAAGTACCTTAAAATGAGTCCTAAATTCCCTATGTATTTCACATGGAGTATTAATTAACGCCCCCTAGCATCGAACCAACGACCTTTTACGATAATCTTAGGATAGCTTTAATATGAGAATGGTCCCCTTAATGGCTGTGTGAAATTTTGAACCTCTGCGCGGTTGGGAAGTGTTATAAAAAGCATTCGGAAATATGACCAATGTATTTTAAACGGGAAAAATCCAGATTACGGGTCGCTCTGGAATCGAACCCGTGACACATAGGCAAGTGCTGATTTTTTTTCTAATTAAATTTTGTATGTATCTATATTTTTAGAAGGTTTGAATAACCTATGTGCGATATTAAGGGAGCTACGATTTTTCAAAATCTGAAAATATTTCACCTCCTGGCATCGAACCCAGGACCGATTGTACGTAAAGTACTGCATTTTTCCGTAGACATATATATTAGCAATAGCTACATGAAATCTTATTCTTTTTGCTTTATGGGAAGAATTTTTACAATTATTTGAAAAACGGCCCCATGCATTCATAACGGGGAAAATCGATATTACGGGACGCTCTGGAATCGAACCCGTGACATGTAGGCAAGAGTGGATTTTTTTGAGGTACATAATATACATACCTATAAGTGTAAAAAATTTGATTATTCTATGTATCATATTAAGAGAGCTACGATTTTTCGAAATTTGAAACTTTTTCACCTCCTGGCATCGAACCCACAACCGTTTGTACGTCAAATACTACATTTTTCCGTAGAAATATGTATAAGCAATACCTACATGAAATTTTATTCTTTTAACTTAATGGGAAGTATTTTTAAAATTATTTGAAAAACGGCCCCATGCATTCTTAACGGGGAAAATCGAGATTACGGTACGCTCTGGAATCGAACCCGTGACACGTAGGCAGGTAATGATTTTTTTGGAGGTATATAATATAAATACCTATTAGTGTAAAAAATTTGAATGATCTTTGTATCATATTAAGAGAGCTAGAATTTTTCGAAATCTGAAACTTTTCCACCTCCTGGCATCGAACCCATGACCGATTGTACGAAAAAAATAGCATTTTTCCATAGATACTAAAAATAGCAATAGCTGTATGAAATTTCCTGTTTCTAGCTTTATGGGAAGTATTTTTAAAATCATTTGAAAAACGGCCCAATGCATTCTTTACGGGGAAAATCGATTTTTGGGGCCTCCTAGAATCGAACCCATGATAGGTAGGGTAGGTTTCCCAATTATTCCTAGGTGAGATTTAGTTGGCCATTACGGAAAAAAATCGGCGGCTCCGTGGCCCCAGCGGTTTGGGCCTGACATTAATATCCTATATATATGTTATATATATATATCTATACATATAGACGCTTCGGGGGGATATATATAACATATATATATATAGGATATTAATGTCAGGCCCAAACAGCTTTCGCCACGGAGCCGCCGATTTTTTTCCGGAATGGCCTACTAAATCTCACTTAGGAAAAATTCGAAAACCGACCCTACCTATCATGGGTTCGATTCTAGGAGGTCCCAAAAATCGACTTTCCCCCGTAAGAATGCATTGGGCCGTTTTTCAAATAATTTTTTAAAATACTTTCCATTACGCTAGAAAAATGAGATTTCATACAGCTATTGCTATTATTGGTATCTATGGAAAAATATTATTTTTTACGTACAATCGGTCATGGGTTCGATGCCAGGAGGTGAAAAAGTTTCAAATTTCGAAAAATCGTAGCTCTCTTAATATGATACATAGATCATTCAAATTTTTTACACTTATAGATACGTATATAGTGTACATCGAAAAAAATCAATACTTGCCTATGTGTCACGGGTTCGATTCCAGAGCGTCCCGTAATCTCGATTTTCCCCGTTAGGAATGCATGGGGCGGTTTTTCAAATAATTTTAAATATACTTCCCATTAAGTTAAAAGAATAAGATTTCATGTAGCTATTGCTTATATATATGTCTACGGAAAAATGTAGTTTTTTACGTACAATCGGTCCTGGGTTCGATGCCAGGAGGTGAAATATTTTCAGATTTTGAAAAATCGTAGCTCCCTTAATATCGTACATAGATTATTCAAACCTTCTACAAATATAGATATATACAAAATGTAATTAG
This sequence comes from Pantala flavescens, assembly GCA_020796165.1. Lineage (NCBI taxonomy): Eukaryota > Metazoa > Arthropoda > Insecta > Odonata > Libellulidae > Pantala > Pantala flavescens. The sequence goes on along the minus strand of CM036880.1, from coordinate 34,998,637 downwards.
AAAGAAATCAGCACTTGCCTATGTATCACGGGTTCGATTCCAGAGCGACCCTTAATCTCGATTTTTCCCGTTGAAAATACATTGGCCATATTTCCGAAAGCTTTTTATGACACTTTCCAACCGCGCAGAGGTTCAAAATTTCACACAGCCATTAAGGGGACCATTCTTATTTAAAAGCTATCCTAATATTATCGTGAAAGGTCGTTGGTTCGATGCTAGGGGGCGTTAATTAATACTCCATGTTAAATACATAGAGAATTTAGGACTCATTTAAAGGTACTTCCTGAATGAATTTCCTTTTGCAATTCGGGCTGTTTATAAAGTCCACCATACTCAAGCGAAAGATTACAGTAATTTTAGCAGGATGACCATGGTTCGACGCCGGGGCGGGAATAATGCTGCCGTAAGAAATGCATGGGAAATCGAATTCAGTGCATTGTCCGCTGCGAAAATGTCCTTTACTTAGCATGATTTATCCGAATAATCTTTGGTAAATTCTTACGTTTTATTAAAAGATATATTTTTCGATTGCTTGCTGTAAGCAAGCGCACCTTTACTCGTATATATATATATATCCCCCCGAAGCGTCTATATATAATAGATATAACATATATATATGATATTAATGTCAGGCCCAAACCGCTTCGGCCACGGAGCCGCCGATTTTTTTACGTAATGGCCCACTAAATCTCACTCAGGAAAAATTCAGAAATCCACCCTACCTATCATTGGTTCGATTCTAGGAGGCCCCAAAAATCGACTTTCCCCCGTAAGAATGCATTGGGCCGTTTTTCAAACAATTTTAAAAAATACTTCCCATTGAGATAGAACAATGAAATTTCATACGGCTATTGCAATTATATATATCTACGGAAAAATGCTATTGTTTACGCGCAACCGGTCATGGGTTCGATGCCAGGAGGTGAAATATTTTCAAATTTTGAAAAATCGTAGCTCTCTTAATATTATACATAGATCATTCAAATTTTTTACACTTATAGGGAAGTATATTATATACCTTGAAAAAAATCAACAGTTGCCTACGTGTCACGGGTTCGACTCCAGAACGTCCCGTAATCTCGATTTTCCCCGTTAGGAATGCATGGGGCCGTTTTTCAAATGATTTTAAAAATACTTTCCATTAAGTTTAAAGAATAAGATTTTGTGTAGCTATTGCTAATATATATGTCTACGGAGAAATGTAGTATTTTACGTACAATCGGTCCTGGGTTCGATGCCAGGAGGTGAAATATTTTCGAATTTTAAAAAATTGTAGCTCTCTTAATATCGTACATGTACCATTCAAACGTTCAACACGTATAGATACTTACAAAATGTAATTGGAAAAAAATCAGTATTAGCCTATGTGTCACGGGTTCGATTCCAGAGCGACCCGTAATCTCGATTCTTCCCGTTAAAAATACATTGGCCATATTTCCGAATGCTTTTTATAACACTTCCCAACCGCGCAGAGGTTCAAAATTTCACACAGCCATTTACGGGACCATTCTCATATAAAAGCTATCCTGAGACTATCGTAAAAGGTCGTTGGTTCGATGCTAGGGGGCGTTAATTAATTCTCCATGTGAAATACATAGGGAATTTAGGGCTCATTTTAAGGTACTTCCTGAATGAATTTCCCTATGCAATTCGGGGTGTTTATAAAGTCCACAATACTCAAGCGAAAGATTACAGTAATTTTAGCAGGATGACCTTGGTTCGACGCCGGGGCGGGATCTTAGCTGCCGAAAGAAATGCATCGGAAATCGTTTTCAGTGCATTTTCAGCTGCGTTAATGCCCTTTACTTAATGTTTAGCAACGTTTGAGCAGAGTAATCTTTCGAAAAATTTTATTATTCACTAAAGGTAAATTATTGCATTGCTTGCTGTAAGCAAGCGTACCTTTACTCGTATATATATATATCCCCCCGAAGCGTCTATATGTATAGATATATATATAACATATATATAGGATATTAATGTCAGGCCCAAACCGCTTCGGCCACGGAGCCGCCGATTTTTTTCCGTTATGGCCAACTAAATCTCACTCAGGAAAAATTGGGAAACCGACCCTACCTATCATGGGTTCGATTCCAGGAGGCCCCAAAAATCGACTTTCCCCCGTAAGAATGCATGGGGCCGTTTTTCAAATGATTTTAAAAATACTTCCCATTAACCTAGAAGGATATGATTTCATGTAGCTATTGCTACTATATATATCTACGGAAAAATGCTATCGCTTACGTGTAACTGATCATGTGTTCGATGCCAGGAGGTGTAATATTTTCGAATTTTAAAAAATCCTAGCTTCCTTAATATGACACTAAGATCATTCACAATTTTTAAACAAATAGATACATATAAAATGTACTTTGAAAAAAATCAACAGTTGCCTATGTGTCACGGGTTCGATTCCAGAGCGTCCCGTAATCTCGATTTTCCCCATTAAGAATGCATGGGGCCGTTTTTCAAATAATTTTAAAAATACTTCCCATTACGCTAGAGAGTTAAAATTTCATGTGGCTATTGCTATTATATATATCTACGGAAAAATGCCATTGATTACGTACAACCGGTCATGGGTTCGATGCTAGGTGGTGAAAAACTATCAAATTATGAAAAATCGTAGCTCTTTTCATCTGATACCTCGATCATTCTAATTTTCAACACAAATAGATAAGTATGTTTTGTACTTCAAAAAATATCAGCAAATGCCTATGTATCACGGGTTCGATTCCAGAGCGTCCCGTAATCTCGATTTTTCCCGTTTAAAATACATTGGCCATATTTCCGAAAGTTTTTTTTACACCTCCCATCCACGCAGAGGTTGAAAATTTCACACAGGCATTAAGGGGACCATTCTCATTTGAAAGCTATCCTAAGATAGTCGTAAAAGGTCGTTGGTTCGATGCTAGAAGGCGTTAACTATATCTCCATTTGAAATGCATAGGGAATTTAGGACACATTTTGAGGTACTTCTTGAAAGAATTTCCTTTTGAAATTTGGAGTGTTTATAAAGTCAATCATATTCAAGCGGAAGATAACAGTAACTTTCGTAGGATGGCCTTGGTTCGACGCCTGGGCGGGAATAATGTTGCCGTAAGAAATGCATGGGAAATCGTAATCAATGTAAAGCTCGCTGCGAAAATGTCCATTTACGTTATGTTTAGCGTGGCCTATCGGAATAATATTTCGAAAAATCTTACATTTTATTAAAAGATATATTATCATATTGCTTGCTGACAGCAAGCAATGCAATAATTTATCTTTAGTGAAAAATAAAATTTTTCGAAGATTACTCTGCTCAAACGTTGATGAACATAAAGTAAAGGACATTAACCATTAACATCAAATCTTACGAAAATTACTATAATGTTTCGCTTGAATATGATTGACTTTACAAACATCCCGAATTTCGAAAGGAAAATCATTTAGGAAGTATCTTAAAATGAGTCCTTAATTCCCTATGCATTTCTTACGAAGGTTCGCCCCCTAGAATCGAACCAACGACCTTTTACGATAATCTTAGGATAGCTTTTATATGAGAATGGTCCCCTTAATGGCTGTGTGAAATTTTGAACCTCTGCGCGGTTGGGAAGTGTTATAAAAAGCATTCGGAAATATGGCCAATGTATTTTAAACGGGAAGAATCGAGATTACGGGACGCTCTGGAATCAAACCCGTGACACATAGACAACTGTTGATTTTTTTCAAAGTACATTATGCACGTATCTATACGTGTAAAAAGTTTCAATGATCTATATATCATATTAAGAGAGCTACGGTTTTTCGAAATTTGAAATTTTTTCACCTCCTGGCATCGAACCCATGACCAATTGTACGTATTAAATAGCACTATTCCGTAGATATATATGTGCGGGACGCTCTGGAATCGAACCCGTGACACATAGGCAACTGTTGATTTTTTTCAAAGTACATTTTAAACGAATATATATATATATATATATATATATATATATATATATATATATATATATACGTGTAAAATGTTTGAATGACCTATATGTCATATTAATAGAGCTACGATTTTTCAAAATTTGAAAATATTTCACCTCCTGGCATCGAACCCATGACCATTTCTACGTTATCTATAGCATTTTTTCGTAGGTACATATAGTAGCAATAAACACACGAAAGCTCATTGTTCTAGCTTAATGATAAGTATTTTTTAAAATTATTTGAAAAACGGCCCATGCATTCTTACGGAGGAAAGTCGATTTTTGGGGCCTCCTAGAATCGAACCCATGATAGGTAGAGTAGATTTCCCAATTTTTCCTAGGTGAGATTTAGTGGGCCATTACGTAAAAAAATCGGTGGCTCCGATACTTTTCTACTACTTATCTACTATACTTCTTTTTCCACTAAAATATAAAAATTGTTATTTTAAATATACAAAACCAAGTTATTGCTACTATTGCAAAAATAAGTAAGTAAAATTTTCGAAAGAATCCATTTTCAAAAATCCTCGTATTTCGAAAAATAAGGATAAATAATCAATCGATGAAATTGAGGGAGATTTTTATTATAATCCTTTCAAGTAAACATTTGTATTCCAACGAGATTAAAAACAAATGAAATTTCGTGGAATTAGTGAAATGTAGGCATAAGTCTTCTGTATAGACGCCGTGAGTAGATAGTGGATATACAAGTATTTCTAAAGTAAAAGCAACGAGTTTACATCAACCATCACTCCATATCATAAGACTCTAAGTAAAAGAAGATAATTAAATATCTACTTTCGGACCAAATTCTAAGCATTATTATAGGGAGTCTTTCACTTCGGTCCTTTATTCGTCTGTTTTGCATCTTTAATTAATTAATTAATACATTAATTACTATTAATTATTAATAATATTAAGTAATTAATACATTTCCTAAAATTGTTTCTTACGTTACGAAGAACTCGTCGAGAGAGAAATTTAGATAAATGTTATTTTCATTTATGGTTTATTCTAAGTCGACATGCTATATAGAACTTCAGTTTTTTGACATTTATACCCGAGAGAGCAGTCGACTTAGCGATTGCTAATCATTATTACTTTTATATTCGAGACCCTGGCGAGTTTTGGATCTGAATCTCTCGGGTGTAAAAATTAAAAGCTGTAGTTTCATTCCATACAAGACGTAAAATATTCACCTTTTTGTCGAATATTCTCAACCGCATTACAAATCGGCGAAATTAAATTACAAATTTATCCGACTCCGCCATTGAGTGTAGACGGAGATGTACCCATTTATGCGCTCCACCCTCATTCTCTGAACAAAGTCGAGAAGGCGCCAGTGATGGTCAGCGGTGGCTGTGCCCGTGGAGCACTCGGCTAACACCACGTATGTGAACAGATCCACTTGGGAGCTTTGGAAGAAGCGTATGCAGGAGAGGCCGAGGGAAGCGGGCAAATAGCGTTCGAGACACCTGACTCCGGTCCACTCCCTCCATGTATCCACCATAAGCTATAATGAATAGATGTTGAGAGTTCTCTTTTTACGACAAAAAAGACTTTTATTCTTTGCAAAGTGCTTAAATAAACTTTATTTTTCGATCGAATGAAGAAAGACATTAAAAATTGAATTTAGCGACTACTGGAATCATTCAGTTTTGGGTAACTAGAATGTTGAGGGACCAAAGCGATTAAAATAAGGTACAATTTGAAATTATTTAGCGTCCTTTTGAAGGCGCTTTCGCAGATTACAAATGACCACAAAATCGCTCCTCTAAAACAGATGTAAAGTACTCATTTCTTAACAAGGGAATAGCAGAATGGAATAAATTTACCAGGAGAATCCTTCTTCCTGTAATGTAATGTTTATTAATAGAATTAGAAAAAAAAATTAAAATAAAAACAATTAACCAAAAAACATGGATGATGTAAGATTTCTTTTCCATAGAATAAAATAATGTATAAATTTAAATACTGTAACTTTTTTAATTGTATTTTAATATTTTTCCTTTTCTAGTGTAATAATTATTTGTAATGTTATTAAGTATTGTGTTATTTAGGGACGCTCTGCCTTCCACGGAGTTTCCTTCTGGGTAGAGTAGCTATCTTAATTTTATCAGTCTTAAACGGATAAAATTAAGATTTTCAGCTTGGTTTGGTCGATTTTCCTGAATTTTTGAGGAATTTTGGATAGGAAAAGATGGTTTTACACATTGATGAAAATCTTCAAGACAAAAAATATAGTGGAATGAAAAAAAAATTAGCGACCGAGAGCATTATTAAAACTGCCAATTCTCTCATCCAACATGAATTTTAAAAACATATCCAGCATAACTTTAATCTTAGATTACTCTTTGAATCTTATGAATACATTAAGTCAAATTTTAATAAAGTTTAAGGAACCATATACTAGTAAAAAATAATTTAAGTGGATCGTAACCTCCGAAACATTGGAATGTGCAGTCAAATTCATACACCGCCAAATTTTTTTTTTACTTACGTTACGAAAAACTTGCCGCAAGAGAAAGTGAGATAAATGTTTTTAAAGATCTTTCGAACGATCATTCTACTCACTAACTGCTAAAAACATAAACTAAAAGACATTATCGCAGCGTATAATGCATTGAGTACGATTTACCATGCGTTTCTTATGGCAGCATTTTTCCCGCTCGGGCGTCGAACCAAGGATTTACCCTAAGGACTCGAACCCGGGACCTCGAGCTTAGAGCGCTATCGATGCGCTACACTCATTATTATGCTCTCGGGGCGTATGAGTGGCGAGTAATGAAGTAATAATGATTAACAATTGTAGCACTTATTAATTCCACGGATTTTGCGGAAAAATGAACATGCTATTTGATTCCGCCATAAGACTGCCAGAATTTAGGATTTTGATTGGATTTAGAGAAAACGAATGTTGATGATTGGAAAACTGATTCGACAAAACTAATGAGTATTCTAGGACATTATACTAATTGGGTACTTAACGCCGTTAATTTCCTGACAACTATTACAATGGAACGATAAGGATACGAAGTAATTTAGTTATTATATCTATCTATAACAGAAATACTTTAACGAGTTTGAGAAATGGGATTTTTGAAATACCTGGTTGAAGTTCCAGTGGATGCTCCTGAATCCCATCAAAATGTAACCTTTGGAATTTTTTAATGGCCGATGGATGGAAGAAAAGGTTGATGGATCCTTATAGACGACGACCTTCTTTACTTCTTCATACAAACCTAAAGAAACGCGTATTATTAGACGTAAAAAATATTTTTCTTTTAATTCCACGAGTACGGATTTGTTGAGAAGATGCAGGAAAATTTCACTAAATCATGTTAATAACCAAACAATGATATTATCGTTTAAAAATACTCATTTTCTTTGTTTGTCAACGTTTTTATCCTTCCTTTAATTGTACCAATATCGTGAAATTGTGATCCCGAGTACGTTGTACGTTTTATGTCTTTATAAATCCTTCTATAGTGATTCATACTTCGGAAGTTAAAATATGTAGACTTAATTTTATTTTATTATATATTTAAATGTTTTCCTTATGTGAGATCTCTTTAGGGGCAAATGCACTCATTGTGTTTTTAACATTTATTTTGTGTTCATAATTAAAATGCATCTTGAGACATCCTGCGTTGTGTTGGATTATTTAAGTTAAAAAATTAGATTTTCAGAAACAAAGAAGATCCTAGTATTGCAGAGCGTCCATAGTGAACAGGCGATGTATTTCGTGCATAATGACTACGATAAATCGGTATAAATGATTAAGAACGTGCGAATCGCTAGAGCGTACAATATCAAAGAGAAAAATTGCTGTATAAATTCAGAGAAAAAACGTTCAGGAAAGACATCATGCGCCCGTAAGCCAATCAGTAAATAAGGAAATTAGATATAAAATCAAACAGTTATAAATGCATTTTCTCTCGAAAACAGAATAAATCGTTCAGGTGGAATCGATTCACGCACCAAAAGGTGGTACGCTATCCGCTTAGCCATGGGAAACAAAAGGTTCCAGAGAACATTGATGCAATTATATTTGGAAATAATGCGTTCCTATAGTACACTTCGTTGTTTTGCTGAAATTGAATTACAGACAAGTAAACAAAAGCGTCTGTAATTCCCAAAATATATAAGAGGCACTTAAGTAATTGCATAAGTAATTAATATAACATACAGGATGCGATACATAATTTTCTTTTTATTAATTTAATTGATTAATTAATTCAATTGGTTTTATTTAAGAGGTTTAACTATAATGTTTAGTTCCCATTTATTAGCCGCTTTGAAACAGTGTGGAAGGTGCGTTGTGGTTTATTCTTTCGAGTGCATGATCGCACTTGGAATTTAGCGCCATTGACACCTCGACAACTGCATTGGCCAAACACAGTGTGCTCACTTATTGATTCTTTGAGGATTCACAGTGAATTCATTTAAAAATTTCCACAGCTAAATGAGCTGAATTCGGTGCAACGATGGCTGGTCGCCTAGATTTGGGTCTCTTTTTTCTAAGGGATATTTACATGAGACCAACCAATTGCCACCAATGCTGGAGCATCGACTTACTCAGCGTATGGAAAATAAGGGACGTAATCTACCTGATTTGCCAATAAATTTAAAAACTTAATGCATAAACAAAGGTCTACTTTTTCCTTTAAATATCAATATTTTATAGCTGAGCCTGAGTTGATACATTGATTTTCCAGTGTTCCTACCTCTATAAGACGCAATTTTAAAACACTAACATCAATACCAGGATCATATACGAATGATTCTGTGATCCCAAAGAAAACTTTCATTCTATTGAAAATAAGAGTTGTAGGAAATTAATTTAATTCAGATTCATATTCTAGAAACCAAATCATTACTTGCCTGTTTTTTACAAACACTATTCAATTAAATAGGATATTTAAATATCCTATTTAATTGAATAATAATCACTCCTGCAGGTGCATATATTTCAACTTAGCGGTACGAAGAAATTATAGTTAATATGAAAGAAAAGTGTTTGAAAAAATAAATGAAAATCCAACCTTGCTGTAAAGTATAATCCTTTCCGAGAGAAATCTCATCGTTGTCTTGAAAAATTCTCTGTTGGACTCCGCACACTTCATCTCGATAATCCATCACGTGGACGACGGGGAATATAACTGCAATCAAAATAATGTTTTTTGATGCACCTAGATTTTTATGAAATCAAGGAATTTTAGGAGTGAACTAGTTCCAGCAGAAATTTTTAAATCAAAGTGTAGTTAAGATAAGTAAATTACTCTAGTATAGATAGAATTTCAATTGATTGCTAGATGTGAAAGTATTTTTGGAAGTACAAGTTAGCTATAAAAGATAAGGAGGATTTACTATTTTTTATTTAAGTTAAAAATATTTTTAAAACACATATAAAACTTTTGTTTAACTATAAAGTTTCATTAAATTAATTATTCCCTTAGCAACCGCAACACTTCAAATGTACACATTTATACTCCATTAAATTCGTTTTAAAATGTTAAAATCTTCTTGGGAGATTAGTAACTTAATAAAACCCATATTTTCTGTAGTATTTTGTCAATAGCGAACGAGTAAAAAAGTGATGGTGAATCCAGATTATCGTGGAGAAATGAGTTTGACAATTAAAGATTTTGAAATAACAGATATCCCGACAGTTGTTGAAAGAAGTATTAACGAAGGAGAGAATGATAAAAGTAAGTATTATTTCAACTCATTAAAAAAGCTTTATTAAGAGCCAAAAGTAACAGTTTAGTTTATCCTAATTTCTAACAAAATAAAAGGAAAATATATTATTGTATTGCGGTATTTTTCATCACAGAAAAATGCATGGACTTCAGTAGTTCTTTCTTTATTTTTTTACATATATGATAACAATCAAATGACTTCCCTCTCTAAGATTCGACCCACTCTATCGATTTGATCCATTAGTAAATCACTCGATTTCATAGTAACTGTATTGTTTTTCCAAAAGAGTTACTTCTTTAATCTTATATTTTAATATGTTTACATCTGCTATATAAAGCTGCTTCGGGGGATATACATCTATTACATACGAGTTAAGGTGCTCTTGCTTACAGCAAGCAATGTAATAATATATCTTTTAATAAAATGTATGATCTTCCGAAAGACTTTATTCGGATAAGTCAAGCTAACTAAAGGACATTTTCGCAGCTGACAATGCACTGAATTCGATTTCTCATGCATTTCTTACGGCAGCATTATGCCCGCCCTGGCGTCGAACCAAGGCCATCCTACGAAAATCACTGTCATCCTTCGCTTATGTATGATAACCCGTACCAATAGTTAAAAATAACCCATGATAGGTAGAGTGGGTTTCCCAATTTTTCCTAGGTGAGATTTAGTTGGCCATTACGGAAAAAAATCGGTGGCTCCGATACTTCTCTACTACTTATCTACTATACTTCTTTTTCCACTAAAATATAAAAATTGTTATTTTAAATATACAAAACCAAGTTATTGCTACTATTGCAAAAATAAGTAAGTGAAATTTTCGAAAGCATCCATTTTCAAAAATCCTCGTATTTCGAAAAATAAGGATAAATAATCAATCGATGAAATTGAGGGAGATTTTTATTATAATCCTTTCAAGTAAACATATGTATTCTAACGAGATTAAAAACAAATGAAATTTCGTGGAATTAGTGAAATAGGTTTCCCAATCTCCTAGAATCGAACCCATGATAGGTAGGGTTGGTTTCCCAATTTTTCCTAGGTGAGATTTAGTTGGCCATTACGGAAAAAAATCGGCGGCTCCGTGGCCCCAGCCGTTTGGGCCTGACGTTAATATCCTATATATATATATATATATATATATATATATATATATATATATATATATATATATATATATATATATATATATATCCTATATATATATATCCTATATATATATATATCCTATATATATATATCCTATACGACTAAAGGTGTGCTTGCTGACAGCAAGCAATGCAATAATTTATCTTTAGTGAAAAATAAAATATTTCGAACGATTAATCTACTCAAACGTTGATGAACGTAAAGTAAAGGACACTAACGCAGCTGAAAATGCACTGAATTCGATTTCCGATGTATTTCTTTCGGCAGCATAATTCCCGCCCCGGCGTCAAACCAAGGTCATCCTGCTAAAATCACTGTAATTTTTTGCTTGAGTATGGTTGACTTTATAAACATCCTGAATTTCAAAAGGAAATTCGTTCAGGAAGTACCTTAAAATGAGTCCTTTACTCCCTTAGCATTTCTTAGGAAGTTATTGTTAACGCCCCCTAGAATCGAACCTACGACCATTTACGGCAATCATTGGAATTCGTTTATTTGAAAATGGTCCCTTTTATGGCTGTGTGAAATTTTGAACCTCTGCGCGGTCGGGATGTGTCATAAAATGCTTTCGGAAATATGGTCAATGTATTTTAAACGGGAAAAATGGAGATTACGGGTCGCTCAGGAATCAAACCAATGGCACATAGGCAACTGTTGATTTTTTTCAAAGTACATTTTATATGTATCTATTTGTTAAAAAAGTTTGAATGATCTAAGTGTCTTACTAAGGAAGCTAGGATTTTTTAAAATTCGAAAATATTTCACCTCCTGGCATCGAACCCATGACCAGTTACACGTAAGCGATAGCATTTTTCCGTAGATATGTATAGTAGAAATAGCTAAATGAAATCTTATCTTTCTAGGTTAATGGGAAGTATTTTTAAAATCATTTGAAAAACGGCCCAATGCATTCTAAATGGGGAAAGTCGATTTTTGGGGCCTCCTAGAATCGAACCCATGATAGGTAGGGTCGGTTTCCCAATTTTTCCTAAGTGAGATTTAGTTGGCCATTACGGAAAAAAATCGGCGGCTCCGTGGCCAAAGCGGTTTGGGCCTGACATTAATATCCTATATATATATATGTTATATATATATATATCCCCCCGAAGCGTCTATATGTATAGATATATATATATATATATGTTATATCCCCCCGAAGCATCTTTATATAATAGATGAAGCTGATTCAACACAAGGAGTGACCATACGATAATAAGATGCAGAATGAAGATCACTTTTCGAACGTAGCGCTAGAAGTTGGCTTCTAACAAGAGGAATGAGTATTCAGAAAATAGAAGAGAACAAGAGAAGGGAAAGAAGAGTTCCAACAAGTACTAAGAAATAGATTCGCAGATCTAAGATCAGACAATGCCTAACAACTGGGAAGAAGCAGATTATGTTAACACAGTAAGAAGATGGCGCAACAACCATGAACAGGGATACGATACTGAAAATTGTACAAGAATACTTCATTCGCCTTTACGAGGAAACAGATAATGTGAAAACCAAGATTTCTATAGTCCGTTCCACAAAAGCTGGCAGTACGGAGGCTTATGGGGAAATAAATGCACGTAAATTCCCATAAGGGAGCAACCTAGCCTCCTCCAAGCCGTCAGTTAATTATTTCTGAGGTACTTGTACGGATGAAATTGATATTTTCAGCTTAGTTTGGTGGATTTTTTTCCAGTTTTTTGGTGAAATTTGGATAAGGAAGGATGGTTCTACATATTGACGAAGATTTCTCATCATTTTAATAAAAGAAATAAATTTTATAGCGGAATGAAAAAAACTGACCTCCTTACCACCCGTGAACAATACTACAACTGCCATTTCTCTCATCCTATCTAACGTAAAGTGCTAGTTTTTTCATAGATTACTCTTTATACCTTATGAATATATAAAAGTAAACTTATATTAATCTTAGACTGACTGACTAAACTATGGGTTAATTTTATAACCGAGGGAGTAATTGATTTAGCGCTCCGATTGCTAATCATTGTTACTTTTTGCTCGAGACTCATAGACCCGTAAGCGTAATTCGGATTGATCCGGACCCGCTCTCAGGTATAAAATTCAAAAACTCAAGTTCTATTCAAGATATCGACTCAGAATAACCTGTAAATGAAAATAACAACATTTATCTCAATTTCTCTCGCGACAAGTTTTTCGTAACGTAAGAAACAAAAAATTTTTAGGCGATGTATAAATTTGACTGCACGATCCAATTTTTCGGAGGTTACGTTCCACTTAAATTATTTTTTACTAAAATTTTATCAGTCTAAGATTAATATAAGTTTACTTTTATGTATTCATAAGGTATAAAGAGTAATCTATGAAAAAACTAGCACTTTACGTTAGATAGGATGAGAGAAATGGCAGTTGTAGTATTGTTCACGGGTGGTGAGGTGACCATTTTTTTTTTAATTCCGCTGTAAAATTTATTTCTTTTGTTTAAATGTTGAAAAAACTCCGTCAATATATAGAACCATCCTTCCTTATCCGAATTTCACCAAAAAATGGAAAAAAATCCACCAAAATTCGTTGAAAATCTTAATTTCATCCGTTGCGAAGGCAAATTTTGTGGATATCGCGGATATTCCGGAAAAATGACCCGGCGTACGAGGCTATTCGGTTTCTCCATAAGCCCCATACTGCCTTGAAAAGTGGAACAGACTATAGGAAAAATACCTTTAATTCTACCAGAAGAAGTAACGGCAGCCATTCAAAGGGACGAAGAACGGAAAGTGGAGCAGATGAAGTATAGGCAGAATATTTTAAATTTGGAGAGAAAATGCTCCCATCTTAGCGGAAGCATTTACTAACTGTCTTAGAGAAAGAAAAATAAAATTGGAACCACGTAAAGATTGCCCTTTTACACAATAAAGTAAGCAAGGAGGATTTGAAGAACTTACTTCCCAAGGAGGTAACTTCGAACGCTACCTATCATAGGTTCGATTCCAGGTGGCCCCAAAGTCGGACTTTCCTTCATAAGAATGCATAGGGTCGATTTTCATAGTTGTGTAAAAAAAATTTCTCTATGATATGGAACAACATCAATTAACTGAGCTATAGGAACTACATATTTCAATACAAAAACACTTGTTTTGCTACAAATAGTCATTGGTTCGATGCCAGGTGGTACAATATTTTCAAACTTTGAAAAAATCATTGCTGACATTGCGAAAACGTCCTTTATTTTATGATTCACCATACGCGAGCTAAGTAAACATTCGGAAAACACGCTATTATTTCATTCATAGATCAGAATTCTTCCACTTACGTCTTATTCAGCAAATAATGGTAATATAGTTTTGGAAAAGTTATCATTAAGATAAGACTTTACCCCATCACGCAAACGAAATGAAGAATTCGCTTCTGCATCTATCATCTTAAAAACTAAATGAAATTATAGTTTTGAATCTTATCTCATTACACTAACAGAGCAGATATTTGCAACGCCTCCGCGGCTATTGGATTTAGACATAACTGCTTGGCTGCCGTCCAAAGCCTCTCCGAGTGAATCCAGGTAACATATTAAAAATACTTATTGTGACACGACCAGTTTCAACATTTAATCATCATCTTCTGAAGATGTTGAAGCCGGCCATCTTAATAATAATCCTTGTGAAAAATACCTTTTCTACTTCTTCTATTTTCATTTCGTAATTTGGTATACTATTTTTTAAATTGAGAATGGATCACGGATTTCATATTGTCCGTGTATTATAAACGAGATACCGTTTTGTACATTTATAGAAAAAAATTAAAGTATTTGGTTTTAAGAGCTTTCAACATAAGGGCAGGTGATTTCGGAACAACTTAGTGTGAATAAATAATGGTTTAAATTATAATAATCACTTTTAAAATAAAAAAATTATATTTTCAAGATCTCCGAATCGAAAGCGTTTTTTTCGATTTCGATTCAGTATTTGATTCGTTTTATTCTTTTCCAACTTTTACATTAAAATTTTGGAAATTACGAGGAAATGCCGTTTCTATGAGTGGAAAAATGGAGTTTCCGTAAAAAACAAAAAACTTTCTGCGTTGTCTCAATTCGCGCGGTCGCTTGTTATTTTCATGTCATCACAAACATTTAAATAGTAAAATATTTATGTAACTACGCATTTATTCATTTCCCTTTGACCCCGTTTCACTTCTGCAGATGGAACCCCTCTGAAATTCATTCCTCCAGATTGGGTATTAACGAAACAAGGCGATCGTTAGAGAGCTCAACATACGTGAAATGAAACTCGAGGGATGTTTGACGACGTCTTTTGAAATTAGCTACTCCATTCGGTACCGCCACTCCTTGAATTTCGGAATTTTTCTTAAATTTCGCAATCCCTCGAAGGATGAAAACAGCCTTCGTAAGGACAAAAGAAATGGATACACACCATCCGTAAATCTCTTAATCCTTGAGAAAAAAATATGAACACGACTTTAAGGAGTAAAACTATTCTAAAGACCAGAGAAATTTCAAAATTGAAAATGAGAACGGACACCTTTAAAGAAAAAAAAATATAGAAATTAAGATATGAGTTAGACATTGAAATGCATATTAAAAGCGTTGCCTCTCTTAGGAGTGACCTTTCCACGGACGAAGAATCCGAAGTCAATGAGGAGAATACAGCCAACTTGAGTGAACCTACTTTTTCAGTGTCCGTGGAGTATATTCGCTACGAAACAGCCAAAGAATCATATACCGAAGAAGAACCATCCATCAACCATCAAGGGTATGTTGTATGATACACGGAGAAATTAATTTACATTATTTTAGAATGTGATCAGTCGTGTAGTAACCAACAAAAAGGTGGCAATCGATAAAGGTACAGAACAAGTAAATGAGTAGCCTTCAGCATCATTTATGATTAGCATCATTAGATATCAATTAGCACATTTACATGCTTTCCACATGCACGAGAATGTCCTCTTAAATAGAATCGATATTTGCGATGTCATTAGGTCGCCTTGTTCTCTCAATTAATTCACACATTGGCAACTTTCGTTAAAATCTGTGATTTGCAAAATCCATGAAATGCTCCATTCGAATTGATGGCATCTTAAACAGTCCTTTGACACCAAATGCTTCGACTTCCGATAACATATTGGCCTTCCGTCCTGTACACGAAAGCAGAAATATAAAAATATACCAATAAAATACGCTAAAATTTGATTATTTACGACAAATAATATTTAAAAACTATTTATTTATTAAATAATATATTACAAAAATTTTAAAAAATAAGAAAATCTTAATAAGCACTACTTAACTATTAAAAATGATTTGGTGCTTAAGTATTTTTGATGACATTTAGCCAAATTTACGCAAATTTCCTATTAACCACCATAAACTGAATCGCATGGAATAAATTAAATTCAATTGCATAAAAAATTGGAATAGTTAATTAGAGATGTCTTTTCAGAGATCCGAAATTACTAGAGGAGGAGGAAGAAGTGACTCATGAATTGTACGGACTCTTTTGCGCACTGTTTCTTCTGATCGCATGTGTATGTGTATCTGCAGCTTCAGAGTTCTACTTTAATCTCCAAACACTGGACATTTTGGCGCAAAAGGAATTTTGAGAATAATATATGTCTGTCAGTTTATGGTTGTAAATTCTTTCAGGACAAACAGTTAATCCTTCTTTTATTTAATTAATGAAACCGAAAATGAACTCTATAATAATTTATATTAATGTATGCAAATTTAAAAAATAGTTTTGAAAATATAAATCAGTTTTAAAAGAAGAAATTTTTCTAGCGCTCATAAAGCTATTCTTGCTAGAACTCAATGTGTGCGTATCAATGCAGAACAATCTTGATTCCCCTGAAAGGAATGCGTTAAAAAAAAACCGAAATAAACTTGGGATACTTTAATAACATAATTCTCATATTAGGCGTATAACTCAGTATTTTGTTCTTCTTCGAAAGAAAACAGGTTGATTTGTAGGATATGATAAATTTCATTTTAATTAAAATATTTTTCATCGTTAGCTACTTTTTTTCGACCAACTTTCTGGTTATGAAATATATTGAAGCAATGGTTTGTCTTTTGCTGAGGACATTTACGAGCCAATTTCTTCTTGATGTCGATGGAAACAAGTGATGGAGTGTGGTAAATAGAGAGCAGAATTTTCCTTTTAAGTGAAGCATTGACGTGCAGCAAAATCACTTGGGAATCAATGCATGATTCATATCTATCAATCTGTGTTTCGTTTTTGTAGTCAATCGCTCCAATCATACCGAATGTATATATGAAGGTTTTGTTTCGCTGTTAATGCATGATGATATATTTCGGAGTAATAAATCTCTTTTCATCGCTAGATATAATTTGATGCAAAAATATCATATATAGGACATTATCGTAGCGTATAATGCATTGAGTGATTTACCATGCGTTTCTTATGGAAAAAATTTTCCCGTTCGGGCATCGAACTAAGGACCTTTCCTCTAAAAGTTTTCATCTTACGCAAGAATGTCATCGTCTTTGTAAACACTCCAAATCTCAATAGGAAAATCATTCAGGAAGTGTCTCAAAAGAAGTTCTTATTTCACTATGCATTCCTTATGGAGAAATAGTAAACGCCCCCTAGAATCGAACCAACGACCTTTTACGTCATTTTATGGAGGCTGAACATAAATATCAGGCCTTTCTATCGATGTGTGAATTTTAAATCATCTGCATGATCGGTAAATGTTCTAAACCATGTTTATGACATCTAGCCCATGCATTTCTTATGAGGAAAGTCGAGAAAACGTCTCGCCTTGGAATCGAACCCATGACTAGTTGTCTTGAATGTTTAAAGTTAACACATCCATAAAGATGTCGCATATTACTTACTGTTCGAATGCCATTAAATTACTGTAAATGGTCGCTGATTTGCATATTAATTTGTTTACCTATGTCTTTAGAAGTGGATTTTCTAAGAAAAGAAGAAATTGAGGTCTTCATAAAGAAAGAAATAGGAAACGCAACTTTATTCTCAATCAAATGGAAGTTAAAATTATCCGTTTCTACAGCATAACATCCAACTTCGTTTCTATATAGAAAGATAAACAGTTAACCGATGGAATGAGAAAGTAACTTTATTATTCAGAGTATTTCCTTGATATTGATGGCACTCAATCTCTCCCTGAATTTCGATAGTTTTTATTTATCGAAGTCCACTTAAACATCCACTTTGAACAAGTATGGTGAGCTTAACAATAGACACTGCCTGAGCGGAACATTTCCTCCTCTTCTATAATAATTCTGTTGCCAAATAAGTATTCATTTGACTGAACTTTCCGATTCACTAACAATAGTTATTAGATTAAAACTTCCTCTTTTTATATAAGAAACAAAAAACAGATGAATGATAAAGAGTTATAGAAAAAAGAAAGAGGAATTTTTCAAAGCAATAAAGAAAAAACGCTCAATATGACTTTTGCCTTGTAACATTATTAAAGCGTTGATTAGAGCGGTATGCACAACAGCAAACAAAATTTGTTAGATCATTCTATTATTTAGTATTTTCAGCGATAATATTACACATTATGCGAAGGAATGGAAATTGATGAAAAAAACAGTGGTTTTATTATATATTTCATTCCTTCAGTCCTTGAAGACATTGCTTATGCCACGATCTTATTAATCTCTCGAGAAATATATTCTTTCATTAAAAATACATGTTTTTTTATATACATTCAGATTCCGAGTGTATCGTTTTGTGACTGAATATCACAGTAAATAATGTTTAATCGTATAACAAATATTTTCCTAAAGAAGCGTTACAATTGAAAACAATTCCACCACCTAAATCATTTCTGATCAGAAAAACTAAAATTTGTGCTAAACATTTTTGGCACACAACAGATGCGCAATAATAATTAGCGGTTTGTCACAGAGGCGCACTTCAGGTCAACCAACAGATGTCCTCCATGAATTTCTTTTCCATTCATTTCCCACCAATTTTCCAAAATATTTCCTGTCTATAACGAATAGTTTTTCATTAATTGGCGTCAATATATATTCGTAAACAATATCTCATCGAGATTAATGGAGCAGAATTGTGTGGAAACTTTTCACGCAAATCTTTAGGGAATCGAGTTGATGCGTATTTCACATTAAACCTGAGCGTACGTTGAGTATTTAAAACATCTCACCCCCTCTTTCGCTGCTCTGCAGAAGCAATCCTCGGCCCGGCACCCGTTCACCAATGTGCTCTGCAAACGACACTCTCCTGTCCCTCTGAAGAACGTATGAAATCACGAACTTTCGTGAGTCTTCACAAACTGTGGCTAAACTCGGCGACACCTTTGGTCTCCCAAATACAGAAGAAGCTGCAATCATCAATAAGACAGCGTGGCATCTCTATTACATACGAGTTAAGGTGTGCTTGCTAACAGCAAGCTGATTAATAATATATCATTTAATAAAAAATAACATTGAACGAAAGGTTAATCTTCGTCGACATTACTAAATGTAAGTTAAAAAAAATTATCGGAGCGCACATATACTTTGACATGGCCTTCCCATGCTCTTCTTGTGGCAGCATTATTATAAGCGAACCAAGGCTATCCTGCGAAAATCACTGTCTACTTTCGCTTGAGTATAATTATCTTTATAAACACTCCAAATTTCAAATTGAAATACCTTAAGGAAGTATGGAATGTATATAACTATCTATAAGTTTAGAAATTTTGAATGATCTACATATCATATTAAGAGAGCTACGATTTATCAAAATTTGAGAATATTTCACCTCCTGGCATCGAACCCATGACCAGTTGCATCTAAATTATACCATTCCTCCGTAGATAGTAATAATAGCAATAGCTTCATGAAATCTTATTCTTCTAGCTTAAATGGAAGTATTTTTAAAATTATTTGAAAAACGGCCCCATGTATTCTTAATGGGGAAAATCGCGATTACGGGACGCCCTAGAATCGAACCCGTAATACCTAGGCCAAGGTTGATTTTTTTCGAAATACATTGTATAAGTATCTATACGCGTAGGAAGTTTGAATGATCTATGCGTCATATTTAGAGAGATACAATTTTTCAAAATTTGAACATATTTCACCTCCTGGCATCGAACCCATGATCTTTTGAGGATTAAAGATAACATTTTTCTGTATAAACGTATATTATCTATGAAATTTGCTTTCTTAAGGCTATTACCGCCTGGCATCGAACCAAGGACATCACTGTCCTATTCGCTTGAGTATGATTATTTTTATAAACACTCCAAATTTCAATTGGAAATACTACATTAAGGAAGTACCTCAAAATGAGTCCTTAATTTCCTATGCATATCTTATGAGGTTATAGTTAGCGCCCCCTAGAATCGAACCAACGACCATTTCCGACAGTGTTAAGTATGCTTTTATATGATTTTGGTCCCTTTTATGGCTGGGTGAAATTTTTAACCTCTGCGCGGTCGGGAAGTGTCATAAATTGCTTTCGCAAATATGGCCAATGCAATCCTTATGACAAAAATCGAGATTACGGGACGCTCTGGAATGGAACCCATGGTACATAGGCAAGTGTTGATTTTTTTATGTACTTTGTATACTGTATATAATGTAATAAATTTTAATTGATTTCCACAGCTTTCATTAAAACCGATTGAATTATTATATAATTGTTTAAATAGCTGTAAAATAGAGATTTACGTGAAAATGTATGAATTAAGAGTGGGAGCCGCGTACCTATATCTTCGTGATTATATTTGATGTTTTTGATTATTGATATATTACTCAATAACATTAAAATGTTTTTTATTTCTTACAGTTTAACTGTCGCTAAAATTTTGTAATGTTTATGTGAACGCTGCTTAAGTCTAACTATCTATTATATATAGACGCTTCGGGGGGATATATATAACATATACGAGTAAAGGTGCGCTTGCTTACAGCAAGCAATGTGATAATATATCTTTCAATAAAATGTAAGATTTTTCGAAATATTATCCTGAAAGGCCATGCTAAACATAACGTTAATGGACATTTTCGTAGCGAGCTTTGCATTGATTTCGATTTCCCATGCATTTCTTACAATATTCCCGCCCCGGCTTGGAACCAAGGCCATCCTACGAAAATTACTGTTATCTTCCGCTTGAATATGATTGACTTTATAAACACTCCAAATTTCAAAAAGAAATTCATTCAGGAAGTACCTCACAATGAGCCCTTACTTCCCTATGCATTTCAAATGGAGATATAGTTAACGCCCCCTAGCATCGAACCAACGACCTTTTACGACTATCTTAGGATAGCTTTCAAATAGGAATGGTCCCCTTAATGGCTGTGTGAAATTCTAAAAATCTGCGCTCTTTGGAAGTGTAATAAAAAGCTTTCGAAAATATAGCCAATGTATTTTAAACGGGAAAAATCGAGATTACGGGTCGCTCTGGAATCGAACCCGTGATACATAGGCAAGTGCTGATTTTTTTCTAATTATATTTTGTATGTATCTATATTTGTAGAAGGTTTGAATGATCTATGTACGATATTTAGGGAGCTAAGATTTTTCAAAATCTGAAAATATTTCACCTCCTGGCACCGAACCCAGGACCGATTGTACGTAAAATACTACAATTTTCCGTAGACATATATATTAGTAATAGCTACATGAACTTTTATTCTTTTAGCTTAATGGGAAGTATTTTTAAAATTATTTGAAAAACGGCCCCATGCATTCTTAACGGGGAAATTCGAGATTACGGGACGCTCTGGAATCGAACCCGTGACACATAGCAACTGTTGATTTTTTTCAAAGTACATTACATACGTATCTATACGTGTTAAAAGTTTGAATGATCAAAATATCATATTAAGAGAGCTACGATTTTTCGAATTTTGAAACTTTTTCACCTCCTGGCATCGAACCCATGTCCGGTTGGACGTAAACAATAGCAGTTTTCCGTAGATATATATAGTAGCAATAGCCACATGAAATCTTATCCTTCTAGGTTAATGGGAAGTATTTTTAAAATCATTTGAAAAACGGCCCAATGCATTCTAAATGAGGAAAGTCGATTTTGGGGGCCTCCTAGAATCGAACCCATGATAGGTAGGGTCGGTTTCCCAATTTTTCCTAAGTGAGATTTAGTTGGCCATTACGGAAAAAAATCGGCGGCTCCGTGGCCCCAGCGGTTTGGGCCTGACATTAATATCCTATATATATATATATATATATATATATATATATCCCCCCGAAGCGTCTATATGTATAGATATATACGAGTAAAGGTGCGCTTGCTTACAGCAAGCAATGCAATAATTTATATTTAGTGAATAATAAAATTTTTCGAAAGATTACTTTGCTCAAACGTTGCTAAACATAAAGTAAAGGGCATTAACGCAGCTGAAAATGCACTGAATACGATTTCCGATGCATTTATTTCGGCAGCTAAAATCCCGCCCCGGCGTCGAACCATGGTCATCCTGCTAAAATTACTGTAATCTTTCGCTTGAGTATGGTGGACTTTATAAACACCCCGAAAAGTAAAAGGAAATTCATTCAGGAAGTACCTTAAAATGAGCCCTTAATTCCCTATGTAATTCACATGGAGAATTAATTAACGCCCCCTAGCATCGAACCAACGACCTTTTACGATAGTCTTAGGATACCTTTTATATGAAAATCGTCCCCTTAATGGCTGTGTGAAATTTTGAACCTCTGCGCGGTTGGGAAGTGTTATAAAAAGCATTCGGAAATATGGCCAACGTATTTTAAACGGGAGGAATCGAGATTACGGGTCGCTCTGGAATCGAACCCGTGACAGATAGGCAAATGCTGATTTTTTCCAATTACATTTTGTAAGTATCTATACCTGTTAAACGTTTGAATGGTCTATGTACGATATTAAGAGAGATACGATTTTTTAAAATTCAAAAATATTTCACCTCCTGGCATCGAACCCAGGACTGATTGTGCATAAAATACTACATTTTTCCGTAGACATATATATGAGCAATAGGTACGTGAAATCTTATTCTTTTAGCTTAATGGGAAGTATTTTTAAAATTATTTGAAAAACGGCCCCATGCATTCTTAACAGGGAAATTCGAGATTACGGGACGCTCTGGAATCGAACCCGTGACACATAGGCAACTGTTGATTTTTTTCAAAGTACATTAGGTACGTATCTATACGTGTTAAAAGTTTGAATGATCAAAATATCATATTAAGAGAGCTACGATTTTTCGAATTTTGAAACTTTTTCACCTCCTGGCATCGAACCCATGACCAGTTACACGTAAGCGATAGCATTTTTCCGTAGATATATATAGTAGCAATAGCTACATGAAATCTTATCCTTCTAGGTTAATGGGAAGTATTTTTAAAATCATTTGAAAAACGGCCCAATGCATTCTAAATGGGGAAAGTCGATTTTGGGGGCCTCCTAGAATCGAACCCATGATAGGTAGGGTGGATTTCCCAATTTTTCCTAAGTGAGATTTAGTTGGCCATTACGGAAAAAAATCGGCGGCTCCGTGGCCCCAGCGGTTTGGGCCTGACATTAATATCCTATATATATATATATATATCCCCCCGAAGCGTCTATATGTATAGATATATACGAGTAAAGGTGCGCTTGCTTACAGCAAGCAATGCAATAATTTATATTTAGTGAATAATAAAATTTTTCGAAAGATTTCTCTGCTCAAACGTTGCTAAACATAAAGTAAAGGGCATTAACGCAGCTGAAAATGCACTGAATACGATTTCCGATGCATTTCTTTCGGCAGCTAAAATCCCGCCACGGCGTCGAACCAAGGTCATCCTGCTAAAATTACTGTAATCTTTCGCTTGAGTATGGTGGACTTTATAAACACCCCGAAAAGTAAAAGGAAATTCATTCAGGAAGTACCTTAAAATGAGCCCTTAATTCCCTATGTAATTCACATGGAGAATTAATTAACGCCCCCTAGCATCGAACCAACGACCTTTTACGATAATCTTAGGAAAGCTTTTATATGAGAATGGTCCCCTTAATGGCTGTGTGAAATTTTGAACCTCTGCGCGGTTGGGAAGTGTTATAAAAAGCATTCGGAAATATGGCCAATGCAGTTTAAACGGGAAAAATCGAGATTTCGGGTCGCTCTGGAATCGAACCCGTGATAGATAGGCAAGTGCTGATTTTTTCCGAATTACATTTTGTATGTATGTATATTTGTAGAAGGTTTGAATGATCTTTGTACGATATTAAGGGAGCTACGATTTTTCAAAATCAGAAAATATTTCACGTCCTGGCATCGAACCCAGGACTGATTGTCCGTAAAATACTACATTTTTCGTAGACATATATATTAGCAATAGCTACATGAAATCTTATTCTTTTAGCTTAATGGGAAGTATTTTTAAAATTATTTGAAAAACGGCCCCATGCATTCTTAACGGGGAAAATCGAGATTACGGGACGCTCTGGAATCGAACCCGTGACACGTAGGCAAGTATTGATTTTTTTCGAGGTATATAATATACTTACCTATAAGTGTAAAAAATTTGAATGATCTATGTATCATATTAAGAGAGTTACGATTTTTCGAAATTTGAAACTTTTTCACCTCCTGGCATCGAACCCATGTCCGGTTGGACGTAAACAATAGCAGTTTTCCGTAGATATATATAGTAGCAATAGCCACATGAAATCTTATCCTTCTAGGTTAATGGGAAGTATTTTTAAAATCATTTGAAAAACGGCCCAATGCATTCTAAATGAGGAAAGTCGATTTTGGGGGCCTCCTAGAATCGAACCCATGATAGGTAGGGTCGGTTTCCCAATTTTTCCTAAGTGAGATTTAGTTGGCCATTACGGAAAAAAATCGGCGGCTCCGTGGCCCCAGCGGTTTGGGCCTGACATTAATATCCTATATATATATATATATATATATATATATATATATATATATATCCCCCCGAAGCGTCTATATGTATAGATATATACGAGTAAAGGTGCGCTTGCTTACAGCAAGCAATGCAATAATTTATATTTAGTGAATAATAAAATTTTTCGAAAGATTACTTTGCTCAAACGTTGCTAAACATAAAGTAAAGGGCATTAACGCAGCTGAAAATGCACTGAATACGATTTCCGATGCATTTATTTCGGCAGCTAAAATCCCGCCCCGGCGTCGAACCATGGTCATCCTGCTAAAATTACTGTAATCTTTCGCTTGAGTATGGTGGACTTTATAAACACCCCGAAAAGTAAAAGGAAATTCATTCAGGAAGTACCTTAAAATGAGCCCTTAATTCCCTATGTAATTCACATGGAGAATTAATTAACGCCCCCTAGCATCGAACCAACGACCTTTTACGATAGTCTTAGGATACCTTTTATATGAAAATCGTCCCCTTAATGGCTGTGTGAAATTTTGAACCTCTGCGCGGTTGGGAAGTGTTATAAAAAGCATTCGGAAATATGGCCAACGTATTTTAAACGGGAGGAATCGAGATTACGGGTCGCTCTGGAATCGAACCCGTGACAGATAGGCAAATGCTGATTTTTTCCAATTACATTTTGTAAGTATCTATACCTGTTAAACGTTTGAATGGTCTATGTACGATATTAAGAGAGATACGATTTTTTAAAATTCAAAAATATTTCACCTCCTGGCATCGAACCCAGGACTGATTGTGCATAAAATACTACATTTTTCCGTAGATCGATTTTCCCCATTAAGAATGCATTGGGCCGTATTTCAAATGATTTTAAAAATACTTCCCATTAAGATAGAACAATGAAATTTCATATAGCTATTGTTATTGTATATATCTACGCAAAAATGCTATTTTTTACGCGCAACCGGTCATGGGTTCGATGCCAGGAGGTGAAATATTTTCGAATTTCGAAAAATCGTAGCTCTCATAATATGATACATAGCGCATTCAAATTTTTTACACTTATAGGTACGTATGTTATATACCTTGAAAAAAATCAACAGTTGCCTACGTGTCACGGGTTCGATTCCAGAGCGTCCCGTAATCTCGATTTTCCCCGTTAGGAATGCATGGGGCCGTTTTTCAAATAATTTTAAAAATACTTCCCATTAAGTTAAAAGAATAAGATTTCATGTAGCTATTGCATATATATATGTCTACGGTAAAATGCTATTTTTTACGTCCAACCGGTCATGGGTTCGATTCCAGGAGGTGAAATGTTTTCAGATTTTAAAAAATCGTAACTCCATTAATATCGTACACAGATCATTCAAACCTTCTACAAATATAGGTACATGCAAAATGTAATTAGAAAAAAAATCAGCATATGCCTATGTATCACGGGTTCGATTCCAGAGCAACCCATAATCTCGATTTTTCCCGTTTAAAATACAATGGCCATACTTTTGAATGCTTTTTATAACACTTCCCAACCGCGCAGAGGTTCAAAATTTCACACAGCCATTAAGGAGACAATTCTCATGTAAAATCTATCCTAAGATAGTAGTAAAAGGTCATTGGTTCGATGCTAGGGGGCGTTAACTATATCTCCATTTGAAATGTATAGGGAATTTAGGACACATTTTGAGGTACTTCCTGAGTGAATTTCCTTTTGAAATTCGGGGTGTTTATTAAGTCCACCATACTCAAGCGAAAGATTGCAGTAATTCTAGAAGGATGACCTTGGTTCGACGCCGGGGCGGGATTTTAGCTGCCGAAAGAAATGCATCGGAAATCGTATTCAGTGCATTTTCAGCTGCGTTAATGCCCTTTCCTTAATATTTAGCAACGTTTGAGCAGAGTTATCTTTCGAAAAATTTTATTATTCACTAAAGATAAATTATTGCATTGCTTGCTGTAAGCAAGCGCACCTTTACTCGTATATGTTATATATATCCCCCCGAAGCGTCTATATATAATAGATATAGGATATTAATGTCAGGCCCAAACCGCTAGGGCCACGGAGCCGCCGATTTTTTTACGTGATGGCCCACTAAATCTCACTCAGGAAAAATTCGAAAACCGACCCTACCTATCATGGGTTCGATTCTAGGAGGCCCCAAAAATCGACTTTCCCCATTAAGAATGCATTGGGCCGTTTTTCAAATGATTTTAAAAATACTTTCCATTAACCTAGAAGGATAAGATTTCATGTAGCTATTGCTACTATAAATATCTACGGAAAAATGCTATCGGTTACGTGCAAATGGTCATAGGTTCGATCCCAGGAGGTGAAATATTTTCGAATTTTAAAAACTTCTAGCTTCCTTAATGTGACGCTTAGATCATTAACACTTTTTTAACAAATAGATACATATAAAATTTACTTTGAAAAAAATCAACAGTTGCCTATGTCTCACGGGTTCGATTCCAGAATGTCCTGTAATCTTGATTTTCCCCTTAAGAATGCATGGGGCCGTTTTTCAAATAATTTTTAAAATACTTCTAATTGAGTTACAGCGATAAGATTTCATGTACCTATTGCTAATATACATGTCTACGGAAAAATTTAGTATTTTACGTACAATCGGTCCTGGGTTCGATGCCAGGAGGTGAAGTATTTTCGAATTTTAAAAAATCGTAGCGCCCTTAATGTCGTACGTAGAAAATTCAAACTTACAACACAAATAGATAAGTTTATATTGTACTTTGAAAAAAATCATCATTAGCCTATGTGTCACGGGTTCGATTCCAGAGCGTCCCATAAACTCGATTTTTCCTGTTTAAAATACATTGACCATATTTCCGAAAACATTTTATGACACTTCCCAACCGCGCAGCGGTTCAGAATTTCACACAGCCATAAAAGGGACCGTTCTCACTTAAAAGCGACCGTATTTATGTCGTAAATGGTCGTTGGTTCGATTCTAGGGGGCGTTAACAATAACTTCGTAAGAAATGCATAGGGAATTAAGGACTCATTTAAAGG
Organism: Pantala flavescens; assembly: GCA_020796165.1. Lineage (NCBI taxonomy): Eukaryota > Metazoa > Arthropoda > Insecta > Odonata > Libellulidae > Pantala > Pantala flavescens. The sequence continues at coordinate 34,970,957 of CM036880.1, read as the reverse complement.
TACTTCCTGAATGATTTTCCATTTGAAATTCGGGGAGTTTATAAAGTCAATCATACTTAAGGGAAACATAACAGTGATTTTAGCAGGATGACCTAAGTTCGACGCCGGGGCGGGAATAATGCTGCCGAAAGAAATGCATGGGAAATCGAATTCGGTGCATTTTCAGCTGCGTTAAGGTCCTTTACTTTATGTTTAAAATTTTAATTTTTACTAAAGATAAATTATTGCATTGCTTGCTGTCAGCAAGCACACCTTTACTCGTATATATATATATATATCCCCCCGAAGCGTCTATATGTATAGATAAAAATATAATATAGATATATATATAGGATATTAATGTCAGGCCCAAACCGCTAGGGCCACGGAGCCGCCGATTTTTTTACGTGATGGCCCACTAAATCTCACTCAGGAAAAATTCGAAAACCGACCCTACCTATCATGGGTTCGATTCTAGGAGGCCCCAGAAATCGACCATCCTCCGTAAGAATGCATGGGGCCGTTTTTCAAATAATTTTTAAAAATACTTCCCATTAAGCTAGAAAGATGAGATTTTATAAAGCTATTGCTATTATATATATCTATGGAAAAATGCTATATTTTACGCACAACTGCTCATGGGTTCGATGCCAGGGGGTGAAAAACTTTCAAATTTTGAAAAATCGTAGCTCTTTTTATATGTTTTATAGATCATTCAAACTTTCAACACTTATAGATACGTATATTATGTACTCTGAGAAAAATCAACACTTGCCTACGGGTCAAGGGTTCGATTCCAGAGCGTCCTGTAATCCCGATTTTTCCCATTTGGAAAGCATTGACCATATTTCCGAAAGCTTTTTAAGACACTTCCCGATCGCGCAGAGGTTCAATATTTCACACTGCCATACAAGGGACCATTCTCATATAAAAGCATCCCTAAGATTGTCGTGAATGGTTGTTGGTTCGATTCTAGGGGGCGTTTATTACATCTCCATTAGAAATGCATTGGGAATTTATGATTCATTTTTGGGTACTTCTTTAAGGTATTTCCATTTGAAATTTGGTGTGATTATGAAGATAATCATACTTAAACGAAAGATTGAAGTGATTCTAGCAGGATGACCTTAGTTCGACGCCGGGTTGGTAATAATGCCGTCAAGAGAAAAGCATACGCAATCGAACTCAATGCAATGTACGCTGCGAAAACGTACTTAAGTAAAAGCTAAGCATGACTTATCCGATTAATCTTTCGAAAAATCGTAACTTTTATTAAATAATATATTTTCCGATTGCTTGCTGTCAGCAAGCACACCTTTACTCGTAATATATGAAAATATTGATGAACTAGCAGGACATAGTGACGAAATAATTAAATAAAAGGAATAAATAAAGCGAATGGCATAACAGAGGAGCTGAGAATCGCCCATTAGCCAATCATGGTGAAGAAAACCGATTGCGTGTACATTGCGACACGAAAAAGATATTCAAAAGAAACAAAAGAACATCGGCGGAATAGAAATCTATGCCAAGTATAACAAACGTACAATTCTTTCCGGAATAAGGAACATGAGAATTAGCGGCAAATGAGGACTTTTCGTAAAACGTTTCTCCAGGATATTCCTCATAATTATGAGGAATCGACGGAAATGGATTTTCGTTAAACGCTTATGGAACAATGAGCAACTGTTTAAAGGGCACTCGATCAATTGCTTTTTGCAATGAAAGCGAACAAAAAGTAGTTAAATAATTGTATGAGTGGATTAAAAGAGAGGTGTTTTAACTATATCTAAAATTTCGAAAATAACGTGAATAAAATGAGCAAATAAATTACTGAAAACTACTCGAGCAACGCTGTCTTATGTTCAACTGCTTTAAAGCTTTGCTTATTGACTATCATAGCAATTTATTTTTTACTATTTTGACTGACAAAATGCCTCATAATAAATTAATTGTTCCGTAAGGAATTAATACTAACTTCTTGTACTGGGCTAAATACAAATTTTCGAAGCATTTTACAAATTCTTAGAAAAATAAATATGACTTAAGGAGATAAAGTGCATATTGTCAAAGGGACTAAACAAAGCAAATTAAAAGAGGCAAAAAGTAAGATAGCAATCTAAATGGCAGAATGATAGTTTAAAATAAAACCTTGAATAAATTCGAGATTAAAAGAGGCTATGTTATATATCATATTCACTAGAAACAGTACTCCATATAAAATTTAAATCTCTACAAATTTTTCAGTAGCGATGAATCATAGAATTACAGTATCGATTGACACTAAAATATTCCACTTACTCATGTTTTTCTTCTTCTCTTCAGAGACGTCGAACCAAAGGAATGACACCCGATGGCGATGAACAGGGAAAATGTTGATAAAACTCTTGTCAATAGGAAGTTTCAGGATTACTGAGTACGCTTATAAATAATAGATCAAAAAATACTTAGAATTTTGCCGAAAAAATAGCCTATATGCTAATCGTCAATAATTATAACGTACCACAGTTAGAAAATAAAATAGCAAAATAATTATGAATAACGCTACAATCACTACAAATATAATTATAATAAATAATATAACGCTTATAAATATGCATTATAAGTTAAATTTTTTGTGTTTATGAGAAAATCTACTAAAAGACTGGGAATTAAGTTGTTTTATTTATAGCTAATTACTTTCAGGACTTTAGCACGTATATTAAAATTATTGATATCATTTACATCTTATAAGTCGCTCATTCCCAATTACAATTTTAGCACCAAGGACAAGGCAGATAATTCTTTCCAATAACAAATTCCTGGAATTATGGGATGATCACCGAAAAAATTCTCATATTTTAAATGGAAAACGACAAAAATTTAATCTGGCTCTACAAATTGGTAGTGTAATTAATATTCAATTTCTGTGAAGAGCCCGATAATACAATAAGGGGTTATCTTTTGTAATTATACCTCAGGCTGAAAAGGCGATAGAGATCAATAAAACTCTATGTAATAGACCTCGAGAATTATGAGAAACAAAATAATGGACGCTTCCAGTAGTATTAATTTGTTGTCTAATAAAAAATCCATTAATTGATTCATACGCAAGAAGACGTAGTTCTACTATATATCCGCTAGAGCAGATTCTGCAAGAAATATTCCAAGGATTAATATTGTCTTACGCTTAGAATGATTGATAACAATTTCAAGAGAGGACATAAGCTCACCGAGTTCTGCCATCTGCCTTTGGCCACGAGTGTAAGGAAGGAGGACACGAGGCGCACTCTGGTGGAGACCACTGCAACCAAGGACGCGTCTTAGCAAATTACCAACATCTTCATAATTATTATCTAAATCACTTCAAATAGTTAACATCAGTCTCATATTTTATAATCGGCTAATATTTAGCATAATTTATCTATATATGGGGGATATATATTATCTACAGGTCTATGCCGTCTGACCGACACTCGAGCGACCGAAGCCCGACAGCTCACTTAAATAAAATTACTTATGTGCCGAATGAATAGACTTCGCTTGAAAAGAAATATTAACAAAAGCTGGCAGTACGGGAAGCTAATGGAGAAATAAATGTACGTAAATCGCCATAAGGGATCCGTCTAGCCTCTCCAAAGGGATCAGTTTATCCGTAATACGAAGATTTGCGGATAATTAATATTTTTCGGATAAATTAAGATTTTTTAGCTTAGTTTGATCGAATTCATTTTCTGAAATTTTGGATAAGAAAATGATGATACTACACATTACTGAAGAATTTTTAATCCTTATAACAAAAGAAATTAATTTTGTGGCGAAATGAAAATAACAGCTGCGAAATTATTTCCATTAACTTGCAGTTTGTTATGGATAACATTTCACTCTTATCGAATATCTGATGCACCAGGTCATTTATTTATTCATTGTGTGTTAGACCCACAAATAGGCACCAGTTCATCAATACGTAGAACCATCCTTTCCTATACATATTTCACCAAAACTTCGGAAAAATCGACCCAACTAACCTGAAAATCTTAATTTTATCCCTAAAAGTACGTCAGAAGTAATTAAGTGACTCCTTAAGGAGAAACTAGGTTGCTCCCTTATGGGAATTTGCGTGCATTTATTTCCCCATAAGCTTCCCGTGATGCTCTCGGTCGCTAAATTTCTTTTCGTCCCACTATATTTTCTCCTTTTGTTTTAAAGATGAAAAATCTTCATCAATGTGTAGAACCATGTTTTTCTATCCAAAATTCAGAAAAAATCGACAAAACTAAGCTTAACTCTATCGTTTATATTTTTTACACGGAACTTCTGCGGAATAATGGACCTGCCTACGAGGCTATACGATTCCATAATAAGAATAGAATTTTGGAACGGTCTATAGTTGAAAAATCAGTTTGCAAGCTTCCCATGATATTATTAATTGGTAGATGACAATTACCGGTTAAATGGAAGAGGATAGTCTCGATTTCGCCCAAAATAAAGACAATTATTATTTTTTTTGTTAATTAGCAATATACCGATGAAAGTTATTCATTTACAAAATTCTGATTTTTATAAATTTATTTGCACGAAAAACAGTGATTTCTATATTGTACCAAAATCTATATTTTGCATATGCGTTGATATTTTGGAAAAGTTCGAAGATTTAACAAGCGTAAAATACACACAATTAAATATTAAAATTTCTTTTGCAAACTTTTCCGAAGATTGAATTCATCTTAATATTTGGGAATTCATGTTGAAACCCCTCCTCCCAATAACCAAGTACGCATTTAGGTACGTAATCAATTGCTTGCGTTTATCAAATAATAGCAGTGTGGGATGGGAGAAAAGTTAAATCCAAACGCCAAAGTATTTATATAGAAATCTTAGCCGTAAAATTAAACTTAGGCTCCTAAGAGCAAATGTAGCCAGCGTTCCCTCGCTGATTCGCGGTTATAGTGGAAACGCTACTTCGTGGGTTTTTGACTGAAGCATCTGAAACCCTTACCAAGTATACATTTAGCTACTTAACAATAACTTGTGATTCCGTGAATCGATTCTTTTCAAATTTATTTTAATGTTTATTCTTCGTAATTTGATCGCTCTGCATTGGAGAATATCAAGTTTTTCAAGTAATGTCATGTTTCCAAGCAACATAAAAATAATTAAAATGATCGTGGAACCAATTTCAAACCACTGATTCCTTGAGAAAAATTCAGCATTCTCTTCAAAAACACAGATGTACAGAAAAAGGACTAAATATTTCTACGGGAACTGTGCCAATTTTCTCAATAAAAACGGAATTTTGATCTTTGCAGGAAAGGTTTTATTTTAAGCCTGCAATCCTGTCTACTTTAATAAAAAGGCAGAATATCTGCCCAAGAAGGGCTAACCGCCCTTCTGGCCCAACGTTGACACAAGATTAATAGGCTACCGCCTATTTTCTAGTACCTCACTAAATCGCCATATGCAATGGGGATCAGTGAAAGAACAAAGAATAAGAAAATTTATTAGTCTTGCCGAATTTATCGCAATAAAGTAAAATATTGTTTATATCTTCATACACCTAATAACCTTGATTGGAACAACTAAATCAATTGTGACGCGAGAAAGCTACGTTTGTACTGGGATTGCGACTTATGAGAATACAGTTGGAAACTTTTTTCTGGACAGACTAACGAAAGAGCGTTAAAAATACATAGCGTATCTACATATCACCGTCGCTATACAGTGCACCGCTTTTGGTTGGTGCATGGCTGTTTCCTTTGCACACACATACAACAAGTATCAATACAGTGTGCGATTAAGGGGAATCCCAATAATACGTGATAATATATGCTGAAACAGCGTCAAGCGGGGTCTAACTGTATTCCCACTCTCTTAAAAGACCGCTAATAGGACTGTGAGCAAATAACCTGTGGATAAACCGACGGTAACTTCCTTCTCCAATACACGGCCCTGTCTAGAGATTTATCGCGAAACATAAAATCAGGGCCATCAAGATGCCACTGAACAGCTAACTTACGAGGGTGAAGGTGCAGCCAAACGGGCTGAACCACCGAAAACAGAACAGTACTTATGCAATATCCATAAAAAAAACATATCGACCATCGCCGAACATTCGCTTGGAGAAAGACGCAACATGCACAAATTTTGAATCATTGTATGGACCTATATATCAGATTTATCTATCTTGTTTCAAATTATTTAATTTATTATCAAAAGGATTCAACAGAAGAGCAGTACAACAGAACATCTTATCTTTTCATTTCTTATCTTTCCCAATGATGTAACTAAATTATAAATTCAGGTAAAATTATGAATAGATTCAAAGAAATTAATCAGCAAATAAGCAGATTAAATCAAAACCAGTATAGTCTTAACAATGGAAATCAGCTAACATGATATTCATCTCAGGAGGAATGCTAGAATAATTGGGTTATGATTAAACAATTAGTGCCAGTAAACATCTTGATTTGCACAGGTATTTAAATTTTTCTAATAAGTTTCTAAATAAGGCAAACGTACTGTTTTTACAGTATGTGTCAAACATTTTTTCCAATAATAAAGAAAAATTAGAAGAGCTAAGGGATATACTAAAGTTACTAGGTTCACCTTCACAACCCAGGGTCAGGGTCCTTGAGTTAAGCAGTGAGCATTGAGGTGCTCAGATGAAAGATTTCTAACATTCAGCATACAGTTTCACACTTACATTGGTTTCTAGAAGATATTATTGCTACAACATTAAAATAATTATTTATTAGAGAAAACCCAGAATTATTGATTACTAACAGGAATATTCCTTGCATTTCAAGTTAGTTAAAGGCATTAAAGTTTATAGACTATAAAAAAAAACTTTACAGAAGTTTTTATTTTCCGACATTTTGTCTCTTGTTGAAAAATATTTAACTGTTGAACAATAAAATTGTAATCTCCAAATAAAAATACTTGAAATACAAGAAAGTTTCATTTTTGTTTGCTCAAAAACTAAAAATTATGAATAATTTTAGTGTTAATAACTTTTCCCCTTAATCTCTGACAAGGGGACCTTTAGGACTGCGGCATGGGATATTGAATGAGACCATTATGGAAGTGTAGCTTAGATATTACTTATAACAACCTGAAAATACTAGGGGCCAACGCTCCCTCGTTTCTTCGTAATTAATGTTTAAAAATCGTCAATTCTAGCCGCTTCCAATTCCAAAAAAAATTCCAAATCCGCCCCTTGGCAACAAGCAAATGGTGGTATGGTGCTAGCGTGTTGGATTCCTAATAATACTATGTGTGGTTCGAACCCGGTTTACACTTCATTTTTTTCTCTATAATTATTTTCTTTTTTTGGCAAAATTTTTATCAATTTAAATGCTGTCTTATTATTTTATTTTTCTTGGCTCATATAATTTAAACATTTACAATACTAAAAATGATGGATAAAAGTAAGTTCATAAGGACCCCAAAAGGGACAATTGAAGAGAGAAGTAGAGGTACGTAACATTTGATGGGATGATAATGCAAGAATAATAAAAGACTAATGACTGATGTTTTTCATGAATCGTTTTTGAAAACTTATCAACAGGAAGCAGACACACATTAATCAAATACATTATCTGAATTAAGAGATCATCAGGATCATTTTATTATTATAAGATCCTTAAAATATAAACAAACAAAAAATAACTAAATAAATATTATCAGTATATTAAGAACAAGAAAAATGTTTAAAAATATCAATAAAAATTTTCAGGGAATTAATAGGGTTAATAATAAAAATGTACATAAAATTTTCAATTATATTTTTTGAGTTTTCAAACAAAAATATCAGTATCACTTGATACAATAATAAAATCATGGGCTTAGTCAATAATGTAGTCGTTGATGTAGTATGATAGAAAAACCTGAGGAAGATTTACTGCTCAATCTGCCACATAAAGAAAAACAAGAGAGAGGGAGAATGAAATTCAACAAACTGAATTTCAGTGTTTCATGGACTTCACTGTTTTCAAAATAATATCAATACTCATGTCCAACTGCTCTTCATTGATGACTAGTGGAGGAGCAAAACGAATTATGTCCCCATGAGTGGGTTTAGCCAGAAGTCCATTTTCTTTTAATTTCAAACACACATCCCATGCATCATATTCTGAAACAAAAGTGATGAATAAGATGATCATCGACAGAAAATTATAATACAATAAAATGATTTTAATTTAAACTCTTGCAAGAAAATTTTGCACACCTTACATATATCACCATCCTAAAGTGATCAAAATACTTATATTCCCAAAAAATGAGGGAAATTCAACAGAAAATTGCATAAAATAGATTGATTCACATTCACATTTGAATTTTGTAATACACCAGAAGCAAACATGGATTAAGTTTAACCACTTCCCTGACCCTGAGGAGTATACTTGACAAAATTCATCTTAAATTAATATATCTTCATATATTAGATTATACACTAAAGATAATACTTTCAAATCTTATTTGTAAAATAATGAGTTATATAGAGAAATTTAAGAAACTTGTCAATAACAAAGCTAAGAATAAATAATTAAATATGCGCTTCAGAAAAGAAGGGACCAAGTACGTTTCTTCCAAATGACCGAGAATAAAAGAGTATCAATTTAAAAAATGACGATTTCTGAGCAACATTAAAAAAAAGATGTGTCAGGAAAGAGGTTAAAAATAAATAAATATATATATATATCTCCGGGTCTCCCAATTGCCGGCAATTGGGAGACCAGTCCCGTCAGACTTTTTCTAAGACCATTCTACCTTTAGAATCATCAACGGTGCACAGCGTTACTGTGCTACAACTTATACCTTGTTCCGTATGTTATCTCATTTTATTTTTAAGGGTGACTCCATGAATAAAAGTACGCATTGTAAAAGCCAAACTATTTATACTTGCTAGGAAAATAATATGTTCTTACATCCTAAATGTTTTGAGTTATTCCACAAATAGAAGGATTTTACTACCTGAAATTTACAAATAAATTTAGTTTAAACCAAGAAAATATTGCAAATGCTATTACAGTTTTCACCCACTTTATATTGGTGAACTATAAAATGTATGCCCTTTTTATTAGCACATTTTTATACGACATTAAAATACATGTATCGAAGAAAATCCTAATATGCAAAAGTAAAATCAGTCACTAACAACATTTCTGAAGTGATATAGTGATTAAAAATGACAAAATTATGTATGTTGCATAGCCAAAAATAAATATATCAGATTCTGCTAGTTGCAAAGCACAACATTAATTTTTTATAATTTGTCTTTTCTAGGCAGAAAATGGAAGATTCGTAAGAAAAAGATTGGTTACTTTCTTGCTAATTCTAACCTTGGCGGTTAATGGGTTAACTCAACAATAACATAAGCATAATGATTAGCATTCACAAACACAGTTCATCCATATTTTTATGAAACACTATTATATTAAACTGAAAAAGCACTTCAATCATCATGAAAGTTCTGATTAACTAGAATTGCTTCCCTGTTTGATATGTAGTAAACAATGGCCAATCAAAGTTTAAAACTGTAAACAATAAAATATAGTTTTAAGTTAAAATCTAATCTTATCATCAAAGTGTACTAAGTATAGAGATACCTTTGCTAATAACAATAGCATTGAGAAGTCCTTTTCCTCTTACAACAGGCACCATGTGTTGTGGAAGATGTTTTCTAAGCTCTTGTCGAAATTTTTCACCCATCTTTAGAGCATTTTCAGAAAGATTTTCTTCCATAAGAACTTTCAAAGCTGCAATGGCAACTCTACATGCCAGAGGATTTCCACCATAAGTAGAACCATGCTCTCCTGGTTTGATGCAGAGCATTACTTCATCATTTGCAAGAACTGCTGATACCTTAAGAATAGGAGGTGAAAACAATAGTTTGTTGTTAGAGGGTTGATAAGCAAATTTACAAACAAATTTTTACTAGGCCAAGGAAAATAATAATTTTCAAACAGGCAATTCAACATACTTTAGAGACCAACTGAACTTTTTTCCTCTCTGATTATTATATAAAGAGAACGATTTAATTGTCCTATGCTAATCTCATTGAAAAGTCGGGGTACACCTATGTTTACACTCCTTGTAAGCAAGCATACTAGATAGTATAAATAGTAGTAGTATAAAAGTATACCAATAAAATCAGTTATTTTAAGGAAAAACTCAAATGAATCCAACCCTACAGTAAGGAGCCATTCTGGACACAATGTTTATATAATGTTATTACCAAAGGTTATATTATCATTAAATAAAAATGCCTGAATTACAACAGAAATATTAGCAAGAAAGTGTATGCTTTAACATATAACGTTCAAAAATACCTATTCTTCCCACATTAAGAAATATTATTAAGGCATCAAAGGATGGGATAAAGAGATGATTCCAGTAACTTTTAGCTGTTCAATGATGTTATTTTGCAAAACCATAAATATACTTTTACCGGATAAAGACCTCCAGAAAGCGCCTTCCCCAAGCAAAGAATATCAGGCTTCACTTTTTCATAATCCACAGCAAGGAGCTTTCCTGTACGGCACAAGCCTGTTTGAACTTCATCTGCAATCCAAAGAACATTGTATTTGCTGCAAAGTTCTCGTACACCACGTAGATAGCCTAGTGAGGGTACTATTACTCCTGCCTCCCCTTGAATTGGCTCTACCATAAAAGCACACACATTAGGATCTTGAAGCTTAGCCTAAAAAGGAAATATAATATTTCCATAAAATCACCTTCTATAACATCTACCAAATTATTAAGCAGAAGTAAAAACTTATTCATGAAATAATAAGATCTTATTCATTTATATCATTTCTCATTGATTCATACATCTCCTCAAGTCTGAATGCATCTGATTCAAGTCCCAGTCATGTTTATATTTTCTTCTTCAATATATCTTTATGAAAAACATGGGCCATCTCTTTACATTTTTTTTAATGTAACCTTGAGATCCCAGGTTCAAATCTGGACTAGGATGTTAGCAATCTTTCACGTCCATCCTATAATCACTCAAAGCACTGGTAACTCTTATTTAACTAAACTTGCAACGATTTTCTTAATTCATTTTATTTTAAACAAATACAAATTGCTGAGCTCATAGGAACACCTTAGTGGCTGCTACAATTAAAGTAAACTGCAAACAAAAAATGTTTGGAGTATCGGACACTCCAAATGCACAAAATTTATAAGTTTCCCTTTTTCTATCAAACAACATATAATATATAGAAGTAAAAGTTTGCTTGCTTAAAGCAAGCAATTAGTTAATGGATCTAATGATGAATAAATAAGGATTTAGCCTAAATCTCATTCTGTTCACACATTGCTTAACATAAATTAAAGGTTATTTTCTTAGCATATTTTGCTTTGAGTTTGATATCTGATCCCAAGCCAATTATTTTGCATAATGACCAATATCGCCTCATTTAGTAATAATTTGATACCAACCCTACCAATCAAGGGTTCTGCTCTAAATTCCCAAATTGATATGGAGAATGTTTCACTACCTACAAATGGTAGTAAAACTTAAACTTTCATTAAATTTATTAATTATTTTCAATTAAGTATAAAAGCCCTTCATTAAAAGTAGAAAGATGAAACTTCATAGCTTTATAGGTAAATCAATAATACATTTGTGTGTGTACCCCAAAGCTATATATATGAATTAAATTTCATTGACTATATTTCAATGAAGCTGGAACATATTGAATTATTGTTGTGATATTGTATGTGTTGCTAAGAATGTATTCAGTAAGCCAACTGATAAGCGTCATTCGATTACTAGAATTAGATATGTGAGTTCAATTCCAGGTAATGATAAGCAGATAACAGATTCTCCATTTAGCACTTATGAATAATGGAGGTATATAAATAAATAAAATGATAAATTTGCAACTTAAATCATCCTTTAAAGAAACTGCTGTATGTACAATTGAGTAATTCTTAAAAGTTAATATCATTAATGAATTAAATTAGTTTGGTTCACTCTTTTAAGCACTTTGAAACAATACAACCAGAATAATTGATCGTTATTAAAAATAAATATTAATAAATAAATAACATAAAGTAGAAAACTTTGAGAACGGACTAGTAATACTGAATAATACTAAAGAATACAATTAGATCTTAACTAAGATATAATCACATACAGACCTCTAACGTTGTCAAATCATCATAAGGAACAAGAGTGAATCCAGGCATAAAGGGTCCAAAATCTTTGTAAGCAGATGGATCAGTTGAAGAAGATATGGCTGCCAAAGTTCTTCCCCAAAAATTACCTTCAGCAAAGACAATCTTTGCCTTATTTTCGGGAATCCCCTTCTTTAAATATCCCCATTTTCTTGATAATTTACATGCTGTCTCCCCTGACTCCACTCCTGAAGATAATTACAGATCAAAAATTAAGAGTTTGAAGGACTTGTATTCCTATCATAGGTTATTCTGCGAAATAGAAGGAGAATCATGGGTGGTTACACATGGTTCATAATAACCAAATTGAACTTATGATTCTAAAGCAAGAAAGCAAGCAAGAAAAAAGAACCCTTTGGGACAAAGTCAGCTTAATAACATCAAGCTAAGAATATGTTCATACTGACCGATAAAGTATACATAATATTTCAGAATTTTTTCATATAATAACAAAATACCACAAACAATAATAAAAACTAACTTTCAGATGTCATCCAATTATATAATAAAACATGAATCATGATTAGAGTCAAATATGTTCAGTCCTTGTTTTATGCACAAGTATTGCATTAACAGACAGAGTGGATGATGTATATATCACACATGCTCAGGTTTTAAAGAGAGTAAGAGCCACCATGTTGCGGTTTTTCATGAATTTTCCACCATCATTTGAAAATCATGGTTCTTGGCATCTTTAACCTCTTACTAGAGATATGGTACATTCAAAAATTGGTTATTTCATATTAAATATGAGTGATAAATGAGGCAAATTTCATACTAGAGATTGTTTTCCTTCACAAATTCCAAGAGACTGCAACTTCTTAGAGGAATATATTACTTCTCTAATAAATTTCATTTCATGTTCTTATACTTTGAAAATGATTTTAACAATCCTGACGCAATTTAAATTACACTTGTATTATGTACACTGATTTACAATACAGCTATACAATTCATTATTTAGTCCTTTATAATTTTAATTTTTTATATAAATCATCAAATATAAAGCTAGTTGAGAAGACTAGACAGAAAACCAACAAATAGTTTAGGTAGCCAATTTAAGAATAGTAAGTAATAGTAACCAACAAAGCAATTATAAAATGAACATGTGAAAATACTAATTAATAATGGTAAAATAATGAAATGAAATACTGTGAACCTGTGTTCATTGGTAACAATTTGTCATAGCCAAAAAGTTTTGTGGCATACTCTTCATACTCCCCAAGCACATCAGAGTAGAAAGCGCGAGATGTGAGGGTGAGTTGTTCAGCTTGAGAAGTAAGGGCTTTGATGATAGATGGATGGCAATGCCCCTGGTTCACTGCCGAATATGCACTGAGGAAATCCAAGTACTGCTTGCCTTCAACATCCCACATATACACACCTGGAAAGAATAAAGACAATAATTCAATTCAGGGAAGGTAGCATAATATCAATTCTCACTGTTACAAGGTGCATGAAAAAATTCATAGCATAAAATAATGTCAACAAAAATGTAACAATGTAACAACACCGCACTTAGTGCAAATGATGTAATGTAATCTTATGAACATAAACTGCCTATGTGAAAAAGTGTGACAAGATGATATAAATAAAATGTATACAGAGAAGTGATAAATAAGAAAATAACGCATCATCGAAAACAACGCAGGAAAAGAAATTCATACAGGTTGGAGACAGTTTCCGAACCTTGGGCTTTACAGATCGCAACTGGAATGGGATGATAATTGTGGGCTCCATATTTCTCCTCTTTTTCAAAAACACGCTGCGATGTAATAGTAACCCGTGATGGCGCTTCCACACTCATGGTAAGGAAGCCCTGGAACTAAAAGATATATATATATATATATAGTTTAGAGCGCCTGATGGAAATTTATTTCCGAAATAAAGTTAAATAAAGTAAATCCTTTAGTAAGTTACCGAGTATACCTGCGTAAAAAAGAGAAGCATCAACTATCGGTCCAAGTTTACCAGGTTATGATTCGATTATTTAATTTACAACTTTATACTCGTTCAATATTCGTAAATGGTTTAATGAATAAATTCCGCTGAATAATATGGCCTGAGTTTAACACAAGCTTAAACTGAAGAGTTCGTTCTTAAAGTCATAGTTTTACATGGAGCAGAAATGAGGTTCGGTCCATGTAAAATCTGAGATTTAAAAGCAGACTAGTTCAGCAGAGATATGATTTATTGAAATAAAAGTATTCTTATCAGCTTTTGATACACACTCAAATCAAAAGAACGATATGCATGACGATAACGCATGCCCATTTTAAACGCCTACAATATAAGTAATTAACACCGACAGATGTGACATACAGTATCACTCACAAGAAATTGAATCCTAAGGATGTGATCATCAACGACCCTTTATGATCAATACTAATATGGAACGCTAAAATATTACTTAAAAGTATACTTTCAGAGTAAATTTTACAGGAAAGAGGACTGAAAGTGACTAAAGAAGTTACCAAACGCTTCCCATGCAGAATATTACATTTCTTCCACATTTCTCTTGATGTGCGAATCAAATCCAAATGGATACTTGCGTCAGATCTTTCAACGTCAACTGTTAAGGGATCTTAAAATGGTCGTTTAGTGAGCAATTTTACAGTCTGTCAGGAGAGATATGCTCAAGGTGGCTCCCACACGCGGCGTTGTTCTCCCGTCTAAGCTACCAAGTATATCTGCTACTCAGACACTGCTGTTTATCAAGGACGACTGACCTTCCCACTATTTCTCGCCTCGATGTTCAACTACAAGCGATAGTAACTAAAAAAAGATATTTATTCGGTTGGAAATACGATTCCGAATGCCTGAAATCTATTTCCAAGAGGAGATACTAAATGCCATTAACTATAAAAGTTACTGGGCATAAATAGTTTAACGAGTTTTTATTAAATAACCTCGAAAGCAAAGAGATAACATATGATCCCTTCAATAATTAACAATAGAAATTGATACCCAACTACAAATAAAATTAAACGGCAGGCATCAAAGAGTTGTCTAATATTATCCAGCTATTCGTTTGGATATATAATAAAGATAATTTTAAAAAATAATAAACGTTTAACTACTCCCGAACTTCAAGCGTTAGACTCGCTAAAGTTAAGAAATAATTTCTCCATTATTCCAAGTTCCTCCTTTGTGCAAAGATATGTTTCAGTAAAGCCATACTTTTCAATCAATAGTGAAGACTACCTCAGAATCAGATGATTTATCAGTCAACTGTAAACGGTAGGAAAAAGAAATGTCCAATATTTGAGGTTTTAAGATATAAATAATAATATATAAGTAAAAAAGGTTTTAGAGAAAACTTTTCCCTGACATGATGAACGAACAAATGAAAATTAATAACAATATACTAATGCATAAAACACGAAATCGGTTTCTATAATAAGAAAGACTGATTTGAAGAGTTTGTTATCACCATGGCTTGTGTTTGTACAAATAAGGGACTCTAACTAAAATGAAATACCAACACGCATTTCCATAATTTTCTAAAACTGCCTATACGAAGGATTTTGGAATACTTCTTAGAGGCTAAACTGCTATTTTATCTCTTTCTTCTAATGGCAAGCTATAAATATAAAGCAGTTAAATAAATTAAAGTTGCGAGGAGCTCAATGTTAAGAAATGGCATGACATAAGAATCGATAAAGTTTAAACCGATTACCAAAATTATGGCACTGAAAGAAGGATTTCATAGATCTGAAATAAATTGACATTTATCCGTAAATCATCGTAAAAGTATATAACTGTTACAACCGGGGATTTTATAGCATTCAACCGACAACTTGACTACATCGTAAAACCTTCGCGATTTTGCAGTTAGAAGGATCCTTTTGATCTTAAAATTCTCAAAAAGGAAACAAGAAATATTTTCCAGCAGATGCCGATTTTGAAAAAGCAAATTTTTCGGCGACGACACTGCGATGTTTCAATGTATACGAAGTGGAGCTAAAAGCGGTCTCAATCACGAATGAAATGTAACATTCATTACGACCACGCTATAAATTGGGCCGTTTTAAATCCACTGTTGGGTCTTAAGGTTCCAATGTCCATACGATGCCATTTAACTTCAGTCTTTCATGCTTTCTAAGTACGAGCGAGGATTCACTACTAGACCTATACTACGAAACTTCACACAATAGATGAAACTGCGTGACCGTGAGATTGAAAAGAAAATTTGCTTAAAAAATAATTTCCAGAAAAAGTTGATTAAAACATAAATGCATCAACTTCTCGAGAGTAGATATTTCAACGCTGCTATTTGACATCAGATATTTCATTACACGATCTACTCTAGCCAAAAGAATATCTGTATCTTCAATTAAATTTTACGAACCGTAAAAAAATAAAATACATTTTCACAACGGAAGCATTTAAATTGATAAATATTAGCCACGCTGATGAAGCGATAAAGAATAGTCATATATCCGAGGGAGCCATAATCGTCGATTTTTTAACATTTTATCTCTATAGACTTCTATAACTTTCAGGTAACTACTATTACTATCCAAGGAAAACTCCCACACAAATTTTATCGCCGCAGTCCTCTTGTCAGCTCTGAGGGATATCGAGGGGGCTCTCCCTAACTAACCTGGTTAAAATCCCGACAATTCTTCCACAAAATCCACCAGGAAAGCCTCAAATCTTTCAAAACTCGATTTATTGCCATAGCTCTATTCATTTATCAAGTGTTCAACGAGGCAAATTATCTTTTCCCTCTTACAAAACAAAATCATCAATTCGGCAAATTCTTAGGAGTTAGGCGAATGACGCATGTGAATCTCGGCGAATTGCAAGTTTCCAGTATATTCTGAGATAGGTTTTGAGTTATACTTGGATTGGACATATCAGAAAGCGTAGCCGAAGAGAGAGGATTAATGGAATTTATTAAATACTATACGAATAAAAATAAGTACCATGCTAAAATTAAGAGGCTATGTTCAATACGTGTATATCTGTAAGGTCAATATTTTACGATATGTATAATAAGACAATTTTAAGAAAATTTATCAATATAATAATGAAATTGAATAAATTATGCACAAAAATGTACTTTGAATAATTTTAATCAATAATATATAATTTTCTATTCTTAAATATTTAAAATTTTTTATTGCGTAATGATTTTAATAACTTGTAAATATTTTTCTATCGTAGAAATTTAAAAGTATTTATAATGCAGAATGAAGATTAATATCCAAACGTAACGCAAGAAGTTGGCTTCTAAGAAAAATGAGGGGAGTATTCAGAAACTAGAAGAGAACAATATATTCTATATAGCATTCAAGGGAAAAATATAGCAATAGGGGAATCTGTAAAATATCTGGGAGTTACGCTGACGAATAACTTAAATTGGAGTGCCCACATCCGTAACATATGTGGTCGAGCACTAAGAAAACTCGGTTTCGTCAAAAGAATAGTAGGTAGGAGCGATGAAAAGGTTCGCGAACGATGTTACTTCAAGTTAGTTAGGCCTCACCTCGAGTACGCGTGCAGCATATGGGACCCTGCATATAAAAACTGCATTCGGGAATTAGAAAAGGTCCAGCGTAAGGCGATACGCTTTGTAAAAAATTCATATGATAAAACAGCGAGCGTAACACAAATGCTAAAGGACGGCGGGTGGGAATTACAAGAAGAGAGAAGGTCGAGCCAAAGAATTAAATTATTAGAGAAATTCAGGGAGAGCTCCTTTATAGAAGACGTGGAAAGTATAATGCGTCCACCTTGTTATATAGGCCGATCGGATAATGCGAGAAAGATCAGAGAAATAGATGCGCGAACGGAGCGTTTTAAAAATTCATTTTTTCCGCGGACTATTCGCGAAAATAATCGCATAGTGAAATAGAGTCATGGTGCATGCACCCCCTGCCAAACGCCGAAAGGCGGCTCGCAGGGTAAATATGTAGATGTAGATGTAGAAACAACGAAGGATTCCAGCTGGAACTAAGAAACAGATTCGCAGCTCTTAAAGAAGATGATTTGGAGGATAAAGTAACTAAAATTGGAAGCAAGTCCACAGGAGCAAAAGACATCAGAGACCTGGAAAAACGACGAAAAGAACTGAAGAATACTAAAAGAGATAGCATAGAGTATATAGAGCTCAGAAGGGCAATCAAAGAGTACGGAATTTCAACGAAAAGATTGTGAAAAAAGGGATTGAGAATGGCAGAAGAGTGAACGTGTGTGGGAATCGTGTACTTCGCACGACTATTCGTAAAGTAACTATTCTCTTTTCCTTTTATTTAGAGCATTCAATTTTCTATTCGGAGAAGTTCATATTTGGCTAAAAATATAATTATAAGTAATTATTCTTGCTATAATTATAAAGAATTTTTGGTCGAAATCGAGACTTTCACTCTCAAGGGCTGTCATTTGCATTAACTTAAAGAATTGTTTATTTTTTCATGTTCACCGACAATATACATGTATAATTTATAAGGAAAAAATATGATTTTCGAAAGCTAACGAACACTGAAGATGTTAGGATGCACACCAGTATGACCAGTATGATATAATAGAAGTTTTTGGTGCAATGAAATAATACTCAAGAATAAGAAGTGATCGTACTTTTCCACAACTTATTACAACACAACCGGTTTCGGCGACTTATAGCCATCATCAGGTACAGGTTACTGAAGCTATATTATTAGGTCTAACGGTTACCATTTTGCTAAACACTTAATTCAGTCCGGCCATGGGGCTGATTTCATCCCCAAAATTCTACATGTGCAAGACAAAAGTGATCGGCTCAACTTCTTAGAACAGTTAGAAATAGTTTCCCACAGTGCTTCAACGAATCACCAAATTCTAAAAGAACACCTTTTTCCCTCCCACTCCCCTCTGATCTATGCAACCCTTTCCCAAAAAAAAACATTACCTTACCTTCACCAACACCCCACCTTCTCGCTTAATCTAACAGAATCCTCTTCTTCTTTTTATTCTTCTAAGACTAAAATGTATATTCTTTGTAAATGATCGAAAGAGAGAATCAAATTATGTCTTTAATATTTAAGAGCTTTATTGTTGATACTTTGTAACCTGAACGGATTTAAATTAGTGTTTAATTAATATTAGCTTCATTGTTATAACTTGGTAACCGTTAGACCTAATAATATAGCTTCAGTAACCTGTACCTGATGATGGCGATAAGTCGCTGAAACCGGTTGTGATGTAATAAGTTGTGTAAAAGTACGATCACTTCTTATTCTTGTGTAGTGTTAAGATGGATTTCCACAAAACTGCGCCTTCCTCCGTGAAATTTACAATGAAATAATGTTGCATTTTAAATGATGATATAATTACTTACTTCTTTTCTCGTTACAAATAATTATTTAACGTATTCTTTCACACAGCTTTACAAGTAGGCTCATACATCAAGTTAAGAATTCCGATGATGTATATGAAAAATCTTCTATCAAATCATTCTCGTTTTTTTTTCTCACTGTAGATTAAGTATTTAATCTGCGGGCATAAAAAATCTCACCTAAAGTAAATAAAATAATGCTTAGTTTGATGTAAAAACAATTTCTGTGAGTTTTGTACAAAGCTAGCAATAAATTCACAAAGTCGAGGGGCACATAATAAATACTTCGACTATAGCAATGCCATTGTATATCACCTTTTCTCTAAAACCTAAAAATTTCCATAACTCTGGGCCTCTAAACGAGGTTCCCCTCTCAATCTCCTATTCTTCGGGCTTCTTGATAGCGAGCCTTATCAAATTTAAATCAACGGTCTTCTAAGAAAACAATATCTTCCCGGCCGAAAGAGCACGGCTGCCACCTTGATCGCTGCCATTCAGCCGTCTGTCGGAGAACTTCCCCTCCAAGTCCCTTCCCCTATTTCCAGGTTGTGCTATATAATTACGAGTAAAGGTGTGCTTGCTTACAGCAAGCAATGCAATAATTTATCTTTAGTAAAAAATAAAATTTTAAACATAAAGTAAAGGACCTTAACGCAGCTGAAAATGCACCGAATTCAATTTCCCATGCATTTCTTTCGGCAGCATTATTCCCGCCCCGGCGTCGAACCAAGGTCATCCTGCTAAAAACACTGTTATGTTTCCCTTAAGTATAATTGACTTTATAAACACTGATGCTGATAAATGCTGATTTTTTTCAAAGTACAATATAAACTTATCTATTTGTGTTGTAAGTTTGAATTTTCTACTTTCGACATTAAGGGCGCTACGATTTTTTAAAATTCGAAAATACTTCACCTCCTGGCATCGAACCCAGGACCGATTGTACGTAAAATACTAAATTTTTCCGTAGACATATATATTAGCAATAGGTACATGAAATCTTATCGCTCTAACTCAATTGGAAGTATTTTTAAAATTATTTGAAAAATGGCCGCATGCATTCTTAATGGGGAAAATCGAGATTACGGCACGCTCTGGAATCGAGCCCGTGATGCGTAGGCACGTGATGATTTTTTTCAAAGTACATTTTATATGTATCTATTTGTTTAAAAAGTTTGAATGATCTATATATCATATTAAGAGAGTTAGGATTTTTCAAAATTTGAAAATATTTCACCTCCTGGCATCGAACCCATGATCTTTTGTGGATAATTGATAACATTTTTGTGTAGAAAGGTATATTATCTATAGCCATATGAAATTTGGTTGATATAAGTTCCCGGGAAATATTTTTTTAAAATTGTCAAAAATCGACTCCATGTATTTTTCCGTAGATATATACATGTATAACAGCTGCATTAAATCTTATCATTCTAGCTTTTTGGAAAGTATTTTTTAAAATTATTTGAAAAACGGCCCCATGCATTCTCACGGGGGAATATCGATTTTTAGGACCTCCTTGAATCGAACTCAAGATAGGTAGGGTCGGTTTTCGATTTTTTCCGAGGTGAGATTTAGTGGGCTAATACGTAAAAAATCGGCGACACCGTGGCCAAAGCGGTTTGGGCCTGACATTAATATCCTATATATATATATATAGGATATTAATATATAAGATATATATATTAGGATATATATATATATATATATATATATATATATATATATATATATATATATATATATATATATATATATATATATATCCCCAAAGCTTCTATATATAATAGATATAGAAACTGAAAATGATTAAATTGTGCTTTTGGTTTTTAGAATTTAAATTTAAGTTTTCAGGTGAAAACAGAGGTGTTCTAATTCCCAAATTACAGCTGATTTTGATCTGTTACCCATTTATATTTTTGCACATACCGTTAGAGCAAGGTTTGAAGATGAGTTTTTAGTATTTATTTTTCATATTTGTTTATTATAAGCTAGTAAATTATGCTAAAAAAGTAGCCATTTTCAATTAATTCAAACGTCTATAGAAGTATTTAATGACTTAAATTTAAATTCTAAAAACTAAAAGCACAATTTAATTATTTTCCACACTGCTCTACTAGATAAAGATTTCAGAGAGAAAAAGAATATTTTTTCCAAGAATGCGTAGAAATGTTGCAATATGTAGTTGAAAAATGATTTACGTTTCAAGGGAACTGATTAAGGAATACGGAACGTTGCAGATAAGATCGCTCTTCCAGAAATACACAACTGGTTCGGTAAATTTGTTAAAAAAACGTTCGTTGAACTCCATACACAGATATATCGCTTAGAATGAGCTTAATACCTTATTAAGAATTCCGCGTCGCACATCGTGGCGGCCTCGTTGAATCAACTTGGGTTTATAGAATAATCCATCACACGATTAGACGATGAATTGAAATCTGATGATTTAATATATACCAAAGGCCAAAAATACATCAGCGATCATGCGGAGAAAGAAACAATTGACTGACATAAAATGTTTACCTTTTAAGTCATCTTTGATCAATGGAAAGGGACGAGGATATGGTAAAAAGCGAGTGGCCTGACAATGAAAGACGTAGATTTTCGGGAAATTTGTTAAAAAAACGTTCGTTGATTTCAAGATCAAAAATTAATTTATTTCCTACATTGTCTCCAAATTGAATTGGCTTCACCTTAACATACTTTTTCTGCTGTTTCTGCACATTAGCATTCCCTCCCAGCAATGGGACTGGAAGGCTGTGAAAATTACCCATTATGCCCCTCTCAACTTCTTAATTGGAAGCGCTTCGCAGAAAAATTTCTTTAAGAATGGAAACAGATAGAAGTGTTATAGTGCTAAATCAGAACAGTAAGGAGGATGGCCGATCATCCACCAAAGCCCGTAATTTTCCCATCGCTGATCGCTATATATATATAATATAAACGTATATAACGAAACATATAATCATAAACGATGCACGTAAATGACAATGATTAAAGATGATAACTCGAGCATAGATTTTAAGTATTTTACAGTCTATCTATACAAGAGCTTTTCAAGAGCCCCTGCCACACGCCGAAAGGCGGCTTGCAGGGTACTTATGTAGATGTAGAGCTTTCCTCACACTTCGCGCTAACTATTCTCACAAGGCGATTCTATAAAATATTTTTATTGCCTACACTGACACTTTGTGAGATAAAACGTGAGGCAAAAAAATATTGGCCATTCCATTTTTGTATATACATTCGTGATAATTTCCGATGAAATTTAAACGAGTAAACACCAGTATGATTTATAGAGAATATATGGTCAGCTCTAGCATTTTGAAAGTTAAATACATCTTCAAATGACGTCAGGTGAAACCTGCCAAGATAAATTTGCTTTATCTATTGGACGTAATTTATGAACATCGATAAGTGTAAGGATACACTTAACACCTTTACCTACTTTCCAAAGCATCAATTGGCGCTATAATGAATTACTAAAGAAGGGAACTCTTTCTAAATACAGCGAATGTACTTAAATAGAGATCAAATCATTCCAAACGTCAAAATACTATTTGGGTAGCGCTAACGAATATTTCATAACAATTCAAAAAAGAAACATGTCTTCCGATGAACATTTTCCGAATCGAGGATGTAGCAGATTCTTAAATATTGTATGCTCAAGGTGAGACCGAACTAACATACAATAATAACTTCCGCGAACGTTACATTAATGACGGATTAGCCTTTTTACCCCAGCTCCTCGTATTTTCTAACTATAAGCTAACAAGCCTTTAGGACAGCGGGGTTTTCGATAATATTTGTATGGGTATGCAGCTTAGACATTTCTTATACAACCTGAAAATTATAGGGGTAAACTCTCCCTAGTTTCATTTAATGTTTAAAAATCTTCAACCCCAGCCATTCCCAATAAATACACCGCAACAACGGCAATATCAATCAAACATAAATTACAAGGAAACTAGAGAGCAATGACCCCTATAACTTTAAGGTTGTTATAAGTTATGTCTAAGCTTCATACCAATACCAATTTCATCTAAAACCGCAGTCCAGAAGGTCCCCTTGTAAGTTACCTCTCATGGTAGAACTCATAATTTTAATTTTTGACAAATTTTCAGCTAAAAAACATTTTATTAATAATGTTAAATTTTGATACCACAAATTTTCCTCATCCTATCAGTTCCTTTGTTGCAATTGAAATAATTTTGCATACATCAAATGATAAGAAAATATAGAATATCATTAACAAGAACACAACAAGTTATAAGAAAATATCTTATAATCTATGTTACTGACAAAATTACAACTTCTTGTTGCACCTAATATGAGTGAGAAATAATCTAGGTTATCCTCCTTATTAAGGAAAAAAGTACACTAGTATATCAAGTATGTCTTTCTGGAACATGGAATATTATTTTACTAGGGAGATCACAACAGGGTACTTCAATAATAGGAAAACTAAAGCCCTTAAGCCAGAAGTGGCCCCCTAAATCCAACCGGTCCACATGACGTTATTTCTAATCTGAAGAAAGAGAAAGATATAGGTTTGGAAGCAAGAGTATATAACCTGGTGACATCTCAAAAGTTAGAACTATGACTTGTTCTATTCTAGAATCAGCCTACTAAAAATTTCCCAAGCTTAAATTCAACAGCTCTGGTAATAAAGGAAAATCTTAAGAGTAATAAAGATAATTTTTCAGCTCCATAACGAAGTTGAAGACTTCAATTCGATTGCAAAATACTCCAAATGTATAGAGATATAGAAAGTTATATTGTACAGCAAACTGAAAACATCACAATTTGCACTACAATTGGACAAGTTATCTTTTCCAAATAATGAATCTTAGCTTCCTGCTTATTTATACTTAAATGAAGATTTATCTGCAAGGGGTTTGATGTTTGCAAGAGAATTAGAGGTAGACACTAAATTGGAGTCAATATTTTTGACCATATATCAATTCTTCAGGAAAAATTGCACTTCATAAAACACGTACATAGAAATATTAAGTAATATTCTACGATCAGGTAAAGGTATTACTAGCATAAGATTTGTCAATTTAAACAATAAGAGAATCCAAAATAAGAATCCTCCAAAAAAATTGTACTCTATTCCATTAAACTGTCATATTTCCAAATTTCAGTAAGGTTCCTCTAGAAATTCTCAAGAAACAAACAACTATAAAAATATTTTCATCATTCCTTTGGTCAAACTTTATCTTGTCATATACAATTTCTTAAGTTGAGTTTATTAGGTCAATTGAGAATTAAGATCATCATATAAATATTTTGAGATATTATAGTTTACAATTTACATAAAATAAGTAAACATTTTGTTATAAATTAATATCCCTTAGGACAAATGTATTTGATTGACACTACCTGATTATAATGTATATATTTATTTTATATTTATAATTTACATAAACACTTTAAAAATTAAGATAAATAACAGTGACTGATGAAGAAAGTGTAATCAACTCAATAATTTTTGGAGTTTATTGGTGGAACTTATTCATGTTTCATGGACGGTCAAAACACAGTAAGACATAGCAAACCCAATAACAATAATATTTAACAAAAATAAGGTTAAGTTGAAACAGTGAACTCATTTTTTTAAACTTAAACATATGTGTTATATATACAATACATATATATAGTATATAGAACAATTTTCATAATTTGAAAGGTTAACTGAAAGTAAATGATATTTTCTACAACCAATGACTATTCATGAGTAAAAATGATGTGAAATCGGTGAAACACAAGCTACTTCCAGAATCATTAGCAGTCAGGCTATAATACTATTCAAATCACAGATAATTCACAAAGATTACATAAGATTTTAACTTCATACGATCATTCTTTGCCTTCCATCATTGTCCAGAATACATAGACTAAGCATATATGATCTGGTGAAATTTTTGTCACTAAAAATCAAATATCAAATGAATTGAGGCAAAGGCAGTTTAACAGGTAAAAAGCTACAATGATACAGAAACTAGTTAAGAAAATAATACAGACTTCACTTTATGGAAATTTTCAAACATAATAGCACTTAAATAAGCTAACATTAACATTACTTTAAACATAACTAGTAAAAATACTCTTCGATAAGTAATAGGATTATAGTTTGTAGTTAGAACTCTCTCTTACATGAGGATTATAAACACCGACTATATTATACCGTAGATCACAGAACACGATAATGAGAAAATAAAATTACATTACCCAAAGTCCAGATTTTCATCTATAATATACATATCCGCCTAGCACCACGATAAACCAAACGCAAAGAATGATGATTGTTCCTATTATTACATCCCGAACAGCATTTTGACCCATCTTCCACGTGAAAGTACTTCAATACGTGAGCATCAAAATAGCTAAATTTCCATACCGCGGAAAATTTAAGATTAACGCAATCTACTTTGAACTCTAAAATTGTGGAAATTATGAAATTACATTATTATCATAATTAATAATCATTAGATTTCGACGAGATATATGATATTTCTTACAACATTCCCTGGCTGAATAGTAAATTTTGAAGTACTCATTTCAATATAAATCGCTAACCCTTGGAACAATTGGAATTTTTCATGAAAATGGTTCACAGAATTCGGTTTTCGATTATAAGTGTATGAATTGAAATGAATACATTTGGAAGATTTCTAATTGAAAATATCTTACTCCTGAATTGATAAGTTCATCTCCGATGGTATGCATGTATAATAATTTCTGTGAAAGGTCTGAGGAGACTTGACAAAGCCAGAAATATCACAATTGCTTTGCACAATAATCATATCTTACTCAAAGGAGTCCCTTCTTAAGGTGGAACTTGCCAGACGCAGACATCCATGATTTGTGTTAAATTTATTTTCATATATGAAAGACGGAAAGAAAACTATGTTGATTTTTATGATACGAGTTAGATATGCTTCCATTTATCCCCTTGATGCACCAGTTCTGCTCCGAAAACGCTTTCCTTGGAAGAACACTCTTTTCTAAAGGATTAAGTGACCATAATTGTAGACCAAATGGATTAGCGAGAGCAATACTAAATAACAAGTGCCCTCAAAAGCCTAACTAAGTGTGAACCTCAATTCTCCTTTATTATTTAGGTATGAGATTTATATAGGAAAAGTAAATGAATTAAAATAAAATTCTTCTTCTAATTATACGCATCAATTTTCGCATAATCGTTAAATGCTGCCTTTGTTGCCCTTCCATTCCTCAAGACCTACATCAAATAACCACATTCTCATGAAAATGTGTTAGGTTTTAAATAATCTGGGTATTTGTCTCTGAATATTACATTAACCTGTCTATTCTCGGTTTTACATTGAGGAAACACTTATTTCCTTTTGCCTCGTGTATTTTAATTGGGAGAATCCAGCGCGATGTTGCCGCTTTGAACATTGTACCGAAACTGATTTTCTTTGAACCGTGGTATTTGGGTCAATCTTTCAAATTCATTAATAATTGTTGTGCCAAATTTGCCTCGTTTTATTCACTTTCCACTAATTTTGTCAACTTTTACAGTAATATTTTTGGAGAAAAATTACAAAAAGAAATCTAAGGAAATACCGTGAGTTTTCAGCACAATTAGTTGAAAAAAGCAGCCGCCTGCTACTTTCCGTTCTATTAACACAAGAAAAAACTTCCAGCGAGAAAGTTTCCCAGAATATTCTGCATTTAATTTACTCCCAAATTCTAATATTCTACGTTCAATGGTACTGTCAATAGTGATTTTTTTATGACCGTAACGTAGACTAGAATCGCGAGAAGGGAATCAAACAGCACCCGATCTTTTTATTTTCGCGGTAGCTTATCTTGATTTCATTCATAAACGTAAACAAATATTTTAATAATAAAATGAATAAGTAAATGTATAAGGGGGAAAGTAACAAATTCATCCCTAAATTATTGCTAAGTTGGTACGCTAGTTCAACCCACGGGTAAAACATTCACTTTCTTTTCCGAAAAATGATCAAATGTAATGAATACAAAAATTGAACAAATGGTAGCAACAATCCATATAAAAGTATATTCGGACATACCGCAGAATAGTGTAATCGGACCTATACTTTTTAAATATATATCAACGATCTTATTAAAATAATTGATAGTAAAGTTAGGAATATTGCGGTCGATACGGTTATTTAGTTGGATATTAATTAGGAGATAGAGAGAAAAGAGGATAGATTGATCCTTTAGAATGAGTTACTTACTTACTTGTAAGATATAATCATGAAATGATACGATGATTAGCAACAGGCGCGAAATTTAGTTGAATTTTCAGTAGTTGACTTCTATGACTGTTGAGAACAGTAATAGAGTTAGATGTCAAAAAGTACCGTTTCAAGAATTCTTTTTTTCCGCGAACGATACGCGACAGTAATCGATTTGGTAAGGTTGGTTAGTCTTGGTGCATGCACCCCGTGCCACACGCCGAAAGGTGGCTAGAAGGTTATTTAGACATAGAGATGGGAAATTACCAAGGAAAAAGCAACAATTATGTATTATACAAAAAGGTATAGAGAAGAGAGAGAGGAAGCACAGTTATGCATAAAAAATGATGGGATTCCATCTGAGTCAGGAGAATGATGAAGTGAGATTTTTGCCAGAAAAAGATAAAATTTATTGGAAGAGGTTTGAAAGGCAGAGAGTGCTATATTACAAACTGAGATATACTTTGCACATAGGCTAGCTGGGAGACAGAATTCGTTGATATGATTAGGCGATCAGAGTAAAGTTTTAAAAAATATTTAACTCATGAGAGGCATAGAATATTCGGTTTTATATGTCTAAAAATGATAGAGCATCTAATTATTTGACACTTTCTGCACTTCTCCTTATGAATGAAACTAAACAACTACAAGTACAATAAGGATCTTGAGGTTCAGGTTCCTTTGTTCCTTGCATTTGTACACTCTTCTAAAAAAGTCTGATCCTTCTTTTAATTACAACCATTAGTCAACAGTATTTCTTGAAATATTTCTGTTGCAAGAAGGTCTAGAAAAGTGCATCCTTCCTAAGAGCCTATCTCTACATTTAAAAACTAACACTTTAAGACATCCCCTAAATAACATTTGTTCATAAACAATCAATGCCTTAATTTGAAATTTTTGTGCTTAACAATTGATGTCATGTTTAATTTAATATTTAATTATATTTATATTATCTATAATACTTTATGATATATTTTTAGGCAAACAATTTTTTGTTACTACCTCTAGCTCCAATTATTGTTCATGTTTTAATGCTTTTATAGGTTTATTATTTTTTTTCAGGTAATTATACTCCCTCTTTATCAAGTATACTCTAGAAATTAATTTTAAGTTCAAAGGCAGGAAAAAAGTATTCTATGTCTCTAAACAAATACTTAATTTAACTTCTTAGTTTTGATCCTCTATCGCCTTACTCTAGTCTTACTGAAAAGTTACAGGACACCTATGTTAACACTTTTTGTTAGTTAAGACTATCCAGAATTGTAAGAAGCTGGCAATTGGACCCGCTTCTTTCAACAGGTATGGAAAGTCAAAATATAAAAGAGAAATAAATACCTGAATAATATCATTGGCTAGCATATCCTTTTTCAAAGGTTATGCAACTCTCTAATAGCAACATTTCTTCCATGAAGAAATGTAAAAAAGTAAACTTATAGGGAGCGTGAAAGAAAATGATGAATGCTTCCTAACTTTGAAATAATCCCAAATAAAATAACGCAGTGGAAAAATGCATAATAGATATGGTAATACGAAGCGGTAATATTCCTCTATCTAATGATATGGACCCTGCAGAGATTTATATATGTTTAATTGTATTAAAAAATTAATTATGAGATTGGATGCATGTTAAGTTCCACGTAGTAAATACGCCGCTCGATGTTGAAGGGTTGATTATCAACTATTGGTTCACACTGGAATGGTATCATTTGAAGAATGAATTACTAAATTTTTTTAACAGTTATAACATTTCAAGAGGGACTCTTCCAGCAAGGAAAACTATTGCCAATTAAATATAAATATTCTAAAAAGGAATCAATTATTTTACACCTTTTAAATTTCCTGATACTTCTGAACCCTAATCATCCCTCCAACATGATCAATATTGTTGCAAATTTCATTGCGAATGAAAATCTACTTCATATACAGCTGAATCTTCAGTTGTATCATTCACCACACCTTTGAAGAAAGAGTACACTTCTGCAATATATTATAGTAAGGTTTATAAGTAAGGTTTTTGATACATATGAGATCATATAGACAAAGTTCAAATTGTATGACATGAGAGGTGATTCATTCATATCAAGTCCTAATTGGATAATAGGTATCAAATTGTCTCTTCAAATCATACCAAATTCATGAAGAGAGAAATAAAATTTGGAGTTCCTCAAGGATCTGATCTTGGGGCATTACTTTTCCTCATGGCAATCAATGATTTTGAATTCTCAATGCCTTGCAGATCCATCCTTTTTGTAGACGATACAATCCTCATCCATTGTGATTAGATTCTTAGCAATAGTCTTTTTCATCTGTAACGAATGACTGGTTCTGTGCTAATCACATAGTTGTCAATAACAGTAAGACTCAAATCACCACCTTCTCAACTATCCATACTCTGGCAAATACTGATTGTGTGAAACTTCTCGTTTTTACCCTTGATCCCAAACTAACTTGATATAAACATATCAGTAATGTCTTGTAAATTATCCACAATTCTATAGCAGATTTGCAAGCATATATTTATATCTATTATATATAGACGCTTCGGGGGGATATAACATATATATATATATATATATATATATATATATATATATATATATATATATATATATATAGGATATTAATGTCAGGCCCAAACCGCTTTTGCCATATTATATTACATAACATTATATTTATAACATATTACTGGTATCTATTACAGATAGCACTTCAAACCTCTCTTAATTCACCAATAAACCTTGATTTTCCCTATGTTTGACCATGGTGCAATATGCAATCTAAAAAATCCATTAAGATTGTACCCAAAATAATAAAAAATTAGTTGTTTTAACTAATGTTATGTAAATGTAACAAATATGGACAATAGTTTTTGCTATGAAACAATAAAATTAATACTTTAGAGACAAGAAGTATTCACTCCAGCTTTACATTTCTCGATATGTTCATCTGGTGAAATTTTCATATTAAGAACAGGAAATACTCTTCGAGTCCACTAATGAAACTATAGAAATCTGCTAATTGGGTAATGAATATGATAACAGAATACATTAAAATGGTCAGCAATATTTAAGCCCCTTTTTTCTGGGGAGCAAAACGAACTAACTGATATGATCCTTTTGGATACTTTTATCGATAAGTTTATTGATCCATATATGAATAATTTGGAAGCGAAAATATTTAAAAAAGAATTAGGTTCAGGATATTTCTCCTGACATAGACAACTCCCAAATTTTATCAGATCCAAAATAGTTCAGGGCTAAAATTCAAGATTTATTTATTTTCTGGAAATCTAATCTCATTACTGCTAGTAATACTGAAACAGATTCAATACTTCTATAATCTCTATTACCCATTATTTAGTTTTAACTATAGCATTAAAACAAGTTATTTTTAAAATTTATAAATGACGACAAAAGTAGAGGAATTTTAAATTAATTTATTTGTTTAAAATCAATAAACATACTTTTAATCAACCTAAGTATGCTGATACAAAATGTAAGTAAAACTTTTTAAATTTTTATGGACTAAAATTTTTTTAAATCCAAAAACTGAGGTACGAGTGTCAAACAATTTTTTACCAATTGAATATTTAATAACAATATAATTACTTTTGTTGCTAAAATCATTCAAATTTTAAATTATACAAAGTAAACCTGAAAATAAACTTTTGAGCAAGAAATAATGTTTATAGACCTTCACTTCACATATGTTGCATTACTGCATGCAAGCCTGTCAACTATGATTGAAAGTTACTTTATACAAATTTTCTCAACCATATACAGACACAGTCTTGCATACTTTTAATACCAGTTACAACAGATTTTCCCATCAATTATTATTTGAGAAACTTAAGGAATTTCAAATATAATAGATATCATGAATTCAAACAAACAGGCTTTATGAAACCTATAAATGGACTAATACCTCTATAAAACCAAGAGAAAAATACCATGTTAGTTAAACTAATGGCAAAAACTAATACCCTCATGAGATTAGGATCTTATTCATCTCTGAATATCTACTTGCCTCCAACATGTTGCAAATCCACATAAAAATGATTTTATGTCCAGAAAGTGCAACAGACTTAGAGAAATTACCAGAGAAAGGCGTAGGACCTTTTACCTGATATACACGTCTTACAGTTAGCAGGTAAATATATTTGCATAGAAAGAAGGTTAATTTCTATGCCTTTCTTTGTTTGTTTTCAATGCTGATGCTCGATGATGACTGGAGCCTACAAAATTTTGGTTAAATATCAGAGAAAGCAAAAACTAACTCACATAACAACATAGGAAGTGATTAATCTTCAGATAACACATAATAGCTATGCTATATCACAACAAGGATAACTGGCCTGAAGCACATTGTACGTGGTAATTGAATCACACCTCATTTTTACATTTTGAGCCATATAGAAAACATTACCTCTGGAAATAAAAATTCAAGAAATTTACTAGTGTTACTTTTTCAATTATCAAGATCACTAATCACCTATGAAGAGAATATTTGTCAAGCATGACAAGCTTAAGGCATTTCAGTATTTTCTCTTAACTTAAAAGAAGCAATGCATATTATGATTAAATTTTTTCTTCATTAAATATTTTAATGGCTCAAAATATTAAAAAATTGAAACTTAAGTGTAAAAAAATTACCAAGTTTAAAGTATACATGAAAATTTAGGAGCTTAATCATAAGAAAAAGACTAAGATACAAGCATTTTCAAAGATTTCATCTTATGTAGCATAGCTTACTTAATTCTTTGCAATTACATCCCCCTTCATTTTATGCACCATTAATAAACCTGAGATATAAAGAGATTCACAGAAACAACAATTTCAGTGACTCATATTAACAATGATCTGGAATAATTATTGCAATTTTATAAATTACTTCCATACAACCTACAAAGCCAAACTGATAAATTAACAAAATTCATTCAGGTTTTCTTATTTGTGATATAGATAGATAGACAATAGCAAGACCAGAATTATACCCACACTAAACAAATATGAGACAATTTTCAAGGCACATGAAATAAAAACTTCTTTACTATCATAATTATTTTTCCACAGTAAGACATTTTAAATTCCTGTTTTCATGAGAGAAAAAATCTCTGATCAATAAGATATTTTTCTGAATTAACAGAATAATATATGTCTCACTGAAAAACCCTTTTTCCTTTCATAGATTTCATTGAAGAGTAAAAGAATTTCCCTTTAATGGGCAGTCTCATAAACATGACCAAAATGCTTTGATTGTAATTTCAAAATAGAATCACCAGTGTTTTTTAACATAAAAATTCATGGATCACTTACACAATTAACTGTACATAGGATCAAATACATTTATTTTAGTCATTTGTGTAATATTAACTTCAGTAGAATAAAGTGTAAAAAAATGGCAAACAAATAATTGAATAACTCAAATTTAAAGAGAAGATAGAATTACAATATGCATCTGGCTGATTCTAATAACAAAAAAATATCTAATTATTAAAAGCTAAAAATATTGGTTTGCAACCCAATAACTAAATGAGCAGATTTATTTTTCAACTGATTATTGCATACAGAAGAACTACAACTATCTCAAATTACCATGGAGCCCATAAAATTATTATTTTGTAATGGAAATTGTAATTTGAGATTCACAACAAACAACAAAATAATGCAACAATATTCTCCTTTCCACTACTTAGTTTAATTAACAGAATTGATGCTCTCTGACCTAGAAATAAGAATAAAGGCATTGGAGCATCATCATAAGGTGTCACACACCTGTATGTAGTCATCCATAGACACCACTCACAAATTCTAAAAACCTGTCGTTTTTAGGTTAAGTAATACACAATCCAATTCCACAATTGCAATTATTCTTTGGATAATTTAAAACAAATAATTAGAATAAATTAACTTAAACTTTTAAAACATAATGATTTTTAACAAGTATTTGAGAGCAATAATTGCTTATTAAATCTGTGGTATGTGAAAACTCAATTAGGATGCCTAATATTTCAACACACTTCATTTGATATTAGCAAACTGAAGTCATCTAAGGATTGATAAATTCTGTCATTATCTTTTTTCTTATATTCAATTGATCAATTAAAAAGTTCAATATTCTCATTCAGTGAATGCAATATTGCATTAAAATTTCTTGAAGGAGAATAAAAGTACATAAGATATAAAAAAGTGAGTGGCCATTACACTGTTACTCTTAAACAAAAATATTTAAAGAACAAGCTGCTACTTCACACATACTCAATGCTGATTGAAAACAATTATTGTAACTTAGAGCTATTCAAGGCCCCAAAACAATCCTGATCTTTAAATTAGAATGTAAACTTATAGAAAATAAAAGATTATGTAAACATACAGCTCAATAAAGGTCAAAAGTTTTAAATATATAAAATTTAAATGAAAATTTGGGATTGTAGATTTCAATTAATGTGGAAAGAAATCTTACTGAGGGGCAAACACAACTTATCTAAATATTTCCCATACAAAACAAAAACGAGTAAGGAGTTCAAAAATTAAGTAGGATAAATGAGCTTGCTATCCTTCCCTGTATAATAGGAAATATGTGGAGGATTGTTTAATAAGGTTTAAATCATATTCAAGTGTAATTTAGTCTTAAAAAACTACACCCATAGAAAAGTCACAACAACCGTATAAGGCTATAGGGAATATGGTTGAGAGTGCATTTCACAAGATTATTCTGCCAGATACACTAGCTTAAAATGTTCATTCAACCTTCAAAGATTTAGAGAAGCAACTTTTTCTACCAAGTTCTTTGGGATGTTGCATATCTTTCAGAAAACTGATGAATGAATGGAAGCAAAGCCTCATCAAGGGGATATCATTCCTCAAAACATTCACAGCTCCAAGAACCAAACATGAGGATAATGATCTATTGCGATTTCCTTTAAATGATTTTTCATTTCCAACTGAAAAGATTTTTAGAAGGCAGTGTTATCTCACTTAAGGGTAGAGATAAGGAGAATTTTACAAAGTAACAGGCCTCAAAGATGGGTTTGACAAGGTTTCATATGACAGTTGCATGGGTATGTAATTCTGCTTGCGTGGACGATGGGGAGGGGGGGAAAGCGGGGAAGAGGGAGAGGAGATTGCGGCGGAGTGGAGAAAAGGGCAAGTCATACCACGCAGGCATGAACCATCGCCCCAGAATCGACAGGGTACAGAGGCAAGCTCATGAGAAAATTTGCAGTGAGAGCGGTGACAGCTTCCATCAGACACATAAAAGCTGCAAGGGCGCCTCCTTTGCATAGGGATCTGCTGCGATTCATGCCGTTGTCCTCGTCCGGAAGAATGGCGACGCCTTGAAATACAAAATGAATTTGAGAGCACAATCTTTATCAAATTTTCTTACCATTAGAACTTTTAACTCCCTCAACAGAATAAAATCCTTGATTCTTTCACCTTCAGTACAGTTCATTTCTTATTAACAGACTAAACAATTTAAAAGACTTTGTTTTGAAACAATGAGATTTGCAACAGTTTAATATGATGATTTCATATTGAAGAAAATAAAAAACGATATGATGACTGTGCTTTTCAAGAGATTGCCAGAGAAATTTCATCCATAGGAATTTTCACCAACTAACTCTAAAACAACAATGCAGTTATTAAAATATTAGATAACAGCAACATGAAAATTTAAATTGACCACAAAAAATTCAAAATTACATAGAGAAAGCAATAGAAAGGGGAAATTTAGAGAAAAATTGGTAGAGAAGGGAAGAATTAGTTTTTTCACTGTTAATCCATTTTTCCTATTTTTAATTCAAAGAAAGAGGATTCTGATTACTTCAATTTATATTCTTCAAATGCTTTTGCTTTCGATATCTGAATAATAAATTGTACTTCTTTTGGCCTTCCCACTCATATCTTTAGCTTTTTTTCCAATGAAGTTGATTTTTACCCCAAAATATTTTGTACACCACAGAAAACAATTAGCAATAAATCTAGACCTAATAAGTTTCTATATTTTTTCTGTGGCCTTGTAATGATACGATTCCCCTTCCAAGGATTTATTTTTAAAGAATAAGATTTTTATAACTAATATGGATAATTATTATTTTTTAAGTAATATAGATGATTATTAAGCTTACTTGCAAATTAAAATCCTTATAACTTTTACTGATAATTGCAGTAAAAGTTATTTAGTTATTTTCAGTAAAAATTTAAAATTGAATTCCAGAAAATATTACTATTAGATTTAAAAAAATTTTAATATGCCCTTACTTCACTGTTCAATTAAGAAGTTATACTACAGTTTACAATAATGGGTATGACAAAACTAAAGTGTTTGCAGAGTCCAAAAAATGATCAACCAACATTTCTATCATACTAAAGGAGCAATGAAAAGGTTATAAATTGACTCCTACAAATAATAATAGAATTGTTGACTGAACTTAAAGCTGCAGTGAACAGTTAAAGCATGTTGGCACAAAATATCCATTATTTCTTTATACATGTATTACCAACAAGAAAGCAAAAACAGAAGACAATAAAGTAAGATAAAATATAAAATAAATTGATGATTGAAAAAATGCCAATAATAAGCAAGGAAAATTTCAACAACAAACATAAATTATAATTTAAATAAAACTAGCTATAAATAAAACCAATGGATGCACCAAACATTTTCCTACCATGTCAGTCACAATTATGTCATATTAGCAGGATAGTGGTACAACACCATGACCTGATATATCATGGAATACACAAAAAAACTCTGGCCATAACATGAATATTATAATAATAACTTCTTAGATCTGAGATCCACTGGATAGTCTCATTCCCTATAAATGGTTACTCAAACAAATCTGACATCTTGCAATGGATCAAGTAATTATAGATGTGCAGACTATTTTTATGCAGGAAATAAATGACTAATTTTCATAAACTTGAAATATAACATATAGATCTTTAATTAAATCAGCAGAGGATAATTATTTTGAATAATATGTAACCCTTACTTAATATTTAATCATTGCTAACATATCTTTCAAATAGAAGATGAATGAAACATTTAACAGTCTAATTAGTATAAGTGAATATTCCACAGTAAACCAATTAAGTCACTCACAGCAAATAATATTATTCTTTAATCATTTAATGTTCCAATCTTACAAGTAATCATTGTCTAACTTCCTCATAACTTTAAGGCATTAGTCATATGAGGGCAAAAGGGCTATCATTAACTCAGTCCCCACCTTTTGTGATCTTTCTGACAAGCACTACTTTTTCTCTCATTTTTCTTCCATTCAGCCTCTAACTCAAAAGAAAATAACATTCCTTTTGGTGCCACAGGGGGTTTAGAGGATGTAAGCCAACTGCCCATGAGCTGCAAAAACAATGAAATGCATAAGCATTAAAAAAAAAAAAAACAAAAATGAGAGAAACCTCAATTCAGAGGCACCAGTCAACAAACCTCTCAATGTAGTGGCGTAAATATTTCTTCCAAATTTCTTGAAATGTTAATATTATGATCTACCTGATATAGTTAAAAGAGTTCATTTTATTAAAGTAGAATTTTGCCTTAAGCTAAAGAATACTTCAGTAAATAAGGAAAGTAAATAGGAAATACTGAATTGGTCTGCATAAGCTAACAGTTCTTTGATACAGAATTTATCTCAATCATACAGAAGTTGGAAAAAAATCTAAGAATGATAATATAGACTAGTTTTAAATAAATAATTAAACCGAGGAGAAATATTTGTAAGCAATCTAAGTATATATAGAAAGATACATGCAACACAAGCTATAGTTGTAATTGATTTTCATTTTTTTAGTTTATTTAATTTTTCATTCATACAAACATAATTACTTGATAGTAAATGATTCGAACTATTAAATAGCTTCTCCATTTTGTTTAAATAGATCATCCATAAAATAAGGTCCATTTTGATATCCCAAATTTTAGAAGGATGTATGAAAGAGGGGAATCCTTAAGGATTTTAAAAATAATAAGTGGGAATCATTCTATTAGAGAATGAAGGAGATCGTTGTGCATAACTTAGAAGGCTAGCTTTTTGAACATACTTCACCAACCATAATTCAATATGCCTCTTGGTTTGCTAACTCCTCCAACAAACAGAAGTAAATAGCATCCTCACTGATACTTAATTTCTTTACTTGAATATTCAATTTCTGCACAATAAGCTACTTGAACTTCAAGTTGCCATAATAAAAAAACCTGTGACATTCTTTATTAAACCCAATATTGGCCTTATTATGGCAAAGTTAATACCTAGAAACTTAATTATTACTCTGCCAATACAATGTACTGTTGTAAATCTCTAAACGAATGCTGTTTTCATACATGTAAATGAAAATTCTGACTATAAACCAATCAACCTTTCTTGCACTGCTTTTGGATGCACATTGAAATGGTTGTGGAGGGAATAAAAAAGTTACATCAATCTACAGATCACTCAGTGGTGACTTTTCAGTTTGTTGCAGATAGTTGGAGAAAGTATAATCCTTATTTCTTGGTTATAAGCTAAATAATGTAACTTGCAGTGATTCAAATATTGATTGATTGCCCTAAAAGAAAAATAATTCATTAACTAAAGATAATTGGTTCAAATATTTTGGCTTTCATTGCACAACCTACAAGACACATCTCCTGGACAATGTTGTTAAAAACTGTAATAATCAGGATAGCTAAGTCAAAGTATTCAATCCTGCCCACTCCACTATGCTGTTGAGATTTTTTTATTTTTCTTCTCATATTCAATTTTATTTAGAACCCAAATTGGATGCATGCTTGAATGGAGAAAAACCATTAATAAGGATATTATTACCATTATTGAATTTTCAAATGTTGAATGGTTTAAAAATTTTGATCAAAAATGATCATAAGTAGTTTATTTTTGTTTTCTCTAGCACGGTCTAGTGCATAGTACAGGATAATTACTGGTTCAATAAGGTGAAAGATACTTCTGGCATTCCATGGGAAATTGGACCCTTATTCCTCTTGGTATATATCGATGACCTTGGTGAGGATATTAAAAGTGAAATTAGGTTATTTGCAGATGATAATATAATTTACAGGTAATAGATAGCCAAGAAGATATACTAATATAGTCTAATGATTGAGATAAAATAATTAAATGGTGTTATGTTTGTCAGCTGGAGTTACATAAAGTAGAAAAATGCTCTGCAGTTTTCTTAGAAAAATAATCTATAGTCTGTTCCACTTTTCTAGGCAGTATGGGGCTTATGGAGAAACCGAATAGCCTCGTACGCCGGGTCATTTTTCCGGAATATCCGCGATATCCACAAAATTTGCCTTCGCAACGGATGAAATTAAGATTTTCAACGAATTTTGGTGGATTTTTTTCCATTTTTTGGTGAAATTCGGATAAGGAAGGATGGTTCTATATATTGACGGAGTTTTTTCAACATTTAAACAAAAGAAATAAATTTTACAGCGGAATTAAAAAAAAAATGGTCACCTCACCACCCGTGAACAATACTACAACTGCCATTTCTCTCATCCTATCTAACGTAAAGTGCTAGTTTTTTCATAGATTACTCTTTATACCTTATGAATACATAAAAGTAAACTTATATTAATCTTAGACTGATAAAATTTTAGTAAAAAATAATTTAAGTGGAACGTAACCTCCGAAAAATTGGATCGTGCAGTCAAATTTATACATCGCCTAAAAATTTTTTGTTTCTTACGTTACGAAAAACTTGTCGCGAGAGAAATTGAGATAAATGTTGTTATTTTCATTTACAGGTTATTCTGAGTCGATATCTTGAATAGAACTTTAGTTTTTGAATTTTATAACCGAGGGAGTAATTGATTTAGCGCTCCGATTGCTAATCATTGTTACTTTTTTGCTCGAGACTCATAGACCCCGTAAGCGTAATTCGGATTGATCCGGACCCGCTCTCAGGTATAAAATTCAAAAACTCAAGTTCTATTCAAGATATCGACTCCGAATAACCTGTAAATGAAAATAACAACATTTATCTCAATTTCTCTCGCGACAAGTTTTTCGTAACGTAAGAAACAAAAAATTTTTAGGCGATGTATAAATTTGACTGCACGATCCAATTTTTCGGAGGTTGCGTTCCACTTAAATTATTTTTTACTAAAATTTTATCAGTCAAAGATTAATATAAGTCGACTTTTATGTATTCATAAGGTATAAAGAGTAATCTAAGAAAAAACTAGCACTTTACGTTAGATAGGATGAGAGAAATGGCAGTTTTAGTATTGTTCACGGCTGGTGAGGTGACCATTTTTTTTTAATTCCGCTGTAAAATTTATTTCTTTTGTTTAAATGTTGAAAAAACTCCGTCAATATATAGAACCATCCTTCCTTATCCAAATTTCACCAAAAAATTGGAAAAAAATCCACCAAAATTCGTTGAAAATATTAATTTTATCCGTAGTAGTAACTCAGAAATAATTAACTGACTGCTTTCGAGAGGCTAGGTTGCTCCCTTATGGGAATTTACGTGCATTTATTTCCCCATAAGCCTCCGTACTGCCAGCTTTTGTGGAACGGACTATAGAAGTATTGAAACTGATTTGTCTGAGACTTAAGAAACTGATTTGTCAAAATTATTCTAAAGAAGATGCAACTTTGAGCTGTTTAGGCTTCACCTTGAGTATGCAGTAGTTTAAGGAACCCTGCCAATTTACTATTTGGAGAAATAGAAAAAAGATCCAGCAAAAGGACAGGTCTGACTTAAGTGAAAATTGTGGAGGGCAAATCAATTGACCCTATTTTTCTACTCAACAGAACTCCTCCATGAGAGAGTATTTGTTTTTCTCCCTATGCTCCTGTTATCTCTGGTACTTATACTTCAGAGACAAACCAGCAGTAGAGCTGAATTGTGCATTTGAAATTATAGGTCTACGAAAAACTTTGTCCATTTTAGAATGAAACAAAAGAATACATTTTTTCATACTTTGAATAAAGTTTATTGAATAATTTAATTGCCATCATTATTTATGACTTCTTTCCACCATGATGGCATTTTGTATATCCCATTTTTAAAGAATATCTTATCTGTAGAGGCCAAGAATTTAACCATTGTTCATCTGACTTCTTCTTCTTCCTCGAATTGTTTGCCCTGTAAGAAATTTTGTAAGGACAGAAACCATGGGTATGCAACCGCGTCTCACTTAAGACTGACAAGAATGGTCTTCGTTTTATTCATCTAAGACGGAAATTTGTATACATTGTAGGCGATCGAAAGAGAGAGCCAAATATGGTTTTAATGAATATGAGCTTAATTGTTGAAACACTGTAACCGGAATGGACAGAACTTTCCGGTAGACCCAATATTATATTATTCATATTCAGCTCTCCATTGCCATTGTTGTCTTACTTATAGTACATTTCCCTTTGAACTTCTGAGTTTGTTTTGACCCAATCTTTTATATGAATCTTCTAATATTTTTGTGATTAACTCTTAAGACCTAACTTCCTATTATTCTGAGTAAGAGTTTTCTTACCATAAAATTGCCTCTCTTCCTTAATTAAAAGATAACAAAGGATTGTTTTTATTAAGATATTTATATTCCATTGGAATGAAAATAAACACCAAAGATGACTAATTAGTTCCGATTAGAGAAGTATATCAGAAATACCAGATCTCAGGGATAATGAGAGAAATGAAGATATTTCTCCAAATTCAAGCAGTGATCAATCTCCAATCTCTGTTCATTGCTCCAGTGGTTTGCATATGTTGTATTATCAAAAAGCAATAACTCAAAAACAGGAAACAGTTGATGTAGAAGCAAGGATTTGGAAGGAAGTGTTTGTGAACTTGGATACGATGCCCTCTTATGATTATCATAAAGCCAGAGGATCAAAGTATGCTAAACACCATGAATCACTTCAGATAGGTTTTTAAAATCCCTTTTTACCACCCCTCATGTAAAGTCATAGAAACAAATATATATGCCATTGAGGGTAATAGAGAAAAGAAAAGAACAATCATCATTTTTGCAAACTGTAAGAAAGCATTGCATAGGCATCCCACAATGCAAGTGTGAAAATTGAAGGAAGTTTATTATTACTTAAATATTTGGTAAAATTTAATTTACGAATTAGCTATCAAAGTTTCTTATATCAAAGAAACTATCAAAGATGACATTTCTTTTTATATTGCATGTACTAAATTATAGAAAATGCATATTTTGTGCAATTATTAATTAGAATCTGGAATTAAAAATTTTTATTACTTTAAAAGAGTGTTAAATACTGAAATTAATTTTGAATTTTATTATATGACATAATAATTTTTTAAACTATTCGGATAAATTGCTGTATTAATAATGTTTACTACATATAAACCTATATTTATGCAGAAAATGCTTTCGCAATTTTTGCATACACCTCAGAATTTTGGTCTAAAGCAAAAAGGTTAAGTTTATAGAAAAATTTCAAGAAAGCACAATCTGAGAAGACCTGTATGGTATAAAGCAGTGATTCGCAAAGTGGTCTATGACAACCTGTAAGGGGTCTACAAAAGCGAAAAAAATATTTAGGGGTCCATGAAATGAAAATGGGGGTCTACGATAGTGGATCTCAACATAAACTGATACTACCTCATTACTTACATTATAGTATTATATAATTTGTGTTGTACAATCATGAAATATCGGCAACGTGAAATGTTATCCCTTACAGGATTTGTGAGAAATGCAATATTTGTGTGTTCATAACAATCCGAAGATTCAGTTTTCTGCTTCATGGTTACAGTCACCCATATTTTTGTAATTAAATTTGATACCTCTATTGTAACCTATAGAGGGACATATTGCCCCACAGCCCTTATAGTTGAAACACGGATAGAGTCCTTTACAAAATAATTCTAATGCTTTTAAGTAATTACATGTTTGTACATATTTGCATTCATTTATTAAAGAAATATATGCATACGTAATAAAACGTCATGTATTTTTACTTTAAGTTTTTAACTCTAAACTTCACTATAGTTAGAAATTCTCAAAAGATTAATTTAAAGCAGGGGGTCTATCCAAAATCAAAAAACATGTCAAGGGGTCTACAACACAAAAAATTTTGGGAACCTCTGGTATAAAGCATCTTTCCTAATAAATGGTCCATTCAAACAGGCAAGAGAAATTAGGTAGTCAAGTGCTAAAAAGACTTCATTTTTCAACAAAGGATTTGAAAGTAATAAGCTACATTAGTAAGTTCATGGTGATTTCAACCTCTGCCACATGCTGTGAGTCGCCTGGTTATTGTGTAGATATAATCTAAGACTATATGTCTCACTTTATGCCCCTTCAAACTAAAAAATAGTACCAAAACACTAAGACACCAAGTGACAAACTCTCTAAATGTCATTATGTTAAAGGAAACTTAGGCTCTTTATACAATGTAATATACACCTTTTTAAGGTCTTAGAATAAGATACGACTACCATACCATCAGGTCATCATGATGGCCTGATGGTGATCACTCACTGAATCTGGTCGTGAGAAAAAAAATAAAAATCTGTGGAAAAAGTATTTTCCTGTCTAATTCTAGTGTTTATTAGGCTGTATTTATATGAATGGAAGCCTAGAGTTATTTTCTCAAAATTACCATACATTGGAATTATTTCCATCTTACAAGAAAGTCAAATTTATGAGTTAACCATTTGCAGAAGTGAAAAATCAAATAATTAAAGAAAATAATGAAAAAAAAACAAGAAATGGAGAACAGCTTTCTGCCCATTATCCTTTCTTCACAATAAATTCCTTTACAGAAAAATTATTAGATTTACAGAAAAAATCTTATTAATAATGTTCATCAAAACACAAAGAAGAACATTGACAGATTTTCATTCAAAGAAAGAAAATCTATACATACAGTCTTTTAAGCAAAAACTTAATTAACAGTAGGATTAGTAAAATACCTTGGAGTCACAAGTGACTTAACATGGGGCACACACATTCAAAATGTGCGGATAGGCACTTTAAATACTGTGATTCGTTGTCAGAATAGTTGGTACAAGTACAAGAAGTATATGGGACTCACCTGACAAGTCTAGAATTTGAGACATTAAAAAGGTGCACCATAAAGCAATATATTTTATAAAGCACTATTACAAAAAATTGCAAAGCATAACTCAGATACTTTAGAAAGCAGGATGGGACCCATAAGAAAAAGGTTTCAACAGAGGATAAAATTACTTGAAAAATATACTAAAAAAACTTTCTTGCAAGTTGTTACTTTTTTATGAGACAGTCCCCTATGTTACATAGACCATTTCATATACCATAGTAAAAATTACAGAAATGGATAGCAGAATGAGTTGTTTTTCTGAAAAATAATATGTGAAAGCAATTGGTTACAAAAATGGAGCCATTATACAGACAGCCCTTACCAAATGCCATTAGTTAGCTTGCAGGGTATATGTATAGAAATAGAAAACAGAGAAATAAGGTTCAAAGACAGCATTATAGAAAGGCATTCTCACAGGCCAAAGAGACAGTCAACCAAAAAAGAAAACTAACTCAATCTACATCAATGTACACACAATTTAATGCATAAATAATCTGCACATATGGAAGATATATACAGTATAATTA
Source organism: Pantala flavescens (assembly GCA_020796165.1). NCBI lineage: Eukaryota > Metazoa > Arthropoda > Insecta > Odonata > Libellulidae > Pantala > Pantala flavescens. Next base: position 34,926,653 of record CM036880.1, on the reverse strand, counting down.
TCATAAAGGTCTTACCTCCTCATTCACTGTCTTCTCTTCATTGCCATCATTTCCCATCCACTCCAAGCCAAGGTACATCTGCCGAACCATATGTAGGTCAGCAAATAATTGCTCCCCTTCTTCTGATAACTCTTGACGAAGTAACTTGCTCTGAAGCTCTCCACCTTCCTTTCCATGCATCACATCCATTTGTTGCAACATGCAGTATTGTGAATCAGGAGATGATTTCCATATTTTGTTCCTATGGAGAATGATTGGATATGTTCATCATCTCAACATTTAACTGTAAAAATCTACTTAAAACTAATACAATAAGACCTTTAGGACTGTAGCAAATTCTCCTTGAATAGGAATGCTCCTTTGGCATTCATAGTAATAACCTGAAAGTTATAGAGGAATGCACTCCCTGGTTTCCTTGTAGTTGTTTAAAAATAAACAATCATGACTCTCACCAAAAAATTCCCATGTAACATCATTAAAACATTGTCCCAACACAAGTTACGCTGTCTTTCAATTCACTCTTTAGTACATCAATAACTTTCAGCTCTGATATTTAATGATATGCTTAACTAGTATTGGTTTTCCAGCAAATTGTATATCTCAAGGTCAACATTTTGACATTTTCTTCAGGTCCACTTTTGGGACATTGAAAAACTTAAATGAGCAAGCAAATAAAAGTTTTTTGTAATAAGTATATTGATTTGTATGTTTATATTTCAAATTTCATATCTTAAATATCTGAGAATTTACTAAGATTTTATGAACAAATTTCTCTCTGATAAGTAATTATGAATATTCCCTTATCCTAAAAATAAAAAAGTATCAATTACTTGAGCTTTGTAATCTCTTAGGACCCTTTATTATCCTACCTAAAGTTTACTGTTAACATCCGTGGGCCATGGTTGCTAATATAATGGAAAAATGATTACAAATAGCAGCATAAAATCTATGCATAAATCAAATCATGGTGTTAAGTCATTACCTCGTGGAAGGCCATATCACTCACAGAAAAGAAATTTAGCAACTTACACAAATTTGTTTTTAAATTTTCATGTTCCTCCTTATGTTCTGGAACCTTAGCAGTAGAAAAATCAAATCATCATCATTGAAAAAATCATTTTCGGGAAGTTAGGCTTCTTTTCTGTGAATCAGAGAATAAATACTCTCAAAGAAAAATTTTGTGTTATTGGTTAAAAATCATATGAATAAAATACAGTCTTCCTGAAAATAGCATTAAAATTAATAAAATGTATTACAAAGGGAAAATAATTACATGAAAAAAGAGACTTTAAAGAACCAAAGTGGATGAAAATCACGAACCCTAACTTCAATATCCTAATACTGTACTACTCCACCACCATAATCTTGTAATATGATGGTAATGCATAGGAATTTCTAGGAGGGAGCCGTAATTGTTGATTAAAAAGCAATTGATTACAAGGAAACTAAGAAGTTTCGGCCTCTATAACTTTCAGGTTGTTATTATTATTGTCTAAGGACATACATACCTATCCTAATTTTAAAAAGGTTGGTTTGCTGCAGTCCTTAAGGTCCTCTGTACCTATTAGACTTGTTATCTGAGTTTCATTCATCATCTTAATCCATAGATTTAAAGTAAATTCTAAACACAGACAAATGTTGTATTTGACAGGAACTTCAACTTCAGTGATGATGCATTTCTTGAAAAGAACTTCAACATGTCAAAAATGGAATAAAAAGAGATATATCCTCATTCTACCATTTCCTCTGTAGAAATATGTGATAATTTTAGGACTTTTTTTCTTCATATTGTGATTTTAAGCTAAGTTTGGAGATTGGTTGTCTGAATTTCCAATATAATACAATTTTTCTTATTACAAATACCAAATTTCTCATATTTTTCATATTATTAACACCAAAAGAGTTCTAGCAATATTTTAGTAAAACAACAGGAACTAAAGAAAATACGAAACTTCAAAAAATAACTGTATATGCTCAACTATTAGATGCACCCATGGGTAAAACACAGCAGAAATAACAAACAAATACAGAGAACCAAGAGTATTTCTTGTGATGTAAGATGCATTAAAGCTTTGATGAATATTTTTGAACCATAACTGAGGAAAACATTTCTTAATCTTCATTTCCATAGCAATGCAAAGTGCAATTACGCCTCCTCATACACAAAATGATCAGTCTACTGCTGCCATTAATTCGATGCAATTGACATTACATACAAACTGCATCTTATAATAGAGCATATATATGATAATTACTCCATATGAAGATAAGTTGCTTAACATCGAATGAATTCAAAAATATTTGGCAAAAATGAGAATTCATAATACTCAAATAAAAAGGTATAAGATAAGCATATTTTTCTCAATAACATAGAAAAATAAGGACATAACATGATATTAGATTTATAATTGTAACTTACCAGCAATTACCAAGACATCTTTTCTGCTCCCATATGTTTTTGGATTTTTCTATCTCCACAGTTAACATACTGGAACACTGACATATGGTAGGAGCTGCTTTTAACCAAGAATCAACATCTGAGGAATGGGTATTGTCTGATTTCCTAGCAATTACTGGAACATTAATTGACAGCTTTTCATTTGACTCCTCTCCTTCCTCTTCCATGTTATCTAAATCATTAGCCAGATGAGAATCTCCAGGAAAAAAGAAATCCAATTCACCCTTTTCCAGTTCTTCCGACATATTTTCCATGCAACTCCCATCATTCCTTGCTTTTTGAGAGGCTTTCAACACAAATTCTTCCTCCCACTCATCTGTCTGACATGACTTCTCATTCTGTCTAACCAAAAACTTAGGCTGGAACCCAGAACATTCTTGATCAGCATTGCGGTTCTTAAGGGTAAATCCTCCTTTATACACCATGTACTTCTTGGGTGTCTTACAAACAATCTTTCCATCACCATTCTCTTCCCCATCTTCTTTTAGGAACAAACTGCCACTTTCACTGCGGTAGAATGAAACCTGCTCCATGGCTGAGTGAATTGAGAAAGTTGTTCCATCTTCATAATAGACACCACCACTGTTGGACTCGCTGATACCCGAGGATGAGTCAATGCTAAGACGTCTTATGGGTAAGAAATGTGTGCGTGCTGACGTCAATAGGTCTTCCTCAACTTCTTCTTCTTCTGAGCTTAGTTTAGAATGTTGAACACTAGAATCAGAAATGGGAGGTGCTTGCCAGAGAAATTTAGATCCATTAGACTTCTGAGGCATACAATTCTTACATCTAGAGCTGATGCGAGGCATAACCTCTGTGAAACTACTCTCTTCACGACTATGGTTAAGAGCTTCCAAACTTTCTCTAGTAACCATATGGTAGCACACATGAGGACTAAGTACATTTTCTTCTACCTTTTGATTTTTTTGTTCTGAATACTCATCTGCCATTGAATCTAGGGAGTCAGATTGAATTACCTTTTCAACTCCAATAAACTGAGGAGGAAAGAAATTAGTAGATTCTTCCCAAATTATGCGAAAATTTTCTAATTTAGGAGTTACTGATACAGTTCTTAAGGCTACAGTTTTAAGTTCATTTCCCACAACTTTAGATCCATTATAGCCATCTTCCACCAGATCATCTTCTTTGGTATAAACACCTTGCAAATGTTGTTGAGAGCTGTAATCATTTACAGGATGTTGAGACCAAATGGAGCTGGTAATATTTGTTCCAGAGATAATGAATGGAGGGGGCATTTCCGTGTTTGGCCCATTGTGGAGATCAGCAAGAAAGGAGAAATTCTGGGATCTTTCTGGCTCCCACAAAGCCTCCATTCGCCGATCAAATTTAGCAAACAAGCTGGCAAGAGACTCCTCTTCAGAAATGCAGTTAACTGAAAATTTAGGTTCCATTGATAAATCGTCATTTTTCTCCAATTCATGTAGCCTTTGCCTCAAACCACTTTTTTCATTAGGGGTTTCAAATTCACTCTCTTTAAGAGAATATCTTTGCATTCCTTGCCATGGCTTCATTGATGATGCTAGTGCCATCATTAGCACCATCTTTACAGTATCATTGTTGTATACAATTTTATCATCATTCTCATAATCTTTGCTATGTTTTCGAGCCTTGTAAGGCACCCTATGCTGCCTACATCTAAACCCTGCTTTCTCCCTGAGACCTCCTGGGAAAATACTTTCCTTTCCCCAAACAAATCCTTCATCTAGTATTTGCCCTTCCCTCTCCATGTTCTCTTTATTCTCACCATTGCATGGCTCATTCATTGAATCATTTGAGACTTCATTCCTCTTATTTCTATTGAAGCACCTAGTAAGCACTTTTCTGTTTTTCCAGGTGCCTTCAAATGAAAGGGTCATTTTACCTGACATTTCATCAGACTTCTTGAGGGGAGGGAATGCAGCATAGTACCTGTAAATATTTTTATGGTAAAAAACTTGTAACATAGTGACATACATATAACTGACCATCAATTAAATCAACTAAAATCTTATAATTTTCAATAACTTTCCTGATGAAAATAATTTTTAAATACCTACTATATTTTTTGGATGTACCCTATGAAAAAGGTTAGCATTAAAATGGCATTGCATGTTTACACTTGATATGGATAATTATACAAAAATTATGGTTGAATAGGAGCTATTTTATTTAAAATTCCAAAGATATCCACAATTATTATTCTTCTTATTATTCTTGAGGATACTAATATCCTGATGTATAGTATATATAAGTAAAAAGTTACTATTTTCTAGCGTAACTTTGTGGAATGTTTGTAACATATTGAAAAATTGATATAATAGCCATTGAATATTTTCAAAATAAAAATCTTCCAGGAAATGCCTGAAAATATGTTCTGATTTTTCCATGTACTTTTCACTGAGATAAAGTAAACAAACCCTAGAATGGAACCCAGGCCCATTTACAGTAAACTAATAGCTGTTACATACAGATATATGGCATTTTTATAGATGTGTAAAATTTAAATATACAATATGCTTGGAAAGTGCTTGTAAAAACATTTTCAAAAATCCACCTCATGTATTTTTATGGGATGTGATTTAGGCAATCTGGAATCATGACACACATGGTTATGGTTAACCAACTGGCATAGTATAACTGCTTGTTTCCTAGGAAACCAATAGCAGTTACCATATAAGGTTAATATATAAAGAAAACAACAATGAAACATACCTCTCTGCTTGATCTTGAGCTGAGAATTTGGTCCCATTGCCTTTAGTAGTATCAGAAACATGGGACAGTTCTAAGTGGAAGCTGTTTGGATCACCAGCTGAAAAGCCACATTTTATAGAAAAAAATAACAAAGTAATGGAAATTTACATAATTCACCAATCTTTTCTTTCAAAATCACAACATTTTGTAAGTTCTAGTATTGAAGCCTTTTGACAGAAGTATATATTACCAAAGAAATAAATGTGTTTAACTAAGACAAAAAAATACTTATCTCACCTTCATTTTGAATTTGCTTCAACTTTGCACACAGCTCATCCACCAATTTTTCAATCCCATTCTTCTACAGAAAATGAAAAATTTAAAAAAGCATGTTAGTAAAAATTAATTAATTTAATAATCCAATCAATTTCATAGAATGAGTTCAATAAATTGTAATATTACAATTATATTAATTTTTATTCATTAGATATATTATCATATTCATTAAACCTCCATCAGACATAAAGGAATATCCACAAATGGAATAGTGATTATATAAATCTTAACTCTAAAAATCATTTTCTTGGAGGTAGGAGTAAATCGTTCAACAGCAAATACAATTCTTAACCACCAGTTTTCCATCCTACCTCGAGATTCCCAGCATAGTCTTTGCGTTATTTCATGTATTTACAATTTTAATTTGTAACTCCTATAAGTAAGTATAGGCAGAATAATATAAGATTTGTAAGAGACCTACCTAATCAGGTCATTTAGATTTGAGAATGTGGGCAATCCTTATAAAGGCACTATAGCCACTGTCTTTATTTCATTGACCTTTTTTTCTCCTACAGTTATTAGTTGCATTAAGTATTATTTTCTATAATTATATGGTGTTCCATCAAGTTATACAAATTCTAGAGAGGCAAAAGAATAATACAACAGCTTTGTTTTCATCTAAAATATTCTTAGCTCTTTGTCCCTTAGTATTTAGTTCTTTAAGTCTTTATGTTAGGTCACCAGCATTAGTTGCAAGGAAACATAATTCTAGAAGAGAATGTGCAGAATGTACTCATTACCTACCTCATGACTTCAAAAACTTCCAGTGCAGAGGAGATACTAACGGAGTCATAGGCTTAAGGATCACTAAGTAGAACACAAATGACAGTTTTACTCATTTGTTTAACCTTTTGAAGCACAAAAATCAGTTTCATAATACCCTTAGTCTCTTCCAGAATTTAGTTTGTTCTCGGGGAGGGGCAAAGAAAACTATTTTCTGATGTCAAAGAAAAACTCTCATCAGAGTCTTGTAGATCAGAGATGGCCAGCAAGTGACAGCGAAGCAAGAAACTTCAAATCTCGCCTCCTAAATTAGGAGAGTAAGGATGCCACCTTGAATACGCTCAATATTAACCCTTTTACTGCGGACCCAATTTTCAAGGTGTATGCCAAAATTGCAGGGATATTTCCCACAAAAATGCAGGTTTTTGTTTAATAAATTGTAATAATTATAAATACTGTTATTCATCCTTATATTTTTTACCGTTTATGTATCATATCATAAGGTCCAAAATGAAAAAAAAAAAATTGATCATTTACCAATTTTATTCAATATTACAAAATTTTATATCTGTAAACTAATAAATAACAATACAAAACGTGCATTTTAACGATAGTTTAGCCATAGAAAATCAAAAGAAATGTTTGTTATTTCACATTCAGTCAATAGTCCTTTTAATACTGAAATATAAAACTTAAATGAAAAAATTGAATAGCTAAAACAGAAGTTGCATTTTAGGAAATATCTACAAACTAGCACTTGTGTTGCAGGAAGCATACGCCATGAAGTCATTTATTACATTTTGCACAAACGGTGCATGCTCGGCTCCTCTTCCCTCTTATTATCCACCGTTATTACGGGTGACTTTTTTTTTACTTGAAGCCACTCCTAGGAAAGGTCTTATATAATACTAATTACAAACAATAATTGTGTCATTGGTTTTATAGGTGCAAGTAGATTTTCTTTATAAAGAACTAATCTATTCAAAAAATGTGGGATAAAATGTTAAAACACTTTTTTTTCCCAATATTTAAGTGCACATCGCTCATTGAGATTCGCATATACAATCACATCAGATGAAAAATAAAATTCAAGTTGCCTAACGCATAATTCAGCACAACTATTGGTTTGTTTCTCACGGATTAGCACCAGAGATAACAAGGAAGTAGACAAATGTATCAGATACACTCTAATGGAGGAGTTTTGCTGAGTAGAAAAACAGGGCCAATATATCAGCCCTCTGCAGTTTTGGCATAAGTACGCCGGGCTGATAGATCTGCCCATCCGCAGTAAGAGGGTTAAAGAAATTTCCCAAAGAAACAAGACATTCCCATCCAATGAGTATTAGTTCCTCTCTTTCTGTGCTCTCTAAGCTGTTCCCATCTTAAGCCCCCACCTAATTCTCTCTTACAACTCTTTTTGCATGGAAGTCCAAAATTTGTGTGATTTTGCCATACAAAGTTGACAATACCAGAGGCAATAATAAATTTTTATTGTAGACTGTACTTAAAAAGGTACAATCATGTTGATGAATTTTGGCCAAAAGAAAAATAAATAAATTGAAGATAAATTATTGAAGTGGGATTTGAACCTCATCCATATATTGGCAATCTAACACAGTACCACCCAACCACCCATTTAGGGAACTGAGGATTGAGGGGAATTTATCGATAGGAGCCTCGATTGTCGATTTTAAATGTCAATTATAAGGAAAATAGGGAGTTTGGGCCTTTATAATTTTCAGGTTGTTATAAGTAACTTCCAAGGAATGTAACCATACAAATTTTATCAATGTCCCCTTGTTAGTGTTTTTCTTATCAAGATGGTTGAAGAAAGAAGTTTTTAAAGGAAAGTAAATTAGAAAAAAATGAAAAGTTACTGGCTAACTCAGAGGAATGCAAGCCAAAGATAAAGATAAAAGATCTTGAAGGTACTGAATGTGGTATCCATAAATAAATCATCATTAAATTTCTGATAAACTTTTCATTATAGAAGTCAAAGCTGCTGATATCACAGAAATTATATGCCCTTTCATCTTAATGATTGAAATAATGATTGTCTTATCCCTTTGCACTCAAGGCCTTTTTCTCTTTCACAAACCAGCAACTCGAGATGATTGTAACCGAATTCAATAACTACTTTACAAGTATTTTAGAAATTTTCATAGACTAACAAACTAGATAATTATAATTTAGAGAGTTATTGTGTAAAACAATATCCAAGATGCACCCTTGGTTTATCAAAACATGTACCACAGTAAAACAAAGTTTCCTAGCTGCCTCCAGGCATGTTGCAGCCAGAACCAACCTTGCAGCTCCTTTTTGGATGTTTTAATATTACATGAAGATTCCTATTTAGGCAGATTTCATCAGAATGAAACATAGAGAGAAATGAGAAAAGCTAAACTGAGATAAAATTTGGCTATAATTTCAGTGCAGCCCATGAAAGCACTTCAGAGAAAATATCATCATAATCCAACCATTTGAATGCCAAGGGTTATCTTGACAAAAAACTCTTAAAAAACTTCAAAATAGTTAGAAGAAATTTAAGTATTAAAAAATGAATTTAATGCCATTAACTAATGATTTCTTACAGAATGCTTTGCAAAACAAGGCATTCTGCTAATTGAAGGAAGTAATTTCATACTGCTTTTTCTTTCTATATATTTAACAAGCCTCCCTCTAAATGCTTAAGCTGTAATAAAATTAGTAATACTGATTTAAACTTTAACTGGGATTTTTTTAATGTAAAGGATATGAACAAACAGGATCATTCTATAGAAATTTAATAGGAAAGCACTAATACTCTCCTACACTGCATTTGATTCTTCTTCATGGTTTTAACCTTTTAGGTCATTATCAGGTGATGACCATACTAACCATGAGCATAAGATCATTTGCTGAAATTATTGATTCTTTCAGGAATATTTTAATTTATTGTCCATGACCAAATCAATTTTGTATCTAATATCATATTTTCCTATTTCATCCTCAGTACTAACAATCATTTTATTAGCAGATTGGAAACTGACTGATCTCAATAATTTTACGGAATAGGAATTGAAGAAAAACATATTTTAAAAGTTAGTTCCCTTACCAATTCTCTCAGGATTCTCTTCAATAAAACCTATTAGTAATTCATAAAGTAACTTTCAGGACTGCAAGGGGATAAAACTCCTAAGAGCAAATAATTTTATCCTTTCATTAACCCTTCTGTTTGCAATAATAGACCAACCTGATCACTGGCAGACATGAGACAGTCTATGGCTGCAGTTCGCTTTCGAAGCTCACCATCTCCATAAGTACTTCTATGTCTTCCAGTAGAATCTCGACATCTCTTCCGGGTTTTCCCAAACTCTGCATGGATAACTTTGGTATGAGATGCAAAGCATTCACCAGACCAAGAGAATGGATTCTCTTGCCTCTTTCCCTGCCGTCTCCTCCTCCGTCGGCCTTCACTCAGTATCTCTTCCTCTTCCACACCACACTCTTCGTCCCCACATTCCCCCTCAGGCTGTAAAAGCAGCCCTAATACATATCTGCACAAAGGGTAAGAGTTCTTATAATAATTATTTCTCTCATAAATCAATTTTGCATTCGTTTACAATATAATTCAATTATATATTCCAGTTGCATATGATATATTGAATATCTAATAGTAAATCTATTAGATATTCTCTAATAGTCTTTAATTATTCCATTCAAGTCTCTACTAAGAAAATTGTTCCCGTTAAACCAAATGGTAAGACCTCATTTTCCCAGATGTTAGGGCAAATTTAATCATTTATGCCCTATTTACAGAATTTCAAAGAGTATATTTTTAACAGAACAGAACATTTAACTTTTAACAGAAATATCTGTAATAAAACACTTTACATTATTGTAAATAGGTCTACCGGAAAGTTCTGTCCGTTTTAGAATGAAACAAAAGAATACATTTTTTCATACTTTGAATAAAGTTTATTGAATAATTTAATTGCCATCATTATTTATGACTTCTTTCCACCATGATGGCATTTTGTATATCCCATTTTTAAAGAATATCTTATCTGTAGAGGCCAAGAATTTAACCATTGTTCGTCTGACTTCTTCTTCTTCCTCGAATTGTTTGCCCTGTAAGAAATTTTGTAAGGACAGAAACCATGGGTATGCAACCGCGTCTCACTTAAGACTGACAAGAATGGTCTTCGTTTTATTCATCTAAGACGGAAATTTGTATACATTGTAGGCGATCGAAAGAGAGAGCCAAATATGGGTTTAATGAATATGAGCTTCATTGTTGAAACAATGTAATCGGAACGGACAGAACTTTCCAGTAGACCTAATACAATTACTCAGATACCATGTGCCATAACATTTGATAAAGTAAGTTACAGGAAAAAATTATATTCCTAAGTTCATCAAAATTCAATTTTCTGAATCTTCATGTTAGGTATCAATTTAATTAGAAAAAAATTGGAAATTAAAATTATTAAATCGTGACATCAATAAGCTATTCTATACAATACACTAAACAATACAATATTCTAAACAATAACTATAGCTATAAATTAGCTATAGTTATTGTTTACATATTACAACCTTCTAGATCTAAAATATAAAGGGTATATAGCTTATATACTAAACTTAAACTATATACTACTTGCATTATATACTAAATCATTCCATGAAATAAACTGAATCTAAGTTAGAGGAAAAAGTTAAAGAAAGAATAATTACCTTTTACATTTATCAACATTTAAATTTCTGAATCCTTATTTTAGGTATCAATTATTCAGTCAATATTGACAAAAAAATTTATATCTTGTAAATTTTAAATGAAATATGAAAATTGTGATTCATTGAAAAAAAATTTTACATATTTCTTTTGAAACAAGGAGGAAATAATAATAAATAAAAAATAACAATTAAATGAATGAAAGCATAGCATTTCCAGCACAGGTGTTGAACCAAGGATATGCTACTATGAACATCTGTCATTCGCTTATGCATACTCATCTTTAATCATTCCCCAAATTTCATAGTAAAATACCTTAAGTAAATGCCTTAAAATGAGTCCTCAATTCCCAATGTATTTCTTATGGGGATATAGTAAACGCCCCATAGAATCAAACCAACAACCATTTATGACATTTTTATGGAAGTTTTATGTATCATTGCAGCTCTTCGATAATTGTATGAAATTTAAATCTTCTACACCAACTGAAAGTGCCCTGGATCTTTTTGAAAATCTTGCCTGTGTATTTCTCATGGAGATAATGGAGATTATGGGTCGCTCTGCCCCTAGCAGTTTAAGCCTGATATTCTTCTCCTATATCTTCTATTATATATAGACGGTTCGGGAGGATATATATACAGGATATTACTCAGGCCCAAATCACTTTGGCCACAGAGTCGCCGATTTTTTTGCGTGATGGCCCACTAAATATCGCCTAGGAAAAAATCGAAAACCGACCCTAATTATCATGGGTTCGATTCTAGGAAACCCAAATATCAACTTTTCCCTGTAAGAATGCATGAGGCTGTTTTTCAAAGATTTTAAAAAAATACTTCCCATTAAGGTAGAAGAATAAGATTTCATGTGGCTATTACTATAACATACGAGTGAAGGCTTGCTTCCTAACAGCAAGCAATGGTATAATATATCATTAAATGAATTATGGTAATGTCAATGTATTCCTTATGAGAAAAATCGAGATTACTGGACGCTCTGGAATCGAACCCGTGACATATAGGAAAAATGCTACTGTTTACTTACAACTGGTCATGGGTTCGATGCCAGGAGGTGAAATATTATCAAAATTTGAAAAATTGTAGCTCTCTTAATATGATATCTCGATCATTCAAACTTTCTACACGTATAGATACTTACATAATGTCCTTGAAGAAAATCAACACTTGCCTGTGTACCATGGGTTTGATTGCAGAGCAACCCATAATCTCGATTTTTCCTATAAAAAATACATTGGCCATATTTCCGAAAACATTTTTTGACTTCCCAAACTTCCCAACCGCGCAGAGGATCAAAATTTCACACAGCTATAAAAGGGACCATTCTCACATAAAAGTATCCCTAAGATTGTCGTAAATGATCGTTGGTTTGATTCCAGGGAGAGTTTACATTATGTCCAAAAGAAATGCATAGGTAATTAAGGAATTATTTTGAGGTACTTCCTTAAGGTATTTCCATTTGAAATTTGGAGTGTTTATAAAAATAATCATACTCAAGCAAAAGATGACAGTAATTTTTGCAGGATGGCTTTGGTTCGACACCAGGGCAGAAATAATTCTGCCATAAGAAAAGCATGGGAAGACCATGTCTATGTATATAGGCGCTCTGATAATTTCATTTCACTTATCTTTAGTAATGTGGACGAAGATTAACCTTATGAAAAAATCTTATTTTTCATTAAAAGATATATTATTACATTGCTTGCTGTTAGCAAGCACAAGTTAACTTGTGTGTGTATATACATATATATATGTATGAATGTATCCCCCTGAAGGAGCTATGTATAATAGATAGTCCCCAAAAGGAGGCTGAAACTGTATTTACATAGACATAGATCCAATGCTTTGACAAGCATAACCTACTAATTCTTTAAGATTAACATTTTCTAACAATCGTGAAACCAATCCAGCAAGTCATAATAAAATTTTCTATAGAGGACACATTATTTTACTGAGAATGACTGCCAACAATCAATGATGTAAAAAAGCTTATGACAATTAATGTTACTGAAATTTTATAATTATTAACAGTATACAGAACTCTTTAACAATGTTTCATTGAAAGGAGCAAATTATAGGTTTCTAGATAAAGAACCACAATGTAAAATCTAAAACTACAAGGGGGGAAATAATTTACAACTCAATAAAAGTTAAAAACAGTAAACAAACAAATGTAATAATCTGTTCAAGACTTGCTAAGACTGAGATTAGAAAAATCAATTTTATAACATCAAAGGTAATCTTATAAATGGTATGAGATGAAATTGGACTCTAAACTGAATAGAAAGCCAAACCTGGAGTATGCAGGGGAGGGGTCGACTCCCACTTGCTCCAACTTCGCATCCAGCCATTCCTGGAGCTCCGGAGGTGCACGGTTCACAGTCCCTTCCACTCTTACTAAACCACCAACAGCACCACCTCCCCCTACACGGTACTTCATATCCCCGCAATCTTACAAGGTTCAAGCTGGAGAGAAATTAAGTCATTAAAATCTATATCAAGAGGAATAAAGTAGAGGGATAGTCTCTACTAGATCGACTCATTTACAATGGTTCTTACTATTTACCATACTAACCTTATCATAAGAGCAGGAGGTCCGAATAAATCGAACGTTCGTTAATTTCAAATCCGAGCGACGAAAATTTTCTCTCCCCTTTTCGATGTCCCAAAATTTTGCCTACGTCGTATAAGTAATGACGGTCTACAAGTTTGATTTTATGTTTATTCTTCATGTCCAAAGCTGTTTTCAATCTTAAATAAATCTAAATATAAGATGTCCACACCTAGAATCCTCATTACTTTGATTGGAGCAGTTACAAAATTAGAAGAAATAACAGTCATTTTCTCCTAAATACACGGTTAAACAGTAATAAGATTATTCATTGACAAGTTATTTTTCAATTAAAATACTGCATACGATCGTCAAATTAGGCAAAACTAAAATATCGATTATTCATGGTCCACGGATACAAAAACTGTACAAAATTTGTTACTTCTTGGGGGTACTTCCTTCATTGTGTGTGCAATTCCATTTAACTCATCCTCAGCATCCCCATGTTGTGAACTGAAAAGGATTTAAGCTTATTTAGCCGGTAACCAAATATAAAAACATAAAAATTGCTTCATAATGTGGCGTCAAAGTAGACAAAAGGAACCAGACAACATTTGGTTAATAAAAACATGCACATAGATGGGAAAATCATTTTTGACATGATATTTCAAAATGTTTCCCATCTTTGACTTTTAATGCAATACCATTAACATACAACTCGACTGCACTAGTTCTGGTCATAATAGATGATCAGACAACTAGGCTAATGTAAGTCATAACATTCTAAACATTTATAATACAGTTTTCCTGATTCACTCAGTATCAACATTGCGACATTGACATAGTGCGTAACGACAATCGCAACATTACATGGTCATCGAGCAGTTACAGGGTATTTGAACACTAAAATATGACAAAGAAAATTAGTATTAATAAAATTCCGCCCTTACCGAAGTTATTTAATGGGATGATCTATCACCCCTTAGAATATTTACACACCCCAAAACAACACTGTCATGATAGCGTACCAATGGCGCCACAAAGGAATACAAGGAGGAGCTATGGAAAATTAGCTTTATTGCTCATAGATGGCCTTTGAAACAAATCTGCCTAACGAAAAGTTATTCAAAGTTACTTATAATTCGATTTTTGAATTTATCTCGCCATGATATAATTTTATATTACAGTATCAGTATTACATACTTTCAAATCAAAGAAGCCATAATTTTCAAAATTTCAGAGTACAAGCAAGTGTAAGTCTTAAAAGTAAGTTGATCCGAGACGAAAAGGTCACGTGCCAATGGCACGGAAGCCACTAATTCAGGAAATTTTTACGTAAACTAGCACAATACTCGGAAACACAATAATTCGGACTATTTTTAAAGTTTAAGGTGTTTCGTTATAACACTCGGGAGGATGGGTTTTTAAGTGTAATTTAGCAGAGCACTGTTGTGAAGTGGAATCTTGCTAGATGTATGGCTACCGCCATTGTATTATTGGTTATAAAAGAGGAATATTTCCTTTTCGATTAGGTTTAAAGCGTTTTATTCGCTCATAGTCCACTGTGACAAATCATATATCATGTAATCATCGTTCAACCTTCGTGTCCTCTCAAACGTTACTCTACGAATATCGAAAGACTAGTTATCTAATCGATTGCTCTCGCGTGTAGTTTGAGGGAAATTAACTCATCTCTAATTCCGAAAAATCTGTAATTTTTATTTTAAAGTTGATAGCATTTCAATCTCTACAGTTAAAGGTAAAATAGTAATCTTAGAGAATGAGAGTGAGTATTGTTACGCGAGAAGCTCAATTCCATGGTTTCATCGTCGTAGGGAATTAAAGTACTAAGTTGAATTTGAGAACTTGTTTCTGATTGCTAATATTTAGCATAAACTCATGTTTGGTGCTTATCAGCAGATAGGCTCCCCATCACATTTACTCCAAATTCGAGGGAGAATACCTAATCGGTTTAATGTCGCGTCTTTTTCATATGAAGTGACTAAGATTTTGCAGATAATAAAATTATATAGATGAAATCTAGTTAAGGAAACTGAAAACTTTTAAGTGAAAAAATTCATTCTTCCCTTTTAGAATCCATATGAACATTTATAAATGATCGTTAAACGTAACTGATTAATGAAAAAGGTAGAAGCATGGCATGGAGAGTTGAAAGAACGGTACTTCATTTATGTAATTGATATGTTTAAATCAGAAGAACTGTTAAAAGCCTGTGAAGCACCGAAAACCAATAACAAAGCTCAGTCTGTAAAAATACTTAGTGGGCAGTTAAGATATCAATTGAACAATTTAAATGGGTAATGTGAATCTTCCAATTCAATTTTTCAAAACATCCAAATGTTGAGTCGTACTGGACTTGATAATCAAAATTCATTTTGAGATTCAAAGATTAATACTCTTCCTAAAAAGGCTGTAAATTAAATATATCTAATTGAAGTACTGTAGCAATGAAAGATTCTCAGGTAAATCATCTAATTTTAGTTCATACCCAAGTAAACATTTATATACTTTCTCTTCTATATGGCGCTTCAGGAAAGGTAAATTTCAAATTTATTTTTATTTATTATCAAAGACTGCACAAATGTCCATTTCGGACAATTACAGTGGGGTTCTAAACTTAACAACAGACATCACAAACTTCCACACCCTGATAGGAAAATTTCCTCCTAACCAATAAGCATGCTAACCATTTTGCTAAAAAGGCCAGTAACTTGAAATGGAAATTAATATTCTTGGGATGTGGAAATTTATTTTTGTAAATAGAAAATAACATGATCATGAAATTCAGTTCCATTCGTTATAAATCTTGTTGCAGCGTAAACCATCATAAAAATGATGTTGAATGCAACAATAAACACATCCTTTCCCATCTCTATATTATGATTTATAATTCTTATACTAATTGCATCAGCAGATAAATAATTTTTTCTTTGCTAAAAAATCATAACAGTTGAAGAGTTATTACTGAGGTTAAATACATTCAAAAATTGAAAGAAGTAAATATTAATTAGTGTCAGAATTGACAAAACGAGTTACCGTATTAGACGGCATATAAGACTCACCCTCATTTAGTTGGCCACGCATAAGGAAAAAAAAAGTTAAAATAGTGCGTGCGACAGCTCGGTATTAAAATAACGTGATGACTTACTACTGCTCTGTTTCCATGCACTTTAACACTTCTAGTCGGAATGTGTACTCATGTTTCTTTTAATCATTTTTCCTACGGTATTTTATTAAGCAAATAGTTATAAGCACCAATACCTTCACATATAAGACGCAGGTAAATTTTTTGAGATCTAATTTAGGGAAAAAAGTCTTATATGCCGTCAAATACGGTACTTATTAGTTTGATGAATAAATTAAGAAAGTATTTTCTTTTAACTTGATTAATATATTAAGTACTATCTTTAAGTATATTTATCTTAGATTGCTTTCCACCATATCAGGCCAGAAAGACTTAGTTCATGAATACAAGATTTGAACTAAGTGATAAATGGGTAGAAAAGGTTGGTGCCAACATGTGGAGCTTTAGTTTCCTATTCACTAGGAGCCTTACCTTAACAGAGTAAATATTGAAGAGCATTGTGTTGTATTAACTAGAATACCTGCCTAGGAGGTGTGAAACCTGATTATTTTTTTCAACCTTGCATTAATTAATGTTAAATGACTCAATTTTGACTAATTTGTAGACAGAAAATTATGACATTCAGAGAGAAGATTCTAATGTCATTATACAAGTTATCTCATCAATAGTATTTAATACAATGAAACTAGAATTAAAACTGTATTATATTATTATCAATTATTTAAATTAGAAGAGAGGCGTGAGTATAAAACTGAGAGGACAATTTTATTCATACAGTTTACTGTAACAATAGTGTGCTTCACTTGAAATACAGTTAATTCATATTATTTTAATGGTTATTTTAGGAAGTGCCATAATAAGAGTAAAGTAAAAATTCAGCAAGTTATAAACAAGGATGTTTTATGATGGAAAGAAATGATCTACACTGATGAACTTTATAGACTTTGGAAATTAAAAAATGGATCCAAAAACATACCATTGTTGATATTGATATTTCATCTACTACATAATGCTTTTTATCATCTTTTTTGTGATTAAAGGTCATAATTTTACTAGCTGACTATCAATTTCAAGAAATGTACCACCCTTATACTGCTATTAGGATCTAAGTGAGAAAGGGAAAGTTTCATTGATTGAGGGTGAGATATGAAATGAGAAGTATATAGGTTAATTCTAAAAGATTGAACTGTACATTAAATTAAAACCTTAATTCCATGGGATGAGAAGAAATAAAATCCTTAATGCTAATGTATTTTGATACTGTGTGGTTTTATTGGGCTTGATAAATTTTCTTTCCTAAAAGGTGAAAGATACATGCAAGCCTACTGTGCAATGGAGTCATTTCCATCTAAAAAAACGATTAATGCTTTTATATAAGCTTTAATCTAAAAGGCTTGCATGCTTCACTTCTTTTTTACTTTTAGGTTACATTTCAATTTTTTATCCCAAATTTTCAAACAATTTCTACCAGACTGGTGTCGCCCATACATGCTCTTGCTCTGTATATATACATGTACTCAATCACTTCTTTTGATATTCACAAAACCATGTGGCTATTCTACATATTATTAACAAATACCATGCAAATATCCACTTTTGGGACAATTACAGCGTGGTTTTAAACTTAACAACATAAAAGATTTTACTTTATATCACTATTGATAAATGTACAATTCATATCCAAATGTTGGGACTACTATTTATTTTCTACCCAAAGATCTAACTAACTTACTTAGGATTGGAAATAACCGAGCAAATTTCCACTTAAATAATTTCATTGAATCAGTTTTATGTTATATTTATAAAACTGTACTGCCTTTGGGAGATTAAGGGGAGGGGGGTTTCCCTCTCGACTAGGGCGAATGCCAGGCAGAGTATTGCTTTTGTCCCCCTGTAAATATAGAGCTACTACCTGGCCTGGCACCTATTTGTAGTTCTAATATGCAAAAAATAAATAATTATTTTCAATTTTGATGTCTTTTATGTTGTTGACTATGAGATTCTTATCAGTCTACTGAGGGAAAAGATTATTTTAAAGTATTGTCTATTACTAAATCCAAATAATGATTTGGTGAGAAACACTTGATATAACAGAGTGGATTGATAACTCCTGATTCTCAATTTAATTAGTCTATAAGAACTTAGTGGTAGCGGTTTAGTATTAATCGCACTATGATGTTTACTATGGCTAAGAACTCTTTTGAATATTCACTTTTATACGCAGTTCACTGGTCCAATCAATATGTTATCTTCTCTTCCCAAAAAAACATATTTACATTTATTAAAATAGTCCTCAAACATGGTCTGTCTAAAATGTATAGGAAAAAATTTCAGAGAAATAGATTTGTTAGAGATATTGTAACAAAACCTAAAAATTCGTCAAAGTATATTCCTTGGGCGTCGACACACTTTTTCCATCTGCTTTTCCTACACTTGAAGGCAGATTCCGGAAGGTACACGTGCAATGTATTCTTAAGGTCTCCTCCAACTCAGTGATTTTCTTGCCCTTTTCTTCTAATCGCTTCCCTTCTTTCTTCTTGTAGCACACCAAACATCTCCAATCTTCCTCATTTTCCATCACTTTCTTGAAGCATCTTAGGTGAAACCACTTGTTATACTTGCCCATGCATTGCACTCCACTTCCTCCTGCATTCTTCATGCTTCATCAATGTCATCTCAACGCTCTACTTTCACTTCCTGGAGATACCTCTACACTCATCATTTTATACAAAAGCGATAATTTATCTTTGTAATTTTTCTTATGCGTATTATATGATATTATTATTGCTATAATTCATTGACTTAACCATTCTTGTGTGTTTGATGATGCCTATACTGCTTCATGTATTCTTTGGAGAAATAAATTTAAAGTTGAATAAATAAACATCCTACAATAGTTTTAAAAGAGATTATAATACATTTAATTTCATGTAATTACCAAATACATGCAAATTGTACATAAAATTATTTACATTAAATTTATTTGAACTAAACCAGCACAGAACCCAAGAAGAGGCACCACTTACCAGAGTCATTAACTGTTAAAGACTTCAAACAATCAGTCTGATAAAAATATACAGCCCAATTAAAATACTGGTGCAGCTGGGCTTCAAGCATTTAAATCAATTTTTAAGAATGATAGACCTAGTGATTTAAATAAAATGCAATTCTGTAACTAACCTGTTTTTTAAAAATTTATCACAGGAAAAAGGGTATCCTTTAAATAAATAAACAAGGCTAACTTATGAATACACAATACTGTTAAGAAATCAAATTGGAAGAGAGCATCTCTCTTTTGAAATGCATTAATGTTTCATAACTAATGCTGGAAAGGACTATAATGGACTCATTGGATGAGAGTGAAATGTCATGTTCCGTCTTCAAGGTATTTAAACAAAGCTACTACTGGGTTGGTCTAAGTAAACTGCTCGCCTACTCCTACAAATTCTAGGGTCTCTCCTAGGCCCAAGCACTGCCTCCTGAGACAATGGAACACTTTTCTCAGATGAAAGATTACTATGAATGGATCCCTCATCTCCAGATGAATGGCAAAATGTAGGGTTAACTGTACCCCACCCTTTACTAGCAAGCATAGGTCTCATCATGGGTTGAGACTTACTGTTTGATGATGCAGAAGATGACATAGTAGCTGGTAAGTTTTTGGGCTTAGGTGGCAAGGGAGGAGGATCACAACTATTGCGTGGGGGTACAGGGAGATCAGGCCTTTGCAATGACCTAGGAGGGCAAGAAAGTCCAACAGCTGAGGATATTTCAGATTGAGAAACTTGAGATTTGGAGACATCAATGATGGAGATATCATCCTTACCTACTGATTTCAAAGAGGTGGTTGATAGTTGACAAGGAGATGAGCTAAGTGTTTCTTTGAGATTAACAGATTTCTCTATTTGGTCACCAGTTTCACTGCAGCTATCCTTTGCGTTTTCTTGATTAATTTCTTCATTATCAGATTTAAGGGGTACAATAGTTACATTCAAAGAGTCACTACTTTTCTCAGCATCCGTTGCATATTCAATACATGAAGTCTCAGTCGTAGGTAATGAAATGCACCTTGGCAATATAGAACTTTTACTGGAAAAGTAGCGTTCAGCTTGGCGTGGAGTAGGTATGATTCCATCTTCACTGTAGCTGCAATCCAACAGCCTGGACACAAAGGCTGCACTAGAGGTGAGGGGGGCAGTAGGACGAGAAGGAGACTTTGGGCCCAAATCCACTGGTTCAAAAGTAAATCTCCGCTCATCCTCTCTCCGTACTTTTCTGCATTTTTTAGTGTTCTGAGGAGCATTCTCTTTGTCCTGCAAAAAGACAAGTTAACAGGTAATAAAAATACCAAGTCCACATGTGCTGTTCCACATTCTTAATTTTGCTTAGCTTATATAATTAAAAAAGGGTGATGTTGCAGAGAAAGATTAGGAGAAAGTATATGATTGGATTCAAAAGTAACAAACATTATTTTTTCTATAAAAAGCACATCCCTGTTTGCTCTACTTGTAATTGACAATGATGGCTTTACATTGCAATAAAGCTATCTCCAAGGTTTCTTAGCAGTAAGATCAGACCTTGGAGTTATCTTAGTATTGTTGCAGTATGAAGCAAACATCAACCATCAATGTCCATTGTGAGTAGAAAGAATGGCGTGGTATGCTTGCATCAGAAAAAATGAGGCTCATTACTTCGTCCAGTCATGTATATGGAATGATACATTAAAATAAAGTTTAGAAAATAAGTTAAGTTGAATTTATTATTAGATGACAGGAGCAGTTTCTCATAGTAGATAAATACATTGTTTTCAAGTCAATACTATCAACTTTTAGGAAGCATCCAAACTAGGACAGGTTAAAATAATTTTAGCTATAATTTTACTAATAATTTTAACATATAACGCTTCAAATAACATTGAGCTATATCTTCTTTTTGCAAACAGAAAGGATGCTGAAAATAAACTATTAATTTTCTTGTAAATATTTCAATTTCTCTCAAGCAACTGTAAATTAACACAGGGTATAATAATCTCAGTTGATTGTAGGAATTAAAGTAAAAGAAGCTTATATCCACAAAGTATATTAAAAATACATTGACAGCTTTCAAGCAGTCTACTAATCATCGGGCTATTAAATTAGAAGGGACTTTTTGCTTTTTTGGAGCAAAATATATAAACTGTTAATGGGATGAGAGTTGAGGTTTTCTTGAGATAAAGAACAGGCAAGTAGAGGAGAAGGAAGGAAGGATTGATTGAATGGATGGAATTGGGACTACCACTTCTTGATCCCAACCAAAATCCTTTTTTATAACTTACAAAATGGTATACCATATAGCAAAATAACTCATAAGGTTAGAATAACTGGCTAGCAATTAAGAATATTGGGATAGATTATAACTATATGGCGTGTATTATGTTCGAATCCCTTCAGAGTACACAACGCTATTATAGAAATGTAAACTCAAAGTTGAAAGAACTGGTGCTTTCCTGGCGTATAGTGTGTATAAATTTTTCCCGGGTTCTCCACCAGGTAAGGTAGCTTATAGCTGACGTTTTGTCATCAGGGTTCATTCAGAACCCTGATGACGATGGCAGAGTGTGCTGTCGAAACATCGGCTATAAGCTACCTTACCTGGTGGAGAACCAGGGAAAAATTTATATAAACTCAAAGTTGTATCCTTATTATTAAGTATAGTATAAGTATCATAATTAGAATGACAGAAATCAAACATGTATAATTACATAACAGAAAGTGCCTTTAATTTCATAATTGACAATTCACTCTCTTCCATAAGAGGTAATCTTAAGATCAATTCGATAATAACTATAAGATTCTATAAAGAATTAAATATAGTCACCAAAATCATTTTAAAGTATTAAATGAATTATAGAAAACTAAAATCTAAAATTGAAGGCTTTAACTATAATATACACTTGCAATACCTTAATTCACCACTTCTTGTTAGGGTGATTATAATTTACTCTTTTAAAAATAAGGAAACATTATTATAAAAAATTAGAGGATTATACTCTAGAGAGAGCATAAAACAATTTATTAAATGCTTAAATGTAATTTTCAAGCATTTATGACTATACTTCATAAAATTTATGAAAAATAAAAACAAATACATATACATCCGTAATAAATGTGGTTATCACATTAAAAAATAATAAATTTTGAGAGAATATTTAGGAAATGCTTATTTAGCCTTTCTCAGAATATCACATGAATTACAGCTTATAAAAATTACATTAAATGATAAACAAGGAATACATCAAGCCTAGAAAGTTTTTTGAAAATTCAATAAAGGAACAACAAGGTCAATATTTCTTTTCAGCCCTAAAATTCTAGATACGGGTGTCTCGTGAAGGCATGTCATCTTCTATGAGGGGATCAGTTAAAACGGTGTTTTTCTCATTCTGTAACTATTTTTGATACAACACATTCAAGAAATTATCTTAATCTATCATGTGGGAGCAGCCCTAATACACATCTGCACAAAGGATAAGAGTTCTTATAATAATTATTTCTCTCATAAATCAATTTTGCATTCGTTTACAATATAATTCAATTACATATTCCAGTTGCATATGATATATTGAATATCTAATAGTAATTATATCTCTAATAGTCTTTAATTATTCCATTCAAGTCTCTACTAAGGAAATTGTTCCCTTTAACCAAATGGTAAGACCTCATTTTCCCAGATGTTAGGGCAAATTTAATCATTTATCCCCTATTTACAGAATTTCAAAGAGTATATTTTTAACAGAACAATAAATGTCAACATAAAGGCCCTTAAAAGAACTATCCCATTGGGTTTTCAAATAACCCATTCAATCTTCTTCAAAGTGACATGGACCTTCATATTAGGAATCGATTATCAGTCATTTACAGTTCTCTTGACACATGAAAAGTTTTTGATCCAACTATTCACTAATTCTACGGATCCTGAAAAAATGTACCTAATGACAACCATGCAACATGTATGAGTCCTATCTATCTATGAGGGAATCAGTTAAAACATTGTTTTTCTCATTCTGTAACTATTTTTAATACAACACATTCAAGAAATCATCTTAATCTATCATGTGGCAATACAATTTTTGAATAAAAATGATCAAGAGCATTGTTAATTATAACTGCTGTGTACTGGATTGAATAATCCAAGCTTAATATTACATTCTTATAAAACTGCTTCTTGTGCAAAAATTTATACGGAACATTGTCTGCTATCATAAAAATAATTGCCTTTCTTCTCATATATAATATTTGTAATTATGTCAGAGTTATAACAATGTTTGACATTGAACCTTAATTCATGTGAAGTACATCACAATATGATGTGCACGATTCATGATCATGGAAAGAAATCTGCAATTATACACTTTACATTATTGATACAATTATTCAGATACCATGTGCCATAACATTTGATAAAATAAGTTACAGGAAAAAATTATATTCCTAAGTTCATCAAAATTCAATTTTCTGAATCTTCATGTTAGGTATCAATTTAATTAGAAAAAAATTGGAAATTAAAATTATTAAATCGTGACATCAATAAGCTATTCTATACAATACACTAAACAATACAATATTCTAAACAATAACTATAGCTATAAATTAGCTATAGTTATTGTTTACATATTACAACCTTCTAGATCTAAAATATAAAGGGTATATAGCTTATATACTAAACTTAAACTATATACTACTTGCATTATATACTAAATCATTCCATGAAATAAACTGAATCTAAGTTAGAGGAAAAAGTTAAAGAAAGAATAATTACCTTTTACGTTTATCAACATTTAAATTTCTGAATCCTTATTTTAGGTATCAATTATTCAGTCAATATTGACAAAAAAATTTATATCTTGTAAATTTTAAATGAAATATGAAAATTGTGATTCATTGAAAAAAAATTTTACATATTTCTTTTGAAACAAGGAGGAAATAATAATAAATAAAAAATAACTATTAAATGGATAAAACATAATACGAATAAATTCCTACAAATAACCAAAGCAATTTTAGGAATGCCAACAAAAAAAGAGGCACTAAAGGGTAAAATATGTATAAATTATTGCAATGAAAGAATTTGACATGACAATATCATAAAAGTAAGGATGAAATTATCACCATGTTTCAAGTTCACTAGTAAATATTACTAAGACACTATTTTTTTGTACAGGGGAAAAAATCATACATCATCTTCGACTTATTGCACTTTGTACAATGTGAGCTGAGGAACTGTTTACAAATCATTCACAAAATATAAAGAAATAATTCAAAGCAAAACAAATATCATACTAAAATTTTCAAAACTGGTATAATCAATGGCTGCTTTTATTCCATCAACTACAATGAGCATGAACTAAATCTAATGATTAACTAAACCCAAATTTCTAAGATACAAAAATACGTAATCATAGTTAGTGTTTTAGTAATTTTAGCATTTATTAGGAAAAAACAAGATTTCATTGAAATTTTGTAAATGGCAAACCTGAGGAATACAAGGAACAGCTCTGTAACTGAAGGTCACATTAATGTGATGTTTGGAGAGAATACTCTGAGGCTATGATGATTTAATTTTTAACTTTCCATGGTTTTTCTGCAAGAGAAATGTATCAAATAGATAGAAAAACTTTCAATAGGATGGAGATATGAATTTATCCCTTAAACAAAATATATTATTATAAATCACAGTATTTATTCTTATTAAGAATCATTGTTTTACGCCTTAAGGGGGAACCTGGTATGGAGGTCCATAATTTAAGGAAAAGTTTGAAATTTTAAAAATAGAAATGGTGATGTTTACGGCATTGCTAGTTTGTAAGTTCCTATATTATAACTTTAAGACTGTAAAAAATATTTTTTAAGAAAAAACACCAAATGTATGGTTTCTATTTGGGAAAATGTAGAGGGCATTCACGCTTGACACAGAAAAAGGTGTTCATGCTTGCATCTTTAATATTCGTTTGACTTTGGAAACTAAATTTTTTCTTATGGAAAATAAATGAATCTTGTAGATGAACATATAAAAATGTACACTTTTAATTTACTGTTTAATTTGCAATTTGTGAAAACGACAGCCCTGAAAAGTGAAAAATTCGATTTCAACAAAAAAACTCTTTATTTATAACAGAAATAATTACTTAAATTTATATTTTCATCGTTTTTTGAGGTTCACTGAATAGACAAATGAATGTTCTACGTGTATGCAAAAGGTATTTTTTATATTTAAAATAGTTATTGCTTAATTGTGTATACAAACTTCAAAAATACGGTTTTCAGATAAAGGTGTTTAAAGTTTGTTATGAATATCTATCAAAAGGAAAAATATATATCAAACCTTTTGCTTCTTACTAGAAGTCGTGAAGCTGCATTATTCTCTCTCTATGAAATTTTCGATCCTCCCGTGCATTGCTTCAGCTGCAGTGCTCATACCTTGCCAACCTCTCGTGGTTATAGTTGTTGACATAATTATTGCATTCTTGCACAAACTCTAATACTTCCATTATTATGACCACAAAATAAAAAACGCCCACTGATTTGTAGGCAGTGAGTTTAATTATATGTTTCTCTTATTTAGAGGTTTTGGAGACAGGCGCCATACAGTGGAATTGCAGCTTTATTTTGCATTAATGTATGGTCCACAAGGTATCTTTCTACTGAATCTTCCATCGATAAGTAGTCAAAAATGCAAGAAAATGGTTGTAACCCCTTTGAGACGAAGGAGTTTATGATGTTTAAGATCCCTCTATGAGATATCAGAGATACACTGATAACTGCAGCAACTCTTCGGTCACAACGGACAAAAATAATGCATCAGCTGTTAATCTGTGCTACGTTTTGGGCAGGGAATCACATTTACTTAAACTGTTTCAGAATACTTCAGTCACCTTTATAAGAAAACATAACTAAGAACAGGAAAACTAAGATTACAAGGAAAAATCAAGAAACATACCTTCCATTCTACCAGAGGAAATAACCTCAGCTATTAAAAAAGATGAAGAACAGAAAGAAAGATGGAGTATTGGTGGATATTTAAATTGGGTAAGACAGAAATTGCTCCCATATTAGTGGAAGCAATTAGTATATGTCTCAAAGAAGGAAAAATACCCTATGTTTGGAACCACGCAAAGTGTCCTTCTATACAAAAAAAGGAAGCAAGGAGGATTTGAAGAACTACCAACCTATCAGTCCTCCATCTAGGAAACACTGATGAGGATAATAAACAAATGTTTACAGACAACATTTTCAGCTCTGCAGCCAAGAGAACAAGCCTGTTTCCGAAGAGGTTTCAGTACAATGGACCGCATCCATACACTAAAGTAAATTATAAACAGGACAAATGAATACAAGATCCCATTCCTATCGTATTTTGTGGACTATGCACAGGCTTTTGATTTGGTAAGTACCTCCAGCTTCAGGAACTTAATAAGGCAGGATAGAAGACAGGAATAATCATGATAAACTAAAGCAAAACAAAGGTAATGTATAATTCCTTTGCAAAGCAAGTACCTATAAATCTTGAAGAAACCACTCTGGAAGTGTGCTTTGAATAGATGTATCTCAGACAACTTATGACAACAGGGGAGAAGAATGTAATTAATGAAGTAAACCGAAGAATCAAACTGGGTTGGAGTGCCTTTGGAAGAAACTCATACATCCTGAAGTCAAGAATACTGAGGGAACTGAAGAAGGTCTTCATTCAAATCATATTATATTGGACTCCCTGTCTTAACATATAGAAGTGAGACATGGAGTCTGAATGCAGCAATAACTCAGCAACTCCAGACCACAAGAAAGTACAAAGAAGTATGGAACCACCATGCTTAAGATCAAAAGAAGAGACAAAGCATAATACATGGGTGAGGAAGATGGGCATAATAGAGAAATTCTGACATCATAGAGAAAAAGTCCTTAAGATGGACATGTGTCGAGAAGAAACGACAACAGCAGTATCAGCATTACTCAAATGGATAGCAAGAGATGTGAAGAGACTGAGAAGTAGACCAAAGGACTGATGGAACAGAGATATCATCAAATACGGAAGAGTAACATGGCAACAAGAGGCTCAAAATAGAGGAAATTGGAAAACACTTGGGTAGGTCTACATCTGATCAGATTGTAAATGGCTGATGATGATGATATGGTACAAGTAAAAGTTTGCTTTTTTACAGCAAGCAACAGATTATTATTTTCAATCTTACATTATTCATAGTTTACCAAAGATTTTATAATGCTCAAATACTCCAACTGCTAAGCCATTATGTCAGTATTTTATGATTCAAGTTTGATGTCCGCGTATTACTTACAGTAGCATTTTTCTCTCCCTGGTATAAAACTAAGGACAATTTATACAAATATATATTTATACGAGTAAAGGTGCGCTTGCTTACAGCAAGCACTGCAATTATTTATCTTTAGTGAATAATAAAATTTTTCGAAAGATTACTCTGCTCAAACGTTGCTAAACATTAAGTAAAGGGCATTAACGCAGCTGAAAATGCACTGAATACGATTTCCGATGCATTTCTTTCGGCAGCTAAAATCCCGCCCCGGCGTCGAACCAAGGTCATCCTGCTAAAATTACTGTAATCTTTCGCTTGAGTATGGTGGACTTTATAAACACCCCGAATTGCAAAAGGAAATTCACTCAGGAAGTACCTCAAAATGTGTCCTAAATTCCCTATACATTTCAAATAGAGATATAGTTAACGCCCCCTAGCATCGAACCAATGACCTTTTACTACTATCTTAGGATAGCTTTTACATGAGAATTGTCTCCTTAATGGCTGTGTGAAATTTTGAACCTCTGCGCGGTTGGGAAGTGTTATAAAAAGCATTCAGAAATATGGCCATTGTATTTTAAACGGGAAAAATCGAGATTACGGGTTGCTCTGGAATCGAACCCGTGATACATAGGCAAGTGCTGATTTTTTCCGAATTATATTTTGTATGTATCTATATTTATAGAAGGTTTGAATGATCTATATACGATATTAATGGAGCTACGATTTTTCAAAATCTGAAAATATTTCACCTCCTGGCATCGAACCCATGACCGGTTGGACGTAAAAAATAGCATTTTTCCGTAGACATATATATAAGCAATAGCTACATGAACTCTTATTCTTTTAACTTAATGGGAAGTATTTTTAAAATTATTTGAAAAACGGCCCCATGCATTCTTAATGGGGAAAATCAAGATTACGGGACACTCTGGAATCGAACCCGTGACACATAGGCAACTGTTGATTTTTTTCAAAGTACATTTTATATGTATCTATTTGTTTAAAAAGTGTGAATGATCTAAGTGTCATATTAAGGAAGCTAGGATTTTTTAAAATTCGAAAATATTTCACCTCCTGGCATCGAACCCATGACCGGTTGCGCGTAAAAAAAAGCTTTTTGCGTAGATATATATAATTGCAATAGCCATATGAAATTTCATTGTTCTATCTCAATGGAAAGTATTTTTTAAAATTGTTTGAAAAACGGCCCCATGCATTCTTACGGGGGAAAGTCGATTTTTGGGGCCTCCTAGAATCGAACCCATGATAGGTAGAGTAGATTTCCGAATTTTTCCTAGGTGAGATTTAGTTGGCCATTACGTAAAAAAATCGGCGGCTCCGTGGCCCCAGCGGTTTGGGCCTGACTTTAATATCCTATATATATATATATATATCTGTATATATATATATCCCCCCGAAGCGTCTATATATAATAGATAATTGTTCATCTTTTTCATGAGTATCAGAGTCTTTAAAAACTCTCCAAATTTTATGATTGAATACTATCTGGAAGTGCCTTAAAATAATTTTCCACATATTTCTTTTTAGGGTTAAAGTAAACAACCCCTAGAATCAAACAGTGATCATTTATAACAAAAAATAATGGTCATATACAGGGATACCTTCTTTCTATAAACATTTGAAATTTGTATCTTCTATACAGACGCCTACGTTGCATTGAAAATGACCGATTATGATGAGGATATTTACAATACATAGTTTGTCATGGAAAACCCAAAGCATTCTTAAAAGATGATACAAGTTAAATAAGCCAAGCGTTCCTCCAGTAACTTTAGAGATAATGACAAATGTTGTCCACACTCCAAGTTCAGCTACATTGGCTAAAAGAATGTGCTGTAGATTTCTTAATAGTTTGCATAACAATCTGAAATTCAGGATTTTATTCTAAAATTTGGCAGTATTGTTTGGAATAATAAAAAACAGATTGAGTTTTTTGTCAGGCTTAACCAGGTTCCCCCCTTGAGTTGATCAGTCCAGAAAAAATTATAATTCTATGATAACCCTAACAAGTAGTAAAATTTGAAACAATTAAGCCAATAAATGTTCTTTAATTTGATTTATAATATTACAAATGGAAATATGGCTATACAGAAGAGAGAACTGTCATTAAGGGAATTGTTTTACAATAGAAATGCAGCTGATGATCAGTAATATGCAAGATGGACTAGAATTTAAAAATTATAGTATGGTGAGGTAAGTTTCATTTATAATAATAATACCTTCAAGAAATCTGGCAACTCAAAGTTGATTTCTGTCCCCCTTTGATCTTCTAAGCGACTTCTTTGGGCTCGTTTTAGGCCTTCATACAACTCTGAAAATTTAATTATAATGAATGAGAGAATGACATGAAGTAATTAGTATAAAAGAGTCAAATTGAGAATATCAGTTATTAAAAAATCTATTTATCGTAGATGTAATAAAGTATAATCATATAAATATTTATTCATGTACCCAAATTTTTCAAATTACTAACAATTGATGATAATGATTTCATAAAATTGTACTGTTTTCCATTTTACAGCATTTAAAAAATTGTTACTACGCTGTTTAATTCACAGCAGAATTTGTTACTTAACCTTTATATAGTCTGATAAGCTAGGAAATACAAAAATTTTCTACTTGATACAATGATAAGTATAATTACATAATATTAACACTGATAGACATTTGGTCATAAAATTCAGGTAAATAAGTAATAGCAATTTAGGCACAAAATAATGATATTTATTATTAAAACCAAAGGATATCAAAACAAAACATACTGATCATACACAGATCATTTAACACCAGAAGCTATTTAGTAGGGTTATTCAATATTAGTAGTATTCAGCAAAGGTAAATTGAAATCATGCACCTGATAAAAATTCAACTTAAATTGTTTAATCAGTTTCAGAGATCCATTGTAACAGGATTTTTATATTTATCATGCATTTTGAATCATGAGTTTTATAAATTGTATATCTGTGAATATTATTTTTGGCATAATATACTGACATATATTTTTGATATAATACAAAGATCATTTATACTCAAACACTCAAAATATAAAGTTTTCTATCATGATCATAAAAATACTCATTACTTGACTTTTAATTAGAAAAAATTTAGGATTGAAATGAAAAAGACAAGAAATGTTCACTAACAGTTATTACTGAATAATTCCAAAAATATTCAGAAAATACAATAGTACTGCTCCAGTACAGAAGGAGACAAATCAGTTACAAAGTTTAAATTACAATGTATGGCATTCTGACAGATTAGAGAAATGTGGCAGGTGTTGTTATGGGAGAATGATGCCAGAATATTCTGCTGAATCATTTATAAACATAAACTAAATGACAATATTGCAGCGTATATTGAATTGAGCTTGATTTCCCATGTATTTCTTATGGCAGCATTTCCTGCTCGGGGTTGAACTAAGGACCCTTGACTCAAACAGTTTTTCATCATTACCATCAGTATCATAGTCTTTATGAAAACTTACAATTTCAATACAAAAATCATTATTAAGGTGTAAGACATTAAAATGAGGCCTATCTATTCATGTATTAAATTTAAATGTTCTATGCGATCAGGTAATGCCTTAAAAATTTTGGAATTATAGCCCATGCATTTCTTATGGGGAAAATCAATATTACGGGTCGCTCTGGAATCAAACCCATGACACATAGACAACTGGTGATTTTTTCCAGAGTTGAATGTACATTTATCTATAAGAGATCGAAGTTTGATTAATCTTTATATTATATTACGCTAGATATGATTTTTTCTTTAATTGAAAATATTTTACCTGGAATTGAACCAATGATCATAAGTAAATTAACAAAAAAATTATGATACGATACACTACCTATCATGGGTTAGATTAGGAGGCCCCAAAGTCAGATTTTCCCCGTAATAATGCATGGGGTCGATTTTGACAATTTTAAAAATAAACTTCCTGGGCACTTAGAACAACAAAATTTCATGGCTATAGTTATCATATATTTCAATACAAAATTTTTTTGTTAATTTACTTATGATCATTGGTTCAATTCCAGGAGGTGAAATATTTTCAATTAAAAAAATCATATCTAGCTTAATATGATATAAAGATTAATCAAACTTCGATCTCTTATAGATACATGCACATTCAACTCTGGAAAAAATCAACAGTTGTCTGTGTGTCATGGGTTTGATTCCAGAGCGACCCGTAATATCTATTTTCCCCATAAGAAATACATGGGCTAAGATTCCAAAACGCTGATAAGCGGCTAACAAGAAAATGTTATATTCGATCAGAATAAAGTTCTTGTGGTTTCAATGTAACATTTTTATTGGTAATGTTTTTGTAACTTGTTACTTGCCCTTGTTCAAGCAGTAATAAGTTTACTATAATATTACATTACATAGCATTATACATACATAATATTATAGATATATTATCTATGTTTATGCTGCATATGATACAAGACAATAAAAATATTACACATTTACATACAAAATGTTATTATCATGAATATTTCAGAAAATTAAAATTAATTGGATACATCTACATATTTACCCTGCCAGTTGCCTTTTGGCGATAGGCAGGGGGTACATACACCAAGTCTCTACTTTCCAAGGTGATTTTTTTTTGGGCATAGTTCATGGATAAATAAATTTTTGAAGCGACTCATTCACTCATTCCTCTATTTCCCTAATCTTTGGTGCATAATCAGATCGGCCTATATAAAACGTAGGAAGCATAAAGCTCACTACATCTTTAGAAAGGAGCTCTCTCTGAATTTATTCTTTGGACCAATCTTTCTTCTAATGATCTCCAACTTGTATCCTTCAGCATCTGTCTAACGCTCACTGTTTTATTGTAACAATTTTTTGCAAAATGTATTGCCTTTCATTGGACCTTTTCTAATTCTCGAATGCAGTCCTTATTGGTCTCATATGCTGCACGCATACATCAGGTGAGGCCTAACTAACGTAAAGTAGCATCTTTTCATTTCTCGTACTCCAATTCTCTTGACGAAACCGAGCTTCCTTAGTGCTTGTCCATATATCTAATGGACGTGGGCACACCAATTTAAGTTAATTATAAGCGGAACTTCCAGATATTTGACAGATTCTACTATTGCTATATCTTTTCTTTGAAGGCTATATAAAATGTCATTGGTAGTGGATTTTCTTTTAAAAAGTTAACTACTGAACATTTATCAATATTGAGCTCCAATTGCCAGTCATCATACCACTTCATGATGTTATCTTAATTTTTTGACAGGGTTAACCTATCCTCTCTAAAATCTATTTCTCTGTATATTACCATATTGCCTGCAATTAATCTAACGTTACTATCAATGAGACTACTAGGATCATTAATATAAACTAAAAAAAAGAAGGGCCCTATTACCCTGTGGTACTCCCGGGGTCACTGTAAAAGAGTTGAAACTAACCCCATCTAATACTAATCGTGATACATATAACATATTATGAAAAGCTTATTAGTATTTGCAATGTATGGTTAATGCATACACATGTATACACATATAATATAAATACAAATTTCATTGATAAGATATAGAAGATATAATATAAAATGGAAATGAGAAGAAATAAAGATATAAAAATGAAAAGGAATATATTTGGGTGAAAGCAACTTTAAATAACAACATTTCTATCTGTATTTTGTGTTATATCGTTTAACGAGCTATTTTAAGATATCATTATGATTTTCATCCATAAGCCAAAGAAACAGTGGTCCTATGCTAACTACAGCAAAATGTTATCTTGAAAGGTATGACTCCATGAGTGTACAGAAATTATTACTTACCATCACTGTCAGAGCGTCCTTGAGGTCGAATCCCTGTCTTAAGTCGAGGTGCTGGAGGGATAATCCTACTGCTTACTGGAAAATCATTTCCAATAGCTCTAATGACTGCTGGAAGGCCACCACTTCCAGAGCCACTGCATAATCCGTCATTGCCAGATGACTGTTTCATCTTCTTCATGCTTCCTTTTTTACTCTTTATACAACGTGAGTCCTGCAATATATTTTATAATGCATAAAACATAGAAATATTATATAATAATAAAATAAAAATAAAATAATAATAAGACCTTATTTAGGAAACTGGATTAGATTATCCCAACCGAGGGTTTACATAGTAACCTTACATAAACAATTGATTTCTTTAAAGCCTATGGTACGGTAGTTTATCTATAAATAAGCATCCCAAATAATACAAATTAAAAGAAGTAAAAGAAATATTTCTGACACCTTAAGTTCGCATAATGCAATAAAAAGTTCCTATCTCATAAAAATTCAAAATTATGATGCTTTACATACATGCCTCTCCTGTTATAAGTTACTTAATGCTTAGAAAGCCATATTATAATGAAGATCATTCTGTTCCTGTCTATAGTTATAGTTTAATCACATTCAAGTTGGTAATGATGCTGCTCTTTTCAGTGCAAGCAATAGCTGAGAATGATAACCTGCAGAAAATATGCTATTCAAATAATAAAGTTATACATATATAAAACCAAATCAGCAATGTTTAACAAGTAAATTTAACCAGTAATGACCAATAAATCAGAAATATTTAATTTAATAATTTAGTACAACAATTTTATGTACCAAAAAATTAATTAGATCTAGTCACCATTTTAAAATTCTAGGGTTACAATATATAAGTAAACTTTATGAAATCAAAGCACACTCAAAAAGAATTGGCAGAAATAATTTTAAGAATATTTTTGCAACAGTTTAACCAAAGGCCCAAGAAGAATGTGACTTATTACAAAAACAGCCAGAGGAACTCAATAAGGTGTGCAATATGCAACATTAAAGATAGAGAACTAATGATCTAATGCTATTAGCACTAAAAGCGGAAAAAGGACTCGTGGACTACGCACATAGCTACTTGTTTACCTTAATAATCTTGGAATAACTACTGAAAATATAGTTCTGCAACAATAATATAAATTTATCCTGTAATAACAAACCTAGAAAATGACTTTTTGTGCATGCTATGAAAATACTAAGCATTCTTAATATGCCGCTAAACCCTGATTATATATTAAATTGAAGTCATGTAGTGAAAATTAAAATTTATTTTACTCCTTCATTACATGTATTGTTCAAATTTTTTATAAATAATTTAGACATATTTAAAAATTAATATTAATTAGAGATAAAACAAAATTCAACAAAGACTTACTTTATTTTCTCATACATAAAATTGTTCATTGAAAACTTACTTTAAAAGTTTTTCAAGAAATTTTAGCTTAGTCCCTAGGTAATTCAGCTTTCAAAGGTTAAAGAAATCTGATGTATGCATTCAATTTATCCATTTATTGCTTTAAAAACAGTAAAAATTTAAGAAAAGTTTGATATGATTTGGATCTCCTGAATACTAGTCACTTTCTCACAAACAAGAGTAGTCTTGCAAGAAAATTCAAACCCTTAACAAACACAAGAATTGTTATTGTATAGCTATGATGAGAAAGTAACCAACACATGATGTATTATGATGATCCAGGAACAGAATATGGAAATTGAAAATAAGTATATTTTATAAAATAATTATAATATAGGTTCAAAAGTACGTAAAAACATAAAAGGTCTAACCCGGGACTTATCCAAAACAGCAGAATCACTTCTCATAAAGCGTCCAAATATACCAGATGAATGTTCAGAACTCCAATCTTCGGACTGAAATTAACAATTGCATGAACAATTATAAAATGAGAATTCATTAGTGCAACAGAATTAGAAATATTTGCAAATTATAACATCTAAGGACTAAATCCATACACTGAATTAACCAAAAGCAATGAGGAATCAAAATAATTGCATTAGTTCAAGGTACAAGAATACATCATATACATAAAAAATGATTGTTAGGACTAAATACTTAAAAAAACTATATTATTTATAACATTTCAGCAAACATAAGCAAGTTAAAATTATAGTCAATTCCACTCGTTACAAATATCCTTAATTTTGTCTAATAAAAAGAGTATTAATTTGACACCATTTTCTTCACAGATTTAATCGTTAGATATTAAAATTTAAAATTACTTTTGATGAATCCTACCAAGCCACTTTAAAATGAGCATTATGATGAAAAATTGAATCTAGGCTATAACTGTACAACTTATGACCTTGAGACTGCAATAGTTTAGTTATTTTTTCAATGAAGGAAATTTGAGATTATTAACGCTTTAGAATACCAATAACTTAAGATGATGTTTTTAAACGAATATTAAATTCTCATTTCATTCTTTACCATGTAATCCTGTAATGGATTGTTGTATCATGAAAACAGTTCAATTTTAATATCTTCAATATACAGTTAATGCTATCATAATGCACATCTACAGTATAATTAGTCACATCATAATAAATAAAAATATTCTTTATTTAGAGAACTTGATTAGTGAATTAAGTCTGACCAAGGCTAATGCGTCATTATTGCAGTTGCAATGACCATTGAGCTATCTGAGCGTAAACATTTTCTCTTTTAAATTCCTGGAAAATAATCAAGCCACATGATATAACCTTTCTAAGTTAAAATTTATCCGTATACCTATATTATACCCTCATAATTCTATGTAACTATACACCGTTCCACAAACGCTGGCAGTACCGGAGGCTTATGGGGAAATAAATGCACGTAAATTTCCATAAGGCAGCAACCTAACCTCTCCCCTGCCATCAGTTAATTATTTCTGACTTACTTTTACGGATAAAATTAAGATTTTGTCGTATATACATAACGACAATATCTTGAATAGAACTCTAGTTTCTGAATTTTATACCCGAGAGAGTAATTGACTTAGCTCTCCAATTCCAACTCAAAATAACCTGTAAATTTTAAAAACATTTCCCTCAATTTCTCTTCCAACAAGTTTTCTGTAACGTAAAGAACAAAAAAGTTTTAGGCAATGTATAAATTTCACTGAACGATCCAATTTTTGGAGGTTGCGTTCCACTTAAATTATTTTTCACTAGGATATGATCACTCAAAAATTGGTATAATTCGACTTTTATGTATTGATAAGGTATAAAGAGTAATCCAAGAAAAAACTAGCACTTTATATTAGATAGAATGAGAGAAATAGCAGTTTTAATAATGTTATTGCGCCAATTTCACTGCCATTTTTTCATTTTGCTATAAAATTTATTTCTTTTGTTACAAAGATGAAAAATCTTCATCAATATGTAGAGCAATCCTTTCTAATACATATTTCACCAAAACTGTGGAAAAAATAAACCCAGCTAAGATGAAAATAATAAAAATTTTATCCAATGTTGCAGATTTTCCTGGAAAAATGAACCTGCCTGCAAGGCTATTCGATTTCCTCATAAGACAATACTGCCTAGAATTTTGGAACAGACTATAGATAATGTTTATAAATAAATCAAAAGAAAAACAAAATGACTTAATATAGGCTTCAGCTATGAGATAC
Organism: Pantala flavescens; assembly: GCA_020796165.1. Classification (NCBI taxonomy): domain Eukaryota; kingdom Metazoa; phylum Arthropoda; class Insecta; order Odonata; family Libellulidae; genus Pantala; species Pantala flavescens. The sequence continues at coordinate 34,889,287 of CM036880.1, read as the reverse complement.
AGAATTAAAACAAAATAACAAAGCTACTTAAAGAATACTTAGAATACAATACATTCAAATGGAAATATCAGCATTAACCAGTACATAAGCAAGAATACTCGATGAATTCTAAAAGTACTTATCAAAACTATACAACTAGGCACTCACAGTTTTATTATCCATATGCATAAATAAGAAAGAGAGAAACAGAAATTAGCAGGCCAAAATTTTTCACAGATAGTAAAAAAACTGATTATGTTTATTCAATTATTAATATGGCAATAAATCAGTTCTTATTCTCAGTTCAAACAATTTACAATTTGATATCTTTGAATATCATTAACTTTTTTTATGAGAATATAAAAATCATTCACCCGCACTGAAACTCTATCTTCAGATGTCGAAACTACTTCCTCGTTGCATAGCCTTGATGATGCTCCTGCTTTATCTTCAGCTTTCCCTGCCAGCAACTCCTCAAAAACTCGATTAGTTATCTCATCCAAAGTGGGTGCACCCTGAATCACTTGCTTTACAACATCTGATTTACTTGCAGCCTTCACCCCATTTTCTGTTTTCCAAACTGCCCAAGAAGGTAACATTAAAGCGAAAAACATTATACATAATTATAACTTAAAAGAAAATAAAACATAATTCCAAGTGAGGTTTAACTTTTTTAAATTCATAAAATTGTTGCTGAATTAATCACCTATCAAAAAGAAATCATATATAGCTAAAAAGAAAACATATGTATTTCCTTATATATACATATATATATATATACATATATACATATATATATATACATATATATATATACATATATATATATATATACATATATATATATACATATATATATATACATATATATATATACATATATATATATACATATATATATATACATACATACATACTGTCATCTTTCGCTTATGTATGATTATCTTTATAAACACTCAAAATTTCAAATGGAAATACTTTGAGGAAGTACCTCAAAATGAGTTCTAAATTCCCTATGCATTTCATATAAAGTTATAGTTAATGCCCCCTAGAGTTGAACCATCGACCATTTACGACAATCTTAGGGATGCTATTATATGAGAATGGTTCCTTTTATGGCTGTGTGAAATTTTGAATCTCTGCGCGGTTGGGAAGTGTCAGAAGAAGTCTTCGAAAATATTGCCCATGTATTTCTTATGGGGAAAATCAAGATTACAGGTCGCTCTGGAATTGAATCTGTGACACATAGGCAAGTGTTGACTTTTTTCGATATACATTATATATGTATCTATACAAGTAGAAAGTTTGAATGATCTATGTATCATATTAAGAGAGCAAAGATTTTTCAAAATTTGAAAATATTTCACCTCCTGGCATCGAACCCATGATCTTTTGTGGATAATAGATAACATTTTTGTGTAGAAACATATATTATCTATAGCCACATGAAATACTACGTGCCCGGGAAGTATTTTTTAAAAATTGTCAAAAATAGACTCCATGCATTCTTATAGGGAAACATTCGACTTTGGGGATAAAATAAACTAAAGGACATTATCGGAGTGCATATGCACATTGACATCGTCTTCCCATGCATATCTTACGGCAAAATTATTCCCGCCCCGATGTTGAACCAAGGAAAGCCTGCTTACAATAGTTTAATAATTCACTTGAGTATGATTATCTTTATGTACACTACAAATTTCAAAATTAAATTTTTGTAGGAAGTACTTCAAAAGGTATTCCATTTTCCCTATCCATTTCTTATGAAGATTAAGGTATCTATATATAATAGATAAGATATTACTTGCAAAAGAATTATTTGTTCAAGAGTGAAATCAAAAGATACTAAAAAATACAAATAAAAAATCTATGCACAAGTACATTAACCCTTTGAGTGCGACAATAAATCATCGTTTACAGAATGTGCTAGAAGTGCCAAGGACGATATATCGTCGTCTATGAGAAGGCCGGTGAAAACTGTTTTTTTTTATTCAATGTATACTTTAAAATGTACGTGATAGAAGAATGGTTTCTTATTTACTGCATGGCTTGGTAATTTTGATTGTAAATTTCAATTATCAACAGATTGGTTAGTATAAATAACTATATGAAAGATTGAAATTTCAGAGTGCCAATTTTGGTTTTTACAAAACAGCTTCTGGGTTCATCATTTTATAAGCCATATCATTTGGTAGCCAAAAACCAATAGACTTTCTTCTGATATTCTGTACTTTTTTTATATTTATGTCGAAAATATTATTTTCTGTATATTTTTATTTTATTAATATTTATTATATAACATTTTTTATTAAATTTATTTATAATGAATATTATTATAATATTTTTTCTTATTTTAATATTTTTAGTGATGACAGATTCAAATTCTTGTCATTGTTATTCAGATACAGGTGTCTTAAGGTTTTCATGTGTGTCCTTTTCATGGCAAAGATGAGATACCTTATCATTTTGACAATGTCCCCTGAATTTTATGCAGCTGGCAATGTAAAAATAAATTAAACATTTACTTAAATTTTGGCAATTTTCTTGGTTATTATGTAATTATATTTTAGAAAAACTGTGATATTTCATATTCACCATTGTTTTATTTTTTTAAAAAGGATTTTTTTCTCAATTTTTGGGTCAAAAATTAGAAATTAAATTTTACAATCTTGTAAATATAAAATTAAACTACAGTAGGCTCTCGATAATTCGAACCTCGGTAATTTGAAAACCTCTATAATTCGAAGAAAACCCTTGGTCCCCCAAGAGAACCTCTATAACTTGAAGAAAATCAATGTATTTTGGTCCCCTCTATAAATCAAAGTGAAGCTAGACCGGCCCACTCCACAATTCGAAAAATTAGTCATTTCATGGAAAGTGTCGAGGCAATTTTTCCAAGAACTTACCTCCCTCCAATGTCTATGATTCATGCTACACCACCCCTGAAATGCTTTAGTGCAGTTTCAGCCTTAAAATGGACCCTGTACGTTACAACTCTTTGTCACACACCGAAAAGAAACAAGTCATCGTGGCTTTTGAAGAAGGAGGAAAAAAGAAAGATTCCTCAAATTGAAGAATGCCTCAAAACGTGGTTTAGTCAGTGCAGGCAAGAAAATATCCCTATAGGAGGACCCATTTTAAAAGAAAAGGCTAGTCTTTTGCAGCAAGTTTGGGTGTCACCAACTTTCAAGCCAGTGAGGGATGGTTGTAAAAATTCAAAAAACGGCAATCTAAAATATAAGAAAGTGTGTGGAGAAAGTGTGAGTGTAGATCCGGGCATTTCTATCGAATGGAAAACTGGACTAATCAGTTTATCGGCTAATTATGAAGTGAAAGATATCTTTGAACTGTGATGAAACAGGGCTGTTTTATAAATGCTTAACTGATCACACCTTGGCATTTAAGGACGACACCAGTCATGGAGGCAAACACAGCAAGGAGAGGGTTACAATCTTATTGGCAGCCAATATGGATGGATCACAGAAATTTCAACCTTTTATGATAGGAAAATCTGCTAAGCCTCGCTTAATCTACAGATCAAATAAGAAGGCGTGGATGACAGCAGTATTGTTTTCTAAATGGTTAATGAGCATTGATGCTGAAATGAGAAGAGAAAAACGAAAAATTTTGATGTTTATCGATAATTGCACAACCCATAAAGATGTCCCTTAACTTGAAAATATAGAGCTGAAATATTTACCTCCTAACACAACTTCAATTCTTCAAACCCCTAGATCAAGGAATTGTTAAAAATTTTAAAACCTTGCATCGAAAAGAAGTGGTTAGAACTGTAATAGACACAATGGAAAATGGAAATAACCTGTGCAGCATTTCAGTGCTTACTGCAATTGGAAATGGCTCACAAAGCATGGGAAGAGGTTAGCTCACAGACAATCGCAAATTGTTTTAAAGCCTGAGGATTCATCAAGGATTAGGAATGCAAGGACGGAAATGATATGGTTCAACAAGATCTGCATTATGAGGGACCTTTTTGAGTGCTTGGAACAGACTTCCAGAGGTTCCCATAACCTTCAACGATGTTAATATTGACAATAATGTTGCTACAGCAGGTACACATTGTCTGATGAAGACATTATGAAACAGTCAATTGTGGTTAATCAACAGATTTCTAACAATGAAGATGAAGACAACGATGTTCCGATGGTGTCTTCTAGGGAAGCAACCTTTTTTTTAGGAGGCTTGCATCATTTTTTCAAAAAGTCCGAAACGGATAACATCCAATCTGGTTGTGTGTTCAAAGCAGTGAGCACTTTGGAAAATGCTATGGACCAGATTGCAGCCAACCAAGCAACCCAAACGAAAATAACCGATTTTTTAAGAAATGATATAACTTTTTATAATAAATAAATTGATCCACATGTATTATTATAATATGTATTTTACTAAAATATAACTTTCTTCAATTCAAATTTATACTTTCAGCCCCTCTTTAATTCGAACTCACTATTTCAAAAAACTCGATAATTCGAATTTTTTGTTAGGTCCCTATAAATTCGAATTATTGAGAGTCTACTGTATAACATTTACGTTTCAAAACAAACAGTGACCGATATTTTTAATATTCATTTTAAAGGAAGTATTCTCTTTCAAACACAGAAAAAAGTATGTTAAAAGAGAAACAAATAAATTAGTTTTAAATAAAGGCTTACACAATTCGTAAAATACCCATGACACTTCTGCGAGTACCCACCAAAAAATCGGTGGCACTCTAAGGGTTAAAGTGCAGTCATTTTAAATATCTTATAATGGAATAATATGAAATTGGACTTGGCATTACTCTATTGCAACTTAAAATGTTACCTACCATCACCACTCTTAGTTAAAACTTGAATTTTCTCATTATCTGCAGTTGTAACTGGCATATTTGGATCTAAAACTTCATTTTCGCTCATCTATAAAGTAAAATAAAATTGATAAGAAAATGTTTAAATTGCATTGTAATAGAAAGAAAATTTAGAGAAAAAGAACTAAGTACAATTTTAAAAATATGGGTAAAGAGTATAAAACAAAAAATGATGTAATAAAATATTCCAAAATAATGATTTGCTCATTGTGCTATTATCATTAGATAAAAATTACAACATAAAATTTTGGGGTTTCATACAATCTAATCAAAAACCTTTATTGATGATAATGGTGTAAAATAGAAATATTTTTACTATTGAAATGAAATTCCAAATTTTACAATCTTACCAGACAAAGGGCAACACTCTCCAGGGGATATCCATACTTATTGAGGATTGGGCGCAAAACTTGTGCCAATGATCTAGCAGGATTAGACCTAACACCAATTGTCTTGCGATTAGGTAGATCTACTCGGAATATTACTCTACGCTCTACCCGTACTTCTTTGCTTCCCAACACCTGGATATCTTCATCCAAATCAAGCGGCTAAACAAAATAAATCAAGAGAGTCAGTTTCCAGAAATTAATTTGCATTAGAGGCTAGTCAATACAATTAACACGTTACACTAAAAACTATATTTTTAACAGATCAATTACTTTATAATATAAATGTGAATTATAAATAAATGACAATAATTCAATTTTGGGCTACTTTTTATGTTACTCTAGCTAGATAATGCTTCTTTAAATCTTTTAACAGTTGAAATATAACACTTTGTTTTTCATAAACTATAATAGTATACATAAAAATTTATACATAAAATATGAACTATAAATAAAGAAATCTCATCTAGAAAAATGAATGGCTTTACAAATATAAACTGCAAAATAAAACAACTGATATTAAAATTTAAAAATAATCAAAATTGTAAGGTATATTAGGTGAGGACAGTGACCCTTACTTCCTTTCTCCATAACACTTTCGATTTTTGAGGGTATAATACATAAATATTTTAGAACTATTATTACAAAAACACAGAAGATTCAATGTGTTTTAAGTGGTAGAGATACTTTTCAACACAGAGGTCTCATTTCCTAGAACCCTTGAGCTTTTACTGACATAATATCTACAGAAATGGGAAAGAAAAACCAAGGATGTTGAACAAAAAATAATTCTAATTCAACTAATAAGACTGCTCCGAAAGAAAAGGAAACAATTATTGATATAATAGTTTTTCAAAATCTCCAAGAAGCAGTAGTTTTAAGCTGAATGCAAAACAAGTTGCAGGCGGGTTTGATGTTTCAAAGAGCAGAGCTTAATGATAAATTTCTGATGAGTACGTAGCTCAAAAATATCACAACAGAAATATTTTGACATTTTTCTAATTATTTCTATCCACAATACTATATTGTACAAAAATGGATGAAATAACTTAACTCATCTTTAACAATTTTGGTAAAAAAAACAGATGATGGGGAGAATAATTGACTAATTTTACTTGTACAATGAAATAACCAAAAGTTCCCTTTCCTCGAGGGAACTACTTGATATTAGTAGTTTTCATAATTTAAACCAACCTTTCCACTACTATCATTATTGTTGTCACAAAAGAAGACCTCAAATGCAGAATATTTCAAGCCACGCTTTTCAAGGAGCCTAGTCACCAAGTCACGAATAGTTTGCCTTTGCTGCTGATTACAACTATTTCGTGTAGTGTTGACAACTGTGGTAGCACCATCTGGAAGGATGACCCTACACAAAGGACATGCTCCCAAAGGACCCTCGCTGCCAACTCTTTCTGCACTCCACTCAGATGATGTCAGAGACTGTAAAAAGAAATGATTTAGTTCCCTGCACTATACTCTTGCTCATATATAAGTACAGTAAGACCCTGCTTGACGCTGTTTCAGCATAACGCGGTATTATTGGGATTCCCCTAAATCCCACACTGTATTGATACTTGTTGCATGTGTGTGCAAAGGAAACGGCCATGCACCAACCAAAAGCGGTGCACTTTATAGTGACGGTGATATGTAGATAAACTATGTATTTTTTTCAATGTTCTTTTGTTAGTCTGTCTAGAAAAAAAGGTTCTAACTGTATTCTCCTAAGTTGCAATCCCAGTAAAAATGCAGCTTTCTTACATCACAGTTGATTTATTTGTTCTCATCAAGGTTATAAGGTGCATAAAGATATAAACATAATATTTTACTTTATTGTGATAAATTCAGCAAGAACTGATAAATTATCTTTTTTTTGTACTTTTCACTGATCCCCATTACATATTTAGATATCTACGTGTTATGTTGCCTCGTTTAACACTCAAAGTTATTGGAACTTATCCGCCACATTAAGCAGGATCTTACTGTACATGCTTGATAAATCTAGGAAATTGATGGATATTTTAAAATTGTTTTGAAAATTGTAACTAACACTTTCATGAAAACCAGTAACGACCATAGAGACTAACATAGTGGGTAAATTGGATATGATGTAAAAATGTAAAGAAATTTATCCAAGGAAATCTATGACAAGAAAAATTAATTTAGTATATTGGAAAGTATACTTTTTAAGGTTTCTTTTTTGTGCCATTCAAAAATTTCAAACAGTACATCTGATGGGTAAAAGATTATTCCTATCATTGAATATAAAATAATTTACTTCTTACAGACTTCTATTTCATTATATTTATCTATCAATATTAATACAATTTAAAGCATAATTAAGAACAATGAAGAGTAACAGCACATTAATAGATTGAAGGATAACACTGAGCTAATGGATGTGATCAACCGCGTTGCTGAGTCAGTTAAACACCAACATGCTGGTCACAAGCCACTACATATATGTATAGGATAAACATAAGGCTCAGAGGCAAACTTTCCAATTTTCTATATGTATTAAGGAAACTCAAATTTCTAACCACCATATAAGTGCTTATATGGCATTAGTTTGTAGCAATTTTTGGCATATCTTCTTACATAGGGCAATGAAATCCATTACAGTCACTTGCTTCTTATAAAGAAAAGAGGAATAAGATAATGCCAAGATAATGATGATGTGTTGGGTGAATTCTTTGAAATCAAATGAACCCATATTTTAAAGTCAAAGGATCATAATTACCTTTTGTCAGGAAAAAAGTCTATTACTGTCCAAGTTTTAAGGGTTCAATTCCAAAGAGCCATGTAATCATGATTGCTCCAATAAGAATACATGGGCTAAATATTTAAAAAAATTTTAAAGCTCTTTTGGAAGTATAGAAGATGCAAATTTCAAACATTTACAGAGAGGAGGTATCCCTGTATATAACCATTATTTTTTGTTATAAATGGTCACTGTTTGATTCTATGGGTCGTTTACTTTGACTCCAAAAAGAAATACATGGTAAAATTAGTTTAGTTTTTTACTTATCAACAGTTGTGAAAAGAGAAAATTAACTTCAGAAACTATCAGTTTCAAACCTTTGGTTTCATTTCAATCTACTATTTTCATAGAATAATTTGGATGATATAATTTATAAATGGTGATAAAGGAATTAATATTGATTAAGGATGTTTAATTACCGTATTTTTCGGACCATAAGACGCACTTTTTCTTCACCGAAAATTGGGGAGAAAAGTGCCTGCGTCTTATGGTCCGAATACAAGAAGAGCGGCAGCGGGACCCGCTGACACTAATGCCGGGCATTTGTATCAGAGCTGCAGCGGGGCCCGCTGCAGTCGACTCGCAGGATCAAATATTATTCTGTTATACATTATTTTAGTAAAGCCTTCGACTCAGTAGACTAGTAAATTCATTGATCATGCCCCACTTTGATTACGGTGACATTGTTCCAAGATCTATCAAGAGATCTACCCAATAAGCTCCAACGCATCCAAAATGCGTCCGTTCGATTTATATTTTATTTGAGAAAATTCGACCATATTTCTGGTGCATTTAAAAAATTAGATTGGATAAAAATCGAAACTCGCAGACAACATCACATTCTAACGTTAACATGTACTGTTTTGCGAACGCAATCTCCTGAATATCTCTTTTCCGAATTTGCAAGATTTGAGTCCGTCCATAATTGCAATACTAGAGGGAGATTCAATTTACTAATACCGAAGCACAGAACAGAGACATATCAAAAATCATTTATTATAACTGCTACCACGCTCTGGAATACTCTTCCCTCCCACATAAAATCTTCCATTTCCACACGATCTTTCAGAAGAAAATGTCTTACTTATCTTAATCATATATCCAATTTATTTCCTTCATCAATAGTCATCACATGTCTACAGCACTGAGCAACGCTCTCTCTACTGCTCCTTTCACTCTTAACCTCCAATTCATTTAACTATGCATCTGTCCTGAAATATTCTTTTTTTGCAGCTCAGTCCAATATCTTCTAATTTTATTATCTACACTTCGCCTCTCTTTTTGGCAATCAACTTAAACATACCATTGAATGTTTTTAATGATCTATTTAGTTATAAGATATGTTTTCAAATTTAACATGATCTGACTCATTGATTATTTTGTAAAATTGAAATTTTAGTATTCTGTTCTTAGTTAATTCTATCAGTAGGTTTGTGCAGGTTTTTCACACCCCCCTTCATTGTGGGTGTTTTCCTGAAGTGGATTTTTTTCCTAAGAATTTTCTTAGGTTTTTATATCCACTTAAATCTTTCTTATAATCATTATTTTTCTCTTTCTAATTCTTTTGGTACTTTAAACTTTTTTTAAAGAGGTTAGATGGAAGAAGAGACTTTTTAGTCTCAATCTCGCCTCCAAATAAAGACCTAAAGACCTATCAAATATTTTATTACACTATTTGGTTCAGAATATTTTTTCTCCTATTTTTCTCCTCAAAAAACCAGGTGCGTCTTATGGTCAGGTGCGTCTTATGGTCCGAAAAATACGGTACTTTAAATAATAATAATCTTTAAATATATTATACTTACAATATATTCCACTCTTCTTCAACAAAGTTCTTAATTAGAGCACATAATGACATTGCGTTAGGACCTGAATTTGAAAACATTCAACATCATTTCAAAAAGTGAAATCATGATGCTACCTGTCGAGCAAGAGCTCCCCTTTGAATGAGAGCAAGATCCGAAGAAGCCAAAGAGGACCTGCTACTTGCTAAATCACTTCTGCTGGAGCTTGCATCTTCACCTCTGCTGCTGGGAAGCAATGCTTGTGCTGCAGCTACTACTGCTGCAGCTGCCCTCATTTTTTGGTAATCTGTCTCTCCCCGATCTTTTGATTTTGAGCGGTTTTTACGATGCCAGGGCAGTAGTGATTTACGACGACGTTCTTCTGCATCACTTCGACTTTTCTTCAGCTATAATTACATTTAGATTTAGTTTTTAAATTTTTATTTTTATATTGTATTAATTATTTTACATGTTACAGTACAGTCCTTTCAGACTCTATTAACTTCAAACATTTTTATTTCAAAATCAATTAGATCATATCCATTATCAACAGGGATATAAAGAAAATGGAATTGATATTTACTTACTTTTCCAGTGAGAATATCATCATCCTCATCATGATTTGGATGAAGGCATAAGTCAGCATCCAAAGTTGTAATGGAGCCAAAAGAGAGGCTTTGTCCAGACATATCCCTCATGAGACATTCTTTGTATAGATTGGACTTGAGGAATCTAGGATAACTGTCAAACTTCATGAGATTGAATATTTGTTTCTGAGCCTAAAAGAAAAGACAAAAACTTTGACACAAATATTCCAAACTTCATTCTTGAAGTAATAGGATACATATATTTGTTCAAATTATTATACCTTTACTTTTCAATCACACTGAAGAATAAGATGGAAAAATAATCAGGAGTGTCAAACTGATGAATATTAGGTTCTTAGGAAATTCACCGTTGATTTTCAGGGAAATAAAAAAAATGAAGAATACTATTGACCAAGTTTAGCCTATAATTTAATTAGCATGCAGCACGGAAAGAGAAAGCTGACTAACAAAGCCAAGCAACAAATATTCATTGATGGTTGTATATAATATTACCAGCCTCTATCCTATATCCCGAGTGGTATTCTTCTGGGCATTCATAATATTTTACACTCAATTCATTCTGCCAAAATTTTGCAAACCACTCACACACTGTCCATTCAATTACAGCATAGTCCCTCTACACAGCACAATTTTTACAGTGGCTTGAGCTTTACAATTGCCATTAAGGACATATAAAAGCATTAAATGATCGAAAAGGATCTTTTGCTCTCCATCACAGGGTAGGGAAGGGAAAGACTTAAGACATGGTTGATATTCAAAGGCTTTAAACATTAAGAAAACCCATTATGAGATGAAATTGAGAATTTAAAGAGAAGAAGTTACAATCAAATGTGAAAAACTTATGTCTTCTCAAAAATGAGAGCGAATTCAAGGTACTTACATGGTGTGTCCTGAAAGTAGTAGGACTGATTTTTTCCTGCACGCGCGGACGGTCGGACGGGAATTTTTTGGATTGCAAATAGAGGGGGGGACTGTAACGAAGCGCTGACAACAATTGGAAGTCGATTCCCAGCTCTTGCGTTCTGTGCATTTTAGTTTCCTCGGACCTCTGTCAAGCGACCTCGTCACGGTACGCAATGGACCGTTTGCTGGAGCAGCGCTACGCAGTGAAATTCTGCGTTAAAAACTAGGATAAAACGGCAAGGAGACACATAAACTCATCAAGGCAGCTCACGGGAACAGTGCAACGAGCAGATCAACCGCATTTGAGCGGCACAAGCTTTTTCGAGAGGGGAGAGAAGATGTCGAGCGCTCCGGACGCCCTTCGACCTCGAAAACGGACGACCATGTGGCGCGAGTGAAAAAATTATTGAACACTGACCGTCGAATGAGTGTGAGAATGTTATCGGACGAACTTTTTACGTGCAAGTGCTCGAAAGACTGCGAAAACGCATCGTCCGTTTCCGACCAGCTATCGCCGCCTCGTGAGTCCTGCATCACGACAATGCGCGGGCCCACACCGCGTTCACTGTTTCCAACTTCCTGTTGAAAAACGGTGTTGCAACCCTGCCTCACCCACCCTACAGCCCAGATATTGCTCCCCCGGTCTTCTTTCTCTTTCCAAAACTTAAAAACCCGCTGAAAGGACGACACCACGGGTCGGTGAGACCGTGGTGAGGTGGTCACTTGACAGAGTTCCGAGGAAACTAAAATGCACAGAACGCAAGAGCTGGGAATCGACTTCCAATTGTTGTCGGCGTTTCGTTACAGTCCCCCCTCTATTTGCAATCCAAAAAATTCCCGTCCGACCGTCCGCGCGTGCAGGAAAAAATCAGTCCCACTACTTTCAGGACACACCATGTATACTCTCTTTGTAAAACTCTACAAGGTTTCTCTCGAGGTTTTCATCATACCAAAGAAAATATAAGGACCCTCCTGATTGCCAATCCTAGAAATCACAGTAATTAATTACCGATATTGTAAGCTATTTATTGTAATATTAATGTCACAATTTACGGTTAGCCTTTTGTCAAATAGCAACGACCATATACTGCCAACTGAGATTTAAACACACACACACAAAACAAAACAATATCAACAACAATGACGATTACAAATAATATAAAAGATTCTATGAAATTAGTATGATATTATTTACATAAAGTCTGTCACACCATAAGATATGAATAAAACCATTGGATGCTGCTACACATTCTTAAGTTCCTAGACCAATTACAGTTCTTCATAAGTAAAATTGTGCATATTCCATTTAGAAGTTAACAACGATAGATAATAAGCATTGCTCGAAGGAGTTGCCCTTACCATTGGTCATTCCCTCTCAGCCACAAAATGAAAACAGTCCAAAGGTCAACATATTGGCAGTATAAAATACAAATTCATGAGTGTTTCATATTTTTTTATATTCATAACAAAACTTTAGGGCAGGGAAGGGATCCAATCCTGTTGTTCAAGTTTTCTAATTTTTGTATTCATCCCAATTTACATAAATTAGAATTTCATTTTGTAAAATTTACTTTGAACTGCCAACTGATAAGAACCTGATAATCTTATCTTTTAGTAAAATCGATATTTTTAGGCGTGACTTCGTGGAAAGCCATAATAAAATGAAATTAAAACTTTGTATTTTCCACACTGAGGTTTATTCTGCGACCGGTCTTCTGGAGAAGATGTAAAATTATTTTACGAAACCGGTCGCAGAATAAACCTCAGTGTGGAAAATACAAAGTTTTAATTTCATTTTTTTTTATCTTTTAGTTCCTAATACAACGTTTATCAAATAAAAACTTAAATACAACTTAGAAAAAAATAGCTTATCTATACTTCTATGTTATCCTGAGTTATCCTATTTTAATTCTTTCACTATCCTTGCTACACTTTTCTGCTTATTGGATCTTCATGAAATTAAACTAGTTGCCTTTCTCAATATATTTTCAAGATTTTTTCATTTTTATAACCAGTGATAATTTGTTAACTTTTATAGGGTTTTAGAGCAACTTTTCCCATATTTTTATTATCTTTGGATAAATCTTTGAAATTATTATGTAAAATGTAGGAACTTAGTCACAATTTTGTACTACATAATAAACTTAAGTCATGGAAAACTAGATTTCAAGTTTTACCTGAAGGAAAAGAGTTGGTTCAGCGGCAGCCAAGCCCTCTTCCGTCTCCTGCCTTGCATGTGAATCTACATTCACAGGTTCGGGAGCCCCAAGACAAAGGTGGCGCTGAAAAATGTCCCGAGCCATTGTAGCTCTTCTTGAAAGCTGGATTGACTGACTGCCTTTTCCATCTGAAGTCTTGGTTCCATCATTTGGTGTAATACGATATCTTTCACAGGCAACCCAGAAGTAAATATTTTCAGCACTGAATTCCTTCTTAAGAAACTCCTGAAAATCAAATGACATTTTTTTGAATCCAGACTATTCTATTAATTTTCTAAACCTACATGTTAATTCATTTCAAAGGAACTTGAGCTCAAGGGCCAAATTATGAAACTGGTGTTTGTAAATCAACAGTAAGAAGGCTGTTGATTTTCTTTCCTTCACCTTCCAAATCCTCTAATAGTTTCTATGATGAATTGATATAAAAAAAATATTTGGAAATATTAGTACCATCAATTGGTAACAGTCCAACATCCATGTACCTTAATAGGGAAGGATTTTGTATTACTTAACACGTTAAAGCGTGCATTTTTTCACAAAGTCAAACAGAAGTGAAAAATAGTGACATGACTGGGACTTGAACCCAGGTCTCCCACTTGCCGGGCAGGTATGCTGACCTCTACACTACGCTCAATTCCACTTCTGTTTTTGGGTGATGCCTTGCGAGCAAGGACTCCATGTACCTTTGTATTACATAGTTTTTTCCACTTTATATAAAAGATACTATCTTACACATAAATAACCACCAATAACTCTGATAGTTTGAAGAATGAAGATTGACACATAAAATTACTGACAAGGACCATAAGCATAAGTGTCACACAACTTTTTAAAAAGAACAGAGTATGGCGATAGAGGATCTAATTCTTCAGAGAGAAAAAAAGTTCTGTTGCTGGGTCGTGAACCAGCATTCACCATGCAAAAATGACAGATCGAAAATGCTCTTTGAATGCCTCTCTCAATTTCACCACCACCTCTACTCACAACAGACGAGATCTCCACTCCACAATCCACTTTCTGGACAATAACAGTGTGGTTGTAAACTTAACAAAAGATGTAACAAACATCCAGACCCTGAGAAGAAAATTTCCTCCTCAGCCGGGAATTGTACCCGGGACCTCAGCATTAGAAGAGAGAAAGAATTATTTAATTAGTAACATAATAAATTTGAGGAGAGAGGACGTTGGACCAAGGTCCTCTACTGGCCAAGCACATACTCTCACCAGTGTACACACCATGCTACATCAATTCCACTTCTGTTTCCACATGATGCATTACAAGCAAAGCGATGGTGCTCCATACAATGGCCACAGCCACCTCATAGATCCTTCTGACAAGGGGACCCTTAGGACTGCGGCACAGGATATTGGATAAGACCGGTATGGAAGTGTAGCTTAGATATTACTTATAATAACCTGAAAATACTAGGGGCCAACTTTACCTTGTTTCTTTGTAATTAATGTTTAAAAATCATCAATTCTAGCCGCTTCCAATATAGGATCCGCAGCAACAACTTATCAACAAGCAAATGGTGGCAAGGTGCTAGCATGTTAGATACCTAATAATACTATACCTGGTTCGAACCCGGTTGATACTTTTTGTTTTTTTTTTCTTTAATCACTTTCTTTTTTTGGCAAACGTTTAATCAATTTAAATGCTGTCTTATTATTTTATTTTTCATGGGTCATATAATTAAAACATATTTTAAATATAGAAAATTTTTAGTTCTTTATAATGTACTATCATTGCAAGAGTTTACCAATATGTGGAACATAGATTATTCCACAGAAATACACCCAAATGTATCAACTGTCTAATAGGTGTATATATATATATACACACACACACACACATATATATTTGTATAATTTCGAAGTAACCAAGAATTTCCTGCTATCCAAAAATTAGTATTATGTATATGATATTTAATTTGATATTTTATTTAATGACAGGTAGGGTTGGGATTATAATTGGAAATAATTTTCCTTGTGATTTGGTATCTCCAACTTTCTATTAAGAAACACAATTAAAACGTTGAAATCTATAAGCTATGTTCCTTTAAAATTTTTGTATTTTAAATATGATTAAATTATATGAGCCATGAAAAATTAAATAATAAGACAGCATTTAAATTGATTACATGTTTGCCAAAAAAAGAAAGTAAAAGGAAAAAAAAACAAAAAGTATAAACCAGGTTCGAACCAGGTTCAGTATTTTTAGGAATCTAACACGCTAGCACCACACCACCATTTACTTGTTGCTGCAGGGCTTATATTGGAAGCGGCTAGAATTGACCATTTTTAAACATTAATTACAAACAAATGAGGGAGCGTAGTCCCCTTGTATTTTCAGGTTGTTATAAGTAATATCTAAGCTACACTTCCATACCGGTCTTATCCAATATCCTGTGCCGCAGTCCCAAGGGTCCCCTTGTGAGACATAGCCAATCACAAGACAGATATTAAAGGTATCGCACTCCTTACGGCTAACTTTGGATGAGGGAAGGATATGTTTTCTCAACTTAGTACCTGAAGCTGTGCAAAATTTTCGCAAAGTAAAACAGAAGTTAAAAAAGCGAGATAGCTCTGTGCATTATATGAAATACAGAGAAAAATGTCCTACTTAAAACAGTACCACATACAATTAATCTCTTACATATAGTATATAAAATAAGCCCACATTTACAGCTATATTTAAGGCCGAAGATAACCTGAATAAGATAGCAAAGAAGAAATCTTACAAAAACTTGACATTGAATACATATCTTACTGATATAGAAAAAACAGTGCAACCAATTGTACAATCATGCTAAAATATCTACTGATACCATATGGGAGTTCTCTGACTGGCAATTATTTACACTTGAGCTCTTATAATTAATTACAAATGTAATACATTAAATACTCAAAGCAATAAAGCCCCTTTTTCATTTAAACATTTTTAAGACAGCTTAAAATGAATCTATGAAAACAATCCATAGAAGGAAAAGTAGATGAAGGAAAATCCTTGTGTACTGGGTCACATAGTTTTTATTTTAATGAGTTACCATGGTTGTGACCCGTCTGATCATCTTCAGACTGAAGATACTATTTGTACACCTTTAGAATGGATGTAAAGCCCTTATTATTGGATTCCATCAAAATAATTAATTTTGAAACTCTTTAATTGATAATTAATCTACATTAATAACTTCATGAATTTGAAAAAGAAATAAATTGATCAGTATAAGAAGGATACCCTGCTTAAGCCATAAAGATAATGGGGTCCCCTGAGATTCCACTTAACACAAGTTTTACAGTACTATCTAATATTTAATCTTGGTTGAAAAGTGATAGCTCAACTCATCTACACTGAAGAAGTATTAATGATTGCATTTAACAATTACTTACAGCAAAAGTGTGAAGCCCAATGGGATCCTCAAGAAGTTTCTCAAAGGAAGTGGCCCAGCCTCCTACCCTCCCCACATCCACCCCACGCTCATCAGAGAGTGGAGGAGGAGGAGCCATCAGAGAATTATCTGCATCACTCTTTGCTGCAGGGGGCTCACACTTTCCCTGAGTTAACTTTTGATTGGAAACCAGCAAATCTGCACTCACCACCTTCTCACCTTCATCATTCCCTTCAGAGTGACGTGATGAAGAGAGCTGTGGATAAAATTATTTACTCTTTATTCTTAATTAAAATTAAGGTAACATATCAGGCAAAAAGAGAACAATAAGTAACAGAACAGGTAATGCACCACAAATTTAAAAATTAAATAAAGTTCTCCTATAGAATCATAAAAAATCTATAAAAACAATTTTTGGTTGTTTGCAATGCAAATAAAATACCTTACCCCAGAAAATACAAATGTCTTGTTTAAGGATGTGTTGTATTCAAACACTTTGTAATTTCTTCAGACTAAGTGGATGGTTCATATTGTGATCGCCAGCATTTTTTATCTTTTATATATATATATATATAAAAGCTTCGGGGGGATATAACATATTCTATTATATATAGATAACTATGGGGTAAAAAAAATTTGAGGATATAAATGTCTGGCTCAAACCGCAGGGGCCACCTGCTTGCTGATATTTTCTGTGTAATGGCCATCTAAACCTAACCCAGGAAAAAATATAAAATCCACTATACCTATCATGGGTTCGATTCAGGGAGGCTCCAAAGTCTGATTTTTCTCCATAAGAATGCATGGAGTCGATTTCTGACAATTTTAAAAAAATACTTCCCAGAAACTTATATCAACCAAATTTCATATGGCTATAGATAATATACCTTTCTACACAAAAATGTTATCAATTATCCACAAAAGATCATGGGTTCGATGTCAGGAGGTGAAATATTTTCAAATTTTGAAAAATTGTAGCTCTCTTAACATGAGACATAGATCATTCAAACTTTCTATACGCATAGATACTTACATAATGTACTTCTAAAAAAATCAACACCTTCCTATATACCATGGGTTAGATTCCAGAGCGATCCGTAATCTCAATTTTTCTCATAAGGAATACATTGCCAATATTTTCGAAAGCTTTTTATGACACTTCCCAACCGCGCAGAGGTTCATAATTTCACACAGCGATAAAGGGAACATTCCCACATAAAGGCATCCCTAAGATTGTCGTAAATGGTCGTTGGTTCGATTCTAGGGGGCGTTAACTATAACTTTGTAATGTATCGGGAAATATGCATAAGTAGTTAATTAAAGACTCATTTTGAGGTATTTCCTTAAAGTATTTCCATTTGAATTTTGGAGTGTTTGTAAAGATAATCATACTCAAGCGAAAGATGACATTGATTTTCGCAGGATGCCCAAAGTTCGACGACGGGGCAGTATTAATGCTGCATTAGGAGAAGCATGGGAAGACAATGTCAAATTATATATGAGCTCCGATAATTTCATTTAGCTTATATTTAGTACTGGGGAGAAGATTAACCTTTCGTTAAATCTTATTTTCATTAAAAGATATATTATTAAATTGCTTGCTGTTAGCAAGCACACCTTAACTTGTATCAATATATGTCTTGTCAATACGAAATCATTTAGTCAAATTTTAAAATAACCAATTGAGTATCAGTTCAAAAATAAATATTGTTACGTTAAGTATATATGATTAATTTTTATATCTGTCACTTGTACATTTAGTATAGAGGAGTGTATAATACAATCAGAATTTGTTCCATTACTTTTTCATGTGAGTTAACACAATATATGCCAGTGTGAATATTTACAAGTCATTCAACAGTTTTGTTAACTTAAAGTTTCAAAGATCGATAAACAAACTATATACAATAATTATAGGCTAAACATTAGCTATTCCTAAATAAGCTGCTAAATATTATTAGTAATCCCCAATTTTTACCCCTTACTTATCCTTGGTGACTAGCAGGGTAGGTAGACAATGTTTTCACGAGTTTATTTTAATTTGAAACTCAAACTTAAAATTGATTGGGAAAATAAGGGGGAATACAACCAATAATTTACTTTGACTTAAGCAAATGCCACATGTTCTATAAGAATTATGAATTACCACAATAATAACCACAGTTGCATGAGCTAAAATTATCACAAAGGTAGATTATTTTAAATTAAATGGGGGAAATTCAAAAAATTATCAGGAAAGCCTATTCAAGGATCTGAAGATACTTTCTCTGTTTGTAAAGAAGTCTCTCTTATGTAGATGAATGATAATTCTGAAGTACTAGGCAAGATTATATTATATTATAGGTTGACTGAAATGAAGAAAAAAAAAGGTTATTCCATTTTTGATCCAAAATGATCCAAGATTGTTCTGGGACTCTTTGAATATAACTTTACAAATAAGATCCAAAGAAAATTAATCCAATATCCCAATTTTAAAGTATTAACAAACAAGCAGCAACGTACTCGATTAGGCCCAAGAAGGATATTAATTGAAACATTGCCAGTTGAACATTAAAACATTGAGCATAAAAAACTAATAGCTATTTCAAAAAGAAGTATGGAAATGATTCCTAACTATTAGATAAATAAAAATATCATATCAATTGAAACAAGAAAGATTTGAAATTAACATAACATAATTCTTTGTTAGTTTGAATTTTTAATATATTGAGTAAAATTTCATTTATAACAATCTTCCTCACCTTATAAACATCATCATCAGATGCTGTTAAATAATTGACGAATCGTGGAGATAACCTACGTCCTCCAGCTCCAAAAGTACGACGGAAACCAGGGGCATTGTTCCACTTCTTTAATGGCTGATGACTCTGCACAAATGAAGAACAGAACCAACTTAGTGCTCCTGCTAATGCATGGAAATTCCAGGGTAATGATTTTAATTTCATGACATAGATTAATGAAGCACATATGGTTCCCTGTATCTCAAACTGAAAATTTCACGACACAAATAAAACGCGAGAAAACCATACCGATGATCGCCAATACATGAAACGAAACCATAAATTATGGAAGAAATGACTAATAGCAGTACTAGAAAAAGAAAATGCAATTAAATGGATGAAGAACGAGCATTTATAAAGAGCCATGCACACGTTACAAATACTATAAACTCTCATAGATCACAAGCATTTTAGGTCGATACTACAAACATAATGAATTACATTTTCGATGAAAATATCCAACGCCTGAAATTGTGTGATGAGCCTATCCGTGGTGTCCATCGGGCTAATAGGGAGCGGCGCACCAACTCATACATTGTTGACTCATTGGACGAAAGAAAGTCGCACGTGAAGGGATGTCGGAGGGGAAGCAACAGGTGGACCTAAATTAGTTGATGGTCAAGATTGCGGAAAGAAACAGTCCTACGGTGAATTGCAATCACGAGAACTGAACAAACAAAACGATCTAACAGCTACAATTTAATTTACGGAAGAAGCACCTTCTCTGAGATAAATGTAGATAAACAATAACTTCATACCATTACTTAATACAATTATACACCACAGTGGCATTTTTTAAGCTTGAAATGCACCAAAAAAGTGGAAAATTATTCTGCGCTGACTCAATTTTCTTTACAGGCGTCAAGTGTTTCATGTCGTTAAATTCTTCAGTGTATTAAGACATTTCACGTGGGATATAAGGCAGAAAAGACCCTTGCGTACCTAATTCGATTTAAACCCGACATTAATTTGCCACGCGATTTTCAAAATCAGCAGGCTTCATTGAACTGTATTGCATAACACCTCCGATCAGCAAAAATATTTCTGAGGAAGCATAAAAAGCTAATGATACAGCTAAAAACCCTGCTACCGGGATCACTTTTCACTAGCTAACGTTAAGATAGTTTAGAGCAAAGGTGGCAGTGACGATCTACATCCTGAATCAGCGATTTAATGGTACATCGATAGCAAGAAGATAAAATGAAGGAGTGCCATAGTTTCCGGAGAGGAAGAGTGACCGCCACTTCCCGGAAGTAGAATGAGTAGCGAAAGACAAAATAGCAACTGACGATGAATTTAGTAGCGACGATATACAACGAATATTCCAACGGATGTCTCGATATTGAAAGCGCTGTAAGCGTTACTGAAATCATAGTTTAGCTCAAAGGAATTTCTATTTTACTTCTCCTCCTAAAATACATTATAAATAAATTCTTAAAAATATAATATCATAACAATACAAACAAGTTACGCATTCCTTCACATTTTTTCCTCTAAGCGACGGATTTTATGCACCAAGTCGTGTTTTCGAAAAATAAATCCTTTAAAATAATACAAATTTCAAGTATCATTATGCTCAAGACAGCAATTTTACACTTCCACTATTAAATTTTGAATCAAGAGTCAAATAACTTCTATACTTTTCCAAATCTGTCCAAAAATACTTTAGACCTCTCGGAGTAACAAACCAATTCGACTTATTTCGACCGGAATGGCGTTCATTTCAAGCCTTCAGTTTACCTGAATTTATTCATCGAATTCAGGGAGTTGATGAAGTAAAGACGCCTTCGATTGAATTTCTGTTTAACCATCATTGATATACAACTGATTTCCATGACTAAATGAAGAGATAGTTCTCGAACAATAATTTCAATTGGTTAAATGGTGATAAAGAAAGATAACAAACCTTGCTCGGATCGTTTATCAGCAACTACCGAATAATAGCGGATTTACAAAGCCAATTGCAGCTCAACGACATACAGGAGGGGAAAACTGGAAACAGACCTTTTGAAACAAAAATAACCCCTAAAATTTTGGTTCGACA
Organism: Pantala flavescens; assembly: GCA_020796165.1. Classification (NCBI taxonomy): domain Eukaryota; kingdom Metazoa; phylum Arthropoda; class Insecta; order Odonata; family Libellulidae; genus Pantala; species Pantala flavescens. The sequence goes on along the minus strand of CM036880.1, from coordinate 34,867,568 downwards.
CATTTATCGTTAATTACCTCGGTTGAAACAAACAAAGCAAATGTTTCAGGGCTTCTCTTTCAATCACAAATATTCATCTTCATAATTTAAAGTAACTTACAACAAATAAATCCAAGGGATTTATCGCCGTTTCATTCACTTTTATATGCTTTCAGTCAAACCAAATACGACTTCCTTAGCATAATAAAAACTTATTAAGTTCCTGAAGATGGAATGTAAAATTAAGAAACCGGTCGCAAGTAAATCAAACCCGATTCTCCGCTCAAAGTCTTTTTTTGGATACCCGTGATCCATTACAAGATAAAATATTTTAGTGCGTTTTAAAGAAATCTTCGAAAATATTTTTGGCTGGGATAATAGGTGTTACAAATTTTCCTCGCATAAAACGGAAAGATATTGAGAATCAATAACCTTTAAATCATTTGAATTTGAAAATAAATTTAAAGCAATAATCAGGATTTTAAGTTCCTTAGATCTAGCAATCAAGTAACTTACCCTTTGTGCTACTCCGAATCCGCAATTCATTGAAGAACTGTAAAAATTCTATAGCGAGATTAATTCATGTCATTAGCCCAAATGAGCGGCCGTCGTATTAAAACAATACCAGATGAAATATGGTATCTAGAGGTACACTCGATTCGTAAGACATAATTTTATAACTTATTTTTCTTTAAACTCCCTTTCTATGGAGCGACGGCAACACCGCACGCGGCGCTTCAACCTTCCATTGAAAACGTTAATTGAGATGATTGGGAGCATTACTTATCTGTCATCTCATTTTCCGACTCCGTCTTCGCGGATAAGACTCCTTTTACAGCTGAAATATTATAATACTTTAAATTGATCTGCAATTAACTATACTCCAGGCGACTATGTTGGATCAATCCGAATGAAATTATGACTAAAATATCAACAAGGTCACTTAATACAGAGTTATGAAATACTACGAATGATTCGCTTAGAACGAAAATGAGATAAATATTCACTATCACGATAAAATGCAGAAGATTCGAGCCAACAATCTAACAATAACTTCGAGGAACTATTTTGTTTAATGAAAATTTTTCACATTTCAAGTGAAAATAAAAAATTTATCCTGGAAAACGTTCTTCATAAAATAACGATATCGGACTTCGATGAGCAAAATTTATTTTCTTGGTTTAATTTACGAAAATAACGATCGATTCTTCAAATCTTTTGAATAAAATCCATGAAGATTTTTTATCATTTAGAAAAGGGTTTTGAATGTCAAAACGCTAATAGTTAAACACCATCCGCATTTTCATGTAATTTCATCAGAAAGTTATAACCATTGTTTAAGTGAATTTATAATATATATAACCACACAGGAAAACGGATGCCATTTTCAGGATTAGGCAAATTAGATGTTCGTGGATAGTCTGGATAATTAAGATTTTTTCGGAGCTTTTTCCACAACTTTTTCAGATGTACTTATCGAGTCTACATCTACATAAGTACCCTGCAAGCCACCTTTCGGCGTGTGGCAGGGGGTGTAAACCTGTAAAGGTGTTTAACCTATTCTATTTTACCGCGTATTTTAATCTATTGTTGTCGCATATCGTGCGCGGGAAGAAGGAATTCTTAAAACGATTCGCCCTAGCATCTATTTCTTGTATTTATTATCGGATCGGCCTAGATAGCAGGGGGGTCGCATAATTTCAATTACGTCTTCCGAAAACGTACTTTCTCTAAACTTATCTAATAAACGCAATCTGGCAGCTAATCTTCTATCTGCTAATGTTTCCCAACCTGCGTCTGTTAATAGTTTTGTTACGCTTGCCTTTTTATCGTAGCAATTCTTTACAAATCTCATAGCTTTACGTTGGACCTTTTCTAGTTCGCGGGTACTAATTTCGTCGGCGGGATCCCAAATACTAGATGCGTATTCTAGTTGTGGTCTTACTAACGCGAAGTAACAACGCTCTCTCACTCTTTCGTCGCTTTTACCTACAATACGCCTAATGAAGCCGAGTTTTCTTTTTGCTTTACCGTCAACAATTAGTATCGAAATTTCCGAATTAGAATTCATCGAACACGCAACAGTGAATTTAATTCATTCAATAGCGAATTGTTATGTTTTTAAATTAGAACAAATCCACCAATTAAAAATTCCTAAATCAACGTGGAAAATTCCACTTTCTGCATTTATGTGTAGAAGAATATTTTTAAAGGTGTTAGGATACTATTTATTTATTTATTTAATCACTGCAATTTGATCATTAGCTCAGGTGGCAGCGATGGTGCAGGGGTCCATATTACAATGAATTGCCCGGCATTCGCCCGAAGAATATATGAAACATTATAAGAAAAACGTATTAGGATATCGATCGGTGGCGGTTAGCCAAATTAAAGCGATTAAAGGACAGTTTCAGTTGTATCTTCGCGGTTTTAATAAACGCAATTAAAATAAATACTTATTAAAACATTTTATTCCCTAGTATTGATTTTAATTAGTTAATTAATCGATTCAAGTTATACAATGAAGGAGACCGTAAACATCTGTGTATTTACGACTGATTTCGGCCATCATTTGCATCATCCTTTGAATCGAGACCATATTCTAAAATACAATAACCATAAACTCTAATGAATTCTTCGAGACTAAGATAGCTAAAGCGTAAAAAAATTAATAACATTTCATACTTCATTTCGTCTCGGTAGTATTTGTCGTGATCGGTTAAAACATTGTTTCACAGGAAGATGCAAACAGTGCACGTATAATAAGTAATGCAATGAAAAGAGGTGATAGTGAATAGTTAGACCACCCGAATCAACTCGAGTGAACCGAATTCTACAACTATAAGTTCCTACTTTAATGGACAACCAGTAATCAAGAGCAAAATTAAATCATCGAAACGTTTAGCATACAATATACCACGATTGATAATTATCGCACAATTAAGTACATATAGGATAATATAAATTAAGCAATAATTAAATCGCTAAAATTATAGTTTTAATGTTAAACTTAAAAGTAGATAATGACTCAAGATTATAGACGATAAATCTCGTCTTTTACTCACAGTAATTTTCGTAGAAAAAAAGCATCCCAAATATTCGTCACCGCTTCATTTTATTACAGTTTTTTGAGCAATAAATACACTCAACAATGAATAAATACAAAAATACTTCAATTATTTATTTAAATTCTAGTAGACAAAGAGAATTCGTATCCCCTGATGAAATACTTTTAAGGAGCCCTTTGTTAAAAACAATTATGTAAAATAATGTAGAGATGGATCCTTCAGCTACGGTGATTAAAACTTCCAGGAAGCATTAATTACTAAATAATTTACGTTCAAACATCAGATACCGGACCATTTAAACCCCATGATTCGCTTGCACTGTGATTGATCGGTTGGCCGACACTGGGGCAAATCTATGTACTTCTTTTCTCTGATTTTGAACTCTTTTTCCCCTTATATACTATTAATTTTAATGTAATACTCCGGTACACAAATTTGTTAGTTTAACGCTTCATTTAATTATAATGAAGGATAATTCTTGCATGCTTTCCAGGAAAAAATATTTTAAATAAAAGCTGTTATACTTGTTATTTCTGAATTACTTTATATTAACGGTGTATATGAAAAAATAAAGATGCTCCTGAGCTATTAATGAAATAGCTGAGAAAGTGAGGGTGCAATCTGAATTCATTCGTTAATAAATCACCAATTTTCGGATCCATTACCAGATTCTATGTAGGGCGTGGAAAATACCATAGTGTACTTAATTATGAGGTTTGAGATGAGTATTCAATTACAACAAGAACTTGATTCTTACAGGAATGTAGAAATATTGATAAATATATTAACAATACGGATTGAGAAGTTTTCATAAAATTAAACGACCTCAAAATAATAGTCATTATCTGTATACTCAATAACAACATAAAAACCGCCATTGGCTTGGAGAAAATACGATAGCCAATATTATCTTTTAAACCCTCTAAAACTTAAAAATAATGATATTTCAAATTGTGGGAAGAAAAACGATAAACTTAATCGCTCTTGGTTGAGTTACGGCAGTAATTTCAAAATGTCCAATAAACATAGAAGATGAAATAGAAAGAACCGAAATCCGGTAGAACTAAAACTCTTAAGTGGAAAAGCATCCATAGTTATTTTACACGAATAACCAACATATCACGGCCACATCGATGGATTATATCGCAATTTCAGTAATTTAGTTTTTTTACGAGATTGAATGAATGATTACTTATCTGACATTGTATAAAGCAGGCAGCATTTCATAGTAAAGCGGAACAAAAGGACAAATATTTTTGGCCCAATACTCAAAGGAGACAAGACTGATTTCCACGGATGACAACGCGTTTCCAATGAAGAAGCGTCAACACTCGATTAATTAAAGTTTACGTTTCGGAAAGTGACTGCGATAAACGGTGGGGAAGAATTCTAACCCCGAGATGATTCAAAACGGGCAGTTTCCGGAAAAAAACCTTCAAACGAATTGAACTCGCCCCTTTGCGATGTATGAGGATAAGAATCTTTCCTTTTTCAAGCAATGATCTGAGAAATTAGAACAGAAGGCAGCGCCAATGGAATTCACAAAGTAAATATAGAAGTAAGAGGAAAGTAAGAGATATGGCTATCTATTATTAAGTTAACTGAAGGAAAGTAAGGAATTTTATCTATTTAAGTTGTTCACTATAAATACTAACATGACAAAGATTAGTAAGACGAAAACTACGATATAACTATCGCTAACTATCTATGAATACAATTACTGCAAATTAATCGTTTTGTGTAATAAAATAACTGATAAATCTATCCATGTGATGGGAAGTAAATATATTAGTTACATTCTTGTGGACGGGGAGGGAAAATGCCAATTTAGCAACTAGATATACGAGTTAAGGTGTGCTTGCTAACAGCAAACAATGTAATAATATATCTTTCAATGAAAAATAAGATTTTGCGGAAGGTTAATCTTCGTCCGCATTTCTGAATATAAGTTGAAGGAAATTATCGGAGCGCACATATACCTCAAACGATATTCCGATTTCCGTTATCATTTTTTATGAAGATATAGTAAACGCCCCCTAGCTTCGAACCAACGACCATTTACGACATTCTTAGGGTCGCTTTTATGTGACAATGATCTCTTTTATGGCTGTGTGAAATTTTGAACCTCAGCGCGGTTGGGAAACGTCATAAAAAGTTTTCGGAAATATGGCCAATGTATCCCTTATGAGAAAAATCGAGATTACGGGACGCTCTGGATTCGAACCCGTGACACCTAGGCAAGTTTTATTAGATATATTTTCCAAAGTACAATATGTACGTATCTATTTGTTTTGAAAGTTTGAATGATCTCTGTATCATATTAAGAGAGCTACGATTTTTCGAAATTTGAAACTTTTTCACCTCCTGGCATCGCACCCATGACCGGTTGTACGTAAACAATAGCATTTTTCCATAGCTATTAATAATAGCAATAGCTGTATGAAATCTCATTCTTCTAGCGTAATGGGAAGTATTTTTAAAAGTTATTTGAAAAACGGCCCCATGCATTCTTACGGGGGAAGGTCGATTTTTGGGACCTCCTAGAATCGAACCCATGATAGGTAGGATCGGTATTCGAATTTTTCCTAAGTGAGATTTGGTGGGCCATCAAGTAAAAAAATCGGCGGCTCCGTGGCCGAAGCGGTTTGGGCCTGACATTAATATCCTATATATATATATATCCCCTATATATATATACGAGTAAAGGTGTGCTTGCTGACAGCAAGCAATCGAAAAGTATATCTTTTAATAAAACTTAACATTTTCCGAAAGACTTTATTCGGATAAGGCATTCTTACTTAAGGACATTTTCGCAGCGAGCTCTGAATTGATATCGATTTCCCATGCATTTTTTACGGCAACATTATTCCCGCCCCGGCGTCGAACCAAGGCCATCCTACGAAAATTACTGTTATCTTCCGCTTGAATATGATTGACTTTATAAACATGCCAAATTTCAAATGGAAATACATTAAGGAAGTACCTTAAAATGAGTCCTAAATTCCCTATGTATTTCACATGGAGAATTAATTAACGCCCCCTAGCATCGAACCAACGACCTTTTACGATAATCTTAGGATAGCTTTTATATGAAAACTGTCCCCTTAATGGCTGTGTGAAATTTTGAACCTCTGCGCGGTTGGGAATTGTCATAAAAAGCATTCGGAAATATGGCTAATGTATTTTAAACGGGAAAAATCGAGATTACGGGTCGCTCTGGAATCGAACCCGTGATACATAGGCAAGTGCTGATTTTTTTCTAATTACACTTTGTATGTATCTATACTTGTAGAAGGTTTGAATGATCTATGTACGATATTAAGGGAGCTACGATTTTTCAAAATCTGAAAATATTTCACCTCCTGGCATCGAACCTATGACCGATTGTACGTAAAATACTACAATTTTCCGTAGACATATATATAAGCAATAGGTAAATGAAACCTTATTGCTCTTACTCAATTGGAAGTATTTTTAAAATTATTTGAAAAACGGCCCCATGCATTCTTAATGGGGAAAATCAAGATTACGGGACACTCTGGAATTGAACCCGTGACACATAGGCAACTGTTGATTTTTTTCAATGTACAATATATACGTATCTATACGTGTAGAAAGTTTGAATGATCTTAATATCATATTAAGAGAGCTACGATTTTTCGAAATTTGAAACTTTTTCACCTCCTGGCATCGAACCCATGACCGTTTGTACGTAAATAATAGCATTTTTCTGTAGATACTAATAATAGCAATAGCTCCATGAAATTTCATTTATCTAGCATAATGGGAAGTATTTTTAAATATTATTTGAAAAACGGCCCCATGCATCCTTACGGGGGAAAGTCGATTTTTGGGGCCTCCTAGAATCGAACCCATGATTGGTAGAGTAGATTTCCGAATTTTTCCTGAGTGAGATTTAGTGGGCCATTACGTAAAAAAATCGGCGGCTCCGTGGCCAAAGCGGGTTGGGCCTGACATTAATATCCTATATATATATACGAGTAAAGGTGCGCTTGCTTACAGCAAGCAATGCAATAATTTATCTTTAGTGAATAATAAAATTTTTCGAAAGATTACTCTGCTCAAACGTTACTAAACATTAAGTAAAGGGCATTAACGCAGCTGAAAATGCACTGAATACGATTTCCGATGCATTTCTTTCGGCAGCTAAAATCCCGCCCCGGCGTCGAACCAAGGTCATCCTTCTAAAAATACTGTAATCTTTCGCTTGAGTATGGTGGACTTTATAAACACCCCGAATTGCAAAAGGAAATTCATTCAGGATGTACCTTAAAATGAGCCCTTAATTCCCTATGTATTTCACATGGAGAATTAATTAACGCCCCCTAGCATCGAACCAACGGCCTTTTACGATAGTCTTAGTATAGCTTTTATATAGGAATGGTCCCCTTAATGGCTGTGTGAAATTTTGAACCTCTGCGCGGTTGGGAAGTGTCATAAAAAGCTTTCGGAAATATGACGGGAAAAATGGAGTTTACGGGACGCTCTGGAATCGAACCCGTGACTCATAGGCAAGTGTTGATTTTTTCAAAGGTGCAATTTATACGTATCTATACGTGTAAAAAGTTTGAATGATCTATATCCTAAATTAATAGAGCTACGATTTTTCAAAATTTGAAAATATTTCACCTCCTGGCATCGAACCCATGACCGGTTGTGCGTAAAATATTGCATTTTTTCGTAAACATATATTTAAGCAATAGCTACATGAAATCTTACTCTTCTAACTCAATGGAAAGTATTTTTAAAATTATTTGAAAAACGGCCCCATGCATTCTTAACGGGGAAAATCGAGATTACGGGACACTCTGGAATCGAACCCGTTACACATAGGCAACTGTTGATTTTTTTCAAAGTACATTTCATACGTATCTATTTGTTTAAAAAGTTTGAATGATCTTAGTATCATATTAAGGATGCTAAGATTTTTTAAAAATCGAAAATATTTAACCTCCTGGCATCGAACCCATGACCAGTTGTCCGTAAGCGATAGCATTTTTCCGTAGATATATAAAGTAGCAATAGCTACATGGAATCTTATCCTTCTAGGTTAATGGGAAGTATTTTTAAAATCATTTGAAAAACGGCCCAATGCATTCTTAATGGGGAAAGTCGATTTTTGGGGCCTTGTAGAATCGAACCCAGGATAGGTAGGGTCGGTTTCCCAATTTTTCCTAGGTGAGATTTAGTTGGCCATTACGGAAAAAAATCGGCGGCTCCGTGGCCCCAGCCGTTTGGGCCTGACATTAATATCCTATATATATATATCCTATACGAGTAAAGGTGCGCTTGCTTACAGCAAGCAATGCAATAATTTATCTTTAGTGAATAATAAAATTTTTCGAAAGATTACTCTGCTCAAACGTTGCTAAACATTAAGTAAAGGGCATTAACGCAGCTGAGAATGCACTGAATTCGATTTCCGATGCATTTCTTTTGGCAGCTAAAATCCCGCCCCGGCGTCGAACCAAGGTCATCCTACGAAAATGACTGTCATCACTCTCTCAAGTATGATAATCCTTATAAATATGCCAAATTTCAAATGGAAATACATTAAGGAAGTACCTCAAAATGACTCCTAAATTCCCTATACATTTCATATGCAGATATAGTTAACGCCCCCTAGCATCGAACCAACGACCATTTTCGACAATATTAGGGATGCTCTTATATGAGAATGGTCCCTTTTATGGCTGGGTGAAATTTTTAATCTCTGCGCGGTCGGGAAGTGTCATAAAAAGCTTTCGCAAATATGGCCAATGCATTCCTTATGACAAAAATCGAGATTACGGGTCGCTCTGGAATCGAACCCATAGCACGTAGGAAAATGCTGATTTTTTTCAGAGTACAATTTGTTTGTATCTATTTGTTTTGAAAGTTTTAATGATCTATGTACGATATTGAGGGAGCTACGATTTTTCAAAGTTTGAGAATATTTCAGCTTCTGGCATCGAACCCATGACCAGTTGTGCAAAACATATAGCATTTTTCCATAGATATTTATATTAGCCATAGCTACACGAAATCTTATTCTTCTAGCTTAATGGAAAGTATTTTTAAAATTATTTGAAAAACGGCCCCATGCATTCCTAACGGGGAAAATCGAGATTACGGGACGCTCTGGAATCGAACCCGTGACACGTAGGCAAATATTGATTTTTTTCAAAGTACATTAGGTACGTATCTATACGTGTAAAAAGTTTTAATGATCTATATATCATATTAAGAGAGCTACGATTTTTCGAATTTTGAAACTTTTTCACCTCCTGGCATCGAACCCATGACCAGTTACACGTAAGCGATAGCATTTTTCCGTAGATATATATAGTAGCAATAGCTACATGAAATCTTATCCTTCTAGGTTAATGGAAAGTATTTTTAAAATCATTTGAAAAACGGCCCAATGCATTCTAAATGGGGAAAGTCGATTTTGGGGGCCTCCTAGAATCGAACCCATGATAGGTAGGGTTGGTTTCCCAATTTTTCCTAAGTGAGATTTAGTTGGCCATTACGGAAAAAAATCGGCGGCTCCGTGGCCAAAGCGGTTTGGGCCTGACATTAATATCCTATATATATATATCCCCTATATATATATATATCCCCCCGAAGCGTCTATATATAATAGATATATCCCCCCGAAGCGTCTATATATATATATAGATATATATATCCCCCCGAAGCGTCTATATATAATAGATACATACACAGGTTCAAAAAGTATTGCGAATTTTGAATTTTCGCGGGCTACGTATGTTCGATTTTTGATATTTTGGTGGCGTTATGCTGTTACTTATGTCCCTTGCTTATTCTGACAATTTCGGTCATTTGGAATGTTTAGTTAATTTTTAGCAGCTGTTTTGCTAAGATTTTTTAAGGCTTTTCTTCGATTTTCGTCTATTCCAAAAAATGGATCAAAGAATTTCGTTTCACTTATCTTTAGTAATGCGGACGAAGATTAACCTTTCGTAAACTCTTATTTTTCATTAAAAGATATATTATTACATTGCTTGCTGTTAGCAAGCACACTTTAGCTCGTATATATGTATAGATATATCCCTCCGAAGCGTCTGTACATAATAGATATCCCCCCGAAGCGTCTATATGTAATAGATATTGTAACTTCGTGAGATTGAGACCAAACGATCCAAGAGTTAATTTCGAGTATTAAGAGATAACGACAAAAATATAGATAAAAAACCCACATTTAAGGGTTTAAGATGAAAAGGTGTCTTGGATAGAGCGAGCGCCGTCATGATGCGACGCTGCTGCCACGTCTCGGCATTTAGTGTTGATTCATTTTCGAAAACATCAGATTGTGAAAGGAGGTCGAAGGAATTTCTTTTCTCCGCTTCTACTCATTACTTTCTGAGATTACGAATAAAAGCATAATGATTACATTCTTATTCAGACATGGATCCGATCAATATCGAAGAAGAATATCTCTAATTGACGACACTCATTAATGCAATCAAACGCGATTGGTTTCAAGCATCATCCTCATCTCCAACTAGACAAAGATTGGGTTAAAATGTTTTAATTGTATAACTACATATTATATCCTTGAAATTTGATATCTCGTATCTGTTACATCCGGACAATCCTATTTGGTTCCTGTGAACATTGAGGGGTCCAACCAAAAGTCGGATTTTCTGATAATTTCTATCATAAATGCAACACTAAGACCTCTTTAAATTATATTTATAATAGATTTCAGTAATACTGGTAACCACAGGTTTAAAACGTCATTTACGGCAAAAAGTCAAAATTTATGCAATGAGCGGACGTAACTAACGCTTAAAAAGAGTATAAACGAAAATTTCAATTTGAGAGGACAACATTGCGAAGTAGTTAATTTTCTTTCATTTCACATGATAGATTCATCTCGCCCGATCGCCTAGATGAGTAATAATAGGAAAAAAAGTATTTCGGACGTCAATTTACCCGGCACTTCTAGTGCGTATTATGGGTGATTTTTAATTTTCACAGATCTCTCCGTATTCCAAATATTTCTTAATAAACCGTTTATTTTCTAATGGGAAAAGTGGCTTACTTTCTCACTCCCCAAATTATCAGCAACTAAATAGAACTCGAAGATTTGAACTTTTGCCTTGGATGATTTTGAACAGTTCTACACGCATGAGAATATCGAACATTCTTCAACTCATTTCAGAGTTCAATTTGCACCAGCATGCTCACAAATTACGAAATCCTCCCTGGATTCATCTATTTCCCCACGGAAGACGAGGAAGCGAGTTTTCTCACGGGGAGCTCGAAATGGGAAGCTACGTGACCCGATTCTTCCGAGCGAAATCATCCGATTGGCTAAGAAGAAGATTTGATTATCAAAGATATATTTTACCTTTCAAGCGTAATATTTTAGCTTAGAATGGAAACATAATGCTTTTCATATTGTAAACTTTGTTTACTTTGTTTGTAAACTTAAAATTAGTGAAATACTTTCAGAAGTATAATGTGGCCTTACCCCCACTAAAGATGAATTATATTCAACAATATACCTGCTGCATTAAAATATATCGACTAAATTTATGCATTTGAGTATTTCTTCAATTATATTTTGCCAGACTCCACATAAGAGTTTTGGTGTTCAGCAATCTATTGGATAGAGAGGCTATACTTGAAAATTGTGAGAATGATTAATATAGGACGATTTAAAGTAAATCTTGTTTCATTAAACTAGGTTTCTCCATAGTATAGTAAAAACTGATATCAACAAAATATCTAAATTTTACTTGGATGCATAGGGTCCATTCGCTGATTTTTAGTTAAGCTATGCTATCAGATTTAGTTCACAAATTTCAATTATGAACGCTTTAGAATGGAATTTACTTTATGTTCTAAATTTAAGCAGGAAAACTAAACTTTAATTATGGTCATTCATTGGTATTCTATCAAATAGTAACTGCGGATTAAATAACAAAGATCTCAAATACATAAATAAACTATAAATATTGCTCACAAATTATATCGTATCATCTGCACTTCTGCACATTTCTAAAACGAAAACATAATAAGAGTCAAAATTTAAAGATTGGAGAAAGTACCTTCTCATTAAGATTCATTATTCTATTTCTCGTAAAATCAAAAACTTTAAAGATAGGAGAAAAAACTTGGAGTAATTGAATAATGAGTGTATTATAATAATAACGAGTGAATTAATTTCGAAGGAAAAAATCGTAAATAAGGGTCCATTATTTTCCCGTCTGCATATGATGAATCGTCAGGGAAAGTTCGTCTTGATGACTGAAGATAGAAGAAATTTTTTTGAGGATGCAAATCCTTTCAGAATGGAATTCAAATTTTTGACGCTTTCCTTGTGTTGAAAAAAGAGAAATATAATGGAAACGAATTTCAACGTACAGAGTTGCAATTAAAAGGAATAAAATATCACAAAGCCGTATCTTTTTCAGATGTTTCAAGGATTACACAAACTATTAAGGCAATAAAAAGTACCATTGCTCCTCAAAAATGTTACATCTAACGTACTTCATTTATGGCATAGCTCCTACTCAGCTACGCGTTAAAAGAAAATGAAACGCAGAAGTAATTTGGCAAAATTTTTATCGAAAACGCATTCGATTCCAATCTACGAAAAACTACAGAATTGATGGTAAATTCGCAGTTAATTCAGTTAAAAACTAGAATTAAAGTCAAAATTGTTCAACTGTGAACACCCCATCTTCCTTCACGTTTATAAAATACGGAAACAATTGAGTTGAACATAAAAATATACGAAAGAGTCCGATTATGCAAGAATTTTTTCACAACGAAAAATAATAATGTCCTATACATTAATTTTCACACACAATTTTAAAAACATTTCGCGATTAAATAATCATGCTGCCTTCTCCGTGTGTGCCGTAAACAAACAAAGAATACCATAAAGAAGGAATAATTTCTTTTCGTATGATTGATTCGAGGAAACATGAAACGCTATGGAATGGATAAATGACTTGAAAAATTCGACAGAGAAATCCTGGTGAAAACATTCTGAAAGATCTACTCTCACAGTTGCAACTTTCTATTCTCTGTGCACGGGTTTCCAACTGGAAATTCTTATTACGACTCCAGCGTAATCAGCGAGGAAAAAACTAATTCCGGCGAGCAAATGAAAAGAAGCAGCATACGTCGCTAACGGAACAATATGAAAGAAACGCAAATATTTTTGCCATGCAGCATTCCGCTGCATGCAAAAAGCTGTTTCATAAATCTTTACTACATAAGTCGATTGTATAATCAGAGATTGGTAACAGTATTCACAGAGGAAAGGCAACAAACGAGAAATACAATAATTAAATAAGAAGACCTTTCGACAATTTTGAATGAAGAAATACGCAAGTATAAACAGGAAATAGCGTCACAATTGGTCTTTTCCTCAATTAAGGAGTTCGTTGCGACGAAATGACATCGTTGCACACAACTCTGGAGCTTAGAGGAGTCCATATCGGTTTAAGAGACGTCGGCAGTTACGCCTGTTCGCCATCCACGGTTTACCACAATGAAACAACAAACATCGAATGGGATGCAAGAGAAGCTTGCGCTCAGAACCAACAGAAACGCCCTCTGTGGAATGTGACGTTGATGTTTCTTAAAAGCGACTGAAAGGGCAATACGAACCGCTGCGGCATCATCCGAAGACGTCCGATCCGGTGCAGTCCTCGTCAACATGCGACCGGGAGGGCGGTTGATAGAGCATCGGGGACACTCCACAAACGGTGTATTCACTGACGCCGTTGCTCGCCCGATTAGGGGGTCGTCAGCAACATTTTGCTTCCGTCCCTCTACTCGCTTACCCGCCGCTACGCCAGCGCCATCTCTCGTGCTTCCAAATGACCACTAAGTTCCTCTAAATAGTACGATAACGCTTTTCACACGCGATTTAGCTTAAATCATATTTGAATAGATACTTATAATACGGATTCAGGTCATAACAAAACAAATACACTGCTATCGGGCGCTAATTCGACCGAGAGTGTAATTGCCTAGAAATTATAAAGAATTTTTGTGAGGATTCATTTAAAAGACGAACATAGCTGTAAAGCTTAGTAGCACGTGAACGTCCAACACTACATCATAAAAGACCTAATACAAAAAGAAAACATAGCTTCCGATAGTAAAACAAAAACCTTTTTTCTGAAATTAATAAGGAGTATATTGATGGAAATCGATTTTTTTATGACGATAAAACAATATAGCCAAACAGAGCGTAATGAACGATCTGTGAACATTAAGATTAAAATAATGAGATAAAACTTCTAAATTTAGAGCTGAAAGCAAATGATTATTGCCAAGCAATTCATCTTAACTAACTTATATAAACTATTAACTTCATATTCTCGAGCAAGAATGGAAACAAAGCAATTAAAATCTGATGGGAATACTTATGGACAAAATACTACTAAAAGTAATGCTAGACGAATCGAAGATTTGGTCCAAATATACTTCATTAAAATACTTCGTTAAAAATAGTTCTTGATTCAACAAGATCCTGCAACACGAAGTCTACTTTGGTGTAAGTAGTCAAAACAAAATACAAGAAAGATATTTCCAGTGAGGATGAGGCATCCCTAAGTCTCATGATGTGAAGGAAGCTAAAAATATAAAGATCTGTTTCAGATATGACATAAAAATATGAGTTAGACTTTAGGCTGCCATAAACGGTAAATGAACTTGTACATTCCATGTTTGTGATATTTCGAGGAAAGACATTCGACAAATAGGTTGGATTAACTGTATCAATAAAAAATACACAAAAGTAAAATAATTATAGTATTAAGAAATGCAAATTCAATACCAATATGAGGGAAATGGATGGGAGAAATCATTCGTATACACGGAGTGTTGTACATTGCAAGCAAAATAGCAAAATTTGTACTAAGATAGATAGTAAAACTATAAAATAATTAAGGAATTCATCACACTACAATGATAAAATGAGAAGTTATTGGCAAACTTATAGATGTTTGATCCATACATAATTCTATATAATATATAGATTTATATCATATATAATTGTTCATTCTCTATATAATAACGATTAGGCTACTGGAATACAACTAATTAAAAAAACAAACATTATTACATCTACTGGCTTCTTTTTTTAGATTTAACATAAGAGAAGTTGTAACACTGAGAATTGCTCTAGAATTAATACAAAAATTCTGTCCTTCAACTCATGTATCATACCATTCAACATAGGTTATTCAATAATATAACCCTTTTTCAGGAATTTTTATTAATAATATTAATGAAAATCACACTCTACCTAAACTGGAAATGATTCATACGCTAAGTATAAAAATTAAAGAAATTAAACTTATTAAAGTCCCTTATAACCTTTGACTATGCTTTGTAACCAAAAAGAAACTATAAATCATGGAAACCGCTCACAGCACTCCTTCGTCTTCAATCAAAATTTATAATGTTAGATTAATAAAATTTAACTTACAAAATAAGGTAGAATATAAAATGATGAAATTGAGCTTTTCATACAGAGAAGATGGTAGTGATAATTTATTAGCAAACAAAAAACATAAGACAGAGCAATGAAGGAATAGGAGTCAAGATAAACAATGAAGACTTACCAGTCGCTCAATATCTGATATACAGCCATCTCCCTGATGCGCAGTTCCCTCTGCTGTTTCTGTTTCATTTTGACACAAGAATTGATGTCGAGATGCCATTGGAGAGTTTTCCAGGCATCGAAGATCTTGGAGACTTCCCCAAAGTCCATGACCAGATACATTGGTATGATTTTGTTGAGTAGAATTATTCTTGCTTGGAATAGACCAATCAGATATGCACTCAAGAGACCCTTGACCAACTCTGTTCAGTAGAGACTCTTGGTCAGTTACATCAAATTGTTGAATTCCTCTTCCCTTAATGTCCTCTAGACTGTGAGTCATCCCATGCTCCCTTACAGATTTCCTCCTCCTCCTCCTCCTTCGCTCATCTCTTGCTGCCCCTGAAGATACAGGTGACTTCACCCGATCAGAAACAGCTGGAGGAGCAGGAAGGCCATACACTTTAGGACTCAGTTTATAGGAGAGAAGAGGATCATCAATGACAGATTCAGCAGGCTGCAAAGATTTGTGTCCAAAAGAAGATAATGATGAAGAAGATGAAGGCTTTGGTAAGGGACCTACTAGACATACACTCGACTCAACCACCCAAGTCTCAGAACATTCTTTAGATCCTTCCTCTTCTTTGACACAGTTCTCCAACATATCAGGGAATTGGGTCTTCCCAAGGATAACAGGATCAGGCATAGCTCGCACAGTAAGTCGCCCTCCAGAAGCACATGGACAACTGGATGCAATATTAGCCTGTATGGATAAGTGAGGAGCCGCTACTTCACGATCAGAAACATCTAGTGCAATGGCACCTCTATCATCCCTGAACCCGATTCCAGAATCTGAATTACTGGAAGTGCTACTTGGATGACGTCCCCCGCCACTACTTACAGATGGAGTAACAGAAGCTATTGCAGGAGGAACACCAGGATCTACAAAAAGGATAAGATCACCCAAAGAAGTTCTGTTATTTTCTCCACGATTTTTTCTTCTCCTGTTCAGCAAACCAGGGGAGTCTAAATCATCTGTCCCAGAGGCAGTGCCTGAGTTATTTGATTTTGAAACCGATCCACCACAAATAGAAGCTATGGCTTGAAGTACTGGAATTGCAGAATCAGGAAAGGCTAAACATCCTCCACTACATCCAATGCCAAAAGCACGAGCATGAGCTGCATGGGAGCTATGAGGCCTAAGACCTGGCTCAACAGCAAAAACATGACAAGAGCTACGACCAGTCAGAGGAAGGGAAGGAGGATGAAGAAGAATACGATCTCCTTCTACAACAGCAGGTGAGGTGGTAACCACCAAACCAAAAAAACGTGCATCAGCACAAGCACATAATGCAGCAATCCTATCAGCAGGATATGATGCTAAAGTGTTTCCAGAAGCTGAAGACACCTCTACACATCTGCGTCTTCGACGCCCACATCTAACGGTCAAAAGTACCACAGCATGAGCACGTCTTTCTGCTCGCATTCTTCTGATGCATCCACGTACCACTTGCATCCTCCTTCCTTCTTCTGGCATTTCAATACTACCCAAATATCCAACAACTGCTTTGTACAAGGGTGCTTGACTATTGATAGCCTCACCTTTCCTAGAAAGATCTACATTAAGTCCAGAACTGTTTACATCTGCTTCCACTAACCCTTCATTCTGAGCATCAACTTCATTTTCCAGCAGTGCATAAGGCATTGATGCAAGTCTTTCCCTATGCCGTGGAATGGAAACTGCAGCAGATCTCCTTTCTTTCCTTTCCTTTCTTTCCTTTCGAACAGGTGCCCTTCCAGGAATGGAAGCAGGTGGAGGCATAAGGATTGATGGAGGAATAGGAAGACCAAGAGAGAAATCTTGAGTCTCATTCTGCTGTCCCCAAAGAGTAGCCATCTCTTGGAACATGGCTCCAGTCCGTAAGTCCTGCACAACCCTAGCTGCTCGAGCAGGAGTACTCTGTGCAGAAGTACCCCTAGCAGCACTTGGAGAACGTCCACCACTAACTGATATTCGGGCACCTCCTGAGGACCTAGTTCGTGGTTTGTGAATATGCCGAAGTCGAGGTGGCCTAGGTCTAACATAAGATCTATCTGGAGGAGGGATTCTCCCACCAATGGCTCCGCATATTTTGATGAGGCCATCGTTTCTATGTGATTTCTCCCCAATTTCTCCATCATCATCATCAGAGGAAGAAGAAGAAGCAACAGGGGAGACAGCTTCTGTGTCTGAAGCACTGGTATCCGAAGAAGGGGAAAAATAATAAGTTTCTGCAACTTTAAGAGTCAATAAAGGAGCAGAAGCTCCAACAAGACGCACAACATCATCATGAGGTGCTCTTGCAACACTTCTACCATTGACTGATATCAAATGATCACCAGGTCTCAAGCCAGCCCTTTCAGCAGGACTACCTGGAACTATACAACTCAGAATGCAGGGTCGTTGCCCAGAGATTGTAAATCCAAAACCACCTCTTCCCCTGCGAAGTTCTACAGTTCGAACTCCACCATGATGATGGTTGTGATGACCATGAAGACTGGAATGATGATGAGATAACTTCCGTCGTCGTCGACGCTGAATGCCAGCAGATATGGGGTGCATGATTGGATGAACTTCCTGCACTCCTTGAGATGTATTCCCGCCTCCAAGTAGGGCTGAAAATTCAAAAAGAATGATTTAACTACAGTGATATTGCTAATTTTCGTGATACAAAATATAAGTGCATTAAATCACTACAGTAAACTTTCCTCAGTAGAAAAATTTGGAAAATGAAAACAAAGATTAAAAATAATAATAATATCTACAAAACTTTTTTGAGTTTTAAGCTTCTCGACTGCATAAGATAATTAATTAACGGTTATACACAGCTAGATACAGATAATGTACGCCAATAAAAAAACACATTTACACCCAATAAGCATGTGCAAGTATAATTCAATTCGATAGAAATCTTTATTTCATAAAAATTAATTCTAATACTTTTGTACATGTAATTAGCACAATAATATTCATTTCAAAATATGACACTAAACAACAGAGCATCTTCAGTAGATAAACATAAGAGAGTTCAACGCCAGTTAAATCAAAACATTATTCACTCCCCCTCGGAACAAAGAATACGTTCTACTGCGCTCTTTCTATCTTAACAAAATATCAAACATAGAAATGCTAAAAAACGAATCTCGATATAAGATTTGACATTGGTCAACTCGAAAGTTGAAGGCCTACGCGAAGATATAGGATGTTTATCTAAGCTCTTTCAACATCAGATTAAGATGTAAATAGTAAAACCAATGCTAGGCCTTAGAGTACTGAAATAAAGACGTTAATCGGATAGAATAAAACCCACGCGAGTTTTAATTCGATAAGATTTTTAAAATCGTGAAATTTATTCCATAGAATAAGAGCATTATTTTCATTTGGTCCGTCGTTGAATCTAGCCCACGTAAGTCAAAACGGTCCGTTTAACATTTTTGTAATGCAATCCAACCTATTAAATTCGTCAGTAACTTTAAATGCATTTCGATGATAAATAACTCACCAATTTTCACTAATATTGACATATAATAGGTACATAATGCACCATATCCTAAAATACGCCTGGTGTCCACTCGTTATACGGCCATTTCTTAACAGAAACACTAAGCCTCGGGCGCTCTCACGGTAAACGGCTCGAATTTCTCACTAACGCTACCTATGTTGAAGCATTCTAACTAGCTCCGGCTTGCAGGTATGAGTATCGCGGACGTATGTGCACAGCATTCTTTGGTGGGCTTGGGGTATTTATTAAATAATGCAATGAATATCAAAACACCTTTAAATTTTTCATTTATTAAAGAGATGTATTTACAAAGCTTTTACAATCGCTCGTTAGAGAGTTGGTACAAGAACTGGATTAATGTGCGAGTTGGTCTGCCGGACATCCCCTTAGAAACATATGGAGGACTTTCACCCGTTGAACTCATCACCCCAGCAATGTCTAGATGTATCCATTCCTTACAAGACACGAATTCCTAGAGAGCGAAAATGTGATTAAAATCGATAATAGAGTTAAAAAGTACATCTTTTGTCGCATTTATACCTTCAAAAATGCAGCAGCGGTACAAGAACCGCCCCCTGATCCTTTGCCAATGTTGTTCAAGTCCGCTCCACTGATTTCTGGAAATAAAAATATATGAAAATGGTTTAAATCTTTAATTATAGAGAGATTTTAATTATAGAATGATGTTATCCAATACTCGAGAAAACTTTCCTAACGTTCGTACTACTTGGATTCATAATTTTACTATACATTTTTGGCTTATTCCTTGGATTATTTTAAAATGATAGATAGGATATTTTGTTACCATGAACACATTGAAACATGCTCTAATATTTTCCCAGGGTATTTTGGAGCAGTGGTTTTGAGTGAACTTCCAATCACAGATGAGCACTTTTTTCATCCATCACTTTGCATAAATTCTGTTTTACTGCATAGATATTCAAGAAATAGTATTTTACTCTCTCACCTGTCACTTCTTTGGAGTAATGTTTCCACAAAGGAAATCTCCACATTCTGTCTCCAGTCAATAATCCAGCATGCTCAATCTTTTCCCACAGCGAATCTGAGTTAGTAAACACTCCTGTTGCTCCAGAGCCTAAGGCAACCCTCATTGCACCTAAAAGATGATTCACATTAAATAAGATAGTTAGTAATCATTCATATATTTTTCAATCATTTAAAAATATAACAAGTCACAACAATAATACTGTATTTACCACTAACAGGTATGTATACCCAATTATACATATATAATATTATATACACAACATAAAGAAAAAATAAGTAAACAATAACAAACAAGAAAAAATGTGAGCATAAAATAGACAGATAAGAATACAAAATTATTAACACTAAAAAATAGCTTCTGTTTCAAAACACAGAGTGTAATGAGGAAAGTTACTATACTAGATACTTCTTAAGATAATATTGGCAGCTCACACATTCACATTCTTGTAATCAAATAATAATTACATTCATAAAACTTACCACAGGGTTCATGGAAAAGGAGTCTTCTCTATAGCATATCACATAAATAGTACCTACAAGATCTTTGGTATCAATGCCCCAACTTGAAAACTATTAGGAAATATCATCATAAACTCTTATTGAGTTATTAAGGGTTAACTTAATACTTGGGTATGAATCAAGATAATTATCAAATATAATGTGAGAGAAGATCTAATGCCGACATGACTACGTGATGACTCAATCTGGATCCAAACAACAGTGTCAATATGTGAAGATCAAAAAGGAATTCAAAATGCTATTAAATCAGAGGATAGCAAGGCTAGGGTGTAGGGTGATTAGAATGATGGACTTATGTTACAAAGAATATAATATTGCATTTGGTAAAATTGAGAAAATAAGTTACATCTAAGACATAAATAGAAGAAGCTTTCAACATTATAATACAAAGATTGATAGGATTGGAATAAAAGTACTCATCACACCTTACGATGAAATTGTCTTCTGTAGAGTCTAACCAGATCAGAGATAGTTTTGAGTAAAATGGGAATGTCATATGATATGAAGATGAAGCTTCCCATACAAATGCTGATTATTCTCATACCAGTTCTCGGGCCGGCTGTCACATTTACTGACAACCAGGATCCACAGCTTTTAATATGGATATGATAGCTTTCAACAACATCTGAAATTATCCAAGCCCATTCTAAACACAACTTATGCTGCTCTCCATGATAGCCTCTTGTTAGGAACAAATCCCTAATCAATATCAAAAAATTTTATCCAAAAAACTGTTGTATCATATGAAGTAAACAGACTTATTTTGACATAAAAAACAAATAGTAATTTATCAACACCATTTATTTATTTATTATAAAAAACCGCACAAACATCCACTTTCTGGACAATTACAGAATGGTCGTAAACTTAAAATGGATATCACAAACATCCAGATCATGAGAGGAAAATAATTATCAGGATTTGAACCAAGGACCTCAGTGTTAGAAGATTAGCATGCTTACCATTCTGCTGGCCAACAACAGGCCAGCCGATTCAAACTGAATTTGACCAAGACGAAGAAAACCAGTAAATTATAAGAATGGAAATGAAGTTAGAGAGCTTTATGATATGGGAACATATTGTACAACATAGATACATTGTTTCTCCATTCAATAAAGAGCAGATAAATTATAAAAATATAACAAAGTTTATAATACAAGAGTGAAAAATATTAGCTCAGAGTCAACACTTGGAATACAGGTATTAAGTCATAAATGAGACTTAAATATAAAGGAAGAATAGATTTTTTTTAATTTGTACAAAAAAGCATGTGGCTTTTCACAGTGAGACACAGAGTAAAAGAAGTGAAAATAGCAACAACATTAGGAATAAAACCCAGGTACCCTGCTAGCCAGTCAGGTATGCTGACCACTACACCACCATGCCACAACAATTCCAATTTTCAATGTTATGTAATGTAATTTAAATTTCCAATGTAGAATTAGGTATACTAGTCATTATCCACTATGCAAAGTTTTCATTAGAAGCAAGGGATTTATAGCTTACCAGTCAATGTTGCAATATCTAGGATGATTGAAGGATTGAAATGCTGTGCATAACAGAGTGCATCCGCAAGAATCAATCGACCTTCAGCATCTGTATTATCAACAATAATTGACTTTCCATTCATAGCTATAACAACATCACCCGGTTTATTAGCAGTTCCACTAGGCATGTTTTCACAAAGAGGAATCAAGCCTGAAATTATTAAACAAAAATTGTTCAGAAATTACTAAATTTGAGAGTGATAAGATAATCCTACTTTGTTAAATACTTAATCAGATATATTTTACATTTTTAAAAGAGAAAAGTGCAACCACTTAGTAAAAAGTAATAACAAATTATCTTTTCCTTTGGCATAATTCTCATAGATCAGTTGACACAACAATACCTTTTCAAAATAAGAAGTGTTTTAATTTTTGAAGAAATAATTTTAATCAATCATAATTCCACAATTTTATTAAAACTTGAGTTTTGCAGGAATTTAACTCTTTTTTGATTTGATCCCAAAAATCAAAGAAAATTGATTGCCCAGATTAGTATTTACATATTATTTAAAATATAATGCCTTTAAATGGTCAAAGTATTAAAAGAAGGAAAAAAATCTTTCCAAGAACAGCAGACAATACGTTCTTTTAACTAAATATGGCATATAAGAACCATAATGAAAAGTCCATTCATCACAGGTAGTTTCATTAAAGAAAAACAGAACATTCAAACTTGTAACATGATTCATTTAAAATGACCAAGGTTTTGGCAGAAGTAAAAAAAAGTTTTACAAAATAAGTTTGTTCATTAATATTTAAAAATGTTCAATGATATTGAATTGAAAATAAAATGCTATTTGTACAGTCTGCTAGGGAATAATTATTAACCGTAGATCAGTCAATTATCTGGGGTGACTCTAACAAATAAGTTATCGTGGAGTACTCACATCCATTAAATATTACCGAACTAAGGGGTCCATAATTTAAGGAATTTTTTAAATAGAAATGGTGATTACGGCATTGCTAGTTTGTACATTCCTATATTATACCTTTAAGACATTAAAAAAATATTTTTTGATGTTTGGAGAGAATACTCTGAGGCTATGATGATTTAATTTTTAACTTTCCATGGTTTTTCTGCAAGAGAAATGTATCAAATAGGCGGAAAAACTTTCAATGGGATGGAGATATGAATTTACCCCTTAAACAAAATATATTATTATAAATCACAGCATTTATTCTTATAATAATCATTGCTTTACGCCTTAAGGAGGAAACTGGTATGGAGGTCCATAATTTAAGGAAAAATTTGAAATTTTTTAAGGCTGCTGTAGCGCTCGGAGATTTCCGAATTTAACGGTCGCGTCTCAGAGCACGAAAAGTGGTAACTTAGAGAACTAACAGAACACAGGGAGGATCATTTGCTGACTTTTTTGAAGCGGTTGGCACTAGCTGGTGATTGAGACGAGGTTGGAGGGGTGGGAAGCCTCTTCACTTCACAGTCCCAAGCAAGACTG
Source organism: Pantala flavescens (assembly GCA_020796165.1). NCBI lineage: Eukaryota > Metazoa > Arthropoda > Insecta > Odonata > Libellulidae > Pantala > Pantala flavescens. The sequence goes on along the minus strand of CM036880.1, from coordinate 34,843,847 downwards.
AAATTGATACATTTTATAAGGATCGTGTTATCATCAAAATTCATTTGCTCGCAAAAGACAAATTAGTATCCCAGAACAGTCTCATTCGGGTTTAAAAATTGTGGAGAGATTCTCGTTGATGTCCGTACGACTTCGATCGCTGCAGTCCCGGGTTCGATTTGCTCTTCGTGATGATCTCCGATTAGAGCATTATTGTAACTAATAATTCTGAACTAATATCCGTATTCGGAATTCAAAAATAATTTTACATATTTAATGTAAAATTAATTTATCGATAATAATAATTTATATTTTACAAGGGGACCTTTAGGACTGCGACACGGGATATTGGATAGGACCGATATGGATGTGTAGCTTAGATATTACTTATAAAAACCTGAGAAACCTGTAAGCTACACATCCATACCGGTCCTATCCAATATCCCGTGCCGCAGTCCTAAAGGTCCCCTTGTAAAATATAAATTATTATTTTTGTTTAATAATTATTATTTAGTAATGATTATTAGTTTTATTTAATAATTATTATTTAGTAATAATTATTAGTTTTATTAAATAATTATTATTATATAAAGTAGTACTGGTATTATTTAATAATAATTTTTCTACCTTTCTATTATTCTAAACAAAGAGTATGATTACTCTTCCAAATATATTTTTATTTATAATATGTTACTGTTATAAGGCACTAGTCGGGAAAAGTCTGTGTTTCTGCGTAATGCTCGATTGTCACATTCACGTTCCAAGGACGAAGCGACGAACTACAGTCCAGGTGCCCACAACATTGTAACTAAATTTGTACGCTCATAGTCGTAAGGATTACATAGCGAATGGACTTATCTAATCACTTAGTTCGGTCTCCTTCACCGCTTCACTTCAAAAATATAAGAACACGGCTGCCACCCTGATTGCAGTCTCTCGGAGAATTTCCCCTCCGAGTCCTTTCCCCTACTTTCAGGCTGTGTAGAGGTCGCGCAATCAGCTACCTCGACTGAGGTTTTCCATTGCCCAAATTACAGCTGATTTTGATCTGTAACCCCCATATATGTTTACACATACCGTTATAGTAAGATTTGATGTCGGGTTTTGTCTTTTTATTTTTTCATTGTGAGTGAGTGAATTGTGATGAAAAAGAAGCTAATTTTTCCGAATTCCAAAGCATTCAACGTCCATAAAAGGATTTAAATTTAAATTCTAAAAACTAAAAGTACGGTTTCGATCATTTCTCTTACAAATGCTGAAAACCGGAAATCTCTACAATGAATAGTAATCTCGTAATCTTGGAAATGAGAGGGCCGTTTTCGGCGAGCGCTACGGCAGCCTTAAGAGACATGGTGATGTTTACGGCACTGCTAGTTTGTATTAGGTCTACCGGAAAGTTCTGTCCGTTTTCAGAATTAAACAAAAGAATAGATTTTTCATACTTTGAATAAAGTTTACTGAATAATTTAATTGCCATCATTATTTATGACTTCTCTACAGCGTGATAGCATTTTGTATATCCCATTTTCAAAGAATGTCTTTTCTCTAGAGGCCAAAAATTTAACCAGTGTTTGTCTGATTTCTCCTTCTTCCTCGAATTGTTTGCTCTGCAAGAAATTTTGTAAGGACAGAAACCATTGGTATGCGAACGCATCTCACTTAATACTAACGAGAATGGTCTTCGTTTTATTCATCTAAGACGAAAATGTGTACACATTGTAAGCGATCAAAAGAGAGAGCCAAATGTGTTTAATGAATATGAGCTTAATTGTTGAAACATTGTAACTGGAACGGACGGAACCCCTTTGAGACGAAGGAGTTTATGATGTTTAAGATACCTCTATGAGATATCAGAGATGCACCGATAACTGCAGCAACTCTTCGGTCACGACGGACAAAAATAATGCATCAGCTGTTAATCTGTGCTATGTTTTGGACAGGGAATGACATTTACTAAATTAATTTCCGAGTAAGTGTGACTACAATTCCCCTTATCTCACTCTAGGACTGGCTACACTACAAAATTATCTTTGCTTGCAACGGATATTGGGCCTTTCTTTACACCTCTACATATATATTTAAACACATTTTCAATCTACCCTCGAGGATCAGGTCGTTTGTTTAGGAAACTTAAAGCTTTCTCCCAAAATAAAGGATACACGTTAAACAAGCCATAAAACAAGCGTTCCTCCACAACCCTCCAAGATAGCTGAGTAGACGGATGTCCTCACTGGAAGTTCAGCTGCACTGGCTTAAAGAATACGCTGTAGATTTCTTAATATTTTGCATAACGATCTGAAACTATGGGATTGTATTATAAATTTTATACATTTTGAAAAATAAAAGATGGTATTTATGTACGGCTAAATCAGGGTCTTCACTTACAACGCTAGTTTTTTAGAGAATAGTTGGAAGAAGCGAAGTCTGCAAGTGACGATCTTTACCGTTTCAAGCGCCCTCCATGCTATGACGGTCGGCACAATAAGGAAAATAAAAGAAATAGATGCCAAAGCGAACCTTTTCAAGTATTCGTTTTTTTCCCGCAAGGCGAAAGTATTCGATTAGGTAAATAGAATCTATGTGCATGTACCCCCTGCCACACGCCCCTGCCACTGCCTGCTTTACAGCTAAATTGAATGACGAAATTTATATTACAGGTTCTTGATCAGATTAGATGGTGTAAAGAATATTTTTAAATGCATTAATGAATAAGTTATATTAGAACTGATAAATAATGAAAATTTAATTGAACAAAAAATTATTCATGTACAACTTTTTTACTTAAATGTCACATAACTATACTGGTAGAACAGAGATAATTTAAATTTACTTCAAATTACTATCTAATGAATTTGCTTTTTAACAATAATCCTCTTTATAGATTTACAGCAAACATACCATGATTTGAACAAAAGAGCATGTCGATAATATCTCTCAGATTTCTGGTAACTACTATTCCATGACTGATGAGTGGAATGTTCAAATAAGTTCACAGTCATATTTGAACTAATTTTGTAAAATAAACATCGAAAATATAGTTATCGTAACATATCATAACTTAGCTTAAAAAGATATATTACGAACTTAACAAAATGACAACATTTTTAAAAAATACACAAAATGAAATTCATGATTATATTGATTAATTGCATTTTAGATACTGAGTTTAAATGAATTTTGATTTGAATGATTATCTAGAAGATGGTATAAAGGATTGCAATATAACTTTAAAATATAATTACCTCAATAATTCTAATATAACTTTTGGTAAAAATAAGGGCAAATAATTTATACTTGACATTGATAGCCTTCTAAGAAATATATATCAAGGATAAATCTGCATTTCCCCTTTTTGAAACCTTCAGTTACAAAGCATTGACTTTATTTCTAGCAATTGAAAGACTCCTTGAATAATTGGCAGTGGCAAATAATCACCAACTTACTTTACCAGATCAAATCTATATTTATTATTGTTTACTTACCAATTATATTAATAGGTACTTTTAAAGATGCAACAGCATTTATGGCAGCAACTACACAGGCAGCTCCACCCATGTCTGCTCTCATTTCATCCATCTTGCTAGCTGGTTTTAGACTGATACCACCACTATCAAATGTTACTCCTTTTCCTAAAAATCAAATACTTATACATAAAGCAGTTATCATGAAGATATCCTAAACCATTTCCTTGGAATGTACACTTAAATCAAATTATACACAAATTAAGGTTAATGATTGATATTCTTAACATTTTTGTTTCATCATAAGGAAATAAACCTTGAAAGATCTATTATCAAAATAACATTTTACCAGGAATAGCATGGTGATAATAAAATCAATATGAATAGATTCAACTTTGAGGAAAGCAATAATAATAATTTGAAGAAAACTACCATGTCCCTCAAATTATTATCCATAGTGATATCATAAGCTAATAATAAACAAAATATAAAAAAAATTTTAATTAAAATTAATGCATAGGACCTAAAAATATGAACCACGAAAATAAAATAATTACACAGCATTTAAATTGATTAGATGTTTGCCAAAAAAATAAAGTGATTGAAGAAAATATTCTAAAAGCATAAACCAGATTTGAACCACGTACAGTTACATTAGCAATCTCACATGCCACCATTTGCTTGTTGGTAAGTGGTTGCTGCAGGGTTTATACTGGAAACAACTAGGATTGATGATTTTGAAACATTAATTACAAGGAAAAGAGGGATTGGCACCTAGTATTTTCATATCACCGTACAAAAGAATCACCATTCCTTCTAAAGGATATCCTTCTGATTTGCCATGCGAAGGCACATGGGTGGGCTGGGGGTCAAGGAGTCGGAGGCAAAGTCTGTGGAGTTAAATAATAAATCTTGTTCATCAATAAGCCATGTAGGCTAAATGCAGCTACCACTTGAAAAACTGTGCACATTTACACAGGAAACAAACACTGTCTGAATTAGGAAGAGAAACAAAGTCTAATCACAATAACAGAAAACAATATTGGAGCACATGTGACACATATCCTCCTACAGTCTGCCATCTTGATTCACCTCCAATGTGTTATATCTGTTGTTGTGTGTGTGTCATCTTCAAAGTTTTGATTCTCGCCAAGATTAGCAAAAGCTTTTATCAACTTCATTCTCTGATTTTCTCTTCTTTTTAAATTTGCTTAAGTTTAAATGCTACACCTGCTATTAGTTGGTTGTGGTCTCAATCTATATCCACCTGAGGTAGTTACCTTGCATTCTTCACATAGTTTCTGAATCTATGCTTAACCAGAACATTTAACTTTATTTCACTGCCACTACCCTATCACTTCCAGTTATCATCTTCTTAAAGCTTTTTGTGAGATTGTTCTTTGATATCACTGCCACTCCTCTCCCTTCACCTCCCCTTACCTCCACTCCCTCACCTGAGTAAAGAGTTCATCTGATTCAAACTTGTCCTTCCTAACTTCAGATTCTCAAGTTTCCTCATCATCCAAAAAATTCATATTTTTAGATAAAAATTTATGTAAACATTATTTAAGGAAATGAAGTTTTTAATGTTGGAAATACTTCTGCTAACATACCAAATTAATCAGCAAGATACAAAGTCTGATTTGTTTACTGGAAAAAGAACTAACTACATTCTACTACAAAGTCTTCATTGCAACCATGCGTGTTGATAACTTACAGGCATTCTTTCACCTCTTCTTTTCATTTTTACCAAAAAAGGGATTTTGAAATCCAGAAAAACAGTGATTTTAAAATCCAGAAAATTCCAGCTGATTACTAGCCATTGCTTATGATTGAAATCAAACCTAATGCGAACATAATCTTCATTTTAATTGAGCGATTGAAGATTTAACTCCATAATTATGAAAATTACATCACCAATTTCGATTGTCACTTACCAACAAAAACAACTGGACCTGCATTGTCTCTTCCTCCTGAATATTTAATTTCAAGGAAAACAGGAGGCTCCAACGATCCCTTTGCAACACTTAAAAAAGATCCCATTTTCATTGTTTCAGCCCACGCTTTATCTCTAATTTTAACTATGACACCATTTTTTATCATTTCTTCTTTAACAGTCTAAAATATAAAAGTATATTATTCATTAAAGTCAAGCAAAATTTACCGATCTATGAAAAGATATATTGCAGGAATAAAGGAAAGTGGTGCTGGGAAAGCACCAAAAGATATATTATTTACCAGAACTGATTTATACAATTCATTATGAATATACTGAAAGAATTAAACAATGAATTTATCTAAAACAGAGCAGTGAAAAGAATGCATCTCATTGCAATATGGCACTAGTATCAGACAATCAATGCTGGTGAACACTGTACCACCATCAACAACAATTACGGATAGATCTCAACATTAGCAGGTTATCCATGATTTGTCATACTAGAATACAGACAGAAAGCGTTTTAATTAACAAATTAATTCAATGGAAATAAACATAAGACCAAAATATGAATGAGGCTAAACAGAAAGAATGTCACTAGATCTGCAAAGTCCATGAAGAAGGGAAAAGTACATAAATATTCTTTGTATACAATAAAATACAAACAAAGATTGCAAAGAAAATTTAAGCTTAGCAAGGTAATAAAAAATAAAAATATGAAGTTTTAATTTCTATCTCAGAAGAGTCAAGAGTCCATGAGGTACTCAAACAGAAGGTTTTATATAATGAAGGCCCCATTGAAAAATTAAAAGAAGACAAAATTCAATATCAGGATACATATTTCATAGTATTTATTCTTGAGTTTGGGTGACATAATCTGCACATTTCTGTATTCAGAGATAAGTATCATGATCTTGCTTACTTTTTAGTAAGATGTAGAGAAACATCAAATATATCTAAAAGTATCTATCTAAAAGTAATTATTCACCTGCAGGACTTGGCAAAATATATCATGAGTTTTTAACTCACTTGTTTCAAATAGTTATCATGGAAAAAGAAGTTTATGATGCAATTGAATTCAAAATCTAAATCAATAAAGGTTCATCTTCTACATACCTCAGAAAATATTGTAGGAGTCATGAAATTAGCAGGGGTATCTGCTAGCTTCCTTGCAAAATTCTGTGCTTCAGCCTTTATCAAACCTACTCTCCAAGATGAACTGAAAAATTAAGTTAGTGTAAAATTAAAAGTAGGATAATTGTTAAATTTAATTACATAAAATGTAAAATAAATGATAAGATAGAATGAGGGGAGTCTGATTTTGTGAGAAATTTCATAATAGTTATGTTTAAATTATTTTTAAATCAAACAATGGTATATGAAATCTCTAAGAAGAGCTCTTACCTTGACTTCATCTATGACACTTATTCAATAGGTCAAAATGCATAATATAATATAAAAACTATATTATTTTAAAGACATATAGTAAAAGGACATCCTATCCTTACTAAAAATCAGCAGAATGGATATCATGCGGCTGATGAAATCATAAAATGATCTAGTTGCTAAGAAAAACAGCCAAGGAATGATGGACATAAAAATTGTCTGACCTGACCAGGACTTCAACCATATCTTCTCATAACCAGTTTGTTTCCCTAAGCAATTTAACTTTCTTGCCATAAAATTCAGTCATGCTTTTAAGCCTTACTTTATTAAGCAATGGAGTTCTTCTGATTATAGAACACCTTTATCGAGCTTCATAGAGGTACTGATAAATTCAAGATTATTCCTTGAAATGACATTTACTAGTTAGATGCCTTGATTTATCAACATGGGGGAAACCTTCCAAGGATTTGAATGTATGATTTGTGAAATATGTTTGTCCAACATAACTAAACAACCATAGAGGTAAAAAAGCATGAAATGCAAAGAAATATCTAATAGAAGATTAATTTATGGGTTATAAGACCCAAATTTACCTGCAAAGAGGTGCTGCTACTTTTTTTGAAGCACATCATTTTCCATAATAAAAAGCAGCATGAGCATTAAGTATTACTAGGTAGTATATTATTAAGTAATACTATGGATTTTAATAAGAACACTAGATTTTTAGAACTAGAACACATTTTTACTTATGATGGAATACATTGCATTATAATACAATATTAATCAATAATTAATTAACTTAGTTTGAGGGTGAAATATATAATATGTCATTTCACAACCGCTGATAAAATTGAGAATTAAATACCACTAAATGAAATGTTAATCTTTATTATCAATACTTGTCTAAGTTTCCATAAGGACATAGCTGGGGAATTTTCTTTGGTTTTGAAGAGTTTCGGAAACCATGATAGTTCCAAAGTCCCAAGACACCACCTTCTGCAGCAGCTTCTGGTTGACATCCCAAGTCCTCCAACTCAATCACGTCCACTTCTAGTTCTTTCAAACTTCTGCACCCAACTACCAAAAAGATAAGTTCAACAAATCATACAAAAGAGCATTATTTATACTCTTAAAAGGAGACATCTTTCACGCCTTTTCTAGGTTGGAAAGTTGGTAGGTAGTTGAGGAACTAACTGATTGAAAGACAAACTGTCATAAACCAGCAATAATTACCATTATTTTTTAACAAAATATGTATAAAGTTCAATTGAAAGCTAATAGTATAAAGAATTACTTAGAACTGAAATTAAAACTAAAATTAAATAAGTTCCATTACAATTTAAATAGAAATTGGAATATAAGATAATTAAGATAATTTCAGGGTGCCCAGATTTTTCTCTACAAGGAATGTATGATATTTTGGAGAGTTGAGGAAATATATAAAATAAATCACCATCTATAGCACTAATTTTTCTTAAAATATTAACTACATTAATATAGAATCTTCATATGAGCAAAGAGTTTCTTATATGTTTTATTCCTCTCTATTTTCCTCTATCCTATTTTCCAAATCTCTTACCATCACAAGGAAAATCCTGCATGATATAAGTCTAACAAGATCAACACTAACACTCTTACATATCTATACTCCAATTTTTTGTATTAAAGGTGTCTGTATTTAATTTCTAGCAATAAGGAGAGAGCAACATCACCTTTGTTTTATACAGCAAATATTACGTTTCAAAAGAATCAATTTTGTTATAAGATACTGAATTAAGTAACAAATATAGGATAGGGTATATTGAAAAAAGAAATACTTAAGACTTTCAAAAAGAAAATATAAGATCCCAAATTTCCCGCTCACTTTTTCAACAATACCATTTGTTAAAAAATATGCCAAGTATAAAAAGAGTTTTTACGATTATTGAAATTTATTAATACTGCAGTATAGATGATTTTAATTAGAAAATTTTCAAAATTGATGCTATTTAATGAATTTAATTTTTATTTCTTCAATCAGATCCCACATAATCAACATCAACAACAAAAGCAGAGAATATTTCAGTATGCTAGATCGGACGCTTTAAATTTAGAAAGGAATAGAGAAAGAGCACACTCTGGTTCAAAATTTTCATATCATAGAGAGATATCTACATAGTTAAACATACCTGAAGCTGCTATCCTAGCATTTTCCTTTCCAACATCCAAGCATTCTGATTTGTCAATTTTAGTAAATTGCTGTTTTCCAAGGCCCACCAAAGCTACAGCTGAGTATTCATCATCCACATCAAAAAATATTCTTGATTTCCATTTCTTTAATGGTGGACCTGACCTATTAAAATTTTACCATGGCTTTTTCAGTTAAGAAAACTTCTATGTACATACATGTATGCATGCTTTTTTATGTAGAAGTATTTAAGAATAGAACAAACTTATACATATGTTTAAATTGCTTCAGCATGAGAACTACTCTTAACAGATGTAAAAACACATCTTTAAATAGCCTTTTTCTATATGCTCAAAAATTTAATTAGAGTAAATAAAATATATATGTTTTAATTTATTAAATTCAGTAATCAAAAGTCAGAAGTCACATTCCTAAAAAGGGTTGAGGAGCTCTGCAAGGAATTAACATTATTGAAGGGACGATGAAAAATTCCAAAATATTGAATCAGAGGGGGCTTGCATTGGTACACTCACAGAACGATTATTATTAATTTATCATAAATTACAAAATATTAAGGAAAAGGATTATATTACAAGAATATAAAATTTTATATTTCATAGCTTTTATACTCATTGAACTAGCATGGAATTGAAATGGTTAAGGTATTGTTGATATGGAATCTTATGTGCATCCAACATAAAGATCACATATAATGAATGGAACAGTTGAAGGTTAAATTTGATTGCAACTATTACAACTTTTCTTTAGAGTATTTTAGACCATTTGGAGGAATAATCGCTTTAAGCTATGTTACTTCTTTTAAAAGCATGTCATGAGTATTATATTTATTTTCATCCAACAAATGCATTAGAAATTAAAAGAACATAAAAAAATAGAATTTTCATGATTTTTAATGAAGAATACCTTTGTAATAATGAGAAAAATTTACTTTACAGAGACAGGATGGGTAAAATAAGGAAGTATTAATTTAGGAAGAAATACATATCTTACTAGAGAATCTCTAAATGGAATGCATATGATTATTTAAATTGAAGATAATCTTAACTAACAATTCGTTTCAATAAATATTCAAACAAATTTTCACAGCTTGAAATAAAGCTTTAATAGTTATAATTAATTAATTTTGAAAGCAATATTTGAAGAGCTCTTGATTTGAGATGAGTTTTTCAGAGACAAGTCAAGTAAAAAATCAGAACTATTGAGAATAATTAGATAAATTAATTAAAATAAACTTAAAATTGATTAATATAATTTGAATTTGAACAATTTGAAGAGTTTTCTAGAGCTTAAAATTAAAATGTTCTATCATATAAATATTGAGAGAAACATAAAAAATATTAATTGATAATAGAAGAATAAAAATCATCCATAACAAAATCTTATATAACATGCAATAAAAGCAGAATAATTTAACCTTTGAGATATGAGTATAATGCGCATACATAGCATAAGCACTGATATGTTTAACTGGAATTCATAAAAAATTATTACTATTATTTAAGTTGAAAAATATGTTACTAATTATAAGGAAGATGATTCAGATAAAATTTCAAATCAAGTATGGGGTTTATTCACTTTATTCTAGAGAGTTCTATTCTTACATAATTTAAATAATTAATATACTATTTTATTGAACAAAATAAATACAATTTATCATCAGTCGATACATAAAAACTTCACTAAGTACAAGAAATATGAAGATAACAGGGCATTGAGGAACAAAAATCATTGAAAAAGAATACATATTAAAATATTAAATTTTTATAAATGCTGTAAACCAGCTGTTGAGCATCAAAAATCACCATATCTGTAAATGTAAGGCCTAACACCATAAATTGGCATGGCAACGTTCACTCTATACATAGCATTAACGAAAACACCAATTTAAGGTTTTACTCGCTATCATATCTTAAAGCAAAGCCCAAGATTATAATTTACAATAATTGATTAATTTTGTACATAAAATGAGCACAAAATATATTTCTGGGCAATAACAATATATACACACAGATTTTGAGTCTCAATCGAATACATAATCACCAAAGACCTATAAAGCAACCAAAAAATTTAGGTGGAGTACCTCTTTAGACATAAAATCTATTTTGATAAACTTGCTTTGGTTAAAATCGAGAGAAAATTAAATAATCACCAAAACAATCTGTTTTTTCAAAAACTGAGACCTTATGAGAGTATGATTGTATTCTGATGCCATTGCAACATCTCCAAAGTAACTTTTAACTTCTCGTGAAATATTTTCACTCAAATTCAAATAACAATAAATTTGCTATAATGGATAGCAAGGCTTTCTTGCAACATACATAGACAAGAATTGCATGACCATATCACTCACAATTACGCAATGAATCAGGCAGAAAATTGTTAGTTCCAGAAAGTGTACAGCAATACAATAGGATATTATGATTGTCTCATTTTGTTGTCTTTTGAAGAGATTATTTTTCTCTAATTATAAAAACTTAAAATCTATAGCTTAACTATAACATAAAGAACTCGATTCCAGTTTATGGGGATTTAAAATTCCAGAGCATAAAATAACATGTAGTATGAATAATTCAATCATAAAATGCTTTAGTTGTGAAATTTTAAGTTATTATTAAGTGAACATATCAACATGAAATGAAAAATCAAATAATGAGGCAAAAGTTCCATTGAAAATAAATTTGAAATGATGAAAATTTGAGAATAAGTGAACAGAAGACAAGTAAGATGTCTTTTTCACCTTGAAATAAATCAATTTTGAGAGAAAACTTCAATGAATCAGGCAAGGTGTTGTGGTAATGCATAAAAGATTCTCAAAAAGGTTTGACCTTTACCAAAAATATTTTTAACAAACAAACTGATGATTAATCGTCCTCATCTGAAGATGATGACAAACAATCCGATAGAGAATTAAGTTGCATTGCTTTGTTGTAAATTTATTTTCTCTGTTGGATTGATTGCCATTATCTCCGGATGAATGAGATCAATCATCCAAAACAATGTTTATTTTTGTTAATAAAAATATTTTTTGGTAAAAGTAAAAAGATTTTAAAGAATATTTCCATTTGAGAGGAAAATGAATTTTGTGCAGAATAATCAAATCCACGGCTAATTCCACAGATATTATCCCCTATTGGAGTTAATCATAATTCTTTACACTGTATATAAAATTAAGCAACCTGAGATTTCTCTATAAAAATACTAGAACAAGACCAGGAATTAGAAATAAAGGTGGAAAAGAGAAGTTCAGAATTCAACAATGAAAAGTATATAACCAAAAAGATGGAAATTTTTTGATTTAGCTTTGTACTCATACTAAAAGCTTAGCAAGTAAAATATATGTAACTTTTTATACTAACACCACAAAGTGGAATATACTCTTTTTATTGAGAAGTAAAAGTTCAGGGAAGGTGAAAACCATATTTCATACCAATTCCAATACTTTAATAATACCTTGGCTATTTGCAGCAACCACAACATTTGAATTCTGACGCCAACACACAGCTGAAACAAATTCATTCACATCATCTTCTTTTCTATCCTTTTCTAGAACACTCCGGACAGCATCGAACTTAAAGCTAAATAGCTGTTTTGATAGCCCTTTATAATAAACGTAGAGGGCATTATTCTCTGATCCACAGGCAACATAATCTCCATCAGTAGCTAAGCCGACAAAGTTCTTTTCATTAACGTGACCAACAAATGATCGCAGGCAGGAGGGGGCAGCAGCAGGAGCCTTAGGGCCAGAATTGCTAGCAATTGCCCCTACACTCCACATTTTTAACTGAGAGTCCGTCGAAGCTGAAACTATTTCTTCCTTGTTTAAGAACTTCACGTAGGATACAGCTTTACGGTGACCACGGAAGACAGCTAATGGTTCACGGGCATTTCGTAAGTCATAATAATGAACGCAATGGTCTGCAGACCCAAATGCCAAGTGGCACGACGACCGAGGGTTAAATTTGACACAACATACATTTGCTTTCGCTTCCAAAGATGCAATAGAACGTTCTGCATTTAGCGACCATAACTTCACTCGGGCATCATCAGAACCAGAGGCTACAAGTCGAGCGTCAACTCGATTGAAGTCAACTGACCAACAACGACGTTCATGCTCTTGGAAGCAGCGAATTCTTGAGCCAGTGCCTGCATCCCAAATAGTTACAGCTCCCTCATAATCTGAACTTGCCAAAGTTCCTTTGTGATATGCATTCCAGCTAACACAAGATATTTTCGAACCTGACACCATTTCTACACAAGGATAGTGAATATCCACAGCGTCTCTTACAACGGTGCCATATTCAAATACCTTGATACGTTTCGTGACGCCAGCAATAGCGAAAAAATCATTATCTTTATCAAACTCGATACTAGACACGATTGTGGAATTGTTGAATATGTCTGAGGAATAATTGAGAGTCGCGAGTGGCCGCAAAGTACTGTAGCGGGAGAATTTCACTAAATTTTCTCGAAAGAGATCAAGGCCTTCAGAACTAATTGATGGTCCAGAGCTTTGTCCATCGCTTGTTTTTTCAGTCTCTCCAACAGTAGAAAGACCAAACACTATTTCTTTAGCTCTGGATGCAAAGTAACACTGAACGAAATCGTCAAAGTGAGCATGCATACGTTTTCTTCGAGCAGCCAGAGATGCTGGATCACCCTTAGCACTACCGTTGAAGCCATCGCTTGAGCCAGCACCAGCGTTTACCGTGTTCACAACCTGCTCTGTAGCTACTTCACAAGGTTCAGTTTTAATCGTTTTCTCTGGTAAAGAAACCGTATCTGTAATGAGACGCTCCTTCTGTTGCTCTCCCTGACTACTACTACCAGCTTCGATTCCACCACTATTCACCTTCGGGCATTTTTCTTGCACGTCTCTCAATATAGCTTCCACTTGTGCCAAATCTTTACGAACGAGAGCAACTTCCCTTCCCAGCTGAGCTAACTGCTCTTCTTTTTGTCTAAGAAGATGTCGCAAAAATTCATGTAGAAGACGGTTTTGGGCAGCACACGATTCAGCTTCTAGCAAATGTTTCCTTTGAGTGAGAACTTCCAGTAAAGCATTAACGTCAGGAAGTGATAATCGCCGAGATTCCGTAGCAACAAAGTCCCTTAAACCACCTTCTAATGGACCGTCACCACTATCTCCAACACCCTGCATAATTCTGCTGGAAGCCTTAGCTCGTTGTCTGTATTTAGAGACAAGTTCATTGAGTAAAAAGTTTGGAAATAAATGATCAACGTCTGGAATATGTGAGTTGCACTTGGGACAACGTGAACTTGCTTCGAGACTACGGCAAATACATCTAAAGCAAAAAGTGTGGCCACATCTCGTTATGTGCGCTTCTTCAATTAAATCAAAGCAAATAGGACAAAGATAGTCATTATTGCGATCCTCAGCGGAGCCTCCAATGCCATTGAAGACGGCTGGATGGTGTCTTTTGGAAGGTCGGCCTCTTGTGTTTCCACTTTGGGTTGAACCACTCCTTCCTGCCATAGCTCAGTGATGCAGTAACACCAAGTTCGAGCGTAAGGAAAAGTTAGAACACTATCAGTCTTCAATTGGCAGCAGCTGATCTGAAACAATGATAAACGCGATATTGAGCAAATACATAACAACTGATTTCAACTGATGCTCAATAACCATTGAAAAAATTGTTTCAGGTCAGCTCTGCTATTCTGAATGATAACAAATACGTTAAGGGAAACTGATCTTTCATTAACAAAGCAGACCAAACATATACATTGAAAACCTTTTCACAATTATCATCGCTCTTTCCAAGTAGGATAGTTAAATTAGGCATCAATGACAAATGGATTTCAATAAAATGAAAATTTTACTAAAGTAATAAATTAGAAATAATATATAATACGACGGTTCCAAAATTTAACTGCTAAAAATCACTACCACCTCGTAACACCATACATAAAACTGTGAGCTCTCAACTATCAACATAAGATACAACACTACACAGCTAAATTCTAAAAACCTAGTTAACAACCCCTACTCACTTGTAAAGCTGCGAAGCCAACTTTCCGCCAGTTTTGAGATTGAAATCAGCTCCAGCAGTGGTAAAATCGACTTTTCCTTTCTTTTCTCCTTCAGAATAAACACCGAGCACCAAACCCTTCTGCAAGAAAAACTTACTCATTAAATTCAAATTAAATACACAAAATAGTTATCTTTTAAAGACAGAAACCTACATTCCGGTATGAGTTAAGTTACAGGCATCAAAATAAAATTTGTGTTAAGCTGATAATAGGATGCACAGAAATATTTGCTTTTACATTACCTTCAAGTTTTCAGAGCTGAAGGAACAATTCCTTGAAAAACCTGGGATAAATATTTTCCAACAACTCCGTGCTGCCACCAGTATCTTAGAGGCCATCATGAATTCTATCCCAGAATTCTCTTTCCTACGTTCATATATGAGAAACTTCGAACCTGATGTAGTGAAGTGATAACATATATTAAAACCCACATAATAATTTATGAGAAATTCAAAGTAAAGTCATAAATATGTGAGCAATCATGTAAAAGCCTTAAGTTAAACTTACGCAAAAAGTTAATGAGAGGTTTATTTCCTGGAAGTATTAGGAAAAGGAAATATGATTCACTATACTATTGACAGTTGAAATCGTGACTAGGAATAATAGTTGATTGCATTTTAAATGTAAGTCATTAGGTTTTGTATTGAATGACATCTCTTATGCAGAAACTCTTCCCTTCTACGACTGTCGATGCGAAGCTTAAGTTGAAGCTTAAGCAGCCGCTTAAGCTTCAACTTATAAGTTACTTGTCTTATTGAGTGAAATGATTCGTGTATGCCTCTAAGCTAAGAATTATTTTATACTTCTCAATATATATATAGTATTTACAATTACTTTTGAATGCATGATAAAAATTAATATAAAAGCTGAAACTTATCCTAAGAAGAGGAAAATATCATAAAACCGGGAAATCATCACCAGACATACATCAGTCAGGATAAATTAAAATTTGTATTTATTTATTTCAGGTATAACAATAATTTACAAGTAAAAGATCATAAATTTGACTACTAGGTAAATACTCACGCAATAACCTAAATAATAATAAATATAATAAAGAGATTATATAATCTTGCATGGATATCTATTTAAATTTGGTTTAAGAATCTAAGAAAACGATTGACATAAAATATAAGCCAATTCTAAATGTCACACATATATCGACTATAAATATAGATGCAAATAGGTAAGAATAAAAATAAATAAATAAATAAATATATATATATATGGATTATTGTAAAAGTTTATTAGTAAATAGAAATATCCAATAAATTTTTCCCCAAAATTGTTTACAAAAGAGTACAAAAGTAAGATGATAGGTGAAAGTAATAGACAAAATTGTCTTTAGAATATGGAGTAAAAAGCAGACGTAGCATCAAGACACAGTAAGCTTAATTTATGACTTGGATATCGAAAAGGAGAATGAATTTGTCATCATGCAAGATTTTTAGATTATTAAAAAAGTATTCTTTGCCCAGATTACAACTCTAAACATAACATTCTAATTCAATTTACTTATTTTTCTAATAATTTCATTATTTCTCTATGATGCAATTCAGGAATTTTAATTACACGATATGAAAATTGTACTGAGTTCTACTTCTACAGGTAGTAAGATATTGATGTATTTCTAGAGAACTTTACCCCTTAAGACAGAATATTAATTTCCTTTTAGTAAATAGTTTTCTCCTTTTATATATTTAAGTACAATAAAGATTTGTTTTAAGGTAAGGGTATCAAATTCAGTTAATTATACTATAATTGCGAAAATTTTTAGCGTTTTTTATTCTTTAATTGTTATTTTTTGTAATATAAAGTTTGGTTTTTAATAAAAATTCCAAACCCCCACCTAGAATACAATATCATATATAATTTTACATTTTGAACGAATAAATGAAGAGAAACCTCATACCAAACTAACTTGTAAGTACTTTGTTAACTGCACACCATTTATATGTTAATTTTCTTAGGATTGATTATTATTATATAAGGTGATGTTTCCTTGTCAGTTTATATTCTATTTTAATACCAAGGGACTATGTTTGCTCAAATATTTGCTTACTCAAATTATGCTTTTTTATCACATGGTTGTCCTATGTGATCTGTTAACAGAATCATTAATTCTTTCCAAACAATGGGTGAAGAACTACAAATTTTCTCAGGATGTCGTATGTGGCCAAAAATTTGTTTCATACATTGATATATTCGTCAATAGAGGTGGTGGAGTTGCGATGGACTCCAATCTAAATATTAGTGCTACTAGATAATTAGATTAGTGCTGCTAGATGATTCAAAATGATGTTCATTAGGGCTAAGAACTCTTTTGAATATTCACTTTTATACGCAGTTCACTGGTCCAATCAATATGTTATCTTCTCTTCCCAAAAAAACATATTTACATTCATTAAAATAGTCCTCAAACATGGTCTGCCTAAAAAGTATAGGAAAAAATTTCAGAAAAATAGATTTGTTAGAGATATTGTAACAAAACCTAAAAATTCGTCAAAGTATATTCCTTGGGCGTCGACACACTTTTTCCATCTGCTTTTCCTACACTCGAAGGCAGATTCCGGAAGGTCCTTAAGGGTACGCGTGCAAGCGTCTTTGACAGCACTGAGGGTCCCCTGGTTTTGTCCTTCCAGGAAGGATATCCTTTTCCAGCAAGAAACAATCTCCCGTAAATAAGTTCTACAGAAAACTGAAATTTTCAACGCGTTGCAGGTCTTTGCAGAGAGACAATCGCTTCTGCTGTAGGTCGTCCGTGAAGACCTTCGGGATCTTTCGCATCGCCCAATTTTCAGCGATAAGGGTGTGCGCTGTCATTTAACGAATACCCATTCGATATACGATCATGTGTACGCTTAACTGTGGTTAATGGATGGTCTGAATTCAGCACTTCACGCACTTGTTGTCGTCAGTTCTTGACGTCGACGGCAGTCCAGCACGAGGCTCGTCCTCCACACACTCCCGGCCATCTTTGAAGAACTTGTGCCTCTGCTTGAAGACTTGGGGAATCATATACAACGTTACCGTACCCAATTTCCTTAATTCAATATTATATTTCATCGTGTGCCGCTGTCCAATCGTTCGCTGCCATTTAAGCTTGCACCGAGTCACTCGATAGGGGTCAACCAAATACTCGATCTAGCCCGAACTAAGACTCGCAGTCAACTGACCCTTATCTCGTTTTGAAGGTCTTACCCTGCACTACTAAGATTGCTTAGTGCACTTGCAGTGCGGTTTCGATGGGAAAAAATTGTTCCTGATACTTTTTAGACAGACCATGTACTAATTATGAACAAACTGTCTACATTGAAAAAGATTTTGAAGGTACTATATCTATTTTAAAATCCAATTTTATGAAATTTACTGTGATTGGCGTTCGATCTCTGAGTGTCTGGTTTTATACACTGTGCAACCTTCTTGAATCATCAAGTAATGCTCTCCA
This sequence comes from Pantala flavescens, assembly GCA_020796165.1. NCBI lineage: Eukaryota > Metazoa > Arthropoda > Insecta > Odonata > Libellulidae > Pantala > Pantala flavescens. Next base: position 34,825,398 of record CM036880.1, on the reverse strand, counting down.
ATTAATCAATAATGTCTGTAATATTTTGCTCTTTGGTGAATTGACTATCAACTTCCTTGAAACCCATTCTGCAAAAATTGGACTCATAAATTCTTCATCCATCAAAATCTCTTCCATTTGGTCAATTCTGATTGATTACTGTGTCAATTCTATCAATGATATTTCTTGTACCAATGCTCAGCATGAGCTCTCATCATCAGGCCCTTTATTGTAATTTACGTATGCCTTTTTCAATATTCAAACTGTTGTGTTTAAACCCTAAGATTACCCTAATTAAGAAAATGGTTTTCTTAATACTCTATCCTCTGCTCTATCTATCTATATAATAAAGCCTTTCCTGTGTAAAGAGTTCTTCGCAACTCTTTGTCTAATAAACTAACCGCTGCCACCAGGCTTAAGCCTTAATGCAGTGAAACTCACAAATAAATTAACTAAAATTCCCAAATAAATGAATTTTAAAGGTCAGTATTTATGTAATCTGCATTATACAATCAAAAATATTAACATTTTTATTCATGGGTTATAAAAAGCTAAACTTAACTGAAGGTATTGATGAGATATCATGACATTGATTGATGACAATGGTCATCATCAATAAGTGTGCATTTTTGATTGCTTCTCCAATAAGTAACATTTTTGTGATTTCATTTCATTCCATATGTGAAGGTCACCTTCTTCCTACCCTAAAGCATGTTCATGTTACCCAAGTACACAAAAATCCAGGATCAATTACAGACTCTTTTCACTATCACCTGTTCTCAATTCCATTAGCTTTTCCAAAATGCCAGAAAACTGTTTTACTCATGTCTAAAAAATATTTAAATCATTCCCACCTCCTTTACTAGTCTAGACATGGGTTTATAAATAGCTGTTCTACCACTACTGCTACCTATTCACTCATTCAGGAGATTATCTGTTCTTAAGATAATGATGAATTTAATCCATAGAACTTCTTTGGTCCTAGAGAAGCTTTAAATACAATAAATCATGATTTTTTTTTCATAAAACTGAACAATTTAGGAACAATAGGTGCACTTGATCACTGCAATTGATTGCGTCCTTTTCTGGGTGTCGGAAAACTGTAAAAATATTTACTGTAGCGAATTTCAGACAATGTGTAATCCACACCTCTTTCCCTACATTGTAGGGGGGTCCCCAAAGATTTGTTCTTGGACCCGTATTTTCATTAAATTTAATGACTCACCAAATGCTCCTTGCAACTCCAATACCATACTCTATGCTGATGATGACTCCAATGTAAGCCACTTCAAATATTTAAATGACCTATATTTCTAGGCTAGAAAGTAAATTGAATCTATGGCAAAATCATGCAGTGACAACAATCTCCACTCAAGCTACAAAAAAACTCTCCAATTTTTTGCAAAAATTTCTTTACTTAATTCTACTCATCTGATTTAAATAAATGACTGCAACATAACTATCGGCTCTGATTTGTCAAATCCCACGGATTATATGCAAAAAGGTTTCTCAGGTTTCCACCCAGGTAAATTTTGGGAACATTGCTCTTGCCAACATTTTTGATGACAGAATCGGTCATCAACCTCAAGACTGCTCTGAGGCTTGAATTAACTAGTATGCACAAAATTTTGCTCTTTTCATCAGCCCTTATTACATCATAAAATAAATTTTCCTTGATGCAAAAACAAATTCACAACAAATGTTGCGATAACACCCATAGTACCTCTTTGGTTTTACCATGTGGTTGGAGCTTTCTTTTCATTCAATTTTTCACCTCTACTCATCCTTCCGCTTTCCTCCTTACTTGTTCCAGCTCCTCTTCCAGTCTTTTCAAATTCTTATTCGTTATTCTTAAGGTCTCCTCCAACTCAGTGATTTTCTTTCCCTTTTCTTCCAATCGCTTCCCTTCTTTCTTCTTGCAGCACACCAAACATCTCCAATCTTCCTCATTTTCCATCACTTTCTTGAAGCATCTTAGGTGAAACCACTTGTTATACTTGCCCATGCATTGCACTCCACTTCCTCCTGCATTCTTCATGCTTCATCAATGTCATCTCAATGCTCTACTTTCACTTCCTGGAGATACCTCTACACTCATCATTTTATACAAAAGCGATAATTTATCTTTGTAATTTTTCTTATGCGTATTATATGATATTATTATTGCTATAATTCATTGACTTAACCATTCTTGTGTGTTTGATGATGCCTATACTGCTTCATGTATTCTTTGGAGAAATAAATTTAAAGTTGAATAAATAAACATCCTATAATAGTTTTAAAAGAGATTATAATACATTTAATTTCATGTAATTACCAAATACATGCAAATTGTACATAAAATTATTTACATTAAATTTATTTGAACTAAACCAGCACAGAACCCAAGAAGAGGCACCACTTACCAGAGTCATTAACTGTTAAAGACTTCAAACAATCAGTCTGATAAAAATATACAGCCCAATTAAAATACTGGTGCAGCTGGGCTTCAAGCATTTAAATCAATTTTTAAGAATGATAGACCTAGTGATTTAAATAAAATGCAATTCTGTAACTAACCTGTTTTTTAAAAATTTATCACAGGAAAAAGGGTATCCTTTAAATAAATAAACAAGGCTAACTTATGAATACACAATACTGTTAAGAAATCAAATTGGAAGAGAGCATCTCTCTTTTGAAATGCATTAATGTTTCATAACTAATGCTGGAAAGGACTATAATGGACTCATTGGATGAGAGTGAAATGTCATGTTCCGTCTTCAAGGTATTTAAACAAAGCTACTACTGGGTTGGTCTAAGTAAACTGCTCGCCTACTCCTACAAATTCTAGGGTCTCTCCTAGGCCCAAGCACTGCCTCCTGAGACAATGGAACACTTTTCTCAGATGAAAGATTACTATGAATGGATCCCTCATCTCCAGATGAATGGCAAAATGTAGGGTTAACTGTACCCCACCCTTTACTAGCAAGCATAGGTCTCATCATGGGTTGAGACTTACTGTTTGATGATGCAGAAGATGACATAGTAGCTGGTAAGTTTTTGGGCTTAGGTGGCAAGGGAGGAGGATCACAACTATTGCGTGGGGGTACAGGGAGATCAGGCCTTTGCAATGACCTAGGAGGGCAAGAAAGTCCAACAGCTGAGGATATTTCAGATTGAGAAACTTGAGATTTGGAGACATCAATGATGGAGATATCATCCTTACCTACTGATTTCAAAGAGGTGGTTGATAGTTGACAAGGAGATGAGCTAAGTGTTTCTTTGAGATTAACAGATTTCTCTATTTGGTCACCAGTTTCACTGCAGCTATCCTTTGCGTTTTCTTGATTAATTTCTTCATTATCAGATTTAAGGGGTACAATAGTTACATTCAAAGAGTCACTACTTTTCTCAGCATCCGTTGCATATTCAATACATGAAGTCTCAGTCGTAGGTAATGAAATGCACCTTGGCAATATAGAACTTTTACTGGAAAAGTAGCGTTCAGCTTGGCGTGGAGTAGGTATGATTCCATCTTCACTGTAGCTGCAATCCAACAGCCTGGACACAAAGGCTGCACTAGAGGTGAGGGGGGCAGTAGGACGAGAAGGAGACTTTGGGCCCAAATCCACTGGTTCAAAAGTAAATCTCCGCTCATCCTCTCTCCGTACTTTTCTGCATTTTTTAGTGTTCTGAGGAGCATTCTCTTTGTCCTGCAAAAAGACAAGTTAACAGGTAATAAAAATACCAAGTCCACATGTGCTGTTCCACATTCTTAATTTTGCTTAGCTTATATAATTAAAAAAGGGTGATGTTGCAGAGAAAGATTAGGAGAAAGTATATGATTGGATTCAAAAGTAACAAACATTATTTTTTCTATAAAAAGCACATCCCTGTTTGCTCTACTTGTAATTGACAATGATGGCTTTACATTGCAATAAAGCTATCTCCAAGGTTTCTTAGCAGTAAGATCAGACCTTGGAGTTATCTTAGTATTGTTGCAGTATGAAGCAAACATCAACCATCAATGTCCATTGTGAGTAGAAAGAATGGCGTGGTATGCTTGCATCAGAAAAAATGAGGCTCATTACTTCGTCCAGTCATGTATATGGAATGATACATTAAAATAAAGTTTAGAGAATAAGTTAAGTTGAATTTATTATTAGATGACAGGAGCAGTTTCTCATAGTAGATAAATACATTGTTTTCAAGTCAATACTATCAACTTTTAGGAAGCATCCAAACTAGGACAGGTTAAAATAATTTTAGCTATAATTTTACTAATAATTTTAACATATAACGCTTCAAATAACATTGAGCTATATCTTCTTTTTGCAAACAGAAAGGATGCTGAAAATAAACTATTAATTTTCTTGTAAATATTTCAATTTCTCTCAAGCAACTGTAAATTAACACAGGGTATAATAATCTCAGTTGATTGTAGGAATTAAAGTAAAAGAAGCTTATATCCACAAAGTATATTAAAAATACATTGACAGCTTTCAAGCAGTCTACTAATCATCGGGCTATTAAATTAGAAGGGACTTTTTGCTTTTTTGGAGCAAAATATATAAACTGTTAATGGGATGAGAGTTGAGGTTTTCTTGAGATAAAGAACAGGCAAGTAGAGGAGAAGGAAGGAAGGATTGATTGAATGGATGGAATTGGGACTACCACTTCTTGATCCCAACCAAAATCCTTTTTTATAACTTACAAAATGGTATACCATATAGCAAAATAACTCATAAGGTTAGAATAACTGGCTAGCAATTAAGAATATTGGGATAGATTATAACTATATGGCGTGTATTATGTTCGAATCCCTTCAGAGTACACAACGCTATTATAGAAATGTAAACTCAAAGTTGAAAGAACTGGTGCTTTCCTGGCGTATAGTGTGTATAAATTTTTCCCGGGTTCTCCACCAGGTAAGGTAGCTTATAGCTGACGTTTTGTCATCAGGGTTCATTCAGAACCCTGATGACGATGGCAGAGTGTGCTGTCGAAACATCGGCTATAAGCTACCTTACCTGGTGGAGAACCAGGGAAAAATTTATATAAACTCAAAGTTGTATCCTTATTATTAAGTATAGTATAAGTATCATAATTAGAATGACAGAAATCAAACATGTATAATTACATAACAGAAAGTGCCTTTAATTTCATAATTGACAATTCACTCTCTTCCATAAGAGGTAATCTTAAGATCAATTCGATAATAACTATAAGATTCTATAAAGAATTAAATATAGTCACCAAAATCATTTTAAAGTATTAAATGAATTATAGAAAACTAAAATCTAAAATTGAAGGCTTTAACTATAATATACACTTGCAATACCTTAATTCACCACTTCTTGTTAGGGTGATTATAATTTACTCTTTTAAAAATAAGGAAACATTATTATAAAAAATTAGAGGATTATACTCTAGAGAGAGCATAAAACAATTTATTAAATGCTTAAATGTAATTTTCAAGCATTTATGACTATACTTCATAAAATTTATGAAAAATAAAAACAAATACATATACATCCGTAATAAATGTGGTTATCACATTAAAAAATAATAAATTTTGAGAGAATATTTAGGAAATGCTTATTTAGCCTTTCTCAGAATATCACATGAATTACAGCTTATAAAAATTACATTAAATGATAAACAAGGAATACATCAAGCCTAGAAAGTTTTTTGAAAATTCAATAAAGGAACAACAAGGTCAATATTTCTTTTCAGCCCTAAAATTCTAGATACGGGTGTCTCGTGAAGGCATGTCATCTTCTATGAGGGGATCAGTTAAAACGGTGTTTTTCTCATTCTGTAACTATTTTTGATACAACACATTCAAGAAATTATCTTAATCTATCATGTGGGAGCAGCCCTAATACACATCTGCACAAAGGATAAGAGTTCTTATAATAATTATTTCTCTCATAAATCAATTTTGCATTCGTTTACAATATAATTCAATTACATATTCCAGTTGCATATGATATATTGAATATCTAATAGTAATTATATCTCTAATAGTCTTTAATTATTCCATTCAAGTCTCTACTAAGGAAATTGTTCCCTTTAACCAAATGGTAAGACCTCATTTTCCCAGATGTTAGGGCAAATTTAATCATTTATCCCCTATTTACAGAATTTCAAAGAGTATATTTTTAACAGAACAATAAATGTCAACATAAAGGCCCTTAAAAGAACTATCCCATTGGGTTTTCAAATAACCCATTCAATCTTCTTCAAAGTGACATGGACCTTCATATTAGGAATCGATTATCAGTCATTTACAGTTCTCTTGACACATGAAAAGTTTTTGATCCAACTATTCACTAATTCTACGGATCCTGAAAAAATGTACCTAATGACAACCATGCAACATGTATGAGTCCTATCTATCTATGAGGGAATCAGTTAAAACATTGTTTTTCTCATTCTGTAACTATTTTTAATACAACACATTCAAGAAATCATCTTAATCTATCATGTGGCAATACAATTTTTGAATAAAAATGATCAAGAGCATTGTTAATTATAACTGCTGTGTACTGGATTGAATAATCCAAGCTTAATATTACATTCTTATAAAACTGCTTCTTGTGCAAAAATTTATACGGAACATTGTCTGCTATCATAAAAATAATTGCCTTTCTTCTCATATATAATATTTGTAATTATGTCAGAGTTATAACAATGTTTGACATTGAACCTTAATTCATGTGAAGTACATCACATTATGATGTGCACGATTCATGATCATGGAAAGAAATCTGCAATTATACACTTTACATTATTGATACAATTATTCAGATACCATGTGCCATAACATTTGATAAAATAAGTTACAGGAAAAAATTATATTCCTAAGTTCATCAAAATTCAATTTTCTGAATCTTCATGTTAGGTATCAATTTAATTAGAAAAAAATTGGAAATTAAAATTATTAAATCGTGACATCAATAAGCTATTCTATACAATACACTAAACAATACAATATTCTAAACAATAACTATAGCTATAAATTAGCTATAGTTATTGTTTACATATTACAACCTTCTAGATCTAAAATATAAAGGGTATATAGCTTATATACTAAACTTAAACTATATACTACTTGCATTATATACTAAATCATTCCATGAAATAAACTGAATCTAAGTTAGAGGAAAAAGTTAAAGAAAGAATAATTACCTTTTACGTTTATCAACATTTAAATTTCTGAATCCTTATTTTAGGTATCAATTATTCAGTCAATATTGACAAAAAAATTTATATCTTGTAAATTTTAAATGAAATATGAAAATTGTGATTCATTGAAAAAAAATTTTACATATTTCTTTTGAAACAAGGAGGAAATAATAATAAATAAAAAATAACTATTAAATGAATAAAACATAATACGAATAAATTCCTACAAATAACCAAAGCAATTTTAGGAATGCCAACAAAAAAAGAGGCACTAAAGGGTAAAATATGTATAAATTATTGCAATGAAAGAATTTGACATGACAATATCATAAAAGTAAGGATGAAATTATCACCATGTTTCAAGTTCACTAGTAAATATTACTAAGACACTATTTTTTGTATCTTTGTGATAATTTGTAATCCTGTATAATGTCATGTATTTTTAATTTTCACTTTCGTCTGTATAAGAGTGATAATTCGTAATATTTTCTTACGTGTATTATAATCATTATACATTGATTTCAATGTTCTAGTTAGTTTGTGGAAGACAGTACACATTTGTACATAGTCTACTGTGTATACTTTGGTGAAATTAACTTAAAAACTTTTACAACTTTCGTTAGAAATTCTCAGAAAATATTTTCTTTTTACTACAATATGAATATGCATACATAAAGTGAGAATCAACATCTATTCAAACGAACTAATGAAACTGAGTTTAATAGTGAATCGATTAAAAAATTTTTTGCAGATATGCCATGTAATACGAGTTTCTTAAATTAGTTCCAGCTTTGATGTCCTTGATTATCCTTTCATTGGTTTTTAAAAATTTAAACTTCCAAGTAACAAATCCATTCCATGCAAGCTTTATAACGGTTTTTTAAAACCAGCTTCAGATAATTACTTTCCGAACCAGCTGTTCTCTTCCCCTCCTGTGAGAGCAATTGCATTGACCCTCTGGCGATTTTACGTCGAATATAAGAAACAGATGACGTTGCTGTCGCTTCTCTGCGGAAGAGTGCTCAACTAACTCAGTGTGTCGATAGCAGAAGAAGCTGCTCCCGGTATAAGAGAGTCTAAACCATTTTAAGGTTGGAAATTCAAGACCTACAAGTAGCTTAGGGAGCTTTTATTTTCTAAAAAGTGTATTGTATTCATATAGTGATCGATAGGAAAAAAAATCTGGCGTTATTGCTTCAAGGGACTCCGTCTGATGTTTGTGGTTTGGTGTCGGTGACTACCTTATGACCGGGAATACCCCGTGTCTGCGGAACGCTGCGGGTGGATGGTAAATTATCAGACTGAAAAAGGTGTGGGTAATGAAAATAGTGTGATATTCATGGGAGCGGTTCCGAAGAAGGAAAGCAAACTATACTTCCATTGAAGGGGGCGTGACTTATCCTGGGGCGAAATCGGAATTTGTTGATTAGGGTGTATTACTGCAATCTTTCTTGCAATCAAATCGATAAATATTGCATGATGTTGGTAATTACTTCGTCCATTTCTAATCGATTTATTTGTTTCACGATTTCTGAAAGGTGCTGATGCACTAGCATTTGTGAACGGAAGTTTTCGGTATTTTTGAGATTATCATTTTTGGATTATTTTCCGTGACTTGAACTGATAAAGGATACATGTAAGCTGGTGCAAAGTATCTTGTGATCAAAGGTCACTGCTTTAAACGTATACGTGACATTGCGCTAAATTTACACTCCATTCTTATCACAGGAAATTGCTTGGAATGGTCATATTTTTATTCGAGTTTCGAACGTGTGGATCGTTGAAATGACTGACGACTCGCCGAATTATGGAAACAATTGCTAAGAATCGTACTTCCGTTACGTTAGTTTATAAAGATACCATACCTAGAATTTCTGTAAAATTAGAAACATCGGTATTTACGATAGGTTCAGTTTAATGAAATTAATTGACAATATTTGGCGCCACCTGAGCACGATGATCGTTAGCCGCATGTCATTTTAGTCGTACGACGGTGCTGCTTCCTTACGCCGACTTCCTCGAATCAAAGACATAAGGGTTCTACAGACAATTGTGGAGTGGGGGCGGTGTGTTAGAACTCGTCAGAGGGTTTGAAAGGCGTATCCTTTCAGCGTGATCTCGCTACGGGGATGGGCATTGGTTATTACGTCATCGTTTGCGACAGGACGAGTTTATCTTGGTGATGCATAAGGTGGTGGTGGATAACGAAAGTGTACATTATGGTGCTGTTGTGAGTCGCCAATTTTAGGGCCCCTGTGTGAAGTCACTCGGGGAGCATTCAAAATGGAATTCGAGTTGGACAGCAGCCTCCAGGAATGGGCGAAGGATAAACCCTTGAGCATCTTGCAGTTGGACCCGGCTGATAGAGCTGTACTACGAATAGCAGGTAAAACTGTCTTTCATTTTTAACTGCGAACGCAACCGGCATGCATTTTTAAGGGCTTTTTTCTGCGTGCTGCTTGTTGTTTATTGAATATGACATTCGTATCTACTCTTTTCGGAGATGCGTAAGTAAACTTCAAATTCTCTGTCTGTCAGTGCATTTTTAAACAAAACATGATCAGGGAATGAAATACACGAACGAAATGCTGTCGTTTTCATTTTAGAACGAAATGATCGTAGATGAAATCCGTAGGTGCAAAATGTTAAATCCATATCGTGACACGGTGAGCTAATTCCATTGATTCTTTTAGATGAGTTGCATGCCGATAATTTTTGAGTTATCAAGAAATTTCAAATAATATTCGTGAATAAATAGTGATTCGTGAATGTGCGATTCTCTTGCGTTAGGTAGGAATTACGCAAACGCTTATTGTGCACGAGATATTAATTATTGTTTATGGTTCGGGCATTCATTGAGGAATCCCTCATGATGATCAAGGGGACGGAATCCTCGAAACGCATAATTTCATGATTCAATTTATTCTTGGTCATCTGCTGCATCGTGTGTGGAGCATTGCGGCTTCGAACGGGATGTCACGGCGTCTGACCGGTTACCTACCTATCGATCCCAAGCGTAATACAAGACGTTTTTGCAATACGACGGTGGGAAAGGAATTGAGGCTCAAGGAAGATCTTCTGCACCTTGCGGTCACACGGCCACTCATTCAGTCCTCTAGACTGCATCGGTACTCGGCTAATTTCTGTATTTTTCGCCTATGAGGGGTTTTACCTTGAAACGCATTTGCCTTTTGTCTCAGATGCGCTCTTCGCTTTGGTTGACAGAGCGGTGGTCTTTATTTTTTAATGCTGTTCAAAGTATATCGACGGAAAAGGTAATTAGAAGATGAAATCAAGTGTTCGGGTCGACGCCATATATCGACGTCTCATATAATGGAAGGATTTTCTTAACACCGAAAATCACACGTGATATCAATGACTCTTATTAGTTCGCCGTTGTTCGAACTAAAAATGACTCGTTAGATGCGTAAGGTATTGGTTTTCATGATATTGTTTCGTCGCAGTAGAATAAGTTGACTAAAAGGGTACTCATGCTTTAAAGAAAGGAAGACGGCGTTCATCTCACAAGAATTTGGTTAGAGTAATGAATCATGTTAAATGACTTCCGCGTTTATAAATTACTTGACAAGGTTAAAATATAATTCTCTGTACGAGTAGTTATGATCTGTAAGAATCAGAATCGTGTGAGAATAGATGACGTAATCATGGCAGCAGTTATTGCTTAGCTGGTTTCTAGTACCGTCGTATGCATTCCATAATTGGATACTAATTCTAATTTCAAATGTTAATTAATAAGACTATGTCACCAAAATTTGTGTGTTGCCGTTCCGAATGTAAATTTCTATTCGTCAATTCATGTAAATGTTAATTTAAATTATCGATTTTCGCGATAAAAAGTTAATGCGATTGGTTCCTCGATTCCTTCATTTCTCAGAAATGTTATAATGCACGAATAAAAGATTTTCCCATAAAATAACGAATATAGTTATGGAACAGATTACGTTAAACCTATTTTAATTTTCTTCGGATTAAATTGAATTTTCGGGAATTCATTTAAGAAAATTAGAAATTCGAATTCGGCTCGTTTGGCGTTTTTCACGATGCATTTCGTTAAAATATGATAATTAAACGGTAATCAAGTAAAAAGCGGAATCGCCTTCGTCGCAATGACTATTTTATTCGAGCAATTCTTGCGCGACAACGATCCGTATTTTACGTATCATTATCATCATCGTTTGTTTATGCAGCTTAGGCATCGAAAGGTACTTTGATAAATTTCATCGTTTATTCTCTCTCATACTTCTTGGAATACTTTCTGTGAGCAATGATAAATAAATGTAACAATATTTACTTCGTTTTAAAATTTATTGCAGAAGACGTGTGTTTCATGGATCTGGAATATGTCGAATAAAACCTCACGATAGATAAGAGTGATTGCCGGATATATAAGCGTAATTATGATGGAACTTAAAGGATGACTCGGATTCTTTAAATCGACATAGAATCCTTCGCAGCTGATCTTTCAGAAAAAAGACGGACAATTTTATCCATAAAACATTTTATGCGATGAACATTCTATAGATTAAATAAAAGTCACATTTGGAATAGCTCAAGTATCCTCTGTTTAAACCACAACAAACTATGACACTTCAAGAATATGTAGGTGTGTGGCAAGGGGTGCATGCACCGTGACTTCCCTAAGCGATTATTCTCGCGTATCGTCCAAGGGAAAAACGAACTTTTTAATCTGTTTGTTTTTGCATCTATTTCCCTTATTTTATCGGTTGTATCCGATCGACTTATGTAGCTGGGAGGGCGCATGATGCGTCTTCCTTGAACGTTCCTTCTCTGAATCTATTTAGTAAATCTTATCTACGCTTTGATCTTTCCTATTATACCATCCCGCATTGATTTATCGTAACAAGTCTTCGCGAAACGCATCGCTTTACGTTGGACCTTTTCTAACTCATATACTTTCATCGGGGTCCCATTCACTACGCTCATATTCAAGGTGAAGCCTGGCTAGCGCTAAGTAACATCGCTCGTGAAATTTTTCTACGCTCTTACCGACTGTCCTATTAACGAATCCGAATTAAAAAAAAATTTTCCACATGTACTACGGATGTGGATATTCCATGTTAAGTTATTCAAAGATAGTTAAAAGATTCTACTATTGATAAATACACTTAAGAAATTACTACTGAATATAACGCCAAGTGTTTGTGCCGAATAACGAATTCTGGTTTTGTACCGCTGATGAGGTAAGGAGTTTGGCAAGAGGTTGGATTCTAGGATCGACTCATATTCATTGCCACACATTTGTCTTCGTTTAATTCGAGCTGCCAATCTTTACACCATTCAATAATGGTGTGCAGGTAGCGCTGTAATATGGATTTATCTTCCTCATCCTAAATTTTCCTACGTATAAGGGTATGATACGCAAATAGTCGTACCGTACTCTTTATACTTTCTAATATTTGGTTTATGTAAATAAGGAACAAAACTGGTTTTTTCTTTTACTTCACGGCGTAACTTCGCGTTAGGAACTGCATCGAATAAATTCCTAAAATCCGATCGGCGGCATCGTGACTGTGCTAGTTCACGGGAACGCCCTCCGTGGAAACCATGCTGACTATCGCTGAGAAAACGGATTATATAAGTGCACATTATGCGCTCCAAAATTTTACTGAAGGGATCGGAAGTTGTCTAGATTTAGTCTTTCCTTCGGCACTGTGGTGCGCATCCCATCGCCTTAAGATTTATTGAAAAGCACCAAGAAGTTCATAGGGATGATATCACTCGAGTAGGTATTTCTCCTGATCCGGGAGATTTTTTCCTGTACATTGAAGTAAAAGGTTTTCCAATGTACTCATTTCTGCCGAAGGAGGGAAAGCACTGACGCGTCAGTGATAAAAGATTTTTATGCTCGTTAAGAATATTCGTGTTTTTACGGAATTCGGTGCATAACAGTCGATAGCTCTAGTTTTCCGAATTTCTTCGGATTCTTTTCTAGTGATTCACGAAATGTATCTAATTCACTTCGAGCCCCCGCTCTTAAATATTTGCTTCAATGTTCTTCGTATTCTCTACTGTCGCGTGGACTTAATTAGGTGTTGTCAATGACGAATTTTTATTGTGACCGTAACGTGGACCTCCGCGAGCTGCAGCCGATCTTTTAGCGGTCGCTTGATCTAATTCATGTCATCTTAAACAAAAATTTTATTAATAAATTAATAGTGTAAGATATTGATTAAACATAGTAGCTAAAATTGGGTCAGTTTCAGTATCCATTACATTTGATAATTTTTCTGAAAAGGAAATGAAGTATACTTTAACAGTGAATTGAACTAGCAAACTATCAGTAATTTAGGGATGAATTTTTGATTTCTCCCCTTTTTATATATTCTCACTATTATTTTATTATAAACTCCGAGACCGCGAAAATAGAAAGGCTGCCGCCCGATTCAGGGATGGTCAAAATTTTATAGAAATAAAAGCAACTCGCACTATAAGTTATGAGATTTTCTGTTTTTCTGACTAGAAACGATAAGGCTGTTACGTACTTCTATCGATAGAAAATAAGATAAACTTTACTTTCATACACAAGATATTCCGACACGATATCTTGAATGGAACTTATTTTTTTGATTTTAATAACCCAGACCCATAGACCCAAGATATCGGGTCCGAAAAATTTATTAATGAAAATAAAACAATTATTTCAATTTATCTCGCGACAAGTTCTGCATAAGGTGAGAAACAAAAAAGTTTAAGTGATGTATAAATTGCACTGAGCGATCAATTTTTTTCGGAGATTACGTACTATTCAAATTATTTTTTACTAAAATATGGTGACTAGAAAACAAATATGGCGTCAATAAGATATAAAGAACGATTAGAGAAAAACTAGCATTTTATGTTCGATAGGATTAGAGTAATGACAGTTATATAAATGTTCTGGAGGATACGAAGTGATTCATTTAATCTCGCTTTAAAATTTAGTACTTTCATTATAGTCTTTAAATCTTCTCCAATGTGTGAAAAAGTCATTTTCATCCAAATATTACCTTAGTAGAAGCCGATATAAAGCATAACAATATAGCTGACATTAAATCTCCCAAAGAAAACTACAAATCATAATTTATCCCTAAATTCTACATAGAATTGATCCTGGTGCTTTTTGATTGGCAAGGCAATCCTGCATAGAATTTTGGAATAAGCTTTGCAATTAATTAATAAAAGTGTCTCATGATGGGTATACATTTACCATACAATATGAGTTAAGTAGTAGCAATTAATCTTGTGTCATTGAATTTACAGTAACAAACAGGTTCAGAGACGTATCCATTTCGAAATTAAGCTTTACTGCGGCGGCAGAGTCCGTTGCGCCCGGCGCCATGTTTCGCGGACGCAATCATCACATCAAGAGTCACTTCGTCTGAAAGAACCATTCTTGTGGAACGATCGGCCACATTCTAGTCGTCCGCGATCGATAAATGAACTTGATTCTGAAAAAGTTTTATCAGCTTACTTTAGGGATCTAAGGGTCCTTCTATCGTAAGTTTTGTTGCAGAAAAGCACCAAAAAGAATAGGTGAACTTTCGTAATTTAAGCGTTTCTTTTAACAAGGAGCCATCCTTCCATGTCAGACAGCTCTTTTCTTACTGCTTCAATTTATCCTTTCTGAAATCCAAACAACTAGTATCCAAGGCCCTCTTGTCATCACCGCTCCTGGGGACATCAGGATCAACCCGGATTCCACTTTTTTCACAGTAAATAATTAAAATTTACATGGGAATGTAGTGAAAAATATAAGAGAATCTTTTCCAGCATTATTTTTGTTTACTTCACTGACTATTCTTAACAATCGTATGTGACAGTGAAAAAAAGAGAAACATTCCTTGTTTTCGCTCCGATGCGCGAAATCTTTTTCTTATCGAATATTTGCTGACTATTTCCGCATCATGTTTTATTTTGTGAAAAGATGTAGATTTTAAAGAAATACATTCCCGCATCTCGAATTCCACTCAAATGAATGCCTTCATCGTGTTACATCGTTCTTTCAATTATCATTCGTGAGAAGTGAAGCCCGCCACTTGTACTCTCACGCCAAAAACACCGAAGATTGTTGAAATGGTTGCTGCGAAACGCGAATAGATAAAAAAATAATCCTAAGCACTGGCTTACCACAGAATGAGATGAAATGAAGAAAATTAAAAGAATATTCACGATGGGAAAAGAGAAATTTGCACACAGAAAAAGCGTGTCCACTTCAAGAAAACGAGAAGAGACGATTCAGCACAATTGATCTTGATTACGAGATATTGCTGTATGACAACTATGACAAAAAATCTCAGCGATAAAGAGCGTGATAGATATCTATTATATATAGACGCTTCGGGGGGATATATATACAGATATATATATATATATATATATATATATATATATATATATATATATATATATATATATATATATATATATATATATATATATATATATATATATCTATTATATATAGACGCTTCGGGGGGATATATATATATAACATATATATATATATAGGATATTAATGTCAGGCCCAAACCGCTTCGGCCACGGAGCCGCCGATTTTTTTACGTAATGGCCCACTAAATCTCACTCAGGAAAAATTGGGAAATCTACTCTACCTATCATGGGTTCGATTCTAGGAGGCCCCAGAAATCGACTTTCCCCCGTAAGAATGCATGGGGCAGTTTTTCAAACAATATAAAAAATACTTTCCATTAAGATAGAACAATGAAATTTCATATGGCTATTGCAATTATATATATCTACGCAAAAATGCTATTTCTTACGCGCAACCAGTCACGGGTTCGATGCCAGGAGGTGAAATATTTTCAAATTTCGAAAAATCGTAGCTCTCTTAATATAATACATAGAGCATTCAAATTTTTTACACTTATAGGTAAGTATATTATATACCTCGAAAAACATCAACAGTTGCCTACGTGTCACGGGTTCGATTCCAGAGCGTCCCGTAATCTCGATATTCCCCGTTAGGAATGGATGGGGCCGTTTTTCGAATAATTTTAAATATACTTCCCATTAAGTTAAAAGAATAAGATTTCATGTAGCTATTGCTTATATATATGTCTACAGAAAAATGTAGTTTTTTACGTACAATCGGTCCTGGGTTCGATGCCAGGAGGTGAAATATTTTCAGATTTTGAAAAATCGTAGCTCCCTTAATATCGCACATAGGTTATTCAAACCTTCTAAAAATATAGATACATACAAAATTTAATTAGAAAAAAAATCAGCACTTGCCTATGTATCACAGGCTCGATTCCAGAGCGACCCGTAATCTGGATTTTTCCCGTTTGGAAAGCATTAACCATACTTCCGAAAGCTTTTTATGACACTTCCCATCCGCTCTGAGCTTCAAAATTTGACAGAGACATGAAAGCGACCATTCTTACATAAAACCGACCGTAATAGTATCGTAAATGGTCGTTGGTTCGATTCTAGGGCCGCTAACTGTAAATTCATAAGAAATGCATAGGGAATTCCGGACTTATTTTCAGGTACTTCCTTAAGGTATTTCCATTGAAATATGGAGTGTTTTTAGAGATAATCATACTCAAGCGAAAAATGACAGCCTTTTTTCAGAAAAGCCTTGGGTCAAAGCCAGTCGGTAACAATACTGCCTTAAGGAAAGCATGGGAAGAACATGTCAAAGAATACATGCGCTCTGATAATTTCGTTGAATGTATTAATGAAGACGAAATGTGGCTTTTCATTTAATCTTTTTTTTCGTTAAATGATTTATTATTACATTGCTTGCTGTAAGCAAGCACTTCTTTGCTCTCTCGATTTCTTTCTCTCTCTCTTTGAATCTCGATTTTTCCCGTTTAAAATACATTGGCCATATTTCTGAATGGTTTTTATAACACTTCCCAACCGTGCAGAGGTTCAAAATTTCACGCAGCCATTAAGGGGACAATTCTCATATAAAAGCTATCCTAAGATAGTCGTAAAAGGTCGTTGGTTCGATGTTAGGGGGCGTTAATTAATTCTCCATGTGAAATACATAGCGAATTTAGGACTCATTTTAAGGTACTTCCTGAATGAATTTCCTTTTGCAATTCGGGGTGTTTATAAAGTCCACCATACTTATGCGAAAGATGACTGTAATTTTAGCAGGATGACCTTGGTTCGATGCCGGGGCGGGATTTTATCTGCCGAAAGAAATGCATCGGAAATCGTATTCAGTGCATTTTCAGCTGCGTTAATGCCCTTTACTTAATGTTTAGCAACGTTTGAGCAGAGTAATCTTTCGAAAAATTTTATTATTCACTAAAGATAAATTATTGCATTGCTTGCTGTAAGCAAGCGCACCTTTACTCGTATATCTATACATATAGACGCTTCGGGGGGATATCTATACATATAGACGCTTCGGGGGGATATATATATATATATAACATATATATATATATATAGGATATTAATGTCAGGCCCAAACCGCTTTGGCCACGGAGCCGCCGATTTTTTTCCGTAATGGCCAACTAAATCTCACTTAGGAAAAATTGGGAAACCGACCCTACCTATCATGGGTTCGATTCTAGGAGGCCCCAAAAATCGACTTTCCCCATTTAGAATGCATTGAGCCGTTTTTCAAATGATTTTAAAAATACTTCCCAGTAAGCTAAAAGAATAAGATTTCATGTAGCTATTGCTACTATATATATCTACGGAAAAGTGCTATCGCTTACGTGTAACTGGTCATGGGTTCGATGCCAGGAGTTGAAATATTTTCAGATTTTGAAAATCGTAGCTCTATTAATATGGCATGAAGGTCATTCAAAGTTTTTACACGTATAGACACGTATTGAATGAACCTTAAAAAAAATCAATACTTGCCTACGTGTCACGGGTTCGATTCCAGAGCGTCCCGTATTCTCGATATTCCCCGTTAAGAAAGCATGGGGCCGTTTTTCAAATAATTTAAAAAATACTTCCCATTAAGCTAAAAGAATAAGATTTCATGTGGCTATTGCTATTATATATATCTACGGAAAAATACCATTGATTACGTACAACCGGTCATGGGTTCGATGCCAGGTGGTGAAAAACTTTCAAATTATGAAAAATCGTAGCTCTTTTCATCTGATACCTCGATCATTCTAATTTTCAACACAAACAGATAAGTATGTTTTGTACTTCAAAAAAAAATCAGCAAATGCCTATGTATCACGGGTTCGATTCCAGAGCGTCCCGTAAATTCGATTTTTCCCGTTTAAAATACATTGGCCATATTTCCGAAAGTTTTTTTTGACACCTCCCATCCACGCAGAGGTTGAAAATTTCACACAGCCATTAAGGGGACCATTCTCATTTGAAAACTATCCTAAGATATTCGTAAAAGGTCGTTGGTTCGATGCTAGGGGGCGTTAATTAATTCTCCATGTGAAATACATAGGGAATTTAGGACTCATTTTAAGATACTTCCTGAATGAATTTCCTTTTGCAATTCGGGGTGTTTATAAAGTCCACCATACTCAAGCGAAAGATTACAGTAATTTAAGCAGAATGACCTTGGTTCGACGCCGGGGCGGGATTTTAGCTGCCGAAAGAAATGCATCGGAAATCGTATTCAGTGCATTTTCAGCTGCGTTAATGCCCTTTACTTAATGTTTAGCAACGTTTGAGCAGAGTAATCTTTCGAAAAATTTTATTATTCACTAAAAGTAAATTATTGCATTGCTTGCTGTAAGCAAGCGCACCTTTACTTGTATATATATATATATATATGTTATATGAGTAAAGGTGCGCTTGCTTACAGCAAGCAATCGGAAATTATATATTTTAATAATACATACGCTTTTTACTATACTGACTAACGAACATTTACGCAGCGTAGCGTGACTTCGATTTCGTATGCTTTTCTCTTGACAGCATTATTAACGCACCGGCTTCGAACCAAGGCCATCCTACAAAAATCACTGTAATATCTCGCTTATGTATGACAATCTTTATAAACATGCCAAATTTCAAATTGAAATACATTAAGGAATTACCTCAAAATGACTCCTAAATTCCCTATGCATTTCATAAGCAGATATAGTTATCGCCCCCTAGCATCGAACCAACGACCATTTACGACAATATTAGGAATGCTTATATATGAGAATGGTCCCTTTTATGGCTGTGTGAAATTCTGAACCTCTGCGCGGTCGGGAAGTGTCAAAAAAAGCTTTCGGAAATATGGTCAATGTAATTTAAACGGGAAAAATCGAGAATACGGGGCCCTCTGGAATCGAACCCATGGCTTATAGGCCGGTGTTGATTTTTCTCTAATTACAATATATAAGTATCTATAATTAATGAAAGTTTGAATTACCTATGTACGATATTAAGGAAGCTACGATTTTTCAAAATTTGAAACATTTTCACCTCCTGAAATCGAACCCATGACCGGTTGGACGTAAGCAATAGCATTTTTCCGTAGATACATATATTTGCAATAGCTACTAGGTTAATGAGAAGTATTTTTAAAATCATTTGAAAAACGGCCCCATGCATTCTTAACAGGGAAGTTCGAGATTACGGGACACTCTGGAATCGAACCTATGACACATAGGCCGGTGTTGATTTTTTTCAAAGTACAATACATACGTATTTATTTGTGTTGAACGTTTGAAGAATCTTAATATCATATTAAGAGAGTTACGATTTTTTGAAATTTGAAACTTTTTCACCTCCTGGCATCGAACCCATGACCGGATGGACGTAAGCAATAGCATTTTTCCGTAGATATATATAGTTGCAAAAGCTACATGAAATCTTATCATTCTAAGTTAATGGGAAGTATTTTTAAAATCATTTGAAAAACGGCCCAATGCATTCTAAATGGGGAAAGTCGATTTTTGGGGCCTCCTAGAATCGAACCCATGATAGGTAGGGTCGGTTTCCCAATTTTTCCTAAGTGAGATTTAGTTGGCCATTACGGAAAAAAATCGGCGGCTCCGTGGCCAAAGCGGTTTGGGCCTGACAATAATATCCTATATATATATATATATATATATATATATATATATATATATATATATATATATATATCCCCCCGAAGCGTCTATATGTATAGATATATCCCCCCGAAGCGTCTATATATAATAGATGTTATATTCCCCCCGAAGCGTCTATATATAATAGATGTTATATTCCCCCCGAAGCGTCTATATATATAAAATATACGAGTAAAGGTGCGCTTGCTTACAGCAAGCAAAGTAATAATATATATTTTAATAATAGTGAAAAATTTTTGAGAATGGCCCCTTTTATGGCTGTGTGAAATTCTGAACCTCTGCGCGGTCGGGACGTGTCAAAAAAAGCTTTCGGAAATATGGTCAATGTAATTTAAACGGGAAAAATCGAGAATACGGGGCCCTCTGGAATCGAACCCATGGCTTATAGGCCGGTGTTGATTTTTCTCTAAGTACAATATATAAGTATCTATAATTAATGAAAGTTTGAATTACCTATGTACGATATTAAGGGAGCTACGATTTTTCAAAATTTGAAACTTTTTCACCTCCTGGCATCGAACCCATGACCGGTTGGACGTAAGCAATACCATTTTTCCGTAGATATATATAGTTGCAATAGCTACATGAAATCTTATCATTCTAGGTTAATGAGAAGTATTTTTAAAATCATTTGAAAAACGGCCCCATCCATTCCTAACGGGGAATATCGAGATTACGGGACGCTCTGGAATCGAACCCGTGACACATAGGCAACTGTTGATTTTTTTCGATGTACACTATATACGTATCTATACGTGTAGAAAGTTTGAATGATCAAAATATCATATTAAGAGAGTTACGATTTTTTGAAATTTGAAACTTTTTCACCTCCTGGCATCGAACCCATGACCGGATGGACGTAAGCAATAGCATTTTTCCGTAGATATATATAGTTGCAAAAGCTACATGAAATCTTATCATTCTAGGTTAATGGAAAGTATTTTTAAAATCATTTGAAAAACGGCCCAATGCATTCTAAATGGGGAAAGTCGATTTTGGGGGCCTCCTAGAATCGAACCCATGATAGGTAGGGTTGGTTTCCCAATTTTTCCTAGGTGAGATTTAGTTGGCCATTACGGAAAAAAATCGGCGGCTCCGTGGCCAAAGCGGTTTGGGCCTGACATTAATATCCTATATATATATATCCCCTATATTAGAATGATAGATATATTAGATAAATCGAACCCGTGACACGTAGGCAACTGTTGATTTTTTTCGAGGTATATAATATACTTACCTATAAGTGTAAAAAATGTGAATGTTCTATGTATCATATTAAGAGAGCTACGATTTTTCGTAATCAGAAACTTTTTCACCTCCTGGCATCGAACCCATGACCAATTGTACGTAATCAATGGCATTTTTCCGTAGATAGATATAATAGCAATAGCTGTATGAAATTTCATTGTTCTAGCGTAATGGAAAGTATTTTTAAAAATTATTTGAAAAACGGCCTCATGCATTCTTACGGGGGAAAGTCGATTTTTGGGGCCTCCTAGAATCGAACCCATGATAGGTAGGGTCGGTTTTCGAATTTTTTCTGAGTGAGATTTAGTGGGCCATTACGTAAAAAAATCGCCGAGCCGGTGTCCCCAGCGGTTTGGGCCTGACATTAATATCCTATATATATATATATATGTTATATAGATATATATATATATATATATATATATATACGAGTAAAGGTGCGCTTGCTTACAGCAAGCAATGCAATAATTTAGCTTTAGTGAATAATAAATTTTTTCGAAAGATTATTTTGCTCAAACGTTGCTAAACATAAAGTAAAGGGCATTTACGCAGCTGAAAATGCACTGAATATAATTTCCGATGCATTTCTTTCGGCAGCTAAATTCCGCCCCGGCGTCGAACCAAGGTCATCCTGCTAAAATCACTGTAATCTCTCGCTTGAGTATGGTGGACTTTATAAACACCCCGAATTGCAAAAGGAAATTCATTCAGGAAGTACCTTAAAATGAGCCAAAAATTCCCTATGTATTTCACATGGAGAATTATTTAACGCCCCCTAGCATCGAACCAACGACCTTTTACGACTATCTTAGGATAGCTTTTATATGAGAATGGTCCCCTTAATGGCTCTGTGAAATTTTGAACCTCTGCGCGGTTGGGAAGTGTTATAAAAAGCATTCGGAAATATTGCCAATGTATTTTAAAAGGGAAGAATCGAGATTACGGGTCGCTCTGGAATCGAACCCGTGAAACATAGGCAAATGCTGATTTTTTTTCTAATTACATTTTGTATGTATCTATATTTGTAGAAGGTTTGAATAATCTATGTACGATATTAAGGGAGCTACGATTATTCAAAATCTGAAAATATTTCACCTCCTGGCATCGAACCCAGGACCGATTGTACGTAAAGTACTACATTTTTCCGTAGACATATATATTAGCAATAGCTACATGAAATTTTATTCTTTTAAATTAAAGGGAAGTATTTTTAAAATTATTTGAAAAACGGCCCCATGCATTCCTAACGGGGAAAATCGAGATTACGGGACGCTCTGGAATCGAACCCGTGACACTTAGGCAACTTTTGATTTTTTTCGAGGTATATAATATACTTACCTATAAGTGTAAAAAGTTTGAATGATCTATGTATCATATTAAGAGAGCTAGGATTTTTCAAAATTTGAAACTATTTCAACTCCTGGCATCGAACCCATGACCGGTTGCGCGTAAAAAATAGCATTTCTGCGTAGATATATATAATTACAATAGCCATATGAAATTTTACTGTACTATCTCAATGGAAAGTATTTTTTTAATTTGTTTGAAAAACGGCCCCATGCATTCTTACGGGGGAAAGTCGATTTTTGGGGCCTCCAAGAATCGAACCCATGATAGGTAGGGTGGATTTCCTAATTTTTCCTGAGTGAGATTTAGTGGGCCATTACGTAAAAAAATCGGCGGCTTCGTGGCCGAAGCGGTTTGGGCCTGACATTAATATCCTATATATATATATATATGTTACGAGTAAAGGTGCGCTTGCTTACAGCAAGCAATGTAATAATATATCTTTTAATAAAATGTAAGATTTTTCGAAATATTATTCTGAAAGGCCATTCTAAACATAACGTAAATGACATTTTCGCACGGAGCATTGCATTGATTTCGATTTCCAATGCATATCTTACTGCAGCATTATTACCGCCATGGCGTCGAACCAAGGCCATCCAACGAATAAAACTGTCATTATTGGCTTGTGTAAGATTGACTTTATAAATATTCCGAATATCAAAAGGAAATTCATTCAGGAAGTACCTCAAAATGTGTCCTAAATTTCCTATGCATTTTAAATGGAGATATAGTTAACGCCCCTAGCATCGAACCAACGACCTTTAAGGACATAGTTACGGTCGCTTTTACGTAAGAATGGTCCCTTCTATGGCTGTGTGAAATTTTGAACCTCTGCGCGGTTGGGGAGTGTCATAAAAAGCTTTCGCAAATATGGCCAATGCATTCCTTATGACAAAAATCGAGATTACGGGACGCTCTGGATTCGAACCCGTGACACCTAGGGAAGTGTTGATTTTTTTCGATATACATTACATAGGTATCTATACATGTACACAGTTTGAATGATCTAAATATCATATTAAGAGAGCTACGATTTTTCGAAATTATATAGACGCTTCGGGGGGATATATATAACATATATATATATATATATATAGGATATTAATGTCAGGCCCAAACCGCTCGGGCCACGGAGCCGCCGATTTTTTTCCGTAATGGCCAACTAAATCTCACCTAGGAAAAATTGGGAAACCGACCCTACCTATCATGGGTTCGATTCTAGGAGGCCCCAAAAATCGACTTTCCCCCGTAAGAATGCATGGGGCCGTTTTTCAAACAATTTAAAAAAATACTTTTCATTGAGATAGAACAATGAAATTTCATATGGCTATTGCTATTATATAAATCTACGCAAAAATACTATGTTTTACGCGCAACCGGTCATGGGTTCGATGCCAGAAGGTGAAATATTTTCAAATTTTGAAAAATCGTAGCTCTCTTAATATGATATATAGATCATTAAAACTTTTTACACGTATAGATACGTACATATTGTACTTTGAAAAAAATCTACAGTTGCCTATGTGTCACGGGTTCGATTCCAGAGCGTCCCGTAATCTCGATTTTCCCCGTTAAGAATGCATGGGGCCGTTTTTCAAATAATTTTAAAAATACTTCCCATTAAACTAAAAGAATAAAATTTCATGTAGCTATTGCTAATATATATGTCTACGGAAAAATGCAATATTTTACGCACAATCGGTCCTGGGTTCGATGCCAGGAGGTGAAAAAGTTTCAAATTTCGAAAAATCGTAGCTCTCTTAATATGATATTTAGATCATTCAAACTGTGTACATGTATAGATACCTATGTAATGTATATCGAAAAAAATCAACACTTCCCTAGGTGTCACGGGTTCGAATCCAGAGCGTCCCGTAATCTCGATTTTTGTCATAAGGAATGCATTGGCCATATTTGCGAAAGCTTTTTATGACACTCCCCAACCGCGCAGAGGTTCAAAATTTCACACAGCCATAGAAGGGACCATTCTTACGTAAAAGCGACCGTAACTATGTCCTTAAAGGTCGTTGGTTCGATGCTAGGGGCGTTAACTATATCTCCATTTAAAATGCATAGGAAATTTAGGACACATTTTGAGGTACTTCCTGAATGAATTTCCTTTTGATATTCGGAATATTTATAAAGTCAATCTTACACAAGCCAATAATGACAGTTTTATTCGTTGGATGGCCTTGGTTCGACGCCATGGCGGTAATAATGCTGCAGTAAGATATGCATTGGAAATCGAAATCAATGCAATGCTCCGTGCGAAAATGTCATTTACGTTATGTTTAGAATGGCCTTTCAGAATAATATTTCGAAAAATCTTACATTTTATTAAAAGATATATTATTACATTGCTTGCTGTAAGCAAGCGCACCTTTACTCGTAACATATATATATATATATAGGATATTAATGTCAGGCCCAAACCGCTTCGGCCACGAAGCCGCCGATTTTTTTACGTAATGGCCCACTAAATCTCACTCAGGAAAAATTAGGAAATCCACCCTACCTATCATGGGTTCGATTCTTGGAGGCCCCAAAAATCGACTTTCCCCCGTAAGAATGCATGGGGCCGTTTTTCAAACAAATTAAAAAAATACTTTCCATTGAGATAGTACAGTAAAATTTCATATGGCTATTGTAATTATATATATCTACGCAGAAATGCTATTTTTTACGCGCAACCGGTCATGGGTTCGATGCCAGGAGTTGAAATAGTTTCAAATTTTGAAAAATCCTAGCTCTCTTAATATGATACATAGATCATTCAAACTTTTTACACTTATAGGTAAGTATATTATATACCTCGAAAAAAATCAAAAGTTGCCTAAGTGTCACGGGTTCGATTCCAGAGCGTCCCGTAATCTCGATTTTCCCCGTTAGGAATGCATGGGGCCGTTTTTCAAATAATTTTAAAAATACTTCCCTTTAATTTAAAAGAATAAAATTTCATGTAGCTATTGCTAATATATATGTCTACGGAAAAATGTAGTACTTTACGTACAATCGGTCCTGGGTTCGATGCCAGGAGGTGAAATATTTTCAGATTTTGAATAATCGTAGCTCCCTTAATATCGTACATAGATTATTCAAACCTTCTACAAATATAGATACATACAAAATGTAATTAGAAAAAAAATCAGCATTTGCCTATGTTTCACGGGTTCGATTCCAGAGCGACCCGTAATCTCGATTCTTCCCTTTTAAAATACATTGGCAATATTTCCGAATGCTTTTTATAACACTTCCCAACCGCGCAGAGGTTCAAAATTTCACAGAGCCATTAAGGGGACCATTCTCATATAAAAGCTATCCTAAGATAGTCGTAAAAGGTCGTTGGTTCGATGCTAGGGGGCGTTAAATAATTCTCCATGTGAAATACATAGGGAATTTTTGGCTCATTTTAAGGTACTTCCTGAATGAATTTCCTTTTGCAATTCGGGGTGTTTATAAAGTCCACCATACTCAAGCGAGAGATTACAGTGATTTTAGCAGGATGACCTTGGTTCGACGCCGGGGCGGAATTTAGCTGCCGAAAGAAATGCATCGGAAATTATATTCAGTGCATTTTCAGCTGCGTAAATGCCCTTTACTTTATGTTTAGCAACGTTTGAGCAAAATAATCTTTCGAAAAAATTTATTATTCACTAAAGCTAAATTATTGCATTGCTTGCTGTAAGCAAGCGCACCTTTACTCGTATATATATATATATATATATATATATATCTATATAACATATATATATATATATAGGATATTAATGTCAGGCCCAAACCGCTGGGGACACCGGCTCGGCGATTTTTTTACGTAATGGCCCACTAAATCTCACTCAGAAAAAATTCGAAAACCGACCCTACCTATCATGGGTTCGATTCTAGGAGGCCCCAAAAATCGACTTTCCCCCGTAAGAATGCATGAGGCCGTTTTTCAAATAATTTTTAAAAATACTTTCCATTACGCTAGAACAATGAAATTTCATACAGCTATTGCTATTATATCTATCTACGGAAAAATGCCATTGATTACGTACAATTGGTCATGGGTTCGATGCCAGGAGGTGAAAAAGTTTCTGATTACGAAAAATCGTAGCTCTCTTAATATGATACATAGAACATTCACATTTTTTACACTTATAGGTAAGTATATTATATACCTCGAAAAAAATCAACAGTTGCCTACGTGTCACGGGTTCGATTCCAGAGCGTCCCGTAATCTCGATATTCCCCGTTAGGAATGGATGGGGCCGTTTTTCGAATAATTTTAAATATACTTCCCATTAAGTTAAAAGTATAAGATTTCATGTAGCTATTGCTTATATATATGTCTACGGAAAAATGTAGTTTTTTACGTACAATCGGTCCTGGGTTCGATGCCAGGAGGTGAAATATTTTCAGATTTTGAAAAATCGTAGCTCCCTTAATATCGTACATACATCATTCAAACCTTCTACAAATATAGATACATACAAAATGTAATTAGAAAAAAATCAGCACATGCCTATGTATCACGGGTTCGATTCCAGAGTGACCCGTAATCTCGATTTTTCCCGCTTAAAATACATTGGTCATATTTCCGAATGCTTTTTATAACACTTCCCAACCGCGCAGAGGTTCAAAATTTCACACAGCCATTAAGGGGACCATTCTCATATAAAATCTATCCTAAGATTATCGTAAAAGGTCGTTGGTTCGATGCTAGGGGGCGTTATTAATTAATATTAATAACGCCCCCTATTAATTCACGATGTGAAATACATAGGGAATTTAGGACTCATTTTAAGATACTTCCTGAATGAATTTCCTTTTGCTATTCGGGGTGTTTATAAAGTCCACCATACTCAAGCGAAAGATTACAGTAATATTAGCAGGATGACCTTGGTTCGACGCCGGGGCGGGATTTTAGCTGCCGAAAGAAATGCATCGGAAATTATATTCAGTGCATTTTCAGCTGCGTAAATGCCCTTTACTTTATGTTTAGCAACGTTTGAGCAAAATAATCTTTCGAAAAAATTTATTATTCACTAAAGCTAAATTATTGCATTGCTTGCTGTAAGCAAGCGCACCTTTACTTGTATATATATATATATATATGTTATATGAGTAAAGGTGCGCTTGCTTACAGCAAGCAATCGGAAATTATATATTTTAATAATACATACGCTTTTTACTATACTGACTAACGAACATTTACGCAGCGTAGCGTGACTTCGATTTCGTATGCTTTTCTCTTGACAGCATTATTAACGCACCGGCTTCGAACCAAGGCCATCCTACAAAAATCACTGTAATATCTCGCTTATGTATGACAATCTTTATAAACATGCCAAATTTCAAATTGAAATACATTAAGGAATTACCTCAAAATGACTCCTAAATTCCCTATGCATTTCATAAGCAGATATAGTTATCGCCCCCTAGCATCGAACCAACGACCATTTACGACAATATTAGGAATGCTTATATATGAGAATGGTCCCTTTTATGGCTGTGTGAAATTCTGAACCTCTGCGCGGTCGGGAAGTGTCAAAAAAAGCTTTCGGAAATATGGTCAATGTAATTTAAACGGGAAAAATCGAGAATACGGGGCCCTCTGGAATCGAACCCATGGCTTATAGGCCGGTGTTGATTTTTCTCTAATTACAATATATAAGTATCTATAATTAATGAAAGTTTGAATTACCTATGTACGATATTAAGGAAGCTACGATTTTTCAAAATTTGAAACATTTTCACCTCCTGAAATCGAACCCATGACCGGTTGGACGTAAGCAATAGCATTTTTCCGTAGATACATATATTTGCAATAGCTACTAGGTTAATGAGAAGTATTTTTAAAATCATTTGAAAAACGGCCCCATGCATTCTTAACAGGGAAGTTCGAGATTACGGGACACTCTGGAATCGAACCTATGACACATAGGCCGGTGTTGATTTTTTTCAAAGTACAATACATACGTATTTATTTGTGTTGAACGTTTGAAGAATCTTAATATCATATTAAGAGAGTTACGATTTTTTGAAATTTGAAACTTTTTCACCTCCTGGCATCGAACCCATGACCGGATGGACGTAAGCAATAGCATTTTTCCGTAGATATATATAGTTGCAAAAGCTACATGAAATCTTATCATTCTAAGTTAATGGGAAGTATTTTTAAAATCATTTGAAAAACGGCCCAATGCATTCTAAATGGGGAAAGTCGATTTTTGGGGCCTCCTAGAATCGAACCCATGATAGGTAGGGTCGGTTTCCCAATTTTTCCTAAGTGAGATTTAGTTGGCCATTACGGAAAAAAATCGGCGGCTCCGTGGCCAAAGCGGTTTGGGCCTGACAATAATATCCTATATATATATATATATATATATATATATATATATATATATATATATATATATATATATCCCCCCGAAGCGTCTATATGTATAGATATATCCCCCCGAAGCGTCTATATATAATAGATGTTATATTCCCCCCGAAGCGTCTATATATAATAGATGTTATATTCCCCCCGAAGCGTCTATATATATAAAATATACGAGTAAAGGTGCGCTTGCTTACAGCAAGCAAAGTAATAATATATATTTTAATAATAGTGAAAAATTTTTGAGAATGGCCCCTTTTATGGCTGTGTGAAATTCTGAACCTCTGCGCGGTCGGGACGTGTCAAAAAAAGCTTTCGGAAATATGGTCAATGTAATTTAAACGGGAAAAATCGAGAATACGGGGCCCTCTGGAATCGAACCCATGGCTTATAGGCCGGTGTTGATTTTTCTCTAAGTACAATATATAAGTATCTATAATTAATGAAAGTTTGAATTACCTATGTACGATATTAAGGGAGCTACGATTTTTCAAAATTTGAAACTTTTTCACCTCCTGGCATCGAACCCATGACCGGTTGGACGTAAGCAATACCATTTTTCCGTAGATATATATAGTTGCAATAGCTACATGAAATCTTATCATTCTAGGTTAATGAGAAGTATTTTTAAAATCATTTGAAAAACGGCCCCATGCATTCTTAACGGGGAAGATCGAGATTACGGGACGCTCTGGAATCGAACCCGTGACACATAGGCAACTGTTGATTTTTTTCGATGTACACTATATACGTATCTATACGTGTAGAAAGTTTGAATGATCAAAATATCATATTAAGAGAGTTACGATTTTTTGAAATTTGAAACTTTTTCACCTCCTGGCATCGAACCCATGACCGGATGGACGTAAGCAATAGCATTTTTCCGTAGATATATATAGTTGCAAAAGCTACATGAAATCTTATCATTCTAGGTTAATGGAAAGTATTTTTAAAATCATTTGAAAAACGGCCCAATGCATTCTAAATGGGGAAAGTCGATTTTGGGGGCCTCCTAGAATCGAACCCATGATAGGTAGGGTTGGTTTCCCAATTTTTCCTAGGTGAGATTTAGTTGGCCATTACGGAAAAAAATCGGCGGCTCCGTGGCCAAAGCGGTTTGGGCCTGACATTAATATCCTATATATATATATCCCCTATATATATATACGAGTAAAGGTGCGCTTGCTTACAGCAAGCAATGCAATAATTTACTTTTAGTGAATAATAAAATTTTTCGAAAGATTACTCTGCTCAAACGTTGCTAAACATTAAGTAAAGGGCATTAACGCAGCTGAAAATGCACTGAATACGATTTCCGATGCATTTCTTTCGGCAGCTAAAATCCCGCCCCGGCGTCGAACCAAGGTCATTCTGCTTAAATTACTGTAATCTTTCGCTTGAGTATGGTGGACTTTATAAACACCCCGAATTGCAAAAGGAAATTCATTCAGGAAGTATCTTAAAATGAGTCCTAAATTCCCTATGTATTTCACATGGAGAATTAATTAACGCCCCCTAGCATCGAACCAACGACCTTTTACGAATATCTTAGGATAGTTTTCAAATGAGAATGGTCCCCTTAATGGCTGTGTGAAATTTTCAACCTCTGCGTGGATGGGAGGTGTCAAAAAAAACTTTCGGAAATATGGCCAATGTATTTTAAACGGGAAAAATCGAATTTACGGGACGCTCTGGAATCGAACCCGTGATACATAGGCATTTGCTGATTTTTTTTTGAAGTACAAAACATACTTATCTGTTTGTGTTGAAAATTAGAATGATCGAGGTATCAGATGAAAAGAGCTACGATTTTTCATAATTTGAAAGTTTTTCACCACCTGGCATCGAACCCATGACCGGTTGTACGTAATCAATGGTATTTTTCCGTAGATATATATAATAGCAATAGCCACATGAAATCTTATTCTTTTAGCTTAATGGGAAGTATTTTTTAAATTATTTGAAAAACGGCCCCATGCTTTCTTAACGGGGAATATCGAGAATACGGGACGCTCTGGAATCGAACCCGTGACACGTAGGCAAGTATTGATTTTTTTTAAGGTTCATTCAATACGTGTCTATACGTGTAAAAACTTTGAATGACCTTCATGCCATATTAATAGAGCTACGATTTTCAAAATCTGAAAATATTTCAACTCCTGGCATCGAACCCATGACCAGTTACACGTAAGCGATAGCACTTTTCCGTAGATATATATAGTAGCAATAGCTACATGAAATCTTATTCTTTTAGCTTACTGGGAAGTATTTTTAAAATCATTTGAAAAACGGCTCAATGCATTCTAAATGGGGAAAGTCGATTTTTGGGGCCTCCTAGAATCGAACCCATGATAGGTAGGGTCGGTTTCCCAATTTTTCCTAAGTGAGATTTAGTTGGCCATTACGGAAAAAAATCGGCGGCTCCGTGGCCAAAGCGGTTTGGGCCTGACATTAATATCCTATATATATATATATATGTTATATATATATATATATCCCCCCGAAGCGTCTATATGTATAGATATCCCCCCGAAGCGTCTATATGTATAGATATACGAGTAAAGGTGCGCTTGCTTACAGCAAGCAATGCAATAATTTATCTTTAGTGAATAATAAAATTTTTCGAAAGATTACTCTGCTCAAACGTTGCTAAACATTAAGTAAAGGGCATTAACGCAGCTGAAAATGCACTGAATACGATTTCCGATGCATTTCTTTCGGCAGATAAAATCCCGCCCCGGCATCGAACCAAGGTCATCCTGCTAAAATTACAGTCATCTTTCGCATAAGTATGGTGGACTTTATAAACACCCCGAATTGCAAAAGGAAATTCATTCAGGAAGTACCTTAAAATGAGTCCTAAATTCGCTATGTATTTCACATGGAGAATTAATTAACGCCCCCTAACATCGAACCAACGACCTTTTACGACTATCTTAGGATAGCTTTTATATGAGAATTGTCCCCTTAATGGCTGCGTGAAATTTTGAACCTCTGCACGGTTGGGAAGTGTTATAAAAACCATTCAGAAATATGGCCAATGTATTTTAAACGGGAAAAATCGAGATTCAAAGAGAGAGAGAAAGAAATCGAGAGAGCAAAGAAGTGCTTGCTTACAGCAAGCAATGTAATAATAAATCATTTAACGAAAAAAAAGATTAAATGAAAAGCCACATTTCGTCTTCATTAATACATTCAACGAAATTATCAGAGCGCATGTATTCTTTGACATGTTCTTCCCATGCTTTCCTTAAGGCAGTATTGTTACCGACTGGCTTTGACCCAAGGCTTTTCTGAAAAAAGGCTGTCATTTTTCGCTTGAGTATGATTATCTCTAAAAACACTCCATATTTCAATGGAAATACCTTAAGGAAGTACCTGAAAATAAGTCCGGAATTCCCTATGCATTTCTTATGAATTTACAGTTAGCGGCCCTAGAATCGAACCAACGACCATTTACGATACTATTACGGTCGGTTTTATGTAAGAATGGTCGCTTTCATGTCTCTGTCAAATTTTGAAGCTCAGAGCGGATGGGAAGTGTCATAAAAAGCTTTCGGAAGTATGGTTAATGCTTTCCAAACGGGAAAAATCCAGATTACGGGTCGCTCTGGAATCGAGCCTGTGATACATAGGCAAGTGCTGATTTTTTTTCTAATTAAATTTTGTATGTATCTATATTTTTAGAAGGTTTGAATAACCTATGTGCGATATTAAGGGAGCTACGATTTTTCAAAATCTGAAAATATTTCACCTCCTGGCATCGAACCCAGGACCGATTGTACGTAAAAAACTACATTTTTCTGTAGACATATATATAAGCAATAGCTACATGAAATCTTATTCTTTTAACTTAATGGGAAGTATATTTAAAATTATTCGAAAAACGGCCCCATCCATTCCTAACGGGGAATATCGAGATTACGGGACGCTCTGGAATCGAACCCGTGACACGTAGGCAACTGTTGATGTTTTTCGAGGTATATAATATACTTACCTATAAGTGTAAAAAATTTGAATGCTCTATGTATTATATTAAGAGAGCTACGATTTTTCGAAATTTGAAAATATTTCACCTCCTGGCATCGAACCCGTGACTGGTTGCGCGTAAGAAATAGCATTTTTGCGTAGATATATATAATTGCAATAGCCATATGAAATTTCATTGTTCTATCTTAATGGAAAGTATTTTTTATATTGTTTGAAAAACTGCCCCATGCATTCTTACGGGGGAAAGTCGATTTCTGGGGCCTCCTAGAATCGAACCCATGATAGGTAGAGTAGATTTCCCAATTTTTCCTGAGTGAGATTTAGTGGGCCATTACGTAAAAAAATCGGCGGCTCCGTGGCCGAAGCGGTTTGGGCCTGACATTAATATCCTATATATATATATATGTTATATATATATATCCCCCCGAAGCGTCTATATATAATAGATATATATATATATATATATATATATATATATATATATATATATATATATATATATATATATATATATATATATATATATATATATATATATATATATATATATCTGTATATATATCCCCCCGAAGCGTCTATATATAATAGATATCTATCACGCTCTTTATCGCTGAGATTTTTTGTCATAGTTGTCATACAGCAATATCTCGTAATCAAGATCAATTGTGCTGAATCGTCTCTTCTCGTTTTCTTGAAGTGGACACGCTTTTTCTGTGTGCAAATTTCTCTTTTCCCATCGTGAATATTCTTTTAATTTTCTTCATTTCATCTCATTCTGTGGTAAGCCAGTGCTTAGGATTATTTTTTTATCTATTCGCGTTTCGCAGCAACCATTTCAACAATCTTCGGTGTTTTTGGCGTGAGAGTACAAGTGGCGGGCTTCACTTCTCACGAATGATAATTGAAAGAACGATGTAACACGATGAAGGCATTCATTTGAGTGGAATTCGAGATGCGGGAATGTATTTCTTTAAAATCTACATCTTTTCACAAAATAAAACATGATGCGGAAATAGTCAGCAAATATTCGATAAGAAAAAGATTTCGCGCATCGGAGCGAAAACAAGGAATGTTTCTCTTTTTTTCACTGTCACATACGATTGTTAAGAATAGTCAGTGAAGTAAACAAAAATAATGCTGGAAAAGATTCTCTTATATTTTTCACTACATTCCCATGTAAATTTTAATTATTTACTGTGAAAAAAGTGGAATCCGGGTTGATCCTGATGTCCCCAGGAGCGGTGATGACAAGAGGGCCTTGGATACTAGGGGATATTAATTCTATTCTATATTTATATTAGATATATACTATATCCCCGAAAGATGACAGCGTTTTTCGCAGAAA
Organism: Pantala flavescens; assembly: GCA_020796165.1. Lineage (NCBI taxonomy): Eukaryota > Metazoa > Arthropoda > Insecta > Odonata > Libellulidae > Pantala > Pantala flavescens. The sequence goes on along the minus strand of CM036880.1, from coordinate 34,790,915 downwards.
AGCCTTCGTTCGACGCCAGGCGGTAACAATGCTGCCTCAAGGAAAGCATGGAAAGAACATGTCAAAGAATACATGCGCTATGATAATTTCGTTGAATATATTAATGAAGACGAAAGTTGGCTTTCCATTAAATCTTTTTTTTTCATTAAAAAATTTATTATTACATTGCTTGCTGTCAGCAAGCACACTTTTACTCGTATATTTATATATATATATATCCCCCCGAAGCGTCTATATGTATTGATATTTATCCCCCCGAAGCGTCTATATATAATAGATATCCCCCGAGGCGTCTATATATTATAGATATATATATATCCCCCCCAAGCGTCTACATATAATAGATATATATATCCCCCCGAAGCGTCTATATATAATAGATATAGTAAAGTGTGTAGAGTAAAGGTGTGCTTGCTTACAGCAAGCAATGTAATAATAAATCTTTTAATGAAAAAAAAGATTTAATGTAAAGCCAACTTTCGTCTTCAGTAATATATTCAACGAAATTATCTATAAATATATTATTTAATAAAAATTACGATTTTTCGAAAGATTAATCGGATAAGTCATGCTTAGCTTTTACTAAAGGGCGTTTTCGCAGCGTACATTTCACTGACTTCGATTTCGTATGCTTTTCTCATTATTACCACCCCGGCCTCGAACCAAGGCCATCTTACTAAAATCACTGTCATCTCTACTTATGTATGACAATCTTTATAAACATGCCAAATTTCAAATGGAAATATATTAAGGAAGTACCTCAAAATGATTCCTATATTCCCCATGCATTTCGTAGGCAGATATAGTTAACGCCCCCTAGGATCGAACCAACGACCTTTTACGACAATCTTAGGGATGCTTTCCGCAAGGGGACGGAGGCTTGTTAACGGAGGTTGGAGGCGATGTATATTTCAGGTTCAACAATGCTGAGAAGGATTCAACATTATCTCCGGCCAAATAATGAAAGTGTTATTCACCAACCGTCATGGGGACAGCCTGGTGAATTATTGCCCTTTCTCCTTGAAGTATATTTACAATTCTCGCGATGAGCCTCAGCAATGGAAATTCATCCGGACGTACAAGCACCACCCATTAGGGGTCCATCATGAAGAATAGAGCCACACCTTACAACCGCTGCCTGAAGAGCGAAGATCGACTTCTGGAGCTATTAAAATAGCTGAGAAAATGGGATGTTATCGTACTCAGCGAAGTTAGGAGGAATCTGCAAGGCCTGATAACCCTCAAAGAAGGCCATCTATTTTATTACAGAGGTACGAACGATGGAAGACCTAAAGGTGCTGGCTTCTTGATCAACAAAAAATGGAAAAATGATTTAGTAAGTGCATGTGATTGAGTATTTAGGCTAATGCTCAAGATTAACAAGCGATACTCTGTTCAGATCATCCCGCAGCAGCAAGAAGAAATTGAAAAATTCTATCACACAGATGAGAAGGAAGACCACTTCGTAATTATGGGCGACTTTAATTCTCGAGTAGGAAGCTGATGATACCGGACAATAAGGACAGAGAAATGAAAGAGGTCAACGCCTGGTAGAGTTTGCAGAATGCAATAATATTCACGTAGTTAATACTTCAAGAAAAAGGAAGTGGACATGGAGAGGGGCCCTAAAGGAGTAAAAAATGGAACAGACTACATATTGGTGAACAAACTCTATACCGTACAGAACTGTGTTTTGTAAGTTGAATGTAGTAAAGTTTTGAACAACTACAACCCTAGGAGTGACCATAGGTTAGTGAGATGCAGAATGAAGATATAACAAGACAAGAAAGCAGATAACTGAGGAAAACCAAGATTTCAAGGAAAAATCAGGGACCTTTCATTCTACTAGAAGAAGTAACCGCAGCTAAAGAAAAGGATGAAGTGGAGTGTTGGCGGAATATTTTAAATTTGGAGAGACAGAAAATGCTTAGCAAAAGACTTTAGGGAAGGGAATATACCCAAGGATTGGAACCAATTGTCCACAATAAAGTAAGCAAGGAAGATTTGAAGAAGTAACACCCCATCAGTCTTCTTCCAGTTATCTACAAAACATCGATGAGGATATTAGGCGAACGTTTGAACAAAACTTTTTTCAGCTATGCAGCCGAGAGAACAAGCCGGATTCCGAAGAGGTATCCATACACTACAGGATATTGTAGTGCTACTATTAGTACTGTGTGTACTACGCACAGGCTTTTGATTCGGTAAGCACCTCCTCCATACTACAAGCCATAGAGAGACAAGTGGTAGAAGAATTCATCTTCTCCGTAACATTTATTAAAATGCCTTCATTAATGTTTCACGAAGTATTCAAGATCGGAAAAGGAGTAAGACATTACCTTTCACCCATTCTGTTCACAGCTGTTCTTGAAAAAGTATTCGAAACATTAGCCTGGGAGGGCCTACGGGTAAACAGAGAATACATAAGTCACCTGCGTTTTGCATATGATATCGCACTTTTCGCCACCAATGGAATTGACTTAAAGAGTTAAATAGGACAGAAGACTCATGATAAACTCAAGCGAAACAGAGGTAATGTATAAATCCTTCGCAAGTGCCTCTAACCACCCTGGAAGTGTGCTCGGAGTACATTGTGAAAACAGGAGAATAGAATTGGTGAAGAATCAAACTGGAATCCTCAGAAATACCGAACTTCTTCATTGAAATCTTGCGAAAGTGAGGGCTCAGCAATAAGTCAAAGAAGTATGGAATGATATAAGTGCGGATGTGGACATGTGTCGATGAGCAAGAGATGTGAAGAGACCGAGAAGAAAAGCTTGAAAAATTTTCCCCTTTAAATTTCCCTTTATGCCTCTTGTCTTATTTGTGAAAGTGTTTGCCATCTGCATTCCATTCATAGAAGCCCACCTATCAACCGTTTTAATATCTTCCTGTAATTTGCTATCAGTTTCGGAATCTCCCTATAAATTATGTAGACTTCCGCAAAGAGCGTTATTTTGGATTCTGTACCCATTCGTAAACCTTTTCAATGGATAAATAAAAAGGACCGCCTTCCCTTTGGTACTACCGACGTCACTTCTATTTTTCCGGAAAATTTTTCGCCTACTTTAACTCGCCCCGGGATCTACCGATTAAGAAATTTTGCGACCAATTTTTTACTCAGTAATCTGTACCGATTTCCTCTATTTTTGCTGAAAATCGGTGATACGTCACTGTATCAAACGCTTTAGAGGAATCGACTACTATGGCTTCCTATTTTAAATCTAATAAAATCTGAAGTGTCCTTGTATGAACTCAGAAACTGCGACTCGCATGAGTAATCCCTTCCGAATCCATATTCATACTTATATTAATATTATGTATCCTTGCAAAATTTCCTGATATATGTCCTACTATTCCCTCCAATATCTTACATGTCAATAATGTCAAAGTTATCGACCTCGTTTCTTATCCCCTCTTTGCTGATTGGTTTGGTCCCTGCTTTTCTCCTATCCCCCGGAATAACCCTTTTACTGCGGACCCAATTTTCGAGGTGTTTGCCAAAATTTTGGAGGTATTTCCCGCAAAAATGCAGGTTTTTGTTTAATAAATTGTAATAATTATAAATACTACTATTCATCCTTTTATTTTTACCGTTTTTGTATATTATCATAAGGTTTAAAATGAAATAAATTGCGAGTTTACCACTTTTATTTAATATTATAAAAATGTATATATCTGGAAACTAATAAATAATAATACAAAATATGCATTTTAACGATAGTTAGAAGTTAGAGCCATAGAAAATCAAAAGAAATGTTTGTTATTTCACATTCAGTCAATAGCTTGGTCTTTTTACTATTGAAATATAAAACTTTAATGAAAAAAGCTGGATAGCTTATTCAAAAGTTTCATTTTAAGAAATATCTACCCTCTTGCACTTGCGGATATTCCGGAAAAAAGACCCGGCGTACGAGGCTATTCGATTTCCCCATAAGACATTACTGCCTATAGTCTGTTCCATTTTTCTAGGCAGTATTGTCTTATGGGGAAATCGAATAGCCTCGTAAGCCGGGTCTTTTTTCCGGAATATCTGCGATATCCACAAAATTTGCCTTCGCAACGGATAAAATTAAGATTTTCAGGTTAGCTGGGTCGATTTTTTCCGAAGTTTTGGTGAAATAAGTATAAGAAAGCATGGTTCTACATGTTGATGAACAATTTTCAACTTTATAACAAAAGAAATAAATTTTATAGCGGAATGAAAAAAAATGGTCACCTTACCGGCCGTGAACATTACTAAACCTGCCATTTCTCTCATCCTATCTAACATTAAGTGCTAGTTTTTTCTTAGATTACTCTTTATATCTTATGAATACATACAAGTTAACTTATATTAAATTTTGAGTGATTATAATGTAGTAAAAAATAATTTAAGTGGAACGCAACCTCCGAAAAATTGGATCGTGCAGTCAAATTTATACATCGCCTAAAAATTTTTTGTTTCTTACGTTACGAAAAACTTGTCGTGAGTGAAATTGAGATAAATGTTTTTATTTTCATTTACAGGTTATTCCGAGTCGATATCTTGTGTAGTACTTTAGTTTTTGAATTTTATACCTGAGAGCGGGTCCGGATCAATCCGAATTACGCTTACGGGTCTATTTTGCTTATGGCAAAAAGTAACAATGATTAGTAATCGGAGCGCTCAATCAATTACTCTCTCGGTTATGGGAATTTACGTGCATTTATTTCCCCATAAGCTTCCCGTACTGCCAACCTTTGTGGAACGGACTATAGAAAAGTGGAGCAGACTATAGCTGCTTCCGAATCATCTTGTCTGTGATAACGAATAACTTTCCCGGAGAATGTGACCGTTGCCAATCTGTTTTTTTTATCATTCTTGCTGGGATCCACTTGCGATTTATGGAATATGTACAATATCCATTCTCCTATCATTCCAGACCTTAGACTTATCCAATAAAACTTTCAAAGGCACACTTTCCGCTGCTTCTTTGAATGCACGATGCCTTGGAGCTTTACTCGAACTTTCGCAAAAGTTTGATCATGTCCCTGAAGACAAATTTCGGAATTGACTCCACCAAATATTGGTAACCTGCACCATCATCTGTAGAGGCGAATATCTTTGCATCAAGTTTAAAAATTTTCTGAAAGTACCACTGTGTCGAGCTCATTTCTAAACTTTTTGATTTATCCAATGTCGGGAGGATTTAGATCTAATTAAGTCGATAGCACGATTCAGATATAAAGGTCATTATTGATGACTCGGTTGTCGGCCTTCTAAGTTTCGTTACATGTATCACGTGACGTTTGACGCAGTTCGTCCTTCAGCGATATTTACCTCTTGCCATTTTTTATAATTCTTAAATCTATTTCAATTGAGGAGTTTATTAATATAACTGGTGTTTGTTTGATTTTTTTTCGTGGTGTTTTAATATTCGATTAAGCCTTTCGATTTAAGTTACTTCCTCTTGCTGAACGGTTTTGGCGATTTTGCAACGTAAATCTTCTCCGACTGACTCCCAGGGAAACTTTTTGGAAATATAATATAAAAATATTCAATAAAATTCTCAAAAATTGTATTCTAATTATTGAATATTGGAAATTCTCCAATTTTATTCACTTCAGTCTACTCGTGTTTTCGATACAAATCATTCAGATGTTGTTTAATTTTATATTTCAATTTATCAGGCCGTTATATCACTACTATTGAGTATGTACAAGGTTTTGTCTAAACTTTGGTTTTAGAAAATTTTTGCCATACACTTTTGCGGAATTGAATATAACAGTAAATATATGTGGAAGCGTGATCATTTGACCATAAACAATCTTTGAATAGAAACTGTTTATCTCTTCTAATAACTGATTTGAACGAATAAATGAAGGGATTTTCGTAGACTGTGCTTGCGTAAGATGAATTACAAAAAGAATTTTTTCGTCCAATCGAATGATTTTCATTCACTGCCTTGAAGGCTTTTTGACCGCGCAGCTAAATCCACGTTCTTACAATTAGGGTTTCAATTAACTCCAGTGCTATGTTCCAGAAATTCATTTTACTAACTGGAGACTATGTAGATTATTAGAGATTCATTTTAGATTCTCTCACATAATTATTCGATTGAATTTTTACCTGCGATTGATAGTTATTTTGATATAAGTTGCTTTTTAGATTAAATTTAGAGCTAATCTGAATGATAGTCTAGAAAAATTATTTAGGACATGTCAAACGTTCTACGAATTCCATTGATCAATACGTTTAGAGAACAAATTCTGAACGACTTTGAAATGGCTGCAGATAACACTATTTCTCACGGTGTTACGTATTTACATCGATATTGACAAATGTGTCCCTGGTTATTGTCTTTCCAAACCGACATTCCCATAGGAAAAAATATATGAATCGTGCATCAGTTGTTTGAAACCAGAGCTTTGATATCCGATATTCGAAGAGTGTAACCGGTTCGTCCGGCTGAGCACCCTTTGGATTTTTTCTTTCCTCCGGAAAATTGTTATGATCCATCTTAATTCTGTAATATATTTGAATATAAAATTTGCAAAGGCGATCCCATTGCATATCTTTTGTTTTAATATTACTAAGTTATTGTCACCAGGATAATAAAGAGAACTTAAAATTTTACATAAACACTCATGGATTCAAGAGCCTATTGCTGATTGATCCGCATCCGCCCTCAGGTATAAAATTCAAAAACTAAAATTCTTTTCAAGATATCAACTTAGAATAACCTGTAAATGGAAATAACAAAATTTATCTCAATCTGGTGAATTGGCAACCAATATATAAAATAAAAGCAAAATGGCTTCTCCGTAGGGTTATTTAAAATCATTCGCTTACATATCTAAATTTACGTATAAGAAAACGAGTAACAAGTAAAAAACGATATTATTGTTTTCTATCAAAAATAGCGGACTGGTACAATCAGTGACAACATTTTATATTATAATATATATTATAATATATTCAAAATGATCATCGCATGAGAATCCTTTCAATCTAAAATTTCAATAATACCAACAAATTTCTGAAATTTTTAAAAACTCACTTTAAGTAACGATTGAATGAATGAATGTAGTTTGTTTCCTTCGACATAAATAGAAGTCGAAAACTGATATATCAGCTAAGAGATCAGTATTATCAAAATTATGTAGAATTTAGGGATAAAATTATGATTTGTAGTTTTCTTTGGGAGATTTAATGTCAGCTATATTGTTATGCTTTATATCGGCTTCTACTAAGGTAATATTTGGATGAAAATGACTTTTTCACACATTGGAGAAGATTTAAAGACTATAATGAAAGTACTAAATTTTAAAGCGAGATTAAATGAATCACTTCGTATCCTCCAGAACATTTATATAACTGTCATTACTCTAATCCTATCGAACATAAAATGCTAGTTTTTCTCTAATCGTTCTTTATATCTTATTGACGCCATATTTGTTTTCTAGTCACCATACTTTAGTAAAAAATAATTTGAATAGTACGCAATCTCCGAAAAAAATTGATCGAATGCACAGCTTCGAGGAAAACTATTCATTCAATTCTCGTAAAAGTAAGCAAGCCTGTGGCTTTTCCAACATCTCAATTTTCGATATTTTGCCAAGAATTTGAACGTATTATTTGAGGTCATAAATTGAAATGTTACGAAAACACCTAGGCCACGGTTTCCAACCCTTCAGAGCCTTCTTTTGCAGCAAACGAAGGCTTTAGACGGATTTTAGAAAAGCCTTAATTCCAAATTGTAAATTGGTGCGGAAACTCAAAGCAAACCAATCATAAAATGCCAACGAACGCTCTTTGCCGGCTTTTGATTTTTCATTAAATATTTCCGCCCAAACAATCTCACTATTCAAGGGAACGCGGAAGATTTCAATGCTCAAAAACCACTAGGTTCTTTATTTCAATAATTAACAGGAAAGTCGTTTCTCGATCGCATGACATGATCTCGCGTTTCTATGATGTTCATTGCGTCATTAGAATTCGAGCGAATCAACGTTCCTTATCTACTCCATATCTTTAGATGCCGGGGATTTGTTAGGTCTTGCGATATATCGTATTACTTTCATAATCAAGCGGAGACTTTTATAAAAACGCGCCGTTCTTTAATTAATAAAGGTTTATTCAGTGTAATAAATGGGCAATTGTAGATTCTGTTGAAATAGTAAAATTTTCGAGCTTCTACGTGTCCTATCAATAGCTTAACTAAGTATCGTTTCAAAATCTTTGCTGGGTTAAAAGGTGTTTGAAGAGCTTTCCTTCGATAAATGAAATACCCTCCATCATTCAGTGACAACAATCCAAGAACGTTTTCCCATGGATGTAACTCATAATAGCAACCAGCTAAATCTGTGTAATGACGAAGCAACAGTCTATTACTTCATATCTAAGCGTATGAACTACAACTATTATTAAATCAATAGTTCATGATTCGAAAAGATTGAATGATTGCAATCGTTGAATTAATAACAATAATACTTGGGGAAAAACTTAGCCAGAAATGAAAACGGATAACTACTCAGTGCTCTCAGAGGAAGTCTAATCAATACCGTTTAAATAAACGATCACTATCTAAGGATGACTTCTGAGAGAAATTTTCAATCGGTTGCGTAAAATTGTATGGCTTCTCTTGATTGAAAGGTCTAAGTATCTTGGAGAACTAACTTTACTTTAGTAAGAGGTGCACAATATTGTGTACCACTCGAAAAAGCGATTGAGAAGGGCTACGATAAAAAGGCGAGTGAAATATCGAAGAATCTTAATAAAATTCGCGATTGAAGGGAACGCGATTTCAAAAACCACTAGAACCAATAGTTCTTGGAAAAAATAACGAACGAAGGTGGTTTAAAAAAAATCTCATTCTTCTCGCACCATATGCGATTGTAATGGGCTAAAATGATTTACGATAATTCTTTACAACCTCTGCCTTACGTCGAAAGGCGGCTTATAGCATATTCGTGTAGATTATGGGTGCACAACCTGCGGCCGTCGACAATTACTGTAAAACGTTTTTTATACCACTTTATACATTACGCAGACCAGCTGAAAATGTTAGATGTATCCGTTTTACTATGAAATTAAAAATTTTTACATTAATCATGAAACATTATTAAGTTTACTTGGTCTTACGGCCGTTCTTAAAGTAAAAAGACATCAATAGATCGATCAATAATCATCAATCGATAATAATGCTGTACTGAGAATACGAAATCAAACTCGATGCAATGTACGCTGCGAAAACGTACTTTAGTCAAAGCTTAGCATGACTTAAGAAAAGATTAATAGGATAGATTAATCTTTCGAAAATTCGTAAGTTTTATTAAATAATATATTTTCCGATTGCTTTCTGTCAGCAAGCACACCTTTACTTGTAGAATGATAGAGGTGCTGATAATGCTTATGTTCAAATTCCAGCTGATATTTTCAGGATTTTAGTGAACGTCCGTGGAAAACAATTATAGTACAAAAAGTGGATGTAAAAGAAATATTTAATAACTATATTACAAGATAAAGGTGTAATATTACGTGTGATTCACTCAAACGTTATCTAATAATCGCCACAAAAAGCATTGTTTGCAGTTTTGGCATAACTGTGGGATTCTTGTTTATAAGCCACCAAAACAGTTATCTCAATTTACTTTCATTATTTAACAGTTTAATCGATGGAAATTTTATTACAGCGGCGTTCCGCAATTTTCATGTTAATTTATTTTTCAGTGGTTTCAATCTTATGTACATGATTGTCGCAAAAATAATGTCGAATGGTCTTTTAAATAGCGTAAATTTTTTTCCTCGAAATCCGGTGTAGAAGGCCTCATTTGCTAAATTCGAATTTCCAAATAGAAGGCACGTCATTTTGAAAGAGGCGAACATTCAAGATTACGATAAAGGTTTTTTTTGAAGACTGAAATAACTGAATTAACTTTTTTGAGTGAATATAGCAATGAACGACTTCTATAGATTGGAAGAAATGATATAGTTGGCAATACTGAAAGGTAAAGTATGGTAAACAAACATTATATAGATTTATTGTTGTATTTTCAAAGATGTTACTAGATTTCCACCAAGTGAAGCTTGATAGTTATTATTATCCACACTGTCCTTGGGTCTTTTTCTGTAGAGGATCATTTATTCCGAAGACTTCCTTAGGATTTTCAGGTGTTCATATAATATTACAGCTTTTCTGTGCTATGTAAAAAATTGTAGACTTTCGCCTTATAAACGTCGTAGTGAAGAATACTGAGAAAATGTGTTGAGAAAGTGACGAATACCCATTTTGTGGCGCAAACATCCCCTCTCACATAACAACTGGCTTATTAGCATTGAAAACGAAGCATCAACAAGCAAAGTCTGATGCTTATGTATTTTTCATTTGCTGCAAATATAAGAAGGCAACCTTTGAGACAAGTTATAGAAACATGCATTTGTTATAGTATCTGAATTTTCGTTCTTCAACAGTGTTACGAAAAAGGTTAGTCCATAAAATTGGAATTGATTAACTTCTCAAGCCTTAAATCAGAAAATTGCGAATTTATGAAAAAGTCATTAATCGTGTATAAATTTACCCTTGTGATTGTCTTTCATTCGAATTAAGTTTGCTATTATTTTCATTAGACGCGAGAATTTATAAATAACATCAAAAGAATTAAACTAAAGGAACGGAACGCGGTTAACAGACGAATAAATTGTTTGACTCGTGATTAAACAAATAGGATACTTCGTGTCGTGCCGGCTAATGAAGTCTTGATCAAGATGTCATCGCCCATCACAAAGAGATGAAATGCAATGCAAGATATGGCGAATAGTTTACGAACCCTCGTAAGAAGTAATGGTTGACTTTCTGGAAACAAATTAAGATTAAAATACATAAGGATAAGTTTCTCTTTTATTCTTTGCCATTCTATTTTTAGGGGCTTTTATGTTCTATAAAGTAGGATTAATTACATTTTTAAGGAACAGGAAAGAGTATTAACAAAAAGCTGCTTTTTTGCGAAGCGAATTTGTAATTTTCGATAGTTCGATTTTTAATAATCTAATCGATTATTATGAAAATGCGGAGTACTTCTTTCGTCTATTTTACATGGGGAATTGAGGGTACCTACTTTCATCAATGATTTATCTCACTTTCATTTGTCAAAATTTCTCAAGTTTTTGAATCATACGATCGTGTTTCAATGTTTCAAGTAATTAAAATTGTACTGAATATTCTTGTCGCTATCGTTAAGATTTCTACGCAAAGCTTAAATATCAACCAACGAGATCTTACCTATTTAACTATCATCGGCTTTTTAAATTGTTGACTCCAACTCTTATCCACGCTCTTTTAAGCGAGTATTCGCGTCCAATGATAGTTTGCGAATGACTTCACCTTACGAAGGTGAGGTCATCGGTAATAATGGTGCACCATGGGTCATAAGGACTTGTCGACTTCTAGGCTTAAATGGAACTAATTTGTGTCGAACTCTTTTAAAAATTTCTTTATGTATTTAAAACATGTACAAGTAAATTATTGTCGATTCTTTATACATAATTAACATTAAATAATGCTTCTTTTAATTTCAAATAAATTTTACAAAAGATTTCTCTTCCTAAAAATGAGCAACATCGTGTATGAAGATTTAATCATCGTTATCTTCGAATTCATTGAATGTTCGGTAAAAAGCGCGCAATTTATTCAGAGCTACTCAGCAGTGGGTTCGATTATTTAAACAGCAAAATTGGAAAATTTTGACCTCTTGGATGAAACTTTGCATTAGTAATGTTAGCGTTTGCTAATACCAGTTCTTTTTCCACTGATGCGCGTTATCGGTTATTCTGATGACGTGTTTTTTGACTTTAGTGAGCTTTATTGTGAAGATTTCAATGCGGCTTTACATTCAGTTCAAATTTAATAATCGAATTTAGTCGAAGAACTTGTCGACAGAGTTATTAAAGCACATTTTTTTCATTTGCTGGTTGTTCTGAGTCTATATCTTTAATAGGATTTGACTTTTTGCACTCGTAGACATTCAGATTGAAGCGACCGCTTTGATCCAAAACGTTCACTGTAATTCATTTCTTTTGCGATAAAGACGTAAAATATTCATCTCCGTGTAGAATAAGTCTTATCCAATCTTCTATGGAATTTAAGTTGAAATCGTGGAAGGTACTCTACAAATCTTAATTTATCCGTAGAATGACCGATTATACCCGATATATTTTGCATTTATTTGCCCCATATAGCGCCACTCGTTCCTTCGAATGCCCTTTGGCAAACTAGAATGGAATTGTGTCTGGAAATTCACCATTGGTGATATCAACTCCCTAAGTTGGTAAGAGTGAATCGCCCCGCTTGGTCGCTCTAGCATGACGCTGTCGAAAATTTCACCTCCGCCCTCCGACGCTTCTCTAAGGTGTTCACGGAGTTCAAGACAATGGGAGACGAAAGCATTTTTTCTCCTTGTTACTGAGAATGAGTTTCTCGCATTAAAATCTTCTGAAGCGTGATTGTTTTTCAAAAATGATTGCAGTCATTCTGTGAGTAAGAGGTTTTACCCGATTTATTGATCATGAAATACATTAAGTTTTGCTTCACATTCCATTTTGTGCGTTCGGAAAGCAGATTAATTGCATAGACCTCTGTGAATGTAGAAGGCGGAGAGAGTTTTTAAAGAAGAGATCAAAATGTTTCATTTTAGACCGGAAATTTAAGTCGGTAATAAGACGATTATCTTCTAAGACTAGTCAGTATTAAATGTCTGAATACATGACATCATATATGTTTTCTCTTATCGAAAATCGCGTTTGTTACTACATTCGTTCACTGTTTAATTAACGAACGACGAGGAAGCCCAGCAAAACTTCAGGCAAAGTCTATAAGAATCAGAACGACTTAATTATAGGTGAATTATTTCCTCTTGAAAGCTAAACGAGAAACTCTACGTAAGAAAAGAGTTCAAATGGTACTTTTATGACGTACCTACTCATGACTGGAGTTGTTCATTTGGAGCAGGTGGTGGTAGCAGGTGGCCCTGAGAGGTCGCTGTGGATGAATGCGTGTTGTCCGACGAAATCGGATTACTTCGAAACAAGTCTCCCAACTTGTCCATTGAAACGGTCAGAATGATTCCGGTATCACATGTAATCGGTACTGAATTAAATATTCTAGGGTTTTTTGGTATCAGAGTTATTTTGAAAGTTGAATTTATTTTGCCTTATGGAGGATTGGTTTGGTCGATAAAATGGGAAGTCTTGCTCATTAAGTTTTAATCCCGAACTACAACTCGGAAAAAGGCTTTTCAGTAAGTACTTAATGAATTTTCGCTTAGAAATGATTTCCTACTCTTTTTCCAAATATTATAAGTTTAAAATTTTTTTCCTATGTTTTTTCCTCCAAATTCTTTATTTTTCACGTTCTTTACTCAATTTTCCATTTTATGTTTTGTCTTCATCATTTCAAATCGTACAATTAAACGACTTAAAGACTAATGTTAATGGGTGTTAAACAGCAGAAATCTAAAACGCAGAATGCAAATTTTCGACTCAATCAGTAATGAAGTCGTTGTTTTTGTGTACTCATTTACTAGATTGTCGACACAGTTTTGATTGCCTCGTCCGTTATCAAAAGAATCAACAATCAATTCGAAATTCGTCTGAACTATTTTGTTTCTAGAAGATCACCGGAAAGCTGCTTTTTTGTGGAGGCTTGTGATGTCTCACGCTTATCCGCTTTCTGTACATTTGCATACTTACGTCATCGACAATTTCTTCTCGAAATCACCGTTTCCATCCTTTTGAACGGATTGGACCAATCGAGTGGCATTGTTTAGACCGGAAAGGGGATTTCCTCAGTCAAATGATCACCCATTTTCGGATTTGGCCCCATTCAATCGTCGGTATATCAAATTGAGTCATTCTGATTGAGTCAAAATGACCAAAGAACGAGTGTGTTTTTGGACTTTGTCGCAGTCCTTTGTTTCATTCTGAAGACTTCAAAATTCAATAGTCTCTATTATTTACTATTAAAGCGTGTGACCGGATCTCGAACCCTGATCTCTGAATTACCGGTCGTTTGCTTTAATTTATTTAATCATCTTTAATTGAAAAACATTCAGTAAGACACTAATTAACGTAATATCAGTGTTGGGGCTCATTTTTCAGTATTTAAGAATTTACTGGTTTTATAAATATTTTAATAAATTTTCAATTCTCTTGGAAATGAAAACGTTGATTCGGAAACGTTGAGAAAGTAAAGCAGTCATTTAGTGTTTTAAACGCTGATTTGAGAACTTTTTCAGAAGATTTCGAATATTTTGTGTGTATAATTACGATTTCGCACTTTTCTAATTTCTTTTGAAAACATCGTTTAAATTGACTTTAAACGACTTTTCTGGATATTTACCGCGTTGCTACTACTCCATGTTTCTTTTGTCTGTAAAAATAACACAGGTTTTTCAATGATGGTATAATAATTTTGTTATTTTTTTGAGATATAAGATCTTTAAAGAAATTGATGTGGAATTGATTTACGGCACTTACGAAGTACCGGATGAAAAGAATGATTTCATTCAATCGCAAACTTAATTCAAATTTACTGTTTATGATAAATTCTAAAGATATTACGAAAAGAATAAATAAGTTTAAAAAAATCACATGGTCCGGATGGAAAAAGGAATGAAGTCGTAATGGTAGGAGGCCGGGAGATAATTCCTTATTCAAAACGAATATTCAGCAACTGTCTAGAAAATCTGCAGCGTTAGTTCCTATACCTAATGGTCTTTAAAGAATGTTTAGCCTAAAAAATTATAGCGGATTATTAAAAACGTTTTGGGGGCGTCAGAAGGTTGGCTTAACGAAAGTCAGGGTTTGGGAAAGGTTTCTCTTGCGATACACAAATTTTATATGAAGAAAAGAGAGTTATATCTTTAATGGAAGCAAAGGATAATAGTGATCAGGTTGATGCGGTAATAGAATTTTAACAAAAGCCTTTGACTTAGTGGATTATAATTTGTTAATCCGAAAACTGAGTATAAATGAGATAAACTGAAGGATAGTTTCATTCATAATAGAAAGCAGAGAGTAAACATAGAAAACAAGCTATCAGACCCAAGTAAGCAACTTCAGGAGTAGCACAGGGTAGCGTCCTAGGCCCGTTACTCTTCTTAATATTTATCAATGATATGTGTATTATGATATTCATGCTTGTCGCATATCGATCATATACCAAACTCAATAAAATCTTAAGTAAGAATAATTTCTAACGACTACATTATAAATAAGGATATTAAAGGAAATGGCGTTTGTAATAACTTTCAGAGAGAAATTGATGAATTGAATAATTAGGGGCACTCAAACACATTGGATACCAACAAAGATAAATGCACAGTCATTAACTTTAACAAGATTACATTTCAGTATATAACATCGGAGGTTTTATCAAAAGAAAGTGATGTTAAATACTTGGGGGTTACTTTCAGTAAGAATTTAAAATTGCATGAGCACATTGAGGATATCATAGCTAAACCTAGTAAAACATTAAATTTCGTTATACATTCTCTTAAAAAAATAAATAAGAAAATAAAATGCGTGTAAATCGCTGGTTAGACCGATACTAGAATACGGTGAATGCATATGGTGCCCTCATTAAATAGGAATGAAAAAGGAATTGATTCAAAGAAGCTAGGGCCGTGTTAGGAAGATATGAAAAGCGTTTCTCAGATGACAACAGAATTAGGTTGGGATAGTTTAGAAGACAGGAGGAGGAAGAAGAGGTTCTTTCGTAGGAACTCTCGCAAGCGATAGAATAAAAGAGGCAGATTACCTAGGTAGGCACAAGTACAGAGTAAAATGCGTGAGAACCGATAATAGGAAACGTTTTTTTAAACAGAACTATCGAGGAATCTGCAGGAGTCTTTATTAGGGGTGTTTACAAAAGTAATTGAATGACGAGACAAGTAAGGGATGGGGTGATGTACTTCGTGGCCGCTTCGGTAGCCCTATCAGGGTTCCTGAAAATTCTCACAGAAAAAGTTATACTAACGCGGTGCATGTAACATAATTGTTGCTATTAGACTTAAGTATTTGTTTTCATTATATGCGTAAATTCTGTTTATTAATATATGCATATACATATGTTGAATATATATCATTAGTTTCCACCGGACAATTGTCCACTTGTAACTTAATATTACATAAATAAATATAAATAAATTTTTATTTAATTGAGCTATAATTTATTTTTAAATACCAGATTCAGTACCATTTTATATGTGCGAAAATTTGAAAACTACCTCAGAATATTTATCCTTTATATCATTTTTGTAAATCAATGGAAATAGGGAACGAATTTGGAATCATTTTATGTTCTTTATCAGAATATTGTCCTCTCTGTTTTACTGGTCATAAAGTTCTTGAATGAAATGATGATAATATGAATTACCTATTTCCGAAACTTTTATGTGGTTGTTTGAACGGAAATATTAATTTCCCATACTTATGGAGAGCTTTTGGTTTGCTCATTAGCATATAAATATGTTATTTTTCTACATTTTATGATGTTTTTTCTAACCTTTTCTCATTTTTTTCAATTAATCGTCTTGAGACTGTATTTACTCACGTTCAATTTTTTATTGCTATTGTTGCTTTTCAATTGTATATTTTAATTCAGTGGCACTCTCGTAATAAATGGGAGAGAACGATGTTATTTCGTAAAGTCTATTGTTGAATTATCTCACATGTCATTTTGTTTTGGTATTCAATTCTACTTTCTTTATTTTCAGGTATGTACCAGCCGATGATATAGCCTGCAAATTTTTGTAATTTATGAAGTGAGTAATTTTTATTGCAAATTTTATCCTTTTCACGAATCCTCTATTCTAGCTAAACAAATCTTGTCCGCAGAGCATTTTGAAAATCGACCTTAAAACATAAATGTCGCTCCTGCAATTTTTATCCCAACTTGAATTTGTATGTACTCGTGATTGAATATTTGTGTGCCCTTTCAGCCGTTCATTTCTAATATCAGAAATCCGATTTCTATATTAATAAAAGTACAATTAATAATTACTTCTTCATAAAATTAATTTAGAAAATTATATATTCAACAATTATTCATTGAAAATTATCAGTGAAGTCATTTAGCATCACTTGTACCTGTGTATGTACATGTAAACCCAACGTTGTATATCGTTGAATCCAATACGGCTCTGTTAAGAAATCACAACCAATATTTGGTTCGAAGGCTGTATGCAAAATTGATTCTCGGGTTCGACGTATCGCCTTCATGGAAACATGAACATTTTTAAAACGGTTATTTGATTTTTTCGGGCATGATTCACACTTTTTACAAATCATTGTAGGATGCAATTTTTACATCAAAACAGACCAATATCCTGTACCATTGTACCCAAATATCATAGGTTGACTCAGCTTTCTGTTTCCCTGACTCCATTCTGGTTGTTATTTATTCTCCTTTTTTGTCCATGTACAGTGTTTACTTGATTTTAAACGTTTGGAAAGATCGTAATGATTTCTCTAATTTTTATACCAGCTGTTTGTATATTCATCAGTACCCCATTTATTTCTTTGCATAAGATGTATACTTTTTCCGACGATATTTCAGTTTTTTACGATCTACGATGAAGAATGTTGGAGACAAGAATCCGATTTTAAAATACTTCTTGTATATTCTATTATTCATTCGAACACCGTCTTATGGATTTCACTCGAAGGCATATATTGTCCGCATAGTACCTTTGCTAACCCTATCGTCTATTTGCATTATATTTAAATAATAATGATTATTATCTCTAAATGAACCCTCGTTTAATTTAAATCTCTCAAATTATTCATTTATTATGGAAAAGTATGGTATTGCACGATTCTTCTTGAATTTGCTTTTTATCGTGTGATCATCGCGCAATTTCGTTTTAAGAAGTCTTAAATGCACCGAAATTATTTCTTTGGTTTATGAAAGACTTTTGAAAACATTTATTAACTTTTTAAATTTGTATATTTAATCGGAATTCATTTCTGTAAGTCGCTATTCCAGCACAAAAATATAAATTTAAGGCACTTGCTAACAATAACGGGTACCATTCCAAGATTTTATTATAAATCGAGGATTAAAGAGCCATCGGAAGACACGAAAGAATGTTGGAAAATAGCCGAAGGAGGACTTCCGCTTCCGGTGCTTAACGTGGCATCTGGTGGGAAGCCCTTCAACCAGAGACGGGTTCATTAGAAGAGGAAATATCATCTTACGAAACCTTATCAGAATGACCTTGTCGGTACTACACCTCCTTGCTGACTAGGCCAGTAGAAATAATGTAGGGAGCAGATAACGTGGAGAATATCATTTGGACAGAAGGTAATTGAATGTTCATTAACGATTGCGCAAAAATGTTTCAAAAGAATGTTTAACACAAGTATTCGAATGAAAAAGCACTAATTAGTGCTGTTATCGAGACATTCACTCAGTGATGACCAAAAACTGTTTAATAGATTGAACAAAAAACTAAAAATGAGCAAATGTGATATTAGAATGCATAATTTATAGAATAAAAAAGATATCCATTAAAGTGAGTTACGAATAAAGTTTAATGAAAGCTATCGTCATAAACTTGTTCAGTTGGTTGGAATGCCATCCGAATCGTTGAATTGCAGTCAAACATTTAGCTATCGAGTGGGTTTGAGATTAATGTGATAAATCATAGTATTAGAAAAACAGTAAAAATTAAATCATAAGTGCTTTGGTAACAATCTTCCACCTATAGCTCTTATACTTAGAATATGGGCCTCTGTCCTAATCGTAAATGAAAAGTAGCTAATAAGTTATATAATGTGTAATTATTTTCAGGTCGAAGGAATTTCTGTGACGAAAATCCATTTAAAAATTAAAATCATAATTGATAAAGAATCCGAGGAAGTTTTCCAACAAAGTATTTAACAAAAACATGACTTCGCATTTTGAATTTGCTCAACTATGCGCCAAGAAATCCTCATAAATGTATAGTTGAGGAAAGAATGATCCAGGGAGATAAATGATGTAGTTAACTTTAAAAAAGTGTTCTTTAGTCCAAAAATCAGTAAAACCATGCGCCGTCGTTAGAATGGGAAAAACTTCGAGTTTCCATGGACAAAACAAATGGAAGGTAATATTGAAGAGGTTCTGAAAATTAAACGGAAAATGAAAATGGCATATTACATGCAATGAAAATTTTCGCTCACATTATTCACCAATAAATAGTAAAACACTTAAAAAATGATCACTTATGATATAGTCTGTTCCACTTTTCTAGGCAGTACAGGCTTATGGGGGATTCGAATAGCCTCGTGCGCCGGGTCATTTTTCCGGAATATCCGCGATATCCACAAAATTTGCCTTCGCAACGGATGAAATTAAGATTTTCAACTTAGTTTGGTGGATTTTTTTCCAATTTTTTGGTGAAATTAGGACAAGGAAGGATGGTTCTATATATTGACGAAGTTTTTTCAACATTTAAACAAAAGAAATAAATTTTATAGCGGAATGAGAAAAAAATGGTCGCCTTACTAGCCGTGAACAATACTAAAACTGCCATTTCTCTCATTCTATCTAACATAAAGTGCTAGTTTTTTCTTAGATTACTCTTTATACCTTATGAATACATAAAAGTCGAATTATATTAATTTGTGAGTGATTATATTTTAGTAAAAAATAATTTAAGTGGAGCGCAACCTCCGAAAAATTGGATAAGTGGAGGGAGTAATTGATTTAGCGCTCCGATTGCTAATCATTGTTACATTTTTGCTCGAGACTCATAGACCCGTAAGCGTAATTCGGATTGATCCGGACCCGCTCTCGGTTATAAAATTCAAAAACTAAAGTTCTATTCAAGATATCGACTCAGAATAACCTGTAAATCAAAATTACAACATTTATTTCAATTTCTCTCGCGACAATTTTTTCGTAACGTAAGAAACAAAAAATTTTTAGGCAATGTATAAATTTGACTGCACGATCCAATTTTTCGGAGGTTGCGCTCCACTTAAATTATTTTTTACTAAAATTTTATCAGTCAAAAATTGATATAAGTTGACTTTTTTGTATTCATAAGGTATAAAGAGTAATCTAAGAAAAAACTAGCACTTTATGTTAGATAGAATGAGAGAAATGGCAGTTTTAGTATTGTTCACGGCTAGTAAGGCGACCATTTTTTTCTCATTCCGCTATAAAATTTATTTCTTTTGTTTAAATGTTGAAAAAACTTCGTCAATATATAGAACCATCCTTCCTTGTCCTAATTTCACCAAAAAATTGGAAAAAAATCCACCAAACTAAGTTGAAAATATCAATTTCATCCGTACAAATACCTCAGAAATAATTAACTGACGGCTTGGAGGAGGCTAGGTTGCTCTCTTATGGGAATTTACGTGCATTTATTTCCCCATAAGCCTCCCGTACTGCCAGCTATTGTGGAACGGACTATAGAAATGTTCATTTTGCAGTTCAGATCAAGAATTATCTCATCATTGTCTCGTTTGGCGAAAGTTGCCTTCGCATGAAATCGTAGAAGTTGATGAATTTTAAAATATATTAATTGTTTGAGATTACACGTCGCCAAAGAAGTTTGCCGGCCGGAATGGTTAGAATGCTAATGTTCTAATGCTGAGGTCCGGGGTTCAAATCCCGGCTGAGGAGGAAATTTTCCTCTCAGGGTCTGGATGTCTGTGACGTCCGTTGTTGAGTTTGAAACCTCACTGTAATTGTCCCGTAAGAGGATGTTTGTGTGGTATTTGTTAATAAATAAATAAATAAAGAAATAAAATAAAAAGCGAAACGTTTCACGGAAATGCACTTTAAAAAATCCGCTATTGTCGCTTAAAGAAGCTAAGCATATCAATCCGGAACATTTGTTCTAAATCAATTAGAATTCTCGGTTTTATTGTGCGCAAAGAAGTGTGAAGAAAACATTTAAAGATCGATGTTAATCCGCATAAGTTAGTTCTTATTGGGATCGCGCGTCTTGTATAAGGATGTCGGCGGATGAAACGTGTAATTGGTGGTATGCGTATTTTTCAGCTACGAGCAAAAATCTTCGTTCCCTTCCCAGCAAAGTAATATTTTTTCATGAGATATTTATCCGAATTTTAATCTTTTTTCCCTAAAAGTAAAATGCCAACACCGAAGTACTTTTACAGCAAAATAAAGTAAATTGCCCCAAGAAATAGAACCTTTCGGGGTTAAAAAATGTTTCTTAAAATTTTGAGAAGTGATCATTTTAAAGAATCATGTTTTTCTCCCATAGAAACCACTCTTTCTTTTATTGAGTTCTCTTCGGAAAGTAGTTTTTGTTTTGAGGCTTAAGATCCGTTTCAAAGGTAAATTAATTGATATAAACTTTTACCTGTTTTCATTGATTGAAGCGACTTTTGGAAAAGCCATTACAGCCAAACGAAGCAATCGAAGGATCAATGGCACTTTAGCGTGACACGAGGAAGTTAATTTCTTTTAACCTCTCCAATTCCATTTTTTTGCCATCAAAGGTTCGAAAATACTACCGAGTTCTAAATCTCTACGCGGGTGGAGATCCCGTATGAAAGGCATTGATTAACCCTGTCGTTTGCTCATGTTATTTTTTTAGAATTCCTCTATTTATTCAAATAATTATTTCAGGCTAATTATCTCAAATGCTTCTCAGACAGGCAATTTTAGTCATAGTTTGGAAAGTAGGGAAAATTACTCTGGAAAGTGAAATTGTAGAGCACTTCAGCCATTATGATATTCATGTTCAACATTGCGATAACTACGTAGGTAACTACTATTACGTTTGTTAAATTAATATGCTTTTTAATAATGAATTGCGGGTTACTATTTTGCATTATTGCTTTAGTATATATTTAATCTCATATATATTAAAATAACGCATTCTATAAACGAGAGTTAAATCTTAAATGTTTATTTGTGAATGCAAAAAAGGGGCTCTCGAAATTTTCCACAATAAGCCACTGATGAAGGGCACAATTTCAATTGATCGGTGGTACATCTTAAGACTACAAATAATGTTCCTTCTTTTATACACTTCAAGCGTTTGATTAAAAATCTTTTCGTCCGAAATATAAAACTCATATTCGATTCGATCGATTTTAAATAACAAATTATTTCTATATCTACATATTTACTCTGCCGCCTTCCGGCGTTTGGCAGGGGGTGCATGCATAAAGTCCGATTTAGTTTGTATAATTATTTATTTTTAAATTCTACAATTTAGAAAAAGAGCAGAACGGACAAATCGAGTGATTTTTTAAATTTAACTTCCACGCCTGATTGACAAGGAATCTAAAACTGTAATGAGATTTCATATGTTAAACTTACGTAGATGCATACTTAGAGGTTATATTCAATCTTAAACTTAAAGTCTACTCATAATTTTAACGAATATCTTTTAGCAGTTATATATTTTACGATTTCTTAAATAATAAGGTTTTTTCTTTGTTCGAGTTATTATTGTTGTTAAAATTTTAGAACTCATAATTAAAATTTTAAATCATCATTATGATTTGATTATGATAAAGTACAATGCGTCGAGTACGTAGCGCATTGAGCGGTAGTACTCTAAGTCTCGAGGTCCCAGGTTCGGGTCCTGGCGGATCGGAAAATTTTCTGGTTTGGGATGGGATGTATTTGTGTTCGTCCGTAGGGATTAAATGTAAGAGTGGTCATGAGCTGATTCAATATAGGCTGATTATTATTCCATCCCGCCAACTATAATCGACCGTGAACACAAACTCAGAATATTAGAGAATTTGAAGAAAACATATCTGTCCCTCTTATGCCCTCAATTCTTTTTCAAAAAAGTAACACAGCTAGAAGTAAACAATGCATTAACAAGTATTAAATCAAAAGCTGAAGGCGCTGATGGCATTCCAATCACTTTCATTAACAAACTAGGTCATATTCTATTACCCATAATTACCGACATTTGTAATCTATCCTTCCGCACAGGTAAATTTCCAAAATCATGGAAACAAGCAATAGTTAAACCAATCTTGAAAAGTTCAAATTTGAGCTCTGAGGAATATTGACCAATCAGTTTCCTATCGGTTTTATCCGAAGTACTCGAAAAATTAGCACACAGGCAAATCACTCAATACTTAAACAAAAATTCAATCCTCAACCGCTTACAATCAGGGTTCCGTAAACTACACAGCGCCGCATCGGCGCTAGTAAAGATAACTGACGACTTTCGTAAATCGATGGATGAGAGCAATACTGACATCATTAGATTTTAGTAAAGCCTTTGATTTGGTAGATGCAGATATATTGCTTGCTAAACTACGAGGGATGTATTTCTCAGATGCTTCAACAGCATGGCTGTATTCTTATCTACATAATCGGCAACAAAAGGTTATCTTCGAGAATATCTCATCAGCGTGGTTAGATGTAGATCGCGATGTTCCCCAAGGATCAACCCTCGGTCCTTTGCTATTTTCACTATATATCAATGACTGTCCGCAAATCATTAAGTATTGTAACCACCATTTATATGCTGATGACCTCCAGATTTATATTGACTCATCCATTGTCCAATTCTCCGATTGCATTCGCTACGTTAGCCATGATCTAAAGCAAATAAATAACTGGAGCAAAGATAACTTTTTAAAGATCAATCCTTCGAAATCTCAAGCCATTGTCATCGGGTCCCCCATTTTATTGAAACGACTGAACATTAACAACACTGCTAAGATTACCGTAGACGATACGGAGATCCAACTCAGTAACCTAGTCAATAGTCGGCATTTGTATTAATAACAATCTAACGTGGTCCGAACAGGTTATAAAAATATGTAAAAAAAAGTTTATTCCTTGATTCACTGCCTTAGAAACCGCGGAAGCTTCCTTACAACTTCCATTAAAAAACAACTGGTCAACTCTTTAATCATACCCCACTTTGACTACAGGGATATAGTTTACCAAGATCTAACCAAAGAACTAGCTAATAAGCTTCAACTGGCACAGAATGCTTCCGTTAGATTTATTTTTAACTTAAAGAAATACAACCACATGTCAGAATTCTATCGGAAACTGTCTTGGTTAAAACTCGAACCTCGTAGAAAATTTCATATTCTTACATTGACGTACAGCATTCTCCAAATGCAAACTCCAGAATATATTTCTTCAGAATTCATCAGCTTACTATCAGTTTTTATCTATTTATAACTTGTATTTTTATGTTATAACTATTTCATTCTGTATATTTTCTTCTAGGTTATACTCATTTTTTTCATTTTCTTGTAGGTTTTACTATCAGTAGGATTGTGCAGGTTTTTCACACCCCCCTTCTTCGTGGGTGTTTTCCTGCTTTGGAATTTTTTTTCCCTTAGCTTCACTTGGGGTTTTTTAATTCCACAAATTTAGTTATTTAATTTGTTCAATTTAACTTTCTAATACTTAATTTATAATTAGACAGGGTTAAATGGAAGAGGAGACTTTCAAGTCTCAATTTCGCCCTAAATAAAGACGTTATTATTATTATTATAAATCATTATGATCCGATTCATTTTTGTTAATGATTATAAATATATTAAATTGAAATTAAATCCAATCATATAAAAGTAAGATCCATTTCTTAGAAAGGAAACTTGAGGACTGCGGCTCGTGGTTTTTGAAAGAATCGCTCTGCAGGCAGTATTTATAAATATCTGAATTTAATTAAACACTCCTTACTTTTCATTAATTTTTTGGACAACATTTAATCAATTTAATTACTTCCTTATGAAAAAAGGTATTTTATTTTTTACGATTCATATAATATTAACAGGAAATACAGAAAATTTTAAGGACTATAGCTGACGGATGTTAATGCAACATTAATTTTAAGATTGCTGACAATTCGTATTTTCTTTTAATTGCTTCAAAATTATCGAAAACATGTAATTATACATAGATATATTTAAAAAACTGGAATTCTTCTTTCATTCTTCTTCTTCAATTCTTCATAAAATCTTTAATGTTCGCATTGTTTAAAAAAAAGCGTTCAAAGTAGGTACATGTATATTTACGAAAAATTGCAAAAAACTAGGTTGATTCACGTTGAAATGAGAATTTTGTAACGTCGAAGAAGAAGATGAGGTTGAAGTTTAAAAATGCTGACTTCAATGTACTGGAAAACTAATCGTATCAAATCATGTCATATATTACTGATGCAGAAAGTTGGTGATGCTCCATAGGATGGCATCTGCATGAGTATTTAGCTCAATTGCTGATGAATTCACCTTAGAGTTCTTTATTCCTTTGCTTACAGTTTTAATTTATCCGACAAAAACCCATGTGGCGGTTTCGGGTGGAATGACCTTAATTCTACATATCGGCAAACCCTTTCAGAGAGCATTTATAAAAAACTAATAAATTTCTGTATTTTCCGCTAAAATTATGTGCATGAATGATAGAGCTTTCTTTATCTATTGGTTTATTCGATAACTATTTGATATTGTAGGATTCTATTAAACCATTATCTATCATTTTAAGCCATCACCATTAGTAATTGATGGCTGATGGAGTGGTTAATTCTAAGGGAGAAATTTATCTTTTATGTTGAATGGGTCCAAATTTTAAATCAAAAATTAATCTGTTAATTACTCTTGCAGAAAATGTCCTAGTTATTTATCTCTGAGGAATAAATAACGCCCTAGTAACCAGATAGATAACAACTAGTACAATGCTTGGCCGTCGGATGTCGTTCTCTTTCGTCTATTTTGATCGTTGAGATGAATTCTGAGTTTTTAGCCACTGAAAAGTATTTTAGACAATTAGTGTGAAATGGAAAATTGTATGATACATAATTCAAAAGTTGAATTAATTTAATTAATTATGAAGAGATGAACATCATCAGTGTTAATTGGGAGTGAAAGCCCGTTTGGAGCAGGAATATGTCACGTATATGATATTTTCGTTGCGAATTGCTATATAACATTTGGATGCTATTACGTTTTCTCTCTAAAGTATCAGATTTGATGCCTCCTGGAGTGATGATCATCCTGAAGACCGAAATTCTTTATAAACAGAGTCGAATGCTGAAAGTGGCATCCATACTTGAAATTTGAACTCATTTATCCGCGATTTTTGTATGATCATTTATTTCGATGTATTATTCTACAGACTTTTGCAAAATTCAACCGTGAATCGAAAGTCAATGTAAATGGAAGTATATGAAGCTCAATAATCTCAGTTCTTAGCAACTCCTAAACTCTCGAATGTGATTTTATGAATTGCTTAATGACAAATCCTCGAGAGAAAACCCAATAGGCGCTCTGCAGGTTTTACGCTTCCAAGTTAAAACGCTTTTCACGTCTTTGAGTTATTCGTTTTATCTCGACTCAAAGTACATTCTTTATCATTTGGTGAATTGCTCTGAGGATAGAATGAGTGCTGAAATAAACTACCAGAAGATATGTCTGGCCCTCTACTCCAAAGGTAAGTAAAAAGGGAACTGATTTATTACAATATTATTTATATGTTACTGGAGTATTTCCCTAATATTTATGAAACAATCCGTCTGAAGACTATTTGTATTTGGTTTGAGCTTTGGAGGCTTTTCAATTCTTCAATTAAACTTCACAATTAGACATTTTCTCAGAACTTTCGACGTGTTTATGAATATTTGTGATCTTTAAATTTGCGTGAAATCGTATTTTTAGTGTCCCGAAAGGGTTGTATATACTGATGACTCAGGTGGGTTTGAAAAATAAGGGCGAAAATAATGGTAAATAATATTAGTTGATCTCGGAGTTCTTTCCTGTTTGGTCGAACATGCCAAACGAAGGTTATTATCTGATTTTATAGATATTGTTCTCACCGCTGATAGAAATATTTGTAAGAGCGGAAAAGTGTGGCAGTCGTGACATTTTTGTTATGTCTACGAAATATTAACGATTTTCTTCAACGCTCGTCACAAGAATATTTCATGATTCTCAACTTCCCTAATGTTTTCTTCAATGAGAGGATGTAAAAATTAACAAGTTATTCCCTTAAATAAGGCATTTTTTGCATTAAGAAGTTCTTTTGATTTTTCTTTCATGAATGTATTCTAACTTGTCTTGCTGGGAAGTTTTCTATCGTCCAATATTCAAATTTACTACTACATTCCAGATTGTTAATATTTTATTGTTTTATTTAATGTTAATTAATTTAATAATTAATTTAAATAATAATTTTAGTTGAATTTTTAGGCCTATTCGCGGGTTTAAGTAAATCTTTTGAATAGTCCGCCTTTATTTCAAGTCATTTTATTTTTGTACATCCGTCAAGTTTACTTTCCTTAGAATGAAGAATATAAGAACGAATTACGCGTAAATTATCTTCTTGATAGAATTTGCGGCAGTTTTAAAGTAAAATGATAATTTTGATATAAGAATTTACAAAATTAGATGAACTTCCCATACTCGAAATTATGATGTAAGTAAATGCCGTCAATATGCTTGATACATATCTTACTTATCTAATTGAAAATAAAAGTACTTCAATATTCTTTTCCAAAGATAATCGTCTTGATGAAGATATAAAATATTTGGGCTATATAACAAATATTCCCATCATTTCTTGCCAATTCATACACTAGAGTAATTCCAACGACATTTACACGATTGTCTTTATAATAGATCTATTTTATATCTTTGCACTTTTCATTACTCAATCGCGAAAAGAAAGATCTATGACACGGACTTCCATTTAAATTATTAACCATAGCTTTCAAAATAAAATTAATCAAAATAAATTTATGAACGTAAATTCGCCTGACAGTTCCCGTTATACGAAGAATATCCAATAGTATTTGTAAAACACCAATTCGTGTTACTTTTCCATTTCTACATCCGTGCGACATCATCCACTTTCTTAGATCGAATAATCAAAGGAACGATTTTTAAAGTTTTGGAAGCACTCTTTGCTTATTTCAGAGGAAGGAAATGGTTTTCGATTAGCTCTTTTTGATATTTTTGATGAAACGATTCTCCATGATCGTTGATTTCCTTTTTTCTGTCCAAAAGATTACAAAATTATCGCCAAGTATTTATTGTCGCACTGTAATGTTGATCATTACACATTGTCTTTAATTTTTATTCAAAGGTTGTTAGGATTTTGGTATCTAGTTATTGACAGTTTCACCGACTGAAGATATTCATTAATTCAGAAAACATAATGGAAAGAGAAAAGAAAGTGTGTGTCCTTATATCAGTTTTAGCTACTACATGAAGAACATGGATCTCTCAATATAGTAGATATCATATCTTTAGCGATACTTATACGTAAACATCATAAAATTGCATATGAAGTATAATATTCATTTACAAATTAAACAAATATTGTTTACGCTCTATTTAAGGTAAAGTACCTTCAAATTATATCTTTAATATTCGGAAAATAGATTTGCCATATTTGCGACTCCTTTGTTTGTATTTCGATGTATTTATTTTGTTGAATTTCAATTCAAATTCACTGGTGGAAGAAATTGAGTGGTACTTTGTTTGGGAGACTTTCTTCCGATACTTGTTTCTCAGATACGTCTTTCGGAAACCCCTTGCAGGATAATCTTTTTGCAGATTTAGGACATCAAACGTGAAATGACCATCCGCCACTGAAATATTAATTAGTTCACTTTGATAGTATCGTCAAAGATAAGTAGATTCCCTGAATATTAGTTCACTTTTGATCAAGGGTAAGTAGTTCCGTCCTTTTTCAAACTATGCTTATACGTGAGCGATTTTTCCACGTAACTGACTTCGAAAAAATTATAGATGTTTTGGAGAAATAATGGCGTTTTAAGGAAATTGCTGTGAGAAAAAGAGCAGTTTTTCATATCTGAATTTATTTCTTTTACCAGCATATAAAAAAATTCTCTTTATTGCGATGGAGATATCAAATACGACAAATGCTGCATATGAACTTATTTGTTGGTTTCAATCAATTAAAATGTATTTATTTTGTATTAAGTCATAAATCCTATTATAGTCCTATTATAAAATTCTAAGGATTTAGATGAAAAAGAAATTAGCTAATGTGTTTCCATTCCTCTTAATAAAATTTGCGATTCTTGTAATTAACTTTTACTATTGATAGTTTTTCTTGCTTTTATGTCTCCATTTGGAGATTTTCTATCTTTTTTATGTTTTAAAATACTGTTGTTTTAACATATTATTTAAGGAGTAAGATAGTAATATTTTTCACGAATTAATCTCTTCGCGAAGCAAATCACTCAAATCCAGAAAAGGTGTCATTTCTATACAACTTCTGATTATAAAAGGTATGTGTAGACGAAAATTACATTATCTTTATCATCCATTCAATCCATATAATGATTGGCTAAAAAGGCGGATAATTAATTTGCATTTCACGAGTTTAATTTAGAATGCATTCGAATCCCATGTGTTGCATAATATTAGATTTTTAAAATTCGTTGTGATTTTTAATACTGAATGTTTCGAAACTAAAAGAAAATCTTCGCATATTTTAGAAATTGTCGCTGTTTATCTTACAATACGGTTTACGTTTAATATTATGAGTTCGTTCACCTCTTTTCTTAAAAAAAACGTTATTTAAATCAATATTTAAGAATGCATTATCCATTTTACGAAATAGTAATCTCATTGTCCATTTCTGAATGCTTTTAAACTAGAATCTATGAATCACGCATTTGCAATTCTCTTTATTTTTAGAATCAGGAAAAACAGTCTCAATTGCTTTTTCGTTTACACAAAAATAATTTTATCGAGTCCTTTTAATTTCAGTATTCTTCTTACATCTGCCATATTTTACGTTCTATATATAGTTTTCCAAATTCGAATAACTTTCCATTCCATAATCCTCATGTAACTTATGAATCATGAATTTCCTTAAATAACGATCACACATTTTCAACTTTATGATAGAATCGTTCCCTGCTTCATAATTATGTCTAAGATTCAAACAGAGCGAATATTTAGGAAGGTATTCATTATTTGCGTCTTCTGTGGAAGTAATTGCATCAGTGTCCTAATATAGCCTTAGGTGGAGAACTCAAATTATCTTTATTTTTCATTATTTGTTCTCTTAAATTTAGAAGTTGTAATCTGTTAATATTATCTTTCATCTATACTAAGTTCTATTTTTATACAATGTTCCATTCATTCACAGTCGTTCATGTACGTATAATAATATACGAAATAACGATCATATGATCCTTTAAAATAACACTTAAAGTGTAACTTACGATAACAAATATGGTTAATAGATGAATTCTCATGCGGTATACAATAATGATCATCAAGGATTTCTGCGTATCGAACGCATGCATAAGAACATTTTTAAATTAAAGTCAGTAAAAGTTGATTTTTTCATTTATCTCTTTGATTCAGTCGCGGATTTAAATATTGCTGTAATATTTTCCTGGAAAATGAGGCATTGGGTATTCGATCGTTATGTTATCGTTTTGTACAGGATAGTTTCAAATAAATTCATATAGGTTAATTTAATTTTATCGAATAATTTGAATAAAAACAGGTTTATCTGGTGTATCGATATACTTTTGGATTCAGTTTTTGTCTTTTTATAGTCCGTTCCGAAATTCTAGGCAGTAATGTCTTAACCGAACAGCCTCGTAGGCAGGTGCTTTTTCCGAAAAATCCGCTGAAGTTCCGTCTTAAGTGAAAGTCCATCTTAAAGTTAAGATTTTTAGCTCAATTTGGTCTGTTATTTTCTGATATTTTGAATGAGAAAGGATGATTCTACGCATTGATGAAGATTTTCATCCTTATATAGGATTATATATATATAATATATATATATATATATATATAATAATGAATAAATATAATTAAATTTTAAAGTGCGATGAAAATAGATCGCCTTAGCGACCAAAAACATTAAAACTGCCATCGCGCTCAGCATAAAATGTTAATTTTTTAATAAGCAATGGCAGCTTTAATAATGTTCTCGTGCAATTTCGCTGCCATTTTTTTCATTTCGCTATGAAATTCGTTTCTTTCATAATAAAGATGAAAAATCTTCATCGTACGTAGAATCATCTTTTTCTATCCAAACTTTATCAATATTTTAGAAAAATCGACCACACTTAGCTGAAAAATCTTAATTTCATCCGTAAATCATCGTATTACGGATCAACTGATCCCTTTCGATAGGCTAGGTTTGTCCTTAAGGGCAATTTACGTGCGTTTATTACCTCATGTGCTTCCCGTACTTCTAGCTTTTGTGGAACCGGAAATGGTGTTTGATATTTGTAAAGCTCAGTTGTATTCGTTGATTTGATGCCTAAAATATAATTTTCCTAACAGTATTCTATCTATTTCGGTCTGCTTCATTACAGTTGCAATTCTTTTACTAGAGAGGTTAAAATTCTTCTGAAAGTGGTGCGATCGATATTGTAGCAAGCGATAGCTATCGATCTGTAATTCTTGTAGCTACTCATGGAGTGACTAAGGAGTTGTTCCATCCGTCGGCAGAGGGAAACACATGTCAATAAATATCATCCGTGTGATCTAGTTTAGTCTATAGCAGGTAGATGGTGGGATAGACCGTTATGAAAAGCGGTGGATTTTACCTCGGTGTTCGATATATTTTTATTCCGGAATCATTGTGTATTTTATGCGTCATTAATCTATCAAGAAAAATTTAGTTACAAAAAGTATTTCATTAATTAGAAATAAACGCAACTTTTAGCAGTTTAACTACAGTTAATGTACAGTTAGATTCCTTTATAAATTTGGTTTTATGAGTTTCTTATTAGAAGAAATTTTTCGAAATTTCATTTTCAGTTTCGAATGATGTTTGTACAACTTATATTTCAGTTTATCTCAGATAATCAGCATATTCATGATCGGGAAAGGTTCATTTGAGATGTGCAGCAGTCAGTTTCTAGATTGTACTACAATATCACGGTCTTTGAATTTGCGTTTTTAAATAGACCCAATTTACATTTGGGCAGAATCGACTTAACTAGAGATTTCAATGAAACTTGTACATGACGACATTGTATAAAAATATGTGAGTTTTTCTGTTTGTTACATTTTTACTATTTAGTATGTTGTGATACTTTTTCAGTCCGCAAGGTTCAGAAAATTAACGTTTGGATTTGCGTTCTTTTTTGTCATCGATTCCCTTTATATTCTTTCTTATTTCAATTTTTTGTGATATGGCTTTGACCGAAATATTGTATTCCACAACGATGGTTAAATATGGGCTGTGCGATATTTGCACTCAGCCTACTTTCTTGAGGCAAATGGCAAGGAATTATTTGATCTTTATTATAACAGTAAGCCATATGGAGCTGTGGATATGTTAAGATATAAAAAATCTACGAGCCATGAAAAATCATTAATGTAAGTAATATATATCTTAGAAATAGTTGTTTAATTGAAATATTTTCACTATGTTTTTTAAGACTCGTAACGATACATATCTTTCTTTGATTCAAATAGGATTAATGGTCGACTGAGTTATGAAGTTCATCTAAAGCATATTCATAAAAGAAAAAAATTATTTATATTGTAATGCCATCGACACTAAAGCAGCTGAATAAAGGTAAAGCAGTTTTCAGAACGAAAATTTGTGAAGCCGTGCATCTGATTTTATTGTAATAATCACCATCCAAATAATCTTGACCGAATAAAATCGCCGCATAAGCAATATTATCCAACGTGACATTAAATCTTGTTTGTTTTTAAATAGCACATTGACACTTAGCAAATCTTTGCTATAATGATCATTCATTCGTAATGAAAATGGTTCATTCGAAAATCATTGCAGCAGATCCTAAATCGTCTATGCTTGAAATTTACGTCTGTGCACTGTTGTTCATTCTTTTTTTAATATTAACATGTTTCAAACGCATCCGAAGGAATTCTCTTAAAAATTGCAGCCTCAGGAATTGGATGAAACACAAGATCTCTCTTCCTTCCAAGGACGACCTCTTCACATGTAAGTGGGAGTCTCCGTCATTACTCTTTCCGAAAGGCGGCTCTTAACCGGTATAGTTGTTAGAGGGCGGTGCTGGTCATAGAGATTGGTCGATTCGTTACTATAGGTGTCGCAATATGATGACGTCACACGAGTCTTCTACGAATTGATTTCATTCATCTTCATTCTATCAAGTATATTAGTATCTTTACAGCGCAATTGTTATTTAAACGCCGTCGAATTAGTTAGCAAAAGGAAATAAAATGACTTCACATATTCATGAGAGTAAAATATTCCAAATGGTACGACATATGAAGCTTTTAAAAATTCCTCGCTTTCTTCGATAAATCAATACGATAACTATTACGTAATCGGAGAATAAGTGCAAACGGTGACTTGTTAATTTCTCTTTTTTATCCCTTACAACAAATTATTCGACCAATTCTTAAAGGTACGTGGGAATGGGTCGAAATGAAGGAGCTTTACCGCTCAATTTTCCGGTTATCAAGCAAAATTTTTTTCCCTGCAATAGTCCTCTAATGAGGTGGTTTAATGTTAAATTTATGGGTCTTTATGTAAATGTAGGATTATATCGACATTCCAGCCATAGTTAAATTATTATTGACACTTGAGGAAGAAACCCAGTTGTAATGCATTATTTCTTGCTCAAATTATAACTTCTATTAAAAGTGTCCTGCTTAACTTCTTCTAAATTGTAATAATGAAATTGACTCATCCCTTACTTATTTTCTTCAATTAATTTTTTAATTACTATGAGAGTGATTTACATAAAGTCATACACCTTGGCTCTTAATTCTTTTTTAAAGGTAGTGTACAAATTCAGTGAATTTTATTTCCTTAACAGCTTCTTTTTCAAGTCAGACGCGGATCAAAGTAAAATCGCCTTTTTCCATGTTTTTCCTCTTTTTGTTATCCCTTTTCGAATAATCAAGGGCATCCGTTTTGTCTCAGATGTGTACATTTCCCCGTTCCTTTCGAAGACCGGACTTTTTGTGTTGACCTAAAAAGCAGTTGCACCATTACGAATATGTCTGCTTTCATTGTTGACGAAGGAAAGGCATTTTCTCGATGTAACCCATCCTTCGGATTATTCTATTGATATTCTACAAATTGTAATCTTCTTTGGCATGATTTTAATGTTTAAGTCTTAATATTTTATCAGTTTTTCAATCAGTTCACCGAAGTGTATTTACTTACGAAGTTAGAAGGGCAATGCGAATAAAATATGTTAATATGGGAATCAAAATTATTTAATATTTCTATCGTGGATATTTTTTATTAGCCGTAACGGATCACCTGATGGTGGCATGTTAGCCGAAACCGGTCGTCTAATAAAAAATATCCTGTGGAAAATACGAAGTACTTATTTATATTGTTTTGTATTGGTTGATGAACTTCCGCTACTTTTGTTTTTACCTAACGGATTGCATTGTTTTGGTGTTTATTTCCGTCAATAATTTTTTAGCATCTTTTAAGCGAGAATTCCTTCAACGAAAAACTTATTTATCTCAAAGTCACTTCTATCAAGAAAATACTCTTCTCTCTAATAAATTTACAGCGTTCAAATATTAATAGGATTTGAATTTTCGTTCATAACCTGTGGTAAATTTAGACTCTATCCCTCAAGGAAAAGGGAAATCAAGGATAAGAATCACTTTCTAAATCGTTAATTAACCCTGCATTTCAACAGCTTCGAATAAGCTTTTGTTATTGCTTTGTAAATGCAGTTGTCAGGTGTGCAAATGATCCTCTTTAGTTCAGTTGACACTGTACAACAGAAGTACTGACAAAACACAGTTATCATTGAAATTTCACTTTTATATAACACAACAACATATATTTACACAAAGAACGGATTCCGAACGAAAGTAATTTTTCTTATTGTCGAACACATTTCTATATATATTTAACTCCGGATAAATATTGTTTATTTTTTAGCAACATTCGAAGGTAGTCCATATTTGACGTTTATTCCGTTAGTATGTGCGATATATTGTTATTCACGTTATTGCGATTGAAAAGTATATCTCGTATTTTTTTTATAAAAACGAGTTCGCATAAATGTTTATAAATCACCATTTCGTCGTTCAATTTAAACATCAAATCGCACGTATTTAATCAGAACGGAGAATGCCTTCCCACTGACGTCACGGAGTGTTTGGGAATTGAAGGAAATTGGGTCCGAGAGTAATCTTCTTCGAAGTACTCGAATTATAGAATATAATCGTGTTAACACGATTTCATGACATCCGGTCTGACAAATGAGAATCCAATTCCCATTAGTCAGATATTATTTGTTTTGGAAGATATGTTTCATTTAATTTTGCGCTGTATTTTGATGAGCAATTGTCATTCTATGAATTTAAATATGAATGGCAATTTGATTTATTCTAGCTAATACAAGTTTTAGGGTAATTGCATATCTTTAGAGCGGAAGGAAATTTTTCCCATAGGTTTTATGCTAAATTCCATAATTTTTCCCCGTTTGAATTCTGAATTAGACTTCGTTTCATTCCTTTTTGAACGGAATTTTCTTTGTTTGCTCATAAATTGATGCCACTTTTGGATTAGTTTATATTAATTTTTTTCAACTTTCTTATGTCTTCCACGTGTATTTGATGTATTTCATAAGCAGACTAATGTAATTATGAATTTCTTGTTTCATATTAGTTTTTTGATATTTTCGATTCTTTTTGGTAATTAGATACGTCTGTTCGTCTCAATGCGACGACTTATAAATTCGGCAGTTTTCCCATTTGCGTGCTTTTCGTTGGAGTGATATGAACCGCGTTCTTTTTTTCTGACGAACATTTATTTTTTCTTCTGCTATTTCATATCTTGATAACCGCTATTGAGCCATCATTTGATGATAATGAAAATTCTCATCAGAAAATCCTGTTTCTCAAATATCAATCTCCTTCACTAATTTCATCAGAATTCTGTTCATCGTCAGTGTTTTACCCATAATTTTGATCGCTAAATGTACAAAACTTGTGAATTCATTGGAGTATTCTTTTTAATTTTCTCCGTGAAAAAGAGATGTCACGAAATTTAAGAAAAGTGTCGATGTCTGAAAATTCTGGATAATTTTAAGAAGTTGTCGTTATCTCTTTAACCAATGCATTTAGTTGTTGAGATTCAGTGATGCTAGTCGTGATCGATTTTGTTAGCAATGTACTCGAGTGGGATTCAAATAAAGGAGGACATTAGAAAGTGGTCTTCAGCAGTTCTTGTGATTGCACACTATTGTCACATATTTTGTTCGCAGAGGCGTGCTACTCTCAAAATATCCAAAACGGGCGATGAGACGAAAGCAGCGTGGGCTTTCGACTACGTCACTTCCTCTCGTTTTATATGGAAACAGATGGTCCATCGATCGAAGATCTTGTGGGCGTCCAAGAAAGTTTCAACGAAGTTTGTTGAAAAGGGATTGGAAGTCAATGGAATGCTCTCAGAATTTCCTCTTTTTGGTGATTTGATTTTCAAAAGTCAAATTTTAAGACATCTCAACTTTTATCCTTTTTAATAGTTTTTCCATTCGTCGTCATCTGGATTTCAAATTCGTGTTTTCTGAAAAGATCCTGTGAAGAAATCATTTAAGCGAATAATTTCAAAAATGTTTCCTTTATGATTATTCTGAAATGTCCATCTGACCATTAATTTTCTTCGAGAATCAAGACAGCGATGTGTAGCATTCCAAGTGAGTGATCGTGATATTTTTTATGTAAAATATTACATATTCATTTTGTATCTGTCGAAATATCTATTAAATATATAAATCTTTCGATGGATATAAAAATTAATATATTGAAATTTTTCAATATATAATTAATTCTTTCCTATGAGTAGTATTAAACCTTTTTTAAAAATTCTTTCTCATCGAAAAAGTTATAATAATTTGGAGGATTTCCTGATGAACAGATATCAAAACTCGACTCGTATCTCATGTGATGATTAATATTGAGTTGATGTATTGTAATTAATAATTTATGCTTTTGTATGAACATATCACGTGGGTTAAAAATGTACAATTCATAGCAATGGTAGCTTTATATTCACAAGTATTTTGCGATGACCTTTTTTACGAATGCAACGATGGTAAAACGCATTCCCTTGACGTAAGAAAAACACTCTCTGAAATGTGTCGGCTGTTATCAAGAAAATCTGATTTAGTTATCCGTAGATTTTGATTAGGTTGTTTTTATTCTTCTATGGTGTTCTTTTTGAATGGAAGGTATCTTTGATGTACGTGATGATGACTCGTATAGAGTCTCATATTTGAATCTTTATAGTATTTTTTCTCTTTTTCTTATCAGAATTTGATACAGCGTTCTCATCTTGTATTTATTTAAACCTCTTCGCGTGACTTTTTTATTTATTTTCAATTGTTTACTTCGTTTGAATGATAAAAAGTAACCGTAACACAGTCGTTTGAGCGGTTATTTGGGATTAAAAAAGTCATGTGCTGCTGTTCATTATTCTGATCAAATAACTGTTTTTACGAATAGTATTAGATTCTCGTGAATTGATTAATATTTTTACAAGAAGAAGTTGATTCTTTTATAATAATCAATACTTAGCTGAAAGATGGTTCCCAAAATAGTAATAAGACTATAATGTGGAAGCCGTTCCGGACATCAGACTCTGATGTTATGTAATTGAAGTTTGACCACTTGATAGTGGAGCATAATAGTAAGCATGTTCAGACGTATGGTATTGCCACCCTTTGTTTTCTTATGTCTTCTTTTTCCTCAAATACTATTAATTTTATTGAGTTGTTTTGGAATACGTTTTGGCTAATTGTTAATTTTATCACCTCAATAATATTCGTGACCATTCCAGGATTAGTAGTGTTTCAAGTGCATTTTTTTACTAGTTCAATGGCAATCGTAGTGTAGTTACTGGAATAGGAAAGTTAAACTAGACGTCGAATTAAGTATATGAATAACATTGAATGATGCAAAACTGTTACAACAAATGTTTATTTTCATGTGATATATTTATCTCGATGTTAATATCGTTTCACAAACCTTATATGAATATACGTATTATTTTAATCTTAGGGTGGAAACAAGCGTTAATTACCCTGACTTACATTTAATAAATCTGGTATATTTCTTCAAAGCTCTCATAATCTTTTTTATCGTCTTATAATGGCGTTATACCCATCCAACAGACTTATTAGTAGTTGATATATCTCTTAAACCGTTACTATAGCAACTCGAGTAAATTTTTAATCGGTAATCGTGATTGTTCAACCGTCTTATTCCTCGGAGTAACTAATTCTCAAATGTGCGTTTCAAATGCTGAGGCATTTTCTCGCGGAAGCGCGAATATTTTTGCAAAAGAAATTCATAGGTTAACAAAAGGGATTCATCATATGTTTCGCTCTATCCATTCCCATCTTAAATAACTTTAACAGTTGCCAAATATAATCACTGACATTTTCCTTCAAATTTCCAAGTAGTCAATGCATGAAAAGAACAAAGTGAACATTTTATGAACATCACGGATGCTTCTGAAGAAAGAAATTATGCTTCCCTTCTGTTTTTATTTCGCCGCATTCAGAGCAACCTTGGTATTTCCTAAAATGGTCATCCGGGACAAAGAGTAGCATCATCTACTTCTCTTTAATTCATTCTCCGTTATTGTCCTCAATCGATCAAGACGAAAAGCGTCTTCTATTTGAATGCATTCTCCCGATCTTACAAGATAGAAAGTTTTAGATAACTCCATAATTGGAACATTAAGAATATAATGAAACATTTTTCGGCGTACATATCTCTACAGTAATGGATATACCATAAATTGATTTCATTATGCTTAGAGGTTCTGTGAAATGTTATCGTTTTGTACAGGATAGTTTCAAATAAATTCATATAAGTTAATTTAATTTTATCGAATAATTTGATTAAAATAGGTTTATCTGGTGTATCGATATACTTCTGGATTGAGAAGAGATTGGCAGCTTTAATAATGTTCTCGTGCCGATTTCGCTGCAATTGTTTTCATTTCAATATGAAATTCGTTTCTTTCGTTATAAGAGTGAAAAATCTTCATCGTACGTAGAATCATCTTTTTCTATCCAAACTTTATCAATATTTTAGAAAAAAATCGACCGTACTTAGCTGAAAAATCTTAATTTAATCCGTAAATCTCTGTATTACGGATCAACTGATCCCTTTCGATAGGCTAGGTTTGTCCTTTAGGGCAATTTACGTGCGTTTATTACCTCATATGCTTCCCGTACTTCCAGCTTTTGTGGAATCGACTACGTTGGGTCTGATAATAACTGAATTTTGAAAGGAAAAATTTGTTTATATCGGTTTTTCTTTAGTTTCAGATAATAAAGACAAATGCGTTTATTTCTTTGTTCTTAATTATGAAGGTGAAAGAAATTGATGATAAAGTGTAAGCGTTTCTAATCGAATCTTATTGCTTGCATTTCATTAAAATTTTTGTTTGTTTCGTACTTTACGAAAAAGTTGTCGCAAGAGAAATTGAGATAAATGTTGTTATTTTTATTTACAGTTTATTCCGAGTCGAAATCTGGAATAGAACTTTAGTTTTTGAATTTTATACCCGAGGGAGTAATTGATTTAGCGCTCCGATTGCTAATCATTGTTAATTTTTGCTCGAGACTCATTGACCCGTACTTCGGATTGATCCGCTCTCAGGTATAAAAATAAACCCTAAATTCCTAATAACCCTAATAACTAATAATAATTCCTAAAACCCTAATAAACCCTAATTATTCATCTAAAAATCGTGAAGGTCGAACGGTTTGTGTGATTAGTAATGGCTTAAACTTCACTGAAGTTCACATATCTTCATTAATTTTATTTCTGGTTTAATTCATTCTTAGAATATATTCAGGTTTACTTAAAAATCTCTATTTATGATTGCAGGTTCACTAAAAGAGTTTACGATTAGTCATTCGACGGAAACAGTGAAATTGGCATAATCGAGTGGCCAAAATCCATTTTCTCGGAGGACTTTCTTGGAATGAGGACTTCGGAAGATTTCTCTTAGCCCATTGGCACTCCATTTATGGAAATGTCTTACGGAATGTGCTTTTATAGTTTCCCTTTATGGAATTTCTTTGTCATTTTCTTATTGGTTAAAGAAAACATAATGTGAAATTCTTGTATTACATCGCAATTAATTATTTATTGCAATTTATTGATTGGTGGAGTTCAATATTCTCTATAGAATTGTTAAATTAGATTAATAAAAACGAAACTCTATGAATACATCGATCGATGGAATAACTTTTTTCAATTATTCTGTCAGCAACACAATCTTCTTTGGTTCAGTTTAACCTTAACATGGAAATATTATGCTGACGCACACTGACGGAAATTTAATCGTGGGAAACAAGTGGAATTTCTTGAGAAAGGTTTACAATTGCAGGTCCTTTTAATATCCTTCCGTTGGTCCCAATGTAGTAAATTTCGTTTAAAATATTGTTTCTTTGAGATATCTTCTTAAGATCAACGTATTCTGTGGAAAATTTAAACTTTATATTGTAATTGTGTTCATATAGAAATCTTGTGGTAAT
The DNA here is from genome assembly GCA_020796165.1 of Pantala flavescens. Lineage (NCBI taxonomy): Eukaryota > Metazoa > Arthropoda > Insecta > Odonata > Libellulidae > Pantala > Pantala flavescens. The sequence goes on along the minus strand of CM036880.1, from coordinate 34,750,454 downwards.
GATAGGTCGTATATTTTTTATTGTTATGATATTGAGAGAGATATTTATAGATCCGTGACATTAATGGAGGAATCGAGCTCCACTATCGAATCATTTCAATCCGCTATCATCAGTCGAAATTTCACTTTTGTATTTAATTTAGAATTGAAACTCAAAGCTTACATATCCCCGCACTTCCATATTTAATGCCATTTCGTTATGCAGATGGAGTACTTGGAAAAAAATGTCGTTCACTCTTTCACGCAAAGTGGTTGCGTAATACAGATGGTAATAACGGAGAAAGTGAAGTTCTCTAGATACTGCACGTAGGTTTCCCGGAAGCAGTTGTGTTATCGGAGTCCACTAGATTAAAAGCTTCTGGGAAACTGAATTTTTATCTATTCGACAAAGGTGTATACTTCACTATTTAGGTCGATTCTTCATCGAAAGCAGGTGTTTTGTTATTTCTCGGTTCTTCCATTCTCAGGGAACGTTGTTGTTTTTTACTTGTTCGCCTGGAGTTTTTAAGTATAAATTTAATTTCCCTTATCCGTATCCCCTCTTCTGATTTTTTTCATGAATGTATTCATCCAGATTTCTAATTTTCCTTTAAAAGAATCTCTTCAAATCAAAAAATAGTTTCTTGCAGCTAAACTATATAGATAGTCGATAGTATGGCTTTTATGACTTATTGTTACGTCACTTTTCGTGAGATAATAGTGTGAATTGTGGAGTTTTAAAGAAGAACTCTTTTAATTCTGACATATTTTCTTCAAATAGATGAAAAATCAATATTGACATCGCTTGTTCATTTTGGTCGTTTCATCAATGATGTCATTCATGTAAATGTAGCATCTTAGAAAATTATTCCAAATAACGCTCGGACTAGTTTTTCATCGAATGAAATTATATCATAATTTATAGGCTGTAAATCAGCCCATTATATTTGGTTTATATTATAATAGACGCAAGACCAATTATCATGTTTCTTATTCCTCAATTTGTAGTCACTCCAAAAAAATCGTTCTATCCATTCCAAAATCTTAACAGGAGGTTATTTGGCTTTCTCCTCACCACCAATAGCAATGGAGTTTATAAAAAATATATCTTGAAACACGGTCTTCTTTTGCTATTTCGTTATTTTGAGTTAATTGGAAGAGTTACTTTGTTGTAATTCAAAAAGGTATAATTATTGAAATGATTATTGATTGCGGAATAAAGTGGCAAAGACGTCCGTTTCAAATTTTTTAATGGATTACAAAGGAGTCCATTGATAAGAAGAAGTCGTGGTGTTCGTATGAATTCAGTTGGTCGTACATTCTTAGAAGATTTATCTTCAGCGGAATAGATAGGAATAATCCGTTTTTCAAGAATTTTGACCTCAGTCCTCCTATTTCATAAGAATTCTTCAAAGATAGATCGACTTTTATGAGGTTTAATGAATTTTGCGCATTTCATTTAGGTACCTCTTTAAAAAAAATAGTTAAGAACTAGAAAATTAGGAAAATATTGTGGTTTTTTAATGTTATATAATGGATATGAAAAGGACAATCAACCAAGAATATTAATTTTTCTCTATAATGATTCAGACTATTTTAATAAAATCTCATATGAGCGGATTTTTGTGGCAAAAATATCAAATACGAGGAATTATATTTATGGATGTTTTAAATAGTGAATATAAGGTGAAACTTTGAAGCATAGACTTGGTTCGAACAATGATTTGAAGACTTTAAATTTCATAGAAACCTTAGTAAGAATGGGTACAAATCGTATGCATGAATTTGTCTATCAGCATGAGGTAAAGCGAAAATAAATAGAAAACGTTGAAGAGACTTCGTGAATCAAATGCTAAAAGAATTAATTTGGTCTGGAGAAACGGGGAACAAAGAAAAGGTGAAGTATACTCAGGCGTTGACGGTTACCGGAAATATCATGTGTGGATTTATGATGGATGTATCGTAGCGTTGTGATGCCTACATAAATATACGAGTAAAAGTGTGCTAACAGCAAGCAACGGTATAATATATCTTCAATGGAAAATAAATTTTTCCGGAACACTGGTCGAGCATTGGTAAACGTAAACTAAAAGGACTGAAGCACATTATCAAAGCGGACAATGCACAGAATTCGATTTCCCATGCATTTCATACGGCAGCATTATTACCGCCCCGGCGTCGAACCAAGGCAATCCTATGAAAATCAATGTCAAATTTCGCTTATGTATGATTATCTTTATAAAAACTTCAAATTCCAAATGGAAATACCTTAAGGAAGTACCTCTAAATGAGTCCTTAATTCCCTATGCATTTCTAATGAAGTTATAGCTAACGCCCCCTAGAATCGAACCAACGATCATTTACGATACTATTACGGTCGGTTTTAAGCGAGACTGGTCCCTTTTATGGCTCTGTGAAAATTTGAACCTCTGCATAGTTGGGAAGTTTCATAAAAAGCTTTCGGAAATATGGTCAATGCTTTCCTTACCGGAAAAATCGAGATTACGGTACGCTCGAACCCGTGACATCTAGGCAAGTGTTGATTTTTTCTTCAAAGTTACCTATGTATGTATCTATATGTTTAGAAAGTTTGAATTATCTAAGTATCATATTGAGAGAGCTACGATTTTTCAAAATTTGAGAATATTTCACCTCCTAGCATCGAACACATGACCAGTTGCATCTAAATTATACCGTTCTTCCGTAGATATGTATAATAACAATAGCTGAATGAAATTTTATCCTTCTAGCTTAATGGGAAGTATTTTTAAAATTATTTGAAAAATGGCCCCATGCATTCGTAACGGGGAAAATCGATTTTTGGGGCCTCCCAGAATCGAACCCATGATATTTTGAGTGGGTTTTAGATTTTTTCCTGGGTTGAGTTTAGATGGCCATTACGCAAAAAAATCGGCGAGCCCGTGCCCTCAGCAGTTTGGGCCAGACATTTGTATCCTCAATTTTTTTTTACCCCCTAGTTATCTATATATAATAGATAGATACATATTTATTGGATTTAATCAGGAATATCCACTTTCCCACAATGCCACTTTTATTTATAAAGGAACCATCTGTTTATCTTCATCGCATGTAAATTCTTGATTTATGGAGAACGAGGAACAAAAAATAAACCAGAAAAAGATGATAAAAATAATTTTTTAAATGATAAAACGGAGAATGATAAAAATTATTCTGAGATCGATTAATTTTCAACATATTTAGGAAAACATACTTTTTGTTCATTGCGAATGCAAGTACTCTTAGAACAAGAATCTATAGATAAGGAAAAAAGAAAAAGGGTGAAAGCGTGCGATAGAGTTGGTTCACGTTTTCATGTATCATAATCATAAAAAAAATGTAATTATGAGTAATTGGCAGTGTTTTTCAGAATGTTTGCAATACTATGCGGTCTTCATCGTAGACTATGCCTTGTGATATAAATTAGGGAGATAATCAGATTAAAAGGTCCACTCTTATTGAGATGTTGGTAAAAACAGCTCTTTCCGTTTGATTAATCGATATCCAGATAAAATAATAACAAAATTCTTCTGAGAGCGTATTATACTTTTTTGGTTGTTCACGTGAACATTGTTTCCATGTGTTACGTGCATGATTTTTGTTTTAAAGTAGAATTAACCTTTACCCACAGAGGGAATATCTATAATTAAATATTCATACCGATAAATATCATTTTTTGTAGTATAATTCATTTTAGCCTCTTCGTGAAAATTTTGGTTATAAGCCTTTCAAGTAGTTTATTCCCTTTTCAAATCAATGATTGCACCTCAAACATCATCTTTCCGATCGAATCCACTCAATACTTTTAACAAATGAAAGGTTGAATCGGTTACTGCAAAAATGCTTTCAATCGAAATTCTTTGTGTTTCGATTATTCGCTATTAGTTTTTGGCTCCACGATTTGCTACATTTCAACGACTCCTCCTTAATACATTACAATGAAACTTTTATGACCACAAAATGTACGAAAAACTACAAAAGTACGTGTAAATCGACTATACTTATTTTATACTCGATAGAACATCTTGAAACTTGTCTCGCGAATGAACGACGCATAAAACTGATCATAATTTTCATGGAACGCCATGGAAAATTATTCCCTGTGAACATCCGCTATCCTCAGATATGAAAAGAGGAATTCGGATGAAAAACGGCATTAGCTCATCGGCCAAGACTTGCACGAGATGTCACTAATGAAATAGTGCGCTATTCCAAGGTTTTAGAATGAGATTAAGGTCTCTCACGAGTTCGACTAGAAAACCTCGTCACCATATTCCGGGAAAGGATGACGACATTTAGAATTTTTATTCTCCATTTTAGGAGCGCTTCACCCACTTATCTAAAATGAGAAAATCGAATTGAATAGGGTTTAAGGACACCGTGTATCAATTCTGCTGAAAATTTTGGTTTTCATTAATACAGGTTTCTATCAAAGAAATGAAGCGACATAAACGATGTATCTCCGATTCAATTAGCATTCATAATTTACTTATAATTATTCCGAGATTCTCGTGCCTCATTCTTAATGAATTTTATTATTATTAATTTCAAATCTTTGAAAAATTCATTTTATTGAGTTGCGATTCTGCTCATATCAGTAAATGTATTCCAAATTAGAGGTTTTAGATACCGGATGTATATGGAGGCTTAGTAAACATCTAAGAATATATAGAAATAAAGACTCATCTATAGAATAAATTAACAATTCTAATTGGTCTTTGAGGAGATCCGACGCCAGATGTTCGATGAAAAGCCATCAGAGCATTCAAAAAATGCTAATATTGATTCTTTAATGGCGCAGCATTCCTGTGTTCAATCATTTCTGAACGAATACTCTTCATCGATAGTTAAATATTCTTCCAAAGGAATAAACGCCTTTTTCTGAGTATTAATGATTTTTGAAATTCAGAAGAAACATTTGTGAGATATCTGCGCTTACAAAAACACTGAAATGTGATTGTTTGGATCCGATACTATAGCTATCGTAACTATATCTAGAAAGTATCATTTACTCGAGCATTTCTCTCGTCTTTGAGAATATTTCCTATAATCCTTATGTTTATCAAATTTTAAGCTTTAGAGTTTTAAACTCTCGTGCTTCGATGAAATCTTCCTTTTCTGTTCCATCATTGTTTTATAAGAGAAAGTGAAATTCACTTCGTAAGTGATGTTATTCTCCCGTTTTGTGACAAATGAGCTGGGCCTCCATGCGTATCCCTAGAAACTGGACTGGCGTGACCTAGTTAGCGTATCGACACCTGAGTTGCTCTTTCTTATTTGTTCGGTGAAGAAAAGTGCAAACATAAATTCTGGAGGATTCCTATATTTACTTTTTACTTAAAAATTAGTTTTGGCAAAGAAAAGGAGCTGTTTTTCTGAGCCTCTTGTAATTATTTAATTTCTCTCTAAAAATAATGAAGAAACTTCAATAGAAGTTTCTATTTAATTGAATGCACTCTTGGTCCTCTCTCTCCTCATATGGAATCAGAAGAGGCGAAAGAAAGCGATTGTCAAATTAATGGTTTCAGCATTTTTTGAAATATTTAAAATCTATCGAATGATAGATTTTAATATCTATATCTCTATATATTTATCGAATGATAGATGTCTTCATCTACCGATGAAGACATCGAAGTGGACCTTTTTAATTTCTCTTTATTATTAATCGCATTCTTCCCTAAACAATTGGATTTAAGAATCTTCATTTAGATCATTAGATTTCCATCTTATTATTATTTATAAAGTTGATGATTATAATATTCTGATCATGAGAATATTACGAATAAATCTATCTTTAATTGAATAGATTCCTTAATTTTATTATTAGAATTTAGTGAATTCTTGATTGTTCTTGAAGAATTTAGAGTAAATTTCTCATGGATTGATAATGCAGTTAATTGTCTTTCCTACAGCCACAATAACATATTATTACATTATTAGAAAATGGGAAACTTGAAGAGCATGGTATGATTGAAAACTTAAAATTATTCAAGCATTTTTAGTTGAAATAATAGCATTGTAAAGATTCTAAATATTTCGTACTCGTATTTCGTATCATTTTGTACTCGTACAATTTGGATTTCAGAGGAAAATTGAATGGTTTTGTTATGATAATATGCATTTCAAAGTGTTGTTAATCGACTGCACCGGATTTTTTTTATCAAATGTTGCTCTTTTGCCCTCTATTTTCCAATGACCATAACGTAGATGAAAGTTCAACATAGAAATGAGGCATATATGAAATATACGCATATATTCAGATATATGAAAGTTGAATATTTTAGTAATCGGAAAGCATTTTTTTAAATTTTGAAAATCGACCCCGTACATTCTTACGGGGTTAAGTCCGTCTTTGTGGTAGATAAGAAATATATTATCCGATTGCTTACTGTAAGCACACCTTTACTCGTACATATATATCCCCCAGAAACAGCTATATATAATAGATATATACGAGTGAAAGTTTGCTAGCAGGTGGTAAATATATCTAAAAATGAATTAATAAAAGATTTACTCAAATAACATCCTAAATTGATTTATATTGTACCTGTATATTCTAAAAAGTTCGATTTCCTTGCATTTCTTATGGCAGCAATCTTCCAAATAAAATTGAAAAAAAGAAACAAAAATTATCAACAAATTTGACTTCGGGGCCTTCTAGAATCGAACCCATGATAGGTAGGGTTGGTTTCCAATTTTTTCCTGGGTAAGATTTAGATGGCCATTGCCCAAAAAAATAAGCGCGCCCAAGTAGTTTAGGCCTGACATTCGTATCCTCTTATATGTATTCCCCCCGAAGCAGCTATAGGATGAAGATACTGCTTCGTGGGCTTGGAGATATTAGTAAAGACAGGTGTATTAAATATTTATATAAAGTAAATGTATTTAGTAAATGGCCACACAAATCGAAGACAAGTAATTTTAACGAAATATTAGCAGCCATGTATAATATGGAGTTACAGCATTTTATCGATGTGTGAAATTAAAAAATCTATATACCTAGTATATATTTAAAAATTCTTCTAAAATCCGGTTGTTATATCCTTAAATAAAAATTCCGGTTAAAATAACGATTTGATACCCCCCCAGGATCGATTTGGTCGGGTTTTCTCAATTTTTCGAGATAGTGGGGGCCGCTACGCATGTTTACACAACCATTGCCTCTGTAGTTGAATTCCCCTCAAATGTATTTGGTATCTTCCCGCGAAGCAGCTATATATGGATGGTTTGAAAAGTATCCTACATTTCGCCGTTTCCCGAAATGTTTTCGGAAAATCCCTCGTATATATTAGATATCTAAACATTAAAATTATCATTTTTAGGAGAATTCATTTCATGGCAATGAACGAATACGGTATTAATTGTATTTGCTAGAATAAACGGTGGGATGATAAACGGTGCACATTTTACAAAATCCATATTCGGCCACGCGAAAGAATACTGTCATCCAAGAAGAGATTCTCGAAGTAGGTGTCGTATTGACTCCCACCTTAAAATCACCCGCCCCAATTATCATGTTCTACCAGTCCGCCCACGAACCCCTACTCCGGCAAAAAAGGTCGCAGAGCGTGGATAACCTCCCCTCTTACGTAGCTCTTTCGTCGTATATGGTCCGGATATCTTTCCCTCCTCCATAACTTTTTCTTTATCCACCCACTCGCATTTGGGTGCACGTGGGTTGGAGATGGCGGGGAGTACGGCCGAGGTTGACTTCAGAGCGGTTACTCTTGGAATGAGGTGGTCTCGGTGAATATCGGATCAGAGGAGCGGTTATGCTGAAGGGTGCTGGAAGGCACTGGAGAAAAGAGGATCTTGTTTGAGTTATCTAGAAATTTTGTTTTTGTCGGTTAGTCCTTTCTGCAGAAGACAGCGAGCTTACACTACGTGCTTCCAGAGGAAGAGGCGCGGGGACTAAAAGATTTGTCCCGGAGAGGTTCCGGTTGGTCATTGTACCGGAGAGAGGAAAAAGTAATTACTAAAGAATAACAATATCCGAAGGATAATATTATAAATGTAAAAGGACCACCTATTAAAGCCTTATATTGGACTCGAATTATCCGCGCTCTCTTGGGACTTGGTTCCCACGAAGTCCGCACCAAGTCGCCGTAGTCGTTTATCTCTGTTTCACGGAACGTCTGGCAACCGAGGACTTTTAGTAGTTGGTCGGCCGCGATCAACGTCGGTCGGGAAAGGCGAAACGAGCTGAGGAACTAACGTCGTCCGACCGAAAACAAGCAGTCAAAAATAAGCGACAATATCGTTAAAGGAAAGAGTTCTTCGTGACGAAGCTCCAGTACACTCCCCCTCTTAAAGGTGGGGGAGTTCTGTGAAAAAGGAGGTGAAAGAAAAGGGTCCAACGCAACTGAAGCATTCCTCGAACATATTTTTATACGTTATCATTTGAAAGCAAGTGTAGTTTCATATTTGTGTTAGTTTTTGGTGCTCTCTAAGTTCGGCGACAGTAGATATTTTGTAAGAGAGAAAATAATGTCGACCCAGGCTTACTACAAGGACCGGCTTGGATTCGATCCTAACGAAGTGACCGACAACGGCGGACTGTTCGGTGGAGGACAAGAAGGCTACGAAGAAAACCTGTCCAAGTTCAAAGGTTTGTGGGATTTCTTTATCGCAGCGCTAGGTACGGAAAATTTTCATATCCTCTCTCTCACACTGCCTGCGTTTGCTGGATCGTCGTGTGTTTTCCTAACAGTCGTTGCCTCAATTCCACGAAAGTTGGGAATACTTTCTCCCGCGTGAAAGCGCATTGAGGAAAGACCTATTGTGTGCGTCATTGGCATATGTATCCTTTTTGCTTTTCATCCAAACTGCATCATCGTTTTCCAGAACGATTATGCGTGTTCTTTTTTCGATAAATTTATAATGCGAAAGAAAGTTAGATATTATATTTTCTGTAGACCAGTGCCTCTCGAATTCTAAAACGATTTGTATGCATTTCTTAGAATGGCTCAGTTTTTCCTTACACACTTAAGAGTAAATAAACGTCAACCTATTTGGTTAACGTTCGTGCCAAAAGGCGGCTAGGTATTCATGCGGATTATTAAAGCTAAAATTCCTCTTGGAATCTACTTATCAGTAGCGCGAAATCACTAATGGACGCCCATTGCACGATTCGCTAAATATAGAGGTCTCTGTCAGCATTCCACTACTCATCGCCGTCATCATGTTTTTGCTATCCGGTATTTATCTCCTCCTCTTAGCCGTATTTACTCCACCTATACGAGTTCCTTTTATTCTAGCCCTGAATCACCAAAAATACGGATGTTTCCAATATTCCCTTTTAATAATCAAAGTACACTTTCGAAGGTTTCACTCGTTAATTTCTGCTCGATTAGGTAATCCCTACTAGTGGAAGTAAACAAGCAGAACTCGTTCGGTGTTATGCAACAGTCGAAGCCTTTCTAGTCCTTGCAGTGTCCGTAAATGGACGTTCTGAGGAATCTGTTGTATTGTCTGATTGTCACTCATTTTCATCTGATGCGGTCTACTTTTCAGTTTAACTTTCACAGATGTAATGTTTAAAAGAAGCATTTGTGTAATGTGTTTAAAATCGTTCCCCTTTGTCTCATTTCATATGCCATTTCATTTTAACCATCGCAATTCATCTACTCAATATTCTCCAACGTTTCTCGAGTATAATATTTCTCAGGGATTTCCTTCCTTTTTCTCTTAAGTGGGCGGAATCTGTTACAGAGTAACATACACCCTGAAAGCCATGTATTGACTTCCTTTTTTTGATGTCAAATTTGTCGATTCAACACTTTCTCGAATGAGCAATCAATTTGTCAAGAGAACCATGGAAAGAAAACAAAGAATCCAATCAGAGAAGCCTTCGAAGTACTTTTCAATCGATGTATGGTAATGATGTGTTGTTCGTGGAATCCACAAGTGGTTATTTTTCTCGCTTAGTGAGGAAAATGAATCTCTCTGGTTACTGAAGATTGAATCGGTGGCAATACTTTTCCTGTATTTGTTGATTTAGGTTAGTAATCACTTCTCGAGCATCTAGGTCCTTTATAATATAAGAAAAGCGTTTGTTGTATTTCGGATGTATAAAATGATTTATTTCCTAGTTAACTCTCTGTTCGTTTCCATTCACGAAAGAAGTTTTCCTCTGGTGTTCTTTACCATTTTTCGCTGTTGTCGTTGCTAACGAATTTCGTTACAAAGCTTCACAAATTTTAACTTATTGGACAACGGATTGAGATTGAGGTCAAGTGTTTAAAATGACACGTTCATTAAATCGGAAGAAATGTTTTTTGTACATCATACGGTCTTATTCATAATCAGGTTTTTTTGAGCACGGAAATTGTTATGAAGACAAAACACGCACATGTATATGATTAGTATGAGGATTTTCTTAAGTTATTTCGCCCCTCATCACATTTCCCAAGCACTTGTGTTTTGTTCATCTTACCCGTCATAAAAATGTGCTCATCCGTTGTTCTTTTGATTCTTTATGATGTTTGTGTTATCCGTCGATAGCCGTTTAAATTATAACAAATGAAAATTGTGCTGTAGGTATTTTCCGTCGAGAAACATCCTAAGGAAAAGAATTCGATAATTGTTGACAATGTTTCATGCTGAAGCAACGAATACAGCCAGTTCAACGTAAGGTAATTTTCTGAAGCAATTTTCCGCATATTGCATTCTCGATCTAAGATGGAAAAGTGTCGCATCCAGAGTGTGTCTTCAGTACCTTCGGATATTTGTAACTTCACTTTGAAGGTCATTGCGCATGGTGAACGTACTGAAGTTGCCCTCGAGGCCATTGTGGCATTTTTGGCCAAAGGATGCGGAAGCACTGTTTTGGCTATTTCAGGGAGTAATATCAGTCTATATCCATCGGTTCGTAGAGTGAATTAGGGTAGATTTCGCGTGGTTTTTACTATCCTCTACTTTCGTGGAAAATGATTTTTTAGTTACCTCGATTTATAACCGCAAATCATTAACATTTATAATAGATAAACTTAACTTATTTTGCTTTTTCAAAAAATAATTTAATTAATTGCTTGTTGTGTGTTTGACTGCATGATGTGGTAATTTTTAACTTCAGTGTTATCATAAATATTCATTTTCACTCTTTCATAAAGTAGCATGGTAAACTTTTCGTTTAATCTAGGATTAAATTACAGGAACTTAGGAATCATGATATTTCACACTATTTATATTTTTGTTCAGAAATGAATGCTCCTCATCGAAATTATTCTCGGATCGAGTCCTCGTGTTTGCATATATGATAAATATCTTGTCGAGGGAACGTGATTTCGGTAATTAAGGTTCAAATGAGGAGGAAATTTTCCTCTTTTTTGTGGTTTTGTATGTATTAAATGAATACGTCGTTTAAAGTATTACTTTTTTGGCTAGAGAGGACATACTTAATAATATTTCTCCATTATTGGAGTTCGTTAAAAAGCTTCTTCTTTGTGAATACTTTTTGCGAGTAATTTTAGAGATCTATAATTTAAGAAACATAATTAAAGGAATTCATCAGGTAGGATGTTGAAGAAACTATTTACTTATATTTACTATGTAATATAAAATTTCCAAATAATTTTACTCGTGACTCACCAAATTGAGTTCATATTTTGTCCTAAGGAACGTATTTTCCTCAACGAAAAATATTGTAAAAATTGGTGTTTTGAGTTTAATTATTTACTTTCATAGTATTATTTAACGTGTCATTTTCTATTTAATTTCGCGTATTATGTAAATATGAAATTTATTCTGAATTGTGAATGATTTCTTGGATGAATGGGAATGATTTCTTATAATTGTATTATTTATTGTATAATTGTAACCTTATATTTCTAACAGTTCCCAGTTCGAGAATTATAGTTTAGGAACAAATAGCCAAGATCAAGCACAATGAGATGCAGTTTTATGTTTCGTTTTTTTATAAATAATTGCATACCTCGCTTTAATCACATACCATTTATATCGAACAATTGTGATTCATGGCGATTATTCTCGTGTAATGAAAATGCTGTATGATCGATATGACTAATTTACTTTTATCTTCGCCACTTAAGCTATACTTAAACGATAACTCGGAGTTTGAATTTTCGTTTTTCATTTGATGGATACATCATCAATTCCAGTATCCGACACTTCCTTTAAAAGTCTCTTTCACGATATTATTTTTATTCATCAGCTTTTCCATGATACGATTTTAAGTAGTTCTAGGTAAAGGAATCATTACTATGGTCAACTTTCCATTGAAAATGTTTGAGATATTTTAAACGATTAGCTTTGTTCGTGATCTCATGATGTGTGGCTCCTTCGCGTCGTACTAAAATAGGCCAACGAGTCAAAAGAAGATACCCTCGGGAATTCCATCGGCACTTCCCTCGCCCCAAATATTTTCCTCGTTTAGCTCTTTCACTTTATTTGCTGCATTGAGTGTGTTGCGATTAAATCCAAAGTATTGTGTGTTAGCCATAATTTTGAGTTTTAATGCGGCTCGTTGTAATATTTAATAATAGATATTTACAGAACGGATTTGAGTCGAGTTAAAAGTCACTTTTCTGACTTTGTTTTTCCAATTTATGGTATATTCGCCCAACGTGAAATTTCATCTCGGTGTGATTTTTTACGTGTCTTTGGTTGTATTATCTTAGCTATACGAGCACGTTGTTTAAGCCCTCGTGATCCATGGCTCTTAATATGTTTTCCCTTCGAAGAATTGTGTCGCATAGCTTATTATATTTTAATTCCGCATACGACATGAGGGTTTTACATTTTTGAATTGATGTGTTCATAGTGTTTCTTAATTTGTGTTTTTGGAGAATATATGCTGTTACTTAAATATTCTCTACCCTTCGTTTCTCGATGTTGTATCAAAAGACAATGAGAGCAAAATCTCCGAAGATAAGTTTTCTTCTGTTGAAACAGAAGCACTTAAAATCGTGCGCAATTTCTTTGTCATCATTAATTATCATCAATGTGGATTCTGTTGCAATGCGAATTGTTTAGACGCAAAAAATAAACGCATCTCGATGTGTTTAGGGAAAAATGCAATAAAATGAAAACTCTGAATTGGTAATTTACTTTTACAGATGCTATTCTAATGTATCACCAAGTTTCTGCACCAACATTTTATGATATGCTTGATTTTCCAGCATGTTGAGGTCAGCATTTTTAAGCTTCAACCACGTTCACTTCTGGTTCCTTCAACCATTCAAATTCGAATAAACCTATTGTTCGAAATTTTCCGTTAATATATGCACATATATGTACAATTGTCACCAAAAAATATGCGAGTATTAAAATTCTGTGAAAATAAGTTTTTTCAAAAGTATTAGTCTATAAATAGATTTATAGTATACTTCTAAGTAACGATGAATATTCTGCTATCCGAAAAGTAATATAAATTATATTTGATTGGGATCATTCTTGGATGTAAAATTCCTTTTGGAATTTTCTCTCTTGATCGCAATTGTACGGGAAAATGATTTAAAATGAGACTACCGAATGAATACTATAGCGGAATTGTTTTCACGGAAATTTATTATATACATTTATTATATTAACGGAATTTTCCGTTAAAATTGCATGAAATGTAAAAAATAAATTACGGCATAAAAAATACACATCGAGCGGTTGACACATTGGGGTGCATTTTGGAAAGAAATCGTTTACGTTGGTGAACCATTTCAATGTCATCCATAAAAGAACTATAAATAGGTTGTTTTATAAGAATATAATTATATATATATATATCGTTGGTGGAATGGTTAGTATGCTAATCTTCTAAAGCTGAGGTTTCGGGTTCAAATCCCGGCTTAGGAGGAAATTTTCCTCTCAGGGTCTGGATGTCTGTGACGTTCGTTGTTGAGTTTAAAACCACACTGCAATTGTCCCGAAAGAGGATGTTTGTGCGGTCTTTGTTAATAAATATAAAAATATTTACCGTTTTATAAAAGGAATTGTTCGAGGTCCTTTCTTTGAATCATTCGGAGCAATTATATCTGTTTCATTTACTTTCAACTTCTTACATTAATCATTAAAACATTTTCCCTTCAAAGTGTTAGGAAGTCTCAATTCAATGGTTCGATTTCAAGTCATCGTCAGAATCTTTTTTCCCACTTGTGGGAGGAGGTGCATTAGAACGTGACGGATCGCATGGTAGCCTTTCGTCATTGCAGCATTTTTGAACTCCGGTTTCGTCCTCATGTTCGTTCCTGCCAACTGAGGTGTTCTGTGAATTAATAGTTGCGATATTGTCATAAATTATTCATAATGCCGGAAATATTTCAACATTTCTTCGTAAATGATGGAAGAAACACAGCAGCGAGTAATGAAAGAAAAATTGTTAAATTCAATTCAAATCTTTGTGTTTTTCGTGTTGTTTTATCTCCTCCAAAAATTTTAAATTGTAATAGTTAATTTATATTGTAGTCTTTGCAATTTCAGGTAAGTTTTTTTTATTCAGCTTTCATAGCAATCACATTGCAACGTCCCATAGGTAATAAACATTGTTGTAAATTGAGACGGCTTATGGGGTTTAATTCTTCCATGGGTTGTATTAACTAGAGGGACATTTTTGCCTTTAAAATCGTCCATTAACGGAGTTCAACATTTTTTAATTTTACCTGTTTCAGCGAAATATATATTTCTTTATTCGACAAATTACCTTGTAGCTCTGAAATGTTTTTGAGAAATTTACTGCTATTTTTTTTTTATTTTATTTTTCTTCCTTTATGTAGTCTATTTTACGTATCCCATAGCGTTCCTTGGCATTGGATCCATCTCTCATTGGCTGATTCAAAGGAAGTCAATGGAAGGATGTTCTCTTATATGAACTCAGAATTAGTGTCAAAGAATATGGAAATCTGGTGTCTTAACTGTGTCAAGGGGAATTTTTCCAATATAACATAAATTTCGTCATTTTCCTAATGACAACTCATTCCTTTCTTATGTTACTCTCTTCTTTATATTCTATTTATAGTGTATTTCACCTTATGACCACCTCAAAGGTCGAGATCATGCGTCTGAATAATCTTTTTGCTTTTATTGTTCAGTTACAGATGATAAATTTTTTCGGTGTCATAGAACGCCATTCTCGGTGAATGAGATATGAAAATTCTTTTGGAGAGTCATCACATCCAAAGAATGTTATCAACGGATCGTTATTTATCGCAGAATTGATGATGAATCAATTATGGCGACCGAAAGACGAAAACATTCGTATTTTTTTGCATACCAATCTCGGATAAATATCTTGTGAAATCCTAATTCTGTATGTTTCCTGAATATGAAATCCTCCTTCTGATGAAGTCCATCCGTTTTATCGGAGAAGATTGGCAAAAATCCGCCTGTAACGGTATAATCTATTCGCGTTCACCAAGAAGCTCCAAGTTTGCCATACAAGGAGATGGAGACCGTAATGCTTGATCCTACCGTGGGATGTCGTCCCTGTCGGCTTAAGATATCTGTTACAAAGGTTGCTTATGTCATGGATTAATTATAGTTTCAATCGGGTGATTGTGTGGAGTTACTGATCATTACGTTATTAGCTGCTTAACAGAAAAATCTCATTTTTCTAACAGTGTCGAAGTATGACTTAGAAAGTCCATTCTTCAAAAAGAGCTATTTTCCGCATATCCTGTGGAGTAGATAAAATGTAGATAGCTGCACACCGCATCCTCTTGTTAAATATTTCGCTTGAGTATTGCGCGTTTTCCTTCAAGAAGCATTCTCTTCATGTCGTTTCCCGAAAAATGTTTTTCTCTGGGGTAGCTTATTTTTCCGAGTCTTCAAAAATTTGCTGATTCGATGTTATTTCGAGAGCTGTTTGTTTTAATGAGAGTGCATAATCGATTGTCTTTTGGTGTAAACCATAGATCTTGTTTATATTAACGATAAGACATAGGTAATTTCTTTTTCGAGTCAAATAGTTTTGAGTGAATTGTTATGAACAGATTTTTTCTATAATAGACTTATATGTGACTATTTTCTTTGATTTCAATTAGAATATTTCTTTCGAAAGATTTACTTTCAAAATTATAATCTCTTAAAGACTGTAGTTGGGTCACTTTCTTAAGATCCTTTTTCATTCTTTGAATTGCTCGGCTATCGAAGTATTTATGCTTTCTTGAGGCCGGTTTTCTTATATTTCCATAATTTAAATCTTCTATTTATATTTTTATTATTTTAGAAAGATTTTGCTGCAGAAAAGCTGAAAGCCTTGTAGCGTATTGACTTATTTATTACAACCATTAAAAGTAATTACCTCAAAGACACATAAAGATGGCTTCTTTCAAAAAATACGATGATTAAATTTCTTATCGAAGCTGTTTTGAGCTTAAAAAGAGGCTGCTAATTAATTCTATAATTGAGAAGCAAATATTTATTTCTTATATCCGTTCTTTGCCTGTTAGTCTTAATGTTCAAATTATGGCTTTTCTATGAATTCAATTTTTAAAATTTTTTAAATCCTTATATATATGGAACAATAAGGGGATATATGCAGATAAATACCTGTAATATTTCTTGATACATTGTACTGTATTAATGCACCCTTATCAAACTTTGTTTTGATATACAGTCAATTATAATATTCAAGAATAAATAAATACGTGAAATTAGATTAAGAACACTAATTTTCAGTCTGCATATAATCCTTTATTCATTGTCTCGCGTCTGATCGAAAGATCTGCAGTTCCTGCATTTTACCGTAGGTGCTCTTTATTTTTGGATGAGTTCTTCTATTAAAATTTTTCCAATATCGCATTTAAAATTCTATTTTTTAACCTGGAAGTGAATTTAATATTTAATTCTCAAAGGAATGCATTTTTCACCTTCTCTAGTCTCTATCACTTGTTCTTCCCTAACTTTGTACTTATCGAGTGAAAATTCTTGGAAATCATAATGAGAATCCAAATCAAAGAATCCATTGGACTAAGGAAACCACGTCAAAATGACGGAAATAGACGTGACTCACCGGATGTTTCTGTTAGGTACGTCATCCTTCCAATTGTTATCTGTGAGTGATAACGATTGCTCCGACAACTGTTTGTTACAATTATAAAATATAACAAGTCATCTTCTTGCCAAGTCTTGGTCAAGTAACTTGTGTAACTACTAAGTTACGCTTGATGGAGTGGATTTGTTCTTCTTCTAAAGACGTAGTTATAAATGGCTTTGTTTTAATTCTGCTGTAACTGAT
The DNA here is from genome assembly GCA_020796165.1 of Pantala flavescens. Taxonomy (NCBI): domain Eukaryota; kingdom Metazoa; phylum Arthropoda; class Insecta; order Odonata; family Libellulidae; genus Pantala; species Pantala flavescens. The sequence continues at coordinate 34,733,270 of CM036880.1, read as the reverse complement.
TTATTTATGTGGAGAGTAGCTCTGTAGATGCCACTGAATCATGCCATTTTTCAAATCCTATTTCCTTCAAAATTATCTGCACTATTCTTAGTTCTTTTTAAACACTTCCCTTTTCGATATTCAAAAGAATTTCTTTTCCTTATTTGGCGAATTTTTCATTGGAAAAGTCGTTCGGATGAAAATACTCCTTTTTCTTGGACAAAACGGGGCTAAGAACGGAAATAATTTCCAGTACTATTTTACCCCATTCTCCCGTTTTTTGAAGTTTTGTCCTCTTCCAGGGTTCATTTCTGTTTTATCTTGGAGAAAGTCCTTTATCTCCAGCGATGAAACATTTTTTTGAATCGAAAAGTAAATAAGCAACACTTCTATGCTCTGTTTATCTTCTTATTTTCCCGAAGAAATAAATAATCCTTCCCAAATCTGAAATAAACAGTGAAAATATGGACTAAATGCTAAAATGATCCAAATTGTTTGAGTTGCTTACAGTGGTTCCACGTTTTAGGAACTTTAAGCGGCATTATAGTTTTCCTTGAAAATAATATTATTGTTTCAATTCTGAATCACATAGCATCAAGGTGAATAGTACTGAAGTTCACGGTTTCAAATGCATTCTTTTCCAATTGAATGTGAGCGATGTTGAAAATTAGTACGCTACAGTGACAATTTAACTTCTCAATGTTCACTTTCTTAAAACTTTTAAAGTGAAAGGCCTTCTCCAAAACCAAGAACTGTTTCGCTTCATTCGTTTCTAAATATTTAGCACGATTATATCGAACATAAACTGTTATTTTCGGGGAAACGTAAGGTAGCCACTAAAAATATTCTTATTGAATAGTTAAAGAAAAAAAACATTAATGAAAGTAATCTATTGAATTTTAGGCCAAGAATTTTCAGTTTCAATTTCATCGTGTTGTTCACTGCATTATGTTCTTACAACTTAGATTTTTTTCATCTAAAATTCATCCTTCAATTTGAATCCCTATGCCACATACGGACTTATCTATCTCAAATCAATCGCGTTCCGTTTAAAGCTAAGTTCGTTTATTTGATGTATTCCTGTTTATCTATTTCATCGGTAAGATCGTACGTAATGTTTTATTTTGTGTATACCAGTCGTATATTATCGGCACGATCATATATTAAAAAGTAACCTCAAGCTAAACCAGGGATGCGCAACCTTTCCGCTATTGACGGCCGCACTACAGACTTTTTACTTTAGGAACGGCCGCCAATAAGTCCAAGTATACTTAATAATGCTTTATGATTTATGTAAAAATATACAAATTTTACATTAAAACGGAGCATGATATATGTGACATATTCAATTTCCTGGTCTACATACGTAAAAAAATTTCTGCGTTACTTAATATGGTATAAAATAATAGTTTAACAGCAATTGTCCACACAAACACGGCCGCCAAAGTCCTTGCCCACGGCCGCATAGGGCTGTACGGCCGCAGGTTGCGCACCCCTGAGCTAAACCAAAAGACCTTTAAATGGCAATCATCTAAAGTCTTATTATGTTGCCATTAGTTTTAGTTGTGAACGTTGATAATTTCATGTATTCGTCGAGATCCATGCTTATAGGCTCACTGACTCCAAATAATGCCTTATATTTAGGATCACATGTTTCTATATGTGTTTACCTATTTCCTCATTAATTTTCATTTTCCCCTAATTTTAATATCAATCAACGGAGAGAAATCCCTATTTGAATATGGGTGGTATTTTAAAGAGAAGTACAATGCTTTTGACGTTTTAATGTTTTCTGGTTGCTACGAAATTTTACGCTTTATCAGAATGTTATTCAATCTTTTTATGTATTTCATTTGAATTTTCTTATTTTGAATATTTACTCGACCACCTCAACTATGTGGAGAAGATGAGTAAATGATCTTCACTCCATACGTTTAATACTTTTCGTATTAAAAATTAGGATGCTCAAGTATCTTATTAGTATCTTATATAGGAGAAAGTGTTTATTTCCCGGTTGCTTGAAAACTTTTTCGGATGGAGCCGAATGGATATCTTTCTTCTATGAAGTAAGAACCTATTTTCATCGTTTTAAATGTATGAAGTTGAATCACGTTCATTGGACTCTGCAACGGAAGTTATTCTGAAGGTACTCTCTAAAGAAATTAATTATTTAAAATCACATTTCATCATCAATTATATATGTATCATCATGCACTCTATTATCATGGCTTATTTTGTTTATAATTGAACTATAAGTACAAAGAAGATCCTGGTTTAATCAGTATATTTCAGAAGCTTCACAGAAATTTTATATGATATTGATTAATAGTTCTCGAAAAACTATAATTCTAACTGCAGTTTGATATCAAACATTTTGTTTATTAGAGAAGTGCATTGGGAATTATTCAAATGATCTTTTGACAACTCTAGTATAATAATAGTTTCTTTGTATGTATAAATCAAAAGTCAAAATTCATGAAATCCAGTCTTTTAGTTGCTTTTGTGGTTCAAAAATTACTGGATAATCTTTGAGCGGTATTTTTTATTGGTTGTTTCCGAACAAGTCTTTAATCCTCTAAGAGGATTCATGTCCACAGGAGTTTCTATAATTAATATCCAATTTTATTTCTCCAAATCTCCTTGATATCCATTGGTCGCCATCGAAGGTGAGCCAACAATTTGTTCCCTTTAAATGCTTCCACAGGTTTTGTCAGAGTATCTAGACGTAGTTATCGGCGTTTACTCAGCAGTTCTCCTGATTTCAATAAAATGTTTCAAATATAAATTGATATGCAAGATTCCTCAATTGTGAAATAATCGAAGGTTAAAATGTGTGGTTTTGAAGAAAGATATTTGGAAGGTAACGAATAGACTCCCTTCGAATTCCCCAAATTGTAAAGAACAATTTCATCACTTTGTATAGCTCTTGCATCGACTTATCGTGTGTCCCCAATTGCGACATTCAGAATTTGTCTTATCAAAGGTTTGTATCCATTAGAATCAGATATAAGGAATATTTATCGTCTATTAAAAATATTACGCGGAATGTTTGCCATATATTTTAGGATAAAATTTTAGACGTGGAAAACCGTATATATAATAATTTATCAAAATGCTTCACAGCTCAGGGTAGAATGTCCTCTGAAAACGGCTCTCTCCTTCCTAATGAACATTTTAACGCTAAATTATTCGACGTGCATTCATTGCACACTTTTTTCTCGAGTAGATCCGCACTTATAAATTCTGGACCATAATTCTCCTCATTCATGTGATAGACATTAAAAAATGATATTTCACTCTTGAAAAAAATCGCTCCAAATTGCACTCGTTCGCTGTGCAAATATCCGTTGGAATAGTTGATTTAATTAGTATCAACCTCTCCTTCGAAGCTGAATTTCTTATGAGATTTTAATCAGTTAAATAACCTTAGGCTAGTCGTTGATTTACTTCTATTACTGTTTCGAAGTGTTTACAGTTATTGATATCGTGTGATGTAATTTCAAATGCATTGTAACTGCACTAGGTCTCTGGTGCACATGTTTTTAAAGGACAATTATGGACAAGTTTTCATGGATACGCTACTTCCTCGCATACGTTATGATTTAGGGTCTTACAAATTAACTCTAGGCGAGTACCCATTAAACCACGTTTCCGTTAAAAATTCTTTAGAGGTAACGTTTAACGGATGTGGTATAAATAGCGACATCACTGCGACATTTCATGAACGCCATAAAGTCAGGTTTGTATTCCAATATTGTTACTTCTGTTTAACCTTGTTGAACAACTGTTTGTGCAATTTACCTTATCAATTTTTAGTAACATTATATTATTCGCTGGTATTGAGTGCTCTAACTCATTAACAAGTAGCTATGAATGGTTTGATTATTTTATTTGTGTAAGTCCACTAAAAAAAGTACTATAGAATATTTAAGTAAATTCTCGGTTGTATTAATTTAATAAGAAGTATTTATTTTCAATCATTCATATAATTGTCAAAGTGTCAATTTAAATTAACTTTTCTTGGAAATCTGTATTAAACAAGTAATTTGTATTAAACGAGCTATGAAATTCAATTTGCGATGAGATATTTCGGTACTTTATGCACTATTTATTTATTAACAAAGACCGCACAAACATCCCCATTCGGGACAATTACGGTGCGGTCGTACACTCAACAACGGACATCACAAACATCCAGACCCTGAGAGGAAAATTTCCTCATCAGGGATTTGATCCCGGGACCTCAGCATTAGAAGATTAGCATGCTAACCATTCCGCCAACGAGGCCGGATTAAAGGACAATTGTACGAAACTTAATTAATTCGTTGGAAAAATAATCTTTCTTCCTTCTTCTTAGCGTTGAATTGTATGAATAATTGTGCGGATGTCGATGCTGTCCAAATTGTATTATAATCTATGGAAGTTTTCTTTCATTATTGTTTCATTTTATCGCTCTATAAGTCCATTTGATTTTCCTTACGCATTGCGATTGGTTCACGTCATCGCCCTTCTTGGAATCCCTCTCCAATGCACTCATTCTGTGTGTCATTTATGCATTCACTTGTCTCCGTTTGACGATGCACACTGCAGTTACTTTTTACTCTTATTTCTCGTATGCGCTTGCTTATCTCCTTACCTCGTCTAAGTTAGTGCACCTTCGTGCATAGAACATACACCGGATTATTCGTTTAAGGTGGTCAACGAGTGCATAGAACATTTTATAATGAACAACGTATGAAAACATTTTCCTTGCAAACTATTCTCCGCTTCCATTACTGCTGTAGATGGTTTCTTTTCCTCCTCGATTGGAAGGAAACATTCTTAAGGTGGTATTAGTCACATCGAATGTCACGAAGGTTACTTGACATTATGTACACCAGTGTAGCATTTAGATTAGGGAACCCAATTTGACGAAAATGTCGTCTATTTTTAAAAATTTGACGTTTTATATTATGGACTCTAAAATATTCCGAAAAGGATGGCCATTTTTATAAGACATTAGTGATATTTGTTCTAACCTTGCGAACGTTATTTTCTTCATTCAAACAAAATATCTTTGTATCGTTTCCTCGTCGTAAATAAAAATATATTTAAAATTCTTAGCGTAAGTGTTTTTGGAAGTGTCATCTGCCAGATGTAAGAATGAACCTCATCTTGTAAATCATCTCAATCGTACTTCAATTGAATCCTAAAACGCCTCTTAGAACATCCTTTTTAATTAACACTAAATTCTCTCCTGTTTCATCCGACAACCACCCGCCTATCTGATGTATTTCCTTTCTAAACTATTCATCTACTTATTGTCAAAGTTTCTTTTTCTCCTTTTTATCGAATTTTTATTTATCTCGATTTGAAAGCGTAGAAGTAAGGCTATAGCCGAAAGCGGAGTGTGTGCACTGTTGCCAAATGATATACCTCACTTGAAACCGTCAGTTTAATACTTATTTAATTAAACAGTTTGATAGGCAGTTAAAATGAAGCTGCAAACTGTACAATTTGCTGTGCATTTCTCTTATTCGGACTAATGCCGCTTTAAAACGGTGTTTGTGGTAAATAAAATTCAAAAGCGCATCGGCAGTGACGGAAATTGGAACAATTGCCATTCGGCATCAGTCACTTCAATTGTTTGTTGAAATTAAGATACAATTGATTACATTGTCAGTAATATTTCTTTGCGAATTCGAAAGCCCCCTCTCACGACAACTCAAATGACTATCGAATATTCTCCATTGCTCACGTTCTTGATATTCTATTCTTTATATGATAATCTCGAACAAATTATTTATACCAAAATTTTTTTAACACACTGGAGTAAAATATCTACAAATAGTAACTTATAATTGTATTAAAACTGATTGGATGAGAGATCGCCCAAAATTGGTACATTTTTTAAACAAAGACGGCATCAAGGTGTGAACCACACATCTATTAAAGTTCAGAAAAATTTCGACTGATTCTGTAGATATTCTCTATGCTTCCTTAACTCTTTGGAGTAGACTTTTTGCATGAGTCACGAGTATTTGCACGTATGTTAAGTTTTCAAAACCTAGCATTATCCATGAAGTGTGTTTCGTCTTTGAATCGCATCGATTTTTGTTTCGGAGATTACGCTATTCATCTCGCATCAATATCCTATTTTGGTAGATTCCGTTTTTATCGCATTCAACTGTTTTCTGTTCATCGAGCACTCTAAAACCCTTTGAATTCCGATGTAATTCGAACATTAGCGACTTATTTCAAAGAGGTTTTATCCAAAATATTCTCTAACGTGTTGATTGAAATTCGTCTAAAGATTCTCTATTTTCCTCGTTTTATCACCCTCTAATTATTTGAAAACGATATTCGCAGAAGTTGCATTTGGTGATTAAAAAATTTTCTTTCCTCGCTTTTATCATCAGCGTAAAATAATTTTTTTAGTCTTTAGCTAATTCGTTTGTGGCACTCAATTAACGAAAAATATGTTTCCTATTCAAATTGTAACTCTTCGCCGTGTTTCCTTTTCTGTCAAATTCATTGAACATCTTTCATTTGACATAACTCCTGCAATTGGCTCGAAACCCAATTTTGAATGAAAGTATTTCCGGTAAGTCAAAGAGAAATTCATTGAATTCCGAATTAATTAGAGCTGAATTTGCATATCAATACGAGTTGAAGAATCGGACTCTTCACAGGACTCGAATTTCTGTAATTCAGGAAATGAACTCTTAAATTGATCCTACTTATTTACCTTCTAAATTTTCCGAAAACACTGATTTTTAGAAGGACTTTGAAGAGGTACTAAAATACGTGATATATGGAAAGTAATCATCCTCGATCATTCGAATTGTGTTCATCCTTAATTTAGGCGAAATTAAATTTTGATAGAAAATTTGTCTATTTTCTATACTTATTATTGTGAAATTTTAAATTAAACCTCTCGAATAATCTTTATTGACCTCTATTTTTTCAGAGATTCCTTGCTAGAGATTCCGTCCATTCCGTAGAGCAATTGCGATTGTCAACTTTCTTCGGTGGAATCGCCTTCTCATTCGCCGCACCCTTTCTACGAATTCGTGTCAGACTACGTCATCTCCGTACGTGACGTCACTCGAGTTACCCAATCGCGTCATCTCTTCAATATCTTTGGTTTCCATGCATTTCATTCTTCTCTGTTGCCATTCTCCTTATTAAAGGATAAATCTGTAACAAATGTAAGGTTTTTATATTCGACGCATTTTATTCTTAGGCTGATTATTGAGTTAATTCCGAACTAATATATTAATTCTATCAAATCAAAAGCAAAAATTTTTAGAATTTTAAATTATGCCTGTTTTAATCGTCAGTGTCCAACAGTTAACTGTTTATGGGACATACTAAGGAATTTAGTATCGAGAGATCGGTGTCTTACAGGAAATGAAATTAATCGATTTATACCACTCGAAGTGACAATCGAAGGTGTGAGAGAGTGGCCTAGGAAATTTCACGTGTATCTAGCTTAATTTTATATGTTAAGTCATGAAATTGAACCTTTTCTAATCTTTCCACAGACGAGAGGGATGCCATACAGAAGAAGACCTTCACGAAGTGGGTGAACAAACACTTGAAAAAGGTAAGCACTGCTTTCTCATTTATCCAAGGCGTGATATCATCCACTCAGTGACTTCATTTTTATGCTCTTTTGCCGATGTTTTCGATTGTAAGGAATCGATGGCCAAAACTTGAGGAATTTTCAGAGAAATTTTAGTATACATGTCATTTTTAGATTATCCTATATTATATATTTAGGAGTATGTAAAACTATTTGCTTGTTTTAATCAAGTTGTAGCTCCTATTAGAGAATATCTACACGTTTCTCGTGAGGCGTTTATCGGTATTCTTTATTTAAATGTACTGTGTATTGTTGTGTATTCTTTAATTTTCCTTCTAATTTTAACATTAATTTTTGTATGGGATGGCTACGTCTGGAGCAGGGGTCTCCAAACTACGCCCCGAGGGCCACACATCCGCGGAGAGCATACTTGAAAACTCCTCTTAGAGAACATAGTTTTTACAACAATGATAATATGGTTTTGGCTCTCGGAAGTAACTGGAGTAATCAGCATGGCTCTAATTTTTAGATTATCCTTCTTTAAAGAAGCCTTTGCAACGTTTCGACATTATAAAGTCTCGCTGTAAATATGCAACTATTATCTCAAATTTTCTCATTTTATATAAACGCTGTGGTTTCAATGACATTAGTGCGTTCAATTCATCAGTTGATATTTCTTCTATAATAAATGGATGTTTCAAATGTCACCAATGCGATTAAGTACAAGCTGTTTTTTGTGTTTAATCAGCACGTGTATATTGTAATTGTAATATTGTAATACATAATTAATAATATTATTGTAATAATAGGTCTACCGGAAAGTTCTGTCCGTTTTAATAATGAAACAAAACAATAAATTTTTCATACTTTGAATAAAGTTTATTGAATAATATAATTACCATAATTATTTATGGCTTATTTCTAGCGGGATTGCATTTTGTACATCCCATTTTTAGAGAATGTCTTATCTCTAGAGGCCAATAATTTAACCAGGGTTTGTCTGATTTCTTCTTCTTCCTCGAATTGTTTGCCCTGCAAGAAATTTTGTAAGGACAGAAATCATGGGCATGCGATCGCGTCTCACTCTATACTAACAAGCATGGTTTTCGTTTTATTCATCTAAGACGAAAATATGTACACAATGTAAGCGATTAAAAGAGAGAACTAAATATGAGTTTAATGAAAATGAGCTTAATTGTTGACACATTGTAACCGGAACGGACAGAACTTTCTGGTAGACCTAATACATATATTAGCACTCCATAGTAACTCCGTACTAACAGTTATGTATAGTTAGTAATACAATTATTCAATGATGGTCTACATGAACGTTCTCTTACTCCCTGAAATGTGTGAAGTTAATGTACTAATGTAGTATATAACGAGATTATCTAAGTCTTGAAAAAAAACAATATCCAAGTGCACCTAGAAGAAGTAGAAGTATAGAAGAATTTGTCGCGCGTATATGTAAAGGAATTGCATCTCATATGCCTCATATTTCAATACCACTGAAATAGGGCTGTTGAATACTTCCGTAGACGTAGGCGTTCTGGTGCCTTCAAGGGGCATACGCCAAACTGCGTCTTAATAAAATTGGATTAGTGTTGAGAAGAACTCCGTCGTTATCGCGGTAAAGAAATTCGGTTGAAGAATTAGCAGAGGTCACTTCTATTGCACTCAGTCATTCCTCCGTGAAGGGAGTTGCCAACTTTTCAGGTTAGATGGCCAATCCGAATAATGAAAAGCTTCGATAAAATTTTCGCCTGGAGAAGCGTAAAAAGTATTGAAAACTAAGACGAAAGAGAAAGATACATTTTAATATCAAAGAGAAGGGGGCGACTATTACAGTGTGGTCGTAAACTTAGCAACGAATGTAACAAACATCCTGAGAGAGAAATTCCTCACCAGCCGGTATTTGAACCCGGGACCGTTGAAAGATTATCATGCTAAGCATCCGCCTACAAGGCCAGCAAATGAATGCGACAATCTTATTGGCTCCAGGAGGTGCTACAGTGAATATTGTAGCAAGAAGACAATACTTGTGAAGGGTTATAGCAAAAAAATATTGCAAACAAGGAAAATTCTCAAAAATGCAGAATGTAAAATACTAAAATAAAAGTAAATTTATAAAATTTCCTAAATAAAATATTAATAATGTAAACACTAAAACACTCATCACATCCCACATTTTGAGAAACTGTGGATCGAATGAATGCTTCGTTGAGACTTTAAGTATTTATATCAATAACATGTCTTTCATAAAAGTAGGAAAGTAAAACTGAAGGATCTAAGGCAAACCAAACATTGTAAGTTGAGGAAAAGCATTATCTTCGTATCTGGAAATTATGCTGATTCAATAATAAGGAAACTTCTAACTTTTGACTTATTACTTTAATATTTTGCAGTTATTTTTAGAGGACAATCGATTTGAATGGATTGACTTATTAGGTTAATGTGAACGACCAAAACAACAATTGCATTAGAAGCAAATGATGAATTCAGTAATGAAGCCCACAGGAGTAAAAAGCTTGGTAGTACAGCCAACAACAAAGACCTATGTAGAGGAAAAAAGAGATTTAGTGAATTTTTCTCAAAAAAGAACCGATTAATACCAAATACTATCTCTGAAAAGATGTGCAAATGATAAAAATAATTTAGGTGTTCTTTACTTCTCCGTGGTTTGCCAAGAAATGTAAAGTCAATGGTTATTGGAAAAATAGAAGGTTTATTGTAACTGAATCAGCATAATATCTAGATTTATTTATTCTTAGCTAATTTTATCAAAATCTTTTAATATTGTTAAAGAAAAGAGGTTTATAATATTCGTTACTTTTCTTTGGATGCTTCTTTCAGTTTAAGAAACGGCCAAGGAAAAAATCCTTTTGTTTCTTCAATTGTTTGTCTGTGTCCCAATTTAACTCTTTATCACCATTTAACTGTTGCATCGGCAGATAACGGTGTTATTCCTGAGATGATAATACTTCTGGGCACTTATTGACCTTTAAATTTGGCGCCAACTCATGTGAAATCGAACCCTCTTTTCGTCCTATTTCAAGTTGCAACCTTTCGGGTCGTATTAGAAATTGTGGAAGACGCAATATTCTGTTTTTTTAACTCTTTGATTTCGTCTCTACGAAATTTTTCTCTAATCCTAATTGATTGTCTTGTTTGTTTGATGTACATTCCAGTGATGGATTCGACATATTTAATTTAATCGACGTATATCTTTCTTAACCATTGTGAAATTATACAGATTTTTTCAGAATGGCAGAATTGGCAGTTATGTGAAAAATATACATTTATAAATATCTCTTTATTTCCCAGATGTGAGACGAGCCAGGTCCTGCGAAACTTAAACGAGGAAATAACCCACTTTTCGCGAAAAAATAACAATAGCGTAACTATTATCGGGGGCGACTTTAATCTACCGGACATAAATTGGCGAACTCTCACTGTAAATAAAGGTGCTAGAAATAGCGACTCGGGTAGAACCTTATTAAATTTAATGCAAAAAAATTCGCTACGTCAGATAGTTGATGAACTTACCAGGGAATCAAACGTATTAGATATCCTCCTCACTAACACGTCCGAGCGTATATTAAAGACTACAGTATGTGATGGAATATCAGATCATAGAGCCGTTATTAGTGATATAGACGTAAATTTAGTAAGGCATAAAAAACCGAAGCGTAGAATATATCTTTATTCGAGAGCGGACTTCGAAGGACTTCGGGATGAACTTAAATCTGATTTTCCAGTATATGAAATGCGATCGAAGTTCTTAAATACTGAGGATACCTGGAACCTCTTTGTGAGTAAAGTGCGCGACTTAATAGATAAATTCGTTCCCTCTAAGCTTTCCAAACAAACAAATGAACGTAGATGGTATGATAACGAAACTAGGAAAGCTCTGAAAAAAACAAAGAGCTTTACACGCTTAATTAAAAACCATTTCTTGTCCTTCAGACAAAAACAGTAAGATTAAAATTGAATATAGAGAAACTAAAATACTTGCCAAGCGAAGACCTCCGTCGATTCAAAAAGAAGATATTAGGTGAACAACTTGACGAGGACCCTAAAGCTTTCTGGTCGTTTGTCCATGAGGTCCAAGGTAGAATACAGACAGTAGGATCTTTAAAAATGAAAGCAGTAATCTTTTAAATCTCTAATCAAGATCCACAAGGAGGGAGTACCTCTCAGACCAATTGTCAGCGCCATTAGTTCTCCAACTTATCCACTAGCTAAACATTTGGCCAGCCTGCTGACACCACATGTGGGGAAAAACCCTCACCATGTCAAGAACTCGACAGAATTTGTGAAGTCAGTCCAGAATCTTCAATTAGATACCAACGACAGAATGGTTAGCTTCGATGTAATTTCCTTATTCACCATGGTTCCTGTTGACCTTCCTCCTGAACCCTACAGATGTTGAAGCCACTTTTTGACGAGGGCCTGCTGAAATTATTTGAGCATGTTTTGAAATCTACATACTTTATTTATCAAGGAAATACCTACGAACAAAAGGATGGGGTGCCAATGGGTTCCCCTCTTTCTCCTGCAGTGGCAAACCTCTTCATGGAAAATTTCGAGAAAAAAGCACTAGCCACGGCCACTCTTAAACCCAAATGCTTTTTTAGGTATGTAGATGACACATTTGTGGTATGGCCACATGGAAAAGAAGCCCTTGACATTTTCTTTCGTCATTTAAACAACCAACATCCAAAGATCAAATTTACGATGGAGCAGGAAAAGAACAACTGCATACCTTTCCTTGATTTTCTCCTCACTCGAAAAGCAGATGGAAAATTAGGGCACAGCGTTTACCGGAAGCCTACGAACACAGACCGATACCTAAATGCTGGAAGCCACCTCCATCCGGCCCAACTCACAGGTGTTCTTTCAACCCTAGCCCACAGAGCGCATGCTATTTCAGATCAGGAGAATCTGCCAAAAGAAATAGAACACCTGAGAAAGACACTTAAGCAGAATGGACACCACGTGAGAGACATCAACAGGGCCCTTAAAAGGGCCGTTTCCCAGCCAAAGGAAACAGCCGAGGAAAAACCGATTGCCACTGCTTGTCTAACTTATGTGTCGACGGTTTCGGGGAAAATCAGTAGAATCCTAAATCAACACAACATTAGAACGGTCCACAAACCCTACAGAAAGGTTAGTTCCTGCCTACAGAATGTAAAAGACAGCCGGGGCTTAAATACTCCGGGAGTATACAGTATTCCATGCCGTTGTGGACAAACATACATCGGTGAAACCTGCAGGACAATACACACTCGCATCAGGGAACACGAGAGAAGCATCCGACTTGGGCAACCCGAGAAGTCCGCTTTTGCTGAGCATGCCCTCATGAAAAACCATAACATTGACTTCGACCAGACCAAAATATTGTGCAGAGGGAACGGTTTTTGGGATCGAATTTACCAGGAGGCCATTGAGATCCGCCTCAACCAAAATAATATGAATCGTGAGGAAGGAATATTCCTCAGTAAAAACTGGAATTCAACAATTCGAAAAATAAAAGAAACGAGAAGGACCAATCAGATTTCTGATTGAAACGACCTATCCGGACGCAGATTGCAAAGACCTATCAGAGACAAGGAGGCACCACCTCGAATCATATATATACCCGGACTTGAACTTACATCGACATCCTTGAAAATGGCAGCAGTGGTTGCTGCCGAAACGTCGGAGCCTTCCAACATTTACACCCGGTTGAGAACCCAAGAGAACTTCCTTAGCAGCATTCACCGGGAAAGCATCAGATATTTCTGAGATTTGATTGTATATACCTACAAGTATAGCTAAGCTATTCAAAACTAATAATTACATGTTTAATTCATAGTTAATTTGACATATTAATAACCCCTTTTCGTAATAATAATTTTAAAAATTTCAGATCCTATCTCCGAAAATGGAACCTCAGAGAACTTACGAATATTGAAATTGTTTTATAATCCAAGAAATAATGGAAATCTTCTTTCTGTATACAAAGAAGTATATATAAAATATTCTGTCAAACTGTTAAAATCATAAGACAGCATTTAAATTGATTAAATGTTTGCCAATAAAGAAAGTGATTGAAGAAGAAAAAAGAAAAGACTAAACCGGGTTCGAACAACGCAAAGTTCTATTAGCAGTCTTACACGTTAGCACTACGCCACGCAATTTGCTTATTGATAAGTTTTTGCCGCGGGGCTTATATAGGAAGCGGCTAGAATTGACGATTTTTAAACATTAATTACAGTGAAACGAAGGAGCTTTGGCCCCTAGTATTTTCAGGTTGTTATAAGTAATATCTAAGCTACACTCCCATGCCGGTCTCATCCAATATCCCGTGTCGCAGTCCTAAAGGTCCCCTTGTGGTTCAAATAAGCAGAGTATGTCGACATACGATCCAAATAAAAATTCACAACCTGTTACGGTCACGTGGTCGACTACCTTAGCGACTCAAGTGCCGCCATCTCCTCGAAGGAATGAATTGATGACACGTGGTGCCTAAGTATTCCGTCACCAGAGACATACGCTTCTTTTTCTTCCTCAGAAGATACATTTTTACTTCCATATCCATTTCAATTTCTTCCTTAAATTATTTGGAAATACCCTGAGCCGTAAATGATACACGTTTCTCAATCATTTTGTTTGAAAGCTCGGATTGATTTTGTATCTTTAACCGTTTAAGTATTGGTGTGTGAAGCGTATGTTATAGTTGCAGCGATATTTCGTTAAATTAAGGAAATAAGAAAATATCTTTAGAAAGAGCGATTAAGACGGCATTTCAGAAAAGTGACTCATTTCCGGAACAAAGTGCATTAGCGGCGTAGCAGTTTGTGAGCTTGTCTTACGATTACTTGGATTCTAGTGAAATTTATGTAGTTATTTTTCAACTCCGTATTGTCTCTTCATGCAATATCTATTATATATAGACGTTTCGGGGATATATATACATATATAGAGGATATTAATGCATAGGGAATTTAGGACTCATTTTAAGGTACTTCCTGAATGAATTTCCTTTTGAATTTCGGGGTGTTTATGAAGACAGCCATACTCACGCGAAAAATTACAGTGATTTTAGCAGGATTACCTTGGTTCGACGCCGGGGCGGGATTTTAGCTGCCGAAAGAAATGAATCGGAAATCGTATTCAGTGCAATAATTTATCTTTAGTGAATAATAAAATTTTTCGAAAGATTACTCTCCTCAAACTTTGCTAAAGATTAAGTAAAGAGCATTAACACAGCTGAAAATGCACTGATTAGGAAGCCCCAAATATCGATTTTCCCGATTAAGAATGCATTGGGCCGTTTTTTAAATGATTTTAAAAATACTTTCCATTAACCTAGAAGAATAAGATTTCATGTAGCTATTGCTTATATATATATCTACGGATAAATTCTATATTTTACGCGCAACCGGTCATGGGTTCGATGCCAGGAGGTAAAATATTTTCAAATTTCGAAAAATCGTAGCTCTCTAAATGTCGTACATGGACCATTCAAACGTTCAACACGTATAGATACTTACAAAATGTAATTGGAAAAAAATCAGCATTTGCCTGTGTGTCACGGGTTCGATTCCAGAGCGACCCGTATTGTCGATTTTTCCCGTTTAAAATACATTGGCCATATTTTCGAAAGCTTTTTATGACACTTCCAAACAGCGCAGATTTTTAGAATTTCACACAGCCATTAAGGGGACCGTTCTCATTTAAAATCTTTCCGAAGATAGTCGTAAAAGGTCGTTGGTTCGATGCTAGGGGGCGTTAACTATATCTTAATTTGAAATGCATAGGGAACTTAAGACACATTTTAGGTACTTCCTGAATGAATTTCCTTTTGAAATTTGGAGTGTTTATAAAGTCAATCATATTCAAGCGGAAGATAACAGTAATTTTCGTAGGATGGCCTTGGTTCGACCCCGGGGCGGGAATATTGTAAGAAATGCATGGGAAATCGAAATCAATGCAAAGCTCGCTACGAAATGTCCATTTACGTTATGTTTAGCATGGCCCTTCAGAATAATATTTCGAAAAATCTCACATTTTATTAAAAGACATATTATGACATTGCTTGCTGTAATCAAGCACACCTTTACTCGTATATATATATATATATATATATATATATATATATATAGACGCTTCGGGGGGATATCTATACATATAGACGCTTCGGGGGGATATATATAACATATATATATATATGATATTAATGTCAGGCCCAAACCGCTTTGGCCACGGAGCCGCCGATTTTTTTACGTAATGGCCCACTAAATCTCACTCAGGAAAAATTCAGAAATCCACCCTACCTATCATTGGTTCGATTCTAGGAGGCCCCAAAAATCGACTTTCCCCCGTAAGAATGCATTGGGCCGTTTTTCAAACAATTTAAAAAAATACTTTCCATTGAGATAGAACAATGAAATTTCATACGGCTATTGCAATTATACATATCTACGGAAAAATGCTATTGTTTACGCGCAACCGGTCATGGGTTCGATGCCAGGAGGTGAAATATTTTCAAATTTTGAAAAATCGTAGCTCTCTTAATATTATACATAGATCATTCAAATTTTTTACACTTATAGGTAAGTATATTATATACCTTGAAAAAAATCAACAGTTGCCTACGTGTCACGGGTTCGACTCCAGAACGTCCCGTAATCTCGATTTTCCCCGTTAGGAATGCATGGGGCCGTTTTTCAAATGATTTTAAAAATACTTCCCATTACGTTTAAAGAATAAGATTTCGTGTAGCTATTGCTAATATATATGTCTACGGAGAAATGTAGTATTTTACGTACAATCGGTCCTGGGTTCGATGCCAGGAGGTGAAATATTTTCGAATTTTAAAAAATCGTAGCTCTCTAAATATCGTACATGTACCATTCAAACGTTCAACACGTATAGATACTTACAAAATGTAATTGGAAAAAAATCAGCATTAGCCTATGTGTCACGGGTTCGATTCCAGAGCGACCCGTAATCTCGATTCTTCCCGTTTAAAATACATTGGCCATATTTCCGAATGCTTTTTATAACACTTCCCAACCGCGCAGAGGTTCAAAATTTCACACAGCCATTAAGGGGACCATTCTCATATAAAAGCTATCCTGAGACTATCGTAAAAGGTCGTTGGTTCGATGCTAGGGGGCGTTAATTAATTCTCCATGTGAAATACATAGGGATTTTAGGGCTCATTTTAAGGTACTTGCTGAATGAATTTCCTTTTGCAATTCGGGGTATTTATAAAGTCTACCATACTCAAGCGAAAGATTACAGTAATTTTAGCAGGATGACCTTGGTTCGACGCCGGGGCGGGATTTTAGCTGCCGAAAGAAATGCATCGGAAATCGTATTCAGTGCATTTTCAGCTGCGTTAATGCCCTTTACTTAATGTTTAGCAACGTTTGAGCAGAGTAATCTTTCGAAAAATTTTATTATTTACTAAAGATAAATTATTGCATTGCTTGCTGTAAGCAAGCGCACCTTTACTCGTATATATCTATCTATACATATAGACGCTTCGGGGGGATATATATATATAACATATATATAGGATATTAATGTCAGGCCCAAACCGCTCGGGCCACGGAGCCGCCGATTTTTTTATGTAATAGCCCACTAAATCTCACTCAGGAAAAATTGGAAAATCCACCCTTCCTATCATGGGTTCGATTCTAGGAGGCCCCAAAAATCGACTATCCTCCGTAAGGATGCATGGGGTCGATTTTCAAATAATTTTTAAAAATACTTCCCATTGAGATAGAACAATGAAATTTCATATGGCTATTGCTATTATTAATATCTACAGAAAAATGCTATTGTTTACGTACAAACGGTCATGGGTTTGATGCCAGGAGGTGAAAAAGTTTCAAATTTCGAAAAATCGTAGCTCTCTTAATATGATATTCCGATATTTGAAACTTTCTACACGAATAGATACGTATATAGTGTATATGGAAAAAAATCAACAGTTGCCTATGTGTCACGGGTTCGATTCCAGAGCGTCCCGTAATCTCGATTTTCCCTGTTAAGAATGCATGAGGCCGTTTTTCAAATGATTTTAAAAATACTTCCCAATAAGGTAAAAGAATAATATTTCATGTAGCTATTGCTAATATATATGTCTACGGAAAAATGTAGTATTTTACGTACAATCGGTCCTGGGTTCGATGCCAGGAAGTGAAATATTTTCAGATTTTGAAAAATCGTAGCTCTCTTAATATTATATTTAGATCATTCAAACTTTCTACACGTATAGATACGTATATAGTGTACATCGAAAAAAATCAACAGTTGCCTATGTGTCACGGGTTCGATTCCATAGCGTCCCGTAATCTCGATCTTCCCCGTTAAGAATGCATGGGGCCGTTTTTCAAATAATATTACAAATACTTCCCATTAACCTAAAAATATAAGATTTCATGTAGCTATTGCTAATATATATATCTACGAAAAAATACTATAGATTACGTCCAACCGGTCATGGGTTCGATGCCAGAAGATGAAATATTTTCAAATTTTGAAAAATCGCAGCTCTATTAACATGATATATAGATCATTCAAACTCTCTACACGTATAAATAAGTATATAGTGTACTTTGAAAAAAATCAGCATTTGCCTATGTGTCACGGGTTCGATTCCAGAGCGTCCCGTAAACTCGATTTTTCCCGTTTAAAATACATTGACAATTTTTTGGATAGCCTTTTATGACACTTCCCAACCGCGCAGAGGTTCCGAATTTCACACAGCCATAAAAGGGACCGTTCTCACTTAAAAGCGACCGTATTTATGTCGTAAATGGTCGTTGGTTCGATTCTAGGGGGCGTTAACAATAACTTCGTAAGAAATGCATAGGGAATAAGGACTCATTTAAAGGTACTTCCTGAATGATTTTCCATTTGATATTCGGGGTGTTTATAAAGTCAATCATACTTAAGGGAAACATAACAGTGATTTTAGCAGGATGACCTTGGTTCGACGCCGGGGCGGGAATAATGCTGCCGAAAGAAATGCATGGGAAATCGAATTCGGTGCATTTTCAGCTGCGTTAAGGTCCTTTACTTTATGTTTAAAATTTTATGTTTTACTAAAGATAAATTATTGCATTGCTTGCTGTAAGCAAGCGCACCTTTACTCGTATATCTATACATATAGACGCTTCGGGGGGATATCTATTATATATAGACGCTTCGGGGGGATATATATAACATATATATATATAGGATATTAATGTCAGGCCCAAACCGCTTCGGCCACGGAGCCGCCGATTTTTTTACGTCATGGCCTACTAAATCTCACTCAGGAAAAATTCGGAAATCCACTCTACCTATCATGGGTTCGATTCTAGGAGGCCCCAAAAATCGACTTTCCCCCGTAAGGATGCATGGGGCCGTTTTTCAAATAATTTTTTAAAATACTTCCCATTATGCTAGAATAATGAAATTTCATGAAGCTATTGTTATTATTAGTATCTACGGAAAAATTCTATTGTTTACGTACAACCGGTCATGGGTTCGATGCCAGGAGGTGAAAAAGTTTCAAATTTCGAAAAATCGTAGCTCTCATAATATGATACATAGATCATTCAAACTTTCTACACGTATAGATACAAACATAGTGTACTTTGAAAAAAATCAGCATTTGCCTATGTGTCATGGGTTCGATTCCAGAGCGTCCCGTAAACTCGATTTTTCCCGGTTAAAATACATTGACCATTTTTCCGAAAGCTTTTTATGACACTTTTCAACCGCCCAGAGGTTCAGAATTTCACACAGCCATAAAAGGGACCATTCTCACTTAAAAGCGACCGTAATTATGTCAAAAATGGTCGTTGGTTCGATGCTAGGGGGCGTTAACAATAACTTCGTAAGAAATGCATAGGGAATTAAGGACTCATTTAAAGGTACTTCCTGAATGATATTCCATTTGAAATTCGGGGTGTTTATAAAGTCAATCATACTTAAGGGAAACATAACAGTGATTTTAGCAGGATGACCTTAGTTCGACGCCGGGGCGGGAATAATGCTGCCGAAAGAAATGCATGGGAAATCGAATTCGGTGCATTTTCAGCTGCGTTAAGGTCCTTTACTTTATGTTTAAAATTTTATTTTTTACTAAAGATAAATTATTGCATTGCTTGCTGTCAGCAAGCACACCTTTACTCGTATATATCTATACATATAGACGCTTCGGGGGGATATATATATATAACATTTATATATGATATTAATGTCAGGCCCAAACCGCTTTGGCCACGGAGCCGCCGATTTTTTTACGTAATGGCCCACTAAATCTCACTCAGGAAAAATTGGGAAATCCACCCTACCTATCATGGGTTCGATTCTAGGAGGCCCCAAAAATCGACTTTCCCCCGTAAGAATGCATGGGGCCGTTTTTCAAACAATTTAAAAAAATACTTTCCATTGAGATACAACAATGAAATTTCATATGGCTATTGCAATTATATATATCTACGCAAAAATGCTATTTTTTACGCGCAAGCGGTCATGGGTTCGATGCCAGGAGGTGAAATATTTTCAAATTTTGAAAAATCGTAGCTCTCTTAATATGATACATAGAGCATTCAAATTTTTTACACTTATAGGTAATATATATAATATTCTTTGAAAAAAATCAACAGTTGCCTACGTGTCACGGGTTCGATTCCAGAGCTTCCCGTAATCTCGATTTTCCCCATTTAGAATGCATGGGCCGTTTTTCAAATAATTTTTAAAAATACTTTCCATTAAGCTAGAATGATAAGATTTCATACAGTTATTGATATTATATATATCTACGGAAAAATGCTATTGCTTACGTCCAACCGGTCATGGGTTCGATACCAGGAGGTGAAATATTTCCAAATTTTGAAAAAACCTAGCGCCCTTAATATCGTACATAGATCATTTAAATTTTCAACACATATAGATAAGTTTATTTTGTACTTTGAAAAAAATCATCACATGCCTAGGTGTAACGGGTTCGATTCCAGAGCGTCCCGTAAACTCGATTTTTCCCGTTTAAAATACATTGACCATTTTTCCAAAAGCTTTTAATGACACTTCCCGACCGCGCTGAGGGTCAAAATTTCACACAGCCATAAAAGGGACCATTCTCACATTAAAGCGACCGTAATAGTATCGTAAATGGTCGTTGGTTCGATTCTAGGGGGCGTAAACTATAACTTCTTAAAAAATGCAAAGGGAATTAAGGACTCATTTTAAGGTACTTCCTGAATTAATTTCCTTTTGAAATTCGGGGTTCTTATAAAGGTAATCGTATATAAGCGGTAAATGACAGTGATATTCGTAAGATGGCCTTGGTTCGACGCCGGGGCGGGAATAATGCTGGTGAAATATTTTCGAATTTTAAAAAATCCTAGCTTCCTTAATATGACACTTAGATCATTCACACTTTTTAAACAAATAGATACATATAAAATGTACTTTCAAAAAAATCAACAGTTGCCTTTGTGTCAAGGGTTCGATTCCAGAGGGTCCCGTAATCGCGATTTTCCCCGTTAAGAATGCATGGGGCCGTTTTTCAAATACTTTTAAAAATACTTTCAATTGAGTTACAGCGTTAAGATTGCATGTACCTATTGCTTATGTATATGTCTACGGAAAAATGTAGTATTTTACGCACAATCGGCCTGGGTTCGATGTCAGGAAGTGAAATATTTTTGAATTTTAAAAAATCGTAGCTCTCTTAATATCGTGCGTAGAAAATTCAAACTCATAACACAAATAGATAAGTTTATATTGTACTTTTAAAAAAATCAGCATGAGCCTATGTGTCACGGGTTCGATTCCAGAGCGTCCCGTAATCTCGATTTTTCCCGTTTAAAATACATCTACCATATTTCCGAAAGCTTTTTATGACACTTCCCAACCGCGCAGAGGTTCAGAATTTCAGACAGCCATAAAAGGGACCGTTCTCACTTAAAAGCGACCGTTTTTATATCGTAAATGGTCGTTGGTTCGATTCTAGGGGGCGTTAACAATAACTTCGTAAGAAATGCATAGGGAATTAAGGACTCACTTTAAGGTACTTCCTGAATGAATTTTTTTTTGATATTTGGAGTGTTTAAAAAGTAAATCATATTCAAGGGGAAGATAACAGTAATTTTCGTAGGATGACCTTGGTTCGACGCCGGGGCGGAAATAATGCTGCCGAAAGAAATGCATGGGAAATCGAATTCGGTGCATTTTCAGCTGCGTTAAGGTCCTTTACTTTATGTTTAAAACTTTATTTTTTACTAAAGATAAATTATTTCATTGCTTGCTGACAGCAAGCACACCTTTACTCGTATCTATTATATATAGACGCTTCGGGGGGATATATATAACATATATATAGGATATTAATGTCAGGCCCAAACCGCTTCGGCCAAGGAGCCGCCGATTTTTTTACGTGATGGCCCACTAAATCTCACTTAGGAAAAATTCGAAAACCGACCCTACTTATCATGGGTTCGATTCTAGGAGGTCCCAAAAATCGATTTTCCCCCGTAAGAATGCATGGGGCCGTTTTTCAAATAATTTTTAAAAATACTTCCCATTACGCTAGAAAAATGAGATTTCATACAGCTATTGCTATTATTGGTATCTATGGAAAAATGCTATTTTTTACGTACAAACGGTCATGGGTTCGATGCCAGGAGGTGAAAAAGTTTCAAATTTCGAAAAATCGTAGCTCTCTTAATATGATACATAGATCATTCAAACTTTCTACACTTATAGATACGTATATAGTGTACATCGAAAAAAATCAACACTGGCCTATGTGTCACGGGTTCGATTCCAGAGCGTCCCGTAATCTCGATTTTCCCCGTTAGGAATGCATGGGGCGGTTTTTCAAATAATTTTAAAAATACTTCCCATTAAGTTAAAAGAATAAGATTTCATGTAGCTATTGCTTATATATATGTCTACGGAAAAATGTAGTTTTTTACGTACAATCGGTCCTGGGTTCGATGCCAGGAGGTGAAATATTTTCAGATTTTGAAAAATCGTAGTTCCCTTAATATCGAACAAAGATCATTCAAACCTTCTGCAAATATAGATACATACAAAATGTAATGAGAAAAAAATCAGCACTTGCCTATGTATCACGGGTTGGATTCCAGAGCGACCCGTAATCTCGATATTTCCCGTTTAAAATACATTGGCCATATTTCCGAATGCTTTTTATAACACTTCCCAACCGCGCAGAGGTTCAAAATTTCACAAAGCCATTAAAGGGACCATTCTCATATAAAAGCTATCCTAAGATTATCGTAAAAGGTCGTTGGTTCGATGCTTATATATATATATATATATATATATATATATATATATATATATATATATATATTCCTGAATGTATTTCCTTCTGCAATTCGGGGTGTTTATAAAGTCCACCATACTCAAGCGAAAGATTACAGTAATTTTAGCAGGATGACCTTGGTTCGACGCCGGGGCGGGATTTTAGCTGCCGAAAGAATTCGTATTCAGTGCATTTTCAGCTGCGTAATGCCCTTTACTTTATGTTTAGCAACGTTTGAGCAAAGTAATCTTTCGAAAAATTTTATTATTCACTAACGATAAATTATTGCATTGCTGGCTGTAAGCAAGCGCACCTTTACTCGTATATATATATATATATATATATATATATATATATATATATATATATATATATATATATATATATATATATATATATATATATATATATATATATATATAATATATACCCTATCCTAGTTAACTAATTCTCCTTGTGAAATACATAGGGAATTTAGGACTCATTTTAAGGTACTTCCTGAATGAATTTCCTTCTGCAATTCGGGGTGTTTATAAAGTCCACCATACTCAAGCGAAAGATTACAGTAATTTTAGCTGGATGACCTTGGTTCGACGCCGGGGCGGGATTTTAGCTGCCGAAAAAAATGCCCCCCCGAAGCGTCTATATATAATAGAAATATATATTCATATATATAGGATATTAATGTCAGGCCCTAACCGCTCGGGCCACGCAGCCGCCGATTTTTTTACGTGATGGCCCACTAAATCGCACTTAGGAAAAATTCGAAAACCGACTCTACCTATCATTGGTTCGATTCTAGGAGGTCCCAAAAATCGACTTTTCCCCGTAAGAATGCTTGGGGCCTTTTTTCAAATAATTTTTTAAAATACTTCCCATTACGCTACAAACATGAGATTTCATACAGCTATTGCTATTATTGGTATCTATTGAAAAATGTTATTGTTTATGTACAATCGGGCATGGGTTCGATGCCAGAAGGTGAAATATTTTCAAATTTTGAAAAATTGTAGCTATCTTAATATGATACATAGATCATTTAAACTTTTAAAAGCTATAGATACGTATAAAGTGTACTTTGAAAGAAATCAACAGTTGTATATAAGTCACGGGTTCGATGCCAGAGTGTCCCGTAAACTCGATTTTTCCTTTTTAAAGCGTGACGAGCGGGTCCAATTCAATCCGAATTACGCTTACAGGTCTATTAGTCTCAAGCAAAAATTAACAATGATTAGCAATCGTAGCGCTAAATCAATTACTCCCTCGGGTATAAATTTCATAAACTAAAGTGCTATTCCAGATTTCGACTCGGAATAAACTGTAAATAAAAATAACAGCATTTATCTCAATTTCTCTTGCGACAACTTTTTCGTAAAGTACGAAACAAACAAAAATTTTAATGAAATGCAAGCAATAAGATTCGATTAGAAACGCTTACAGTTTATCATCAATTTCTTTCACCTTAATAATTAAGAACAAAGAAAGAAACGCATTTGTCTTTATTATCTGAATATTATATTATATTTTCTACTAAGGTATGATTACTCAAAAATTAATATAATTTGACTTTTATGTATTCATAAGGTGTAAAGAGTAATATGAGAAAAAACTAGTACTTTATATTAGATAGAATGAGAGAAATGGCAGTTCTAATATTTTTCTCGCAACGAGCTCGCTGCCATTTTCTCATTCCGCTATAAAATGTATTTCTTCTGTTATAAAGATGAAAAATCTTCATCAATATATAGAACCATCCTTTCTTATACATGTTTTACCAAAACTTCGGAAAAAAATGGATCGATATTAAAAAATTAGCATTTTATGCTGAGCGCGATGGCAGTTTTAATGTTTTTGGTCGCTAAGGCGATCATTTTTTTCATCGCACTTTAAATTTTATTTTTTTCGTCTAAGGATGAAAATCAATTCATCGTAGAATCATCCTTTCTCATCCAAAATTCATCAAAATTTAGAAAATAACCGATCTGTGAATTACCTAAAAGTTAAGAGAATAATTTAATCTCTCCAATTTCATTCAAATTAATCGTAATTACGGATATCTTTTATTGTGAAATAATAATTACGCAAGTTTAAATTTCATTCTTCAAGTAATTCAACAGTAATCAATTAAACTGAACTCTTCATTTATAAGATAACTGATTAAATATATTGTACTTTATCCACAGTTTTAACGCATCAATTTTTAACTCAATGAGGTATTATATATGGCCTAAGAAGTTCCACAGAATTATGCCGTCGATTGAAGTTTTGAGATATTTACAATGTAAAACCGGAAACAAAGGGGTGATTGCCGGAATTTAATGGAGGGATTTTGAATCCTTGAGTGACGTCTTTGCGTTTAGCATATCGTCTTATTATTCATAGTATTAGCATAATTGATCGAATTATTCTTGCGATAAATACATTTTCTATTTCCTTCTTTCCAGGTGAGCTTCGACTATCAATTACCACTTCTCTGTGAAATCTGATTGTAAGTAAATAAAGTCTACTGTTTTACGCCTATGAGAGAAATTGACTATCTACTCTTCGTATCATCTGCATTTCTTTTTTATCGAGACCTATTGTCTGATAGAAAGTTGAAAAAAGCATAAGGATGACAATTTAGATTCAAATCGGAAGATATTTCGACTCCCAACTTGGTGTTTTAGTTTCAAATTACATACATTTTATCATACGATCTATGATGAATTTATATCGTCATCTGTTATAGTATATTCCACCTATCATTTTTTCTCCCGGGAAGTCATCTGTGTCTTCACTTTTTGTCTCAAAAAGTATAATGTATATGAAGGCAAAGTTGCGATCAGCACCTTGATAGTTAGACAGGAAAGTGTGAAACTCTATTTTCACCTTCAGATACTACGAAGTTATGACGAAGGCCAACTCAAAAGGAGTAAATAATCACGATAATCACAAGAATAATTATTCTTAGGATAAATTTGTCTGTTTGTAGCCTTCAAAGTCAATCAAAAATGCCCATTTCGGAGATGGCATCATAAATTGTTTGTTTTTTAGTTATCATCTATAAATTGTGTCTTTTTATATTCCATTACGTATCTTCTTCTGAAAATTATCGGGTGAATCTAGTTATCGACATTCGGGCGATTAGAATCTCAGTAATAATTATTAATCGTCAAATGAACCGACAATTGAATCGAAATTCTCTTTTCATTAAAACGGCGACTTCTCAGTTACGGTCTTCAAAGTAAATTTTGAAATTACAATTTTTAATTGCTCGGAATTCTGTAATTCAGCAATACATATTTAATTTGCTTTAAAAATTTAAATGTTTTCCAATTATTTGACTAAACTTGGAATTAATCTTTATGCAAAGATGTTGGTGATTCGAAATATTTTTTTCCCAAAAAATGACTGAAAAAATATCACCTACCTTCGGGAGGTTTTTGGGGGGTTTCCCTCTCGACTAGGGCGAATTCCAGGCAGTATTACTTATGTCCCCCTGTAAATGTAGAGCTACCACCTGGTGCCTATTTGTAGTTCTAATATACAATAAATAAATTCAACCCATTAGGAATAAAATGTTTTCCTTCTAAAATCAAGAGGTCTTCGATGAGAGACAGTTATTTTCTATTAATCAAGTTCTTTAGTTAATTGCGATATTTGGCTTTAAAGTGAATCATCTTTTCGTCGAAAAGATTAGCTTCAGTAGATATTTATTATTTCACTTGCAATTGTACTCATTCCTCCAGTGGTTTCCTTCCTATGTTGCTCCAATATGGTGTCTGGAGAACTACTTAAGCATTTCATTCTCTCATAGTCCAGTGATGTGACAATGTGGTCTATCGCACCTCTTCGGAAACCTTCTGAACAGATAAAAGTGTTGTTTTCGTCCGTTATTCTCATTATCCTTTTGTAGATAACTCAAAGAAGGCTGATAGTACTTCAAATCATTCTTTTATGTGTGGTCTTTGAATGGTTCCAATCACTGGAGCATCCTCTTTAAATTATTTCCTTCCAGTTTAAACATTCTATATCCTCCCTTCATCTTTCTAATTTACTTCTTCCGATTCCCTCAATTGTCCTTTTGTTGTTATTTAGGCGAATTCCAAATTTCTTCGGGCTATTCTCGATGCCTATATTTTGCTAAAATTTCTCTTTAATCGCCAACTTGCAAAGCTCGATATATCTAGGTCTAAGTTCTTCAGTTCGTCCATTTTTATGTCCATGTAGTCCATTTCATATTCTGCTCCCTTATGTCGTCTCCCACTCTCTTGCTATTTTTTTCTTATACGTTGTGTACATTTTGTAATCACCACCACTTCATTTTGTCTCTACCCTCCTCTTCCTTTTGTCACCTGTTGTTCCGCTGCTGTTATTATATAGACATGGATGATCAGAGTAAAGATTTTTAATCTCGGAGGCCTTTAATATTGATTTCATAAACAATCATAATATCAAGTTGTATGAATGCTTAATTTACACCAAAAGATTTCATTATATTTCTTTAGCGTGTCAAGTTGATGTTATAAACGCGTCAATTTTGGAAGAGGTAAAGTACAGTTTATTCTTTATCGCTTCTAAGCATCATTCTGGCGAAAAAAAATCGACGAATACTATTTTCCTATATCTCCGGCAGATGGCGTCGCCCTTCTTCGTTACTGTTCCTCCGTGGCGAGGGGCATTTACGCCCAATAGCGAATATTTGTTTTCAGAATAGGATTTCAATCCAAAGGCGAGACTCGTAGGAAAGAACTCTTCGCTTGCTTTATTTGCGGTAGATTAATTTCAGGCAATGATCCGAATATGTGGCTATTATTATACACCGAACATTTCTAATTCCATCTATTCGCGAAAATAATTACATTCCTCGATACTTTTGAATTACAGAAGCAAATATTTTCCATCTCATTTAGGTGTGTTTATTGTCGAATTTCAAGCGGAACTAAGTTAATCGGTAGCAGAAATTATAAACAAAAGTTAGACTGATGTAAATAACTTGGTAAGTTTTATTTTGAAATTTAAGTAGGTCAATTTTATCATTTCGTGAAATATTAGGGGTATAAATAAAGTTATGTCTTATTCTCTGCATTTTTTCTCTTCTGAGGATGTCAACTCCTTCCATCAACTCCAAGGGTTGCTCTCCTTCCTTTGTCCCTTTTCGAATGTAACTTTGTTTTCATCAATGTTTCATAAATGCTTGGGTTTTCTGTACAAATGTGGTTTTAGGATTAACTCGTTCGTCGGCTTTCACTAATTTTAAAAGTATCAAAAGTAAATTTTCATTATGTGAACGTTGTGAGGAATTCATTATAGGAAATCTTTGAACGATATTGAAATTAAATAATTATTGACGAATCTCTATTAAGTGTAATATTTAGTCACAATAATTCTTTACAATTAATTTAGTATTTGTTAAATTAAGAAGTTATTATTTTCAGACATCATAGTATATGTAAGATAGAACAGTATCCTTACTCATATTTAGCCCCTATGATTTCAATACTTACAATTCCTCGATAGTTTTTTTTTATTATTGCTAATTCGAGTGATCCACAAAGTATCACGTTCCACTCATTAAAATGTACGAAATTGAGTAAACGAAATTTATAACGGAAAATGAAGAAATCAGTGTATTATATGCAATGTGTAGCATCAGTATAAAATGGAAGCATTGGGGGTGCATTATGGGGCTATATTATTAGAGCGTAAAGGAGGAATGGACCTGAATAAATCTTCTGGGCAGTATAGCGTTCCTAGGGCAGTTATAAAAGGTCGAAATACTGACAAAATCGCAGAGGGACTTGTTTCTGTCCCTCTATGAAGAAAAACTGTTTTTCCACAAAATTCAGAAGACCAATTGGTGTACTATATTTTAGAAATGGACGAACACCTTTTCAGTTCAACTGCTCGGATTATAAAACACATTGCGTTTCAGTTAGCTTCAAGAAATATTATTCCGCAGTTTCTCATCCAAAAGAGGCAAATGGCTTCGGAACTTTATTGGGTAACAGCTAGGACCCGTTTCGGCAGACAACATTTGAAAATGTAAACAAATTCTTTGATATCTTCAAAACGGCTTTTGAAAAAATAACTCAATATCAATGAATCCCGAGTAACAGAGGTCCAGTGTAAAGCATTGAAGATTTATTTAATGATTAAATTTTTATAACAAGCCTATATAAGGAGACGGTGGAGGAGGGATTTTCATTATGACTTTGTAGCAAATATTTTTTATAAATTTACCACTTAGCACTTTCCTCCTTATATATACTCCCTTTGTTTACTTATTGAGATGCTAATAAATTCTATGCAATATCAAATAAGACTCCTATTTTTTGTTAAACCCAATATAAAATGAAAGTAAGGGTCCTTTCCTAAATTTCAAGAAAGGGTCTCAACAAAACTTCATTTCGTCCCCCAAAAATAATAATAATATTGACTTTATTAGTCAATTTAGTGTGGTCTATATAGACCACTCTTACGTACACTCTTACTACTCAACTCTATATAGACCACTCTTACGTACACTCTTACTACTCAACTCTATATAGACCACTCTTACGTACACTCTTACTACTCAACTCTATATAGACCACTCTTACGTACACTCTTACTACTTAACTCTATATAGACCACTCTTACGTACACTCTTACTACTTAACTCTATATAGACCACTCTTACGTACACTCTTACTACTTAACTCTATATAGACCACTCTTACGTACACTCTTACTACTTAACTCTATATAGACCACTCTTACGTACACTCTTACTACTTAACTCTATATAGACCACTCTTACGTACACTCTTACTACTTAACTCTATGTAGACCACTCTTACGTACACTCTTACTACTCAACTCTATGTAGACCACTCTTACATTTAACCCCTACGGACTAACACAAGTACTTCCTAGACTAGAAAACTTTCTGATCCGTCAGGACTCGAACCTGAGACCTCGGGACCAGCATTCGGCCTCCGAAACATCCGGCAGCAGAAATAATCGCCTACGGAAGCACAGTCATGTTGCACCCCCTGCCAAACGTCGTAAGGCGGCAGGGTAAATATGCGTATATAGATGAAGATCTTGTAAATTATATGCTTTTATTTTTGAATCGCAATTCTTTCATTCTAAATGTGAGTATAGAAATGTACATAAGTATATATTTAGTATACCAAAATGAACATTTATAAACATAAATATAAATCTATGAACATAAATATATATTTGTACCTTCGTACTGTTACCTCTCTAAAACAGATCTCTGTCAATTAAACTTTTATACACGCTACGCTAATTCTTTGAAGCTACTTTCTCCTAAAACCCTAATAACGAAATGTAACGCCCTGTAAGCTCTTTTAACTATGCTGCTAATTTCCCCATTGTAAATCTTCAATTGTACTTAATACTTGTTATTAGCGGTCATTGCTTTCCATCCTAACCTGATTACCGAGGACATATTTCCAGTTTAAATTATTTCTCATTCATCTAAAACGTGTGAGTTTGGTTTTATTTAAACTATATTCTAGATTTAATTTAGATTCAACTACATTTCAACAATATCATTTAGATCCGGTTGTAAGTGCTGACAATCTTTTGAGCGTTTCTTTGTAAAATTAAGCAGTCGTATGTAGAGAGCCTTATTTTACATGTAATATTTGCTGTTTTAGGAAGAGGCTCTTAAAATACTTCCCTTTGGGACTACTCTTATCTTTGCTTTCTTAGATCTACATCTACATAAGTACCCTGCAAGCCGCCTTTCGGCGTGTGGCAGGGAGTGTAAACACCTATTCTATTTTACCGCGTATTTTAATCTATTGTTGTCGCATATTGTGCGTGGGAAGAAGGAATTCTTAAAACGATTCGTCCTAGCATCTATTTCTCGTATTTTACAGGCATTATCGGATCGGCCTAGATAGCAGGGGGGTCGCATAATTTCAATTACGTCTTCCGAAAACGTACTTTCTCTAAACTTATCTATTAAACGCAATCTGGCTGCTAATCTTCTATCTGCTAATGTTTCCCAACCTGCGTCTGATAATAGTTTCGTTACGCTTGCCTTTTTATCGTAGCAATTCTTTACAAATCTTATTGTTTTTCGTTGGACCTTTTCTAGTTCGCGGGTACTAATTTCGTCCGCGGGATCCCAAATACTAGATGCGTATTCTAGTTTTGGTCTTACTAACGCGAAGTAACAACGCTCTCTCACTCTTTCGTCGCTTTTACCTACGATACGCCTAATGAAGCCGAGTTTTCTTTTTGCTTTACCGCAAATATTCCGTATGTGTGTGCTCCAATTTAAGTTATTTGCGAGATTAATTCCGAGATATCTAACCGAGTCTACTACATTAACATCTAGTTCGTTAATTTGGTACGCTTTATTCATACGCATTTGTTTTCTTTCGAAGAAATTTACTACGGAGCATTTACTAACGTTAAGGTCAAGTTGCCATTTTTCGCACCAACGTTGGATACGAATTAAATCTCTTGACAAAGACACACGATCATCCTCGGTGGATTTTTCTCTATATATCACCGTATCATCCGCAAATATTCGCACTTTACTTTCGATATCGAAGCTCAAGTCGTTTATATATCTATTATATATAGACGCTTCGGGGGGATATATATCTATACATATAGACGCTTCGGGGGGATATCTATTATATATAGACGCTTCGGGGGGATATATCTATACATATAGACGCTTCGGGGGGATATATATATATACGAGTAAAGGTGCGCTTGCTTACAGCAAGCAATGTAATAATATATCTTTTAATAAAATGTAAGATTTTTCGAAATATTATTCTGAAAGGCCATTCTAAACATAACGTAAATGACATTTTCGCACGGAGCATTGCATTGATTTCGATTTCCAATGCATATCTTACTGCAGCATTATTACCGCCCTGGCGTCGAACCAAGGCCATCCAACGAATAAAACTGTCATTATTGGCTTGTGTAAGATTGACTTTATAAATATTCCGAATATCAAAAGGAAATTCATTCAGGAAGTACCTCAAAATGTGTCCTAAATTTCCTATGCATTTTAAATGGAGATATAGTTAACGCCCCTAGCATCGAACCAACGACCTTTAAGGACATAGTTACGGTCGCTTTTACGTAAGAATGGTCCCTTCTATGGCTGTGTGAAATTTTGAACCTCTGCGCGGTTGGGGAGTGTCATAAAAAGCTTTCGCAAATATGGCCAATGCATTCCTTATGACAAAAATCGAGATTACGGGACGCTCTGGATTCGAACCCGTGACACCTAGGGAAGTGTTGATTTTTTTCAATGTACACTACATAGGTATCTATACATGTACACAGTTTGAATGATCTAAATATCATATTAAGAGAGCTACGATTTTTCGAAATTTGAAACTTTTTCACCTCCTGGCATCGAACCCAGGACCGATTGTGCGTAAAATATTGCATTTTTCCGTAGACATATATATTAGCAATAGCTATATGAAATTTTATTCTTTTAGTTTAATGGGAAGTATTTTTAAAATTATTTGAAAAACGGCCCCATGCATTCTTAACGGGGAAAATCGAGATTACGGGACGCTCTGGAATCGAACCCGTGACACATAGGCAAATGTAGATTTTTTTCAAAGTACAATATGTACGTATCTATACGTGTAAAAAGTTTTAATGATCTATATATCATATTAAGAGAGCTACGATTTTTCAAAATTTGAAAATATTTCACCTTCTGGCATCGAACCCATGACCGGTTGCGCGTAAAACATAGTATTTTTGCGTAGATTTATATAATAGCAATAGCCATATGAAATTTCATTGTTCTATCTCAATGAAAAGTATTTTTTTAAATTGTTTGAAAAACGGCCCCATGCATTCTTACGGGGGAAAGTCGATTTTTGGGGCCTCCTAGAATCGAACCCATGATAGGTAGGGTCGGTTTCCCAATTTTTCCTAGGTGAGATTTAGTTGGCCATTACGGAAAAAAATCGGCGGCTCCGTGGCCCGAGCGGTTTGGGCCTGACATTAATATCCTATATATATATATGTTATATATATCCCCCCGAAGCGTCTATATATAATAGATATATATATAACATATATATATGATATTAATGTCAGGCCCAAACCGCTTCGGCCACGGAGCCGCCGATTTTTTTACGTAATGGCCCACTAAATCTCACTCAGGAAAAATTGGGAAATCCACCCTACCTATCATGGGTTCGATTCTAGGAGGCCCCAAAAATCGACTTTCCCCCGTAAGAATGCATGGGGCCGTTTTTCAAACAATTTAAAAAAATACTTTCCATTGAGATAGAACAATGAAATTTCATATGGCTATTGCAATTATATATATCTACGCAAAAATGCTATTTTTTACGCGCAACCGGTCATGGGTTCGATGCCAGGAGGTGAAATATTTTCGAATTTCGAAAAATCGTAGCTCTCTTAATATGATACATAGATCATTCAAATTTTTTACGCTTATAGGTAAGTATATTATGTACCTCGAAAAAAATCAACAGTTGCCTACGTGTCACGGGTTCGATTCCAGAGCGTCCCGTAATCTCGATTTTCCCCGTTAGGAATGCATGGGGCCGTTTTTCAAATGATTTTAAAAATACTTCCCAATAAGGTAGAAGAATAATATTTCATGTAGCTATTGCTAATATATATGTCTACGGAAAAATGTAGTATTTTACGTACAATCGGTCCTGGGTTCGATGCCAGGAGGTGAAATATTTTCAGATTTTAAAAAATCGTAGCTCCCTTAATATCGTACATAGATCATTCAAACCTTCTACAAATATAGATACATACAAAATGTAATTAGAAAAAAAATCAGCATTTGCCTATGTATCACGGGTTCGATTCCAGAGCGTCCCGGAATCTCGATTTTTCCCGTTTAAAATACATTGGCCATATTTCCGATAGCTTTTTATGACACTTTCCAACCGCGCAGAGGTTCAAAATTTCACACAGCCATAAAAGGGACCATTCTCACTTAAAAGCGACCGTAATAGTATCGTAAATGGTCGTTCGTTCGATTCTAGGGGGCGTTAACAATAACTTCGTAAGAAATGCATAGGGAATTAAGAACTCATTTTAAGCTACTTCCTGAATGAATTTCCTTTTAAATCTGGAGTGTTTATAAAGTCAAACATACTCAAGCGAAAGATTACAGTAATTTTAGCAGGATGACCTTAGTTCGACGCCGGGGCGGGGTTTTAGCTGCCAAAAGAAATGCATCGGAAATCGTATTCAGTGCATTTTCAGCTGCGTTAATGCCCTTTACTTAATGTTTAGCAACGTTTGAGCAGAGTAATCTTTCGAAAAATTTTATTATTCACTAAATATAAATTATTGCATTGCTTGCTGTAAGCAAGCGCACCTTAACTCGTATAACATATATATATATAGGATATTAATGTCAGGCCCAAACCGCTTTGGCCACGGAGCCGCCGATTTTTTTCCGTAATGGCCAACTAAATCTCACCTAGGAAAAATTGGGAAACCGACCCTACCTATCATGGGTTCGATTCTAGGAGGCCCCAAAAATCGACTTTCCCCCGTAAGAATGCATGGGGCCGTTTTTCAAACAATTTAAAAAAATACTTTCCATTGAGATAGAACAATGAAATTTCATATGGCTATTGCAATTATATATATCTACGCAAAAATGCTATTTTTTACGCGCAACCGGTCATGGGTTCGATGCCAGGAGGTGAAATATTTTCAAATTTCGAAAAATCGTAGCTCTCTTAATATGATACATAGATCATTCAAATTTTTTACGCTTATAGGTAAGTATATTATGTACCTCGAAAAAAATCAACAGTTGCCTACGTGTCACGGGTTCGATTCCAGAGCGTCCCGTAATCTCGATTTTCCCCGTTAGGAATGCATGGGGCCGTTTTTCAAATGATTTTAAAAATACTTCCCATTAAGTTAAAAGAATAAGATTTCATGTAGCTATTGCTTATATATATGTCTACGGAAAAATGTAGTATTTTACGTACAATCGGTCCTGGGTTCGATGCCAGGAGGTGAAATATTTTCAGATTTTGAAAAATCGTAGCTCCCTTAATATCGTACATAGATTATTCAAACCTTCTACAAATATAGATACATACAAAATGTAATTAGAAAAAAAATCAGCATTTGCCTATGTATCACGGGTTCGATTCCAGAGCGTCCCGGAATCTCGATTTTTCCCGTTTAAAATACATTGGCCATATTTCCGATAGCTTTTTATGACACTTTCCAACCGCGCAGAGGTTCAAAATTTCACACAGCCATAAAAGGGACCATTCTCACTTAAAAGCGACCGTAATAGTATCGTAAATGGTCGTTCGTTCGATTCTAGGGGGCGTTAACAATAACTTCGTAAGAAATGCATAGGGAATTAAGAACTCATTTTAAGCTACTTCCTGAATGAATTTCCTTTTGAAATCTGGAGTGTTTATAAAGTCAAACATACTCAAGCGAAAGATTACAGTAATTTTAGCAGGATGACCTTAGTTCGACGCCGGGGCGGGGTTTTAGCTGCCAAAAGAAATGCATCGGAAATCGTATTCAGTGCATTTTCAGCTGCGTTAATGCACTTTACTTAATGTTTAGCAACGTTTGAGCAGAGTAATCTTTCGAAAAATTTTATTATTCACTAAATATAAATTATTGCATTGCTTGCTGTAAGCAAGCGCACCTTAACTCGTATATATATATATAGGATATCTATACATATAGACGCTTCGGGGGGATATATATATATATAGGGGATATATATATATAGGATATTAATGTCAGGCCCAAACCGCTTTGGCCACGGAGCCGCCGATTTTTTTCCGTAATGGCCAACTAAATCTCACTTAGGAAAAATTGGGAAACCGACCCTACCTATCATGGGTTCGATTCTAGGAGGCCCCCAAAATCGACTTTCCCCATTTAGAATGCATTGGGCCAATTTTCAAATGATTTTAAAAATACTTCCCATAAACCTAGAAAGATAAAATTTCATGTAGCTATTGCTACGATATATATCTACGGAAAAAAGCTATCGCTTACGTGAAACTGGTCATGGGTTCGATGCCAGGAGGTGAAAAAGTTTCAAAATTCGAAAAATCGTAGCTCTCTTAATATGAAACATAGATCATTGAAACGTTTTACACGTATAGATACGTACCTAATAAACTTTGAAAAAAATCAACACTTGCCTATGTGTCACGGGTTCGGTTCCAGAGCGTCCCGTAATCTCGATTTTCCCCGTTAAGAATGCATGGGGCCGTTTTTCAAATAATTTTAAAAATAATTCCCATTAAGTTAAAAGAATAAGATTTCATGTACCTATTGCTAATATATATGTCTACGGAAAAATGTAGTATTTTATGCACAATAGGTCCTGGGTTCGATGCCAGGAGGTGAAATATTTTTGAATTTTAACAAATCGTAGCTCTCTTAATATCGTACATAGACCATTCAAACATTTAACACGTATAGATACTTACAAAATGTAATTGGAAAAAAATCAGCATTTGCCTATCTATCACGGGTTCGATACCAGAGAGAACCCATAATCTCCATTTTTCCCGTTTAAAATACATTGGCCATATTTCCGAATGCTTTTTACAACACTTCCAACCGCGCAGAGGTTCAAAATTTCACACAGCCATTAAGGGGACAATTCTCATATAAAAGCTATCCTAAGATTATCGTAAAAGGTCGTTGGTTCGATGCTAGGTGGCGTTAATTAACTCTCCATGTGAAATACATAGGGAATTTAGGACTCATTTCAGAATACTTCCTGAATGAATTTCCTTTTGCAATTCGGGGTGTTCATAAAGTCCACCATACTTAAGCGAAAGATTACAGTAATTTTAGCAGGATGACCTTGGTTCGACGCCGGTGCGGGATTTTAGCTGCCGAAAGAAATGCATCGGAAATCGTATTCAGTGCATTTTCAGCTGCGTTAATGCCCTTTACTTAATGTTTAGCAACGTTTGAGCAGAGTAATCTTTCGAAAAATATTATTATTCAATAAAGATAAATTATTGCATTGCTTGCTGTAAGCAAGCGCACCTTTACTCGTATATATATATATATATATATATAGGATATTAATGTCAGGCCCAAACCGCTTCGGCCACGGAGCCGCTGATTTTTTTAAGGAATGGCCCACTAAATCTCACTCAGGAAAAATTTGAAAACCGACCCTACCTATCATGGGTTCGATTCTAGGAGGTCCCAAAAATCGACTTTCCCCCGTAAGAATGCATGGGGCCGTTTTTCAAACAATTTAAAAAAATACTTCCCATTACGTTAGAACAATGAGATTTCGTGTGGCTATTGCTATTATCTATATCTAAGGGAAAATGTTTTTGTTTACGCGCAACCGGTCATGGGTTCGATGCCAGGAGGTGAAATATTTCCAAATTTCGAAAAATCGTAGCTCTCTTAATCTGATAGATAGATGATTCAAATTTTTTAAACTTATAGGTACGTATATAATATACTTCTAAAAAAATCAAAACCTGCCTACGTGTCACGGGTTCGATTCCAGAACGTCCCGTAATCTCGATTTTCCCCGTTAAGAATGCAAGGGGCCGTATTTCAAATAATTTTAAAAATACTTCCCATTGAGTTAGAAGTATAAAATTTCGTGTAGCTGTTGCTACTATACATATCTACGGGAGAATGCTATAGATTACGTGTAAATGGTCATGGGTTCGATGCCAGGAGGTGAAATATATTCAAATTTCGAAAAATCCTAGCTTCCTTAATATGACACTTAGATCATTCACACTTTTTAAACTAATAGATACATATAAAATGTACTTTGAGAAAAATCAACAGTTGCCTATGTGTCACGGGTTCGATTCCAGAGTGTCCCGTAATCTTGATCCTTCCCGTTTAAAATACATTGGCCATATTTCCGAATGCTTTTTATAACACTTCCCAACCGCGCAGAGATTCAAAATTTCAAACAGCCATACAAGGGACCATTATCATTTAAGAGCATCCCTAAGATTGTCGTAAAGGGTCGTTGGTTCGATGCTAGAAAGCGTTAACTATATCTCCATTTGAAATGCTTAGGGAATTAAGGACTCATTTTAAGTTACTTCCTGAATGATTTTCCATTTGAAATTCGGGGTGTTTATAAAGTCAATCATACTTAGGGGAAAGATAACAGTGATTTTAGCAGGATGACCTTGGTTCGACGCCGGGGCGGGAATAATGCTGCCGAAAGAAATGCATGGGAAACCGAATTCGGTGCATTGTCCACTGCGGAAATGTCCTTTACTTATCATGACTTATCCGAATAATCTTTCGTAAATTGTTACGTTTTATTAAAATTTATATTTTTCGATTGCTTGCTGTGAGCAAGCGCACCTTTACTTGTATATAAGAATAGAAGTGGCCCAATTACGCTGCCCTGTGGAACGCCCGAGGTAACTTTGACTTTGTTTGAAGTCACGCCATCAAGTAAAACTTGTTGTTCCCTATCGCGGAGAAAATCCCTTATCCAGTTAATTATTTCTTTATTTATACCGATTAATTTTAGCTTGTAAATTAATTTGTTGTGCGGGACTGTGTCGAAAGCGTTCTTAAAATCGAGGAAGATAGCATCTACTTGCTTCAAATTCTCGGCTGATTTCAGGATATCGTGAACGAATAACGCTAGCTGAATTTCGCATGATCTAAATTTTCTGAAGCCATGTTGGTTCTTATTGAAAAAATTAACTCTATCTAGGAATTTCATAAGTGAGCTGACAACGATATGCTCCATCACTTTTCCCGACAGTGAACTTAACGATATTGGTCTATAATTACTTGGGTCCTCTTTAAGTCCCTTTTTATAAACGGGCGTAACGTTAGCTATCTTCCAGTCTATTGGTACGCTGGCTTCATTAATTGATTTACAAAAGACGATTTGGAGGAAAGGGGCTACACTACTTGCGAGTTCTTTTAACACTCTGGCCGGGATACCTTCGGGACCTGGGGATTTATTTGGGTTTATTTTGCGCAAGAGTTTAATGATTCCGTCTACAGAAAAACTAATATCCGACATCTCCGTTATTGTTTTTATTTCCGGTAGGGTATTAACACTGTTATCAGATCTAAAAACGGTTTGATAAAACTTGTTCAAGACATTCGCTTTCGGCTTCGGATCGCTAGCTACATTTCCGTCGGTGTCCTTTAATGAAGTTACGGTTTGAGGTTTTCCTTGCGTTTCTCTAACGTATGACCAGAACGCTTTAGGATCTTCTGTTAAACTATCTCCGAGAAATTTTTGCTTAAAGTTACGAAGGGCATTACGCATGACACGTTTTGTTTCGGATTTCGCCTGTTTATATTTATCTAATAATGACGATATAACTGCGTTCTGTTCCGACTGCTCTATTCCTATGTGGGCCCTTGCTTTTCTATAGAGAGTTCTCTGTTTCTGCAGTGCTTTTCTAACCTCTTTGTCATACCACCTTGGTTCGCAGTCATTTTTTGAAAATTTCGACGGTATATAAAATAGATGGGTACCTACTTTACGTCTTTGCATTCGCTGGTGAAAGAATTCCCAATTCAATTCTCTTTTTCGTCAAATCCTATCTCCCGTATTTTTTTAATAGCTATTTATGGTTGACCATATCAAACGCCTTGGAAAAGACTGTCCATTGTTCCGCTAAATCAAACTCAGCTGGTTGAGAATATCCATTACGAGAGCCATACTGCATTTTTCCTTTGCTCTCCGTATATACTTAAATCTGTTCCATTTACATACGACTCCTATTGAACCTATAATTATTTACTTCCGAACGAGATCTCTCCTTGTGTATGGAAACATCATCTCCAAGCGAGATTTACTTCATTTATGGTAACAGATCGCTACACTCCATAATTTCAGAGCTTCTCCTGAAATTTTGTCCTAAGGACAATTCTCAATTTGAGAAATTCAACATCGTCGCTGTTGATACTGATTAAAGAACCAATCATTAAAAAGCTTTTTCTCTTTTTATTTGTGCTACACGGGTATGTAAGCTCGCCGCTCCATACAGTATATAAGTACTTACACTGTACCATTGCTTTGTAACGGGCGGAGTAACTGTAAAACAATCCATCCTTAGCCATAATTTATTGCAAATTTCACGATAATTCTGCCCTTTAATGTTTTATCTTATGAAATCTAAGCGTCTGTTAAACCTCCTGAGATTCTGGTTGTAATATTTAGAGTTACCGCTCAGTCCCTCCTTAAGAAAGAACGCCTCTTGTAGAACGGATATGAAACTACCAGTCTTCTACTTTATTCGCCTCTCCTTGAAAATTCACCCCTAGGAATTCTCGAAATACTTGTTGTTTTACGTTCTATACTTTTATCCAATATATATCTATGAGTATTGTGCTTAAATCGCTAATACCCTTCACTACCTCAGTGCTTAGAGAGAATAACGGAGGAGAAACAATGTTATAATTTTCAATGGGAAAGTCAACTACTTGCGTACTTGCCTGTCCTTAAAGGTTGCGCTTACCTATCTTGCCCTGTGTTTTGAATATTCTCTCCAAGTTGCTGCATTACGTTTGAGTTAAAGATGAAGTTCATTTTTGTTCTTATTATGTTTTGGAGAAGGTATATGATAGCTTTATTATTCTTCATGTAGTATTTAGAATTGTAGAAAATGTTCGCTAAAATGATCTCCCACCAATTAGTTTTTTTTACATTTACATCACTACCCCGCAAACCGCCTTGTGGCGTATGGCAGGGAATGTTTAAATATATTTAAATTATATGAGCCATGAAAAATAAAATAATAAGACAGCAGTTAAATTGATAAAAGTTTGCCAGAAAAAGAAAATGATTGAAGAAAAAAAAAACGAACAGTACTAACCCGGTTCGAACCACGTATGATGTTATTGAGATTCTAACACGCTAGCACCACGCCACCATTTCCTTGCTGAAAAATCGTTGCCGCGGGGGTTATATTTGTAGCGGCTAGAATTGACGATTTTTAAACATTTATTACAAAGAAAAGAGGGAGCGTTGGCCACTAGTATTTTCAGGTTGTTACAAGTAATATCTAAGCTACACTTCCATAACGGTCTCATTCAATATCCCGTGCAGCAGTCCTAAAGGTCCCCTTGTCAGTTGATTCTCTTTCAATGTCACTGCGATAGCACAAACACTTGTTACATTCAGTAGTAATTCATCGTTTAAAGCTCACATTCAGGATATAGGGTCAGCTGATAGGACGCTCTGACTATGTAACCGCGTTCTCAAGGGATGTCAATCCAACGTCAAAGAGGTTGTTTTGTTAGCTCGCCCGTTACTTGAATATTGTTGCGCAGTGTGGAATACGACAAGGGTTTGATCGCTGAGTTTGGACGCGTACAGCGCAGAGCGATTCGTTAAAGGGGACGATAAATTTGACAGCAGTGTATCGAAAATGATAGAATCCCTCGGCTGGGAAACTTTAATAAGTGTTAGAAGAAACGTGTATAGGCTCAAATAATCCGAGAAATTCTAGAAGTAGCGACTTAAATGATGAGATAAGAGACACTCTTAGCGAACATAATTTTTGGCATCTAAAAAATTTCGTGAGATAATCGCACGAACGGAAATGTATTAATGGTCTTTCGATAGTATTAAATGCCCGAAAAGAGTAGTGAGACTGAATTTCCTTAATGCGATGCTCGGGTCTCCCGTTGCCGAGGTGGTCCCGCAGAGTGGCTTCCGTTGCTGAGGGTATCTTTTAAGTGTTCGTCGGCTCTCGGAGTCTTCTCTGACTTCCCGAGACTCCCAATTGAGACTTCCGTACCATGTGTGTCAATATTCATTTATGACTCATTCCGCTTTGTGTCCCAACATTCCATCGTGACAATATCCCGTTATTTTGGGGACCTTTGCATATTGGTGGCTCTTCACACCCAACCAGGCAATACCCCGCACTCACAACAGTGCTGACTAACGAATTCTAGTTTTGTACCGCTGATGAGGTAAGCAGTTTGGCTAGAAGTTTCTGGGATCGAGTCATACTCATTGCTACACATTTTTCTACGTTTAATTCGAGCTGTCAATCTTTACACCATTCGGTAATGGCGTCCAGGTCCTGCCGGTTTGAATCGCAAAAGACTGTAACTTAATTATATTAAATTATTCATTCTTCTTAATTTCTTCCCGATTTATTCTTATCTTTTATTACCAGTGTTTTGAAGTAATTATTAAATTTATCTTGTCTTTAAGTGTGTTTTCTTTAAAGTCTCGTTTTATTGAAATATTTGTTGGACGCTCTGTATTCTTCGCCTTATTTTAATGCTAACGAGATATTTATAGAAGGAAATGTAATAATGAATAGACGGATTTTTATACTTGATGCTAAAATGAAGCTGCGAATCTGATGAACGAGTTCTATAATGGATAACATTTAATTGTTTTACTAAATGTTGCTTTTTTTCTTCGTTTCATGCCGCATAGCATTGGAAGTATATCAAGGTCAGTATTTTGAAGTAATACATAATTCGCGTCATTTTCTATAAATTTCCATGGGAAAGTCTTGAACAAAAAGAGTTTCGCTAAAAAGCAATCCAAGCTGATCGTTTCCATAGATCGGCGCCCCTTTCACTTTAATGATCGCAGGTTCGTTTACTGCTTCTACGATCAATTCGCTTTATCCAGTTTGTTCTTATTTTAACCATCCATCTTCTTTTGGTGTTTGTGACGTATGCATTTGTTGTTAATTCTCGCAATAAGTGTTTATGATTGCCACATAAAGCATAATATTTTCCCTTATCTCTAATATTCTTTTATTTTTCAAATATCTTTGAAAAATTATTTAAATTACGGATAGAGGGT
Source organism: Pantala flavescens (assembly GCA_020796165.1). Classification (NCBI taxonomy): domain Eukaryota; kingdom Metazoa; phylum Arthropoda; class Insecta; order Odonata; family Libellulidae; genus Pantala; species Pantala flavescens. The sequence goes on along the minus strand of CM036880.1, from coordinate 34,690,595 downwards.
ACGAAGATTTTTTTTCATGCTACAACTGAATATTCATTTCTTTGGTTAAAAAATAACGACTTAATTATCGTAATTACTTTAAAAAAATATTGTTAATGCATAAATAAATGATGCGATATATTTTTATGAAAGAAACAATTAGCATTAGTAAAATATTGCTTGATTTTAATGTTAGTGTATTTTGGAAACCAATAATATATTGAACTAATATTTTAAGAGCATCGATTTCAAATAAATCACAATTTTTTATACAGAAATTCAAACGATATGATTATTATGATAATATTGATAGAATCTGAGAAAAATCATCAGTGAATCTCTTTTCTCTTTATTCAGACTTACACGTGTTTGCACGTGTGTTCCAGCTCATCATCATCTTGCTGTTCCCCGACCGTAAGTGGTGTATCCACTATACCTTCTGTGTCGTTGTTTTTTCGTTTTTCTCCTAGCTGCAATTCTAGTATCATCTGTTTTTATTCACTTAAATGTTTTATTAACTTCATCTTCTGTATTTTTATATTGATCATTGATATTTTTATTACTTTTTTATTTTAGCTAATTCAGTAATTGGTTTCAGTATTTAGTATCGTAATTTATGAAAATCTATCCTATAATTGAAGTAATTTTCAAGATAGTTTTAGCGCTATTTCTATTCATTATGAAATTATTGCAATGTAATTTAGTTAATTTTAGACAATCCTTATTCTGTTGCTACTGAAGTATATCTTAAAATTTTTAATTTTATTCACTAATTTATACAACTTGTGAACTTCTGTTCACCGTATATATCTAGAACTTCATTTCTGACTCATATTTGCTCTTAACTCATTCTACTTATTATGAAGCTATGTAGCCAATATACCCGTAAGAGCATCATTCAATTTAAATTTTCTCAAGCAATCTTACTTTGCTGAGCTAAATTTTCCGTTCGAGTCTAATTCATTGTTCTTCTTCTCTGCAGGCCAGTCGTCATGTTAACAACTTGTTCGAGGATCTACGTGATGGTCACAACCTCATATCTCTCCTCGAGGTACTTTCGGCAGAGCATCTGGTGAGTATCTTTATTTATTTAAATAGATTAATGAAAATTTTTTTCTGTTTTTTTTTTTTTTTAATCTTTACGAAAATGAATGCGGTATGCGATTGAAACTTTTCTGTTTTGAGAATGTTCGCTCAAATCTAACAATCAGATCCCTTATCTGTTGTCCTTAGGACACCCAGCTGAGAAAAGGGTTCAGTCATAATAAAAATTCGTTAATGACAATACCGTTGAACGTAAATTATTAGAATTCGAGCAAAAATAAATTCAGTATTTTCTGAGAAAATTTCTCGAAGTTTTTTTTCTTACGTTAACAGGACGGAAAGTAGCAGGCAACTACATTTTTCAACTCATTTTGCCATTAAATCACGGTATTTCCGTGACGTTTTTATTTATTATTTATGTATATAAGTATTTATTTATTATTCCGAGAAGAAAATCATGACCAATTCTCAGGATTTATTGAAAGTGTAACTTTTTTATTTTTCCTTCGATTATTATAATTTTCAAACTTAAATAATTTGCACTAGGTTGTTCGCAAATCTTTTTCCTAATTATTGATCAGGTTTAAAACCAAATTCTTTCAATTTCATTTTTCTCAACAAAATCGGTAACAGCGCGCTGGATCTTCCCATTTAAAATACACAGGGCCATAAGAAATACGTGGTCTCTTAATGATGTGAAGAGACCACGTATATCAGAGTATAGATGTGGTCTTACTAATGCGTTCTCTCACTTTTTCGTCATTTCAATACGCCTAATTAAGCTGTTTTCTATTTGCTTTACCGCACATGTCTCGTAGGTGCGTGCTCATGTTTTAGTGAGAGTAAAGCCGAGATATTTAACCACTACTTTAATATCTGATTCGTTAACTTGGTACGCTATACCCAACAACTATTTTTTCGAAGAAATTCACTACGGAGCATTTACTATTGCTAAGTTATTAAATGATTTTCGTCAACTCCATTTTTGTTTTATCTCCGCTAAGGTATTTACGCTGTAATCAGATCTAAAACAGTTTGGTAAAACTTATTCAAGACGTTTGCTTTCATCTTCGGATCGCTGGTTACAATTCCATCTGTGTAATGAAGTTTGAGGCGTTTCTTGCTCTAACGAATGACCAGAATGCTTCACGGCCTTTCCGAGAACTTTTTGCTTAAAGTAAGCACACGTTTCAGATTTCGTCTGTTTATTCTTTCCTAATAATTAAGATCCATCTCCGATTCGTCCATTTCTTTGAGGGCTTTTCTCTGTTTCCGCAGAGATTCTCTTTGTCGTACCAACTAAGTTTGCAGTCATTTTTTGAAATTTTTGACGTTTTATACAAAAATATATACTTATGTATTATTTCCACAAAGGTTTTCCAAGTTCGTCGGAGGACCTGCACGCGATTTAAATGAATGGAAATTTATTAAAGAGCTTTGTTGTAGCCCTCTAAATTCGCTTTGGAGTTAAGTAAAATTTTCCTTTTAGGCTTCTACTTATCTTTTATATGGTTGGACAATTGCCACTATTTAGAACGTTGTCCCACATCGTATTAAAAAAATCTCATTTGGGTTAAAAGTGATACTGTTTCCTCAGTAAAAAATAAGTACAGAGCATACTGCTTAAGGAACCCAAATCCACTAACCAGGAACACCTTTGTGATTTTAAGCCGGCATACGAAATTCCTTTAAAACGCGATAATAATAATTATACTATATCGATCTCTCAATCGGCATCCAAAGCATTTTTGGACCATAATAAATTCTCGTCGAATTTTTCGGAAAAACTTCATCTCAATGAAAAAACAGCTACGGGTTCTAATAGATCAGAGGTTCCCAAACTTTTTTGTGTCGTAGACCCCTTGCCATGTTTTTTGATTTTCGGTAGACCCCCTACATACCTGAAATTATTTTTTTGTAAATATCTTAGTGTTAAAAACATAAAGTAAAAAGACATTACTACATTTATTTTTTAACAAATGCATGAAAATATGTACGAAAATACAACTATTAAAAAGCATTAGAATCAGCACTATTATTTTATCAAGGACTCTATCCGTCTTACAACGATAAGGGCTGCCAGTGGAGCCGAGGTCAGTAAGTTTGCAATCGCCCGCTACAGGTGACAGTAAAGGCATCGATTCTAATTATAAACATTTTACTGTAACCATGAAGCAGCAAACTGGAACTTCAGATTGTTACACATAAATATCGCGTTTCACACCAATCCTGTGAGGGATGGGTACGCAACCTGCCCTACAGCCCTATGCGGCCGTGGGCAAGGATTTAGGCGGCCGTGGATGTGTGGACAATTGCTGTAAAACATTTATTTTATACCATATTAGGTAACGCACAATTGTTTACGTATAGGATATTGAATATGTCACATATATCATACTCCGTTTTAATGTAAAATTAGTATATTTTTACATAAATCATAAAGCATTTTATTTTATTGGACTTACTGGCGGCCGTTCCTAAAGTAAAAAGTCTGTAGTGCGGCCCTCAATAGCGAAAAGGTTGCGCATCCCTGCTGTAAGGTATAACATTTCACATTGCCAAAATTTCATGAACGTACAACACATATTATACAATATTATAATGTAAGTAATTAGGTACTATCAGTGTATGTTGAGATCCACTATCATGGACCCCGATTTTCAATTCATGGACCCCCAAATATTTTTTTCACTGATGTAGACCCCTTACAGGTTGTCAGACCCCAGGGGCCCCACAAATCACGCCTCTCATTTATACCATGCGATAGATTATATCAAAAAACACTATCGACTGGATGTTTGTTATATTGATTTTACTAAAGCTCTTGACTCGGTAGATCATTCACTCCTTAATTACAAGCTCCATCACAGATACGGTATTAATGGTCATTTTCTCTCACTTATTAAAAGTTTCCTCCTTGATAGAACCCAGAGGGTTGTGATGAACAATTACTACTCTTACTGGACTCGTGTCCTTTCCGGCGTTGCCCAAGGAAGTGTTCTCGGGCCTTAATTATTTACATTATATATCGACGACCTCCCAGAAGTAATCAGTAATGAATCGACACTTCTGCTATTTGCTGATGACTGTAAAATCATTAAAAATATTTCCTCAATTATAAATCTTTCAATTTTACAAGATTCGATTAGTGAATTAAAAAAATGGTCTGGAAACTGAACTTAAATCAAGCATCATGACCATCACTTTATAAAAGAAAAGATATCCAAAGATAACCAAATCAGCATCAAGAATGTCTCCAGAGTTACTTCCATTTAAGATCTTGATGTGGTCTTTTATGAAAGACTTAAATGTGTAGAAACCGAAATTATGTAAAGAGATATCTATGCTACGTTTGGAGATGTTCTTCACTCTCTCACCGCTTCCTCACTTATTGCCATATGGACTTAGGATCCTCTCGAATCTTAAATTTATTTTTAAAAATAGTCTATTTTAGAGTACCGTCTTATAAAGCCATAGCAAAAACTCATCTCCTAAATTAATATCAATTCAATTAAAACTTCGCACTCTTTCTCGGACAAATAACACAATTGGTTCACCATTCCTCTCTTTCCGGGTTCCATCAAGAACAACTCATTTATCCGATGTGTTCTTTTTAGATACGTCTATCAGCTGCGAACTCTTCATAACTACAGTTTTCAATTCCCTTTCTTAATCTCTTTGATCCTTTCCTCTGAAGTCACTCCTAAACATGGTTCCCAAAGACTGACGTAGATCCGGGAAAATATTTAATATTTACGTAATAATTAGATTATATTATCATTTGTTGTTGTTTTTATTACTATTGTATATTATTTTGAATGCCTTTGTGTTTAATTTTATATAGTATATTATTTTTATATTCTTTAATTTATTGTTTTGAGAGTCTTCGCATACAGACTTTCGCCTATGATTTTGGTCGTCCATCCAGAGTTTCGGGACGAGTTTGGCGTAGATCTTTTGCATCGCCAAATGTTCAGTGATAATGGCGTGCACTGTCATTTAATTGATGCCCATTCGACCTGTGATCATGCGGTTTAAATTTAGCACTTCACGCACGCTTCTCGTCAGTTCTTGGCGTCGGTGGCCGTCCAACGCGAATCTCGTCCTTCACACACTCCCGGCAAGAGCCTCTTAAAAACAGCAATTTGTGAAATACTTGGTCAGTCATACCCAACGTTACCCGATTTCTCAAGTCCAACACAATATTCGATCGCGTACCGCTGTTCAATCGTTCGCTGCATTTTAAGCACCGAGTCACTCGATAGGGGTCAACGAAATACTCGATTTACCCCAAGGACTCGCAGTTCACTGACCCTTATCCCGTTTTGTAGGTCTGCACTACTGAGATTGCTGATATTTTATAGTGCGCTTGCCGTGCGACGTACAGTAGGTCGCACAGTGGGCTAGAATTGAAAAAGTCGGCAAAAAAATACGAAATCATTTTCTTGAGTACAGACTTAGAAACTTCGCACGGTCAATTAAAAAAAATTGTGCATCGACTATTAAAGTCATTTAACTTGGTTCCCTCGCATTTAAATTTTAAAAGGGGTCTAAGTTGGCTAAATTTTGAGAAAAACGGCTGTTTCCGATTTTTCGCAGAATTCTTTAATTTCAAACTAACGGTTAACCAAAATAAACCATAAAATAGTACAAAAAACTGTTTCGTGTTATAAACCTATTCTTTATACTTCATTATACTCAATTTGAATGATCATACTTGAAAATTTGACGACTTTACAGGACAAAATGGAGGGATCTTATTTTTTTATATCCTATCTTATTTTTTAATATCCTCCTTTTATTACTACTTTCCTCGCATAAAGCGAGGAAAGTAGTTGCGATGTACATCGATGCGCACGGAGTTACTTATACCACAGTACTCGTGGAAGCTTCCTGAAGGAGGATCTGAAATAGAATCCTGCGCCTTTTTGCGCCATTGAAATAAAATCGACTTCTATATATCGATGCAACGGATAAACGCTTCCTTTTAGTATTACATTATTTAAACTATATTTCACAGTTACGAACATTTTTAGGTTTAATTTATGCAATTTCATGTTGATAAATATTCTGTTCTTTGTTACATCTTAAGACGCAAATTTTATCCCTTGGACATTTAATTTATTTATTGTATATTAGAACTACAAATAGGCACCAGGCCAAGTGGTATCTCTAAATGATGTATACTTCGCATTTACTACGGATAATATGCATAAAAATATATTTAATGAAATAAGTTCTGCCTAAACTACATTTATCGTCCAAAGAATTAGACATTCTCCATGTGCCGCATCCTCTTCATTAAGCTGATTTCCCTCTTTGTTCATAAATATTGACCTTGATGTTGTTGTGTTTTATGAATATCATTTGATCAGATTTAAGGTACAATTTCTGCATAAGGGACTGGTTTGTGTACTCCTCCTTGCTTGAAACTGGAGGGGGAAGTATGAGAAGATATTGTTATAATCGAACTGGAATATATGTTTTATTCATTCTAAATTCATTCAATTCTTACCCTACAATAACATAAATATATATTTTGCCTCTCGCTGTAAATTATGAAATTTAAAACATCTTTTTTGGGACTCATAATTCAAGAACTATCTTATATTGTTTAAACACTAATATTCTAATACTAATGTTATACTTTTAATTCAAGCACTTTTAATCTTAGGAAAACTTTATTTTTCCTTGTAGGATTTTATATTTACATTTGAAATCTTCTCATTAACTTTATTTCAATTTGCGCTAGTTTTCTATGGATTTAAAAAGATAAGTATTGCATGCTTTGACTAATCTATCTTCCATTTCACTTTACAGCCTCGAGAAAGGGGTAAGATGAGGTTTCATATGTTGCAGAACGTACAGATTGCTCTTGATTTTCTGCGTTATAGAAAGGTAAGATATTATATACAATAAATTACATTGCTCTTAATATTTTTTAAATCAATCTGTTAGAAGTGGATTAAAATATTGAAATGTTATTATTTTATTTATAGTAATATTTTTCCTGTGTCTCCTTCTTGTATATATGTTCCAGGCTTTTATAATTTTGCCTTTCTGTTTCAATATACCTTTATATATCTTCAAATTGCATTATAAAAATGTCAACCTTGAAATTTAATTGTACATTTTTCGGGATGCAATATGTTGAGTGTTGTCTATATTACATCCCTCTCTGGATGTGTTGCCAATTCATAATGATCATTGCCATAATGATCTATTTATCTGAAATTCTGTTCTATATTGATTACTGTAAAATTTTAATGAAATTAGAAAATTAGAAATAAAACTGTCATAAAGTTCTTTATTAGAATAGAAAAATCCTGTTCTTTTTCCATGATGCTGTCATATATTATCCCCTCTCTCCTTGAATTCTCTGTCAGCCTACTATTGAGTCCCATCTTTCATTTAACCAAATATAAGATAGAAATTAAAGCTCAAATTGGAACTCCTCATTGTTATTGATATTAATAATATAGTTATTTTCTCTATTGTTAATGTGCCTGTATATATGTCAGCATGCACCAAATATTTATCTGTGTGCCCTTAGAATTAAAACATAGTAAATGAATATCAATAAATTTAATATGTATAAACCCAGGTACTTGCTGATGAGCCATTTTGGTGCATGAAGACTACATTAAGATATTATAATATGTATACTTATCACTGTCAAGAGCCAATAGAGGTATTTACAGTTGAATCTAATTAATTGGACCACCGCTTATTCGGACTGAATCTTGAAGAACCAAAACAAATCCTATGTATATAAGCCTGATATTATTCACTTATTTGAACCAAAATTCCTTTTAAACGGACCAAAGAACATGGCAGGGAAGATGAATAAGAAGCCACAAGTCACCAGTGTGTATCAGGACGTCGGAAATGAAAAGAATCTGTGGAACTAAGTACGTACTTTGTTTCTTGGTAGCCGCCAGTGAGGAACTACTGCTTTTCAGGGAAATGTAGTCCTGGGTAAACCAGTTTCTTTGAAACACTTTAGTCTGTGAACAGTATGTGTCATGTCTCCCCTGCCAAAATGCCATGGCAGGACTTGACATTAGGTGAAATAATTGGTTTCCCGGATCGGATCAAGCAACAACCACCAGAAACTAGTCTCTTGGTTGGTGGAAATCACCGGCTTGGCAAAGACTACAATTTTGCACTTGATAAAACAAGAGAATGAGCTTCTAGAAGAATGGGCACAAGTAAAGGACGACAATGTACTTGTAGAAAGGTTTCTCGGGTTACCAACCACATTAAGTCAGGCGACAGCAATGTAACCGAGAAACCTTTCTACATTCAATCCACCAGGAAAGCCTGAGATCATTCTAGACAATGTACTTCTCAGAAATGGAGGCAAGGATCCAGATGTCAAAGAGGTCCTTAATGAATGGTTTACAATTGGAGCTGTGGGAGAAAGAGGTCATATGTTAAAGTGCAAAGCAGACGAACTTGCTAAAAAGCTGGGCCACAATGATTTCAAAGCTACGGTTGGTTATCTGGATGGAAATCTATATATGACATAAAATTCAAGAAAGCTTATGGTGAGAAAGAAATGATGCAGATGCTGAAGAATGGAAATCAACAAAACTACCTGAGCTTCTTGAGAAATTTCCAGCAGATGACATCTATAATGATGATGAAAGCGGGCTGAATTATCATGCTACATTGGATGTAACTCCTTAAGTTACAAACTTGTTGCACCATCTGTCTCGAAAAAAGCCAAGCCTCGCTGCTTTAAGGAACTTGGAATGGACAGTTTACCAGTTGTGTATCATGCAAACAGTCATGCATTGATGACCTCTGAACTTTTTAAGGAATGGTTGAAGGATTGGTACAGAGAGCTACAATGCAAGTCGAGAAAAGTTTTGCTCCTTCTAAACAATTGTGCAGCACAATCTCCTTTAGATTGCGTCAAGAACATCTACCTGGAATTTCTTCCCCCTAGGACCACAGCTTTGGTGCACCCAATGGACATGGGCATCATAAAAAAATTGAAGACCTTTTATCATGCAAGGTTGGTTAATTACCTCCTTGAAGCAAAAGAAGAAAGTTTGCTGACGTCATCATCAACAGCCAAAGAAGTCAGTTCAAAGGTCAACATCTTACAAGCAGTTACATTTTTGGCCGATAGCTGGCAAAATATAAGCAGTGAGACAATTCAGAACTGTTTTCCTCACTGTAGCTAAGCCAGTCTTGGAGGTAGATGTGCACATGCCAATTGAAAGGGAAAATGGTGAGTGAAATGTGGAACTTCAACGGGTTGAAAATTATGAAGAATTTCTATCCATCAACAACAAGCTTCAATGCTACAATGAAAATGAAGATTATGATGCTGAATATTGTTGCTTGAATCACAGCAAAACACACTACAGCATTGGAAGACCAGTTTGTGCAAGTGATAGCACAGGATGCCAGGAAAAACGTTGAAACTTTGAGCTATTTCATGCAGGAGGGAAATGAAGGTAGACCCAATTGCTGGATCAGATGTTTGTAGTGATTTTGTTCAAGTACAGTCTGTCAACAGAATGTGTCAAATCACACTGGATAAGTTCTTCAAATATTGACTGGAATTTGATAAGAGCTTTTTATTATTTTGCTTGTGATGCTGAGTATCGTGTAGATAATTTTGAATAATTTAGTTCTATATTTATGTAGATTTATTTTTCAATGAATGAAGTTCATCAGCAACAGTAGTTCTTGTTTGTATTATATTGTTTGTATGTTCACCATAAGCATGTGATGCACAATAAAGGTCATAATGACATTTTAATGTGTTACGTATAGCACGTCTTGCCTTGTTGTTCGTGTAATCAGACCTGCTAGTTATTAGGATCTAAATGATTGCATACTGATGCAGTCCAATTAACTTTTAGATTAAATCAACTGTACTATAAAGTATTACACTTTATAATCTTCATATATTTTATATTCTGTATAAACATGATATTATTTAGTTTATAACTTCTTGCTCTTAAGATTCTAAAAATTTAGAAATAACTGATTATTTTTTGTTTTTGGTGGTAAAATTAAACAAATTTTTATTTACAGTATCACTTTAAGGGGCTAAAATGTGATATTCTGATTCTGTCATAATTACAAGTATACTTTTTATATATTTTGTTGCATCATTCCAATTCCAGATTAAGTTAGTGAACATCAGAGCAGAGGATATAGTAGATGGAAATCCCAAACTCACCCTTGGGCTCATATGGACTATCATCTTGCATTTTCAGGTAAGTGGATTAGTTTTATTTCTATTTTGCACTTCATGCAGATAAACATAGATTTGTCACCAATGAATGATTCAAGGAATCTTTCACAGAAAGAGCCTATTATGATAGATACATAATGAACGTAATGACACTATCTCTTCATTTGGATTTTTTAACTGTGAAAATCAAATTTTTGTTTTTGATTCTTAATATGAAATTTCAAATAATTTTAAAAGATTTAAATATCACTGGCAAAATTAGGAGAAGACGAGTTTAATCTTTTAATTTCCACACAGATTTAACTGTATTTCTCACTTACGTCTTCTTTCCGAAATCTATTCTTCATCTTGCATCGCATCAATTTCTTAATCCCATCATTATTTCACTCTCACCCTGATTTCACTTACAAAATGTTCCAATAATATGCACTATTTATTCAACCCTGAATTTTTCTCTATATAAGCTTGGTTGAACTCATTCGCTATCCTTTGTAGCTTTGCTTTTTAAAGCCATTTGATTACCATTGAAATACTACTTTACTATTTTTCATAACAGTCATACATTGCATTGTGCATTTTTATTCAAACATGAATTGAAGAATGAAAAATATTAATGAATAAAACAGCATCGGTGGAAGGGTTTACTGTGCTGAATATTATTGAGAGATATCTTCCTCTCGTTTCCCCATTGATGAATGTTGATACATTTATAACTTTGCTTTTAAATATCAAACTATGGACAATATTTGGAGCTATCTTATTAACATTCTCTGAAGTATTTTGTTATGTGCCAGGAACAGCTTCAAGGATTTGAAAAAAATCTGCTTTTGTATTGTTAAATAGTTTTATTTATTTATTTATGAACCACTATGATTCAGATTACATGTTTACTTATTCACCATAATTTGATCAGTATACATTTTAGACTGAAACTATCAGCATTGTAGATATTGATTTCTATGAATTTATGATTATAGATTCATAATTAACCATAATACGCTGAAATGGGTAATCTGTAATCAGAAATACATATGTTAAAAATTACTTTGCTCAAAGTGTAGCAGATAAATTGATGTCAATGAGCCTTGATGTAGGAATAATAAGAGATGGCATTCCTGCTTCTTTTATTACAGAAATGAGAATTCAGTTCCTTTATAGTTTCAATCATTTTATTAATTTATTTGAGAAAGTTGTCATTCATAGTGGCATTCCTACTGTCTCCAAGTTCTCATAGAGCGTGTCTTTTCTATCCTGCACAGACAGTTTTCTTTGCTTAAATGTGCTGTATGAATTATAATGAACTTACTGAATTTTCATTATCATTTATTAACTCTTATCCGTCCCCACAGTTTTCATTGGCTTCCAAACAAACTCTAATAGAAATGTATTTTAAATTTTTGATACCATTCGAGGGAAGGCTATCTTATAGGATTCAAAAATTGGCAATACCAAGCTAGGCGTGAAGTAAAAAATTTGAGTTAATATGTTAAAATTGATTTTATCCTAGCAGCATGTATTTTTTGGACTCATACTAATTTTAACTTTCTGCTCATTTCCGTGCGTTCCGCAGGAAAAAAAGGTAAGCCACGCTCTATAACAAAAGGGTACACAGCCGGTTTTCATAAACCTTAAAACTCCTGTAAGATGGTTTAGGCAAACATTTTATATTCGGTCATCGAAATTTGTACGCTGTTTTCCATCACTCTTATAATGTACTTGCTGTCTGCACTATTCAAATTTACGTTCATGTTTTTCTTAGGCCTTCTTCCAGATATTCTTCCCTCTTTCTCATTACAGTTTAAGGGCTTTAATTGAAAAGTTTTAAATTTAACCTTAATCCTTGGTTCTGTAGGATGTAATTCAGCTCAAAATGTTATTTTTCAACATCTATTTGAACTTAAGGATAAAAATGATTCTTCTTTCTCTAATCTGTTCTTTATAACTCCAGAATCTACTGATTTGGGCTCTACTTTTTGGTAGTCCTTCATAATGAACAAAGAAAACACTTCTAAAGTTACCGTAGGATGACTTATCTTTTATATTGAAAGATTATCTTTTAGATTGAAACTATGATTGTATAGAAATAAGACTGCGATAAAGGGATAAGATTTCTTTTCTGTCCCTTTTTAATAGCTACAATTTTCTGGCCTACTAAAGTTAAGACTTGTTGAAATCTGTTGGATTTCAGATCGGTTGAACTCTTCAAATGAAATCTGTTGGAATTCCATTGTATAAAATAGTTTGTGTTAAAAGATAAACATTTAATATAATTTTTACAAATTTCACAAATTACAAATGAATGCTTGTTCTCAAAATTTGTTTTGTAACTGAAATATCTTGTATGAAGTGCAATTCAGCTGCTTAAAATTGCAATCTTATAAATGAGTTAAGTGAATTGAGGTAAATAAGATTATTTTGTAAATTCAATGATAGAACTTTTAAGAATGAGCTTTTAAGAATGAAGAGGCCTCGGTGGCGGAGTGGTTAGAATGCTGATGTTCTAATACTGAGGTCCCGGGTTCAAATCCCGGCTGAGGAGGAAATTTTCCTCTCAGGGTCTGGATGTCTGTGACGTCCGTTGTTGAGTTTGAAACCTCATTGTAATTGTCCCGTAAGAGGATGTTTGTGTGGTATTTGTTAATAAATAAATAAATAAAGAATATATTTTGGAAAATTTAGGTATTGTTTGGCAAAAGACTATGAAAAAGTAGGAAGAATATCCCCAGTATGCTATTCGATTCCTATAAAATTGTTTCTATACTTGTGATTTAGATAAAGAAAAGTAATGTGAGTTTTCCAATTTTTGTTGATGAATATGACTGGTTTCACTACTTACAAGCATCTTCACCTGAAGATGTGGAAGGAAGTGGAAAATTTTAGAAGTCTCCTCTTTGTATGTACAAGTATTGCCCTCCAGAAAGTTATGCCTGAACATTTACATTTCATTGCTTATGACTTTTTTTTGCAAGAAAATATCTTTTCTTTGAATAGGATTACTTCTCGCTGAATGTGCTGTTTCATTTTGCTTTTCTCTCTTAAGTGTTCTCTCCACACAATCTCTGTTAACAGTTTTGAGTGTCATATGTACACGTACATGTATATCTTTGTGTAGGGAAACCACAAGTATGTTTTGGTACACTTATTTCAAATTGGAAGTCCTGAACAGTTCTCATTACTGAAGACGCACTTTCTCAAGTCTTTCGCATTTATTGTATTTGAACCTTGAATTATGGACTATTTACATTATAAATCATAAATTATTGTGTCAACGTGTTGTTTAGAATATATTCACTCGAATTCGTCTTTTTTTATTTGGTCGACGGAAAAATTGAAAGTATTCTCTTTTAAGGTCATTATTGCTCGTATTATAACCAATTTTGTAATCCTAATGTCCTCTGAATGTTAATAAGGTTGTAATAATCATTCGAAATCCTAGTTAATTCAGATATTTTCTGATGTATAAAAGAGCATGACCAGGATATTTTCCGTTTATTTAACGCGTTAAACATTTTATTCGTACATTTAATAATACGCGACATAACTATATACGACATCAAATATGAAACGCCCTCCTATCGTAGCGTAAAAACCAAAAGAAAGGCTCATAATCCATAAAATTGCAGAATCAATCCTAAAATATATGAAAGGGGGAGAAATCACAAAATCATCCCCAAATTGTTGTCACATTGGTTCGCTAGTTCAACACTCGGTTAAAATAAACTTGACATCCTTTTTAGAAATGATCAACTCTAATTAATAATGAAATTGAAGAAATTATAGCGCATCTTCGATTCATGTATTTAAGCAACTATTTTCTTATTAAAATGTTTGTTTACGATTACATGAATGAGATAATTATATGGGAACGCGAAAATGGAAAGATCGGCTCGATTCCCTTCGGAGGTCCGTTCTTAATGATAAATCGTTACTGACAATACAGTTGAACACATTTATAAAATAAATTAATTATAATTCGAGAATAAATTAAGTATTTTCTGAGAAACTTTCTTGATGTAAGTTCTCTAGTTAAGTTCTATTTTAACCGAAGCAAAAACTAGCGACATGATTGGGACTCGAACCCAGGTCTCCCAATTTCAGGGAAGATATGCTGATCACCATCATGCTGCGTCATAAACACATCTGGTTATATGCATTTTGAGGAAAGCAGTGGCGCCAATCTTGAAAGGACAGGCGAAATCCAATAAAGAATAACTTTCATATAAATGAAGACAAAAGAATAATATGGCTAACTTAGCTATCAGAAGATAATAATTATTATTCGTGAATAAATTAATTCAGTATTTTCTGAAAAACTACTGAATTGAGAAACTAGAAGACGTAAGTCTTCTAGTTTCTTTAAGTTGATAGTGAATACATTTTTAAACTCATTGTGCCGAACTCATTTCCTTAAATTTCTTCTCGCAATTCCTCCCCAAAATTTTTACAATATAAATGGTAACAAAATTAGTGGAAAGTGAATAAAACGAGGCTAATGGATACAAAAATTATTAATTGAAAGATAGACCCAAATAACTCGGTTCGAAGAACTGATTCTCAGTATTTCTTGAAAGTATTACTTTTTTTATTTCTGTTGTTATAGTTTGTAAACGTGAATAATTCGCGCTAAGTCGTTCACTAATCTTTTCATATTGAAAAGGTTTAAAACCGTATCCTTTCAATTCCCTTTTCCTCTACAATTTTCTAAGTGGCTGGATTTTCCCGTTTGAAATACACGGGGCAATGAGAAATTCGTGGTCTTTTCATGATGGGAAACGGACTTTACCTACTCTCCAAAAAACTTGTATTTTAATGCGTAAAAATCTAAGAATTAACCACTTCTTGAATATAACGAGATCATTAAAAGCTTTCTTAAATACCAAAAAGCGTAAAATTGTCATTCATTTTAATCGAGATAATCCTTTCGTCACAAGAAGACGTGTAATAAGGCTGATATACGAATTCGACAAGTTAATGAATGTTTTTACCTTTTTATACAAAACATCACAATGTCAGAGAATCGGATGAACAACTCGGAGGTTCATTTAAAAGGATTATACGGTGAACCTGTAATTATTTTCACGTTTCCGCAGTACAAATTTGAGGATAGCAGTCATTGTATCAGCAAATGAATGCAACCAATCGATGCATACATCACGGATTTTACGACGACCATCTTTATACCATCATATACCCACAGGATATAATCAAAATTCAAAACGGAAGCAAAAAGGACCGATGACTCTTAATAAATGTGAAAATTTTCTTTTTCAATACGAATTGGACCGAACCACTCCATCTACTTTCACGCACAGTGCTTCGAATGAGACTTTCCTTCGACGACAACCAGTGAAATGAGAAGTACGAAATGTAGTATACGGCAACTATTTGGTCGTTGGTGTCTACTTTTCTCGTTCTTTTATAAAATGAGCTATAACGGTTAACCTTTCATATTCTTCCCGTTCCCATTGAAACAAATGTAGAAAATGTGAAACGGAGTATAGTGTCAATAAAATGAATTCCAAAAGTGGTGTATTTACCTGGTCAATTGTAGTGATTGTGACGGTTTTCACCTAGGAAAGGAAAAGAGAAGTATAACTTTTCACTTTCTAATGTTCGACAATGCAGTACTTCCTGATGCTATGGGTTTTCATCGTATTCCAAACGTAACTACCAACATTTCCTTGGAAATGTTTCAAGTAATGCAGAATAGAGTGATTACAGAATTCTGCTAGTAAAAATATAAACTCACTTATGAAATTATACTGTATTATGTGCAGCTTGGGGATCTGACTATAATAGACCATCCTTATAGAGTAGTAAAGCTGTGATATACGAAGTCCATTAAAACCTAACTGTATTACCTAAACCACTCAACCACTCTTAATTCCGACACTAAAAAATTTATAATAATACTTATTATAGTATGCTCTGGGCTTGGAGCGCCCATTAGAGCAAGAATTACATATAAAGAAGAACAACAGCTCTCATAAACAAAAGGTACATTCGTAAAAAGGTAAGAACATAATAATATTTAATCAAAGGTTTCTAACAAATAACTAAATAATTTATTTTAAATTTCGGAATAGATGGCAAGAGTTTAATATGTTCAGGTAGGAAATTCCATAAATAATATCCAGAGAACAAGAATGAGTTAACTAAACTATTTGAGTGGGGAAGAATTAAACAGAGCGGAACGAGTATTAACCGAGGAAACAGATTTTTTAAGAGTGAAAAGGTCAAGTAAATATTTGGGATCAATTTTGTTAAAAAGCGAGTAAAGAAAACAGCCTAGTATATATGTTCTTCTGGCGTTTGGTTTGAGGCACTTCAAATCCCGCCGATACGAAGATATTCTGTCTGTCGTTATCTAAAATAAATCCTAATCAACTTCTGAGAAGACGAGTTAGTTTCATCTCCTGCACATAAGTTGAATCATTATAAACAAGACAACAGTAGTCGAATATCGGATAAATAAGGGAAGTAACTAAATTAATGCGAGTGGTTTCATTCATAATGCAGCCGTTTATTATTAAGGAATACCACGTAGTGAAGTCTAAGTGTATATCGTTTAAACCCTTTCCATTTGATCAATCAAAATGTCAATCGATATTTCTTCAATTCAAGTAGCCGTGTTCTCCTTTTACGGATATCTAAGTTACGCCAACTTTCTCTTTCCATTACCGTAAAGGGAATCAGCCTTCACCACATTTTGCTTCTAGTTCGACTCTAATGAAAAAACAGTTTTTGCGTCTTTAAATAGCATCTATATTTGGCTTATTTGTGGAGGCGGGTAAGATTCGACTCACCGATGTTGAATGAAGAATTCGGGAAATTGGACAGCATATTATCATACCACTGAAGCGAAAATCTAAAAATCGCGAAAGAGTTGATCTAGTGTTTGGAGGAAAGGATTACGATTCATTTAATCAACACTAATTATTCCATTACGCAATTCCGAATGAAGGGTCGAAATATAGTACCGGTAGTGTAACTCCGTTTCACGAAGTCTTATTGAGAATTCCGCATTTATTTAATTGTGATGTTTAACGGTAAGTAAACTCACGGTCATACTTCTTAGTTTAGTCGTGTTGTCCTATGTGTGAGAGATATGGTGGCCAAATCGACCATTAAACATTTTCAATATTTATATGTATGCTAAGTGAATTATTAATAATTATCGAAATTTACATTCGCTATAAGATATTGTCTCTGGTCGATAGTTTTCTTTGCATTTTACAATTGAATCTTCTCCATCTAAAATTTTAGATCGCATATGAAATAAATTGTTTTCGAAGCTGTGTTATGGAGACGCGATTAATCACGGTTGATATCGGCAGATGTATGTCGTGTACATGCAATGGTATATCTACAAATGACATTTAGGCAGGTAGAAATAACCTATACTGCAATAAACTTCTATTTCATATCCCGTTGCCACAATTCGCTGTTTCGGGAAACTAGCGTATCCCATTACTTTGTTTCGGAATCTGGATTGCTAACGATGTTTTTATTGCTAATGTTTTCTCAAATATTGGCCCGTATTCAACGTCAATTTTAAAGATATCTTTTTATGGCTATTAAAAGTGTTCCCAGAAATTTTATGAATCGTTATCTTTTTGGCTGTATGATCGCTCTTAAAGCAGACTCAAAAGGAGATTTCTAGATAAGAATTTTCAAAAAAACTTTTCCATTTAGTTTGAATTAAAATTTTCAGTGGATATAAATATTTTATAATATAATTCATTTCTAAGTATTGTTTTCGGTTATAGCATCTGATGATAGCAGTAGTTATTTTAAATTCTTGTGATTATTTTTTTCTTAAAATAAATTTTACTCTCTAAGAATCCTGTTCGTATTTCTTACTTCGAGTGGCATTATTATGGAATGATGCTCGAATCGCGTCATTTCTATCACCACCTCGTTATAATGGATGGTGAATATCCACTACCTGTGGGTTTTTTAAAATCTCCAAGTGCATTATTCACTCTTTGTGAAAAAAGAATACCGGACGGGAACTTCGCCTTTTTAAGATTAATTCTTCATTTGTCTATATTATAAGGTCACTTTCATTACGTATTCAATGCAATTGTTCGCTCTTTCCCTGCATTACGTGCTTGCATCGACAAGTTGGCAATGCCGAGTGCCTTCAAGGTTGCGCTTGCTACCCACCTCCATTGTGTCCTGTGTTTCATCTAATATATAACGCACATTCACGTTATAGGAATTAATGTTTACCTAATTTTTGGCTCTCTATGGACTTAAATTTCTTTGGCTTGAGAATGATTTTAAGCACGTGTATCGAAAGACGACAGTTTTTATAGGTTATCTGTGGTATTTTACCGTTCATTTCGAATTTAACATGAGTTATTTATTATGATGGATTAAATATGATTATATTTCTTCTAATCATGTTAAACGTTTTGCTATCTTCAAACCTTGGAACACTTATTCGGAGAAAGCTCACTTTTGTTATAAATGAAACGAAATTTCTCGGCAATTATGGCAGTTAAGAGATATCACATCTTCGATGAACATCAGATCGATGTATTTGAACTCCGTTGACTGGGTTCGCATTACTTCTTATCTTTGCACTCATGCGATTAATGTTTCTGAAAGGTCCACTCAGTTTCCTCGTAAAAATTAGCGTGGCTTCGAGTTTCCTAACAAGCGCTCTCCCGTTGCATTGTCGCTCAACGGTTTGGGTAACTGGTGCTGCGATGGACAGGTGTGGTAACAGAAAGCGGAAGATGGCTATAAAAGGAAAAGAGGCCTCGGAGGGGAAAAAAAACTCTCACGGCCGCGTGGCGATACCTGGCGGACTGTTTGTGTAACTATTGTTGGAGTCATCAAAGGGAGTCTTAGCCATAACGGCGGTGGTTAGTCGAGTGTTTGGTACAGGGTGTCTCGCTAGCGTTAAGTGCGTCACAGATGAAGCGACCTCAAGAGGATGCCATCGTATCAACCGAAGGATCAATATGAGCGTGTTCGTATATTATTCTCGTGATATTTTGCAGTTGAGTTCGGTACTGTATGTAAAAGAGTAGAGGAAAGACGCAGGCAGTCATGTACCAATTCCTGAAGGGTCCTAGACTATTCGTTAGAGCTACGAGGGAGGAAGGAGATAGAGATGACCTGGCTGGGGCTACGGATGGATTGGGAGATGGAATGGTTGATCTGCAGAAGATTAGTACATGGAGGAAGTTAACCACTGAGGCGTCCGGAAACTCCCACTGGTCATCGTCGACCAAGAGGAGGAAGAGGGAAGAGAGCGGAGCTCACGTTAAGACACGTATAGTGCGAAAAACAACGACGACGACTCTGGTAACTAGGGGTGAAGAAAGTTCGTATGGAGAGAGATTGCGACGGGATGTCTCCGTAGGGCCTGACTGTGCGGGTTCACTGCCCGTAACTAGAGTAGAGCCAGCAGGTGCGGTAATGGTGGCACAAGACGATGGATGGAAGGTAAATATCGATGTTGGAAGGTTATCCTCTTTAAGGGGAACGGATGTTAAGCTGGTCGTTGACGACAGTTCTGTTTATTTTTTCGTTGAAATGATAATTACCTCTTTTGTGCGAATTTTTATGTTCACTGACGGTATCTTCTGAGGTTCTAATTGCGTAATTGAAGGTTTTAGCTAGAAGTTTTAGCCACCTGCGTTATGAAGACTCAAAGAAATGACTTTGAGAACAATCCTATTGTTATTTTTCAAGAACACTCCTAAGTAGTAAACATTACGGATGTAGAGGAGTTCTTCCGCCATTCAGTAAAATTCCTTTCGTCAGCAATTATTAATCGGGAAATAAACTTCATGGGTGTTCTTAAATTAATGATTTATAGCGATCATGTGCAATATTCACCTTTAAGAAGATCGTTTCGAACTATCCACTGCCCAACACTCCCCGATGGCGCTATTCTCCTTCGGAAGCCTTCGTCGCTTCCCCGAAAAATCGTCTACGCAATGTTACTTTCCCGATAATAACTTTTTGGGTCAGAAAAATTCATACCAAAAAAGGAAATATTTTGATTTGTGTTAATTAATCTTAAAGAGGCATTGCGGTGCTGTGTTTGCCTCCAGAAGGAAGAATAAAGTGATTTTTCAACCTCCCAAGAGTACTTAGTGGATAAAACATCGCATTTGATCGAATTACTTATGAAATGTACTTTTCGTTTCAGAATCGATGATTTTTTATTCCAAAATGTTCATTCAAAGCTCCAAAGTAACTGAATCATCGTGAGTATCTTTTGAAGCAATTGTACGCCAATATGTTATTTCCTTAATGGTTACGTATTAGTACGTCAATTTTGCTCGTATGTAAACCGATCAAAATATAATGAAAAAGTACTACTATTTTACATTTACCCTCGTACGATGAATTTTATAACGATCTTTTTGTGATCAAGCGGACCTTTCTTTAAAATATGTTAGGCAATCAGTATTAAACTTCTCGTTTATAACGTTAACTCGCGATTTTCGCTCCTTTCCCGGAAATCGTCTTTACCGGGTTGTACTGCATTAGGTTCAGACAATTTTCTAATACCAAAGTAGTTTAGATAACGAGGATGAGAAGATTCCAGTGGAGAACCATCTTTGAGATTGTCTTTCTTAGATTTTTATGAGAACTCAATTTAACGGGGAATCCGTTTGTGCGAACATTCACCTCTCCTTAACGGTGCTCTTGTGAATTATTCATTGAGGAATTCGATGACAACGTTCCGCGGATGTTATTTCTGGTGTCGACTGTGCATAGGTCTAAACTATTCGTCATATTTTTCTCGAAAGAAGCCGTCTTAGGAGACTGAAAAATCTGTAATAAATGCATCTTAGAAGTGGTTTAAGTAAATTTTGATAAACTATGTATTGTTGAAGAATTTATCTCCAATTTCCAACCTGGAGAAATTGTTAATTTTATTAATTATTATTAAAATATTATTTATCAGCTGAATATGAATGAAAGTAATTTCTGATTTATTAACTCAAATGTGTACGAAAATCGATATTTTTAGGCGTGACTTCGTGGAAAGCCATAATAAAATGAAATTAAAAACTTTGTATTTTCCACACTGAGGTTTATTCTGCGACCGGTTTCGTAAAATAATTTTTTTAAAAAATAATTTTACATCTTCTGGCTGCCAGAAGATGTAAAATTATTTTACGAAACCGGTCGCAGAATAAACCTCAGTGTGGAAAATACAAAGTTTTTAATTTCATTTTATTTCAAATGTGTACGCTTTACATTTTTGTACTTTTTGTACAATAAAAATATTCTGAAGTCAATCTCCTAGGCTCATTCTTCTCAATAAAGATCCGGTTGGCGGGTGTTGAGGCGAAGGAAACCAAAAATTGGCTCTCAGAATGGTCGGCATTGGATAGGTGCGGGAATTTGAAAATCAAAAATTTTGTTCCTTAGGAAATTAAAGACCTTTTCAACTAATTAAATGAAGAAAAATGAGTGAATCTATCGCTAATGTTGTCGAGTGTGTCACGATCGATAGCTGAGCGCATCCTCATTAGTACCTTTTGCCTAATGTTCAATTATCGAAGCCAATCATATCGCTATTTTTCAATTTAGATGTACAAAACTTATTTTGTATAAGCGTTCTTTATCGTTAACGATTTTCCATGTACTATACATTCTGTAAATTCTTAGATAGTTTATATTAATTAGAGATTATCCTTCAAGTAATCCCATCTCATGATTACGTGGTTTAGCGTCTGGGGTCTGGGTGTTCAGGAATTTCCCGCGATATATATCCCTTCAATTGTCGACTGTCTTTTAAGACCTCTCAAATTTCATGCGCCAATTTTTCCGTCATTATTAAGTTAAATCTAAAATATTTAGATAAGCTTTTGTGCACCTGGTGGCGATGAGCAAACACATGCATTTAGAGTGCGTATACAAGTACTTGGCATACTAAATTTGTTCTTGTGAGGAGTTCATACAATGTAAAATATAAAATGTGTTCAACGAGAGAGAGAATTCTAATAAATCAATGTCCTTAAACAATATATAATTTATAGTGCGAATTTAATATTAAACGGTTTCTCCCATCATTTTTCACTATTTACGACTTTTCTCTGCGTAAGATTCCGTCAGAGTTCATTGTCTCTTTGCGGAGAAACTATCATTTCACGATTGGAAAGAATTGATCTTGTAGATAACATTTAGAATTATTATTCGAATTAAAAAAAAAATTAGGCAACTATACATGTACGTAATAAGCTAGGAATAGATAAAAATTATCGTAAGAAAGTAGGGAACCTTCGCAGCTGTTTTCAATGATTATTGGACAAAACTTGTGAAATAAAAATGATTTATTAATTTATAATAAAAAGCTTTAGTGATATCTCAGCGTGATAGGTATTCTCAATAGTCATACCCATTCCCACTTCAAGCCGGAATTTTAATAATCATAGTTAAATCTCGTCAATTCCTTTGTATCCATTTTTTGTACATTTTTTAACAATTTATTTTACTAGTCGTTCGACTTCGTTCGTTCGATGATGAAGAGTACGTAAAATATCTACCTCTGTTTATGACGATTAAATCGCTTTGGTGCTCTCGAAGAAGTTTCTAAGTGAAATGAGTTTCAACCTATAATACAATTATGTACTCTGTTGGTATGAATTTACTCTTTCAAGTGTATCTAATCAAATATGCTTGTACTTCTCAATCAATTATTTTATTATGAGAATTTCCGATATATTCGCCAGGCTTTCACACATTAACTCTTGCTTTACCCATCTAAACTATGCAGACTTAAGGAAGGTCAGCTTCCGTCTGCAAAAAGTTTTTTTTATTATCTCGTTAAAACGCTCTCGATGTATGCCAAGAAAAAGACTTCTTCTTTGTGAAAAGAATTGAGCAGATTATATTTGACTAAGATCATAGGACTTTTTGCCAACGATAATTAAACGGATATAAAATACAGAACTGATTAATATGTTTTTTTTTTTCGGGTTTTCATCGTGAATTTCATATTTAATTTCTTATCTTACGTTCATTTCTTCCGAATCAGAGCGTAAAATACCAAGAGACTGTCTGTGTTCCACTTTAATAAGAACAACTTTTTACGCGGAACATGCACTTTCCAGTAATCCACAAATGGGTGTTTGGATACGCCGCTTCTGATTAACCTTCGTCAATGAACAAAGGCCAAAATTATATTTTCGGTTTTTATTTTCTCATCAAACGTATTAAATTGAGGCAGAAATTTACTTAAAATCCGATAGTGCGATGTTTGAGTAATGTTTTCAGTTTGAGTACTCTTTGGTTAATGCTTTGATTTATAAAGGTATAAGGGAACGAGTGATTTCTATCGACAAGTTACTGATTTTCTCAGAATTTGATGAGATTTATAAGTGTGTGCGATACTTAAAGTATATGATGATATTGCTTATTTTCTATCCGGTATTGTTTACAGAAAATATTCTATGAAGATGTTATATTAGCGTAATCAAATTATTTCGGAGATAAATTAAAAAAAAAAATTACAGCTTCAGTTTCTCTGGGTATAAAATTTTCATTTCACAAAAAATTTTTGTAAAATTCTGCGTTTATGTATAATCAGTAATAATGATATTAGTATTCAATAATAATAGTCCAAAAATGTATTCTGCGATTCACAGGCGAATTCGGAGGAAGTTTTTTTTTCAGAAAACCATTAAAAATTGTCGTCGTCTATAGCATTTATTGATCAAAGATCTGGATGATTACTTCCAAATTTAAAAACGGACCTTCAAAAACGCACCGAAATTCACACCGGGATTTGAGCCGTGGAGTTATTAGCAAGCTGACCACTCCTCCAAACGCAAATCCTGTCATCCAAATGCATGAAAGTTACAAGAGATAGTGGATATAAAAATAAGGGAAATGTTCATGGTGTGTCCTGAAAGTAGTAAGACTGATTTTTTTCCTGCACCCGCGGACTGTCGGACGGGAATTTTTTGGATTGCAAGTAGAGGGGGGACATTTACGAAGCGCTGAAAGCAATTGGAAGTCGATTCCCAGCTCTTGTGTTCTGCGTATTTTAGTTTCCTCGGACCTCTGTCAAGTGACCTCGTCACGGTACGCAATGGACCGTTTGCTGGAGCAGCGCTACTCTGTGACAATAGACAATATCTTATAGCTATGTGAATTTCGATAATTATCAATAATTCAAGCACTTAACATACAATTATAAATATTTAAATTATTTTAATGGTAGGTCGATTTGGCCTTGGATTATCCCATTTATGCCTAGTGTTCCATTTTTGGAACGGTAGTTACGCGAAGTTATTTTATATCCTATCGCTTACAAGAATTCTGGGAAGTGGGTGAAAACTTCCTGCATTCTTTGTAAGGGTATGTATAGCATCACCGAATTCACGGAATTAGTCACTGAGCGAACACAGAGCTAGGTGGACGTTGTAAATCCTAGCTTTATTTTTTTGAGTCGATTTTTCAAAACCCACTCGATAAACTTTAATTACAACTTAAGTGATTTACCTTCTATAGATTTTCTTTTTTTTCTGTTAATACTTGAATATTCACTGTTTCATGTCATAATCAGAACATACAGAAAATATTATTCATATACAAGTTAGAGGATAGAAAAGTTGATTGTTCCATTTTTGGTACACTAGGCACAACCACTACTGTGACTTCGCCGTATACTTTTTTATTTACATATATGGCCTTTATCTTTGTTTTTTAATTTTCACCACTTTTAAGTCTCAAGTTGCGTAAAACATTAACCCTACACAAAATAGCTGACCTGTTGTAGACAAATTATGACATAAAAGCAAATGCAATTATCATAGAACCTCCTGAAAATGCAACAACTCCTGTTTCTGATGAGGACTCTGGTGATGAAGAAGGTGGAACAATAAATAATCTGCCTGATTCTTTGCGTGCCCCTGCGTACCTTGTTCAAGATGATTCTGATCCAGAAGAGATATGCATCCTATTTGTACCAAACGAAACATGCTTCAGCTTTGACGAGTCCATGATTCCTTACTTCACGGTCGTCATGAACGCAAACAGTTTATTCGTGGAAAACCTATTCGGTTTGAGTACAAGTTTTGATGTGGTGCCACACGCCTCGGTTATATTTGTTTGTTTCAACCATATCAAGGTAAAAACCCAAACACTAATTATGAGGAATATGGTGTCGGTGTATCCGTTGTCCTACAATTTACTGAAGCACTCATGAAGGAGCACCCTGGACATAGCACTTTTTGATACACTCAGTTCAAATGGTCATCAAGCAACCGGCAGAGTGAGAAAAAATCGAATTGACAAACCCCTATTGGAATCAGAAGATGCTCTAAAAAATAAAGAAAGGGTTGCGTTTGATTACAAAACTGATGGCAAAGTCAATATGGATGCTGAATGATAACAGTGTTGTCAAAGTTGCATCATCTGGGGCTGGCATCAATCCGCTGTGCCTTGTCAATCGCTATTCACAAAACCGTAAAAAGAAGATCTAAGTGCAGCAGCCAAATATGATAAAAGTATATAACAAATATATGGGAAGAGTAGTCAGAGAGGATGAAAATATTGACAAATATAGAGCGTCAATTCATGGCAAGAAGTGGTACTCAAGCCCTTTTTTCTGCTTCGAATTAGCTCTACAAAATGCTTATCAGCTGCATAAAACTTACGATCCAAAGCCAATGGATCTTTTGGAGTTTCGTCGCTGTGTGGCATGCCATTATCTGAAGACCCATGGTAATTCGGCCCAAACCAAATGCTTAATAAGATGCAGAAATAATCTACGAATTGCTTTTAAAAGAAACAGGTCCTCTAATTCACTTACTGCTTTTAAAGCAATCCGAACATAGTTAAAAAGAAAATTATTGATGCAAAAAGATCATTCTTTAACTGTAACCTCTCTCCTATTAAAGACTCCAAGTTAGTCTGGAAAGAATTGAAGGATCTTGGTCTTATTCGACAAAAAAGCTCTCCCTCCTGGCATATCTATCTCGAATTTGGATGTCTTTTTATCTACTATAGCCTCTGCCTCTCACGATATCACTGGTATTTCCTCTCTTTTTCTCTATTTAGAAATTCCGTTAAACTCCAAAAACTTTTATTTCGACATTCGACTCCCGAGTTATTTCTCAGATACCGCTGATGGGATCTCTTTTGTCCATTCAATGGCTTTTGCTGTTTATACTTGAAATTCTTTTCTTTATCCCATTTGGTTTTTCTCTCCTTTTGGAAAATAGCTCCATTAAAAAAGTCAGAAAACCTCTTCAGATTTTAGGCCTATTTCTATTCTTTGTTCATTTCTAAAATATTTGAAAAAGTTTTATCATCAGGTACTTGAATTTTTGCAGTAAAATGGAAGAATTGATTCTTTCCAATCCTGTTTCCGTCGTAGATATAGCACCCAGTCAGCCTTAATTAAAGTAACTGATGATATTAGAGTTGCTATCGATAACAAATTGCATAACAATACCTTTTTTAGGTGCACTGCATTTCATTTGCCATGGTTTGCATAGATTTAAATACAACATTGCAACTTTATACGTAATGTCTTTGTATTTATTTTGCAACTTTTTAAGCATACGTGTTCTTCCTCCATGGCCTATTCAGGTGTGAGTTTCATTTTGTGTACTGAACAATTACTCATTGATAACAATACTGTATATTTATTTCTTATAGGTAACTATAGACTTCTCTTCATCATTATTTTTTAAAACATTAAAACGTTTTAATCATCGGTAATCCACAGGTTTGTTGCACTTATTTTTAGTAGAAATCACTTCAGTAAGTATTTTTAAGTACTTTTTTGAGAAAAATAAAAACAATGGTCTTCTTGTTTACCTGCAGTTAATGTATTTAACGTTTTAAGAAAAAAATCATGATTCACTGCAGTGTCCATTTTCTATAAATTTGGGTAATAGGGAAAAAAAATTAAGAAAACGTTGTTTTCACCATCAAACCTTGCTTAAGACTGACAAAGCTGACTACAAGAAGAACAAAGGGTGGTCAACAACCAGTCCCCTCCTTGTCAGCTACTCACTTTCTGACCTCGGTCAGAGCATATCTGTGATTGTCAATATACACCAGTGAGGGTCCGAATGCATAAAATTGTAATGAAATATTTGATCTTTCACCAATGTATTTGGTGTTTGTTGATGTTCACTGGTGAAAGTCGACATTCTCCAATTTCAGTCTTTCTGGGTAACATACGTATATTTATATTTAAAACATGGCAATGAAAATTTAAACTCTTCTTAGAGTTTAGATGCTTCAGCCTCAGTTCAAAGTACTGAATGATTTGCTTTCTTTTTAATATTTTGCTTCTTATTATGCAATGGATTTGATTCATCACGAAATAGTGTTTGTTAAGCTTCTATTACATTTATATTTGGTTGTCCTTTTACCCAAATATTTTTGTTTTATAATAAATTACTGACCAATTATTCTATATTCATGCTTATTGGAAGTTCATTTAGTGCATTTTGTTCAGTACTTTATCAATGATAATTTAAAAAATGGATGTATGGTTTCAATGAGCATTGATAAAAATACAAGCCAGGATCAGAAACGCTTGCTTTCAAGCAGATAAAAATATTTCGTATTTTTCATTAAGTCATATTTTCTTCATTTCAGATCTCGGATATAGTTGTGGGGCAAGAACCTAATGTTTCTGCGAGGGAAGCTCTGATACGCTGGGCGAAGAGATCAACGGCCAAGTACCCAGGAGTCTCTGTGAGGGACTTCACAACTTCGTGGAGGGATGGACTAGCATTCAATGCCCTTATCCACAGGAACAGGTAATCTATGTGCTGCGAATAAAAGGATTGTATGAAAACAATATTACCAGCATGATAAAGAGTATTATCCATTTGTTATATTTTTTGCTTATTATAATTTGGAAAATGATTCTAAATTACAGTAATGAAGAACTTAATTTCAATCTTTGAAATGCATAAAATTAATGTTACAAGTTCTTGGAATATCCAAGATAAACAGAATATTGATGGCAAGGACAATTTTGTATAATCTCTCCTTATTAGCCTCACTCTCTTTTGAAGATCTTAAAATATTTTGTAATTTTATTTAAGTTTCATTATCTCTGAAAATTGATCCTATTATGAAAATGATAAATCAGAATAAATGTGTGAATTTATCAAGGAAAGCACCTTTCTTTACAGACCCGACCTTGTGGACTGGAGAACCATTCGCACCAGACACGTTAGAGAAAGGCTAGAATCGGCCTTTCATGTTGTGGAACGAGAGTATGGCGTCACAAAACTTCTAGATCCAGAGGGTATGTAGATATATTACACATAAATTTATAAAAACATCAGCATGTTTGTATTGGTATTAGATATAAAAAATTCTATCATTACCGTGGGTTTTATCATCTCAAGTATCATAATCGAGAATTTTTTGAGCAATTTTTATTCATTTTTGTACCAAAGAGTGAGCAATATTATAGAAAACTTATTCAGAACCCCTGCAGAAACATTGTGAGGTAAGTTGAGAATGGTTGGATTTCAAATATTATAATAATCAAGAGGATGCTTCTTTAATGGCTGTTCTTATAATTTTCGTGCATCACTAATTGATTTCTGGTGCTAATAACATTGCAGTTAGGAACAAAATCCCTTTTGTTTCATCAATATTCAATAATAAATGCTGCACTCCTTTGGGAAAGAATTAGGTTGGTTTCCTCTGAGCTTTAAGTAACTGATTTACATAATGATTAATTAAATATGAACTATACTATCCCTCCGTCAGGCGCAATTGATCTCATAGATTCATTTTGCTCATATTTTGAAATATCTATTGTGAAACTTAGAAAAGCAATGAGTTGTAATATATTTATTCACTTTTTTTCACTTCACGCACTGAAAATAAACATAATTTAATTCTTAAGTGTTCCAAATTTTATGGAAATTCCCTAATCTTGAGTAGTGGAAATTTTTCAAATTTAATTCAATTACAAAGTACGTCATGACTACTTTTTATCTTAAAAGCATTTACTTGTTACATGTGTATAAACTAATACAACTTTGTGCTAATTCATCAACAGCTCTCTGAGTACACCTATTATATACATAAACGCATAACATAAGAAAATAACAACAATTACTATGTAAATGGCCTTAAAATTATTTATTTAATCAAAATAGTCAAGTATAAATACAAATTTAGCCTTTATCTTTAGTATATAATTTAAAAAATAATATATAAGATTTATTTTTTGCCTTATCATTAATAGGAAGACAGATTAGCTTAACTAAAGATTTAATTTGGCAATTTTCCTAGAAAAGGTGGTAATAATGAGTCAGCAGTATGGGGTAGAGCATTATTTCGGGTATGAAAATGCTGATTTTCATAGGTGTGTTGATCCAAAACAAGAATAGATGTATCTCTTGTTGCCTTTGAATGATGCAGTAGTCACTGCTTTTTGAAAACGCTTTGTTAATTTAATCAAGATTCAACCCTTTTACTGTGGACCCAATTTTTGAGGTGTATGCCAAAATTGTGGAGGTCTTTCCTACAAAAATACAGGTTTTTGTTTACTCAATTGTAATAATTATAAATACTGTTATAAATAATTTATTATAATTGTTATATTTTTTTTTCAAAAAAACATAACTATTCAAAAAATGTGAGAGAAAACGTTAAAACACCTTTTTTTTCCAGTATTTGAGTGCACGCTGCTCATCGAGATACGTATATACCATCATATCAGATGAGAAAATGAGAAATAAAATTAGATGCCTAACGCATAATTCAGTACAACTATAGACATGTTTCTCACTGATAAGCACCAGAGATAACAAGGAAGTGAACAGGAGTAATATGTACACTAATGAAGGAGTTCTGTTGAGTAGATGAACAGTGCCAGTATATAGGCTCTCCGCAATTTTCGCATAAGCAAGCTGGGCCGATAGATTGGCCCATCTGCAGTTAGAGGGTTAATCAAGATCCCTAACTTTGTTTCCTCTTTTTTCCCCAACTTTTTCAGTTTTTATTTTGATAGATAATACATTTGAACTTGTTATATAAAACAAAAAAATATCCCAGATTCCAGTTAAATTTAATATATGGTGATATAGTACACACCCCCAACCAACTACCATTTAGAACATTATAAGGTTGCTGAACATAAAGATATCTGTAGATGTGTGAAATTTAAATCTTTTATAGGATCTGAAATAAGTAGGATATTAAAATTTTTTCGAAAATATAGCTAATGCATTCTTATAGGAAATATTGAGATTATAAAGCTCTCTGGAACAGGTGGACACCTGTAGATTTATTTTCAAATTTAACTATTTACATATTTATTACCCTACAAAATTTCATTGATCCTTCTTTCGTAATAAGTTAGATAACCTTCTAAAATTTTGAAATATTTCACCACCTATTATCGAACCCATGACGCTTTTTAGATAAAGAACAGTATTTTTTTAGACATTTCTAGTATCTATGGATCTATGAAATTTAATTGTTTTATGTGCTTGGTAAGTACTTTTTAAAAATCCTTTGAAATTGGGCCCATGCATTCTTACTGGGGAACCCGGATTTTGGGGCCTCCTAGAATTGAACACATGATAGGTAGGATTGATTTCTGATAATTTCCCTAGGTGAGGTTTAGTGGACCATCACATGAAAAACTCCAGAAGCCTATAATTCCACATAAAAATACTGTTGTTAATCTACAAATGGTTGTGGGTTTCCTATAAGATTACATGGGCAAGTTTCATTGATTCTTCTTTTATATTAAGCTAGAATACATTTTTTTAAATTTGAAAATATTTCACCACCTGGTATCGAACCCATGACCATTTGTAGAATAACAATTGTATTTTTGGGATACTTTCTGATAATGTAGAAGTAATAAATTTTGTACACCTATAGAAAGGCTACATTTTTATATTTAGCTGCCATAATAATGTTGTTGGTTCGATTCTAGGTATCATTAACTCTTTCTCCATAAGAGATGCATTGGAGTATCAGAACTCCTTGTGAGACCCTTCCTTAATGAATTTTGCTGTGAAAATTGTAGTATTTTAAAAATTTTGATTTTTGAAATAAGTTGAAGTGGAGAAAATAGAATAAAATGAGGCAAACATTAATTCCTTGGTGCAAATAAAATTTTCAATCAATTCTCTGAATTCTGGAAAAGATAACTGTTTTAAATTTGATTGTTACAATTTTAAAAAATACTATAAATGTCTGTCGGTTTCCCAATTTCTCCTATCTCAGTGATGTTATTCTTTCATTTCCCTAACTAACCTTTGAAAAATTTGCTGAATATTGAATATGAATTGATGAATTTAAATCAAAATGTATGCGAATTTATTGATGGATATCTGAGTGTGCTAATGTTCTGATACTGAGGTCCTAGGCTTTGGCTGACTAAAAAGAATTTTCATGTCACAACGTATTATCTTTGAGCACTTTATTCTCTTAGTGAATGTATATGAGAGCTATGTTACATAAATTAAAAAATAATTTTGAATGGTATTTGCATTCTAGATAATGGAATTTTCATATCCCTTTATGTCTGTACATAGAATTATTATTATTATTGGTCGAGTCCTGGCAGATTCAATTTTTCCAATCTGTGATGGGATGTGTTATGTTTGTCCTTCACAGGGGTTAAGAGTAGTCTTGTTGCATTTCTCCCTGAATTAATAAAGGCATATCGTTATTATTAAAGAGCTCCATTAATTTACTTGCAGCATATGTTTGTTCAGTTGTGTTTTTGTAGAAAAATTTGTTTTTACCATCCTCATTTCTTACTTTTCAGATGTTGACACTCCAGAACCTGATGAAAAATCTCTTATTACTTACATCTCATCGCTATATGATGTCTTCCCTGAACCTCCTCCAATACATCCTCTCTATGATCCAGTAAGTATTGTATAGTAATCATCACATTATGATAATTTATTTTCTTAGTGATTTAAGGGCTTCTAAAATTGCAGTAATTATCATGGTTTAGAGTTTCACTTTAGAAAAGGTTTTTCTTTTTTGTTACTAGAAATAAAAATGCAAAAAGTTAAATCATATATGAAAGATTTCAATTTAACCCTAAATATATTTATTAGTAATATAGGTAAGAGCATTAGAATATAATGAAGCCTATCCCCTTCTTCCATAGGAATCACAGCGCCGTCTAGAGGAATACCGTGAGATAGCTAGTTGCCTGCACATCTGGATGCGGGAGAAATTGTCTGTAATGCTTGACCGCACATTCCCTACAACTTTGATTGAAATGAAAAAGGCAGCAGCTGAGTCTGCTCGCTTCAGAAATGAAGAAGTTCCCCCACATGTTCATGATCGCAAACGTCTCTCTCAGATGTTCCAAGAACTTGAAGTGAGCTTAATTTACATCTTAGGATGCAATATTAGATTCTTTTACAGCTTTCTTATTTTATTAGATAAATTCTTTTAGAAATGTATTTGTGAACAAGCAATGAATATTAAAATATTTTTTATCTTTGGGAATCAATATTCAAATACCTATTCAAGTCCTATTATTGAATTCCTTTTGTTGTCCAAGATTAGGATGTTTGTTATCCTGATATTTAATGGTTTTATGATCATTACAACATTAATGTTGTAATGATCTATGCAAAAAATCTATCTTGTGCTATATATTTATAAATGACTTTCATTTACAGAATTATTTCACTCAAATTGGAGAAGTTGACCTCCCTCCGGAATTACACATCAGCACAATTGATAAGAATTGGACAAGGCTGATGATGGCACATCAAGAAAAAGATCAAGCTATTCAGGAAGAAATTAAAAGGTATGAGTCTATTAAAATTACCTTGTGTATATAGGGTATGGCAACATAACTTCAATTTTACTTTACACTTAATGAAACCTAATCAATCCATGAAGCTGGCACTTGATAGAACTCCATAACTGTTAGAATAATATAAACTTCGATGATGTTTTTCTGCTCATGGAATGTTTATTTAAGACATTCATTTTCAATTTTTTTAAAAAGAAAATTCATAGTAATATTAACTTTGCAAGTGAAATCTAACTTGCTAGCACTCTACCACCATTTGCTTGTATAGAAGGGACTGTTGCGGAGTAATTGTAGGAAGTTGCTGGGATTGATGATTTTCAAATGTAAATTACAAGGAAACTAGGGAGCGTTCATTGGTCCTTAAAATTTTCAGGTAGATATAAGTAATGTCTAAGCTACATACCCATACCAATTTTATCAAAAACCGTGTGCCTCAGTCCTAAAGGTCCCCTTGTAAGACAAGGTTTTTATTTTCCTTACTGTTAATGAAACCTATAATTTTTTCTGAATTTCTTTAGTTAATGTATGTACATTTCTCAAGTTTTGTTATTTCTAAATTTTTAAAGATCTAATCATGTCAGTGATGTTCTCCTTTCTTCATACACTGAGTAAACCAATTTTAGCACATGTTATGACTAGCTCTATAAATGAAGATCATCTTTCACCTCATACTTGGAAAGTGGTGGAAACATGTTTTGGAGACTGCAAAATTGATGCTCATATGTTCTCAAGTGTTCTAATGGAACTTCATTCTTTTTCATACTTGAAGTTTCTCTAACCCATGTGAAAATTGATGTCTGATCCTGGACCAATAGTGATTCTAAAAGATATACTTGGTGGAGATCACAAAATATCCACTCAAAAAATAATCCTTATTATGCTCCTCACTTCTCTCCCAATGCATTTTGACAACTAAAATTAATGAAAACAGAACTGTTACAGATCTTGAACTTTACCACTGTTACAGCATCAACTGAATAGCATGTATTTTAAGTAAGGGAAGTTCTGCATTCTGTATATATTTTTTTAAATAGGCTGAAAAAGTGATTTAATTCCTTCCTTAACTCCTTCCACTATGAATTTTTCTGTACTATTACAGACCCTACTCATCATTTAATTTTTGTGAGTATTTTTTGCCGCTTAATGGTCGATCAAAAAAATTATATTTCACAGGTTGTTATTAACATAGAGCATTGAAACAAAAAGTGTTTATTAGTAGATATTCCAAGGTATATGGTTATGAATATGAAATTTTAAATTACCTCTTATTTTAATTAAAAGAGCAATTCTAAGAACAAGGGGAAAATTAAAAAAAAATAATTGTCTTAATTGATTCAGAAAATATCAATACATGAAGTTAAAAAAATGGAAGTTATTCATATAAATAATAAGTTACACTATTATGCAACGGATTACAACAATCCCAAAGTGTATGGTTATTTTTAAAATACTCCACAACAACAAACACATTTTAAAACACTATAAAGGTCTGTAAACATATTTTTAGCTTGAATTCATGGATCTTAAAATTGTCTTCTAAGGCTGAACAAGAAAGGCTTGTAATTATTTGATTCTATAATCTTCTCAGCTTCTACTCTCTTTCTTCATATGGAGCACTTGAAGTAAAATTTTTATGCATGCAGTCTTCTTCTGTTATTTAATCCTTGTGAGGTATCATATTTACATCCTTTTTGCCATAAAAATTTAGTGAAATTTTATTTTTGAGGTTGGAGAGGTTGCAAAGGCTGGCTGAGAAAGTGCACAGAGAAATGAAGCAGGTAGAAGGAAGATTGGAAGAGCTTGAGCGAAGGGTAGAAGAGGAATCTAGAAGACTTGATCGTCTCCATCCATTGGATGCAAAACAAAATGTGGATGCCTTAGAAAGAGACATTAGAGTAGTAGAAGAAAATATTCAAAGCCTTTTTGTAGATGTACAGTCCCTGCTGGATGGTAGATATCCTCAAGCACCGGAACTTCATAAAAGGTGAGACGTACAAATACAATATACAATAAAAATGCGATGAAACTCATTCTTGTGTTTGTTATTTAGATACTTTCTGTTATTAATTGGAAAGTATTTAAAAATTATTACCTATAGATTATTATATATAGTAATATCAAATTATTATTAAATACAAAAAGTTATTGAAAATAGGAATAAAAACAAATGCAAAATAATGTTATTATTTCATAATGAACAAGCACATTATGAAATTTTTCATATAAAATAACCAATTATGACCAAAACCTCAAAGTAATGATTAACATATATTTTGCATAGACCTCTTTAACATTCAACACAAATGGTTATAATCTAATTGGACTAAATTCCAGTTCACTGAATCAACACCAGATATCAGGGTTAGTATGAGAATCCGTACCAAAGCACTATTGAATGTTGCGTGATGTATCTTCACTAACAAAGACGTTCTTCCTTCCCTGATTTGCTTTTTTCTACCTAATGGCACCACATCATAAGAGTAGCATGTGTGGGTAGAGTAGGTGAGATCATGAATCATTTGCGGAGTAAATAAAAATATAGTTAACTTAAAGTTTCAATGCAGTTAAAAATAAGAAAATGAAAAATTGATATTTTCAAAATAGTTATTGTTATTAACTAAGCTCTTAATCATTTGAAATTTAATTAAAAATTATAATACTTCATGGTAAATGAAAGAGACATGTTGAAATATGTACAATTTAAAATATGTACAGAATGAGAAAAACTATTGTTTTAACAGATTCCCTCGACAATTAAAATATATAGCTGTTGGCACTTTTGACTCACTCTATAAAAGGCTATATATTATTGTGTGGCATTCAAAAGGATAATATGCAATGACCATCAAAACTATAATCAGTATGCTATAGAGGTTGCCAGTTCATTGTTTCTATTATTGTATTGTATTATATGGCTCAGCTTAATTAGTTCGGTGTAATGTTTGAAAATCAATGATTTTGTAGACTTGTATTTCATCTTTTTTACCAAATTTATTCTCCTAGAGTGACAAGACTTCATCAGCGCTGGGTGAATCTGCGATCCATGCTACATTCAAGACTCATCTCTGTTCTTGCTTCATTATCTTTCCCTGTTGAGGAGAGAACTGTTACTCGACAGACAAGAACTGTGCTAGAGACCAGACTTGTTGATACCAATAGGCACTTCAGGCAATTGCAGGAATGCAGTGAATGGGTTCAGAACAAACTTGTATGTGAACGGTTTAAATTATTAATTTGAAATACCGAAGATATATTATAAATTTTATAATTTCAGTTTACTTATAGGAATGTTTAACATTCTTTCTTTATAGAAACAGCTTCAGGAAGCTGAGTATGGTAGTGATCTTCCGAGTGTAACTAATGAGCTTAAATCACATCAGAGGGAGCACAGAACTATTGAACAATTTCATGCCAGAGTACAGCAGTGTGTGGAGGCCAAGGTTTTTCTTTCATTTACTCTACTAGCTTGTTCATATCTTGTGTAAAGTTAATGATATTAAGAAGTAGAGAAGAAGATAAAAGTTTTAATTATAGATTTGTGTACTTCATTGAATTTTGTCCTTCTGTTTTGTGTAATGCTGTGATCTCAATCCCCAGAGTAACTTCCATGGAGAGGAATTACAACTTTACACCCAGCATTTGGGTCAGTTGCAAAAGTACTACGCTGACTTGCTCTCTACTTCCAACAAGCGCCTTGTGGATCTTGAATCACTCCAAGACTTTGTCCAATCAGCCACCAATGAGCTTTTTTGGCTTAATGAGCGGGAGGAGACTGAAGTATCGCGAGACTGGAGTGATAAGAATCTTGATATTCAGTCAGTAGAGCATTATTATGAGGTATGTAATTCTGTCATTGTGCATTATGACTAATATTTTAGGTAGCTAGTGTTGATCTTTCCTGAGAAACAGTTTTCATTACTTTAAATTGCTATTAAAATCCTTCCTTTGCTTGTCAATTAAGATGAGTCTATGGCTTAAAGATACTCATTTGATGACGTTTTTTAGAATTAAACTTTCAAAGTATAGATGGGACATAAATATGATATTTTAGAAAAAGTTTAAAACCAAAGGGCTGCTGTTATTGAAGAAAAGCATAGCATTTTGAACTATATTGATAATTTTAAAAATTCCTGATGTTTATAAAAAATGATAACCATAAGATAACTTGAAGTCATTATGCCTATAAAAATAATATTAGCTAACTAGATTTTTGACTGTAAGTAACTAATTAATGTTATATAATAAAATTCATATTTCTTGTCACATCTTGATGAAACCTTCTGAACCCTCTAAACTCTATTTATCTAGTATGTTATGATGTATATTATATTATGACGTGTGTGGGTATACATATATGATTGTAAATAGAAATTTTTTAAAATTTTTCCATTCTCTCTCTATTGAAGACTCAGCTGAAAAAAATTTCTCTCTGTTAATAATATATACTTTTATCAGGAATATGAATGGAAAATTTTTTTCCTATTACTCATCAGTATGACTTTTTGTTAGTGTGTATGTGTGTGTGTGTATGATAAAGGATTGCTAAAAGTAAGAATGTAACAATTATTCTATTTTTTTCAAATGTTCGTCAATGAAGTGCACCTATGGTTCAGGATGTGAGGTCAGTTGTGTGGTGCTTGCAATTCTTGTATCTTGAAACATTTATTTTACTCATATATTGCTCTTTGTACTCCTGTTGTATGACTTTTAATTACTTTGCTTTACTGATTCACAACTTTACAAATTCTGCACAGATATATCAGCTCTCTGCCAGATATCATGTGTTATGTATTTCAATAATTCTTGCATCAATGATGAAAAAATTACTTAAACAGATTAAGAATTAGGTTTGGCTGAAAAAGGTGTTAGGGAAGCGATAAGAATGATTTTTCTTTTAAAAATGCACAAATAAACATGGAGTAAGTCTGAAATGTCCAAATAGAAACCCAAAAGGCTCATAGGAATTACCAAAGAATGCTGGATCATCTGACCAGATACTGATAGAGTTGTATTTGAGTATGAATCTTTTCAGTTTTTTTGTGTTTATTTCTTCTTGGGAAAATAAATTCTGTATCAGTGAAATTTTGGAGACATAAAAGTATTGAAAAGTATGTGGATGATTTATTTCAGAAGTTTTTGCTTGGAATGTATTTTTGAATGAAGTACTTAGTTAAGTATTGCTTGCAACCTTGTTTAATCTTTGATAAAGATGAGTTAGCTTATGGTGAGAATCAATTTTGCAATTCTCTAAGAAAGAATTTTAAAAATATTTTGTTGTTTTATTTCATGTATTATATCAGAGGAAGTTATTTTTTCTTGAGTACCAGTATATTTACACTCATTCTGCACGAATGATGTAATTTCTTATGCTATTGTCATGTGGAAGCTCATTCAATTTAGAGAAAATATTGTAAGAAAGGAGTCAATAGAAATATTTTCACATCCACTCAAACTATGAATGACATTAACTATTATACTACAATTCATAGAGTTTTTCATTATATAGAGGTTCATCATTCGTATACATAGAAGTTTACTTTAAAATATTTCTAATCTAGTTTTCTGTAATGAATATTATTATCCACCTTAATCTTAATTTGTTGGTTCAAGTCTGTATCATTTGAAAGACAATATTTTTATTCTAAAAAGTGAAGAAAATATTGAATTGCACGTCTTATTTGCATATATCTGTCTTTATACTTTGAAATAATACAGATTTTAGTTAGAATACGTTTCTAGTTAACTCTTTACATTGGATGATTATCATTGTTCAGTTAAATATTTACTGTTTTCTTTCTTTCCCTTCTTATCACAAATTATCACATCAAACAAGAAATATATCCAATTTTATTTCATGGAGGCCAATTTTATTGAAAGATGGTGTGGTTTATGAAATCTAGGAAGTAGAGTACAATCCAGTTTTTTAAGTAATAATTTTTAATGAATTTATTAGATTAATCTCTAATACATAAGAAACATTTGTTTTTGTATCAATATAATTTAGTTTCCTGTAATGTAATATTCCCTCTCTTCATAAATTATCTATTATATATAGACGCTTCGGGGGGATATATCTATTATATATAGACGCTTCGGGGATATATATATATATATATACACATTAATGTCAGGCCCAAACCGCTGGGGCCACCGGCTCGGCGATTTTTTTACGTAATGGCCCACTAAATCTCACTCAGGAAAATTCGAAAACCGACCCTACCTATCATGAGTTCGATTCTAGGAGGCCCCAAAAATCGACATTCCCCCGTAAGAATGCATGGGGCCGTTTTTCAAATAATTTTAAAAAATACTTCCCATTACTATGTATTCCAAACTGGTCATGGGTTCGATGCCAGGGGGTGAAAAACTTTCAAATTTTGAAAAATCGTAGCTCTTTTTATATGATACATAGATCATTCAAACTTTCAACATGAATAGACACGTTTATATTGTACTTTGGAAA
Source organism: Pantala flavescens (assembly GCA_020796165.1). Lineage (NCBI taxonomy): Eukaryota > Metazoa > Arthropoda > Insecta > Odonata > Libellulidae > Pantala > Pantala flavescens. The sequence continues at coordinate 34,651,106 of CM036880.1, read as the reverse complement.
ACATCAACATTTGCCTAGGTGTCATGAGTTCGATTCCAGAGCGTCCCGTAAACTCGATTATTCCCGTTTAAAATACATTGACCATTTTTCCGAAAGCTTTTTATGACGCTTCCCAACCGCTCGTAGGTTCAAAATTTCACAAAGCCATAAAAGGGACCATTCTCACTTAAAAGCGACCGTAATTATGTCGTAAATGGTCGTTGGTTTGATTCTAGGGGGCGTTAACTATACCTTTGTAAGAAATGCATTGGGAATTAAGGACTCATTTTAAGGTACTTCCTGAATGAATTTCCTTTTGAAATTCGGAATATTTATAAAGTTAATCATACTGAAGCCAATAATGACAGTATGTTTCGTAGGATGGCCTTGGTTCGATGCCGGGGCGGAAATAATGATGCCGAAAGAAATGCATTGGAAATCGAATTCGGTGCATTTTCAGCTGCGATAATGTCCTTTAGTGTATGTTTAGCATGGCCTTTCAGAATAATATTTCGAAAAATCTTACATTTCATTAAAAGATATATTATTACATAGCTTGCTATCAGCAAGCACACCTTTACTCGTAGTGGATATAATTGTTGAAATTTACTGACGATATCATAAACCTACTTCACATATTGCACATAAGTACGTTATCTTATGAACAAAATTTTGTACATCTCACATTCTCCTACCATATATATTATATTATAACCTTTTGGATCATGTAAAGCAACAAACTCCTTTTTAAGTGTTCTTTCTAATTTTCTACACATCTTTTATTCTTTCTCCTTTTATTTCTCTCTCTTGGTCCAATTTGTTCTTTTGGCAATTTTCTTTTCTGACATCACAATTCATTTCTCTATTTTTTCTCCCGTATCTTCAAATTCTATTGGATAAATATTTTCCTTTCCTTGATCATTTCTAGCTTGGATCACCTTTAGTAGTGTAGTTTATATCCTTTGCATGTATGCAATAATTTTTTGCCAATTTTTGTTGGAGGGAGTCTACTGGAATGTTCATAAAATTTTTCCTTCCTTCTTTTTTCTTCATAATTCAAGATCTTTTCTAAGGTGTCTCTAAGGAGTTTAGTCTGTATCCTTCTGTTAAATTTTGGATTTCAATATTTATTCTTTATATAATTTCTTCTTCTTTATATAATTTATATGTGCATGATCTTTATGGACACTTGTTACAGTTTTCTTTTATAGAACTGTAAAAATCAGATTTCTCTGTAGTAGATTTTAAAATAAAATGAGCATCTGCTTAAGATGTTATTCAGAAATGTGTCAAATGATCATTCCTTTTGAAAACCTAATTCATTTTGTAATTTACCTTGCAGTATTATAGTCAGTCATTATTTCTTCATGTTATTTCCTAAATTGCATATTTTATTATATCTTCTTGGATGTCATAATTTACAATCATAATTGTTGTTGCAAGAAAATTTTCTGTGAAGAAATTTCATACATTCCTTTGATATAGTTAGTTGTACTGTCTCTATTTTTATATATTTATTTGTCTTATTTAAATTAAATTGGTCACCTCACAGATTGCTGTGATTTTGATAGCAATAACTTATTGTCTATTAATTAATTATTCATTTGTCATTAGTCATTGATGAGTGAACTGGAGAAACGGGAGATCCAGTTCAGTGCAGTGCAAGATAGAGGAGAGGCTCTTTGTTTGCAACATCATCCAGCATCTAAATGTGTTGAAGCATACATTAATGCCATGCAATCGCAATGGAATTGGCTGTTGCAGCTTACTCTTTGCTTAGAAACTCATCTACGTCATGGCAATGCCTATCATAATTTCTACAAAGAAATTAAGGAATGTGAACAATGGATATCAAAGTAAGATTTGAGAACAATTATTGCAGAATTTCACTTCTATCTGGAATTCAATGCCTGTGATCAATTTAATTATATTATTATGTTAAGATGTATTATTTTAAGATTGGCAAAATTTGTACAGTGCATTTTTTCTTTGGTCTATTTTGTTCCTCTTAGCTCTATTATTCAAATTTTAGTTACAATCTTCTAATTATTATTTTACAATTTTAATGGTGAATTATCAATTAATGATTTTCTCATAATCTAGTTACTCTTTCTGATATCATTCTGCTAAAAATCTTCACAGGAGAGATGAACTTTTGAACTCTGTGTACAGCCAGTCTGAGTTCACTCTGGATGAAGGTGAACGTTTGCTGAAAGGCATGCAAGAGGTAAGAGATGAACTGAACGAATGTGGTGATATAGTTCAGGGTCTTGTTGAAAAAAGTGCAGAAATTGTGCCGGTTAAGCAACGGAGGCAACCAGTAACAAGACCCCTTCCTGTTATTGCAGTATGCACATACAATCAACTCAAGGTACACATGCTGATATCTCAGTTTTCTACTAGATGAAATGATTGAGCATTCAGTTATATTCATCCAAATATTTTTATACTCCTTTAAATTTATTTTTAGCTAATTCCTCTTTATCCTATAAACTAGATGAACATTGACAAGGGCGACCAGTGTACACTTCATGACAATTCTCAGAGAGTCAAATGGAGGGTGCGTACCTCAGGAGGTGAGGAGGGTGTTGTTCCTGGTGTCTGCTTCGTTATTCCACCTCCAGATAAGGAAGCTCTTGAAGCTGCAGAACGTCTTCGTAGAATATTTGATCGGTCAGTTGCTCTTTGGCAGAAGAAGCAACTTCGTCTTAGGCAGAACATGATTTTTGCCACAATTAAAGTAGTAAAAAGTTGGGATTTAACCCAGGTGGGTATAGAAGGATGCTATGAAATTAATGTTTTTAAAAATTATATTGCCTTGTTTCTGCACACATTTTAAATTATTTGACAATATTTACTTAATTTACAAAACATTTATTTTTTATTGTTTAAGATGAAGTTTTGATATGATTTGATAATTACGATGATTTGAGCTTGATGAGAAAAATTTCTGCATCATCTAAAAACTCACATCTCATACTTTTTGCATTATATAGTACCTTTTTCTTCATGCTAACTGCCATAGGCTTCTTTCTTTTCATGAATTGAAATCCTTCATTTTATTGTAGTTTCTGGCTATGGGCCAAGATCAACGTAATGCCATACGCAAGGCTCTGAATGAAGATGCTGATAAGCTGTTGCAAGAGGGTGATCCTACTGATCCCCAACTACGTAGATTGAGACGTGAAATGGATGAAGTTAATCGTCTCTTTGATGATTTTGAAAAGAAAGCAAAGGCTGAAGGTAATTAATTATAAATTATAAACAAAAGAGGGATCATAGTATTCTTATTTAATCTGTATCAAATAATAGAATGTTTGATTTATAAAATTGGTGATTTTCAGAAGATACCAAAAATGCTAGTAAATCATTTGGAGAGCTAGTGTCTTCTCTTCAAGAGGACTTAGATGATGCAGAGAGAGAACTCAATGCTAGAACTGCAGCACAGCTTCCACGGGACCTAGACTCCCTGGAGCACCTTGTTATTGAACACAAAGACTTTGAAACAAGATTAAAGAGTCTTGCTCCAAAAATTGAGTCATGTCGTACAGCTTCTCGTACTTTGTCAACAAGACGTTCATCTCAGACAAGCACAACCACAACCGTTCAGGCACAGTTTGAGAGATGTGTTGTTAAATGGGAGCAGATTTGGAGTATCTCACATATTTATGTTGAGAGGTAAAATAGTAGTTTTCCCCTAAAGAATTTTTCTATTGGTCAGTTTTTAAAAAATCCTTTATTTTTAGGCTGAAGGCTGTGGAAATAGTAATTACTGGATTGGAAGAATCTTTCTCCTTGGTATCAGAGTATGAGACCAAACTTGCATCATATGATCAAATGCCATCTGAAATTAATGCTCTGCAAGCAGTAAGTATTGCTTACTGTGTGCATGTATGTATGTATGTGTATATATATGTATATATAGTGGTTATTGATTTTTTATACTTAATTTCTTAGGTACATGAAGACCTACTCAGTTTACAGAATTCTATTCAGACTCAGCAAACTGTTATTGATACTTTGAATGAGGATGTCAACAATGCTCGTCGTATTGTTGAGAAAACTAGACCTTTGCAGCGGGGTCCTCATCCTGATGTCGAAAGAATGGAAGCTGAAGTAAACAGAGTGACATCACGCTGGACCCAAGTATGCTCTCAGATTGTGGACAGGTATTTAATAGTTAAACTCTTAAGCTCAATTTTCATTACTTAACCCTTTTACTGCCAGCGGGCCGATATATCGGCCCTCGCTGGTTGTGCGAAAACTGTCAGTGGGCAGATATACCCGACTTATTTGACATTATTTATTTCGTGATTGTGACCTTTTTCCGCGGCTGCCGTCTCATTTATCCAAATGTGCTTTATCTCTCCTGCTTACTTGTATGGTTTCACCTTATCTTGCGATGCATTTTGATATTTTACAGTGATCTTTCCTCGTAAATTCGTCCGGATATTTTTGTTACTTCGGGCCAGCGTCATCCTGCACAGTATTATCTTTCGTGTTTGTCCCAAGTCGTGCTGAACTGTTTTCTTGTGGCTCAAGTATTTGTTTTAGAGTGTCAGTTACCAGCTAGATAAGTAAATATTCTTTTTTGGCCCGCCTATTTTTATATAAGCAAAACCGAGATATGCAACCCGGATCTTCAGAGACATACCTCAAAAAAACTTATAAAATTGCCAAATGAAAAAGAAAAGAACTGTTGTGTGTGTAGTGTAAGAGGGAAAAAGGAATAAAATAAAGAAAAAGATGCAGAATGTGTGTGGAAAATGCAAAAAAGGACTTCTTGGTGAATACTTACATAAGCATAAGTGCGCTAGCTGATGGGACCATGAGTGTAGAGTCAGATAAAGTATTTTATATCTTTGGCAAAAATAGTTTTATCACTATTAAACTTTACCACAAGTGAGAAAACTAAATAATATCAAAAACTATTACAATTTTATTCCACGTATATAATATTTTATACATCGCAAAGTGAAAAAAACGGAGAATTTTGGGTTTTTACATATATTATAATTACTTTGTTATTATTTTTCTTTATGAAAATTTAAGTAAACCCCCATAATCCATCTATGGTTCTAAACTATAAATATATTTTTAGCATTGGGAAAAAATCTAGATGAATTAAATAAAGTTTTTATTAAAAATAAAATTAAATTAAATAAAATAAAATTAAAAATAATTAAGTAGCTGAAATAATTTAGAATCTGAAATCCTGCATATTCCGGAATATAGCCTTGGCACTTTTCGCACATCCCACCCGAAATGGGCTGGAAGTAAAAGGGTTAATTAACTGCAATTTTATCATTCAATGACTGCATGTATTCCAGGTTGCGTAGCTGTGAAGCTGCTTATCAGCTTCTTCAGAAGTATGCCAACTCCTACCAGACTGAGAGTACTTGGGTAGATGAAGCTTATTCAAAACTGAAGAATGCTGGCTCTGAGGATACAGCAAAGGAAGTAATTGAGCCTATAAGGGTAAGTAAATATTTTTCAAAATACTCTATCAAAATAGTTACCACATGAAAGAGAGACCTCAAAAATACTTATTTTACAAAAATATTATAGGCACTCTACAACAATGTGATAGAGAAAACGCCAGCTATTGAGCAAGTGAATATGGTGGGAGGACGTTTCATTCGTGAGGCTAAGGTAAGTGCCAATTGTAACGAAATTGAATAGTTCATGTAATATTTTTTCAGAATGACAGAAGTGAGGGAATGAATGGCTAAATTGAATGTGAGTGTTTGGGTTTGTATAGATGTTATGACTGAAGACATTGTCAATTTACCATTGAACCAGACATATCAAAGACATGCAACCACAAATTGTACATATTCAATTAATAATCTAATATATCATCAATTTGTGTGTAATTATTGTAATCAGGTAACTGGGAATTGTAATTTTTGTGTCTGCATGACTTTGTAAGGGCATTCATAATTACTAGGTGCCTTTATAATATTTATATTCTGCTCAAGTGCAGATTTTTTGCATTAGTAAATTATTTGAGTAATTGTGGTGCACTGTTCTATAACTCTCAGAATCGCTGTAAATGTATATTGAAGATATTGTAATATGTTAATATTATACTGTGAAAGAAATGGTCAAAGCTTTGTCTGGTATATATTTAACCTTGCACATAACCCATCCTGAGAAACCTTTTAGTCCATTGATCCCTTTCGTGCAAAGGTACCTTGTAAATTCCTTTAATTGTGTGTACCTATTTACATTACTTATGCTGTTGGCATAAAAAAACATCTGCCTATACTAGATAGCTAGATACTTGCCATATAGGTAAACCCATGACCTTATTCTTGCCCCTGGAAGCCCTTGGAAATCCATGTCCTTACCCTAGCCAGACCACTGGCTGAGAACAGAATCAATTGAACTAATTATACTAACCGGGCGCGTAACCATTAACATTGTCACCCTTTCCCCATCCTGCATCCAACGCCTGCAGATCTATGACCTTCGACTGCAGCGCTATAGAGATGCCTTGGAGGATGTTCATCCAAGCCTTGATGGCGACCTTCTGGGTGCAAAGAGAGCAAGGCATCGGTGCCAGCCAGGTGATGAGGTGGTGAGTGCAGAGCTAGATCTTCTCAACCGTAAATTCCAGTCTCTGTTGGATATCTTGTGGGATAAATTGAGGAAGAGAGATCCTGAAGGAAAGGTTAGTAGTTCACTATTTTTGGTCAAGTATTTTTCCATAGTGAGTGTTTCCATTTCCTTCTTTCTTTTGTAATAATTAGAAAATATTTTTCAGTTTTCTCCTAAATGTACTTTTTAGAATTTTATTTCATGTTTAAAGCTATTAATTTTCAGGATGCTGCCATTTTAAGTGCCCACCAAGTCATTCACTATTTCATTCCTTTTTCAGTTTGACTATGAGCCGAAGACATTCCGCACATTTCGAACAGAGTTCAATATCACTGAAACAACAGAAAGTGAATCAGTTACTTACACCACTACAAGTCATTTTACTTCACAGTAAGTCACAATGTGCTGTGTGTTATGTTTATCATTTCAGTAATGATGACAATATTTAGCAGTACAGTAAGACCCCGCTTAATGCAGGGGATATGTTCCAATAACTTAGGGTGCTAAATGAAACAGAGTTAAACGAGGCAACGAAACACGTATATATGTAAATATGTAATGGGGATCATTGAAAAGAGCAATGAGTAAGAAAATTGATCAGTTCTTGCCGAATTTATCACAATAAAATAATTATATTTTATTCTTGATATCTTTATATCTTTATACACCTAATAACCTTGATGAGAACAAATCAATTGTGACGCAGAAAAGCTGTGTTTGTACTGGGATTGCAACATAGGAGAATACAGTTTGAACTTTTTTTCTGGAAAATGAAATGAATTAATGAAAGAGCGTTGAAAAAAATACAAAGTGTATCTACATATCACCGTCGCTATAAAGTGCACTGCTTTTGGTTGGCCGTTTCCTTTGCACACATATATAACAAGTATCAATACAGTGTTCACTTTATGGGAACCCTAAGAAAACCGCGTTGTATTGAAACAGCATTAAGCGGGGCAGCGTTAAGTCTAGGTCTTACTGTATAAGAATTGCTGTACCAAAGTATTTGATATTTACAGTGGAAAACAAGTTTTTTCATCTAATGTTAGCTCTATAATATTTTATATTAATTAAAAATATAATTAAATAATTAATATTAGCTCTTCAACAATGTAATCCTAAGGCAACATCTTTTTTAACATACATAAATTATTGAAAAATAGGTTTTATGTACTGTATTCTTCATTTATGGAGATTTTTTTTTTCAGTATTACTCATACCACTCATAAAAGAGAGGCTGAAGAAGTACAGAAACAAGGCTCTGTTACCAAAATCATAGTTGGTAGCAATGAAAATGATTTGGATTCTCAGATTCAGTTTGTTTCTAGTTCTCAAACGAGTGGAACTGAACATGACCATTTGGATGGAAGTCATGCTGGAGTAAGTGATGGTTGCCCAACAAATGGTGATAGTTCTGCAACAGGTAGTACAAGCATGCTATTTTCAAAATACCAAACTATTAGGCGAACTGAGAATATAGATGAAAGCATTGGAGGCTTGTGTTCTGTAAGAGGTATCAAAGATCCAGTCACTGGATTGGTATTAACAATAGGTGAAGCTATTTCAAGGCGCATTATGGATGTCAGAACTGGGCAGATCTTACTTCCTGGGCCAACCAAAGGCTCTGAGCTAAGAAGAATGAGTATTTCAGAAGCTGCAGAAGTAGGGCTGGTAGAGAAAGAGCTTGCTGATGCCTTGCTGTCTCCGTCAGGAGTTGTTGTGGAGCCATTATCTGGAAGAAGGGTATCCTTGCTTGAAGCAATCCAGAGAGAGCTGCTGGAGGTGGAGGGACGTGGGGAGAAGGTAAGCCAGCCTAAGTTGCCTCTGACAGTGGCTGAAGCAGTTTCAAAGGGACTAATCAATCCTAAGACAGGCGAGTTTACAGATTCAGAGACAGGACTTTGTTTAGGATTGACTGATGCTTTTGCTAAAGGTTTTTTAAGCAGGAGAAGTCTTGATTCAGATGAAGGTGAGCAGTGGGGAGGTATTGCTTTATCAGATGCTATTGAACGTGGTTTGGTCAATGATGAGACTGGGAAAATGGAAGATCTTGATACAGGTGAGGTGCTATCTTTGGATGAAGCAAAATTGAGGCCAGGTGTTTTGTTATCTTATGTCCATGAAATAGTAAATCCTATCAGTGATGTTTGCCTTACTGTACCAGAAGCATTGGAAGCAGGTTTGCTGGATTCAAAGAATGGTTGTTATAGATTACAAGGTCCTGATAGAAAAGATATTGAGACAATGAGTCTAAGCGAGGCTTATCATAGAAAATTCATTTCTAGGCCTTTAACACTCCGTGATGCAGTGGATCGAGGCTTAGTTAATGCAAATGGAGAAGTTCTGGGGCCATCTCAAAATTGTTCCTACCCTTTGCTATATGCTTTAAAAGCTGGTATTCTAGATGAAGATTCTTCATGTATATCAAATGGTGCTGGTAGGATGCTATCTCTAACAGAAGCTCTTGCAGAAGGAGTAATCACTCCTAATGGTCAATACTGTAGCTCTGCAACAAAAGAAATTCTTTCTCTTCCGGAAGCAGTTGAGCAGGGTTTATTGACATCGGTAGCCAGGCGTAGGATTTTCGAAATTGGAGCTTTCAGAGATCCCAACACAGGGGAATTTGTTGGTCTTGAACAAGCATTAAGTCGAGAAATTGTTGATCCAAGAACAGGTCGGTATATTCCTAAGTCTGGTGAGAAGGTATCACTTGATGAGGCTATCAAGAATGGTTGGGTGAGACAAGAGGTACTGGAAATGTTATCACGTCCAGTAGGTGTAGTTGGAGATGAAGGCAAAGAACTGAATGCAATGGAAGTTGTGATGAAAGGTAAAGTAGACCCTTGGACTGGTCAGGTTTTAGATCATTCTCAAATTGATTCTAATGGGCTACCTTGTAGAATTCCTACTAATGAGGCCATCCAAAAGAAACTTATTACTCCTGAGGGAGCTGCTCGCTTACGATCATTGCTGAATGTTACTGTAACCACTTCCACTGTAACTCGAACAATTAAGCGATTTGTGACAATCACATCAAAAGGTGGAGCTGCTGTGACCTCTACAACTATCCAAGAAGTTCACATGTCTTTTGGTAAGGAAGATGAAAATGACAAAATGGATGTCGATAATGATGAGAGAACATCTAGAGTGAGTGAAAAGGTACCCTTGGGTACAAAAATTATTGTAAAGGTTGCTAATCAGACTGAAACTTGCCCTGAAGAAAACATTACTACAACAATTACCGGTTCACCATTACCGAAAGTGACCCACATGGAAACCACTGAAAATTACACAAAGGTTATAACATCTGAAACTAAAATGTATGAACTTCCAGCAAATGGATGGTATCTAATTGAAGCAATAGAGCGCAGTCTTTTTGATCCTGAATCTGGATTATTCACTATCCCTGGAACTGATCGGTTAGTATCTTTTGAGGAGTGTGTCAAACTTGGAATCATAGATCCTGATTCTATTTCAGTGGTTGTTCATGCACCCTCAAGAAGAACATCATCTGTGTTCCGCTGCTTAGAGAAGCGCATACTTGATGCAACAGGCCACTGCTTGCCACCTAAAGGTATTGCTGATGAAGAAGAAGATGAAGATTCACGAGTAACATTAAAGGAGGCCTTGGCACAAGGATGGGTAATAGCTAGTGAGCGTTCTCTGGAGATGGATATGATGGAAGTAAACAAAGATGGAATAAAGAAAGTATCAACATCAAGTTTACCAACTCGTCATATACAAGTTACAAAAGTTACTGGACAGCCTGATCTAATAGAAATAACAGATGGTTCATCAGCTCATTTATTGAAAGAAGTTAAGGGAACCCAGTCTTTGGAAGAGATGCATCAAGAGATTGTAAAGGATATCAATATAAAAAAAAATGGAAGAAAAGTGGAAACAGGGCGTGTAGAATCTGAAAAAATTGCTCAGGTAAGCTGCATTGATCCTACTGGGTCACTTGATGATGATGAAGATGGTGGACCTTCAGAAGCAGAATTAACACGAGGTAGAGTGACAACAGAGCCAAAGTTTAGTGTCACTATTGGAAGAGCCCGTTCAATTTCTCAGAGTCCTGAAAGAGAAGCTAAGCCTGTTATTTTACAACGCACAAGGAAGAAATCTGTTAGAGTACGGGATGCTGCTGCTGCAGGATTAATTGATGTGCAAACTGCACTAGTTTTAGAAGAAGCTGGAACTCCTCTTGGCCAAGCTGTTAAAGAAGGACAAGTTGATGGAGAATCTGGGTCTATTGTAGATCCACAGAGAGGAGATGTATTAACTATATCACAAGCTATTGATAGAGGTGTTCTTGATGTAGAGTCTGGGAGATTAGTTGTACCCCTTGCTTGCTCACTCTCCCTTCCAAAATTGGTAGAGCAAGGCTTAGTGTTGAGGGAAGGAGAAACTTCAATTGGTGGACGCAAAGGTAATATAGTTCATCCTGAGACTGGAACTACACTGACACTTAGGGAGGCCCTTGCTTGTGATATTGTGGATCCATTATCTACTATTCGTGATCCTAATTCTGGTAAAAAAACAACCCTCTTGGAAGCTGTTGCTGTTGGTATTGTTGATGCTGATGAAAATCAACTGGTAGGAGAAGGAGGAAAAGTAAAAGATTTGTTAGAAGCTGTCAAAGAAGAACCAGAACTATGTATAGAAAAGGATCGAGAAGGTGGTGATGTAGAGATGGTCTCACCAAGCTTCCTTCCTCCTTTAGGAATGACATTAACAGTAGCCCTGAAAAGAGGATTGGTTGATGCAAAATCTGGTGAAATAATTCATCCTTCAACAGGAGAGAGATACTCAGTTGTTGATGCTGTTGAGAATAATTTCTTAATGACTCTTCTCCCATGTCCCACTGCCCCAGGAGCAGTCTCTCTTGCACTGGCACTAACTAGTGGTCTAATAGATACAGAGCATGGCACATTTAAAGACCCTCAGACTGGAAGGGAGATGCTTGTTGCAGAAGCCATTGAAACAGGTCGTCTGATTGTTGCAAAATCCAGTCCTTCCTCTCTATTAATGAAAATGTTAGAAAATTCTCCAGAAGTTCCCAGAGAATCAATTGTTATTGAAATAGGATCAAAAATGCCAAGAAAAATGAATTTATTAGAAGCATGTGAAGCAATGTATGATGAAAAAGCCAAAGGATTTTTTGATCCCTTGACAGGTAAAGCAATTCCCTTGAGAGAAGCCATTGAGTGTGGACTTATTGACCCAAGTGAAATCATTAATCTACCTAATGAGGAAGGAGTCATGGTGAAAATGTCTACCATCAAGGCTATTGAATTGGGACTCTTGGATCCTCTTACTGGAAGAATTAGAGATCCGAAAACTGGCATCGCAATAGGTCCAGCTGAAGCAACACGTAGAGGAATCTTGTCCCTTGCAAAATTAGAAGAAGAGGTAGTTGAAAGAGAGCTTATTCCTTTAGTTGAAGCTTTGGTGGAAAAAGGAATGGATCCGAAAATATGTAGAGTTATAATTCCTCTTCCTGGTGGTGGTGAACAAAGAATGACTGTGGAGGAAGCATTAGCCTGTCGTGCGATTGGAGCTGCAGATGCTGTTGAGATTTTTGGCCCAGAGGAAGTGAGATTAGTTGTTGAGGAGGATGAATCACGTCGTACTCTTATTGTTGTTAGAAGGTTGCTTGATCCTTGTGGTGCTGAAGCCGCTGGATTTTATGATCTTCAGTCAGGTACATTTACTGAACCATTCCATAGGCTTGTCAGGGAGGATGTTTTTCATCCTGATGTAGTTTTGGTGAAGGACCTCCATGAAGATGCAAAAGATTATCAGGATGAAGAAAATGATTATAATAAATATGTTCCTATTGGTGAAGCCCTTAGAAAATTATTAATTGATAGGAATGCTGGTCATGTTGTAGATCCACGCACTGGAAGACGTGTTCCATTCTTTGAAGCTGTTGAAAGAGGCTGGATTACTACTGTTGGTGGACCAGGAATTGGAACTGAGGGTCCAGCTCAAACTTTGACCCAGGCAGTAGAATTGGGTCTCTATAATATTGAAACTGGTTTAGTGAAAGACCCTGATAGTAAAGATCATATAAGTCTTGGTGAGGCTCTTGGATTAAGGATTGTAGATCCTAGATCTGTGCGGGTGAGAGACCCTGACCAAGATGGAGTGATAGTTCCTTTGTTGGATGCTGCAATTAACTTGAGGAGGGGGGTTTTACTTAGAGTAAATATCGGAGGAGAGATGGAACTTAAAGATGCAATCACAGGTGGATTCCTCCTTCCAGCTGAAAGGGTTCCTGTGTCATTAGAAGCTGCAGTTCAAATGGGATTATTCGAAAATTGCACAGGAAAGATTAGAGATACATTAACTGGTCAGTTAGTGAACCTCACAGAAGCTGTTAAAAGATGTATTATTGATCCAGACTTAACACAGATGACAGATCCTACTGGTGCCACCATTTCACTGAGAGTGGCATTAGCTACAAATCTGATAGAGATTGAGACTGGAAAAGTACAAAACACTGATGGGACTATGATTCCATTACAAACTGCTTTGAAAAGTGGGCTTATTAAATCTGGGAGGATATCAGTACCTTTGGTTGATGCAGTTGCAACAGGATATTATTCTCCACAATCGGGACTAATTCTTAATCCTGCTACTGGTTTTTCTCAGACTCTTGAAGAAGCATTGAATAATGGAATTATAGATGCTGAAGAAGCAAGAATTATAGATCCTCGACAAGATCGACCTGTGGAAATATCAGAAGCGTCACGATCTGGGCTGATAGATATGAAACGTGGTTGTATTTCTACCCCTACCCCAGGAACAACATTGGATGTTGCCCTAGAAGAAGGGTTATTAATGACAACAAGGAAACCTCTTGCTTTGCCGGAAGCATTGGCTCATGGATGTTATGATGCTCATTCGGGATTAATTGTCCTCCCGGGAAAAAAAGATGTATCTGATGATAAAGAAAGAGAAGAAAAGGTGACACTTGAAGATGCAATCAAAACAGGAGTTTTGAGTAACAATGCAGCATCATTTAGAGATCCAAGATCAGGTGAGATTATTTCACTTGGAGATGCTGTGTTAGCAGGAGTTGTGGATCCTAAATCAGGAATTGCCGTTGATCCAACATCAGGCTTGGAAATGAAACTTACAGAGGCTCAAGAGAGAGGTCTCATCTTAATGGCAAAAAGTCGTGTATCTCTCCCTGAAGCTGTCTACTCAGGATTATATGATCCCTCCTCTGGTACATTCATTTGCCCTCCTGGTGCAAGACCAGGAGGAACTATTCCCCTTGGTAGGTCTGATCGCCTTCCAACTGATCATGCAATTAGGGCAGGCTTTTTATCATCTTCTTCAACTCTAGTAAAGGATCCGACTGATGGTCGTCTTCTGTCATTTGCTAAGGCTGTAGAACAGAGGGTTGTAGATGCCAGAGCAGGTATGTTGAGGGAAGGAGGCAGAGGGGTTGCTGGAGTAGATTTTCAGGAGGCATTTGAAAGAGGTCTACTGATAGAAGTACGTCGTCCAATGCCATTGAGTGATGCCATTGCTAAAGGTGTTTGTGATGAGCGCACTGGACTTTTCTTGGATCCTGCTACTGGTTGTAGAATAACTTTGGCTCAGGCTGTAGATGAAAACTTGATTGATGCTGATTCTGTTCATGTTAAAGATAACAGAGGTGGAATAAAAAAGAAAGTGTCTCTTGGGGATGCTTTACGTAGTGGACTGGTGGATGGAGAAACAGGTTTAGTTCAAGATTTTTCTGTATCTCCCCTAAGACAGGTTTCTCTCTCTGAAGCAATTGATTTGGGGCTATTGGAAGATGGAAGGGCTCCAGTATCATTACAGCATGCACTTAAGAAGGGATGGTATGATAGAGCCACTGGTACCTTAAGGGATCCCAATACAGGTTGTGCTGTCTCTCTTCATGAAGCAATCCGAAGAGGGGTCATTGATTCTAGGTTGCCCCTCTATTGGGATAGAGGAGAGACTGGTCGTCTCCTAACTCTTGCTGAGTCTTGTAGATCAAATGTTATTGATGCACGTGCTGGTATGTTCATTGAACCTGGAGTAGGCACTGTTGGTGATCCAATTCCTTTAACTGAAGCATTAGAACGGGGATTCATAGTTGACATTGAAGGGATATTTGGATTATGGGAGGTTCTTGCCATGGGATTATATGTGCCTCCATCTGGTCGTTTCATGCACCCATCTGATGGTCGCCATCTTACTTTAAATGATTGTGTTAAGGAAGGTCTTATAGATCCTGAGCTTTCAATTATTAGGCATGCCACAACTGGCAGATTCATGAAACTCCCTGATGCTGTTGCTTCAGGTTTAGTAGATATTTATAAAGGTACTTATGATGTTCCTGGTAAAGGTACAATAAACTTAGATGAGGCAAGGCAATGTGGGCTTGTTGTCACTGCTAGAAGACCAGTGACATTAGAAGAAGCAGTTAGAGGTGGTTTGTGGGATGTTGGAACTGCACGATTTGCTGATCCTAATAAAGAACAAGGAGAAGGATTGGATGTTACAACAGCACTGGCTATAGGACTAATTGATGGAAGCACTTGTGCCCTTAGAGATCCAGCTACAGGACGACTTAAGAGCCTTGGTTCTGCTATTCAAGATGGCCAGGTTGATCCAACACGTGGAACTGTAGCAGATCCTCGTTCTCCTGGACGTTGGGTTCCTCTTGATGCAGCTGTATTGCGGAGAGGACTTCTTGTAACAGTTGGTCGACCTCTAACATTCGGACAGGCTGTTCGACGGGGCTCAATTGACTTTGAGCGAGGAACCTTCCGAGATCCAAGATCATCCAGAGAATACACTCTTGATGATGCTATTCGAGTAGGCCTGGTTGATCCAGAAGAAGCTGTGGTGAGGGATCCAACGACTGGTCGTTTTAGGTCCCTTAGAGCTGCCATATTGGAAGGATCAGTTGATTTGCGACGTCGTGCTGCAGCAACCCCAGGAAAATCACTGAGAATCATATTTGAGGGTGGAACTGCCATTTTTTTGAAGAAACCTCTCACTTTTGATGAAGCAATTGAACATGGTCACTTATGTGTAAGTTCAGCTCGTTATACTGATCCCAAAACAAAGGAAGTTATGACTCTGAAGGATGCAATAGATGGAGGATCTATTGACTCTGATTCAGCTCTCATAAAGGATACAGAAAAACATCGTTTAGTACGTCTTCCTGATGCATTCCGTAGAGGTTTATTAGATCCAGAGACAGGTAGCGTTTTAGACACTTCTTCCCGTAGGTTGGCTGCAGGGTTGTCAGGAGCATTGGAAGCTGGTTTGATAGCTACTCCTGGTCATGGTCTTTCACTTGTTGAGGCACTTAAGCTTGGACTCTGTCATGCCCCCACTGGACGATTTACAGACCCCTTTTTACCAGCACCCACAGCTGGCCAGCAACCACCTCGTCGACTCACTTTAATTGAGGCCATTGACTCTGGTCTGATTGAACCTTCTACAACTATTGTCAAAGATCCAAGTACAGGTTGCGTTTCAGCTCTCTTGAAGGCATTGGAATCTGGTGCGGTGGACGGAAGACGGGGTGAAATGCAGGACACTGTTGCAGGAAAGCGGATAGGTCTAGTGGAGGCCTTGGAGCGTGGCTACCTGTTACCTGCTGAGGCGAGGGTAAGCAGGGATTGTGCTAATGCATAATGGCTTCCATCCCTGCACCAAAGAGCTTGCGAGGAATTCTTTGCTACTGCTGCATCTCTTTTAATGAATTCTGGTGTGATTTGGATTTGGAGTGTTTTTTGGTAGAAGCTTTTCAGTACATTAATGGAGTCTTTTTAAGTGCTCATCAGATTTCATTAAGTCATTTGGTTAACCCAGGGTTAGCAAGGATGTATATGCATCTTGTGCCCATTCCAGTTGCCTGTGTATTTTCAGGTTGTGGCTTATTGAAGGGCTCATTTTGTTTGGGACTGGAAATTGCCTGTGTAGTGGCTTGTGAACTGTATATTCCAGGCCCTTAAATACTCAATTTCTGAATTATATTAAAAGTAAACCTTAAAGAATGTCACACTTTTTTTATCCTTCAAAGTAATTTACTTAATTAGATTAATAGTAATTGATCTTATTTGTAAGCATGTTGTGAAAGCACAAGCGTAGACAGTCATCAAGTATTTTAATGAAAATTGTATGTTTCTGCACCTTCTTGTTTCATTTGTTTTCAATATATATGTCCATCTTTGCAGATATCAGGTTTTCTCTCTCTCTCTCTCTCTATTAGGCTGTCGTCATCATTGCAGCCTGGGTATGTGATGCTAATGCTCAAATGTGCCTATGCTGTGCCTTTTCCTATTCACTTCTAATAAATCAACATCTTACTCATTACATGTTAGCCACTAATGCGGGGAAAGTGATGTATGGAGATATGAGCGGCAGATAGAGGTCTTGGTGTTAATGTGCTGATGTGTTTGGCTTGTGCTCGAAAAGAAAATGCTTTGAAATGATTATAACCTAACTAACTGCTATGGAATGTTGTTTAATGAGAGAAACTCAATAATACTTAATTTTTATAAGAATGAAGTTTAATTATCAAATGATCCAATACAATAATTTTTTGGGGAGGTGTGTGGTAATGTATTGAATTATATTTAACTATTCACAAAAGACAATTTGTACACAGATATTTGACGAAAGAGATGTTCTTGGTTTTTCACATCATGTCTGGTTGCTGTGTGTGGTGTTTTTTTGTGATTTTGAGTGTGTGTATTTTTAATGTACTCTGTTTGCTCTTGATAATGAAAATTTTGTGGCAATTTTTTGTGTGCCTCAGTTTTTTTACCCTTAGCACTGCTATTGCCATAGTTAGCCAATTGTGTCATGCTTTGCTTGCAAACTTTATTGTAGTAAATGTTGTTGCTGCATAGATAAATTATTATTTCCAAAATATCTTTGCTATTTAAGTAAAATTAAATATCAAACACCTTTAACTGTGGCAACAGAAGTATGATTGATGTAACAATTACAAAGTAATGAAATCCAATTTTTTATTCATGTTTATAATGAACTCTCTCTTTCTTATTATCAGCAAGCTATTGAGGAAAAATATAAACATTGTGATGACACAATATCCAAACTTATAGCATGGATAAGTGAAGTAGAAGAGAGTATTGCCTCTCAGGGGGCAGTCAAGGAAACTATTGACGCTTTGAAAGATCAGATCAATGCTTTGAAGGTAAGGGTATTTTTCAGCTTCAAAAGTGTATATTCATTCTTATCCTTATGTTATAGTCCTCTTCTTATATTCTTTCTTTTTATAATTTTTTAATCGATCACTGTCTTATATTGTAATTTTTATCTTTCCAACTCTAAGGATGTTCGAGAAGATCTGGATGAACATCAAAGACCTGTGGCCTCTTGTTTGGACCAGGTGGTTCAAGTGGTTGCTTCTGGTGCAGATGTTCTTTCTGCTGATGAGGCTAAGTTGCTTGAGCGGGGTGCAAAGAGTTTAAAGAACAGAGTTGAGCGTGCATCTGATCGCTCAGACCGCCTTCTACGCAAACTGGAATCTGCTCGTGAAGAACTGGGAAAACTCAGGTGAATGACAAGATGTCAGACTTTGGCCAAATAACTGATATATCATTATTATGTC
The DNA here is from genome assembly GCA_020796165.1 of Pantala flavescens. Classification (NCBI taxonomy): domain Eukaryota; kingdom Metazoa; phylum Arthropoda; class Insecta; order Odonata; family Libellulidae; genus Pantala; species Pantala flavescens. The sequence continues at coordinate 34,632,901 of CM036880.1, read as the reverse complement.
TCATTTTAAACTATGAATTTTTATAATTATTTTCTGGAATTTTTCTTATGTAGGAATGAGCTTTCCACCTTCAATACTTGGCTTGATAAAGCATGCAGGACTTTGGAAGAGAAGGAAAGATCTCTCTCTAAGAGTTTGAGTCGCCAAGGAACTCTTGGCATTGACTCAACCAAGGAATTTGTAAGTGATGTTATTGCACACCAAGCTGATCTTCGTTTCATTACAATGGCTGCACAAAAGTTTGTTGATGAATCAAAGGTTCGTAAAAGAGTGGATATTTTTCTGAAAGTTTTCAGAAAATTTGCAGCTCATGTTACTTGGCAATTATTTTATTACAGGATTACCTCGCTTGCCTGAATGAATTTAGAACATCATTGCCCCAGCGTTTGCCTCATACTGAGCCAAATCCTGAATCCTATGTTAAACGTGAAGTCTCAACTGCCAGCTCAACCTACCAAGACCTGTTAGCTAGGGCAAACAAACTTTCAGAAAAGACATCAGGTGTAGGTGGTCGACAGAGAGATCAAAGGGAGGCTCTTGAGCGTGCAAAGGCTTGGATGAGGGATGCAGAGCCTAAAGCTAGACGCACGTTGTCAGAAGCTGTGGGTGCAGAGCCTGGTGCCATCTCGGATCAGTTAGAGAGAACCAAAGCTCTGACATCTGAGTTTGTGGCACAAGGACGATTAATTGATTCAGCTAAAGAGGTACATGTGCATCAACATAAGCACCTTTAGGCATTTGACAGGGGGAGTGAACACCTATATAGTATAGTACCTTTTATGTTATTGAGTATCGTATTTTAATGTATTATTATCTCATATTGTGTGCGGAAAGAAGGGATTCTTATATTGCTTTGTTCTAGCTATTTCATGCATTATCACATCGGCCTAGGTAGCAGGGTGCTCGCATAATTATGAAAACGTACGTTCACTTATCTAATAAACGCAATTTAGCTGCAAATCTTCTATCTGTTTCCCAACCTGCGTCTGATAATAATTTGGTTACACTCGCCTTTTTATGGTTGCAAATCTTTAGAAATCTGATCGCTATACATTTTACCTTTTCGTCTGTAGGATCCCAAATACTAGATGCGTATTCTAGTTGTGGTCTAACTAACGCAAAGTAACATTGTTCTCTCACTTTTTCATCTCTTCTAGCAACAATGCTCCTAATAAAGCTGAGTTTTCCATTTGTTGTTAGTGAGAGTAAAGCTGAGATATTTAACCGAGTCTACTACTTTAATATCTGATTTGTTAATTTGGTGCACTATACTCAACAACTGTTTTATTGAAGAAATTTACTATGGAGCATTTACTAACGTTAAGGTCAAGTTGCCATTTTTCATACCAACGTTGAATACGAATTATATATCATGATAAAGAAACACAATCTGCCTCGGTGGTTATTTCTCTATAAATAACTGTTTCATCCACAAATATTCTCACTTTCGATATCAAGGCTCAAGTCGTTTACTTGTATTAACCCTTTTTCTGCCAGCATATTTTGGATGGGATGTGCGAAGACTGCCAAGGCTATTTTCCAGAATATGCAAGATTTCAGATTATAAATTATATCTGTTACTTAATTTTATGTAATACATCTATATTTTTTCCCAGTGCTAAAGATATATTTATAGCTAAGAACCAGAGATGGGTTATGGAGGTTTACTTAAATTTTAATTAAGAAAGATAATAACAAAGAAAGTATTATTTATAAAAACTCAAAATCCTCTGTTTATTTCACAGTATGATTTATAAAATATTGAATACATGGAATAATATATTGTTAGTTTTTGATATTATTCAGTTTTATCATCCGTGGTACAGTTTTTTAGTGATCAAACTATTTTTGACTGAGATATAAAATATTTTATCTGACTCTACACTCGCAGTCCCATCAGCTGACTTACGCTTATGGAAGCATTCACCATGAAGTCCTCTTTTTGCATTTTCTGTACACTGTTCTGGATCTTTTTCTTTATTTTTCCCTCTTACACTGCACATACAAGTCTTTTTCTTTTGTATTTGGCAATTTTATAAGTTTTTTTTAGATATATCTCTGATGATCCAGGTTGCGTATCTTGGTTTTGCTTTACTTGAAGCCATTTGCTGCCTAGTTCCTCAATTATACTGATAGTATTATTATTATTTACGTGGTTGTCGCAGGTAGTCACTCGGACCGGTGGCGACACGTCAATATACTGAGTTACATTATATTTACATTACATCACCATAAAAAATATTACAAATATATAGATTAAAATACACCCAATAATTCACTAAATAATAAATACATTGACTCACCTAATAATTACAATACATTAAAGTACATGTTAACATTTACACTCTACTTGAAAAACAAAGATCTACATTATCAAACACACACCATATAGGTAAAAAGAAAAAAGAAGAAAATATATATATATATATATATATAAATATATATATTCATAACTTATCAAGTGAGATTTTTCGGGGCTCCTGATAGGCCTTCACGGCTACTGTGGCGGCCACGGGGCCCAGAAAGTCCCCTCCGTACTTCACCCTATCAGGCGATCCCTTACTCTTCTCACCCTTCGTTATTGTCAGGCTCACACATCAATATATTTATTTTGTCCATCCCCTTCATAAAATATTTTACATTTTTTGGAAAAGGCTCAAAGACTTCTGCAGGTAGACTGTTCCATTCTTCGATGCTTCTATTTAGAAAAGAAAATTTCCAATGATCAGTTTTTTGTTTTATACATTTTACTTTGAATTTATGATCGCGCCTACCCAAATAGTCTGCTGCTTTTAATCTATCGCTGAATTCAAGATAGGTATAGAGCATCATATCTGACATCGATCCCTCCCACATAAATGTAATCGTATTGTAAGAAGAGTATAAAGGTACCTTAGAAAGCTGCTGATAAAAAACATGTTCCGATAAATGCAACAAGAGCCGTGATACCAAAGACGAGAGAAACATTCTGCATATGGCTGAGTAAAAGATATGAAATAAAAGGCTGGCCAAAAAAGAATATTTGCTTATCTAGCTGGAAACTGGCACAATAAAACAAATACCAAGAGCTACAAGAAAATAAGTTCAGCACAACTTTCGACAAACACAAAAGATGATACTGTACAGGATGACGCTGGTCAGAAGTAAAGAAAAAATCTGGACGAATTTACGAGGAAAGAACACTAAAAAATCAAAATGTATCATAAGGATAAGGTGAAACCATCTTAGTAAGCAGCAGAGATAAAGCACATGTGTATAGATATGACGGCAGCCGTTGAAAAGGTCACAATCACAAAATTAAAAATGTCAAATAAGTGGGGCTGATATATCGGCCCGTGGCAGTTTTTGCACAATCAGCGAGGGCTGATATATCGGCCCCTCTGGCAGTAAAAGGGTTTAGAATCGAAGAGGCCCAATTACACTGCCCTTTGGCAGGGCATGAACGTCTGAGGTAACTTTGACTTTGTTTGAAGTCAACAATCAAGTGCAACTTGTTATTTCCTATCGGGGAGAAAGTCCCTTAGCCAGTCAATTACTTCTTTATTTATAACGATTAATTTTAATTTGTAAATTAATTTGAGTTGCTGGACTGTGTCAAAAAATCGAAAAATAATGATCTAGATTTTGATAAGAATCATGTTGGTTCTTATCAAAATATTTAACTCTATCTAAAAATCTCATAAATGAGCTAACAATGATGTGCTATTCATGTTAGTGAAGTTAATGAAATGGGCCTAAAATTACTTGGATCCTCTTTTAAGTCCCTTTTTATAAACGGGCATAACATTTGCTAACTTCCAATCTACTGGTATGCTGGCTTCGTTAATTGATCTGCTGACGTTGATTTGAAGATAAGGGGTTATGCTTCCTGCAAGTTCCATTAAAACTCTAGCCGGGTAACGCAGTTCTTAAAGGAAATATTTATAAAGTTACTATTGTTCTGAACATCTTAACATGTTTTGTAAATATTAAAATTATCAAATCTACTTTATTCACTGTTTCTCTTGTTTCTCATTTTTATCAGGCAACAAATGCTCTCCTTAAATCTCTGGAAGGTCAGCTGTCACTTGATGAACATCATGCTCTAGAAGAGCCTGTCAATGAACTTGTTGGAAAGTATAGGCAACTTGCTGAAGCTCTTGGGGAAAGGTGTAGTTTACTGGACTCTGCCTTGGTTCGTAGCCAAGGAGTTCAAGATGCTCTTGATGGCCTTGCAATGTGGCTTGGAAATGCAGAAAACCAGCTCAAGTAATTAGTGTTCTGTAGAACTTTAAAGCATTTTTCCAATTATTTATATTTTTATGCTATTTTCATTTTTAAATAAACATGAATTAATGCTATTAGTTAACTGAATTGACAATTCATATTGAAAAGATAGATATTAATGAGAAATAAGTACCTCTTGTTATGAAAATGAAAGTAAATAGAATCATAATTTTTAAAGAATAAAAATATAGTCAAAATGCTTGTGTTATACCTTGCCTTTTCATGAATTCTATATTTTCCTTCTGTGTGGCAAACTTGTGATCAAACAAGATACTATTTTGATCTGAGAGAGTAAATTTTATTTTTATTAATGAATGTTTGTATGATTTATACATTTTATGTTTTGCTTATTTTAAAGGAGCATCATGCGACCAGTTAGTTTGAGTAAGGATAGACTTGAGGAACAAGCTCGTGAACATCGTGTTTTACAAGCAGATGTGGATGCCCACCGTGCTGGTGTAGATAGTGTCTCACACTCAGCTCAGGAACTGATTGCTACTGCCAGCAATCCACGACTAGCCAAAAAGATTGAGACAAAGTTGAAGGATGTTACCAACAGGTAACAACTACTTTCAGTCACACTGTGCTCTAAAATTATAGTTATTGTATCAATTTTTTATTTTATTATGGAGCTTTTCTTATAGGTGTAAATGACATTTTCATATTCCATTATTTCAGGTTTGAGAAATTGGTTGAAAAAGTTGCCAAGAGAGGAGAGTTTATTAATGAAGTTCGATCTTCTTTGGAAGAATTTTCCACTTCTGCCTCCCAGTTGGAGAAGTGGGCAACTGAAGTAGGAGATGCCCTCATGGAGTCTTCCAGGAGCAGCACAACCGATGCAGTTGATGGAGTTAACACTGATCACCTTTCTGTTCGCGTTTCTCAGATTTCTGCTGCAAAAGACGAAAGAAGTGGAGAATTTGAAGGAGTTCTTAGGTCTGGAAAATCTTTAGTGTCAAAAAAAGAAATTACAGACAGTGGACCAGTTCGTGATAGAATCAAGGTATGAAAGCACATTGATTACATTGTATTAGGAGACTTTTTAAAAGGTTCATTCTATGTATCTTCAACTTGATTGTATTTCAGGCACTTGAAATTATGTGGAAAGATTTGACTTCTCTTTTGGAGGAAAGGCAGAGGTTAGGCAAGGCTCGTGTGGAGCAGATGAATGCTTATGAGCGTCTGAGAGAACAGGTGTTAGATTGGTTGAGTAGCAATGAGAAATCTTTATCTCACCTTGAACCTGTGGCAATTGACCTAGATATAGTTAAAAAGCAAGCAGAGGAACTTAAGGTTTGTAAATAATGAAACTTCATTCTTGAATTTATTTTTAAGTAACAAATTACTAACATTGATAGTATAAGTATAGATAGAGTATAATCTCCACTTTATCCAATGGAGTAATGAAATTAATTCAGAACTCTTAACTTCCACATAATATATATTAGCCCGTTGCATACCAGTCACAGAGATTTTCGTGTTTTCGCATGTGTTAACGTTTTTTCACAGCTTCTAATATTGGTCAATTTTGCTATCAATTGCTTCTGGTGTATATAAGAAAGTGCATTCAATGATTTAGACTAGTTTTTTTACCATTCAAATCTTGAATTTCATGAAATTTTTTGAATGATTGTCATTCACTAATGAAGATATTTAATTTCCTTTAATTATCTATTACTTATAGCTGCTTTGGGGGAATATATTATTTATTTATTTATTGTATAATAGAACTACAAATAGGCACCAGGCCAAATAAATGAGTAAAGGTGCGCTTGCTGACGGCAAGCAATTGGAAAATATATCTCTTAATGAAATGTAAGTATTTTCGAAAGATTATTTGGATAAGTCATGCATACCTACGACCATTTACAACATTCTTATGGATGCTTTTATGTGGGAAGGGGTCCCTTTTATGGCTGTGTGAAATTTTGAACCTCTGAGAGGTCATTTTTCTAATAATTTTAAAAAATATTTCCCATTGAGCTAGAAAGATAAGATTTCATGCAGCTGTTGCTATTATATATCTAAAAAACTTGCCTATTTTTCACGGATTCGATTTCAGAGCGACCCATAATCTCGATTTTCCCCATAAGTAATACATTGACCATATTTCCGAAAACTTTTTAGGGTACTTTCCAACCGTGCAGAGTTTCAAGATTTCACACAGCCATAAAAGGGGTCCCTTCCCACATAAAAGCGTCTGTAAGAATGTCTTAAAAGGTTTTTGGTATGCATTGACTTATCCAAATAATCTTTCAAAAAATCTTTCGTTTTATTTAAAGATATATATTCTGATATTCACATTCAGATATATTCCGATTGCTTGCTGTCAGCAAGTGCACCTTAACTCGTAAATATATTGTAGCTATAGCTGGCTTAATGGGAAGTATTTTTTAAAAACTGTCAAAAATTGACCCCATGTATTCCCATACAGGGGAAAGTCGATTTATATATATATATATATATATATATATTATAAATCTCACCTGGAAAAAAAACTGACCCTAGCTATTTTTAAATAAAAATATTGAATTGCTTGCTGTAAGCAAGCACACCTTTACTTGTAAATAATATATATTAGTGTTGTTATGCCATTTAGTGTTTATCTTCCCTAATCAGCATTAAAATATGATTACTTTATTGAACAATTATGGTTAATTTTGTGTTTCCCATTAGAGGAATTAAGTGAAATTCTTAATTTTATTTAGCCATTGATTAAGGAGCATCGTGATTATGCCAACACTATTGACAAAGTGAATGATTTGGGCAATGCGTATGATTCTTTGTTGAGAGGCGAAAGACCAGAATCTCCTGCCAAAAGACGCACTTCATTCAGCCCTGCTAAACGGCCATCAGTTACAGTCAGTCCAAGTAAGGGGTTAATATTTTTATGCAAGTCTAATTATATATTAGTTTAATTATCATTATCAACTACCTTAAAAACTACTGTTTAGATTTTCATGTAAGTTAACTAGCAAGGGATTTTTGGTCACACATCTTGACCCTTCCTCCTATTAATATGGTGTTTCAATAAAAGAATATTATATGCAACACAATATATGTTATTAATTTGCATTTGAATAGCTTAACACTTCTGATTCATCATAGCAACTAATAAGATAAAGAATTAACCAGCATGTTTGAGCTAACAGTGAAGGGATTATATCCTTGCCATTAATTTTTGAATGCAATTTCTTAAGTGCGTCGTCCTTCTCAAGATGCCAGAAGTCCATCTCCAACTAAAGTTGGATTGTCTGCAGTTCAGAGCCCTATGTCACCTAGTGGGTCAAGTGGATTCAGCAGCAGAAGGTCATCTCAGGATGGATTTCACCTAGAAGGTATAGACTTACATCTTGGCTCTTCTATATTAATGAAGAAGTATTATTACGCAATAGTTCTACTTGAGTAATCTATTTTTGTTTTTATTCTCTACTTGAATTGGAAACAGTAAATGAACTCTTTTCTCTTTTGTTGAAGGAAATCAACGTTCCTTATTAGAATCCCCTAAGTAGATTTTTACTGACTTGTGAAGATGAATGTCTTCAAGAATTATAATATCAAAAATTTGTACAATGTAAGCAAATAAACCTAAGAACACCTTTTAACACACTAGCTTAAAATTCCAAGATAATATAGATATATGATATCTAGAACAAGTTTGTTATAAGGTATTGAATTTCCTCTCTCATGTCACTTAATGTGCTGATTTGAGAAGGTTGATGATGAAATTCAAAAGTCGAGGAACTGAATTTTGAATTTTGAACTTCTTTGAATCCTTTTACTGTTTAAGATTATGAATGTTTTAAATCACCCTGAGGTCTGCAATCTTTTGTGAGTGGCTCTATTCAATCTGGTGAACTTTGTATGAATATAGAAAGTGCAAAATTTTAAGAAACTTGTAAAGTATATCCTCATTTTATAAATTGATAAATCATAATTGTGTTCTTAAGGGTGGGAAATGGTATAGGCCTTAAAGAGTTCAAATTTATTTCCATTTTCTCCAAAAACAGTTTAACAATTCAGGATTATAATCCCAAAATTTCAGAAGGTTATGTGAAATATTAAGAAATCTACAGCCATTTCTTAAGCCTATGCAGCTGAACCGAACTAGAGTGTGAACAATATCTCTTGCCTAGCTCTCTTGGAAGGTACTTGAGGAACACATGTTTTATGGCTTCTACAACCAGCATCATTCATCTTTTAAGAACGCTATGGGTATCCTAAACATAGAATTTAATCCTATAGGTCAGATGATGGAAAAATTTGTATTGTAAATTTAAATAGAGGTCTATAGAAAGTTGCAGTATTATGTTGTTCAATGCAATGGTTTTATTTACATATAGCCAGTTTTAGACTGAATTTTGAAGCTTATAGTCGCACTTACTTGTGGATTTATAAAAAAGTGTGATTCTTTATCCAAAAAGAAACACAAACAAGCAGTTGTTGCCTTATATTTGTCCGTTGGGACAGAAGAGTTTGGTGCAGTTAACAGTGCATCATAAAGATTTTGGACTCAGATTTTAAATATCATATTCAGCTTATTCTTGAAAAGGCAAACATTTACTTACATTTTTTGACAATTTATCAAAGGAAGATTCATTGGGAAGGTACCTTATAAACCATAGATATGTCTTACCTGTCTTCAAAACATTTAAATTCTAGAAAATATTATATACATACATCTGTATGTATTTTCAAGGATGCTTTATATTCTTTGGTTGTGATAATGGAAACATTAGAGATATAGATGAGGTAGGAGCACTGTGGCTGAAGCAGTGCATGGTAGGGATAGAAATTTTTAAGAGAGTGAAGTATTCAGTTTAATGACTTCTAATAAGAAATCAAATGTTTGCTATACCCACCAAATTTATTAAATTTGCACGTTAGAAAAGTAAGTTTATTCCTTTTGATAGATATTTGTAATTGAAACCTTAAATGGTTTTTCCAATTTTGAAATTGTGTGCACGATTGTGCAAAAACTATTATAACTATTGAGATTCTTTTTGCATACTTTTAGAACATTACTTTGTCTATTTGGTGAACCTCCAATATTGATAAAATATAAACAATTTTTACTGTCGTATATAAACTGAATTTTTGTTTTATAATTGAAGCTCACATTCAAGGGCTGTCTTGTCTATGTCTATGTAGATACCCTGCGAGCCACCTTTCGGTGTGTGGCAGGGGTGCATGCACCGTGAATTTACTTCCCTAGACGGTTATTTTCGCATATTGTTCGAGGGAAAAACGAACTTTTAAAACGGTCGGTTTTCGCATCTATTTCCCTCATATTGTTCGCTCTATCTGATCGACCTATATAGGTCTGTACTACCTCTTCCTTGAACGTTTCTTCTTTGCATTTATTTAGAAAATCTAATCTATGCTTAGATCTTCTTAGTTCTAATGGTTCCCATCCCGCATCCTTGAGCAATTTAGTTACGCTAATCGATTTATCGAAGCAATTTTTAACAAAACGTATCGCCTTACGTTGGACCTTTTCTAATTCACTTATATTACTTTTATCGGCCATGCACTACAAGCATACTCAAGGTGTGGTCTGACTAGCGCTAAGTAACATCGCTCGTGAACTTTTTCTACGCTCTTACTGACTATCCTCTTAACGAAACCGAGTTTTTTTAAAGCTTTTCCACATGTATTACGGATGTGGGTATTCCATGATAGGTTATATGTCAGGGTTAATCCAAGATACTTAACAGATTCTACTATTGAAATCTTTTCTCCGCGGAGGCTGTAGGTGAAATTATTATTTGTAGTTTTCCGGTCAAAGAAGTTGACAACGGAACACTTGTTAATATTTAACTCTAATTGCCAATTTTTGCACCAGGCCATTATTTTATCTAAATCATTCCTAAGTACTAATCTATCCTCACTGCTAGCTATTTCCCAGTAGATAACTGTATCGTCCGCAAATATCCTAACCTTGCTATCAATTTCTCTGCTGAGGTCGTTAATATATATTAAAAATAGGAGTGGCCCGATTACGCTACCCTGTGGAACGCCTGAGGTTACCTCCACTACATTTGAGCAAATACTGTCAAGCACTACTCGTTGTTTCCTATCGTTTAGGAAGTGTTCTATCCACACTAATACTTGAGAATTGATCCCCGCGATTTTTAATTTATGCAATAATTTGTGGTGAGGTACCATATCGAAGGCTTTACGGAAGTCTAGGAATATAGCATCGACCTGTCTTTTTTTTCCGCAGATTTCAGAATATCGTGTATTAGTAAGGCGAGCTGCGTCTCGCAAGATTACGTTTTTCTAAAACCATATTGATATCTTGCAAAGAAATTGTTCGCTTCTAGATAGCCCATTAAGGAGCTAGTAATAATATGCTCCAATAATTTACCGCTTAGAGATGTTAATGAGATGGGCCTGTAATTTGGCCCATTAAGGAGCTATGTCTTTTACACACTTTTAAAAATTCGATCATTTTTTGAGGTTAAATATTGAGATCCATGTATTGTCTATACGAAAAAAATTAAATTTCCAAAATACAAAAAAAAATGAAACTCTAGGATGTTCTCTTGCAATGCATGAACACCCTATAAATATGCCCTAATAGAAACAATATTAGGGCATATACATTTAGTTAATAATTTCTAAAAATTTTTTTCATATTCTTAAAGATATAATATGCAAAAGTATCAACTTTCAATGCTATGTATATTACTGTTTCTATAAAATAAATTTTTAAAATCCCTTAAATTTTGGGTCTCTAAACCAGGTTCCCTCCTTATGGGAACACCTTTAGAAGAATTCTCATTTATATGTGAATTATTTTTCAGACCTCTCTCCTGTCCAGCAGCAGCTTACAGAAATTAACAATCGATATAGTCTCTTAGGAGTCCGTCTCCTTGATAGACAGTCAGAAATTGAGTCGATTAGAGATGAGGTACGGAAACTCCTGGAAAATCTTCGTCAGCTTGGAATTTTCCTTGACAAGGTACAGAGACAATTGCCATCTGGAAAGGATGAAAGTTCTGTACCTGCAACAAAAGAGGATGCTGATAAAGTTGCAAGGCAAATGAAGGTAAATCTTAGCATCTAATATTTGATTTGTATATCCATTGAAGTAAATGAAATCATATCCATTAGAATGTTTAAACTTGATGTAAAATTAAAACTTATTAGACACAAAAATCCAAAATATGTGTAAAATATCAATTAAAATCAAGTGTATTATTCCTTTTGTTAAAGGAAGTATAACCCAATTTATTCATAAAATTGAAAGATGCATCTTCACTAATGGTTTACTTCCTCTTCAATGATTTCTATGTTCCTGGTAATCATACGGATTTTTATTATGTTCATAATCATAATAAGGTATTAAAACGATACATGTTCTATATATTTACAAGTCTTATATTTCTTAATATTTGCTTTCCTTAGAATGTAGTTGAAGACATGTATGAAAAGCAGTCATTGCTAGATAGCACCAAGGGACAAGTCACAGACTTGTTAAAGAGGAAGTCAAGTGTAAATGGTGTTGACAATCTTCATGATGAGCTAACTGACATCATTACACGTTGGAGGAGTCTCCATGACCGATGCAAGGATAGGTAAAAATATATGTCTATAAATGCTTTTATAGCTCTACTATACTTTACTCATTTTGGTGAAATAATTATTTAAATTCTTTAGAATAAAATTTATGGAAGATATGAAGGACTTCCATGATACTCATGACAACTTATTCAATTGGTTAACCGCCAAGGAGAAAATGATGACCGTGCTTGGTCCTATCTCATCTGATTCAAGGATGGTGCAGAACCAGGTTCAGCAAGTACAGGTAATTTATTTTAGCTCCCATTAATTTTAGTATCTCTTATTATTTTCTTATGAATATGCAATGAATGAAATGAAATTATGAATGTTCAGTACTTTTAAGAAACAAAAAGAATGAGACTATTAGAACTTTTAGTCATGATCCCACTCCTATAGTCCGTTCCACAAAAGCTGGCAGTAGGGGAAGCTTATGGGGAAATAAATGCTCGTAAATTCCCTTAAGGGAGCAACCTAGCCTCTACCAAGCCGTCAGTTAATTATTTCTGAGGTACTTGTATGGATAAAAATAATATTTTCATCATAGTTTGGTGGATTTTTTTCCAATTTTTTGGTGAAATTTGGATAAGGAAGTATGGTTTTACATATTGACAAAGATTTCTCATCATTTTAACAAAAGAAATAAATTTTATAGCAGAATGAAAAAAAATTGGTCGCATTACCAGCCGTGAATAATACTAAAACTGCCATTTCTCTCATCCTATCTAACATTAAGTGCTAGTTTTTTCTTAGATTACTCTTTACACCTTATGAATACATAAAAGTTGAATTATATTAATTTTTGAGTGATTATATTTAAATAAAAAATAATTTAAGTGGAACGCAACCTCTGAAAAATTGGATCGTGCAGTCAAATTTATAAATCGCCTAAAAATTTTTTGTTTCTTACGTTACGAAAAACTTGTTTATCAATTCGAATTACGCTTACAGGTCTATGAGTCTCGAGCAAAAAAGTAACAATGATTAGCAATCGGAGCGCTAAATCAATTACTCTCTCGGTTATAAAATTCAAAAACTAAAGTTCTATTCAAGATATTGTCTCGGAATAACCTGTAAATGAAAATAACAACATTTATCTCAATTTCACTCGTGACAAGTTTTTCTTTAAAATCTTTAGGTGATGTATAAATTTGACTGCACGATCCAATTTTTCAGAGGTTGCGTTCCACTTAAATTATTTTTCACTAAATTATAATCTCTCAAAATTTAATATAAGTTGACTTTTATGTATTCATAAGGTATAAAGAGTAATCTAAGAAAGAACTAGCACATAATGTTAGATATGATGAGAGAAATGGCAGTTTTAGTAATGTTCACGGCCGGTAAGGTGACCATTTTTTTTATTCCACTATAAAATTTATTTCTTTGGTTGTAAAGTTGAAAAGTGTTTATCAACATGTAGAACCATGCTTTCTTATACTTATTTCACCAAAACTTCGGAAAAAAATTGACCCAGCTAACCTGAAAATCTTAATTTTATCCTTTTGCGAAGGCAAATTTTGTGGATATCGCAGATATTCCAAAAAAATGACCCAGCGTACGAGGCTATCCAAATCCCCTATAAGCCAATACTGCCTAGAAAAGTGGAACAGACTATAGATAATTCAATTCTAAGATTTCATAATTTATTCACCAAATTGAACTTTAAATATAATAAAGATGGATTGAGAAATTGAATCCTTTGAGATGAATGTTGTCGATGGAATGGACGTGTCATCGTACAGGAATTTTCCTTTGTAGAACACTGAATATTGTCTTTAGATGATGCTAGTACAAGTGCAAGGGTACTGATGCAAAGGATAGTGATGTATATACTAACCTTTCATACCTTTTTCGATGGAGTTTCAGACCTCTTTCCTTAAAAAAAACCTTATCATGAATTAGCTACCTTTCTCAGCATGGTGCTGTTCCAAATTAAATATTATTACAATAGTTTTGCTAAAGATTTATTTAAATAATAATTGTTCATATTACCTTGGAAAAGAAGACCTTATAATATGATGACTATGTGCAATTTTTAAATGAAATTTTATTGCAAATAATAAGGTAATTATTGAAAAACCCGATATAATCATTATCTTTTATGAAAGAACTGGTGCTTTCCTGGTGTATTGTGTGAATAAATTCCTCGCTTCTTCTCCACCAGGTCAGGTGGAGAACCCGCAAAGAATTTATTCACATTATCATTTAGTTTGTTTGCTACATACCTTACATTACCTTGATAGAATTTGGTTTAATAAATCTATATAGATTCTTCATACAAAATTATTCCTCTGCAGGCCTTTGTAGACGGAGCAAGATTTTCAAAAAATTTGTCTCAAAAGGGTAAAATGTTCAAATAAGAAATTTTCAAATCAAATGTAATTCATTTGCTTATTCAGTTTGAAGGTTGAAGTGTAATGGTCCATAAAGATTTATATTCTCTTTATTGAATTCAATTCAAAGCATACTATTGCTTCATTAATTTTACTTGATTAATGAAACATATTAGGTATTGAGGGAAGAGTTCCGCACACAACAACCACAGTTGAAGCATTTCACTGATGTTGGAGAATCTATCCTGAACCGAATGGATGGAAATGAAGGAAAACGAATGACAACAAAAATGAGAAATGTAACTGATAAATGGGCAGATCTTCTTGGGCAGCTGGAGGAAAGAGCCGACTCTCTTGGAGCTGCTGCTGATACAAGCCGTGAATTTGATGCCCAGCTTGCTCGCTTACGTGATGCTCTTCAGACCACATCAGATGCTCTGGATGACTTGCCAATGGATAGGGAACCTGAAGAAACCCTTCGTAAAGTTGAAGTTAGTATGAAGTTAATGTGTTACTTCATTATATTCACTCATATTCATGAGTTACTTATTTTAACTCTGTAATTGATATTAAACATATTCTTTCAGTAAATTCAAAATTTTTAAATGAAATTATGTATCGAAAAGATGGTAGAGATGTTGGGTTTATCATCCTAACTCAATCAAAGTGGAAGTTTTCCCTTTCACTTTCATAAAAGTCAAGCCCTTTTCATAAAAGTAATATTCTCTATTAAATAACAGTTTTTACTATGTTAATGATACCAATTTATAGAATTTATCTTGATCACTTTCATAAAAGTCAAGCCCTTTTCATAAAAGTAATATTCTCTATTAAATAACAGTTTTTACTATGTTAATGATACCAATTTATAGAATTTATCTTGATATATGTTAAATATAGAAACTTCATTTTTAATTATTCAATACTATTCCTCTATTACCTGAAATTGTGGATATATTTAACTGTTAAAAATTGCAATTTACTGTTGACTATTTTAGAATCTAGAGAGGCAATTGGAAGGACTACGACCATTATTGGCTGATGCTGAAGCTGCTGGTGATGAACTATGCAAAGTATTGTCTGATGCCACTTCTCGTTCAGAGATCCAAGGGAAAGTTGGGCGTCTTGGGCGGCAATATGCTGCACTTCAGAGGAAGCTTGATGGTCGCAAAGCAGAGATAGAGGCTGCGTTGAGGGAAGGCAGGCAGTTTGGAGAGAGTGTTGCTAGAACTCTTGGCTGGCTTGCTGAAGAAGCTGCATCCCTTACTGAAAGGCTCCTTGTTTCAGCAGATCGTGAAATCTTACAACAGCAATTGGAGCAACATGAGGTAACTAAATTTCAACTATGAATTACAAAATTATATATCTGCCAATATATAATTTTTATGTAATATTGATATTGATTATAAATGTAATGATTTTATTTATCCCTTCTTCTAAAAATTGTTCTATACATTTCCTATTTTCCGATTTATTTTTTGTGATATTTCTTCTCATTGTAGTGGTTTGTCAGAAAATAATATTTTATGGATTGTAATTAACATAAAAAAGAGAAATAAAGTGTGTTTGGTAATTCATATTGAGAGGTATATGGTCATATTTATTAATTTTTAAGAAGGATTTTATTTAGATTAAAATGCTAATTAGAAAAATAATATTTAATTCTAATAACAGTTTTACAAAATTGGGCAAGAAATATCTGTACGTAACAATGAAAGTTAGGGAATTATTCATGTTTAAAATTATGCTGCATCATTATTCATTTGATTAGAATGAATTAATAATCACATAGTGATGATTTTTGAAAAATTCTGTCTTATCAACAAGATTGCTTAGTCATCATGATAAAAGCTAAGCTCAGGAGATTATTAAGTCCATTAAAGGATATAATCTAAATATCCAACACAGCTTTTTACCTTTGTAGAATTGAAAGTGAGTGGTTCTTTGAATTTTTTTCTGGATTTGAGAACAAAAATGATTTAACAAAGGTTGATGAAACAAATACTTGTTGTCCTAAGAATCATTAATTGTAAATGTCTATCACAAAGAATATGCTAAAGATAGTATATTGAGGAAATATATCTGCATGTTCTTAAACAAAGCATTGTTTTCCAAAGAATATGCTTTAAAATATCTTTTAAGAAATTCAACTACGGAACTGCTTATCTCAGACTAAGTGACCACTTGACAAAAAAATAATTTTATTCATTCTATTTCATCATATTACAGGAAATACAATTTAAGTGAAATTAAAATAGATAATCATTACCTAGCCATCAAAAGATCAATATAAGGCACCTTCATAGTGTAACAATAATTTGAATCCAATGACGAAAGTGTCTTGTCATTGTACAATTTGGCAGACTTGTCATTTCAACTCTAGGGGTGATATTATAATTGAATATTGATTGTATTATGCTTTGCTTTCAGCCTGTATATCGTGAACTGATGGCTAAAGAGCATGAGGTCATAATGCTCTTAAACAAAGGAAGAGATGTGCTTCAGCGTTCTCCTCAACTGCAGCAACAACGTGGTGAGTGTAGAAATCTTCAAAGAGATTTAGAGCGCATTCAGCTGCAGTGGGACCGTCTTAAGAAGGAAGCTCTAGACAGACAGACGAGACTTCAGACTTGTATGGTAGGTATATATTATTTTCTAGTATAATATTCCTATAGATTGATATTTTAGTGAATCTTGCATCTAACATGGGGATCTTTAGTACTGTATCATGGGATTTTTGATAAACGCTCCCTAGTTTACTTGTAATTAATGTTTAAAAATTGTCAATCATAGCATCGGGTAAACACTCCACTGCAACCACATAGAGACAAGCAAAGGGTAGGGGAGTGATTGTTAATATAAGGATCTGTGGTTAGAATCTGATTTGAATTTTTCAATTTTTTCCTTCATTTACCTTTCCTTTGGCAAACATTTAATCAATTTAAATGCTGCCTTGATCATTGAAAGGGTTTACCAATTTGTTAAGGTTAATCCCCTGAAATGCACCTCAATTTTCTTTTTCAAAACTCTCAAGAATTCAGAACTCTGAAGAGGTGATTCCATCTGCAGTTCAACTTAATACTTGTCAGATGCTATTTGAATCACTTTGATCACATCATATGAATGTTGGTGATGGGCAATAGGGTGAATTTGTCTGAAGTCTGACTGTCTTTTAGTGATCTTATAATAAATTTAAGACAGATATTCTCTATTTAGTAACAAAAATATTGTATATCATTTATTATAATTCTCTCAGATTGTTCTTTTTGTAGAAGTTCTATTAGTTTACATGGTTTGATAAAAAAAGGGAACTATAAATTACAATACAAACATTTTTAAAAGTGTTCGCATTGTACAAACATTTAAAAAAAATGTTTGCACATATATCCCTAGTTTATGGTTTCTATGAGCTCGGCGATTTTTATTTGTGGTAATAAAATGAATGAAAGAAATCATTGCAAGTTTTGTATAGAATGTGAAATAAAGTTCAGAAATTTCATTCACTCACAAAGGGTGTGAAATGTTAACATACAACGATGGTGTGTCTGTTACAAGTAAAATAAGAGTTTGTGAGTGATTCAATGGATTATAGGATGGCGGTGAACATGTTGAAGATTAGCAGCGGCCCAGATGCCTAAGAACCAATGAAAATGTAGGAAAATATCAAAGAAAACGTTACGAAAAATAGCTGATTCATAATCAGAGTAGTCTCCGAATATGTTGGCATATCGTTTGGCTCATATTTTGAATATTTTTTCAAGAAAACTCCCTGGATTGTGTGAAGGCATATCATGGCTTTTGTACCAAATCATGACTTTCATATTGCACCAGTTCATAATTCATTGCTTGTTTGTGGTTTTTGGTCAGAGACAATACTGTAATGATATCGCAGTCTTGATATTCATCAGCAAAAGCTCTGGGTGACTTTTTTCTATTTCAATAATTAAATAGAACTTTAGAATTCTGTTGTTTTAGAGGCATAGATGACATTAAAAGGGAATCACTGAAAGAGCTAAAGATCGAGTTAGAGAAGTATTTAGAAGAATAGTAGTAGTCCTAGCACAAGTGCAACATATCTAATGTGGACTATTCTGACTGCAACAACATTAAATTACACAAATAAACAAATAATTTTTTTCAATAAACAAAAATTTCCCTTATTTTTGGATCAAACCATGTATATGTGAATTATGTCATTGATTCATAACTGTTTTTCACTATTACTTCAATAATTTTTTTGCCATTACCTATCAGTATCTCACAGTTAAAGAACTGAAGTGTCAGTTGGGTTGAAAATATTTATTATGAATATTTCTGTTTTAGTACTTTTTATACTATTTTGCAGGAACACTGCAAGAAATATTATCGAGCCCAAGAATCTTTCTTACCATGGCTGACAGAAGCTGAATCTCATTTAGAAGCTTTAAGACCAGCTTCTAGTTACCAGAAAAAGGATTTGGAACGTCAGCTCAAAGAATTGCAGGGATTCTCCAATGAAGCATGGAGACATTCTGGAGAGTATGAAAATCATCGAACTCTTGGTGACACTTTCGTGAGTGCATGTGATGTGGACCGTGAAGTTGTGCGTGGTGAGCTATTGTCTACCAAAGAGCGTTGGGATAGGCTCAATAAGGGTATGTATTGTAGCTATAGCCTAGTTTCTCAACTTTAAATCAATAACATTTAAAGTAAATAAAATATTTAAAGGAGAATCGAGGCGCCATTGATGTTAAATAATAATTGTTCATCTTTGATTTTTTTCTAGGCTTGCTTGAAACAACACAGTCATTGGAAGAAATAGTTAGACGTCTCTCACAGTTCAACGACAACTTAAAAGAGATTCAACTTGCTCTTCAGCGCTGTGAGGACAAATTAACATCTCATGATGCTCTTGGAGGAGCAGCGAAGGATCCAAAACTGCTTGAGAGGATTAAGGCATGCTTGTTTACTTTTAGTTTATTAGTGATATTAATTGTTTTTGTTACCTACTTTACATGGCTTCTCTTTTAAATTTGAACTAATTCAAAATAAAATGTTATTTTTCAGGCACTACGTTCTGAAGCCACATCACTGAAGAAGCCTTTATCTGTTGTGCGTCAGTCAGCGAGTGACCTAGTTTCACAAGCTGGAGACCATGGTATGGATGCCAGTCATTTGCGAATGGATGTTGATTTTCTCTCTGATCGTTTGGATGATCTAGTAGCAAAATTGGACGACCGTCTAAGTGAGCTGCAGTCTGCAGCTACTGCTTTCTCTCAGTTCAATGTAAGCAAGAAAAGTGAATGAAGTATAGTTATTATATAGTTCAATTGTTTATCATCACCATTCATCTTCTCAATTAAAATTCATTAATATTTGCTAAACTTTCTTTCTAGGATCAAGTGAAGAACCTCACTCATGACTTGTCTCGACTAGAAGAAGAACTGGATATCATGAAACCTCCTGGGCGAGATTTGAAAACTGTCAGAGTTCAAATCGATGACATTACTAAATTATTAAACAAGGTATGACTTAGTTTTCCTTAATTCTTTTTAGTGCCAAGCTTCTTCCTGGTGGGTACCAGTAATCAGTGTGCAGGCAATTCTAAGAAAAATGGAGCAACTTTAACAATTATCAGTACAAAGCTATTTTAATTTACTTATAGAAGCAGTTTTCTTTAAATTGATAAGGTAGAACTGAGTAATGGTAAAATAATTATTTACATTTACTTACAAATTATTGTTTTTATTTCATTATTTCAGAGTTAAAAGATGTTTACTTTGACATAAATGTTTTGACTTTAAGACATAAAATAATTACAATATGATATATCAAAGTTTTCCAATGAATCAATACTTGCTACAATTCTAGTATAATTTTAAACAATGATGGGAGAAATTATTAACAAACTCTCATAAATGGTTGAAATGTGCATCTTGTTATCAACCTCTGTATATTTTCGTCTAAGAATTTTACGGATTAGCTTCAGGGCATCTCCTTATTGTAGATCTTTTCATCAAACGTCTTTTTTGGACTGTATAAGTAATATATACGCCTTTTATTACTCTGTATATGCATAGAATAAACGAGATAAAAAGAATCACTGATTGTTTTATCCCAGGGATAAGTAGTAGCTTACAAATTTGTTATAAATCAATATGTGTAACGTATTCCAACGTAATAAGTTCTCAGATCTGAATCAAAACTACTTCAACAAAATACAACTTAAAGTATAGGTATTAGTAATGAAACAACTTTGTAAATTTCCTCCAAAAACTTGGTATATTCGCAACTGGTTTCATAATATAAAATTACATCTTCAGATTACAAGATTTTTTGTTTTTATTACTATGACATTCCACGAAGTCATGCCTTCTCATATTGATTTCATTATAGCTATTAAGTTAAGTCTTTTAATGACTGATTATGAAGAAACAAAAATCATGCCTTAGATAAGGCTGTGTTTACCGATTTCAAAAGAAAAACACACAAATTAATTTAATAAATATGCTTAATAAATGTATTTAAAATTTAAAATAACAATTAAGAAATTTTATTAAGGGGAAAATGTACTTCTATAACTGGGCAAGAAACAGTGAACATACAATAGAAATGCAAGAATTTATAGCAAATGAAAATACGTACTTATTGTGTTTGAGCTGATATTATTGGCAGCTTGCATAAAAACTGTTAGTATTGTTTATCATTTCAAACTTTTGCAACAAAATGTATAGTTTGTACCAAATTTATCGTCAGTATGTTTCCTTTTTCCATTCAGATATCTAAGACAGCTCAAGAGGTAGCTGGTGCAGCACAGGCTGGGGAAAACTTGATTAGGAGCGGCTTTGCACCTGATGCTAATGCTACACGTGAGCAGTCTGAACTTTTACTGAAACAACTATCCCGTCTTGATGAGAGGGCACGAGTTCGTGATGCTGAACTTGAATCTACTCTTGGACGTCTGGAGAGTTTTTACGAGCAACATTCTAATCTCCTTAAAGATGTTAATGATGTACGTGAAGAATTCTTAATATTTGTGGCTCTATAATAATATCTCTGAGATTGTTATTAACCCTATAAGTTATAAATCTGGGCAAAGAATAAGGTACCAATGCTAAAATTATCAGATGAATCAGATTTTTTAGGTTTGGATGAAAGGTCATTTAAAAGAAAACTTAATATGAAACTTGCATGTTTTCAGAAGTAGGGTAGTAAGGAAGGAAGGGAAAATAAATTACAAACAGTAGTTTTAATATACTGTCTGGATATCATTTAAGAAATTAAGTGAAAATATCATATAAAGCATGAAAATCAATTTCTTTGACACCTATCTGTGCAGATTGCACAAAACTCAAATCCCAAAAAGTTTTTAAAATTCTTTTGAATGAAATTAGATTATTAATAAAATTCTATTAATTTATTTTCAGATTTTTTTCAATATGAATTATAGTCGATGAATTGCTATCATTTGAATATCGGTATACCATAGTTAGCAATTTTTGCTTGTGTAGAAACACTGTATTGTTGTCTAGCACTGAAAACACTCAGAATTTAAAAAATTTTCAGTTTCATTCTATCATTTGGCGTATTAAATTTTTAGGATCTGAACTGATAGTTTTTGAAATGAACTTGTTTTTAGGCATCTGACCAGCTAAGGAAGTTGAAAGCTGTTGGATCAGAGGTGGAAACAATTCGTGCACAACAGGAGGAATTCCTATCATTTAGAGAACATCATGTAGATAACTTAGCACAACGTGTTGATGAATGTAACCGTGTAGGCCAGGGTTTGATTCAATCAGCTGCTGCTGGTGTGACTACATCATCATTAGAAAAGGATCTTGAACGCCTCAATGAGAAGTGGAATGGTTTGAAAGAGAAGGTGGTGATCTGGTTGCTTTTATTGATTTAAATTGCTCTGGAATCAATTTTAACTCAATTTGCTTTTCCTCTAAATCATATTTTTTGCTACTATTATTTTTCCCGTTACTCTATTTTAATTATTGATAATTTATTTCCTTTTCAGCTGAATGAACGAGATCGCAAATTAGATGTTGGATTATTACAGAGTGGAAAATTCCAAGAGGCATTGGATGGGTTGTCTAAATGGTTGACTGATACTGAAGAAATGGTGGCCAACCAGAAACCACCATCTGCAGACTATAAGGTTGTTAAGGCCCAAATGCAGGAACAGAAGGTATATACCTCCTCATGCACTATTTTCAGGAGATTGAATTCATTCATTGAATGATGAATGTTTTCAAAGTTTTATACTTTAAATAGTCATCCGGAAATGTAGAAGATTTTTTGTTTTAATCAGTCCTCTTCCTCTTGTTCTAGTTCCTCAATAAGATGCTTTTAGATAGACAAAATTCAATCTCGTCTTTGTTTGCAATGGGTAATGAAGTTGCTGCTGGAGCTGACACTCACGAACGCAAACAAATTGAACGTCAACTCAGAGAGCTTGCTGGTCGATATGAAGCTCTGCAAGATGGTGCAGAGAGACGCATGGAATCTTTGAAACAAGCAATGAGTGTAGCAAAGGATTTTCAAGATCGTTTGGTTCCGTTAATGGACTGGTTAGATCGTACTGAAAAGAAGGTTAAAGATATGGAATTGGTTCCAACAGATGAAGAGAAAATTCAACAAAGGATTCGAGAACATGAAGTGAGTTGGGATGTTAATAATTGTCATTGATTTTTATCTAATTATTTGTCAAATTCATCCTGAAGTCTGAACATTGAAGATTTAGTTTAAGATAGCACAATCTCTATTGTTTTACCTTAAGATACATTAGAATATAAATTAGCTGTGTTGATAATACAATGTGAAGTTTTGATTTCAAGGAATACTTTAGAAATTGTTCTTAATTTTTTGTGAATGACCATAGAAGAGCTGTTAAAAATTAGTATTCAGTGATTAAATATGCTAATTTTACTTTAATACCTTGTTCATGTTTGAAATTATTTTTATGAATTGATATGTTATAATCTATTTTTAATTTCTCAAATAAAGGTTTATCCATCCATTGTGATGTCTAATTTAAAAATTTTTCTGTAGGCACTTCACAAGGAAATCTTGGGCAAGAAACCTACATTTAATGAACTCACTGATGTAGCAAGCAATCTGATGGCCCTTGTTGGTGAAGATGAAGCATCAACACTAGCTGATAGACTCCAAGAGGTTGCAGAGAGATATGATACTCTTGCAAATACATCTTGCACTGTTGGAGAGCTTCTCCAAGAGTCTCGAGCTGGTCTTCGCCATCTGGTACTCTCATACCAGGACCTTTTAGCATGGATGGAAGACACAGAACGCAGGCTCAATCGCTTCAAGGTTCCTCCGGTTCATGTGGAGCCTCTCTTACGTCACATGGACTCTTTGGCAACCATCACTGAAGAAGTAGCTGAACGACAGACTAATGTTGACTCTACTTTGGACTCTGGACTGGAGCTCATGAAACATATATCAGGGGATGAAGCACTGCAACTTAAGGACAAGTTAGCCTCTCTCAGCAGACGGTTCACAGATCTTACTGCTCGTGCGACAGACTTGCTTCGTCAATCCGAGGTGGCCTTCCCATTGGCCCAACAATTCCATGATGCTCGTAGAGATTTAGTGGCTTGGATGACAAATGCTGAGGCAAGATTGCAATCTTTGGATTCCTCTGCTGCTGGAGCTAGCACTGGAAGCTCAGGTACTGGAGGAATGGGACTTGGTGCAGAAGCTGAAGTGGTGCATCTGGAAGAGGAAATCTCTGAACACCGTCCATTGTTAGAAACTGTATGCCTAGTTGGTCCTCAGCTTTGTCAGGTATGGTGATTTATTAATGTTGGTTATCTTGAATTATATTTTAATTTAATTATGAATATTTCAGTTGTTTGAATTTATCAAAAGGAATGGGTATTTCTTGCTCTATAAATATTTCAATAATTCACAATTTCAATATTTAAGCTAAAAATTTTCTTGTACATTCAACATATCTTGCAAGTTGATATTAGACAAAAGATGTCCATTGATGAATCAGTAGTTCTTCACAATGTTTTAACACCAGAACAGCAGAGGGTGTCCTCAGGACAATTCGCCCATTTGCAATTTATTAACTTTTATCATAGAAAAATTTTCTTGTGACTATTATTTATTTAACATTCAGCATATTTTGACCAAGTTTTATATTTATTGGAACATTTTCATGGGAGATACACTACTACATACCCCCTGAAACAGCGGAAGTGTCCTCAGGACACCTGCATAATATTTACTCTTATTTCTTATGATAAAACCTTCATTTTTTTAGATTAGAAGCTAATATATTATATCCATCCTTTCTAAAGTGAATGGAATTATATTGTCATGTATAAAAATTTGAGGTAGCAATTCTAATGATGATTTGAGCAAACCTTTTGCCTTCTTTTTCCTAATATCCATGCGCAAGATCTGTGTCCCATTTCCGTTGTCGCAAGTGACAAATTTGTCCTCATTCTTTCTTGTGGAACAGACCCATTGAATATTGCTACAAACCCGGTACAAATGTGATGGTGAATGATTAGCTTTTTCCCAGAAAGTATAGATGTTTGTCCATTCACATAATATATTCTTGATAAACATTGATAAATATTGGCCAAAGTTTTTAATTCCATATATACATTGAATGAGTTTCCATACATTGTCGAGATGGAGGATAGGCCATCTTCCTGAACCATGGTCATGACATTGACGAGACCCTATCTTATGACAGGAATTAACTTAGTGACCAATAATTTTTTAAATGAAAATGAATGAAAATTTAGTTAAAGTTATATGGTTACAGAGTTACAGGGTGTTCCAAAAATGGAACACTATGCAAAAGCAATACCTAATACGTATGATGTACTCTTTGGTATGATAGTCCTGTGAGCACTTTATTTGAAGGGCAACATTGCATTTTTTACAGCAAAAAGTGGTATATTTGTGGCATTCTACAATTTTTTGGTTTCCTTTGATTGTTTTGCGATTACATGATTCTGGCCATCATAACGGGAGTCAATATTGCGTTTTTAAGAAGGTCTTCCCAGTTTGGGCCGAATTACCATGGGTCTTCAGATAATGGCATGCCAAACAGCGACGAAACTCCAAAAGATCCATTGGCTTTGGATCGTAAGTTTTATGCAGCTGATAAGCATTTTGTAGAGCTAATTCGAAGCAGAAAAAAGGGCTTGAGTACCACTTCTTGCCATGAATTGACGCTTTATATTTGTCAATATTTTCATCCTCTCTGACTACTCTTCCCATATATTTGTTATATACTTTTATCATATTTGGCTGCTGCACTTGGATCTTCTTTTTATGGTTTTGTGAATAGCGATTGACAAGGCACAGCGGATTGACGCCAGCCCCAGATGATGCAACTTTGACAACACTGTTATCATTCAGCATCCATATTGACTTTGCCATCAGTTCTGTAATCAAGCGCAACCCTTTCTTTATTTTTTAGATCATCTTCTGATTCCAATAGGGGTTTGTCGATTCGATTTTTTTCTCACTCTGCCGGTTGCTTGATGACCATTTGAACTGAGTGTATCAAAAAGTGCTATGTCCAGGGTGCTCCTTCATGAGTGCTTCAGTAAATTGTAGGACAACGGATGCACCGACACCATATTCCTCATAATTAGTGTTTGGGTTTTTACCTTGATATGGTTGAAACAAACAAATATAACCGAGGCGTGTGGCACCACATCAAAACTTGTACTCAAACCGAATAGGTTTTCCACGAATAAACTGTTTGCGTTCATGACGACCGTGAAGTAAGGAATCATGGACTCGTCAAAGCTGAAGCATGTTTCGTTTGGTACAAATAGGATGCATATCTCTTCTGGATCAGAATCATCTTGAACAAGGTACGCAGGGGCACGCAAAGAATCAGGCAGATTATTTATTGTTCCACCTTCTTCATCACCAGAGTCCTCATCAGAAACAGGAGTTGTTGCATTTTCAGGAGGTTCTATGATAATTGCATTTGCTTTTATGTCATAATTTGTCTACAACAGGTCAGCTATTTTGTGTAGGGTTAATGTTTTACGCAACTTGAGACTTAAAAGTGGTGAAAATTAAAAAACAAAGATAAAGGCCATATATAAATATACGGCAAAGTCTCAGTAGTGGTCGTGCCTAGTGTTCAAAAAATGGAACACTCAACTTTTCTATCCTCTAACTTGTACATGAATAATATTTTCTGTATTTTCTGATTATGACATGGAACAGTGTGTATTCAAGTATTAATAGAAAAAAAAAATAAAATCTATAGAAGATAAATCACTTAAGTTGTAATTAAAGTTTATCGAGTGGGTTTTGAAAAATCGACCCAAAAAAATAAAGCTAGGTTTTACAACGTCCACCTAGCTCTGTGTTCGCTCAGTGACTAATTCCGTGAATTCGGTGATGCTATACATACCCTTACAAAGAAGGCAGGAAGTTTTCACCCACATCCCAGAATTCTTGTAAGCCATAGGACATAAAATAACTTTGCATAACTACCGTTCCAAAAATTGAACGCTAGGCATAATTGGGTTAAACGAAGTAAACTTGTTCTTCTACCGATTTACATGCTTTCTAATGTCATAGTGGAGAGTATTAGTTAGAGAAAATCAAATGCGGTGACATACCATAATTGTTCAATATATGGCGTATTGGACCAAATGGCGCAGAGGCACAGTGAGAGCAGACTTACCTCATTGGCTAATTCATTCATTGTTCTTAAAAATTTATCTTGCATAAATCAATACATACGTTATTTGCAAACAGAAAAGTCGTCGCCAAATATCCAGGTATATATTTTTGTAACAAATCGCAGATAAACTAGATAAAACCTAAGCTGTCCAAAGAGATCTCAAAAAGGACTTAAGCAATGTACTGTATTAAATTAAGCCACCGATTTCTGTTCAAAAGAAATTCTAAGTGTAATAAAGCAACAGATAAGTGTAAGAAGTGCAAGGAATGGGTTTAAAGAAACTGTAACATCAAGTAGATTTATCTATGAGCTTGGTGGAAGGATTCTGTGGAGTAATTATTTTGTGACAGCATCATTATGCTAAAAAAGAAATATTAATATAATTGCGTGTAAAAATAAAAGATGAGGTCTCTCTTGTATTTTACACCTTAATTCTGGACTTTTTGTTGTTGAATAAAATCAAAGGAAGATACGTGAAGGTAGTTGTTCATTACGTATCTTCCTTTATATGTTTCGTTCATTACTAATTACGAGATTATTTTTTCTTGTGCTCCTGTAAATAGTAAATTTAATCAGGTAATTTTCATTAGTTATTCAATTAAATAATTATTTTATCTAGAAAAGGATTTTCATTAATTTATTCATATAAGATTATAATATAATTTCTGGCTTCCCTGTTCTGTATATTTTTATATTGGAACATGAGTCTGATAGAATTAATTGAACTCAACAACAATTTCTATATTTAAAATTTATAAACTATTTACCTCATGACCTTCCAATAAATATATAACCATATTTAGCTATTAATTTGTAAGCATTTAATAGAAGACTAGGAATTAAAATATGGCTGCATCATGCTTTTTAAAAGAAGCTCAAGAGTAGGTGTCCTGAGAACACCTTCCGCTGTTCTAGGGGAGGGTCCAAGTCCAGCTGTTCTAGTATTAAGCTGTTTAATACCTCAAAATCTTTTCATCCTTACAATGATACCATTGGAAACATATTATTATATTACTTTCCTTATGTTAGAAGAGATAATACTGAATTTAAGGAACAATTTAGGGAGAGAGTTATTTTGTAATTATATTCATTTAATTTTTGTAAGTTTTCTTCAACTACGAGTCGTTTTGCCTTAGTACCTCATTCTGCCTCAGTACCTATTTTTAATTAGATAAGAAGTAAATGAATTTTTTGCCTCCTTTTAATTTTATATTTACTCAAACTTGTTATTGCTAATTCACTCTTTAACCTTTTTTTTGTGACCTAGGTTTCACCTGGGGAGGGAGCAGCAACTGTTGAGGCATTGGTCACAAGAGATAGCCGAAGATTTGAAGCCATTTGTGAACAGATACAGAGAAGGGGAGAGCGATTACGTCTTTCAAAATTACGTTCTCTTGAGGTGGTGGCTGATATTGATGAACTTCTAGAATGGTTCAGAGATGCAGAAGCACAAGTAAGGGATGCTGAACCTCCTGGCTCTGAGCCTGAAGTTATTAGAGTACAATTGAAGGAACACAAAGTATTGAATGAAGATGTATCCAGTCAGAAGGGAAGAGTGAGGGATGTACTCTCTGCTGCTAAGAAGGTCTGTTTCATTAATTTGTATATAGTGTAATATTAATATCACAGTCATAAACAAGGAGCAAAAATGTAACATAATTTCTGTGCTTGAAAACATTTTTCTATGAAATTTATTTTCAGTATGTTCAATTACATTACTATGATCAATTGAATGCTATATTTGCTCAACTATTTAAAATGGGAAGTTGTCAAACTTATTCATCAGATATCTCTGTATGTACCATTCCACTAAATCCAATAAAACTAGAAAATAACCTATTAAAAGTTATGAGTGAAACTTAAGGATTAACTCTCTCAATTGAACCAGTATCTCGACATGATTTCTTCCAAAATTGGTATGCCCCCATGCCCAGCCCACAAACGTACTTCGGATAAAATATCTTATCACAGATCGTAAATAAGAAGATAAACTTACGCAATACCATAGCGGAGTCAGTTTAATGACTTCATATCAATCGGTTGCCAAGGATTAATAATAATGTTGTGAAAACAAAAATAATGAATTGACAATTTCATTTGTAAGTTATTGTTAGGAAATATTTTGCATATAGCCTAATTTATAATTATTTGGAATTATTTACAATTATTGCTACGTTAATTATTATAGTTTCTCTTGAAATTATTGTATGATAGTATTTTCAGAGAGATCTCCTCTTCTTCGGACTAGGTCTAGTTGTAATATTTGTTAGTGTATGAATAAGTATAAAAATGTTATTATTCTGTTAGGTTTTGCGTGAATCTGCACAGCATGAGGATGCTCCAATCATTAGAGAAAGAACAGAAGAGTTGAAGGAAGTCATGGATTTAGTCTGCAAGCTAAGTGGGGAGAGATTGTCTGCACTGGAACAGGCCCTTCCTCTTGCAGAACATTTGCGTGATACACACACCACATTGAGTTCTTGGATGGATGATGCTGAGGATCAGATTGCTTCTCTTTCTACACCTGCGCTAAGACCTGACCTCATTGCTCAACAGCAAGATCGAAATGAGGTAAAATTTGATATTGCCAACATTTTATAGTATTGATCTTATTATTGTATTGAAACTATTATATGCTCAATACTATTTGTGATATTGGTGATTATTATTTGATTTTTCAAAGAAGGATAAATTACCTGTTTTTAATATTTTTCAGATGTTCTTACATTCCATCAATGAACATAAACCTTTGGTGGACAAACTTAATAAGACTGGAGAAGCTCTGGTGGGACTCTGTGCAGAAGAAGAGGCTATACGAGTACAAGAGTTGCTTGATGCTGACAATAAAAGATATGCAGCGCTTCGTAGTGAACTCCGTGCACGTCAACAGGAATTGGAGAGAGCTCTTCAGGAAAGCAGTCAATTTAGTGACAAACTTGAAGGAATGCTCAGGGCTCTAGGAAGTGCTGCTGAACAGGTTAGCTTGTTAATGAATTAATATTAATATCTCTGATATTATGGATAATCTAAGGAGTATTTCTTAAAATAGGACATTTTAAAAACATTGCTGTCAACATAAAAAATATTCAGTTTCAATTCATTTTGTTATTTTCTGTGCTCAGAATCTTAATTAAGCTATTTTTTTGCTTTTTCAGAAATACTTTCTTATGAGAAGCTAATTATTTTTCCTTCTAAATTTTTCCTCTACTTGGTGTTTGAATTTCACATTTTCTAATTTTATTATGCTTCTAATAATTTTGATGATATTTTATTTAGATGAAGTCAAAGTAAAGAACTGAATATTTTGTTCATCTTAGGTATCTGGAGCAGATCCTGTTTCAGCCCACCCTCCAAGAATTCGTGACCAAATGGATGAGAATACTGCCCTTGCAGAAGATTTAGTGGAACGAGAATCTGCTTATGAGGCTGTTAAACGTGCAGCAGATGATGTTATAAGCAAAGCTGGAGGACGTGCTGATCCAGCCATTAATGGTACCCTCTTTAATAAAAAAATCACATTAATCAGATATCTTGTGGAATATTTGTTATACTGGACCAAATCATATTAATTAAATTCTTCTTTTAGATATTAAACGTAAACTTGAGAAGCTCAATAAACTATGGAATGAAGTTCAGAAAGCAACAAATGATAGGAGTCGCTCCTTGCAAGATACTCTCTCAGTTGCCAATAAATTCTGGGATGAACTTCATACTGTTATGCGTACTCTACGGGACCTTCAAGACTCATTGTCATCTCAGGAGCCTCCTGCTGTAGAACCCAAGGCTATTCAACAGCAAAAAGATGCCTTGCAAGAAATCAAGCAAGAGATTGATCAGGTAAGATAAAAAAAAGAACAAAATTTGAATGATGGTGTCATTTTGATCTATTTTCTTTACGAGTAAAGGTGCGCTTGCTTACAGCAAGCAATGCAATAATTTATCTTTAGTAAATAATAAAATTTTTCGAAAGACTACTCTGCTCAAACGTTGCTAAACATTAAGTGAAGGGCATTAACGCAGCTGAAAATGCACTGAAAACGATTTTCGATGCATTTCTTTCGGCAGCTAAAATCCCGCCCCGGCGTCGAACCAA
The DNA here is from genome assembly GCA_020796165.1 of Pantala flavescens. Lineage (NCBI taxonomy): Eukaryota > Metazoa > Arthropoda > Insecta > Odonata > Libellulidae > Pantala > Pantala flavescens. The sequence continues at coordinate 34,601,958 of CM036880.1, read as the reverse complement.
GGTCATCCTGCTAAAATTACTGTAATCTTTCGCTTGAGTATGGTGGACTTTATAAACACCCCGAATTGCAAAAGGAAATTCATTCAGGAAGTACCTTAAAATGAGTCCTAAATTCCCTAAATATTTCACATGGAGAATTAATTAACGCCCCCTAGCATCAAACCAACGACCTTTTACGATAGTCTTGGTATAGCTTTTATATGAGAATGGTCCCCTTAATGGCTGTGTGAAATTTTGAACCTCTGCGCGGTTGGGAAGTGTTGTAAAAAGCATTCGGAAATATGGCCAATGTATTTTAAACGGGAAAAATCGAGATTATGGGTCGCTCTGGAATCGAACCCGTGATACATAGGCAAATGCTGATTTTATCGTAATTACATTTTGTATGTATCTATATTTGTAGAAGGTTTGAATGATCTTTGTACGATATTAAGGGAGCTACGATTTTTCAAAATCTGAAAATATTTCACGTCCTGGCATCGAACCCAGGACCGATTGTACGTAATATACTACATTTTTCCGTAGACATATATATTAGCAATAGCTACATGAAATCTTATTCTTTAACTTAATGGGAAGTATTTTTAAAATTATTTGAAAAACGGCCCCATGCATTCTTAACGGGGAAAGTCGAGATTACGGGACGCTCTGGAATCGAACCCGTGACACGTAGGCAAGTGTTGATTTTTTTCGAGGTATATAATATGCTTACCTATAAGTGTAAAAAATTTGAATCATCTATGTATCATATTAAGAGAGCTACGATTTTTCAAAATTTGAAACTTTTTCACCTCCTGGCATCGAACCCATGACCGTTTGTACGTAAAAAATAGCATTTTTCCATAGATACTAATAATAGCAATAGCTGTATGTAATCTCATTTTTCTAGCGTAATGAGAAGTATTTTTAAAATCATTTGAAAAACGGCCCAATGCATTCTTAATGGGGAAAATCGATTTTTGGGGCCTCCTAGAATCGAACCCATGATAGGTAGGGTCAGTTTCCCAATTTTTCCTAGGTGAGATTTAGTTGGCCATTACGTAAAAAAATCGGCGACTCCGTGGTCCCAGCAGTTTGGGCCTGACATTAATATCCTATATATATATATATATCTATTATATATAGACGCTTCGGGGGGATATATATAACATATATATATATATATATATAGGATATTAATGTCAGGCCCAAACCGCTTCGGCCACGGAGCCGCCGATTTTTTTCCGTAATGGCCAACTAAATCTCACCTAGGAAAAATTGGGAAACCGACCCTACCTATCATGGGTTCGATTCTAGGAGGCCCCAAAAATCGACTTTCCCCATAAAGAATGCATTGGGCCGTTTTTCAAATGATTTTAAAAATACTTCCCATTAAGCTAGAAACACGAAATTTCATACAGCTATTGCTATTATTAGTATCTATGGAAAAATGCTATTGTTTACGTACAATCGGTCATGGGTTCGATTCCAGGAGGTGAAAAAGTTTCAGATTTCGAAAAATCCTAGCTCTCTTAATATTATACATAGATCATTCAAACTTTTTACACCTATAGATACGTATAAAATGTACTTTGAGAAAAATCAACAGTTGCCTATGTGTCACGGGTTCGATTCCAGAGCGACCCGTAATCTCGATTTTCCCCATTAAGAATGCATGGGGCCGTTTTTCAAATAATTTTTAAAATACTTCCCATTACGCTAGAAAGTTAAAATTTCATGTGGCAATTGATATTACAAATATCTAAGAAAAAATGCCATTGATTACGTACAAACGGTCATGGGTTCGATGCCAGGAGGTGAAAAATTTCAAATTTTGAAAAATCGTAGCTCTTTTTATCTGATACCTAGATCATTCAAACTTTCAACACAAATAGATACGTAAATTTTGTTCTTCGAAAAAAATCAGCACTACCCTATGTATCACGAGTTCGATTCCAGAGCGGCCCGTAATCTCAATTTTTCCCGTTTAAAATACATTGGCAATATTTCCGAAAGTTTTTTATGACACTTCCCAACCGCGCAGAGGTTCAAAATTTCACACAGCCATTAAGGGGACCATTCTCATTTAAAGGCTACCCTAAGATAGTCGTAAAAGGTCGTTGGTTCGATGCTAGGGGGCGTTAACTATATGTCCATTTGAAATGCATAGGGAATTTAGGACAAGTTTTGAGGTACTTCCTGAATGAATTTCCTTTTGAAATTTGGAGTGTTTATAAACTCAATCATATTCAAGCCAATAATGACCGTATAATTCGTTGGATATCCTTGGTTCGACGCCAGGGCGGTAATAATGCTGCCGTAAGAAATGCATAGGAAACCGAAATCAGTGCATTGTCTACTGTGAAAATGTCTTTTACTTAGAATGACTTATCCGAATAATCTTTCGTAAAATGTTAAGTTTTATGAAAAGTAATATTTTTCGATTGCTTGCTGTAAGCAAGCGCACCTTAACTCGTATATATATACGAGTAAAGGTGTGCTTGCTGACAGCAAGCAATGTGATAATATATCTTTTAATAAAATGTAAGATTTTTCGAGACATTATTCTGAAAGGCCAATCTAAACATAAAGTAAAGGCCATTTTCGCCGCGAGTATTGCTTTGATTTCGATTTCCAATGCATTTCTTACCGCAGCATTATTACCGCCCTGGCGTCGAACCAAGGCCATCCAACGAAAATCACTGTCATTATTGGCTTGAGTACGATTGACTTTATAAACATTCCGAATTTGAAAAGAAAATTCATTGAGGAAGTACCTTAAAATGAGTCCTTAATTCCCAATGCATTTCTTACGAAGTTATTGTTAACGCCCCCTAGAATCAAACCAACGACCATTTACGACATAAATACGGTCGTTTTTAAGTGAGAATGGTCCCTTTTATGGCTGCGTGAAATTTTGAACCTCTGCGCGGTTGGGAAGTGTCATAAAAAGCTTTCGGAAATATGGTCAATGTATTTTAAACGGGAAAAATCGAGATTACGGGACGCTCTGGAATCGAACCCGTGATAGGTAGGCAAGTATTGATTTTTTTCGAGGTATATAATATACTTTCCTATAAGCGTAAAAAATTTGAATGATCTATGTATCATATTAAGAGAGCTAGGATTTTTCGAAATTTGAAAATATTTCACCTCCTGGCATCGAACCCATGACCGGTTGCGCGTAAAAAATAGCATTTTTGCGTAGATATATATAATTTCAATAGCCATATGAAATTTCATTGATCTATCTCAATGAAAAGTATTTTTTTAAATTGTTTGAAAAACGGCCCCATGCATTCTTACGGGGGAAAGTCGATTTTTGGGGCCTCCTAGAATCGAACCCATGATAGGTAGGGTGGATTTCCCAATTTTTCCTGAGTGAGATTTAGTGGGCCATTACGGAAAAAAATCGGCGCCTCCGTGGCCGAAGCGGTTTGGGCCTGACATTAATATCATATATATATGTTATATATATATATATATACGAGTAAAGATGCGCTTGCTTACAGCAAGCAATCGAAAAATATATCTTTTAATAAAACGTAACAAATTACGAAAGATTATTCGGAGTGTCATGCTAAGTAAAGGACATTTTCCTAGCAGCAATGCATTGATTTCGATTTCCCATGCATTTCTTACGGCAACATTATTCCCGCCCCGGCGTCGAACCAAGGCCCTCCTACGAAAATTACATATATCTTCCGCTTGAATATCAGTGACTTTATAACCACTCCAAATTTCAAAAGGAATTTCACTCAGGAAGTACCTCAAAATGTGTCCTAAATTCCCTATGCATTTCAAATGGAGATATAGTTAACGCCCCCTAGCATCGAACCAACGACCATTTACGACAATATTAGGGATGCTCTTATATGAGAATGGTCCCTTTAATGGCTGTGTGAAATTTTGAACCTCTGCGCGGTCGGGAAGTGTCATAAAAAGCTTTCGGAAATATGGTCAATGTAATTGAAACGGGAAAAATCGAGATTACGTGGCCCACTGGAATCAAACCCGTGATACATAGGCAAGTGCTGATTTTTTTCTAATTACATTTTGTATGTATCTATATTTGTAGAAGGTTTGAACGATCTATGTACGAAATTAAGGGAGCTACGTTTTTTCAAAATCAGAAAATATTTCACGTCCTGGCGTCGAACCCAGGACTGATTGTCCTGTAAAATACTACATTTTTCCGTAGACATATATATAAGCAATAGCTACATGAAATCTTATTCTTTTAACTGAATGGGAAGTATTTTTAAAATTATTAGAAAAACGGCCCCATGCATTCTTAACGGGGAAAATCGAGATTACGGGACGCTCTGGAATCGAACCCGTGACACTTAGGCAAGTATTGATTTTTTTCGAGGTATATAATAAACTTATCTGTAAGTGTAAAAAATTGGAATGATCTATGTATCATATTAAGAGAGCTACGATTTTTCGAAATTTGAAACTTTTTCACCTCCTGGCATCGAACCCATGTCCGGTTAGACGTAAGCAATAGCAGTTTTCCGTAGATATGTATAGTAGCAATAGCTACATGAAATCTTATCCTTCTAGGTTAATGGGAAGTATTTTTAAAATCATTTGAAAAATGGCCCAATGCATTCTAAATGGGGAAAGTCGATTTTTGGGGCCTCGTAGAATCGAACCCATGATAGGTAGGGTCGGTTTCCCAATTTTTCCTAAGTGAGATTTAGTTGGCCATTACGGAAAAAAATCGGCGACTCCGAGGTCCCAGCGGTTTGGGCCTGACATTAATATCCTATATATATATATATATATATGTTATATATATCCCCCCGAAGCGTCTATATATAATAGATATATATATATATATATATATATATATATATATATATATATATATATATATATATATATATATATATATATATATATATATATATATATATATATATATATATATATATATATATGTTATATATATATATCCCCCCGAAGCGCCTATATATAATAGATATTTTCAAGAGTCTAAGTATTTTTTAATTCCTTTTTTTCCACATTAAAATAGACCAAGCCAGAAGTTGAGCAGGTACGTCAAACAGGTCACAGTTTGATGAGTTTGTGCGGAGAGCCTGATAAACCAGAAGTTAAAAAGCATATTGAAGATCTAGATTCTGCATGGGACAATATTACTGCTCTCTATGCCAAACGGGAAGAAAATCTCATTGATGCTATGGAAAAAGCGATGGAATTTCATGAAACTCTTAAGGTAAATTTTGAATTTCTCTACAGGGTGATTTGTGATTGTATTTAATAGGATATCACACTAAGGTTGTAATTATATTCTCATGTTACTCAGAAATTATGAAGTGTTACACTATAAATTTCATTAAGTTTTGTATATCAATATGGGAAGGAACCTACATAACAAATTGTGAGAGATGAATAAAATCACTGAACAGGATAGTAAAATTCACATCTATTGATGGAGGTTAAGAAAAATAATTGACCGTATCCAAAAAGTTCATCTCTTACTATTCAAATAATTGTACAAATATATAATACTAACTGATAATTACTTTAGTTATGAGCTTCAAATGAAGATTGATCTGCAACATAATATGGTTAATAGATCTCAATTGATGAGGTAATAAAAATCTGGTTGATTCAGTAATGCAATCTACTGCAGTAACGTTAATATGGTAAATCCTCAACTATTTGTAAACATTATACTTTTATGTCACACATCTTATTGTAGATCTTTTATAGTAAATTATGTAATATATGTATATTGTGTACATTAAAGAGTATTTGTTTAATTTCTTTTTATAAACTTGTAAAAATATGATTTTTTTATATCTCATACAAATGGAAAAAAATTAATGAACACATATTATCAGTTAAAGAAATGAGCTGAATTTGTTTAAGTGATTGATTGCTCTCCTTTTTTAATTGATTTGGCTTAGTATGTATTTGATTTCATTTATCAAATCTTGTGTGTAACAATTTTCATTCCCAGAATCTCCTTCAATTCCTCAACAATGCTGAGGAGCAGTTTGCTAAAATGGGTGCCTTAGGAACTGATATTGAAGCTGTGAAAAAGCAGATTGGCCAGTTGAAGGATTTCAAGAATGAAGTTGATCCTCATATGGTGAAAGTGGAGGCACTGAACAGGTAACATATATACCTGAATTTAATTAAAGGTTAAGGTTTGATGATCATATTTGGTGGAGGAAAGTTTAGAAGAAAATTGATACTAAGGGTTTTTTGTAATAAATTTCAGTATGTTGTATAATTTTCTATTAACCCATTTATGCCAAAGGTAAAAATTTTTGAATTTTTGTCTGATATTCATATATGTTAGTTTAAAAAATTAAAAAACAAGAATTTGAATGAAAATTTAGTTAAAGTTATATGGTTACAGAGTTACAGGGTGTTCCAAAAATGGAACACTATGCAAAAGCAATACCTAATACGTATGATGTACTCTTTGGTATGATAGTCCTGTGAGCACTTTATTTGAAGGGCAACATTGCATTTTTTACAGCAAAAAGTGGTATATTTGTGGCATTCTACAATTTTTTGGTTTCCTTTGATTGTTTTGCGATTACATGATTCTGGCCATCATAACGGGAGTCAATATTGCGTTTTTAAGAAGGTCTTCCCAGTTTGGGCCGAATTACCATGGGTCTTCAGATAATGGCATGCCAAACAGCGACGAAACTCCAAAAGATCCATTGGCTTTGGATCGTAAGTTTTATGCAGCTGATAAGCATTTTGTAGAGCTAATTCGAAGCAGAAAAAAGGGCTTGAGTACCACTTCTTGCCATGAATTGACGCTTTATATTTGTCAATATTTTCATCCTCTCTGACTACTCTTCCCATATATTTGTTATATACTTTTATCATATTTGGCTGCTGCACTTGGATCTTCTTTTTATGGTTTTGTGAATAGCGATTGACAAGGCACAGCGGATTGACGCCAGCCCCAGATGATGCAACTTTGACAACACTGTTATCATTCAGCATCCATATTGACTTTGCCATCAGTTCTGTAATCAAGCGCAACCCTTTCTTTATTTTTTAGATCATCTTCTGATTCCAATAGGGGTTTGTCGATTCGATTTTTTTCTCACTCTGCCGGTTGCTTGATGACCATTTGAACTGAGTGTATCAAAAAGTGCTATGTCCAGGGTGCTCCTTCATGAGTGCTTCAGTAAATTGTAGGACAACGGATGCACCGACACCATATTCCTCATAATTAGTGTTTGGGTTTTTACCTTGATATGGTTGAAACAAACAAATATAACCGAGGCGTGTGGCACCACATCAAAACTTGTACTCAAACCGAATAGGTTTTCCACGAATAAACTGTTTGCGTTCATGACGACCGTGAAGTAAGGAATCATGGACTCGTCAAAGCTGAAGCATGTTTCGTTTGGTACAAATAGGATGCATATCTCTTCTGGATCAGAATCATCTTGAACAAGGTACGCAGGGGCACGCAAAGAATCAGGCAGATTATTTATTGTTCCACCTTCTTCATCACCAGAGTCCTCATCAGAAACAGGAGTTGTTGCATTTTCAGGAGGTTCTATGATAATTGCATTTGCTTTTATGTCATAATTTGTCTACAACAGGTCAGCTATTTTGTGTAGGGTTAATGTTTTACGCAACTTGAGACTTAAAAGTGGTGAAAATTAAAAAACAAAGATAAAGGCCATATATAAATATACGGCAAAGTCTCAGTAGTGGTCGTGCCTAGTGTTCAAAAAATGGAACACTCAACTTTTCTATCCTCTAACTTGTACATGAATAATATTTTCTGTATTTTCTGATTATGACATGGAACAGTGTGTATTCAAGTATTAATAGAAAAAAAAATAAAATCTATAGAAGATAAATCACTTAAGTTGTAATTAAAGTTTATCGAGTGGGTTTTGAAAAATCGACCCAAAAAAATAAAGCTAGGTTTTACAACGTCCACCTAGCTCTGTGTTCGCTCAGTGACTAATTCCGTGAATTCGGTGATGCTATACATACCCTTACAAAGAAGGCAGGAAGTTTTCACCCACATCCCAGAATTCTTGTAAGCCATAGGACATAAAATAACTTTGCATAACTACCGTTCCAAAAATTGAACGCTAGGCATAAATGGGTTAATTATTAAAATTTTTGTGTGGTGATTTATATTTTAAGTAAATTTAGTTGCAATTCTATTTATTTTAAAATAAGCTACTTAGTATTTCATAAATGTTTTATAAAATAATCTAAGAGTTTTGTTTAAAGCAATAATAATTGCAAAACATGGAGACATTTAGGGAAAAGTATTGATACCCTGGATTTTATGGTGCTATTTACCAATCCTATATTGCATTAATTAAATCTAAATCTGATATTTGTCAGAAAACTCACTGATGTCTTTTTTCCACCTCATTTATGCTGACATATGCAATGCTACAGGAGTTTGCGAAGGCAAGTGTGTAGAAATTTTTTTTAGGAATTGATTTGTTGGAGATTTATAGCTGCTATATTTTGCATGGCTTCAAATAGCTTGGAGCATGGTTTTCCATGGGAATGTACAAATCTCATAGTTTATACAGTAGACTCTGGATAGTTCCAATTTATAGGGACCAAACAAAAAATACGAATTATCGAGTTTTTTGAAATAGTGAGAGTTCGAATTAAAGAGGGGCTGAAAATAAAAATTCAAATTGAAGAAAGTTACATTTTATTTGTCATTGTATAAGATTGTGAATGCTGGTAGAAACAAAAATACATATTATAATAATACATGTGGATCAATTTATTTATTATTATTTATACATTTATTAAAAAGTTGTATCATTGCTTCATAAAAAAATCGGTTATTTTCGTTTGGGTCGCTTGGTTGGCTGCAATCTGCTCCACAGCATTTTCCAAAGTGCTTGCTGCTTTAAACACACAACCAGATTGGATGTTATCCATTTCGGACTGTTTGAAAAAACTACGCAACCCTCTTAAAAAAAAGGCTGCTTCCTTAGAAGACAGAATTCGTCAGAAATCTGTTGACTGACCACAATTGACCACAGTTTCATAATGCCTTCATCAGACAATGTACCCGCTGTGGCAACATTATTGTCAATATTAACATAATCGTTGAAAGTTATGGGAACCTCTGGAAGTCTGTTCCAAGCACTTGAAAGAGGTCCCTCATCTTGCAGATCTTGTTGAACCACATCATTTCCGTCCTTGCATTCCTGATCCTTGATGAATCTGCAGGCATTAAAACAATTTGCGATTGTCTGTGAGCTAACCCCTTCCCTTTGTGAGCCATTTCTATTGCAGTAAGCACTGAAATGCTACACAGGTTATTTCCATTTTCCATAGTGTCTGTTAAAGTTCTAACCACTTCTTTTCAATATAAGGTTTTAAAATTTTTAATGATTCCTTGATCTAGGGGTTGAAGAATTGAAGTTGTGTTAGGAGGTAAATATTTCAGCTCTATATTTTCAAGTTAAGGGACATCTTAATGGGCTGTGAAATTATCGATAAACATCCAAATTTTTCGTTTTTCTCTTCTCATTTCAGCATCAATGCTCATTAACCATTTAGAAAATAAATCTGCTGTCATCCACGCCTTCTTATTTGATCTGTAGATTAGCGGAAGAATTTCATATTTTTGAAACATCGAGGTATAGCAAATTTTCCTATCATAAAAGGTTGAAATTTCTGTCATCCATCCATATTGGCTGCCAATAAGATTGTAACCCTCTCCTTGCTGTGTTTGCCTCCATGACAGGTGTCATCCTTAAATGTCAAGGTACGATCAGGTAAGCATTTATAAAACAACCCTGTTTCATCACAGTTTAAGATATCTTTTGCATCATAATTAGACAATAAATTGATAAGTTCAGTTTTCCATTCGATAGGAATGCCTGGATCTACACTTGCACTTTCCCCACTTTCTTAAATTTTAGATTATGCCGTTTTTTAAATTTTTTAACCATCACTCACTGGCTTGAAAGTTGGTGACACCCAAACTTGCTGTGAAAGACTAGCCTTTTCTTTTAAAATGGGTCCTCCTATAGGGATATTTTCCTGCCTGCACTGACTAAATGTTTTGAGGTATTCTTCAATTTGAGGAAACTCACCTTCACTTTCTCTCTTTCTTGAGCCATGAGGAGTTATCTCGTCAAGACGATCTTTTTGCTTCAGGAGAGTTGATAAGGTTGATGCTGGAATATTAAATTGAAGAGCTATATCCTTCTTTTTACTTCTTCAACAGCCGCGATGACTTGTTTCTTTTCGGTGAGCGACAAAGAGTTATAATGTACAGGGTCCATTTTAAGGCTGAAACTGCACTAAAGCATTTCAGGGGTGGTGTAGTATGAATCATAGACATTGGAGGGAGGTAAGTTCTTGGAAAAATTGCCTCGACACTTTCCATGAAATGACTAACTTTTCGAATTGTGGGGTGTGCCGGTCTAGCTTCACCTTGATTTATAGAGGGGACCAAAATACATAGATTTTCTTCGAATTATAGAGGTTCTCTCGGGGGACCGAGGGTTTTCTTCGAATTATAGAGGTTTTCAAATTACCAAGATTCGAATTATCGAGAGTCTACTGTAGTAAGATTCAGCAGGAATGTTTATCAACAAAATTCTCTAAGAAGTTGAGATATCATCCATTATTCATATACCAATTATTGAAAATTTCAAGTTGTGCATGTTAGAATTTTAATCATATTTATTGATAATGTTAAATTACTGTCTTATGTGGCAAGCATGGAAATTTTTATTCCTTATTTTATTTACATTAATATTTCTATTATTAACTTTTTTACACTATATTTCTAAATTATTTCAAAAGTAAAGAACAGAATTTGAGAATGTGTGTAGATAATTTAGCTCATCTTTACTTTAAATAACTTTTTGAGAAAAATAACTGATTTTTTTAATACCAAAGACAAGCACAAGAGCTGACAGAGAGAACTTCTGCTGATCAAGCTACAGCCATCAAAGAACCTTTAGCTACTGTCAATCGCCGATGGGATGAACTCTTGAGGCACATGGTTGAGAGACAGAGACAGCTTGAAAATGCTCTTCTTCGTCTTGGTCAATTCCAGCATGCCCTGAAAGAATTACTTGTTTGGATCTCAAAGACAGATGGTACCCTAGACTCCCTTAAACCTGTTGCTGGAGATCCACAAGTATTGGAAGTAGAGCTTGCCAAACTTAAGGTAAGGTGAATAATTTCTTGTGATAATTTTGTAAGTTCTATACTTCTTCAGAGAAATATATTACCCATTTCTTGAAGTTAGTCATGGAAAATTAGATTTTCTGATATATTCTAAATATTTTGCATTATTAGAGTACCAGTAATTTAAGAATCTAAATAATAGTATATAGTTTCTTATTTCAGTGTTTGGGTTGTAAAGAAAAAGATTAAAGTTTGTATTGCTAGGAACATATTTTTTATTTTGTTCTAAGTAATCAATTAATAAATTATAATCAGAGTAAATCAATGAAAAACATTTATCACTGTACAATGTTTAAGATTAATAATTACTTAATTTCCAAATTTTTGAGATTCATGATAATATGTTTATTAGGGGGAAACCTGTATCATATTGAAAATAAAAAGTGTGACAGGTTTTGTCTGCATAGGCCCTGGTTTCTGTGAAATTTGACCTTAAAAATGTTGCTTTTGATTGTCCTTTATGTAATAATAATATAATGACTGATAATTATGTGATTATAATCAAATGCAGAAAAACATACACATGAAATTTTGTCAGTTTTTTTGTGTTTTTGCCAATGTGGACAAAATATCTCTCACATTTTACTTTAACTATGCCAAGTTCACCATTCACTAATTGAAAAGTGTTATTCTTTTTATTTTATGACTGCTAGTATGTCTTTTGTTATGAAAATTCTACCATACTCCTTGCAGGTACTAGTCAATGACATACAAGCTCATCAAACTAGTGTGGATACTCTAAATGATGCTGGGAGACAAATAGTAGAATCTGAGAAGGGATCAGCAGATGCATCAGCTACACAAGAAAAATTGAATCAGTTGAATGTTCAGTGGCGTGCCTTATTAGGGAAGGCAGCTGATAGACAGCGTGAATTGGAGGAAGCCCTAAGAGAGGCTCAAGCATTTAGTGCAGATCTTCAAGACCTACTATTGTGGCTTGCTGATGTTGATGGAGTAATAGCAGCATCCAAACCTGTTGGTGGACTCCCAGAAACTGCTACAGAACAGCTAGAGCGTTTTATGGTTTGTTGTACATATGTTTTAGAAATATTTTTTTTTGTTTTTGAATGACAAGAATATACCTTAATAGAATATTTAGCTAAATGATAATGACTCTGGGATAACTTTGTGGTAGTGCTTACTAAATTTAAACACCCTTCTCTACTTTTAAGAGTCAAGGAACATGTTAGTGTTCATGTTTAGATTAATGTTAATGTTTTGAATATATAATTCGGAAATCTCCGAGCTGCTGTAGCGCTCGGAGATTTCCGAATTTAACGGTCGCGTCTCAGAGCACGAAAAGTGGTAACTTAGAGAACTAAGAGAACACAGGGAGGATCATTTGCTGACTTTTTTGAAGCGGTTGGCACTAACTGGCGATTGAGACGAGGTTGGAGGGGTGGGAATCCTCTTCACTTCACAGTCCCAAGCAAGACTGAAATTGATACATTGATAAGTATCGTGTTATCTTCGAAATTCGTTTGCTCGCAGAAGACGAAATAGTTATCCCAGAACAGTCTCATTCGGGTTTAGAAATTGTGGAGAGATTCTCATTGAGGTCCGCACGACTTCGATCGATGCAGTCCCGGGTTCGATTTGCTCTTCGTGATGATCTTTGATCATTTTAGTAACTAATAATTCTGAACAAATATCCGTATTCGGAATTCAAAAATAATTTTACATATTTAATGTAAAATTAATTTATCGATAATAATAATTTATATTTTACAAGGGGACCTTTAGGACTGCGGCACGGGATATTGGATAGGACCGGCATGGATGTGTAGCTTAGATATTACTTATAAAAACCTGAAAATACAAGGGGCCAACGCTCCCTCGTTTCTCTGTAATTAATGTTTAAAAATCGTCAATTCTAACCGCTTCGAATATAATCTCCGCGGCAGCTTATATTCAGCAAGCAAATGGTTGCATGGTGCTAGCATGTTAGATTTATAATGCCATTGTATTTTGAATTCTTTGTTTTTTTTTCCTTCAATCACTTTCTTTTTTTGGAAAACATTACATCAATTTAAATGCTTGTCTTATTATTTTATTTTTCATGGCTCATTTAATTTAAACATATTTAAAATAAAAAAATTTTAAAGGACCGTAGCAGATAAATGTAAACGTTTTAATTGTGTTACCAATATGTAGAATGTACATTATTCCACAGAAATACACTCCAATGTATCAACCGCCTAATAGGTATTTTTACGGATAAATTAAAAATGTAATCAAAAGCATACAAAACTCTCAAGAGGTGATTTCATCAGCAATATATATATATATATATATATATATATATATATATATATATATATATATATATATATATATATATATATATTGCTGATGAATATTTTGTATGCTTTTGATTACATTTTTAATTTATCCGTAAATATATATACAGTGGTACCTCGAGATACGAGTTTAATTCGTTCTGTAACCTTGCTCGTATGTCAAATTGCTCGTATCTCGAATCATTTTTCCCCATTGAAAGTAATGAAAATGTCATTAATCCGTTCCGGAGCAATGAAAAATCCCCAAAACATTGTAAATTATGAATAAAGATACGTTTTTAATTAAAAAATAAACATGTATAATTAACAAATACGTAACAAAATTATGAAGCAAAGAAATAAAAGAGTTATTTAGAATAATAGTCTTACTTTGGTGAAGGACAAGTTCGGCTACCGAAGTTTAACGGCGAGAAGGAGGGAAGGAGTGTAGGCACTCTAGAACCATATGTAAACGGCGCTTTTTTAAAACTTAAAACTATTTTCGTAACTTTAAACTAAAACAATACTTTATTTACTTCAAATAAAAGAAAATACTTAAAAAAATGCTCTTAACTTTAAACTGAAACTAACCTTAACATTAACGTAAATTTAACTATCACTTGTTTCTGCCTTCTTGGCTGCACTGTAAAAAAAAGTTCAGTAATCACGCAAAAATGATTACAGCGCACAAGATACACTTCGATTCAAGCGGGTAACACGTGCGAGTGAGTGAGAGATTTTCTCGGATGATGCTCGACCCAGCGCATCAACTAGCTAGACGCTCCGGAAACACGAATTTGCGCTCGTACCTCGAATTTGGGCTCGTATCTCAAACAAAAATATGGCCCGAGCTCCAGCTCGTATCTCAAAAATCTCGTATGTCGGGCTGCTCGTAACTCGAGGTACCACTGTGTGTGTGTGTGTATATATATATATATAATTGTACTTCAGTCGCTTGTATTTCAATGATCACCCAAAAATATTTGAAACATTTCATGAAAAAAATTTAAACTTTTCATAAGTATCAATGTAAAAAATATTTATAGTATATTTTCGAAGTAACCAAGAATTTACTGCTATTCAAAAATTAGTATTGTGTGGATGATATTTAATTTAATTACAGGTAGGGTTGGGATTATGATTGGAGATAATATTCCTTTTTTTTGATATCTCCAACGACCCTTTCTATTATGAAACACAATTAAAACGTTTGCATTTATCTGCTACGGTCCTTTAAAATTTTTTTATTTTAAATATGTTTAAATTATATGAGCCATGAAAAATAAAATAATAAGACAAGCATTTAAATTGATGTAATGTTTTCCAAAAAAAGAAAGTGATTGAAGGAAAAAAAAACAAAGAATTCAAACCGGATTCGAACCACGTACAATGGCATTATAAATCTAACATGCTAGCAACACGCAACCATTTTGTTTAATAATTATTAGTTTTATTGAATAATTATTATTTAGTAATAATTATTAATTTTATTTAATAATAATTATTATATAAAGTAGTACTGGTATTGTTTAATAATAATTATTCTACCTTTCAATTATTCTAAACAAAGAGTATGATTACTCTTCCAAATATATTTTTATTTATAATATGTTGCTGTTATAAGGCACTAGTCGGGAAAAGTCTGTGATTCTGCGTAATGCTAGATTGTCACATTCACGTTCCAAGGACGAAGCGACGAACTACAGTCCAGGTGCCCACAACATTGTAACTAAATTCGTACGCTCATAGTCGTATGGATTACATAGCGAATTGACTTATCTAATCACACGGTGAAGGAGACCGTTCGGTCTCCTTCACCGCCTCACTTCAAAAATATAAGAACACGGCTGCCACCCTGATCGCCGTCTCTCGGAGAATTTCCCCTCCGAGTCCTTTCCCCTACTTTCAGGCTGTGCAGAGGTCGCGCAATCAGCTACCTCGACAGAGGTTTTCCATTTCCCGAATAACAGCTGATTTTGATCTGTAACCCCCATACATGTATTCACATACCGTTATAGCAAGATTTGATGTCGGGTTTTGTCTTTTTATTTTTTCAAATTTTTTCATAGTAAGCGAGTGAATTGTGATGAAAAAGAGGCTAATTTTTCCGAATTCCAAAGCATTCAACGTCCATAAAAGGATTTAAATTTAAATTCTAAAAACTAAAAGTAAGCTTTCGATCATTTCTCTTGTAAATGCTGAAAACCGGAAATCTCTACAATGAATATTAATCTCGTAATTTTGGAAATGAGACAGGCTAAAAACGGCCGTTTTCGGCGAGCGCTACAGCAGCCTTAACTACTTTACCTTCATCACTATCAAAATATGAAGGTGTGTGAAATGTTGAAATATATGGCTAGAACTTGATTAAATATTATTTTAAAAGCATTTCCTATAAAATATATACTTATGGATGAATTTGTTAAATCAAGGATGATAATTGATCTTTAATCAAGTAATATAAAGAGTATTGTATATATTAATTATAATCAAGATATTAAGGATTAAGAAAGGCATATAATTGTAATATTTCTTAAATAAGAATATCAATGCCTTGTTTTCATAGTAAATAAACTAATTTGAAAGTATAAATTCACAGTAAATAAACTATTTTGATAGAATAATTTTAATTCTTAAACAGAAATCACAAGTACAAAGAACATCTTTTCTGATTGAAATTTTAAATTGGAATTACAGGAAGTATACAATGAGCTTGAGCAGAATAGACCTAAAGTAGAAACTATACAACAGCAAGGGCAGGAGTATTTGAAGAAATCGTCTTCAGGTGCTGCTACTAACCTTCAGCATAGTCTAAGAACTCTGAAACAAAGATGGGAGAGCGTCATGTCCCGTGCAAATGATAAAAAGATTAAACTTGAGATTGCACTTCGAGAGGCAAATGAATTCCATGCAGCACTGCGTTCATTTGTTGATTGGTTGACAGAAGCAGAAAAGACATTAAGCAATCTGAAGCCAGTGTCACGAGTGTTAGAGCAAATTCTTGCTCAGATAGAGGAACATAAAGCATTCCAGAAAGATGTGGGAGTCCATCGGGAAGCTATGCTCAACCTTGATAAGAAGGGTACTCACCTCAAATATTTCAGCCAGAAGGCAGATGTGATCCTTATAAAAAATCTTCTGGTAAGTGTGCAGCATAGGTGGGAGAGAGTGGTGTCTAAGTCTGCAGAACGTACCAGAGCACTTGATCATGGCTACAAGGAGGCTAAGGAGTATCATGATGCTTGGTCATCACTGATGACCTGGCTCTCTGATTCTGAAAAAACCCTTGATGAAGCTGATGCAGCAGGTATGGGATCAGCTGTCTCTGGAGGAACTGCTGGCAGTGACCCAGACAGAATCAAGGTACTATTATCAAAGCACAGGGAGTTCCAGAAAGCATTGGCTGCTAAACAGCCAATATATGATTCTGCAATGAGGGCTGGAAAAGCACTGCGTGAGCGTGCTCCTAAATCTGATGAGACTGCTCTAAAACAGATGGCACTTGAACTTAAGGAAAAGTGGAACAGTGTCTGTGCCAAATCAGTGGACAGGTGAGTTGATCCAACTTAAACGCTTCTCCAAAAAATAAGAATATACAACTTGATTTTCAATAATAATCAATTTTATCCTTGATGAAAGTAGTTTGGGTGAAAGAGAATATATAATATTGAGAATGAATATACAATCAGATTTTATACACACAAATTTCTGTTTCTTAAGATATTTTTCCATGTTTAATTGTACTTGATTAAGATGCAATGTTTATCTTGTAATTTATTCAAGCAAAGATATAAACCATGCATTCAGTTAAAGTAAAATTAACACATCTATCTTGGTAGATCAATTTATCTGAGTCTTCAATCATTTTGTTAATTTTTCAAATATTTAATAAAGTACTCTGTTATAATAATTGTGTAGGCAAAGGAAGCTGGAAGAAGCTCTCTTATTCTCTGGACAATTCAAAGATGCAGTCCAGGCTCTTATGGAATGGATGCAAAAGGTGGAAGTTGGTCTTATAGCTGAAGGACCTGTACATGGTGACCTAGATACTGTCATGGCTCTTGTTGAGCACCACAAGGTGCTTATATTTAAATAACTCTCTAAACTGAAGGTCCAGAATTTGAGTCCCTGGATATTTTCCCATTAGGGAATGGATGAATGTGTTTGTCTATATATCAAATGCAAATAGTCCTGTTTTTGATAAAATATCTATTATCAGTAATACATAACTCCATTAAGTTCTTTAATAACAATCTACATACATTGAAGTCGCAAAATTTATATTTTATTTTTCTGTGGGACTGTAATTAATTTTTTTTTGGTTTGTGATTACACTGTAAAGGTACATGGTTTGATAAAAAAAGTGGAATTGATAAATTTTGCAATGTTTGGAGTGCCCAATATTCCAAACATTTTTTCTAAAGTGTTTTTACATATATCCCTAGTTTATTGTAAAATTTCAGTATTGTTTGCAGTTTACTTTAATTGTAGCAGCTGCTAAAGTAAGACGTATTCCTATGATCTCAGCGATTTTTAAAGACAGAATTAGTTCAGAATTTATAACAGAATTTTAAGGTTCTATACAATTATTGAAATAGGAAAAAGTCACCCAGAGCTTTTGCTTACGAATGTCAAGATTGCGATATAATTACAGTATTGTCTCTAACCAAAAACTACGGTCAAGTAACAAATTATGAGTGGTGCTAAAGCCATGATTTGCCTTCACACGATTAGGGAGTTTTCTTGAAAAAAATATTCAAAATATGAGCCAATTGATATGCAAACATATTCAGAGACTACTCTGATTGTGATTCAGCTATTTTCCTTAACGTTTTCTTGTATCTTTTTCTACGTTTTCTTCGGTTCTTGGGCGTCTGGGTCATTAGTAATCTTTAACATGTACATGGCCATGCTATAATTGCTTAAATCACTCATTTATTTTACTTGTGACAGACACACCATAGTTGTATGTTAACATTCACTCTCTGGTAAACTTCAATTCACATTCTATGCTAAACTTGAAGTAAACTGCAAAAAAATTGAAAGCTTTATTATAAACTAGGGACGTATGTACTAACATTTAAAAAAATTTTTTTAGAATATCGGACACTCCAAAGGTGCAAAATTTATAAATAACCCTTTTTTTGACCGCACCACATATGCAGGGCTAAAAATTATGCTGAAGTATTTAATGAGAGTTATCTGTGATTATCTATTAATGAGATTGATAGCTAATAGATATGAAAGCCCTGAGGCGTATAAGAGAAAGTTAAATCCTGTAAGTTGAATAGGAGGTAATTACTTTTATATCCTCTCAGTTGCTATTTATCTTTAACTATGCATTTATTCTATGACAGACTTTTGAGGAAGACTTAGAAAGTCGTGCAGCTCAAATGGAATCAGTCAGAAGAACTGGCAGGGAACTTCAAGCGAAGGCATCCTCTTCAGATTCTGCAGCAATTGAATCTCAACTAAAGGAACTGGATGATCTGTGGAGAAGAATAGGGGAATTGGGCCAGAGAAAGACTAGAAAACTGGAGGAAGCGTTGAAAGAAGTATTTTCACTAGTTTTTTTTCAATACTTTTGCCTGAATTTTTAAGAAAGAGAAAAAGCTATATTTACCTCAAATAAATCTTTTAACTAGGCTGAAAGACTCCACAAGGCTGTTCACATGCTTCTTGAATGGTTATCAGATGCAGAAATGAAACTTAGATTTGCTGGGCCATTACCAGAAGATGATCAGGATACAAGAAATCAATTGGCTGAGCATGAGAAGTAAGTAATCTACAATAGATGTTTTACGTCTAAATATAAATATCTCAGATATGAATATTAATAATTTTATTTAAATTGTTACATTTTGTACTTTTTATCAATTTAAATGCTGTATTAAATGAAATTATCACCTAGATTTATGCGTGAAATGGCTGAGAAAGAGCTGGAAAAAGATTCAACAATTTCCTTGGCTCAGAGCATTCTTGAAAAGGCTCATCCTGATGGAGTCACTGTCATAAAACATTGGATAACCATCATACAATCCAGATGGGAGGAAGTTTCTACTTGGGCCCAACAGGTAACTATGGTATAGACCAGAGGTTCCCAAACTTTTTTGCGTCGTAGACCCCTTGCCATGTTTTTTGGTTTTTGGTAGACCTGAAATTAATTTTTTGTAAATTTCTAACTGAGATGTAGTTAAGTGTTAAAAACTTAAAGTAGAAACACATTATGTTTAACACATACATTTTTTAAATAAATGTATGCAAAAATATAAGAACATGCAACTATTTAAAAGCATTAGAATGCACTATCATTTTTAAAAGGACTCTATCCGTCTTTCAACAATAAGGGCTGCCAGTGGAGCTGAGGTCAATATGTTTGCAAATGCTTACTAAAAGTTGTAATAAAAATGTCAATTCTAATAACAAACATTTTACATGGGTGACTGTAACCATGAAGCAGAAAACTGAAACTTCAAACTGTTACATATGCATAAATTTTGCATTTCGCACAAATCCTGTAAGGAATGACATTTCACGTGACCAAAATTTCATAAAGGTACAACTCATAAATTAAAATATTAAAATGTAAGTAATTAGGTACTATCAATGTATGTTGAGATCCACTATTGTGGACCCCTATTTTCATTTCATGGACCCCCAAATACTTCTTTCGCTGTCGTAGACCCCTTGGGGTCAATATAGACCGCTTTGGGAATCACTGGTATAGACCATGGGTGCACAACCTGTGGCTGTGGGCAAGGACTTAGGTGGTCATTAAAGTGTGGACAATTGCTGTAAAATGTTTTTATTATGCCATATAATATATATAAAATATGAACTATGAAATTAGTGTATTTTTACATAAATATTAAAGCATTAAGTTTACTTGTACTTTCTGGCAGCTGTTCTTTAAGTAAAAAGTCATTAATGCAGCCGTTGATAGTGTAAAGGCTGTGCATGCAGATTAATCTCTTGAATTTTTATCAATTTTTAACTCTCTTTAGAACTTAATTTTTATAATCCATAAAATAGTAACCTATTTTTCATTGCATTTCCTAAATGTTTCTATTTAACCTAAAATTGCCATTTTATCAAAAATTCAAGAAGTATGGTATGTCTTTGGTAATCTACTATAATGTTATCATTTCTGTTTATTTAAAATATATCTTACCCATTCTTGACAAATTCTGAGACAAATTAACAATTTCAGAGGGAGCAAAGGCTGAGAGATCATCTAGGATCTTTGCGTGACTTGGACTCTCTTCTGGAAGAATTGCTTGCCTGGGTCACTGGACTGGAGGGTACTTTAACAACACTGGAAGCTGAACTGCTTCCTGAAGAAAGAGAAATCCTCGAGTCTCTAATTGTTGATCACCGTGAGTTTATGGAGAATGCAGCTAAGCGCACACCAGATGTAGATAGGGTCTGCAAGTCTAGGCAGTTGAAACAAGCTCAGCCTCCACCATCAGCTACAGCTGTTGCTGCAGCTCCCAGGAAATTGTCCAAGCCTAAGACTTCAACATCCAGGTATGAATATGTGATGATTTTTTAGTATAATCCTTTTGTTGTAGGTGTGAGGAGTTTGGTTTTATGGTTTGGTTATCAGTGGCATTATGCCTTAGCTGTATCTGGTATCATAATGTTTAACCTAAGTTATCTAAATTTCATTTAATTACTGAATCCTTTCCTTGAAAACTTAACGTAAGTTTTTTTTAATTGCTACTTGTTACTTAAGTTAGAGGGAATTACTTGCATGCTTGTAAAGCGTGAATATGTTTCTCATACCTATGTATCTCAGTTTGCACAAAATATTGCTGTCACTGTGGAATCTTATGTAGGATGCACATCTTTGCATTACTTTACCTCTTAATTTTCAATGAAGAATGAAGGATTTTACTATTTATTTTTTTATATTTTTGTGTTATCCTCAATGGTAGATCATACTTCTTGTGGTCACATTATTGCTTGTGAATCATGTAAAAGTTTTGTTCATATGCATGTTTTCTTGGTGAATAGGTATAGTATGCAAGTAGGATTGTTCAAAAAATCTCCCAAAATATACATATTTAATCAGAATTGTAGTAGTTCAATTTGTGCTTTTGGTGACTGCCATAGATTGGAAGAATATTTATGAAACCTTAGGTATTTTTGTTAAGATAAGCATCTTTTCTGAGCTTTAATTTAATAAGTTATCATTCCTTTTACATCATATTTATAACAATTAGTGAACTGCTTCAAAAAGGAAATATCTCCTAAAAAGTCCAATTTTGAACAAATTCTGTGTTGGATGACATTTTTGTTTCCAGTTACATAATTTCCCATGTAGTATTTGGAGCAAGAGAAACCTCAGTCACTTATTTTAAGTATAAATTTTTATATCTTGGAAGATTTATTTAATTTAACAATATCTTATGTGCACATATTTTCCTCCATTTCATATTAGTCATATGTAAACATATTTGGAAAAAGAAAACTGCATGCTTTCTTTTGTTCTTTCACCTTTTTGGTTGTACCAAATAGAGATCATCTTGACCAGGACTTCAGCAATGATGTCTCCATTACTGACACAGGTCGCAGAAATAGGTAAGTTTTCAGAAACAAAATGTGGAGTATGAGACCTTATTAATCCCATATCTAATTATGCTATCTACTTACTACTTATCTTTTTCTTGATTGATTCCTCTAACTTATTAATTACAGATAGGCCATTTGAAATCATGAATCATTGAATCCTTTAAATCTTTCATGTTTTTTTAGTGGTCTGAATCCTTTAAATCTGCACCTCAATAATAACCACCAATTGTGATTGAAACAGTTTAAATACTTATATGAAAATAAAAATAAGTGAATTTGTCTCTCGAATTTTCAAATTAAGATTTTGTATGATTCTTTTATATGTGGATATAGTCTCTACATATATTTGTTGTAATAGTCATAATCACTGAATCAGTACAATTTTTGAGATGAACAATTTGCTGTGAACTGCCCTTTTTGGTACGAGTAAAGGTAAGCTTGCTTACAATAAGCATTCAGAGAAAATATCTTTCAATAAAACATAAGATTCTTTGAAAGATTGTCTTACTCATTGTAAAACAAAAACTAAAGAAAATTTTTGCAGCGTAAATTGTATTGATTTCAAATTCCCATTTATTTCTTAGGCCACGGAGCCGCCGATTTTTTTCCATAATGGCCCACTAAATCTCACTCAGGAAAAATTGGGAAATCCACCCTACCTATCATGGGTTCGATTCTAGGAGGCCCCAAAAATCGACTTTCCCCCGTAAGAATGCATAGGGCCGTTTTTCAAACAATTTAAAAAAATACTTTCCATTGAGATAGAACAATAAAATTTCATATGGCTATTGCTATTATATATATTTACGGAAAAATGCTTTTGTTTACGCGCAACCGGTCATGGGTTCGATGCCAGGAGGTGAAATATTTTCAAATTTCGAAAAATCCTAGCTCTCTTAAGATGATACATAGAGCATTCAAATTTTTTACACTTATAGGGAAGTATATTATATACCTCGAAAAAAATCAACAGTTGCCTACGTGTCACGGGTTCGATTCCAGAGCGTCCCGCAATCTCGATTTTCCCCGTTAGGAATGCATGGGGCCGTTTTTCAAATAATTTTAAAAATACTTCCCATTAAGTTAAAAGAATAAGATTTCGTGTAGCTATTGCTAATATATATGTATACGGAAAAATGTAGTATTTTACGTACAATCGGTCCTGGGTTCGATGCCAGGAGGTGAAATATTTTCAGATTTTGAAAAATCGTAGCTCCCTTAATATCGTACATAGATCATTCAAACCTTCTAGAAATATAGAAACATATGAAATGTAATTACGAAAAAATCAGCATATGCCTATGTATCACGGGTTCGATTCCAGAGCAATCCGTAATCTCGACTTTTTCCGTTTAAAATACATTGGCTATAGTTCTGAATGCTTTTTATATCACTTCCCAACCGCGCAGAGGTTCAAAATTTCACACAGCCATTAAGGGGACAATTCTCATGTAAAAGCTATCCTAAGATTATCGTAAAAGGTCGTTGGTTCGATGCTAGGGGGCGTTAATCAATTCTCCATGTGAAATACATAGGGAATTTAGGACTCATTTTAAGGTACTTCCTGAATGAATTTCCTTTTGCAATTCGGGGTGTTTATAAAGTCCACCATACTCAAGCGAAAGATTACAGTAATTTTAGCAGGATGACCTTGGTTCGACGCCGGGGCGGGATTTTAGCTGCCGAAAGAAATGCATCGAAAATCGTTTTCAGTGCATTTTCAGCTGCGTTAATGCCCTTCACTTAATGTTTAGCAACGTTTGAGCAGAGTAGTCTTTCGAAAAATTTTATTATTTACTAAAGATAAATTATTGCATTGCTTGCTGTAAGCAAGCGCACCTTTACTCGTATATACATGGTCTGTCCTGAAAGTAGTAGGACTGATTTTTTCCTGTTCGCACGGACGGTCGGACGGGAATTTTTTGGATTGCAAATAGAGGGGGGGACTGTAACGAAGCGCTGACAACAATTGGAAGTCGATTCCCAGCTTTTGCGTTCTGTGTATGTTAGTTTTCTCGGACCTCTGTCAAGTGGCCTCGTCACGGAACGTCACCACGGTCTCACCGACCCGTGGTGACGTCCTTTCGGCGGATTTTTAAATTTTGGAAAGAGAAAGAAGTACGAGGGAGCAATATCTAGGCTGTAGGGTGGGTGAGGCAGGAATGCAACACCGTTTTTCTCAAGGAAGTTGGAAACAATGAGCGCGTGTGGGCCCGCGCATTGTCGCGATGCAGGACCCACGAGGCGGCCATAGCGGGTCGGACACGGAAGATGCGTTTTCGCTGTCTTTCGAGTACTTTCACGTTAAAAGTTCGTCCGATAACATTCTCACACTCACAGTGTTCAATAATTTTTTCACTCGCGCCACATTTTCGTCCGTTTTCGAGGTCGAAGGGCGTCCGGAGCGCTCGGCGTCTTCGACGTCTTCTCTCCCCTCTCGAAAAAGCTTGTGCCGCTCAAATACGGTTGAAAAATCAAACCTTAAGCTGCCTTGATGAGTTTGTGTCTCTCCTTGCCATTTTTTACGAGTTTTTAACGCAGAATTTCACTGCATAGCGCTGCTCCAGCAAACGGTCCATTGCGTACCGTGACGAGGTCACTTGCGGAGGTCCGAGAAAACTGAGATACACAGATCGCAAAAGCTGGGAATCGACTTCCAATTGTTGTCAGCGCTTCGTTAAAGTCCCCCCCTCTATTTGCAATCCAAAAAATTCCCGTCCGACCGTCCGTGCGTGCAGGAAAAAATCAGTCCTACTACTTTCAGGACAGACCATGTATAGACGCTTCGGGGGGATATATATATATACGAGTAAAGGTGCGCTTGCTTACAGCAAGCAATGCAATAATTTATCTTTAGTGAATAATAAAATTTTTCGAAAGATTACTCTGCTCAAACGTTGCTAAACATTAAGTGAAGGGCATTAACGCAGCTGAAAATGCACTGAAAACGATTTTCGATGCATTTCTTTCGGCAGCTAAAAGCCCGCGCCGGCGTCGAACCAAGGTCATCCTGCTAAAATTACTGTAATCTTTCGCTTGAGTATGGTGGACTTTATAAACACCCCGAATTGCAAAAGGAAATTCATTCAGGAAGTACCTTAAGATGAGTCCTTAATTCCCTATGCATTTCTTATGAAGTTACAGTTAACGCCCCCTAGAATCGAACCAACGACCATTTACGACAATCTTAGGAAAGCTTTTATATGAGAATTGTCCCCTTAATGGCTGTGTGAAATTTTGAACCTCTGCGCGGTTGGGAAGTGTAATAAAAAGCATTCGGAAATATGGACAATGTATTTTAAACGGGAAAAATCCAGATTACATGTCGCTCTGGAATCGAACCCATGATACATAGGCAAGTGCTGATTTTTTTCCAATTACATTTTGTAAGTATCTATACGTGTTAAATGTTTGAATGGTCTATGTACGATATTAAGAGAGCTACGATTTTTCAAAATCTGAAAATATTTCACCTCCTGGCATCGAACCCAGGACCGATTGTACGTAAAATACTGCATTTTTCCGTAGACATATATATTAGCAATAGCTACATGAAATCTTATTCTTTTAGCTTAATGGAAAGTATATTTAAAATTATTTGAAAAACGGCCCCACGCATTCTTAACGGGGAAAATGGAGATTACGGGACGCTCTGGAATCGAACCCGTGACACGTAGGCAACTGTTGATTTTTTTCGAGGTATATAATATAGTTACCTATAAGTGTAAAAAATTTGATTGATCTATATATCATATTAAGAGAGCTACGATTTTTCGTAATCAGAAACTTTTTCACCTCCTGGCATCGAACCCATGACCGATTGTACGTAATCAATGGCATTTTTCCGTAGATATATATAATAGCAATAGCTGTATGAAATTTCATTGTTCTAGCGTAATGGAAAGTATTTTTAAAAATTATTTGAAAAACGGCCCCATGCATTCTTACGGGGGAAAGTCGATTTTTGGGGCCTCCTAGAATCGAACCCATGATAGGTAGGTTCGGTTTTCGAATTTTTCCTGAGTGAGATTTAGTGGGCCATTACGGAAAAAAATCGGCGGCTCCTTGGCCGAAGCGGTTTGGGCCTGACATTAATATCCTATATATATATATGTTATATATATCCCCCCGAAGCGTCTATATGTATAGATATACGAGTAAAGGTGTGCTTGCTGATAGCAAGCAATGTAATAATATATCTTTTAAGAAAATGTAAGATTTTTCGAAATTTTATTCTGGAAGGTCATGCTTAACATGGACTAAAGGACATTATCGTAGCTGAAAATGCACTGAATACGATTTCCCATGCATTTCTTTCGGCAGCATAATTCCCGCCCCGGGGTCGAACCAAGGTCATCCTGCTAAAATCACTGCAATTTTTCACTTGAGTATGGTTGAATTTATAAAAACCCCGAATTTCAAATGGAAATTCATTCAGGAAGTACTTTAAAATGAGTCCTTAATTCCCTATGCATTTCTTACGAAGTTATTGTTAACGCCCCCTAGCATCGAACTAACGACCATTTACGACATAATTACGGTCGCTAATAAGTGAAAATGGTCCCTTTTATGGCTGTGTGAAATTCTGAACCTCTGCGCGGTTGGGAAGTGTCATTAAAAGCTCTTGGAAAAATGGTCAATGTATTTTAAACGGGAAAAATCGAGTTTACGGGACGCTCTGGAATCGAACCCGTTACACCTAGGCAAGTGTTGATTTTTTTTCAAAGTACAAAATATACTTATCTATTTGTGTTGAAATTTTAAATGATCTATGTACGATATTAAGGGCGCTACGATTTTTCAAAATTTGGAAATATTTCACCTCCTGGTATCGAACCCATGACCGGTTGGACGTAAGCAATAGTATTTTTCCGTAGATATATATAAAATCAATAACTGTATGAAATCTTATCATTCTAGCTTAATGGAAAGTATTTTTAAAAATTATTTGAAAAACGGCCCATGCATTCTTAACGGGGAAAATCGAGATTACGGGACGCTCTGGAATCGAACCCGTGACACATAGGCAACTGTTGATTTTTTTCGATGTACACTATATACGTATCTATACGTGTAGAAAGTTTCAATGATCGAAATATCATATTAAGAGAGCTACGATTTTTCGAAAATTGAAACTTTTTCACCTCCTGGCATCGAACCCATGAACGTTTGTACGTAAACAATAGCATTTTTCTGTAGACACCAATAATAGCAATAGCTCCATGAAATTTCATTGTTCTATCTCAATGGAAAGTATTTTTAAAAATTATTTGAAAATCGACCCCATGCATCCTTACGGAGGAAAGTCGATTTTTGGGGCCTCCTAGAATCGAACCCATGATAGTTAGAGTGGATTTTCCAATTTTTCCTGAGTAAGATTTAGTGGGCCATTACGTAAAAAAATCGGCGGCTCCGTGGCCCGAGCGGTTTGGGCCTGACATTAATATCATATATATATGTTATATATATATATATATACGAGTGAAGGTGCGCTTGCTTACAGCAAGCAATTTTATAATATATCTTTTAATAAAATCTAAGATTTTCCGAAATATATTCTGAAAGGCCATTCTAAACATAACGTAAATGACATTTTCGCAGCGAAAATTGCATTGATTTCGATTTCCCATGCATATCTTACTGCAGCATTATAACCGCCCTGGCGTCGAACCAAGGCCATCCAACGAATTATACTGTCATTATTGGCTTGAGTAAGACTGACTTTATAAATATTCCGAATATCAAAAGGAAATTCATTCAGGAAGTACCTCAAAATATGTCCTAAATTCCCTATGCATTTCAAATGGAGATATAGTTAACGCCCCCTAGCATCGAACCAACGACCTTTTACGACTATCTTAGGGTAGCTTTTAAATGAGAATGGTACCCTTAATGGCTGTGTGACATTTTTAACCTCTGCGCGGTTGGGAAGTGTCATAAAAAGCTTTCGGAAATATGGCCAATGTATTTTAAACGGGGAAAATCGAGATTACGGGTCGCTCTGGAATCGAACCCATGATTCATAGGCAAATGCTGATTTTTTTCCAAGTACATTTCGTAAGTATCTATACGTGTTGAACGTTTGAATGGTCTATGTACGATATTAAGAGAGCTACGATTTTTTAAAATTCAAAAATATTTCACCTCCTGACATCGAACCCAGGACCGATTGTGCGTAAAATACTACATTTTTCCGTAGACATATATATTAGCAATAGGTACATGAAATCTTAACGCTGTAACTCAATTGGAAGTATTTTTAAAATTATTTGAAAAACGGCCCCATGCATTCTTAACGGGGAAAATCGAGATTACGGGGCGCTCTGGAATCGAACCCGTGACACGAAGGCAAGTGTTGATTTTTTTCGTAGTATATTATATACGTACCTATAAGTATAAAAAATTTGAATGAGCTGAGTGTCATATTAAGGAAGCTAGGATTTTTTAAAATTCGAAAATATTTCACCTCCTGGCATCGAACCCATGACCAGTTGCACGTAAGCGATAGCATTTTTCCGTAGATATATATAGTAGCAATAGCTACATGAAATCTTATCCTTCTAGGTTAATGGGAAGTATTTTTAAAATCATTTGAAAAACGGCCCAATGCATTCTAAATGGGGAAAATCGATTTTTGGGGCCTCCTAGAATCGAACCCATGATAGGTAGGGTCGGTTTTCGAATTTTTCCTAAGTGAGATTTAGTGGGCCATTACGTAAAAAAATCGGCGGCTCCGTGGCCGAAGCGGTTTGGGCCTGACATTAATATCCTATATATATATATATATATATGTTATACGAGTAAAGGTGTGCTTGCTGACAGCAAGCAATCGGAAAATATATTATTTAATAAAAATTACGATTTTTCGAAAGATTAATCGGATAAGTCATGCTTAGCTTTTACTAAAGTACGTTTTCGCAGCGTACGTTGCATTGACTTCGATTTCGTATGCTTCTCTCTTGACGGCATTATTACCACCCCAGCGTCGAACCAAGGTCATCCTGCTAAAAGCACTGTAATCTTTCGTTTAAGTATGATTATCTTCATAATCACACCAAATTTCAAATAGAAATACCTTAAGGAAGTACTCAAAAATGAATCCTAAATTCCCAATGCATTTCTAATGGAGATGTAATAAACGCCCCCTAGAATCGAACCAACAACCATTCACGACAATCTTAGGGATGCTTTTATATGAGAATGGTCCCCTTAATGGCAGTGTGAAATTTTGACCCTCAGCTCGGTCGGGAAGTGTCGTAAAAGGTTTCGGAAATATGGTCAGTGTATTTTAAACGGGAAAAATCGAGATTACGGGTCGCTCTGGAATCGAACCCATGGCTCATAGGCACTCGTTAATTTTTAAAATCGTACATTTTATACGTACCTATAAACGTAGAAAGTTTGAATGATCTATGAACGATATTAGGGGTGCTACGATTTTTCGTAAATTCAAAATATTTCACCTCCTGGCATCGAACCCATCACCAGTTGTACGTATAAAATAGCATTTTTTCGTAGAAATTCATAATGACAATAGCGCTATGAAATCTTATTGTTCTAGCTTAATGGGAAGTATTTTAAAAATTATTTGAAAAACGGCCCCATGCATTCTTAACGGGGAAAATCAAGATTACGGGACGCTCTGGAATCGAACCCGTGACACGTAGGCTACTATTGATTTTTTCCAAGGTATATAATATACTTTCCTATAAGTGTAAAAAATTTAAATGATCTATGTATCATATTAAGAGAGCTACGATTTTTCGAAATTTGAAACTTTTTCACCTCCTGGCATCGAACCCATGACCGCTTGCGCGTAAAAAATAGCAATTTTGAATAGAAATATATAATTGCAATAGCCGTATGAAATTTCATTGTTCTATCTCAATGGAAAGTATTTTTTAAAATTGTCTGAAAAACGGCCCCATGTATTCTTACGGGGGAAAGTCGATTTTTGGGGCCTCCTAGAATCGAACCCATGATAGGTAGGGTGGATTTCCCAATTTTTCCTGAGTGAGATTTAGTGCGCCATTACGTAAAAAAATCGGCGGCTCCGTTGCCGAAGCGGTTTGGGCCTGACATTAATATCCTATATATATGTTATATATATATATCCCCCCGAAGCGTCTATATGTATAGATATATCCCCCCGAAGCGTCTATATATAATAGATATCCCCCCGAAGCGTCTATATGTATAGATATATAACATATATATATATATATAGGATATTAATGTCAGGCCCAAACCGCTTCGGCCACGGAGCCGCCGATTTTTTTACGTAATGGCCCACTAAATCTCACTCAGGAAAAATTCAGAAATCCACTCTACCTATCATGGGTTCGATTCTAGGAGGCCCCAAAAATCGACTTTCCCCCGTAAGGATGCATGGGGCCATTTTTCAAATAATTTTTAAAAATACTTCCCATTATGCTAGAATAATGAAATTTCATGAAGCAATTGTTATTTTTGGTATCTACGGTAAAATGCTATTGTTTACGTACAACCGGTCATGGGTTCGATGCCAGGAGGTGAAAAAGTTTCAAATTTCGAAAAATCGTAGCTCTCTTAATATGATATTAAGATCATTCAAACTTTCTACACGTATAGATACGTATATTGTGTACATCGAAAAAAATCAACAATTGCCTATGTGACACGGGTTCGATTCCGGAGCGTCCCGTAATCTCGATCTTCCCCGTTAAGAATGCATGGGGCCCTTTTTCAAATGATTTTAAAAATACTTTCCATTAACCTAGAATGATAAGATTTCATGCAGCTATTGCAACTATATACATCTACGGAAAAATGCTATTGCTTACGTCCAATCGGTCATGGGTTCGATGCCAGGAGGTGAAAAAGTTTCAAATTTCGAAAAATCGAAGCTCTATAAATATGAAATACAGATCATTCAAACTTTTTACACGTATAGATACGTATAAAATGTACTTTGCAAAAAATCAGCATTTGCCTATGTGTCACGGGTTCGATTCCAGAGCGTACCGTAATCTCTATTTTCTCCATTAAGAATGCATGGGGCCGTTTTTCAAATAATTTTCAAAATACTTCCCATTACGCTAGAAGGTAAAGATTTAATGTGTCAATTGCTATTATATATATCTACGGAAAAATGAAATATTCTACGCACAACCGGTCATGGGTTCGATGCCAGAGTGTGAAAAACTTTCAAATTTTGAAAAATCGTATCTCTTTTTATCTAATACCTAGATCATTCAAACATTCAACATAAATAGATACGTATATTTTGTACTGCGAAAAAAATCAGCACTTGCCTATGTATCACGGGTTCAATTCCAGAGCGCCCCGTAAATTCGATTTTTCCCGTTTAAAATACACTGACCATATTTCCGAAAGCTTTTTATGGCACTTCCTAACCGCACAGAGGTTCAAAATTTAACACAGCCATTTAGAGGACCATTCTCATTTAAAAAATACCCTAAAATAGTCGTAAAAGGTCGTTGGTTCGATTCTAGGGGGCGTTAAATATATATCCATTTGAAATGAATAGGGAATTTAGGACACATTTTGAGGTACTTCCTAAATGAATTTCCTTTTGAAATTTGGAGTGTTTATAAAGTCAATCATACCCAAGCCAATAATGACAGTATGATTCGTTGGATGGCCTTGGTTCGACGCCGGGGCGGGAATGATGCTGTAGTAAGAAATGCATGGGAAATCGAAGTCAATGCATTGTCTGCTGCGAAAATGTCCTTTACTTAGCATGACACTCCGAATAATCTTTCGTAAATAAAATTCGTTTTATAAAAAGATATATTTTTCGATTGCTTGCTGTAAGCAAGCGCACCTTTACTCGTATAATATAATATATAGACGCTTCGGGGGGATATATATACAGATATATATATATATATATATATATATATATATATACGAGTAAAGGTGCGCTTGCTTACAGCAAGCAATGCAATAATTTATCTTTAGTAAAACATAAAATTTTAAACATAAAGTAAAGGACCTTAACGCAGCTGAAAATGCACCGAATTCGATTTCCCATGCATTTCTTTCGGCAGCATTATTCCCGCCCCGGCGTCGAACCAAGGTCATCCTGCTAAAATCACTGTTATGTTTCCCTTAAGTATGATTGACTTTATAAACACCCCGAATATCAAATGGAAAATCATTCAGGAAGTACCTTTAAATGAGTCCTTATTCCCTATGCATTTCTTACGAAGTTATTGTTAACGCCCCCTAGAATCGAACCAACGACCATTTACGACATAAATACGGTCGCTTTTAAGTGAGAACGGTCCCTTTTATGGCTGTGTGAAATTCGGAACCTCTGCGCGGTTGGGAAGTGTCATAAAAGGCTATCCAAAAAATTGTCAATGTATTTTAAACGGGAAAAATCGAGTTTACGGGACGCTCTGGAATCGAACCCGTGACACATAGGCAAATGCTGATTTTTTTCAAAGTACACTATATACTTATTTATACGTGTAGAGAGTTTGAATGATCTATATATCATGTTAATAGAGCTGCGATTTTTCAAAATTTGAAAATATTTCATCTTCTGGCATCGAACCCATGACCGGTTGGACGTAATCTATAGTATTTTTTCGTAGATATATATATTAGCAATAGCTACATGAAATCTTATATTTTTAGGTTAATGGGAAGTATTTGTAATATTATTTGAAAAACGGCCCCATGCATTCTTAACGGGGAAGATCGAGATTACGGGACGCTATGGAATCGAACCCGTGACACATAGGCAACTGTTGATTTTTTTCGATGTACACTATATACGTATCTATACGTGTAGAAAGTTTGAATGATCTAAATATAATATTAAGAGAGCTACGATTTTTCAAAATCTGAAAATATTTCACTTCCTGGCATCGAACCCAGGACCGATTGTACGTAAAATACTACATTTTTCCGTAGACATATATATTAGCAATAGCTACATGAAATATTATTCTTTTACCTTATTGGGAAGTATTTTTAAAATCATTTGAAAAACGGCCTCATGCATTCTTAACAGGGAAAATCGAGATTACGGGACGCTCTGGAATCGAACCCGTGACACATAGGCAACTGTTGATTTTTTTCCATATACACTATATACGTATCTATTCGTGTAGAAAGTTTCAAATATCGGAATATCATATTAAGAGAGCTACGATTTTTCGAAATTTGAAACTTTTTCACCTCCTGGCATCAAACCCATGACCGTTTGTACGTAAACAATAGCATTTTTCTGTAGATATTAATAATAGCAATAGCCATATGAAATTTCATTGTTCTATCTCAATGGGAAGTATTTTTAAAAATTATTTGAAAATCGACCCCATGCATCCTTACGGAGGATAGTCGATTTTTGGGGCCTCCTAGAATCGAACCCATGATAGGAAGGGTGGATTTTCCAATTTTTCCTGAGTGAGATTTAGTGGGCTATTACATAAAAAAATCGGCGGCTCCGTGGCCCGAGCGGTTTGGGCCTGACATTAATATCCTATATATATGTTATATATATATATCCCCCCGAAGCGTCTATATGTATAGATATATATATATATATAGGATATTAATGTCAGGCCCAAACCGCTTTGGCCACGGAGCCGCCGATTTTTTTCCGTAATGGCCAACTAAATCTCACCTAGGAAAAATTGGGAAACCGACCCTACCTATCATGGGTTCGATTCTAGGAGGCCCCAAAAATCGATTTTCCCCGTTAAGAATGCATTGGGCCGTTTTTCAAATGATTTTAAAAATACTTCCCATTAACCTAGAAAGATAAGTTTTAATATAGCTATTGCTACTATATATATCTACGGAAATATGCTATTGCTTACGTGCAACTGGTCATGGGTTCGATGCCAGGAGGTGATATATTTTCAAATTTTGAAAAATCGTAGCTCTCTTAATATGATATATAGATCATTTAAACTTTCAAAGCCTATAGATACGTATAAAATGTACTTTGAAAAAAATCAACATTTGCCTATGTGTCACGGGTTCGATTCCAGAGCGTCCCGTAATCTCGATTTTTCCCGTTTAAAATACATTGACCATTTTTCCGAAAGCTTTTTATGACTCTTCCCAACCGCGCAGAGGTTCAAAATTTCAAACAGCCATAATAGGGACCATTAATATATAAGAGCATCCCTATGATTGTCGTAAAAGGTCGTTGGTTCGATGCTTGGGGGCGTTAACTATATCTCCATTTGAAATGCATAGGTAGTTTAGGACACATTTTTAGGTACTTTCTGAATGAATTTCCTTTTGATATTTGGAGTGTTTATAAAGTCAATATATATATATATATATATATATATATATATGTATTCTTTCCTTTGGCGTAGAAGATTATATATACATGCATGTAAAAGCTGCCTTTATACATATAGCTTCTATAAAAATGTTTTAAATGGTTTTTGGTTCAATGCTAGGGGGCGTTTACTGTAACTCCATAAGGAATATATTGGGAAAAAAGAACTCCTTTTGAGGCACTTCCTGAATGAATTTTCTTTTGAAATTTTCAGTACTTAAAGAGAATCATACTCAAGCAAATTATTGAAGTATGAACCCATGCAGGTTGTACTTGGTTAGACGTTGGGGCGGGAATAATTTTGCTGTAAGAAATGCATGGGAAGACGATGTCAATGTATATATACGCTCCGATAATTTCATTTAGTTTATCTTTAGCAATGTATATGATGATTAACCTTCCGATAGCATGAGAAATTGAACTCAAAGCAATGTATGCTGCAAAAATATACTTTAGTATATGTTTCGCAATGTTTGAGCAGAGTAATCTTCCAGGAAATCATATTTTTCATTAGAACTATAGCATTACTGGCTGTGAGCAAGCAATGCTATAATATATTCTTTTTATGGAATAGATTTCCGAAAACTTTTTATCGCACTTCCAGACAGCATAGAAGTTTAAAATTTTACACAGCCATAAAAGGGACCATTCTCACATAATAGCGTCCTTGCTTACTCTAACAAAAAGAAAAATATTTTTTTTTTCAGGGTATTTTGAAATACACTGTTTTTCTCATGTATATCTTATGGCAGCATTTTTCTGATCTGAGTGTCAAACTAAGTACAATTTACACCAAAATTATTTATCTTTTGCTTGAATATCATGATCTTTGAAAACTCCTCAAATTATAAGATAAAATACTATCTGCAAAATGTGATCTAATTTTTCCATATATTCCTTATAGAGATAAATTGAATGCCTACTAGATTCAAATGTATGACCTACCTGAGAACGGTCTGCTAATCACAGAAAATTATTTATAATTGCTATATTTATGCAAAGTAACAGCTGTTCATCTCTGCGACAAGTACCAAAAATAATTATTCAAATGCACCTCCCATGTATTTTAAATGGGGGAATTTTAAAATGAACTTGGCTTGACCAACCACAAGAAATAAATCGCAAGAATAGATAGAAGTATGGGTTCTTTTTATTGCTTTCAAATCTGATGGTAGGTATCATTGAGGTTTGGAGTTTTCAATCCTCTTTCTTACATTTATAAACATATTTATTTTTTAATTGAATCAATCCTACCCATGTTCAGTAGTGATTGGAAATGAGAATGAAGTACACGTCAAATTTAAAGAACTAACTCTACATGTAGAAACTAATGTGCCTTTAACTTCATGACATATTAAATTCAGGCATTGTTGATAATGATGCATGCAATTTTATTTTTGTAAAAATTTTTGGTGAAAGTGTTCGTGGGTTTTAACTTTCATGCATTAATTTGTTTGCTGAAATTTTTATGTTGTTTATTATATTTAGCTACAAATCTGGATCCATGGAATCAATTTGAGGACCAATGCATGTAAAGAACATCTGTTATTGTAGTAAAGTAGTTGAAAGAGCATCATAAGTAATAATTTTTGTCCAAATTTTTCTCTATTTTTCAATAATTATTTGTTTTATATTATAATTATATATTTATATTTACTATTTCAATTTGTTTTGTTTCTTATTCATAATTGGACAAGTTATGATTTTATACACCATTAGATTTTTCCATTAGTTTAGTTCAATAATTCATCATTGATCTATTCTATCTTTGTATTATGAAAAATGTTGTTCTCTCATCCCAGTTTTGTTTTTTTTTTAATTTTTAATTGGTATATTTAATTTTCATCCAAAACATTCTTAAATTTTCTTTGTTTTAAAATGATGAATTCGCATGTAGCATGAATACAGTTTCACAATTTCCATGTTGAATTTTACAATGTTCAAGAGTATAGATTTAGTTCAGTTGTTAGAATATCATATTTTTAAAATTCATTTTTTATCCATGCATGTATCTGAATGATGTTTATGTTGTGTTTGTATGTTTGTCAAACAGCCGTACGAGCCCTGGTCGCGAGAAGGCTCCAGATTACTTGCCACACATTGGTCCACGATTTTCTCCTAAAGGAAGGTTAGCTGATGCAACATTCCCTAACCATCAGAATTATTTTTGTGCATTGAATTTATGCTCAAATTTATTGAGTACATGTTGTCTCTAATCATTGCATCCCTTACTGTTAAAAAGCTTTATTCTCTCTTAAGCATGCTTTAATCAAAATTTTCTAGAGATATTGAGAGTGTACAACTTTTTTTTTTATGGTCCATGAGATCTCATATATGTTCACGTCATCCCCTTAACCCTTTTACTGCCAGCAGGCTGATATATTGGCCTGACTTATTTGACATGATTTATTTTATAATTGTGACTTTTTTCCGTGGCTGCCGTCTCATTTATCCAAATTTGCTTTATCTCTGCTGCTTACTTACATGGTTTCACCTTACCTTGCGATACATTTTGATATTTTACAGTGATCTTTCCTCGTAAATTCGTCCGGATTTTTTCGTTACTTTGGGCCAGCGACATCCTGAATAGTATCATCTTTCGTGTTTGTCCCAAGTTGTGCTGAACTGTTTTCTTGCGGCTCTTAGTATTTGTTTTAGAGTGTCATTTTCCAGCTAGATAAGCAAATATTCTGTTTTGACCCGCCTTTTTTTTATATAAGCAAAACCAATATACATGTATGCTAGCTGGATCATCAAAGATATATCTCAAAAAACTTATAAAATTGCCAAATAAAAAAGAAAAAAACCCCAAAAAATGGGCTGGTAGTAAAAGGGTTAATATATGGGGAATGGGTGAGGTTTGTTTTTCTAATTAAACTCTCTTCAAATATTTAATAAACATTACTATTAATCATGAAATATATATTACTCCTCATTAAAAATGTAGCAAAGGTGCTGAACCCCAGTTCCGCAGTCCAAGAGTCAAGATGCTTTGGGATGGTTGGCGTAATATGTGGATGATGGCTTGGGAGCGTCAGCGAAGACTACATGACAGACTAAACTACCTAGAAGAGTTGGAGAAAGTAAGGAATTTCAGTTGGGATGATTGGAGAAAAAGAGTAAGTGCTCCAGAGTAATCCATAAAAAATCCATTATTTTGAAAGGTAGTCTGTATATGTACCTTGAATTCAAAACTTGGCTTCAGAATAAGTATTTAGCATTGTTTTCCTTTTTCAGTTCCTGAAATTCATGAATCACAAGAAGTCAAGACTGACTGATCTATTCCGTAAAATGGATAAAAACAATGACAATCTTATCCCTCGAGAAGATTTCATTGATGGTATTATGAAGACCAGTAAGTTAGTCATTAACTAATTCAAAATATTGAATTCATTATTTTTTTGAATGGTTTTAGACTCACTGTCATTGATGGTCAGTAAGATTCATCCATTTAATAAGCAACAGTTTATGCTGCCTATTCATTATTTCCAGTTTTATTTCTAATAATTATTTAGCTTGATTTTCAAATGCATTTTTTGTTATTCAAAAATATCCCATGGAAAGGAGGACATATGAATTAAAGAATAGAATATCTATGTCAAAAAAATATGTATAAAAATCCTTAGGTTTTTCTTCAGTTAATTTTGTTTTTTGGGTTTAAAGAAATATGTTTGTAAATTTTAATGTAATTTAACCTTATTTTAAAGATTTTATTAGCATTTAGTATGTTAGATATCTAGAGTCATAAAATGCTCTACATGTTATGATGGAAAAATTACCATGCCACAGTAAATCTTTCTGTGGTATGGGAGTAAGTTTTAATTTCTCTGTCATATTTTAATCCTTCAAAAACGCCTGAATCAATAACTAGCTCTACATATTTATATTTCTTAATAGTAGCTAATTTATATCTAAGTTTTAACTGATTGATATATGGGGCAAATGAAAATAAATTATTTAAATGAGTTAACGAGCTTATAAATTAGCCTGATAAATTTGTATCTTAAAATTTCATTTTCAATCATCAGAATTCCCAACAAGTCGCCTGGAAATGAATGCCGTCTCAGATCTATTTGATAGAAATTCTGAGGGATTCATTGATTGGAAGGAGTTCATTGCAGCTCTAAGACCTGACTGGGAAGAAAATAGACCTAAAACTGAAGCAGATAAGATCCATGATGAAGTCAAACGACTTGTTATGTTATGCACCTGTAGGCAGAAGTTCAGGGTACTTCAAGTGGGAGAGGGCCAATATAGGGTGAGTAATCATTAATTACTAAAGGTTTACAAGTAATATTCTTGTGCATCTCTCATACCACTATACAGTAGTACCTTGAGATACGAGTTTAATTCGTTTTAAGACCGAGCTTGCAAGTCAATCAGCTTGTATCTCAAACAAACTTCTCCCATTAAAAATAACTGAATTCGATTTAATCTGTTCCGGACCTATGAAAAATCCCCAAAACATTGTAAATTATGAATAATAATATGTTTTTAATTAGCAAATAAACATTTATAATTAACAAATACAACAAAATTATGAAAAAAGAAATAAAAGAGTTATTTAGAGTAATAGTCCCGAAAATATAGCCTGAGCTCCAGCTTGTATCTCAAACAACTTGTATGTCAGGCTGCTCAGGCTAATTCGAGGTACCACTGTACAAGAATATTTTTCAATAAATATAATTTGACATTGAAAAAAATAGTATATTTTATTTTACAGATATCTGTGGAAAAGTACTAAGAATTTTTAAAAATATGTTACAAATATTCCACAAAGTTAAGCTTGATAATATTAATTTTAATGTAATTTGATATGATATGTATATGTTGTGAAGCCATTAAATTGATTATCATGATTCAATGATCTACAATTGCCCCAGGATTACAATGATTTCAGATCTACCAAAGAAAGTATCAAATTAAAAAGTCCATCATATGCAATTTTTTTGCTTGCCATTTAGTTTGGAGAAAGTCAAAAACTTCGTCTTGTGAGAATACTGCGCTCAACAGTGATGGTTCGTGTTGGTGGTGGCTGGGTTGCATTGGATGAGTTCTTAATAAAGAATGACCCTTGCAGAGGTATGTTGTGTATTTTAACTCTGCTAGTTTATTTGTTTGAAGTTGTTGATTAAAATATTCACTTATTGTTCATTCACTAATTGTTTATTTCCAATGATTAATTAATGAATAAGGACATTAAATGTTCATAGTTTTAAGATTGGTTACTTTTTCTCACTTTAAATCTTGGTTATGTGGAGATATGTTTATCAAAATTTAATTTTTACCTCTGAATACAACAATACAGTCTTTTAAAGTAAGCTATTTTTTCTCAGTTAAAATAAATATCATCAAATCATCATGTCAGATAAGTTTTGATGTATTTATATTGAAAAATGGAGCAAATAAGTATATTAGTTGAGACATATAATTTAGCAATTATAATAGCAAACTTAAATTATTAACTTTGATGTCTTATTTTGATTCTGTTGATAATTTATGAACTGCTGATATTTTCATGCATATTTAAAGAAATCTTTTGTTTGTAAGAAGTTAAATTTAACTTTTAAAATTTTCATTCTTGGTATCATGGTTGTCAGTAATTTTCATTATATAGTCAACTAATCAAGATAATTATAAAATGAAATTAGATATTATTAAAATTTAGTCTGTTGTCAGCTTATAACTTTTATTTATGTGTATTTAATAAATTGGTAATCATTAATTATAATTGTTTGCCATTCATACTGTTTACTCTTTGTTTAATTTTATTGTTTTTTATTTTCATTTATGCTCTTATTTATTGCCAAACTTTAAAATGTTGAGTTTAGTCATTTAGTTATCAATCTTTATGGAAATGTTTCATTGGTTTAGATTATTATTTTCTCATTCATTTCCTGAGTTTTTGAGGAGGCAATTAGAAAGAAAATCATTGTGTTTGATTGCGTCAGGTTATAGATAGTATATTCATGGAAAAGAGTGTTTTTAATACTTCTCATGTGTACTAATATGTATATTAAGAAAATTCATGCACTTTGGACTGTTGCTGAGCAAAGAATATAAGATGTTGGGCTTTTATGTGAGGATTTTCCTATTTCTAATATTCCCATGCTTCTGTGGTTTGCTGTTACTCCCTGTTGTAGATACCTTTCTTTGTACGAATCAAGGTAGAAAGAGTGGCATTCTTTTGTTTCTACTATCTGGCGATGAATATCTTAAATTTTACTCTTGGTGGGAAACATACTTTCTGTCTCTATCTGTCTTTGACTTCTGATATCCTTTTGGAGGTGCTCTTTAGCGAAGTACCTTAAAGGTAATAATATGAAATTAATTTCTGTAGCTGATTGAATGTTTGATAGAAGTGATCTTCATACAGTTTTGATTAGAATATATGAGGAATTGTCTTTTCTTTCATCTAATGAATGTTTTAGCTTATATGCTTAATCCAAATATTTTCCGTATCCTTAAAAGATTCACCAAAGTCTGAAATATGAAATCAATCTTCCTCTGATAATAATTTAATCTGGATAGAAACCATTAATCACTAAAAATTTCATGGTGTTTTGATATTTCCATGAAAAACAGCATGTTTAATGTAGATTTTAGTGATTATATAATGGTTCAGGGTTTCTAACCAAGTATTTCATCTTGCTTCCTCTCCTGCCTTTTAACCTCCATGGACAAATCCTACAAATATATAACCTACCATCCACTTCCTAAATTCCTCATGTACTTTTAATTCTACCAATTTGGCTTCTCATGCTTAACTTTTTATTCAAACTCAATCTGTTTAATTGAAACTATTCATTTCACATTTCTTATATATATTTTCTTTCAATATTTGTCCATGTCATTCTTGGCTTCTTCATAATATTTTTATTGCAACACATATGAATGCTTTATGTGCATGCTGTGTGTTTCTTCATTCTTTTTTTTTAATTTTTGGTATGCTTCTAATTAATTTACTGGTCTTTATATCTTTTTATATCATTTTAATTTTATCATTTCCCAATTCCAACCTCAACATTTTCTAATGCACCTCTTTACACAATCTCAAATGGAAAAAAGTTTACCTTCTTCCCATACCTGACCCTAATAAACCTGAAGAACATGAACCTTGGTGTCCTTTGGGACCTATTGAGAAGTCTCGTAGAGGATATCTCCATCTGGATTTGGGACGTACGTATTACCTGCATCCTATGTTCTGGATCCTTCACTTTCATGCTTGTAATCCACTGATTGTAATAGTGACTGTGATGCCCTTATACTTATTTAACCAGTGTTAATGAGAGTATATTAATTTAATTTTTAATGTGCTGTACCACTTTTTATGGGAAATATGAGGAAATACTATATCCATGAGGTCCTTTGATGTATATCTATCTTATCATTGTTGGATGATTTCATTGATAAATTTTTTTTCTCTCTACTCTTCTCTAATGGTCCTCCATTTACTAGAGTAAATTTTTATCATTCATTTATTTTCAACTACTCTAGTTTTCTGCATTTATATGATTCTATTGTTATTTGAAAAATTCATTTGTCTATTAATCGCTGTACTAAGTTTCCCTGTTCAAAGACTTCTATGATGGTATGGCTTCCATCCCATATTACCCAATCTGTAAAGCATGACTAACTTAAGAATGCTTTTGTTTTTATATTGAGCTTTGCTTGAGCAGCAGTCTGTCAATGCTTACATTTTTAAGGTTTTGATTTTACATTCATAGTTCGTTGGAGTTATTTTTGATTATTATTAGTTGAAAAGAATCAGGAACTGTAGAAAGGGTTTCAGTCTGTAGAGTATATT
Organism: Pantala flavescens; assembly: GCA_020796165.1. Classification (NCBI taxonomy): domain Eukaryota; kingdom Metazoa; phylum Arthropoda; class Insecta; order Odonata; family Libellulidae; genus Pantala; species Pantala flavescens. Next base: position 34,559,792 of record CM036880.1, on the reverse strand, counting down.
ATTATCCTTTATTTATTTTAGTAAAATGCATTCCTTGTATTCAATAGAAATTGAAAAAATTCTTTAGATATAATAAAAAGGAAGTTAGATTTAATGGCAATAATTAAGTTTGAAATCCTTTCAGTATCAGACTACAGATGTTGATAATTTAATTATTATGAACAGTAATTATTCTTTTGTAAGTATTGCTTTAACCTTCCTAAATTACAATAGTCTATTTAGACACTTCTAGAGTTAAGTAGTGTGTTGAATGGTGTTTGTTCTTGTGATTATTTGAATGCACCTTCTAGAGTTTTTGTCTGCTAAGTTTTTATGAGAAAGTGTTTTTCCATCATGTATGTACTTTTGGTGTGTGCAGAAAAGTATACCTCTAAGTCTGCCTATAAGCATGTTTATATTTTAGTTAATAATTTGCAAATATATATTTTAAACTACACTTATTAGCATGCTGGTTTATTTTTGCTAATTACTTAGTTATGCCTTATCCCTTTTTCCTGCCTTCTTTCCATCCTTCCTTTATTCTCCAATCCTTTCATCCCGTACTCCAAAAACACTTTTATTCTTTGTAAACACTTATTTATTGGAAAAAATGAAAATTTTCTTTGCGTAAAAATACGTACTAAAAATCCTTTCAATTGTTATATAAAATTCTCACCCTTTTGATCTTCTTTTATGTCATATTCATATTGCATCATACTTTATTAATGTAATGAAAATAATCCTAATTACAACCTCTTCATTATTATTAACTAACACATTAAAATTTTCAAATACTTTACAACTGATGCAATTTCTTCTCCACATTCTTTTGTTTATTCAATTTCTTTCCAAAATTGATCACTGAAATTCATATATATATATATATATAAAATATATTCTTCATACTCTACTCCTTTTCAATATTCAATCCAAATTTTACCTTTCATCTGTCTTCCCACACCATTTATCCTCTTGAAATCCCATGCCTACTTCCCATCTTGTGTGCTTCTTACCCACCTCCAGCCAAGGGCCGCACCAACATCGAACTGCGTGAACAGTTCATCTTAGCTGAAGGGGTGTCTCAGAGCATGACCCCATTCAAGCCCAAACCCAGCCCCAACAGCTCGGCATCAAGCCAGTCGGGGAGCAGTGGGCAGCACCAGCCACGCACACCTTCCCTATCCGCGACGGCAGGCCCAATAACTAAGGTTTGTTGCGAGGTCACCATGAGAAAGAATGACATTCATATGCGAGACTTTATTATATGCCTTCCAAAAATAAAGGGAAAGAGGGAAAAGAAATAAACATAACACACATAATTCATTCCTTTAATTCACTGTAGCAACCAAGATCAGCATGTCTTCTCTGACTGTCTTTTGAGTATATATATATATATATATTGTTTATTTTTAGCAAAGTATTATTTCAATTTTTGGGTTGGTTTGCTCATATTGTTGTTTTTTGGTGTATTTTTTGCAGTAGATTGGAATTAAGTTGTTGTATTATTAAGTTGTAATTTTTAAAATAAGTTGCACTATATGTCCTGTTATCATATTGTTTCCTCTCATCTCTACCCCTTCCATCTTTCACTGTCTTGAGAGAGCTTTGAAATTCAATTCTTGATGTCTTCAGTCTTACTTCTCTGTTGGCTTTTACTTGAGGTTACCTCCAAATGTACATATCCATAGTTATTTCGGTGGAATGCTTTATATTTCAATTGCTGTGAGTATTTTTGTTATCACACCTTGGCTGCTTTAGATAAAGTTGGGTTCAATGGAGAAGTGAAGGTTGGTATTTGATCTTATTAGTATCCTATTTTGTTTCCCTATTAGTGTCAACCTTACTCAATTCCATTATAGGCCTTCTTGGTATAACCAAATGCATAAACCAAATATTTGTTGCCTTCCTTCCTTGCTTCATTATTAGCTAGGCATATTCCTTAATCGCAAGTTTGAATAAAATTTCATCTCAAAATTTCAGTTCATTATGAAGCATTGAAAAAATAATTAGGGAAGAAATTAAAATTTGTTCTCATAAATAATGCATGCAAGAGCCACGGAACCATTTCATCATAGCATGGCATTTTTCTCAGATTCTACTTATCAATGTCTAGCAAAAAAAAACTTATAAATTATTGGCTTTTAGCTGCCAAGGGAGAAAGTTTTAGGAAGGTTTAGCAGAATGAGAACAATTCTCTGATGAATCTCTTGAGAAATATTTTAGCCTTTTATTCATACATGTGTTAGTTTAGTCTAACAAGACTATCTCAACAACGTTTGGCTGAGTAAGTTACGCGGTCAATGAGGAAGAATCCTGACCCATAGGAGTTGGTTTGTCCCTCATTCTTTACAGCCCAGTACTTATTGGAGCAGCTGATGCCCATCTTTGAGAGTCTACGTCAGCAAGAAGACATCCCATGTTCTTATCCTCTTGCCATGGGGTCACACGTCCCAGTGTATTACTCGGTAAATAGTGATGGGTTTGAAAGTTGTAGTGGGGGGGGAAGTTAGAGCATCGTTTACAGTTAATGAAATGTTGTTTTTGGATGTGTGTACAATGTTTGTATGAATAAATAAAGTATTTGCATTACCTAAGAGCCTTCTAGGAGGGTCTTTCAAAATCTCAAAACTTATCTACTCAATTCCAAGTATTTATATTCACTCTAACTCATCTTTTATTTAGGCTTGAAAATGTGTGTGGATTTGTATGCATGCAAATAAGCAAGAGTTGCTCTTAAAAATTGTAAAATTAATTCATCCAGATATGTTTATTCCGCAACTTTGTGAGCTATCAAAACATTAGATGTTCACTAATTTTGCTGTCCTAACATTGGTGTGATGTTTATAACTCATAAAATTTGATCTTCTTTGCAATCTGTTTTACTCCTATTATTGAGAAAATTTTAATCCTATCAAGTCATTCTGAAGACTGAAATATGGTTGTAAATAATCCTGTATAGGGATTGTCAACAGTCATTCCAAATGTTTAAAGGCAACAAATATGGCATGTATCTATAAGAATAGCAGAAAGTATTCATAGAAGCCAAGGAAACATAATACAAAGTAATACTAGTAAATGGGCGTGAAATAGCAAAACTCTTGTTTTAAAATTTGTAGATTCATCATTTACTCTTCGTGAATATGACATTCAGGTGAACTATGTACATCTTATCTTCCATCAGAATTTCTAATTGTGTTTGCTTTTGTCAGATTTCTTTACCTTGATTTTGTTATTTTCATATGTTTTAAACATTGTCATCTATTTTTCTGGTATTATATTTGCCATCATTCTTTTAAGTTTAAACCATTTTTTTAAGCATTTGAAATTTAAAGCATGGGAAATAAAAAAAGAGTAGAGAAAATCATCTGCTCAATAGATCACATTTTAATCGATGGTTCTCTCACTCATACTAGTCACTCTAGTTGGAGTTGAAGACCATCACCAGTTGCTATACCTCTCACAATTACCGGTGAGTTCCTTGACGTCTCAATTTACTTATTGCATCAATAAACTTTTTGCCTTTTTACTCATCCTGCTACTCATGAAACATAAGGAGGAATAGCTATCTTGTTAAGAGCACTGACAGAAATAGTTTCCCTGATGTCTTATTTCAAAAGATGTAACAAAGTTTAGTTTAGACACTAGTTTACTTCTTCTGCCTGTCATTAAGTAATATTTTAAGAAGCATTTTAATTTGATTGTGTTGAAAAAAATAATATTTCAGAACTCAAAAGAAATGCAGCATGTCAAGGTGAATAACTTTGTGTAGACTTAATAAAGATATTTAATTATAAACTTGCACTAGAAATTGTTTAATTTATAGTAAATCTGACTGCTTGCATGGTTTTCATTGAATGTTTTTTTTTTAATGCTAATCCTACTATAACTCATTTTATTGGTAAGTTTTCAACTAGAAATGCATAATTATAATTTTGATGAGCAAATAAAATTGAAACCTAGTAAAATGCAAAAGTTTTTCATTATTAATATTGAAGAATTCCCGTCACACAATCAGTTTATGCATTTCTAATCAATGTTTATATTGTAATCAACTATTTGGATTTTAAAGGATCAAAATTTTCAAACCTTTGACAAATGATTCTTAAAGTTCTTAAGAATACTATGAATCAGTGTATGTAATAATGTGATCCCATGATATTCACAACCAATGTCTATGCCAGCATCCTTACAACAAATTGCTCTTCTTGCAATTATCCTTATCCTTTCTGACCATTATCTGAATACCTACAATTAATAATTAGGTTCGGGAGCGCAGCGCTCGCAGTGTTCCTATGGCTGGAAAAGGCCGCACCTCATTTTCTGCCGGCACTCCTGATTCACTGAGTGACTCTGAAGGGTCTTTTTGTAGACCTCCAATTAGAAAGGCATCTGCTCCTTCTCCTGGTGGTAGATCAAGTTACACTCCAGGTATGTAAGGTATCATATATTTGAGTTATAAATTAACTCTGGCAGTGTACACCAAATTTGTATGTGAGATACTAGCAGTATCATTTGTGAGAGTCATTGAATACCAAATGTGTTAACTTATATTTTCATGAAAAATGTGCTTTAGCTCTTTCTATTGTGCTATTCTGATGTGAAAGGAAAGATATAAACTAGATAATTCAAAGTTTTGACATGATTTCGATTTCTCCTAGCTTAATCTAGGAAAATATTGATAGGGGTTCCATAATTTTTTATGATTTAATAACTGTTTCCTCAGAAGAAAAATTGCATCCTTTTAATTCTTCATATGTAAGTATTCTTGAAACTTCAGTACTATAAATAATTATCTTTTTTCTTTATTACAAGTGACTAATCACATACTTGAACTATAGGTGAGTCAATATTTGACTTAATGCTTTCATGTTTACTTTTCTCTAGTAAATAGTTTGATTATGCATTCACAATTTTTTAAATTTCCATTAAGATTATTTTTTATTTATTTATTAACAAAGACCGCACAAACATCCTCTTTCGGGCCAATTACAGTGTGGTTTTAAACTCAACAACGGATGTCACAGACATCCAGACCCTGAGAGGAAAATTTCCTCCTCAGCCGGGATTTGAACCCGGGACCTCAGCATTAGAAGATTAGCATGCTAACCATTCGAGGCCGGCAAATTATTTTATTATGTATAACTTCTTGCAGTTTGGAATATTTGATGATTTTTGTGGAAATGGATGCTCATCTAAAAATCTCTTGATTTTCTCATAAGAAAATGTATTTCAGGTAGCAGTCAGCCTGGGAGCAGACCAGGTAGTAGACCTGGAAGTAGACCTCCTAGTCGTCCTGGCAGCCGTCCACCAAGCCGTCATGGTTCTAATCTCTCTCTTGATAGCACAGGTATGCAACAAAGTCTATATACCTCATTAGATAAACCAGTTTTTAACTACCAGTTTGGTGTGGAGTTTCTCTTTTATCTTGAAAACTTAATGAGAATAATTCTTATGTTAGATTATATGTGATTTACCCATATGTACTTGAAAATTTCTTTCAATGAAAATGTCTCCCTTAAGCAAGCATTTTTTTACTATCTTGAAAAGAAAAAAAAACAAAGTACAACACAAATTAAATCACAATAAATTTATATCGTCCTTTTCTAATAAAGAATAAGGGATTTGAAAAAGAAAAAGTGGGCAAGAAAATATTTATCTACCGGGGTGAATTTATTTACGTAATGGCCTACTCAACCTCGGATCGGAAAATATCAGAAAATGACTCTACCTACCATGGGTTAGATTCTAGGAAGCCCCAAAATCATACTTTTCCTCATAATAATGCATGGGACCTATATAAAAATTTTTAAGAAATACTTCCCAAGCACATAAGACTATTAAAATGCATAAATCTGTAGATATCTCTAGCTTCTATATATTTTTACTATCTATTTGGTGATAATACATTAATATGAAGGTTAGAACTATAGTGAAAGTGTTAATTATGTGCCCCTGGACTTTGTAAATTTATCAGATTGAATACTTAATCTGACGCAAGAAATATTATAAACTAAGGTACCCAAAAACAGCTTTTTTCCGAATTCCGTCATTTTTGCAAATATGAAAGTCAGTTGCAAGGAAATGATACAGCTTACAACAATGCAGTTTCAGACAGAATAGCATCTTAACAAGCTCTCTGCCCTAGAATTTTGGATTTTCAAAATATCTAATATATTGTTGTTAATCGACACAAGTTTAAAATTCATCTAGTCCTACGATTTTTGTTTGTAGTTAAGTATTCCATTTTCAAACCAAATGGATCTCCTATCTTCTAATTTTACAATTAAGTGAATGCAGAACTCTTTAAGTTAAAATATGTTGAGACGTTCTATATGCTGTATAGAAAGTGCGCCAAAAACCGTTGTCACACCCCTCCTGCTAAAGTTGCGAAAGTGCAATATTAAGTTCAGCCTTCAAAATGATTGAGAAAAAAGTCTCCTTTTCATGAAAAAAGAATCCAACGTGTTCAAACAGTATTACTTCTATCTTGGATAACTACTTTAAATCCAAAAAAAAATTTGACTCAATGGTAGAAATGTTTGATTTGGGCAGACCCATGCAATAAGAAATCTACTGCCCATTTCTCAAGATGATTTATCTGAATACAGAGTGTGGATAATATCTTACACTCAGCTATCTCAGAAGGTACTTGAAGAATAGATGGCATTTCTTATGGCAAAATTTTTACTGCCTAGGTGTCAAACTAAGAATATTCTATGCAATATATTAAAATCATTAGTGTAAGTATCAGTCTTTATAAGGTCTCCAAATTTCATAGCATTATGAAAGTACCTTAAAATGAGTATGACTTTATGCATTCCTTATGGAGATATATTTGACAACACCTAGAATCAAACTAATGACCATTTAAAACAATATTGTGGATGCTAAATATTAAGATGCAGTCTGTCTAAGCACGTGTGAAATTTATATCTTCTACATGATCGGAAAGTGTCTTTAACCCTTTCGAGACGGAGACATTTTCTGAAAATCTTCTCTGTGATAAGGAGCGTTTTCGCTACTCTGAATTTGCCAGGTATAGTAAGACCCCGCTTAACGCGGGGGTTACGTTCTAATAACTTAGAGCACTAAACGAAACAGTGTTAAACGGGGCAGCTTAACACATACATTCATATGTATATAATGGGGATCGGTGAAAAATAACAGAAGATAAGAAAATTTATCAGTTCTTTTTTTGTTTTATATGTTTTGTAACATTTGTTGTTAAATTATTTTTAGTACATTGAGTGTAGACTTACTTATTGTTAATATCGATTTTTATTCATAAAGCATTCATGAAGATAATACGAAGTTTGAATAAGAATCTCATGTTTATGATGAGGAAGGTTCTTCTTCTTGGATATTCTTTGTTTTTTTCATGACGAATTCATCTAAAGTCGTCTGTATTTTCCTGTTTCGTTCAGCAAGCAGTTGTCGATAACAAGATCAACGCATCAATGACACTTCGTCTTCCTTTGAATTTCTATCAAAATTTAAATCGTTGCCGATGACACGATCTTTTCCTTATTTTTTAAAATTGTCCGAAGTGTTGAAATCGATTAATTTAATGCAGTGGCGATATCAGATTGCCGTTGGCCTGCATCTAATCATCTTAACACCTGCATTTCAGTTTCCAGCGTAATGTTTTTTCTTGTCGATTTGCTTTCACTATTTTTGCAGTCACCCATCGTGAAAACTAAAAATTGCCAAATTAACACAATAAAATACACACAATTAACACAATAGAATACATACAATAATCACAATAAAATGCACAAAAATCACACATTTTGGTTGGTGCATGCCCGTTTCCTTTGCACACATATACAACAAGTATCAATATAGTGTGCATTTCAGGGAACCCCCAAAAACCGCGTTATACTGAAACTGCGTTAAGCGGGGCAGCGTTAAGCGGGGTCTTACTGTATAGAGCGTACCCTTTTCTCAGCGGGGTGTCCTGAGCTATCCTCAGCAACGGCAATTATGGAATATTGTCCGCGGGTAATCACTTTCTCTTTTACAGTATTGCTTTGAAGATTGACCATTATTAATACAGTAGTATTTCCGTATAGCTTTTGTAGGACTACATGCAAATATTACAAAAAATATTAAAATTTTGCATTTCGCTGACTATGTAGAAATTTGAAACGAAATTCCAAGGCCAATTTTAAGCTATATTGCGTGAAACCTAAATGATAATGATGAAATTGAGTTACTCATTAACTACCGTATTATTTGCGATAAAATTTCGTTTAAAAATTGTACAAAGTCGTCAAATTACAAGGTTTTCTTTCCCAAGGCAATATAAGCAATTATTCCTTAATATAAATATTTAGCAAAACTATTGCAATAAAAATTAATTTGCAGCGGCACCATGCTGGGAAAAGGGCTTAATTACCCCCGAGGCAAGGTTTCCTTTAAGGAAAAAGGTCTAAAACTACCTAGAAAAAGGTCGGTAGTGTTAAACTGTAAACCGTAATCCTTTGCATCAGCACCCTCGCACGAAATGTTACTACCGCCGGAAAAATCCGGCATTCGTATTCTGAGCCTGAAAAATTCCCGCCGGGTTTTTCCGGCATTCGTCTAGAAGGATAAAAAATTTTGAAAATCTAGCCCATGTATTCTTATGGGGAAAAGATTGTGTTTTTCTCTGGAATCAAACCCATGACGCATAGACACCTGTTGATATTTTCTATAGTCTGTTCCACTTATCTAGGCAGTATTGTCTTATGGAGAAATCGAAAAGCCACGTACGCCGGGTCATTTTTCCGGAATATTCGCGATATTCACAAAATTTGCCTCGCAACGGATGAAATTAAGATTAAAAACTTTTAATAAATAGTAAATATAATGGGAAGTATTCCCTACATACTTAGGTATGTAGGGAATATCTATGGAATAATGGTATAATTTGGCTGCAACTGGTCATCGGTTTGATGCCAGGAGGTGAAATACTTTCAAATTTTAAAAATCGTATCTCTCTTAATATGACACATAGATCATTCAGACCTTCTATACGTATAGATTCTTACATAATGTACTTCGTAAAAAATCAACCCTTGCCTAGGTGTCACGGGTTCGATTCCAGAGCGTCCCGTAAACTCGATTTTTCCCGTTTAAAATACACTGACCATATTTCCGAAAGCTTTTTATGACACTTCCCGACCGCGCTGAAGGTCAAAATTTCACACAGCCATAAAAGGGACCATTCTCACATTAAAGCGACTGTAATAGTATCGTAAATGGTCGTTGGTTCGATTCTAGGGGGCGTAAACTATAACTTCTTAAAAAATGCAAAGGGAATTAAGGACTCATTTTAAGGTACTTCCTGAATGAATTTCCTTTTGAAATTCGGGGTTCTTATAAAGGTAATCGTACATAAGCGATAAATGACAGTGATATTCGTAAGATGGCCTTGGTTCGACGCCGGGGCGGGAATAATGCTGCCGAAAGAAATGCATGGGAAATCGAATTTACTGCATTGTCCACTGCGAAAATGCCCTTTACTCAGCATGACTTATCCGAATAATCTTTCGTAAATTTTTACTTTTTATTAAAAGATATATTTTTCGATTACTTGCTGTAAGCAAGCGGACCTTTACTCGTATCTATTATATATAGTATCTATACATATAGACGCTTCGGGAGGATATATACATATATATCTATATATATATATATATATATATATATATATATATATATATATATATATATATATATATATCTATTATATATAGACGCTTCGGGGGGATATATATAACATATATATATATATATATAGGATATTAATGTCAGGCCCAAACCGCTGGGGCCACGGAGCCGCCGATTTTTTCCCGTAATGGCCAACTAAATCTCACCTAGGAAAATTGGGAAACCCACTCTACCTATCATGGGTTCGATTCTGGGAGGCCCCAAAAATTGATTTTCCCCATTAAGAATGCATTGGGCCGTTTTTCAAATGATTTTAAAAATACTTCCAATTAACCTAGAAGGATGAGATTTCATGTAGCTAATGCTACTATATATATCTACGGAAAAATGCTATTGCTTACGTCCAACCGGTCATGGGTTCGATGCCAGGAGGTGAAATATTGTCAAATTTCAAAAAATCGTAGCTCTCTTAATATGATACATAGATCATTTAAACTTTCAAAGCCTATATATACGTATAAAATGTACTTTGAAAAAAATCAACAGTTGTCTATGTGTCACGGGTTCGATTCCAGAGCGTCCCGTAATCTCGGTTTTCCCCGTTAAGAATGCATGGGGCCGTTTTTCAAATAATTTTAAATATATTTCCCATTAAGCTTAAAGAATAAAATTTCATGTAGCTATTGCTTAAATATATATGTCTACGGAAAAATCCAATATTTTATGCACAATCGGTCCTGAGTTCGATGCCAGGAGGTGAAATATTTTTGAATTTTAAAAAATCGTAGCTCTCTTAATATCGTACATAGACCATTCAAACGTTCAACACGTATAGATACTTACAAAATGTAATTGGAAAAAAATCAGCATTTGCCTATGTTTCACGGGTTCGATTCCAGAGCGACCCGTAATCTCGATTCTTCCCGTTTAAAATACATTGGCCATATTTCGGAATGCTTTTTATAACACTTTCCAACCGCGCGGAGGTTCAAAATTTCACACAGCCATTAAGGGGACCATTCTCATATAAAAGCTATCCTAAGACTATCGTAAAAGGTCGTTGGTTCGATGCTAGGGGGCGTTCATTCATTCTCCATGTGAAATACATAGGGAATTTAGGGCTCATTTTAAGGTACTTCCTGAATGAATTTCCTTTTTAAACTCGGAGTGTTTATAAAGTCAACCATACTCAAGAAAATAATTACAGTGATTTTAGCAGGATGTCCTTGGTTCGACGCCGGGGCGGGAATAATGCTGTCGTAGGAAATGCACGGAAAATCGAAGTCAATGCAAGTACGCTGCTAAAATGTCCTTAAGTTAAGCATGACTTATCCGCTTAATCTTTCGAAAAATCGAAAGTTTTATTAAATAATATATTTTCCGATTGCTTGCTGTCAGCAAGCACACCTTTACTCGTATATCTATTATATATAGACGCTTCGGGGGGATATATATAACATACGAGTAAAGGTGCGCTTGCTTACAGCAAGCCATGCAATAATTAATCTTTAGTGAATAATAAAATTTTTTGAAAGATTACTTTGCTCAAACGTTGCTAAACATAAAGTAAAGGGCATTAACGCAGCTGAAAATGCACTGAATACGATTTCCGATGCATTTCTTACGGCAGCTATAATCCCGCCCCGGCGTCGAACCAAGGTCATTCTGCTAAAATTACTGTAATCTTTCGCTTGAGTATGGTGGAGTTTATAAACACCCCGAATTGCAAAAGGAAATTCATTCAGGAAGTACCTTAAAATGAGCCCTAAATTCCTTATGTATTTCACATGAAGAATTAATTAACGCCCCCTAGCATCGAACCAAGGACCTATTACGACTATCTTAGGGTATCTTTTAAATGAGAGTGGTCCCCTTAATGGCTGTTTGAAATTTTGAACCTCGGCGCGGCTAGGAAGTGCCCTAAAAAGCTTTCGCAAATATGGCCAATGCATTCCTTATGACAAAAATCGAGATTACGGGACGCTCAGGAATCGAACCCGTGATACCTAGGCAAGTGTTTATTTTTTTTCAGAGTACTATATATACGTATCTTTTGGTTTTGAAAGTTTGAATAATCTATGCACGATATTAAGGGAGCTATGGTTTTTTAAAATTTGAAAATATTTCACCCCCTGGCATCGAACCCATGACCAATTGTACGTAAACAATAGCATTTTTCCGTAGATATATATTATAGCAATAGCTACATGAAATCTTATTTTTCTTACTTAATGGGAAGTATTTTTAAAATTATTTGAAAAACGGCCCCATGCATTCTTATAGGGGAAAATCGAGATTACGGGACACTCTGGAATCGAACACGTGACACATAGGCAACTGTTGATTTTTTTCAAGGTACATTGCATACGTATCTATAGGTGTAAAAAGTTTGAATGATCTACTTATGATATTAACGGAGCTACGATTTTTCAAAATTTGAAACTTTTTCACCTCCTGGCATCGAACCCATGACCGTTTGCACGTAAGCAATAGCATTTTTCCGTAGATATATATAATATAAATAACCGTATGAAATCTTATGCTTCTAGCTTAATGGGAAGTATTTTTAAAATCATTTGAAAAACGGCCCAATGCATTCTTAATGGGGAAAATCGATTTTTGGGGCCTTCTAGAATCGAACCCATGATAGGTAGGGTCGGTTTCCCAATTTTTCCTAGGTGAGATTTAGTTGGCCATGACGTAAAAAAATCGGCGGCTCCGTGGCCCCAGCGGTTTGGGCCTGACATTAATATCCTATATATATATATCTGTATATATATATATCCCCCCGAAGCGTCTATATATCTACGAGTAAAGGTGCGCTTGCTTACAGCAAGCAATGTAATAGTATATTTTTTAATAAAATGAAGGTATTTCGAAATATATTCTGAAATGCCATTCTAAACATAACGTAAATGACATTTTCGCAGCGAGCATTGCATTGATTTCGATTTCCAATGCATATCTTACTGCAGCATTATTACCGCCCTGGCATCGAACCAAGGTTATCCAACGAATAATACTGTCATTATTGGCTTGAGTATGATTGACTTTATAAATATTTCGAATATCAAAAGGAAATTCATTCAGGAAGTACCTCAAAATGTGTCCTAAATTTCCTATGCATTTTAGATGGAGATATAGTTAACGCCTCCTAGCATCGAACCAACGACCATTTACGATACTATTACGGTTTCATTAATGTGAGAATGGTCCCTTATATGGCTGTGTGAAATTTTGAACCTCTGCGCGGTTGGGAAGTGCCATAAAAAGCTTTCGCAAATATGGCCAATGCATTCCTTATGACAAAAATCGAGATTACGGGTCGCTCTGGAATCGAACCCGTGATACATAGGCAAATGCTGATTATTTTCGAAGTACGAAATATACGTATCATTTGTGTTAAAAGTTTGAATTATCTACGTATCATATAAAAAGAGCTACGATTTTTCAAAATTTGAAACTTTTTTACTTCCTGGCATCGAACCCATGACCGCTTGTACGTAATCAATGTCATTTTTCCGTAGATATATATAATAGCAATAGTGACATGAAATTTTAACTTTCTAGCAAAATGGGAAGTATTTTTAAAATCATTTGAAAAACGGCCCCATGCATTCTTAACGGGGAAGATCGAGATTACGGGACGCTCTGGAATCGAACCCGTGACACATAGGAAACTGTTGATTTTTTTCTATGTACACTATATACGTATCTATACGTGTAGAAAGTTTGAATGATCTAAATATCATATTAAGTGAGCTACGATTTTTCGAAATTTGAAAGTATTTCACCTCCTGGCATCGAACCCATGACCGGTTGTACGTAAACAATAGCATTTTTCCATAGATACTAATAATAGCAATAGCTGTATGAAATCTCATTTTTCTAGCGTAATGGGAAGTATTTTTTAAAATTATTTGAAAAACGGCCCCATGCATTCTTACGGGGGAAAGTCGATTTTTGGGGCCTCCTAGAATCGAACCCATGATAGGTAGAGTGGGTTTCCGAATTTTTTCTGAGTGAGATTTAGTGGGCCATTACGTAAAAAAATCGGCGGCTCCGTGGCCCGAGCGGTTTGGGCCTGACATTAATATCCTATATATATGAATATATATATATATATATGTTATATATATCCCCCCGAAGCGTCTATATGTATCTATTATATATAGACGCTTCGGGGGGATATATCTATTATATATAGACGCTTCGGGGGGATATATATATATAACATATATATATATATATATATAGGATATTAATGTCAGGCCCAAACCGCTTCGGCCACGGAGCCGCCGATTTTTTTACGTAATGGCCCACTAAATCTCACTCAGGAAAAATTGGGAAATCCACCCTACCTATCATGGGTTCGATTCTAGGAGGCCCCAAAAATCGACTTTCCCCCATAAGAATGCATGGGGCCGTTTTTCAAACAATTTAAAAAAATACTTTCCATCGAGATAGAACAATGAAATTTCATACGGCTATTGCAATTATATATATCTACGCAAAAATGCTATTTTTTACGCGCAACCGGTCATGGGTTCGATGCCAGGAGGTGAAATATTTTCAAATTTCGAAAAATCGTAGCTCTCTTAATATGATACATAGATCATTCAAATTTTTTACGCTTATAGGTAAGTATATTATGTACCTCGAAAAAAATCAACAGTTGCCTACGTGTCTCGGGTTCGATTCCAGAGCGTCCCGTAATCTCGATTTTCCCCGTTAGGAATGCATGGGGCCGTTTTTCAAATAATTTTAAAAATACTTCCCATTAAGTTAAAAGAATAAGATTTCATGTAGCTATTGCTTATATATATGTCTACGGAAAAATGTAGTATTTTACGTACAATCGGTCCTGGGTTCGATGCCAGGAGGTGAAATATTTTCAGATTTTGAAAAATCGTAGCTCCCTTAATATCGTACATAGATTATTCAAACCTTCTACAAATATAGATACATACAAAATGTAATTAGAAAAAAAATCAGCATTTGCCTATGTATCACGGGTTCGATTCCAGAGCGTCCCGGAATCTCGATTTTTCCCGTTTAAAATACATTGGCCATATTTCCGATAGCTTTTTATGACACTTTCCAACCGCGCAGAGGTTCAAAATTTCACACAGCCATAAAAGGGACCATTCTCACTTAAAAGCGACCGTAATAGTATCGTAAATGGTCGTTCGTTCGATTCTAGGGGGCGTTAACAATAACTTCGTAAGAAATGCATAGGGAATTAAGAACTCATTTTAAGCTACTTCCTGAATGAATTTCCTTTTGAAATCTGGAGTGTTTATAAAGTCAAACATACTCAAGCGAAAGATTACAGTAATTTTAGCAGGATGACCTTAGTTCGACGCCGGGGCGGGGTTTTAGCTGCCAAAAGAAATGCATCGGAAATCGTATTCAGTGCATTTTCAGCTGCGTTAATGCCCTTTACTTAATGTTTAGCAACGTTTGAGCAGAGTAATCTTTCGAAAAATTTTATTATTCACTAAATATAAATTATTGCATTGCTTGCTGTAAGCAAGCGCACCTTAACTCGTATATATAACATATATATATATATATAGGATATTAATGTCAGGCCCAAACCGCTCGGGCCACGGAGCCGCCGATTTTTGTACGTAATGGCCCACTAAATCTCACTCAGGAAAAATTGGGAAATCCACCCTACCTATAATGGGTTCGATTCTAGGAGGACCCAAAAATCGACCTTCCCCCGTAAGGATGCATGGGGCCGTTTTTCAAATAATTTTTAAAAATACTTCCCATTATGCTAGAATAATAAAATTTCATGAAGCTATTGTTATTATTAGTATCTACAGAAAAATTATATTGTTTACGTACAAACGGTCATGGGTTCGATGCCAGGAGGTGAAAAAGTTTAAAATTTCGAAAAATCAAAGCTCTCTTAATATGATATTTAGATCATTCAAACTTTCTACACGTATAGATACGTATATACCGTACTTTAGAAAAAATCAACAGTTGCCTTGGTATCATTGGTTCGATTCCAGAGCGTCCCGTAATCTCGATCTTCCCCGTTAAGAATGCATGGGGCCGTTTTTCAAATGAATTTAAAAATACTTCCCATTAACCTAGAATGATAAGATTTCATGTAGCTATTGCAACTATATATATCTACGGAAAAATGCTATTGCTTACGTCCAACCGGTCATGGGTTCGATGCCAGGAGGTGAAATACTTTCGGATTTTAAAAAATCACAGCTCTATAAATATGAAATATAGATCATTCAAACTTTTTACACGTATAGATACGTATAAAATGTACTTTGCGAAAAATCAACATTTGCCTGTGTGTCACGGGTTCGATTCCAGACCGTCCCGTAATCTCGATTTTCCCCGTTAAGAATGCATGGGGCCGTTTTTCAAATAATTTTTAAAATACTTCCCATTAAGCTAGAACAATGAGATTTCATAGCTCTATTGTCATCATGCATTCTACGAAAAAAATGCTATTTATTACGTACAACTGGTCATGGGTTCGATGCCAGGAGGTGAATTATTTTCAAATTTCGAAAAATCGTAGCTCTCTTAATATAAAACGAAGATCATTCAAACTTTCTACACGTATAGATACGTATATTATGTACATTGAGAAAAATTAACAGTTGCCTACGGGTCAAGGGTTCGATTCCAGAGCGTCCCGTTATATCGATTTTCCCCATTAAGAATGCATGGGGCTGTTTTTCAAATAATTTTAAAAATACTTTTTATTGAGTTAGAAGGATAAGATTTCATACATTTATTTATATTATAAATATCTATGGAAAAATACTATTGCTTTCGTACAACTGGTCATGGGTTCGATGCCAGGCGGTGAAAAAGTTTCAAATTCTGAAAAATCGTAGCTCTCTTAATATGATCCATAGATCATTCAATCTTTGAAAACAAATATACACGTACATATTCTACTCTGAAAAAAATCAGCACTAACCTATGTGTCGTGGGTTCGATTCCAGAGCGTCCCGTATTTTCGATTTTTCTCCTAAGCAATACATTGGCCATATTTCCAAAAGCTTTTTATGACACTTCCCGACCGCGCAGAGGTTCAATATTTCACACTGCCATTAAGGGGACCATTCTCATATAAAAGCATCCCTAAGATTGTCGTGAATGGTTGTTGGTTCGATTCTAGGGGGCGTTTATTACATCTCCATTAGAAATGCATTGGGAATTTAGGATTCATTTTTGAGTACTTCCTTAAGGTATTTCTATTTGAAATTTGGTGTTATTATGAAGATAATCATACTTAAACGAAAGATTACAGTGCTTTTAGCAGGATGACCTTGGTTCGACGCTGGGGTGGTAATAATGCCGTCAAGAGAGAAGCATACGAAATCGAAGTCAATGCAACGTACGCTGCGAAAACGTACTTCAGTAAAAGCTAAGCATGACTTATCCGATTAATCTTTCGAAAAATCGTAATTTTTATTAAATAATATATTTTCCGATTGCTTGCTGTCAGCAAGCACACCTTTACTCGTAGATACATATAGACGCTTCGGGGGGATATATATATATAACATATATATAGGATATTAATGTCAGGCCCAAACCGCTCGGGCCACGGAGCCGCCGATTTTTTTATGTAATAGCCCACTAAATCTCACTCAGGAAAAATTGGAAAATCCACCCTACCTATCATGGGTTCGATTCTAGGAGGCCCCAAAAATCGACTATCCTCCGTAAGGATGCATGGGGTCGATTTTCAAATAATTTTTAAAAATACTTCCCATTGAGATAGAACAATGAAATTTCATATGGCTATTGCTATTATTAATATCTACAGAAAAATGCTATTGTTTACGTACAAACGGTCATGGGTTTGATGCCAGGAGGTGAAAAAGTTTCAAATTTCGAAAAATCGTAGCTCTCTTAATATGATATTCCGATATTTGAAACTTTCTACACGAATAGATACGTATATAGTGTATATGGAAAAAAATCAACAGTTGCCTATGTGTCACGGGTTCGATTCCAGAGCGTCCCGTAATCTCGATTTTCCCTGTTAAGAATGCATGAGGCCGTTTTTCAAATGATTTTAAAAATACTTCCCAATAAGGTAAAAGAATAATATTTCATGTAGCTATTGCTAATATATATGTCTACGGAAAAATGTAGTATTTTACGTACAATCGGTCCTGGGTTCGATGCCAGGAAGTGAAATATTTTCAGATTTTGAAAAATCGTAGCTCCGTTAATATCGTACATAGATCATTCAAACCTTCTACAAATATAGATACGTACAAAATGTAATTAGAAAAAAAATCTGCACTTGCCTATGTATCACGGGTTCGATTCCAGAGCGACCCGTAATCTGGATTTTTCCCGTTTAAAATGCATTGGCCATATTTGCGAAAGCTTTTTATGACACTTCCCAACAGCGCAGAGGTTCAAAATTTCACACAGCCATTAAGGGGACGATTCTCATATAAAAGCTATCCTAAGATAGTCGTAAAAGGTCGTTGGTTCGATGTTAGGGGGCGTTAATTAATTCTCCATGTGAAATACATAGGGAATTTAGGGCTCATTTTAAGGTACTTCCTGAATGAATTTCCTTATGCAATTCGGGGTGTTTATAAAGTCCACCATACTCAAGCGAAAGATTACAGTAATTTTAGCAGGATGACCTTGGTTCGACACCGGGGCGGGATTTTAGCTGCCGAAAGAAATGCATCGGAAATCGTATTCAGCGCATTTTCAGCTGCGTTAATGCCCTTTACTTAATGTTAAGCAACGTTTGAGCAGAGTAATCTTTCGAAAAATTTTATTATTCACTAAAGATAAATTATTGCATTGCTTGCTGTAAGCAAGCGCACCTTTACTCGTATATATATATATATATAGACGCTTCGGGGGGATATATATATATATATATATAACATATATATATATATATATAGGATATTAATGTCAGGCCCAAACCGCTGGGGCCACGGAGCCGCCGATTTTTTTACGTAATGGCCCACTAAATCTCACTCAGGAAAAATTGGGAAATCCACCCTACCTATCATGGGTTCGATTCTAGGAGGCCCCAAAAATCGACTTTCCCCCGTAAGAATGCATGGGGCCGTTTTTCAAACAATTTAAAAAAATACTTCCCATTGAGATAGAACAATGAAATTTCATATGGCTATTGCTATAATATATATCTACGCAAAAATGCTATTTGTTACGCGCGAACGGTCATGGGTTCGATGCCAGGAGGTGAAATATTTTCAAATTTCGAAAAATCGTAGCTCTCTTAATATGATATAAAGATCATTTAAATTTTTTACACTGATAGGTAAGTATATTATATACCTCGGAAAAAATCAACAGTTGCCTATGTGTCACGGGTTCGATTCCAGAGCGTCCCGTAATCTCGATTTTCCCCGTTAAGAATGCATGGGGCCGTTTTTCAAATAATTTTAAAAATACTTCCCATTAAGCTGGAACAATGAGATTTCATAGCGCTATAGTCATCATGCATTTCTACGAAAAAATGCTATTTTATACGTACAACTAGTCATGGGTTCGATGCCAGGAGGTGAAATATTTTCAGATTTTGAAAAATCGTAGCTCCCTTAATATCGTACATAGATTATTCAAACCTTCTACAAATATAGATACACACAAAAAGTAATTAGAAAAAAAATCAGCGTTTGCCTATGTATCACGGGTTCGATTCCAGAGCGACCCGTAATCTGGATTTTTCCCGTTTAAAATGCATTGGCCATATTTGCGAAAGCTTTTTATGACACTCCCCAACCGCGCAGAGTTTCAAAATTTCACACAGCCATTGAAGGGACCATTCTTACATTAAAGCAACCGTAATTATGTCCTTAAAGATCGTTGGTTCGATGCTAGGGGGCGTTAACTATATCTCCATTTGAATTACATGAGGAATTTAGGACACATTTTGTGGTACTTCCTGAATGAATTTCCTTTTGAGATTCGGAATATTTATAAAGTCAATCATACTCAAACCAATAATGACTGCGCGTTTCTTTGGAGTCCTTGGTTCTATGCCAGGGCGGTAATATTGCTGCAGTAAGAAATGCTTGGGAAATTTAAATCAATGCATTGCTCCCTGCGAAAACGCCCATTTACTTTACGTTTAGAATGATATTTCAGAATAATATACCGAAAAATTTTACACTTTATTAAAAGATATATTATTACATTGCTTGCTGTAAGCAAGCGCACCTTTACTCGTAATAGATATATATATATATAGGATATTAATGTCAGGCCCAAACCGCTCGGGCTACGGAGCCGCCGATTTTTTTACGTGATGGCCCACTAAATCTCACCTAGGAAAAATTGGGAAACCCACTCTACCTATCATGGGTTCGATTCTGGGAGGCCCCAAAAATTGATTTTCCCCATTAAGAATGCATTGGGCCGTTTTTCAAATGATTTTTTAAAATACTTCCAATTAACCTAGAAGGATGAGATTTCATGTAGCTAATGCTACTATATATATCTACGGAAAAATGCTATTGCTTACGTCCAACCGGTCATGGGTTCGATGCCAGGAGGTGAAATATTGTCAAATTTCAAAAAATCGTAGCTCTCTTAATATGATACATAGATCATTTAAACTTTCAAAGCCTATATATACGTATAAAATGTACTTTGAAAAAAATCAACAGTTGTCTATGTGTCACGGGTTCGATTCCAGAGCGTCCCGTAATCTCGGTTTTCTCCGGTAAGAATGCATGGGGCCGTTTTTCAAATAATTTTAAATATATTTCCCATTAAGCTTAAAGAATAAAATTTCATGTAGCTATTGCTTAAATATATATGTCTACGGAAAAATCCAATATTTTACGCGCAACCGGTCATGGGTTCGATGCCTGTAGGTGAAATATTTTCAAATTTCGAAAAATCGTAGCTCTCCTAATATGATACATAGATCATTCAAACTTTCTACACGTATTGATACGTATATAGTGTGCATCGAAATAAATCAACAGTTGCCTATGTGTCACGGGTTCGATTCCAGAGCGTCCCGTAATCTCGATTTTCCCCGTTAAGAATGCATGGGTCCGTTTTTCAAATAATTTTAAAAATACTTGCCATTAAGCTAGAACAATGAGATTTCAAAGCGCTATTGTCATCCTGCATTTCTACGAAAAAATGCTATTTTATACGTACAACTGGTCATGGGTTCGATGCCAGGAGGTAAAATATTTTCAAATTTCGAAAAATCGTAGCCCCCCTAATATCGTACATAGATCATTCAAACTTTCTACGTTTTTAGATACGTATATAATGTACTTTTATAAAAGTTAACTGGTGCCTATGAGCCATGTGTTTGATTCCAGAGCGACCCGTAATCTCGATTTTTCCCGTATGGAAAGCATTGAAAACTTTCCTGAAAGCATTTAATGACATTTCCCGACCGCGCAGAGGTTCAAAATTTCACACAGCCATTCAAGGACCATTCTTACATAAAGGCGACCGTATTTATGTCGTAAATGGTCGTTGGTTCGATTCTAGGGGGCGTTAACAATAATTTCGTAAGAAATGCATAGGGAATTACGGACTCATTTAAAGTTACTTCCTGAATGATTTTCCATTTGAAATTCGGGGTGTTTATAAAGTCCAACATACTTAAGGGAAACATAACAGTGATTTTAGCAGGATGACCTTGGTTCGATGCCGGGGCGGGAATAATGCTGCCGAAAGAAATGCATGGGAAATCGAATTCTGTACGTTTGTTTTTTTTTTCGGTTAAATTCGGTCGTTGGTTCGATGCTAGGGGGCGAACCTTCATAAGGAATGCATAGGGAATTAAGGACTCATTTTAAGGTACTTCCTGAATGAATTTCATTTTGAAATTCGGAATATTTATAAAGTTAATCATACTGAAGCCAATAATGACAGTATGTATCGTAGGATGGCCTTGGTTCGACGCCAGGGCGGTAATAATGCTGCATTAAGAAACGCATGGGAAATCGAAATCGATGCAATGCTCGCTGCGAAAATGTCCATTTACGTTATGTTTAGCATGGCCTTTCAGAATAATATTTCGGAAAATCTTACATTTTATTAAAAGATATATTATTACATTGCTTGCTGTCAGCAAGCACACCTTTACTCGTATAGCTATATTTTTGCCTTGGTTGACTTTGTTTGTGATATTGGTTTTGTGATGTGGTACTGCCTCCAAATTTTCAATTTTAGATTTTGTTATTTATTTAAGGATAGAGTTTTGTAACAGATCTTAAACTATTCCTTGTGTATCATTATTGCTTTCAAAAGCCTGTGTGTGTACCGAATAATGATAAATATTGTTTAAAATAGTCATTTACCAATTTCAAAGGAATTTTTACATCTTCAGATGATGGAACCCCAAGTCGAATACCTATACATCAGAGACGAGTGACAGCTCCTGCCTCTGCATCTGGTCGCATCACTCCCTCTTCCCGCAAGCTCACCGTTCCTGTCAATGGTACTCCTTTAAGTCGTCCAAGGACCCCAACAGGAACCTCTGCAACCACTCCTACATCTTTAAGAGAAAGGTAGGTGATTAATGACATTCAAGTGTTTTTTCCTAATTTAATTATTATGCATTCTTAGAAAATTAGCCATCCCTTAAGAGATTCTGTGATTGAAAATGGAAGTTTTACTTTGTGATGGAAATTGAATTCGAAGGAGCAAATAAATCCTTAATAATAATTTCTTGAACATGTTGGGAATTAAATTGGTTTGAATAGATTTCTAATTGAACAGTATGAATTTTGATATGAATTTATTGAAGTTAACCCATATATATATATATGGGTTATAGTAAATTTCTATTCGGGATATTAAATATTGTAATTTATATATATATATATATATATATATATATATATATATATATATATATATATATATATATATATATATATATATATATATATAAATTTATATAAATTTTTTAAGAACATATTTAGGGAAAAAAGTGCTTCTTATATGCCGTCAAATACGGTACTTCTTGCTACAGATTATGAAATTTGTATTCGGGTAAAGCGGGTATTCTATACCCATTTGAGAAAAATAAGATAATTTTAAAAATATCTGCTAGATACCCTTAGTTTTCTGTCCACAAAAAGCATCTAGCATTAGAGAAGTAACTACATTGATCCGACGAGTATATTCAGCTTGAACGCAAATGAAGACGAAAGTTTGGGGTAAGACGAGTATATTCGCCTATGTCAGGAAAGAGGTTAAATGGAGAAAAGATTGCATTTTCTATTACAGTTTCCACCCAATTCTTATCAGGAATTATAAAATTCACATACTTATCATTAGTATATTTAATTTATTACGGCATTAAAAATAGATATATTGAAAGATATCCTCAGTGGCAAAAGTGGAATACATCAATCAGTCACTAACAATATTTCTTAAGTGACAGCTAATTAAATTTTCTTATACCTTAAGATTCCCCCAAAGTTGCAAAAATGCAACATTAATTTTTTCGTACTTACAATATTTTTCAGAGTCCAAATTAGTAATTTGTCTTTTAGAAGTAGTAAAAAGAAGAGTAAAAAGGTGTGAATATCTCATTAGTTCTTACCATGATGGTTAATGGGTTAAACAGAAGAGAAAAAAGAGTGAAAAATAGTATGCTTAATGTACAAAGTTTGAAAAAATCTATTCCTCTGATATTAATGAATTGGTTGTAGGAGTTAAATCTTAAATCAGACACTTCATACTGAATGAAAAATTTTTTTACTTTACATAATTCACACTTTCCTATATATATATATATTTTGTAAATATTTTAGCCGTATACAGCATTTATTTTTGTGATTTTTTTATGTAGTGATTATGTTATGATGATTTATAGGTGGTATTTATGATAGAAGAATGAAACAGGAAATGTTTATTAGTTCATATTGTTAGAATTCTTGGTATATCTATTACATTACTGTGATTATTTTAATAATAACTTTTATAGTAACTATAATATTAAATATTTATAAAAAAAAACATTTATCCATATGTTACAGGAAAAATTTAATTGGTGATTTGAAAAATATGTATGGCTAAATTTAAGCTGCATCATTATGCAGTCAATTAGAATAATGCTCAAACAGTGTAAAAAACTGCTCAGCCACCATGGTGAAAGCTGAGCTTGGAAGACTCTTGTTGTTAAATCTTAGGATGAATCTCTCAAATGACAGTTGCATCAGCTTTTCACACTTATAAATGTGAAACTGAATGGTTAGAGTCCTTGAAACTGCTTAGTATATCCTCAATATAAATGTTTAATCAGGAAAAAGATATAATGTAAGGTTTTCCAAACAAGTAATCATTGCCTATGGACCATCCTATGGATCTCTAATGATAAATTTCTTTGGGAAATAACCTGATAAAAGTATTATAAATTTTCACATCATCAAATTCATTCACCTTAAGAGAAATTTTTCTTCTAAAATTATTATTTTATTCATTCTGTAGCATTGAATTTCTTTAATCATAAGTTTTTTTAAGTACATGATATCAAGTACAGGATATTGATAAGTAATATATATCTTACACTCTACAAGAAGTGCTTAAAGGTTACTCAGCACTTGTAGCAGTAATTTGCTTATTTTCTGTTAATTTCATTTAATATGTTATTTGTCAGTATCAAATGAATTCTCATGGAAATTTTCTGTAATAATCAGTCTATCTTTACATATTTATTTAATTTTCAAAAATTTCAGTCAGCTGGTATAAAACTTTAGTGTGATTAAGATTGATAAATGATTGACAATATTGTAACAATAATTTTGTGTGTTTAGTTTTAGTGATGTTAAAATTATTTGAGTTTTATTCTAATTCATTTAGAAAAATATAACATATATATATACACCATATCATCGTTTCTTGGAAATCACTATTTGATAATGAGTGTTTTAGTAATGCAGATTTATAGACTCATCTATTCTAAGTTTATGTCACAAAAGATGTTTGATGTCAATTCTTATTTTTGCAATCTTTAAAAAGTGTGATAGATTATCCACGTGTGATTTCATATTGCATATGTTTATAGGGGTGGAATTATGCACCGTGCAACATCAGCATCCTGTATACCTTCACTACCTGGATCAGGCATCCGGTAAATAAGAGCTAAATGAAAATATTCCTGCAATATTGTCTTTACAAGGTCTTTTTTTACTTGCTCCCATTGCAATGGTGTATGCTTAGTGCACAAATGTATCTTATTTCCTATCTAGGTGGCTTCAGGTGGTTTTTCCCAGCTGATAGTTCATTATCATCTCTTCAGTGTACTTTACCTTTGACTTGATTTTCCTTTATTCTTAAATTGCAATACCTCTCTGACATAGTGTTTATACTATTAAGGCTTTACATCCTTACCTGGTACCTTAAGGACCTAGTATATTTTTAAGCCATCCAGTAGCTTTCTACTCTGTAAAATCCTTTGTGAGGTTAAAGATGAATATTTTACTGATTAAATCTCTTATAATGTTGAGTTATGTGGATATTTAATGTCTGCTTAATTGTAACTGTATATTAAAGTAATTATTTAAAATAATGCTATGGTTTAAGGTGGTTGGTTTATATTCTTTATATAACTCATATTTAATCCTTTTTCTTTCCTCTTCAAATGCTTCATCTTTTACCAAAAGGGAAAAGTCAAGAATTCCTTATTATGTGGGAGGAAGTGAACCACAAACCCCTTCTTCATTTGGGTAAATTATGTTGTTTTTGCAATCCTTTTGTACATTGATTTGATTGTAGCTATCAAAGAATATAGTACATGCATTTGGTTATTAGGTTATTTGTTGAT
This sequence comes from Pantala flavescens, assembly GCA_020796165.1. Classification (NCBI taxonomy): domain Eukaryota; kingdom Metazoa; phylum Arthropoda; class Insecta; order Odonata; family Libellulidae; genus Pantala; species Pantala flavescens. The sequence goes on along the minus strand of CM036880.1, from coordinate 34,534,348 downwards.
TTAAAATCTATGCCAGTGTTATATATCTTCTCCACTGTAATGGAGGGCAGAATTAAGATAACTTTAATCGTCTCTAAATTTCACCTTTAATCAATTCCTCTCAAATGTTTTTTCAGAGGTTCTAAAGCATAAAAATTTAAAATTTCTGATAGTAAAATTATTTTAAGTATCTAGTTTTCCTGTAAGAATCATGCTTAAAAACTTACTGCCATTGCAAAGGTGTGAATCTAAAAAATTCTATGGGATATAGTTTGTAGGTGCTTATAGTTATTCAGTAAATAAAAAAAGCTCTACTGTGAAACATTACATTGAGAATCACAGCATTGATTTTTTGGAATAATAGGCTTATTTGAAATTCCAAAATTTTTTTAATAAAATGCTTTAAATTTCACAGATTATTCTAAAAGTAAAGATTTTAAGAAAAATTGAATTTTCCCAAGATTTTTATCATGTCTTTAATAATATTAATTGCTAATCATGAAGCTATTATTTATCAGTGACTGTTTTATTTATTTTTCTGTACTATCTTTTTCTAACATCTTTTTCAACTTCCTTTAACAATGCACAGTTCTATTCGGACCACTTCTGCTTCTAACATTCCTGTATTTGTACCTCATCCTATTAGGTAATATACTCAACTTCAAAATTATAAGTCTATGAATGAAATTTATTTCAAATTTGTATTTTTATGAAAATATTATTATAAACATTTTCATACTTATGGTGATGGTTATTCTTTTCAAGTCAAACATTAAACTTTAGTGAAGTTTGCTTTTGCTTGCTGGATTTTTAACATGGGCATTATTGTGACAAGATTTCTAATGGTGACTAATTTTTCATATTAGGCATAGTACCTCTTCTACTTCTAGCTGCTCAACTGTTAGTTCTTCAAGGTCAGTCTGTAGAAAATGCTCTTAGCATATTTTTATACCAAATTTTTAGATAAATTATAAATGTATGAAATTCATCTACTATTTTTATTTTGGAAATGGTTTCTAATCATAATTTAACACAATCTTTGCTGTGAATCAAACAAATTGAATTATATGATGAATTTTAGAGTAGTAAATGCTGTGAAATTAGTTTACTTTGAAGATTGCCTGCTTTTACATAAATATTTTACTTAAGCTTCAAAATATGTTAAAAACCCACTTGCTTTTCAGATCAAGAACACCATCAGCTTCAAACATACCAGTAATGTTGGCAAATACAAGGTAATTAACAATAACCTGGTGTAAGGCTTGAAATTAGGTATTTTCATTTAATTATAGATGTGCTCCCTTGTTATTCAATCACTTTTCTTCAGTTAAAGGGACTTAGGTTCGGAATTGTATAATTTAAATCTTGCAAGAAGAAATTTTTCACAAAGAAAATCAGGAATTCTAGAATAAAACTTGATGTATGATTTTAAATTTTATGGTTTCTTTGAATATGCTTGTAAATTTTGAGCAATTTCAGCCTGTAACTTTTCCAATTCTGAAAAATCTATTTTAAAAATCCGTCCGTCAACTCTGAGGGATGTTATTTTAAATTAATTTTCTTTGACAGATATTGCAAGGTTTATATATTTTTGTTATTAATCAGGTGCTTCTTATGCTGTGTGAAAAGGAAAGTGCCTAGAATATGCTGACATTTTGACTTTTGACTAGGAATTGATAGATCTAGGGGGAGAAATTATAAATACTTGAATACTTACAAATAAATAAATGACAAGCTATATTTATTGATCATTTTTAACAAATTTGGTGTGATGAATTTGCAAAAAACTAACTTATTTCTGTTATTAACCAGACATTAATATTAGCTGTAGGATCTTTATATTTATTTAAAAAAAGATTGCAGTTTTTGAAATGGATATTTTTAAGGTTTTAATAATTGTTTCAATGTAACATTTTATCAACCTATAATTAATAACTGTGTATATATCAGAATTTATAGTATGTTTTATTTATGTAGGCTAAGAGAAATTTTTTAATAAAAGGAAAAATAGGTTAACTTAGGTGTAAGAAAGAGTGCCCTTTTCACTAGGCAAAACACCGAGTTGAACAGAAGTGTGACCACCAATGATGCAGCATGGTAGTGTAGTGGTTAGCATACCTGCCCAGCAAGTGGGAGACCAGGGTTCGAATCCCAGTGATGTCTCTATTTTCACTTCTGTTTAATTATGTGTTTCACCTAGGCTAATAGATATTACCTAATAGCTTATGGTTTTTTCTTGGATAATCATGGTAATTGCTGTATATGTACTGTAATATTCTTTTTTTGGATAATTTTACCTAAAGGACAAGAACACCCTCAGGATCTAATGCTTCAGGCCTTCCTGTTGGAGGCACAAGTGGGACTAGGCTGACAAGAAAATCATCTGGAGCATCTGATACTAGTACAGGAGCATCTAGGAAGGGATCTAAATCTAACACTGATAGAGTTCCATTCAGGCTTTGAGTCCTATTTCTTCTCCAGTCATAATTGACAATTTTAAGAAGACCAATGCATCAGGTCAAGGAACCTTTTTTTTATATCCTGAGTTGATTTTTCCTACTCTCTTACAAAATAAGAGCCTGCCATAAGTACCATTTAAAAATGAGGAACATCAATATTTTTATTTTGACTCATTTTTGTAATGCAAAAGGAGAAAGAAACGCAATAAAGAAAAAATTCCTCTTCAAGCTAACTATGCTAGATATATTTTTAAAATTTTATTTATGCTCCCATGTTAATCTTAAAAATAATAGAAGTTTATGCATTAAGTAATCATTAACTGTATTTGCTTCACTGTAATCAATGATCTATAGTATATCCCTATGATAGATCGATAATTATACAATTATTTGCTACTGTTACACACATTTTGTGTGCTAAAATTCCTGAAAAAAGGATAAAGACAAATGAATAGCAAGGTGTATACAGTAATTATTCACTTGCATAAGGGAATACTAATTTATGGTTTTTCTTTAGGGAGGGTATTTTGCAACTGGAACTTGAGGTGAAAGTGTATTATTTACTTTTGTTACAGTTGAGTTAATGTTGCTGATTGTTTCAAGGTTACTTCATCTTCAGAGTCCCGACTGCAAAATATATTGTTAATCTAATGTGCTTAATTGCTTAATCAAAAGAACTTTCTATGTTATTTGAATAATTTTTGTTAAGAACTCCATTTGCAGTCTATGTGGCTGTGATTTTTTTATACTAATAAAAGGATAAAAGATGATGTGCTCATTATTGTGGTATTTAACAAAATGGGTGATATCTTTAGAATAAGTGAGATCATTTCATAGCAAAAGTGGAAATGGTTTTTGAGAGTCAGTGTAAATAGAATGGGTGAGTGATTATTCATCATTTGAAAAAGTGGCTGTACAGAAATTATTAAATGAAAATTGATGCATGCTGGTGAAAAATTATCATAAAATATGTTTAAATGACACAGTTTTTCCTCTAAGTGATATGAGGAACTACTGAAGTTGCAGTATTTAATTTAAGCATCCCTTTAGAATGGCCTTTGTCCAAGGGCAATATATGAGTGAAGGAAATGGAATTTAAAGTTTGCATCAAATAGTGTACGTGCTGTTATATTTTGTACAAACAGTTGATCATGTCAAGGTTAAGCATTCTGCTTCTGAACATAAAAAAAATTCATATTGAAATGTAATAACAATTGTAGTTATGTTTAACAATTTGCTTATTAAATTCTCACAACAAAATCAGGAATCGTAATTTATTCATTTATTATCAAAGACCACACAAACATCTACTTTTTGGAAAGTTACAGTGTGGTTTGAAACTTAACAACAGACATTTACAAACATCCATACCCTCAGAGGAAAATTTCATCCTCAACTGAGATTTTAACCCGGGACCTCTTTGATAGAATATAAGCATACTAACCATTCCATGAAAGAGGCCAGTAATTTATCAAGAGTTACTGTATTGCTCCTAACCCTTTCTGATAAGATAAAGATTTGTGAATCTGTGAGAAGTTTTTAACCACATTGATATTGATTTATTGAGATTCTGCTGGAGCTGGAATAACTGAAGTTGTTCTCCCAAACCTCTTTTGAAAAGGGATGTGCATGATCATTGTATTAAAAATATAACTGAAGTATAATTATAATTATTTATTATCTTTTATTTTTTTATTTTTATTAAAGACTGCACAAACATCCTCTTTCAGAATAATTAGTGTGTGGTCATAAACTTAACAATGGAAGTGACAATCATCCAGACCCTGAGGGGAAAATTTCCTCTTCACCTAGAATTTAAAACGTTAGAAGATTAGCATGCTAACCATTCCGCCAACAAGGCCAGCAAATTATTATTTATTATGTAACGTATACAGGAATTACCTGCTTAGACAGGTAATAATAAAAATACTATGCAATAATTAAATAGGAAAATGATAAAATAAGGAGATAGCCCTTTCAAGATAATTTCATTACCACAGGAAAATAATATTGCTAATACTTAAAGACTTTGCTTATAATTTTAGAGTACACAATCTTTGTTATAGTTTCAGTGCCCCTAATTTCAGAGTGGAAGAAATTTGCAAATTTTAAGCCCCTGAAAGTATCTTCCAACTTGGGGCATTATAAAGCTTAGTTTCGTTTCAAGTTATCATCAAGGTTGATTCTGTTGTACAAATTTTTCTACATAAGATATATGATTGGACGGAAGAGTGCAATTTAGCTAGCTAAGAAGTTAATTTTGTGAGCTTGGATTTTGGTGCTTTACAGTCATTTTTTGCTAATTTATGACTGACACTATTAAATTGTGATGCTCCTCTTTATGGGTTAGCTGTAGCAGTCAATTCACTTAAATGAATAAAAGCAGGTTACAATTGCTTCAAGGTTGCTCCCTACTGCAAGAAACTGCTCGGAAATTGATATATAGGCATTGGTCATTCTTATAAATATATACCAGAAAAGCGAATAAATCCGTAAAAAGCGAATAAATCCGAGAAAATCGAATAAATTCGAGAAAAGCGAATAAATCCGAGAAAAGCAAATAAATCCGCAAAAAGCGAATAAATCCGAGAAAAGCGAATAAATCCTAGAAAAGCGAATAAAGCCGAGAAAAGCAAATAAATCCGAGAAAAGCGAATAAATACGAGAAAAGCGAATAAATTCGCAAAAAGCAAATAAATCGAAAAAAGCGAATAAATCCAAGAAAAGCGAATAAAACCGAGAAAAGCAAATAAATCCGAGGCAAGCGAATAAATCGGAGAAAAGCGAATAAATCCGTGAAAAGCGAAAAAATCCGAGAAAAGCGAATAAATCGGAGAAACGCGAATATTTCCGGGGAAAGCGAATAAATCCGAGAGAAGCGAATAAATCCAAGGAAAGCGAATAAATCAGAGAAAATCGAAGAATACCAAAAAAATCGAATAAATCAGAAGAAACCAATAAATCCGAGAAAAGCGAATAAATCCGAGAAAAGCGGAGAACACCGAGAAAAGCGAATAAATCCGCAAAAAGCGAAAATATCCATGAAAAGCAAAGAAATCCGAGAAAATTGAATAAATCCGAGAATAGCGAATAAATGCGAGAAAAGCGAATAAATCCGAGAATAGCGAATAAAACCGAGAAGAGCGAATAAATCCGGGAAAAAATAATATATTCCAGAAAAGCGAATAAATCCGCAAAAAGCGAAAAAATCAGAGAAAAACGAATAAATCCGAGAAAAGCGAAGAAATCCCAAAAATGAATGAATCCGAGAAAAGCGAATAAATGCGAGAAAGGGAATAAATCCGAGGAAAGGGAATTAATCCGAGAAAAGCGAACAAATCCGAGAAAAGCGAATAAATCCGAGAAAAGCGAATAAATCCGAGAAAAGCGAATAAATCAGGGAAAATCGAAGAATACCGATAAAATAAAATAAATCCGAGAAAAGCAAGTAAATCCGCAAAAAATGAATAAATCATGGAAAAGAGAATAAAATTGGCAAAACCCAAAGAAATCCGAGAAAATTGAATAAATCCGAGAAAAGCGAATAAATCCGAGAAAAGCTAATAAATCCGCAGAAAGCGAATAAATACGCAAAAAGCGAATAAATCCGAGAAAAGCGAATAAATCCGAGAAAAGCGAATAAATCCGAGAAAAGCGAATAAATCCGCAAAAAGCGAATAAATCCGCAAAAAGCGAATAAATCCGAGAAAAGCGAATAAATCCGCAAAAGCGAATAAATCCGCAAAATACGAATGAATCCGAGAAAAGCGAATAAATCCGCAAAATACGAATGAATCCGAGAAAAGCGAATAAATCTTAGAAAAGCGAATAAATCCGAGAAAGGCGAATATATCCAAGGTAAGCGAATAAATCCAAGAAAAACGAATGAATCCGAGAAAAGCGAAGAAATCCCAAAAATAGAATGAATCCGAGAAAAGCGATTAAATACGATAAAATCGAACAAATCCGAGAAAAGCAATTAAATCCGCCAAAATGAATAAATCATGGAAAAGAGAATAAAATCGGCGAAAAGCGAATAAATCCGAGAAAAGTGAATGGATTAGAGAAAAGCGAATAAATCTGAGAAAAGCGAATCAATCAGATAAAATCGAATAAATCCGAGAAAAGCGAAGAAATCCCAAAAATTGAATGAATCCGAGAAAAGCGATTAAATACCATAAAATCGAATAAATCCGAGGAAAGCAAGTAAATCCGCAAAAAATGAATAAATCATGGAAAAGAGAATAAAATTGGCAAAAAGCGAAGAAATCCGAGAAAATTGAATAAATCCGAGAAAAGCGATTAAATACCATAAAATCGAATAAATCCGAGGAAAGCAAGTAAATCCGCAAAAAATGAATAAATCATGGAAAAGAGAATAAAATTGGCAAAAAGCGAAGAAATCCGAGAAAATTGAATAAATCCGAGAAAAGCTAATAAATCCGAGAAAAGCGAAGAAATCCCAAAAATCGAATGAATCCGAGAAAAGCGATTAAATATCATAAAATCGAATAAATCCGAGGAAAGCAAGTAAATCCGCAAATATTGAATAAATCATGGTAAAGAGAATAAAATTGGCAAAAAGCGAAAAAATCCGAGAAAAGCGAATAAATCCGAGGAAAGGGAATAAATCCGTAAAGAGCGATTAAGTCCGAGAAAAGCGAATAAATCCGAGAAAAGCGAATAAATCCGAGAAAAGCGAAACATCAGAGGAAAGCGAATAACACCAAGAAAAGCGAATATAACCGAGAAAAGCGAATATATCCGAGAAAAGCGAATAAATATGCAAAAAGAGAATAAATCCGAGAAAAGCGAATAAATCTGTTAAAAGCGAATAAATCCGAGAAAAGGGAATAAATCCGAGAAAAGCGAATAAATCCGAGAAAAGCGAATAAATCCGCAAAAAGCGAATAAATCCGAGAAAAGCGAAAAAATCCGTGAAAAGCGAATAAATCCGAGGAAAGCGAATAAATCCGAGGAAAGCGAATAAATCCGAGAAAAGCGAATAAATCCGAGAAAAGCGAATAAATACGCAAAAAGCGAATAAATCGGAGAAAAGCGAATAAATCCGAGAAAAGCGAATAAATCCGAGTAAAGCGAATAAATCCGAGAAAAGCGAATAAATTCGCAAAAAGCGAATAAATTCGCAAAAAGCGAATAAATCCGAGAAAAGCGAATAAATCCGAGAAAAGCGAAAAAATCGGAGAAAAGCGAATAAATCCGAGGAAAGGGAATAAATCCGTAAAGAGCGATTAAGTCCGAGAAAAGCGAATAAATCCGAGAAAAGCGAATAAATCCGAGAAAAGCGAAACATCAGAGGAAAGCGAATAACACCGAGAAAAGCGAATATAACCGAGAAAAGCGAATATATCCGAGAAAAGCGAATAAATATGCAAAAAGCGAATAAATCCGAGAAAAGCGAATAAATCTGTTAAAAGCGAATAAATCCGAGAAAAGGGAATAAATCCGAGAAAAGCGAATAAATCCGAGAAAAGCGAATAAATCCGCAAAAAGCGAATAAAACCGAGAATAGGGAATAAACCCGAGGCAAGCAAATAACTCCGAGAAAAGTGAATAAATCCGTGAAAAGCGAATAAATCCGCAAAAAACGAATAAATCCGAGAAAGGATAAGAAATCCGCAAAATACGAATAAATCCGAGAAAAGCGAATAAATACGCAAAAAGCAAATAAATCCGAGAAAAGTGAATAAATCCGAAAAAAGGGAATAGATCCGAGAATAGCGAATAAATCCGAGAAAAGCGAATAAATCCGAAAAAAGGGAATAGATCCGAGAATAGCGAATAAATCCGAGAAAAGGGAATAAATCCGCAAAAAAACGAATAAATCCGAGAAAGGATAAGAAATCCGCAATATACGAATTAATCCGAGAAAAGCGAATAAATCCGAGGAAAGCGAATGAATCCGAGAAAAGCGAATAAGTCCGAAGAAAGCGAATAAATACGCAAAAAGCGAATAAATCTGTTAAAAGCGAACAAATCCGAGAAAAGCGAATAAATCCGAGAAAAGCGAACAAATCCGAGAAAAGCGAATAAATCCGCAAAAAGCGAATAAATCCGAGAAAAGCGAAAAAATCCGTGAAAAGCGAATAAATCCGAGGAAAGCGAATAAATCCGAGGAAAGCGAATAAATCCGAGAAAAGCGAATAAATCCGAGAAAAGCGAATAAATACGCAAAAAGCAAATAAATCGGAGAAAAGCGAATAAATCCGAGAAAAGCGAATAAATCCGAGAAAAGCGAATAAATCCGAGAAAAGCGAATAAATTCGCAAAAAGCGAATAAATCGTAAAAAGCGAATAAATCCAAGAAAAGCGAATAAAACCGAGAATAGGGAATAAACCCGAGGCAAGCAAATAACTCAGAGAAAAGTGAATAAATCCGTGAAAAGCGAATAAATCCGCAAAAAACGAATAAATCCGAGAAAGGATAAGAAATCCGAAAAATACGAATAAATCCGAGAAAAGCGAATAAATCCGAGAGAAAGCGAATAAATCCGAGGAAAGCGAATAAATCCGAGTAAAGCGAATAAATCCGAGGAAAGCGAATAAAAACGCAAAAAGCAAATAAATCCGAGAAAAGCGAATAAATCCGAAAAAAGGGAATAGATCCGAGAATAGCGAATAAATCCGAGAATAGCGAATAAATCCGCAAAAAACTAATAAATCCAAGAAAGGATAAGAAATCCGCAATATACGAATGAATCCGAGGAAAGCGAATAAATACGCAAAAAGAGAATAAATCCGAGATAGCGAATAAATCCGAAAAAAGGGAATAAATCCGAGAATAGCGAGTAAATCCGCGAAAAGCGAATAAATACGCAAAAAGCGAATAAATCCGAAAAAAACCAATAAATCCGAGAAAAGCGAATAAATCCGAGGAAAGCGAATAAATCCGAGAAAAGCGAAACATCAAAGGAAAGCGAAGAACACCGAGAAAAGCAAATTTAACCGAGAAAAGCGAATATATCCGAGAAAAGCGAATAAATATGCAAAAAAGCGTAAATCCGAGAAAAGCGAATAAATCCGAGAAAAGCGAATAAATCCGAGAAAAGCGAATAAATCCGAGAAAAGCGAATAAATCCGAGAAAAGCGAATACATACGAGAAAAGCGAAAAAATCCGCAAAAAGCGAATAAGTCCGAGAGAAAAGCGGAAAAAATCCGAGAAAAGCGAATAAATCCGAGGAAAGCGAATAAATCCGAGAAAGCGAATAAATCTGTTAAAAGCGAATAAATCCGAGAAAAAGGGAATAAATCCGAGAAAAGCGAATAAATCCGAGAAAAGCGAAATAAATCCGCAAAAAGCGAATAAAACCGAGAATAGGGAATAAACCCGAGGCAAGCAAATAACTCCGAGAAAAGTGAATAAATCCGTGAAAAGCGAATAAATCACAAAAGCGAATAAATCCGAGAAAAGTGAATAAATCCGAGAAAAGCGAATAAATTCGCAAAAACCGAATAAATCCGAAAAAAGCGAATAAATCCGAGAAAAGTGAATAAATCCGAGAAAAGCTGATAAATATGCTAAAAGCGAATAAATCCGAGAAAAGCGAATAAATCCGAGAAAAGCGAATAAATCCGAGGAAAGCGAATAAATCCGCAAAAAGCGAATAAATCCGAGAAAAGCGAATAAATCCGAGAATAGCGAATAAATCCGAGAAAGCGAATAAATCCGAGAAAAGCGAATAAATATGCAAAAGCGAATAAATCCGAGAAAAGATAAGAAATCCATGAAAGCGAATAAATCCGAGAAAAGCGAGTAAAAACCTAGGAAAGCGAATAAAATCCGAGAAAAGCGAATAAATCCGAGGAAAAGC